>CM020981.1:4800000-7724054 GCA_010134655.1 Fragaria nilgerrensis | reverse complement strand
GTTATTACTAAAAAGGGGGGACAATGTTTTTTTGTTGTAAAAATCATTGTGATATGGGCAATGAAGTTCGACTTTTTTCATTAGAGTGGGCATGGTGTTTTAGCTTTGTTTGGGCATTTAGGCATTTTTCCAAGTTTTTATGATATAATCTCATCATCTAAAACCATTGATGCCAGAATAATAAAGCAAAAATGTAGCGGTGAACTAAAATGATCGGGTGAAATGGAGTCATTTTAGAATTTAGATAATGGAAATCATCACAGATGAATGTCCAGTGTTCTACTCCATTTTACTAAAGGGTAGGGCAACGCGAACTCGCATTGTATGATCTTTTTGGCAAATTAAGCTAAGAAAAAAAAATGAAATACCAATGGACAAGAAATTAACCATGTAGTGGAAACTCATTTGGAAACTTGAGATCCCTCCCAAGCTGAAAACCTTCCTATGGACTGTTCTTCATAAAAAAAACTTCTTACTAATATGCAGCGAGTTACAAGAGGTTTCACAATGAATGATGTTTTCATGTCTGCAATCTGCGCTGCAGATGAATCTTATTGCATCTTTTCCGAGATTGCCCCAAATCTATCACATTTGGAATGCTTTTGACAACTTGATACTATTTCTAATTCCTTCTCTCTTGATTGGAATGGATGGATTCAAGCTCAACTTCATTGTCATTCAATCATCAGCAATAATATTAAGTGGTGCAATTTATTTGTTTTCATTTGCTGAGATCTATATGGAAATGGAGAAATAAGCTTGTTTTTTATTCTACTTCACTATGTCTCTATGCCCTGAGAAGATAATTTGGAGTATGCCTTGGAATGGAAAAAGGCTCATTTGAGATCTAGTACTTCTGTGAATTTCAGTTACACAATGCTATACTGGACTATGCCTCCTCAGAGTTATTACAAATTGAATATTGATGGTACTAGAGCTTCTAGTTCTGGTATGATTGGAGCTGGTGGTGTTATTAGAAACCATTATGGTGCTTGGATTACTGGCTTTCAAATTAATTTTGGGGTTGGTGCCATTCTTGATGCTGAGGTATGGGGCATGTTTCATGGTTTTAAAGTTGACTTTTAATATGCACATTTCAAAGCTTGAGATTGAATATGACTCTGCTATCCTTGTGCATCTTATGAAAAGTGCCAATCTCTCTCTCCATCCCCTGGGATCTCTTCTCAATGGTTGCAAAAGCATGATGTCCCAAATGGATGATGTGAAGCTCTCTCATGTGTTCAGAGAGTCCAACATGACAGCTTGTGCCCTAGTAAAGTGCAAGCATCTCCAATGATTTTGGTCTCATTCTTTTTGAAGAACTTCCAGTTCATGTCATTCCAGTTTTTCTTGATAATTTAGATTTGTTACTAGAGCTAGGAGAACATGCTCTTGTTTTAGTCTGTAATCTTTTTCTCTTTTTTGGGGTCTTTTAGGCCCAGTTTGTAACAAAAAAGGGGTAAAATATTGTATAGTCCTTCTAATTTGAAGTCGACATCTGTTTAGTCCTCATAGTTTTATTTTAATCTAAATAGTCCTTAAAGTCATGATTTTTCATCCAAATAGTCTTTATGACTTTTAACTGAGAAAATTGTCGGAATGACTATTTGGATGAAAATCGTGACTTTAAGGACTATTCAGATTAAAATAAAACCATAAGGATTGTTTGGATTAAAAATTATGATTTTAAAGACTATTCAGATTAAAATAAAACCACAAGGACTAAACAGATGTCGAATTCAAACCAGAATGACTAAACAAATTTCAATTAAAAAAAAAAAAAAATTAACCATGTAGCTCTTCACAGCATGAAAACAAAAGCACTTTACCTGGGCATCATAGGGTTTCGTGCATTAGAGAAGAATGGAAAAACGTACTCATTCTTCTGATTGTCGACCTTAACAGTCTTGCCGTCTTCATCGAGCACTCTATCTCTTCGAAACCATTTGCGCTGAGATGAACTAGGAAGATGAACCACTAGAAACTATCTGCTGAGATCTAGGGTTTCGTTGTTAGGGTTCGGAACTAAAATTAGAATGAAAGAGCCTAAATAGAAATTATTTGGAATGTTGGCTTAAATCGATGATGGACCGGGGCTGATAGCCCACTTAGCCTAGCTCCATCTTGTTCCTAATTTAAGAGATTGTTTGAGGAAGAGCTACATTTTTTTTTTTTTTTTTTTTTTTTGGAATCAAGCTACTATTGTTTAAACTTGGTAGTACGTATTGTATTAGAGGGATTAACATCAGTCGTAGATATAAATGGATTGCCGACCATAAGGCAATGAGGTGAATTCTGCAGCTAATGTAAATCAGAAAGTTGGTGTATGTAGTATATGAATGTACACTGTCAAGTCTAAAACTTAATGAGTCATTTTATGTGTTACTTCTTGCACTAGTTTTCCCAGTAGATATTTTGGTGTATATATATTTCTGTTGACAGAAACAAATTTGACATGCGGCTGCCGCAGACATATTTGAAGCAAACCACGACGATGACTTACTAATCTTGCAGACCAATGAAATACAAAACGATACCTCATCTTGAATCCTCGACATCAAACTCCAGTCCTCTACTTTCATATTGCTGCATGCAAGTAACAGCAGAGAGAGATGGCTCAAAATGGCGGAGGCAGAAGATGGTCTCTTGAAGGAATGACTGCTCTTGTCACTGGTGGAACCAAAGGGATTGGGTTAGTCGATCGCTCATTATCCTGCACACAAATTTAGTGCTTTAGCTAGACCATCTTCTATGAGTAGCTTACTAGAGATGTTTTGCTTCTAGGTATGCAATTGTGGAGGAATTGGCTGGACTAGGTGCAAGTGTATACACTTGTTCTCGAAATGAAGCCCAGCTCCATGAATGCTTGAATCAATGGAAGAAGAAGGGTTATCATCAAGTCACTGGTTCAGTCTGTGATGTGGCCTCAAAAATCCAGAGAGAAGTAAACCTTACATTTTTAATGAAAACTTACAAATTTTGATGATGAAGTAAACACGATAATTGGTCACAAACTACCATAGTGCTATTAGTACTGAACTTGTGTATATTGATGATTAAAGTATTACAAGGATGTTAAGTTTCCCATGAAACAGTGATGAGACTTGTGTATTAGCTCCTCCCTCTGGATTTTTGAGGCCACATCACAGACTGAACCAGTGACTTGATGATAACCCTTCTTTTTCCATTGATTCAAGCATTCATGGAGCTGGGCTTCATTTCGAGAACAAGTGTATATATATCGATCTTGTAGGTAAACAATGTTGGAACTGCTAACGGACCAATTCGCCAACAACTGAGTGCACCGCTGAAGAGTACTCATCCATAATGAGTACCAATCTTGAATCTACTTACAATTTGTGCCAACTAGCACATCCTCTTCTCAAAACTTCAGGAGCTGGTAACATTGTTTTTATGTCTTCTGTTGCTGGTGTGGTATCAACTTGGGGGGGGGGGAGTGTATATGGCGCAACTAAAGGTACACTTTTATTTTCCTTGAAATACATATTCCATAAATTGATTGAAGGTTAAATGTTGCGGTGGATCGATCTCTTCTCTATTCAATTTAGGAGAGCAATGAATCAATTGGCCAAAAATGGCTTGTGAGTGGGCAAAAGACAACATTAGGATCAACAGTGTTGCACCTTGGTTCATCAGAACCCCTTTTGTTGAACCTGTAAGATACATTCATAGATGAATGATTTTCGAACGTGCAAATTAACCTAATTGATTCACAGGTACGGTACTGATTTTATTTTTCAAATGCAGATGTTGAATGACGACGGAAAGTCGTTAATGGAGGCTGTCATATCTCGAACCCCATAACAGGCTGTCGTTAATGTTGGGACGTATAGGAGAGCCTGAAGAGGTGTCTGCCTTGGTGGCGTTTCTATGCCTTCCTGCAGCCTCATACATAACAGGCCAGACTTTTTGCGTCGATGGAGGGATGACTATCAATGGCTTCCAGTTTCAAGCATTATGCTGAGATTTGCATATGCAAGACTGCTCAAGATAATGGCTTAATTTTGTTGGTATTTGGAGTTTGTTTATGTTTGTTATTCCTGGTTGTTAATAATCCCTAGTTTATAGGGACATGTAGTTAGGATTTGATTGTTTCCTTGTAATCGTGTACCACGCACTAGAGTAGTGCAATGCGTGGGCTGCTTTGAATTTCAGTTATCTTGTAAGGCTATGTAATGCCTAAGACTGCAAATAATGAATACAGTGAGTATTCTCCCAATTCTGGTTTATAGTTCTTTGCTTCTGTAACAACAATTGTGGTATCAGAGCCCCATAAACGGCCTGATTGTGTGATTAGAGTGTTTGAGTGAAACACAATGAGAAAAGTGAGCAAGAGAGAATGGCAACATAAGGAAATTTTGTGCCGGTGTCGATTCCTAAATTCGACGGACACACTATGATCATTGGTCGATGCTTATGGAGAATTTTCTCCGATCCAAGGAATTTGGGGTCTCATAGAGAACGGGATTCCAACAACCAGTCACTTTCTCTTCGGGGTAGCAGAGAGAGGACAGCTTACTGAGGCACAACGCAAGCAGGTTGAGGAGCAAACTCAAAGGATCAAGGAGATGAAGTTAAAAGATCTCAAGGTCAAATGAAAGATTCTTTGTTTGTAAACGGTAATGTAACTATCCATGTAACTGACAATGCAACTATCCACGAAACAAAACGATCTTGTAACTGGTAAGTAACTATTTATGTAACTTGTTTAGTTAATGGCAACTGAAGTAACTGGCAATGTAACTAAGCAGTTATGTAAATTTTCATATAAATAATCATGTAACTACATGAGTAACTAGTCATGTAACTGACCATGTAACTACTTAAGTAACTGATTATTTGTGGCGTGTCGCTGCACCGCAACAATAGACCCACTATGTAACTACATATTTAGGTAAATAATTACCATATGTAACTACTTGAGTAATTGGTCATGTGATTCGCTATATATGTAACTACTTAGTAACTAGCAATATAACTATCTATGTATTTGGCAATGTAACTAGCAATTTGTTTAGTCTCGCTCTGGTACTATTTTTCACAACCTTTTTCTTCCTCTTTGGCATTTTTTCTCCTTATGTCCTTACTTAGAGATGAGAACACAATGCATCAGCGTTCCTCTTTGGCATTTCTTCTCCTTATGTCTTTACTTAGAGATGGGAACATATGCATCAGCATGGCCGGGAGGATACAAAAATCAAAACATATGATGAGAGGAGCATCTCTGCAAGGAACAAAAAAATGAGTTAGCTAGAGTACTCTACTGATATATGACACTGAGTCAATTACTTAATAGTTCATATCAACAAGGACATTAAATTTCTAAACATCAAGTACATGAACTACAAACTTAATATCATCATTCCATAAACTTCCTAATCCCAATTCACAACGGGAACTAACACAAACAACATCATTAATCGAGACAAAATTCTCTCAGACATTTAATCAAATAGTTGGCGTGCAATAAAATACACTACTATCAATCTGTAGTTAAATGGATAGTTACAGGGGTAGCTTAATGTAGTTACATGAGTAGTTTTGTATGTAGCTTCTTATGTAAGTCAATGTAACTGGCTAAGTATGTAACTGCAAATGTAACTATCTATGTAACTGATAATGTAAGTAAACGGTCTATGTAATTGGCAATGTAACTATCTATGTAACTATGTAATTGGCAATGTAACTATCTATGTAACTAGCAATGTGATCATCATCCATGGAATGTCTTACTCCAATCTCACTATGGCTTCCTGAGTGAATCTTTGGAACAAACTTGACTACAGGGGTCTCCATTACAGCATTAGCAATAGTCTCTGAACACCTCACAACCTGATATAAAGAACAAAATTATATTAGTACAGGTGTCCTAAAACAGATCATACAAATACAAACAAATAACTAGTAGACCATTAAGACAACTGACTTGGACAGTTTCACCAGTATAATTTCTCTGTTCCTACATACCACAATTAAATTAAGCTGTTGAATGCATCAATTAATCCTAAGAAGTCTCGATATAGTAAGATAAACCATAATCACTCACCATTAAGATGGCAAACCAGAAACCCATTAAACTCACTGATTTTCCTGGCCAACCCACTAAGCAAAGTTTCAAGCTAACATGTAAGCAAACAAAAGAATCTACACACAGATTCAAAACTCAAACAAACTAATACAAAACCAAGTCTCCCACAATAAATTTCACACTTTAAAATCACCTGCACATAATCAGAACTTGTCAGGTCTTTCTGGGTATCATAAATCTAGGGTAGGTGGTCTAGGCAATGTAGTTGGTCTTGTAGACTATTGAAACATAATTGTGTTCCTAAGCAGTATGTGGATTTACCTTGATTGAGAACAATACAACCGTTGGATCGCTACGATTTTCGATCACAGAATAGAAGACATGATTTTGAACTTTTGTGAAGAAGCTGTTTTGGAATAAATCATAGAAGTGGAAATTTTGAGCTGTTGAAGTTGATTGACGGGAATGATTTCCAGCAGAAGTTTCCAGCTTACAACTCTCTCAATTCAAGCTGACAGACCAGAGATTCAATCAGCACATTTATCATTAGAGCTCCTTCAAAACACAAGAGCTTAAAGACTAGATTAAAATTTTACACTTCGAAATCACTAGGAAGAACAACCATGAAATCCAAAACAAACAGGGTACAAAAAATCTCTAATACTAGAAGCAATTCAGTTGACTCTAATCTAACCCCATCAGATTCACAAACCAAGTTTGAATTTTTATCACTCAATTTCACAAAACCAAGCCGACCCTAAGCACAAACATCCAAGCAAAACTATAATCAAAGACTAAATCCCACAAAACCCAAATAACAGAAATAAGCAAATCCACTAATTCTCAACACAAAACTCAAAAATTCAAGCTAAAGCAACACAGTCACATACCGATTCAAAGTGCTTCACCTCGGCCGAAACCGTCTCAGAGACGCATACCTCTCTGAAGCTCGGAGAAGAAGACGGCGGTGACCCCACGTCGATCTTCACGCGCCGGTACTTCACGTCTAGCAAGCTTTGCTGGCAAATAATCTCGGCCTCACGTCTGGTCTGGATGAGAGAGAGAGAGAGAGAGAGAGAGAGAAGACTCAGAGAATGATAGAAAAAAAAAACATGTGATATTAGAGAGAATGGTATAATGGTCAAGTAAAAAGTGTGAAAATAGATATTTTTATTATTTAAGATGTTATGAAGGGGTCATTTTATCATACATTTTTATCAAGTGAAACATTTAAAAACTATTTTATCATTTGTACTAGTTTAGTGTTATATATTCTTATTTTTGTACTTAAACTTGAAAACGAAATTGCCATTCCGTTGGATGTTTTTGACATTCCGATTCCAATTTATCGATTATAAAAGGTGGGGGTTATAGCATTACACAATTATTTTCGAGCTGTGTAAGACTGAGTCTAAGTGCTTATATATATACACATGCATGACAGAATGACCAAGGGATACAAATTGATTAAGACGGTGGTTGACATAGTCGTCTATGAATTAGAATACGAGTTTGCTTCCATAACTTGTATGCTTCAGATTCATCATTTGCTAGATTTGAGCACTCGCTCTCGTTACAGTCTGCAAAGTACTTTCCAGTTACGCCTTCTAATTCCGGGCTTAAAGCAACATAGCACGCAGTCGAAGCACCCTGAGATGTTGTTTTTAGTAACTTGGATGCTATGAAGAACACAGAATCTGCATGAAAAGGAAGAGTTGATTAGATCTCATTTTGGACTGCACAGTTGATTCACAAGTAATTTTGAACTAGATCGAGGAAAGAATTAGTCTAGAATCCATGCCTGTGATAAAGCCCTTGTGAGCTCTAATAATTCCGGTCTTCACGATTCCGGGGTGTACTGCATTGATGGTTACTCTTGCATTTCTGGCCTGTAAAGTTAAAGAATTAAAACACTCCGCCGAGTGAGATGTCATCTTTCATTCCACACAAAAACATCTAATTCTATCTAAGTCAACAGTTCCATTATCCACGCACGTAGAATTACTGTAATCGTTTCACATATATGCTGTAGTAGATCATAGATTACCTTAAGCTGTTTGGCCAGTTCCTTGACGTGCAGTATGTTGGCCAATTTGGACTGTGCATACGCTTTTGTGCCATTGTAACTGCATGAACCAAACTAATAACAGTTAATTACCAGCTGATAATCACTGTTTAATTAGTAAATGATGCTCAATTAGATGAAATTCTGTATGTAATTTACTTCTTTGGGTTGAGCAATTGATTAAAGCTGAAACTCTCCCTCTTCACCCAGCTGTGGATCACAGAAGAAACATTAATGATTCTTCCACGGATGCCAGTCTGAGCTGCCGTTTCCACCATTTTTTCCAGCAACTTTTCTGTCAAAAATGATGGCCTGCAAAAGAAACCCTATTCGATCAAATTCATATCCTCAATCCTCTCCATGCCTAGCTAGCTAGCACAACAGAGAGAAATGATGTGTTGAATGATCATGCATGCTTTGCCTAAAATGGTGTCTCGCACAAGGATGAGCTAGCTAGAATAGCAACATTGTTGCCCAATCTATAAACGTGCTCTTGTGGAGTTGTGGTCCATTCATTGCACAAATTAACTTGTCAGTTTATGGGACAGGGGTCCTAAACTTGTACCCAAGCAATTGAGGGAGGGTATGGCATGGCTATACGCTTGTCCATCACCAATTTTTTGCATAAATAGATTCACAATATATTTTTTGGGTTCAACACATTTCCCTCGAATTTCAATTTTTTTGGTTATTGTGTTATGAATGTAGTGAAGAGAGAATCTCTATATTGGTTTTTATTATATCAATTATGTGTAGGCTCACTTTTACTTGATTCTATTACATTATACGTGGAGAGAAGAACGTTAACGACAGTCGATTCTAAATATGATTGTTCAAGTTCTTACATTTTAATCACATTTGACTGACATTCGTATTCGTAGGTGTTTGTGAATTGTGAGTTCTAAAGTTTGTGACTACATGTTGTTGGCAACTTGGCATGAGAATTATAAGATCAATTTGATAAAATTTAACAGAAGTGATTCAGATGCTTGGAAAAGACACTACTTACTGAATTTGACTAGTTGATTTTGTAGCATAAGGACCAAATGAAAATACAACTTAGCACATGACCAAAAATGAACTAAAACCCATTTTGAATATTCACGTTCGTGATTCAAATAGAGATGCATAGTGATATAGAAAGATACCCAAGTAATTTGTAGCGAACGTCATCTCAATCTTGTCCTCCGAATACTCCAAACATTTGGAATATATTCCTCCATTGTTTCTGCAAATTACATTGAGGATATCATGCATCAGTGCCATGATGAGAGCTTAAACTATATAGCTATTAGAAAAGAGACGATATATATCATTAGAGCTTAAAACAATCAGATTATCATCACCGTTAGAGAAAAATGAGGAAACTCACATGAGAATATTGAGGGGTAATCTTAGTGCCAAGAACTGGGAGCAGAATCTATCTACAGAAGTAAGAGAGCTCAGATCAATCTCCATTATTATAACCTCAGCCTTCGGATTCTCCCTTTCGATTCCCTCCTTCACTTTCACCGCTTTCGCCAAATCTCTTGCCGGCATCACAATCCTCACCCCTCTCTTCGCCAATACTCTCGCCGTTTCAGCTCCAATCCCTGAAGTTGCTCCTAAACATTTTGCATATACAGTACAGAAAATTAGTCTTTTAATTAAACACTAATATGTTTGTTATCTTTTTAATCCCTATTCATGTAAGTAGGTAAGTGAAACATGATCATTGTTGGTTTCCAAACAATGGTCCAGAAAGCAGTACTGAGAACAACTCTGAACCAATAAGAAATTACTGTTGATGATCAAAAGAGACAAAACTATATCTTGCCAGAGCCAAAAAGAACCACTAACTTATACTACATAGAACTTAGAATCTTAGAATTATATATACTTGTATATTAAACTAGTGTAGCAGAAAATTGTTGGGAAAAAAGGGTAGGGATGTATGTTCTCCAGAGAGATCTTGTCAGATATGTTCGATCCCTGCAGAAAGCCTGGCTTAAAAGTACTTGTTCTTTATGTGTGTGTGTGTGTGTGTGTGTGAGAGAGAGAGAGAGAGAGAGAAAGAGAGAGATTAAAACTTGCAGAAGCAATCTCAGAAGAAGCTAAGATATGTAGTATACTTCTGATCTGATACTTGGTGAAAATTTGGAACACACTCATCTAGGAATTGGCAAGTCTTTCGGTTATGTTGGTGAAAGTTGACCATGAAAACAAAATATGAATGTTTCTTTAGAACAATCCGCTCTTGAAGGCTTAAACACATCACAAAACTCTCTCATCATGTATTCTGTTAGATGGTGAAAATTATTGATGATAGAAATCTTCATCATGTATATAAAATCAACATTTATCATAGAACTCTAAATAACCGAAAAGAATGAGATGAGTATATGCATGTCTTTACTATACATCAATACGATAAGTCTGAGACCATGTTAATGAAACTAACCAGTGATTATTGCAGTTAGACGATGTGAAGGCGCTGATGAAGAACAACAATAATCTTGAGTAACTTGTTCAGCAGTTGATTTGGAGCCATAACCACTTGGCCCTGCAATTCCTGCCAAGTACTTTAGTGTTCCTTTCATTGTGGATAATTTCCAACAGAGAATATTATCCTTGCTAGAGCACTGCAGCAAATTAGAAGAGACCTATATTCCGGGTAGAAAGAATTACAGAATTTATAGTGCAACACAGTGGGACGTGGAGAGCTTTAGGGTAGTCATTGGAACACGCTAACTAGTGTGGTCTCTACCAATGAACACAAATGTTGGAACTTTCTGTCACCAGTCAATGTGAATGATTGGTCCATACCACTTATTGTAATTATATGAAATGGTCCATCGGATAAGTGAATAACATGAAAGTGTGTATTTTACTGTTAGAGCAAAAATGCAGCATTAGTTTGTTGTCTTTGTTTCTCATTATTACTGTCTGTCAATTTCAGTCTTGATTAATTGTGATTTCAAGTGCATTTTACTGCTTAATTAAAGTTATCATAGATATGATAATTAATCATGAACATCCATCACTAAAGTAGGATATTAGTTTTGAGGTAAACTACTGGTGTGGTTAATCATCTTATAAACTTGGATGTGATTGGTTGGGATAGCCACAATTAATTTTGCTTAAAGGACAATTTCGATCTTCTTGGTTAATCATCTTCTTATTGGTTATGGGAAGTTACTGTTCCTAATGCCGGCCAAACCCAAAAAGTAATTATGATGACATTTGTGCTTTGATTAGGTGCTTGATTAGTTTATTTTAGAAATGAAGATTAATCAACCAGATTACTACTTTAACAAGCTAGTCTGATATTCCAGGGATCCAGTATTTCAGAAGTAAAACATGATAGCTTCATATACATCGGATAAATTGGTACTGCATGCTCCATGCGGATGAATTATTTGTGTTTTATATCGTATTATAAACCTTGTCAACTATAAATATATAAAGCGTCATCTTCTACATATGAAATAATTCACTGATTAAATAGAGAAATAAATGAAAAAAAAGACCATATATAGATATGTATGTATGTATGAATTCATCCAAATTGTTCCACTTCCAGGCTCCAGCATCTGCATCATTCTGCACGCACCCAAAACAGAAAGAGTGTAGACCAGAAAAAGAAAAAGAAATATTTGTGTGAATTGAGAACCCCACACGTGCACAGGAAGAAGAAAATGATCTTGCATATGATATAATTACAGACAATGTTCTTTGTTGAGAATTATGTTTTTGAATTCTATGAACAAGAGAGAACGAAATTGCAGACTTTAGATGATTTTATTGCATAGACAGAAATGCTTTGTTGCGTGCGATCTGTCTCTCACGTCTCCTTTTTGTCCCTATGGCCATTTTTTCACATTCCATCAATTCATTTTTTTACTTTCTTGTTTGGAAATGATGGGTGGTGTTGGCTCTTTCATGAACTAAAAGAGAACACTGAGGTCGACTCCTCAACAATGGAGTGTGAACTGGCTATTGCACAAGGGACCCCTCTTGTTTCCTCTTCTCCTTACACCTCTCATGACTTGCCACACATGAAGGAGCACCTCTCCCTCCCCCTCTCTTTCTCTCTCTCTCAGTGTACAGTGTTTGCCCTAGCCAGCTCTTCCTGTTTGATCATGGCATGCTAAAAAGTATGAAAGTTGCTGAGCTAGTATAGCTTGAATGGAATGCCAGTTTTTCGATCTGTACGTACAGTGCGCCATTTACAGATACGTACATATGATAACATGCTTCTGAAATACAAAAGGTGATCGAAGAAGGAAGAAGCAGGGCTTTCACTTTAATTTGGTTTTGGAATCAAACTGTTCTGCATGTAGTTTTGTCGTGGGCGTGACCTATATGTCAAGATCATCATGCCATTGCTTTTCCAGCAAAAACAAATGGGAGCATTCTCTGATAAGGATGTCCTCGATCCTCCTATTTCATTTTAATTAATTTCCTTTAATTTTCAGTATATATTTTGAAAGCTTATATAGCACTTAAGCAAAAACAGTGTACGTAAAGTTAGAAAAATTATGAAAGGGGTAATTGTTGTCTTGGTTTTAAAGGTAGTTTCGAATTAACTACCTACACATTGGCAGATTATATATATAGTTCATATCAAGATCGAAGCTTCGTTTTAAAATTAACGTGTGAAGTTCCTTATTTAACTCACTTTTCGGACATATTTTCACATCTCCACCGTTCAATTGGTATAACCCAATGCATAGATCACTTATGCAAAATTTCATTAAATTTGATGATCGTTTGAGTTTTCATAATCGTTATTTACACAGCCAGTTCTGTTTAGACAGATTTATGATCCGTTCATTGATTTAATCTAATTCGATACCTTAACAATCATCAAGTTGGATGAAATTTTACAGCAATAATATATTCATTAGTATCAGTAAACTGAACGATGGAGATGTGTAAATATGACCAAAAAATGAGTCAAATAAGGAATTTCACACGTTAATTTCAAAACGAAGCTTCGCTCGGGATAAGAAATATATATATATATATATATATATATATATATATATATATATATATATATGCAAGTCAAACAAAAACATATCCAGCAAAATAAGCAACTCTAAACATACAGGAGGAGCTGGCTAGCTGTTTATGCAGATATCATACGGCGGCAAAGAGTTGCTACGACTTGGGAGGATAGTCTACTCAATGTATGAGTCATATGACAATATGTTAAGAGAAGGTGGAAAACGTTCGTATTAGAAAATTGGATTTAGTGGCCAAAATTAGTAGATTAAAATGCACCCACATTCTTTTATCTCAGGCTTAGTAATTAGATTATTAGTTTAATAACTTTAATTACTTAGTCCTGATTAATTAGCTAGCTAGAGATTGAAGGTGATGCCAAATACATGATTTTCTTGGCCTTAAACTCTAATCAAGAAGATTTCAGTTCGGATGGAGTTCTTTATGATGAAGCAACAAAGGTTCTCTCGAGTCATTTTCAGTTGTGTAGTTGAGGTTATATCTCTAAAGAGTGCAGTAACGTTGTCTATTGTGAAATCTACGGGTATGCAACTCAAACTTTGAAATCTACGGGTGTGTATAATATTGTCTAGCAATTGCTACTGGGGGGAGGATCCTGCTCAATGTGAGTCATGTGACTAATTCATTAAACAGATGGTGGAAGATAATGACATTGAAAAATGGATTTAATACAGCAAAATCTTTGAAAAATCCAATTCCTGCATTTGAAATTCTAAAGCTTGGCAATTAGCTTTGATAAATTAGTCATAACTATCTTGATTAGTGCAAACAGAGCCGCAACAACTCCATTGAATAGTACCAAATGGGAAAGAAGCTCTCAACTCCATTGAGAGCTTAAGCGCAACCTCTAACCTAATTAACAACTAAATTGATTTTCTATTACCACCTCAACAACCATTAATTGACTTGAACACAATGTTGTTTCCCTTCAAATGAAGAGAATTATAATACCCTAAAGAAACCTAAGGGCCCGAGGCTTCAAAAAGATGTCTCCTCCCCTCACCAAGATTTCTCCATACCTGAATTGATTCACTCTGTGATATACGTACAAAACTTCCTTTGCCGACAAACCCCAAAGCTTTTCCTCATATCAATCATATCAAAACCAACTATATTTTTTCCTCATCCATGAAGATTAAGCAAAAAGCTGGGGTTGGTTACTTGAAAAAGAACCTCATACACATTTCATCTTGATCATCATGAGTGCCATCCCCACGTTCCAACAATCCAACCATGCGATCAAAACTCAACGGGACTTTCAAAAAGGAAGAGAGTCAATCACGGAAAATATTACAGGAGAGTGAGACACAATTTAGCCCTAGTGCCTTGGTTGCTTACCCTTTATTATACCTCTCTAAACAAGCTTCACCCGTATGGGTTACCGTTTTGTATGCTTAAGGATCTTACTCAATTGCTCTAAGATTCTAATTATATTCCCTTTGTAGGGGGCCATCGATCTTGTATGCAAGATTTGGAGGAAAAGTTTGTTTGTCTTCATCTTCCATATGTGAACCTTATCTAATCTATTCTACTCAAAACGTACGACGTGGGATTTGAAATTTTAAATTCAAAGTCTAAGGAGAATAGGAGATTGATTAATATATGTGTTAGCTAGGATATGGTAGTGTAGCTAATATGAGGTTTGATTGAAGGCACGACATAGTGACATACCTCCTTCTTACCGACACATTGTTAAAGAAATGGTTAGACATGTATAGATCACTTGAAGGATCACTGGTTAATCACACGATGGATCTCCTTGTAAAAACTAGCTAGGGTGGTGGGAGAGGAGACATTTATAACAAAGAAATTAGACCAATAATCATTCAAAGACAACATAATGTGTTTGCCATTCTTGGTGAGTGGATATTACTATGTAAAATAGAGCAAGTCAAAACTCATAACATATTTTCCCAAGTTTAATGATGATAATCAGAGTTCTTACTCTTTCATAAGTTTGATGTGTGATGGCTTGTGTGATACTGTTATCTTGTGGGTAATGTTGAAAGAATCCAATTTGTTAACCAAACTTAAAATTGACTAAAAATTATATGGAAAATACTTAAGATTACCATGACAAAAATGGAGTATTACTTTCCAGTTTCCACCAATTAGTAATGAGTGTAACCTAAAACTCTATAAGCTCTTATGCAATACTTTACTTTCAATGTGGAACATACACTCTCAAAAAACCACATACAAAGTGGCTCAACTAGAGATGGTTCACATTTCACTATCTTTATTAAGAAAAAACAAAAAAACTAAGGACAAACACTCATATTCCCCCTAGTTAAACAAAGCTTAACTATAGCTTCTACACCCTAGAATGAAAACTTATTCCACAAAATAAAAATCAATTGGACCAAGTTACCAAATAAAGGTCCAGTCTATCAAGCCCAATAGGCTCATCAGACCCGAAAGGCCCAATAGATACAAATCAGACCCGGGAGTAACACAATTAAAGCTCTGCAACCGCACACAGCCGATAACAACTGTTCCCCCCAAACCGACTCCATCGCTTCCGGTTTTACGCACCTTCAACTAAAACACTCTCATTCTTTCTTACTCCCCAGAATTAGGGTTTTTCAAATTCTATGGATCCCCACGCCCGCCTCGATGACGTAAGCCCTCAACTCCCTCCTCTCAGTACCATTTATATTAGCTCAATTTCTCGTTGTGATTAATCTCGATTCGGTTTCGTTAAACGCAGGATGATGATTTCGGAGGAGATTTTCCGGGGACCAGCGGTGCCCGCCGGTCAGGTAAGCTACGCTTTATCCCTGAAGCTCTTAATGTGTGATTGAAATTTCGGTTATTGATTTTGTTGATGTGTGAACATTTAGGGAATAAGAGAAGCTTTGGGGAGATTGACGACGAAGATGACTTGTTTGGCTCAAAGCAGGTATCTTCATATTCGTTCATATGGAAATTTGAGCAATTGTATGAATCTATTGTTTCTATTACTAATGTGAACCTGTATGAAATTTTGTTGAAAGTCGAAATTTTGTTCAATCTAAGATAACCATAACTTAGGGTTATAGTAGGTTAGTGTAATTAAACTAAACATTGCGTAAATGTATCCAATGTGAATGTATGATGTTAAAGAGTGTAGGGTTTACGGTGTATTCCGAATTTGGACTCAATCTGATAGGTAACATAGGAAGGAAATACTTTAGCAAGTTACATCTGATATATATGCAGTGCTTTCTGTTAAGTTGTTGGTTGTACTTTAACAAGTTAGATCCGATACTGAGTTATTTACAATGTAGGCTAAAGCAAAAATTGAGGAAACTGCTCCTGGTGTTGCAACAGGAATGATTTTGTCTCTTCGTGAGAGGTACGCTGGAATATAGAATGGTTTATAGTTTACTGATCAAACTTCTATACTTTGGGCAGTTGATTTTGCGCTGAATTTTCGTTAGGCCCTGGATAATTTATTACAATGAACTTGTTTTGCAGTCTCCAGACCTGTAAGGATGATCTTGCAAAGTGCCAAGTATGTATCATTGCATTCCCCCCTTCTTTCTATCCCTTGATTATCCTTCTTTCAGTTATTCATATATCACTCATGTGACATCAAATTCAGTTAGTTGGAAAAGCTAATGCTAATTAGTTTGTAATTTTAAAAATTAAGTCAAATATAATTCCTTTCTAGTCACATGCTTGATTCGTGGCACCTCCTGATGCATGCACCACCATTATACATGTTACGTGGCTGTACCTACGTTCTAAATGTTCTCGCATATATTGGAATTATGATCTTCTTGGTTACAGATGGAACATGATGCTGCAAAATCTGAGGTTCAAAAATGGCATTCTGCATTTCAGAATGAACCCTTCATAAATCCAGGGTCTTCTCCTGGTTAGTTTCACTATATGACTATCACCTGGTGTTCTCATTATTTGCGTATGATTGTTGTAATTTACATTATACTTGTTCTTCTATGAGAATCAAACTTACACTTTGATTACTGAACATGTATCTTTTGTCTTTCCAACCCGTGACTGTAGATCCTACATTAGTCATCAATTACCTTCAGATCCTGAAAAACTCCGAGGAGTCACTGAAAGAACAGGTTAGGGTTCATTGTTCCTTTATTAGTCATCAGTAATCTCCAGCTTTTGTTCACCTTTAATATATGTATATTTTTTCCGCCAGTTGGAGAAAGCAAAGAAAAAGGAAGCTGCATTCATAGTTACATTTGCAAAACGGGAGCAGGAGATTGCAGAGCTCAAGGTAATGTCTTATTGATGTCTGGTCTCTCTTACATCCCAGTGTATATGTGATACATTATGTACATCTCTCATGTGAGAATATAGGAGCACTGCAGGAGGTTCTCTTTCTATAAATTTTGAAGTCCTTTAGGAGAAAAAAATATTTTTCAAATAGCAAATATGTACAAAGTGTGCATGAGGAATCCAGAACCTGAAAACAAGAAAAGAAATCAAAGGGCTTTCTAAAAGCTGCAGGACATAAAATACTCAAAATCAAAACCAACATTCACTTCACAGGTGCTAGTACATAAGACAAGAAGAGTGTAGTCCCTAAAATCAAGAGAATTTGATACCCATATAGGTGACCAAAAGAGATAGGAAGGAACAAAAAGTAAGAAGGATTTTTCTGATGAAGACATCTGTTATCAAAGGTTCTGGAATGTATAGCCGTGAACAGAAATTTATGTGATAGTCATCCCCACCCAGTACCAATGGGTTATGGTAATGTTGAAGGAAAAGATTGTGATGTTGCCATTTCACCTTTACTATAATTTCTTGATCATAGGGTATTTTTTATATGCTACTCATCATAGATCATAGATGTGATTCTTTTTAAGCTATAAAGCCTTACATCACTTGCTTTTCGACTAGTTTGATTTTTTTTCTGTGACCCAATTTTTCTTAATACAGTCTGCAGTTCGGGATCTTAGAGCTCAACTCAAGCCACCATCATTGCAGGTACCATTGTATTTTATTATTTCAAAATTGTATATCTAAATTTTGGTTTGTTGTACTAATAAATGTTTCTATTAATTAATTTAAATATATAGTGCTCATCGCTTGAATCTTTTGTTCTCATTTTTTTTTACAGGCAAGAAAATTACTGCTTGATCCAGCAATTCATGAAGAGTTTACTCGTCTAAAGGTTTGTTATCTAAACGTTTGGGTTCCGGTAAAATTTTGTTTAAGTTGATGACAGAGTATTGTAGCTTCTAAAGTTGGATGTTAGCTGGGGCTATTTCACACCATTATGTATTATCTTCTTTAATGTTGGTATGTCTTAGCTTGGAGCTATGTGTGTAACTTGTGAGATTTGCTCTTTATAATAACCTTAGCTTCCTTATTGTTTCCGGGTATGTACAAAGAAACATTTGGCCAAGAAGGAAAAATATACTAAGATCTTGTGAAAAATAGAGCATAGCATCACAAAGGAAACAAATTAAGAGTGCACTTTGTCCTCTTGTATGCTTATTTTCATGCATGTCCTACACTTGTATGAGTGATAATCGTCAGGAGGAATAATTGAAATATGCTTTGTTTTCTTGGTTGAGGTTTCCTGTATAATTATAACTAACTTATATCTTTCTTCTTCTTTTTCCTGGTGCTGGACATTAGAATTTGGTTGAGGAGAAAGATAAAAAATTGAAGGAGTTCCAGGAAAATGCCGCTGCCAATAATTTTACTCCAACAAGCAAGATGGGGAAACAGTTAATGGCTAAATGTAAGACCCTGCAAGAGGAAAATGAGGAGATTGGCATGGAAGCATCTGAGGGAAAGGTGATATCATAGACATTATTATCCTTTCTTTTCTGCAAGCCTCCTGAGTTTATGGAATAGCTTCCTTTCTTTCAGATGCTAAACTACGTGCATGCTTTCAACGAATTTGTCACTGTCCTGTTTTTAAAAAATATGTATTGTTTCACTCTTGGGGGTGATCTTGTTTTCTAGATTATACATTCATTATCTGAAAGATATTTGTTGGTCTGCAGATGCATGAATTATCCATGAAACTGGCTTTGCAAAAGAACCAAAATGCAGAACTTAGAAGCCAATTTGAAGGTAAGTAATACATTCATTATTCAAACTTTGAAGGAGCATTGTTCTGTGTTATGCCTGATATTAAAAGTTGGCTTTTATAGTCAGTTCCTCATTCTTTTTGTGTTTTTGCCTACAGCATTGTACAAGCATATGGAGGGCCTCACAAATGATGTGGAAAGATCAAATGAAATGGTTTGATTCTCAAATTTACTCATTTATTGATATGCATCTCACCAGAGCACATCACATCTTTATAACAATGTACAAGTCTAATGACTTTGAGTGGATATTAAGAATCGTATTATGTTTATTGCTGCGAAATAGTCAATCTGAGAACTTTATGTAACATATTATTTTGTTACTTGTTGGGAACCAATACGTGAAGCATGTTACTTTGCAGGTGGTCATCATGCAAGAGAAGCTTGAACAGAAGGATAGTGAAATCAAAAGATTAAAGGACGAGCTAGAGCAGAAGAGCATAATAGTGGAGGAGAAAATTGATCCAGCTTCTGATAACGGAAAATCCAGTGATGAAGTGATGGTATCTGGGAAGCCAATGGCTCAGATAATAAAGATTTGTAGGATATCATAGATTTCAGTCATCCTGTTGTATGTACATTTATCATTAAATTTTGAAATTAAATTTTGAAAACTGATTAGTCTGGTGGAAATGCAATGTTTTGGGAGCGTTTCTGCTTCAATGTAGTTTTGGCGCATGTGTTGTCCCAGTGTGCAAGCACAGGCTTGTGGAGCAGGCTTTTCTCTAATGCTGAGTACACAATCTGCTCTATGGTTAAAAACTCAAAGCCATTGCTGGTTGATTAAGAATTTGAGATGATAGATTACAGGGGGTCTACAGTTCATCTGGATACACGGTGGATGTGTATACAACTGTTTCAGGTAGTTTAAGTTGATGGGTGACCATTCGTACCATATATTTCCATTCTTTGCAGTTCTCTCTATTCAACACATTGTTCACTTTGGTGACAGAAATGCATTTGTTGCAATAAATTGGGATTTAAGCTTTCCAAATGTTTCAGTTTCAGCTTTGCAATATGCATTATTTGCTTAAGTTTCCCAAGGTGCAAATCCCGTCTTTGGGGATTGGTATCCGGTCCAATTAATCATTAATCAGAGTATCATGATTTGTCTGAACAAATGAAATGGTTCCTTTAAAGTTGGAGAACAATTCACAATGACAATGTTGTTGCTACAAAATCCAGTTCCATGGATAAACATAAAACTTGAGCATTCAGTCTGTTCCAATATGATATGGTTTCTGATAGGACACGCAAACTGCAAGATACATGAGAAGATCATCTATACAACTAGTAAACTGAGCAGTCATATCAAGTTATCAACGATGCTTTAATCTTCCCTGAGGCCACCCTAATCCTGCACTCCCAATGTTGCCTTGTGCTTGGATTGGTTCAACCAATCCCTTTGTAGTCTTGCCAAGTGTCTCCCCCTGCGCACATCATAGGAGGAACGAAATGTGAGTGCGGCCAAAATTGGCTCTCTTTGAATACAAATAGAGTGAGCCATGAAAACTTTAACCTGCTGCAAGTCCAAATACATGTAACTAGAGTTTCAGTTTACTTCTACGCATAATTTACAGGACAACTCTAGAATACTATAAACAAAGTTACCTCCTTCCATCCCATGCTTTCTAAAACTTTCCGGGCATAACTTCCCACTCCAAATGACATATTCAAGGCCTCTGCTGCAGCTTCCTCTGTAGAAGGCGTTGGTCGATCACTATCGCCATCTACTGAATTCTTCTGTCCTGGACCCACACCATAACCACCATGCAAGGCTCTTCTATCAGCAGCTCTATCCCTATATTGATAGCTTTCAAGCTGGAAATTTGAAAGGAGTCAAATTAAGAGCGAAATGTGAAGATTGTGATAAAAATGCATCCCCATACATGCAAATCTGGGAATTTTAAAAAATATAAAAATAAAACAATACATAGGGTATGCAACTCGGGCGAAACTATTAGTTTGAAATATTCAGGTAGTGGTCTACATTAGACAAATTACATAACTGAACTCTGGAAGAATGAGGTTATACTTGTAAGAGGGAATATCTTCTCTAGTTACTTGTCGACATTATAGGTTATGTAGCATTGCGTACAGTGCGCAGGTTTGTAAAACTTGTGGTATTTGACAATTGATATACCTTGTGAATTAACCTAAAAAGGAATAGTACTATTTCAACGATTGGGCATGCCCAACTGCCCAAGTACCTTTTCATGTGCTGTGTCTGGCAACAACGATGAACCCCTGCTGTTTTTGGAACCACTTCTTACACTGGATTTAGGGAGGGGAAGGGATTCTCTGTTGTTTGATAATTCTGGGAATCCCCAGTCCTTGGTTGGGTTCGAAGAATCATAAATTGATAAAGACGCCAAATATCGTTTACTGGGGGTCCTCAATTTATAGACTTGTCCTAAAAGAATCAGGAAAGGTTATCCCATGCAACAATCACAACATACTTGCTTGCCAAATGGTAGAGGAAAATGCAAACCTGTTGTGACGCGTACTAGGTCAAGGTGCACTTCACAAATTGGAGCAGTTTTTAAAAGACCACCACCAGATGGCAGAGAAGGATGAAGCTTAGCAGACTGTTTAGCTAACCTCCCAACAAGTCTTGGCACCTCACCTTTTCCATCATTTCTTGGCTTTGTTACCATTTCCCAATCCCATAAACTTATCAGTGAAGACTCCGGAATAGGTAGTTCTGCATCTTGAACAACCTGTCCATACTGAGCTCGCCAGTTCTCTTCTTCCCATGAACCACCTGGGGCAAATATGATCGTATGTTTCAAAATATTATGCAACTGGTTAAGTAGAAGCAAACCAAGAAACCCACAGGCTAGCTATGTACTAGTAATTAAAACAAAGGTGGAAATCAAGCAATCAATACGTAGAAGCACCAAACTTGTATCAGAGACATTTTGACTTGATTCAATTACAGCACCATAGTCTTCTGGAATCGATGTGCATTCATTGAGATCATGACTATCATTATTCCCTGCATTTCCAGAGACAAACGTATCTGAATCCTACTTCAGCCATAGTAATCTCCTATTTCAAAATGAACAGGACAACTAGGGACAAACCATCATGAACATATGTTTCAGGGTACACTGTCATATCATGATCACCAGCATTGGCATCTGAGTTGGGATAACCAGACAAATATAGTTCAATAAGCGTATCCTCTAGCCTAGCAAAAACCAAATGATCACAGTAAGTAAAATACTTGACCAAACAATTAAATCAATAACGACAAAGCAATGACTAATGAGAAAAGCAGATTACCACTCCGAGGGAGGAGGGTGATTTTCAAGTGCATCACCGCTACTGCAATCCGTATTCCCTGTTCATAAGATGGACCATTTCAATGATTCAAACTACTCATATGCAGAAGACTTGTACTGCAAGCAGACACTGCATATAAATGTATTCTTAGTTCAAATTCAACATGAAAACAAGGAATGCCTCACCTACAGCTGAAAAGGGGTCTTCTTGAATGGGATTCTCACTACTATTATTGGTCTCCAAATTATCACCCTGAAAAAGAAAAGTCATCAACTATGAAAAAGATGGGATCAAACATAAATTGTAAAACTTTGAGAGAGGAGGATAGGCGGTGCCTGGTGAGAGGGAAGAAGAACGTAATTTCCATGTTCGAATTTGTAATAGAGGCCGTCGCGGGTGCTATAGTACCAACCAGCATTCGGGTCGTGGTAGAATCCGCTACTGGCATGAAAGTAGAGCTGAGACTGTTCATCCCAGATGAAGGAATTTTCCGGGTTTTGGGAGTCGGTTGATTCGGTGGCAGCCGGACTGTCCGTTTTCATCTTGTCCTCCGCCAAGGTTTTACCCGCCGTAACAGAAACGAGAGGTGCACTAATGAATTTGGGCTTTAGAATGGATAGTTAGATTCTATGGGCCCATTTTGGCTTGAACCCGAGTGTTTTTGTTTTTGTTTTTTTTTGGTTTCTTATATTCATACATTGTTCTTATAAGGCTATAAGCCACAGGAGATGATGAATCACATTCAATAACACAGTTTACACTAAGGTTTTACAAGACTAAAAGCCAAAACCTAATTAAGTATGTATTAATTACTCACACCCCTTATATATGTCAATAAGATTTGAACCCATGACCTTAAAGTTGTCAGTTAAACACCTTAACCAACCAAACCACGGCTCACCAACATGCACATTTGTCTTTTATAGATTGTCGATTTGCATAACGGATGTTAATTATCATATACAAAAGTGTCTACAAAAATGTCGATCGATTTGCATTTACACAACAGTGGTTTGTCGATTTACATATGTAACAAAAATATGTCTCAAAATTAACAAAGGATGTTATTTATATACAAATAAATCATAATTTCATAAAATGATGTTTGAACATTATTTTACATTAATTATGTTTGTAACTTATGTAAATAATCTAAAATTCTGTTGTATACATTTGCACGCTATACAACATACTTTTTAACACACACCACACCCACGTACAAAGCACGTGCCAACAACCCCTATTAGTGTCCAGACAAACCCTAATTTAAATAGACACATAAGAAGAGATATGTTGGTTCACCAACTCCAATATACATCTCGTCAATTAATTATTAGTTTTCTCCCATATCTCAAAACAACCTGCACTATTAATTGAAATGCAGAAGCCGGACGTAGTGTACATCTCGATCCTTCCTTCTTTTGCTAATGAAGAACTGCTCTACTTGTTTTACATGCCCTCTCGTTTCGCATGTTTATAATCTACTACTCTAAAATCATGCGCAGCTCATGATTGTACTCAAAATGGTTGATACCCATGAGCTTGGTTGGAACAGAAAAGACATGAACATCTACCAATACTAGCACTCACACGCAGTTTGATTGAATCATCACGTCACTCATCTGCTTAAGTAGAGTACTAGCTACGTGATCGAATCTGTAAATATTAGCGGTGGCTTGAGTAAATTAAGCTCTGCATGCATTGGGTTGCTGCGTATCCATATGCATGTCTGTACTTAGGGACCGAGTCACTGAGGAGAAGTCTAGCTGTGGCATCGTTTGGCTACCCAAGTGTTCAACATGAACCGGCTGAGCACTTTGAGAACTAGCTTGTCACACCTGTCTTCTCAACACGAGGTTTCTCTATTTTCTGATGACGCATGTCTTTGTATTTTCTCTATCATCTCTGTTGCCAACTTGTATCAGTAATCCAGGTGAACCAATCTTCATCAAGAAATAATTTATGATTTTTTGTCTTTTTATTTTTTTTTAAATATTTTTTTTTTCTTTTTTACTTTCTTGATCTTGTCTTTCCCTATCTTTTATTTTTCTTGATATTATTTGCGAAGACATTGCTGCTGGCCCTCTCCTCTCAGCCTTCTATCACCTATCCTTCATGATCAACACCTTCTCAATTTGATTTCAATTTCCTTGCAAGTAGACAAACGCTATGCCCATGAGCTCAGTATATGTCAAAAAGTTAGAATTATCTCATGCTCTTAAAGAACGGATTCTTAGAAACCTTTTGAATTCTACAAATGTCGGGTAGTATCCAATGGGGCTATTTTGCTTTCTATTTCCAATGGTAGTTGTAGCTTGGTGAATTTGGAGTTTTGGACGTGTCAGAAAATGAATTTTTTGGTGAAGTTGCAAAAGGGATATCAAATTTCTGGAATCTAGTTACATTGAATCATTGGGGAAACAAATTTGCAGGGCCAATTCCATCTGAGATTGGAAGCATTTCTCAATTATTTGTTCTTGGGAAATAATAGTTTTAGAGTGATCCCGGATTCCCTTTTGAATTTGAGCAGCTTGGTGTTTTTGGATTTGGGCAGAAACAATTTTGGTGGGAATGTTCAAGATATTGTTGGAAGATTCACGCAGGTGGAGTTTTCTATGCTACAATCAAATTCATACACTAGTGGTATACATTCATCTGGAATTTTTAAGCTACAAAATGTATGTCGATTAGATCTCATCAGCTACCAAATGAAGACGACAAATATTAGATCAGAGAGAAGGAAAAGAAAATAGGGTTAAAAGATAAAAACATAAAAGTGAAAAAAAAAAAAAGCAAATTGTAACTAAGAAAAATAAAAACACAAAAACTCATAAATTATACTTCGATGATGTGGCTATGTCATCTTGGTTGCCACATAAAATTGTCTCTCTAAGTTGGTTCACCTAATATTACTCATCTAGTATTTTGTCATTTGTTTTATCAATCATCGAACAAAAGGATCTGGCTTTCGTTGCCTCGCGGTCTAGCTAGAACGAAGATGAAGAAACCTCCAGACAAAGTAATATGAAAGATCTAGAACGAAGACAAACCGAATCAAGAGTACATGATTATGTGGGAATAAAGAAGAAGTTTACCAACTTTGTTCCAGGTCGAGTACATTGTAGAAGAACCATGATGAAATTAGGTTACTTCTACCTTTACTCTTAACCCACTTTTGACAAAACCATATTCTTCACCCTTAATTTTGTTTCTGTTTTGTTTAATTTGTTTTTCCAAGTAATCAAACTTAATTTTTGAATGTGGCTTATAATTTTTGAAACGTGATTTAGCTGCTGGTAGCCTGACCTCAAGTGATTAAGTGGTTGCTAGGGAATTATGCCCCATAGAAAAGGCCCTGCCTGGGCACTACGTACTCTACTGTGTTTGCATTTGTCATTTCCAAACATCGTGAAGCATATGCTGCTATTTGCTTCATTTGATCGCGATTTCCTAACCATATTTTGCTACTTGCTAAGATAAAGACACTATATATTTCGTCTTCATCACAATAATAATTCCAAGAAGTGTTCATGCCAATACCTTGGCTGCTATGTTCTATTGGCCTTTTTTCTTTTCTGGATCGAATATGTCATATTCATTTGCTCGATCACACGTTCGTTATATATCTCAGTCCTCACTCCGATCCTCAGTACAAGTAAAGATGTATATGTTAAGCTTGTTCATATATTTTGATACAAGTTAATAATCTGAAAAAATAAAAATAAAGGACCCATGAAAGCAAAGCTCAATGCAACTTGTTTATGGGTTCCAACTCTTGCGCCAATCACAACCTCAATTAGCTGGACTTTTATTCCTCACGCACCAAGTAACATAACATTCTAGATCACTCACCTTACCTTTACAACTCCCTATATAATCCCTTCCAATTCCTTCCCCCAGTCACCAACCAAATCAGCCTACAGCATACAGCCCTAAACTGCCTTCTTCTACACCTCAAGCTCACCTAAGCTTCTCTCCCATGGCTCCAAGCCTGAGCAAGAACAATGCCCTAGACATAACGACCCTTGTAGACAGCAACGTCAACTCTCCGCTCTCAATAACCCTACAAGGCACAAACTTCCTCGCCAACGGCCACCCTATCCTCACTGAAGTCCCACTAAACATCACAGCCACCCCGTCATTAAACAAACCACCGTAGGCTGCTTCGTTGGCTTCGACTCCGACGAGCCTAAAAGCCGCCACGTGGTTTCACTCGGCAAGCTTAATGGCATCAAGTTCATGAGCATTTTCCGGTTCAAAGTCTGGTGGACCACTCACTGGGTCGGCACCACCGGAAACGACGTCCAGCACGAGACTCAGTTCATGATCCTCGACAAAAACGACACCACCAACCGCCCCTACGTCCTCCTCCTTCCTCTTCTCGAACCACCCTTCAGAGCCTCCCTCCAACCCGGCACCGACTGCCACGTCGACATGTGCGTCGAGAGCGGCTCGACACGTGTCACTGGATCCACCTTCCGGAGCGTTCTCTACATGCACGTCGGAAACGACCCGTATAGTCTTGTCAGAGAGGCCATGGAGGTTGTGAGAGTCCATTTGGGAAGCTTCAAGCTCCTGGAGGAGAAGACGCCTCCTGCCATCGTGGACAAGTTTGGTTGGTGTACGTGGGATGCGTTTTTATCTCATGGTGCACCCAAGGGGGTTTGGGAAGGGGTTAAAACCCTAGTGGAGGGTGGGTGTCCTCCGGGAATGGTACTCATCGACGACGGCTGGCAGTCCATTTGTCACGACGACGACCCCTTGACCGACGAAGAAGCCATGCAAAGAACAGCCGCCGGTGAGCAAATGCCATGCAGGCTCACAAGTTTCGTAGAGAACTACAAGTTCAGAGACTATAAGAGCCCTAGAGGTAAGGGCCATGGCATGGGTGCCTTTGTTAAGGACTTGAAGGAGGAGTTTGGGAGTGTGGACTATGTGTATGTTTGGCATGCTCTTTGTGGGTATTGGGGTGGAGTTAGACCCGGGGTTAAGGGCGGGTCGGGTTTTCCAGAGAGCCGGGTGATTAGGCCGAAGCTGTCGGAGGGGTTGCAGAAGACGATGGAGGATTTGGCGGTGGATAAGATCGTGAATAATGGAGTGGGGCTGGTGGAACCAGAGATGGCCCACCAGTTGTATGAGGGGCTTCATCAGCATCTCCAATCGGTGGGGATCGACGGTGTCAAAGTCGATGTCATACACGTAAGTTCTTGAAAGCTCTAGCTTTTACTTCCACGTTCAAAAACATATCATCAACTGTGTTAGCTTACATGTGCTACAAGTGTTGCTTGTGAGGTACTTTCGACATCTCACCCTTAGGCCGCGTGTTACACAGGGCACGACTCGAAACAATTTTAAGTTCATAACTTCTAATGCGTGTACCGTGCTTATGATTTGATGTTTTCGATTCATTTTTGGTGAAAGATGATAAAATTGAGGATATTATGGCGCACACATTACTCGAAACGATTTTAATTTCACAACTTCAAATCGCTCGATAAAGTCATGTGTGTGTCTTAATTAATCTAAGAAGAGTGATTTGATGTTTCTATTCATTTTTGGTGGAAGATGATAAAATTGAGGATATTAGGTAATTTGCGTCTAGATTAATTGTAGATTAGCTCAATATAATGGTAAATGAGAAATATGGATATTTTTTAATTATGGAGTGCCTAACCTTTCACTTGAAGCACTTACACCGCCATGGTGCGCGCAGTTGCTTGAGATGTTATCGGAGGAGTTTGGTGGTCGGATTGAGCTGGCCAAAGCTTATTACAAGGCACTTACTGCTTCTGTGAGGAAGCACTTCAAAGGCAATGGAGTGATTGCTAGCATGGAGCACTGCAATGACTTCATGTTCCTCGGCACAGAAGCCATTTCGCTGGTCGTGTTGGTACGTATGTAATCTCTCTCTGTATACATTCAGTTCAATCGATCAATATATTAACGCAATGAGTATGTAATCTCTCTCTGTATACATTCAGTTCAATCGGTTCGAAAATGCTAATGTTCGTTGTGCCTGATGATAGATTTCTAGCTATGCAAGATGTAGATTAGATCTTAATTTGGATCCCACATTCATCTTACGGTTTGATAAAGTAGTCTGGGGTTCACATCTAAAACCAATTGGCAATGGGTGGAGTGGCCCAAACCCTTATAAACCCACAGGCAAGGTCCCAATTCCCGATGTGGGATATATATCTCAACACGCCCCCGCACGTGTGGCGAATCTTCAAGCCTAACACGTGAACAACATTTGGGGTGACGTGGAGTTCGTGTGGCCTTTGGGCTTCACACGTGAACGTGGGTAACCCGCTCTGATATCATGATAAAGTAGTCTGGGGTTCACATCCAAAACCAATTGGCAATGGATGAGTGGCCCAAACCCTTATAAACCCACAGACAAGGTCTCAATTCCCAATGTGGGATATATATCTCAACACCGTTTTTTCTTATGCACTATAGTTTAACTAGTAAACACTTGCAGAAGGTGTGTGTATATATAATATGGTCTATTATGGAATATATGAGAGAGAAGGAAGATGTCTAGTTTGTTATGTTGCTTCCTATGATCATGTCTTCTTCATGGAGTTTCTAAATTGTCTCATCTACCTAAGTGATAAATTGTTTTGTGATATAAGGTTGATGGTTGTTGTTTAGTGTTCTCCTACCGTAAAAATATCAGGTCTAAATATCCGTATTTATTCAAAAGGTACGAATTTTCTTAATTGACCCACTTTTAAATCATATTTTCTCATCTTAACCATTCACATTGAAGGTATATATGAGTAGATCATCTCTACAAATTTTCAGTCAAATTGATAATCATTAAGGTATCGAAACTATATGATTACAATAAACGAACCAAATCTGTTCAACATGAACCGTTCGTGTAATTTACAATTTTAAATACCTTAATGATTATCAATTTGGCTAAAATTTTATAGAGATGATCTATCATATATACATAAAAGATGAATGGTTAAGATGAGAAAATATGATAAAAAAGTATGTCAATTAAGAAAATCTGTACCTTTTAAATATATATATATATGATAGAACATGTAGACTAATAAATTTCTGTACGTTAATCACAATTAACACAAATCTGTAGGAGATGATTTTTGGTATATATATATATATATATATATATATATATATATGATGAATATGTAGACTAATAAATTTCTGTACGTTAATCACACAAATCTGTAGGAGATGATTTTGGTGCTCTGACCCATCTGGAGATCCAAATGGGACATATTGGCTACAGGGGTGTCACATGGTGCATTGTGCCTACAATAGCTTGTGGATGGGGAACTTCATACATCCAGATTGGGACATGTTCCAGTCGACTCACCCTTGTGCTGCATTTCATGCTGCATCAAGAGCGATATCAGGAGGTCCGATATATATCAGCGACTCTGTGGGACAACACGACTTCAAGCTTCTTAAAAGCTTGGTGTTGCCTGATGGATCCATATTAAGATGCCAAGACTATGCACTTCCTTCAAGGGATTGCCTATTTCAGGACCCTGTGCATGATGGGAAAACAATGCTCAAGATTTGGAACCTCAACAAGGTATGACACTTCCTCAAGTAAAACTGGCAATTGATGACTTGATGCTACTCTTCTTGTTTCAGATGGACGCATCATTTAACAAGTCTAGCTAGATTATAGTTCATCTAAGATACCATTTTTTGGTTATATATACACTTATACGTACTGTTAATTCATTGTTCATGTTTTTGAATATGTACATTGTACCTTTGTACCAGTACACTGGCGTTGTAGGACTTTTTAACTGCCAAGGAGGAGGGTGGTGCCCCAAGTCAAGGCGCAACAAAAGCTTCCCCGAGTTCTCAAAGTTGGTGACCTGTTTAGCAACCCCCAAAGATGTGGAATGGTGTCATGGGAAGAACCCCATTCCAATAAAAGCAATCGAAGTATTTGCTGTGTACATGTTCCAGGAAAAGAAGCTGAAGTTTTTGAAGCCAGAGGAGACGGTAGAGATTTCGCTTCAGCCTTTCAGTTATGAGCTCCTCACTATTGCTCCAGTGAGAGTGCTACCGAAGAAGTTGATCCAATTTGCTCCAATTGGATTGGTGAACATGCTCAACACTGGTGGTGCAATTCAGTCCCTGGAATTTGAGGATAGTGAAACTTTGGTGAAGATTGGAGTAAGGGGAAGTGGAGAGATGAGAGCATTTGCTTCAGAGAAACCAACTGCTTGTAAGATTGGTGGAGAGGAGGTCGAGTTTGATTATGTTGACAAGATGGTTATTGTCCAAGTGCAATGGCCTAGCTCTTCAAGAACGACTGTAGTTGAGTACTTGTTTTGAGTATTTCATCTAATGCTGTAACTGCATATGGTACGTTCATGTTGGCTCTGTTACTATTCTTTGATCTCTATATATATCTGATCAATATATAAAATTCATGTTTGGGAGTCAAATCTTATGATAATGTGTCATTGAGGAAGGAACAATTAAGTACATACAAAAATTTCTTCTTCTTCTTTTTTTTTTTTTTTTAATTTTTTATAAAAATACATACAAAAATTTCGGTTACACATAATTTGGTTCGTCTTGAATATAGCATGTCTAGAGCACATCAAAGTTATTCCTCCATGAATAAGTTGTGTCACAAAGTAGCAATGAATCAATAATGTTTAAGGGACAATGCCCATTAGCTCTAATTTTAAGAATTTTATACCTACTAACAAAATCAAATTTTAAAATTTCTAAAAGTCAACTTAAACAACAGAAAGACAAATATACCCTTAATGAATTAAATAAACTCTTAAGAGCCAACTTAAATAGCAGAAAGACAAATATATTTTTAATGAATTAAATAAACTACAATAGATCATTATAAGAGCAGAAAGACAATTATACATTTAATGAATTAAATAAACTATAATAGATCATTATAAGAGTTTATTATAAAATAAAACTTTTATAACCGGATTCCCACGACCAATGACGTTGACCGGGTTTCGGGGACCTTTGACCGGACTCTGGGGCTGATGACCGAACTCCGGGGATCGTTGACCGGCCTCTTGGAACCGTTGACCGGACTCGGGGGTCATTGTGCTTTAGTCACTTCTAACATGTCCCTATTAGGGGCAATATGCCCACCTATTGGGGTCAGTAGGACCTCCTACTAGGGGTAGTATGACCACCTATTGAGACAGTATGACCACCTACTGGGGTCAGTAGGACCTCCTATTAGGGTCAGTAGGGGCAGTATGACCTTCTACTCGGGTTAGTAGGGTCTCTTACTGGGGGCAGTAGGACCCTTGAACTTAATTGTGTGTTTCAGTCACATATAACATGCCCATATTAGGGGCAATATAACCATCTATTGGGGTCAGTAGGACCTCTTATTGGGGGCAGTAAAACCTAATATCAAAGAGAACAAGCATGGAGACTTGAGTGATTAGAACCTAATATCACCTAAGTTCTTTCTCATACAGGATTTCATCATCGCAGGTTACAAGCAAATCCTAGAATAGGTATCAGAACCAACCATTGTAACTCAAATATGACCACCACTATATCTATCAAGATGATACATCAAATGCACAACCCTAGAATAGGTATCAGAACCATCTATTGAAAATATGTCGTGAATATTGAAAGTACTAGTCCAAAAGCATAAGATACTAATTCCAGATAGCTCAAATCTGCAACCCAATTCCATATCATAGAGAATCAGAGACGATGAAGTGATGAACATATAATAATTGTACCACGTATGTATATAAACACACACAGAAACACATGTGCTTTTGTATAAACAAGTTTGCATATGCAATTTACATTATGTGTGTGCCGTAAACAAAGATTCAAGATCAATCTAATCCTTTCAAAGCAAATCCCCGTATCCAACTAATTATTCTAAGCACCAAAGTTCAAACTCTGAGCTTCCAAGCTCAAAAATCATTATCCATCATTATGATTATGCAGGAAAAACAAAAATTCAGTTCCATACCAAATCCATTGTCGGCACCACACATGCCACGCTCTCCCAACTCGGCACCATCAACGGCGGCTCCGAATTCACCGCCTCGGCGTCGCCGTTCTGCTCCGACATGTGTCACGAGCTCCCCTCTCCGGCGAGCGGTGATGTTTGCTGACTCAGTCTTCCTGGTGTGGCCACAACCGCGATGAGAGGGCTGGGAGATGCCGGCGTTGGCGAAAGGCACCGACGAGAGTAGCGGGGCGGCTCCGACGACAACAGAGGTTGAGGGACTGGCCGTAAATCGAGACTAGAGTAGCCGGCGTCAGGCTCTGCCAGTGCGGCGAGAATTTGACATTCCTAACGGCGTAGCCGTGGCTGTTGAGCACCGAGATCGGCGCTCGGATGGACCAGACGTCCCAAACCTTGATGGACTTGTCGACGGAGGCGGTGACGATGACACAGTCGTCGTACTTGTTCCAGTGGCAGGAGAGGATCTCAAACTCGTGCGCCGGGATGATCATGGTGGATCCGGCTCACACACGTCCCAAATGCGTGCGGTTCAGCGGTCAGAGGCGGAGGCAAGACGTCAGTGTGGCGGGGGTTCCAGACGGCGGAGTAGACGCAGTAGGCGTGCTCGTCGACGGTCTAGACGGAGGCGCGTCGGTCTGGAGGCGTGGCGGTCGACGGTCCAGAGCTTGACGGTGTCGTCCCATGAGGCGGTGAGGAAGGAGTCGTGGCGTAGAGAGAGATCTGAAAGAGAGAGAAGATCTGAACGAGGAGAGAGATAAGAGATTGAGGAGGGAGGGCAGTTTTGTCCATAATAATAATAGAAATGCTGGAAAATTTGTTAGAAGGAACAAATCACTAGAGTGTATAAGGTTAGTGAGAATTTTAGATTCTTATTTTGTTAGTGGAAAAAAAATCTCTAAAATTAAGGCTAGTGAGTATTTTCCTAATATTTAAAGACAAAAAGAATTAAATGTCATAGTTTCTAATTATTCCAGTAGAACAATCATAATATGAATTATGCTGATATTGATTGAAGTTAAATGTTAAATTTGTCTTTAGAACCTAATATGATCTCTTAGTACGAATCAGTCTTTCAATCTAAAAACTCATTCAACAAATACCGACTAAAAAGTTGACGATAATTAAGTTGAGATAATAGAGAAAACTAATCATTAGCCAGTAGTATATAAAATAATTATTAATGCACAAATGAGAGAGGTGGAATTAGACAAGATTTCAAATGTGAAGAATAACCGGATTTTTGTAATTGAGGCTGGAAGTAAAATTGAGGCTAATGTTGTTACTTTTGTGCATCCTAGCCTAGCCTTACACAGTAGTGTGATGCAATTGTAATTTTATTTTATTTTGGGAAATGAGAAAGTTACAGTAATACATTTCTGACCGGTGAATAAAATATGATCTTGAAATTTCGATAGGCAAAATATTAAGAATAAAAATTTGTTCTTAATATCCATGTTCGATCAAAACACTGTCAAAAAAAAAAAATCTAGATATGAAGCGTTATAAATGATATAGTTACTGGGCTCGGATAATGTCATTGATTGAGTGGCCCTTCAATCCAACCCATGGCAGCAAATTTGCGGTTAAGCTTCACCTTGCAAGTCAAATTTGCACTCAAAACACGACTGTGAAGTTGGAATATCAGAGAAGCATGACGCGAAATCACGCAATAAGCCCAACAATCCTCCTAGGCCGATCACGATGAGGACTACATCGGAATTCATGGACAAACAAATTATGGAACTTTCTCGATCCTACTCCGACGATTTCTCTCAGCTCACATACCCTCCTCATCAACTGGAAAACGACAACGACGACGATCTACTCTCCAGCGTCCATTTCCGCCCCGTACGACACGGCGTCCCGCAGCAGTCACGCGCCTCCACGCTCGAGGTATGCATTTCAAGCTTCAAGCTTTGATGGGCTGTTCAGCTAAAGTTTCAATCTTTCTTTGTTAGGTTGAATCGAAAGTTGGGTTTTAACAGAAATCTATATGCTTTGGTGTTTTAGAACTGTGCTTAGTTCATTTGTATAAAGAGTTCATCAGATCAGTTTAGTTGTATGGTGTGAATGTAAAACTCTAGATTGATTTGGTTGTTCTGTCAGTGAGTTTGGTTGTTTGAATTAAGGTATTGATGGATTTGATAAGCTGAATGTGTTGATTGGTGCTGTGGAGTGATAAGTGATTGCTTATGTTGTGAATGATGACAGAATCGTGGTTCTATGGATCAAATTGAACGGGGGCAATCCAGGGACTCCGCTTTGATTGCGGTGATTGATGGGAAGATGAATCAGCATTTTGGGAACTTGCTGCATGCGGTGGAGGGTCTTAGCGCACGAGTTTCTCAGCTGGAGACTCGGTTGCGCCTAGTTGAGAATTCTGTTGACGACTTGAAGGATTGTACCGATTTTAACTATGGCAAGACTGATGGGAAGCTGAGGGAAGTTGAGAACATTTTAAGAAAGGTATTGTGAATTACTTATGGCCCTTATTTATCTGTCATTTAGGTTGCTTTTTTAAGTCTACTTAGAGGATATAGAACTTGGGTGAACTTGGGCTGTAAGTTTGGGTGCTAAAGCAGCTGAATATGATGTCATGTTTCTTACTTTAAAGATTTATTTTCACAGGCTCACAGTCATATAGGCTTTTCAGGGAATTCATGTAATCTAATTTTGCATGTCTTAAGAGCATTATGCAGTATGCACTACCAATTACAATCATGTAAGTGATCCTGATCTGTTAACTTAAGCACCACATTCACTGTCGGTTTTGTCTCACTTGTATAAAGCAATGGTCGATCTTTGGCCCTAGTGTCTAAGTAGTTTTCCAGTTTGAGCATGTCACTTTTGAACTATGAGAAAATGTTGAAGAGCTCCTGTTACCACAATCCATTAAACGCAAACAATCATGTCTAAGGGGTAAAACTAGGTTGAACTTTTGTTATAACTTTAAGTGAAAGAATCAAATTAAATAAGAATAGTGTATAGGTGACAATCTTCTTGACAGGCTTCATGCTTGTAATTAAACTGCAGGTGGAAGGTGGTATGCAGGATTTGAGAGATAAGCAAGAGATCGCAGAGGCTCAGCTGCAGCTTGCAAAACTTCAAATGCTTCAGGATCACCAGAAGTTGGAACAAGAAAAGAGCAATGTGCAAACAACTTCAGTATCCGCTCCTCAGCAAACACACCAATCATATTCAACTCCTGTTGCTTCTGTACAACATCCTTCTCTTCCTACTGATATTGCCCCAACCCTGACCCATCAGAACTTTCCACCAGCACCCACAGCAGCTCAGCTTCCAGCTCAATCATCTCAGTATCAATTCCAGTATATTCAAAATCCAGATTCTAACTACTCAGCACCTGTGTTGAATCCACTGCCCACACCTCAGGCATACTACATGTCTCAAGTTCAGCAGTCACAACCACCTCCCACAGCACCATATCAACCCTATCCAGCAGTGCCAAATCCTTCACAAACATCACATTTTCAGCAGCAGAGTCAACTTCACCTGCCTCTCAATCCTCCTGATCCACAAACTCAGTACTCATCGATTCACAATCCAGCAGAAACCCCGTATGGGTTATCTCAAAGCTATCCCCAAAGCATCCACAAAACCTCTAATGCGCCTGGCTTGGTTCTATCACCACAACAACAGTTTGACGGTTCCATGCAGTATACACATGACCGATCTACTAGAAATTACAGCACGGATTTCTCCCCTGGAAATATGCAACCAGTTCAACGTTCAAGCTACGATGACTTTTATTCCCATGGCGGATCTCCTTCTCACTACAGTGATTCAAAAATGAAACAGTCACAAGTATCGCCATCCTCTTCAGTCGCTTCTGGTGGAAACAATTTCTCAAGACTGCCCACTGCAAAGGTATTGCCATATGCATTACCCATGGCTGCCAGCGTGGATAAGGAGTCGGATTCTGGCGGGACTGGAAACCGCGTTCCACTTGATAATGTCCGCATTCCAGTTGATAATGTCATTGATAAAGTTGTATCTATGGGATTCCGAAGGGACGTGGTCAGAGCAACAGTCAGGAAAATGACCGAGAATGGGCAGTCGGTGGACCTTAATGTTGTGCTGGATAAGCTGATGAACAGTGGAGAAGTTCAGTCCTAAAGTGGTGGATTTGGTCGGTAACGTGGTTTCCCCAAATATGCCTTTCTGATTTCATTCTATGATCAATATGAACTTGTATGCTTCTCTATATTCAGTTGCTCTTTTGTTGTGTGCTTCTCTATCATGTGATATACCGACCACCTCTTATCTTTTTCATGTTTGCTATGTAAATAGAATGTGTAATGATGTTTGACATGTACTCTATGAATGTAAATTCCAGAAAATACTCTACTAAGTGTTCCTTTTGTGTTGTTTATCATGACAATGCATAACTTCTGGGGAAATGCTTGAATCAATATATTGACACTGTTTGAATTGCACTGTCAAAGTAACTAGCTTGATGATGTTCTGTATCACTGTATGTCAAGAGTTGGGCATTGTGGTTTGACAAGATTGGGTTTTAAGAATGGGCCGAAGACTTGGGCATTTGAGGTTTAAAAGCTTGGGTCAGTTGGGTGTTAGTACAGTTCAATGATATGTTCTAGGGCTGATGAAGAAGCTGATTTTGCATTTAACACAAGCACAACTCTTTCAAAGACATGAAACCAATAATAGATTTCATGGTTGAAATCCTTGAGATTTGTTGTTGTTTTTCTTTTGTTTTATTGGTAAATTTCTACATCAATCTATTGTACATAAAAAGCTTGTACCCATGTTTGATTTTATCGACCTCAGCAAGTCAGCATCGTTAGGAATAGTGACTACTGGGTAAGACTTTAAGGGGCTGGTGACAGAGATGCCCTGCTTTGGGTTATCTGTATTCAAGAAAAAAAACATAAGAATATGTCAAAATTCAAAATAACCTGGTATGGCTTCAAATCTTTGATCCGGATCCTCTCCTCATATTTCTCTCGGATCCGGATCCTCTCATAAGCTAGTTTTTTTTACCTAATCTTCCTAAGCTTTTAAGCAGATTTAGACACGTGACCAGTAGAAGATTTAATGGCTTCTTTTTTTTTTTCTTTTTTTTTTTTATATTTCTATTTTGCTTCTGTCTCTCCTATTCTTCTCTTTCACTATGATTCTTGTGCTTCTGTCTCTCATGTTCTTCTCTTCCTGTGCTTCTGTCTTTTACAAGTCTCTCCCATCATTCCATCAACATTCAAAGTGCACTAGCAAATCACGAAGGACAACACAGTGAACCCACCCTCAGCAAAAATAATAATTTCTTTGCCGTCTTGAAATCTTTATTGACCTATAAATTTTGCAAAGTAATTGTATTCAAATTCAGCAAACACTTGCGTCCGCAAGACACAAGAGTGAGGGTGAGGATGAAGTTTGGGTACATTGCTTATAGACCTCTCCAAGACTTGCAGATGTACACAAGCAAATCTGATCAAGTATTTGATGAATAGTTTGATTAAGAGGGTGGGTATGATTTCTTCAGGAAGAGATTGAGCCAATTGTGGAAAATTGATATCCAATCTCCACAACTAAAGCTCCAAATTCAAACCCCCGTGATTGGATATGAACTGGCGACGATGATGAACTTCTTCTTCTACGATAATGTCCCTTAGTTTAGTCTAGATCAAATATGGTCTTCTATGCCCATTTCTCTGTTTCCCTTTCAAATTTTGACATTTGGCATTTGTTGCTTACTCAGCTAACACCTTCTAACCAGCCTGTTAACCTTTGTTTAACTCTAACGCAACTCTTCTCTTCATTGACAAAAAAAAAAATCAACTCATCTAACTCATTTTGAGATCGACTCGATACCAGCCACCGACGCGTGAGGCCACTCGCCGGATCACCGTCGTCTCCTTCTTCAATCGAGACCCCAAGACGGTATGAGATTTTCGATCAGGTCCGAACTTCGCTCCGGTTCGGGGTCCGCGACATCGTCGTTTTGGGTGAGGGTGTTGGAGCGTCGTTGGAGTCGCCGGAGAGAACGGACTCCAAGAAATCCATCGGAGTTGAATACCAGAATACCCAAGAACCCAGAAATAATGATTAATTGATTTGGCTTCAATGGTAGGAAATTAACCTTCTTCAATTGATTTGGTTTTCAATTATAGTGTTAGTCTGGACGAGTTGTGTTTTCTGGGCTGAAGTTACTGGAGTCACTGCCCATTGTTTGAAGTTCTTGCCTCTGAGTTCAAATTGATGGCCAGCTGAATTAATAGTTATGAAATTGGTAATAGATTAAGGAAGGACAATGTATAGATTGTTAGTGAGAAGTTTGTAGTGGATAACATGTTACAGATCGAACATTCAGCCTCGTTCAATTCTGTGTCTGTAGAGTAGAGCATTGTATATATAATAATTTATCTTTTAAATCAGAGATGTTGGGTAAAAGTAGAACTCAACTTGGGTTAGAGTTGAGTTAGTAGGCTGGTTAGAAGGTTTGAGCCCACCTGGTATAGGCAAAGGCTGGCAAGATCTTCAATCATGTATCTTAATGATCTTAACCACATTTGTATCTCTTTCTTTATGCTCTTGATAAGTAGATATTGAAAGGTGTGAATAGTATAACATTGTTTACCAAAAAACATCTATTTAGTAAGAAAAACAGTAGTGTTTTGTTTATGATGAATCTTTTTGCAATAGTGACGATAAACTACCATTTCAGACCTATTTAATATGAACAGTTCGGATTATGACTGAATGATGTGATGAAATCGTAACAAGTAAACAATTATCTCGTATTGTGATCAAAACCGGTTAGTTCTAGAGCACAATCTTCCATACATCAGCTATCAAATGTTATGTTGTTTTTAGAGATATGGTTATTTCTGTCTTTAAGAAATGGACCATCTCCATAATGGGGTGCAGCTTTGAAAATGGAGAAGTTTTCACTAGTAGCTACTGGACCACTGCTACCATGAATGCATCATGATCAAGCTGAGGTTGCTGCTGAGCCATCAAAACCAATCGAACAGTGAACTGTGAGGGAGGGGTTTGATCAACCTTTGGATTTTTGGGTGGAGATTACTATCACTGAGTTCTCAGCAACATTAATGTTGGTCCCAGGGTTTGGATGGCCAAGTCTATCCCTCTGATTTTGTGGACCCTGAGATTTAGGGCAGAGGTCCAGCCCCTTCCTTTGTTCTCTGGGAATATACATCTCGCATCCCTTTCATCTCTATTTTCATCCACTTTGTCCAAACAACCAAAATGAATCTTGTTTGATACATCAGCATCCTGGTAGCTACATTCCATTCCCTTCTTTTTTTGAATACCAGAAGTTTTGGGTTCAACGAAGACTGGAATACGAGTTCCTTCATCTTGTTCATTGAGAAAAAAGTCAGTTATTTCACATTTTAAAGATGGAATCGTAAAATTAAACTCTTGCATCGAGTGTAAACATTGTTATCCGATTATCATTTTAAGGTGTGTGAAGAACAACATTGTTTTAATTTTTTGGATATTTTGTATATCGAATGTGCTTGCACGAAATGTATATTGTTCATATCTAGAGATAATTTTACATACGGTACCTCAAATTAAACTCATTCATCATCTTAATACACTATATTTATAAACTATCACATTGGTACCTCAGCATTTAAATTCAACACAATTTTCATACCATTTGCCTATAACACCGTTAAATCTACTGTCATGAGAGTTATCTCATGTGCATTTCGGTCTTTTCCTTTTTTCCTTTTTGTTGTTTTTCTTTTCTTAGGCTAATCATTCTATTCTTCTTCCCTTGTATGTATTCAGTAACCTCTCTCTCTCTCTCTCTCTCTCTCTCTCTCTCTCTCTCTCTCTCTCTCTCTCTTCAAAAACCTGTATGTATCTCTCACAATAATACTTCTATCATTAACCAAGTGAATCCTAGCTAGGCTTCTATATGAACTATTGATGGATTTGACACAGTTGCTAATTGATTGTTAAGAATACCAATGATGCAAGAAGGGTAAATTTTATCTTAATTTTTAGAATTTCAATTGGAGAAGATGAAGATTATTTATCAAGATGTGAAGATGATTATAGAATCAGTAGCTATATGAGGATGCCAGATGATCATTGCTTGACTTGCTTCTCGTAAAACAAACAATTGATACAAACCCAGCTACTATAGGTATGAGCAATTATAAACCCCTCTTGGCCATTGCAAAGCAAGGATCCTCAATTATAAACCCCTCTTGGCCACTGTAAAGCAAGGATTCTCAGCAGTAAGCATTTCTTACCCTAATATTTCATTCTCTATTTTTTTATGTTCATCTCCGGTCTGTCTACAAGTGGTATTTGATTCCCATCAATGACACTTTGATTCTAGAGTTGAGAAATTTGGATTTGGGTTGGAGGGGCATTGGGTTTTGAGGTTGGATTGAGAATTTTAGTTTTGGATTGATGTAGATAATTCAACATTTTGGGGTTAAATTTGAAATTGAGGAGAAAAGACTCGGGTTGGGTGGTGAATTCATTGATGAAGGGTTTAGTGCATGATGGATGATGATTGTGGATTGTGGTGGGAGCACAGGAGGTTAAGAAAATTTTCTCAACGTCAAGTGGATAGATAAATGGAGTTGAGACATGAAAAGACAACAATATCCTTAAAGAAAATATGGATTTAAGACTGTTATGACAGCATGTACAAAAAGTGGTATGAATTTTAAAATTAGGAGAGTAATATAATAATTTTCAAAATTAATATGCTAAAATGATGAATGACCTCTTAATTGAGGAATCGTTTACAAAATTTCCTCTCATATCTAATGTGCAAGTAGTGCCAATGCCAAGTTGATACCTCAATATACGAACCCGGATCCTCTCCTCACAAATTTTTCCTAATATTTCCTCACAAGTGGATCCTGGTCGTCTGTTTTAATTTAAGGGCTCAGATCTCTTCAACCAAAGTTAAAACTTATTTTCTCATCTATTCCATCTCGTTCTCTCTCGATAATTTCTCATGTCCTTCGTTCTCTCTCAAACCCAGAAATGTAAAAAAGTCCGGCGAGTCTCCGGCTTCCTCCACTCCTCCCAGGCCTGCATCCAGCGTCCGGTGGAAAACCTTTCCACTTGAGAGCCCACAATTAGACATAAATAAAAGCCTTTCACTTCTAGTATAAACCCAGAGCTTGACGCAAACCCATGTCATATAATCCTGACAATTTCAAGAAAAACATAAACTTGATAGCTGAAAGTGAGACTAACTCAGTACCTTCCCAACCCAATATGAAATTAAAGCTGAAGACTCCACCTTTACATAAATATGTGGAAAAAAATGAAAAGGGTGAATGGGTGATCGACAAGTAGAATATAGTGGGATCTTGTGATGAGAAAGTGAGGAATCTGGGACTTGGAGTAGATGTAATATCCGAGCACCGAGTAGACGCCTTTCATAGTCGGTATCTATATGAGCTCAAACCCAGAGCTTTTCATCAAAACCAAAGACCCATTATTCGATTTGATCGATCAGACTCTATACTTACAAATTTGGTTGGTTTGTTTGGTTGCTCGTCCTTGTTGTTGTTTCGAATTTTTTTGAATCAAATTTGGGGATTCGACCTGTAGGAGGGTGAAAAAGAAGAGACACGTCGGAGCTCGGATGCGGGAGGACGCCGGAGACGCTATACTGTTTTCAACGTTTCTGGGTTCTTATAATCGTGAGAGAATGAGATGGAAGAGATGAGAAAATAAGTTTTAGATTTTGTTTAAGAGATCTGAACCGTCGCATAAAAACAAATGGCCAGGATACTCTTATAAGGAAATATTAAGAGAAGTTTACGAGGAGAGGATCCTGGCTCTCAATATACACTGAGAATGAGCTCATTGTACTTTCACTAGCAATATAATGGAGTCAGTCTGATCGACTGTGATTCATTCATCACTGCCAGTAGCAGAGAAATAGCGTCACATTCATGGGGCATTCCTTTCCATCAATATGCCTTCATTTGTGGATCAAATTAGGTCTTAATGTTGCTTTGGTACCCTTTAATATACCAAACGTTGTTGATTTGGTACTCTCTACAGTCTCTACTGCAGGAGTGCGGGGTATTATCTAAATCTTTATTGTCGAATGGAAACCTTCATAATTTTAATTTGCTTGATTTGTTAATTGTTATCATAATGAAATCTTTCTATGTACAAGAAAATATCCTGAAGATCAACAAACATCTTGCTCTTTGAGTTAGCAAGAATTAAAACGCACGGGTTTTCTATTTCTAACAAGTTCACTCTTTCTATTTTGAACGATGTTGACTTTATAAGGTATTATACGTGGTAACTTAATAACTCATTATTGAACTTTAAATCGTTACAAAGAAGGATAAAAAAAATTATAAACTTTCCTACGACAACTATTATCATCTAATACAATCCAATTGATAGTTCGTTAAAATATCTCCCAACATCAGTTAAAGGTTACATATATAGTGTCCAATCATTTGACTTGAGTTAAGGTTCTTTAGGTGATAACCTAAATTTCATTTGGGATTAGACAGCAAGCCAAAAAAAAAAAAAAGCACAGAATCACCAAGACACACAAACGTTCCACTATGAAATGTAATTAGCACAAATAGTAAACTACATATTAGTTACTAACCAAATATCAATCGATAAAAATGTCCATTAAGCATATTATTAAACAAAAGGACAAACATTATAAATAAGGACAAACTGTTATATTGTTGACATATGGCATTGCACATTTACAATTTTGTCCTTAATTAAAACATACTTTCCTGCTACCACTACCAGAAGAAAGGCTTTAGCCGACGAAAATAAAAAAACCAGGCCGACGAATTATTTTTTCGTCAGCTAACGTGGACTTTAGCCGACGAAATTTTCCTTCGTCGCCTAATTTAAATTTTCGTCGGCTATGGTCAACTGTAGCCGACGAAATTTTTTCGTCGGCTAAAGAAATTTTTCGTCGGCTTTAGTCTGTGAACTTTAGTCGACGTCTATATAAAAGTTTAGCCGACGAAATATACTATAATTATATATTTCGTCGGCTAAAACCATCTTATTTGAACGAAATAAGTCATAATTCGTCGGCTAAGATGCGGTTAGCCGACGAATACCCTAATATTTCGTCGGCTAAACCCTAAACCTTAGCCGACGAATACCCTAATATACGACTTGTTGCGTCTCATCGATTTGAAACTATTTTCAGTTGAAGGTCCGGCCAAAATACGTAATTTAGACGGTCCAATGACCTTTTCGGTGCGTTTAGAGGTTTGACTTACAAGATTGACCGTCCAAATCGAGCCTTAATCTTGTCGGATCAAGTTGAATTTTTTTCATATATGTATTTTATCATGATAGTTAGATCTGATGGTCGGATTTTTGTTTCTCAAGTTTGATCATCACAATCACAACATGCCTACTAATGTGGTATAACTTGTTTACCAAGTGTTAAGTAAATGTTCCGTTTCAAAAACAAACTGTACGTAGAACCTTCAAACGCAAAAAAGTCATGAAATAAGATATGACCATAATGGTGAAATATGTCTACGGTTGAAAAATCATTGTATTCCAATAAAGTCTCGGTGCCGATAGTTGCGGTCAATGCAATTTTCCATTCTTTCTCCTTATGGGTAGCTCTATCTTCAGTGGTTATTTCCGTAAAATTTTTACATGACTTGTTGCGTCTCATCGATTTGAAACTATTTTCAGTTGAAGGTCCGGCCAAAATACGTAATTTAGACGGTCCAATGATCTTTCCGTGCGTTTAGGGGTTTGACTTACAAGATTGACCGTCCAGATCGAGCCCTAACCTTGTCGGATCAAGTTGAATTTTTTTCCATACATGTATTTTATCATGATAGTTAGATCTGACGGTCGGATATTTGTTTCTCAAGTTTGATCATCACAATCATAACATGCCTACTAATGTTGTATAACTTGTTTACCAAGTGTTAAATAAATGTGAGGGAGGCTAGTGACGAGGTGATGAGTGCTATAGTGAGGGAGGCATGACCGACACGCAAGAGGAAGAGATGTCCGAAGCCATGTCCCGAATCGACACTTCGGATCTGAGGGTTGGGGGCGAGGATCATGGGCACAGCCTTCCCACCGCGAGGAAACAACTTCTACTGCCGGGGTCTAGGAAAGAAGGGCGAGGGGGTCCTGAAGACCATTCCAGGATTTTAACGAAAGGCAACCTCGACTAGCAGCAGGACGACTTAGCTAGAGTCGGAAGTTGAGAGACTACGGGAACAGCAAGCTTTCAGGCTGCCGCCAGATCGCCGCCCAGACAGCCTATACTGCCGCGGTATATGCCACCCAGCAGGCCCAGTAGCAGCAGATGTTCCAGTACTTGCAGGAGTTTACAGCTGCCCAGCTTCAGGGACTTTCGGCTCCGCCCATGCCTACACCTATACTGCTATCTTAGCCGCCGCAACCTCCTCAGCAGCAACCCCTCCGTAACAGCCCCTAGAATCGGATATTGATTTAGACAATTTAGATTTTGTGTAGTTGATCGATTATATAGTTTTATGTGCTTGTTGTTGGTTATATGAAATTGTTTTGGTGTATTTTGCAAGTTGCTTGGAATGATAATTTAGGAATTTCGGGTTTTTTTTTTACTAGAATGGACTTATAGCCGACGAAACATGTAAGATATTCGTCGGCTATTGTATTTTTAATTTTTTTTATAAGGTTTAGCCGACGAATTATGGTATGTTTCGTCGGCTAAACGCTTCTAAAGCCGACGAAAAGACTATATTTCGTCGGCTATAGTTATTTTTAAAATTTTTTTATTACATATTTAGTCGATGAATATCTTAAATGTTCCGTCGGCTAAAGTCTCAGACTAGGTCGACGAAACATTTAAGATATTCGTCGGCTAAATTCTAGGACAATAGCCGACGAGTCTTCTAGTTTCGTCGGCTAAAGTAATCGCCGACGACTCTTTCCGACGAAACCATAGCCAACGAATTAAGCTAACAGGTCGACAAAACTTTTTCGTCGGCTAAAGTGCTTGTCTGGTAGTGTACTGTCTCCGACTAGAAATCTGCTACTACTGCCTTCGACCGGAAATCTGCTGCTACTGACCGGAAAATTACTGCTACTGCATGACCATTTACAAACATTCTGCTACTGTGAACTGAAGAAGCTGCTGCTGTCGACTATTTACAAACGTTATGCTACTGCCCCCATTTTTACTTTTCCGCTATTGTCCTTGTTTTTTTCTGCTACTTCCAAACATATCATAATAGCAGCAAAATTACATTTCCAACATATCTCAACAATACTAGCTGCAATCTCAAGTCTCAACAGTAGCAGAACAGCAAAATGCAGTAGCATTTCAACAGTAGCACCAATCTCAACAGTAGCAGAAAATTTGAATACATCACATTTCAAAACCCAAAACCCATCTTCTGATGCAACTTCTCCCTCCCCTCCCGATCTACCATCTTAATGCCGAGCCCAAACCCTTATTCACCTCGTCAAGAATTTATCCCCTGCCACCGTCGCCAACCTCAACTTGGGCTTCGACTCACTTGGATGCGCCGTTTACGGCCTCGACGACTTCGTCTCCCTCATCATCGACCCCAATCCTCTCTGGTGAGACTGCCATCTCCGATCTCCAATGACCACAACGGGAAGAAGCTGAGCACGAACCCCTCCGGATCAAAATTGCATTGGGATCGCCACTGGAGAGAGAGAGAAACAACTACTGCTCACCTTATGTTCCAGAACAAGATCGAAGGCCGCCAAATCGAATCTAGAGGCGCTGGTCGCTAAATTGGCTGGCGTCACGAGGCGTTGTGGTGGTGGTGTTGGACGACGTCAATGGTCCCCAGATATAATGTCCCCCTCCGCATCTGGTCGGACGTAGGGTCCAAACACTCAACCATTAGGGTGTGAAAGTTCCCGGTTACTAGATTTTTTTTGGGTACTACAACAGGTCCCCCGTTTTTTTCAGATTTCATTGGGGAATACAATTGGATCGCCCCGGCCGACCGGGGGTCCGACTACGTAAACCCAGGAAAAAGAAGGTGTTCCAAGGATTAAGAGCTTTACCTTTTAGGAAGAAATTGGTATTCTTAGGTAGGAGAACCCAACCCATTTTTCATTTCATGTGTTAGTTCAAAAAGAAGCCTTTGGCAAGTGTTGGTTTTTTAAAATGAGTGCAAGCTACTTGTGAAGAATCTCTAAAAGTAACTAACATCCTCAAAAATGCTTCTTTACCACTTTTAATACAACCTCCTTTAACTTTTTTTTTAATACAACCTTTACAAATATTTTTTAACTTACAGAACCGTTGTTCCAATTTCGTACATTACCGTGTGTTTATTATTAATTTCACACATATATTTTTTTTTAAAATATCTTTCACTTCTTTAACCACATATTAATTATTATTTATATTATCCTATATCTATACCATATCTATTTTTACACCCCCTCCAATAAATTTTTAAATATCTTTTTAATAACCTTGTTTAATTATCTTTTTATAATTCAAACTCCCATTAGCAAACCCCTCTAAAATTTATTTGGTTTTCTTGAGTAAAAATGGACACTTTAAAAGAAAAGTAAAAAAACTATTTTTAAAAAAGGTTTTTTTAATTATTGGGCTTTTTTACTTTTTCCAAATGAAAATCTCCTTGTTTTAAACCCAACCTCATTCCCCAAGATTAAATTCTAACCTAAAAAAGAACGTCAAATTTTAAACTTTTGACCTCAATTATTACACTCTTCTTTTTTCTCTGTTTTTTCTGTGCTCACTTTTTTCCCCTCCCTCCTCTCTTTATCCCGATCCAAAACTCTCCCCTCTCCTCCTCCTCCTCTCCTCCTCCCTCTCCACACCTCCCCCTCTTCTCCTCACCCTCTCCGTCTTCTCTGCCTCCCAACATCCTTCCCCCTCACCTCATCCTTCCCTCGGCGTCTCCTATCCCCCCCCCCCTCGGACTCCATTACCCCCCTGGGTCCACTCTTCCCCCTCCGGCTCCTCCTCATCCTAGTCCCGTCCCCCCCCCTGGGAGTCCTGTTCGCCGGTTCTCCGCCCCCTCGGACGGGTCTGCTTCTACTTCCTCTTCCCTCTCCTCCTCTCTCAGTCCCCCCCTCACTCACAGATCCGTCACCGGAAATGATAAAAAAAGTCGAGACGCCAACCAAACCTAAAGAGTGAATCGGGGGAGAATAACTGATAAGAGGCCCCCAAATCTGTAGACCTCCAGATTTTTTGAGCCCCGATTTAAGGACCCTCCCTGCCAAGGGGTAGAGGGCGCGACACCGGCCACCCGATGCGAGCAACTGTTTCCCCACCCCACCTTAGAAACACAAGACCTCGGCGCTAAGGCTTTGGTTCTTTTCTTTCGTCCTCTTCTGTCCTTTGCTCTCCGCTCCCACGCTCTTCCCCTCTCCTCCGCCTCAATTCCCTAGGGTTTTGCGGCCAAAACACGTTCCTTGGGATATTGGCCTTCCGAAGGTCTCCGGCCGACCGCTTGCCTTTTTTTGGTCCCGACAACCTTCACCAGCAGAGGTCCCCTAATTTTTCTCCGGAGGAAGACAACAGAGATTCTCCGGTGTTTTCTGGGTTTTTCGAGTTGGAATTTAATGTCCCTTTAAATGGAGAGGGAAATCTCGTTCCTCTTCCGTCGGGAAAAGGGAGACTGTAGGCCCACTAACAACTGAATGGAGTTTTTTTTTTTTTTTTTGGAATTCCCGTGCGTTCCGGGGGGGGGCCGGCCCCTTTGCGGTTTTGCCGGAGTAGTTGTTAAACAACGGCCCCTTACCCCTCTACGGTGCAAGGGTTTTACTCCGCAACCGTCCCCCCCACCGTGGGAACATGACACTGCCTTCAATAATTGTGGGTTCCCCCAACAAAACAGTTTTTTTATGGCTCTTGGGTTCAGGTGGAAGAAAAAGCGAAACATCCCCCCAACCTTATTTTTTAATGAATATTCTTTTTTTTTTATTAGCCCCATTTTGGGCAAATACAACAGTTAAATTATTTTTAAAGTAAGAAAGCCCAAATACAAAACAAAATCTTTATTAAATATAATAAAATTTTTTTTTAAAGACCTTTTGTTTTTTAAAAACCCCGTTAGCCCTTTTTTACTTTAAAGAGAAAAAGTGTAAAAAAGTGGAGGGGAGACGTTTTTTTTTTGGCTGGAAGCACACCGGGCCCCCCTCCCGTCGCCAGTCCACTGGCGGGGGTCCAGCATTTTCCCGGTACCGCCGACTCCCGAAACATCCGGCCGCTTGGAATTCCGGTCCAAAAAAACCCCGGTGACCCGGAAATTTTTTTACGACGGCCCGGAAAAAAATTGGCCAGCCCAAAAATCCGGGGGTGCCGGAATTTTTCCGGAATACAGTTTCCATCCGGAATTTACAATGATCTTTTCAACCCAATTCCGAAAAAAAAAAAGTTTTTACTACCCCCTAGTAAACTTTATATACTGGGGGTAGTAAAAAACCCAAAATAAAGTTTTCTTCTTCCTCCATTTTACCATATTATACCCACCTAAAACAGTTGGAAAAATGTCCACCTTTAGATGCCCAGAAAAAATTAAGTTTTGTACTATTACCCTAGTAAAAAAACTTCCTGCCTGGGGTAGTAAAACCTTCTTGCAAATACAGTTTTTCCTATTGAACCATTCATTAATTACCTTAAAAAAGAGAGAAAACAATCAAACATATATGCCCCAAAAACAAAAAGTTTAAAACAAACCAACCCCTTAAGAGAAAACATCTTCTGGGTGGTAGTATCTTCAAAATAATAATCTCCAAGGCTAATAAGTGCCACATTAAAAACTGGAGAAAAATCAACTTAAGAGATTGCGAAAAAAAAATAAAATTTTACTTAACCCTATTAAACTTTTTACAAAACTGGAGGCCCAACAAGTTAACAACTTTGTGCCCCCCAAAATATTTAAATTTTTCAAAAAAAGACAATATACAACAACTAACACAGAAGGGAAGAACAATTTGATATTTCCGAAAAAACTAAGTGAACTACCTACCCCCAGTCAAACAAACGTTTATTTAGGGGGAGGGTAAACCTTGCAAAAAAAATATTTTCCAATGCCATAAAATAACACACTAAAAACAAGAGGAAGAACACCTAGAATAGAAAAAAATAAGTTTATTACCCCCCCCAAGTAAACTTAATACTGGGGTTTAGTTTTAAGCTTTGCCAAACCAATAAATCATCCAAGAGCCCCATAAGTGTACACCATTAAAAAAACGGAGAAACATCAAACTTAGTTAGATGCAAAAAAAATAAAAATTTAACTAACTAAATATACTTAAACCTTACCACCTAAGTCAGCTTTTTTTTTTTAACTAGGGTGTTAAAACTTGCAAAACAAAGCCCAGCTCCAATGCGCCCATAATTCCCAACTATTTTTAAAAGGAAAAGAAAATCAACTTAATGGCCGAAAAAATAAAGTTTTTTTACTACCCCTACGTAAAATTTTACTGAGGATATACCCCCTTGCACAAAAATGTAAAAAAGCTCCCAATGCCCATATTCCCCCAAACAAGTTGAAAAAAAGTAGAAAAAAATCAAACTTCGATTTAGGCAATGACGAAAAACTAAAAGTTTTTGTTTTAAAACTACCGTTAAAAAACCTTTGCAAACAATAGCCCCATTACCACACCATAATTCCCCACAATTGAAAAAAGAGAAAAAATCAACTTTAGATGCGAAAAAAAAAATAAAGTTTTACTCTATCCCCCTAGTAGTGCTTTTTACCAAAACACTAGTTTTTTATAATGGACCCTTTTAAATACCGGCCTTCCTCCCAACCGAACCCGGCGCCAAAACCCTATGGAACCCCCCCAAAAAAATCCCCCCCTGGAGCAGTTGTCCCCATCCAACGGTGGACGGTGCGGCTGTAAACCACCCCTCACCGTAGAGCTGGCCGTTTTACTACTACTTACTCCTTGCAAAAACCGCCAAAACAAGCCGCTGGAAAATTTCCAACTCCCATCAATGTACATATGCCCCTAAAGTTTTTCAAATGTGTCCCCCTTTGTCCCCCGACGTGAAGGGGAGATCCTCTCCATGGGGAACCAAAATCCCAACTCGAAACCCCGACCGGAGAACATCTCCTCCTCCGGTCCCCTTCTCCGAAATTTTGACCTTTTGGGGCTGAAGGCTTGTTTTGGACACAAAGTGCGGCCCCCGTCCGCCGGGAGATTTTCCGAAGGCCAGATTCCAAGGGAACCGTGGGGTGTCGCAAAACCTTAAAAGGGAATTTGCCGGCCGAGAAAAGAGCCACAGAAGAAGAGAAAAATCCCCTAGCCGCCGAGGTCCTGTTGTTTTTCAAGGTGAACCACTGCTTCCCGCTTTGGTGGAACGGTTTTCGTCCCCGCCTCGGCGCTTGGTCAAAGCCCTATCGGCTCCAAATCTTAGGTTCTCTACGAGTGGCCTTTTTCCTCCCTTCTTATTCCTCCCCCCCCCGATTCTCTCAGGTTTTGCTTCCCCTCCCGCCTTTTTAATCCATTTCCGTGAACACGATCTGTGAGTGAAAGAGTTTTTAGACGAGATCCCCTGAGAGCGAGAGAGAGAGAGACGAGAAACGAACAGAGGAACCAGAGAGAGAGATAACACAAAAGAGGAGAGAGAGCAGTTTTTTTTGTATCAGAAAAAAAAGAATAGAAAAGTTTATAAAACAGAGAAAGGAGAGTTTAAATGAGGTCCCATGGTTAAATTTAACATTTTCATTTTTTAATTATAAATTTTTCATTGGAAATGATTGTTTTGGTTCGCGCTTTTTTCACATTGGGCCCAACCTTGCCGGTTGGTACCCAGCGATTTTTTTTCCTTCCCAAATTGGAAATGGGCCCCCCAACATAAAACCCTTTTAAACATTAAATACTAAAAAAGTTCCCCATTTAAATCCCTAACAACAAAAAATTAAACTCCAAAATTATACGTTAAACTTTTTTTTTTTACTCTGTTAAATTATGTTCATTTATAATTTATAGAATTAAAGGAAAAATCCGATTCCTGAACTATCTAGGTAAACAGCCCCCTGCATGAATGTCGAAAGCCCCCCCCTGAGAACGGTAAAATTTATTCACTCATACTAAAAAACCTTTCCTAACGTTCAAGATTTACTTCATCACAACCACTCTGAAAACTTCAACGAATTAATTGGAGTTTTTTTTTATCGGGTTTGTGTAGATGCCTCTTTTTTTTTTTTTCCCCCTATTTTTTTGGTTTTTCCCTGTTCCTTTTTTTTTTTTCTGATGGAAAACCCTCCCTCCCCCTTTTTTTTTTTTTTTTTAAATTTTCCAAATTACCAAATAGGGAATGTAGAAGTTTTGGGGTCCCCCCGAGCCAAAGGTAACAAATCAATAATGATTTTTTTAAACCCCTAAGAGCCAATTCCAACAACAACCTTTCCCATGTTTTTCCCTTTCCCAATTTGTTTTCTTTTTTTTCCCACCCCCCCCTTTTCTTTTTGATTTTAAAAGAGTTCAATTTGTGGGGCAAATATTTGGTTTGTTTTGTGGTCCCAAACAGCCTTTTTTTCCTTCCCCCCATCTTCCGCATTCCTTCCAAAAAATGGGGATGGAAGAAAGAAATAGAAGCCACTCCTTCTTTCCCCTTCCCCAAAATTTTTGAAGCCAAAGTCTTCTTTTCCCCCCAAATATTAATTAGTTCCACGTGGCTTCAATGATAAGTAAAACCAAAAAATCTTAGAAATATTTTTATTGGGTTAATTTTTTCATTGTTTGTACAAAATGAAAATAAATCTGATTGTTTTTTTTTGTTTATTAATTCAATAACTCCTTGTTTCCAATTTTTTAATTGTGTTGTAATAAATCCAAAATCTCTTTAAAATGGAGCAGCCTGTTTTTGGAGTTTTGGAGCTAATTTTTTGGAAAGAGTTTTTAACGCTATTTGCCTTTCCCTAATTTTTAGAAGAAAACCTTTTTAAGGGAAAGCCCCCTGTGGACGGAATGTGCCTCCCCTAAAAAGGTCCGGTTTTTTTTTTTTTTTTTTTTTCCATACGAATTTTTGTTTTTTGGCTTTTCTCCTAAAACTCCCCGGCCCAGGTGTTAAACAGAACCTTTCCCCCTTCAACAAGGTCCCCACACAGGGCTTAAATTAAAGAAAAATAATCCCTCCAAAAGGAATTTTCCCTAATTTTCTTTTTCGGCGTTCCCAAAAAAATTTTCCCCCCCCCATTTCTCCAATGCACACTTAGAATCCCTGGGGAACGCTAGGGTTTTTTTTTTTTTTTCGAACATCTCAGCAGTCCCACTCGTCCCCCGCCCCCCTCCCCGGTAAAAACTGTTTTCTCCACTCTCCAACTGTTCCCGTTTCTTAATTCCACAATCATTCCCCATCACCTTGTTTGGCATTTGGGCCTTTTGAATTTCTTCCCTCTCATTCGGTGTTTATTTTTTTTTGGAATTCCCAGAAAAAAAAAACTGGGTGTGTTTTTTTCTTTCCCCCCTTCTCCTTTCTTTTTTTCCTTTGTTTTTGCTTTTCATCTTGGAATTGTTTTGTGATAATGATTGAAATACTTGGTTGGGCATTTCCGTTCGTTTTTTTTTCCTGTGCGGACCCGATAACAAGAAAATTTTTGGTTTGAAATTCGATGCGTTTGCCGAAATTCTTTTTCAAAGCAATCTGTGGTTATACTACAAAAAGCTTTGATTGATGATGAGTTTTGTTTTTTGTTGGGTGGCCAAGACAATGGATGGGTTTTTAAGGCAACTGGGAGGGCTTGTGGGTGGTTGGAAGAGGTTTTTGTAACATTTTCTGCAGGACTTCCGTCAATAACACCCGGGGAGCCCAAAATGCCCGAAAACATCTCAAAAATGCCTTTTTCTGTCCAAACAATTTGACATCACCATTTGTCGCAAATTGCCCCCAATTACATTTCTCCGACAATGCCCATGACACTTTTCCCCCTATGCCTGATGCCTCGCTAAGTTTATTACTAGTTTGTTGAAGCAAGTCCCCACTGATCACAAGCCCTCGCACTTGCCAGCTTTGTCTCGATATCCCCCCCGTAAATTGTTTTTTTCTACTTTGTTTTTATAATCTCATTTTTTCCGGGGGGGGGGGTAGCCTTTACTGTTGTTTGTCCCTTTGGTTGGCTTGCGATAATTAACTGAGTTGGGAGTGAAAAATGATTTTGCTGTAGGGAGACTACCCCCTTTGTTAACTATCTGGCACTAAGAGTAACCGAAAGGTGTTTTTGCAGCCTTTTTTGTTTTTCCTGTGCTTCCCCCCCCTTGAAAATACAAACTTTTGTGTCGACTCACACGTTGTTGGGTGGTTTTTTGATTGGATGGACAGATTTCCAAAGGATTGTGGTGTTTTAAAGAAGTCCCCCCAATGAACCCCTTCTTGGACTCCAGTGAATAGATCGTGGCTAGTATTTGAAAGATTTTTCCAAAAGTTGGTTTTTTGTTTTCCGACCCTAATCCCCTTATTTTTTTTTGTGTTTCCTCCCAATAACATTTTGCAAAAATTAGTTGGGTTGACTTTACTGAGATCTGTATCCCAGGCCAACCCTTTCTGATCACTAAATGCCATGTGGTTTTTGGGAAGATATTGAAACACCAACATTCGTGTCCCCCCGAGAGTGAAATTCCAGGTTTTAGTCCCTCCCAACTTCAGCCCTTAGAAAACTGTCAATCCTTATTCATTCATGAAATGTTTAGAAAATTAATTGGTTACGCATTTTTTTATGAGCCCTATAGCTTTGGAAATAATAATTTTCATTCAATCCTCCTCCTGGGGTCGAAACCTTCCTAACCCACTTCCTTGTTTTTGCTTTGCCCCTTTTTGGCCGGAAGTTCTTCTCTTTTCCCCAAATTTCTTTAATATTTTTTTCTCTTTTGCCCCTCGAAAATATTTTAAACCATCAGTTTGGAAATCAAAAATTGAACCCATAAATTCCCCACGACACTAATAAACATTACCCAGTAACTGAGAGTTTCCAAGTGGCGAACAAAGGGCGAGAATCCCAGATTTCCCACTGGTAAATATATCCTGTTTGGGGAAATCCCCACCAAAATGTTGGGGGTGGAAAGTTGTGGATGACACTCCATTGGGTCCCGTTTTTCAATTTCTTCCCACTATTTTCCCCCTTCCCGAGTTTTTGGAAATGTCCCCCCCCCCTTCTTGTGGTACCATGCCCCTGAATGCCAGTAACAAGTTTTTGTTCCGAGCTCTACCACCTGCCTACCATTATGACAAAAACTCCCCCTCCACTAGCCCAAGATTTAAATGCCACCAGTTGGAGTTAAATTTGTGGCCATGGATAGTTTAAAATTGGATAGTTTTTTTGTTTTTTTTTTTTGAAATTCACCGTCAAGCTTTTTTTTTAAAAATCTGCTTTACTTGTACATGGGGTTTTTTTTTCCTTGTTAGGAAAAAATTTTTTGGGGTAAATAAGAAAATAACAATTTTGTTAAACACTGGTGGGGTTTTGGGGAATGAAAGGAAATAAGAGTGAATTTAACAATGAAAGGGTGGAATTTCTCTAAATGTTAAATTACCCTTGTTTTGGCAATTTCCTGGGAAATCATCAAATTTTCTGTAGAAAAAAAAAAAAATAAGGAGTTGATTGTCCCAAATTTGCCCTCAACTATTTTCCATTCCCAAAGTAGTGTTTCACTTTGAAAAAATGTCGCACAAAGTTTTCCCCCTTTTCCCCTTTCCCTATTTACTTACTTTTTTTGATTTTTTTATTTGTTTCCAACAAACATGGTTTTTCCTTTTCTAATTATTTTTAGTAATGCCTTTAAACTTTCTTGATTTACAGCACAACACATTCCCCCCAAATTTCCCAATGTATACAACCAGCACCCAAATGGAAAATTGCAATTTCAAATGGAATTTTTTTTTTAAATAACTTAATGGAGTTTGGTTGGTACATTCCATCATTTAAAAATTTTTTATCAAGAAAAAAAGTAATTATCTTAATCGAAATGGCAGCGTTTACAGAACCTAAATTCTTTGATCAATTTTTTCAATCCCCTTTTTTGTTAGAACTGATCCTTTTTAACCATTCCTTGTTTGTAGTGAAACATTTTTGGAATTGGAGAAAAAAAGAAAAGTTTTTTAAGCCGTCCCCAATAGTTGGGTAGTTTGTTTTCGTTTTGAAAACACTTATTTGGGGCCCACAAGTCCCCCCCCCCCCTTATTTTTGTTTTTAAGTTTCATCAACTTTGTTGGTTTTTGGATTCTAGAAAAATCAAATAACCTCCTTAATTTTTTTTGTAAATCATAAATTTGTCCAAAACAACTTTGTTTTTTTCTTTTGGTGCCCAAATAGCCTTTAAAACCTTCAAAGGGTAATCTCCCAATTTCAACAATTAAAATTTTTCATTGCGTACCTCCCTCATGTATGTAATATAAACTTTGGTATTTTGCCCCCCTCAGCCCCCCTAATATTCCAGGGTTTGGCCCCTTCCAAACGCATCAAATCGACGGGTTTTTTGTGCCCCCTGCCCCAAAACCTTTCCAGGGATAGAGTCCTCCCCTTTTCCAAATAATTTCAAATTTTCCCTTTTAACGTTCATTTGGACGTTTCAAACCCTTGGCAAACAATGGTACATTATTTCAGGCCTTTTTTCTATCCTTTTTTTCATTACAAACCCTGTTTTTCTTTCCTAACCTTTCCTACTTTCTGACCCTTCCAAACTTTCTTTTGTTTTACTGGTAATTTCATTGCGGTGGGCAACAGTTGTGCAAAGTCCCCGATTCGAAGAGTTGGCTCTTTCCCTTTTTCCCTTGAAAATGCCCGTTTATCTTTTGATTTTTTGTTGGGACAAATCCCGTTTGAATTGAAATGTTTTTCAAGAAGACATTGTTTTGGGAACTTGTTCCAAGGTTAACTTTTCTCCCTTCCTCTTTTTTTTGACTATTAAAAATTTTAACTCAATGGAAGTTTTCCCCCCTTTCTGTTTTGTAGGTCATGAAAATACTTGATTTTGTTTTACTGGGTTAGTTTTTTTTTTTTTTTCACAGATCCCCACCAAACTTCCCTTGGAGGTCCTGGTGTCCCCTTGGAGGATCCCTTTCCCAACCTTTCAAGTTCTTTTCTTTGAATTAACTAAATGGGGCCATTACAAAGGCCCCCTTCTTCCCAAAGGAGGGTCATTAGTTTTGTTTTTTCTTTAAGTCAAAGGAACCTTTCACATTTGGGGCAAAGCCTTTTTTTTTTATTTTTTTTTTTTTTCGTTTTTTGTTTTTTCCAAGTTAATTGGTTTAATGATCTCCTTGAAGGCGTTTATGATTAAATGTGGATATTTGAGGGGGAAAGTACTTCTTTGCCCCAAATCTGGTCCAAACTTTTTTTTTAAATTCAAGTAATTGGAACCTAACAAAATTTGGTGGAAAAATTCTTATGAATGGGCTTTTAATTATTCTCACTCAAGTCCCCCCCCCCGTGGGAAAACTTGGCCCATTGTTTTTTTTTGGTCAAGAAATTTCCTTAACTTTTACTTTTCCCTAATCAACTGGAATCCATGAAAATCCCATAATTTTTGAAGATGTTTTTGCCCCTTTATAAGCCCCTTAGAAAACGTAAGGTGTTTTTTTTTGGCCCTCATTCCTAGTAAATTTTCCTATCCCACCCTGTCGTCTGGCCCCCCTCCGCCCCCGGTGGCCCTGGATGTTTTCCTCACTGGTTTTTGGGTTTGCCCCCCTTTTATTTTTTTCCCCCCTCTTTCCTTCCCCCGTGTTCGGGGGAAGAACCATTAACCATGGGCCATCTAATTCCCCCCACCCATTGGGTTTTTTTTTTTTTTAAGCCCTTTCCTTTGTGGAGTCACCCATCCTTGACGTGTTGTTTTTTTTTTTTTTTTTTTTTTGATTTGTTTCCTCTCACCGTTTAACCCAAGAATCATTGTTGTTTTTGTCCCCTCGCCGTAAAAATGATTACAATGTTTTTTTTGCCCATCTTTCTGGCTTTGTCTATCCTCTTTCCTGGGTTACGTTAAATTTTCCACATGCCCAGCCAAGTTTTGGGGGATTTTTTAGAGAAACCTGGCGGTGCAGTTTTTTTGAAATCCTTTTGAGCTTTGAAAAATTTTTTTTTGTTGTTTGGTGGTTGGGTATTCCGTTTTTCCCCATGTTATGCAAACTATTTTTTTTTCTTATCCCGTGGTTGGTTAAGGTAACCTTTTTTTTCCTTCAGAAAAGAAAGCATTGCAAAGGAATTTCACAATTTTTTGCTGGTTTTTTTTTCCGTTCCCCTTGCATGCCAAAGAAAATACTTTTTAGGAAAGGGCCAAAAAAAAAAAAAAGAGCCCTGTTTTATTTTATTGTATTTCCTGTAGATTTGAAGGTTACACTATCCTACTACTCTATAAAGAAACGTGGAAACATGTTTTTCATGGTAAAAACACATGAAATTCCCCCTGATCTGTGGAAAAAGCTATATATTCCACAGATGAAGGAAGAATCCTATGAAATGGTTAATGGGGTAAAAATTTCCAGCGCGTTTTTTTGGGTAGGTTGGTTTGGGGAGTTTGGATCAGTTTTAGGGAAAGAAAGGCCATTTTCAAAAGCCCTCTTTGGGGGGTGTTCCAAAAATAATGGAAATCCCACAATGACACATCTCTTTGGGCATGATTATGGGTTTTAGTTCATTTAATATGTAAGATAAACCAAAAACACTTCCCATTTTTTTTCACCTCTCCTATAACCCCATCTCCTCCCAGACGCGATACGCACCACTACTTCACCCTTCTTATCCAAGAAGCTTTTAGGTGCCCTCATCATTATTGTTCTGGTGTCCGCTCGGAGATCACTTTAAAACTGGTAAAGATCATTAGGAAGGTGAAGCGGGAGGAGGGTGAGTGTACATGATCAGTAGGGGATGTGAGGTAGAGTGAGGGTGGGTTCCCTTTCTTCTTCTCCTTTTGCAGCGGGTTGGACGACGCTCAAAACCAACCCATTCACCACCGAACCCAGGCAGGAGATGTGGGAGAGAGTGACGCGAGAGAAGATAGTAGGTGCTTGGGAGAGGAGGGGGATCGAGTGTGGTTGGCTGGGAGACGGAGGACAGGGTAATCGGAAGGGAGGACAATATGGCGGACATAGGGATAGGGAGGAGGGTTGTGTTTATGGGGCCGGCTGCATGAGTGGGGGCGGGAATGGTTATGGGGACGAAAGAAGTTGCACTTTTTTAGTAAAGTAGTGGAGGTAGAGCCAGTGCAAAGGTGGGGTGAAGGAGCGAGTGTTGGTAGACCTCACATCTGTCGAGTAAGATTTATTAGGCGACGAAAAATGTCTGTCGACGACTTCTGTCGACTAAGATATTCCTACTTGACGAAATACTATTCGTCGTCCTACTCCGTCGGCTTAGTAATCATAGGCGACGAATATCCTCGTCGTTATAATTTCGTCGGCTTAGATAAATTAGGCGACGGAAACTGACTTTTGACACACTCCGTCACTTAAGATGTTCCTAGGCGATGACAGGTTTTCGTCGGTACATCTGGTCCTGGACGATGAATCGTGTTCCTTCGTCTGAATTTTCCTGGTGATGACTAATATTCCGTTGTTTAAGTATGTCTGGGGCGACGAATATTCCTTTCTTAGCCGACGAACTGTTCCGTCGACTAAGAATTTGAATTATTGCCTGACACAAAGCAGGACGAATATATTTTTTTCGACGCCTTTTGTCTTAAGACGAAATATTCCGTCAGCTAAGTTTTACACATCAATCATTTTACACCTTCGCCCAGAGAGAACGCAGAAGAAAAGCATGGTTTAGCTCCCCCCCTTCACATAATTCATCCGATCCAAATCTAGTTTTGGAAGCTTTTCTTCATGAATTTGATCAATCTTTAAGAGCTGCTTTGATCTCCTAATTGATATATATGTAATTAACTACTTTAATTAATCTACTTCTTCATTTAGGCATATTTTCCTGCGAATTTTCCGGCGACTTGCCGGTCCAATTTTGATGGAATGTTCTTACTTGTATGGTTAATATAATACTGGATATGTGTGTATAATATGTTTGTACGTATAATATTATATATGCATGTGTGTGTGTATAATATTAGTTTTGTATATATATCTAACTTTTGTGTGTATAATTTTTAGAGTATGTATATGTATCTTAGCTTTTGCATGCATGTATGATTAATAATATATTATGTGAATAATATGTTTATCAAATTTTTTTTTTCATTCAAATCATTTGTGTATTCAAAGGATAAAAATAAAATGAAGAATCATGTAATTAAGAATTATAATATTCTTATACATTCATCAATATATTTATTACCCTTAGAAATCTCGTTCAAGAACCATTATGTACGACTGTGTCTAACAAAATAGTTTTCGAATTGTCTCATATTTGGACAGTTTGGGAGCATTACATTGAGATTCTGTTTGTTGTTGGTGTGTTTCGTTTTCGGTTGTGGGTATATATATTTCGACAAGATCTTCCTTTATTGTCCTCGAGTGCATACTAGATATAGATATTCGTGCACTTGGAAACTGTAAGAAGATGCTGCCAAAATTTTCTCATATATGCGAATTCGAAACGCTCAACAACAAACGAAATCACAATGTCATGTGCTCTCAAACGGGATTAGAGCCCTAACCGAAGGTATAAGGTGAAGATTATTGGGTTAAACTCTCAAGTATGAAAAATTATGCTCATATATATGTCAAGTGTGGAAAATTATTGGGGTCAGTAATTTTCTGTATTACTTGATACAACACATCCGCCTTCCTTGATTTTCTTCCAGTTTGATACTTGGATGTTTGTTTACTCTTTTCCAGGTCTTTTCTTTACTCTGGTATGCTTCCAGTTTTTGTTTTCTCATATATGTTCAAGTGTGAAAAATTATTGGGGGTCAGTAATTTTCCTGACCAGAGCAACCAAAGTTTCTGGATGATTGTTATTACTTAGATTTCTTTCAACCATCCTCTATGACATAATGAGGTAGTAAACTTTCAACTATGAAAAATTATTGGGGTCAGTAATTTTCCTGAACAACTTGATACAACACATCTGTCTTCCTTGATTTTCTTCCAGTTTGATACTTGGATGTTTTTATTTCTTCTTTCTAGGTCTTTTCTTTACTCTGGAATGCTTTCAGTTTTGTTATGCTCATATATATTCAAGTGTGGAAAATTATTGGGAGTCAGTAATTTCCTGACCAGAGCAACCAAAGTTTTTGGATGATTGTTATTACTTAGATTCCTTCCATCCTCTAATGACATAATAGGGTAGTAAACTCTCACTATGGAAAATTATTGGGGGTCAGTAATTTTTCTGAATTGAGCAACCAAAGTTTACTGACCCCAATAACCACCATGTAACAAAAAAAAAAAACTGAAACTGGCAACCAAAGATAAATGAAACTGACATAAGATAAAATGAATATACAAAATTACTAAAAGAACAAGTTAGGCACTGAAATTCAAGATCATTCATATGTTCTTGCAACACTACCAAAATACTGCATATTTTCACATTTTGAAGATCCTACATCTAAAGTCCACTAATCTTTTTCTATTATGTCCTGAACTTTAGCAGGATCTTCTCCTCTTCATTACCACCATCTTTTGTCGGTTTTTTCTATGACATATGCTCTCTATAAAGTGGACAAAATGGTTCACAGTCTAACCTCAATGTATTAAAAAGAACAGTGTTATTAAATTTTTCACCCCAATAAAACAGATAAGTAATTTCTGACCCTAATAAAACTCTTTGAAGGAAGTTAAAGGTACTTACGATGTTTTCTTTTTCTGCGGGCATGATAAGATATCAATAAGCTGATATCTTGCTTGATAAACATTTTGGTCCAGCATCCATCTTCTTGTTCTTTCTCATCACTCGTCATCGAGTAACCGTCAACCACTATTCCTTGGTTGTCCTGCTTGTCATAGTTTTCCCTCTATTTCTCAGGGTCAAAGCCTTGGCTGAGAGGGTATATGGTGGAATCTATACGCGTTTGATGACACTATAATGTGCTTCACCTGTTGGTTTCAACACCAAGTAAATTACAACTCAAACGAACTAAGACAACAAGCAACAACAAAAACCAGTAGAAGTTTACTGGGGGCCCTAGTAAATCAGTTACAACTCACCACTGCCATTGCATTTTGAAAGTGGTTTGTTGGTGTCGGCAGAGTAATCTTTCCTTGGCGGTAACATTGAGTTGAGGTGATAGAGCAATCGATCATGTTGTCAATCAGGACCAAGGTATAGTGGTGGCTGACCCCGTGATGTACCAGAATGAAAACCAGGTCCTTACTGAAGATGGACCATAGATGATTAATAATGGAAAGCTCTATATCCAATTCATTATATTTAATTCTCCAGTTTTCCTCCTCCAGCTAGGAACTCCTTCAGTTTTTGTGTAGTAATTCTCCCTGTATTTATAAAAGCAAGTAGTAGATGGTGTTTAACTGAAAAAAAGTAACGAGGAGACTGCGGTGCTGCGGCACGCTGCTATTTCAGGTTAGACTACTTACCGCTGCCTCTATGTTCTAGGAATCCGACCGAGACCTTCTTCTTTCCACTTCCTCTTTCAATATTTGGAGTTACACCCTGATGGTTTGCATGTACAACATATAAAGTCACAAATTACAACAAATAATACATCTTAGGTTACTCAAACATCAACTTATTGGGGTTAGTAAGACCATTATTTTTTTCTCACATTAGATGTAATCTCTCCTTCTTGAATTATTCTCTTCAAGTCATCTTTGGTAATGTCAATGATACCATCAAACACTCCTAATACTGAAAACTGTGTAGAGACAATAAGTCATAAGTAAGTCAAACCAGGGAACTAATTGTAATGTTACATATATATATATATATATATTATTATTATATATAAACTAGGGAAGAATAAACTTACTCATCATTCTTGTCCTTGTTCAAATCAAACCATTCTTATAGTGATTCGCCACATTTTCATCAAGAGCTTCCATGTATCAGTGTTGCAGTTCACTCCATTAATAATAATACGATTTTAGACTTTATCTCCACCTCTTTTGTCTTTTTGCTGGCTTTAGCCCTTCAGGGTGTGCATACTCCGTTCTTCTTCTTTCTTCTTTTTTGCCCCCACGCTGCTTCAGGTTACATTTCTTTCAATCGAACCAGTCTCCACAGTTTGTTTTGAGCCCTTCTGCTTGACATATTTCTTAAGCCCTTCTGCTTGCGTTCTTTATTCTTCAAGCTGGTTTCTTCATTCTTTTTTTTTCCGGCCATTTCCACAGCTTGGAGCAACTTGTGTCTAGTTTAGACAGGTTGACATCAGTTGTCACAAGTTGATCGTCTTCTGGAAATAATTTCGCAACGGAACTGGTTCTGCTACTTGTTCAAAAACTACACAAAAGAAAACACATAAGTTTCCTAAAAAAATGAAGGAAACACAATATTTATTGGGGGTCAGTAAACTGATTTCTACTCTTACCTCTTCAGTTCCTGGTTGCTCCTCTCTGCAGCTATGATCTTCCATTTTGTCTCTGCAGTTATATTCTTCCTTCAACCGGCTTTGACCTATCCTCCTCCTCCCCTTCTCCTCAGTTACATATATTATCTGTTTGTCTGAGCATGTTTTGCCGCCTTGTGCAACGTTTCTTAGAGCGTTGATTTGATTTTGTCTGCCCTCCTTTCTTTCTCTCCAATGATTTGGCTTGTCCGCTTCTTTAACTTGCGCGAGCAATTCAGTGTTTTTGTTCACCGTTTCTCATTTGCTTTGGCAAGTTTTGTCAGCTTCTTCTTCATATCTTCTATCGCAGCTCCTGTACACGTTATAACAACAACATTGTTACTGTTAAACAATTATATCCAAATAAACAGTTTACTGCCCCCCATAAACTTCTACTGTGGGTCAGTAAACAACAATACATTATCTCCCTCACAACATATATCCTAATAAAGAAGAAGATTCCCCCCTAGTAAACCCAGTAGAAGTTTTGCCCCCCAGTAAACTTCTACTGGGGGTCAGTAACTTGCAATTGAAATTCCTTTCATTGCCAATTTTACTGGTGTTAGTAACCATTCAAACTTACCCAATAATTGTCCTTGTTCCTTGATGCCCCTCATCATTGTTAACTCTTCCTCATCCATCATGGTCATTCTCTGTTTCGTTTTTCATGTTATTCCTTATGTAGACCTGTATATATGAGTCCTGTTTTTACATTTATAAGACACAAATCAGTTTATTGTTTTCGAAAAACAAAAAATACAATGTAATATTTTTTGGGATAAAAAATGGCTATATAAAATAAATATCATTACCTCTACCAATTCAGGTATTCTCAAATACTCATTTCTTTGATGATCTCTTGTATTGACCATCTTAAAATCTGAGTCTTCTTCTCTTCCCGATAATCCGCTTCTTTATTTTTTATTTTTTTAAGGAACCAGTATAGAACCAGAAGGGAGCATCCGTTCAAAACTCTTGGCTCCCCTTTACGTGCTTGTGAAGTCCTTCGTGCAATAATTCTAATACATATGTGACCAGTTGTATTTGTCGATGCCTTCAAGGTCTTCACACTAGTATGAGTTTCCATTCAATTTGGTTCCCGCTTCTGCTGAAAAATAAGCTGTCATAAGGTACATTATAACCAAAGAGGCTATCTTCCTTGGATCCCCCTTCTCTTCTAAATCTTTCTAAGCTCTTCCATTAATTTGTCATCAATAACTTTTCTGGTGATTGTTCTTCTTGTTTGTTTTTCAAAGATAGCAGAATCTGCCACATTCTTCTTATTGCCCTTGCAGTATTTCTAGTCTATTGTGTATCCACATCCAAGCCTTCTTTGGTTATTTCCAAAATTAAATGCACGTCATGCTCCGTAATTCAATCTCCGTGTTTCCAATATGAAGTTTTATTGTCACTGTTGTAGTGCCTCTTAGGATCTCAAAATCAGATTCAAGCTTCTTCACTTGATCCCTAAACTTGTCCAATCTGATGCTTCAATTATTTCCCGAAAACAAGTGTTGTTTATCAACTCCCATGATTCTTCTGGGATGCTGATAGGAGCACAAAGTGTGACGTTCTTAATATGTTTATACCCTTTATTTACCTTTTGTTAACTCCTATTTAGTTTTTAGCTTTATATTTGTTTTTGTATAAATAATTTGCTTAAAATAGAAATATGTAGTTTTTAATGTTAAAATACATAGTAATTCGGAATTGAAGAATTTGGTGTTGAAATTGTGCTAAGTGTTGAAAATCCTTGTTTACTCAGAATTCCTGTCTTAATCAGGATTCCATCTTTCCTCTTTCCTAGTTTCTATTTCTTATTTCATTTCAGGAAAGTCTAAACCGTGTTGAATAGGAAATGTTTTCCTGACTCATGAGGGAAGGTGGCCGGCAGCTAGGAGTTCCTGCTTGAGCTAGGAGAAGTACAATCCGAGATATGTATGGAGATGCCGTAAAGATTTCCCAAGTCACCAAGGAGAGAGAGAATCCGTGCGGCATAAGAGAGAAGGTTTTCCAGTTCAAGATGGTTTTGTCATTCCTTAATGCATGAGGATTCCTTGAAGAACAAGAGAAGAAATAAAACCAACTTGGACTTGGTTTTGCCGATTCAATAGGATTCCTTGTGCTAGAAGAATTCTTGGAGATCAAGACTTGTTACTCTATAAATAGGGCATGGCATGGCAGCAATAATCATCACACCCGTGAAATAACACCAAAGCCTTGCCGAAACTCCATCAACCTCCAAACACCACAATCCGATCCCACCTTCAGCATTTGTCCAAGCAGTAGCCTAGGATTCCGCTCCTCGAGNGACTAGCGTCGTCCAAAGCAAAAAAAGTCCGAACAGAAAGAACGACCCCAGGTGAAAGAGAGAGAGCAGACCGAACCTCCCAAAAGATCACGACGCACACGGTGAAAGAACACTCATCGGAATGTCAACAAGAAACGCAGCAATAATTCCAAATCTAGTTTTGGAAGCTTTTCTTCATGAATTTGATCAATCTTTAAGAGCTGCTTTGATCTCCTAATTGATATATATGTAATTAACTACTTTAATTAATCTACTTTCTTCATTTAGGCATATTTTCCTGCGAATTTTCCGGCGACTTGCCGGTCCAATTTTGATGGAATGTTGCTTACTTGTATGGTTAATATAATTACTGGATATGTGTGTATAATATGTTTGTACGTATAATATTATATATGCATGTGTGTGTGTATAATATTATGTTTGTATATATATCTAACTTTTGTGTGTATAATTTTTAGAGTATGTATATGTATCTTTAGCTTTTGCATGCATGTATGATTAATAATATATTATGTGAATAATATGTTTATCAAATTTTTGTTTTCATTCAAATCATTTGTGTATTCAATGATAAAAATAAAATGAAGAATCATGTAATTAAGAATTATAATATTCTTATACATTCATCAATATATATTATTACCCTTAGAAATCTCGTTCAAGAACCATTATGTTACGACTGTGTCTAACAAAATAGTTTTCGAATTGTCTCATATTTGGACAGTTTGGGAGCATATGACATTGAGATTCTGTTTGTTGTTGGTGTGTTTTCGTTTTCGGTTGTGGGTATATATATTTCGACAAGATCTTCCTTTATTGTTCCTCGAGTGCATACTAGATATAGATTTCGTGCACTGGAAAACTGTAAGAAGATGCTGCCAAAAATTTTCTCATATATGCGAATTCGAAACGTCTCAACAACAAACGAAATCACAATGTCATGTGCTCTCAAACGGGATTAGAGCCCTAACCGAAGGTATAAGGTGAAGATTATTGGGGTATTAAACTCTCAAGTATGAAAAATTATGCTCATATATATGTCAAGTGTGGAAAATTATTGGGGGTCAGTAATTTTCTGTATTACTTGATACAACACATCCGCCTTCCTTGATTTTCTTCCAGTTTGATACTTGGATGTTGTTTTACTCTTTTCCAGGTCTTTTCTTTACTCTGGTATGCTTCCAGTTTTTGTTATTCTCATATATGTTCAAGTGTGAAAAATTATTGGGTCAGTAATTTTCCTGACCAGAGCAACCAAAGTTTCTGGATGATTGTTATTACTTAGATTTCTTTCAACCATCCTCTAATGACATAATGAGGTAGTAAACTTTCAACTATGAAAAATTATTGGGGTCAGTAATTTTCCTGAACAACTTGATACAACACATCTGTCTTCCTTGATTTCTTCCAGTTTGATACTTGGATGTTTGTATTTCTTCTTTCTAGGTCTTTTCTTTACTCTGGAATGCTTTCAGTTTTGTTATGCTCATATATATTCAAGTGTGGAAAATTATTGGGAGTCAGTAATTTTCCTGACCAGAGCAACCAAAGTTTTTGGATGATTGTTATTACTTAGATTCCTTCCATCCTCTAATGACATAATAGGGTAGTAAACTCTCAACTATGGAAAATTATTGGGGGTCAGTAATTTTTCTGAATTGAGCAACCAAAGTTTACTGACCCCAATAACCACCCATGTAACAAAAAAAAAAACTGAAACTGGCAACCAAAGATAAATGAAACTGACATAAGATAAAATGAATATACTAAATTACTAAAAGAACAAGTTATGGCACTGAAATTCAAGATCATTCATATGTTCTTGCAACACTACCCAAAATACTACTGCATATTTTCACATTTTGAAGATCCTACATCTAAAGTGCCACTAATCTTTTTTCTATTATGTCCATGAACTTTAGCAGGATCTTCTTCCTCATTTCATTACCACCATCTTTTGTCGGTTTTTTCCTATGACATATGCTCTCTATAAAGTGGAGCAAAAATGGTTCACAGTCTAACCTGCAATGTATTAAGAAACAGTGTTATTAAATTTTTCACCCCAATAAAACAGATAAGTAATTTCTGACCCTAATAAAACTCTTTGAAGGAAGTTTAAAGGTACTTACGATGTTGTCTTTTTCTGCGGGCATGATAAGATATCAATAAGCTGATATCTTGCTTGATAAACATTTTGGTCCAGCATCCATCTTCTTGTTCTTTTCTCATCACTCGTCATCGAGTAACCGTCAACCACTATTCCTTGGTTGTCCTGCTTGTCATAGTTTTCCCTCTATTTCTCAGGGTCAAAGCCTTGGCTGAGAGGGTATATGGTGGAATCATATACGCGTTTGATGAACACTATAATGTGCTTCACCTGTTGGTTTCAACACACAAGTAAATTACAACTCAAACGAACTAAGACAACAAGCAACAAACAAAAACCAGTAGAAGTTTACTGGGGGACCCTAGTAAATCAGTTACAACTCACCACTGCCATTGCATTTGAAAGTGGTTTTGTGGTGTCGGCAGAGTAATCTTTCCTTGGCGGTAACATTGAGTTGAGGTGATAGAAGCATCGATCATTGTTGTCAATCAGGACCAAGGTAAGTGGTGGCTGACCCCGTGATGTACCAGAATGAAAACCAGGTCCTTACTGAAGATGGACCATAGATGATTAATAATGGAAAGCTCTATATCCAATTCATTATATTTGAATTCTCCATGTTTTCCTCCTCCAGCTAGGACTCCTTCAGTTTTTGTGTAGTAATTCTCCCTGTATTTATAAAAGCAAGTAGTAAGATTGTGTTAACTGAAAAAAAGTAACGAAGGAGACTGCGGTGCTGCGGCACGCTGCTATTTCAGGTTAGACTACTTACCGCTGCCTCTATGTCTAGGAATCCGACCGAGACCTTCTTCTTTTCCACTTCCTCTTTCAATATTTGGAGGTACACCCTGATGGTTTGCATGTACAACATATATAAGTCACAAATTACAACAAATAATACATCTTAGGTACTCAAACATCAACTTTATTGGGTTAGTAAGACCATTATTTTTTTCTCACATTAGATGTAATCTCTCCTTCTTGAATTATTCTCTTCAAGTCATCTTTGGTAATGTCAATGATACCATCAAACACTCCTAATACTGAAAACTGTGTAGAGACAAATAAGTCATAAGTAAGTCAACCAGGGAACTAATTGTAATGTTACATATATATATATATATATATATATATATATATATAACTAGGGAAGAATAAACTTACTCATCATTCTTGTCCTTGTTCAAATCAAACCAGTTCTTATAGTGATTCGCCACATTTTCATCCAAGAGCTTCCATGTATCAGTGTTGCAGTTCACTCCATTAATAATAATACGATTTTAGACTTTATGCTCCACCTCTTTTGTTCTTTTTGCTGGCTTTAGCCCTTCAGGTGTCATACTCCCGTTCTTCTTCTTTCTTCTTTTTTGCCCCCCACGCTGCTTCAGGTTGACATTTCTTTCAATCGAACCAGTCTCCACAGTTGTTTTGAGCCCTTCTGCTTGACATATTTCTTAAGCCCTTCTGCTTGCTGTTCTTTATTCTTCAAGCTGGTTTCTTCATTCTTTTTTTTCCGGCCATTTCCACAGCTTGAGCAACAAGTGTGTCTAGTTTAGACAGGTTGACATCAGTTGTCACAAGTTGATCGTCTTCTGGAAATATATTTCGCAACGGAACTGGTTCTGCTACTTGTTCAAAAAACTACACAAAAGAAAACACATAAGTTATCCTAAAAAAAATGAAGAAAACACAATATTTATTGGGGGTCAGTAAACTGATTTCTACTCTTACCTCTTCAGTTCCTGGTTGCTCCTCTCTGCAGCTATGATCTTCCATTTGTCTCTGCAGTTATATTCTTCCTCTTCAACCGGCTTTGACCTATCCTCCTCCTCCTCCTTCTCCTCAGTTACATATATTATCTGTTTTGTCTGAGCATGTTTTGCCGCCTTGTGCAACTGTTTCTTGAGAGCGTTGATTTGATTTTTGTCTGCCCTCCTTTCTTTCTCTAGCTCAATGATTTGGCTGTCCGCTTTCTTTAACTTGCCGAGCAATTCAGTGTTTTTGTTCACCAGTTCTTCATTTGCTTTGGCAAGTTTTGTCAGCTTCTTCTTCATATCTTCTATCGGCAGCTCCTGTACACGTTATAACAACAACATTGTTACTGTTAAACAATTATATCCAAATAAACAAGTTTACTGCCCCCCTATAAACTTCTACTGTGGGTCAGTAAACAACAATACATTATCTCCCTCACAACATATATCCTAATAAAGAAGAAGATTCCCCCCTAGTAAACCCAGTAGAAGTTTACTGCCCCCCAGTAAACTTCTACTGGGGGTCAGTAAACTTGCAATTGAAATTCCATTTTCATTGCCAAAAGTTTTACTGGGTGTTAGTAACCATTCAAACTTACCCAATAATTGTCCTTGGTGTTCCATTGTCATCTTGCCGCCGCTCATCATTGTTGGAACTCGTTTTCTCCTCATCCTCCATGGACCTTATATTATGAGTTCCTGTTTTTACATTTATAAGACACAAATCAGTTTAATTTAGTTTTTCGAAAAACAAAAAATACAATGTAATATTTTTTGGGATAAAAAATGGCTATATAAATAAAATATCATTACCTCTACCAATTCAGGTATTCTCAAATACTCATTTTCTTTGATGATCTCTTGTATTGACCATCTTATAAATCTGGGAGTCTTCTTCTCTTTCCCGATAATCCGCTTCTTTATTTTTATTTTTTTAAGGAACCAGTATAGAACAGAAGGGCATCCGTTCAAAACTCTTGGCTCCCCCTTTACGTGCTTGTGAAGTCCTTCGTGCAATAATTCTAATACATTATGTGACCAGTTGTATTTGTCGATGCCTTCAAGGTCTTCACACTTGAGTATGAGTTTCCATTCAATGTGGTTCCCGCTTCTGCTGAAAAATAAAGCTGTCATAAGGTACATTATAACCAAGAGGCTATCTTCCTTGGATCCCCCTTCTTCTTCTAAATCTTTCTAAGCTCTTCCATTAATGTGTCATCAATAACTTTTCTGGTGATTGTTCTTCTTGTTTGTTTTTCAAAGATAGCAGAATCTGCCACATTCTTTATTGCCCTTGCAGTATTTCTAGTCTATTGTGATATCCATCCAAGCCTTCTTTGGTTATTCCAAAAATTAAATGCACGTCATGCTCCGTAATTTCAATCTCCGTGTTTCCAAATATGAAGTTTTATTGTCACTGTTGTAGTGCCTCATTAGGATCTCAAAATCAGATTCAGCTTCTTCACTTGATCCTCCTCAACCTTGTCCAATCTGATGCTTCAATTATTCCCCGAAAACAAGTGTTGTTTATCAACTCCATGATTCTTCTGGGATGCTGATAGGAGCACAAAGTGTGACGTTCTTAATATGTTTATACCCTTTATTTACCCTTTGTTAACTCCTATTTAGTTGTTTTAGCTTTATTTTGTGTTTAGTATAGAATAATTGCTTAAAATAGAAATATGTAGTTTTTAATGTTAAATACATAGTAATTCGGAATTGAAGAATTTGGTGTTGAAATTGTGCTAAGTGTTGAAAATCCTTGTTTACTCAGGATTCCTGTCTTGATCAGGATTCCATCTTTCCTCTTTCCTAGTTTCTAATTTTCTTATTTCTATTTCAGGAAAGTCTAAACCCGTGTTGAATAGGAAATGTTTTCCTGACTCATGAGGGAAAGGTGGCCGGCAGCTAGGAGTTCCTGCTTGAGCTAGGAGAAGTACAATCCGAGATATGTATGGAGATGCCGTGAAGATTTCCCAAGTCACCAAGGAGAGAGAGAATCCGTGCGGCATAAAGAGAGAAGGTTTTCCAAGTTCAAGATGGTTTTGTCATTCCTTAATGCATGAGGATTCCTTGAAGAACAAGAGAAGAAATTAAATCCAACTTGGACTTGGTTTTGCCGATTCAATAGGATTCCTTGTGCTAGAAGAATTCTTGGAGATCAAGACTTGTTACTCTATAAATAGGGCATGGCATGGCAGCAATAATCATCATCACCCGTGCAAATAACACCAAAGCCTTTGCCGAAACTCCATCAACCTCCAAACACCACAATCCGATCCCACCTTCAGCATTTGTCCAAAGCAAGTAGCCTAGGATTCCGCTCACTCGAAGAATAGAACAAGTAGGGATATTCTGAGAGTGTATTCATCTTCTATTTTCGGATTGCTATGTGTTTGTTCTCGTTTTTTTGTTTGTTTTAGGTTTTTGCTTAAGTATGTTTCGATTCTTGTCTATGAGATAGAAGTACTTTTGAACCATGTTTTGAATTAAAGTTTTCAATTTTTAATCAATGATTTTAGGTTTTATGCCGTGAGTTTTATGTCCATATACTTTAAGATTTTCGGTGCATTCTTCCATTATCATGTGTAATTGATACAAGTAGTTGATGTTGCATGTGTTAATCATCCAAAGTTCGACTTTGATACAAGTAGTTGATAAGTTGCATTGTCTTTGTTTTTCACCGATTTTCTACCTATGTTTGATTTGGACTTGTGCTTAAACACATCGATTCTTTATGTGATACGTAATTGCATGATTAGTTTATGTGTGTGACCTATAAGTAGAGCACGTAGCCGAGCTTGTTGTGTCGCGATGTTGAATGAAACCCGTAGTCTAATTCTAAGTTGGTCTATGTCATAGGAACCACGTAGGAACTTATGTGCATATCAAATTTAGGTTGTATATTTGCTCACGGTGTAGACTTAAATGAGATTAGAAATCGTCTTCTTTATTCTTGCATGGTTGTTTGGTTGAGTTTGCATGATTGTTGGTTGATCACATGTATATATGTATAGAAGTAATTTAGGATTTATTTTCATTGTTTATTCCGAAATCATCAAACCTTTAAACCTATATGCTTATTTCGACATTTACATTAGATTAGATGGATCTACCCTGTAGTTGGATCCCCGGTTTAGAACGATCCCTGCTTGCTTTATACTACGATTGATTTGTTGACAGGGTTAATTGATGCGTGTGCAAATACGTCTTATCAAATGGCGCCGTTGCCGGGGATCCTTCGGGATCCTCGATCTTTTTAATTGTCGAAATTTGCATTGTATATATGTCTATATGTTTATATTTGTAAAGTTAAAACCATAATTTGTATATGATGTAATTGTGTTTTATTTTTGTCTTTCTACTTTAATACTTGTATGAATAATGTTGTAGGTTGTAATGCACAGGAATAGGTAGGATCCCTTTTGTTAATTCTAGCCTTAACCCTTCTTGTTTACTCTCGGGTTTGCATGAGGTTGTGGGCGGCTTTTATTAACACTTGGAGTCATGTTTGGTTCATAAGTTTGTTGCTAGCTGAGTACATTGGTACGCTCCTTCTATTACTCTGGTGCATGGGACCAAAATTGGATCTCAAGAGCCTTGAAAACATACATCTCGGTGATGGAGTTCTCATTGCTCACTAAACGAGTCCTACCATGTTCACTATCTCTGGATTGAGCTATTGACCTTTAGAAACAACGCTTCAAGCTTGTGATCGAAACATCAATATCCAGGCCGCACGTCCACCGTGTCTTACCATCTAGAATCATTATTTATTTAAGTGTTTTAGTAGCAACTCGAAAATAAGCTTGTATGACTTTGTAATCTTAAAGATTGGTGCCATGTATGATTTTGTATTTCATTTGTTTCGAAATTTATCTCTTGATTTTTGAATTTCTTTTGTTTTCTTTGTTTTGTTTTTCTTAGCTTAATCTAGTTTATTGCTTTTGATTTCGTTTTATACTCATGCATTCTAACTTGATCTTGGCCAAATGGTTTTTCAGGTGCTAGACGTGCATGCAACCTCGACACACTCGTTCGTCTTCACAAGGAGCTCTTGTTCCATTGAATCCGGAGATTGACCGTGCTTGCAAAGAACAAAGAAAGAAGCAAAAAGAAGTATCAAGTAGCACGGTTGGACCTTTGGAATTTGAAGAGCAAGATCCTCCTTCTCCATTTCGGATCCAGTCCGAATCTTCATCTTCATCCGAATCCGAGATTGATTGTGAGGAAGACAAGTCCGACATCGACATGACCGACTCACCACTCAAATCTGCTTTCATCCCCACAGCCCCGGAATCACCTTCATGCATTGCTTTCACTGTGCCTAATGAAGCCAACTTCTCCATACCGGTTCAGTTACTTGGGCAATTGCCTAAGTACTCGGGTTCTCAATGGAGGACCCTAATGTTCACCTTAGAGAGTTTCTCGATATCTGCAGATTGCAATCAATCAATCATCTTACTCCAGAAGGCCTAAAATTGCTTTTATTTCCTTTTACTCTTAAAGATGATGCTAAGCGTTGGTTGTATTCTTTGCCTGCAGGAATCATCACCAATTGGAATGAGATGACCTCGAGTTCTTGAAACAATTCTTCCCTGCGCAACTCATGAAGAAGCTAAGGAGGGAGATTCAGAACTTCACTCAAAAGGATGGTGACACTCTCTATGAGGCATGGGAAGAGTTTCAGGAACTTCAGAGGAAGTGCCCTCATCATGGAATTCTTTGGACGAGTTAGTTCAAGCTTTTTATGAGGGACTTGACAACACCAACAAGGGTATGGTGGACTCTGCATGTGGATGCACGTTTATGAACAAGACCGGACGGCAAGCATATAACTTGATTGAGGACTTGGCGGATAACAATCGTCAATTTAGCACCAAGAACTCAAGGAAGTCGGCAGGAGGCCGTGGTGGTGTCTATGACATTGAAGCTAGGAATCAAATGATCACGTTGGATAGGAAGCTTGATGTCTTGGTCAAGGCTTTCAATGGTTCGAACTTGGCAACCAAGCTTGTGGAATTTGCTCACTTTCGGATCACTCTACAGATTCATGTCCAAATGGTGCTATGAGTGAGGAGGAGTTGAACTTTATGGGACAACAGGGCAACGTTATGACCCATATTCGAACACTTACAATCCTGGAATTAGAGATCATCCAAATTTTCGGTGGAGTAACAACAATGCTCAACCGGCCAATATGCAAGGTCAAGGACCTCGTCCTTCAGGTTTGTTTATGAGGCCTCAGGTACCTCAAGGTTTTGTTCCTAACTCTTCTAATTTCGTACCTAATAATGCCAATGTTCAAGGTTCAAATAATAATGCTAGTTCTTCTACTCCTAATTATGATGAAATCTTAAAGTCCCTTGCTCAAGGGCAACAGAACTTAACATCTGCAACTCAAGCTTTAGTGACAGGTCAACAAGCTAATTCTAAAGAGATCACGGAGCTCAAGAAACAGATGGGACAGGTTATCGATTTCATGGGTAAAATTCATGAAAGTGGTAAGTTGCCGGGCCAAACCTTGCCAAACCCGAATGCCGGACAATTCAAGATCGTTACAACTAGGAGTGGTCGAGTTTTTGAGGAGCCTTTGTTGAAGAAGTCGGAGCCTTCTAAGGAAGATGAGGCCGAGAACATATTGCTGCAAGATGACGAAGATATTGAAGAGGTTTATGCCGAGAAGCAGCCGGACAAAGAGGCCGTGCCTCAGTCCAAGAGAGAGAGTGCGGCAGTTCCTGCCGAGAAAAAGAAGGTGCAAGAGGCCGAGCCTCTTGCAGTCCTGCTGATCCGAAATCCACTCAAGCCGTGCTTGAGAAAGGTAAGTCTTCTAGCTCTAATGGTTTAGTTTCTACTAATGTCCATGCTCGTGCCCCTTTCCCCAACAGGTTTGCTAAATCAAAGCACGATGAAGCTGATCATGCAATGATTGAGTTATTCAAGAAGGTGGAAATAAACATGCCATTGCTGGAGTGCATTCAACAAAATCCAAAGTATGCGAAATTCTTGAAAGAGTTGTGCACCAACAAGAGGCTACCACGAGAGAAGGATGTAGCGGTAATGAATGAAACCATCTCTGCGGTTTTTCAAAGGAAACTACCACCTAAGCTCAAGGATCCAGGGAGTTTTTCGATTCCATGCACCATTGGTACTCATAGTTTTGATAAGATCATGTTAGATCTAGGTGCTTCGATTAATGTTATGCCCTCTTATCTTTATGCAGACTTAGGTCTAGGTGAGTTGAAAAAGGATAACATTATCATTAGATTAGCTGACCGCTCCAACAAGATCCCTCTGGGATATGTTGAGGATGTTTTAGTGCAGGTTGCAAGTTTAACATTTCCTGTAGATTTCTATGTCATTGACATGGAACCGGCGGATGCAGATGACAAAGAAATTCCCATTCTGTTGGGAAGGCCATTCATGAGAACCGCCAGGACCAAAATTGATGTCTACTCAGGGGAACTAACTTTCGAAATAGATGGAGACATCATTAGTTACAATATTTTTGATGCAATGAGGTATCCACTTCCTGAACTTTTTCGAGATTCTTTTTCTATTGATATTGTGGATGATCTTGCAGATGAATATGTGGAGACAATAGCTCAAGATGCCCTTGGCATCACCTTGGCAAAAGGAATCGAATTTAATACCATGGGGAACAAAGTCACATTAACTCAAGATGCCGTGCCTATTCCCTTGCTTGAAACCGTACAGTCACTTGAGGTGGCTGCCGAGGTATGCTACTCCTCCCCTAGTCCAATTCTCTTTTCATCTAACAAGTTTCTTCCTTCCATTGTCCAAGCTCCAAAATTAGATCTCAAGGTTCTTCCGGAACATTTGAAGTATGTGTATTTGGGAGAGAATGAAACGTTGCCGGTTATCATATCATCATCACTAGAGAAGGAGCAAGAGGAGAGATTGATCGAAGTTTTGAAGAGACACAAGACGGCCATAGGGTGGACCTTAGCCGACATCAAGGGAATTAGTCCTACAATGTGTGTTCACCGAATTTTGCTTGAAGATGGAGCAAAACCGACCAAGGAGGGTCAACGACGTCTTCATCCACCTATGATGCAAGTTGTGAAGGATGAGGTGACAAAGTTGCTCGATTGTGGAGTCATCTACCCAATTTCGGATTCAAGGTGGATTTCACCGGTTCAAGTTGTGCCAAAGAAGAGCGGAATCACGGTGGTGAAGAATGATGAAAACGAGTTTGTGCCGCAAAGGACCGTAACCGACCACCGAGTGTGTATCGATTATAGGAGGCTCAATGCAATAACAAGGAAGGATCACATGCCGTTACCATTCATTGATCAAATGCTTGAGAGGTTAGCCGGTCATGCATTCTATTGTTTTCTTGACGGTTATAGTGGTTACAATCAAATAAGTGTTGCGGAAGAGGATCAAGAGAAGACAACGTTCACATGTCCCTTTGGCACTTTTGCCTACCGCCGCATGCCTTTTGGCTTATGCAATGCTCCAGGTACGTTTCAAAGATGCATGTACCACATATTTTCTGAGTTCATAGGTTCTAAGATTGAAGTCTTTATGGATGATTTTTCTGTTTATGGTGGAGATTTCGATACATGCTTAGAAAATGTAGAATTTGTGCTTAGGAGATGTGAGGAAACTAATCTTGTGCTTAATTGGGAAAAATGTCACTTCATGGTTAATCAGGGTATAGTGCTTGGCCACATTGTTAGTTCTAGGGGTATTGAAGTTGATAAATCTAAGATAGATATTGTGCGTCACTTACCCATCCCCACAAGTGTGAGGGATGTTCGAAGCTTTCTTGGTCATGCAGGTTTTTATCGTCGATTTATCAAAGATTTCTCCAAGATAGCTCGGCCCTTGAGTTCTTTGTTGCAAAAAGATGTGCCCTTCCTCTTTGATGCCGAATGCAAGGAGGCTTTTGAGCGGTTGAAGACCATGTTGACATTAGCACCAATCATGGCGCCACCGGATTGGTCCTTGCCCTTCGAGTTGATGTGTGACGCCTCAGACTATGCCATGGGGGCTGTGCTCGGACAGAGAAAAGACAAGCAGCCGTATGCCATATATTATGCCTCTCGGACGCTCAATGATGCGCAACAGAACTACACCACCACCGAGAAAGAACTTCTTGCCGTAATCTTTGCTTTGGATAAGTTTCGTTCTTACTTACTTCAATCTAAAGTTATTGTTTACACTGACCATGCGGCTTTGAAGTATTTGTTGACAAAGAAGGATGCCAAGCCGAGATTGATAAGATGGATATTGCTTCTCCAAGAGTTCGATTTGGAAATCAAAGACAAGAGGGGTCGGACAACGTTGTTGCCGACCACCTTAGCCGATTGGTGCGTGACTCGGACCCCATGGCCATCCAAGAATGCTTCCCGGACGAGCAACTCTTCAAGGTAAGCAAGGTAAGTGAGGTAAGTGAGCCTTGGTATGCCGATATTGTGAATTACCTTGTTACAAAGAAATTTCCGAATTCTATGTCCTACCATGCTAGAAATAGACTTAAGGCATTAGCTAGACATTATGTGTGGGATGAACCTTATTTATGAAAACATTGTGTTGATCAAGTTATTAGGAGGTGTGTCCCGGAGAATGAGCATAGGTCTATTCTTAGTTTTTGCCATGATCAAATTTGTGGAGGTCACTTTGGTTCTCGTAGGACTGCTTTGAAAGTTTTAGAATGTGGATTCTTTTGGCCTACTATTTTTCGAGATGCCTATATGTATTGTGCTTCCTGTGATAGATGTCAAAGGACAGAGAATTTAGGACCTAGGGATGAGATGCCTATGCAACCTATTATACATGTTGAAATATTTGATTGTTGGGGTATTGATTTTATGGGGCCTTTTCCGAATTCTCAGGGAAATTTATACATTCTCGTATGTGTGGATTATGTTTCTAAATGGGTGGAAGCAAAAGCCACCCGGACTAATGATTATCGAGTTGTTGCAGATTTCCTACGCTCTAATATTTTCTCCAGATTTGGAATGCCGAAATTTGTAATAAGTGATGGAGGTTCCCACTTTTGCAATCGGACAATTGAAGCTCTAATGAAGAAGTATGGAATCAAGCATAAGGTTGCTACACCTTATCACCCCCAAACAAGGGGGCAAGTGGAGCTTAGTAACCGAGAAATCAAGCGGATATTGGAGAAGAGTGTGAAGCCGTCACGCAAGGATTGGAGCCAACGACTTGATGATGCACTATGGGCATATCAGACAGCATTCAAAAATCCCTTGGGGATGTCACCGTTTCGTATGGTGTACGGCAAAGCTTGTCACTTGCCTGTGGAGTTGGAACATCGAGCTAGTGGGCGGTTCGGACTTTTAATATGGATATTGATGAGGCCGGATTACACAGGAGTTGCAATTGTGTGAACTTGAAGAAATCAGGAATGAGGCTTATGATTCTGCCGTAATCTACAAGGAGAAAACCAAGGCATTCCACGACAGGATGATTCGAAAGAAAGACTTTGTTATTGGCCAGAAAGTTCTCTTATTTAATTCTAGACTTAGGTTGTTTCCAGGCTACATTCTAGGTGGATAGGACTTTTTGTTATCACTAATGTCTTTCCTTCTGGTGCAGTCATGATTAGAAGCATGGTCAAAGGAGCTGAATTTCAGGTTAATGGTCATCGATTAAAGCCTTACATGGAGACCATGGTGAACCACACGGTGGAGGAAGTCTCTCTCCTAGATGTTACGGCATGAGCAAGAGGAGATGATAGTCTAGGCTAAAGGACTATAAACACTTAAGCGCTGCATGGGAGGCAACCCATAGAAGGAGCCATCAACGAGAGTTTGCAAATTTATTTCTCCCTCCTCTTTTCTTTTCGATTGCTCTTAGTTTTCTTACATTGAGGACAATGTTGATTTTAAGTGTGGGGTGGATGTCATTACTCGTTGATTTGCTATGCTTTGATATGATTTGAGTTGTTTTTAATTTTTAGGATTAATTTTGCATTTTCGGATTACAACTTTGTTTATTTATTTTGTGTTTTGCTTTTATTTTGTTAAGTCTTAGGTGCCTTCTAACGTGTCTAGGATGAATATATGATCTTTGATTGATTAGTTATTGAGATGAGCATGATTTCGAATATTTGAGCTTATATGTTATTTGATGGTTAATAGATATGTTGAAATTGTACGAACTTGTAGTAGATGAGGACCATTGAAACTTAGGTACAGAATGAGCATGTTCCTTACTTGTTTGACTTCATGTTACCTTTGTGAGATTTTCGAAGCCATATATATGTGCCTATTCTTTGGAGAGTTTACTCTATCTATTTTTTGATATATATGACCTCATTATACATTACTTAATCGATTTATATGCCATAGATATTTAATGAACTAGAGATTGCTAGAACTTACTTATGAAACTTTCAAAACTTTTTATAACTTGCTTTGATTTTGAATAGGATTGTGGATCTTTCTTAGGACTATCACCGCTTTATCTAAATAGCCATATATCCCTATTTTGAGCCCTGTTTGGGACCCCTTAGTCTGAACCCCCTAGAGCCTACGTTATGCCTTTCTTGTTCACCTAAATTATCCCTTGCCTAGTATAAAATTTCTCTACCTTGTCTCGAGCTTGGCAGAGCTATCTTTTTGTGGTGATTTGAGGTGATGATTCAATACAAGTGTTGGGTGGATGTTCTAAGGAGTTTTGTTGCCGAGATACAAAAAAAAAAGAAAAAAAAAATTGCTCTCGGATATAAAAAAAAAAGAAAAGAAGAAGAGTATGAACCGAGAGAAGTAAAAAAAAGTAAAAAAAAAAAAAAGTTTCGAATTGATTAAAGATGTCTCGGCCTAGATATAGTTTTGTGAATTTGGAGTTATGATTTGTTTGTTGAAGGCTCAATATGTTATACTTTTAGCCTTTGTTCGTTTTCACAATGTTTAAAGTGAAGGATGGGTCCAACATGATAATATTTAGCCCTTGATGGAGTTTGGTGACATAAGGTGGATGTTCTTGCTCTGCTAAGTCTTGAGGATGACCTTTGTGATTCCTATACTTTGAAAATTTTTCCATGCCAAGCCTAGCCAACCTATTTTCTAAAAGATCCGCATGATTCTTAAGATAAGTAAACTTTGATCTGTGGAGTCTGTTTCATGAGTAAGCATATGGTTGTGGTTCATTTGTGCATATGATTGGTATCTTTCATGAGGTTTTCTAATTTATTAGGTTCTTTTTAACTCTTGTGTGTGAAAAGCTTTTAAGCATATGCCATGTTCTTGAGAGAAAAAAATTCGGAGTGCATATCCTTTGTGAGTTGAATTTGAACTTGTTTGGAACATGTCGAGCTTAATTTCACCTTTGTTTCTGTCATGTCTTACTTGTTACATCGAAATCTCATGTTTATTAACCATTGAATTCACCTTTCAATTTCGATACTTGTGTTATTCTTGATGCTATGATTTTGAAGGTCTCTGAGACAATTTCGTTGAAGGCATTAGATTGAGTCATTGTAGTATTTTTAATATTAGTTTTGTTGTTTTCGTTTTAGTAGTTGCTAAGGGACTAGCAAAGGTTAAGTGTGGGGTTGTTGATAGGAGCACAAAGTGTGACGTTCTTAATATGTTTATACCCTTTATTTACCCTTTGTTAACTCCTATTTAGTTGTTTTAGCTTTATATTTGTGTTTAGTATAGAATAATTGCTTAAAATAGAAATATGTAGTTTTTAATGTTAAAATACATAGTAATTTCGGAATTGAAGAATTTAGTGTTGAAATTGTGCTAAGTGTTGGAAATCCTTGTTTACTCAGGATTCCTGTCTTAATCAGGATTCCATCTTTCCTCTTTCCTAGTTTCTAATTTTCTTATTTCTATTTCAGGAAAGTCTAAACCCGTGTTGACTAGGAAATGTTTTCCTGACTCATGAGGGAAAGGTGGCCGGCAGCTAGGAGTTCCTGCTTGAGCTAGGAGAAGTACAATCCGAGATATGTATGGAGATGCCGTAAAGATTTCCCAAGTCACCAAGGAGAGAGAGAATCCGTGCGGCATAAAGAGAGAAGGTTTTCCAAGTTCAAGATGGTTTTGTCATTCCTTAATGCATGAGGATTCCTTGAAGAACAAGAGAAGAAATTAGATCCAACTTGGACTTGGTTTTGCCGATTCAATAGGATTCCTTGTGCTAGAAGAATTCTTGGAGATCAAGACTTGTTACTCTATAAATAGGGCATGGCATGGCAGCAATAATCATCATCAACCCGTGCAAATAACACCAAAGCCTTTGCCGAAACTCCATCAACCTCCAAACACCACAATCCGATCCCACCTTCAGCATTTGTCCAAAGCAAGTAGCCTAGGATTCCGCTCACTCGAAGAATAGAACAAGTAGGGATATTCTGAGAGTGTATTTCATCTTCTATTTTCGGATTGCTATGTGTTTGTTCTCGTTTTTGTTTGTTTTAGGTTTTTGCTTAAGTATGTTTCGATTCTTGTCTATGAGATAGAAGTACTTTTGAGCCATGTTTTGAATTAAAGTTTTCAATTTTTAATCAATGATTTTAGGTTTTATTCCGTGAGTTTTATGTCCATATACTTTGAGATTTTCGGTGCATTCTTCCATTATCATGTGTAATTGATACAAGTAGTTGATGTTGCATGTGTTAATCATCCAAAGTTCGACTTTGATACAAGTAGTTGATAAGTTGCATAGTCTTTGTTATTTCACCGATTTTCTACCTATGTTTGATTTGGACTTGTGCTTAAACACATCGATTCTTTATGTGATACGTAATTGCATGATTAGCTTATGTGTGTGACCTATAAGTAGAGCACGTAGCCGAGCTTGTTGTGTCGCGATGTTGAATGAAACCCGTAGTCTAATTCTAAGTTGGTCTATGTCATAGGAACCACGTAGGAACTTATGTGCATATCAAATTTAGGTTGTATATTTGCTCACGGTGTAGACTTAAATGAGATTAGAAATCGTCTTCTTTATTCTTGCATGGTTGTTTGGTTAAGTTTGCATGATTGTTGGTTAATCACATGTATATATGTATAGAAGTAATTTAGGATTTATTTTCATTGTTTATTCCAAAATCATCAAACCTTTAAACCTATGTGCTTATTTTGACATTTACATTAGATTAGATGGATCTACCCTGTAGTTGGATCCCCGGTTTAGAACGATTCCTGCTTGCTTTATACTACGACTGATTTGTTGACAAGGTTAATTGATGCGTGTGCAAATACGTCTTATCAGATGCTCTCCTTGTATCTATACATTAACATATAAAATGATGTCAGTGAGCACTTTTGCTGCACGTGTTTGATCTTGGTCAAGTCACTTTCTCCTCCTTTTTCCTTCTTCTTTCTTCCTTTTCTTCCTCCTCCTCCTCCTCCTCCCCTGAATCTGTCTCCACTTGTTTTCTTTTTTTGCTTGTTGATCTTCTCTGAAAAAGATACTTTTCTGTTTCCCCCTCTTCATCTTCAGTGTAATCATCATCATCTTCTTCTACCAGTACTGCTTCTTCTTTTTCTTCAGCAGCGGCACCCTTCTGGACATCTTTTCTCTTTTTCTTCGACTTCATCTTCTGTAAAATTTCTCCTATATTTTGTTATGTCCTCATAGAAGCTACAGATTCTTGAACCGAATCCTCTTCGGTATCATAATTCACAACTAAATGCCTTGAACTTCTTCTCATCCTGCATATAAGTAGTAAAAACTTGCATTTATAAACTGCATATGCAAAAAATAAAGTTTATCGCCCCCCAGTAAACTTCTACTAGGGATCAATAAACTTGCAAAAAATAACTCCCTTTCAATTTCAGGGTACAACAGATATATATTCTTACCTTAATAAACAACTTCATTACCCCTAGTGAACCCAGTGGAAGTTTACTGCCCCCTAGTAAACTTCTACTATAGGTCAATAAACTTCAATACAGTATCTCCCTTTCATAATCATGTCAATTACACAAAACATATACTCATTCTTACCCTAATAAACAACTTCATTGCCCCCTAGTGAACTCAGAGGAAGTTTACTGCTCCCTAGTAAACTTCTACTGAGGGTTAGTAAACTTCAATACAGTATCTCCCTTTCATAATCATGCTAATTACACACAACAAATACTCATTCTTACCCTAATAAACAACTTCATTGCCCCATAGTGAACCCAGTGAAAGTTTACTGCCCCCTAGTAAACTTCTATTGGGGGTCAGTAAACTTCAATATAGTATCTCCCTTTCATAATCATGTCAATTACACACAACAAATACCCATTCTCACCCTAATAAAAAACTTTATTGCTCCCTAGTGAACCCAGTGGAAGTTTACTGCCCCCTAGTAAACTTCTATTAGGGGTCAGTTACTAGAGACAGTAAACTTCAATACAGTATCTCCCTTTCATAATCATGCCAATTATACACAACAGATACCCATTCTTACCCTAATAAACAAATTCATTGCCCCCTAGTGAACCCAGTGGAAGTTTACTGCCCCTTAGTAAACTTCTACTAGGGGCAGTAAACTTCTACTAGGGGTCAGTAAACTTTAATACAGTATATCCCTTTCATAATCGCTTTAAATCAGAGAATCAAGCTTCAACATCATCAGAGAAGTCCAAAATAAGCCTATATTCAATAAAATTCAAAATGTACCGATTTTTATGGTTTTCCCGAGCGAGGTCGAGTGAGAGCGATTGAAACAGATATCTACACTGATATTCAACCAGAGAGTGACGCTGAGCGTGAGCAATTGAACGTGACAGCGACGCCAAGATTGAACCACAGATGGACTTCGATCGACTGAGATTAGGGTAGAGAGCGATTTTCTGCTCAACTGAGATTTATCTGCGGAGAGCGACGAAGTCGACAGATATTTAACGAGAAAGTGACGTGGCCTGATCGATGGAATCACGGAGATCGTGAAGAACCCTAAACCAGAGATCGTTATCGAGTGTTAGAGAGAGAGAGGGAGAGTGAGAGAGCTGAGAGTTCAGTTGATCGTGGAGAGTGAGAGTCTGGGAGAATGTGTTAGAACTTTTTTTTTTTTTAACATAAGAGAGAGAACGTGTAATTAATTAATGTAATACGGGTATAATTGTTAGAAGCGTTAAAACATTAATATGGGTTACTCAACAGTTTTTTCATTGAATTAGGCTTTAAAATCCTTGTTTCTAAGTAAATGGTCATTTTCCTGTTTATTAATAACGATTTTTGACTATATATTTTTATTTCCTGTTATTACAGTGTACAACATAGACAAGAGCTTGATGCAATTAGGGAGAGGGTCCCCTTTTTATATGAGAGACATTTTTGATTTTCTTGAGTTCGTGCGTCTACATAGTCCTCCAGACAAAGTTATTCACATATGTCCGTGTAACAAATGTCTCAATCGGAAACCAGTAACATATGAAGACATGTATTCTCACTTGGCACTAAACGGTATTTGTTCTAGTTATACCACATGGACATGGCACGGCGAAAATCAAGTTTAAATGCCTACACTTGAAGAAATTCAAGCACAACATAATTAGCAGGCAAGATCTTCCAATGCTAGTTACGGGGACCTTGGTGTGATGAATCTCTTAAACGATGCCTTCTCGTTTGTCGCCTCAGGATATCAGCAAAATGTTGTTTATGACAACGCCCCTGACACCTTCCCTAATGTCTCTCATGTTGACTACAACAGTGATTATGATAAGTACAACATGCTTCTACAGGAAGTACAAACCCCATTATATCCTGGCAGTGAGCATACTGTGTTGGGTACCATCATGGAGCAAATGCAGATCAAAAACAAGCGGGGAAAGAGTAACATATGTTTTGATGAGGATATTGCACTTATGAAGAAAGTGCTTCCCAAAGGTAACAGTTGTCCGGAAAATTTTGACTAGGTAAAAAAGATGTTGGCTGACCTCGGCCTTGATCACCAGGAGATAGATGCTTCTGTCAATAACTGCATCTTGTAGTACAAAGACAACAAGGATGAAGTTGAGTGCCCACATTGCTACGAGCCAAGGTATACAGCTTCCACTTCATCTAAACAGAAAAACCGGCCCATTCCTAGGAAGGTTCTTCGTTACTTCCCATTGGGTCCTCGTCTGTAGCGTTTGTACATGTCTTCACATACGGTCAAGCATATGAGATGACACCAGGCAAGGCACTAGGGAGAGCAGAGGATAGATCCGGATAATCTCACACACCCCACAGAAGGGGAGGAAGCACTTTGACCGTTCTTTTCCCGAATTTGCTGGAAACTGTCGAAATGTCAGACTCGGACTTCCAACAAACGGATTCAATCCTACTGGAAACATGAATTTATCTTACAGCATTTGGCCTGTGATAGTATTTCCGTACAATCTACCTCCCAACATGTGTATGAGGAATGAATACAATTTTCTTACGTTTATGGTTCCAGGGCCGTATTCTCCAGGAAAGTGCTTGGATGTGTACATGAGACCATTAATTGATGAGCTGCAAGAGTTATGGGGAAATGGACTTCCTACTTTTGACAGGCATGGTCAAACTTCATTCATGATGAAAGCAGCCGTTATTTGGACCATAAGTGATTTTTCAGCTTACGGGATGTTGTCTGGTCAACAAACTAAGGGGTACAAGGCTTGCCCGGTATGTTTAGATGACGTAATTTTGGTCGCCACGCCAACAAAATTTGTTTCTTGGGATCTCGTAGACATCTTGACGAGGATCACGAGTAGCGGTGGGATGCTGAGGCATTTGATGGGACTGAGCATAATTTGAAACCCCCGGGGAGGTCTGGTGAGTGGATTTTGGAGAGGCTTAACCAGCACTGGTTCAGATATTTGAGCACCAGTAAAGAAGTAACTGACTTGAATCCTCCCACGCCTGATGAGTTTAAGTATTGGATGCACAAAAGTGTATTCTTTGAATTGCATTACTGGTCAACGTTGAAAATCAGACACAACTTGGACGTCATGCACATAGAGAAGAATGTCTGTGACAACGTTCTTGGAACAATTCTGAATCTCAAATATAAGAACAAGGACACCCCGAAAGCCCGTGTTGATCTTAAAAAAATAGGTATACACCCTAAGCTATGGCTAGTAGAGACCAAAAAAAAAAAAAAAAAAACCATAATGCCTCAAGCAAGCTACACAGTCCATCCTCAGAAGAAAGTGAAAGTGTTTCAGTGGCTTCGTAACGTTAAATATCCTTATGGGTATGTAGGGAATATCGCTCGATGTGTTAAAATGGGGGAACATAAGATTACTGGGTTAAAGACACTAGAGGAAGCAAGAAGAACATTGGTAGGTTAAATAGGTAACCTACTGATGAAAGGTGGTGGAAATGCGGGTGACTATGCCTCGCCTCCTAACAGATCCAACCCGAACTCTGCAGACTGGGCATTTTAAAAAGAAGGGCCCAAGGGAAGACATTTGAAACCGTTAGAGTGAGTGGACAAAAAATAAATTTAAAAAGAAAATAAATCTTTATGCTTTCCCGATTTAACTTCTGTGGAAAAACAATCAACGGCATGCAACAAGCTCAAAAACTTTTAAAAATTTACCGAATTTACCGAAACGTGACTAGCCGCGCTAGTCACCATCACTTCATAAAATGGAGCCTCTTAGGCTAAAATAAAATATGTATGTATTACATTCGTCATATCCCTTGTATGAATTTTCTTGACTAGCTGACTATGCCTCGCCTCCTAACAGATCCAACCCGAACTCTGCAGACTGGGCATTTTAAAAAGAAGGGCCCAAGGGAAGACATTTGAAACCGTTAGAGTGAGTGGACAAAAAATAAATTTAAAAAGAAAATAAATCTTTATGCTTTCCCGATTTAACTTCTGTGGAAAAACAATCAACGGCATGCAACAAGCTCAAAAACTTTTAAAAATTTACCGAAACGTGACTAGCCGCGCTAGTCACCATCACTTCATAAAAATGGAGCCTCTTAGGCTAAAATAAAATATGTATGTATTACATTCGTCATATCCCTTGTATGAATTTTCTTGACTAGCTAGCATTTCTTTATATACATATTGTTCTCATAAACATCCAAATATGGATATATATATATATATATAATATATATATATATATATATATATATACTCACCGAAATTCTCAATTTTGGTTATTCTCTAACAACATAAATCATTTCACATGCACATTATTTAAAATAAAAGTCCACTCACAAAATAGGCCTAAGCCTGAAGTCGATCGAAGACCTCTTCTGCTCGAGCCTCCTCACGTCCTGTTCCAAATATGTAGTTTAATTACCAGCCGGAAAATCCATTACTTACTCAAAAATAGGCAAATTAAACATGAGCCGTAATCATGCTCATTCTCGCCTAACTTCGATATTCCTAAATCGAAACGATCCAAACTTTAATACCAGAAACGGCAGCCGTAAATACAACCTCCCCCAGAACAACGACTTAAATCCTACGGCCGGATTTTACATTAACTAACCGCAAAAAATACCAAACTTCGGAAAATCACAAACTTATTCAAAACTCAACCAAAAATTCCAAAATTCACTGTAATAAACACCCTGCAATATTCCACATTTAAAACCATAAAAATCCCCCAACTAGCGGCGGTGGCGGCCGGAGGCCGATTCTGGCGACCTTCAATGCCCATTAAATTTAAACAATAGCTTCCTCTCAACCTACTCTATAACTTTCTTAACTAGCACAACACCCAATTCCAAGCCTAACTATGCCAATCGAACAAAAACATCATAAAGCCCTAGAACTTCCACCTCGAATTTCTCCTTACCTAGCTCAAGAGGGAGTGAGACCTTTTGAGGGGTTGCTGCACAGGAGGAGAGCTTTCCAACGGACCAAGAATCGCCGGTTATGGCGGCCGGACGAGGGAGTTCTGGCGATGGAACCACCACGGCAGTCGGGCCTTTCGGGGGAGAGAACTCATTCACGGCAGAGCTAGGGCGGCTCTCACCGGCCTAGAATGGAAGCTGGGTCGGAGGCCGACCATTTGGGACTGGTGTGGCAGTCTCAGGCGGCCGGACGGGCGGCCGGAAATTCACCGGGGAGAGAGCTCGGGAGAGGGCTTGGGGAAGAGGGAAGAGAAAAGAGAGAAAGAGAAAAAAGATTTGGGCCTCTACACCTAGTCCAACATCCTTATACCCACCCAACTCTATAATTTTACACCCTACAATAAAAATACCCTAATAAAAATTACCTTTTACTAACTAAAATTTACCATTTTTACCGTCGTCATATTTTTCTCCTACGAATAATTTTCCGTAAATAACCGTCCCCCAAACCCCTCTAGGGACCAATTAAACTATAACCTCAATGACGAAGATGGCAAAATTCTTATTATAACCAAGCTAGTAAATAAGGTAAAAATTTAAGGGTCGGGATGTGACACATTTACTAACAATTGTGTGTTATTCATGTGCAAGATATGGTGATCATGGGGAAGAGGAAGGACCGAGCCACTCAGGCCAGTGCTTTGATAGAGTCAATACGGTAGAGCGTCGGCTCAGCTAGCAGTAGCAGTCATCCTACCCCCATGCCGGCTGAGACAGTACCACCAGGGGCTCCCCCCTTGATCGTGCGGCCCCCTACAGTTGACAGTTATTCAACGGGATCTCAATCGGCGTCTGTAACCGCATCCGAGTCTACAACCACACCCGAATCTGCAAGATGCATCGTCGGCAGCGCTCGAATCAAAGTTAGAAGCCCAACAGGTAAGTGTATTAATTTACTGCCCCCCTAGTAAAGTTCTACTAGGGGTCAGTAAACTTGCAGTACAATATGTCTCTTTCATTTTCATGCCACTTACACACAACATATATCCTCTTGTATATTATGTATCATAATGTATTTTCACATGTTAATTGTAGCTCCGGCCCCAACAAAGAAGCGGGGTTTTTGTTCTGGAAAGAAGGCGGAGGATATCGTTCAACAGACGAGGCAGAAAATCAAGCTGGAGTATTGCCCCCATGTAAAAGGCCCTAGCGTGAGAGGGATAAACAGCTTGGTGTCCCATAATATCAGTTGCGCCATACGGAGTCTGGTGAGAATGAGGGCAAGGACGTTCTACGACCTTGATCAGACTGAGAAGTGGAAGGTGTGGAATGCAATGTCGGTAAGTAACCGAAAAGTATATGAAAAGTAAATTTACTTAATTACATTTGTTTGATTACATATATATGATTGCTTATAATTGGAAGGCATGAACTGACTGAATTAACATCTCTCTGTTGATAAAATTTCATGTCTAAGGATATGTTTGCATAAGACTGAGTTGTCTTATAAAGTGAAAATGTTATGAATATGTGTAAAGTATGATTGAATGTGTGTAAAGTATTGTGTGTTGATATGAATTGAAAAATGTGTTTTGTGATAGTAATTGACTGTATTAATTTATTTTATTTTATTTTTCAGTGCTTAACATGAGATTTTTTTTTTATTTCTTACTTAGTCGAAGTACGAGTGGGATGAAAATGATGAGCCAATGTTCAATTGGATACTAAAGAGGGCACAGGAGAGGTACAAGGACTGGAAGTACCAGTGTCACAAAACTTATCTGAAGGAAGGGCCCTCTGGCATGCCAGTAGATTTCATTGGGAGAGAGGACCAGTGGGAGTTTCTATGCGAGCACTTCGAGTCAGATGCTTTCAAGGTGATTTTTTTTAATTACCTTCATTGTTTCCCTTGTATTTTATTATTAGCCCATTCATGTATAGTTATGTATTTATAACTTGAAATGTGAAATGTGCAAGATGTTAGAACTAATCTATTTAATATTTTTTCGTGTATATATTAGAGACTCTCCTTGGCAAACAAGCGGAACCGTGGGGAGAAGACTATGCACCACACGGGGTCTTCTCCTATCATCTACACAATGGAGGAACTTAGAATACAAGGCGAGCAACTTCCAATTATCAAAGGTTTTAAGAAGACCTATGTCAGGGCCGGTGATGAAGATACAACCAAGAAATATGTAAGTGTATTTCCTTTTACTAGAATGTAAGCTTAGCAAATGGTTCAAGCATGTGTAAATCCGGCTATTGGTATATATATGAGACCATTAAGTTGAATGTAGGCACTCTCCAATTAGAATGTCATGTTTTCCTGCTTCTTCCAAAACAAAACAAAAGTGTTATTATCATTGTCATTAATTAAGATGTATAGTTTTAGGGAGCAATAAAGTTGTTTACTAGGAAGCAATAAAGTTGTTTATTAGGGTATCTGTTGTGGCCATGCAACTGAAGTGCAAGTTTACTGACCCCAGTAGAAGTTTACTGGGGGGCAGTAAACTTCTATAGAGTTTACTAGGGAGATAATGAATTGCAAATTTACTGACCCCCTGTAGAAGTTTACTGACAGTAAACTTCTACAAGGTTTACTAGGAAGCAATAAAGTTATTTATTAAGGTATCTGTTATGTGTTGTGGCCATGAAACTGAAAGGGAGATAATAAATTGCAAGTTTACTGACCCCTAGTAGAATTTTACTGGGGGCAGTAAACTTATACTGGGTTTACTAAGGAGCAGTAAAGTTGTTTATTAGGGTATCTGTTGTGTGTTCTGGCCATGAAATTAAAAGGGAGATAATGAATTGGAAGTTTACTGACCCCCAGTAGAAGTTTACTGGGGGCCAGTAAACTTTTACTGGGTTTACTAGGGAGCACTAAAGTTGTTTATTACGGTATCTATTGTGTGTTGTGGCCATGAAATTGAAAAGGAGATAATGAATTGCAAGTTTACTGACCCCCAGTACAAGTTTACTGGGGCACAGTAAACTTCTACTTGGCTTAATGAGTTTACTGACCCCTGTAGCTTATTCCCTGTTTATTATGCAACCAGTAAACTTTATTATGGAAATGTTGAGCTGCATGTTTTGTTTATTAATTGATGTATTTTAAATACAGAATGACATGGTTGATGAGGTCAATAAATGAAAGGATGCATTTAAGGAACAACATCCTGACGCGACGGAGGAGGAGATTATAGAAAGTGTTCAGCCCCAACAAATTGAGGTGTTGGGTAAGGTGCTTAAAACTTGAAAAGGAAAGGAGATCAGAGGGATGAGACGAGGAGGCGAGCGAGACTTGAGCCTTTCTTCAAATGGTTCCACTTCACGTAGTCGTCCTCCTAGAGTTGATGAGCAGCAACTCCAAGAGGTGCAGGAGCGCTATGAGCAAAGACTAAAGGAATCAGAGGAGCGTGCCCAGCAGCAATTCCAAGAGGTCCAGCAGCTTGCCCAACAACAATACCAAGAGGTCCAGCAACGTGTCCTGCATGCCGAGTCTATGTATAGTGTTGTGTAGTCCCAATGCCCCTTGGCATTATTCATAGTTTAGCTAGATTGTATGAACAATTTTCTACCTAGTTAATTCATTAATTATTTTGTACGTATATATGAATAATATTTGTCCATCTATCATCAATATATGAAAAATGGTCCAAATCCATTGCTTCCGGTATATATTGTTACAGTATAATGATCAATATATCTGTGTTTGATTATTGTTACTAATTTGTAATTTTTGGAAACAGTTAATAAGGTAAAAAAAAATAAAAATTCAGTGTCTTTTCACCATAAATAAAATAACTTAGTCGACAGAAACAGTAACCTTTGTAGTCCAAGGTAAATATCTTCAGCGACGGAAACAGAAATATTCGTCGCGAAAGATATTTATCTTCAGCGACAGAACTGAAACCTTCGTCGCGCAAGAGAAACAACCCAAGCGACGGAAATAGTAACATTCGTCTACCAAGATGAAATACCTAGGCGACGGAAACAGTAACTTCCGTCACTTAAGAGCAACAATCTACCCGACGAATTCAAAAAACAATCGTCGACTAAGAACTGTTTGGTATTCGTCGGATTACAACTTTGCCGCCGACTTTTTCGTCGCCTAAGAACAACGCAGTATTCGTCGGCAAACATATATACCGACGTAGTTCCGTCGGCTAAGAAGAATTTTGTATTCGTTGGGTAGGAATTTTTCCGACAAAAATTTTTCGTCGATAGAGACAATTATCGATGAATAAATTTGTCGACAAGGCATGTCAAAGTTTGTTGGGTTGGATTGTTCTTAGTCGACTAAAAACTTCAGTTCCGTCGCGTAAGTGTCTACCTCACGACACTTACGCGACGGAACTTAAACGACAAATGATCGGTCTCCTAGAATCTTAAGCGACGAATATTTCTTCTTAAGCGACAGGTTGGTTCCGTCGCCTATGACGAGATTTCCTGTAGTGTGTGTTCAAGGTGATTTTTTTTAATTACCTTCATTGTTTCCCTTGTATTTTATTATTAATCATTCATGTATAGTTATGTATTTATAACTTGAAATGTGAAATATTTAGAACTAATCTATTTAATATTTGTTCGTGTATTAGAGACTCTCCTTGGCAAACAAGCGGAACCGTGGGGAGAAGACTATGCACCACCATACGGGGTCTTCTCCTATCATCTACACAATGGAGGAACTCAGAATACAAGGCGAGCAGCTTCCAATAATCAAATATTTTGAGAAGACCTATGTCAAGGAGGGTGATGAAGTTACAACCAAGCATTATGTAAGTGTCTCTCCTTTTACTATTATGTAAACTTATCAGTGATTAGTCAAGCATGTGTAAATTCGGCTATTGGTATATATATTGAAGTTTACTGACCCCTAGTAGAAGTTTACTGGGGGGCAGTAAAGTTGTTTATTAGGATAAGAATTGATATCTGTTGTGTATAATTGACATGATTATAAAAGAGATATATTGTATTGAAGTTTACTGCCCCCTAGTAAACTTCTACTAGGTTGACTAGGGGGCAATGAAGTTGTTTATTAGGGTAAGAATGAGTATTTGTTGTGTATAATTGGCATGATTATGAAAGAGAGATACTGTATTGAAGTTTACTGACCCCCAGTAGAAGTTTACTAGGGGGCAGTAAACTTTCACTGGGTTTACTAGGGGGCAATAAAGTTTTTTATTAGAGTAAGAATGGGTATCTGTTGTGTATAATTGACATGATTATGAAAAAAACATACTGTATTGAAGTTTAGTGACCCCTAGTAGAAGTTTACTGGGGGGCAGTAAACTTCTACTGGGTTTACTAGGGGCAATGAAGTTGTTTATTAGGGTATATGTTGTGTGTTGTGACCATGAAATTGAAAGAGAGATAATAAATTGCAAGTTTACTGACCCCCAGTAGCTTACTAAGTTTACTGACTGCAGTAGCTTCCATGTTTATTATGCAACCAGTAAACTTTATTTGTTCGGTTGAGCTGCATGTTTTTTTTATTAATTGATGTATTTTAAATGCAGAATGACATGGTTGATGAGGTCAATAAAAGAAAGGATGCATTTAAGGAACAACACCCTAACGCGACGAAGGAGGAGATTATGGAAAGTGTTCAGTCCCAACAAATCAGAGAGATGGGACGAGGAGGCGAGCGAGACTTGAGCCATTCTTCAAATGGTTCCACTTCACGTAGTCGTCCTCCTAGAGTTGATGAGCAGCAACTCCAAGAGGTGCAGGAGCGCTATGAGCAGAGACTAAAGGAATCAGAGGAGCGTGCCCAGCAGCAGTTCCAAGAGGTCCAGCAGCATGCCCAACAACAATTCCAAGAGGTCCAGCAGCGTGCCCTGCGTGTCGAATCTATGTATAGTGTTGTGCAGTCCCAAGTTGCAGCCTTATATGAGCACCTAGGTATGCCACCTCCTCCTCCTCAATCTTCTCCTCCTCCACAAGGTTCCCCACAAAACAATGATGATAGAGACAACAACATAGGATTGGACAACAGTGCCCCTTGGCATTATTGATTTTGTTGTACTTCATTCATAGTTTTGCTACATTAATTATTGTGTACGTATATATGAATAATATTTGTCCATCTATGATCAATATATGAAAAATGGTCCAAATCCAGTGCTTCCGGTAGTATGATCAATATATATGTATGTGTTTGATTATTGTTACTGATTTGTAATTTTTTGAAACAGTGAATAAGGTAAAAAGAAAAAAGAAATACACTATTTTTTTACCCTATATAAAATCTCTTAGGCGACGGAAACAGTAACCTTCGTCCCCTAAGATATTTGTCTTCGGTGACGAAAATAGTAACCTTCGTCGCCCAAGATATTTCTCTTCCGCGACGAAAACAGAACCTTAGTCGCCCAAGATAAACAACCAAAGCAATAGAAAAAGTAACATTCGTCTCCCAAGATAAAATACCTAAGCGATGGAACTACACACATTCGTCGCTTAAGATAAACCACCAATCCGACGAATACAAAGATCAATCGTCGACTAAGAACTATTAGGCATTTGTCGGATTACAACTCTGCCGACGAATTTTCCGTCGCTTAAGAACGATGCAATATTCGTCGGTCAAAATACATACCGACGAGATTTTCGTCGACTAAGAAGAATTTCATATTCGTCGGCTAAGAATCTTTCCGACAAAAATGTTCCGTCGACAGAGATTTATATCGACGAATCAGTTTGTCGACAAGCCAGGAAAGAGTCCGTCGAGTTTGATCGCTCTTAGTCGACGACTGACTCCGGTTCCGTCGCCTAAGTGTCTACCTCACGACACCTAAGCAACGGAACTTAGACGACGGATAATTCGTCAGCCAAGTTTCTAGGCGACGAGTAGTGAGTCTTAGGCGAAGAGTTATTTTCGTCGCCTAGGACTATATTTCCTGTAGTGTTGATTGATTGTTTAATTATTGTTTGTCTTGATTCGTGCTGCACTGTTGTATTGTTGTTTGCTTCCGCTAAAAGTGCAGTGCTGCAGCAGATGTCAAGGTATGTCGATTAGGTGAAAAATCAATTTTCAATGACTTTTAGAAGCCTAAAGGCTATCTGCATAAACCTGTAAATTTTTGATATTGATATAGTCTCCCAAAACAATATGGTTAAATCATGACAGTATAATTTACAGCAAAAAGGAATGTTTTATTCAAAATTCGTTTAAACTTGGATTAAGATATATTAAAGCATATAGAAAATTCCTAAAGTCTTTGTTTTTCTTGTGATATGGATTAACATGTTGCACATAGCAAAAATTTTTCATGTTTTCAGAAGATTATGATAAGACGTATTTGCACACGCATCAATTAACCCTGTCAACAAATCAATCGTAGTATAAAGCAAGTAGGGATCGTTCTAAACCGGGGATCCAACTACAGGGTAGATCCATCTAATCTAATGTAAATGTCAAAATAAGCACATAGGTTTAAAGGTTTGATGATTTTGGAATAAACAATGAAAATAAATCATAAATTACTTCTATACATATATACATGTGATCAACCAACAATCATGCAAACTCAACCAAACAACCATGCAAGAATAAAGAAGACGATTTCTAATCTCATTTAAGTCTACACCGTGAGCAAATATACAACCTAAATTTGATATGCACATAAGTTCCTACGTGGTTCCTATGACATAGACCAACTTAGAATTAAACTACGGGTTTCATTCAACATCGCGACACAACAAGCTCGGCTACGTGCTCTACTTATAGGTCACACACATAAACTAATCATGCAATTACGTATCACATAAAGAATCGATGTGTTTAAGCACAAGTCCAAATCAAACATAGGTAGAAAATCGGTAAAAAAAATAGACAATGCAACTTATCAACTACGTGTATCAAAGTCGAACTTTGGATGATTAACACATGCAATATCAACTACTTGTATCAACTACACATGATAATATAAGAATGCACCGAAAATCTTAAAGTATATAGATATAAAACTCACGGCATAAAACCTAAAATCATTGATTAAAAATTGAAAACTTTAATTCAAAACATGGTTCAAAAGTACTTCTATCTCATAGACAAGAATCGAAACATACTTAAGCAAAAACCTAAAACAAACAAAAACGAAAACAAACACATAGCAATCCGAAAATAGAAGATGGAATACACTCTCAGAATATCCCTACTTGTTCTATTCTTTGAGTGAGCGGAATCCTAGGCTACTTGCTTTGGACAAATGCTGAAGGTGGGATCGGATTGTGGTGTTTGGAGGTTGATGGAGTTTCGGCAAAGGCTTTGGTGTTATTTGCACAGGTTGATGATCATTATTGCTGCCATGCCATGCCCTATTTATAGAGTAACAAGTCTTGATCTCCAAGAATTCTCTTAGCACAAGGAATCCTATTGAATCGGCAAAACCAAGTCCAAGTTGGATTTAATTTCTTCTCTTGTTCTTCAAGGAATCCTCATGCATTAAGGAATGACAAAACCATCTTGAACTTGGAAAACTTTCTCTCTTTATGCCGCACGGATTCTCTCTCCTTGGCTTCTTGGGAAATCTTCACGGCATCTCCATACATATCTCGGATTGTACTTTTCTTAGCTCAAGCAGGAACTCCTAGCTGCCGGCCACCTTTCCCTCATGAGTAAGGAAAACATTTCCTAGTCAACACGGGTTTAGACTTTCCTGAAATAGAAATAAGAAAATTAGAAACTAGGAAAGAGGAAAGATGGAATCTTGATCAAGACAGGAATCCTGAGTAAACAAGGATTTCCAATCACTTAGCACAATTTCAACACCAAATTCTTCAATTCCGAAATTACCATGTATTCTAACACTAAAACCTACATATTTCTAAATTAAGCAATTATTCTACACTAAACACAAATATAAAGCTAAAACAACTAAATAGGAGTTTAACAAAGGGTAAATAAAGGGTATAAACATATTAAGAACGTCACACTTTGTGCTCCTATCAAATTATAAGGTTAAAAATGAGAACTTGTGTTACTAAATTTTAAAATATGCGCATATTGGCCTCCATAGAGGTATTTGTGCATTGCTTAAAGCTTAGAACAACTACATACATGGTTTCTAATCTCATATTTGATTATTTTAGAAGTTTTTCTTTTGCCTTTAGGTGATGACTACTTCTTTCATAAAACTTAAGTTTAATTATTGTGGTATGTGGATTTAGAATATTCAGTGTGTTTTATCTTCTGCCACATAGGTGTTGTAAAACATGTTATTCAGTATGGAATATTTATTTCCATATGTATGTATTGATTTCGTGTGTTATGCAATGTCTCTGTGATTTTTGGTTTTTCTTTACTTGATACATTATACCTAAAACACAGAAAACATCTAGATTACCCTCACACTTAACAAAAATAGTAACAAGAACTAATAGAAAATCTCTTTTGTTTGTTCATTAGGTGTCCAAGTTGTCACTCTTAACTAGATTGAGCTTTTAACTGGTGCAAACTACAAAACCTGGAGGAGATAAACATGTATTTTTCCATGAACCAAGGGTTAGATTCTTGTATGCTAGAAGGAGTACTAGAACATATAGAAGTTGAGGATAAGGATCAATATTTAACAGCCTGGGAATATGAGCACTCATGGCATACGAAGAACAACACCTGCAGAAACATCATTAGGGCCACCATGTCATACACCATATCTGATATCATCCCTGAGATGGATTATGCCTATGACATTCTTGAGCTTATCAATGAGAAGTTCAAGCATACTGAAAAGGTTGAGACTGTAACACTGTTCAAACATACTTAAGGGTGTTAAATCGTAGGGACAGTATTGCAGTCTCAGCCTTTTCAGTTTGCTTGAACTTCTCATTGATAAGCTCAAGCATGTCATAGGCATAATCCATTTCAGGGATGGTACCATATATGGTGTCTGACATGGTGGGCCTAATGATGTTTCTATATGTGTTGTTCTTCCTATGCCATGAGTGTTCATATTCCCAGGCTGCTATATACTGATCTTTATCCTCAACTTCTATATGTTCTGGTACTCCTTCAATCAAACAAGAATCTAGTCCTTGATTCATGGAAAAATACATGTCTATATGTCTCCTCCATGTTTTGTAGTTTGCACAAGTTAAAAACTCAATCTAGTTAAGAGTGACCAACTTGGATACCTAATCAGCAAACAAAAGAGATTTTATATTAGTTCTTGTTACTATTTTTGTTTAGTGTGAGGGTAATATAGATGTTTTCCGTGTTTTAGATAAAATGTATCAAGTAAAATAAAACCAAAAATCACATAAACATTGCATAACACACAAAATCACCCTGCAACATACATATCAATACATACATATGCAAATAAATACCCCATACTAATTAAATTACATGTTTTACAACACCTATGTGGTAGTAGATAAAACACACTGAATATTCTAAATCACATACCATGGTAATTAAATTCAAGTTTTATGAAAGAAGCAGTCATCACCTAATGGCTAAAGAAAAGCTTTTAAAATAACTAAATATGAGATTAGAAACCATGTATGCAGTTGTTCTAAGTTTTAAGCAATACACCAATACCTCTATGGAGGCCAATATGCGGATGTTTTAAAATTTAGTAACACAAGTTCTCAGTCTTTTTAACCTAATGATCTTCTGAAAACATGAAAAAGTTTTGCTATGTGCAACATGCTAATCCATATTACCAGAAAAACAAAGACTTTAGGAATTTTCTATATGTTTTTATCTTAATCCAAGTTAACACGAATTTTGAATAAAACATTCATTTTGTTGTAAATTTTATTGTCATAATTTAACCATATTGTTTTGGGAGACTATATCAATCACAACAAGATCAAAAATTTATAGGTTTATGCAGGTAGCCTTTAGGCTTCTAAAAGTCATTGAAAATAGATTTTTCACTCAATTAACATACCTTAGCATCTGCTACAACGCTACAATGTTAGTAGAAGCAAACAACAATACAAAAGTGCAGCACCCATCAAACAAACAACAATCAAAACAATCAATCAAGAACACAAAAAATCTAGAAATCATAAATATCATCAGGACAACTCTAGCTATCCTAACTTATGTGCACTCAAGCGTACGTGCTCTATGGTTCTCTAATTGTTCTTAATCTGACCTGAATCGTAAGTAATGGGTCTTGAATCCCATTGAATTCATGAATAAATTCGCATGCTTCCTCCCAAGCTTGAATGAGAAAACCGAGAATTTTATCGTTATGAAACAATGACAAGATTAAATCCCTTTTCAGGGTTTTTCTGAGATCGGGTCTTGGGCTTGGGTCACTCGGCTTACAGGCCAAGCATGAGTTTCTGAATGGGTCAACAAATTTGTTGGCCGTTTTACTGAAATTTTTTTTGTTGTTGTTTCTGATGCATAGCATATATATGAACCGCAATTGCTATTTCGTTGATTTTCTAAATTGATCTATATGTATGAACTAATTTCGATTCGGTATAATCAAATTAAGTTCTTTCAGGACCCCTCTAATTATATTTGGGACCACCACTTCTAATCCATGGGACTATCAAGGTAGCAAAATATCCTGTTTGTCTTCCTGAGATACTTGCTAAACAGAATGGGGCCAAAACATCAATTTGTGTTAAATTGAAAGAAGAAGAAGAAAACAAAGAAAAACTCACACAGTAAAGTATAACATGTTCTTCCAACAACATTAAATGCCATTTTGTGGGATAAGAGTCATACAAAATCAACCACTCCATGTTGATATGGAGCTTCATCTTCACCTTTTTGGCAGAGAAAAATCTGATGGTGAAGCAATACTGAGAATTTCAGAGCTTCTGATACCTGCAATGTCAACCAAGTTTGGCTTTGACCTTTCCTAACATCTTAAGGCCTAGATGATCATCAAAGTAAGCTTTCTGGCTGCAGCTTCAGTTGCAGCATATGCAATTTCACACAAAAACAGGTGCAATTCCACCAAGAACCATTTCGCCGTTATTAATCCACCAGGTATTTCATAGATTCTTTGTCAAAATGATTGAGAAAAATAACACGTTTTCTTTTTTTTATATGTTAATTTGATGATGTTTAATTTTGTACTTTAGAGAATGATGACTCAAATTTCCATCAACGGCAAATTGAAGGAGAGATGGAAGATGGGAAGAAGGCTGAAATTATTAGAAGCACAGAACTGAAAAGGGTCAATGAAACAGAAGTGTTACATAATCTAGTGAGGGAGGTACAGCAGAGGAAGCTGAAGATTGAGAGGAAATTGCTAGAGCTATGTGAGCTAAGAGAAGAGAAATCTTTTATGTCTCACTTGCAAAGGCATTTGGACGAGAAGTCGTTGGAGATTGAAATTCTCAATGCTACCATTGCTTCAATGCAGACTGAGAGGAAGGATCTCCATGAAGAAGTCAAGCAATGTGTCTTGGCAAGGAAGCAACTGGAGACAGCGAAGAAAGTGATACCTGAAATGCAGAAGAAGATGGATTATATCAAAGAGAGCAACATGGAGGTGAAGGGAAGGCTCTTGATTGTGGAAGAACAAGTTTCCAACTTGCCTAGGGATAAAGATGAAGGAAACTCACTTAGATATGACATAGTTGAGAAGAAGCTCAAAGGTGTTAGAGATGTTGAGATGCAAATTTTGAAGATGAAGAGGAGAAACAAAGAGCTTGAGCTTGGAAAGAGAGAATTGGCAGTCAAATTGGTTGCTGCTCAAGATAAAATTACTGCCCTTTCCAACATAACTGAGGTACATAGATATTAATTTATTCTTATTCCATAGTAGTTCATTTGTTGAAAGTAGTATGCTTAGTTGAATCATTTGGTACAGAATTGTGTGTTCCTGTCGGTACTTGTAGTTTCACTATATCAGTCAAATTAGTTTCAGTAAATTTGAGTTGTCCTGTTTTCGTTTCAGAGTGAAAACATTGCTAAGATTGGAGAGGAGGTAAGAAAGTTGAGGCACACTAATGAAGATTTGTCGAGACAAGCTGAGAGATTACAGAACAACAGATTCGATATGGTCCAACAACTTGTGTACCAGCGATGGCTCCACACTTGCTTGAGACTTGAAATTCAATCCCAAAAAGGCAGCAAGATTTCAAATCCCTGCTTTGACAGCGTGTCGCCTCAGACATCTACAACTGATCTGAGTGATGAAGTGTTCGAGACAACTACCATGGAGTTGGATAGCTCATCATCAAGTAGCCAAAGAAGTAGCACTACTGATAAGAAATCCGGATTCATGCATAGTATTAAAAAGTGGGGTACAAAAAGAAGAAAGGATGCAAGGTCCTCCGGAGGTGACTCCTTCAGCAAAAAAGGCCTAGTTCGCAGGTTTTCGACATCAATGGTGCCGGTGAAAGCTTCAATACTGAAAAACAAAGGTGACAATGCAGTCAAATCAAGAGGACGGAGAGTCTCATTTAGTGATTCAGTTGGTTCAACAGTTCAATCCGAATGTGTCTTCGATGATTCAGTTGGATCAACAGTTCAATCCAAATGTGTATTCGATGATAGTGAGAGCTCTGGCTGCAAATCAACAACTAATTCAGCCCAAAATGGTAACCCTGAACTTGAAGAAGAGACACACTATGAGCATGCATCATCACCAGATGTGACTATTTCTTGTACAACTCCCAACACCGTCAAAGAAGACAGCAGCATTACTCAAGTAAACAGGACTGAAACGGCTTCCTATAGTAACCAGGAAAACAAGGTTGACACAGATGTTGTGGGACTTGTTGCTGCTTTGTTCTTCCTCCTCTTCATCTTAGTAGTTGCCTTCTTTACATTTTAGTCAGCTAGATCCCTATGATGAATTATAACAAAGCTAGCCAGGTTAACACCAATATTACCTTATCTTTTTACTGCATGCATGTATGCATTGTGCACTTCATCTGTCAATTAACCATATGATTTGATCTGTGAATCAAGTCACCACTCACCAGCTCACCAAGAACAAATGACAATGATGTACCACATGTGAAGGCCACCAGCAGAAAAATAACTACATGAGCGTAACTAGTAGAACTAGATCATCAAATCAAACCGTCTATTCATGTTGGTTAAATTTTTACCTTGAATCCTCCATACGATGAACAACCTTGCAACAAATCAAAAGAGTAAAAAGAAGTATTCTATGATGAGATTCTAAGTAACACAGCTCCTATAGTGCAGCTGCGCCACAGAGAATCCAGTACCAAAATAAGTCCATGAGCTTAAAGCTAGAACAGGTCAGTCTCAGATCCGACACCCATCTAGGAGTCCCAACCCCCTCCTCCCTCCACGTGTTCCTTTGCATGTCATCTTCCCCAACACCTGTCTTCTCCTCCCCCGTTTTTATGTCCTCACCTTCTCTCTCCCTCACTTCTCTATGCCACTCTCTCTATCTCTCTCCAACTCATCTCCTCCATGGCGGACCGTCATCAGCAACTCCAGCCGGCCCAGACCCACCAGCAGCAGCAGCACCGATCACAAAGGTCCTCCCACGGCGGCAGTTTCCTAAGTAAACTCCAAAGCCACGTCCCAAACTCCACGCAGCTCATCGGACTACTCACCCTCCTCGTCTCCGGAGGCATTCTCCTACTCCTCACAGGAATCACCATCACCGTTACGGTTTTAGGGCTTATCTTCTTCACCCCTATCCTCATCGTTTCCAGCCCCATATGGGTCCCACTCGGGACGGTCCTGTTCCTTGCAACGGCCGGGTTCGTGTCCATGTGCGGCTTCGGCGCCGCCGCCGTGGGCGGGTTGTCGTGGATGTACAGGTACTTTAAAGGGATGCACCCGCCCGGTTCGGACCGGGTTGACTACGCTCGGAGCAGGATTTACGACACGGCTAGCCACGTCAAGGACTATGCTAAAGAGTATGGTGGGTATTTGCATAGTAAGGTCAAGGATGCAGCTCCGGGAGCTTAGCCGGCGAGGAAACCCGATCACCTGTGGAACCGGAAGAAATGTTGGACCGGGTTTTTTTTTAATTTATTTATTTACATTTCGTGTGTTTCTTTTGTTACTTTTGAGTTTATAAGGTTTTTACGTTCCTGGCGCCCAAATTTTGAAGGTTTATCGAGTACATGGACATGGTCTTTGTTTCTGTAATTGAATCTGCCTTGCTTTGTCCATCCATGGAGAAGGTTGTAACTGTTGGATGTCCTCATTTTCTTAGTATAACAGTATTCAGATGCTAGACTAAATGTATTTTCAACTAAAAACTAAAATGTGAAAGAAACTAAACCAATTTTGTTTGGCTGTGAAATATTGTGCTTTGAGAGAAGGCATTGTGTTATCATTTATGTAATTTATCAATGATGAAATGTGGAGTAGTGGGGTTTGCATTCGTCTCAATAAGTGGGTACTTTTTTTGCGACGAAGCACTAGTGTGCTCCTTCTGGGTTTGATGGGTGGGTTATCCTGCATTCATCTCAATAGGGTTTATGCGCGCCGGATATGTATATCTGAAACATTGATCATGAGCACAATGTCTTTGGCACGGGGATATAGTTATTTCCCAAACATGTTCTTCCCCAAACAGTGATCATGCATGCATCACCTTCTAAATCCCATTGATCCTATTTACACTTAAATCATGAGTTGGTTTCCAAAGACGCTCATTTTTCCCAGGAAACTGTATTAGGTCTAAACTACTCTAATGATATATGCATTGGTGTTGAGTCGCTCAAAGTTCTTGATCTGACGGATGTCGATGTGACTGATGAAGTTGTTCAGCACTTCGTGTCCAAATATCGAATTCTTGAAGGATGATTATTAATTGATGTGTTATGCTACAAGTCTGGTCAATTTGAAAGCCGCCGGGGTCCGTCAATTGCGTCGAAGCATTTGGTGATCAAGAATTGTGTTGCCTTGCAAAGCATAGTGGTTTCTGACGCAGCTGGTCTAGTTTTATGATGGCTTTGAAGTCAGTCAGTCTTTTAATCTACCACTTATCTCGTTGGGATTGATGTATCCACAGCTTCCGCTAGTTCTGTCATTACGTTGTCTTCCTCAGATAGAGAACCTAGGGCTAGTGATCCTCAATAACTTTGATTTTGACTTGGAAGTTGGAAGGTGTTTTGGTCAAGATCCTCAGGATCCTCAGCTAGGGTAGAGAGGTGCAGACGCGGAACGTAGGTGCGCTGGTACTAGACTTATGATCAAACAAAAGGGATTCCGGTGCCACCTCGCGGGCGAGGGATTACGAGTAACCATTCTATTCGCTTGCAATCGATACTCGTTGTTGTAGCGAGCAGAGCAACTAATCGAGACAGTAAACAAAGACGAGACCGAACGACCTATGTAAAACTAAGGCGAGGCACTTTAGCGTTAGAGTTTCAAGTAGCTCGAAGGTTTGTTGTAGTTGTTGTATGATATGATTGTGTGTGTGAATAATCCTCGAACCCTCCTTATATAGGGGCTCGTAGCTAACTGAGAAAGATGCAATCATAATCTAAATAGGATTTCACTACCAAGGTAACACAAGGACTCGTCTCGCTCGCGAACTAAGCAACCGGACGACACCTGTCTAGTTGAATAGATAGACTTCGCCTAGGTCACACCCTTCGTTATCGAAAACTTTGTAGTCTCCGATGCGGACTCAAACGCCAAAGGCTTACTCATCCCGCGAGGCTTTACAGTCCTCATAGGAACCCACCTCGTGTGCCTCCAAAGCTCGTGCTCCTAACAGGCTTTACTTTTAAAAGGGCCACAGGTACTGGCCCAAATGTTATCCAAGACTTATTATTTAATCTTGGACCGAAATATCAACTGGGCTCAAACATTGCCTCCTAGGCCTCGAGCATTAGCCCATTTTGTAATGGCTAAGCGAAAAGGCCTTAATGCGTATGTTTTGTTAATTCAAAATTCAAAAAGCGTCGACGTTTCGGCATCATCGCCTCCCTTCATCACGACTGTTGATCGAAAGGACGTTTCATTTTGTCCCTTTTAAGACCAAGACGCGGGTCCCTTCCTTTCGTCATCTCCATCCTTCTACCCTGTCTCTTTCCTTTCTGCAGGAACAAACCCTCGTCGCCGTATATCCCATAACAGCTCATAGAAATGTTGGGACCCAAACCTTAGCATCACGGCGGCGATCAACTGATCTACCGAGTTTGCTCGGCGCTTTGCAGAGAATCCTCCTCAAGGAGCACCGATCTACTTCCTTGAGACTGGGGAAGCCCTACTCGGTCCAACCCCCTCACAACCTCTCTAGGCCGACGATCTTCACCACTATGTCAACTTCGTGCGCCGTCCAATCCTCGCCCACCGTTGTGAACCTGGCGATTTCGCGTCCTGGGCATAGCAGGCTCGATCACACACGAATATCTGGGGAGGAGAATGGCCCAACGCCACTAACGAAGAGTGATCATGGTACGAGGCTCGCCTCCAGACAGACCTGCCGATTTGGAAAGCGGCGGGCATCGCCGAAGCCATTGCCCTAAGCTTTTCACTGCCTCTGTCCACCGACAGAACGCCTATTTCTGCAACGGCATGCTAATGGAACAACGCCACCAACACCTTCGACTTCCCTTTCGGGCAAATGAGTGTCTCCTTGCTGGACGTCCTCGCTATCACCGAGCTGCCAATCCATGCCAAGCTATATGCCCTGGGTGATTTTGCCTTAACAGAGTTTCCTTACAACAGCAACCTGGGCATACGTCGCCCTTTGAAGTCCTTGTTTCCAGCCTGGAGAAACTATTTTATCCAGCATGCAGAACGACATGAAGGAGATATTGCTTTCCTTGAATATTGGCTTAATAAATTTATATTTTGTGGTGGCCCATAAGCCTACGGACAAGTGGACGAAGCTAGCCGTAGTGCTTTACAATGGGATCGAAGTAGGGCTAGGGCAGCCCGTATTGGGTGCACTCTATCGGGCCCTCCACACACTTTCTCTAAAGCCATTTCACCTTCCTACCGGCCTGTTGTGGATTTTAGATCCTATGGCTTCAACTGTACTTTCCTCTTTTCCTGCGTTCGTCGCCCAACTTCCAGCCTAAGAACCAATTCCTTGGATTCGCCGTATGTAGAAACCCCGCAAATCGGACTCTTCTGTCCTTCTTCACCAGTCTCTCCATTTTGTACAACCAATTGGAGCCGCCTCCTACCATAGACATGATGGTCCGCCGGCGTCATCCCGAGATTCTGGCAGATGGCTTCTTTTCTCGTCCCGACTCTGAGCCCGACGTCAAGACGAGCTTCATGAGGGCGGTTTTCTGCTACGACTTTCGTCTCGTTGAGGAAGAGCATGGTTTTGAGCTTTATGCTCCTAATCACTTCGCCAGGCAGCTCGGCTTCATCTAAGGGGTCAAATATCCACTTCTTCCTTTAGTGAACAAATACACCTCTTGGCGCAAAATTGGCGAGGCGAGCCGTGTCACCCCGCTAGAGAACATCTTCCCTTTCACTCCAGCCCTGCTCGAGATTGAGTCTTCACTGGGCGTTGATCCCGCCTATCTCTCCTGGTGGCGATCCCTTTCTGATAATCACTAGGAGTATGCGGACGACGATGTGTTTGCTGCCATTTTTTCCCTCTGTATGACACTCTTGGCGAGTCGGATCGCACTGCCCTTGATGCCCAATGCAAACAACCAGAGGGTCCTCTAAGGGAAATGGTAAGGGCAGTGTGATCCGACTCGCCAAGAGTGTCGTACAGAGGGGAAAAGATGGCAGTAAACATAGCGTCGTCCGCATACTCCTAGTGATTATCAGAAAGGGTAATGGTAAGACTGATGCCAGCACTATTTCCTGCTGCCCCAGCTACTCGCCGACCAATCGGAATCATCATCCGGGAAGGGGAGTCCGCCTTAGAGGTATGCCAGTGACCTTGTAATTTTATAATTTTTTTGCCCAAATGCTTCGGGTTCCTTCTAATCCATTTCCTCTTTTTGCAGGCTACACTCGCCGGAATCCTTCGAGGTCTTCCAGGAGGCATGCGCCCATTGTAGATAAAGGGAAGGCTCCTGCTCAAGAATGGCTTGTCGCAGAGTCTGATGAGGACACCCCTCTGCCGATCCCTCAGTCCACAAGCGGAAAGAGCTCGCGCAAGCGCCCTACTGAGGATGAAGAAGAAGCCATAGAGGAGAGGCGCTACCAAGAGCAGTTCGGTTGGTAAGCATCTCATCCCTAAACTCGTCTTATTTAAATTAGTAATTCAATCACTAACTTTCGTCTAACGGAACAGCGCCGCAACGTCTGTCCTCGACTCGATAATTTTGAAGAAGAAACAGGAATAACCGAGGCCCTGGCCTCCGATCTTGTCAATGTCGCGGACAAGAAGCAGCCTGTCACCCTTGAGGGCTCCGAGGTGCGTCCCATTTCATTAACCAGCGCGCTGGACAACGTGGGCCTCACATCTTCTCCTGGTTCCATCCAGGAAAGAGAACTTAAGCAAACGACTCCGCCTCCAAACCTCATCACTTCCTCGGCGGTCCCGCTTGAGGACCTTCAACCGACAAGGTCAGAGCTGGCGACCCAAGTAGTTGAGGAACAACAGATTCAAGCAGTATCTGACAAGGTCAGAGCTGGCGACCCAAGTAGTTGAGGAACAACATATTCAAGCTTGCTCTGGTGAGACACACTGGTGAGGTGCTCTCTTCTTTGGCCACCCGGACTGCTCGCCTCAGGGCTCGGGTAACCTCGCCTGCTGACCCAGAACCGGTTCGCCTAGCCCGAGACTTTCTTCACGGCTTGATGTGCCAAGGCCCAAATATGGATGTCTTCGACTTGGTGCGGCGTGCTCGCGAGGCCCACGGTGCTCTGACTCACCACTTCGCCTGTAACACTCCCGCCCTAGACCATGTCTTGGAGTTGATCAACGTTGTCGAGCTGCAAGCCCGTCGCGTCAACAATACGGAGGTAAAATCAGCCGCTCAAGAAAGAGTTCGCCAAGCGCTGGACAATCAAATGGTGGCACTTTTGGCCTAACTTGAAGACATGGAGATTACTGAGGAGGCCCCGAAAACATGTCTGCTTTCTACGCTCGCCAAGTGGAAACACTGGAGGCCCAAATAGCGGAACTACAGGCCCAGCTTACTCAGGCCTGTAACAATCTCGTGCAAGCTGAGGGGGTGGAGGCTCACATACAGGCCGCAGAGGAGACTCAGGAGGCTTTAGATTCTGCCACCGCTGCTGCGGACGAAGCCTAGGCCTAAGAAGATGTTGAGGAGTGAGCCTTAGAAGGCCTTCTCCTAGATTTGTATAGGGGTTCCAGGATGGTTTAGGTCCACCCTTGTTTTGTAGATTCTTTTTGTACGAATCTTCGAGATTTAATAATAATACTATATTATTTATTATCAAATCTTTCTGTTTCCTTTATAACTGTTTGGTCAAGAAAGATCTTTTACCGAGATTCGGTGGGGTTCCCCACGCTACTGTCCGCTCGACTTTCTGGCTTGCACATGTTGTTCTGTTCAAACGTGAGGTTTCTGAGCCCCAGCGCCCGCCCTTGCCTTAGGCCCTGGCCTGCGTCATTGAAAGACCTTCGAAGCCTAACCGGTAGCATAAGGGACCCGGTCTCGTGGACCTCTAGCTTCCCAGCACTTTGTCTTGGGTCTAGGCCAGTGCTCAGGCTAGTGCCGAACTGAAGAAGCAGTACTGACACCAGCTTCCACTGAAGGATGTCACGGTGGGGGCTTCTTTTTCCCCAAGATATGGTGGGTTTGAAGATCTCCAACGTCAGTCACCATTTCCAGATTTATGCTTTAAGCATAGGCGTAGTCAGATTTCATTTTAAGCATTGTTTTACCAATGTACGTGCTTCGGCCTCAAAGCCGCTTATGAAAACCTGTATCAGAATGCAAGAGAGCGAAAAAGAGTTTTATTTTTAAAGCCTCTGGTATAGGCCCCAATCTTGTACTTGTCTTCGATCAGACTTTGCACATTTAGAACACATAAAAAATACATGAAGATGTTTAGGGCCTCTAGTATAGGCCCCAATCTAGCATTGGCCTTCATAGGCTGGTACGTTACATTATTTCTCACTCTTCTATCTCGGGTTGCCCCCTAGTGCTAGGCGACGGGCGATGACGCGATGGCGCGTAGCACTATTGACCGTTGTCGCGGGCTCCGGAGGGGATTAGGGACTTCGCGCTCCCAAACGCCAGCAATATGTCACTTTAAGAAATGACCGTTTATAGGATTGCGGTGAAGGGTTACATCGAGGTTGCGCAAATGGTATGCCCCATTGGGGAAGATGCGATGAATGACAAAGAGACCCTCCCATCAGGCGGACCACTTGCCTCAGCCCTCGATTTTTTTCTCCAAGCGGTAACACCGGGCGCCATACTGTTTGGTCTTCAGCATAACTTTGGCCTCTGGTGATCTTATCATATGAACGCGTAATGCACTGCTTCTCGAGGACAAGGTTGTTCAGGGAGGTCATACGGTGCTCGTCGAGGTCCTCATGCTCTTGCCACATTGCCTGAACATAGTCGGCACAGAGTAATTAGTGTATCATGTACGCGGAGTGAGGCGACATTGATTTCGAGGGGCAAGACCGCATCATGACCATACATGAAAGCGTATAGGGTGGTATCCGTTGGCCCACGTTTCGAAGTGCGGTATGCCCACAAGGTGTGGTAAAGTTCTTCATGCCAGACGCGCGGGTTCAATTCCAGCATCTTGCGTAAGATACCAAGGATGGCTTTGTTGCTTGCCTCGGCCTGGCCGTTGGAATGTGGAATGCAGGAGGTTGACGTCGTAGTCACCGAGGTACTTAACCACAAAAATCTGCCATGAAAGTTGCACCCCGGTCCGTGACGATGCATTCTGGAATACCAAAGTGAGAAATTATGTTCCTGAAGATAAAGTTCTGGACCGTGTTTGCCAAAGCGACTTTGAGTGGCTCCGCCTAACCCGCTTGGTAAAAAAGTTAGTGGCGAGTATTATGAACTTATGTTGCTCAGAGGAGTGCGAGTGAATGACTCCTATGAAATCCATCGCCCATCCATGCATCGGCCAAGGTTTGATAATAGGCTGTAATGGAATGTTGAGGATGTGGTGCACTGGGCCATGAGCTTGGCAATCCTGACAACCTTTGATGAAAACAATGCAATCTTTCAGAGTTAAGGATCGTAGGCCAATAATACCCATGGCGGCGATTAATTAACCAACGCATTTTGGGTCCTACTTGGTAGGAGTTGAGGACCCCACAGTGCACCTCACGCATCAAGCATTGGCTTCATTCCCATAAACGCAGCGGAAGTCGTTCCCATCCTCGCTATGTTGACGAAGTTCGTTGTTTGCAGCACAAAGTTAAGGGCTAGGAAACGGGTTTGTCGGGAAGGGTGGCATCGTGAGGATTATTGAGATAGGCGATGAGGGTGGCCTGTTGTTGCCACCCTAGCATTGAAAGAGGAAGGGTACGGCGTTCGACTTTCAGTAGTCATTCGCACACGCCATCTCGCAGGCTGAGATCGGATGCGATCTGTGCATGAGCTTGGCAATCCTGACAACCTTTGATGACAAACAATGCAATCTTTCAGAGTTAAGGATCGTAGGCCAATAATACCCATGGCGGCGAATTAACAACGCATTTTGGGTCACTTGTAGGAGTTGACTTTTGTTGAGGACCCCACAGTGCACCTCACGCATCAAGCATTGGCTTCATTCCCATAAACGCAGCGGAAGTCGTTCCCATCCTCGCTATGTTGACGAAGTTCGTTGTTCGCAGCACAAAGTTAAGGGCTAGGAAACGTGTTTGTCGGGAATGGGTGGCATCGTGAGGATTATTGAGATAGGCGATGAGGGTTGGCCTGTTGTTGCACCCTAGCATTGAAAGAGGAAGGGTACGGCGTTCGACTTTCAGTAGTCATTCGCACACGCCATCTCGCAGGCTGAGATCGGATGCGATCTGTGCCAGCTCGTTGGCCACGAATTGAATTCTCGTTGTATGAGTTCTACGTAGACGTAGTCGAACTGGTCCAATACAGTGAACGCTTTGCGTAAATATGGCTCGATGGACGAACTTAAACATTTGAATTTTTCAGCCAACTGGTTGACAACCAATAGAGAATCGCTGAGGACATGAACTTCGCGACACCTAAGTCCAGCAAATCTCCAGTCCGATGTAGCGCTTCGTACTCTGCTGGTTGTTTATACACTTAAAATCCAACTTGAAATACTAGGAGAAATGGTCGCCGGTGGGATTTTCAATGGCGATCCATGTGCCTGCCGCCACGTCAGTTCATGATCAATTAAAATATAGGGACCACGCGGGTGAGTGTAACGACCGTGAATTCTAACTCGTGAAACTCAGCAGCTCCGATGACGGGTGGTGTGCTAGGAAGTCTGCTATCGCTTGTCCTTTTACTGTCTTTGCGGAACATATTACAACGAGAATTCAGACAAGGCTAAAATCCATTTGCCGATACGCCCCCCTCAAGATAGGGCGGGGGAGAGCATTGTACTTGACCAAGTCAGACTGGGCAATCACCACCATGGTAAAGGCTAACATGTAATGACGGAGCTTGCAACTGGCAAAACATAGGAGGAGACACAACTTTTCCGTGGGGAATATTGTGTCTCACAATCGTTAAGACTCTTCTTAAGTAATAAATGGCATGTTCCACCCCATTCTCGTCATCTTGTCCAAGAGTCCGCAAATGGATAGGTCAGCAACCCGCAATGTATAATTTAATGGGGAGCCCTCGCGGGGTGGAATTAAGACTAGAGGATTTGTCAAATAGTCCTTGATACGATCGAAGGCTGTTGATGTTGTGGCTCCCATACGAACTCGGTTGCCCCCTAGAGTTTGAGAGTGTCGAGAAAGGGTTGACTTTCCCTGCCGCATTAGAGATGAAACGACGAAGGAAGTTTATCTGCCTGAGCAACTGTTGCAGCTTCTTTTTCGTTGTAGGGGGCGAGGCGTTGATCATCGCCTGCGCCTTATCTTTGGGAATCTCGATGCCTCTCTGATTGTACCAGAAAACCTAAAAAGTCTCCAGCCTCTTTGAAGAATACACATTTTGCGAGGTTCATCATTAGATTATGCAAGCGCATCCATTTGAAGACCTGTCGGAGGTCCTCAATGTGGATTTCTCTTTTCTTGGTCTTGATCAGGCGTTGCGTTGTGGAGATCACAGTATTCACACAGACGCGCATCTTACCGTTTTTTCTTACGAACAGGACGACGATGGACAGCTACCCGTTATATTTTGCCACCCGGATGATGCCTGATCAGTGCATGTTTTCGATCTCTTCTTTTACGACGATCTACGTTTCGGTTTACTTAAATCTGTCGTTCTGCCTCATGGGGCATCGGTCTGGATATCTGGGTAATCTGTGACAGACAAACTCTGGGGACAGGCCGACATGTCTTCGTATTCTCGGCGAAATAGTCCGTGTATTGACGTAGCAGAGTGAGGAGCGCCTTGCATTCATCCTCTGCCAGTTTAACACTAATGGAAATGAGCAAGGGTTTCTCTATAGTCCCTATGTCTATTCGTGAAATAGGGTCGCAGACTTGAGGTGGTGTGTCGTCCATGTAGCGGGAGCTAACTGAATAACTTCCTCCTTGGTATCGGTATAATCCACTATCTCATCTACGTATTCCATAGTCGCGACCTGTCATAAGCCTCGCGTTCTGCCCAGTACGAAAGAAGTTTCTCGTACAAGGACTCGTCGCCTCCCGTGCCTCATCAAAAACGGCACTATCCATTGAGGGTTTTGGAGAATCCGCGATGGTGTGAGGACGTTGTAGGTTGTCTTTCGCCTAGGTGAGCCCTCATCGCACAAAGTTAGAAGTCGTGACCCCATACGGGTGAAAGATCGACGTCAAGGACGTCCAATGGCCTAAGTCGGTGTTGTTGACACGACCCATCCCGAATTTCACCCTGAACCCGGAGTAAATCGTCCGGGGACCACCTCCAAGGAAAGATTTACCGCAAAATTCGGTACAACCTCCCTTGAAAATGGATAACCTTTCCAATAGAAACCTGCAAACACGTCTAAAGGTTCTAAATCCAACCTTAACTTCTGGAGCATTCGTGCTCCCCAAAAACAATCACCACCAACAGGATAATAAACATTATCTAAGATAATATACATCATCCGAAAATATTCTAAAATATCAACAAGCCTTCACCCACAACCAAAAATATATACATTAAACTCAAGTATTCAGAGCTACTAGACACTAGCGGAAGTAAGAAAACACAGGTAGGCTAAACAGGTAACCTACTGGTGAAAGGTGATGGAAATACGGGTCACTATGCCTCGTCTCCTACTAGATCCAATCCGAACTCTGCAGACTGGGCATTTTAAAACGAAGGGCCCAGGGGAAGACATTTAATAATGTTAGAGTGAGTGGATAAAAATAATTTAATAACAGAATATTTATGCATTCCCATTTTAATTTCATAGAAAAATATATTGCATGCGGCAGCTTAAAAGTGCTCAACTCATAAACTAGCAATTTCACGACTAGCACTGGCTAGTCACAAACTCAAATAAAATGGAGCCTCTTGGCTGAACTATATATAAACATATATTCGTATGTATCTACACTCGTCAGACTCCTTCTATAAATCCTAGAAACAATTTAGAAAAATAGAAATTCATACAAGGCTACAACGCTGGCGTCTAACGCTCACGTTGCGCCATAATAGTATTTTTTCCTCATTATGACCGAAAAGGACGGTATATATATACGTATGGACTCCCTATATGAAAACCTAAATAAACCGAAAAAAGAAAGTAGTTTTCATATAGGGCTATGACGCTTGTGTCTAACACTCACGACACGCCATAATGGTATTTTACCTCATTATGACGGACCAAGCACGTATGGCTAGCTAGCATTTATATACATACTAAATTCATAATATCCAAAATATATATATCCACCGAAAATCTCATTTTCGGGATCACTCCAAGGAGGAAAAATTGTCAAATAGGCGAGAAATCAATAAATCTCATCAGAAGAAATAAATGATTAATAAAATTATTCATCGCATGCTTTTTATTTAAAACAAAGGTCCACTCACAAATTAGGCCTAAGCCTGATGACGCTCCGAGACTTCTTCTGCTCGGGTCTCCTCACGTCCTGTTCCAAATATATAATTAATTTACCAACTAAAATCCAGTATTGATAAAATAGGCAAAATTAATCGTGAGCCATAAATACGCTTATCATTGCCTAACTTCGATATTCTTAAATCGAAACGATCCAAACTTTAATATCAAACTCGGCAGCCGTAAATACAACTTTTCCCAAAGATTGATTTAAATCCTACGATCGGATTTTACATTATTTAACCGCCTACATACCAAACTTCAGAAATTCACAAACCTATTCAAAACTCATCCGAAAATTCCACAATTCACTTTATTAAACTCCTTTAATTATTACACATTTAAAATTATACAAAACCCCAAACGCGGCGCCGGCGCCGCCGGCAGCGGCGGCCGGAGGCCGATTCCGGCGACGTCCAAATTCTATCAAATTTTAACAGTAGCTTCCTCTCAACATCCCAAACAACTTTCATAACTATCACTAAGTCCAATTCAAGCCTAACTAGGTCAATCGAATGAAAACATCCTAAAAGCCTTAGAATTTCAACTTCGAATTTCTCCTTACCGAGCTCAAGAGGGAGTGAGCCTTTTGGAGGGGTTGTTGCACGGGAGGAGAGCTACAAAACCATACCAAGCTTACCCGGATTGGTGGCCGGAGGAGGGAGTTCCGGCGACGTAGGCAACACGGCAACCGAGCCTTTCGGGCGGCACTACTCCTTCACGGCGGAGCTAGGGCGGCTGTCACCGGTCTAGAATGGAAGCTGGGTTGATGGCCGACCTTTTGGGACCGGTTTGGCGGCGAACGGTGGCCAGACGGCGGCGAACGGGCGGACAGAAAATCGACAGCGGGAAGAGAGAGAGAGCATCGAGAGAGAAAGGGAGAGAAGAGAGAGAAAGAAAAGAGTTTTGGGCCTCACCCATCCGGCCCAACTCTTCTATATACAACCCAAATCCAAAATTTAACACCCCCAAAACTAATACCCTAATAAAAATTACCTTTTACTAGTTAAAATTTATCATTTTTACCGTCGTTACATTTTTCTCCTACGAGTAACTCTCCGAAATAATCGTCCCTCAAAACCCCTATAGGGACCAATTAAACTATAACTCAATGTCGAAGACGGTAAAAATCTTATTATAATCAAGCTAGTAAATAAGATAAAATTTTACGGGTCGGGATGTGACAGTTGTAATATCGGGAGTCATTGAAGTTGGCGGAGATAGAAAAAAGACGCGAGTTAGCTTTAATTATAACCGCCTCATCTTTCTCCGAGTCTCAAATCATGAGTTCTTGGTGCATGGAGGAAGACATGCAGAAACTTATATGGATCCAATCACGGCTAAGATGATGTTGTAAGAAGCAGTACACTCAACCACAAAGAAGGAATAGACTCGAGACGATGGTCCCACCTTGACTTGTAAGAATAGCAAGCCTAGGGTTCTTGACACCTGCCCAGTGAAGTTTTTAAACTATTAAGGAAGTGGTTTGAATCATTGAGCGCTAGATGCCTAGGACTCCGATGGTGCGAGTGGTGATGACATTGACCGTCGTGCTTGTGTCTACCATGACCTTGTTGATCATTATCCCTTCAACTTCAGCCGTGATGTACAAAGTTCTCATGTGAATAGCCATGTCCAAGGTCGGTTTAGTAAAGGTCAGCGTTTGTTTGTGCTTAATGTTGCGCGTGACTTCCACTTGCGGGGCATCTTCAGTCTAGTCCAAACTTGGTCTCATTTCGCTGCTACAAGGCGAAGCGGTAGTGTTGACGCTCTCATTGCTCCCAAGGGTGTCAATAGTGTTGCACGTGGTATTTGGGGGAAGAGCGTATCGCTCAGATATGAAGAATATCATTCATATCTGAAAAGCGAACGACTCTCGTACTAGGATCAGCGGAGCCTCCATAGCGTCGTGCTCCCCTTCCAGAACAGCAAATGTGGCTTCCTCATCGACGGCCTCATTCTCATTTGCCCATCATAAGACTTCCACCATGTTACAGGCTAATGATTCCCCCTGTTCTTCCTCTTGGTCCCCATCCAAGTCAACACGGGGTTCTAAGTGCGCCTCGTTGTCTAGTGAATTCTCATGAAACCGCTGGGCCATCTGCTGAGCGAGGTTAGGTTGATGATGCGGTCTATACGACTGGTATTGTGCTAGTTTTCGTCTGTCGTGGGCGCCATGCTGGTCTGGACGAAGATTCAAGATTGTCTGTCTGCGATCGGCTGCTTGTTGGTGGCCAATGGGGGTGTATCACTGTCGTTCCTTTTCAGCCATTGTAGTGTCGATACGCATGGCTCCATCCTGGCCTCAAGATTCGGGGTCAAGTGTGCCTTATGCTTTTGTGGCTGGAGTGGTTCCCTCTTGACTTCGGGTTCCGGATTCGGAGGCGCCCGGCGCCGCGATGGCTGAGGTGGCTCCCTCCTTGCTTCAGGTTCCGGGGTCAAACTTGTTGGCTAAGGTGGCTCTTGCTTTGGAGGAACAGTATGTTGGCAAAAGACATTCGTCTTAGGGCTGGAGTCATGTGCGACATGTTCACAAATCTTTGGGAGTGGTACGGGTGGCATTTGGAATAGCGTTCGCAAGCCTTCTGCTTCCCGCCACATTCGCTCGGATGTTTGTGTGAGCTGTGAGGGGCGTACAGCGCCCTCATCTACAGTTCGTAAGGCTCGCATGATGCTACCATATCTTTTTTGCAGCTTTCGTTTCTTGGACATGCTGATGGTGACTGCCTTGCCCCCATGTTGTGTGTACCACACTCCATCCCTGATTGCTGACTTGGACATCAGCAAGATACAAGGTTGGTCAAGATGCCTTGGCGAGAACTCGAAGCGGTATTTTTGTGGTGCTCGCTGCCTGATTCGGATACGTCCATCTCACTTGTAGCCTGGGAAGAAGACACTTCCTCCGGCCAGTGTGTATAGACGATTGTCTCGAGTCGTTCTATCCTTTGCGCCCACTCTTCTCGGGTCCTAGGGCTCATAAGCTGGTACTTTTCGGTGGAAGACGGTTTGTCGTCCATCACAACCACCTTGCCCTTATCATTTCACGAGGGCCTGTTTTGCGCGAGCTTATCGACCAACTGTCGCACCAAGTCATCGGGCTTTTCCCTTGGTTGGCCAAAACACTGTAATTATTTGCTGGTCGTTTGCGGTTTCGGCCCGGCGGTTCGTGCAGACATGCACTTGGGGATAAGTCTAGTGTTATTTTTTGTCGGCCAACCCGAGGTCATGCGATATTAGCTGTTGCAATCATAAAGCCACCCTTATCCTCAAAACGGACATACCCAAGATCAAGCCAGTCTTGGACCTGGTCCCTAAGCTGTTGGCATTCGCGAGTTCTGTGCCCCCAACTATCATGGAACTTGCAATGCTAGCGGCTCTCTTTGTATTCAACATAGGGCAAGGACCTAGTCACGGTGACAAGCCCGTCTTGATAAGGTCGTCTAGGACCTCATGAGCGAGGTTGACGTTATAGGTGTATTGGCGAGGTGTTCGACGGGAACTACCCTCACCTTCTTCGCGGCCCCCTTTTGGGTGCTCAACGTTGGTCATCGTCATCAGGGAATCGGCCCAATTTACTTCGACCATGCCAACTGTGGCTGGTAAAGGCTATATGTCCACCATAGAAGTTGTGCTGCCCGGCGTCCTAAGTTTCAGTTCGCCAGAGTTTAGCCATGTATGTATCTGGTCCCGGAGTTTGACACAGTCTTTAGTGTCATGGTTGTAGACGTTATGGAAGGTACAATATTTTTTCCTTCAGCTCGTCTTTTGCCGAGATCTTGTGGTCTAAGCGAACATATTTCGCCTCGATCAAGTCATTGAAGACAAGATGGGCGTTCTTCGCATCATACGTTTATGACTCATGCTCTGGCTTAGTCCATACATAGGACTGAATAGTGACTGGTTCGCACATCATCGTTAAGTTCTTCAATTTGTGAAGTGGTGGCTTGCCTGTCAATTCAACTTCTCTGATGTCCTCATGGCCTTGCTCCATGTGGGTCTCCTCAGGCCTCTGATAATAGGGGTCATAGGTAGGGGACTGTAGACTTAGTGCCCCCACCGTTCTGTTTTTCCCTGGCATGTAGGTCCCCTTGGAGGCGTTTGCCTTCTCATCCATTTCGTTAAGGATCAACTCGTAGCTGCCGACCTTATTAATTAGGACACCCATGGAAATGAAACGTTCCTCGTGGTGCTTCAGCAACTAGGAATGTTCAAGGCTGTGAATGGCCAACTTAATGGCTTCCTGTTCAGGTAGCAGATAGTCACAATTGGCTTGCTGGATTTTGAAGCATTGGAGGAACGACACTCCAAACTCTATGTATTGCTGACTCATCTGAGTGAGGGAGTCGAGTCCGACCACCGGTTCAATAGTGTCATATGTTTCTCAAAAAAGCCTTTCCATGGTAGGTCAGTCCACAATGAGTACCAACTGAAAGTAGCCCTGAACAGGGAAGTCCCAAAGAGCTTGAGTTTAAGAATATCATTATTCCCATACTGACCACACTGGACTTTAAAGCGGGTCATATGCATGTGTTGCTGCATCCTCCTTTGTTTTCGAAGGGCCAAAGCCCGGCCCGGCTCATAGGGCATGAGGCCGGGCTAGGGCGGAGGGTTCAAAGCCTCGATCCAGCCGCGACCCGGCCTGGCCCTAAAAAGCCCTCCCAAAAGCCCGCCCTAAAGCCCTTTTAATTGTTTTATTAATATTTTTATGAAGTTATTAGTTAAATATGTAAACTAATTAATACATTAAGTCATTTTTATGTTGATTTTTTATTACATTTAGTTCTATCATTAACAAATCTTAAATTTTTCTTATAGTTTTTTTGTTTTATTTGATAAAATTCTATTAAATATATGTATATAATAGGCCTGGCCCGGCCCTAAGAGCAGGCTTTTTGACGACCCTTATATTGCGCCACGCTATCTGAGTAGGGGTCGCGATAATGCAAGTTAGCGTCACATTTAACGGTTGCTCCTTGACAATGCTAGAAATAAGTTGGCACCAATCGGCTGCCGTTATTGGTGCAGCTTCCTCATGGTTTGGCCATATAGAAACTAACAGCTTGTCCGACAATTTTAGGAGTTGGACTGGAGTGAGCCATAATCGAGTCATCTGGTGTGCCAGCCCATACTGGTGAGGGTTAACAGTCCCCTTTGGCGCTACACTAGGGCTGCGCGGAGGAGGTGAAGGAAATGGTCTCTTTGAGGTACCAGCTCCTACCTCGAATTGAAAAGGTTTCTGCATTCTGACTTTAGGGTTGGCCCTAAGGCGCTCATTAGGCGGAATATACTTTGAGGTTCCTCCGTACGCCCATTCCAGTGAAGTCGAGGCCATGACATTTTAGCTCTTGGGCTCTCATCCAATCTTCACCTGCAGCAGTCTCAAGCTCAATCTATCATGCTTATCTTTGTACTCATCGAGCTTGTCCAGGTTGTTCTTGCTTCCAAAGAAGGAAGAGGTCTGCTGATCATGCAACTTGGTATCGTGCTCGTCCAAGCGATGAGTTTGCTCATCCACAGTAGCATGGGTCATCTTCAAGGTGTCCGTGGTTTGCTCCAACACCTTTTGGATTCGTTGAAGGGATCCTGCAAACAAATCTTTTTCTTCCCTGATGCGACCTACAGCCAAGATAAATTCCTCATTGAGCAGAGCAAGGTTTTCTTGGTTTGCAGTCCAGAGGACTTTGTCATACGCGACTAGTTTAGAGAGGTCTGCAACGTTCTGTTGAGTGGCATCGACTTTCGTATTGAGGGAGTCAAACTTTCTTTCCAGACAAAGGACGGCCTGATCGGTATGGGCTTTCAGCCTTCGATTTGGGCCGAAAGGTGAGAATCCACTGCTAGCGTAATCATTTAGCGGACTTGTTCCGCAGCCAGAGGATTAAGTCCTGTGTCCTGGCTAGGTGGTGGTCCTACCATTGTGGCTTCACTGAAGTCGGGTTACCAAACTGAGCAAACACCTGATCTTTGGTGAGAGATCGGCAAGCCGCACTGTTATGAGGCTTGTATCATGGTGATTTATGCTTGAGACAAGAAATCGAAGGTTTCCCGTATAGGGATTCACCTGACTTCCCAATGGTGAATAGGATACTATACTCCCGGTCCCACTGGGCGTGCCAATGTTTTGGACAGGATCCTTAGCAGGGGTAGAGAGGTAACTTAGCAGTTCCAAAAGTAAAACGAAGGGTGCAGCATCACCGCGCGGACGCGAAACATAGATGCGCTGGTACTGGACTTCTGATCAAACGAAAGGGATTCCAGTGCTACCTCGCGGGCAAGGGATTACGAGTAACTTTTCTATTCACTTACAATCGATACTCACTATTGTAGCGAGCAGAGCAACTAATCGGGACAGTAAACAAACGCGAGATCAAACGGCCTATGTAAAGCTAAGGCGAGATACAATTTAGCGTTAGGGTTTCGAGTAGCTCGAAGGTTTGTTGTAGTTATTGTATGATATGATTGTGTGTGTGAATGATCCTCGAACCCTCCTTATATAGGGGCTCGTAGCTAACTGATAAAGATGCAATCATAATCTAAATAGGATTCCGCTATCAAGGTAACACAAGGACTCGTCTTGCTCGTGAACTGAGCAACATGGACGACACGTGTCCAGTTGTATAGATAGACTTCGCCTAGGTCACACCTTTCATTATCGAAAACTTTGTAGTCTCTGACGCGGACTCAAACACCAAAGGCTTACTCATCCCGCGAGGTGTTACAGTCCTCATAGGAACCCACCTCGCGTGCCTCTGAAGCTCGCGGTCCTTACAGGCTTTACTTTCAAAAGGGCCACAAGTACTGGCCCAAATGTTATCCAAGACTTATTATTTAATCTTGCACCGAAATATCAACTTGGCTCAAACATTACTCCTAGGCCTCGAGCTTTAGCCCATTTCGTAACGGCTAAGCCAAGAGGTCTTAATGCGTACGTTTTGTTAATTCAAAGTTTAAAAAGCGCTGACGTTTCGGTCTCATCGCCTCCCTTCATCATGACTGTTGATTGAAAGGACGTTTCATTTCGTCCCTTTTCGTCCCTTCCTTTCAACATCTCCATCCTTCTACCCTGTCTCTTTCATTTCTGCATGAACAAACTCTCGCCGCCATATATATATCCCATAACAGCTCACAGAAATGCCGGGACCCAAACCTTAGCATCATGGCAGCGTGCCTGGTCTACCGAGTATTTGCTCGACGCTTTGCAGAGAATCCTCCTCAAGGAGCACCGATCTACTTCCTTGAAACCGAGGAAGCCATACTCAGTCCAACCCCCTCACAACCTCTCTCGGCGGCCAGTCTTCACCACTATGCCAACTTCGTGCGCCGTCCAATCCTCGCCCACCACCGTGAACCTAGCGATTTCGCGTCCTGGGCACAGCAGGCTCAATCCCACACGAATATCCGAGTGGGAGAATGGCCAAACGCCATCGACAAAGAGCGAGCATGGTAGGAGGCTCGCCTCCAAACCGACATGCCGGTTTGGGAAGCGGCAGGCATCGCCGAAACCATTGCCCTAAGCATCTCACTGCCTCCCTCCACCGACAAAGCGCGTATCACTGCGGCAGCGTGCCTATGGAACAGCGCCACCAACACCTTCGACTTTCCTTTTGGGGTAGATGAGTGTCTCCTTGTTGGACGTCCTCGCTATCACTGGGCTGCCGATCCATGCCAAGCCATATGCCCCGGGTGATTTTGCCTCAACAAAGTTTACTTACAACAGCAACCCGGACATAAGTCGTCCCTTGAAGGCCTCGTTCCCAGTCTGAAGAAACTATTTTATCTAGCATGCAAAACGGCACGGAGGTATTGTTTTCCTTAAATATTGGCTTAATAAATTTATATTCTGTGGTGACGCCCATAAACCTACGGACAAGTGGACGAAGCTAGCCATAATGCTTTACAATGGGATCGAAGTAGGGCTAGGGCAACCCGTATTGGGTGCACTCTATCGGACCTTCTACACACTTTCTCTGAAGCCTTTCCACCTTCATGCCGGCCCGTTGTGGATTTTGGACCTATGGCTTCAACTGTACTTTCCTCTGTTCACGTGTCCAGTTGTATAGATAGACTTCGTCTAGGTCACACCCTTGGTTATTGAAAACTTTGTAGTCGATCTCCGACGCAGACTCAAACACCAAAGGCTTACTCATCCCGCGAGGCATTACAGTCCTCGTAGGAACCCACCTCGCATGCCTACGAAGCTCGCACTTCTAACAGGTTTTACTTTCAAAAGAGCCTCAGGTACTGACTCTATTGTTATCTAAGACTTATTATTTAATTTTTGACCGAAATATCAACTGGACTCAAACAGAAGGCAGCCCCTCATTTGCATAGACTTGTAGTATAGTGTAGATTCTCATATATCGATCGAGCAGCCCTTTGATCGATATTTGAGGAAGCTGGTGAATGCAAACATCATATATAATCTTAAGTTAAGGTGGTACTCAAGAAAATCTACACTTGATTAATTATATATAGAGAATGATTTAATCTTAAACTGTATTAAATCATTCTCTAAATATATATAATCATTTATCACTTCAATATAGTTCATATATAGCTACTCAAGAAAATCACATGAATTCTTTTTTTCTTTTCTTTTTTGCTTTGGTTGTTGTTATTTGCAAGGTTCGAAATGAAACTCGCGAAAAACACTTGCACCCATTGGTCAAAGGCAATTGTTGATTTGCCAATTAAATTGGTATTGTTAATTAACTATTCATCTAAAATTAATAAGTGTCACTCCTCTAGTCAATGCACCGATTGATGAATCATCCACTATTCACATTAGCAATGATTGTTTGTATTTAATTAGAGCCGTTAGATTTCAATCCATGGCTATAAATAAGTTTCAGTTATAACGTGTGGGCTCCACACAAATTGCCCGGGCATATCATTGGGCAATTTTCAGAAACATAATTACCTAGGTAATTACTGTTGATGCGCAACCTACAAATCAGACCTAGTGCATTGATGGAATGTTGAAATTAGCAAATAGGGTCACCCAATTACTCCATGGGTGCAATTGCTCCATAAGCGCTAGCCTAAATGCCGCTTAGGTGGTTTGGGTGGTCTTGTTTTGAAACAGTACTACATATAACTTGTTAGGATACAAATTTGCTCTCCACCTTCTTTCCCCACTTTCATCCCCACCCATCCAGATACATGACATGTGTCCATTTTTATTTAACTTATCTAACCATGGTTAACAATTAATATGAATCTAGAATCAATTTATTTATTTTTAGATTTGTGAGGTTGGGTATTTAGGGTTTTAGGGTTTTTTAGGAATTAGGGATAGAGTTTGGGTTTAGGGTTTAGGGTTTAGGGTTTTAGGGTTTATGGTTTTAGGGTTTTTTAGGGATTAGGGATAGAGTTTGAGTTTAGGGTTTAGGGTTTTGGAGTTTTGGAGTTTTGGAGTTTTAGGGTTACTTAACTATGTCTAATCATGATTAAAAATATGACCTAACCCCTAACCCCTAATCCCTAAACTTAAAACCCTAACGCTTAAAACCCTAAACTCGAAATGCCCAACTTGATATATTTAAATTAAATAAATTAATTCTAGATTTATATTAATTGTTAACCATGGTTAAATAAATTAAATAAAAATAGACACATATCATATATATAGGTGGGTGAGAATAAAATGGGAAAAGAAGGTGGGAGCAAATTTGTATCCAAGTTAAACACTAGTTAGACGGTGAACAGGCTTCTATCGTTTAGACCGTCTTGTTTTGGAACATGTTTTAAAACACTACTTATAATTCAATTGGTACAGGCTGGGCAGCATTGTTTTGGAACACTGGTTATTGGTGATCGGCTAGGTCGATTCTTGGACCTGGTAGTCTTCATAAATTAATAAAGCAAAGGCTAGGCCACCGTACCAATAAGGGGACCAACCAAAGCTTTAATGATCACATGGTTTTTTCTACGTACGACATTAAAGATGACATTGTTGCCATCCAAAGTACTAGATGCATATATGGTTTTTGTACCAACAAAACAGTATACAAAATGTTTGCATACATTTACAGGGGAATCGAATAAGGACGATATGTAACACTCGAATTTGCAATACCACAACACATTACAGGTGCAAAACCAAGAAAATAGAAAATAAAAGAAGGGTAGGAAACCACAGACCATATATGTCTTGGTAACAAAATGTCAAATCTCCTAATTACCTCCAATGAAACATTGAAAAATCGACTGCATGTGGCTAAGAAAAAAAAAAAAAAAAAAAACCAACAGCCTTAGACCTCCGATCAGATTTTCTGAGCCCTCTCCAGGTACCCCGGCAAGGGACTCGCACGCGGCGACCTGATAGGAACTCCGGTCATCTGCTGCCCCTTACTATCGTAATATATGGCGCCGGAGAAATCCAACGGCTCACACTTGTCCCCCATCAGAATCGACCGCTGCCACACCCCGCCGTCTCCCCACTCCTCCTCCTCATGAGCCTTACCCTTGTGCCTCTCGCCGCCGCCGACCTTCTTCCGGTTCAGAAGCGTGATGGCCTTGTTGCTTATGGTCGACATGAGCTGCTTGGGCCTGTTCAACGACGAGGACGTATTCCTAGGCTGCTTGGCCTTGAGCTTATGTGTTAAGCGGCTAGCTATGTCCATGAGGGCAGCAACGGAGGCGAGAAGCCTCTCCTTGGAGCTCGGCCGTATCGGACAGCTGTCCGAGTCGGCTTCGGAGTTTGATCGGAGCCGACGGACCATGTTTTATTGAAGGAGGATGGAAAAAAACTGGTGGTGTTTTTGTGATGGAAATGAAATGTGATCGAGTCTTCAGTTGGTAAAGAAGACTTGGAGGGTAGGGTGAGAATATATAGAAGAAAAGGGTTGCATGCAGGTGACCGGGTATAGCAGGTTGGCTAGGTTTCCCTTCCTGTTTTGGTTGGAGAAGTTTTAGGGTTAAGGTGGACTGGTGACTAGTGGCACAGCTTTGGTCATTTCTGGTGTTACAGAACTAGAAGGGATAGATTTATACATAGAATAGGGTTTATGGAAAATGTTGGACGCTTATTGGTAATCCCAGAAGAAGAAGAAGATGGAGAGCATAATATAAGGGTTTGGATGAAAATGTTGGTAATCCTAATCACAGCTCACTCACCACCTAATACAAGGGATTGGTGTCCTACACTTTCTTGATAAGCTCAAACCACTTATTTAGTTGCTAAATCCTATCCCCAAAAGCAGCTTTGTTAAGTAATAATCCCTAAAATTTGCATATATTCAATATTTTCATAAAAAGAAATTGTCATGATTCTTATCAATTTGGTGGGTTTTTATTCCTCAATTTATACTAATGAATAAGAAAGAAAAACCTATTTTGTGGAACTCGAAATTATTTTCCTTAATGGTTATTTATAAACTTTCTTAATTTGATAAACAAGATTTCTAAGTAATTTATGGATGAATGTTGGTTTTGGGTACCTGAAAGCACTATTTGAGGAAGAAAAATGAGATTTGATTCATTATTAAAATCATCAAAGCGTGCTTATTGCCCTATGTGTAATATAATCCGTGCTTAGAATGCAACTACACAAAACCTGTGGTGGTTGAGTCAACCCGCAACTTGTTTCCCTGAGGTACTTACGACGTCTGCAAATTAGAGATTATATCGATGATAAAAATGGCAAAGTCTTCGGGGCAGAATGGTGCTGAGGTCTTATGTTGGACTCGGCTATTTGCCTACTTCAACTCCAAATCTTGTGTATCTCATTCATCCAAGGACCCAGATATATCAAAAATATTGACCCAGTCTTCCACTGCCCCTTCCTATATATACTCTTATAGACTTTTTATAACTTGGGGATAACTATTATTTTTCGTCTCTTTAATGTTCATATATGGACCATCGGATACGTACGTATGAGGGGCTTTTGAGTTTAGTAACATAACAATGGTGGTTGGACATGTTTTTACATCGTTCCGAACTTTAAACAGTGTCACAACTTGTGAGTTTAGAATCTTATGTATGTAATGAAATATTTGTATTTAGTGAAGTTGATCGAAAAATATTGTTATATTGATCCTTCTTTTAATTGTTTGGTAAATAATATTGTTATGTAGTTCGAATGTAACACATATTAGAGTATAATTGTCTGCTTGAAAATCACTTTATATACAGTATAATACTAAGTAATTAACTATATAATCACTTTAGTTCTTCAGTGCACCAAGGTTCAAGTGAACCAATAGCCACTGACCAATCACAATCATTCATTTAATGCAATCGATTGCATGACACTAACACCATACTAACACCGTTAGATAACTGAGACAAAAAAAAATCCAATCAACATGGTAAAAATAGGTAAGGCTACAATAAATATTACATGGGCAATTAATTCCAATATCAATAGGAGAGATTATCGATGCTTGACTTTTATTATTTTTTATTTATTTGTTTTTGTTTTTTTTGGGATACACAATTAAGCCTTTTTAGTGAGACTTTTTATTTCTTTTTTAGTTTCCAAAACGGAAAGAGAGATTATTAGCGCTAACTCGATTTCATTCGATTTATTTTCTATTGTTATTTTTTAATGAGCCACACTATCTAAATAAAATGTTATGTAGTAATATTAAGACATTTGATTTCATTACTTATAATGGTCGACCTTGTATTTTTCTTTATTTTTATATTTTTAAAATCTTATATTATTTAATAAAATATATTTGATAATGTACGTGAACTGTGACCTAAATAAATATCAAGTTAGAAACAAAAGACTTGAGTCACTCGACATTGCCTATATATTCTGCATGATAATATGAATCGTGTGAAGGAAGTAGCCATGTCTATCGTTGTTTATGTCAATTATTAATTTTTTTTCTTTCTAAAACTAGATAAACAATATTCACATTAGCTCTCCAAATTACAAATTTTCCGCAATAGTGTGAAGGGAAATTTGTACATTAATAGTGTGTAGGAAAATTTGTATAATAATAGTTGACTATAAGCTTTGATTGATGGCCGAGCTTCAACTATTATTGTATAAATTTTCAGTAATTTGACCTTGACTAATTCACCGTGTATTTTTCTCTTAGTTATCTTGCTTATTATGAGAAAATCGGCCTTGTAGGTCGTCATTCTCCCATATAAATTTGGCAAATGCTTAGTTAAGCTAATTACATACATATTTTTTAGTTTTCCCTAAAACACTAATAATTACAATATATAGTTTGTTTACTCGCCACCATGTACGCTCTCATTTGGTTAAGCCCTATCTACATCATGTAAACATTTTCAACTCCGCATATCAGCTCTCAATTATTTTATTCTTTAGAAAGTTATGATGAATAAATATAATCGTATCAATGTATATACGATTGATCTAGTAAATCAAAATTGGAAAAAAGAACGACAACGGCTAAGAATTCAAGATTGGAAAAAGAACGACGACGAGTAAGAATTTTATTATACACATATAATATATATCTAGATCATCAAAGGACGAGGAGGTGAAGCTTATGGGGGGAGAAGGATTTTGGAGGCGAGGAGGTGAAGCCGCAGATAGATATTTTCACTATAATTATTAGGTTTCTTCGAATTTTTTGGTCATAACGACATTTGCTTTGACTGTTAAAACACTTGAATGGTTCAAGTGCACCATGGTGCACTGAATCCGCTCCGATATTTTCATTCCCATCTAGCTTTTCAATATAGGTCACCGTGGATTAATCATTGCTCTGGTTTGGCCACCTGCACAACACGGTTGAAGTGTAATTTGAACAACTTGTCCGGCTCCAATTGGGATGAAATCCACTAGCACTAAATCAACAAGTCTCCAACATCGGTTTACTCACAACTGTGCACAAAACTTCCAACCTATAACAGAGACTTCTATTCGCCAATGGACACCACCCTAATTTATCCAGTCATCACACATCATCTTCCAAAGGGCCGAAAAGGCAGCCACTAATATCTAGCACCTTGTTTAGATTGTGAAGAAAACGATGTTGAGCCACGAAAACTCCCAACGTTGGAGTTTTGATGATAATGGCCGGTGAGACGACTATTAGGGCAGATCCATTTGCTTGATTCGAATTGGTAGATCACCTTTCCAATAATTGGTATGTTTCGTCAGTAAACTAGCTATAGCTACTATTCCGATCATCCAATCTTAATTCGATGACCAAATTTCCTTTTATTTGTGTATAGCTATACAACATTTTAAATCCAGCCGTAAGATTAGATTGAATGACTTGTAACCTTCTTAATTATGAGGCAATATGAGGAGATGATGCTAATTCTATTATTCACTCTCCTCGATCTCACATAATCCTATAACTACTTCCATTTGTGACAAGCTTAATTATAACACACACACACATATATATATAGATACATACACACACATACACACATCAATTTCGTCATAATATATAGTTTTATACGCAAGTCTCTAATCACAGAATTAGAATAACATTTGGCGGCAAAGTTGACGGGAAAAGGAAGAGTGCATGGTTTTATAATTAGGAGAAGAATCTCATGTAATTTTCAGTGATCGACTTATTGATTTAAATATAATTTTGATGTTACAGAAGTTGGAGATGCCGGGTGCTATGCTAGCTCCTTGGTTAATTAATAATGGTGCCTTGAACAATTTGATGTTCATATAGATATGCATGAGATCGAAGTGGCTCTTCTTCATATTTTATAGCTTGAATTCAAACATTATAACTCTATTGTTCATGAAGCCTCAAATAATCTGATATTCATATGTGTGTGTGTGATGTCATACGAGTAGTTTGCAGACATGCATTGGTTTATAGTACTCTATCCTACTGAGAAAGTAAGCAAACAAATAGAAGATCTGAACTCTGAAGCTCAATAATCAAATGAAATGGCGAGTAACTTGGGGCTAATATGTCTGTAATAATAGAATATTACTCGGGCTAAGCTATCTTAAAGCCCAGTGGAGTTACTTGGGCTATATGTACACAATAGTTAAATATCACGGGAGGCTGGGGTGGGGGAGTTACTTGGGCCTAAACCCAATAGACTGAAAATGTTGCCATAATGGAGTTTGCTTCAAATTTTCCATTTTGTTCTTTACAAGTTATGTAACCAAACTTGAACGTGTAAAACTTTTGCATCTTTGTACCTTGTTACACACAAGGCTTAGCATAATAGTATGCTAGCTCCTAGAGTCCTGGTGTGGCTTTACCGGAGAAACAATCACATTGTGGTGTGGCCGCCTCAAACCGCAACCCTTACAACCGGTCTTGTGGGACGGAGCAAACCCCCCAAAACCTTGGTGATGAAGGGAGTGAACCCCGACTCATACTCCCCTGAGGTAGTGATCGTGCGACTCCATTCAACACGATCCACGTTGATTCTCAAGTGAAGTCAAAAACAATACTTCTTAAATTTTCCATCAGTCTTTAAGATGTCATAGTTGATATATCTCGTTTAAAAACTATGCATGAAGAAATTCGAAATCCAAAACTTTTCCGATCCAATTTCCGATTTGGAGAATGACACCATTATTTCACCTTGCATACTCATTGATCATATGATTTTTCATCAGCCGTCCTAATCAATCCCCAATTATTTTGGCTCACCGCTCACGTGTAAGGCAATTTGATCAAAGTCTAACATGCATGGAGGTTAATGTTCTCTGACCCCGTTTTTCCTTAAACACCAACTCCCGTTTTGGAAAGCTGTTGAGCTCATTACAAAAACCAAAAGGATCCTATAAATCCTTGAGAAGATATTCCATTACTGTTCATCATGCATGTGTTTGTGAGAGACTTTTCCCTTTTAAAACTAATTTTGTGATCTCAAGTCAACCCTTTCTAGAAATGCATGCCCTCGTGTTCATAGAAAATTATACACCTGGTTTATAAATTTCAAAGCCTCTTTTCATGCTCAAGATTTCAGTGTGCTCTGCATTATCCAGGTTTGTGCTTTGATGAGTCTATTTTGAAAGATATTTATGTTATAATTCTCTGAAAAATATAGAATTGTACATGACAATAATCGATTACAGATCTTAATACCTACTAACAAAAGATTTTCCCCTTCAAGGACATCCGATAAAATTGAAACGATACTAATTTTCTATACATGAAATTAGGAATGTGAAGTACTAATATCTAGCATATATTATTATTCTCTGGTGTTGCTGATATTCCGATTCCCATGACATAACGTGCCGTCACAACAACTCTAGTTGATTTCCTAGCTAGCAGTATTAGTTAATTAACTATACGATGCCAAGAACAAGTATATAATTCAGTGAGATTTCCTTTATTTCTGGTCAAGATTATCAATGATAGATCCATCAACATGTTGCACGTATAGTGAAATGGCCGTAGTTCAATGGAAATTTTCAAACATTGAAAAATTAAATAACTAAGTGCCAAAGATAAGGTAAAGGGTGGCACAGAAACTAGTATACAAATCGAGTTCATGCACTCATTCACATAACATTAGACATATATTCACATTGGATCCAAATGAGGAGTATATAATAAATCTGGATTGATTGATTTCATGAACATTTTTATCACTAGACATATATTATGTGATTTCTTTCCCCCTTTTTGGTGAAGAAGAAGAAGAAGAAGAAATAAAGAAGTTGAATATTACAATAGCATGAATACACAAAAAGCTTGTGAAAGCCAAAAATGAAAGAACCTCGTCATCAATGGTGCAATGGGTTTGGACCAGTGGGAACAAGGCGCTGTTCGACGCCATAACGAGGGTCGAGCTCGCTTTTTCCCGGCCCCGGCAGCGGTGGAGGGTGTCGTCTGTGATGGTGATGCTGATGTTGTTGACGCCGGCGGACAAATGGGGTGAAGTCGAATTTGGTAGTACTCAATAACTTCCTGCTGCTCGTGTTGATGGAGATAGTGCTGTGCTTGGGATTAGAGAAATGGAACCAGCCATGAAGGAATAACAAGAGCAAAGAGAGGTAGATAATGAGATTAAAAAGATGTGAGAGCTTGGAAGGCATGGTGGGGAAGAGAGTGGTAGTGCATGGAGCTAGCTAGAACAGAAAAGAAAGAATTAGATTGATGAAATGTGGTTGGAAAAATAGTGGGGTTTTTGTTTTAGTGCATACACTTGGGAGATGATGATCAATATAATGGAGGGGTGGAGGGTTTTGGAAGCTTGACAGCTTCAATGTGATGGAGCACAAGAAATGTTAATGGAGGAGAAGAGAATGGGTTGTGCTTGCTTCAATTATGAGAGAGATTTTCAGAGATGAAGTTGATGATGGTTTTTATTTTATGGTGAGAACTGTGAAGGCAAAGGCCAGTTGATGCGGAGAGGAGGGGGCAGCATTGTCGTGCATTCTTCTTTCAATGAAAGCTCCCTTTGCGTTCAAGCAACCAATAAATTAATTAGGGTAAGTTTTTTCAATTTATGGAGAATTTTGGATGGTCAAACCTTTGAGCAGTTGTATATTTGTGTGTTCATATTAGGAGCAGTGATTATATGACATTACTGTTACACATCATGGCTAACTGGGTTACTAACAAGGAACTTGACATGATGATGAGGTAATATATATGTAAGCAATGAAGTTTCTTTTACTCGTAGAAACTCAATTTCACTATAACCAATGTGAGATAACAAACCTACATTGGTTACATTAGCAAGTTAGTAACACACTCACCTGATCAGTATCGAGACAATTGTCCGTGAGAGTATCCTATCAAAACTAAATTAATATCCAGCTGCAGACGCCTCAAGCACACGAACTTGGAGGCCTCTCGAACCTGCTGATCATAAACTGGTGAGAGTTGAGACATGAACTCTTAACATTGGGGTTTCATACTAAACAGCTCGACCAACTTTATCACACAAAAAATATTTTTGTTTTGATCAAGTAACAGTTCAAATGTTCAATTCCTCCCCTCTCCCGGCCAACAAAAATAAATTGAGATTTAAACCATACTCAGCGTCGACGGTATTCGAACATTTCCACACCTAAGTTCTTACCGACTAGACGTGAGTAAATATACAGGACTACAACTTATACGTTAGCATGTTATGTTATTCTGCTACTATCCTATAGTTAATCCCTAAATACACAAGTGCACTGTGATTCCCGGCAATTAAATATCTGCTTAATTTGATATCATTACTTTCATCAACCTCAACTCCTGACGAGGTCGACCTAGCCTAATTCCGATTCCATATGTAAAGAAATACATAGTTCTAATTTAGAGAGAATATTGGCAAAAGCTCCATGAAAACATTGAGATCTTTGCTTGCAAATAGATTTGAAGAAAGACAGACATGAACTATAGCCAGACAATATAATGTGGGAGGTCCCTGGTTTCTGGACTTCTCAGCCAGTCTGGTTTAGCTTTGAGCACACACAAACAATAGCTATGGACAATTCACACTTCCATTCTTTAATACCGACTATATATGATCTGAATCCAATTTCTATTACATCTTACATTCTTAATTGAGTATTCACTCCAATTTGATTCATATATATATAGTTGTGGTGGTAGCTAGCTTGTTTGACTTTATATGAGAAATTGATATTCATGCATGGAGTGTTGGAAACAGAGGCTGGAAGCTGTCCTCCAGCTCCCATATTTCAGTTTCAGATTGGGTTAATTTTGAGTCAATGATGAAAACAATTGTTTGTGACACGCTTAGCTAGCTATATATGCTGCTTAAAAATATAGTCACTACATGCTAAGTTACATGGGAGAAAACAAAACAATTCCTTTTCTTTTACTCTTCCTTTTCTTCTTTTTATTGGTTTCCTAAGTTTGAATCCCAACCTAACCCAGCAGCAGCTGAGGAAAATTCTAAAAGAGGATCATGGCATTTGCTCTTCACAACCCTCACTTCCATTCTAATTTCTGTTTTACTCCTTTTTACATTTCGAATTTCAATAATACAAATAGAAGTTACCGAATAGGTGAATAATCTGAACTATGTCTAGTGTATGATTATCGATTTTTCTATATAATGTAATATTTTGACATTTTAATGTATAATCTGATACACATTTTCAAGTGAAAGGTTTGAATTGAAAAAGTGAAGCACTTTACAAACCCCCTTTTTCCCAATTTAGGGCAAGTGATGAACACCAATACCAATTTACCAAACACAAAGATCCATTATGGTTGTGTGTGCAAATTAAACACCAAGCTAGCTCCAAAGGCACATCTTCCGGGAGTGGGCATGGACTTTGAATCCGCCTTTTGCACAATGGGAGGCCCTTGTCGGGTAGACCATTTCATACATGAAGCACTACACTGGTACTCATCTCACCACTCATTGACACGTGGAACAGTGATCTGGAACCTTTTTGTTTTTGCTTTTTACCTCATCTGCTTTGACTTCGACGATGTTGACCTTCCATTTTGGGAAACTCCCTTGCCCTTTTGAAGCACGTAGTTCATACCAGTTTTCAGAGATTGGAAGATGAGGATGGTTTACTAGCTTAAAAAGATTCAAAGGTGCACCCACTAAAATACAATACTAAGGGCAGAGAAGATTTGTTACATATAGTCTAGTATTTTCAAGGGCATATAACAGTGTTGAGGAGGAAAAACAGGAGCACCAAAAAAATTCTGTATTTTTCGAATGTCTTGCTTGTACTGCAATGAGATTTACAGTCATTCCTAACAAAAACCAACAAAGAAGTTCCTTACAATCTTCAATGGATAGTGACAGTATTTCATACTGTTGCAATTCCCTTGCTAAAACTTCTGCAACTGCAAGCAGAGATCGACCACAAGGAGTTGCAAATGAAGGCAACACTACTTATACATCAGCAGCGCTCGATACCATCAATTGGAAGTAATATCTAAAATGTCGAGATATACTGAAACTTCAACAATAGGAGGGACCTAGATCATAGTCAGCAGTAAAGAAGGATAAAGAGGGAAAACCTTTGGCTATTATTCCTCCCAGTCTATGTCATCTTCATCTTCTGCAGTAGCATCGGCTTCGACATTCAAGTCATTGACCTTGTAATTTCCGTTGGCATCACCTGCAGTGGTGTACCGAGAAGACAATGTTAACTTAGACAAACACTGGCATTGACAGACACAAGTCAAAAAAAAATCCCTTCAATCCAACTCATCAAATGACTAGCAAATACACAATGGTTCTGGTGAGTGTATTAGAAACTAGAAAGGAGGCCTTGTCAAATGAGTTTGTGTTTTTTTTTTTTTGGGGGGGGCATAAATGATGCCAATAAGACCTTTATGCAACGCAGCAATACTCAAGCGCCTTAAAGAAGAATCCATCACATTGTAAATTGCCGTCATTGAACTTTTATCCCAGACATGACCTTTTAGATAAGCATACATCAACAGGCCATTTTCAATACTCTTCGACCAGAGGAGGTTGAGAATTCAAATCCAACAGAACACAGATTGTCAAATAATGACATGTACCTGCAACTGGAGCCTCTTCCCAAATGTTTTCTTCTGCTTCATCTCCTTCATTTGGATCACGTTTTGATTTCATGCCAACCTGACGACTCTTTGCTGATTCTTCTTCTTGTCTTTTCATTATAGCAGCATAATAAGCTTTGAGATACTCATCCTATAGAACAATGAAGAAACAAATTAGTTATGTTTTATACCTTACCTAAGCAGATTATAAGTGACAATCTTTCCCTTTTTTTTTCTTTTTTTTTGTTGCATGTGTGTGAAGGGATGGGGGTCTGGGGGAGGTGTAACATCAAGGTAGAAAAGACACTTAACAGACCTGGAATGCCTTCTCATTATCTTCAGCATTTGCCTTTTTGTCATCTGAATACTCTGGAGCCACTACAGTACCATCCATCTTTGCCTCCTGCTTTACCTCTCCACGCTGTTCTTTTGTAAGGTTCATCCCTTGCTTTATCATCCAAGGTGGCAAAACTTTTTGGCCTGTAGTATCAGATTCTGATTTGACATCGTTACCCTTGCCTTCATTGTCAAAATCAACTTCAACCTGCCAAAATCCAGTTCAATCATAAGGAGCTGCATAACCAACCAGTCCTCTGATAATACACTTCAGACATGTTAGAAACCAGAAGTGCAATCAAAGAGGTGCAGAAAAAGACTGCAATCAAACTGGTGAAGAAAAAAAAGATATCCCTCACTCTACAAGTAATGGTGGAACTTCATTCACTGGCCTCCGAATAAGAAGTCTTACCATGAACATAATACAATATGAACCGGAGGTGCTGATCAAGTATATTAAATTACTTGCCTTTGATTTGATCAGCATATAAATAATAATGCACATAACTACAATTGTCAAAGTAAATAACCACTGGAAGCTTGGAGACAAGAATTACTTTTGTATCTCCAAGAAAAGGCATGGGCGTTCCACCATACCCATGTGAAGATTTGGAGGGATCACCACTGGATTCACCATTCTCGGCACGTCGTTGAGCATGTGCTCGCGCTTCCCAAGCTTGGAGAGTGCCAAATTCAGGAGGAGGTAAGTCTTTCACCCTATTGATTTGTTCCATTAAAGGCTTCAGCTGTACCTGCATCCCCATCATTCTATCAACTCAGAGAGAATGACAGCAGTAGAATACACTAGAAAGAACAATAACAAGCAAAAATTTGTGTGACAAATCAACTTCAATGAGAACAGCAGCAATAACAAACACAAAATAATGCTAATGTTAATATCATCATTGACAAGTGTAAATCCAGTACTGTGTGTAATGGATAACACCCTAGACATGTCAAGAGATGGTCTTACAAATTCTATGATGGATCAATTCTATGAGACCCATACAAAACACTGATGTTATTGGAATTCCCATGAAATCAATTTCAAACTTAAATATGAACATGACTCCTGAAAACCAGCACAATCCATTGCAAGTGTAATGGTAACACCCAAAGTACTATTGTCCTCAGAAGAGCTCTTAATGGATTTATTTAGGGGGGCAAGACAAAACATACATGAATCCTTAAGAAATGCTCAGGTCAATGGACCTTTCAGAAAACCTTGCACAAGTTTCAGGAGATCAATTCTGAACTTCAAATCAATAAGTAGTTCAGTACTCATAAAGATGTTTGTACCCCTTGGCATAAGGCTTTGCTCACTGTTCGTGTGGTAATATTGAACCTACTCCAGTTACTAGGACCACATGGATCTATAGCCATTCACTTCTTGACTTGATGTTCAAAGGCCCACGTGATACTCTTCTAACTTGTATACTCTTACTGTACATAGTCAATAATTAAAATGTCTCCGCCTTCCAGTAATGGATGTAATATTATGGTGATTCGTGTGTTTAGTTCAAACCATAAAAATTGGATAAAACAAAGAAATTTTGACATGGAACATTCAAATTCTTAAACCCGTTTAAATGTTCTCTTGAATCTTAATACCCACAGATGTATGCTATAGCAAATTAAGAAAACAAAACGTCACCAGAAAACTTATAAAAGCATACCTATGACAAAAAAAACAACAAAAAAAAAACTCAAAAAGTAACAAAATCAGCACAAACCTCCATATTTTGAAGCATGTCTCTTAATTTTTCCCGCCTTTGCCTCCTTGCATTGCTATCTCCATCTCCTACTTCTTGAGAAGCTAGCTTATCACTCTCAGCCACAAGCTCCCCATTGCAACTCTCACAGTGGAAGTACTCATCCTCCAAGGAAAGGAGTTGTAGCGCATCCAAAGCATTGTATCTATAGATATGCGCTTGCATTTAGAATTACAGTATAAAAAGAGTAACATATTAAGAGAATAAATAAATAAAAAAGACAGCAAAAACCTTTTCCCACAGTTGGGGCATACATATTCCTGAACTGTGTTCTTGTCCTCCAATTCATCTTTCAGTTTTTTCCTCATACGGTGCAGTCTGTACCTTACTACATCATATATCTGAAACATATTCTTGTGTAAGGCCTTTTCTAAAAATATAGAAGCCAAAACTTTATCAAGATCTTATATATTCAATAATTAAGTCAACTTGCATTTCTAGTAAAGAAGTAGAAAAAAGAAATTGCTAAACTAAACAATTCACATACCATCAGTTATCAAGAAACTGCTTTGTTTGTTTGCAGTTGTTAAACTAAACCACAACTAAATTATAAACATGCAAACATAGGAAATTAACCTGAGCATAGTCCAGACAACAGTAAGAGTGAGTGTGCAACTTAATTTTCTCTTCCCCTTCTTTTGTATGTTGTCCGTCAGCTGTGGCTGCAACTGCTGCACTAAATATCTTTGCACCCTTGGCTGTCTGCAAAAATCGGTAAGTATATAGTTACCCAAGTTGTTAATACTTAATATTTTGCCTTGTCTTTAAGGGTTGATGATCACATTATATACTATTAACAACTAATTGAATTGGAACTATGTAAACAGCAATCACAGCTGTACTGAACCATTCAGAAACAAAAAGGCACCAACATAATCACCTCCTTCCTATGGTCCCGGGTGACCAGTTTCTCCTCCTCAAAAAACCGCAATGTACGACGTAGTTGCTTCGAGTGCAGTTTCAAATCCTTTGCTAAATCCTCTTCTCTCACCCATTGTCGCCTAGCATCAACAAACCTCAAGGCATTACTTACAATTGCAAACTAAGCAACCTATGGCACAAAGAACACACTCATCTCCACAAAAACACATACAAAAGCAACTCGTCTACAATTCAAATAAGCTCATAGCTCCTCTCGATCACACCTAATTCAAATCTTTCTCTCTAAACTATTCAATTGATGAAAGCTAACATTCTTCAACTTCATTTTCCTAATTTCAACTCGAAACAATTTCGGAAACTCGATAATTGATGAAAACTAAAACTGAGCTTCACGAACCTCGAGAGCGCGTCGAGGACAACCACGGCGAGTCCCCGGTTGTCGCTCCGGCCAGTCTTGGGCTGATTATCCCCTTTCGTCGGTAGGTCATCGTAGAACGCCCTCGCCGTGAGCTTCACCAACCTGAAGCAAATTGAAAGCACAACGAACAGAAATCAGATTCGTAATCGTTCGGTGTTGAAAATTTGGAGGGAAAAATTGATGAGAGGAATTGAAGAATGAGGAGGTTACCTATTGAAAGGCTCGATACTCATAGTCAAGGGGTTTCAATTGTGAAGTTGTTTTCGACTTTTGGATTTGGTTCTTATTCAGAGTCGGGTTTTTAGGTTCGGCGAGTTTTCTCAGGCGGAGAGAGATCGGAGTCTCTCTGTTAGGTTTAAGGCCCTACGGCATTTGGCAGGAATTCTCCAGCTACAAGTAGAAAAGGTCCTTACGAAATCTTCCTACTTTTTGGCTACTGTTACCCTTTTCCGTTTTCTTTGGGCTATTATGGTGCTTTTTCTTTGATCTTGGGCCTGAAGGCCCGGCCCATCTTTGTTGCTGGATAACATAATTACTGTAATATAACAACCTTGAACTCTTGAATGTCACAGAGAGATGTGGCGAGAATGAGCCTTTGAAATATGAAAAATTAAGTAAAACTTTTACCACATTTCATTGATAATGTAATTATGTATTACATGTATATCATTCGCAAAGCCTTTAGCCCTCAGATTAAAACTTAATATTTGTAGATTGTACATATCAGTGTCAACGTGTCATCATCAACCTTTGCTGGAAAGAAAAGCTTTCCTCTTCAACCTTGATCCCAGTCTATATCACATCCCTTATCCTCTGCTTCAACATTCAAGTCATAGACCTTTGCATTTGCCTTGCCTGTTCGAACATTGTATCAAGATCTCAATGTAAGTGGTTTGATAAATCAAATCAATATCAAGTGGAATAGAAAGCTGATTGTCCACAATGTTATTTACCTGCAACTGAAGCCTATTCCCAATCAATATCATCATCTCCTTCATCCTCGTCCCGTTCTGACTTCATGCCAACCTGACGAACCTGATGACTAGAGTCGTGCATTTGTGAGACCTCTCCACGCTGTTCCATTGTGAGATTCATCCCTTCCTTGATCATCCAAGGTGGTACAACTTTCTGGTCTGTATTATCAGCTTCAGATTGGATATGATCCTCACCCTTGTCCTCACCCTTGTCCTCAACCTTAGAAAAAACAACTTCAACCTGCCAAAATTCAGTAAGTTTCTGACAACAGTCGAAGTTTATTGTTTATATATATTTAATCCAAATTCCTAAGGAGCTGCATAACCAAAACTCCCTTACAACACACTCCAGACATATCAAGTCAAAACTGCAAAGCATAGTATAGAAAAGCTGAAAATGCATCAAGTAATACAAGTACGTACAAAGGCAAACCATGAAACCAAGGCTGTAAAAACCCGAGGTGCCAACCAAATGATACTTGAATGCTTTCGATCTCACCTGAAGGGTTATATATAAAACTGGAAGCCTAGAGGGAGGGGAAAAATAATTACCTTTGTATCTCCAACGAAAGGCATGGGCGTCCCACCCCCCAGCCCATGAGAAGAGATGGAGGGATTTATCGCTCTAGAATCACCATTCTCTGCGAGTCGTGGAGCATTTGCTCTGGCTTCCCAAGCTTGGAGACTTCCAAATTCAGGAAAAGGTAAATCTTTAATCCTATTAATTTGTTCCATTAAAGGCTTCAGCTGTACCTGCATCCAGTTCGTTTTATCAACATTATAATAATGATAGCAGTGGAATATACATGTTCAAGTGAGACATCAGCTTAATTGACAACAGCAGCAACTAAATACACATAAAACAAGTTGTGATAATGCTAAGTAAACAATTAGCATAATTACCATTCGCAAGTTAGGTCCAGTAAAATCATCATTGCTTACAAGCTGTAAGCAAGGGCACATTTTTTTGTCAAGGGATGACAATAAGGTATTGAAGGACTGTTTTAGAAGCACTACCATGATCATAGGTATCATTTTCCGTTAAAAGGATCATCAACAAAATGGTCAAATAACCCAACAAAGATACTGTCAACAAAACCATGCAGAACACCCTTGGCCATGAAGAATTAGATCAGAACATTAACCCAGTTAAGTATTCCCTTGCATTCTCATATCCAAAGTAGGTGATAGCAGAATTCCATCACACTGAAGAGAACGAAAGTGCACGATACAATTACAGGATACTTATTATGAGAAACGGGAGAAAAGAAATAAGGTGAAAAACAGAAACCAACAAACCTCCATATTTTGAAGCATTGCTTTGCAGTCTCGGCCAGTTGTGTTTTGAGAATCTAGCTTGCCATTCTCGGCAACAAGTATCCCATTGCAAATTTCACAGTGGAAGCACTCATCCTCCATAGAAACCAGTTGCAGTGCATCCAAAGCATTGTATCTAAAGATTTGTGCTTGCATTCATGATTCCAGTATGAAAACATGGAACACACATATAAACACAGAAGAAACAGAAACTGTAAAAACCTTTTCCTGCAGTTATGGCATACATATTCCTCCACTGCGTGCTTGCGCTCCAGTTCATCTTTCAGTTCTTTCTTCAAAAGGTGCAGTCTGTACCTTACTACATCATATATCTGAAAAACATGAATGTTTTAGGATTTCTAGCCAATGTTTGATCAGCATATATATGACATATGAGAATAAAGTAATCAAGTTAACCAAGGAAATGAATTCTTTTGCCTTTCTTGTTAGGAAAGAGAAAAACAAAAGCGACTTAACCGCACCATCCAGTATCTTGTTACATAAACTTTTTCTTAGCTCACAATAATAATCTAAATTCAGGCCCTATATTATAAAGATGCAAATATTGCATATCAACCTGAGCATAGTCCAGACAGCAGTAAGAGTGAGTCTGCAGCTTAATTATCTCATCGCCTTCTTTTCTATGTTGTTGCCCATTGGTTGTGGCAGCAACTGCAGCACTAAAAATCTTCACACCTTTAGCTGTCTGCAAAAAAAATATATCAAGATGTAAGGATATAAAGAAGAACCCTAACTTAAACAACAACAAAAACTAAGGTTAACCAAATAACCTCCTTCCTATGTTCTCTGATCACCAGTCTTTCCTCCATCAAAAATTGCAAAACACGACGAAGCTGCTTAGGGTGCAGTTTCAAGTCCTTTGCCAAATCTTCTTCTCTCACCCATTGTCGCCTGGCATCAAAGCATCTAAATATCGCTTTCGAGTAGAAGCAAGCAGTGACTGATCATATCAGGCACTTCGAAATTATACATAGTGTTGATTCTTTTACATGCTGATCAGACCAAGTTAATGAAAGGAGCAAACAACTTTTAGCCAAAGTATTTGATATGATTACTAATCAAATATTTCTTGTTATTCTTCGACTTTAATCTGCAGTGTTTCAGAAACCAAATCCATTTATTCTAAAAATAGAGAAGGATATCCCATTATTCCAATTCAATAAAAGAAGATAAATTCCCAAACCTTGAGAGCGCGTCGAGCACCACGACGGCGATTCCAACGCTAATCCGGCCAGTCTTGGGCTGCTTATTATCACCTTCCGGCGTGATGTCATCGTAGAAAGCTCTGGCCGCAAGCCTCACGAACCTAAAGAAGCGATTGAAAACGAAGGATGTAGAAGCAGAAAACAAAACCAGTGGAGAAACCCCTGGAAATGAACAAGGCGATACCTGTTGAAAACGTCGATGCTCATGGTTTTACGTAGCCAGAGAGCGAGGGAGGTTTATGAATACTCTTCGGTCACCATAAAAATGTATTAACGAAATATAGAGTCCACCGTAATTCTTCTTTTACCCGAAAAAAAAAAAAGAGCAGACGACCGTCTATAAATAAAACCCTGATTTCATATTTTTGTTTAGCTTTAATTTCCTTGTCATTTCATCTTCCCCGGCCAAACTGAGCTCGCTCTTCTCCTCCTCGATCTCCTCCCATCCATGGCGAAGCCTCGCAAGCCCAAGAACGAGGACGCCAAGCCCGAAAATTCCGGCCCCCTCGTCCGCCACCAGAAGCTCTGCCTCTCCATCGACCTCGCCCTCCGTCGCATTTACGGGTTCCCCTCTCGCTCTTTTTGTTTTAGGGTTTCGAAGATTTTCTGGTTTTTCTAATTGAGCTTAGTTTATGTATTCGGTTTGGGATTTCAGGTACACTGAGCTCAAGATTACGGTCCCGGAGATAGGGATTGTAGGGCTACACGCCGAGAATTTGGGGATTGAGAGTGTTTCTGTCGACGGAGAGCCGGCGGAGTTTGAGTACTATCCTCACAGTAACAATAGGGATTCCGAGAGCGAGAGGGACTGGAGCTCTGTGATGTCACCGAGCTCGGCTGCTGACGTGGCCGGTTCGTGTTACATTTCGGCTCTTGAGAGAGAATTGGTGCCGAACTTGCTGATCAATTGCTGCAAGGCGTTAAAGGCTGGAAGTGAAGCACATGAGCAGATGGTTGTGGAGAACGAGGCGCAGCAGTCGTCTGAAGAAGCCAAGCAGGTTATGGTTTGCTTTTGCTGTTGCGGTTTCGACTTGGATAGTTGTGCATTAGCTATGCGTGCATGAATTCTATAGTTGCATGTGGTTCAGGGTTTGCTGTCATATACTCTCGTTTAGAGTTTTCAAAATGAGGGTTCCAGTTTAGGGGAAAACGATGCTGTAATCCCACTAGCTTTGAGGAATGACATGTATAAAAAATGGACATTTTTTTGAGGGTTCAATTAGCTCAGTGTGTTGAGATTGGATTTATCTTTTCCTGTGGTTCTTATGTGGGTTGATGTTGGTGCAGAATTTGAGGTTGATTCGTATTGATTATTGGGTAGAGAAAGCAGAGACAGGGATTTACTTCCGTGATAATGTGCTCCACACTGATAACCAAATGCGGCGTGCAAGGTGCTGGTTCCCTTGTATGGATGACTCTTCACAGAGCTGCTGGTAATAATTGTGTGGTACGGCTGTTATTTAAGTAATCTGGTATAGTTTACAATCATTGATATATTCACTGTGGTTACAATGCTGCATGTTCAGCTATGATCTGGAGTTTACGGTGGCACGGCATCTTGTGGCTGTTAGCACTGGAACCTTACTCTACCAGGTGAGTTGTACATAGAATACCTGACATTTCCAAGTTCAATGCCAGCATATTATGTATTTCCATTCAAAGAAATGCACATGCTTTCCAATGACATGCAAAATGTAATTAAACATAAAAGGAAGAAATAACAGATTTGATCCAAAACTAGGGTTAGGTTTTGTTGTCTGTTGGTTGTGTAATTGGTACTTCGTTGGAGTACAAATGTGTGTATATTCTATTCATTTATTGACAATCCCTTCAAATATTAGGACAAAATAGAAAAAGGTAGTTAGGAACAGATACTTTTTGTTCAATATGTAACCAAAAAAGGAAAATTGAAAGGATAGTACCAAAGCTAGTTCATACCGCTTTGTAGACCAATGCCTTGCCACAATATAACTGGGACTCGATTCCTTGTTGGTGCATTATTTGCGGGGATAGCTCAGTCGGGAGAGCGTCAGACTGAATCTGAGGTCGCGTGTTTGATCCACGCTCACCGCAGGCATCTACTGGATTGACCCTCTGTTGAGTGGAAGTTTCAATTGGGTGGCTAGACAAATAATATTCTTATGGGTTATTTACTTTGAGGTGCAAAGTACATCTTGCTTTTGAGTGAACACACAACAGTCACGATAATCTATTATACTAATTTTATCTATTAGTACGAAAATTCTTGGTTAGATGCAACCATAAACGATGGGCCACGTTTCTAGGTTCCTATGCCTCAGCTAGTGGCTTGTTGCCAAACAAAAAGAATAGATTACAGCCTTATTCCTGGATACCAGGAAATGTTCACATAAAAAAATGCACCACAGAGGCAATTGGAATTCCTCAACTCGTGTTCCTTCACCTTTAATCTTGATCATTTAAATCTAAAATTCTATTCCCTCTGTAATATCTTGAGTAATTGTATTACTACATATCACTCTAAGAAAATCCCTGCCCTTAGACCAGGAGATGGACTAGTTATGGTACCATGACAAGCACCTAAATCAAGTTTCATTGTGCTCCTTGACATTTAATTATTCGGTCATAGTCCACCTCTGCGGCCTTTTTTGAACACCTGTGGCATTTGTTTATTTTATGTTTTCTATTGCTTATTTTTTATTTCAGAGTTTGAATTTCTTGTTTCAGAATCATGCTTTTGTATTTCTATTTGTAGGGAATAAAATGGTTACTTATCAAAGGAAGCATAGTGTTATCATTTTGAGTATCTCTTGGAGACTTTATTATTATTCTCTTAGTGAGCTGTGTCATAGGTGGGATAAGGGGCAGATAGTTGCACATAGAATGTAGATCATTGCCACTTATATTTTCTCTCATAGACATTCTCTTTGCAGTTTGTTGTTTATTGTATCAGATTTGTATTTAATTTGTGAATGTTACAAGTTTTTATGACAACTTCTTTTGCAGGTTTTGAGCAAGGATGATCCCCCTCGCAAAACATATGTCTATAGATTAGATGTTCCAGTTAGTGCTCAGTGGATATCTTTGGTGGTTGCACCCTTTGAAATCCTCCCAGACCACCAATGTGGTCTAATATCTCACATGTGCTTGCCAGCACATTTGTCAAAGCTTCGCAACACTGTAGAATTTTTCCATGGTGCATTTAGGTTTGTCTTCCAAGTCTATGACTTTGTCTGTTTAATTTCAAAATGTGTTTTTTTTTTTGGCATATACTTCATTCCATTAATATTATATTCTTATATTCACAGCTGTTATAAGGATTATCTAGCGGTAAACTTTCCTTTTGGGTCATACAAACAAGTTTTTATAGAGCCTGAGATGGCAGTATCCTCCTTGAGTTCAGGGGCCTCCATGAGCATTTTTAGTTCTCAAGTTCTATTTGACGAGAAGATTATTGATCAGGTAACATACTCATGAATGATATGATTATCTTCTTGAGGTTTTCAAATAACAGCACTGTCAGCACAGTAGTGTAGGTCTGTTTTTGGCACATATTACAAAATACCTGCTCCATTCATTTCCTTGCGGCCACCGTGTGGAAACTATGTCCCTCATAGCATGCTTACTGTTGAGCTGATAGGCATAAAATGTTTCATGCAGACTATTGACACGAGGATTAAACTTGCGTTTGCCCTTGCAAGACAATGGTTTGGTGTTTATATCACTCCTGAGGCACCGAATGATGGTAAGCTAGTATTATCTGGGTGTCTGTACTGCTTAGTTGTTACTTGAGTAATTGGTACTCAACTGAGTCTTTCAATTTTTTAAGAACTCTGGCTTTAACATCATTTATTAACTCGTGATGTCAGAGTGGCTACTGGATGGTCTAGCCGGGTTTTTGACAGATTTGTTTATCAAAAAGTATTTAGGAAATAATGAAGCCCGCTATCGGAGATACAAGGTTTTCTTTCTTCTCATAGACTTGCATTTACCGCAATTTAATAATCTTATGCTTTGTAAATATGTCACATTTTTTTTTCCTAAACTTGTTTCATTATCACCGATTCTGCACTTTCCCACTTCCCTTTAGTTTGTTGTGTCTTTGTCCACTTGGAAGGAAGAAAGAAAAAGTGATAGCATGCCACATTCTAATTATCTCATGCTTTGTAAATAAGTCACATTTCTTCTCTCCTACATTTCCCATTTCTTTAACACCGATTTTGCACTTTCCTACTTCAGTTTGCCGTGTCTTTGTCCACTTGGACGAAAGAAAGAGAAAGCTCTGGCATGAGTGTTTTTTTTTTTTTCATTTTCTTTTCTTTTTTTTTTTTAACTCATGCATGCCGCTAATGTTTTGTTTCTGTATCTGCAGGCAAATTGTGCCGTTTGTAGTGCAGATGATAGTGGTGCTACTGCTCTAAGCTCCACTGCTTCTTGTAAGGATTTATTTGGTACTCAGTGCATTGGAATATACAGCAAAATTAGATCATGGAAATCTGTGAGTGCATGTGGTTTGATTTTTCATTACTTTATTACCTCAATATGACTTTCCTCCACCTTTATAATTAACTTATTGAACCTCTTAAAAAGGTGGCTATACTTCAAATGTTGGAAAAGCAGATGGGACCCGAGTCTTTCCGTAAAGTAAGAATCCTTCAAACTTTTTGTTCTTGTATGAATTGTTTTGATGACTAGACGAGGCTCATCTGAATTAGTCTGTTATTTATAGTTGGTTTCTTCTGTTTCATCACACTCCTTCTTAGGATTGCAATGCAGCTACCTGTATACTTGCTCTTTATGTTTCTTATTATTTTGATCCATCCTTACTCTCCACTACATGGCATTCTTTGATGTACAGATTTTGCAAACAATAGTTTCGAGGGCTCAAGATAAGAACCGTTCTCTGAGATCTCTCAGTACGAAGGAGGTAAACATTACTTTTTGAAATATTGTTGGATGTGATGTCTTTTGAGAAAACAATACTAGCAGTTACAGTTTTAGTTACGTCTTCTTTTTTAATGCCATAAATTGTGTTTTGCAGTTTAGGCATTTTGCTAATAAAGTTGGTAATCTGGAGCGTCCTTTTCTCAAAGAATTCTTTCCTCGCTGGGTAGAATTGTGTGGATGTCCATTGCTGAGGTATCATGTGTGTGCTACATATGCTCTTTTCTTTCATGCCTGGATCTTTTTTTCAGATTCATTAATTATATGCTTTTGTCTTTGGTACTAAAATTTGAAGGATGGGCTTCTCCTACAACAAACGAAAGAATATGGTTGAAGTTGCAGTTTTACGTGGTTGCACAGAGATGTCTGATTCAAGTGATTCAACTGTTAATACTAATTCCGAATCTGAAAAGCGTAACAGTGATAGTGGATGGCCTGGAATGATGAGCATCAGAGTTCATGAACTTGACGGTACGTTTGATCATCCAGTTCTGCCCATGGCTGGAGAAACAGTCCAGCTGCTGGAAATACAATGCCATTCAAAGCTTGCTGCTAGGCGCTTTCAGAAGCCTAAAAAGGGTTCAAAGGTTGATGGAGCAGATGATAATGGAGATGCAACTCCTGCCCTAGATATACGCTCCAGGTATAATATAAACTTAATGCCTTGGCAGTTTTCATCGAGTAAAATATTCATCATATTGAAAATTTTCTTTTGGCAGCATGGAATCTCCGTTGCTGTGGATGAGGGCAGACCCAGAAATGGAATACCTTGCTGAAATTCATTTTAATCAACCTGTACAGATGTGGGTATGTATGAGATTGCGGTGATTCTACATGCTTGTATGGAGTTATAAACATGTGGCCATGTGGGTCAATCACTGTGGTACTTGTGCTCAGTCAATTATTTGTCTTCCATATTAGATTAGTTTATCGGCCATTAACTATTTTTATGGTGGTTCCCATATCAGATTAATCAGTTGGAGAAGGACAAAGATGTTGTTGCTCAGGCACAAGCAATTGCAATGCTTGAAACCTTACCCCAGCTTCCATTTTCTGTTGTTAATGCTCTGAATAACTTCCTCGTTGACTCCAAGGTATTACCAAATTCATAGTTATACTAGCTGCAGAATCATGTATCACCGGGAGCGTAAGAAGTTTTGTTTTTTGATCTCAAGGCCTTCTGGAGAGTTCGAATTGAGGCAGCCTTTGCATTGGCTAATACATCATCTGAGGTACTACAATTTATAATTACCTCGGACTGTTAGATACCTAAAATCCTTGATTCACTTGGGGTTCTGATATTACTTTTTTTGTTATTTACTTGCTGTTGTGAGTCAACTTTCATATTGACCTGTTCACTGTGCAATTTTCTTCAGGATACTGATTGGGCTGGTCTACTCCATTTGGTGACATTCTATAAAAGTCGAAGGTTTGATGCAAACATCGGACTCCCCAAGTATGTTCTTTATTTATGTAGGGTTTGAACTGCATATGTGATGATCTTAGTCCAGATAATACCAATTACATTATGTTTCTTGTCAATGTTGCCAGGCCAAATGACTTCCATGATATTCCCGAATACTTAGTACTTGAGGTAATGCAATGAGGTAGGATATGTAATAAGTCGTTCGTCATGACCATGGTTGCTGGTTCATATAATCTGCACGTGTATACGAAATAATGAAATATCTCATTTTATACAACTTATATTCATCAAATAGTATGATACAAGAAAGTGAACTAGAGTCTATTAGAGAAACACAGAGCATGCAGGAACACTATATCACCTGTTTGAACAGTTTGCCTACTTGGACATTCTTTGGTTATTAGAACTACCGTAACATTTCATCACCCATGCTCAGTTCTCAACTGTTATGGACCTAACACTAGTCTGAAACACTAAAAATATGGATCAAGTATGCTCAAGAATCATTTCAAATGTCTGGTACTCATCTCTCTGACATTTCAACATGGGAGATATACATTGCTATCATCATATCTTATAACCTTAAACTATGTGTGTGAACCTGTCTAGTACCCTCTATATATATAATAGTTGTTTTTAGATTTTTACCCTCTAGATAATAATAGTTGTTTTTATAACTTGCAGGCAATTCCACATGCTGTAGCTATGGTTAGAGCTGCTGACAAGAAAAGCCCAAGAGAGGCTGTTGAGTTTGTCCTACAACTGTTTAAGGTAGTCACGTTTTTGCTAGTTCTCATACCTGCATGAGCAGACATATATATGGTTACCAAAAACAGAACTTTCAGGTGGCCAATATTGTCTTACAAGCTATAATTGGCTCACAAACCTGTTCTTTCCAAACTTAATAACCAAGGAAACTTCTATGAACTTATTCCTTGTCTTGCTTCTTTACTATGCAACACGGCCTTCCTTTGACAGTGAAACACTCACTTTTCTACCACAATTTCAATCTGTTTCTAACTCTGTTTTTGTTTTGTATGACAGTACAATGACAACAATGGCAACTCTTATTCTGATGTGTTCTGGCTTTCTTCGTTAATTCAGTCTGTTGGAGAACTTGAATTCGGGCAACAGGTTTGTTTTCTAAAATAAGTCATTGGTTCTATTGTGACTGCCCACACATATGTGCATGTGTGTGTTTGTGTTTATGTTTCTGTAATTTAAATCGAATTTCTTTAAATCAACACTGAAATAATCCTGGATAGTAGTTGATTTTACGTTCAATTCAATGTCTACTTCATTAACATGAGAAAAACATACCGTATATGCAGAGTATTGTCCTTTTGTCATCTCTTCTGAAACGTATTGATCGGCTTTTGCAATTTGACAGGTGTGTTCACTTTTTTCATACTTCATACAATGGGTTGTATGGAGTAATTCCTTTTAATTTAATTTTTCAATGGATGTCCAGGTTGATGCCTAGCTACAATGGTATCTTGTCAGTCAGCTGTATCAGGTCCCTGACACATATTGCTTTGAAACTTTTGGGATTTGTCCCTCTTGTGAGTATATTTTTCACCTAATGAGAATGCTATTTTATAGTTCTTGTACTTGAATGTAGTGTTCTTATGATTGTGACCTGCTACAGGATCGTGTATTTGAACTTGTAAAACCTTTTCGCGATATCAAGGCCATATGGCAAGTTAGGGTTGAAGCAAGCAAAGCACTCCTTGATCTTGAATTCCACTGCAAAGGCATTGATGCAGCTTTGGCACTATTTTTGAGATATTTAGATGAAGAGCCATCCTTCAGAGGTGCTTGTCACTATCTTTTGTGGAAATACTTTCTGAAACGTTCAATCTAACATGTGAGTGTTAGATCCCTTTGCATAACTTTCTATGTGTATATGCTTATTATATATATTCCTTAATTGCAGGGCAAGTGAAGTTGGCTGTGCATGCTATGAGGTTATGCAAGATAAGAGGTGGATCTGATTGTGAGGATGAAGTTCAGAGCCAGACTCTTGTGGCTTTACTTTGCCTACTTGAAGGCCAGATGGCATTTAATAACATCTTTCTTCGACACCATGTATTCTGCATCCTACAAATCCTTGCAGGAAGGTGAGAACACCCTTTCTGTATACACACTTTTACATATTAAAGAAGTAACACCACACTGATGACACTGAAAGATGAAAGAGATTCTGTTTTGTCCTTGCTATCAGGAGTACATTTGTTCTCAACAAAAACCTTTGGTCCATTTATTTCCAGTTAATTTACAGTGAGTTCCATTTTCAGGCCCCCAACCTTATATGGAGTGCCAAGAGATCCCAAACCATTGCTTCTAGGTGATGCAGAAGGCTTACATGTGCAGAAGAACCATTTTGCTGCTTTCCTTCCAGAAAGTAAATCTCAGGAACCACCTTCTGACCACCCACATAATGGTGTGTCTGTTCCTGAAACTTCCAGAGATGCTTTGGGTGCTCCAGAAGCTACCATGGATGAGTTGTCTGCTCCAGCACCAGGAGCTGGAGATGGATTGTCCATTGCAGCTCCAGAAGCATCCATGGATGGCTTGTCAGTTCCAGCTCCAGGAACTCGTAGAGATGGGTTGGCCTTTCCAGAAGCTTCCAAGGAAGATCTTGGGGCTTCTGAACCTCCCAATGATGCTTTCATTGGTTTGGGTCCTCTAGAACCTTTCAGTGATCATTTGGTTAGTGTGGTAGATCCTTCCGCTGGTGGTTTGGGCACTGTGGAAACTTTCAAGGATGTCATGCCAGCAGTTCCTGAACCTTCCAAGGATATCATGATAGTACCTGAACGTTCCAAGGATATCTTGGTAGTTCCTGAACATTCCATGGATAGCTTGGCAGTTCATGAACCTTCCAAGGAAGCAGATACCATAAACAGCCACAGACGGAAGTTGCCGGTTGTTAAGATCAGGGTAAAAAGGTCTGCTACTACTAGTAGGGCAGAAGAAGGCGATAATCAAACTGTTGAGAGATCTCAAGGTGGGCATGCTAGCAGTTCAGTGTCTGTGGATGCACCTCACAGAAATTTCCGTGAAGTTGTGAGCCTTAGCAACCAAAACTTCGAGGAAGTTAACTCTTGTCATGATCGTGGATCACAGATGACTGCTAGCATTGGTAGTGCCAAATTTGCAAGTGATGCTGATGATAATATAGGAAAGGAATTGCAGTGCACTGCTGATTCAAGCAAAGTTTCTGTACAGCCTCAACCAGATATTTCATCACCTAGCTTCATGCAAGATAACCAAGATGCAGAGGTGCAGAAGTATGCAAGCCTTCAAGCTCTTTCGGTTCCGAGGAATGATCTTAATGGCGGTTCTTTTGGCACAGTGGATGTACAGCCTCACGGGAAGGAAAGGGAGAAAAAGAAAGACAAGGACAAGAAAAGAAAGCGGGATAAAGGCCATCGAGATGATCCCGAGTATTTAGAGCGAAAGCGTTTAAAGAAGGAGAAAAAGCAGAAAGAGAAGGAAATGTCAAAATTGTTGAGTGAGAGTGCCAAAGTACCTTCCCTGGACATACCAAGTAAGGAGGTGCTTGGAATGAAGTCTGCAACTTTGCAACTTAAACCGGTTGAGCCCAGTAGATCAAACAAATTAGTCATCAGAACTGTCGAAGCGACCAGGCCGGAGACATCAGGAGCATCCGGAACTAAAACAACCACCCCCAAGATTCGTATTAAAACCAAATTTCGAACTCTGGACAAATCATAGGCTAGCGAATGGCAAGTATGCCTGTTTGTCTATGATGCATCGACTGAGGCGGAGGGTGTAGAGTTTTGTCTTTACAGGATTCATGTTTGCGAATTGCTACCACCCAATGTAGTGTCGCTAGAGCCTGGGAGACTAATGGTTCTGAGATAACTGCTCTCATTGTAATCGCCTTTGGCAACCATACCGGTACTTCAGTGATTACTTTAGTGATCTTCGGTTATTTTTCCGGTCATAGAGTATCATACGTACCCCCGTCAGTTTGCTTGGGTTTTCCACAGAAATATATTTTGAAAGTATGCAGTGCATTGTTTGACATGGATAGATAAGGTCGTGACCAAACACATTGAACATTTCTGAAATTCTCTCAAAATGGATAGTAGGGCGTGCCGAGAATCGCAATAGATAACATGGCTGAAAGATTAGATTCTGTCCGTCCATCACATAACTTGAGACTTTGGAGGAAACCAAGCAAATGAACTGACCAAAATACTGAAAACCCTAAATGCTAAACTCTATTTTGTCAAAAAAAAAAAAAAAATTTAAGTGAGAACTATTTGGCAACCCTTATGAAGTTCGAATCTCAAGCGACGTTAATTGGAGTTGTGCTAATTTATTCTTGGTCGAATCTCAAACGACGTTAATTGGAGTTAAATCCTAATTTATTCTTGGTCGTCAGAGGAGAGGAAGCGTTCTGATAAGATCTCTCAGTGCGGATTAGTCTCTAGACCTGGAAAGCCTTTGAGATACCGTGGTTGATATTCTTAAAAAAAATAAACAAATAAATAAATATTTCTTCACTGTAGCTTTCACTTTTTGTGCAGAATATATACAAATCTGGAATTTCGAATGAAACTGCGACATATAAGGTCTGACCGATTTTTCCATATCAGGCACAAGAAGATTTTTCCATATCAGGCACAAGAAGATTTTCCTGCAACTTCAACCGGATTCTGCACAGGTTCACTATATGCGCTATATTCTACTGTTTGTTCACGAAGCTAGTAGGTGCTAGTGTGCGTGGCTTAATATCCAGCTTCTGCTTTTACTGAAAGTTAGGATCTGGTTTGGGAAGAGCATAGCAGGGTTTGTTGATGCAATAACCAAGGACTACTGCATGTCTCAAACATAGACTTACAGTCAGTAGACCTGATACCGTATATAAAAGATGCAATGGTCCATGTACAAGTCTTCAACTAGATTCTGCACAAGATTTTTGTATCTGGTTAATTAGGAGGGTTTGTAAGTTGATGCAATAACTTAGGACTGCATTTCTCAAACACAGAGAAATAGTAGCTAAAGGCACTCGACATGTTCAGTCCCTTTATTACGATAATGGTAGCTACCATTTTTATTGACAGACGAATTTCATGTAGTACGTGGTACATCATTCCTCATTTTTATGAATCGAAGCGATACATGGTTGAATTTCACAGTGTATCATGGCAGCAAGGCGACTTTGCCCACTTACGACATCATATTGCGTATTCAGCAAGCTACTATTGTTATTGTTATTGTATCATTTTATGAAACTATATAGTCTACGACGCGCTTGATAGAGTTGTTTACTTATTTTGAATTCGTCCAAAGTAGCTAGTAAGGTATTGATGAACACGCATCTTTTTTTCAAAAAAGAAGAAGATGAACACGTAACTAAATAAGACAGAACCCTCGTTATATACAGAGTTGAACGTGTTTGGAGCACTTGCGATGATCTTGTTGTTTGAGGTTTGATATTTGGTGGCATATTTACTTTATGTATTTTTATCACACACGTAACTTATTATTGGCTCCAACTTTCCACCTTTGTTGTAATAATTTGCAGTGTATAGGGTGGAGTTGCAAGTTTGAAAGAACTGAACGACCTCATATAATTGAACTTGCTGTTTATGAGGAATGAGACTGCTGAGAGACTCAGACAGCTCGATCAGTCCAGACGTATTACTGGCCTTCATATATAACCTAGCTAGCTAGACAGCTTCTACCTAACCTAGCCTGCGGGCTAAGTAGCAGTACTCCATAGAGTAACGACCACCCATCGTCTTCATATCAAATTATCAATTGAATTAATTGTAGGTTTAAATTCGATGCTGAAGCAAAGTCATGACTAGCTCTGTGCCTCTGTCAGTGATACTATTCTGCCCACTACCTTCAGTCCTTTACGTCCCCAGCTACACATATTTTACGCCTTTCTTTTCTTTAGAAGCCCCATTGCAGCTCGATCTATATAGCCCCCTCTATCTCTCTCTATACACACACGCATGCATGATCCATGTGCTTGTGCTTGTGTTTGGAAATCCAACGAGTTAGCTACTACATTTACTGCTGCATCTTCCTTTTCCAGATTTGTAGCTTTCGGTACTGTCTCTTCTGTTTTCAAACAGTAGTTCTACTTCTAGCTACCTGCTTACAAATGATTTCTGTACTGCTATTACCTCAACGATATATAAAATAAGATAAAAGAAATCGAGTTGAATGTAATATCTTGCACATAATTCAGTAACTTTTTATCGAATTATACTTTTTCTTGTTTTGGAACAGAAAAAAACACGTTTAATTAATCGACCAAGTAAGAAAAAGGGATAAAAGGAAAGACGTGGTTTTTGAACCTTCAAAACAGCAGACTTGCCAGACTATATATATATCAAGGTCTCTCGTGCTTCTTTACTTTCTAAATCCGTTTACATACCCAGGACATATGGGTTTGCTTTGAAGTTGGCATATTTTCCTTTCTTAGAGGTTAACAAAATCAAGCTAGCTCTTCAGTTAGGCGGCAGCAGCAACCATTACTTGCAAGTTAAAGCTCAACTCGATCAAGAAGGTTGTCGTTTGAACTCCGAAGCTTCATGATCATGCGAGGTAGAGGGCAAGTAAACCTTTCTATATATGTTTTTGGATTTGGTGTGATGATTGTGTTGTAACTTATAACTCTCTGCTGCTGCTGATTATTTTCCCTTATGCACTTCATAATCTCTAGAGCTTTTAGCACTTTTGGTATTCTATGGACTATCGAGCAACTCTGAACCGAAAATCAAGGATGAAGTCATGATATGTGGTGGAAGGGTCACCGTTTTAATTATAGGTCTCTAAGCATCTAAACAGACACGATAAGTTTTTCAGTTTGTGAAAGATAATGTCATGATATTAGACTCTCAATACTAAGTTGCAACGAAATTCTTCTCTAATAAAATTACAATATGATTTTGTTTCGTATCTAGTTCAATGGTTATTCTTAACCTGTGAGTATGCAGTGATGCAATAACTAGTTCACAGTAAATAAATTCATAAAGCTACTGCACTGTAGTAACTATTTCAAGATGGAAACCTAAAATAGTACTATTTGAATTTCTGGGCTTGAGTAACAAAAAGAAAGCCCAGAAAGCCTAACAAACAGAACAAGGCAAGCCCAACGAACAGAAGCTACACCAGTAGAACAAGCAGAAAACCTAGAAAGGAACAAGATTACAAAACCTTGGAAAAACTAATATGGAAGAGATGGAGCGCACGCAGGCTTCTTAAGTTCAGGGAAGCTGAGGAACTGTACCGCCGGGGTTGAGGCGTGGACAGTATTGTGCATCATGCAGCTCACTTCCATCGGAAAAGAATCAATGATTTCAGACGACGTCGTTCACTGATGGAAGAGGACAGAGGGTACGTGCGTACGTAGGTGATACATATATTTACATATTAATTACCGTGTGATTAATGTAATAATCCGACTTAAACACGCATTAATCTTCTGTATCCGATCCAGAGCTGCGTGACTCTTATCTCTACGCATAAGCTAGAACCAAAGCTAGACAAATTCTGTAAGCTTTAAGATTTCAAGCACCGATTCATGTTTTAAGTACTTCAATTTCTAGTTTGCTGTCTCGTTCTACGCATATGCTCGTACTTGTATATATATTTTTCAGACCCAGAAAAAAGAAAATTCCACTAACTGTTTCAAAATGAAATTTTCACTTATGAAGTTGTTTATAAAAGTTTAGTATGTGAGCAGGAAATGGCCTTTCAAGTAGAATATAATGGTCATAGTCATGCTTTGCAATTGAAGTTGAACAGCGTGTTCTACACATGTGTATCAAGTTTAGACAGAGGATATGCTTTTTGCATTGATTTTAAGAAATACTTGCTTCAAGTCTACAATTACTGATAATGTTACTGATTAAGTCATGATTTTCACAGTTGATGTCCATAATTGGTTGATGTGGTTCATGAAAATTACTCCGAGCTACTTTGAGAGCCTTTAAGGTACTCACCTTCCTTTCCAATTGTTTCATTCACTTCTATGCATGTTCATTTGATTATTTACTTGCAATGATTTGATTCCTGATTATTAGAGATTTGATCATCTCCTAGTCGTGGTTATGGCGGTGATCGATATTCTCCAATTGCGTGATCTGTTTGCGTATTCTTAGTGCATAAGCAGACATAATTTCATAGATTATCATTATGATGCTGTAGAAACACCACCTGCATGTTCGGGTTTTACCAATTGGCCTCAGAGCCAGTACTAGTGTTCCTAGGTATATAATTGATGATTGATCCAGCACTCGAGCAATAATATTATTGCAGGATCAAACTCAACTTCGGGTAAGACATGGTAACAAGAATTTTAGGCTTGGCCAGCTTAACTTAACTTCTCATTTAGAATCGGCCAGCTTAGGTGTATCTACTCATTTATGAGATATGTTAGCATAAGCTTCTGATAAACTTCTAGGTACGTAACCTTCTTGTTTCGGGTTTCCTTAATTAGGCACTTGAAGGTGGTTATCCTTCAGCACATTCTTCTTGAGATCGATGGAGGCTGATAGTTTTTCAGTAGAATTGAGAATATATACCATATATTGAAAGCTTGATATGGAAAGACATTAACTTATTTACAAGTACATATATATTATCAAGACTCTGACTTAGTTTGTTGATTTAAGCTAAATATGTGTAACACTACCATCAATTTCTAAACTATCAATAGCTTTTCTGCTTTTGAAAAATGAGGGAAAATGAGATTCAGATAGAGCCAACAAACAGAACATTGCCACACTAATTTGCAAAACTTATTAGGGACGTACTTTTATATTACAAACCCTATAAAATTTATAGAAAGATAGTTTCATCTGATACCAAGTTAGAGATTTCTTTGCCAAAAAAAAAAAGTTAGAGATTTCAAGCTAAGCTCGGTTCATCCACGTTGAATATATGATGTGGTTACATTTGAGGAAGTAACTTGTATTGGCAAACTAAATTGCAATGTGAGATTGATATAGAACTAATAGTCTAATAATCTGTTTTCAGTGTATAACATACATTTATACTTATTAGTTAGGGTATGCTTTCAGTGTTTACTGTAAATTTTGTCAGTTTGATTTCAATTTTTGATATGCCTGGGTATAAGATTTTACCCAACTGTGTACTATGTACTAGCTGACTGAGTGACATCAATATTTCCAAAGCAGATATATACGTAGTTACGTACAGATTTCCGCAGCTTGACAACTAAGCTGGTTGGATTTCTAGCTTTCTCTCCTTCTTGAAGTTCCGCCCTCTTTTCCTAATATCCCGTAGCTATTTGGCACGCCTGTACTTCTTGCCACCTTATTTCAAAGCATCTCAAATAAGATTGGTCACTTTCTCTGAAACTTATCTCCCCACGCCCTAGCTATTCTAGCTATTCTAGTTCTCCAATCAAACTTTAACTTCTTTCTTTCTTCTAAGTGATCGAATTTGTTCATAATGTTCACTTTCGACATTATAGTGTCCAAGACCCCAATATGAAAAAGCTTGTCCAATTTCACATTGTACTTCTCAGGCTGCTTTATCCTATACTTGTTTCATGATTTTCTACCTTCCTCAACCAAAAATTTGGGTGAATGAAATTAGGTATTTGTGGACAGATTCCAAGTGTAAGGACCGGCTCATGCTGTTTCAGATAAAGACAGAGGAGAAAAGGAAGAGAGCAGTAGCAATTATTTCTTGCACTAAATTATTAATGGGTTATAATAGCTAGATTCGACCGCCCCAAAAGCAGTGGTCATTTCTAAGTTCTGTACTAGTGCCCCTCTTCAGAAAACCCTATCGGCTGGGTGCCTCACTACTGCCTCCCACTTCTACGATTTGTCCAACCACTCAAAAACAAAGCTGTGATCGATCAATTGCCATCGTCACCACTAGGGTTTCTTTGTTTTTGAAGCTTTACCTCTTAGGGTTTCTCAGCTTGATTGATATTGATAGGGTTTCTCAATTACTGGGTTAATTGGATGATTTGTTCTTCCCCTTAATTGGATCTCTCCGTAGATGTTGGAAAAGTAATTAAATACAATCATAATGTACTTCTTCATAGTTTTAGATCTTAGATTTCCTTTAATAGGATCTGAATTTTTTAAGACTTTGTTCTCTTCGATCTTGCTCTGCATCAACATCAACAGAAAGCCCAGAAGGTAAGATCATTGGTGCTAAAGAATCAAGAGAAATAGTTCATGACTGCGTTTCTCTGCTTGCTATTAGTTTTCTTGTAATTAATCTTCATTTTTCTTAGATTCAGTAGTTTTACATTGCAAAGATGATGAATCTTCAGGTTTGATTAGCTTCTTCTTTTTCTTTTCTTTTTTATTTAAAAAGAAGAGAAAAAAGGAGATGATGATGATGATTATAGAGCTCCAGAAGCAGAGCAATGGTAATTACAATCAACAGCTTTAATTAGTTAGGGTTAGGGTACACATTCAATTTCTGAGTCTCCTTTCATCACTAGCTTACTGCAAAGATCTGGATCTGTGAGTTTGATTTATCCTTATCATGTTTTGTTTTGGTGAATAGTTGTTTTGAATGAAGAGCTGGTGTTTCCAGGTTGGGCTACTTTTTTCGGAAAGCTAACCAGGACTACCTATAATTTAGAACAGTAAAAGAAGGATTCAATTAACTCGGACAGGAGTTTTAACCTGAAAAAAAAAAAATGTGCAGATAACTCGATGAATAGGTATTATTGCTCTTCTGATATATTTCTTCTGAACTCTGAAGTGCTCTTTGGTGCACCGAAACCAAAAGATAAATGGTTTGATGATGTTGTTCGAGCAAAATGAACCCTTGGGATGAAATAATCTCAGTTCTGAACTTCTGAAAGTATTTTCTGGGTTGGTCTGTCTTACGCTATATATTTGAGAATTTAAACTTCAGACCATGGCTCAATTTAAGGGATTTAGCGTCTCAAGTATTTGTGCAGCAAAATTTGTGGAATTTCATAAGCGAAGCTGAAGATTAAATGTATGACAGACAAAATGACTTGAATTAGGGAAGATAAAGTGCAATGGTAGCTGGTATAGATTGAAAAGAAATAGGCTTAATTCAGTCCAGAAACAAGATAAAACAATAGGGTTAGGTGTCCAGAACACATATATCGATGCATTTCAATTAGAGAACATGCCATTGTAGGTCAAGGATGGGTCTACCATCACCAATTCACCATCTCCATCCTCAACTTTAAACCCAGGGCCTTCTTAGGACTTGATACCTAGCTTTCTCATTTTTGTTTGCTTTGTGAACTAGCAGACATCATCATAAATAGATAAATAATAACATTTTGAATATAAAAATGTGTATCTTGTATACTTACTCTGTGGACTCAAATAATCATTTATATTACGACTATAAAATCACTTTTATTTTTAGATTCAACCAGAATATGATTTTAAATACTACATATGATATGATGTAACGTATAATAATTGAATATAATTAAGAAAACAATAAATTAGTTGCTTATAGGCATCCGAAACCAACTAATTAGTGTTGCGGAATTAGACACAGCAAATTGAACATTTTACTATAATTTATTTTATCAGAAATTTTACGACATTTCGGAAGGTTTTTTGACTATTACACTTTCCGTTATAATCTAACTTTTAAACAAAATTCAGAACTTGAAATGCTAAAAATTCAAAAATACAATACAATGAAAGTTATCCTCTTAAATCTTTTCTATAACGTATGGCCGTATATATGTTATTAACTAGTGACTATTATCAACCGTTGTTGCACTGATCATTCATATTTTTCTTGAAAAAAAAAATTCATGAAATTCTCTAGATGACGTGCGTTAAAATCCAAATGGGCCCGCTGTTATTTCCAAGCCAATCAGTCACTCCTAGCCTGACTGTGCAATGCATATGTGTTCCTTTTTCCATTCTTTCAGTACACTGCATATATATATATATATATATATATATATATATATATATATATATATATATATAATTCATTAGTTTCTTCAATTTTCTTGTGTGTGTGTATAAATTCTCTTTTCTGATGCTTTTGTTGCTCAGTTCAACATGTCTTTTGCTCATCTCACCAATAATTTTTCTTGGTTTAGCGTTTCCAGTTTACCATCAACATATTTCTTTAGTACTACGTCCTCGATCTCGATCTTGTATCTTATTTTCCTTGGTCATATACCTTTCTGTAGTTTCATTTAGGATTAGCTTGAGATCGATGTATCGGATCTCCGGCCTTCAACGGATGATATGAACCGATTAACACAGATATGTAGCAAATGAAAGCTAAAAAGAGTAAAGGGCAAAACATCCTAGAGCAAACACACACATATTAACCAAGCTTGGTAGCAAGTCTAGCCGCACGTACGGCCGTGGAATTGGTTCATATCAGATAGACTTCTTTTTTTTCCTCCACATCACCTCCATATATTTGTCTATTATTGATCAAATATCGGCATATCGCAGTCAGTCGCTACCATGGCCTCTACTGTTTAGCACCACAAAGAGCCTCGATGATCAATTAAGCAACCAAAGACTTTAGAACTGGATATAACATATATGGCATGTGGCAACTGTTGGAAAAATGGTGAAAATCACCATTTTATTTAACCAATTTAAATTGGATAATTTAAATAGGTTATAAGGTGAATAAAAAATAGTCACCCAAATATGGTTACTTGAAACGTTTTTGGATTTTTCACCTTTCCTTGACCTTTAATTTTAGACTTTGTTACAACATTATGTAACAAGTTCAATGATGATTGAATTTTGTAACTAAAGAAAGACAAGAGTTGACATGTTAAAGGTTGTAACATATCAAAGAAAGTCAAGGGTTGATATGTGAAAGGTTGTAACTTATAAATATGGATATGACATTCAAGTGGTGATCACATTCCTCCATATATAAATAGGTGACACTTCCTTTATTCTAAACATACATCCGAAACATAAAATTGATAGTCATCTCCTCCTCTCAAAGAGTCATCTTTTTTACTCTAGTTATAGTTGTTATGGTGATAGATAAAATATATTACAAGTTCGTCGGGTGTTCTTGGCAGCAGTGCAGCTCCAAAACACAAGCAATCGTTTTATCCTGGGAGACAAGTGTCATCAAACATTTTGCACCGGTAGATGAGGCATAATTTGTCTTAAGGAAAGTGTGAAAGACACACGACTCGACTTCAACATTTTCTCTGGTCCTACATCCGAGTTGATAGCATAAAACGATATTTGTGTTTTTCGTTTTAAGGTTCTAAGGGTTCCAAAACACTCGATTCGTTTTCACAAATTCCACTTCTCCTTTAATCATGAGTCATAACCAAAGTTGTTCATAGTAATTGGTTTCATGTTCATCATTTCATTATTTATAATTATTGTTTAATTATAAATTGGATTTATGGGAATAATTATTTGCAATATCTAACCCCTTATTGTTACAGCAGCTCAACCACATCCGGCTGAAAGTTTCAAATGTTGCCATCATATATATCCATCATGCACACCTATATAAGTCAAGCCGCAACTTCTCTACTGTCTTATAATTTGAAAGTTGAGTTTCAAATATTCTTTCTACTTAGATACTATACATATGCTACTTCGATTGATAATTTCTTTCATACTGTAGGATTGTTTTGATTACATTACAAAGAATTGGACATCAGATCGAATATGATTATAACTCTTTCGGCAAGTTAGCCCTAAAGACTTACATATGCCTTGATGAATTCCATGGAAGATGGTAGGTTTATAACTAAGCAAACATGTTTGCATATTAGCTACATTCAGACACATTAAGGTTCTCTATCCCTTTCGGTCATGATAATATATTCTTATTTCGTTCTTAGGTTGAACCTCTCTTGAAATAATATTGATCAAAAGTTCAAAACTTTCAAACGTTCTGAAAACAAACAGTATCCTGTTCATTAATCATGATCTACATATATACACGTATGTATAGATTTAATTCTCAATTCAGCATCATATATAGAACTTTTTAGCAAAAATGCTACAGGCACATACATAAACTAAGATGCTAAAGAATATAAGATCTTATATATTACCTTAAGTTCAAAGCAGTGAATGAAGTTTATACAATAATTAAAGTAAAACACAGTTCAGTGATTGAGCTCCCATTAATTTGAACCAAACTTGTTCCTGATTATCCTTTAATAAAATCAAAAAGTCATATATAAGTATCTATAACTAAAATTCTGAAATATGGTTCTGTAAGTCCAAAGATGTTGCTTTCAACCAAATCTAGTGCAGTCCTTTAATAATTGATGGGATCACAATCATACCTTTAACAATTATGGAAGGGATTAAACATTCAAGTCACTATTTTTCTTATCGTACTCATATATATATGCATAAGAAACTAAGCTGATTCATTATTCTCACATATACTCAGAGTTAATGCATTATATATGTCAGCATGGAAATGAAGTCATAGGATCATTTGTGTATGTTGGTGTCACTGGATCACTTCTGTGGAAGCATGCATGAATTCAAACTAAAAAGTTGAAGTCATGTCTACTCAGTCATATATCTAGAGAGAGATAACCCAATGAGGATCATTAGTTAACAAAACACACGAGCATGTATATACACTGTATGTATATGATTGATATATGAGAAGTGAACCTGCTAACTCTTTATCAGAAATAAGTATGCCTTAGAAAAATCAATGAGATAGATGAAAATTAGGTGTAAATTAAGGAAAACATAATTTTTCATACAATCAAGGGGAAGGATATAGAAATCCATATCTTACATCATGGTAATTTTTCAGGGAACTCCACATTAGTTATCAAGAAGGTACTTAATTTCCACATCTTACATTATTCCAAACAGAAAGAAGAAGGCAATTAGTACACAGGTACATACTGATAGATATCAGAGATATTCGCGGTGTTAAAATCCATTATGAGTACTACTGTTGTAGACCTCCCATGGTTTTCCATAGAACTGAGAGTCTGCAAATAACTGATGTTGCTGCAAATTTTTACGGTCTGTCAGAACTGATCAAAACCAGCATTGGGCGCAAGTATTATAGGGATTTGATTATATATGCATGTTTGTTATACAGCACAAAAGAGTAATGGAGTAGTAGTAGTACTAAACATACCTCTTGTGAAATTGATGCAGAAGTGTTTTGCAGAGAATGGACAATGGAAGAGAGACTCCACTTTCCCGTTGTCACCAAGTTAGCTGCAGCATCATGGCCATCAATTTCAATCAAGTCTTGATGAACTACTCCTGCAGCCCCAGCTGCTTGGAAGTTGCTCATTGGCTCTTCCTCAGCAAGTACTTCCAATGAAGATTGATTGTTCAAGTTGTTGTGGCTCTGAGTCCCTCCAGATTCTTCTCCGGTTTGAAATGTACTCCAAGAACTTAATTGGCTCAGGTCCAGCTCCATCTTCTTTGCCTGATCAACATCATCACATGGCTTTGGCTGTCTTCGCTCCATCTTTTCTCTCGTTCTTTCTTTGGCTCGTGCTCTTGCCTTAACCCTCGACGCCTTTGCAAGAGGGTTAAAAAATGCACTCTTCTTTGGTTGCCTGACAGTCCTTTTGATCCGATTGTTAGCGCAAGACGATGAAGAGGGTTTCCGGCTTATCTTATCAATAATTTCATCAGTTGCAGCCTCATCGGTGCCAGATACAACTTCACACTCAGAAACTGAGCTCTGGTTTTCGTTCTGACCGCTCATTTCTCTTACTTTCCCGATTTCAGGTCCTGCCTTGTTGAGCAACCACGCCACGGTCTTGCTGGCCTTGTCAAAGCCAAGCATGTCTTGCAAACCAAAGAAATTTCTGGCAACATCCAGGGACAATCTCATTCTCCGGTCCCTCAGTCCTCGGGCGGTTCTAATCTTGCTGTGCCGGTCCTTCTTGCAAGATCTTCTCGCCATCGGGATCAGTTTCTGTTGTTGTTGTTGTTGTTGTTGCTGCTGCTGCTGCTCACCTTCCTTACTCATGATCAGCAACTGATCATCTTTGTTCGAATCCCACTCGACCATAGCAGTGAGAGGAGTACCGGTTTGATGATGGTGATGATGACTGGCTGATAAGGTGTTTTCATGAAGCGACAAGGGCTCATGGTGGTGGTGGTGGTGGAGTAAAACATCGTCGTCTTCCAAGGGAGAGGGGAAGTAGACGAAAGACAAAGGAGGATGCATATGATGATGAGTGTTTTCTAGTAGATCTTGATCTTGTTTGGAACCGGAAACAACTGAAGCGAAATTGCAGTTTGGATTGATAGTAAGGTCATTAAGAAAAGGCCTACCTTGGATCGAAAAGGGTTGATCATGAGCAAAAGCGGCTGGTTCGTAATAACTGTAATTCCCAGTAGTACCAGTGCTAAAAACGTTTGAGCTATAAGGAAACATCGAATGATGTATATAGCTAATATCTGGTTGTGGTTTTCAAGTTGCAGCTCAACCCTAATTAGCTGTTAGTACTACTGACCGGCTAGCGAGCTAGGTCGACTTGGTTTGGCTTGAAATTGATGGATCTAACTGAGAAGGACAAGTGCACAATTGTATGAGAGGATTTTACCACAGCGAAGACCGGAAGGACTAGCTTTGAGAAAGACAGCCATGTGTGTTTTGTAACAAATGCTGTTTTTACCAGCAGCGAAAGCGTTGCTGCTGGCTTGAGAAAGACAGCTGCCTCCTCCTGCAGATATATAGAACACAGTCAATACTACCGCTCCTAATTCCAGTGTATATACACTTCTTCGTGTCTTATTGACTGTAAGCTTGCTTCAGAGAGTTAGCTAGAGAGATTAAAAGGGGAAGAACATGTACATTAACTGCGGTTGAAGACCAGAAGGACTGAGAAAGAGATGTTAATGGAGGTTGAATGCAGCTTATATGAAAGAGAAGAGAGAGATCAGATAGATGAAGAAGAAGAAGAAGAAGAAGAAGAAGGCCAGGAGAAGGGAGCTCGAGGAGTGAAGAAGGAAGCCATGAGTAAGGGGGCTATTTATCGAAGACAAGGAGCTTTCTTTTTCCTCATCTTTTCTTCATAAAGTTGGGTTTCTCTTTAGAGCCAGATATTGTAGGAGGGAAGTGGGTGGATAGGAAAAAACACCCTAGTATTTGTATTGTACCCCTTCACGTGGTTCCCAGGTGGGAGAGAGTTTTCAATCATAACATCCCCACATCGATAATTTTCTCTCTTCACCCTCTCACTAGTCACTACTACTCAATGAAGTCGACCTTGAGTGCATCAACTCCACAAGGAGGGGCTTAATTTTATGTTCACTTTTCGTCCAGCACTCTATGATTTTGTTTCTGAAAGATGCAAAACAAACTTACATGCTTTATTTGTATTGTGTTTTTTGTTTCTCGATTATTTGTATCTCGGACAAAGTCATTTACCATTGTATACATTAAGGTATCGTAGATGACCCCGTTGTATACGACTAGTTAATCTTGAGGAGTATGAAGAGACTACGTACACAGACCTAGAATGAGAATCCAAGAATGATGCAGTTTCACCAATATATACTGACAATCGATCAACTCAACCAGCTCACAGATTATATGAGCATCTATTATGTATGTCGTGTTTCCCATTAATCTGTTCGAATTCTCCTAAAAATCATACATCATCTGTATAGTGTGTTCTTCCTCCAAGTTATGATGACCAGTCCCTCCACGTGGATTTCTCTAACACACTAACCCTAGGAGGGGCAAAACTGTGACCACTGCCTCTCCCTCATAGGGCAATACCCTTTGACTGTGGAGGGCATCTAAAACTATGCTCCCGTCACTGTCACCCGAAAGGTTCAAAACTAATCTCTCTTATTATGTAAATGAATGTCTCCCACTATGTTTCTTATTTCCTTGAAAAAGAGAAGAAAATAGTTTGATTGGGTAAGCCAAAAGAAATGGTACTTCCCTCCCATGCGTTCTTATCGGGTTAGCTTTTCTTCTTCTCCTTTCCTCGTAATGAAAGCTGCGAGCTAGTGTTCCTCTCAATCTCACTCACTCACTCATAGTTGCTTATGCTTGTACTTGCCACTAACAAAGAACCCTAGCCTACCCCTCATCTCTAATCATCTTTCATGAAATTGGCAATAGTTCTGGTCCATTTCCAATTGAAAGAGATGAGTTCATGATTAGAGATGAGTTCTTCTTTCTATTTATGCATGCCGTTCTTCTCCCCTTCCCACTTATATGATCACCATACACACCACCATCTGTCACTCATTGTCTTTCTCTTTCTCTAGCTTAGCCTGACCTCTTTAGACTTGCATGTTCACAAGGACCACACAATATGTATATATATGTGTGTGCATATACATATGGTATATGTATTATCGATCCCACTGTATTATTTCATGGGTTGTTCTGGGGTTGCTTTCAAGGAGGAGATAACTATGAAAGAAAAAGAGTGACGAGCATACCATTTGTGTGTGATAGTGAAAGTGTACAATATAAACCCTAGAAAAGTGCTTATAGTGTCTCAGTGCTTTCATGTCCTTGACTGAGTTGCAGCCTGTGTGTCTGTACCGTATTCAAGTCCGTGGTTGACAACACAACCTAGTGAACCTACCTAGCCAGCTTTCATCACACACATCTATCTATGCATGCGTTCACTATTTTCTTTGTTCATCACCCTTTTCCCAGATCCATGAGTTTTAGGGGATGAATTAGTTTCCTATAATAGCAAATGAGTGTGGGCAATTTGTAAAGGACGAACGTACTCTTATGTAATGCTCTATTTGGCAATTTCGTATTGCCAAGTATCTCACCCCATTTAAGTTTGATAGTTAGGCCGGTCTCCATTTTTTGGAAGTTTGTTGTTAGGATGGAAAATTGAGTCGCAAGGATAGAGTCCATGTTTCTTTTTCTCCTTGTTATCTTACTGAAAATATATATCTTCCTACATGATTTTGAACCCAAACAGAGCAGAGAGAGCGCTCAGAGTAGGTAGAATCATGTAGGTAAAATAGCTAGGTAAAATCAGAATCATGTAGGTAAAATAGCTAGTACTCGAGTACTAGCTAGCTATTAATTTTACCTGTGTAATGTAGACATGCACTCACAATTACTGCTCGATCGATGCTTAGCCCATTTTGAGATCGATACTGCCCAATCTCTAGCTCGATATCTCTCCTGGGTTATTACGTAATATCCAAATCAAACTAAGCAGCTAGCTACAGTAGATACGTATGAGCCAGAACTACCTTTTTTTAGTGTTTCATCACTTTCATGGAATCACGGATGATATAAAAAGAATTGAGAAGTCTTCGATCACTGTTTAGGGTTGCAGATAACTTGAGCAATATCACGTCGTATGCATTTGTTCTTCAGCTTCTAAACCAATTGCAACGTCCTAATTAAACAAAGGTGATTAAATTAAAGAAAGACGGTGCATCTACATCGATGGTCTCGATCGAACTAACTCTCTCTATCTGGACAACATTTCAGATCGAAAAATTAAGCATACGTACAATAGAGTTACTATTTAATTATTTAATTATCTGGATAAGAAACTTAAATTATAGAGAGGTGCATGTCTCCTCGATACCGTTTGATCGATATTATTATTGTTGGTTTGCTCAGAAAAGAGAGAGATCGTAGACAAGAGTACATTTAATCATCTGTTTATACGTCTCTGTAAACGGTGTCTTTTCCTTTGGGTTTTTGTGTTCTGGTCTGATTCCTGTGGAATAGGAGAGCTATTCAGAAACAAATATATGAATTATAACTCGTCGTTTGTGTGATTGTGGCCCTCTTTGCACCACATAAAACGAAATTATGTCTAATTTCAGACGTAATTACAGATAAATAATCCAATATATAGTCTTCAGTTTTCACTGTTGATCGATTTATGACAGAACATTGTTAGAATCTCAGTATGCATTGATGGCTTAGCTGATCTATATAATATATATCTTGACTCTGGCTGCTAGCTAGTCTAGTCAAAGCTGCTTATACATACTGCTTTATACATCTGCGACTTGATTATGAAAAATTACTTAATTCTTAGTGAAGGTATATATATAGATCAGTTCAAAAAGTATAAGGACGGTGGGACAACGATCAAGATTATCATGAATAGCTGATCGATTTGGATATAGATTAATAGATAACCAAATGATCTCTAGCAGCTTGATGATGATAATTAGATGATATGATCCTCTAAAACAATGGTTTTTATTACAAAGCGTGTTTATGAAAACAGTTTGCTACTAAAAAGTTCTTGCACATACAACGGTGCACTTTAACATTGCAATATTAGGGCTAGTTTGGTATTATTGTGACTCTTAAAAAATGTTGCTGCTGTACTGCGAAATAATAGTGTTTATTAATTTTAATAAAATTTATTAATTTTTAGTGTTTTTAGTGATAATTGTTTTTAAAAGTGCCAATTATCAATAATTTTTTTAAAAAAAAAAACTGTTTTTCTTTTATTCACCAAACATTATAAAATTTGAAAGTTTGGATAGAAGCTAATTTTTTTTGTAAATAAAGTTTAGAACTATTCATATGACCGTCATGCATATATACTAACTAGGCAGTATACCCGCGCTTTGCTACGGGTGTGGTATTGATTTAGTTCAACTCAAAATGGAGAAATTATAGAATTAGTCCAGTTGATTCAAGTCTTCAACAAAAGATCGACTGTCGTATGAACTATCCAAAACCACTATTTTTTAAAGAACATGTTCTGCATTTTACTTGAGCTGTTATTGGGTCAAAAAAACATATGACAATTTTCAATATATGCCAAGATTATTCAACAACAAACCTTAGCTAGCCTCCATAATCATCGAAGAATGCTGAAATCCAAGAAATAACAATAACTCAAAATTCATAAGAAGAAAAAATGGTGAGTCCATGACCATAACAGAAAAACTAACATGTAAAAGTATCATCAAACTTTTTCAAATGATGATTCCAATGTTCTAGTATATCATCAAAAAGTTTGATTGCGATTTCAACTTGAATATACAAAAGAGTTGTAATATACTTTAATACAAAGAAGCTGTATATGAGAGCTCAATGTTCCTTAAATTAGCTCATAAATTCAACAACTAACTACTGTGTAAATCTGTAAAATGATAAAGAACAAATTATTATATCGCATAAGACTTGCACATTGCATACAGATAACTTGGAGTTGTAAACGAAAGAGAAACAATTTTTAGTATTAAAACAACAATACAGAGCTTGAGAAAAAAAAAACTGTAGAGTTCTCTATCATAAGCAAAAAGCCAAAGAATAAGCAGACTGCAATACTGTTATTCGTCTCACAAAAACATAAGATGTACCATTTACTTTATTTGTTTTCTTTTGAAAGCTAGTACTGTATTTTTCTTCATTAATTGCTTAGTATCCTAGATCATGTGTTTACTGGCTTTCAAAGCATACATCATTCATTACTTATAACTAATTGAAGTTTTCTTTACTTTGAGGCATAGTTAGATCAGATAAAAATAAGACATTATAACAATACTAACTTTATTGCACCCTTGTGTTATATTGAATGCAAAAACCTATCTCATTTGGGCAAACAAACTTTTAGGATTTTATTTCATATATGAGGTTTGGTTTTATTGTTTTCAGCTTAGTAACCCTTAGTTATTCTCTATTGACTTGAATCCCAATAATACAATGAAAATAAGCAAAAAAAAAAAACTATATAACTGTCCATAACATAAATTGACGTAGACAAATCAAGAGAACTTGATCACCTCTTACAAACCGATAACTCCATTGGAGGAAAGCATTGCAGGACTGGTTAGACTAACCTTGGACGACATCAATTCTGGTGAAAATTCTAACCTGAAATTCAATATTGTAGCATCTCAGTGGAGATTTCAAAGAAAAAAAAAACAAACAAACAAATACTACTCAACTATGTAAAGCAGATAAACATAAACATGACCAAAAGATCATCAACAAATGAAAACCTAGAGAAACGCAAGAACAAAGTGATATAGATAAATCTAAAATAATTTACAGTTGTCACAAAGCAAATAGTACATAACTGAAAAATGATAAGTCGCTAACCTTTAAGATCTCCTATTTGAAGTTACTTACATTGTGGCTCTCCACATTGACAACAGTAAAATTCCTCTTTAAATCATAGAGCTTTTCCAAAAGCACCAACATGTAATTATAGACATATATTAGCTCTTTATATACATTCTCACGTAACCAAAGTTTATCTACCGAACTGAGAATGTGAAAGCAAACAATATGATCCTAACTAAAAATAGGAAGTAAGAAGCCAAAGACCAATTCTTTTTGGTTAAAATGAAAACATGACCAAAACACATCCAAAATATATCGAATACTCACCATATTTAAATCCCATACTTCGCTATATTTAAATCCAGTTTATCATTCATCTTCATGAAAATCAAAGATAAACAGTGTACGCATAGCCAATTGGAAAAATAATAACAGTATTAGAAAGTCATATATAGTACCAACTTTGAGAAAGACCTGAATCGAAAAAATGCTAAATCAAATGTAAAACCCGATTAAAAAAGAAAAAAAAGAAGTGAATGTAAGAAGTAATAAGCATACCTAGAGAAATAACTCGATCTCATTATCCTTCTCTTTCCTATCTCTCGGCTCGTTGACAAAATATCTCGAAGCAAAGAACTCAAGAGCTTATTCTCGAAAGCTGGGTCCGATCATAACTTAAAGACAGAAAGAGAGAATATTAGTATAAAGAGAGGAAAAAAAGACATCGCTATGCAAAATTTTGATGTTTTAGTCCTAACTCTCATAGACCCAATTCAATAGAATGAGCAGACTTAATTACGTCTTGATCAATATTAGATCAAACCCAATCCCCCAACACGATCTGCAAGCTATTTCACACACAAACTCTCAAATTAGATTTTCTGGATTATTAGGGTAATTTAGTTAGAAGCAGTAAGCATATTTATAAAAGTATCTCGATCTCTCTATCTCTTTTTTTTCCTATATATAGAACATTTGTATGAAATCTCTGGAACGCTGTATTTGAATGCATAGAGAAAGCGAGAGCTTAATCGAAGAGGTGATATTCTTGTACAGTAAATTGGGTAGAGGAGAGAGCTGGGTTCTATCACACCTTGTTGAAGGAGACATCCAAACGAAAAACATAGAGAGAGCAGAAGGATAAGAGAAAAAAATGAAGGATCTCGAGATCGCTCTCGATTCTATCTCATAGAGGAAGAGCCAGAAGAGTCTAGAGAGGGTGAGAAAGATAGAGCGAAGGCGCTGCCGCGAAATAAAAAAAAACTTTTTAGATGAAGAAACACAGTGTGAACAGTAATTAAGAACAGTACTGTGAATAGTAAATTTAGTTATGTGAATAGTTAACAACAAATAGATATATAGTAAATATGTGAATAATAGAAACATCTAAATGACTAAATTTAATCCTAGTCATCTAATAACATGTGAAACATGTGAAGATACACATCGTGAATTAAAAACCGTTTTCACATAGTCTCGTTCGTCTTGTTTAAAACAGTCTCGTTCGTCTTGTTTAAAAATAAAGAAAGAAAGAAAGAGCATTTAGCACACAATGGTTGATACACGATACCATGAGATGCCTTTAATGTTTTTTTTTTTTTTTTTGGGGGTAATAATGCCTTTAATGTAGTTGCATGGTGGTCCTCACATTTGAATGACTAAAATTACTCGGTGTAATTGCACGCCGCAGGTACAATAATTTTGGAAAAGATGGTCTCGTCTGTAATGGTTGGTTTCCATTTCGATATATAAAACCTACAAGAATGTAAGGCCCAACGTGGATCCAGTTACCACACCTCCTTGTCCTTCTTCCTGGATCGCCCATTCCACCCAATCCATAACTCCACGCGCCCACGCCGAGTCCCAATTTCCACCTGAATCAATGTGGTTTGCACGCGCCCCTAAAATGCACGATGCACTATTTTCCCGCCAATCTGTAACCCAATTCGGCGCCAGAAATTCACTTTACTCTATAAACCCACTTTCAGAGACTTGAATACTCCCTAATTCTGTCTCTCAGAAAACAAAACCCTAACTGCAGATCAGCCATGGATCCCAATTTCGAGGACCAGAGCAAGCTTCCGGAGCTTAAATTAGGTAAAGCCAGCAAAACCCAAAAACCCTAGCTTTTCTGTTGTTCCCTTTTGATTTATTTGATTTAATTACTTAAAATCTCAAATTCGGTCGTGGGTATTTTGTAGATGCCAAGCAATCTCAAGGGTTTCTGTCATTCTTCAAAACCCTCTCCCATGTAAGTTTTCTATTTCTGAAACCCTAGCTGTGTTTTTTCTTTTTCTTTTTCTAATTGCTTGTTTACATATTTGTGTGGATTTTAGGTACATATGGTAATTAATTTAAAATCAAGAGTGATGGAAATAGAATAATTGAATTTTTTTTGGGTATTAGATGATAACCCAATCATGGTGTAGATTATGTGCTTGTGAAATGACTGTATAGAATGTGTTAGAGGATGTTTATTCTTATAACTGGGTTTTGGTTTCTGTTGCAGGACCCAAGAGCTATCCGATTGTTTGATCGTCGGGTCAGTTTCACTTCTTGGTTGCATTAACCTTTCTGTTTTTGTAGGTGTTATTATAGTTATTTCTGTGAATACATCACTTGACATTCTGCCTAAAATATACACTGTTTTAGGACTACTATACTGCTCATGGTGAAAATGCTACTTTCATTGCAAAGACCTATTATCGTACCACCACTGCTCTCCGACAACTGGGTAATGGATCTGATAGCCTTTCCAGTGTGAGTGTTAGTAAAAACATGTTTGAAACAATTGCCCGTGATCTTCTACTGGAAAGAACAGATCATACTCTTGAGATTTATGAGGGTAGTGGCTCGAGTTGGAGACTTGTGAAAAGTGGAACGCCTGGAAATCTTGGAAGTTTTGAAGACGTTTTATTTGCAAACAATGAGATGCAGGATACCCCAGTGGTTGTTGCACTGTTACCCAACTTCCGTGAAAATGGTTGCACAGTGGGGTTAGGATATGTTGATCTAACTAAACGGTCTCTTGGGTTAGCTGAATTTCTTGATGATAGCCACTTTACAAATTTGGAATCAGCTTTAGTTGCACTTGGTTGCAAGGAATGCCTTTTGCCCATAGAGAGTGGAAAAACTGGTGAAATCAGAGCATTACATGATGCATTGACTCGATGTGGTGTGATGTTAACTGAGAGGAAAAAGAGTGAATTTAAGATGAGGGATTTGGTTCAGGATCTCAGTCGGCTTGTCAAAGGATCTATTGAACCTGTTCGAGATTTAGTTTCTGGATTTGAGTTTGCGCCTGGTGCATTGGGGGCATTACTCTCTTATGCAGAACTACTTGCTGATGAGAGTAATTATGGAAACTATAACATCCAAAGATATAACCTTGATAACTATATGAGGTTGGATTCTGCTGCTATGAGGGCACTTAATATCCTGGAAAGCAAAACTGATGCAAACAAAAATTTCAGCTTATTTGGTCTTTTGAACAGAACCTGTACTGCTGGAATGGGTAAACGATTACTGCACATGTGGCTAAAACAGCCTTTATTAGATGTGGAGGAAATCAATTCCAGGTTAGATTTGGTACAAGCATTTGTGGAGGATCCTGCACTTCGCCAGGATTTGAGGCAGCATCTGAAACGTATCTCAGACATGGAACGACTGGTGCACAATCTGGAAAAGAAAAGAGCTGGTTTGCAGCATGTTGTTAAGCTTTATCAGGTAAATTAATTACAGCTTTATTATTTTGTCAGATTCTCTACATTGATGTTGTTGTTTTAACACTTTGACCTGGTAAGTGACTTCTTTTGCTTCACTAAGAAACCAAAAGAGACCGTGCAGCTGAATAATATTGCTCCTTAGTTTTGGTTTCTTATTTCCCTTTCATGCATGATGGGATCTTGTCTGCATCAACAATAAAGTAATGATTGATTATCAAAATATAGTTTCACTGGCAAGAGATTTTGCTTTGTTTAGAAGCCAATATATTGGTGCGAATTTTATACTTATATTATAGTTGAAAGCATCCGTCTTTTTTTGACTCGTATCTTCTGAATGCAGTCATGTATAAGGCTTCCATACATCAAAAGCACGTTAGAGCGATATGATGGAGAGTTTTCCTCTCTGATCAAGGAAAAATATTTGGATCCCCTTGAATTGTGGACTGATGATGGCCACTTAAATAAGTTCCTTGCTCTAGTGGAAGCTGCTGTTGACCTTGATCAACTCGAGAATGGAGAGTACTTGATAGCATCTAGTTATGATTCTGCTCTTTCTGCACTAAAGAATGAGCAAGAGTCGCTGGCTCAGCAGATACACAATTTGCATAAACAAACTGCTAAGGATCTTGATCTCTCTATAGATAAGGCATTAAAGTTAGACAAAGGCACACAATTCGGACATGTCTTCAGAATCACAAAGAAGGAAGAGCCAAAAATAAGGAAAAAGCTTACAACACAATTCATTGTCCTGGAAACCCGAAAAGATGGAGTGAAATTTACTAATACCAAGCTTAAAAAGTTGGGGGATCAATATCAGAGAATACTGGAAGAGTACAAAAGTTGTCAGAAAGAACTGGTTAGCCGCGTTGTTCACACCGTATCTACTTTCTCAGAGGTAGATATACTTTATTATCGTTGTGCATAATCCTGTCTCTTGTTGCATTTGATTAATGGATTTTTTATTTGCAGGTGTTCTGTTCTGTAGCTGGCGCGCTTTCTGAATTAGACGTCTTACTTAGTTTTGCTGATTTGGCTTCTAGTTGTCCTACTCCTTATACTAGGCCACACATCAGTCCATCGGTAATCAATTAGTTTTTCTATGTCTTGTTTGTATCTTTTTCCCTTATCAATCTGCATTTAGTGATAGAATGATTATTGACTTACTGGCTATAATAGGACGTGGGGGATATCATACTAGAAGGGAGTAGACATCCTTGTGTGGAGGCTCAGGACTGGGTCAATTTTATACCTAATGATTGTAAACTTGTGAGTGTTCATGACACCCACGAGTTGAATAAGTTAATTATATTTCTGCTTGTTGGAGTGGCTCATCATATGTTTATAAATTTTGCTAATCAGGTAAGAGGAAAGAGTTGGTTCCAAATCATTACAGGGCCTAATATGGGTGGAAAATCCACATTTATCCGGCAGGTATGATTTTATTGACATACTATGACATTCACTTTTGAAATACTACTCTTTTGTTGAGTAGGACTAAAAACACTGCTCTTTACATATGCAAATATGCCTCTCATGTCTCATCCATGCGGAATACTGAAAACAGTTCTTGTTATTTGTTTCATGAAATCCTATTCTAGTTCAATCACTATTAACAATTCACTGGATTTTGTTTGCACTGGCAGGTTGGTGTGATTATTCTAATGGCACAAGTTGGTTCTTTTGTTCCTTGTGAGAAAGCTAGCATTTCTATTCGTGATTGCATTTTTGCTCGAGTGGGTGCTGGTGATTGCCAAGTGAGTTCCATGTTATAGTCTATTGAAGTTTGACCTTCTTTAATATAAAAGCTAGTTGTATGAACTGATTCCACATGAGTTGAGTATTATGCTATTTAACTGACATGTTAATAGGAAAAGGACTAAGAGGTAGAAGCACCAGTGCCTTACTAAAGTAAGGAACTGATTACTTAGTTTGTTTTCAATGTATAAGCTACCCAGTTTAACTTCTGGTTCACAATAATGGACATCAGAAAGAAATGCACCTATATCACAAGTTATTTATGTATATGTGCGATTCTAAAATACTTGGAAGCATAATTTAGATTTCTTGGACAACTTGGATGAAAACTAGTAAGCAGGAGATTTTTGCCAATAATTTCTTAGTTCTATAATGAGAAATGTATCACACTGAAATTTCACCAACTTTTAGCTTTCTCTTGTGTATAATCGTTCAGATCAATGAGAATTATGGAAATTCACCAACATTTAAGAAAGATCTTTTAAGTATCTTGCCATTATATAATTGCAGCTTCTATCAAGTCCTTAAATCTGATCAACATGTCCAGGTTGGCATGGTAATCAATACATCACTGGTTACCTCTGTTAAACCTATGCTGACCAAAAGTTGAACCTGTGTTGGGAATCGTTGTCTCACATGTGTTTAAATCTGTGATTGCCTTAATGAGGAGAGCAGGACTTTTTTTTTCTTTTTCTTTTCTTGATCATGGAAATTCAATTATGTTTTTTTTTTCCCTTTCTAGCTACGTGGAGTCTCTACCTTTATGCAAGAAATGCTTGAGACTGCATCTATACTGAAAGGATCTACAGATAAGTCACTGATAATCATTGATGAGTTGGGCCGAGGGACATCAACTTATGATGGATTTGGTAGGTTTTACACTTGAAGTTCTTTATGGTCCATTGATGTTGTATATATTGATTATTGCTCTTGCACAACTCAATGGCAGCGGTCTTGAATTCAGATAAGATAGCCTGTACTCTCCTTTTTACTTCCTTTAATGACTGCTCACTAGTTTTGACATTAATAAAAGGCCAGTCGGTTTGGGTTGTGCTAATGTAGGATGCATTCAAGACATGTTCATAAGCAAGAACTAAATGTCAGTGTTGTTGACAATTTTGTTAGAATGGCTAAATACTTTATGTTATTCCAATTTGGTAGTATGTTACGTATATCATAAGCTATGTACATGAATCTATAACTAAAGGCACAATAGCAAGAATGGACAAATGAGCAGTGTTCAGAGAAGATATTGAGAATATGGTGTATGTTTATGTTTGTTTTGAATATGATGAGCTTTCTGTTGGAAACTGTCTTCCTGTTTTAGAGTCAGCATTTGTTGAAGAATATGATGATCTGGTTGGTGCTTTTTTGGCGTTATCTACATCTCGTTTAGTTTAGTTACACTTAATGAAGGTTTACACATGTGTCTCAATATTTATTTTGGTGGTCAGGTTTGGCTTGGGCCATTTGCGAGCACCTTGTTGAAGTGATAAATGCACCGACTTTGTTTGCGACCCACTTTCATGAATTGACCGCATTAGCTCAAGAAAATGCTGTTCATGAGCCTAATATGAAGCAAATTGCTGGTGTTGCGAACTATCATGTTAGTGCACATATTGACTCGTCAAGCCGCAAGTTGACTATGCTGTACAAGGTAGATGTATTCTCTAGTCGTTTCCCAAGTTAATAATAATGAATCACAATTAATAAATTTTTTACAGATGTAGCTAAGTCGGACCATGTTCTGTAATCCTTATCGCATCTTCTCCTTCATTTTTATGCTGGTGCAAATGTGTCTTGGTTAAGCAATTTACTGAATCCACTCATTTTTTCCTCCGATCACTCTTTCCAGGTCGAGCCAGGGGCATGTGATCAAAGTTTTGGTATCCAGGTTGCAGAATTTGCAAACTTTCCTGAAAGTGTTGTCTCCCTTGCTAGAGAAAAGGCTGCTGAATTGGAGGATTTCTCTCCTACTGCTATCATTCCAAATGATGCTAGAGAACAGGTACTTTAAACATCATTTCACTATCTAATTTGACATTTTGTTTGTTCAAGCTTTCTTTATCTCAATCGATAATCTGTACATGGTATCCCACAAAACAATAATGGTTGGTAGCCAAATAACCAGTTTCAGTACTTTTTTGGTCAGCATTCTTGAAAATCATAATCCTATACATCTAATAGAAATCCAGTTTTGTCAAAGAATGTATCTTTGATAATATATCATGAAGCATACAACTAGGTGGGAATTCATTATATGATTCAAAAACTATGATCTACAGGTTGGTTCCAAGCGCAAGAGAGAATATGATTCTGATGACATGTCCAGAGGAGCTGCTCTTGCGCGCAAATTTCTAAAGGAGTTCTCTGAAATGCCATTAGATACGATGGATGTACAGCAGGCTTTGCAAATAGTAAACAAGATGAAGGATGACTTGCAAACGGAGGCAGTAAACAGCCAATGGCTACAACAGTTTTTCTAGCTGCTCATCCTCAAAATGGTGCCAACTTATATTTTGGGATTCATGTAAAGCTCGTCTCTGTAAATGGGTTGTTTCTCAGTTCCCCAACAATTTTGTGCCACTTTCAATGTCTCTAGTGCAGCTGCACCAGACATCTATGATGTTGGGGTAACTTTTCAAGAACTCTTTTTCACCTCTGACTTCTTAATGGAAGTAAATTTCTCAGAACTGTTTTAGCGTTGGCCATTTTTATTTACCTGTGTGCTAAATGGAACTGGGACCTATACTTGACGAATGAAGGCAAAGATTTTCAACTGAAGTGAATTGACAAAATAGTCCAACTGTCAAGCTCTTTGATCTTGTCGCCAGTAGGACCACAAACAAGCCTCTATGTTGTCTGACTCATTCCCTTCACTTATCCATACATTAACCGATCGTACGACATGTCGTGTTTCAAGGCAGACAACTTTATCCCTGCACACGATACGTAATTACAATTGGGTAGCTGAAAGCAAAGCACTGGTGCTAGTGATGTCGAATTAAACTGAAAATACATGTTTGGTCAAATTTGCTTTATGTGCCATGATTGAGAATCTGGTTGTTACCCAAACAAGAACTTCAAGTCTTGGTGGAGTTTTTCTTCACTTTTTTTGGAAGGCAGTGTTTTCATTTTCAGATCTTTCTGTTTCTTGATATAATGTGATTTCCTTGTCTGCAAGTACATATGCTCATCAAACAATTAATATCTAGTTTGTCATTTCAACACTTCAAGTTGTGATTGGAGCACGCAGTCACAATTTTATGAAAACGTTACCGTGTATAGGAATATGTTTTAGATTACAAACGATCAATAGTCTTTTAGAAATTGTAATCCATATTGTCTATTTATTAGTCTTTATCTCTTTGTAATTAACAATTATTAGGATTTATCCTATCCTTCACATCTCAATATCAATTATTAGGATTTATCCTATCCTTCATATCATCATCATATTGAGATAACTTACTTTAGGAAAGTTTTGGGAGCTCCATTATGGATTGAAGGCCAAATAGGTCATTTCAGCCTACAAAATGATCGGAAATTACCGCACTAAGCAGGCTGCGACACACTGAAAGCGTGGAGTGAAAGCAAAGAGAGGGAGGCCAAACCAAGAGCAAGGAGGGAAAAAGCTTCGTTCTTTGCGAAAGAGAAAGAGAGAATAAATGCGTTTTGTTTTTTATTCATCAACAGAAACTGAGAAAGAGACCCAATTTCTTAACACTGGAAAATAAAAACACCCACCACCCCCTTTTTTCTCAATCCCCCACAAATTCCCAGCAATCTCTCATCCATCCCAGAAAAGAAAGCCAACACCTTTATATATATATTTGTTGAGGAAGAAGAAGAAGAAGAAGAAGAGGAGTTGAACGACGTCGTTTTGGGGGGTGATGATGAACTGGAGGAGAGTGTTGAATTCCGTGCAGGCCTTAGCAGCCCACAGCCTGCTCTTCACCTTCATGCTGCTGCTCGTTCTCAAGCTCGACCATGTCGTCTCCTACTCATGGTGGTCCGTTCTCTTCTCTCTCTCTCTGGTTTTATAGTTTTGAATTTTGATAGTCTGGAATTGCTCTTTGTTTTGATTCGAATGCAATTTGGTTTTTTGGTTTATGGGTTTTTCTTAGAGGTGTGTAAGAGTTAAGAAAGTTTGGGAATTTATGAAATTTGGTTAGCAGGTGTGATGGGTTCTTTTTTAATGGGGAGTTGGTTTGCATGTGAGAGTAGCTATCATTAGCAATTAGTGATAAAGAGTGTAGTTTTCGACTGATGGCGAAAGGAATTGACACGTTTCTAATGATTTGAAGAAGCAAATTGATTTGGGAAATGAGTTCACTGGTGACATAGGTGGGAACAAGAAGGTCCCTTCACCACCAACTTGATTCAGAGTTTACATGGGATTGGTTATACTACTGCAATGCCTTCTGCATTACCAACTGTTTTTGGTAAGAACCCAGTAGAGTATGGAAACAAGCTGTTTGATGCCGGTGGCTTATTGTTAGAACCACAACCCTGAGGGAGTTTGTGTTGAGGAATACTTTTGATTGGACAAAGCTCAAGTGTTAGTCGGGCGGTAGTTGTTTTAAGAAGGATCATGAAAGTTTGAATCTTTTCTTCTAAATTGTGATCTTTGTGGTGAGCGTCTTACTCATTTTCATTTTTTGCCCTCAAACTCTTCCCACCAACACTGTAGGACTAGGATAATATCTCATTGGGTGCGTCCAGTAATATCTTCAACTCAAGGAGCTATCGATAAAATGTTGTCAGTATATATGTGGCTCTAAGCATAAATTGTGTTATCTCGGATGGAATGTGAGATGTGTTGATTGGACACAGTTCTCTAACAAATTGGATCATGATTGTGGTCGACTGTTACTGGCAAATACAGGCTAAAAAAACCTCCTTTTGTTGATTATTTTGCTTAGATGGTTTGAATAAAATTCATCAACTCTTGGAATCTGATTTGGATGTCGTTGCTGCAAAATGTTGATATAAATGCGTGGTCTGACTCACACACAAATAGAAATACAGGCTCCTTTAAAATTTATAATTAGATTCCTCTCTGATTATGTTTCATTTTGTATGCAGGATAATTTTTTTCCACTTTGGATATTTCATGCAGTTGTTGCCCGAGGAAGATTCTCACTACCTGCTCCATCAGTTCCGCACAGTCGTCATGTAAGTAAATCATGTTTCTTTATAGCTTCGGTTTTGTATTTCATAAGATCTGATACTCTACTGATATTAAGATTTTTTTTCTTTCTGTTGGACAGTGGGCGCCATGTCATGCTGTTGTGGCCACACCATTGCTTATTGCATTTGAGTTGCTCCTCTGTATATATCTTGAAACTCGTTACGGTACGCACCAATCTACAGGTTTAATTCTACATCATTTTTAAAAAGAAAAAAGAAAAAACAAGATATTTGGGGACTGATACCCCCAGCATTTCATGTGTGGGGAATTTATGTGGAAGAGGTAGAGCTGAATGAGGTTGGAGTGTTTTTCTTCCCCCCCCCCCCCCCCCCCCCCCCCCCTCTTTCTTTTCATGTACCACACTAAAATTTCTACCAAGCCAGTATGGCGTCAAGTTCCCAGTGTTAGTTCTGATAGTATATTACCTTACAGGTCAGGGTTTTGCAGCTGTCAACTTAAGGGTTGTCTTTCTTCCCTTACTGGCATTCGAATTCATTATTCTAATTGACAATTTCAGGTATCTCCTTTAACATTTCGTACTCTTTGGTTTTATCTTTCAGTAATAGACTACTTCCTATTTGTTACTTTCATAGAGATAGAGGTCATGCTTAGCTCATCGGTTCTAAATCATAAAAAATTATGTAAAGAGTGTTTTTCTTGCATTTGATTCACCTTTACCACCCATTTGGCTTTCCAAATAGAACCTGACCACTTCTGTGTCTATCTGTAACTCAATGTGACAATTTTCTACCTCAATATCCATTGTTTTGTCCTATTAAGTTATGTCATTTGGTTTTGGAAAAGGAAAAAAAAAGTGTGCGAGCATCATTGGTTTCCTTCCTAATTCCTATGTCTCTCCCCATCCTTAAGTTGTAGTTTTAAATTGTCTTGTTGTGACTTGTGGCAGAAAACATTGATTCTAATCTGAGCTAATAAGATTAAAGCCAAAAAATTATTAGGCAATATTATGAACTGGAAAAGAACTTATTTCACATTGTTTCATGGGAGGAAACATCAAATATGCATTCTAGGTAATATAAAGATATAATTTAGAATATGAAAATATGTATTTCTTGACCATACCCTCCCGCATATATGACTTTTCGATGCATCTGTTTGATACCCATTTTTTTAACAGGATGTGTAGGGCTCTAATGCCAGGGGATGATGAGAACATGAATGACGAGGCAATATGGGAGACGCTTCCTGTGAGTTTCATTTCATCAGTTGACTAACTGTCCAATAAACCTTATTTTGACCACATGATGTTATGTGTGAAGGTGGATTTGATATCATTTTCCTGTATTCACAATATTTTATTGTGAATGCTTAATCTATTTTGCGCCACCATTCTATGAAGAAGATAAGTCTTCTACAATGCATAGGAGTGATTAACTTCAAGTGAAATATCTAAAGTTTCAAGTGATGATTGATACTAAAGTTTCCAGTCTGCATGTGACATCAACTTTGTTAGCGCAGATTGCAGCACCAGATTTTTACATGATACCATGTGTGTTAATATTGTCTTTAACTGTCAGCTGTGGTTGTCTGTTGTCAAATAATTCAGCATCTCAGTTTGGTTTAAATTAAAATGTTTGATGTCATATGTAAGTAGCTTTTGAAATGAACTGATTGTCATCCCTGAAGACTTGCTCTGTTTTCAAATTCAAATTTCTTTTACACATATCTAGAAAGTCTTTTGTTGAAGTACTGTCATGGTTTGTCATTCTGTTTCTTGTAGCATTTCTGGGTTGCGATCTCCATGGTTTTCTTTGTTGCTGGTACATTCTTCACCCTGCTTAAGTTATCTGGTAATTTCTCTTACTCCCAGCCCTAATTGGTAACAGTGAAAGGCATCTTCCCTTATTACTCATCTGTTAGACCCTTTCTCTGCATTGTTTAATCAATAAACTCAAATAACTAAAACATAAGTAACAATCTTTAAACAATTGCTACTTATGTTCTTCCTTACATCAAATATTGCAGGTGATGTAGATTCCCTTGGTTGGTGGGATTTATTTATAAACTTTAGGTATTGTCTCTGTGCCAATTGTGCAATATTTCCTATTTGACGGCTGCCTTTTTCTTGTTGTGTTAAGAAATTTTTATTCATGTTTTGGGGCTAAAAGGTGCATACATTCAACAGTATTGCAGAGTGCTTTTCCTTTCTCGTCTGTACAAAGTGGTCTAATCCAGTAATTCATAGAAATTCCCACACAAGAGCAGCTACTTCATCTTCCACAACTATCAGATATCTTGACTGGAACAGTGGTCTAGTAGTTTCTGCAGAAGAGGATCAGCATCAAGATAGAATGTGTGGTCTGCAAGACATTGGTGGGCATCTTATAAAAATTCCTGTGATTGGTTTTCAAGTTCTCCTATGTATGCGTCTTCAGGTATGTGATGTTTTTGTGTTGTAGCATGACTCTTGTAACTACAATTCTTATAAACTAACCAACCTAATTTAAAAAATTTCAGGGAACCCCCGAACGTGCTAGACATATCCCACTTCCCATTGTATTCTCTCCTCTTTTTCTACTACAAGGTGTTGGTGTACTATTTGCTGCATCCAGATTGGTGGAGAAAATTGTACTTTTACTGCGTACTGGAGCTGGCACAGGAATATATTTTAGATTTTCTTCCAGAGCACACGATTGCTTGGGGTTTTTGCACCATGGTTCCAGGTAAGGATCTTGGGTAAGCCGGATTGTCAACCTATTAAACGCTAGTGGTACATATGTGAATGCTCTGGAGTAATTCTTATTTGATAGTGTTTTTATGCAGGCTACTTGGCTGGTGGTCAATAGATGAAGGAAGTTGTGAGGAAAATGCCCGCCTATTTCATGAGGGGGCCTCCGGGTTAGTAACTTAGTATTGTTCTTTATCTCATTTGTGATAATTGAACTTTAGACTCCAGGAGGTTTGATTGTTTTAGTTCAAGAAATAAAAGAAAATCACTGGTTCTATGGGAGGCGTATTGATTTTCATTCTCATTTCACCTTTAAGGCCCTCAAGAAATGTAATACATTTTGTATGCTTAGGTAACATTATTAGTTATGTTCATGTTGATATGGCGGTAATTATTTGTACAACTATGGATCTGCTGCCCCTTGCCCTGGGTTTGTTTGATCAGCAATTTGCTATCTATGATTAACCTAACTTAAAGCATTTTAAAAACACAGCCGAAGAAAATTTTCTCCTGACCTGGTTATTTGGGGATTTAGACATTTAGTGATGCATCATATCTTACTTTGGGAGTTTTTAACTATTTCCTAGTGTTACAGCTGTACTACCGTACACACAAATTTCTTTTATATGTATATTTTGTTGGTATTGTGCAGATACAACACTTTCTGTGGTTATCCACCAGAGATAGTGAAGAAAATGCCTAAAAAGGATCTCACAGAGGAGGTGATCATCATCTTCATTGCTTATGTGTCTGTTGTTAGAGTTATGAGTTGTAGATTTGTATGCCTATTTTCCCCTCTGCCTCCCTGATCTGAGATTATAAATCATTCTACAGTGAAGTTCTTCTTTTGCCATTGCCAAAACAATGTAATCTTATTTTGTGTTTTGCTTTCATCATACAAATATCAGGTATGGAGACTTCAAGCAGCTCTTGGGGAACAGACAGAAATCACAAAATACAGTCAGCAGGAGTATGAAAGACTTCAAAATGTAATGTATCTCATCCTTAATCAATTGTATTTAGTATTGTGACTCTGTGGTGTAAACTTCTGGATTTAACTGCTTAATACTTTGAAAGGCTGTCTTCTACTGTTCCTTGTTCTTGTCATTTTGTCTCTTTTTGCTCTGTTGCTTGCTTTATATTGTAATATAGTAATCTATTGACACTATTGTACTAAACGTTCAATGAACTCGACTTGGGTCATACTTTCTCTTAGGTTAACAGGCTCGAGTGTCTTTCTTTAAACTCATCAACACTTTCTTTTATCGGTTAAACCATCAGAACTAGGTACGTGCATTTGTACGTGTATATGATAGAAATTTCTATGATGCTCCTGTCAGGAAAAAGTGTTATGTCGTGTTTGCTTCGAGGGAGATATCAGTGTGGTCCTGCTACCCTGTAGGCATCGCGTCCTTTGCAGGTACCTTCACATATCATGGTGCTTGTAAATTTGTCAACGTCTTTCGGATGGTATAAAATGCTCATTGTTTCGCCATTTTGTGCAGTTCCTGCTGTGACAAGTGTAAAAAATGCCCAATATGTCGTGTTTCTATTGAGGAGCGCTTACCTGTGTATGATGTCTAGCTTGGTATCAGTGATACCTTGCTTCAGTTTTTGTATGGCATGGAATTGGGGTACATAGGGCTGGACGGTAGCCTCACTCAAGAACGAATCTAACACTGATTATACTCTATGATGGTGACTGGTCATTGCAGCTGTTTTTAATTAAGCAATGCAAGGATTAGGAGATAAACAAAATGCAGTTCCTTTTGAATATAATTTGGTAGCTGCTTTCTCTTTTATTTTGAGCTTTCAAATTGTAAATATACAGGAATAGAGTTTTCTTATAACAAGTTGGACGTTTTCAGATGAGTCGAATAGAAAGATGTGTGATATGTTATCGAGAGACAAACAGTTCGGAAGTTTCCGGATGAGTTGACATGCCAAGTGAGGCTACCATGAAAGTGAGTGTAACTACATCCATGTCTACGCATATGCTAATGATGTCCATGAGCGCTTACTCCAAAGTTAGGAACGGTGTCTCTTCAAGGGAGGTTGATCTCATACCGAAAGAATTTATATGCTTTCTCAATCTTGATCTTGTGGGAACAGATTACTCTGACTTTCTTCCCCAAAAAGAAGTCCAAGACCTGATTTTTCATCAATGGATGATACTTGTCTTCCCTTACTTAGCCGTTGACTAATTATGGTATCCGTGGTTTAAGTACACAGTGAGATCTTAGCGATGCATAATTGTTTATATGGGGAAATTACCATGCATATGTATCTTAAAATAAACATTCACCTGATATGTATAGGTTATGTCCCGAAGATCTGCTCACTCACAACACGAACATAGAACAAGTTTAAACACTGTTTTAAGTTTTAACTAACCACTATATATGGTCGAGTTAATAACAATCTTGATTGAAGTTTAAATATATTCTTGACCGCTTGGGAGAGGAAGCTTACAGTTTAAATCTCATTTTATTCCTAATAACTTGAAGGACAAAGCGTTGTGATATGATTTTTAACTACGATGTTAGTAAAATCTCTTTCTTTCCTTCTATAGAAAAAGATTTAACCTAAAGTTAAAAATAAAAATATAGGCACTAAAATTACAGTAGGTAACCGCAGTAGATGTGGATGAGGCAACATCATCAATTAAACATTTTCCAATCAGGGCATGTGCTCTGCTTTTGAAAGAGGACCCCTAATCATCTCAGTTTCTGGAAATTTTACTGTAAATAATCAAAACATTGGTGATTAGTATATTTGGGATACTCCGCCTCACCATAAGTAATTAAATCCCTAATTTATCCGGAGCACCACACCCACCTAAAGCTGAGACCTTTATACCCTTAAAGGCCAACCCAAACCCTTCCAAAAGCCTACTATCCCTTCTTGTTCTTTCATTTGTTTTCGGCCAATTGGGTGTCTATATCTCGCTGATCTGGATTGGTTCTGCACAAATTGGGTTCTGGGTTTTCTAATTCAGGTAAAGTTCCAGCTACCCAATTCTTTTCTAGATCTTTTCTGAATTTGGGTTTTTGATTTGTGTCTAGTATTTCAATGTGCTATGGTTTCTATTTGAATGCTGAGAAATGAAATGAAACGAAAGATGGATTCTGGGATCGATTAGGTGCTGTAATAGTAAGAAAGAAACTAACTTTAGATTCAGCTGGGCTGAGAAATCTCAATTCGTTGATAAAAAGTAGCTTAATTAGGTTTTTTATGTGCTGAAGTATTGTCAAGGAAAACTGTAAAAAACCCAACAGAATTTCCTTATTTTGGTTAGTCTCTTATCTGGAAATTAATGAACTCTTGTTGGATTAATTGGTTAGGCTATGGTTTACTGTTCGAGGGAAGAAAACCCCACAAATTTAACTGGAAAAGTCTGGCATTAGCGTTTCGAAGAATGAAAAGTGCTGAAGAGTCTTTGTAGGGGGAATGGTTGCTGAAGATGATAGGCAGTGGCATTTGTAGGATTAGAATTGAGCTTTGATTGTATTGGAAATGAGTCGTTCCCCTTCATTTTCAGTGAAGTCGGAATTTAGTCCAAAGCTTGATCCAGAATCTTTGCAGCAATGGGTTGTGGCTTTTTGCATCATCAGATTTGATCTTGAACAGGGTCAGCTTATTGAAGAGTGTTATCCACCTGGTTGTCTTACGCAAGATGAGGAGCTTGAAATCGCTTTTAGTTCATTCCCAGATTCCGTGTCCCAGCATCAGAATCGCTCAAGCATTCATGACTGTATATTCTTTTTCCGGTTTCGAAGGCGGGAACGTCCTCAAGTGGACAATGTGTCTTCCACTGAGAGTGATAAGAAGTTTCCTACAAATTCCCCGGATGTAAAACCCCCTAGAAGTTCAAAAAGTAACAACAGTTCTGATACTTCAAGATACATGTATGGTTATGTCTTTAATCGACAGAGACACGATGAGAGGCTGAAACGAGGTGGGGAGCAGAAGTCAGTGGTAATTTTGTCACACAGTCCTTTCTCTAGTGTGTTTAGACCTTTGTTACAAATTATGGGTCCTCTATATTTTGACATTGGAAGGAAGGCTCTTGAGCACATTGCTGCTTATGTTTCAATGTGGCCATGTCCTGTACCTGGTAAGCTGATGGAGCTTCCTATTGGGAATGCTGCTTTGAAAGTGAACTTGCCACCTGCGCATTGCTTGCCCTCAGAAAGTCGGATGTTGTTTGAAGAATCTGCATCCTCTATGGCTCCTTTCCTTCCTAATAATCAGTCAGTCCCACAGGGTCTTTTTCACGACTCGGATCTATTCGCCATCTTTAGGGGTCTATTGTTACAGCTTTGGGTTTTGTGGGAATTGTTACTTATTGGTGAGCCCATTCTTATCATAGCTCCAACTCCTCCACAATGTTCTGAGGCTGTTGCTGGTCTTGTGAGCTTGGTTGCACCTCTACTTTATAGTGTTGATTTTAGACCTTATTTCACCATTCATGACCCTGAATTTGCCCAGCTCAACTCGCTTCAGGAAGGAGACACTTTTCCTCCTATGATTTTGGGTGTCACTAACCTCTTTTTCCTTAAATCTCTCCGTAATATGCCCCACATTGTTTCAGTTGGAAGCCCTGCTCCTAGTACAAACCGGCTTGCTCTTTCTAGTAGGTCCTCTACGGGAAGACTTTCCGGTAGACCAGAAGGGTTTGGTCTTCAACAGCTTTCCCTTAAAAGATTTTCTCCTTCAAACTTGTTGAATGCCGTCAAGTTGAGGAGAGATGGTCCTCTTTGTCTCATGACAGAGCATAAGGAAGCCATTTGGAGCACTTATGCTGCAACAACTAAGCCAGACACTTCTATCTTAAATAGGCTTATAGATGCTGGGATGTCACCACGGGTTGAGGAATCAATGTCAGTTGTTAACAATGAGATACTGCGGCGTCATTTCTTGGAGCTCACCACCAACTTTTTGGCGCCTTTTGGCCCATATTTTAAGACTAGAACACCTTCAGAAGGATCTTCTCCTTTTGTAGACCCTCCTCCTCTCACTCCATTTAATGATGATGAATTTCTGGCAAGTTTATCAGCAAGAGGACCTGGGAAGTTTTTATCAAAAAGGATGAGATCAAACTGGCTGGACTTATACAGGTAATAATTGCTAAACTCCAGATGTATTGTTAACTACCACAACTTTTCCTCCTCATCTCTACAGTCGGTTCTCTTTACTAATGGTAAGCATTTATTATGTGTTATCTGTCTGTATAGGCGGTTTCTGCAAGGGCCCAACTTTGCACCATGGTTTCAAAGAAGGCGTACTGTTGCTGAACAAGAGCAACATAGACTATGGAAACAGGCGAGAATTAACACCGACATACATCAGTTAATATCTAATATGTCGGAATTGGAAGTTGTTGATTCCTTCGATGCTATTGAGAGACATATTCTTGGAGAAACACAGGTAAGCTCACCATGCTAAGTATGTTATCTGTATTAGTACCTTTCCAAGTCCAACCAAAAAAGAAAGATTCAGAAACTATCTCTAAAAACGTCTTCATGAGGGTCCATTTAGCACAGTTTTAACTTTAAAAAAATGTTTCCTTTGTTAATTTTAATTTTTTAGGATGAGTTGACATACTTATGTGAGTTGTTTAAAGGTTGAATTGGTCAAGTGTCCGGGATTTTTGGTTTACAGATCTGCTGGGTTTTGTTTATCTTGTGATGTGTTATCTCTTGTAGGATTTTGATAGGATTTGTTTTTCATAGAATCCATGGTGCGGGTTAGTGTATACTTTCAATTGTGTTTGTGTTTTAATGGAATTATAATATATTGATTGCTGATTCAATGGTGGGACCCACACACGGACCCAAAATGGAGTTCAAAGAAAAAAATGTCTATCAGTTTGAGAACAATCCATAAGCTTGTCCGTCATTTGAACATAGAATTGTGCAGATATTTTCCCCATTTGGCCATATGTTGATGCTTTATTACGCTTTCAGCTTACAGATTCTTTGCTCAAACCATTTGGTTCATGTTTCTATTACGTATTTTAATGGATGATTGTGTGGAATTTAAGTATATTCCTTTTTCCAATCCTATTCACTCATCTGCTGCAGCAATCTGGAAATGATGGCTCGGATAGCACAGGCTCTACTGCGACTTTCCAAAAGCTAAAGGGAGATCTGCAGGCAGTTTTTAATGTGCTTCCCAAGGATGTGCAACAACTTCTACTTCTTAACCCAGAAAGGGCAGCACTTCTGAAAGGGACCTCTGAAGATACCAAACTCCCTGGGCTTGCACCTATACAAATTGGATTGCCAACTTCACCAAGGTAGCGTGCAAAAATGTCTCGGAATCTGTATCGACGACCTGCTGTCAAAGGACTGGCCTTGTGATTGATCTGAAGCTTCCTTGTGTTACTGAGCTGAGAGCATACTCCCCCGACTTAAAGCACTATTTTGACCAGGTTAGTGATACTTGATCCCTATTTCCCTCCTAACGATATCTACTGTTAACGATATCTACGGTTAGAGCTTCGCATTCCTTTTCTTTTGAACTCACTACTTTTCCTAAAACAGCCGTTCAAGAAATCAAGGATTTGTCATACAAGTCGTCCCTTTCCCAGCACCACTCAAGAGGATTTCTCTTCTTTTCAACCTAGAAGCAGCTTTGGGTGCTTATAATTCAGGGTAAGTTGGAACTTGCCTTTTCTAATGGAAGTTGAAGATTCATGTTGTTGCAACTGTGTAATTTAGTAATTTGTAGAATTGAAGGGGAAATAACCTCCAACTTGTAGCACACATCAATGATCAATTCAATATTGTCAGACCTCTCCCTCTCAGAAAGTGAAAGATCTATTTATTGTTTTGTTTTTGTGTCCAAACAAAAATGAGTTGGCCTTGTTTTTATTTAAAGTTTAACTTTTGAATACATTTTTTTTTTCAGCAACACTAATCATATGATTTTGACTGAAGCTCTACACAAACAACTCATCAAGTGCCTCAATTTTTGTCCCACTTTACCTAAAGCCATTTTTGTTTAGAGCTCTCTTTCCACAGTAGTAAATTTTCTTTACAACGAAGGTGAATCTGAGCAAGTCTAACTGACCAATCATCCCTAGATTTTTGGGTTAAGAGATTCTTTGTGAAAAAGAAAGAAGAAATATTCTTGTAATAAATTGGACCACAAATCAATCTAACCCGTTTTGATCTTATGTCTCAATTCGTAGTTGAATGTGACGCCCTTCGAAATTGTCTGCCCTTCGTATCTATCTTTAGATTCTGTTATAATCTCCACTACATAATATTTTGTTGACCCCTCCCTCAGGTCTAAAATCAAATTGATGCTTCAGTTTTACAAAGAAATTATATCTGATGCTCTATGCTATATCCATCACCATTAATGAGTTTATATATGTCTGCTCATATCCACAAACCCTTCATCGTTTAAGAATGGTTAAGCTGTTTGATATGATGGTTAAGATAACACACTTTCCTTGTCCATATTCCCACTTCAACTTAATCTTAATCATAACCACAACATAGTTCTAACCTCAAAATCTTCATCTAACCAAGCAACTAACAACATCTTTGTGTTGGCAAAACATTTTCTCATGCAATTTTATACATTTTATCATGACTCTTGGTTAAGATTATCAACTGATCAAATAATTAAGGGACCATAAATTATGAAAAGTTTAATCATGAATTTCTTGATCACTGTAAACCAGACTGCCAGAATACTCGTTACAGATGTGGATTTGTATTTGTATATAAAGAAGATGCTGCATTTTGTACTTCTAAGTCTGCAAATAATGCAGGTCTAAATTTATGAAGAAAGTTTGAGGGTTTTGGACTTGTATGTGGGCGCATTTTAGCCAGAACTTGAAATGGAGAATTGGCCACGTCTCAGTTGATAGAAAGAGAATCTTTCTCTCCCAATTTTTACTAATTCATCAGAGAAGAATAAAGTGTGTACCCTTTTCAAAATTAAATTTCAAATTTAAATTTTGGATAGAGAATGGCTTATCGGTTTCAAGGTAATTCAAATTTACGAAATCTTTGTTGAACCAGAGTAAGTCAGTTACCACATTCATGAAGTTTAAACCAAGTAATGCAGAAGTGTCAAAAGAGTTCACCCTCAAAGTCAAAAAGGCTAACGCAAGTTTGATCATGGTGGACTTGAACACAGCTTTTAGAGGCACAAATTAACTATTCAACACCGAAAATAATTGTTTTACCGTAATGTACTAAACGTTGAACCGACGACTTTTATTGCATTCAATATGAACCTTGAAAACCGATAACTCTTATTGCATTGAGCATGAAACATAATATAAAGTTCATATTGTATTAGGTTGTGTGATTGGTGCTTACACGATTAAGTTTTTGGTTGATTTAATGATTACTAATTCAACGACTCCTTACATTCGACATGATACACAAGACGAAATTTAGAATAACTTTTCCACAACACAAATGTGAATGCAGCAGCTTTGCATGTGTTGTTGGTACTTGGTAGTTGGATAAAAATTCTCTGGGCCAATATCGGTTCCTAAAATTCACCCCCTCTATGATTGCCATTGTCTCACTTCACTAGCAGTAACTGATACACAGAGAGCAAAGACACAAAGAAAAGATATTTTTTTCTCTCTGCTCAACTTTTCCTAGATGACAAACCACCCATCCCTTCACTTCCATAGTGATAGTGGTCCTTCATCTTCATAATTTGACAACCCTCCTCCTCTCTCTCCTTTATCCTACGCACTCTCTCCTCTAATCCTGCGCGCCCTCCCCCCTTTCCTCTTCCTAAACAACCCAACAAAACCAAACACAACTTCACCATTTCCAAAACTGAAACATCGTTTGCTACAAACACCACAACACACCAGTTATGTCTTGCAACGCTGCTTGGAGCCGAGAAGAAGACAAGGCCTTCGAGAACGCAATAGCTTTGCATTGGATCGAGGACGACGAGGAAGGTTCATGGGACAAGATTGCTTCTTTGGTTCCAACCAAGAGCATGGAGGAGTTGAAACGACACTACCAAATGTTAGTTGACGATGTGGGTGCAATCGAGTCTGGTAAAATTCCTGTTCCTAGTTATGGTGGGGATGAAGCAGCTACCACATCTGTGAGCAGCACTGCTCGTGCTTCTTCTTCTAGTGCTTCTGATAAGAGATTGAGTAGCAACCATGGAAATAATGGAGGTGGGTTTTCGGCTTTGGGTCATGACTCTTCTGGCCATGGAAGTAAAGGAGGGTCCAGGTCAGAACAAGAAAGAAAGAAAGGGATCCCATGGACTGAAGAAGAACACAGGTATATATGGATTTCTTCACCCTTTGTATTAGAAAGAATGAAACTTGGAGCTTGGTTTTAGCGAAGTACAGAGCTTTTTAGGTGAAGTCAGATTCATTAACACAAACCCATCTTTTTTTGGTATTAGCAAAAACCCTATCTTTGCCATGAATTGATTATGTATATTGTGGGACAGACAAGGATTGATTCATTCAATGTGGGAGGGTTTGCTATAAAAAGTGTAGGCAATTTTTGACATTATTGAATTGTTAGTTTCCTATTGATGGCAATCTAGTTGATTAAAGAATGAAGGCTTACTAATAATGAATGTGGAGCAAAGCTATGGAGGTCTTTTAATTATTATAGAGCAGTTGCTGATGACTTGTTTGATTTGCTTGTTTTTCAGGTTATTTCTACTTGGTCTTGACAAGTTTGGCAAGGGAGATTGGAGAAGCATTTCAAGGAACTTTGTCATTTCCAGGACCCCTACACAAGTGGCCAGCCATGCACAGAAGTACTTCATTCGCTTGAACTCGATGAATCGAGACAGGAGAAGGTCGAGTATCCATGACATTACTAGTGTCAACAATGGTGGAGATGTCCCAAATCATCAGGCACCAATTACAGGGCAACAGAGCAATGCTTATGCCCCAAGTGCAGCCGCGATAGGACCACCATCGGTGAAGCATAGGCCTCATCAGCCGCATATGGCGGGTTTAGGCATGTATGGAGCGCCGATGGGGCACCCGGTATCTGCTCCTCCGGGGCATATGGCATCCGCGGTTGGCACTCCTGTCATGCTTCCTCCAGGACACCATCCCCATCACGCCCATCCTCCCCCATATGTTGTTCCAGTTGCTTACCCACTGGCACATCCCACAATGCACCAATAACAACAGTTCTAGTAGGATTTCAGATTTTTAGTGGTTTTCAAAGGGAATAATATTACATAGCAGAGCAGAATCAAGAGAACTGGATTCACTTTCCTGCAGCATTGATTTCTATTCTAATCATGTTTTTCATAGAACATTTCCGCATTCAAAGTTGAATTCATTTTGTATATATGAAAGCAGACATGATGTCGATAATGCAATCTATGTTTTTTTGTAGGCAACCGGAAATTATAAATGGCTCATTACTCATTAGTGTAAGCCCTCCAATGAATTTTTTTCCTTTTTTCTTTTAATGAACAATCGACTGCATCTAATGACCGTTTGCAAGGGCTCTTTCAACTTCAAAGAACAAGGGCCGAAAGATCTCATTCAATTGATTGTTCCCAAAACAGAGGAGAAAGATGTACTCCAATTGTATGATATCAATTCTCAAAATATAAAAGCATTATGGACAAGCCATAATAGATTTCATCCTATTCCAGGAACTAACTAGGTTACAAAAATGCATTGAAGCATGGTGATTATCTAACTCAAACACCCTTTCGCTTCATTTGGACATGGCGATTCAGAAAATGATACAGTAGACCTTTCCGTCCCCATTTCCACCACTTCGGAGCCACAGCCTGCCGTTTCTTTTCTATTTGTTTCCCTGCTCGTGTTAGATGCAAATTAGTAATCTTAGAATCAGTCCATTAACAAAGTATAGATCTAGACTTCTCAGCCACAGAGTGTATAGACTATAGAAAAAAGATGGAGATAGAGGTCCTCACTTTTATTTTCAATAGAGTGCATTCTCTCTTGTGACTGCAATTTCGTAAAGTTGGTCGCCAAAACAGGCCAGTACTTGCTTTGAATTTTAAGGACCTCTAGAACAGTTTGCAGTCCAGATCTGGAAGGTGAAGCGTTGTCCAATTCACATCCTGGACTTTCACCCAGTAATACCTATCTCGTAGAAACATAAGTCAGAAACATCTCGCATAAGCAATCTAATCTCCAAAGAAAGCAAAATGCAATTGATGTTGAACAAGTAAAATCTGAAGTACTGGCATCACTTGAGATTTAAGACCATATGCTGTTCCTAATGGAGACACACATAACCAAAGCATTTCATAAATGAAACAAATGATTACCTTAATTACTGAAGTAGCAGAAGATGATATTGACCGTAGATTATACCTGCCAAAAGAATAATATCAACCAAATCAAGTTCTGCTGAAGATGGAAATAAAATGTAAGAGACCAACAAAACTTAAAGATGAGCCACAAACCCGCCCTCAAGAATGACCAACAACTTCCCTCCAGACAAGTCAGTCAACATGTCAGTCATCTTTGCATAGCCAGCAGGAGTAACCTACAGTAACAATCAGTAGAATATAAGACACACTAAAGGCAAAGATGCTGCACAACACTTTTTAATCAAAAAACAGGATAAGCCATCAGATAACAGCAGCCGTATGCTTAATAAAATTCGTCAGAAAAATTAGAAATTTTTACATCACAACATCCTAGAGGATCACCCCTCGCTGCATCAAATCCTGCTGATATGATGGTGATGTCAGGAGCAAATGCAGACGCTGCAAAACAATGTGTTTCAGAAGCTATTACTTAAATATCAAATAATCAAACAAAACAACTGTAGAAAAACACTTTCTTCAACTTTTGGTGTGAAAAATGATAGGAAAATCTCAAGAGTTCATGCAAATAGTGTAGATGAGTGTTATCAATACACTCCCTTTTTAAAGAAGATAATAACCTATAGGAAGCACAACATTCTGAAATGCGAAAATATAGTCATTATCACCCACTCCACCACGACTCCATGGAACATTCACACAGTATCCTTCAGCTCCCATAGTACCAACCTGATGTAGCCATCACTCAAATCCCTCAGTTATATTCCAACAGATAACCGTATAACAAACGAAACTGCAATAATACAAAATACAGACTATCAAGCAACTAACAATGATAACAAAACTATGAGAAAAAATTGTTACCTCATCACCAGCTCCAGTACCAGGATAGAACTTTCCCCCCTCATGTCTATGCAAAGATATATACAAGACCTAAATAAGGGGCCCAATTTATCAGCTCCGAAAACCATGTAAACCAGAGATGAAAGCAGAAAATTCAAACGCTAAGTTGCTCACCGATTTGTTCTGTTCAAATATTTCCTGGGTGCCGTTCCCATGATGAACATCCTGCAATTGTTATTGAACATTCAGGGTTGAACATTAAATCAAAACTGCATATGGAGGAACATGATAATGGGATATTTAAATTAGGGTATCAACTTACCCAATCAACAATCAGAACTTTTTTAGCCCCAGAAACTTGAGCTGCTAAAGCAGCAACTGCTGCATTATTGTGGAGGCAAAACCCCATTGCCTGCTTTATACCAGCATGATGACCAGGAGGTCGAACCTGAGACATTTGATAGAGCAACTATCAGATTTGTAACTCTTAAACAAAAAAAATATGACAACATAAGTAACCGATTTTCGGGTAAATTGCAATGTGTATAGTATGCCGTAGCCTATGCAATAATCTACTACAAACTACTCCCTGTCCTTTCAACAATGAGAGAAAGTTTTGGGTAGTGAATTTCCAAAATTGAAAGCATAGAGAGTTTATTGTCCTAGATGCTACAGTACAGGGTAGTACTGCAATTAGCTCCACAAATATTCATACCAGAGCAAAACCATTCTTGGTACGTCCAGAAACAATCGCTGAAGCAAGATCAGCACATAAACCTGCTGCAAGCCTAGCAGCGCATGCTGAATGTTCATTGGCATATGTGTCAGGAGTGAAATAACTGCCAACCATACATAACTTATCAATCAGGTGGCAATAATAAACCATTAATGCAAGATGGTGTTGCTTTGGTAACAATAACAAACTTGGAAGTATTTTGACATAGGTCTAACCAAAAGATATCAGATCTAGGGGCACCCTTTTTTCTATTTATACTCAGAATTATGATATTCCTTTCTCTCTTTTTTTGGTCAATATGATATTCCTTCTATACATATATAATACACACAGATTTGGAATACACACAGATTTGGAGATGAAGAAAAATAATAATTACCTGGAGAACATATGGCTTGTAAGATCAACAGCTTCAACATGCTCTAAGGAATGGACCTTTACTTGCACAAAGGAACCGCACAATTACAAATCACCAGCTAAGAAAGAAAAACTCCACAATAATTGTAATTTACCTCCTCTTAAAGGACAAATTACCCCAACAAACACTTGCTGATTATGTGAACTACAAACCTAAACCTCCCAAATTCAGAAGTCAGCTAAATGGCACTTCACCGAGGAGGCAAGATGAAGGGTGGGTACTTACCATCTGAAGTTCTTCACGCGTAATTTCTCTAGCAGGAATTGGGTAACATCGTCCTGGAAATATACCTGCAAAAGTTAAAAGTTCACATTTGCTGTTAGTCTAAAATAAGAAAAAAGTAGCATTCAATACTAGACAGATGAGCAGCAGTACAATCATAATTATTCAGTAACAATTGAAGTGCACAACTTTTAGAAAACTTCAATGGTAAATACCAGCTGTAGCAAGGCTAGCAGCAATAGCTCGAATACGATCCGGTCTTTCTGGGTGTGGATGTGATTGCATTTGAATCTGCTCTAGCAAGGCAATCACCAGAAAAAGGAGGAACAAAAATTGTTAGAATTACATTAACAGAAATGAAGAGTTTTTAACTTGCCACATTCATGTCCATAATAAGATTATATACATAACAAGCCAAAAAATTAAAAAATTTAATGGTGCATCAAAAGTTGCGATGGTTTGGATGTTTAGACAAGTATTGATATGTAAATTCTAAAGAAACTTTATATCTCTTGACTTGGAAGGAACACATGTATTAGAGAAACACCATACTTCTGAATGTAGCAACATTCTCTCATCAAAACCCACAGCAGTGGAACTGTTTGACGCTGAATCTCGTGACCCTGTGTCAAGCAAACAAAAAAATTGTATAAGAAAGTCAGCATTGTCACTGAGGACCAATTTTAGCAGTCATTTTACCAAAACTCAATACCAATATACTTTACTGGAAACACACCATGTTATCAACATACAATGGACTCTTATAAAGGACGGTAAAAACACAACTGACTCGCTTGATCTTAGTCTTAGTTCTTTTATATGATCTGCAAACCTCTTGAGTGTTTCACAGTTCACACATACAAGGGTACTGAACTATATGAAGGACCTTGAACATATCCCCTCAACCTCATATAAAGTGGAATGAAACACCAAAAGCACACCCTGAATAATGTACTGGAAATAATAAAATTTCTGAAACCAGAGTTCAAATGTAATATTAAGCATCTTCAAATTTAGCATACAAAATAAACAGCTGCAAGAAAGCAATATTGGCCACCAAATACGATTGGCAGCAAGACATGTAATAGTTGAATAAACATGATTTCCTAAGAGGAATCATAGCACATAGACAAACCATTTAAAAAAACTAAAAATCAATAACCAATCAAGTACCCACCTTTATGTCTTTCTCTAATATCAGAATCAATCTCAGTCAAGCCTGAATCTGGTAACAGGGCAGATGCCAAAAAACCATGCCTAAGAATTCCAGACTCTCTATGTTCCCCACATATCTGCATGGGAACAATAGCACCAAATTATCCTTGCACAACCATGTATGCCTGGCAGAATACAAATAGAACATATCAAAGGCAGAATTGTAAAGCATCCCAGGGGGAAGTAACTTACATCGCAATTGACATCATCACCAAGGTTGACCATTGTGCAGTTGGTGCAGAACCACTTCACAAGTTCAGCACTCCTTTGCAGGGGCTCCCAATCACTGTCATCCTCCTCATCATCGAGGTCTTGGTTGTACACATCTTGGAAAGTCATTTCTTTTTGCTGTCCTGCCTTTTTCTGTAGATCAATAAAGTTGAATAGGTAAAGCCAATGGTTATATAATGCATGAACTTGCCCCAATCAACAATAATTATTGAATGCCATCCATCAACATGCCTCATACTTTCTTTTGTATGAGAAAACTTACACTAGAAACCTCAGGCGGCGTGATCCCATTTACATCATCTGTTGAGGCATCTTTGCCAGAGACTTCATTGTTCGATTTGTGACGACTTACCTCCGCCTCCCCATTAGCTAAACGAATCATTTGAAGAGTTTCCGATACTAAGTTCTGTTCAGTACTTGCATTGGGATTTTCAGCCACAATCATTCCTTCAATAAAAGCAACCATCAACAACAATGCTCGAAGATGCCTCACACATTCAGAATCATACACAAAACAAAAAAATAAAAAACCCAATAAAGCTTTCCCGAAAAGTTCAATTCTTTCATCAATGTACTTTCATTTCAACAATCTTTCATCATTTTACAGTTCAACAACCAAACCTTCCTACCCAGGAAACCAAAAAGATTTGACCTTGACATTCCCGCCAAAAAAAAAAACCTATACGAATCACTCACCAATACAAAGACCCTCAATTTTACCACAGTTAAACATATGTACCCAGCCGAAACCATCAAGAACAAATTCCTGTAATTCTTTATTTTTAATCTACAATATATTGAGCCTAAATAATGTCTAATTGGGTCTAAGATTTAAACTTTTTATACAAGAACGCAATTCTCGAATCTCTGTATGAACCAGAACCAGAACCAGATAATGAAAGCAGAAACCCTAAATTGTATGGAATGTATAGATACACGGCGCGTATTCATATTTGTGAAAATACTGATGAGGGTGTCTAAGATCGAATAAGAAGTGGAGGAGTGAGAGTGAGAGTGAGAGTGAGAGTGTTACCTGGTAGAAGACAAAGGGTATGATCTCCTGTAGATGCGAAAACAGAGCGAAAATTTCTGGGGAAAGCAGAAGAGACTGTGCGACCTATCAACTATCGTTTTTGACTCTGGTTTTTGCAGTGATACCCTTAACTTTTTTTCTGTTTGGGTTGTTTTCCCGTTTTGCATTGAAGTTTGTACCTTTGGTTTTTGCGGGTTGGTCCTTTTATTCTCGAATGTTTTGGTTAGTGAGAGTGCATGATGGGGGAAGAACTTTGTTGGGAGTTTTGGTTACCCAAATGAAAGAGGAAAAAGGATGCCATGCAAAATCAACATGGTGACACAAGTAATACAGGATGTTTAAATTTGGGTAAAATGTACATGCATTACGTGAGATACAATGAACGTTACTCAAAACGTATGAATGTATGATAGATGTAAAAGTTGTCATAAAAACGATGTATAACAGTTTTGAATAACTTTTGTCAAGATGTGAGATAAAAGTGGACGTAGTATTTTGCAAATTAGAATTAATAAATGTTCCGATTAGACGTAAAATAATATAAAAATGGCTCGCGGGTTTAAATGTTTTCTCTTTTTAAACATCTTTTTTGCATGTATATATGTTTCATCTCTTCAATATAAGTTTTTTTTTTTTAATGAAATGAGATCACATGATTTTATTCAATAAGCACAAGTCATATTACATAGTGACTCGCCCTTGCAGGGCCATCAGAAAGAGACACTGCTAAAACGTAATACAACTCACATATTGAGTGAAGCTTAGTGGGAGAGTAAACTAATAAAATACTGATAATAAATTTTTCCGCAGCATCCATTAGAATACTCGTTGACAACTTTCGATTAATAATCTCGGCAGTTCCTCGCATATCGATCCCAAGAAAAAATTGGTACCGAACTAAGAAAAGTCCTTGGTCCCAAATTTTTATCATAAAGCCACATGGATCCCAAATCCGAAACCAAATTAGGAAGCCCAAATGTTTTGTCTCTGGTCAACCCACTAGAACTCAGGGCCAAGTAACAAACATGAACCCAGTTCCCACTAGGTCGACGCCAAGCAGGCCACACCTGAAGACTGTCAACCATAACTCGACACCGACCACACAGCCATAGCCGAAGTACGTCGGAATCGGTGGCTTGTCACCAACATGAACGTCGTCTCCTTAGGAGAAGCCTGGTTTTGTTGTTGTCAAACTTCGTTGGAGAAGAATATCTTCTTTCCCAACCAAATCAACCACAACACAGCACCCAACAAACAATAAAACATGATCATATCTCTTCAACGCACCTATTTTGAGTCGTGCTCGATTTGGTCGGAGCCGGTCCACGAACGAAAGCGATCATAACTCACCAATCTGTGCAACCTTTGTTTTGCCCCACACACCACAACTTGGAAGAGAGATATTCGCTGAGGAGAGTGCTTGTGGTGACGAGAAAGGAGGCGAGGCTATGCACATAGGTCCCGACACCGAGGACGGTATCAGAGAGGTTCTCCAAGGTTGAAGACTTGAAGGAGGAGGATATAGAGAGGCCGTATACAACGCTCCTCCAAACCTAGCAAGAGTGCTAGATATTTTTGATGAAGAATTTGTCGAAGACCAGACGACCACGATAAACACTAGCAGAGTGGCTGCTAGGTCAGGTGCAACATAATCTGCTTTGGGTTTTGCAGTGTTAACTAACTTCAGTATATGTAACCATGCACTTTCTAAAAGTTTTTTATAGGACTAATTTCAGTTTACCCTCATCAACTTTAGGTCGATCATCATGTTAGTCCTTCTTCTTTCAATTTCATCAAAAACACCAACTCCCAATTTTCATCAGCCATGCATGTCCAAACCTCTAATCTCCATCCAATTCTTCTGTCAAGTGATGACTTGATATCAAGAAGAAAGTCAAATTCTGAAAGTTACCTTTCAGACTATTTTCCCCCATATTGATACACATCTTCGTTTTCATCACAACCCCCTAGCCTTAGTGATTTTGGTGGGATTGAATACAATTTGTCTATTTTTCCTTTTTTCTTTCTTTTTGATATCAAGTCATCACTTGACAGAGGAATTAGACGGAGATTGGAGGTTTGGACATTCGCGGTTGATGAAAATTGGGAGTTGAGAGGTGTTTTTGATGAAATTAAAAGAAGAAGGACTAACATAATGATCGACCTAAAGCGGATGAGGTAAACATAAATTAGTTCTTTTTTATATACAAATACATAAAAGAAGAGAAAGGGTTTATACAAACATGCATAAGTCTATAGGGCAACCAACATTTACAATATCAACCTCAAATGGAACTCTATCATCCACGTACGAGGAAATTAGTAAAATGTTATGGACCAGCTACCGCAGCAACCAAAAAATTGCTTTTCTAATAATATGTTTCAATGAAATAAGTTCAAAATCACAAACAATTTGTCTAATGCCTTCAATCAGCTTAAGCATAAAGCATCCTCCATGGTGGATTGATTACTTCATAAATCATAATGGCTAACTTGTAGTCTCCTTCAAATTCTAATTTTCTATCCTTGTAAATCCTTTATCTATGGCAGATGCTAGCATGTCCCTCAAGGCAGTAGCTTCTGTTACAGGTACCGAAGCTCTTCCAATATAATTTGTAGCTGCAATAATTGGTCTTCCATCATGATCTTGGATGATGCCATAAACAGTCGAAGATCTGTTGACAGACTCATCAAAGTTCATCTGAACACAAGAACTAAGAGGTGCTTGCCACATAATTGTGGTTAAATGGTTTGAAGATTGCACTCCACTTGTACTCATATCAAGATAGCTTGATAGGTGACATTATCTATAGCAAATTAACCTCTGGTCTAATGATATTGCTGCAAAACTTCATGTAAAAATGAAATAACATTTCCTATTTCTACAAGAGCTCTGCCTTCTTTGGCATATATTACACACTCGCTGCATAATCTTTCTTCGAGCAGCGAGAAGAGGGAAGATCTAAGAGTGCTTACTGTAAATCCAATCCCATGTTAACATCTGATATATATTAAACTGCATCTGATTACACTAATCACTTGCTTTAGTTTGATAATATGTTGTACAATTGCCAATATACAAATCTAATCACCTATCTTAACCTGGAGATTAAACACATACATCTGATATTAGCCTCTATCATTCTTCATATTAAGCCTGCAAATCAAACAAAAGCATAGTTGTGGCTTTGTTTATCTTATTTGATGCAGGGACAAAAAATAAAGATGATCATGCCTCTTCTCAATTGAGAACATAAAATCCATGCTGGGAATATTACAAGTCTGGTTTGAGGGGCCTGCCAGATGTGATCAGACCCACAGAAAAGAGATCGAAATGTGAACATCTTCCCTGATTCTCATCTGTACTGTCACATTCTTTATTTGCCTTTTTTTTTTTGGACAAAAACCAAGATAACATATATGATACACCAAGAGGCTAGCACATATATATTCTCCATAACCAGACAAGGCTCATGTTCTTAATCTGTTTTAGGAAACCAGTGTTGAGCAACAGTCCCATCCATCAAGATGATTGATTGGACCATATACATGGTGAGCCCTATGGGGCATGGAAACGGGAAACCTCCCGAAAATGGAAGAAATAATAGGAAGAAGAAGATGAAAGACAGAGGCTTTGCAGATTTCAAGGGCTAGTGTTTTTTTTTGGGTTCTGAAATATGAAAGCTGATTCTATCAAAGTTGTCAACTTCATAATGCAAAAACAGAACAGTTTCAAACTTTTAATAAAGATTAGGCCAAGTTTACCAGAATCACAGGTAACTTGCTGCTGATCCATACATAGAACTATATTTAACATTCAGTTCAGCAAGAAATCACTGGCTGATAACACAATAGAACACAAAACAGATGCCTTTATAGCAAAGAGAGGTCCAAATTTTCAAGCAAACTACTGCACCAAAATTTTATCATCAGAAGGAGAAAGAAGAAAGGAGTCGTTAACACCTTACAAAGAGTAGATTACTGTACATAGTTGATAGTACTACTACAGTACTACATATAAAGCTCTTGAAACATGAAAGAGGAAAGAAGAAAAGAAACAGTTTCTGGAGGTGAATAGCTCAATCTAGTACACCAGCAACAGTAACATACTAATCATGCCAGCAGAGAAGCATAACAATGCATCTTCTCAAGATATACAGCCTCCCTTTTCCTTCTTTAAGAAACTGTACATAGTTGATAGTACTACTACAGTACTACATATAAAGCTCTTGAAACATGAAAGAGGAAAGAAGAAAAGAAACAGTTTCTGGAGGTGAATAGCTAGCTCAATCTAGTACACCAGCAACAGCAACATCCTAATCATGCCAGCAGAGAAGCATAACAATGCATCTTCTCAAGATATACAGCCTCCCTTTTCCTTCTTTAAGAAACTCGCAGAATCCTTTACACGAAAACCTTCTCTTCGATGCTTCAGCACCGGTATTGCTTTCCATCTTCATCTCCTATCTACTTGAATAATCTGGCTCTCTCTCTCTCTCTCTCTCCTTTTCTTCTGGGTGCAATCACCCTTCTGTAAGCACCATTTTGGCTATGGGGTGTTAGGTTGGCTTTGATTAAATAGCATGAGTGAAAAAGAGCAGGAGGAAACTGTGTTCTTATAGGAAAGATAAGGTGCGATCCAGCCAGCCTCAATTGGGCCCCAAAGAAACTATACATGAAGCATCATCAAGGGAATAATGAAAACGTAGTTATTGCATATACACAACCTCACTAGTCACTGGTCAATCGTCATATACACTTTGGCCCCAACTCTCTCTCTTTCATACCCAAAATCACATTTCCCCCATAAAAAACAAAAACTTAGAAAATGAAGCAGGGATGACATGAATTATGGTTCATTTCAGTTCAACTAATGAACTGGGGACAACAAAAGGAAAGGGAGTAGTCCAATAGGATAAGTAGGAAACAACAATCACCTCTAGGTAGGGTGTCAAAATGGCAATAAATATTATTGACCATGAAATCTAGAAGAAGATATGCTTTCGAAAACTAGGTGTTAGTACTTAGTACCAAAACCATAACAACAATACGAATCTTAGTCGATAATGTGGAGCACCTAGTGTTCAAGCCAGTAAGCTAGGATGGTGTTTATATGGTGCATGATTAGGAAAGACTTGGACCATAATAACAACCATCAACATGCAAAAGAGATAGCTGTATAGTACAATCTGGGCCAGAGGGTGCACGTGATATCTCACCTAAGGACATGGTCGTTGTCCTAGACAAGGAAGACAAACTAGTTTGATTAGAAGGTTTTGAACCACATTTTCTTGTTCTGGGGTTTGAACTATCGCCCTCTACAGCTCTACTTCTTTGTGTGTCTTCTTTTCAATGGGAGCTTCGCAGTAATTTCCATTTTGAGTGTATGACACTATTAGTCCTCTTACTCTCTACAATGGTAAAGATCTCTGTACCTGCTTGTCTGTGCTGGTTAAGCTAAAGAAAGGAGAAACTATCATGTTTTGACGGTGTTATATAGTGCTTCAGAGTCTTGGAACTCCAGAGTTGGTGTAGGAGTCGGGTGCCATTAGATTAGCTCATTGTTTGGAACACACAGCAAACAAGGACTACTATTCAAACTGTTACTTTTGTGCATCACGAGTCTTGACCGTTTAAAATGTGCATAAGCACGTAGGTAGGTTTCAGAAAGCGTACTGCTGAAGCTGGACCCCTTACCCAATCGAACTTTGACAGGGACAAAACAAGGACTGGTTTTTACTTGGCTGGTACTGTGTTGGACCCCTACCTGGCCAGAACCAGCAATGAGAACCTTGATAGTTGATAGAACACCTAAGAAGCAAAAGCTTCTAACTTTAGGCATATGAAACGAGGGGGTGAGATATGAAAAATATCTAATGCTCACTGTACAAATACACAGTACAAGATCTACTTCATGTAAAAGAAAATTTTGAAGTACACAGTACAGACCCAAAATCTACGCTGCAGATGGTCAAAAATTTGACTAGTTTTCTTTCATGCTAACTAATAATCCAAGCCAACTGTTCTCAAATAGCGAATGCTGCATGCATGACTGAAAAAGCCTGATACCATAAAACTTTATATGAAGCAAAGCTTTAAACAGTAAAATCTAGGCCTACCAATTTGTTGGTACCTTTTCATCTTTGGAAGAAACTGCCGGAGGGACACACCCTTCAACTTACTGTAAGGTCCACGATCATGCTCCTGTATCACAAAATCATATTGCTCAGAAATCTCTGTAGAGATAAAAATACATAGACGTGTGGGGTACAAAACTACAAACATCAAGTTCTTGTAAGCCACAAAAATGGTGAGCATAGTGGGACGTATAATGTAAGGTTTAGCAACAAAGAAAATACTTATCCATTCATTCATAGGAACAAACTGTACATATAAACAGAAGCGCGAGAACATAATGCAGCAAATCTAATCTTAATCTTCAGCTTTATGAAGCAGACAGACACACGTATCTCTTCTCCAGACATAATCTTCATATCTACTTATCTTGCAGACTTCAGCTTCCTAGATCACACAATAACACTAGATTTAAAGAAAACTGGTATGCTTGCTACATCTGGGAGGAGAGAATTGATTATTTCAAGACTTCATAACAATGGCTTCACTATTTATATATAGGGACTCTATTGACTGTACGATCGACATACATTTTGTCATTTCATGATAAAGTAGAATAAAAGAGATTTTCGATATCTTCACTAAAAAAGAACAAAGAAGTTTTCAAAATTTATAGAGATGGTTAATTGTCTCAATCATCCAGATCAGGATAAAACGCTTACCACTGATATCATCATATGAAAAATTTGAGAGCAATGAAGTTTTCATGTTATTAATATCCTTCAGCAATTTCTCGTTCTCCTGATTCCCCTTCTGTATCTCAATCTGTAAAGCTGCATTACCAAAAATTTGCCGCAAGTTACAGATCAGTGAACAATGACAAGAATAATCGACTATGATTCATTTTGGTTACACAAAATCTCTTCTATATATGCTGGTTTATTCTGCGTTGAATTCGGGCATAACTTGGCATAGCTTCACATAATTGCTTACTTGTTATAACTTATAAGTAACCTCTTTCATGAAATATCGACCAAACTTCATTATGTAGCTATAGCTTTATTCAAAGAATAGATTTCTATTTTTGAACTCTTTCCACTCACTGCCATATTTTCCTGGCCTTTTGATATCTTAAATTCTTAATTGAAGGTAAAGCAGCAGACATGATGATCATAAACAAGTAGTGCATCCAACCAAAAAGGTCCAAAGCAGAAAAGAAGGCAAAGAGCATCTCAAAAGCTATGAGTGAATTTTATGCAGCAATGCCTGATTAGTGAACTAGGTGTAGACTTCACCTCAATAGAGGAACCTAAGTCCATTTTAGTTCTGCAAGAAATGAACTCAAACCTGAAATTACTAGAGTAATTTAGGCAATTAATACAAACCATTTTAGTTCTGCATCTTAAAATGTGCATAAGATAAATTTACCTGAGTTTCCACAGTTAAGATCTTCAAGAATCCCCACGATAAACGCCATCATTGAGTTCTTCAAAGCATTGTTCTTCTCATCCAATATAAGCATTTCATTCTGAAGGTACTCCTTCTCAGACAGCAGAGCCCTCAGTACATTGTCACTACCCTTATCAATGTCCTTCTGAAATTCCATGCACAATGCCACAAACCTTTCCCTAACCAAAAACAACTCCCTAACTTCAGCACACATAGCCATCCATATCGAAGCGAAACTAATACAATCTGCATCTATGAAATGATTGAAATCTCTACATACCGATTCTCGCTGATTCTCTCAAGAATCTCCTCCCGTTTCAATCTCACTCCATCTAATTCCCTCTCCAAATTTTCAACAGACCTCCTTAATTCATCTATTTATAATGAAAATTTTCCTAATTATGCGAATTTCAAGTATATATTAAACAAATTAGGGAAAATTTTGAGGTCTGAGAATCTCACCGGTGACGGTGACCAATCCGATGAGCTCAAACTGCGAAACGTAGAGCGTCCTGGTGAGATCGGACTCTTTCGCCGCCAGTGCGGTCTCGAATTCCGAGCATTTCACGATCTCCGACTCGATCTCCCGCGTTATCTGAATGTTCGCCTCGATTTCTTCGTTCACCTGAATCCAATCAACAGTCCGATCAAGTTCAAAATCGAGCTCAACTGAGATTTGGATCGGAGAAAAAGAAGCTCTCACCTGGTCAAGCATGTCCTTCAGGTATGAGATTTGGCACAAGATCGCTCCCGAATCCTCCATTTCCAAATCTCTCTTCTCTGTTTTCCAACGGTTTCTGTTTTCAAGTTTCGCGCTTTTATTACCTCCACAGGATCTGGGTTAAATAGTCCGGCCCAGCCAAAACGCAGCGTTTTAGTTATCCCAACCCTACAGCCGAAGCAAAACGCAGCGTTTTAGTTTTCCTACAGGGTTTGTTAAACCCTCCCTCTCTTCTTCTTCTTCCTCTTTCCTCAGTTTGGCGGCATCATAGTGAATGAGCGGCTGTGGCATGAAATAGGTAAACCTCCTTTCTCTCTATGCGTCTCTCTCCTCAGCTGCTATGCTGTTGACTATATTGACCATATTGCCCTCGCCGGCCTTTTGCAGTGCTTTCTCTGCTTAGTTTCGGCCATGGGAGGTTCGCGAAACCAAGTGAACAAGGCTCACAAGACGCGGTTCTCGTCCAAGTCGTCGCGGAATCTGCACAAAACTTCAGGTTCTCTATACTCAGCTTTCTTCTTCTTCTTGCTTTGTGCTTTGTTTGATAGCGATTGGGGTTATGATTCGAGTGTTGGGGCGGTTTCAGACAAGGGCAGGATCGGTAAATCGGAGCACAATGTTGCAAAGGGAGCTAGAGCGGCTCGAATTCAGAGAAATAAGATGGTAAATTTGATTTTCTAACCTCCTTATTCGGAACGAATTGATATAGTAGTTGATGTTATGATTGATCAAATTTGTAGATACGGGAGCAGAAGCGGGCAGCTCTTTTGAAGGAGAAGAGAGCTTCGAGTGGTTCGGCAAGTCCTCCTCGTGTGATTGTGAGTTTTTTCTTTATTTTTTGGTTAGCTGGAATCAAATTGATAGAGAAAATGTGCTCAGGATGAGCATTGTGGCTGTTTGAGATTCATTTTTGGTTTCTGTGAATTGCAGGTTCTGTTTGGGCTCTCCGCAGATGTGAAGCTAAATTCGCTCTCCGAGGATATTCTTTTGTTGCTGTCTCCACAAGGCTATGGAGGTGCTTTGCCTACTGTAGCTTCTTCGGAGTACAGGCTGAGAGCAACGGTATCCTGTCTCTAATTCTCTATCTTTGTCAAAGTTGACTGACTATTACTATCATCTAAACACGATTTATTGTTTAGGTACTGCAAGCACCTCATGGAGATTTGCAATCATGTCTGGAAATGGCTAAGGTAGGAAAGAATGCCGCTTTGAATTTTTGTTCCCAGTCTTTCTATGCTTTTCTGAATCGTTTACTCTTTCGCTTGTAGGTTGCGGATCTCATTGCCTTTGTGGCTTCAGCAACTTCTTCATGTGAAGGAGAGTCTGACTACATAGACTCATTTGGTCATCAATGTCTTTCTGTGTTTAGATCTCTTGGTTTACCGAGCACCGTCGTGCTAATACGTGTATGTTATTGTTGTTGTTCTTTGCCTATTCGGAAAATACTTTTCCAACTGAGAAAGTAGGTTTGCAAACCTTGACATACTTCTTTTCATCATGCATGTAGGATTTACCTACAGAGGCGAAAAAAAGACACGAGTCAAAGAAAACATGTAGTTCTAGTCTTGCTTCTGAATTTCCTGAAGATTGTAAATTTTATCCAGCTGATACAAAGGAAGAGTTGCAGAAGGTAATGTCTAGAGACTAAATCTTAGATTAACGCTTTTAATGTTAAAGTTCAGGGTCTATTAGGAATCGCATGATTATGATTTCATGGCATGTTTAGATAGATTACAGTGTCTGATATGTCATTTTCTTTGTATTGTAGTTCATGTGGCTTTTTAAGGAGCAAAGGCTCTCAGTTCCTCACTGGCGAAGTCAGCGTCCTTACCTGATGGCTCAAAAGGTGCTAGCTTTGGACCTCTTTGAGTTTTATTGTTGTATGTTAGATAGAGGTAAAAACTGAAGGTTTTTCTCATGTGATCATAAATTTCCCTTATTGTATTTAGGTTGAAATGGTAGCAGATGATATGAATCCGGGAACATGTACCCTTCTCCTCACTGGTTATGTGCGAGCACGCAGTCTATCTGTAAATCAACTGGTAACTAGCTCACCCAGTGACTTGCATTTGGTCACATGATTCGGTAGTTATCTTATTTTCTTTTATTTCAGGTTCATGTTTCTGGTGCCGGGGATTTCCAGTTGTGCAAAATGGAAATTCTCAAGGATCCACGTCCTTTGAATGCAAGAAAAGAGCAGGATGTCATGGATGCAGAAGAAGTGGATGATGTAGTGGTATGGACTGTTACATGTTGTTAGAAGCAGTAGATGCCTATATGGTCCAAAATAATCAATTGGAGTTCTTACTCTGTATTCTTTATCTATCTCAAGGTCCGTTCTGTGGTTCCCAATCCGCTGAAGCAGGAGGCTTTACTTGTTGAGAATGTTCCTGATTGCCTTGATAATGAACAGGTAATATTATTACAGCATTTCTTTATCAAGTATTTATAGTACTTATCAACATAACCTTGAATAACTTATAAAAGAATATAATTGGATATCACTTATCCAGGAATAATAAAAGGAACAAAATGGTGGTATATATGAGGCGTTTATATACATAACTATAAAAGAAGAATGTCATAGTGGTGGTAAACCTCGCAAATGCTCCTAATAAGAGGCTGATATGTTTCTGAAATTTGATACTCCGTTTACTATGAGACATGGTGAATTAGGACTTTTACTTAAAACATAAGTTTTTTTATTGTCAGACATGGCCAACAGAAGAAGAAATGGCGGATGCTGAAAAAGAGCAAAAACAAAAAAAGAGGAGAAAAAAGGTTCTTCCCCGAGGCACTTCAGAATACCAGGTCTGCATTTGTTAGTTTCAATTGTTTCTTCATGTTGATGGGTAAAGTTCAAATATGTTAGTGACAGAAGATATGATATCTATGTTGCAGGCTGCTTGGATTATCAATGATACAGATGATGAGGAGTCTGGTACTGATGAAGAAGTTGATGATATGGTAATGGATGAAACAGAGAGTGGTCATCCTGGCGAAGAGGGCAATCATTCAGATCTCAGTGAGGATGAAGCTTCTTTAGACTTGAGGGACTCTGATGGAGAAACTGATGCTGATTCGGTGATGATGGTGAGTTTTGACATGTATATACAAGTGGCGAGTGAATTTTATTGTGTTACCAGCATTAGTCATCTCTTTTGACCCATGTAATTATGTTACTGTCATTTGTAGAGATGTTAACATAAGGACACCAACGATATTTGAACCATAAAATTGTAGAACTCCATTGATGTTGTTAAGCTATTAACATACTGTTTTGGCAACAAGTTTCATAAAACCACACCTTAAAGATTGAGATTAGAAGGTGAATAGCATAGGTTCACCTGTGATTCCGCCAGTTCATCAGTGCTTTCTGTATTGGCTTTTGTATGAGTGGAAGGTCCTCAGAATCTCAAGATTGCCACTATCAACAGGTCCCAACTAGGTTACACTTGGATATTAGTCATCAACACTCTTATTTGTTTCAACACTCCATTTTAAGAATTGCATTTGTCTGCAAGAATGCAATTCACAACATACTTGTATTATTGCAAATTTTCTCCAATGGATCCAATACTTACCTTGTTTTGTTTTGATCTATAGGATGGTGAAACTTTGACCAAGGAACAGTTGGAGGACGAGATTAAAAAAATAAAGCAAGCCCATGCTGATGATGAGGGTACGTTATCTTTTCAAAAGCTTTTAAGAGTTTTTTTGTTTTTTGTTCAGTCAGTATTGAAGGCCAAATGTTATCTTATCAGAAATGGGACAAAGAAAACCTCTTATGTTGTGGTTGTTTTGTTGTCAACTTGCTATTGATTTAAACCCTTTCCCTGCACTATCTATGGTTCAGAAATTAAGCTATTAGCATATTGTAATCTAATGAAATTATTGGACGCTAGCCTATTGCAATCAGTGCATGTTACTGCTACATTATGTTGGCTATTAATGGTTGTTTTGTTATGTTTCAGAATTTCCAGATGAAGTGGATACTCCATTAGACTTTCCAGCTAGAAAACGTTTTGCAAAGTATAGAGGCCTCAAGTCCTTTAGGACCTCTTCATGGGATCCCAAAGTAATACTCTTGTATTTTGTAATAGTAATTCTCACTATCTCTTAACATCAAGTCCCCAACTGATACACATTTTTAATGAACTCTCAGGAGTCTCTACCTCCAGATTATGCTAGAATCTTTGCCTTCGACAATTTCAACAGGACACAGAAAAGCATACTTGCTAAAGCTTTAGCTATGGAGGAAGAAAACAGGGATGATTGTGCAACAGCTAGCACATATGCAAGGCTGTACATCAAAGAAGTACCAGCTACTGTTGCTTCTAAATTATGTATGCGCGCAACTACTATGCCTATCATAGCATGTGGCCTTTTGCAGCATGAATCCAAGATGTCTGTACTCCATTTCAGGTATCAACGTTTGCACTCTTGCCTACTTTGCATATTATGGCATGTACTGTTTCTTGCTTCTACTATTATTTTTTGCCTTGTCTCATGGTTTCTTATTATCTTTGTTTGCAGCTTAAAAAAGCATGACAGTTACAGTGACCCTATCAAAACCAAAGATGAATTAATTTTTCATGTTGGCTTTCGCCAATTTGTTGCTAGGTAGTTTTTCTAATACCATTTTCAGAACTTCGTATTGAATTCCTGCCCAGGTTTTAATTTTGATGCTTGTCAATCTGCAGGCCAATATTCTCTACTGATAACATGAACTCAGACAAGCACAAAATGGAGAGGTTCCTTCATCCAGGACGTTTTTCCATGGCATCAATCTATGCTCCTATTACCTTTCCGGCTCTTCCTTTGATAGCTTTCAAGAGTTCTATAGGGGAGGCCACTGCACCTAAAGTTGCTGCTGTTGGTTCTCTGAGAAGCATTGATCCTGACCGGATTATTCTAAAGAAGATCATCTTAACAGGGTACGATTTACTCGTGAGTCTCGAATTATAGATATTGGTGATTTTACATCCCATCATCCCTACGCTCTTCCTCCTGTCTTATACCATGTATTGTGAAGCTCCTGGTGAATTATGTCTGGAACTCCAGACGTATACTCGGAGATCGTACCATGGCTGGTGTATTTGTTTTGTTAGTTCATAGGAGATGACCTCTAAGATACATGTGTTTTACCATTGAGAGTTTTGATTTATTGAACCTTGAGCACACATTGATGCAGTTATCCTCAACGAGTTTCAAAGAAGAAAGCTGCTGTTAGGTATATGTTCCATAATCCAGAGGATGTGAGATGGTTCAAGGTGAGTGAATCCTTATCATATCATTTCAATATTTCTTTTATCTTATAATCTGTGGTGCATTCTATCAAAGAAATACCTTGTGATTCGTATATGTATGAACCTTGATGTGGTGGTTATGGCAGCCTGTGGAAGTGTGGAGCAAATGTGGGCGTAGGGGTCGCATCAAGGAGCCTGTTGGTACACATGGTAAGACAACAAACCTTTGATCTCTTTCGATTTTCCTCCCAGCGTTAAAATGCCCAAATAGTACAAGATCATTGTGATATCTCTAATATTCTTCTGTATCAGGGGCAATGAAATGCATCCTTAACGGCACCCTCCAGCAGAACGACACTATATGCATGAGCTTGTACAAGCGTGCATATCCCAAGTGGCCAGACCACCGCTTCCCGCTTCTTGATGCTTGATAAGTTGGTGTGTGCGTGTGTGGACGTCGTCGACACTTCCTTACAGTGCTTCCCGATTCTGGATGCTTGATGAGAAAGAGTGTCGGACTCGTGACGCTTCTTTCTTACAGTGATTGGTTTTCAAGCACGGAAGGTCAACACCTCTCCATGGGAATGAAGCTCCGGTTCAGATTGTTGATTCCAAATTTCAGTTTTGCTGCTAGGAATAGTATTACTATGTTACTCTATATAACTACATTTTTTCCGACTTTTTGATAGAACACAACAAGTTTTATAGTAGAGTGGAGAGTGGCCATTTTCTTTGCCCGTTTGTTATCGTTGTATCTTTTGTCTATGTAAATTCATGCCCAGATTTATGATCTCAAATGCAAGTAAAACAACAAAGACGCATCGGATTAAGCAAGTATAACAACACAATGATAAAAAAATTACCAGACACAGAACAAGAAAAAGAATTAGAGAGCTAAAGAGACTCTTCTGCAAACTCATTCACCTTCTCCTCTTTCATCTTCATATCACTTTGGTACTTCCTCAGTCTCTCGTTCATCTTCTCCTGTATATTCACACATAACCCAACAATCCATTCAATCTTAGAAAGCCAAAAACAGGATCAATGATGCGAAATGAGGAACCCAGAAGTTGAATTTTCCAGGATCCAAAGACAGAGAGAGATTGGAAGGGAAGTGAGAGATAGAAAATGACCTTGTAACTTTTCTCGAGGCGGTCCATGACGTAGAAGCCGAGGGCGCCACCGAGAATGGTGCCGGAGATGATTCTAACGTAAGCCCATGTCGTAGAACGCCCCACCACCATTTTGTTCTGCTCTCTGATTTTCTCTGAAGCGGCGCCAGCAGGTGGACTTGAGACTTCCTTCTCAGTCTCACTCTTGTATACTCGACAAATGTGGGTGGGTTATGGCAGCCAGGTCAGTGACCCACTGACCCGAATTGCAGCTTCAGTTTTAGTGCTGGGCTTTGTGTTAAGGTTCTGAATGTGGGCTCTTGGCTATATTGGACTGTGACGTTGGGATTTGAATTGGCATTCCTAATCAAGTATAGTAGTTAGTTGAAGGCCCCATTTAGGGTACAAGGGAATGGGTAAACCAAGGTAAAGTTCGATCCTTCTAAATGAGCTCTTCCAGAGGATTATTATTTATTAAGTTGAGGATTAATACATGACTTTTTAATTTATGGTCTATGACAGCTGTTTTTTGATCATATTTGACATTTTAACCGTTCAGTTTATAGATCTTTACCCGTGTATGAAGAGCAGACTTCGTTCCTTACCAGCGCTCAACGACACAAGAGAGGCATATCGGGAGCCTCCAAGCTGCTTGTTCCTCCACCTCCAAGCCTCAACAGCCGACCAAGTCATCTTCCGGTACCTCCCGACGACAACGTCACAAGGACAAGGACGGACTGCCGGAGCACCAAAGTTTCAAACCTCCAAGCTCGAGTCATCTTTGTAACACCTGCATGCAGAGCAAAAAAAAAAAACTGAAACTTGTAATTTTGACCTTCTTAGTTTGAACTCAATCTTTTTTTTTTTAGAATAATTTCTATAAATCTGTTCCTTCCTGAGAGTTGAGAATGAATTGAATGTGTCCACTTGGCGAAGCTGTTCTACTAATCCTCGCTACCTATTCTCACATTCCGCACGCAAAACACTCGTTTTCTCTCAAAATACTTCCATTTTTTCTCTTCAATTCCCACTGGCATATTTATGACTTCTCATTTCTCTTTTCCATTCCTCCTGAACCAATTTACATATATATCACAGAATTGAAAATGTTAAGTATATATAGGAGAAAATTTGATGAATTAGATGTCATTTAATTCTATAGAATTCGAAAAACATACACTGAATCGAGTAGGATTATATATGTTAACTATGTTTTGAGATGACCAAAACAAAATTACTATATTTTTTCTGTTTCCAAATTTGAGGGCATCCCCGTCAAAATTTCCACAGTAAACTTTTGTGAAAGGAAAGGTGACAGCAAAGGGAAATACGTTTCAAAACCCTGCATCACCTAGAGACATGTGCTATGCAAAAACGACGAGAGTAAGGTTGAGTAATGTGAGACTGAGATTTAGATAGAGGAGCTTTTGAACACAAATTAAAATCATAACCGCAACGTACCCTCTTCTCTTTTGCCTCATATCCAGCTTTTTCAGTCTCTAGCTAGCTAGCTCTTACAGTTCAAATCGATTCTTCAAGCAGAGGCAGGTTTTAGTGATCGAGAAAGAATCGATGGCGGCAGAGAAGTGGCTTATGGTGGTCGTAGACGGAACAGCAGCTATGGGGCCTTACTGGAAATCCATTCTCTCAGATTACCTCGAAAAGATCATCAGGTAGATTTTTGAGTTCGTTCTTGACGTTTTGTTTGATTTTCTTGTGCATGTTTGGTTTTCTGATGTGTTTAATTTCTGTTGTGCATGATCATGTGGCCGTGTTTGTCTGAATTATATGGTAGCTAGAGTGACGATTAAATGAGAATTCTACGTTTTTGGGGCCTCAAGGTTTTCAGTAGCTAGCTAGATGTACTGGTATCTTGTTGATTATACATGTTTTGGAGCCAGGAAATGTTGTGAATTTTTGGTGTCTAAAGAAACTAGCTCGTGTCAATTAATTCAAATCTCATTTAGAAAAATGTAAATGAAAAATCATTCTTGGTTCAACACAAAATTGTGGTTTTGTTTCCTGGTTACAAAACTGATGGTTATTAGTTTTTAGTTGTATCTTTAATTAGGGAATGAAGAATATCTTCAACAGAGATCTGCTAATCAGAACCTAACACACCATAGTTATAACAAGGTTTTCAACTAATTCCCACAAGTTGATATATACCAAACTGAGATCGGGTGTCTTATGAATTAGCAATGATTCGATGATTCGAAAAGTTATAGATCTATTCTTTTAGTTGCATTTAGTGATATGATCGATGAAGTGTTAGATACGTATTTATTCACACTATGATCTTTGAAAATACACATGACGGTGTCTACAAGTAGTCGTTACAAGAAGAATAAATAGTTGTTCTTGACACTTTATTAGTAACAAAGATAACATTGTGGGAAAATTTCTAATCGATATGATTTCGAAATTCAGTTGCAAGAGTTAATTAATACCATTTTTCTCATTTTCTTACATTATTTTTTTGGCTAATTAACTTCTTTTTTTATACAGGAACATATGTCGCCAATCGTCAGCTGACCAGGTATCTTTCTTTGAATTGATCATGATGAACTTAGATATAAGTTTATAGCTTGTCATCTCTAGCGATCGAGCTAGGTTATAAACTCATAAGCAATATATCTTCCTAGCGCGCTACTGATGGATTCATGAGTAATGATCATGCTTATTAACTATTATCTTATAATGTGTTTCATAGGATGCTTCAGCTGGTGCAGCAGTATACCTGGGCCTGGTTCAGTATAATTCTCACGGACTTGGTAACTCTGGTATGACCACATAGCCCTTGATTGTTCAAAACTAATTTCAGCCTAATTAAAATGAAATGTAAATATAAACTTTTGTGCCTACAGGTTGCTTAATGCAAGCAAGCCCTTGGACGAGAAATGTGGAAGGGTTTCTTGGATGGCTCTCGGCTATACATTTTTCTGGTGGGGGTGGTTCTCATGATGCTGCTATTGCTGAGGGCTTGGCAGAAGCACTTGTGGTACGTGTCTCTGATGTTTGTAGCTAGAGCGCTAGCTCTTGTTTGGTTAACTTTTCATCGCTACTGCGATTAGCCCTAACCTAACTACTCTCATTTGCGCTGTAATTAATGAACAGATGTTTCCGAAGCCTACTCCGACTGCAACCGGAACTATATCTGGAACTGAAACTGGAACTGGAACTGAAACTGAAACTGAAACTGATAGAGTTCAAGACCATAATGCCAGAGAAAGGCATTGTATTCTTGTGGCTGCAAGCAACCCTATGTTGATTCCAACGTACGTTCAGGTACCGTTGATAAGTAATGGCCAATTTTCTCCTGGTACAAAAACTCGAATGACTCTTGCTGATGCTCAAGATGTGGCCAAATTATATGCTGAGGTAAATACTATCAAAATAATATATATATATATATAGGGAGGATCTAAAGAGGAACTCCATAATTACTTTGAGAATTTAAGGATTTCTACTATTTTACATTAGTATATGACTTCATTTAACAATCTCAACCGTTCATCATCTAGATTTATATGCAAAAAACATGTTTGCAAAATTTCAACTAATTCCATAATCATTTGGTCATTTAAATTGACGTAAACAGTTGTAGGCCGTTAGATAAAATTAAAACGAATATTGTGCTAATTAATGGTTAAACGTGTTTCATTTTGGCTAATTTTTTGTAGGATTGATATATGGGTAAGTAACTAGGGAATGAGTGACTTTGATTGTTAAAATACATGTTAGAACTAAAAACATTCTTACTTTAAGAGTTTAAGGAGGTCATCTCTAGATTCAGACTATATATATATATATACTAGTTTTTATCCATTAAATCTTAATTGATCAAATGATTGTTATTAACTGTGAGTATGATTTGACAAGTAACATGACAATAATATATTTTTTAAATATAAAAAATAAATGAATTTAATTTAACAGTTTTCTTTAATAAAATTCAAAGGAAAAGTTTAGAAGATAGAACCCGACGCTATATATATATATATTTCATCTTCTACTGATCCATGATGTCATCAAAACTTCAAAAGCTAGCCCTAATAGTGTTTTTTTTTAATTTATTTCATTTGCAGTGCTCTGTATCTCTTTCTGTCATCTCGCCGAAACAGTTTCCAAAACTCAGAGAGATATATAATGCGGTAAATAATCTACACCTTATTATTCTTCTCTGTATTGAATTTAATATATACTGGTAGCCTTCTGTCATGATTTATGTACTTCATGTTCGTGGTGTCGTGTTACCTTTCATGCGTAGTCAGTAGAGACTCCATACATTTAGTCAACAGAGACTCCATCCATTTATATATATATACACGGGTTTTCTCTACTACATACGTTCTTATTTATTCTTACGGTACATATTTGTAATTTAGACTCACTTTTCAATCGAATTTTCACATTTCCACTGTCTAGTCTTTAGATATTAATGTATAGATCATTTATGCAAAATTTCAGCCAATTTGATTATTATTAAGGCACTTTAACTCGATTACATCAAGAGATGAATATAATTCTGTTGAACTTGAACCGTTCATGTTTATAACAGAAAAACACAATTTTGAGTGTCTTAATGATAACCAAATTGCTAAAATTTTATGGAGATGATATATACATTAGTATCTAAAGACTAGACGGTGGAGATGTGAAAATTCGATTGAAAAATGAGTTTAAAGTAGAAATCTGCACCGTAAGAATAAATACAGATATCCTTACCTGAGAAAATATATATATATAGATATAGACCAACTGATCATATGAGCAGTACGTTATTGCAGATCAGTGAAATAAACTAGGGAGTAATTAATAAATGTATATTTATGTACGTGTGTCTGTATGTAAAAAATAACATGTTCGTTTACACAAAGTAGAACTTCGGCACTATATTCCTTGATTACTTTGGAAAAGTGAAGGGAAATTGTTTGCTAAATCTCAAATACTACCTGGCTCTGAAATGTAGGGAAAAAATAATCCTGAATCTGAAGGAAAAGTCTCTTCCTTCAGAAATGTTACGTACCCACATTTTCTTGTACTGTTATCAAACAAGTTCCCAGAGGTTCGTGCTGCCCTCGATCACTCTCAGACTGTGATCAAACCTCCATACAATGTCTTTCTCAGCTCACCATGATTCGCTAGCTTCTTCCAGCTGAGAGACTAAAGCAAACCAACCATTTAGCAGTAGCTAGTAGAAACTCTTTTGAATTCATCTTTGTCCTTCATATCAGATACTGCTTATGATTGCTGATTAGCTCTATCGAAAACTGATCTATGCTTTCAAATATATTATTCATCCTTTTCTTAATAAAAGTTTAGCTGGTGACATTCTATATATACGAGTAATTAAGGAAATAACCGAATCATACATTCCTACGTACATGCATGTCGATCGATATCTAAAACGAAATCTCATGTTCTAATTAAAAAATTATAGGCTATCTATATTAAGTTCTTTAAATTTAGCTATCTCGCTTTTTAGAAAGAAAAGGAGCAAGATTAATATAAAGAGCGAGATGAAGATCTCTACAATTTAAAACATTCCTTTAAGTAATTATATCGAGCATCTCCAGTAGTATTGCTAAAATTGAAATTTGTCAATTTTTAAGGTAAATTGATGCTCAAGCAGAATGTATAAATCATTGCCAAATTGGATATTTGTTAAATGAAATTGACAAATTTGTCAATTTTTGATGCATAACTAAAGCAATAGCTAAATCTTCTCTCTCCTCTATTGTTTACGTGTTACTTTACCATTAGTCAAAACATAATAAATAACAACTACTGATTGAGTAACATTGTTAAATCGATACCTAAATTTCAAAAATTGTAGTTAAATATAACAATTTTTGAAGTTCACTGCTGGAGATGCTCTTTAAGCTACAAATTATTCATTATGTAAATAATATAAACTCAATTCTTGCTAAAGTAAAAAGAATTTAGATCCGGGTTTTGCCAAGGCAATTGAAGAGTTGTTATTAGACGTATTTTTAAAATGGCTAGTCAAAATGACTTTTTAGCTATTTTGACTAATTTGACTAAAAATGACTAGTGCTAGCATTGTTAAAGATGCTTTAACCAACTAAGTATTTTTATTTTTTTGAATCAAGAGAGAAATAACTTTATAGAAAAGGGCTCGAAAGAGCATGTTTACATTATAGAGTTTGGTGATAAGCAAATCGAAAAACATAAAATAGAGCTTGGTGACAGGCATATCGAAATACCTCCAGATAACATACGTGGAGTTTAATTGAGCTATTTGAAAATTGTGCTAGCCTAAAGCCAGAATGACCATTAAATACTCATTTGCTGCCATTTATAGACAGAACTTGACGTTGTGATAGTTCCCACGATAGTAAATGTCTCGTGGTCCACTCATTTGATGTATCATACTCTACATAATAATTTAAAACATCATTCAGTACTACTCCAGATGATTCAATAGCATCTCGTACACCGAGGTAAACATATTTTCCTATATCCAAACCTCCAGGATCTCATATACGAAACCCTACCGATTAGAGCTCATTAGTCTGGCCCACAAGAGATCTTGAATCCAGTTCAGAGCCCAAGATAAATACATTTCAAGGTTTTCACCCATTTAGGTCTCACACATCATTCGGGGCCCCAAAAAGATTACTTTGCGAACACAGCATGGTTTGGGCCCAAAATTCAAGTTGGGCTTCAATATTGATCTGAGCACCCAAACCAGATCAAGAACACTTTCTCTTGCATCGATCTCAGCCGTGTCTACCATCGCCGCTAGACATGCAAGTTGTCGACGATCATGTCTCCACCCTGAATATGTTTTAGGTTCTAGCATCGGCCTTATCCAACAGTGAGCATCACTAAGAAAACAACCTTTGATTAATAAGTATTGATAATGATTAATGAGCCATATAGAGAAAATAAAGAGGTTGACATCCATTTATTTTGCAGTATGGTATATGTAAAACTTCTAGTGATAAACTTCTAAATGAGGATTCTTCTACGCACCAAGATGTAAGTGAATATAGCAACTTATATGTGATATTTTGATTTGATCATCCACGTCGCATTATTATGCATATATACTAATACGTAACAAAATTGAAACCTAAAAAAATAACCCTAAATATTTTCAACACATGAGGTGAGAAACCGAGGTCGAAGAAGATGTACTTTATTATGGACGTTTAATTTGATCGGATCAAAAATAAAAATGAAATGAATGAATTTAGGGTCTTTAGTCTTTATTCAATATTCGATACGACGATTTGAGGATATGCACATAATGCACCTTGGTGTGTAGAATCCGCTTCGACTTCTAAATACGTTCAACCTAATTTCATTAATAACATTTTTAGTGATAAACTTGGTATTTATTTTTTTGCAATAAAAGTCATTGGGTTTGATCAAGGTTGGCTTGGAAACGACACCAATCACTCTGAAGCGGAAGATTGGCAGATCCTAGGGTATCTAAGACCCACAATGTTCACCTTCTGCGCATCACCTATCCTACTAAAGAAGATGAGAAGGCTAGTTCTCAGGCTACAGGAAAAGACACAATTTAGCGTTTGGTCCTGTCAGCCTATGCATTGGGATCGCCGGATCGGCCAGACGAGCAGTATTACTTGATTCTTAGTTTAGTAGGTCTGCACTAGCTGAGGTATTAGACAATTAGTTTGCGCTTTGTGAGCTTTGTTTTGGGGGGGGGGGGGGGGGTTTGTTTCCTTCGCTTGGGGCTCTGTTTGAGCTTTTAAGTAAACAATAAATGAGTCGACTAAGGTGTTTATTAGCCTTTGCTTAACGGATTTTGCAAGATAACGCAATATTGATGTAATGTGTTTTTTTGCTATTGATGAAGCAATAAAAGCTATTATTTACTTAAAAAACAACTTGGATGAATTGGAAAGGGTTTCACGCGAAAATTCTTCTACGCATCAAGATACAAGTGAACTGAGTAACTAATATGCAATATTTTGATCTAGTTATTCACGTCGCATTATCATGCATGTATTTTAATACCGTTAATAAAATTGAAACCCAAAAAAGTAGTCATAAGCGTTTCTAACACATGAGGTCAAATAAAATGTAGTCTTATTATATATACTTAATTTGATCGGATCAAAAATAAAAATGAAATTAAGGAATTTGGAGTCTTTATTCTTCATTTGATCTTCGTATACGGTGATTTGAGAACTTGCACATTAATGATGCAAATGCACCTTGGTACGTAAAATCTCACCGGGATTTTACGTACTATAATTTGAAAAGAAATTATGTGCGTATGCCGTACAATAAACGTTTATCCAAACAAAATTAGTGATTTTAGACAATCTCGTGATCCAGCTTGACCCAAATCTTTAACATCCATGGGGAGGGGCCAATACTTAAATTGCTCACAGTCTCGAAGTGGTAGCTCATTTAACCATCATTTTATTTATAAAAAAAACAAATAATACAGTGTCCAAAACGACATCATTTTGGGAAAGTAACATGATGAATGGACCTGCATATATATTAATCTTATGCTTATGTTGAGAACCGCCTCATCTTTTCTTTAAACTAACATTTATAATCTGATTTAATAGAAAATAACCTCAACTATGTTGTACGTGTTTACTGTTTAGTGTTTACATTAGAGAAATGTCATTTTGAATTGATAGTCAATAAATTTAGTTATTTAGATGTCGATTTTGATTTTGATAATTAATGAATTCTGATGTCAAGCTTAATTTTATCTTTTCTTTATATCTTTCCTGAAATTATGATCTATAATCCACCTCCATGGGAATGGGATGTATAGTTCCATGCTGTTCTGGAGTTTATTTCTGATATAATTTCATCTCTGTCTTGTGTTTGCATCCAAAATAATGTCAGTTAAGCAACTCAGATGTTGGGTTTGAAATTAGAGGCCATTCATGTGCTGTCAAATGAAAGTTTGGAACAAGCTAGTATGTTAGACATTAGAATGATCCAGTCGAAATCCAGCTTGCTTTGCCACTAGCTCCGTTCTAAGAGTCATTCTAGTGAGGACTTTTAAGTTAAGGACTAGTTGAGGACTTTTCAGTTTATGGTTTAAAAAACTTATTTTTCGATCACATTTTGACATCTCATTCGTTTAGTATTTAAGTTTATATGAGTAGATCATTTATACAAATTTTCAGCCAAATATGTGTTCATTAAGATAACAAACTAGATCAAATTAATGGACGAACCAAATCTGTCAAATATGAACCGTTCAAGTTTATAATTGATAAATCACACTTATGAATGCTTTAACAATTTTTAATATAGCTGAAAATTTAGAGAAATGATCTACTTATAAATACCTATAAACTGAACGATCAAGATGTGTATATAAAATCGAAAAGTGAGATAAACCGAAAAGTCCTTAACTTAAAAGTCCTCTCTAACATTCCGCTCTTGTATTATATATATATATTTTTTTTTTTAAATAGTAGTTTAGTTAACCGGTCACAGGTTTCAGGGAAAGCATCTAACTGATTACTTGACTCTGAAACAGAGATATATTGGTGATCCTGAAGAACCACCATTCGTGATGCCAACTGCCCAGGCTTGCTTCTTCTCCTATCGAAGGAGTTCAGAGAGGCTCATGATCCCCTCGTTCAGTATGCTGGAGTGAACACTCTGCCAGCTCCGGCGATTACAGCGTTTGATGACATTTTCTCAGGTGTGTATTTCCATGCCATCAATTAAGCACCACGGTTTCTTTCATCTTTGATTGTTTCCTTCATTACTGATGCCTGATGGATACGACCTCATTCCAAACTTCACTACTGACCAAAGTTTGTTATTTACCAGAAATGTTCGATGGTAATGATCACTGTGCAGAGAACATTCCCAGTGAAACCAGCGAAATGGTATATATCTTTCAATTCACCCAACAACCAAGCAATCTTACTTCAATTTGTGTTTGGAAAACTAATTAAAACTGTCCTCGGGGCATTTTTTGCAGTTTCTTGACGCAGAATATGTCAAGTCTTTTGCAAGCACTATTTCCCTCTGTCAGTGGTGAGATCACGTCTGGTAGCCTTGCCTTGGATGCTTCCAATACCTGTACTCTCCACAGCATGCACAAGAAATACTTGCAACTCCTGACATAGGCGGAGTACACCAACCGCAAGGGTCTACAGGGGAAGCGAGTAGTCCACAAACTACAACTACTTCAGACTTCCGCAACTACTTCTGGTGATTCAAGGATTCCTCGGGCATCTTCACGTACTCGAAGATCACACAAAAACATGGGTCTTTTCCAACCAAGAAGAAGTCCCAGACTTTCATCAAGAGCTACTGTGGAACAAGGAGGACATAAAGGTGATGTTGGTCAATTTGGAGAACCACCCAGTGCACAGACATCGGGTTATCTGCACGAACAAGACCTGCACGAAAAGGATCAAAGCCACTTCCTGCTGGTATGCAATGGAAAGAAGACGTATACGAGCCTGCATGGGAGGTACTTTATCCAACTGTTTTGCTTAGAGAAAGCCTCACAATTTCAAGTACTCGTAGGTCACTGAATATTGATCTTGCCTAAAAGCGAGTTATGTCCTTGCCTTTTCAGGGTACAATGCTTGCCAAGCTTGAAGGACGGCTTGTTCTAGTCAGCAAGGCACAGGTATATATATGTTTCTAGTCCACTTGCTATAGCTTCACCTGAAATTTGTTAAACACTTGATATGAGATTTATGTAGATGTGCTCTTGATCCTTTACTTGATTCCAAGATATAAAAACCAATGCACTATATACTGCTTCATGTGCTTCTGATTTGCTACAGCCTTACTGCTGCTTGGCCACGATTACTCAAGGACGGTAACATTATACCACAAGCGTCAGTCGACAGGTTGTAACTGTAACAAGATAAACTACATATTCATTCCTTTCAATATTCATGTGCCCTCATATTGAAAAGAGTATCCATGTTCGACTGTACAGGTCATATGCAGGACAGGCACATGATCTGATCTTTGAGGTAAAGGGTGACGAAAACATACATAACCGACTGCATAGGAACGAGCTGGTGAGGCAACAATGCTTAAATCTCTTAAGAGGATATATGCTCCATCTTCTAAGATCTACTCCTTTAGCTGACTTGTAGTTTATGTAATCACTTAATAAGGATCCACTTGGGAAAAAGTAGAATAACCACATATATATGCATGATTTGACACCTAAAAGCTCTGGCTTAATAAAGATTATGCACTTCTAGAGTGACTAACTCGTACATGGGTTTCAGTGTATAAGATACGTCGTTGATAATTATCCCCAGTGAACACAACCACCTCAACGGGAAAGTGTATATGCAGGTGAGTTATGCATTTGATCCACCCATTACAACAAACGCACAAACTCATGTGGTCATTATAAATAAGCCCCAATGAAACTGACCTTTAATCTGTAGGGGAAGGACCTTCGTACATAGCAGCGGAACATCAGGTTGAACATCAGGGGTGAACAACACAATCAATGAAGGCATCAGCAGCAGCAATATGCCGCAACTGGTAGACTGCACAGTGACCTTTCAAGTATAGGAAGTAACCATCAAACCCTAGATAAGAACTAGATATTTCTGCTTGAAAGAAAAGACACGCACTGAACCTGTCATTTTTCTGATAGATTTGTGACCTCTTAAGTGCACCTTTCATTCTTCATCCAACTCATACTTCGGCTGCTACTTCAAGGGAAGCTGACCAAAACGATATGGATTATGCCAAGCTGACCTGACCTTAAAATAGTAATCAATTCCAGCAGTATCTACCACAATTGAAATATACTGAAGAAATCATACACCAACATCAGAGACTAGGTCCTCTCATAATATGAAGATCAACAGTAAAAGATAAATTTCATCAAAATGCAATAAGAAACAGATGAACTTTTTCACTAGCATAATGATTTATTTGTGACAGCAGATGAAAGGTTAAATTACAGTACAGAGTACATGTTTCATTACAAAATACAAACTATACAGAAAAGGGTTTTTTGTACAAATCTCCACCCAGGCAATCCAGACAGTTCGCTTCCCACAGAAAAAAGTAGTGGGAAAGCAAAAAGTGGCAGCAACTGTTATCACTGATCGCACTGGAGTAAGATATATTGACATATTCAATCATCTATAACAGTAATCTGCACCTAAAGGTACAACACATGCTACATCGCACACAAAAACAACGAACAACATGGTTTTTCTCAAATTAACTATTAACCTGCTGTCCTTTCTTCTTCATCTTCAAACCCTTCGGGCTGGACTGCTTTGAAGGTGGCTCCACAAGCAACAGGCGTGACATGACATATGCCAAGAGTTCTTCACGGTGGGAAAATGTGAAGTCCAAATGTGCATACTCAAACATATTGTATGATGCATTCACACCTGCATCCTTCATCACCTTATAATGCTTCTTTACCATTGATGGCCTAATTATCTTGTCCTTCCGTCCAGCAACAAGATCGACCGGAATATCAATGAGCCCATAGTACTCTCCCAAGTCTAACGGCTCTGGAGATCCATAAACCTCCATATTAGCAGAAGCTCTCCCATAATCAAACATCCTAAACCTTTTTGAACGCTTCATTTGTGCAAGATGGAGAGCCACTTGGAATGATACCCCTGGCATGTCATTCATATTATAATGTGGTATACCCAACACACCAACCCAATTTGAGCTATCTCCGCCAACAAAATAACTCATCAGTGTCTGAACCAATCCTCCAACAGCAGGGTAATTATGGAAGTCCCGTGCCAACTTGTTTAGAAGCATGCGAAAAAATCTGGTTGGTATATAGATGCCAGGAACAAGGGGTTGTAAAAGGGGAGCCAATAGATGAAAGGAATACTCCACAACCGAAAACATAAAGGAAGAATCTTCATGGAAGCCAGCAGGTGATAATAAAATCAATCTTGATAGCCTGTGGGGTTTCTCTTCTATCCTCTGTGTTACAACATACATTAATATAGCTGCTCCTCCCAAGCTATGGCAAACTGCACAAAGCTTATAAGGTTGATCACCATTGGTTTCTTCCTCGATCTCAGGTTGACTAAGCTTCAATTCCGCAGTTTTAATTTGGTGGATCTTCTCTATCATCGCAGGGATATCCTGAGTCCCATGCTCATTGATTGAGTACTGCCAGTACCTGCATTGGTATGTTTCAGTGATACTTGAAAGATACTGATATTTTGGCTTTGAAATCCTTCAAAGCCACACACACATATATACACACACAAAAGAATATATACTGAATACACACACAAAAGAATATATACTGAATACACACACACACACACGACACATGCGACCTCACTCTCTCCCCACTGATGATCCTGTAGTTTATCAAAAGAATGTGCATGTGTTTTTTGTTCTATGTGAGCTTTTTGTTTCTCACTGACCAGAAGGAAAGAAATGTAGGAGGGGAAAAACTTTCATAAACAAAACTAAAACAAGTAGATATCATATGCCAACTTACTGTCGTGAGGAAATGCTTTTGTCAACATGCTCCCTAGAAACCAAGCCACGAAAGTTCCCAAGGAAGACATCATATCCTGAAACAGTAAGATGTATAAGCAAACTGTAAACTACTCTAAACCCCAAGATGCATCTACATTCAAATTAAACATGCCAAACCTTGATCGTAGGCAGCAAATGCAGGTGAACCGACAACCCCATTGGAGACCCAACTGAACAAAGAACCAAACCGTTAGCATGTAATTATGATGAAAGATTACTCATAAAACAAGAGAACATATCATAAAAAATAGACCATAGATCGACTCCTCATAGGAAAGCAGGCATATTTTATAAGCCATTACTTTAGATGGATGTAGAACTTGCACACAATCACATGCTATGTAATTTGAGCAGAGGCAAATAACATAAGTAGGCACAGATCAGCTTAGATTTCTGTGGGATATTTCATATTCTCTTTGTAGGAACAACACCGGCTCAATAGAGCAGGTGGATTTTCAGCTTCTGAAATTACTACTCTTGCCAAATGGCAGGTGGTTATGTCACTTGACCTTCACAGTTTTTTAGAAGACTACCTTTTTGTTATTCTTACCAAACACCTAGGCCACTAGTGAGAAAGGAAACTTAGAGAGAGGTAACTTACCCCATAGATGAGTCTAGAATTCCGTGTTGTAGATAAACAGCTTTCCGTGAATCACGTCTGCAGCATCACACTAACAAATATTAGACACCAATTACACCATATATTCATTGGAAAATTATCACTTTATGAGGGAATAAAAACCTATTATACCTTGGGATTCTTTCCAAGTGAAGAACATATCCATCACTAGTGATCACATGAATAGCTTCATATGGGTACCTAAAACAGGAAGAAGAGTAAAAACATTGATGCGGCACGGGGAAAACGAAAGCTCTGAAATCAAGTAAACGGTAGCCCAGCCTCACCCAAGCTCTGTAATGACATCCTGGCATGTTCGAGCATCAGTATTCAATGCCTGAAACGAAGTATTCCTTTCTGTAGTTTCTGTAGGAGCGGGATAATCATCTCCAAGTGCAGCTGTTGGAACAGTAGCTTCTGACACACTATCATAAGTATCTTGAAATCTGTTACTGTCCGACGAAAACAACCCAAATAGTGTTCTAAGAGCATATAATGGGTGAAGAACAAAATGTGCTGCTTTATGAACAAGATCGAATACAGCTTCTATGAATATCTCAATCGCAAGATGAAGATCCTGTCCAGCATTAAATGAACATTAGAATTCATCTCGGATGTAACTTCCAAAACAGACATAAAAGAGAGTTTTGTCACACCTCAATGACTCCACGTCTCCTATCAGTAGTGCGCTGAATAATGTGATCCTTGAGGAACTGCACTTTATTCAAAGAACTACTCCTCTGCGAAAACTGACTGCCTCCTGGTGAGGGTGGCGTGGACCTCTCATTAGAAGAACGGCAAAGAAGACCAGGAAGGCCAAGCACGAACCTTGCAGGAAACAAAATCCAATAAAATATGTAACTGATCCACATCCATCCTGTCCACTCCCTAGGAATACTAGAAGACCTGGAGAGTCTTGAGCTTTGAGAACACGGTGATGCAGGAGACATGTCATCATCACTATATTCTTCCTCATAATCTATGCTAGAACTATCCGAATCCACAGAAAGCTCATGAATGAGTTGATTGAAAGACGACACGCCACTACAAACAACCACACCAAAACAGAAATCTCATTCTAGAAACTAATAAGCACACAATCCGATAACATTTTTAGCAATTACAATAACGAAACATATCGAATTAAAGGAAAATCATACATGCAAGCTAATTAGAGCACAGAAAATTGAAGCGAACCCTAAATCCCCAACAAAAACCCTAAAAACTCACTTCTCCATCCAGCGAGGGAATCGAGGTCCACGAAAGGTAGGCCGGAGCTCCCAGCCATGGATTCCTTCGAGAATATTAGCCTTCCCAGGCAAAAGCGCTAACAACAAAGCCGAAATTCCGTTGATCAATCTCACAATATTGTTCAGCGATTCATACGTCACCGTCTTCACTGACCTGAAAATCCAAACAACCACGGAATCAACAAATTGAATCCAAAAAATTAGGATCATTACTTCATCGGACTTTGCAGAATTGAACGAAGGAATCAATCATCACATGCATGCATTAAAGAAGTGAAGCGATTTAGGGAGGAGAAGAGGCACTCACTCTTTGGTGACAGCGATGGCGTTGTCGACGAGCCGCTGCATCATTTCATATCCCAGCAGAAAAATATGGCTGGAAAAGGAAACGAAATCTCTGAAAAAATGGGGGATTGAAATCGGCAAATCTAATCGGAGGGAGGCTATTAGAATCGTCGGCGAGATAAAAGCGAGGGAGATTTTGGGGGCTCCGATATTAGAGGACACTGGAAATAGGCGAATGGAGGATTGATCGGGGGTTAAAGAAAAACGGCGATTCGTTGTTTGCCGTAGAAAGAGACCACGCGGCGGGTCTTGATTGGTGGAATCTGACGCGTGTCGGTTTGTGGTGGATCAGGTGTACACGTAAGGGTGAGGATATAAATATTATAATATTGTGTGTAATTGTAAGAGAGAGCGTGGCGCGTGGAGAACGTGTCCCGCTGGATTTCAGGAGTGGGTATCTAGCTGAAGTCTGAAGACCAAAATAGAAGCCGTGAACGCGGGGCAGTGGGGCCCAATTGGGATGGTGTGGACTATTCCGTGTCTCAGTGGAGGGATGCGGCCACTGCCACCGTGACCGTGGATCAGTTGGATGCTGTGTAGACATGCAGCCACACAAAAATTACACATGTAATTTTTGGGTTAGACTTCAAGTTTTACTTTTCTTTTCCTTCCTTGTTTAGGTAAATTTTTCTTCAAGTTTGGAGAAATGAGATGGAGTAAATACTAGCATTCATCTAACCAGCATGACCATTGCAGCATCATGGTTCAAATCTCACTGACGTCGTCACTCGTCACAGTATTATATTCTCGGGAAAAAAAATGCCAAGGAGGCTTGACGAGGCGACATTTAGCCCCTAGAAAGTAATATGCACGAACGTTTGTTAAATAGCTTGCGAATGTGTCACAAATTCAGGGAAATTTGCATTGTGGCTACTAGCAAGAGTAAGATTTCTGTTAGCTTTGCACCATTGAACTCTATATGACAACTTATAGATTACAGAGAATGGAAGTGCATTTGCATTATTGTTGTTCAAGAATTTTATACCAAGTAAACCTATAACTCTGGTAGTGAGCAACAATCATCAGCTCTGTATTATTTTTCTACTTGCTATCCAAGCTATCAATCTCTATCTAATGAAATTGAATAGTTCTGACTATCAAACAGTTCCAAATCTGAAAATGGCTTGTGTATTTGGCATGATTTTACTTCTCCATGAGGATCTGCTTCAAAAGGATTTTACGCGGGTGAAACATACATGGTATGCCAACAAAATGTTGCCTTTCTGTAAAAGCTAGGACAATGCTGGTGAGAATCTTCAGATTGTTGATGCAGTTGTGTTGTTGCCTTCCTTTGTGCCTGGTGTGAAGGCAAACTCAGAAACTAAAGCCAGGTGATCGCTGCCCACTTTCTATTTACAAATACAAGAGAAAGAGAATTAGAATAGAAGATAACATCTGTAACTTATCAACAGCATTTAATGACCACAAAAGTCCAAGTGTTCAAGCCAACAGCAAAATCCAAACACTTCCAAGCTAGTCGATGTGAGGGAAACACTTATCCATTAAGTAGAAGAATCCAATGTTTTCATACCTTGCAAGGGAGGCTACCAATCTTCTGGAGAGTGTCAAGTGGAACTGTATCCATAACTCCTGTCGGCACAAGACCAGCCGAGTACCTATATAGAAAACAAGCATTTCATAAGATTCATGTTGTACTATGATAATCACCCCCGCTAACATTAGAATCATCATTACAGTATTTAAGATAAGGAATTCACCACAAGTAGTCAACGGTGCCAAGAAACTTTGAATGGTAGGAAGTAGCTAAAGGCTCACCGCTGGATCCCCGTGTTGCTGCAGAACCCTGAAAATATGATATATAACCAGAGAGAAATCAAAACAATGCATACTACAGGAAACTGAACTGACCAGCCAACTGGTTAAACACTTATACCTGCACCATAGCGTAAGAACTGTTAAGCTTCAAGGGATGCACAACTGAATGACTGCCAGAATTTCCAGTTGCAACTCTAATCTCTTCATCTGTCCAGCTATGTTTCAATAATCTGATGATGAACATTTAACATATCAAGCTTTAACATTTCCACAGTTTAAATAAGCTATCCTATGTTAAATTTAACTAATATGTGAATTATGCAAGCACATCATCATAGGAACTAAATAAAAACAAAAGAGAAAGGAAGTCAGTGTCACAGATATGAGACATACCCATCTATCAAGTTCAATGGACTGCTAGTTCTTTGTTTGACTCCTAAAACTTGAGCAGGATGACAGCTCTTCTGCCCAGATAACTCTGTTCTGTCATATGACATGATATTTAGCTGTAGATAAGAGGCACAAATCAGATTTAAGAAAACTTGGATTTTATATGTACTTGGATTCTTTATATGACAATGATCGCCATCAGTTTTGTAAAGACCGGACTATGTATCTGAATGTTATTCAAGTGGTTAACAATAGACATGTGATCACCTCAGATGTTGACAAGAACTTGTATATCGCACTCTGTCAATAAGCATAAAAGCTAGTTAAGCATTACTTAATAAGCTAAATGAAAAACTGAAGAAAGCTTTTATGACAGTTTCTTTAGAATATCACACCTGAGGAGTGCTATTGAAATCACCACAAAGGACAACAGGGGCATTACCCCATCTCTCCGAGAGGATATGGGCCCTTGATAAGAGAAAACGAATCTGGAAAGGAAAGAAGTTCAAATAATTGCCCATTTTGAATGATGGAGACCATTAAACAAAAACATCCCCAGATGCAATTCAATTATTCCTAACATTTTGAATGATGAAGACCTTCTTCATCTAAGTAAACATACATTTTCTATTTTGTTCAGTGCATGGATCATATCGTTAAGAATGTTAGCCTAAAACTATCAGTCTGGGGGACGAAACCAAAAGCAGACAAATTGGACATCACTGTAATAGAACTTACCTGGCCCAATTTAATTTCCCCTCGGCTAGGGCTGTAAAGCACATGGATGTTACCAATCACTAACTTTCTTGATTTGTCTTTATGCATCTGCCTGTATGGAATGAAATTAGATACAGAAAGGGTCCATTTAATCAAAACACTGCATTTATATATACTCTATCTGAAGCGAAGTAGATCTCAGAAGTGTAAAAGCCTACAGAACAAACCCAGAAACGTGACCGCCATAAAACAAAATTAGAAGCAATTTGTTACCAGAAAAAGTTCCTCTTAAAAAAAATAACTAGGAAATCGAAAAAAAAAAAAAAAGAAGAAGAAGAAAAGGCTATAGTCCAGAACATTATTATTGTTAAGCAATCCATTATTAATATTACTATCTCAGGGTAACTTTTCTTATTGGGCAATGAAACTTTACATGGTTTTTAATGCAACATTAGATTGGATGATACACATTACCTCTGAATCCATATTCTCTTCAGCAAAGGAACATGCAAAGATACACTCAAAACTATTTACTGGATACTATCTAAGAAGTACTGTCTGATTTCCAAATGTTCTACCTCAAAAACCGAAAGTTGGGCAACATTGTCACGAAGTCCGTATCCCTTGAATTCAATGCTCTCTTCATCTAACAACCGCAAACTGATAGAATGAAGTGCCAAGGTTATACAACTTCTTGTTACTGTAAGAAAATAAGCACTAACAGCTAGAAAAAACGAAATAAATCAACATGGTCTTACTTATGAGATTTCCAGAAAGTAGCGCAACCATCAACAGTATCTCCTGTGCGTCTCTACCATAATGAAACAACTGATTTAGAACTTACTTTTGATAAGTAGACCAAAATCCAAATCAGTTCACGAGAAACTGATCTACATTTGCGAAACGCTGTCTGAATGTATAAACTCATATATTCAATCACATTGTAGTAGTTATCATTTTGAACTCATCTTGCAATCGTCAAACTGAAAAGCACGCAGTAAGAATCAAATTGGCCCATAACACAGAAATTATTAACCTTATAAGAACCAGCATATCCCAGTTTCGCCAAATTGTTCGAAAGCTCCAAATACTTGTCCACCTCCTAATGAAACCACACAAACAGCCCTCTCAGTATATAACAACTTCACAACTAAACTCTTTCCCCAACACAATAAAGAACAACAAGTTCAAGAAGCTTTACTTGCAAGCAAACTATATCAGAGTTCCAGGCAGAAATTTCATCGCAGATGACCCTTTTCCGGTGGTCCCACTTCAGATACATAGACGGCACATTCCCATACATGTCTCTATGAGCAAAAGCATTTCTATCCCCCAAGATATTGTACGAAGCAACCGTGAACCTATCTGCTACATTAACCCAACCAATCAGAATCATCCACATCATGCATGTAGAGTATGAAATGAGAATCAAACCTTGAGAAGCTAGAGCATGATCGGACTGGATCCAACGGCGGACGATGTCCGGAGCATGACTGCTACCGGAGTATCGACGCTTGAGTGGGTTGGGAGTGTTGGTGCAGCATGAGACGGCGGGTCTGCAGAGGAAGAGGAAAGATGTTCCGGCGGTGGGCATGGCGGTTGCGACGGACACGTGGCGGCCGCAGAGCCAAGAGGAAGCAGGGTCGCAGCGCATTTGCGGAAGGTGAGGTGGGTGTTGGGAATTTTTAGGAAAAAAAATGGAGGGATTGGGTTGTTTGTTTATGATGTGGGCGGAGGAGTTACCGAGTTACTGTGTAGCCGTCACTCTCAGATTCTCAGAGCCACACAGTGTTGGGGAGCTCGGAATCGAGGGAATATCTTGCAGACAATTGATAATAAAGTTGAATGATTCGAGATCATTAGCTAAATTAAAATATAATCAAGAAGATTATGAATGAAGAAAGTTTCTTTACTTTTTGTTGCTGTTACAAACTGTACGCCCAAACACAAACAAAGCAAGGGGAAACAAACTAAAATGAGTAAAATCTGTAGGAGACTGTGTCGTATATAGTTACAGCAGGAGGATCATCAATAAAAGATTACGTAACTGTCAACACTGTTTTTGGCAAGAGCTTTTCCATATGTGATTGACTTGATCAGAGAAGTTCAGATAACATTCATGAAGTTCACACAGCCTCCAAAGAGGGAACCAAGAAGAACAACATAGTCAGATTCAAAAAACAAGTTGCCAAGATTGAGTTTGAGAAACAATTTTGTTGACCACAACAGTCCCCAAGCTTTAACATCAAGGAGAAAATTTCTTTACATTAATAACTATGGTGTTGTTTGATAACCAAGTAATTAAGAATTTCATACAAATTATACAGTGCTTATTTTCACTTTGCATAAAATCACATCCGTCAAACAAAATATACCAGCTTTTCAAAACATAATAACAAAATATAATCACTTTATTTTGAACATTAATTTACTTTAACTATCTCCGATATCTCATAGACTTTATTTAATTGTTCACTTCTATTAGTTCGAATTATCGAGGGTTGAAGTGCATGGACTAGATAAACAAATATGTGAAATTCATACAAGATGTTGCAAACAATGAGAAACGCAATTAAGGTGGTATGAAGAAAACATGATGTGCATCATTGAAATTCAATGCTCTAGAACTAGGAGTTAAAATCGTCGAATACTCGTTCACATCTATCTTTGTGTATTTAACAAGATCATTAATTTAGTTTCACGTCAAAAGTGGAAGATTTTACGATCTAGGGACTTGTCAAGTAAATATTTATTTACTTGTTGGCATGTTCTGCTACGCAGTAGTGTTTGCCATCAATCGAGCTTGTTGAACAAGACTACAAGAGCTGGGGGCGCACACCAAACCAGTGACAATCTAAGCCTGAACAAGAGCTTGGGGCACAAACAATACTTGCCACATTCTATGTCGCTATTTTGAAAATAAAATACGAACGCTAATGTTCAAAGCAAAAGCACCAAATACATGACCTTTAACGCCACGAAGAACAGCACAAAAACATCAACTTCCTCCTCATGCTTATGTACGTAGTCATCCCAATGTCTATATATAAGTATCATCATAGTGATAATAGCGACATAGAATGTGGCAAGTATTGTTTGTGCCCCAAGCTCTTGTTCAGTCCATGTAATTAGCCATGGAGATATTATTCTCTCTGCAATTTTTCCTTTGTCTAGCTTTCCTATCCATTTCTGTCTACATACATTTTTACACTACTCGACCAAAGAAATCAACACACATCGGCTTTAAAAACTACCCGATTCTCGGATCCCTACCGGAATTTCTGAAGAACCGACATCGCTTTCTCGACTGGACCACAGAAATTCTCCGCAACTGTCCAACCAACACAGCCGTCTTCTTCAGCCCGGGAAAAGTCCACGGCATCGTCACGGCCAACCCGTTAAACGTGGAGCACATCCTCAAGATCAACTTCGAGAACTACCCGAAAGGCGAGCGGGTCATCTCTCTCTTCAATAATTTTCTCGGAGACGGAATCTTCAACGCCGACGGTGAGCTCTGGAAGGTCCAGAGAAAGACGGCCAGCTATGCATTCAACATCAAATCCTTAAGAAACTTCGTTATGGATAATGTCAGCTTCGAGATTGAGACGAGGTTGATTCCGCTTTTGGTGCGAGCCTCCGAAACGGGGTGTCGTTTGGATCTCCAAGACGTTTTAGAGCGGTTTGCGTTCGATAATATTTGCAAGATGGCTTTCAACGTCGACCCGGGTTGTCTCAGCGGTGATGGAAAATCCGCTGCCGAGTTTACGTGGGCGTTTGATGACGCAGCCACGCTTTGCTCTAGAAGGTTCTTTTACGCCTTCCAATTTATCCTTACGTTCAAAAAGCTTCTCAACATTGGATCAGAGAGGAGACTACGAGAATCAATCGGAATCGTTCACAACTACGCAGATAAGATAATAAGGTCCGGAATGGAAAACAATAGCTACAAACAACAGGAAGATTTGTTATCTCGGTTCATCGAAAATGACAACAACAACTCGCCGGAGTTTCTCCGTGACATCATCATAAGCATGATCCTCGCAGGCCGGGACACGACGTCGTCTGCTCTATCTTGGTTCTTCTTTCTTTTATCGTCTAGGGAAAGTGTCCAGCTCAACATTCTGAATGAGCTCGAAGCCATTCGTGCCCGAAACGGCAAAAGCATGGGCGATACGTACGGTTTTGACGAGCTCAAAGACGTGCACTATTTGCAAGCAGCGATTCTGGAGACCATGAGACTTTACCCTCCTGTGCCGGTGGACTCAAAACAGTGCATGAACGACGATGTCATGCCGGATGGGACAGTGTTGAAGAAAGGGTGGTTTGTGACGTACCATGCCTATGCGATGGGGAGGATGGAGACGATTTGGGGGAAGGACTGCAGTGAGTATGTGCCGGAGAGGTGGATCGGCGAGGACGGTACGTGTCAGCAGGAGAGTGCGTTTAAGTATCCGGTGTTTCACGCCGGGCCGAGAATGTGTCTCGAGAAAGACTTGGCGTTTATTCAGATGAAGTCCATTGCAGCTTCTGTGATCGAGAGGTTTGAGGTCGACGTAGAAGATAAATACACGTCTCCTAAGCATTTGTTGTCCATGACGCTTCGAATCAAAGGTGGACTACCAGTGAGTGTGAGGAAGAGATGCATATGATCATCGTCCTTGTTGTAATTGTTGTAATTTGTTTGTATTTGCCTTGCTCCCTTAAAAAATAACCCGCTTATACAGGGGAATGAATACAATAGTTACAAATGGTAATTACAATGTAATGAAACCTAATAATGTCTGATATATAGCTCAATTACATATAATCACATGATTTCTTCTTCGTCAAATAATGTCTTCTCAGTTACATACAAAGTAACTGACGAAAGCACACCAATGCATTTTTTCTTCAACACTCCCCATTGTGCCAAGTCAAAATTAAAGTGGTGCATGTGGTATTGCCTCATTAAAAACTTGGTCAAGTAACAAAACCCAGTGGGACAAAATAAATCTTGGTCGAAAGGAAAAAGAGCACAACGCACCTATATATGTTAGACTCCCCCTGAAGTCTACACTCCCCGTGATCCTTATATCAATCAATGGAGCTAGGAACGTCTTTGCATTCCTATGTTTCTCACATGCCTTTCCTATATAGTTGTAGGCTGCGATTTGAGAAACAAGTCTTTCCTATTTTCCTTGGACCTTACTTGATTCACTTGAATCTTGAGGAAAGTCTTTTCTCACAAGGTATCGTAAATCACTGATTTACCAGAAAGGTTAAAATCCCTTTCTTTTCAAGGTCGGATCCAGGTCAATAGTTTGATCCGGGTTGAGGTAGAGTCGCGCGTTGTCGGCGTCGGGCGGAGGTAGGCTTCTTGATCAGGGCTGTGGAGACTGATCTGGTCTCCGTCGCTCGAGAGTGGTGCCGGATCCAATCGAAGCAGGGTCACCGGTGAGGCGCGAAGACACGAGGCTGGGCTTGCCCGACGAGGCTAGGCTAGGAGGCGCCGGCGTGGGAGGTTGGACTGGGGCGGTGCGCAAGGCTAGGAGAGAGCCGATCAGGGTCGAGGTCGGTAGGGCCTGTGCCGCTAGGCTGCCACCGTTTTGTGTCGCCGGCCTTCGGGGTTGATCGGTGCGGTGCACGGGGCTGGGTGCTCGCGTTCTTCTCTTCCTCTGTGCCATCTTCAATTCTAAATCAAGCAAAATATATATGTAGATTAATGACAAAATCAAAGCACAAAGAAAAGAACATAGAAAAATAGAGGGAGAAGTAGGGCTGTGTCGCTACTAGGCGTGGGTGCAGTGTTTCTTTGCCGTATGGAGGGGAAGGCAGGGGCCTGGGGGTTAGCGACGACGAAGTAGTATTTTAGAGTTTTTGTTTTCTTTTGGCTTGTTAGACTTAAGGGTAAAGCAAAGTGCTGATAACGTGTTACAGGAAATATGACAATTAGAACTTGTTTACTCATTCTCATTAGATAACTCCCTTATATATAGGATAAATACAACAATTACAAATGATAATTATAATGTAATGAAACCTAATAATGTCTGATTGTTTAATTACATATAATCACATGATTTCCTCTGTCTACTCATTCTCATTAGATAACTCCCTTATATATGAGATGAATACAACAGTTACAAATGATAATTACAATGTAATGAAACCTAATAATGTCTGATTGCTCAATTACATATAATCACATGATTTCCCTCTTCGTCAAAGTAACTAACAAAGACACATCAATGTATTTTTTCTTCAACATGCTACAATATTTTGAGAAAGATGGATATATTTCATTGGCCTTGAAGCCATACGACCAATTATTGATAGGTCAGGCGAGAGCAAGCTCCGATACAAGATCAAGAGCAAAGCTCTTTATTCTACTATAACTAAATACTAAATGGAAAACCAAAATTACGTTAAAAAAAGCAGACAATACACTAGAAAGCAAATGACATATACAAGCTAGACAAAGAACCTAAAACATTGACATGAGGCCTAGAGACCCTTGTGGTGTACCTTTCCGCCAATACATAGCAGGGGAACTCCTTGTTAGCTTGCATAGAGATCTTATCCTTAAGCTTCCAATTCCATGGAAAACCCAACACACAGACCCAACCCACATATAAAACCCATATGAATATTTGTATGTTTGGTTTGCCTAAAATTTGAATTTAGGTTTGGGTTATAAAAGAAAAAACCTAACCATTATATGATTTCTAATCAAACTCTTCATTTAATACTCAATTAACTAACATCACCTTGAAATCAAAGCTTGCAACGTATTTCCGTCCTGGTACTCAACGCTCCACCATTCATTAGATAGCAAATACAGATGCAACAACGATCTCCACGTATAAATCCCCTAAAGTCTTGATATGTTTCATTCATGTAGTACAAACGAACCATATTATACTTAAAGCAATGAACCATATTACATACATACCAAAATTATACTGTAATGGTATGGTCAACAAGTGGCACAGTACTGCACTGATCGAACTCAGAAGATTAGATTGATTGCATTCAAATAAAAGAGAGGTGAGAAACAATTAGGGTCTAAATAGTAAGAGTAGATATATCGAAGACAGCCTTCGCAAAATCTGAATTCTCTACTTCAATCACGAACACAAACAATAAGCCTTTTCGATCATCAGAAACACAACAAACAAATAAACTGTAATTTTTCAAGGGAGCCGAACTCTATAATGAGGACTAGTTGATGACTTTTCGGTTTTTAATTTGAAAAATTCATTTTCCGATCACATTTTAACATCTCACCAGTTCAGTTTTTAGATTTATATGATGTGGTGCCCTAACTAGGTAGACAAGCTAGTATGTGCGCCCGTCCAACATCGCCCAGGGGAGACAAGTTGCTATGCTTATATGTGCAGAGCTAGCACCTTACATTGAAACGCGTTTTGAGATGAAACTTCAAGAACAAAACTGTGATGGCCGGTAGGCCCAAAGCGGACAATATCTCAATGGTAGGGACTGGGCTGTTACGGTATCAGAGCCTAAAGGGGGTGGATTGTGGTGACCTAACTAGGCAGACAAGCTAGTTGGTGCACCCGTCCCACATCTCCCGGGAGAGACAAATTGCTATGTTTATATATGCAAAGCTAATACCTTACATTGAGACACGTTTTGGGATGAAACCTGAAAAACAAAACCATAAGGGCCGGTGGGCTCAAAGCAAACAATATTTTAATGGTAGAGACTAAGCTGTTACATATGAGTAGATAATCAAGAACAAAACCATAAGCGCCGGTGGGCCCAAAGCAAACATGATATGGTTAACAAACTAGATTAAATATATAGATGAACTAAATCTGTCAAACATGATATGATTAAAAATTTACTGAAATGATCTACTCATAAAAACTTATAAACTGAACGGTTAAGATGTAGATATAAGATCGAAAAATAGAATAAACCGAAATGTCTTCGACCAGTGCGTGCTTATTATATTATAGATGTCCTTATTAAAAAGACTTCCAACTTTTCAACTGTCCATCATAATGCAACTCTTCTAAGGGTAGTGCTAGAGGGCCTTAATAAGGCCTAGAATTTATGGCCTTAATCCTAGGTGGCATGTCAAATCACATATCCACATCATCAAATAACAAAATCATGCTATGTCATTTTTAGGTAAAAATACAATCTTATCCTTATATCCAATGGCTCTAGATTATTTTGTTTTTATTCTATAAAAATATGTTTTTAAGCCATTTTTTTCATTACTCATGCTTAAATTAAAAATGTGAAATATATATATATATATATTTATTTATTTTCAAAAAAAAAAAAATATACACATACATAATTTTTTTCAAGGAGAAAATTATACATATATATATATATATCTGATGAAGAATAAAGTGTAGAGACAAAGAGATAGCAAGAGAATCATCATCTTATTCATTGATAGGAGCCCTTTATATAGGGAATTACATAATACCAATATGGTAAAGATATGAATATATAGATCTAGTCTAACTACATATCCTATTGGCATAAGGTCAAGGTACACATAGAGAATATCCTAAAACACTCTCCCTTGTACCGCGCGCTGATATGCCGATGGTACTGATCTGTTACCTCGTCAAAAACCTCGTTAAGTCACAAAAACCCTATGGGAGAAAAAACTGAACCTTGATCGTAGGAGAAAAAGAGTACAACGCACCCTTCACATTTGATAATGACATGTATGTATGTGCTAGACTCCCCCTAAAGTTCGCACCTCCTCCTGATCTTTACATCAATCATAGGGCTCTTCCTGATTCTTACTAATCACGGAAGTTTCAACAACTTAGCATGTCAATGCTCTTTAACATGTCTTCAAATGTGGCATTGGGCAATGATTAACTAAATCATGCCGTATTGTCCTCAAATAATCTTTTACACTTAGATCTTAAGGAGAAGGCCGCTTGTGAACTCAAAACATAAGTTCGTGCAGGAAATCAGATTTCCGCGCAGCATGACCTTCAGTTACTAGAACAGTCGTAACTTCTTCTAAGAAATACATATGAATGAACCATAAATGGTTTTGGAAACTAGACTCATTTAGCTTTCCAACCGTATATTACACACATTCTGGTTCATCAGGAGCTGTTCACAAAATCCCGTCGAAGTTGACTGTTTTGCCAAAATCAGATTCTCGGACAGATTCGTCCTACTTTATGAAAACGGCCATAACTCACTCAATATGATAGATATGATCAAATGGTTGGTGTCCCTGAAACGTAGACACGTAGACCTTTCTAATGATACCAATTTCACCATTTTATAGTGAGTGAGATTTCCTATAGGTCCCGTGGAAGTTGACCTACAAAACTTGGCAGATTCTGATTTCACTTTTGATGTGTCTTTCTTATGTTGGGATAGAATAAACCTCAACCTTTCATACCATTAAGTATTGAAAAAGGAGTTACTGTCATTATATTGGCATTGCGTGGGCGCATAGCTACACTTAGCTTTACAACTTTTCATAGCGAATGAGACGTCAAGTCTTTCGTATTGTGTTGAGTACATTAATGCGTCTTATTGTACTTAGATGGGAACTCCATCTCTTAACACATATTTGTCATCTTGCTTTAGACAAAACAACGGATCTCTCTTTAGAGCAAAGACCTTGTCTAATCATGGGAGTATATGTAGGCCTCACTAGTTATAGAGCGCCTAAGCCGATTGATGGAAAATCATCATCAATACAGTCATCGAGTGCCTTATCGAGATCATGTCTTCCCAAGATCTTTTTCTTCGGATGTTGATATATATTGGCATCTCTTGATCCATCAAGAGTCCATGTAAATCCGGAATGAACATGCAAAGGCATAATTCTTCATATCCTTTCCAAATCTAGTAGAGTTCATGTGCGTTCCAATACCTTTAGCAAACGCGTGCTCTTGTGGTCTGGAGCCACTTGATTCAGATGAATGAAGTCCGTTTAAGATCTTCATGTATATCTCTGATGCCGGAAACACGTGGGTGATCCTCCTTGAGGATGCAGTGCCATGAGTCACCTTCAAAGGAAGGGACCAAAATCGGCACAATATGCCATGTTTCTAAGGACGATGTAAGTGTACATCTTGATTGTAAATTAATATAAACCATAAGAGGAGAATAATTTCACTTCGAAAAAATTCCCAAGGCATTCATTATTGCTAATGTGAGTACATTGAGGTTTCAAATAGACGAAGGACGTCGATACAACACCTTAGTACATAAAGCTTGGAACGAAAATCAATGTCTAGCCGATGACATCAAAGTCATGGGTAGCTAGAGCAGGATCCGAATCTTTGAAATTCGCGATCATGAGGATGACGTTCTTGTCCTCATATTGATTTTTCATACCTTTTTGTATGCATTCACAATTTAAAGGAGCTTGACAATCTTAAACTAGTGATCCGAAGATCCACAACGGTTGCATTGTCAGGAGCTGACGTGTGTAGTTTTGACATAATGGTGTCTAGACCGGGAGTGTCGCTATTAGAGCCGGCGACACCTCCCCCTCTTTTCTAGACATCGGCACGACGTTTTCTGCCGTTGTCATGACCCATATTGTTGTCCCCACATTAGGGGATAATCCCAAATAAGTTTATCACATTAGCGTATATACAATTCCCGTTTTTATGATCAAAATCAAGTCTCGTTGATAATTCCACACCAACTTGGAGGACCTAGAGAACTTGATGATGATCGAATCCGCTAAAGATTATGGATCATGATGCCACAAAAGATCATCGACAATATGTAGTCAATTAAGGTGGTAAACAATCCACTTAACTAATAACTCAACAAGTAGAGTTATATGAACGTTTCGAGAAACGCTCCATGAGTGCATTCCACAGTACTTTGTGGTCATTACTTTTTACACAGATTGCCATTGAAGGCTTTTGTCGATGTGGCGCTTCAAAGACTTTGAGCACATGAGATATGAAATCTCGGCATCTAGGCTTGTTAGCCTGGAGGTCAAAACATGTGGTTTAATCTTTTCCAATGAAAGGTTCCACAGATACCAAGCGAAGATCCGTCTTAAGCATCTAGTACGTCAAAACTCAAAGGAGCAGAATGTTACATTGCTCTTGCATACAAAACCAAGCTGTTATGAGACTCGATAGAGGTCACAAACGATGTTTTTAATGGTTTGTCCTTCGGATTGATCATACACAATCTGGAAAAGCCGCGAATTGATCAAATACAATTCAGAAAAAAGGCCTCGGATTGATCAAACACAATCCGGTGATAGATCGGGGTTGATCATACATAACCCGGATAAGGAAATAAGAGTGATCAAACACACTCTTGACCTGCGAATAAAATTTCAGGATTTTTGGTACCTGCAAATACACCGACCCAAGTATAGAATAGAGTAGAAGAAGGGAAGAAAACACTTTATCTCCCCCGAGGTTATCGAACTTGTAAGAGTTTTAGGGTTGTAAAATAAACATACCGTAAACACTTGGGTGCTTGATCGGATGAAAAGAAAGCAGCGGAGCGGACGGCGGCGGCGGCAGCCGAGAGGAGAAACAACGTTTTGCCCACTTCTATTTAGAATTTCAGGCTGAAATTTTGACAGGAGGAGCAGCTATGGATGAGGAAGCTTTTATCAAAAATTCAGGTTGATCGGAGCAAGGGAAGGTGGTGAACCGGTGGTCGGTAGCGGCGGCGGTCTAGAATCTTCCGGCGACCGGTTCTCAGGGTGAGGCCGGCAGCGTTGGATCCGGGACGGAGAGAGCTTTCTGGGGATATAAAATTCCGGCGGAGGGCAGTCGGAATTTTGGTCAGAAATCTGAAAAAACAAGGTTGCCCGATTTTAGGGTTTTGAAAAACAAATGGTGGGCTATTGGCTCTAGGGTTAGAACAAAGTGTATGATAACGTGATGAAGGATAAAGTGTAGAGACAAAGAGATAGCAAGAGAGTCATTATCTTATTCATTGATAGGAGCCCTTTATATAAGGAATTACATAATACCAATATGGTAAGGATATGAATACATAGATCTAGTCTAACTACATATCCTATTGGCATAAGGCCAAAGCACACATAGAGAATATCCTAAAACAATATCTATATATTTGTCCAAAAAACCTTTATATACAGTTCATCCAATATAAATTCGATAGAGATTTTTATTTTATTTTATTTTTAAAGTTCGATGGTGAATTATATATATATATATATATATATATATATATAAAGTAAAAGGAAAAAATAATGGTGAATTATGAAGTCTAAAACTATTTGATTCACAAAGATAATTTTTTATTTATTTATTAATATCGTATTTGTGGCCTGAAATGTAATGAATTATTATAATATTTGACTACATAAAGAAATGCATTTAATTTAGTTCATGTAAGGTAACAAAATCAACTACATAAAAATGGTAACTAAATCATCTTGATGAAAATAAACAATAATTATTCGAATTGATGCATGAAATATAAGGATTGAATAAGTAAGAAACTATAATGAATCAATGAATTGATGGTGTTTTGATTTTAGACAGATCGTTATCAATAAATTATAGTATATAACTATATATGGATGTATGTATTAAGTCTAATGTGTTTAAGTTTGATTGATTTTCGGTTAGGATTGTGGAGTACTGTTGATTAAGGTAATGGAGTCATGGTATGGTAAAATTACGACAAGATCAATAAGTTAATAAAAGTATTATACTTTATATTTCTAAATGATTGCTTATATATTTTGAACCATATATGTTTCTTCTTTTGAGAATCTTATAATATTCTAACTTCAATTTTTGCTCATAAATTAAAGGATATGGCTGACAAATATCGGCTTGATATAACGAATATATAGATATATATATATATGTGTATAATTTTCTCCTTGAAAAAATTATGTATGTGTATATTTTTTTTTTGAAAACAAATATATATATATATATATATATATATATATTTCACCTTTTAAATTTAAGCATGAGTAATGAAAAAAATGGCTTTAAAACATATTTTATAGAATAAAAACAAAATAATCTATAATCATTAGGTATAAAAGGATAAGATTGTATTTTTACCTAAAAATGACATAGCATGATTTTTTTATTTAATGATGTGGATAGGTAATTTGACATGCCATATATGATTAAAGCCATAAATTCTAAGCCTTATTAGTGCCATAAATCCTAAGCCTTGATAGCGCCTACAAACATTTTCCCTCTTCTAATACGTACAAACGCAAACAACAACACGTCAAACGCATCTCTTTCTCACACTCACGGGTAGTCCACCTTTCATTCGAAGCGTCATGGACAGCAAATGCGCCGGACAGGTGCCCTTGTCTTCTACGTCGACCTCAAACCCCTCGATCACAGAGGCTGCAATAGACTTCATCTGAATAAACGCCAAGTCTTTTCCGAGACACATTCTCGGCCCGGCGTGAAACACCGGATACTTAAACGCACTCTCCTGCTGACACGTACCGTCCTCGCCGATCCACCTCTCCGGCACATACTCATTGCAGTCCTTCCCCCAAATCGTCTCCATCCTCCCCATCGCATAAGCATGGTACGTCACAGACCACCCTTTTTTCAACACCGTCCCGTCCGGCATGACGTCATCGTTCAGGCAGGCCTTCGTGTCCACCGGTACAGGAGGGTAGAGTCTCATGGCCTCCATTATCGCCGCTTGTAAATAGTGCATGTCTCTGAGCTCGTCAAAGCCGTAAGTATCGCCGATGCTTTTGCCGTTTCGGGCTCGGATCGTTTCGAGCTCGTTCAGAATGTTGTGTTGGACGTTTGGTCTAGATGATAGGATCCAGAAGAACCAAGATAAAGCAGACGACGTCGTGTCCCGACCGGCGAGGATCATGCTTATGATGATGTCACGGAGAAACTCCGGCGAGTTATTGTTGTCGTTTCCGATGAACCGGGATAACAAATCTTCATGTTGTTCGTGGCTATTGTTCTCCATTCTAGACCTTATTATGTCATCTGCGAAGTTATGAACGGTTGCGATTGAATCCTTCAGCTTTCTCTCTGATCCGATGTTGAAAAACTTTTTGAACAGAAGAATAAATTGAAAGGCGTAGAGGGACCTTCCGGAGCAAAGCGTGGCAGCGTCATCAAACGCCTGCATAAACTCGGCGGCGGATTTCCCATCGCCGCCGAGACAAGCAGGGTCGACGTTGAATGCCATCTTGCAAATATTGTCGAAGGCAAACCGCTCCAAGACGTCTTGGAGGTCCAAACGACATCCCGTTTTGGAGGCTCGCGCCAAAAGTGGAACTAACCTGGTCTGAATCTCGAAGCTGACGTTATCCATGACGAAGTTCCTGAGGGATTTGGCGCTGAAGGCGTAGCTTGCCGTCTTTCTCTGGAGCTTCCAGAGCTCGCCGTCGGCGTTGAAGATTCCTCCGCCGACGAAGTCTTGGAGGAGAAAGATGAACCTGTCGCCTTTGGGGTAGTTCTCGAAGTTGGTCTTGAGCATGTGCTCTACGTTGGAAGGGTTGGCCGTGATGATGCCATGAAGCTTTCCCGGGCGGGAATAGACGACGGTGTTGGTGGGACAGTTGCGGAGGATTTCGGTGGTCCAGTCGAGGAAGCGGTGCCGGTTCTTGAGAAATTCCGGTAGGGATCCGAGAATCGGGTAAACTTTGAAGCCGGTGGGTGTGGATTTCTTTGGTCGAGTAGTGTAAAAATGAAGGTAGACATAGATGGAGAAGAAAACTAAGAGAGATTGCATAGAAAATATTAGATCCATAGCTAAGTTTATGACTGTATGATCATAGCCATGACAAATTTAGTTTAGCGATATCTGAGATTCAAGATTTAGAAAGAGATACTTTTCTTTTTGATTGGCTGTGGAGTTTAGTGGAATGCTCTTTTCATTCTCCATGGTTATCTTATCTTTATCTGTTGAGGAAATTTTACAAATGATGCGCTTAAGCTGATTCGTCATTTTGATATCTCAATTTTGAAAATTATCACAATGGTGCTTTTAAAAAAGAAAAAAACAATCACAATGGTACCTCAATATTTAAACTCAACCTAACATTAGTTCATTCCGTTATTAACACCGTTAAGTTAGAGTTAGTCCATGTGCAAAATTGTCTCTTTATGTTTTTCCTCCCCAAACCTTTCCCTCCCGAATAATACTCTTTTCTCGCCAATCACAACTCCCTAACCCTTTCCCTCCAAAAAGATCTTCTATTTTCCGTCAAACACAACACCATAGTCTTTTCCCTCCAAAACAATACTCTATTCCTCAATTTTCCCGCCGTAAGTAAAACACCAAAAGCCAAAACGAGCCACAAAAGGCTCCTTATTTATCAGATATCACTCTATCAGAATCTCACAAATACACTCTCTTGTCTCCCTCTCTTCAAGTAAATCTTAAAAAAAAACAGGAGATAAGAGATTTTTCACTACAATGGTGTATTTTGATTAATATTAATAGCCAATGGTGTATTATAATTTTTATATGTCTCTTTTTAGGAAAAATGATATATTCTAGAGAGAAAGGTTTGTGGAGGGAAAATGTTTGGAGAAGAAAAACATGAAAAGACAATTTTGCCCATTGACTAACTCCAACTTAACGGTGTTAATAACGGAAGGAACTAATGTTGAGTTGAGTTTAAATGTTGAGATAACATTGTGATAATTTTCAAAATTGTGATATCAAAATGATGAATGAGCTTAACTTGGGGCACCATTTGAAAAATTTCCTCTTATCTGTTTGTCGTCTTCTAATAAAGTTTTCTGGTAGTTCTCGGATGTGCTCCACATTTGACGGTTGGCCGTGACAATGCCGTGGAGTTGCCCCGGGTGGAAGAAGATGGCGGTGTCGGGGGGACAGTTGCGGAGAATTTCTGTGGTCCAGTCGCGGAAGTGATGCTGGTTCTTCAGGAATTTTGGTAGGGATCCTAGAATCGGGTAGATTTTGAAGGCGGTGTGTTTGGAATTCTTTGGTTGAGTAGTGTAAAAACGAAGGTAGACATAGACGGAGAGGAAAGCTAGATAAAGGAAAGATTGCAGAGAGAATGATAGATCCATGGCTAATTGGACTTAATTATACGTAGCAAAGTATTATGATACATACATATACAGTGGTATGACGACATAAGCATGAGGAGGAAGTTGAGGTTTTTGTGCTGTTCTTCATGACGTTAAAGGTCATGTTATTGGTGCTTTTGCTTCGAACATTAACATTCTTAGTTTTATATCGACAGAAATTATTGCAGTCAACTGAACTTGGGTGCGTGAATGAAAACTTATTTGCTCCCGGAGTTTGAATGAGACCTTCTTTGATTCATATACATATGTTGACGGGGAATATATATTTTCTGTTTTGTTCAGTTCAAGTATGGATCATATCTTAAGAGTGTTGGCCTAAAAATATCAGTACTGGAAAGAAGAAACCAAAGGCAGACAAAATGGACATCAATGTAAGAAGGGAGTTCCATGCTGCCCCAATTCTAGCTCCCCCTCCGCTTTGGTTGTAAAGCACATGAATTTTGCCAATCACTAGTTTTCTTGATTCTTCTATATGCCTATCAGCATATGCGGTCTCCGCCTTTCTAGAATGAAATAAGATATGGAAATGGTCCGGTGAAACGAGATTCCGCTTTAGGTAGACTCCATATTATAGAAGCGAAGTAAATCTCGAGGGCGAGTAGCAAAATCTAGCTCTGACAAAAAGAATTAGGAACTCGTAGGAAGAAGGAAAAACAATTCCAAACGTTCTATTTGTGGAGCAATTTATCCATTATTGATCTCACAATCTCAGGGCACACTTTTCTTATTGATCAACGAAATTTGTACGTGGTTGTTGATGCCACATCAGATTGAATATTGAATGATCAATACCATCACCTTCACCTACGAGTCATCTCCTATTCAGCAGAGAAACATGCAAAGACGGACTCAGACACTCTTCTATTGGTCGTAGCTATACTAACTATTATCTAACTGACACCGTTAAGGTGATGAGTTTAAATCTTACTAATATTTTAAAGATGTGGTGGGTTAAGGGTTTATAATATGGTTGAACAAAAACTTATCCTATTATTTGTACACAATTTATTATTCTCATGAACTAGAGGAGTTAGAATCGTTCACGTACTTGGTTGGCACAGTATTACACTCGGGTCAGAAGATTAATTAGATTGATTGCATTCAAATAAAAGAGAGACATAAACTAGGTAGGGTCTAAATAGTAAGAGTAGATCGAAGATAACCTTCGCAAAATTCGATCTCTGTACTACAATCATGAACACAAACAGCAAGTCTTTTCGATCAGAAACACAAACGAAAACAACAACACGTCAAACGAAAACAAACGAAAACAACAACACGTCAAACGCATCTCTTGCTCACACTCACGGGTAGTCCACCTTTGATTCGAAGCGTCATGGACAGCAAATGCGCCGGACAGGTGCCCTTATCTTCTACGTCGACCTCAAACCTCTCGATCACAGAGGCTGCAATAGACTTCATCTGAATAAACGCCAAGTCTTTTCCGAGACACATTCTCGGCCCGGCGTGAAACACCGGATACTTAAACGCACTCTCCTGCTGACACGTACCGTCCTCGCCGATCCATCTCTCCGGCACATACTCATTGCAGTCCTTCCCCCAAATCGTCTCCATCCTCCCCATCGCATAAGCATGGTACGTCACAAACCACCCTTTCTTCAACACCGTCCCGTCCGGCATGACGTCATCGTTCAGGGAGGCCTTCGTGTCCACCGGTACAGGAGGGTAGAGTCTCATGGCCTCCATGATCGCCGCTTGTAAATAGTGCATGTCTCTGAGCTCGTCAAAGCCGTAAGTATCGCCGATGCTTTTGCCGTTTCGGGCTCGGATCGTTTCGAGCTCGTTCAGAATGTTGTGCTGGACGTTTGGTCTAGATGATAGGATCCAGAAGAACCAAGATAAAGCAGACGACGTCGTGTCCCGACCGGCGAGGATCATGCTTATGATGATGTCACGGAGAAACTCCGGCGAGTTATTGTTGTCGTTTCCGATGAACCGGGATAACAAATCTTCATGTTGTTCGTGGCTATTGTTCTCCATTCTAGACCTTATTATGTCATCTGCGAAGTTATGAACGGTTGCGATTGAATCCTTCAGCTTTCTCTCTGATCCGATGTTGAAAAACTTTTTGAACAGAAGAATAAATTGAAAGGCGTAGAGGAACCTTCCGGAGCAAAGCGTGGCAGCGTCATCAAACGCCTGCATAAACTCGGCGGCGGATTTCCCATCGCCGCCGAGACAAGCAGGGTCGACGTTGAATGCCATCTTGCAAATATTGTCGAAGGCAAACCGCTCCAAGACGTCTTGGAGGTCCAAACGACATCCCGTTTCGGAGGCTCGCGCCAAAAGTGGAACTAACCTGGTCTGAATCTCGAAGCTGACGTTATCCATGACGAAGTTCCTGAGGGACTTGGCGCTGAAGGCGTAGCTGGCCGTCTTTCTCTGGAGCTTCCAGAGCTCGCCGTCGGCGTTGAAGATTCCGCCGCCGAGGAAGTCTTGGAGGAGAAAGCTGAACCGCTCGCCTTTGGGGTAGTTCTCGAAGTTGGTCTTGAGCATGTGCTCTACGTTGGAAGGGTTGGCCGTGATGATGCCGTGAATCTTTCCCGGGCGGTAGAAGACGGCGGTGTTGGTGGGACAGATACGGAGGATTTCGGTGGTCCAGTCGAGGAAGCGGTGCCGGTTCTTGAGAAATCCCGGTAGGGATCCGAGAATCGGGTAAACTTTGAAGCCGGCGTGTGTGGATTTCTTTGGTCGAGTGGTGTAAAAATGAAGGTAGACATAGATGGAGAGGAAAACTAGCAGAGATTGCAGAGAGAGTATTAGATCCATAGTTAATTAACAGTATGTAGCAAATTATTACGAGTATGACTGTATTAGTATGAACCATGACAAATTTAGTTTAGTGATATTTGAGATTTAAGATGTGGAAAGAGATATTTTTCTTTTTGATTGGCCTTGATTGTAGTGGAATGCTCTTTTCATTCTGCATGGTCATCTTATCTTTATTTGTTTGTGGTCTTCCCATAAAGTTTTAGGGAAAATGTCCGGGTCTTAATTTTAAGAATTTTATTCTTAGTAACAAAATAAGATTTTAAAATTTTCAAAAGCCAACTTAAAAAGCAGAAAGATAAATATACATTTAATAAATTAAATAAACTACAGTAGATCATTATAAGAGTAAAAAGACAATTATACCTTTAATGAATTAAATAAACTACAATATACTATTATAAGAGTTTATTATAAAATAAAATTTTTATAACCGGATTCTCAAAGACCAATGACGTTGACCAGACTCCGGCAACCTTTGACCGGGCTCCGGGGACAGTTGACCGGACTGCGGGGGCAGTAGGACCACCTACTAGAGGTAGTAGGACCACCTACTGGGGGCAGTAGGACCTCCTACTAGGGTCAGTAGGGGCATTATGACCTCCTATTAGGGTCAGTAAGACCTCTTGTTAGGGGCAATATGACCTCCTGTTGGGGTCAATAGGACCTTCTACTGGGGTCAGTAGGACCTCCTATTAGGGTCAGTAGGGGCAGTAGAACCTCCTATTAGGGACAGTAGGACCACATCCTAAGGGCAGTATGACCACTACTGGGGGTAGTAGGACCTCCTACTAGGGTCAGTAGGGGCAGTATGACCTCCTACTAGAGTCAGTAGGACCTCTTGTTGGGAGCAATATGACCTCTTGTTAGGGTCAGTAGGACCTTCTACTAGGATCAGTAAGGGTAGTAGGACCACTTCCTGGGGGTAGTAGGACCACCTCCTGGGGGCAGTATGACCTCCTACTGGGGGCAGTACGACCTCTTGTTGGGGGCAATATGACCTCTTGTTAGGTCAGTAAGGGCAGTATGACCTCCTATTGGGGGCAGTAAGATCTTGAACTTAACTGTGTGCTTCAGTCACTTATAACAGGTCCCTATTGAGGACAGTATGACCTCCTATTGGGGTCAGTATGACCTCATATTAGGGGCAGTATGAAGGTCTATTAGGGGCAGTAGGACCTCCTATTAGGCTTCAGTCACTTATAACAGGTCCCTATTGAGGACAGTATGACCTCCTATTGGGGTCAGTATGACCTCCTATTAGGGGCAGTATGAAGGTCTATTAGGGGCAGTAGGACATCCTATTAGGGTCAATATGACATCCTATTGGGGTTAGTAAGGGGTCTATTGGGGGCAATAGATCCCAAACAAATCTTTTATTGCCTCAAATAAGTTCCATATGTTCCATATTTTCTCCAACAGACTCCATATTCACCCAAATGCATGATTTCATGTACAAAGAAAGTGATATTCAATAATAAAAAGAAAAGTTGTATACAATTCCTCTTATTGATCAGAAATCAATCATTTACACAAAGCCAATTTAGTAAATCATCAACACCATTTTATCCCCGACTCCCTTTACAATTGGGATAAATTATAACTATTATAACTATAAAGTGGATGATCATTCAACATAGATCTTTTTTTCATCGGCCCTTATCTACTGTTTACAACATCTTTAACATGCAAACAAATTATACAGGAGGAAAATAAGTGGATAATTACCGCATCCATCCCCACATGTGCTGTGGCAATTCGATAACCACGCGATGTGAGAACATCAAAGCATTCTTGAGTGGAGATTTCTCTGCTCCCATGCTGACATGTTGATTTTCTCTGTACCTGAAACACGTTCAAGCTTCAGGGTTAACAAAGTCATTCATACATCATGAATGAAATGCATTACAGAACAATGTGATGATTTTAAGTGACCCCATTTTAAAAGATCTAATGAATGATTTCAGCTTGTTATAGCACCTGGTCACAAGACTCACAACTCACAACCTTGTTAAATGGCCCTTATCTAGATGCTCCATTGTATATAAACGTACTAAAAAATTGAAATCGGCAACATTCATCATCGAAATAAACAAAGCTAAACCCTGAAAACTACATTACTATAACCATATAGTAAAACCAGACCTTTTTCACCTCAAATGGCGTTGCACCTTTTGGACGCATCACAAGAGAGCACATGAACCGACTGAATCCCAAGCGTGTCGGCGGACCGGAACACTGCCGAGACATTCCCAAAATCTCCCAACCCCTCCACCACCAAGCACACCGAGTAGCTCTGATTCCTCACCACATTCTGAAACCTCTCCTTCCTCACATCCATTATAATCGGATCCACCGCTTCCAATATCTCCCCACTTGTGACGTAAGCACCGCCGCAGTTGAACTTATCCAGGTACGGGAACCACCTCCCACCGCCTCCGTATCTGGCCCGCTGATGTCGGCGTTCCATTTTCATAACCTCCGTCACGATCTAGATCTATGCCGTCAGTTCCTTCCGCGACCATCTTCAGCTTCTGCAATCCTCCTTGATTTTGGCGTCATCAGAGAAACTCCACCAAGCTCCGCCTGGCAGAATTGATCAGAGAAAATCGAAGAGTCGTCGATGAGATCGAAGAGGAGAGAGAGAGAGAGAGGAGATCTCTGGAGAGAGAGTTTTGATTTTTGAGAAAGAGAGAATACACGAAAGAAAATGGATAGGATATGAGAGATAGGGTAATTTGGTCAGAAAAATAACATAAAAAGCCAAAAAATTTGTTACCGGGAATAGTCTCTAAGGGTCTGTTGGGTTGATGAGAATTTTAAAATCTATTTTTGTTAGTGGAAAAAAAATGTTTAAATTTAGGGCTAATGAGAATTTTCCCAAAGTTTTATGGTAGTTCTCGAAGGAGAAATTTGTCTGAACCATGTTTCAACTTTTACTCATATGTTTTTAAGTTTTGGTATATTAACTTTTAGAAATATCAAATTGATACTCTTAGTTTGGATTCGACCGAACATCGGTACTTATAATCGTTAAGTCAGTAACAGTGTTAACAACATGACTTATTTGAAGGGTGATTTTATCATTCATGTCTTAATCTATTTATTATATTTTTTTTATTGTATCTAGACTGCAATTCGTCTCCATGCATGTTCTTTTTTTTTTTTGACAAATGTCTGTATGTTCTATCAACAACCCCAAAACCCAGAAAGTCTAGAACTCATCTCTCAAACACAAACACCTATTGTATCTTGAAGTCTAATCTTTTATGGATCATTTTTCATCCCAATTCAAATATAAAACCCCTTAATTTTTACCCTCCCAGAGATTCTCTCCCAACCTCAACCCCAAACCCAAATCGGCAAAAATGCTAGTCTTCCAAATTATCAAGTTTTGGTTTATTGGCCATTTCCTTAAGGAGTACTAAGAAAATCTGGATTTCTGGCGAGTATATGTGTCACACCCCAACTCGGAAAAAAAAATATGGTTCTTTTCCGAGTATAGATGTGAATAACTTCAACTTGTCAAGGATAAGAGAACCTTGGACAAGTAAAAGTTATATGAAAACCTTTTAATCAGAGGTAACTTAATAAAAGAGTAAACTTTATTTCATAAATATTGTTTTTACAACAAACAGGAAAGAAAGCTTATAGACTAAGCCTTATTACACAAATAGAAATTTAAAAACCAAGCCACCGTTTACTCCTCCTAGACTTCATCCCTTCTAGGTATTAAGTTTTTATCCCTCAAAGAGTAACATCTGCATAAATTCATAAAAGGGTGAGCCATAAACTCAGTAGAGCAAATCTCATGTCATTTCAATAAACAAATATTGTATACACATATATAGGGTTAAGTTTTTAATTGGTACTCTTGTATTATCCTTGGTCACCAGTGTCTTCTTGCCATGAGATCATTTTATCAATATAACATTGAAAGGGTTTCTCTCCCTATATGTATACAAAGACAGACAATTACTAATCCCTTTCAAGTAATAGCTTCAACCCCATAACTTCAATCATTTCTTATTCAACATAAAATCAAATAATAATATGACGTTGATATAAGATCATATAATAATATGATAAAAAAAAACTAAACATAATAACCATCTTTAACAAACAACATGTACAATTCCAAAGCAAGATAACAAGATTATAAAACAAAGAGATTCCCCATAACGTCCCCTACCTCAAACCTATTTTACTAAAGCTAAAACTTTACTACTAGACACTAGTACTTTGCTTCAGACCTCCATTAGTTTCTTTCTTCTTCTAATTAACTTTTCTCTATGTTTCTGAACTCTATTTCTTTATTTCCTCAGGTGAATACTTGTATTTATACTAGGAAAAGTAATCATTATATTTGCCACATGTAGCTTCCCTAGCCTATCTTAGTTAGACTTTTATCTATCTAACTATTAATTTGCTGCCACCTATTAATGTAAAAAACACTTGAAGTTTATCATGAAGTGCCAACAGTTGTTTTTAAACTTGATTCCCAAGTTTAAGCTGCTCACTCAGCAGCTATTTGCAACCCACAAGTCTGATTGAGATTTTCAGACTTTCACTTGTGATTGGCTGCATGTAGTCATGTGTTAGGCATCAAAATCCTGAACAACAACGCAGCAGCTGGCGAGATCTCTAGAATTCGATCATCCTTCGACGACGTCTTCATCTCATCCAGCATTTGCGCCATCAGAGTCTTCCGCACCCTACACCCTACCCCACCCCCCCTCCATGTCGTCCACCCTCTACTTAATTTTGCGAGCCAACTCCTCCACCAAGATCAATCTCTCTCTCTCTAATAATTTTCTCTTTTACTCTCTATAATCTAGGTGTGTAACTATTGTTTGTTTCTACAATATCTTGCTCCCCGACCATCATTTATGTCAGGTTTTCTATTCAGCTTTTATAAAGTTGATGTGCTCATGTTAATTATCCAATATTTATATGCCTCTTAATCTTTGTATTTGTGTTTAATTCTCGTATTTATGATTGATTTATGTTATTTTAGTGTTCTTGTAGGTTTGTGCCGTAGAGAGAAGAAAATAAGCTAAAATGAGCAAATAAGGATTGAAAGACCACTGGTAATCCTAAGTCCCAGAATCTGCCTATGCAAAACATCTAACTTCGTCGAATTACTAGGAATTACTCATATCGAATCAGACTATGAGTCTTATATCATTAGAAAGCTACGGAAGTCTACTTTTTGTAGAAATTTACGGATCTCAATTTCGATACTTCTAGACTGAGTTATGATCGTTTGAATGAAGAAAGGTCAGATCAGCAAATCTGCTCGGGAAATTACAAGCATTAATGGATAATTTAAGTTTCGTGTCACAATTCCGTTAACCCTAAAGCTTCAAAGACAATAATTCAGATAAGGATTCAAGGAGTACATGTATTCCTAATTCTACAAGAGATATCTCAAGGTTTTCCCATTTCATATCAAGAAAGGAGTCTGAATCTAAGTTCTACAAGGAAACTTGGAGTCAAAGATGAGCCGGAAACTTCTCTATTTAAGGGAGCACAAATTTCACATTGAGAGAGGTCTCGAGAGCACTTTGTAGATGCCAAAAGGAGCATAGATCCATCCACCATTCACCTTTCCATTCTTTTTATGTTTTCATTATGTTTTACTTAGTTATCTTTTGTTAAACCTTTTCTAGGGTTAGGATGATGTCCTAGCATGATTGTTTATGTTTTTGATGACTGATTAATAGATTTATAGTTTCTTTATGATGAATTCTTAGTCACTATTTTAATTGATGTTATGTGTTTGAGTTCTTTAATTGATCACCTTAGGGCTTTGCATCTAGTAATTAGAAGATGAATTTGAGGCGTAACTGCAATATAATTCAAATTAGCTTCTTGTGATTAAGAGTTGTGAATTAATGGTTTGCATAATTCTCTTATTGTTGTAACTGAAGTAATGGTTTGCATGATTCTCTTGTTTTCTAGAATGTAATGAGTCTTACATGTTAAATTTATGCCGTAACTGAATAGATTGCATGCTAGGATATACGACATCTGCCATACTTGGAGAAAATCATACACTTAAGAAAAATTCTGGTCTAAGTGTCGTACCTGGACTTAGATACGGGAATTGTCATTTAGAGAAACGAAAGAGTCTGTTAGTTGCATCAAAACATGAATATGATTATTAGTGGTTGATTCTGACACCCTAGATTTATTCATCATTGTTTGTTTACTTATTTTCTTGTTTGTTTGTTTGTTTCTTTAAATTGTTATTGTGATATTGTGTTTTAGTGTAGTTAGTTTAGGTATTTCATAATTTGAATTGAACTAAGGTCCTCGTGGGAACAACAACCCATTTTCTTACATTCATTATACTACATCCACTTGTATACTTGCAGGAATTCCATCAGAAGTCATTTGGGATTTGGCAAAAGAAATAAACGGAATGGAGTTTTTTCTCGACAACAACAAACATAATGGAGTTGGATGAGAAAGCTTGCAAAGAGTATAAACTTTGGAGAAGATAAACAGCGTGAGGACAAAAGTACCATTGACAATTTGCCACGCAGCAGATGTCGTTACTGACTTAACGACTATAGGTATCGATGTTCGGTCGGGATCCAAACTTGGAGTACCAATCTGATATTTCTAAAAGTTGATATATTAAAGCTTATAAGGAGCCAAAGTTGAGATACCGTTCAGACGAATTTCTCTTCTCGAAGTTGGTCTTGAGGATGTGCTCCACGTTTGACAGGTTGGCTATGACGTGACAATGACGTGGAGTTGTCCTGGGCGGAAGAAGATGGTGGTGTTAGTGGGACAGTTGCGGAGAATTTCTGTGGTCCAGTCGAGGAAGCGATGGCGGTTCTTCAGGAATTCCGATAGGGATCCGAGAATCGGGTAAGAAGAGTTCCATGCTGCCCCAATTCTAGCTCCCCCTCGGCTCTGGTTGTAAAGCACATGAATTTTGCCAATCACTAGTTTTCTTGATTCTTCTATATGCATATGCCGTCTCCGCCTTTTTTAGAATGAAATAAGATATGGAAATGGTCCGGTGAAACAAGATTCTGCTTTAGGTAAACTCTGTATATAGAAGCGAAGTAAATCTCGAGGGCGAGTAGCAAAACATTCTAATTCTAGCTCTGACAAAAAGGAGAAATTTTTCAGCGCTACGGGAGGACTATGTGGCAGTATGATGTGGTCCTACATTCCAAATTAAATATTGACACATGGATTTTATTAAGGAAAAATTACATCAGCTATTTTGTCAAAGACAATTTTTGGTTTGTTGTTGCTTTTTAAACCCTACACTATAGACCCTAAACCCTACACTCTAGACCCTAGCCCCTAAACCCTACACTCTAGACCCTAACCCCTAAACCCTAACCCCTAAACCCTAAACCCTAACCCCAAACCCTAAACCCTAAATCCTAATCCAAAATCAACAAAGACCCATAAAGGTCATTTCACAAAAAATAGAAATCCTTATTTTATATTTTAATTGTAATAAATCCACGTGTCAATATTTGATTAGAATGTAGGACCATGTCATATTGCCACATGGTCCTTCCTGTAGCATCTAAAAATTTATTGACAAAAAGAATTAGGAACTCGTGGTAAGAAGGAAAAAGCAATTCCAAACGTTCTATTTGTGGAGCAATTTATCCATTACTGATCTCACAATCTCAGGGGACACTTTTCTTATTGATCAACGAAATTTTTACGTGGTTGTTGATGCCGCATCAGATTGAATATTGAATGAATGATCAATACCATCACCTTCACCTACGAGTCATCTCCTATTCAGCAGAGAAACATGCAGAGACGGACTCAGACACTCTTCTATTGGTCGTAGCTATACTAACTATTATCTAACTGACACCGTTAAGGTGATGAGTTTATATCTTACTAATATTTTGTGGTGGGTTAAGGGTTTATAATATGGTTGAACAAAAACTTATCCTATTATTTGTACACAATTTATTATTCTCATGAACTAGAGGAGTTAGAATCGTTCACGTACTTGGTTGGCACAGTATTACACTCGGGTCAGAAGATTAATTAGATTGATTGCATTCAAATAAAAGAGAGACATAAACTAGCTAGGGTCTAAATAGTAAGAGTAGATCGAAGATAACCTTCGCAAAATTCGATCTCTGTACTACAATCATGAACACAAACAGCAAGTCTTTTCGATCAGAAACACAAACGAAAACAACAACACGTCAAACGCATCTCTTACTCACACTCACGGGTAGTCCACCTTTGATTCGAAGCGTCATGGACAGCAAATGCGCCGGACAGGTGCCCTTATCGTCTACGTCGACCTCAAACCTCTCGATCACAGAGGCTGCAATAGACTTCATCTGAATAAACGCCAAGTCTTTTCCGAGACACATTCTCGGCCCGGCGTGAAACACCGGATACTTAAACGCACTCTCCTGCTGACACGTACCGTCCTCGCCGATCCATCTCTCCGGCACATACTCATTGCAGTCCTTCCCCCAAATCGTCTCCATCCTCCCCATCGCATAAGCATGGTACGTCACAAACCACCCTTTCTTCAACACCGTCCCGTCCGGCATGACGTCATCGTTCAGGCAGGCCTTCGTGTCCACCGGTACAGGAGGGTAGAGTCTCATGGCTTCCATGATCGCCGCTTGTAAATAGTGCATGTCTCTGAGCTCTTCAAAGCCGTAAATATCGCCGATGCTTTTGCCGTTTCGGGCTCGGATCGTTTCGAGCTCGTTCAGAATGTTGTGCTGGACGTTTGGTCTAGATGATAGGATCCAGAAGAACCAAGATAAAGCAGACGATGTCGTGTCCCGACCGGCGAGGATCATGCTTATGATGATGTCACGGAGAAACTCCGGCGAGTTATTGTTGTCGTTTCCGATGAACCGGGATAACAAATCTTCATGTTGTTCGTGGCTATTTTTCTCCATTCTAGACCTTATTATGTCATCCGCGAAGTTATGAACGGTTGCGATTGAATCCTTCAGCTTTCTCTCTGATCCGATGTTGAAAAACTTTTTGAAGAGAAGAAAAATTGAAAGGCGTAGAGGAACCTTCCGGAGCAAAGCGTGGCAGCGTCATCAAACGCCTGCATAAACTCGGCAGCGGATTTCCCATCACCGCCGAGACAAGCAGGGTCGACGTTGAATGCCATCTTGCAAATATTGTCGAAGGCAAACCGCTCCAAGACGTCTTGGAGGTCCAAACGACATCCCGTTTCGGAAGCTCGCGCCAAAAGTGGAACTAACCTGGTCTGAATCTCGAAGCTGACGTTATCCATGACGAAGTTCCTGAGGGATTTGGCGCTGAAGGCGTAGCTTGCCGTCTTTCTCTGGAGCTTCCAGAGCTCGCCGTCGGCGTTGAAGATTCCGCCGCCGAGGAAGTCTTGGAGGAAAAAGATGAACTTCTCGCCTTTCGGGTAGTTCTCGAAGTTGGTCTTGAGCATGTGTTCTACGTTTGAAGGGTTGGCCGTGATGATGCCGTGAATCTTTACCGGGCGGAAGTAGACGACGGTGTTGGTGGGACAGTTGCGGAGGATTTCGGTGGTCCAGTCGAGGAAGCGGTGCCGGTTCTTGAGAAATTCCGGTAGGGATCCGAGAATCGGGTAAACTTTGAAGCCGGTGGGTGTGGATTTCTTTGGTCGAGTAGTGTAAAAATGAAGGTAGACATAGATGGAGAAGAAAACTAAGAGAGATTGCAGAGAAAATATTAGATCCATTGCTAAGTTGAACAGTGTAACATATTATTACGAGTATGACTGTATGATCATAGCCGTGACAAATTTAGTTTATAGTGATATTTGAGATTTAGGATTTGGAAAGAGATAGATATTTTTCTTTTTGATTGGCTCTGGAGTTAAAATTCCACTGTTTTCATTCTGCATGGTTATCTTATCTTTATTTGTTTGTCGTCTTCTAATAATGTTGTTTATTGTCAGTACGCACTGTAAAAACCAGTTCCATTGCTGACTGTAACTCAAACTATTACAGTTTCTCATCCATTCATGCATTGCTCTTTTTGCTCATCAAGTGTGGACTGTTGTGATCTGGCCGGTCACAATTGCCGGGTTGTATTGTTGATAGGCTTCGGCATATTTTTAGCATGTATTCTCCTGATGATATCTCTTTGGTATTCTCAGAACCATCTAATATTCTGGTACGTTACTCCTCAACCTAATCTCACTTACGACCAAACGTTTGTCATCGGGTACCAGCCTCTTACCAACAAGCGGAAAATGCATACACCCAAGATCGATCCAGCTCCTCATATCTATTGGGGACATCTTGATTTGCATCATGTAAAGCTCTAGATCAGTCAAAATAGCGTAGCTACATTGGGTTTCATGATTAGGGGTTCCAACGGTAACACGGTTATATCTACTAGTATGGCTATTCGCCCAACCACTGTTTTTATTGCAGAGGCGAGTGCTCATCGGGAAAACCTTCATTCTTTCATGCTTAACAACTTCAGATGTTGTTGAGGGGCCAATCAAAGCTGCTTATTGATTGCATCCATTGTCAAATATCTATTCTGATTAAAGTGTCCGTTCATGACATCCTTAAGCTTGCTGATCAGTTTGACTCTATTGTGTTTCGTCACATATAATGTGAAGCTAATTTTGTCGTAGACCAGCTTGCTTAGTTTGCACATTCTCATCATGAATACTGTCTGGTTCTACTGGTTCTAGTGTATCATCTTTACGGTGTCGCCAGTTTTCCAGTTGAATTAGCTTGAAATTGAAATATTTGTTCTAGCTTTAGAGGCGGTTTTGTTTTTCAGTTCCTATATTTGTTGTTAACCCTACGAAAAAAGACTGATTAGGGCCACAAGCCCAAAATCGGATATTTGCCACAACAAGATTCTCCTACGACGTGTCGTTGAACAGCACCAATAGCAAAATGAAAGGCGCTGGTCCCGAACCACCACACCTGTATATGCCACACAAATCCCTTCCAGCTATTCTGGCTCACAAGCTCCGAGTCTCAGAGACACACAGAGTCATAGGCTCATGGCTGCCCTCTGCGGTCGAGTCCCTCTTTCACCTACCCAAGTTTTCAATCTCTCTAAATCAGGTACTTTTCCCTTTCTGGGTTCTTCAATTCAAAACTTGATTATTCGAATCTATTGACCAAGCTCTGTTCTCTGCTAAATATTTGGCATGAAATGATGATTATGTTGATGATCGGAATTCTTGTAAGCATGTAACATAAATTTGGGGCAAGTTGAGCAATTAAGGGCATGGTAGATTTGTTGAAATGTGTTATGATTATGATTTATGTAGGAGGAGATAAACCCTATTTTCATAAACAATGCCCGAATCGGAGCACCGTGATGACTGCAACAACCACTGTGCTTGAAAAAGGAGGTGGGTTGTTGGAGAAGCCGACCATAGAGAAGACCACACCTGGTCGTGATTCTGAGTTTGACTTAAGGTATGTACAGTACAAATTCTGAGTTTGACTTATGATGAATTTGGTTTCATACGATTCTGCTTCTGTTGCATGAATGTTGTGTAACTTTCGCTGTATGCGCAACAAGCTTGATTGTCTCAGATAGAGATATTTAAGGGGATTCTTATGCTAATCTGTGTTTTAAATAGAAGTTGGTAAAAGTGCAACCTCAAATTAGACATGTTATAGGTGAAAGAACTTGTTCATAATTTGAGTTTATAATAAACTCAGATTCTTATTAAGAACGCTGTAGTTATTACTCAGACCTAAGTGAATGTAACAAGTAATCCAGCAGACTGTAATAGCAGAAGAGCTTGTCGTGTTCATAATTGCCTGAACTCAAGAAACTACAAGTAATACTTTATGAATATATGATGCTCTAGTGGTTTAGACTTTACAATTTATAAACGGATGGTTGAAAGTCCGAGTCCAAAGTTTGGCTAGCTTTCTATATTTCCCAGTTGCTACCCCTCGACTTAATTTTTTGTTGAAGAGCATCTTTAACCTGAATAAAGACTGTCAAAGTACCCTATATTTGGACTCCTCATGGACATTTAGCTAACTTTTTAACTGTTAGAAATAAATAAGCTCAAGGGGAGTTGAGCAATTCTCAAGAGACTCTTAATGTTTACTTGAGGGATTCAAGTACTTTAATACGGCTCAAGTGGTTATGTTTCTGAAGATGGTTAAATTAGTGCTTTGAGGAGCCGAAATCTGGTTATTTTAGTTCCCCTGTAAACCTCATTTTATAAGCAATTTTTGCAGGTCTTTTGGAAGAGCTGTTTCAGTAAGCCTTAATGTTAGAACACACACACACACACACACACATATTTATAGTTCTGTACACACTAACAGTAAAAGATTTGAATAACCAATTACCTTTGGTTTGCAGGAAAGTTTTGAATAACCAATTACTTTTAGTTATTCTGATTATAGTAGAAAGTTTTGAATAACCAATTACCTTTGGTTTGCAGGAAATCAAAGAAAATGTCTCCTCCTTATCGAGTGATGCTGCATAATGATAACTTTAACAAGCGGGAGTATGTTGTCCAAGTTCTGATGAAGGTTATCCCTGGAATGACAGTTGACATTGCAGTCAACGTGATGCAGGAGGCACATCACAATGGCCTGGCAGTGGTGATTGTGTGTGCTCAAGTAGATGCAGAAGACCACTGCATGCAGCTCAGAGGCAATGGTCTTTTAAGTTCGGTTGAGCCTGCAGGTGATGGATGCTAATCATTGTTGACTAGTACCATCATCGTCATAAACCCAAATAAATAAAAGTAAATTATAAAAGGAATTGCAATGTCTTAGCTTAGTCATATCTTTGGTTATATATCGGTTTCAGTAGTGCGAATGTGCATGTATGTAGTACACTAGTATGTACATAAACTTGCTCCCATTAACATAAACTGCTTTCAGGGCATGTTGAGTATTGTTTTCATCTTCTGTTGGTTTTATTTTCTTTAAATAGATCAGAAGGAGAAAAGGAATGTGAGATGGGAAAAAGAACATATATATACAATGGTTTTGATATTTGATTCTAGCCACTACTCTTTCATTTTTCAAATTCCTTGTTAATATTCAAACTTGCCGCATCTGATAACAAATAATAGCAATGTAATTAGACTCCAAAAGAAAAGAAAGAAAAAGAACTGGAAGAATTCCTTGTTAATATTCAAACTTGCCGCATCTGATAACAAATAATAGCAATGTAATTAGACTCCAAAAGAAAAGAAAGAAAAAGAACTGGAAGAACAGAGAAAATGCTAGAGCTCTGTGGAGACGCAGGGAATCGAACCCCGTGCCTCTCGCATGCGAAGCGAGCGCTCTACCATATGAGCTACGTCCCCATGTTCGTTCTGTTTCTACGCTCAAGGTTTATAAGCGGTGGTTTCTTCTTAAAGTTTCAGAGGTCTATGTATTTATGCAAAGAATGGCTAGTGAAAGGAGCCATTTTCTACGAAAACAGGTTCCCAATTGACGATAATCACTATGAAAATTGAAGTTGCAAGTCGTCCGCATTAGAGTTACATAAAAACCATTGCCTTACAAACCTAACTAGTAGTACGAGTACATCCCCAGTTTACTGAATAGTCAAAGTATCAATGAGCTCAAAGACATCTGACGGCTTCTCCTTACGTAGCGTAGAAATGATCACCCTCCAGGTATCTTCATCAAGAACATTTGCCTTTTCCAGGCTACTCAAAACTGTCCCTAACAACTCCATATTACCTTCCTCACACAAACCCTCAACAAGTTTATGCGTTTGTGCATAATGGGGCGCGTAACCCTTAAAGATCATCTCATCTAGGACAAATGCTGCTTCCTTAAACTGTCCACAATCACAAAGTCCACTAAATAGCATTCTATATGAGAGCACATCCGGATGGCACCCGCGCCTTGGTAAATCTTGAAAGAACAGATTCGCTTCACTCCATTTCCCTTCTTTGCATAATGCATCAATAATCACATTGTAGCTAATAACATTTGGCCTACACCCGTTCTTCACCATCTCATCCAAAACTCCATTTGCTGCTTCAAAATCCTTCTCCTTACAATACCCATGAATCATTGCATTGTAAGTCACAGTGTTTGGCTTGCACCCATACTCACTCATTTCCTTCAATAGCCCCGAAACCTCTCCTCTCCTACCGGCCTTGAATAGCGCACTGATCAATGTAGAATAAACCGCTGCATCCAACCGAATGTTCTTCCTCACCATCTCATCCTTCAGCTCAAAAGCCAATGTCATTTCACCAATCCCACATAGTCCTTTCATCAAAGACGCATACACGAATGCATTAGCCAAAACCCCATGAACGCGCTCACATTCCTCTTTCAATTCCAAAGCTTCTTTCACCCTATCAACCGAGCAAAGCTTGTAAATCAAAGTCACCAATGTCACATCAGTCGGTTCAACACCCTTGCTGCGCATTTCATCAAACACATACCGTGCATCATCCAATTCCTCTCCCTCACAAAACGCCTTGATCAGTATATTGTAAGTACACGCATCCGGGGTCCCATAATCCTCAATCCCCTCCAAAACCTCCCTCATCTTCTCAGTTTTCCCACATTTGAAAAGCGCATCCAGCAAGGAATTGAATGATTTGATAGTCCGCTGGCAACCGAAAGAAGGCATTTCATCAAACAGGTGGAGTGCACGATCAGGGAGACGAGCCCTGCCGTAGTAGGACATGACATTGCAGAAGATGATTTCGGGCGGAGACAAATGGGTCTGTTGCTTCATTTGCCCGAGAATTTGCTCCATTTGGTCGAACATTTTGGCGCGGCCGAGCTTGGAGATGATGATGTCGTAAGAAACGAGAGAGTAGCGAAAGGGCTTCTGGGGTTGGGGGTTTGAATCAGGGTTGGGGTTTTGGAAGAGCTGGAGGGCGAGAGCTGGGTCCTTTTGGTTGCGTAGAAGAGAGGAAAGCCTGAAGGGAGAGATGGATTTTGAAGCTTTCATCATTTTGTGCGAGTTGTTGTCTCAGCTGTTGATGATCTTCTTGCTTATAGAGCTTATATAATCATAGGTGTTCTGCCCGCCAAAATAACGGTAACGATTTTGATCCAGCTAAAAAAAATTTGGAGTTCTAAGCACTGTACTTCAACTATACCCGAATAAGGTGACTGCAAGGTGCTTATAGATTGTCTCAATGCTCGAACTGCTACTCCATGGTATCTCAGATCACTACCGTGATATTCAGTAGTTTACATCTCATTTCAATTTCTGTTATTTTTGTCATGTCTACAGCGAGGCTAATTTTATTGTGGACAAAGGGACTTACTGTTGTTTCTCCACTAGTTTGATTTTTTTATTTATCTCTAGCTGTGTATCCAACGTTCTATTTGGATTAGCTGAGAGGGAATGTTACTCGTAATTTGTTGTTGTTAATGTTTTTATGTCATTGAAAACAAACTATACCCGAATAAAATCACTCATCGCTAGCATAGTCATATGATTCAATTTGTAAGTTGTGTTTTCTTGATACAAATACGTATCTCGCAAAATGAGTTATCCACCCTAAAATCTTAATAATACAGGAAGGTGAGATTCCAAATACCACAGATTTTTCTTTTTCAAAAACAAATATTTCATTGGACTAGCGTTCGAAATCGCTCAAGATAGTATATCACAATAGGACTAGGACAAAACATACAAGAATATGTACTACAACAACCAGTTGTTCTTGTATAGAACTTGCTCTTGAACATTTATCGCAAAGCTAGCAAATGCTGAAGCTTTAACGTCCTCAAGATAATTACCAACAATAGGACTATTGTCCATGATTCATGATCTTGAAAATTGTAGCCACCAAACAAGACTATTCTCTAATATTTAGTTATATTGAAAGTCCTCGTGAATGTATAGTTAATTGCTTTTTATCTAGCTGGTGTGTTTTTTCTTAAATTTTGCAGCGAATTTGTGCACGTTTGGTATTAAAGACTACATTACACCTCTTTATCTGTTAAGATTGTTTTCGACTCATATGAGTATGTGGGTTGTCTTAAATTATACTAATATTAACGCATGTTTGGTGTTGCATGGTATTAGAATAGTTTGCTTGGTTTATAGTTTCTAATGATGGTGTTATCTAAGGATGACCAATTTCAATACCCTTAATAACACCATCTAAGGAGACCAAATTAAAAATAAGGTGTTACGTAAGCTCATTTATTTTAGTACCCAGTAACACTAAACATGGTAATAACTAAACTGAACTTCTTATTTAAAACAGTCACAGATAGTGTTTGAGCCCAATGAATATTTTGGTCCAAGATCATGTGATAGGTTTTGGATAGCATTCGGGCCAATACATGTGGTCTTTTTTAATATCAAGCCCATTAGGAGTCGCGAGCTTCGGAGGCGCACGAGGTAGATTTTGACAAGGACTGTGACATCTCACGAGATTAGGTTGTTCATTATTTGAGTTCGCGTAAGAGTCTACAGTTAGTTAGTGCGGGGGCAGTTCTTGTAACCTAGGCAAAGTCTGCGACATGACACGTGTCGTTTGGATAATGCAGTTCGCGAGCAAGACGTGTCCTTGTGGTATTCTAATTGTTGAGTCCGAATCAGTTTGTGATTGCATCTCTATTAGCTAGCTGCGAGTCGCTATATAAGGGGAGGTCAGGATCATTCAAGACACACAATCAAATCTTATAAACTACAACAAAACTTTTCGAGCCTCTCGAAACCCTAGTTCTAAGCACATCTCGCCTTAGTTCTCAGAGCCCGTTCGGACTCGCCTTTGGCTTCCTACAGTGAGTATCGATCGCAAGTGAATAAGTGAGCTACTCGTAATCCCTCATCCGCGAGGTGACACCGAAGCCCTTTTTCGCTTGATTAGAAGCAAAAGGTTAAGCGCACCTCGCTACTACAACCACTACATTTCGCGTCCGCACGGTGGCACGCCCGCAACGACTAAAAAAGACTTTGCATATTCAGACTTACTGGTGTGGCCAAAATATTGGCATGCCCAGTAGGACCAGGGTAGTCTCTGACGTCGCCTTCATTGGGATCAGAGATCGGAAACAAAGATGCGATAATGGATTGGCACGATTGGGATGAGAAGCGAGCTGCCTCAGACAAGAAATGGGCTGCCATCTTGAGGAGAAGTGCCGAACTAGTGGCTACCATCCACAAGCAACAAGCTGAGCAAATAGGCTTTTGAAGAAAACTTAAAGGCTTTACAATGCCAAAATGTATGGCCTACAGTTGACGAGCATGTCCTTGCCAAAAGATTAAATTGCCTAGCAGCCAATCTAATGACGAAGATTTTCCTTTGGACGAACCTACGTCCAAAGAAGAAACTACTTTGTCAATCAATGACGAAGAACCTGAAGTCGAAGACGGCGAGATTATGGATAATAATCCTATCTCAAAATTTAACGGTGTTCCTCAGAAAGATGAGCTTGAAGGTAGGACATAACAGTCCATTTTAGAACAAGAGATCAGTTCGGACACTGAGGGCGAACCGCAATTTCACATGAAATTTAACCAAGGAGCCAATTTTCTTATGCGAGACGTATATGTGGACACATGTCAAATGCATGAGGGGCAAGGTGTAGCTCGCCTTCTTTCTTTAATTAACCTGGAGAAGCAAGTTCATGAAGCTGCTGGACGTCTTGGTGAAGGGATAGGTGAAAGTCTACTTTGTCAATTAGTTTTTGGACGTTCTTTCAAGTATGGTCAAAATAGTGGCCAACTTAATTAATGTTTATACCAAATTAATATTTTACTGGACAATAATTGTCTATGTGAATATTAGTTAAATTCATGGTTCATATTACACCGGCGAGCCCGAGTAATATTTGGTTTAGAGGCGGGTTGCCTCACTTACGATTTTATACAAGCTGGATATGTGGTTCGCATGGGCCTTCTCATATATGGACTAAAGTTGGCGGGCGAGCTGGATACAATTCGCATACAATGACCTCACATGATTGGCGAATTGAGAGACATGAATTGCTGGCGAGCTAGGCGCATGCGAAGAGTGATACAGGGAAGCATGCATAACTAAGGAGTCTTCTCCTTAAGTTGTATTCGGCTCTGCGAGGTGATGACTTCACGTAGGAGACCGCGTGAAGAAACAAGAAGAAGAGTTCGCATGGGAAAGGACTAAGGCATTGGCCGCATGTGTTGACTAAGTGGATAAGGGAGCAAGTGTCCTTAATTGTTTGACGATCATGTTAAGGATAGTTGAGGAGTCGGCATGCACGTGAAGATCAGTGTATGTGTTGGTTAAAGACTCTACTCCTTAACTGTGCTTGCATGGATGATCAACAGTGCACGTCCACGTTGTTCTACACTCTTCTACATAGAGGCAGTTGGTTACTTCGTCGAAACATAATCGTGTTAAGCAAGTGATTTATATTGCCTACGCCACGTCTCTACGTTAAAGACTTCCACAAGTCTTTGACATGCTTTGGGCCAATACATGTGGCCTTAAATAGCTCTATCTAAAGGCGTTCGAGGATACTCTCTACACACACTCAACAACTCAACAAAATACAATACAACTTTCAACACAGTTGACCCTCCAAACGCTCCCCGGAGCTTTGCTTTCGTTTCCATGTATGCGCTCCGGAGCTTTGTCTTTTTTCATTCCTTCCCAGTTGAAGCTGTGCTCGATCTTACGTCGAGTATCGATATTGTGACGCTCAAACGAACTACTGTAAGTCCTTACCCTGTACGCAAGGCGAATCTGAAGAACCTTGCGGTGGAGCTGGTGCTCTTTCCATTCTCAGTCGCTTGATTAGAAGCAAAATGTTAAGCGCACCTCGCTATTACAACCACTACATTGCGCGTCCACGCGGTGGCACACCCGCAATGACTAAAAGTGACTTTGCATACCCAGACTTATTGGTGTGGCCAAAACAGATAGTCCCAACAAACAAACATTCAAAGATTTCAAAATTGGATTTCCTTCGCTTCCATTTCTTTGGGGAAGTCCTTTTCATTTTTTTTATGGATAAGAAACAAATTACAAAGAGAACCCTCGTGCACACCCGCCCCCATAAAGATCAAGCTGGAAGGCGGTAGCCGAGGAAAGAGCAAGAGAAGAAATCCATAGCTAAAGACTATTTCAAGAGTGTCCTAATTTAGCTAGACTATCAACTAGAAAGTTTGCTTCTCTCCAAACATGCTTAAAAGAAACATACTAAAAATGGGATGACAAGACTTAGATATCTCGAACCAGCACTTTAAGGCGCCATGGAACCTGAGAACGACCATTGAGCGCATCTAGGAGTAGCTTAGAGTCCCCTTTTACAATAATTAGTTGAGTAGTGTAGGTAGCAACCAGTTGTTGGCTAGCACGGAGAGCAACAAGCTCTGCAAGAAGAATGTCTATCCGACCAAGATTTTGGCTTGTAGCAAGAGCTGGGAGGCCATCAGAATTGGGAACTACAAAACCAGCAACAGTGCGGGAAGGAGGAAGCACCGAACCATTAAAATTGGCTGTAAGACTATTTGGAGAGGGAGGATGCCATTTAATACGGGAAGAAGGAGGGTGAGTATAAATGTGAGATCTGTCGAGATTATTTTGTTGATAAAGGTAGAGTTGTTTGGCAGCCCCAAAAATAATTTAAGCAAAGGAAAAAGATTGGTTACGGAAAATTACTTTTCATTTCCGGTTGATAATACCGTTAAGATGGGAAAAGGAAAACTCCATATTATATAGATCTCATGCCATTATTCGAATCAAAGCGGAAAAGAGATGGTCTTTGGATGGATTACTAAATGAAAATACGTGGCCGTCCTCCACTACTACATAATCTGGGTAGCTAATTCTATATGATATCTACCACCAACCACTTGCATTATGATTCTGCTGTATCTATAAAAGGGCCTTCACAGTTACAGTTACACATTTAATCATCGAGTACGACAATTTGATTTCTATTTCATAGATAAGAGTCTAAATTGTTGATTTCTTTTTTTCTTTTTTTTATATCTTTTATACAGAAAGAAAAACAAAATGAGAAAAAGAAAAATGAGTCAACAATGAGTCTCAATGACACCCAAATTGTCAGGCGATCAAATAAGGTTACAGTTCTTTCACTTCTCTGTTCTTCCTTAACAGAGAAGTTCTTGCCATACAAAATTGAAAACACTCAATTCAACTGATTCATGTTTTTGCATAAAGTGACAGTTTGAAGTGTTAAGCGGAAGCGGTAAACGATTTCACATACATAGATTCAATAATGCTCATACTTCTCATATTTTAAGCACTCGGTAAATAAAGGATATAAAGTTTTATTCCAAAAGTCTCATACCACTCCTAATAACCTACATGAAAGACACCCAATCATTCATGAACATGCTCTATCATCACAAGGCTTTACGAATCGCGTTCAAATTTTACCCTCACACGTACTTGTCGATAAGAATAACATACCTTTATACATGAGCAAGATCCCATATGCTCGTACCACTTGTACGGATTGAACAAAGAAGCAGAAAGTGACTGCTCAAGAACCCTTTTGATCCCACTTCACGAAATTCTTACCTTTACTTACCTTTCCACCCTGGTCAAAAACCTTTACCCCCACTAAGAGGAAACGGCAAAGAACCCTAACCCAGAAAATCAGAAAAGCGTTACCTCATAATAATTTACACATGCATCTTCGTCTTCTTCCTCCTTGCACGAAATAAGAAGCACTCTGTGATCTATAATCCTCAAGTCCTTTGCACCCAAATCAAGTAAAACCATGACGAATTCATCAACGTACATCCAAACACCACACCAACCAGCTTAGCTTTTCCCATTAAAACCTCCCCCACCTCTGGACCCACTTCCCACTTCATCTTCTTCCTCCCTTCATAAAGTCCCAACCCTCACTCCCTCTCCCCACTTCAAACTCTCCTCTCTGGTAGCTAGCTGCTAGATCTCAATCTCCCATGGCTCCCTTTTCATTCCCCTTCTTCCTCTTCACCTTCACCACTCTTTTCAGTTTGACTCTCTGTCGCACCACCCTAGTCTCACACTCCGCCGCTACTCTCGACGTCGCCGCTTCTCTCACCCAGGCACATGACGTCATCTCCTTCGACCCGCAGACCATCAAGCCCTTGGACCAGGCCCAAGAAGAAGCCCAGCTCCTCAACTCATCCGCGGCTTCTTCGCCGCTCATCACTCTCCCGCTCCACCCCCGTGAATCTCTCTACACCTCCAACCACAAGGACTACAAGTCGTTGGTCCTCACCCGACTCGGCCGCGACTCGGCCCGAGTCAACTCGCTCAACACGAAGCTCCAGCTGGCTTTGCAGGGAGTGAACCGGGCGGATCTGGAGCCCTTGCAGACGGAGATCCGACCCGAGGATTTGTCAACTCCCGTAACTTCCGGGATCAGCTTGGGAAGCGGCGAGTACTTCACACGCGTCGGCGTCGGCAGCCCGGCGAAGCAGTTTTACATGGTGTTGGATACCGGCAGTGACGTCAACTGGCTCCAATGCCAGCCTTGCTCCGACTGTTACCAACAGTCCGACCCGATTTTCAACCCGACCGGATCCTCCACATTCCGCCAGCTCACCTGCGACGTGCCGCAATGCCAGGCTTTACGAGTCTCCGCCTGCCGCAACAACAAGTGCCTCTACCAGGTCGCCTACGGCGACGGCTCCTACACCGTCGGCGACTTCGTCACCGAAACGGTGTCGTTCGGAAACTCCGGCGCGATCAAGGGCGTCGCGTTGGGTTGTGGCCACGATAATGAGGGCTTGTTCGTCGGGTCCGCCGGGCTTCTCGGACTCGGCGGCGGTAGGCTCTCGCTTCCTTCGCAAGTTAAGGCTTCGACGATTTCGTACTGCCTCGTCGACCGCGACTCCAGCGCGTCGTCCACGCTCGAGTTCAACTCCGCCGCGCCCGGCGACTCCGTCATTGCGCCGCTGCTGAAAAGCCGGAAAGTCGACACGTTTTACTACGTCGGGCTCACCGGCCTCAGCGTCGGCGGCCGTCCGGTGTCGATTCCACCCTCTCTTTTCCAGATGGACGAGTCCGGCAACGGCGGGATCATCGTCGACTCCGGCACCGCCATCACTCGGCTTCAGACGGCGGCGTACGACGCGCTACGCAACGAGTTCAAGAGACTCACTCCCGACTTGCCCGCCGCGGGTAACTTCGCGCTGTTCGACACGTGTTACGATCTCTCGGGAAGAACGAGCGTGCGGGTCCCAACGGTGTCGTTTTTGTTTGCTGGTGGGAAAAGCTTGGCACTCCCCGCCAAGAACTACTTGATTCCGGTGGACAACTCCGGCACTTTCTGCTTCGCCTTCGCTCCGACGTCGTCGTCTCTGTCCATCATCGGAAACGTCCAGCAGCAAGGGACACGTGTCAGCTACGACTTGGCAAACAACCGAGTCGGGTTCTCTCCAAATAAGTGTTAAGTTAATCTCTGTAGTTAATAGTAAAAACATAAATGAGAAAGTAGGATTGGAGTTTGGTTTAGGTCAAATCTTATCAGGGTTTGGTTCGTACGTAACATGTACCTATTTATTCCTCATAAATCTAAATGAAGAAGGTGCATGCTACAAAGCGTTAATTTGTGTATCAAGGTGCATCCTACATACTTACCCTACGCTTTTGGTGGAATTTTAATGTATAATTGTTGTACGTCGATGTATAATGTAGGTGAGTGGTTATGATTTACGAGCTTATATAAAGCAGTCGGATCACTAAATCTCGCACTGTATATAAATTTATATGTTCATATAGTTTCAATAAATTTGTTACGTGACACGACCATTTCACTTAAAATTCTATCTGCTCTTTAGTCGATCGCAAACTTATTTGAAATAGTAGTGGTGTTCACATGGTCACTAAGTGATCACCAAAGACATCGTAGTTAATCACCGTTAAATGTAAATTTAAAGATGGAAAACAAAACAACTTAAGTTTAAAATAATATTTTTCATCTTTAAATTTATATTCAACGGTGATTAACTATGATTTTTCATAGTTAATAAGTGATAATGTGAAAACACTGTTCAAAATAGATATATGTTAGACATTGTAGTTCTACACGATTCTGGTTGGTGATAAATGTATTCGTAACCGTAGCGTCTTATTATTGTGATCACGTATAGCGCACAGCGGTCCAAAATTGATGGCGGGATGAGGCTACTAAGTTAACGAAAATAGGGCCATACGTTACAAAAAGGGGTGCATGTGTGACTCGTGTCGTACAGTCGTAGTATTTGTTTGCATGTGAGAGTTTTCAAACTTTTGGGCGAGTAAGTTACGAAGTAGGCGCGCAGAAGCCTTTCATTTTCGCGCGGTTCGATCCCGGTGGGGCAGTGATCACATGGAGAGTAGGGCCCATGCTGGGAGAGTGGACGACAACGTTAGTATGAGCACGCACTCTGTTGTTGGACCCTTTTGGTTTTCTAAAGTTAAGCTTGTGGGCCCAGGCCCGTGATTGTCGGTGCATTTCGATTCGCCTTATTTGGGCCCTTTCGCTTTCAATACACTCACCAGTATCTGCTTCCCAGCCCAGCTTTTATTTTGCTTCCTTTTTTTTTTGGGGGGTCTCTGTAGCTTTGATGTTCACACAGCTCTCAGTTTTCACTTATTAATATCTTAAACCTTTTGATAGCAAGTTTTCAGTTTTGTGACGTGGGGAAGTTCCATTATGTTTCCTAGGATGTGATAGATATAGATATTTTATCAATCAAAAACAAATTTAGAGTTGCGAAAGATTTAAATCTTATATCACCATTTTCGGTACATCATAGAAATGTATCAAAATTTGGTTGTTTGTACTAAAACATCAGTACAACATTATATGAATAAGAGTCTCTGTTGTCAATGTCTTTATTTTGGTGGTGGTGGAGGAGTGGATGTTCTCTATCACCGCAGTTTGGAAGCACATCAAGGTAGCAGTGTGAAACATTTGAATGCCACACAATTTAGGTCGACATAAACTTGAGCTACCTTCTGCACTTATGAGAGGGTCCCAAACTCGATGCAGAAATGTTTTAATTTAGAACCCCTCGTCCTTTATTCATCCAAGTCTATGTTCCTTCATTTTAGGTGTATAATAATTTGTATAACAACTCATCCAACTATAAACCTAAACTGTTACGAATTTAGGTGTATAGTAATTTGAATATAAACTCATCCAACTATAAACACAGAGACATCAAAGTTTCGGGTTCCCTTCAAACACAGAGACATCAAAGCCTTGGATTTGAGTGCCTTTTGGTATTTGCCTTTCCAGGTTGTTGTAGGAGACATTGAGATCTGAAAGAAAACTGAGACTATTCAATGATGATGGGATTTGTCCAGACAAATGATTCTCATTGAGTAGCAAAACACTCAAGTCTTTGAGGTTAGATATTTCGGCGGGAATGTTGCCGTAGAAGTTGTTGTGGTTAAGCTCCAAGGTTTGGAGACGATCCAAATGGCCGATTTGAATAGGTATAGTCCCGTTGAAGCTGTTATGCCCTAAGAATATCGCTCGTGGAAAGAAGGACAAGGAATTGAATTGCTGACCTATTCCACCAATACGTCCTGTACCTCTTTTTGTCACAATTTGGGTATCTGAGTATTCATTCGAAGTCGAAAATCTCGTGACAGGCAGTTCAAGATCATCAGCAACGTCCTGATCTGCACTTCGATTAGATTTAGATACTAACGTTGGTAGTCTCAGAAGTTGCTTTGGAATTTCACCTACAATTCTGTTTGAACCAAAATTCAGATAAAACAACCTTGAGAGATTCCCGAGTTGACTAGGAATAGGCCCTGTGAGTTTGTTACTAAATAAAGTTAAGACTTCAAGATTCTTGAGCTTTGTTAACCATGTAGGGATCTCACCGGCGAGGTTACAACCACCCAAATTCAAAAATCGAAGACTTGGAACCCATCAAAATCAGCTATGCCGAAATCAGCTGGACTTTCCTCGTCTGCATGGTAACTGAATCAAAGGATAAAAATTCAAGACTTTTGGAATGCCTCAATATGTTCATTGCCTTGGTGATATTGCTCAATCTATTGTAAGCAAGTGAGAGAAAAGACAGAGATTTCAATAATAAAATCTCAGGTTGTATTTGTCCCTCTATATCGTTTAAACTTAGACGAATTGCTCTGAGGGACTTGCATGAATAAAGACTCATTGGCAAAGTGCCATTGAAGTTATTGGAAAGGAGGTCAAGTCTAGTAAGCTGACTAAGTTTAGAGAAATTAAGCATTGAGATATCTCCGTGGAACTGATTGCCTAATAGATTTAGTTCTATAAGGTTTGTGCAATTCATCAAAGATTGGGGTAGAGAACCTTCAAAATTGTTCCAATGAAGGAGCAAGTGTTTCATCTTGGAGAGATTACCAAAATTGAAAGGAAGCACACCTCTCAATTGGTTGACTTGGAGGTCAAGAATTGCAAGGTTGGTCAGATTCACAATTCTATCCCCAATGACTCCATCAAGTGAATTGAAAGGCATTGCTAGTTCTTCAAGTTTGGCAGCGTTGTAGATATCTTCTGGAAGAACCCCTGAGAGGTTATTGTGCCCGGCACGAAAAGCTTTCAGTTTAGAACACTCTCCTAGTCCACTGGACAAACTGCCATTGAAATCATTAAAGGAAAAAATCCACTACACTAATCAATGGAGAAGAGTGATGATGACAAAGCGAGGACGGGATAGATCCTGAGAATATATTATTGCTGACCCGAAAACTTGACAAATTCTTAGCTTGCCGGAAGAATGTAGATGGAATTGAACCACTGAACTGATTGTTGGACAAATCCAGGACTTGGATACTGGATGGTAGAGAAGGTGGTAGCTCCCCAGAAAGAAGGTTAGAGCTCAAATCAAGAACCACAAGACTACTCAAGGAAAAGAAGGAAGCAACACTTTGATCTAGGGAATTGTGGGAGAGATTTAAGTGGGTGAGATGTGTGAGATTTCCAAGTACTAGTTTCGATGAAGGAAAAGTAGTACCTTGTTTGAATGTGAGGCCTTTGGAGGGCAGTGAGAGATGGTTGACCCAACCAGCCTCATCGCAATTGATGCCTTGCCAACGGCAACAGTCATCGGAAGTCCAGTTTAAGAAAGTGGGAGAAGAAAGAGCGAGGGCGAAGGACAAGAGAGAAGCTCGTTCAGTCTGGTTGCATGCATGCATGGATGATAGTAGTAGTAGTACCCAGTATGTAACAGAATCCGATAACAAAAGGGAGGAAACAATGAGCCATATCGATTCACTGGACTTGTATTGGATACATGCATGTCTTCGTCAATGTTTATAAATTAGAATTGTTCTTCAGAGTAGGTGCCTATATATTTATTGCTGATCTTAAATTATATTGTTTGCATGCTTATTTTGTCGACAAAACCAAACCAAATATATATATATATATATATATATATATATATATATATATATATATATATATATAGTCTCTATCCAGAGCGAAGCTTCGCTCTGGAATTAACGTGCGAAGGTCCTTATTTGACTCACTTTTCGGTCATATTTTTCGATCATACCCGGTCAATGTCTAGATACATATCGTATGATCATTTTTACAAAGTTTCATCCAATTTGGTGACCGTTTAAGCCTCCATAATCATGATTTACTTTAACGGTTCTACTTGGACAGATTTTGTTCTATTGATTTATTTTATCTGATTCGGTATGCAAACGATCACCAAACTGGATGAAACTTTGTAAGGATGATCATACGATATGTATCTAGACACTGACCGGGTATGATCGAAAAATATGACCGAAAAAAGAGTCAAATAAGGACCTTCGCACGTTAATTCCAGAACGAAACTTCGCTCTGGATAGGGACTGATATATATATATATATATATATATATATAATACTGGAAGCATAAAAGATACGGCAAATTTTTCTTGTATTAGTGTTGTCAGAAGTCCGCCGCCGCCATGTCAGAAGTCCGGCTACCGCTGGCACAGCATTACCAATTAATCATCAACCTGATATGGGACCTCGCTCTCCAGCCATCTCCACACCAGAACCAAACAGCAATCAGATCCAAACTCGACGGCATTGGAGATCCAAACGGTATTGAGAACCCTCCCAGTTGTTGAAATAAAATAGCACTGAGGCAGAGCGCGTCTTGTCAATGCCTATGATCCTTTAAGTTGTAGTAAAGTCGGCACTGCAAGTAGTTTCACCAAACCCCGGGAATGCAACAATGTTGCTCATGGTGTAGCTAAATTCCACTTGTATGAAAATAAAAATATGTTATGTATTGAGCATCGGCCGGAATGGCTTATGAAATTGGTGAAAATCGATTCCAATAGTGGTAACACTTCCTCTAAATTTATGAATGGTTACTTCTGTTGATAGAAAAACAATGTAGCAATACTCGGTAATTTGCTGACAAAAATAATACGAAGAACTTTATGATGTTACAAAAAAGAGAGTACAAGATAGATGTTCATACAGATGATATAACTTGCTGGCGCCAGAAATGGAAGGCAAAAATGAAGAGAACCACGTCATTAGATTACTGTTGCTCTAACATGTTTTTTGTGTCAAAGAATGTAAATGCTTGCAAATTCCCAAACGGGTTCTGTATAAATCTTGTATAGCACCGTCAGATAAAAAGAGAAATCTAAATGTATATTCTACTTCTCATGGTAAGCAAAGCTTGCAACCTGAAAAGCAATTAACCACATTGCTCCAAGGGTTTGGCTGTGTTAACAAATGTTGCCGCTTTGTTGAACCCTTCAAGCAAAAGGATCCGCACTGCGTCTGTGCCGTGTTGAAATGTAAAATCTAACTGAAAATCATACACAGGGAACTGTCAAAGTCCAACATCAAGCCATACGTAATTCTTCCAAATGATTGCATCAGAAAGTTTACAAACCTCCTCGCGTTCTTGTTTAGTAAATGGACGAAGAACATAGCTGGCAGGGTTCATTTTCCCAGGAGGCCGGCCAATGCCTACACAAGTTTCACCACTTCAGTTACAAAAATAATGTACAAAGAAGTATTATGTAAACACGTTCCAATGCTCTAGGGGATCTACCGATTCTCAAACGTGGAAAGTCACGGCTTCCTTTAAAATGATCAATGATACTCCTCATCCTGCAACAAAAAGAAAATAAGGAAACCAATTAAAAATGATAAGCTTCTACTGACTCTGGATGTTGATAAACAGAAAACAAAAACAGTATTATTTGCTGAGGTTCTCTAAGCCAGGCATCCAGAATATCTGTAAATCAACTTCATAGACAGAAAATAAAGAATAATGCAAATAATACAGCTCAGCGATGTTATCACAAGTTTACAACATGGGGATATACAATCCAGCAACCACAACACCGGTTATTTCTAGTTAAAAAAGTTGTAATGGAGCAAAAATATTCATGTTGTTTTTACATTCTCCACCAAATCTTATTCCTGGCAGGAAGATGATCATGGTTTAGGAAGTTCAACATTGTGTCCAACATACTTACAAGTATGTAGAGATCAAAGCAGTCATTCATTAAGTTGAGTGTTACTGTGGTGGATTTGCTTCAATTCAGGTAAAATCAAATTTACTACGAAGACTACTATATCAAGAATAACAGCATGTTAACATACCCATTTTGTCCTCCATGTCCACCTTTTGGCAACAGCCGCAATTTTGCAAAAGGCAGATCCAGATCATCAAATATCTGACAAAAAATTGAAACTTTTGAACATTATAGAGAAACAGGAGGACACTATGGCTCAGAAGAAGGAAAATGACGGAAAAAGAGAGAAGATCAAGTCAACAAGGGAGAGAAGGTATACCACAAGTACTTGCTGCAATGGGATCTTGTAATATGAGACAATGGCTCCAACCTTCAGAAAAGAGTCCAAGCATCAAAAAACCGTCAAAGAAACAAATTCACAAATTAAAACAACTCGTGAGATAGCTTACTTACAGACTCACCACTTTTATTCATGTATGTCTGCGGTTTGGCGAATATAACTGGGGCATCCCCAATAAAGCCTGCAACGGAAACAAGCATGAAAATTATAATTATGCAAAAATTGATAGGTATGAGGTATAAATAGAAAATCAGTCGTGATACACAATCAGGGAATTCTGGAAACCAAGTTAAGGGCTTGTAATCCATAAGGTCCTAGGAAGGGCAATTCATGTGTACAGAGATATGTACAATGTATTCTCCAGATTGAATACAAGTTCCTTAGTATTCAAAAACTCTTATTCAGTAGATATGAGAAGTATGCTGCCGGCCAAGCCTATTATAATTCTATACCGAATGAACTTTGATACAAAATAACTGACTAAGCAACTACATCCACAGAAACAAGAAAGAGAAATGGGCACATAAAGCTGTAATACAAGAAGATGCAACTTTGATGGTAAAAATTGAACCTTTTCCAATAAGGGCTTTGAAAGAAACACTGCTCAGAGCTATCCCCTCAGCTTCAGCTATAGCATCCACCATCTCGAAACCCACCTGAAAAAACAAAACGCCACCGTTATGCCACCATTACATCAGTAACACATTCCACCAAAATCATAAAGAACACACAATCAATTTCAAACCCAAGTTTCGAACTTTGATTGCAGAAGAGGAAAAAAGGAGTGATCTTACGGACATTGTGGCGGGTGCGGCTGTACATCTTGCCGGGGTTTCCGAGTCCAACTATGAGCCACGGCAGCCTGGGCGGCTTCTTGGCTTCGACGGGCGCCGCGTCTGAGGTCGAAGGCGGCGGAGAAGTGGTGGAGGCGGAGGAGGAGAATTGAGCCATTATGGGAAGAGAGAGAGATTTAGAGGCGCGAAAGCAGGAGGAGGGGCGGCAAGTGGGGAAGCGAAGGGTGGCGATGGAGGAGATAGAAGCAGCGGCGCTCATACTCATAGTTGATTGATTGTAAAAAGTTATAAGAAGTTGTTTGAGTGTTTGAAAAGCATGGGCATAAACCCTAAAAGAGGTGACTTATTGAGGAAGAATGGAAGATGACGGAGAGCCTCTCACCGGCGCTCTATCATAAACCCCTCTCTCTATTCACCTCTGTGTTGCACTTTTTTTGTTCTTTAGCCGGCGACTTTTCATTGGTTGAGGTGAGTCGATCAGAATATTTGAGTTTGTCTATGATATCATATGATATAGCATACATTTTTAGAATGTGTAATAGTATGACACATGAGAGTTTTTAAAAGAGCAAATGATCATTTAATTGTTTCTTCAATCAATAATAACCACATATTTTGTTATGCAAGCTACATCATATGGTATACTAGAATTTTGCATACCATAAATGAGATCTAAATTCTCTACTTGGATTTAAGTGACTTAAATGTCTTATAACTATTAGATGAAGTAAGGATGAGATAAAGATGATGTGATTATAAAGAGTACATCATGTCTTAGAAAGAAACTATCAGTAAGTATCATCTTCATGCTTACAAAAAGTACATCATGTCTTCGAAAGAAACTATTAGTAAGTATCATCCTTATAAAAAGTACAGACCATCAATCATCATTAAGCTTATCAAAGTACTCGTGGTAGGACACTCTCTCTCTCTCTCTATATATATATATATATAATCATGATCAGAGGCATACGTCCGCACGTCCTTAAAGTGTGGACGTCTCTCCGTTCTTCACCGTACGGTTCCGACGACGGTGCGCTTCCACCCTAGCGACCTCTAGCAGCGTTCCCGATCACTTTTTCTCCCCGGCGAGTCCGCCGAATTTCAGTTTTCCGGCGAGATCGATTTTGTTTAAAATTTTGGGTGATCTCGTCGGAAAAGTGGAATTCGACAGACTTGCCAGGAAGGGAAAGTGATCGGGGACGTTGCTGGAGGCCGCTAGGGTGGAGGCGCGCCGTCGTTTGAGCCGTACAGTGAAGAACGGATGGACGTTCGTACTTTAAAGGCTATGTGGATGTCCTCTTTAGAACGGCTCTGTGTGTGTATATGTGTGTATATATATATATATAACAGAAGGTGTTAACAAGATAAGCATAACTGATACTTACTCTGAACATACGAGGGAAACATTTTAAGAATTTAAGTTATTTCAAGCTCACCCGACTCTTCTTCTTGGAAATCCACTGAACAATTAACTTCCATGACAATTACATGGCCATTAAAGTAAAGTTAACACAAATCAAGTAAAAAAAGTCATTGAAGCCACAAACTAAATTGCAAAAACTTTTATTTACAAGTAGTATTGATCACAAACTAAATTGCAAAAACTATTTACAAGTAGTAATCATGCATAAGCAGCCAACTCACAGACAAGCTAGTGATTACTTAAAATTTGATTCACCTTATTAGTTACATCTATATGCAATAAAAAACAGCAGCAAGATTAACTATAGCCTACACATGCAGGCAAAGAGTACAACCTTCAAAGAGAAACCAAATTAACATTGATGCTTAAATGAGATAAGAAATGAATCAAATGTACAACATTCAGAGAGAAACCAGATTTTTAGATGCTTTTGAGTTCTTTGGTACTATGCCATCGAAAAAAATTGAAAGCATTACCACTCAGCATAACATTCAAACAGATTTGAAGGACAATTTGCCCCACAACTATCCTTCAAAACTATAGATAAAAGAAGCATAATGTCCCTTTTAGATAATGGAGATTTCCAGAGAAGTCTTTTATGGGAAGAGCATCAACATGATCGACTTCAATCCCACTACCCACCTTTTTTTTTTTTCTGCAAGGACTTCTTTCTTCTCTGTTTATACAAACATAAATGCATTAGGTACAATATAAAAGCAAACTAAGCTACTACAAGAGAAATAACATCACCGCACATTAATTCCTGCTTATAGTAGCAAAACAAAAAAGACTCAACCCGATTCACAATTGCGAAAAGTACAATTGAACCATCTTACTCACAAAATTACGAACCTTTATCAACATCACTTCTCATGACACCAAAAGGATAGGGAAAATTTACCTTCATTGAGGGTAATCATAAGAATTGTTTCGGTCTGAATGGTTGGACAAATTTACATCACATAAAGAGAGAGAGAGAGAGAGAGGGACCAGAGTCACATATGGAGGAGGTGTGTTTGGAGTCTTATGTGGCACATAAAAATCAAGAGGTAAATTTAATTTTTTTTCATTTTCTTTGATTTAAACCATATCACCATTCTAGTTTCTTTCATCCATCATCAGTGGATGAGGCTTCCCTAAACTAGGTATTATCTCACATGAAGGTTTAAATTTCCATCATGAGGATGATACTTGCTAATAGTTTGAATTTCCATCGTGTCTTACAAAATTTGTAAAAATAATCTATTTTTATAGACCTAAAAACTGAAGATAAAAAAAAAATATAACCGAAAAGTAGATGTAATAAACAATTAATGAAAATTTTTTCAACTAGTCCTTAACTTAATAGTCCTTAATAGAACCTCTCCTTTTAACCCATGACCAACCCTTCAACAAGGTATATGTTAGCCTGATTGTTTGTCTCATTAAGTTCACCAATATTTTCCTTAGGTCTTTCACATCCAACCCAAAATATGGTCGAAATCATTGAACCATTCTACCAGAAATACGGCCATCCGAATGAGATCGACCCTCAATTTGTCCCTATACTGTATCTCTAAGTTTACATGACATGCTTTACAGCTAATTAGTGAAGGGAAAAAAGAAGGGAAGAACAAAGCCAGAATACAGGCAGAATAACAGTCATTTATGTTGTATATACATTCTGCAAAGCTTCAGAATGTCACGAAGCCTAGAGAGCGTGTGGGAGATTCTGAGTTGTGTCACCGACGAGGATATCCTCCTGACCATTGCTGCAAAACCAGTAGAAGTGTAAAAAGAAAAGGAATAACCAGTAAAAAGAATAACCAGTAGAAGTGTAAAACCATTGCAAACACATCAGAACAAAAGATACCTGAGATAACTCAGAGCTGACATTCGGTAGAGACAGGTGAACACTAGTATATGCAAGCCAATGGTGTAGAAAAATGCAAAAGCCCGAGCATACCTGCAACCATAACTCTTCGATTAATTGAAGCGGAGTATGTTTTGTCCGAATTGATGGATTAGAATTATATATTTAAGGATGCAGAAAGGAATGAGCCAAGGCAATGAGAAGATACAAGGGGAAAAGCACTTTCAGCTTTTACACATTATATATACAGGCAGTAGTAGTCATCAGGTTTAAAATCATTGTCAACCTAACATTTAAGAATCCAGGACAGGAAATCACACTATGAAATGAAGAAAGAAAAACCGGACAACACGCAACAAAAGAAACGAGGTGAATCTGAGCATTGAAGTACACTGTATTCTTACTTGTTGCCAAGAAGAAAACGTCCACTGCTAAGAGTAATTCTGTCCCTGAAACCCAATTCCTTGTACCTTTGATCCCTTTCCTGTTTAAAAGAAAAGTTTAATATATGATTACTAACAAACAGAAGAACGCAGAAGGAAAATATTACAGAAACAAATCTTTGCCAAGAAACTTCAACATTTCACCAGAAAGTAAACATTGCCAAACCTTTTTCGAGAATGCTGCAAAAGGATTTATGTCGTCCTCATAGATCTTCTTGTACTTAGATTCAACATCCGAGGAGAAGCCACTTTCAAGATCCTCTGCTTGCTGGAATACACCACATAAAAAGAAACAAGCATTAGCAGACCTAAAATTCAGATACTTTCTTGATGATAAACCAACATTTTAAACAAGAAAATATATGTAACACGCAGGACACAGAGTCCGCTCCACTAAGAAAGAAAAAGCTAGCAAGAGAATATTTGAACAAACTAAATTACAAAAAAGATAGAAACATATATATCACCTTCTTTGATCCTCTGGACACTACTTTTTCAAGACTGTAGTCCTGAACATAGCGAATCTTTCCGTACAGCTTGACATTATCAGCTTTGGTCCTTTCCAGTTCCCCTGTTAGAGCTCCTATCTTTTCCTTCAACTGTCTAATTTCCTAGTACATACAAAAACAGTCAGAAAAGTTACTTGATTAGACTTGTTATCCAGCCATATGGGAAATGAGGAGCAAAAAACCAAAGCAATCATGAGTATTTGAAAATAAAGACAAACTTCTTCTGTCTCTCTCAAGCGTGCCCTGAATCGATCTCGCTGATTGCAGATAACCTTAAGCATTGAACTTTGGTCTTGATCCGAGGAAACATGCTTTTGTTCTGCATTCTGATTCAGAAAGGCTATTATGAACAAACCACATAATGAAACCAAATGATTGCATAACCAAAAAGAGCAAGGCATGCACTATGTATGCCTAAAAATTGCATCATTGCAGTCACAAATTATTGACTAATAAACTGTCCGATTCTTATGTCCAACTTTAATGAAAAAAAGGGGGAAATTTATGATGGCAACAATGAAGGAGATACGTATAGTGGGGGAGGGAGAGAGGCAGAGAGAGGAGGGGTACCTCTGATAGCTCTGTGCCCCTAGCTTCTGATAGATCCCAGTCATCAAATAAATTTCCTTTCTTATCCTTGGAGCTATAGCCCTGCAATAGGATATGAAATTCAAATTTTAAGAATAATGGGAGTCAAACCTAGAATTTTGGTTGTCTGTACAAGTATGTCCTCAGGATGCTGATTGGAATGTCTACGAAATCTAAGGTAACTCCACTTGTCAAAATTATAAATACTTATCAACATTCACAATGCAGGAAAGTTAAATCAATATGCCAAATCGTGGAAAGAATAATAATACACTCTTATATTGGTGACCAGTGGTCCATTGATGCTCACCTTCAGTATATCATCCTCCAATTTCTGTATTAATCTTTTTTGTTCATTAACCTTTTCAGCAAGTTCTGTTATTTCTCCATTAGCCTTTTCCAACAGAGCTGATTTTTCTGAAAGTTGCACCTGGAAGCAGCACAAGGCAACAATACAACAGATACATAATCACACACCCCACTCAAAGACATTATAATCTTATAAAAAGTTCATTTCGAAATCCCAAAGAGCCAGACTGATTCGGTCAAGTGTGTGAGCATGGAATTGAAGATATTTTAAAGAATGGATGAACAATACAGAACCAACATAAGGACCTTCACTGGACAAGTTTCATACCTTCAATTGTGTGAGTTGGTGTTCCATTTTTCGATTCTTATCAAGAAGAAGAGACTCCATTTTGCTCATCTCTTCCCCACTTGTAGCAACTTCCCAATCTTCAGCCTCAATTGAATTATAACCCACTGCCTACAAATTCATCAAAAAGTTCAGATCTGACACAATTTTTGGGACAAAGAAAAAGAGGAAAATATTTACAAAGGAGCTAGGAGTTCAATGAAAGCAGACAAGATGCAAGAGAATATCAGAACAGATGAGATAAACAAGTAATTCAACCAATATGGATGGGAAGTAAACATTAGAACCATGCAATAATCAAATATATAATAGAGCCACGGTATTTAGAATAATTAGCAAAAGAAGACCGAATTCTGATCTGGTAAATATTATTTAGATACTGGCAGTTACAATTTCAAATTAACAAACATGATTTAATCCTTCTGACATGTGTTCAAAGACCAATCACATTAATGGTTCTTTCTTGTAAATGATAGCTGAATACACAAACCACACCTCTGAAATGAATCTAGTTGCTTCCTATAAAAACTGAATATAAACCAAAAAAAAAAAAAAATGTGGTGAATTCATTCATGGACATTGTCCCCACCAAACGATCATGTATTCTAAATATCAATGGAAAAGTCTAAAATCAACTAAACAGTAACCAAAGATTTCAGGGACTTACACCGACTCTCATGAACTAATCATAAAATGCAACTTCTGAGCTAAGTATGTAGAGAAAATATGGTATTACCTGCAAAATCTTCACCTTTTTACGCAAATCATCAACCAATTTTGTTGTTGGCCTTGCTTGAAGCTCTTTCTTCATCTCCTCAAGAGAAGCTTCCTGAATTTACAAGGCAGATAAATAGACAAGAAAAGAACTAAAGAATTTAAAAGTATTGATATTTAAGATACTGAACATAAGAGACATGTATGGGAATTGCATCACTCCTGTTTCTCTTTCTTGTTTCTATCTGTTTATGTCATCACATCGCTAAAAATCAAGCCTACCTATCGAGGGAAAAAGACACAAAGTGTAGCACTTTCCCCAACCTCCAACAATACTTCCAGCTGAAGAACAAAGTATCCTGGAGCAAGAAGGAACTGTACCTTTTCACTGAGCAGTGTATTCAACTTCTTGATCTCATTCAGGTGCTCCTCTCTTTCATTTGATAAGGTGGTTTCAATATTGTGAAGTTCCATGTTGAGTTCCGCTATGATCTTCTCTTTGGCACTTAAAGAATTCTCAAGGATGCTATTTGAATCTAAATTATCACTGTGCAGAGCAAACAATTTAAAATCAAAATATATCCCAAAGACAACAAAACTAGTCTGAACAGACCTCCAATAGAGGAGAAGAACATTATCAAATATGTTATAAGCATATAATCCCAGGTACAGAGCCAGGGAAAATCCCAAATAAGACTAGCAGAAACACTCAATTCATTCAGTTAATTTCATGATGTTCTTGCCCATTGTTTTCAATTCTAGATGAGTCCTGAGTTCAGGATATAATTATGGTTATGACTCCAAAACACCACAGCTGATAGTACCATTCTCAGGTGACATTGGTTAGTCCTGTACATTAAAGACTCTAATTTCATAAGCAAGGTTTTTCCCTATTTAAATAGTTCACGCTATAAAGCAATTGCCAATTCCAAGAAAATGAAAATAAATTGTAACCACAATTTCTAGGGACATGCAGTACGAAGTGTGACAGTGAAGTCCGTCACCTTTTCTTATTGTCAGTTTCTTCATTAGCTGATTGTAACTTGGACCGCAAATGTCCCTGCAAAAACATTCAATGAAAAAAGAGAAGTCAATAATGAAGAACCAACTAATACAATGAAAAAGGAAAAACTGAGGAACCATTATAGCAGTACCATGAATCTTCATAACAATGAAAAACAAGAAAGTATGATCCAATTGCACAAAAGACTATTGCTCACTATCAATGACAAATATAATCTCCCTAAAAGGTGGATTATGACCAGCTAAAATCTTAATTAAAAGTTTTGAACTCACTTTCTCCATCTCAAGACTAAGAAGCCGTGTCTGAGCCCGTTCAACTTCATCCATCAGAAGATTGACCTCAGCTTGCTTCGTTGCCTTCTCTTCCTCTGAAATCATTATGAAAAACATAAGATGCCTCGTGAAAAGTGACATAGAAAAATGAACATAATGCTCAAACCATAGGGCCTTGTTACAAACGCACACAATAAAGATGCTCTAAGAGAACCAAACTTGGGACATGAACCCACCTGATTGTGCACGAACCTCAAACAGTTGGCTTTGAGCAAGCTCATGTAATTTCTGCATATTGAAAACACTGTCTTTAGCTTGTCGTAATTGATCCTGCAACATCTGCTCTCTGTATAGAGTGGAAAGATCATCAATCAAGTTATACAAGAAAATAAAATGCGTTCAATATGGTCTCAACAGACACAAAACAGACCCTTTCAGAAAACTAACGTCACTTCATCCAAACCAATTTTTGTGAACAATACATACCTTTCTGTAAGGACCTCAAGTACTTTCTGGTTCTCTTCTGCAAAACTCCGTTGCTTTATCTCCACAATTTCTTTAACTTTATCCTCCATCTAACCACATTGAAAACGTCCAGCCATTAGGACGAAGACATAAATCAGTGCCAAATTGAGAAACTGGAAAACTCCAAACCACATGAGAATGTATAGTGTTGCTTTTCTTAATATAAAAGAGATGCTAGAGACTGCTCACCTGTTGCTCTAACTGACGGTTGCGCTCTTCAAGTCTTCTTATTGTTGCCTGCTGATTCTTTAGATGAGTTGCTTCTGTCCTGAACTCCTCAAGCTCAACTTTCATCTTCCTATTCTCAGATTCTAGCTCAGTCAACTTAAGATCTTGCTCCTGTGGGAGATGAAGAAATTTATTCTACTGAAACATAGACACAGCATACAACCTACAAGCCAGCACAGGAGCCAAGCACGCAACATACGACATGCTTTCAAATATATTGTCAATGGTCTGATTCTTCCTGTTTTTTGGTTCATTTATTACATACTTAGACCCTTAATGAATTAAGTGGAATTCCTATCAACTAAACACATTGAGAAACTTGATTACGGAACAGTAAATGAAGCATGCTGGTACTTACAGCAATTGAAGCAAGAGCAAGATACGGATCTGGAGCCTCGTAAAGCTTTTGATAGATGTTAAGAAAAGCATTCTCTCCAAACTTTGCTCTCTTGGTAAGATTATCAACTTCTTCTTGGTAACCCTTAAGTAAAGAATTGAAGAGACTTAATTTTTCCTCCGGTGAAGCTTTTTTGAAATCTGTTAGGCAACCCAGATTCTAGATTTAGAAACATGTTCTTCATGATGCAATGTGAAATTGAAGTTACAATTAAAACATAAAAGCCTCCCACAGAAGCTACCAAATATTTCCACATTTCAAGTAGAAAAGGAGAGGCGGCCTCTAGTGCTCTCTGCAAGCCGACCGAATACAAATTAAACAATTCAAAAGATAAAATGGCATACCTCTAGTGCTTTCTGCAAGCTTCCGCCTATTTTTCTGGCTGTTTTCCTGATTCTCAGCAATCCTAAGCCCTTGCTCATCCAGCACACTTTTTTCCTTCTCCAAATCAAACTCTGTAAGCAAAAAACCGAAAACAGCCATTAACAAAAAGCATTCACAATAATCCTCCTGATTTTGCTTGTTCACACAATTCGGCATCGTTCCAGCTTAACAAACCAAGACTAATCCTGGATGCTTTTCCAGCTTCGATTCCCTTAATTCCACTCTCACTACTAGTTTACATGTAAGTACTCCTACTTCAATACTCAACAATCTACTCAAAGCTAGTTTCTCAGTTTCTGCAAAAATTAACATACGTAGATTTCTACGTGTATACATGATCAAACTACGCAAGCTAAAATTCACAGTAATCAGCATCAAAATGTAGAGCAAAATGCAACGAACAAAAAGAAAACAATCGATTCCTTATACAAATTTAGCTATCACACTCGTTTTACTCGAGCAAAACACGATTGGGATTAGAATCGAGCATCTTCAGCCATACCTTTCCAGAAATTGGAGACGACGGGGATGGGAGACGACGACGAGTTTGATTTGTCTCTATCGGATCCACCTTCCATGTTCACGAATTCGGATCTCTCTCTGCCAAAAACGGCAAGTCGTTTCTGCGATCGAAGTCGCCGAGAGGTGGTGGCGTTCACTGAGATTGAGTAGCGGAGAATGAGAAATGGATCTGAGATTTTGATTCGGGAGATTTTATAGTGAGTGCTGAGCTTTCTTCACGTCTAATTCATCAAACCTCTGCTCGCGACTCGAAACTGAGAGAATAAATTACGTTTTTACCCCATATTTATAGGTGTGTGAGCAATTCAGCACTCAACTATTCAGATATTGCGATTTTATCCCTATAGTTGTTCCAAGTTACATTTAGGTCCTCCCTCAGACCCTCATCAACTCTTAACTACTGATTATTTTGCTTGTTGTTAATGTTTCCTTCAACTCTAACTCCAAGTGCTGATTCCAGGCACATAACAGTAGATAGAATGGTGCTTGAAGTGCCTGCATGCCCTTTTCATTTTTCGTCGTCTCTCCGATTTCTGACTGGAATGGGGAGCCTAGCTGCAAAATGTTCAATAAAATTGCAAGCAATGTTGTTAAATTCACAATGCACTGCAGGCAAAGTCCCTTTGCACTCCTTGAGCCTCTAACTTGAGCATAAATATTAGAAATTTTCCTCCTCAAAAGAGGAGCATTGTGAATTTGTGATATCTAGTCACAGCACCAATGTCAATCCCATACCCCCACCCACATCGAATTTTCCCAAGACCAGTCTCGGAAGGGAACACACACGAAAATTCTATACCTGAATTAAGGGTAACCTTTACAAAGAGGACTACATATTACTAGCTTTGACATGTAAAACTCTGTACTTCTCTTCCCATCTCATCTGCAAAGCCTGAAGGGAACCAACTCAACCAAGTCAGGTCTACATTCACTTGAGAAATTCCAGTAAGCTTGCACCATTTTCATCATTTGCTATTTTTTTTTTTTTCTTCAAGTCATTCATTCTCAAGCATTAAAAGAAACATGTCATATCACACGAACGCAGGTCAATCCTATACCGGAGATCAAGCTCTTTTTCTTCAGTATATGCATCCATCTGAAGTTCATGGAACTTACCCACTGCTAAAACAAATTTCCAATGTGCTTGGATTTGAACTACATCATGATAGATTGTTTAACAAATGTCATGGGGTAGCTACAGAGAGTGCTTTGTATGATGGGGAATGCTTAGAAGTGTTCTGTTTCAGAAATCAGAATACACAAGCATAAAGTTGCACATACACAAAGATCCCTCTAAGTCTCTATATACCTCTAGACCAAACAGAATGAACTTGGTCTGTTTCTAGAATCATGCATCTTAGTGTTTTCTTTTCACCAACTGCCACATAAGATCTTACCCCCGAGTGAAGTAAAACTTGCTCTAAGTTCATCAGCTTTCCCAGAAGCGTCATCTTCCTCTATCCTACAGTTAAAGCAGGCTCATTTTCAGTACCACATAGCATGCACCTAAATCAAAATAATAATCATCTTATATATCAAATAATAGACACCCAAACTTGAACGAACAACAAAGACGGGGCAAAAACATATGATATTTGCTTCAAATCACTGATTTTATTTCAATTCACTTGCTTTACACAATGCAAAAAAACTCAAAGTCTAGCATTATTGCCAACTCAAATTTACATGGAGGATGTCAAACTAATCAACCACAACCAGCTTCTGATACTCCTCTCCGGAGATGGCTGCTTCCATGACAAGGTCTGGTTGAATTTTGGAAATGTCATCATCCAAGAACAGTTTGAGGGCATTCTTGGAGAAACCGCTCAACAGAGCCACCCCTGGTGTTGTTGCAGTCACCGGTACAGACTGTGAGTCCCTCAGATTCCAAAACACAATCTGAGGCACCGCATCACCATACCCCTTCTCTTCAAACTTTCTCTGTATCACCTCATAATCAGTCTCCCATCCGTTTTTAGACTCATCATCCTCGCTTTCAGAATGGCTAGAATATCTATATCCATAACTACTCCTATACCCCGAAGCCTCATCAAACTCCATGTCACTGAACACAAACACCCTCTTTATCATCTGCTCCGGCTTCAATTTTCCATTCACAGCTACTTGGAGAATCAGATCAAACACCTTTTGAAAATCAGTGTTCATCCCCCATTCCATCCTCTCCACAAACTCACACTTGGATTTTAGATTGTCCCCTTGAATCAAATGCATCTGAGGGTTCTGACTGAAAGTGATCACCTTTCCTTTCCATGGCTCTTCGCTCAGTTCAGACACCAACAACCCCAATGCCACACACACCTCCATAGGAGTCCCATCCATGCTTCCGGACACGTCACACACCGCCACGCAGTTCCTCAGTTTCCCAAGCTCCACTAGATCCTCCACCATTCTCTTCCACTGAAGCTCACCCACTTCCCCACCATCCTCATCATTCAGAGAGGCTATGATCTCATGCGGAAGCAGCGCACCGGCCGCAATGGTGGACTTCCCGGCCTTCACATCCTCCAAATACTTCTTAAACCTCTCCTCATCGTGCTTCAGAAACTTCCCCTTGTAAAGCTTCATGGCGACTGAGGCCACTCTCTTGTAGGGTATCTCCCCCCACTTGTTGGCACCCATATAAATCTCCGGCAGCTGCAGTACCTTCCTCAACGGCACCAGCACCTCCTTCCTCAGCCGGTCTCGGACTCTATAAGCATAATGTGCATCCTCAACTCCTTCATATTCCGGATACGATTCTCGTGTGAAAATCTTCCTCGCAATGCTTTCGCAGAGCAATGTGGCTCGATCAAACGAAGAATCAAGCGAAGGACACCACTTCGCCGCCAGGCCTATCTTGTTAGTCTCCTTTTTCTTGAGATTCTCCATATCAGCTTTCAGGCACTCGGCGAAAAGATCCGAAACCCGATCATGAAAGAACCGGTAATCCGGGTCACGCTGGTATCTAGCCACCGCCTTCTGAGCCATTGCAATCTTCTTCTCCAGCCTCGCCGCGCTCACTTTCTCCTTCTCCAACCTCCGCTTCTCCGCCGCCATCTTCTCCCTTACTTCTTTCGGCAACTTCTGCGGGCTGGCGGCGGTTTTGGCTTTCCCGCCGGCCTGTTTTGATGTCTTCAAGCCACGTCTGACGATCCTCCGGCGTCCAGTGCCACGTCTTCCGACCAGCCTCCGGATACTCCCTTTCCGACGGCGCCACTCCATCTTTTGCTCCGCCCTCACGTCCTGGCCTTCTAGAAGGCGGTACAGAATCTCCGGCAAGTCCTTGAAGTAACCGAACTCCGCGAAAGACGCCGCGTTCGACGCTAGGGTTTTGGGGTGGTTCTTGTGGAGCCAGAGCGCCGCCGTGTAGAACCCTTCTTTATCGGATTTCCCTGTGCCACGTACGCCTCTGAGGTTGCAGATGAGTTTTAGGGTAGTGAGGGGATTGTAGGCCCAGGCGACAGGGAGCTGTTCGTTGAGATAGGACGCCGGAGTGTCCGGTACGACTTTGAAGAAGAGATCAAGGCAGGGGTTGCCGGAGGTTAAGAAGGTTGGGGAGCAATTCTCGGTCAAGCCCATCGGAGGTCTTGCGGTGGAGTCGGGTTGGGGCGAGGGGACGGGATTGGTGACCTGTGGAGGGCCAAGAAGACTAGGAGGAGCCATTGGAGAGTTTGAGATTTTGGTTTGAGATTTGGGATTTAGGGTTTTGCAGTGAAGTGGTTTGGGATGGAATAGAGAGACGCCTGATATGCCATTGTTATAGGATCTCGTTACTTGAGCAGCACGGTTTCTTAGTAATTTGTCGCTACAATTTATATATGACCGACTACTTGGGAATTCTTGTTACCGACTTGGGTGATTTTCCTTTGTAATATTTTATGTTATATCAATTTTTTTTTCTAAATAAATACTAGATTAAATTCGGTTTACTCCTCAAACATTAGGTTTAAAATCAATTCAGTCCCTTATCTCTTTTTTTAATCACCATGCTCCTTAAACTTTCTGTTTTCATCGGTCTTCGTTAAATTTCGAAACTGACTAAAATGATGATGTCATAAACTGAGTTGGCCCACTTTTTTATACTATGAACACTTTCACAGGGCATAACGGACATTAGACATTTCACCTTAAAATTAAAAATCTGAAAAAGTTCTAAACCATGACTCTTCCTTCTCCTTCTTCCACCTTAAGCTCACCCGGTTCAGGTTGCTCATGAACAAACTAATACCCATCCCTTAATTTTACCTTCTTCCTCAATACTGATGGTGAATTTCCCACAACATATTATTTCAATGAGCAAGCTCGTTCTCAAAAATACCCATATTCCTCACCGACCCAGATGCCACAGACTCAAACATCCTCTCTCTCCCACACTCCGACGTCACCCTGACCAGAGCTCACGTCCTCGACCTCGCCGACTCCAAGGCCTCTTCGTCTCTCTTCGGCCTCACCTTGCCTTAGGGACTCAAGTCCTCTGCTTTGAAACGCATCAATGTCCAAGACGACGACGTTTTCCGTCAAGCCGTGCTCGATCGCCACCAGGCTCTAAAGCTCGCCGGAGACTACATCGCCGCAATCGCCAATGAATTGAAAGGTATTAACTTAAGCTCAAATGGGAAGTCATTTCTGTTATGATGCTTATCAGATTGATTGAACTTTTTATGTTTAATTATCTGCTGGATCTACCCACTAATATATGATTTGGGATCAATGTCATTGGATTTATACCACTGGATCAAAGTCATTGCAAATCAAAGGAAACAATATAATGAAAGGACGGACGGTTGGTTTCGAGGAGAAAGTGAGATGATTTCGAACCGGCTTCCTTTTCTTTCAAGATGCAAAAGAGCGACTGGGTTCACAAACCCTAAATCGACGAAAGAGAGGTGATTAACACTGGAGTTTGATCGAAAGAGGAGACTAATGGGGTGATGAGGGAGAATAACATGTTGGTTAATTCGATATCGTTTCTGGCGAGGACGGTGTCAATCGATCTGTTAGATGAAGACGACGACGAAGATGAGGACGGAAACCATGTCGTGGCATCGTCGAAGCTCAAAGCCCAGAAACCCATAAACTGAAAGTTATGAAGCCAAATCATGAACCGAAATAAACGGTCGCGCCGCTCCGGATTTCCCGATTTTAAGGTGGTTTTCTGATGGGTTTTTGACGAGTTGTCCGTCGACAGGTCCTTGATCAAATTGGACCGGAGGACGCCGACCAACTGAGATGGATGAGAGACGATTGTTTTTTAATTTTTTAGCAACCAAGGGTGGTTTAGACAATTTCTCAAAAAAAGTGTGAATGGTTGAAAAATGAGTCTTTCTGTCGGCTCCAGCTCAACACATGACATCACATTTCGAGTCAAATTCAAATTTTAGACTAGAGTGATGTGTTTTGAAAGTTTAGGAAGCATGGTGATTAAAAAAAAGATGAGAGACTGAACTGATTTTAGGCCTAAAGTTTGAGGGAGTAAACTGAATTTAATCCAAAGAAAAATATTTATCATATGAACCATGAACCATGGTGTTTGTAACCTTTAGTGAAGTGAAACAATTAAAATTTAAGGTAATCAATCAAATGACTTACTAAACCAAGTTGGGAAGATTTGTACTTCTAGCAAATGAAGCACTCGTTGTGTGAAAAGAGTGTTCTATAAGACGGTTAGATCAACAAATTTGTATAACGGTTTAATTAATAGAATATGAAGATGACCGCGCCTTGTGCGCATATATATATTAAAAGAAATCTAGAAAAGCGCAGGTCTTATGCGAGCAACATATGTATTTAAATTTTCAAGTAGGCATTTAGTGTTCTTCAAACCTTGGTATGACTGCCATTGACAAGCCAGACACTACAGTTTGGAACCAACTCTATAAACAGAACTGATCATATGCTTTAGTATCTTCAAAAAGTACGAGTCATGCTCTATTTTTTTGGTCATTATCAAGGGAAAGTGGCTCCATTTTGAGCCTTTTCATTCCTTGTTTGTATACTGATCAGCAACTTTGATATTGTAAAATTGATCAAGATATAAAGAAGCTGTGCTGGAGCCTGCTCAAATTCATCAGATTTGGGCGGCACAGTCGCACAGATTGCTTTTCTGCCTATTTTCCTCTGAAGTCACTAGACAAAAGATGAGACGCTTCAACAAAATTCGTTATTTTCATTGACGAGAGAGTGTATATATATGCACATATGTTTTCTCTTTAGCTACTTTCTATCTTTACATGGCCCTGAAACTATATTCAATATATCAAACATCTAATGTAAGCAAAGATGCAGAAACATAAACAAAGCAGCAATAGAACAATCAGCCCCAAAATGCGACCATTAGTCCAAGAGAGCAAGGCAGGCATGTCTTTGAGTGATACATCAATAACCTTTCCCAGAAGACACGTCCTACAATTCTTGAGACTATAACGATGATGATCTTCATCTTCCTTACACCAATGACTCACAGGAACTTGCATATAATCAACTATTTTAAGCAATTTCAGAACCATGTAATTAAGAACATTTTACAAGATCTCAGTCTTCAACTTTGACAAGATACAGAACTAGGCACTACACTTTAAAACCTCTCAACAAAATAGTAAAGTAAAATCAGTACTAGTCGAACCATATCTACAGAAATAAAGAGATTTCATTACACCAGCCAGAGGAACTACTGACAGACAGACCAACAAACATGCACACAAAAACAAAAAACAAAAAACAAAAATATATGTTTTCCAATTTCTAACAGTAAGAATATGTCACAACTCACAACTCACAACTCACAACTCATACCAATAATGATATATGCTTAACAACTATAAATCCATGACACCAAAAATCCTAAATCGAGTCTAAGTATTCACTCTCCAACCCTGCATCTCCAAGTATTAATTCTTTTAACACCATATAAGATATATAACTCATTGTTATGGAAGACCCTAGTATTCAATAAGGGACATTAGAAGCATCGATCCATAAGATACAGCATGCTCGTGGGGAGGTGTTGGAGCAAAACACAATGCTATAAGAAGCTCTGCAGAATTAACCAGGGGCACCATTGTTTGTGTAATTCACCTCATTAATTAGCTTTCAAGAACAGTAGCGAATAACCTGTGACAGAAGCAGATCGATGAGACATACTACAGGATTTTTAGTGGAGAAAAAAAATGCATATTCACTTCTGTTACATATTTACTTCAAGATTGAATACGAACAGTATGAACATGGATTTCATGTTATATGCTTGATCTGCCCATGTCAATGAGAAACAAACAATTTCAAGATAGGCTGGTAGCTAGCAGGGAAATTCTGAAGAGAGAATTAACAGACACCCTAAAATGCTCATCAGGCAATCATGATGACAAAGTATTTCACATGATCACAAAGACCCAAATCATAGCCACCAGAAAACTAAAAAGCAACAAAAGCAAAAACAGAACAAAATCATATAGCCAAATTCCAAAACCTAAACAGCTAGTATCATAAGCAGTTTAAAGAACAAAGTTAGCTATGGTATGACAGTGTCACAAAGTTATCGTTGCTGTTAGCAGAAGGCAATGATCATTCACAAGTTAGAGCAAATTGCAGTTCCAAACAGAGCCAAATTGCAGAAAAAAGGAAGAAGTTTTTCATTTCACTTTCAGTTTTCTTGTACAAAAGAAACTACAACTACTACTTTTTTTGCAGATAGACCTGAAAGATGGTGATCATCCGACTACTCAGTCCAGCACAACCAGCTTTTGATACTCAGGACCCGAAATTGCTGCTTCCATGGTTGTGTCAGGGCGAATCTCCCCATCATTATCCAAGAACAGCTTGAGCAAATTCTTGGAGAAGCCACTCAGTAGCGCCACTCCTGGTTGAGTCCCAGGCACTGGGGTAGCCTTCGAGTCCCTCAGATTCCAGAAAACTATCTGTGGCACTGCATCACCATACCCTTTCTCCCTGTACTTCCTCTGAATCACCTCATAATCAGTCTCCCATCCCCTTGGAACTTGATTCCTTCCATACCCTCCATACCCTCCATACATTCCATACCCTCCATACCCTCCATACCCTCCATAGCCTGAAGCCTGATCAAATTCCATGTCACTGAAAACAAACACCCTCTTAATCATCTGCTCCGGCTTCAAGTTCCCATTCACAGCCACTTGGAGGATCAGATCAAACACCTTCTGAAAATCAGTGTTGCCTCCCCAATCCATTCGCTTCACAAACTCAGACTTGGAGCTTAGATCATCCCCTTGTATCAAATGAAGCTGAGGATTGGCACTGAATGTGATCACCTTCCCTTTCCAGGGCTCCTCATTCAATTCAGCCACCAACATCCCCAAAGCCACACACACATCCATAGGAGTCCCTTCCATGCTTCCAGACACATCACACACAGCCAAGCAGTTCTTCATCTTCCCTTCCTTCAACAAGTCCTCCACCACTCTCTTCCACTGAAGCTCGGCGACTTGCCCTCCATCCCCATCATTCAGAGAGGCTATGATCTCATGCGGAAGCAGCGCACCAGCCGCAATAGTGCTCTTCCCGGCCTTCACATCCTCCAAATACTTCTTGAACCTCTCCTCATCATGCTTCAAGAACTTCTCCTTGTAAAGCTTCATCGCCACAGACGCCACTCTATTGTAAGGAATAGCTGCCCACAGATTAGCCCCCATATAAACCTCCGGCAGCTCCAGCACTATCCTCAACGGCACCAACACATCCTTCCTCAACCTGTCTCGCACTCTATAAGCATAATGTGCATCCTCAACTCCCTCATACTCCGGATACGATTCTCTAGCGAAAACCTTCCTTGCAATGCTTTCACACAGCAGAGTAGCACGATCAAAAGACGAATCCAGAGAAGGACACCATTTCGCAGCTAGGCTTATCCTCTTGGACTGATTGGCCTTAAAACTCTCCATATCCGATTTCAAGCACTCTGCGAAAAGATCCGAAACTCTTTCGTGCAAGAATCTGTAGTCCGGGTCACGCTGGTACCTCTCCACCGCCTTCTTCGCCATGGCCGCGAACTTCTCATTCCTCAAGGCAGAGGCTTTTTCCTTTTCCGATTTTGCCCTCTCCATCGAATTCAGCACCCGAATCTCCTTCGCCGCCACAGGGTTCTTGTTGTAATTGTTTCCTCGGCGGCCACCCCTGCCTCTCTTAGCACCGCCGCCGCGTCTGCCGCCTCTGAAAAACGGAACCCTCCCCGCCGTGCGAATTTTGGCCCCGCCGGACTTCCTCAGCATCCAATCGGACTTCTGCTTCTTCCTCACGTCTTCGCCTTCAAGAAGGCGGTACAGAATCTCCGGCAGGTCCTTGAAGTACCCGAACTCGGCGAGGGACGCCACGTTGCAGGCTAGGGTTTTGGGGTGGTGCTTGTGGAGCCAAAACGCCGCCGTGTAGAACCCTTCTTTATCGGATTTCCCTGTGCCACGTACGCCGCGGAGGTTGCAGATGAGTTTTAGGGTGGTGAGGGCGTTGTGGGCCCAGGCCAGAGGGAGCTGCTGGTTGAGATACGACGCCGGAGTGTTGGGGACGACGTGGAAGAAGAGGTCGAGGCACGGATCGCCGGTGGTGACGAAGGTGGCGGAGCCGTTCTCGGTGAAGCCCATTTGGGGCCTGGGAGGGTTTTGGGCCAGGTTGTTGAAATCGGCGACCATGAGGTCGACGAATGGGTCGCCGGAAGGGGTTTTGGCCGGTGGCTGGGCCGCCGGGGTTGGGGATTGCCTGAGGGATGGTGGACCGATGAGAGAAGGGGCCATTGGAAATTGGGGGGTTAGGGTTTTGGAGTTGATTTCGATGATGATTTTGGGGTTTTGGAGCGAGAGTGGTGAGAAGGAGAGCGACGTCGTATGGTTTATATAGGAGGGTGAGGTACTTGGTGCTCAAAAAGTTGGCATTGTTTCTTGCTCCCTAAGTCTCTAAACCGACTATTTCATTTTTTTTCTGATTGGATTTCTTTTTTTTCTTTTTCTTTCTTAAACCGACTATTCTTTTTTTCTTTTTCTTTTTCTTTTTCAAACCAACTATTCATCAACTAATTGTGTTTGTTGATGAATTCTTTAGCCAATCGGATTTGTAATAAATTCGAAAGACTAATTCATTTCTCAGGAATTTTTTTCATGAGAGAAGAAAGTTACGTACAATTAGTTGGAAAGACGTACTATCAATCGAGCATGTATGTATTACAAGTAACGATCTTAAATCTTTATAAGGCATAGGTTGAAGGTCGTCCATGAACAAAGAATTGTTCTCCATAGGGAAACAGTCATTCCAAGGCTCTTCCAAATGGCCAACACCTCCTTCCTTCCAATTTGTCTCATAAATTGATTTTTTTTTTTTAAGAAGTTAACTATGTGATGCATAACCATCAACAACCTATTAACAAGAAATGAAAGTTACTGATCTTGTCAAATATCAATAGCATCAACTTGCAAAAATTTACGTCAAAATACACCTAAGGAAACACAAAAGTTAGTAGAACAAACCCTAAAACAGAACAGAGAAAAAAAAAAGTACATATACCTCGACTCTATTGAGAATCTGAGAATAACTGTTCAATCTATGTGAAGGATCTTAACGAAATGATGTCTAAACATGAACAGATACAAAGGAAATGGTACTGTACGTATTCTTTTAAATCTAAGAAAAAGAAACATGAAAACAAGATCAGAAATTATACTGATGATGACAAAATTAATCCACAACAACTAGATGTTGATACTCTTTCCCTGAGATAGCTTTCTCCATGATACAGTCCGGCCTGATTTGGCCATCATCATCCAAGAACATCTTTAGTGCATTCTTGGAGAAGCCACTCAGCAGCGCCACCCCTGGTTGTGTTGCCAACACCCGCGTTGATTTTGAGTCCCTCAGATTCCAAAACACAATCTGAGGCACCGCATCACCGTACCCTCTCTCCCTAAACTTCTTCTGTATCACCTCATAATCAGTCTCCCAACTATTACCTTCCTCCCTTATTTGAGCATTATGATCATGATACCCCCAATATTCAAAACTCCTATGCCCCGAAGCCAGATCAAACTCCATGTCACTGAACACAAACACCCTCTTTATCATCTGCTCCGGCTTCAAGTTCCCATTCACAGCCACTTGGAGTATCAGATCAAACACCTTTTGAAAATCAGTGTTCATTCCCCAATCCATCCTCCTCACAAATTCACACTTGGATCTTAGATCATCCCCTTGAATCAAATGAAGCTGAGGATTGGCACTAAATGTGATCACCTTCCCTTTCCAGGGCTCCTCAGTCAATTCAGCCACCAATATCCCCAAAGCCACACACACATCCATAGGAGTCCCATGCATGCTTCCAGACACATCACACACAGCCAAGCAGTTCTTCATTACTCTCTTCCATTGAAGTTCCGCGACTTGCCCTCCATCCCCATCTTCCAGAGAGGCTATGATCTCATGCGGAAGCAGCGCACCGGCCGCAATCTTGGACTTGCCTTCTTCCACTTCTACCAGATAATTCTTAAACCTCTCACTGTCCTTCTCAAAGAATTTTTCTTTGTATAGCTTCATTGCCACGGAGGCCACCCTATTGTAAGGAAGTGAGTTCCACTCTCTGTCAGTCATATAAAGTTCAGGCAACTCCAATGCCCTCCTCAACGGCACATAAACCTCCTTCCTCAGCCGGTCTCTCACTCTGTAAGCATAGTGTGCTTCCTCTAATCCCTCATATTCCGGGTACAATTCCCGCGGGAAAACCTTCTTGGCAATGCTTTCGCAAAGCAAAGTGGCCTTGTCAAAGGAGGAGTCTAGGGAAGGGCACCATTTCGCTGCGAGGCTTATCTTGTTTCTCTGGTGCTTCTTCAAGCATTCCATGTCTGATCTCAAGCACTCTGCGAAAACTTCCGATATCTGCTCGTGAAGCAACTGGAAATTGGAGTCCTGCTGGTACCTGGAAACCACCTTCTTGGCCATGTCATACATTCGTTCATACCTCTTGTCCCTCAATTTTTCTTTTCTCAATCGGATCATCTTGTTCCTCTCTGCCTCCGTCTCCGCTTCCATGGACTTCAAGCTGTCCCCAAACACATCCCAAATTTGTTCGTATAGGAACTTCAAATCCGAGTCTTGCTCATACCTTATTGTTAAAAAAGAGACAACAAAAAATAAAAAGGATTAGAAAATTACAAACAAATGTTGGTTAACCTGTTGCCTCATCTTCCTTTAGATTTTTCCATATTTTTCTGTTTAGAGCATAAAGCAAATAATGTAATCTTTTTAATGGACTGTTTGAGTACTTATGGAAAATAAAATGAAAATATTCACGCAGTTAGAGAATTACTAATGTAAAGTTGTAAACTTAATATTTTATCTTTCTAAAATGAAGTATAGGGTGATTATCTTTCAGAACGTACCTAGCCACAGCATTCTTGATTTTGTCTATGATCTTTTGATGCATCAGTTCTCTCGCTTCGTCACTTTTGAGTTCATCTCGATCTCTCCGCTGCCCATTTTTCTTGAGTAGTTTTATACTTCCCATCGTCGAGATTTTTCTTGTTAGATTTGACGGCGATAAGTTTCATCCAAAGGCTCATCAGTTTAACATCTCTAGGTGGTTTATCCGCCGGACCAGGGGCGGAGCTATGTTTGGGCTAGAAGGGGTCCGAACCCCTGCCAGCATTTATCAATCTACCTATAATTACTACATGTACTAGTGCAAATGATCAAATCTTGTGTTAATTGAATCATTTGAACCCCCTAATCAATGAAGACAACAATTAAACATATGAAATTAGAACTAATACACTTAATGGATAATAACTACACCCAACTTATAGAAAGAAATGCATAAATGTTACTTACATTAGAATAATTTATAAATATTATCATTGATATCTAGTCTATTTAATTGTTTTATATCTTATAGAAAATCAATAGGACATGCTAAATGTATGTAATACATGCTAAAAAATACATTATATATAAAACCATCAATAGGAGTTATATCCTCTACACTCTCTCGTTTTATCTTTTATGTCCGGACCCCCTTAAGATCTAAATCCTGGCTCCGCCACTACGTCGGACCTAGTAAATGTGGGAGTTTTAGTGACCTTAACCCGTCCACCTTACCTGGTCCCTTATAGCAAGAGCACTTGATCCTTTCCCACTCTTCCTTTTGGGTCTTCCTAATGTCTTGGCCTTCTAGAATCCGGTATAAAATCTCCGGCAAGTCTTTGAAATACCCAAAAGCGGCAACCGAGGCTACATTGTAAGCTAGGGTTTTGGGGTGGTGGTTGTAGAGCCATAACTCTGCAGTGTAGAACCCTTCTCTGTCACTCTTTCCAGTGCCACGTACACCTCGTAGGTTGCAGATGAGCTTGAGAGTGGTTAGGGCATCGTGGGACCAAGCCACCGGGAGCTGTTGGTTGAAATATTCCGGCTTGGTGTCAGGAACCACGTGGAAGAAGAAATCAAGGCAAGGGTTGCCGGAGGTGAGAAAAGTCGGCGAACCGTTCTCGGTCAAACCCATTGGGGGTCTGGGTGGAGTTATCGTGGTGCTATTGAAATTGGAGACCATGAGGTCGACGAAGGGGTCGCCGGAGTGGACCTGCGGTTGTGGAGTGGGGGTGGTGGGCAGTGGCGTAGCCAGAAATCATGACTAGGAGGGTCAGAGTTTAAACAAGGATACTAAACGAAAAAATTTCATTAAATAACACATACAAATGTATGAATTATTATATCAATACTTGAAATGGACAAAGTAACACCACTATATCAGTTGTAATCGTGCCAATATAATTGTTCACATGTTGAAATCATTTCATGATGGTTTTATTATTAACACCATCAAATATATCTTTCTTTATATGATGATCATGTTATCATTCATGAATATGTCTTCCACTCGGTTTCGCAAATTAATTTTTATTTAACGAACTTACGGTAAACAACGATTCAGATAAAATAATAAGAGACAAATAAATTATATAACCATATGTATATATAGACGCAAGTAACAATTGAGATAGGAGAAAACTCATGGGGATATGTAGGTAATGAAAATATTAACAAATAAAAATCATATATGGGGATATGTTTTGTCGCATGGTGGAGTCTTGTCCAAATCAAATAAGACTTTGAAAACAAGTTGGTCACTTTGGTGTCAGAATGAGGGCAAATATTGTTTCAAAGTATAACATTGCCCTAACTAATCACAGCTTAACAGCCTTCACTTGAAATGTCAGAGGGTTCAATTGAACCCTCTCGCCCCACTGTGGCTACGCCACTGGTGGTGGGTACTCTTCCGATCTCTGGAGGACCGAGAAGAAGAGTAGGAGTTTGAGTTCTCGCCAGGTTGATGACATGGTTTTGGTGATTGGTTTGGCGCCTTTGAGAATTGAGAGGATTTGTGGCTTCATGGAGGAGATACAGCGTTGTGTGACGGCTTCAATCATACGAGACCACCAAGGGTTTAAGGGTTTATTGGAAATGGTATCTTGGCCACCAAGGGTTTAAGGGTTTTAAGACATTTTACCTCGCCGTTAACAAAAAGTTTAGAATTGGAATATAATCACAGATAAATACCCATGAGTATATATGTAGTAACCGTATTAACTAGATTAGTGCGGGACTCTCAAGGGAAAAATAGTAATAAGAGGGGATGATCGAAGTGATAAAGAGTATTCGTCTATACGATCAAGTCTATTAACATGAAACTTGATCTCAAGTCTATCAAATCTATAGATACTAGTAAAAGCCAATGGATATTGATTATCATATTGGGTATTGATGCGAAGCTATATATGTATCTCGATCTTTATATATATTTATAATTTCTGAATTTTGATGAGATCATTTTGAAACGTGAATTTGGTTTGCAAAAAAAAAAAATGGAGTGGCGGGTTAGGTTTGGCTCTCAACCCGCACCGTACCGAACGCCATTACATATATTATTTCATAGAGAATTAGAGAGCTAGTGTTGGTATAAGGATTGTTGGCTATCCTTTTTATGATCAAAACACAAGACACAAGTCATTTTATATATCATGATGGTGTGGATATCACAAGTGAAGAATAAAGACTTGACAAGATCACATATGGCCTAGGTAACTGATGCATATGCATTTGATGCTTTTCACTGAGAATTCTACATATCATGATGGTAAGGATATCACAAATGAAGAATGAAGACCTGCCAAGACCTCATGTGCATCAGGTAGTTCATGCATATGCATCTCATGCTTTTCACTGAGAATGACAGCTTTGCTTGTCATCCTAGATCAGATGATACCTCCTGGTGTATCTATCCTAATCTACTGGGTCTATATATATGCATGTCTAAATGTTTTTGCTATTTGTGTATCATTAGTTTGAATTCCCCTGTTTGAATTCAAATCCCCTTTAGCAAAACATTTGTCGTTGCCTTGGTGCTTCAAGTCAGTCTAGGATTGTGTAGTGTTTCTAACCCGTGACCACATGACTAGAGCTTAGTGGCTCCAGCTAGGTTTGTGATACACAAACTAATATATTAGCCGACTCTTTGTTTTTATCTCATGTACATTAGGTAGTTCATGCATATGCATCACATTCATTCAGGATGACAGCTCTGCTTGCCATCCAGATACCCCTGTTGTATCTATCCCAAACTCTGAGTCTGACTTCATGCAGATTTAAATGGTTTTGCTTCAGCTTTTCAAGTATTTGAATTTCAAATCTCTTTTAGCAAAATATTTTTCATCGTGCTTGAGCTCCAAGTTAGTCTAGGGTTGTGTTGTTCTTCCAACCTATGAGCACATGACTAGAGCACATGACTAAAGCACTTTTAGGTCAGCTCTTTTTTTAGTCCAGCTAGGTTTTGTGATACACAAACCAAGTCAGTAAAGTGCAAGCTATAGGAATATGTTTTGTTGCGTCTCTTTTATTCACAAAACATTTTGTTTCTTCATTATTGGACCACTATCATATAAGAAAGTTGTGTTTGTCTTTACTCTCTTGGAGCCTTTTGTTTGTCTCTTGGCCCTTTCACTTTATGAGTTTGGCCAAGAACTAAAGTCTAAAAGTTGCCTCGCATTTTGGTAAACGTGCATGCTCTCTTTTAGTTTGCACTTTGCATATATATATGGAGCAAGTCTCTTCTTGCTCCTTGGTTGTCAAAATGTAGTTTTCTACATTGTTTTAGCTGGGTCTAGGTTTTACTTTGCATTGTTCATTTGTCTCTAAGTCTTTTCTTGGTGATTGTAAATCTTAGAGCAAGAGCAAAAACTCTTTTCATAAACCCATTAGCATTTTGCATATTATGAGTGATGATAGTGTAGCAACCCCAGAAGTATTCAAGAATTATCAGTTGATCAGGGAGAGCTGAGTTCTAGAGAGTCAATTAAAGGCGTTAGCTGAGATCTGAAGAATCTCTCTCATTAGGATAGCTGAGTTTTGAGTTGAGTATTCTGAGAAGTGTTCAAGAAGAATAAGTTAAAGACGTTAGCTGAGTTCTGAGTTGAAATTTCTTCTTATACCTTCATATGTAAACACTTGAGAGACAAGAGAGGTAGGTCTAGACTAGTAGGTAGACTAGACAGGATAACAAGTTGTTGTATCCCTAGAACTATAATCTTATGAGGAGTGAGGTGAGTTACTTAAAGACATGAGAGATAGATCTAGACTAGTAGGTAGACTAGGCAGGATTGCAAATCGTCGTTGTATCCCTAGACTATAATCTTGTAAGAAGTGAGTTTTACATAGTGGAAAAGTTTGTCCCTCAAGAGTTAGGGGCACGCAGTTTTTCTCTCTAGTGCAGAGTTTCCAGTTATTTCTTTTACTTAATTTCCAGTACTTGTTCTTTTATTTATTAATACTTCTACATGTTATCATGATAGCTTAATGTTTGCTATCCTTGTGAACGAAATTAGACAAATAAAGACCTATTCACCCCCCCTTTAGGACCTTCAGCCATGCTTTGTAGGATTATTCTCTTTGATGACTACTTCAAATAACTAACAAGTTTCTACTTCATACCAGATTGATGTTATTAAGTGGAATTCTAATCCTGTGGATATACTTAGGGGTGGGCATGGAACGAGATTAGGGTCATCCCACGGCCCGTCCCGAACATTTCCATAAATCTGAAAATAACCAAAAAGTATAAACACATCAAATAAACATTCACAAGCAAACATTACCCACATTACCCTGTTGCCAACCGCAATGTGCGTCCCATTCAGCTTATAAGTAATGTTAATGTTTTCCCCCACTAAGCTCCGCTAGCTGCGCACACTTCCCAGCTGCATCACCCACACACACACATAATCACACATCAAAACTCTACCTCTACACCAAAAAAATCTCTCAATTGATACATAACAAAACTCACTGCGAGCATCTCAAAGCCGAACGGTCTTGTCTCCGGAGGCAGTGGCAACCAAACACAATAATAATCTTACATATTGATCGAAATAGCAACCAGTTTCAGAGTAGCACATACACACCTTAGCAGCATGAGGGAGGAGGCGGGCGAGGTGAGGCGGGCGAGGGGACAGTGGAGGAGTTCAAGGAGGACTGGGCGACTGGCCGAGGAGGTGGAGAACTGACCGAGGCGGTTTGGCTGGATTGGGATTTCAAGCATCATCGATTGAGGAGGGTTGAGACTTGAGAGCAATTTCCCTTTGCGATGAAACTGAGACAGAGAGTGAAAGACTGCATATGTGGGTTAGTATTAGGGTTTAAAAATGTAAGGAACATCTAAAAAATTAATGGTTTAGATTAGTCTATATTTTTACACGGGACGGGACGGGCCTGACGGGTCTCAATTTTTCAGTCCCGCGTCCTTTCTCATTGTTTCTTTACGGGACGGGACGGAACGAGACGGGCCTTATGTTTTTAAAATTAGATCTCGTCCCATCCTGTCAAATTTCGGGATAGGATCGGAACGGGACCAGAATTTAGGTTTTTTATGCCCACCCCTAGATATACTACTTAATACTTCTCACTCAACCAGCCAACCCTGAAGTTAGCAAACCAGCTATCTAGCTAGCTAGTAAACCAATATTATGATATGAAACAGTATGTAATTTACACCATTGTTTCTTCTTTTGAACAATTCTTTCCCATTAGAATGCCATAGACACAAGCCAATCATATCGAAGTCTAAAGTGAATCCAAATTTCAGTATAACCAAATGTCCAAATATGGTTTTTTTTTTTAGAATGAAATGTCCAAATATGGTATACATAAGGAACAACGACGTACAACACTTAAACAGTGAGTACTACTGAACATGAACAGGCAGAAAATAAACAATCGAATCTTATTAACTAGCTCCTTATTTTAAACTGATTCTATATACCGTTCTCTTTTTGCCAGATGATGATTATCATCACCAAGATCACCATTACAACAGATATGATCATCCCGGCTCGGCTGTAAAGAAATTCGGGTCACCTTATGGATTCGAATTCGCTAGAGACATATATAGTTAGAAGGAGAAAAATATGATAATAATTACCGGACAACAGGGGCAAAGCCAGGAATTTATAATTCGCAGACTGGCTAATATAAAATTAAAAAAAAAAGAAAAATATCAAGTCTCACCGAGATGAAAATCAACTAATCAAGCCTAAAAACGATGTACATTGGAGATTCGGGTTAAAGATAAATTAAGCTTAAGATAATAAGGAAAATGAATAAAACGTTTATAAACTAGAGAGAATGACATCTCACTACCACAAACAGTAGCAAAACACAAAAAACCCACCTTTCAAAAGATTTAGACAAATAAGGACACAAACCTCAGCCCAAAGTTAATTATGCCACATGGTGACTGTAATTTCATCCTAAAATGACCAAAATGTACAAGTTATAAACAAAATTACACACTTTACACACTTTGACATCTCTCTCTCTCTCTCTCTCTCTCTCTCTCTCTCTCTCTCTCTCTCTCTCTCTCTCTCTCTCTCTCTCTCTCTCTCTCTCTCTCTCTCTCTCTCTCACAGATTGCGAAAAGAAGTGTCGGCGTTGTCGCCTCAACGTTGGACGACGACCAACACCCTTCAGACGCTTGTTGACGACACCACCGCCTGACATTCGACAAAAACGACTTCTGACGATTATCGACGACGGACGTCGGACGGACGCCCAATGGTGACGGATGCCAGACGCTCGACGACGACGGACACGACGCTCAACGCTGGACGAAGACGGACGCGACGCTCGATGACGACGGAAGCGACGCTCGACGATGACGGGACATCAGACGCTCTACGATGACGGGAAGCCAGCACTTGAAAATGTTTTGCATTTACAGAATTACGGTACTCTGGTTGTTCAATTTTCTATTTCTTACTGAATCCAATTCGTTTTTAAGTAGGAGCAGAGGCTCGGGGTTAGGTATTTGGAAGTCAAAGCTAGTCAATTGGGGGTTAGGGTTAGGGATTTGAAGGTGATGAGGTGAGAAAAAATGGAATTCACTGAGGATTGGAAGTGAAATTGGTGGAGATTGAGCAAGATTGACTAGTAGCAGCAAGATTAGATGACTAAACAATAACAGCAACATTCGACGACCAAGCAATAGCAGCAACATTCGACGACGGATGCAGTAGCAACAACATTCGATGACGAGTGCAGTAGCAGCAAGATTGGACCACCAGATAGTAGCAGCAACATTGGATGACGGGTGCAGTAGCAGCAACATTCGACGACGGATGCAGTAACAGCAACATTCAACGACCATGTAGTAGCAGCTAGATTCCACGACGAGTACAGTAGCAGCAAGATTGGACATATGGCAGGTTGTTTCAGTTATAGAGGGCTACATTTGCTGAGCCACTGAAAACCTGCTACTATACTTACTAAAGTTGCTACTACACTAACTGAACCACTAAAACTCTGCTACTACATTTGTTGGAAGTGTAGTTTTCCAGCAAAACATGCTACTACATTAGCTGAGCCACTAAAAACTTGCTACTGCATTTACTGAAGCTGCTACTACATTAGTTGAACCACTAAAACTCTGCTACTACATCTATTGGAAGTGTAACTTTCCAGCAAAACATGCTATTACATTAGCTGAGCTACTGAAAACCTGCTACTACTTCTGCTGAGATGTTAACCTCTACTACTACTTTCTACTAGAATGTTAACTCATGCTAATACTTCTACTAGAATGTTAACTCTTGCTACTATTTCTACTTGAATTAACTGCTACTACACTAAGTTATTGAAAACCTGCTACTGTACCATTTACTGAAAAATCTCAAAAGGAGAGATTTTTCTCTTCTAAAAACATATTTAATTAGTGTAGGGTTAGTTTGGTAAATTAAACTATGACACATGGTATGCAGAAAAAAGATTGTCTTTAATTGTTAAAAATTGTCCTTATTTGTTTAACAACAACACAAGTGGATTTATTTGTGTTTCAAATCATTTTGAAGGATGTATATGTGATTTGCTATATAAACTAATACTTGGTTATGAAAAATTGATTACTGAGAGATGAGCAAATAATTCCCATTTGTTATGTTTGTTTGAATACAAACAGACTGGTGCTCCGTGGTCCTTGCTGACTTCATGTGAAAGTTACCAAATATTCTAGGGGTGCCAGAAGTTTCTCTAAATCGATGAACTCATGGATTGAGTTCACACAGCAGCTAGAAAGCTGAAGGGCTGGGGTGAGAGCCTGAGGGGTGTCAGGGCACCTTCAGGCCCTTGAATAGCTCCGCCTCTGACGGCTGGTTTGATAAGTGTCATCATATACTGCTTAACTATCGTGTTTGACGATGCAGCAATGGCCCGTTGATAACCGTATGCTGCTTGTACGATGGGTGGGTTTGGCTGTTATATGTACATATGTGTATAACATACATCAAACCGTGAAACGATCGGGTTTAATGTATATATGCTACATGCTCTCACTCTCATATGTATAGTAGAAAAGTTCCATGGATGATAGAGCAATCTTCATCAAATGGGTTTGGTTTCTTATTTAGCAATACTCGAGTTCAACTCTACAAGTTGACCTGCCAGAGGTAGGTTTGTAAGCATATGACAGTCATATTCAATTCAAAGAAGGAAAGGATGACTGCAGAAAAATCAAGAAGTAAAGGTTTCCTGGTTCAGCCAGAAGAAGCAAGGGTTTCGAAGAACAGTCTCTTGTTTTTACCACAGTAACACTGTTTTCAGATCATCAAAGGTAATTACATCTCATGCATATTCATATCATGTTTTTGGTATTGTGTTTAAAGAAAAGATTCAGTTCTTTATGATTTTAGATTGACTAAAATATCTGTGAGATAGTTTTAGGAAATTTCTGTGAAAATATTTTTGAATAAGATTGTATCAGAATTTATTGTTGGTTAACAGATCTGTTTTGAAAAGTTGTTTCCCTCTCAGTTTCAATCAGTGATTAATGAGATCCGATTGAGGGAGAGCTTTGACACTATATATATGCCTAGAAACAATCTGTTAAAGGATGAGTTTTTCTTTAGAAAATAAGAGCATTGTTATATTGTCTGTTCTTGCTAAAACCTGTGGTTTAAAAGCTCATTCATTCTCATTCACTGCATCATCTATCATTTGTGTGATCTGAGATCAGTGTTATTGGAAGTGAGATTGAAGAAAGCTGCAAAGGTGCTTCAGTCAGTTTTCTGGATTATTTCAAAAGAGTTTATCAGCTGTAAATCAAGTTTGTTAGTGTAACTTATAAAAGTGATAATGTTGTGTATCACTACTTGATTTGATTGTAACCTCTTCAAAGTTTTAGTGGATTGATTGAGTGTGGACTACTTTACAGTCTCGTAGTGACGTTTCCTCATTAGAAGTTTACACTGTCGATAACAACTTCTTGTGTTCTTTGTCTCAAAACTCATTCCATTGCATAGAAGTTTTATTTCTGGAAACAAGGCCAAGTTCTAGGTTCCTTTGTTATACTTTCAAGGTTGTTGCTCAGTAATTAGCTAATGATCATTTAGGTAATGAATCATATATAAGCCAATTGGGTGTATATAATTCTATATATCAATGACTAAGCAATCAGTTCATTGAAGTAGTTGGGTAGATTAATATCATTTGCTAGCTACCGCATCAAAATCTCTTGATTTCTGTTTTGCAATAGCAGAGACCGGGGTACAAGTTTTGCTTAATTTTCTCACTCTCCATCCTTAATCATGGTTAACAAGCCTCAGAAATGAAATGTCGAAGATATATCGAGGATCTGTAGAGGTCTTTTTATTAAGATATACATACAAGTGGCAATATTGAAGGCAGCAATGGCCGAAAATGATCGAGTATGAACGGTGCATCACGTTCTCATCACTACTTTCTTCCGATATCCAATTTCCCGGCCGTCGTGCTAAACAAGCTATAGAGCAGTCTGAATGAAGCTCTCGGCAGGTACGTACATGGAAATTAAGAATCCAATGACACTCACTCTCTGGCCGGTCAAAGAAAACCCCTTTTGCATCTGCAATATATTCCACCACCACCACCACACCACTACCGGGCTTTGCTCAGTTGCGGGACAAAACGGGACAAACCGCTCACAGCCATTACATTTTAAGTGAATTAATCTAACGGGTCTAATTGCAGCTTCAATTTCACTGCTCATCGTCAAACAAAACGCGTATCGCAGAACGGAGCGGCCCCGACACCCCCACTACTACTGTACTACACACCACCTTCTAATAATTTGATTTTGACTAGCTACAATCCCCAAAAAGAAAAGAAGAAATCGCTTGCTTGCTGGATCACATAACCCTAGTATAAATTGCATTAGTCATTTGACTCGTTTCATCCCAAAGCAGCTAGCTCCTTCTTCCTCTTCCCATCTCACTCTCTCTCTCTCAAGTCTGAACTAAGAGTACTGTACTAACATGGAGGAGGATAATCATACTCCGGATTACGAAGACCACTACCACGGTGATCAACCTGAAGGTCATGTGGAGGTACAAGCCGCCGATGTTATTGACGCTACTGGAAACTACGACCAAAACCAACAGCAGCAGCAGCAGCAGCCACCGCAATATCAGCCACAACCACCACCACAAGGAGGCCAACAACAACCACAGTTCTTCCAGCAGCAGCAGCCGCCGCGACAACCACCATCTTATCAGCCACCTGTACAATTCCCACCACAACAACCACCGCGACCGATCCAATACTTGGCTCCACAGCCTCGGCCTGCGCCATTTCCTCCTCAGAGCCCACAAAACCAAAACTACGCAAACCAGCCTCCTCCCCCACAACAGTTCCCACCACAAAGTCCTCAGTTTCAAGCTCAACCGCCACCTCAACAGTATCCACCACAGAATGGCGCGCCAAACCAACAGAACCACCCTTTTGGACACCCACCTCCTCCGGCGCAATATCCTCCTCCTGCAGCAGCTTCATCTCAGCCTCCTCAAGGCTACAACGGCATTCCCCAACCTTCAAAACAGAATCAGGCGCCACCTCCGGTGCAAGTTGGCTATAATAAGCCTCAGCCACCCCAACAGTACTACCAGCAGCAGCAACAATACCAACCACAGCAGAATGATTATGGGACTGCTCCTGCTCCGGCTCAAGGAGTTCCAACGCAGGGCCCTTACGGTCCGCAGGGAACGCCTATGACTATGAATATGATGAACCCCATTGGCACTGAGGCTTGGAAAACTGGCCTCTTTGACTGCATGGATGATCCTAATAATGGTAATCACATCTTATTCCTCTAACTCTGTCCATTATTTATCTAATCACTACTTACTCACGATCATTGATAGAAACCCTTGTCACATTTCAGCTCTCATAACGTTGTTCGTACCATGCTTAACTTTCGGCCAGATAGCAGAAGTTGTGGATAATGGAACTACCTGTAAGTGAAAATGCATCAAATTTGGTCACGAATGCTTCGTTTACTTACAACATTAGGTTCTTTCTGTATCATTTCACACAATTTTCAAGTGCGATATATAGACTAATTCATTGATTCTTGTCTGAATTGATTCACTAATTGTGTGATGTATTGCAGCATGTGGTACGAGTGCATTGCTCTACGGCTTGGTTGGTGTCTTCCTCGGGGTGCCGTTCATAATGTCATGCACCTACCGGACGAAGATTCGGAGCAAGTATGGGCTAGTTGAGACCCCTGCACCTGACTGGGTTACCCATTTGTTTTGTGAGCCATGTTCTCTTTGCCAAGAGTACAGAGAACTTAATATGAGAGGGCTAGACCCTTCTATAGGATGGCAAGAAAATGTGGCAAGGGCCATGCAGCAGCAACAACCTAATATGATGACGCCTCCAATGAACCAAATGATGAGGTGATCGATCAATCGCGGTTGATACTGCCGTTGAGAATTTGATTAATTTCAGCAAATGTTTTTGCCTCAATTAAGGCCAAGATATATCTTTTACCTTTCCCTTTTTCAAGTGATCGATGTTTTCAGTTACTAATGAGGTGGATGCCATGTATGAAATTGTAGTGTGGTTCATCCTTGTAATATTCTGAACGGTTTGCCATTTTTCATTTACTTGAATATCATGATCAAGCTTTTGTTTTGGTAATGTATAATTTGTCTACAAAAATCTTAATAGATAAGTTCATTGAACGATTCAAATTGCGAGGCTGGACATTAGTATTTCTCTTTGGGAAACAGGTTGGACATCGCTAATCTATTTTCCTAATAACGAATTATTAAAGTCTTCATAAAAGAGGTGTGGGGGTTTGTTGGCCATTGGGTCTATTGATGCTGTAACCCCCCTCTTCCTTCCACAGCATAGGACGTCCTGAGGTACTGTGTTGACCTCATGGGACGTCCTGAGGCGGATCAAGATCATCAACCGTCGAGTTCCAACCAGGCATGTCATCCAACACATTGCGAATTACAAGATTCCGAGAAGCCTGAACAACAAGTTTCGTCTCCAAACCCCAGTAATATCCAGACCTATGTTTTCAGGGCAGAAAATGAATCATCAACAACAAGAACAAGGCCACACCCGAACGCCCTCCACTAATTCCCAAGAAAGTCAAGCAATTCAAACGCATCAACAAGCACTGCCGCTGCCTTATGATCACAATGTGCACTACTATTTCCCAGCGCCGAATAACCCCCAGCCTCCACACCCTTTCCAGGCAATGCCTCCAGGTTTACGGCCACATCCAACCTCCTTATATCCTCCTCCTTCTCCTCCTCTTCTTTATCAGTCTCAACCTTTAAGCAACTATAGGCCACCTCCTCAACCTTTGCACAATTTATATAGTGGATCACAGCAAATAGTAATGTACCCTCCTCCAGCTGCCTACAGTTATCGTTCTAATTCTTTAAATCCCCAGCCCTATGTAAATTACAATTATTCTGCAGCAACTGCTATACCCATGTGTTAGGAAATCCGGGTCACCCTCCGAATCCTCTAGCCCAGGACCGAAACTGAATGAAGACAATAACCAAAAACAATGTAACACGAACACAAGATATTTAACGAGGTTTAGTCAAATCACATGACCTACGTCCTCGGGTGATGATGATGGATCCACTAAATGAGAAGAAGATTACAACTGAAGAACAATTCGGTTCTTCCACTCTTAAATAACCTCTCTCCTCATACTCTAGACTCTCAACAGAGAACTATCACTACATCTGATCTCTCATATCTTGCAACTCTCAAGATCAAAACTCTCAATTGATCTACATCACACCACACCTAAAACTATGCCTCTAAGGTCCTATTTATAGACTCATAATTAGTCCGACTTACAATAGGATTTACAGCCATAGCAGGAACCCTAAACCATTACTTCTAAGGATAAACTCCAAGAATCCTAGATACACTAAAATAACTTACCCAAAGCCTTCAGAAGTAAAGAATCTAAAACATACAAGGAATCTGTTTTGAGCCGCAACCCTAACAATTTCCACCTCGGCTCAAAAAACTCCAACCTTCCACTAAACGCAAGCTTCCTTGAGTCTTCTCAACGAGCCACGATCGATCACCACCGCCCTCAATGCATCACATGGCACCCTCAACAGAAGACGAGTTAGCCAAGTTTGAGAAACACTCAAACTTGACCCTTGGACACGAACTCTTTCCCTCAAACATGCACATCGGAGCCACTTGCATGCAATCCAAGTCTCCACTAAAGTTGCCAAACCTAATGGGAGCGATCTTCAATGGTTTGCACAACTCACCACGAGCAACATTCCTCTGAACATATTTTCCACCATAAACGGTACCTTCTCTAGACGCATCACTCTTAAAACACCAAGTTTGCTTCTCAACTTTCTCACTACTCTCTGAAGTCGGTGACACCTCAATTGTGGAATATGCATGAGCTAGCATATCTCCACCACAAACTTGTGTCGGGATCCTTACGGGTCTGCCTCCCTTTAAGGATTGCTGCAATGTTGGTTGCTCCTCAAATTTCACCTTCTTAGAAGCTGATTTCGTTCCTCCGCATTTACTATTTCTCATCTCCCTTGAATGCCAATAAGAACCAAGATTGCCAATCTTTCCACCTTGAACAAAACTCTCAACGGAACCAACTGTTCCACCTCAAACAAAGCTCCCTTCCAAAGTCTTCAATCCCCAGCTTCCACTAGCCCACATAACCGGGCTCTTGATACCAATTTGTTAGGAAATCCGGGTCACCCTTCGAATCCCCTAGCCCAGGACCAAAACTGAATGAAGACAATAACCAGAAACAATGTAACACGAACACAAGATTTTTAACGAGGTTCAGTTAAATCACATGACCTACGTCCTCGGGTGATGATGATGGATCCACTAAACGAGAAGAAGATTACAACTGAAGATCAATTCGGTTCTTCCACTCTTAAATAACCTCTCTCCTCACACTCTAGACTCTCAACAGAGAACTCTCACTATATCTGATCTCTCATAGCTTGCAACTCTCAAGATCAGAACTCTCAATTGATCTACATCACACCACACCTAAAACTATGCCTCTAAGGTCTTATTTATAGACTCACAATTAGTCCGACTTACAATAGGATTTACAGCCATAGCAAGAACCCTAAACCATTACTTCTAAGGATAAACTCCAAGAATCCTAGATACACTAAAATAACTTACCCAAAGCCTTCAAAAGTAAAGAATCTAAAATAGACAAGGAATCAGTTTTGAGCCGCAACCCTAATGCAAAATATACAATACGTAATGGTTCTCAATCAGTAGAGGTCTTTTTATTAAGATACAAGTGGGCAATATTGAAGGCATGCAATGGCCGAAAATGAGTATGAACGGTGCATCACGTTCTCATATATCACTACTTTCTTCCATGAACTATTAAATTTAAAACATCCCCTGTTACCAATACTCCAATACCTCAAATTTCATTGATACAAATGTGCGAAGTCAATCGAGTTTGGAATTAGCGAGTCAACTATATATATATATATATATAGACACACACACCCCAATTGGGGTTGGGGTTGGTGTGGGACTAATGATTGATCTGAAACTTATTAAGTCATTGGCCAATAATAATACAAAGTTATGATTTAAACTAGATAAACACCACACAGGAACGTTAAAGCCTAAACTTACCTAATACTTGGGTTCCACACTCCCATCCTTAATTTAGCGACTAGGCTTCAACCTGGCAATAAGTAGAGTCCGGCGTATCTCTCATGTATATCGGAAATTATGATGAAGCTAGGTGGCCGGGAACGACCTATTATGCCTAGCTAAATAAGCAGTCTGATGATCAGGACCCCGGAGACTAATACATCCAGCCAAATTTTGTCACAAATTCGAATCGCTGCTAGGTCAAGTTCCAATTTTCCGGCCGTGCTAAATGAGCTAGAGTAGTCGACTACCCTCTGCAGCAAGCAAAATATCACTCATTGGAGCTAGGTCAAAGTAAACCCCTTCGCATCCGCAATATATTCCATGAACAAAACTATCACACACTACCACACGACTATCCCTCCAGAAATTGAACTAGTCAAACAAATAATTCCATCCTCTCAGACAGATATGCATGTATATAGTTTTAGTCAACTACTGTTTAAGATTCTATAGATTGTGACAAGCTTGTAATAACAGATGTATGTTTGACTAGCTACAATAATCCCCAAAAAGAAAAGAAGAAAATCGTAGCCAGCAGTTTGTAATCACACTTATTGTTTGCTCATTGACAAAACCCTAGTATTAGTATAGCTAGCTCAGTAGTATATAAATTGTATGGCATGCATTAGTCATTTCATCCCAAAGCTAGCTCTATCTTCCTCTTCCTAGCTTTCTTTCTCTAAACAAAGAGTGTGGTAGAGGCTAATGGAGGAGGATCATCATACTCCGGATTACGAAGACCACTACCAAGGTGATCAACCTGAAGCTCATGTAGAGGTACAAGCCTCAGATATTAGTGACGCTGCTGCAAACTACGACCAAAACCAACAGCAACAACAGCAGCAGCCACCTCAATATCAGCCACAACCTCCACCACAAGGAGGCCAACAACAACCGCAGTTCTTCCAGCAGCAGCAGCCACAGCCGCGTCAGCCACCATCTTATCAGCCACCTGTACAATTCCCACCACAAGGTCCACCGCGGCCAATCCAATACTTGGCTCCACAGCAGCCTCGTCCCCCTCCACAACAGTTCCCACCACAAAGTCCTCCTCAATTTCAAGCTCAGCAGCCGCCTTATCAGCCACCTCAACAGTTTCCACCACAGAATGGCACGCCAAACCAACAGAACCACCTTTTTGGACAACCACCTCCTCCGGCCAAATATCCTCCCCAACCACCTTCTCCGGTAAAATATCCTCCACAATCTCCGGCGCAATATCCTCCTCCTGCAGGAGGTTCATCTCAGCCTCCTCAAGGCCACAACGGCATCCCCCAACCTGCAAAGCAGAATCAGACGCCACCTCCGGTGCAAGTTGGCTATAATAAGCCGCAGCAGCCACCCCAACAGTACTACCAGCAGCAACAATACCAACCACAGCAGAATGATTATGGGGCTGCTCCTGCTCCGGCTCAAGGAGTTCCAATGCAGGGCCCTTACGGTCCCCAGGGAACACCTATGACTATGAATATGATGAACCCGATTGGCACTGAAGGTTGGAAAACTGGGCTCTTTGACTGCATGGATGATCCTAATAATGGTAATCACATCTTATATAAGTTATCTAATCTGTCCTTAAGTTATCTAATCACTACTTCCTCTCACGATCATTGATATTTTTGATCACGCACAAAATATATGTAAATGAGGCTTACGAGTTCAAATGTGTTGTGACATTTCAGCTCTCATAACGTTATTCGTACCATGCTTGACATTCGGCCAGATAGCAGAAGTTGTGGATAACGGCACTACCTGTAAGTTAAAATTCATCAAATATGGTCACAAATGCTTCTTTTACTTGCAACATTAATTTTAAAGCTAAACTTTGATCTGGATAGAATCTGTATATATATAGACTAATTCATTGATTCTTGTCTGAATTGATTCACTAATTGTGTGACGTGTTGCAGCATGTGGTACGAGTGCATTGCTCTACGGCTTGGTTGGAGCCTTCATCGGGGTGCCGTTCATAATGTCATGCACCTACCGGACGAAGATTCGGAGCAAGTATGGGCTAGTTGAGACCCCTGCACCTGACTGGGTCACCCATTTGTTTTGCGAGCCATGTTCTCTTTGCCAAGAGTACAGAGAACTTAATATGAGAGGGCTAGACCCTTCTATAGGATGGCAAGGAAATGTGGCAAGGGCCATGCAGCAGCAACAACCTAATATGATGACGCCTCCAATGAACCAAATGATGAGGTGATCGATCAATCGCGGTTGATACTGCCGTTGAGCATTTGATTAATTTCAGCAAATGTTTATGCCTCAATTAAGGCCAAGATATATCTTTTTCTTTTTTTCTTCATGTGATCGATGTTTTCATTTACTAATAAGGTGGATGCCATGTATGAAATTGTCGTGGTTCATCCTTGTAATATTCTGAACGGTTTGCCTTTTTTCATTTACATGAATATTATGAAGCTACTGTTTTGGTAATGTATAATTTGTCTACAAAAGTCTTAATAGATAAGTTGATTGAACGATTCAAATTGCGAGGCTGGACATTAGTATTTCTCTTTGAGAAACAGGTTGGACATTGCTAATCTATTTTCCTAATAACGAATTATTAAAGTCTTCGTTGGAGTCTTATTAATTTGCACTAGCTCTTACCGCACAAGGTTGTGATTGTGGGTTAGATTTACGTTTTACAAAGTGAAAGGCTATCCTTGGATCTCTCTTTCGTATATAAAAGAGGTGTGGGGGTTTGTTGGCCATTGGGTCTATTGATGCTGTAACCCCCCTCTTCCTTCCACAGCATAGGACGTCCTGAGGTACTGTGTTGACCTCATGGGACGTCCTGAGGCGGATCAAGATCATCAACCGTCGAGTTCCAACCAGGCATGTCATCCAACACATTGCGAATTACAAGATTCCGAGAAGCCTGAACAACAAGTTTCGTCTCCAAACCCCAGTAATATCCAGACCTATGTTTTCAGGGCAGAAAATGATCATCAACAACAAGAACAAGGCCACACCCGAACGTCCTCCACTAATTCCCAAGAAAGTCAAGCAATTCAAACGCATCAACAAGCACCGCCGCTGCCTTATGATCACAATGTGCACTACTATTTCCCAACGCCGAATAACCCCCAGCCTCCACACCCTTTCCAGGGAATGCCTCCAGGTTTACGGCCACATCCGACCTCCTTATATCCTCCTCCTTCTCCTCTTTATCAGTCTCAACCTTTAAACAACTATAGGCCTCCTCCTCAACCTTTGCACAATTTTTATAGTGGATCACAGCAAGTAGTAATGTACCCTCCTCCAGCTGCCTACAATTATCGTTCTAATTCTTTAAATCCCCAGCCCTATGTAAATTACAATAATTCTGCAGCAACTGGTATACCCATGATGCAAAATATACAATACGTACCGGTGCTCATGCCTCAGTCAGGTAGCAGCGGCGAGGGTACTACTTGGAAAACTGGGCTATGCGATTGCTTTCTTGACCCCCCAAATGGTAATATTTCTATCAATGGATTACTTCATTAGCAGGGTGTTCCTACTTTTTCTCTATATGTGCAGGAATATAATTCATGAATGTTTCATTGTATATTTCAGCTATCATGACAATGATATGCCCGTGTTGGACGTTTGGCCAGATTGCAGAGATTGTAGATAACGGCCAAACCTGTAAGTGTTTTGCATTTGAAATTATCTTGATTTCTTAACGTACTAGTGCAATTACAATGAGTAATATTTCGATCAGTTTGATCTAGTTCATGGCTCACTTTCATCTATTGTGCCATGCATGCAGCTTGTAGTTGTAATGCTTTACTATACATGATCATCTGGTTCTTCATCATGGTGCCATGCTTGTTGTCCTGCACATACCGGAGAAAACTAAGGAACAAGCTTGACCTGCCGGAAAGCCCCGGTCCCGACTGCATCATCCACGTCTTATGCGAGCTGTGTGCTCTGTGCCAAGAACACAGGGAGCTTGAGCTCAGAGGCCTCGACCCTTCTTTAGGATGGGTAGGAAACATGGAGCAACTTCAGAGGTTGCAAAAAAAGAGGCAAGGTACAGTGGTCACACCTCCAATGCCTCAGAGAATGATGGGCAACTGAGGAAGGCAAATTTTGTGATAGGTCTCTTCTCGTATCAGCATTATCAACATTATACATGGTCTTGTTGGTATATGATGATTTGTATGCTGTGTTATGGTATGCGTATTTTTGGTAACACATGCACTTGAATCCTAATTAGGAGTGGTAGTGAAGTGGGATAGTGTCGATTCATATTTATGATGGATGTGAATACAAGATGTTTTGTTCTGGTTTAATTTCAGTTACCTCCTGTTCTACTTTCAATTATATGAGCTGCTTCAGGCTTCAAACCTAAACACATAAAAAAATCCGGGAAAATAAAAGGAATTACGGTAATGAAAGACATCATACTGACATGAAAATACACTATTAACCGCGCGAGAATACTGTATACCATTCATATACTACAATAAAGGGGACAACAACAGCCCCCGTTCCTGTGTTTTTGGGAAATACCGTAAGTAATTACAAACATACAACTTTGATCTATTTCACATATTGTTCTTTCACTTTGTTTTCAGAAGTACCTATGACATTCTCAATTCGTATTCGAATACAATACACAAATGCAAGACTCAGATGTTTATAGTGGCTTCCCACAGCCTAAGCTGGCCCTTGCGGTCACCACTGCATATCCTTTTTCTCTCGAGGTCTGTAGCAACGCATCTTACCTGCATAGCAAAAGGTAGGAAGAAACTAATCATCAACCACCAATCAATAAAGCCTCATCATTCATCACAAATGCATAATGGTAAAACAACCGACTATTATGATCGGAAAGAAATCAAAAGAAATATATGCTTCTAAGATTGATGTCGACCCAATGCAGTGAAAGCAAAACGCTGAGGATATTGCGTACCACAGCAGCTGTTCTTTGTGGTGTTCGGTATAGTTGCCACCCAGCCATTTTTGATCCCATATTAGAAAAGCCGCCAAGTTTCTCTTGAGGCCGATGAAAAAGAGACATGGAATTATCAGCTGCTCCAATTCCTAACCAATGTTCCGCAGCATTGATGGACAATATAGCAGCAGTATGAACAGTGACATTTTTTACACATCTTATGCCTCCTGCATATAAATAACAGTTAGTTGCATGCAGAAAAATAAACCGAATCTAGCATAATGTTCAGTTTCGGTGCAGTCATCCCAAAACATAGCAATAGCTTTCTGAACATGCATAAATATCAATTGACTTGTTCAACAGTCAACGTCCATATACAAGCATAAAATAATACCGAGTACTACTCAAATTCATTGATAAACATTTAATTTTTTTAATAAGTACATGATATCACCTTACACTAGTGGCAAGTCAAAAAGCACCATTTAGGGGTCTCTATATGAAAAGTCGATTACCAGGATAGAGTGATAGACGGGACTTATTAGTTTCGCTAACTTATTTACATATTGACGTGAATATTACTTATCCCTCTTTTCAGTGAAGTCTCTGCTTCCGGGTATTGAAAAAGTAAATATCTGATTTTTTTTTTCTTTTATGTGGGAGAAAAGAAATATCTAGACTCAACCCATGTAATATTCATATCAAAGAATGAGAGAATGCAAGGTTCAAAAGATTGATAATGTACCTTCTACATTTTCCCAAAAGCGAAGTAAGCCATCCGTTGAACCTGGAACCAGAGATCAGATATTACAGTTCTTATTCATATTGGTACAAGTGTGAAAAGTGAGGTACCAAAAAGCAACCTAAAAAAATTAATGATATATCATGCAAACCAGAGTAGTGTATATAATAGAAGTGTTACATACAATACATACCTGTGATTATTCCTCTGTCAAGTTGGGAGTACTCAACGGATAATATTGGACCAGCATGGCATGCAAGAACAGCATCACATGTTCCTCTGGAAATGGACCACATTCTTGCAGTCCAATCATCACTACCAGTAACCACTGTATCCCCCACCATTCTAATCGACCTGCATTATTGGAAATAATATTTCGCTTACTTGATGCTAATCAAGAATAAAAAGGAAAAGGAAAAAAAATAAAAGAAAATAAAAAAGAGGGTATGCTTCTTTAGCTCACCGGATCCATTTTGTGTGCCCTAGAAGCTTGTGCATTTGCCTACCAGCGCGAATGTCCCAGATGTTAGCAATGCTGATAAAATAAAACCCAATGGATTAATTTCAAAGGATTTAGTTAGACAAATTATTTTATTTCAAAATTTAAAAAGGCATTGGATCATTGTCAGTTTCAATGTACATACGCATCTCTACCACCAGCAGCTAGGATTCCTGTGGAGTCATCGTATTCCATGCATAGGACGGCACTAGAGCAACGACCAACAGTTGCCACACAAGTATCAGTTCTAACATCCCACATTTTAACAGTTCCATCGTGAGCAGCAGTAAGAACACGTTCCCCTGACAGCATGCGAGCACAGCTAATCTACAAGGACCGACAACATACACTAAGTTTCCATGTATTACTAGTATGACATATTCATGCTGATGGAAATAATGGTCATGTATTCCTACGAAAAATGTTGCCTACTGTCAATTATACTGTCCGCTATGCATAGACCTCTAGTAATGTAAGACGCAAATAAGTAAGCTGACCTGTGCATCATGGCCTTTTAACTCTTCCAGAAGCTGAGTAGTTTGCTTATCCCATACTAAAACAGATTGATCATCTGATCCAGATACCACTTTTCCTCGATCCGAACTTATTGCACGAATGGTTCTGCAATAAGGCCAAAACCAAAAGAATATGTGAGGAAGGAAACAAACCTATAACTTTTATTAGTCATTACAGCAAATAGTAAAGCCGTTATAAAGAAAGTGTAGAATGGCACCCACTGGCATTGACAAATGCACGCGTGTGTGGGAACAGATGAAATAACCAAATTAATAACAATAGTGTATAAATTAAACAAGACAATAATGAAACAAATAACAATAAAATAATAAAAAGAGTAACCTTGTGTGTCCTTTCAAAGTTGCCCGAAGTTCGTTACCACGAAAACTAGGATCCCAGATCTTAACCTGAAAGATTGCTGAAAGAATTAATAATACTCTTTACAGGAGAGACTCTTGTGCAATGGAGTTGTCTAATAGAAGCAACTAAAGATGCGAAGCCCACCGTGCAGTCTGTGCTCCCACTGATGAACAAACCTGCGTCTTCACGGTCACCCACAAGATCCCAAACTTCCCTCCTTGTTACACAATGTAGAGCAGTAATAGGGCCAGTATGACCTCTGAGTACTCGAACATTGGTTTGGGTTTTCTTCTGTCCAGCTGCTGATACTTCTCGCTTCCGGGATGTCCCATTTTCATTTGTAGCTTAATGACAAGAAATTATGGTGATCTAGATGTAGATAATTGAATCAAACATAAAACACAAGCAACTAACTATAGCAACTAAAATACCTGAAGAGCCACTATCAGTCCATTTGCGAACACGACTGAAAGAGTTGAGTCTGGCTGAATTATCCCTGCTGAACATGCTCTGAACCCAGCTCCTCCCAACACCAGAGGCCTCGGCAGGTTGCTGACTCTCAACTGTGGCATCTTTTGAACGTGGAGATGCTAATCCATGAGACATGGATTGGGCCTTGAAAGAACTGATTCCCCAGTAACCAATCCGCAGTTGTTGAACATGTGACAACAACCCCCTCAGCTTTATCTGAAAACCAGAGAAAAAGGTAAGGAACATCATCAGCTATGCATTAGTAAACCGAAGAAGTTTCAGCATATGAATTAAAGTGGAAAAGTTAAAGAAGACGAAGGGGCAATAAAATAAAATAAAACACAAAGATACTATTGTAACTTGAGTAGAAACCAACAGGAACTAAAAATTTACTTACAAATTGTGTGTATCCAATATTGTTCTTCTCAGCTATTGTTTCAATCATGTACCATGCATCAAGATCAGGAAGTCCCAGTCCGGCCTTCATGAGGATATAAACCAAAAGAATATATTATGTCACATTTATGCTCATATTGCAAAAAGTAAAGGAAATAATTATGAGGTGCTAGAAAAAGTATAAATAAAGAAATACAGAACCATGTGTAATTCCACCAAAGATAGCTGATCAGTCACCAAAGAGGCATAGTTGGCCGACCTGAGGTAACAAGTAGCAATAGATGATCACAGTAAGAAAATACTACTTTGCAAAAGATAACATGTTACTTATTCAAAAAACAAAAAAAAAAAAACAAAAAAAAAACAAAAGAGAACATTTCTTTGTGCTATAGAAGTTTCTTGTTTCTTGAGCACTAAAAAGGAAGAGTAAATAATATTGTGGTACAGAAGTGATCTAAGTGAAAACAAAGGATAAATATATATTCAAAAGGTATGCTCATGTGTCATGGTACATTTTACTGTCAGACCTTACTAATTGGATTCTTGGTGTTCAAAATAAATGGTATTTTCATGACCTAATGAATTTTTTACTCATATCCTGATAAGTCTTGGTTTCCGTAACCAAAAAAAAGACAAAGATTATAAAAAAAAAAAAAGAGAGAAAAAAGAGAAGGAAGTGGATGGAGTAGGAATTGAAAGATATTCGGACCAAATTGTACTGCGTCGACTCCAATTAAATGGTCGAATAAATTCATTCAACAAATCAAACATGACAAACCACCCAGTGGGGCAATACCACTCGTAAGGCTATGAACATCTAATTACTATAATTTGCATTTTGTGCACCCAAAAACCCATCCAATTAATGAGATGTTTAAACTTACAGACAGAGCACACAAGTGTGCACTCTTGCAATCAGATAGATCATAAGTGCAGAACACGTCTTAAAAAACTCTTACTTGTTTGCAGAACGCTCCATTAAACAGTCAAAGTAGCTCTCCCAAAAGCTGCAATGATAAAAATAAATAAATGATCATTTTTTGTCATTAGGAGGGGGAGGGGACCTGATAAAACGTATTAGATAGAGTTGTCGAACATGAAAAGCGAACGGTCAGTCCACTTTGTAATTAACTAATAAGACAAATAAACTGCAGGGAAATTTAAATAGGATGAGATGGCAAATCTTTAAGTTTAGGTTTCATCTGCTGCTAATATGTTGTTTATCAATAATTTAACTTTCATTCCTTCCTCTCGCTAATTACAATTCCCGTATATCTCTGCAGTGATGATGAATTCCAACAAAGCCATTTGGTTTACTTAATTAAACCTGATGGTATTATATGATAGTTCTGCAGCTCTGAGCACCAAAAGACTGAAACTCTAAAAAATTCTTCCCAGACAATGTAATAGACAAGCAAAACTTATTTGAACCTTATTTCTTGTTCTGCATCTGACTGACACATGTAATAGACCTTTCTTTTTAAATTTGAAGACTGGCCTAGGTATTAAAATTGACAATGTGATGGTCTAACAAGAAATAATCAACTAGTTTTCAAAACAGACAAGCAAAACTTATGGACCAACAATCAGTTGTTGGAAGAAAACTGGGGGCATAACTACATACCGTAATTCTTCCCAGATGGACAAAGAAATAAGATGACGCTGAACATAATCTGAAACATTATTTCCATCCTTCTTGAACATTTCAGCAGACACTTCAAGGGCGTCTCTGATGGTCATCCAATCATTTCTGGACGTTGCACGGCTGATAGCTGTTTTCAGCTGAATTTAAACAAAGTTAGTGTCGAGATAAGAAATGATAGACTAACAGAAAATACAGTTTATACTCAAAACTGTTACTAAGCTTAAAATGGGAACAATACAAGTTTTTTCCTGAACTAAATAGTATCAACACTAGTAAAAGGATTTGAAGAACAGTTTAAAACATAACCATGGCTTTTGATGTTGCAATCTCAAACTGTTACTAATCCTAAATCAAATAAGATCACTCCTTTGAATATTGACTTAGAATTTGTACCAGTTCCTTCACAGCAATAAATTGTTCTTCAGTTAACTGACAGTGCCATCCCTGAGAGCATATAAATCCACTATTAATATTCTGTTTTATGGATACTTCTGGAGGGTGGAGAGAACCATGAATTGTTTCAAGAGAAACATACCGAATTTATGTGCTCCCTTATACATTCAACAAACCCACTGCCACCAATCCCCTCTGCATCCGATTCAATTAAAGCTGCAGAGCCAATATAGTAAGGTCCAAGCAAGATATACTTTCAAGAACTAGACATCAGAAGTTTGCCTCATCATACGAAATGTGAGAGAGTTCATTATTCAAAGAGGCATACCAAGAATTGTTCCATACTCAAATGAAGAAAGAGGATCATCAGTAGGTCCCAGTTTTAGAAGACGCAGCCACAGACCCTGCTCATCAAATGTAGTTACATTATTATATGCCAAAAATTGTAAATGTCATACGCACATCGATTAGCATTTTAGTAACGGCCAGACAGTATCAAGATTCAAGACCATCAATCATCAATCCTATACTTCTAATTCTCTTGTTTGTAATCTTGAAAACTAGTCAGAAATAAATCATTTAATTGATATCGACTAAATAGCCCACAGTTTGGTGTACCACATCTAAGCAAACGATGTGGCAGTTGATGGGGATTTAAACATTGGACAATGCTAAAAGAGACCAAAAGATGGCAGGCCAATTTATTGACTGAGTTTTTTTTTTTTTTTTTTTTTTTTTTTTTTTTTTTTTTTTTTTTACATCTAGTCAATTTTTCTGTTAAGAGAAATGATAATAAACTCCTAGTATAAGGTCATAACCATGCACATCAATTATTTTCATCCCATCTGTAAAACCAATAGTAGATAATGTAGAACAGGACAACAAGAGTTGAACAAAAATGTACACAAGTATGTATATTTAACCCCAAAAAAAAAATGTACCTGCAGCTTAACTTTGATGTCCAAAACCATACATTCCCTTTCAGCCTGAATGAACAATATTACACTAGTTAACGAAAGCTCTTAAGTAACCTACTAGATATCATGTAGAAGGAGTATAGGACTTACAGCCCGCTCCAATGGATCTGATTTGGGGTCTTTACCAGTAAGGACAGAAGGTGCGCTGAGAGAGAACCAAGGAAAATTAGAAACAGCAATAAGATGTAATTTAATAAGCCTGCAACTCTATAAAGCAATTTGTATTCATCATATTCAACTTCAGATGTCCAACTCTTTTGGCTCCTTTCCTAGCCAAGATGAATGTAACTAGAGTCCAAAATCCAATTAATCCAGTACTCCCAAATGAATGCAAGAGAAGATTTATTACATATATATAGCTACCATTATTTACCATATACTGCAAACTAGTCCTATGAGATGTGGTTGCCTTTATTCTACAGAAGGAACTGGTACCAAAGGTTTGTATCAATTATTTACTGTCGGAATCCAAGGACATTATGTCTCTATAGTTTCAGACATTTCAAAGAGTCCCACATATGTTACAGCTCTAAAGCAAAATTTCCAGATTGACTGAAAACAACAATAATAAACAAACTGTGGTATTCGTCTACAATAGCATGCGATTTATACCTAGCAGATAAACCACTTGCTGCAGAAAGAGTTTGCTTCCTCTTTTCTTCTTCCTCTTCTGTCCTGATGTTTGAGGGAAACCTGTCATAAGTGTATGTGCCACCTGTCCCTAAGAATCCAGAGAAAGGAGATAAAATAAACACCATAGAAAACTCTAACTATCTGAAATATTTGCTTCTCCTTGTATCTCTTGCAATTTTAAATCAACAGCAACATCACAAATTTACCTGATGTTCCCACATCTGTATCTGCAATTGTTATAATCTCAGGCTCCACTGAATTTGAAGGAAGAATTGAAATAGGATTTTGGCCCCTTCCCAGTGCATCTTGTAACTTGTCAAGTAGGTTATTGTTGTTTTCATCAGAACCCAAACCTCTTTCCAGATAATCCATGAAACCATGTGATTCCAGAAATTGTGTCAGCTGTAAATACCAACAAAGAATAAGTATACCACTAGCAGCGGAAGGTCATATGTTAAATTTTGAAAAGCAACACTTATCAACAAATGCAGACCCATATTTTCATTCTGACCAACAGTAAGAATAGATTTTATAACTACAGTGGTAACAACAATTACTAGAATAATGAGTATAGCTATTATATGTACCCATAATTAATCAAAATAATCAAAGATCAAGATAGGTGCTGTGAAGAAGTATATACCATGGGTTCTGGGGGTTGCTGAGTTGAACGAGAGCGCATCTTCAAGTATGCTTGAACGTTGAAGACGTGAGTAGCAGAAAGTTCCTTAGGGTCAGAAATAATTTAACTAAATAAATTTCAAAGAATCTACAAATATCAACTATTAAAAACCAGATTCAATTAACATCAGAAATAAGATAAAGAGTTTCATACTATGAAGTTCCGATAGCCACTTAAAAGTGATGCAAAGAACTTTAAGAACACTAATCTGCACAAGAAATCAAATCCAAAAATAAGAGTCCAAACTATAATGTGGCATACATTGTATAATCTACCCATTTCAGTCTATCAAGGATTTATTACATGTTAATCAATTAAAGGCATTTCTAGTTCATATTCCAAAATAAGCGGAAAAGACTAACATCAAAAGAGTGTATTCTTGGATTGCTTAGAGATTCTGAAGATAATATTATAAATAATTGTCTCAAATATGTAGACCTATGATTTAACCCTTCAGTGCTTCTGATTATGTGGAGCTAGTCAGGTAGTCAGTTAAGCAAGAAAAAAAAAAGGTAATCATTTTATAACAGAACTGCAATTAGACAACAGAAGTGGCGCCCTTACAGGGCAGCAACGATTTTATAAGGACGAGAAAATGACATCATCCAGCAAATCATTTTACTGAAGTAATTATATACAATTAAGGGGAGTGATAAGGACTTCATAGAGATTGACTTGGCACCCAAGCTTACCTAAGTTGCAGGTCATGATCCTCTCCCCAAGGTTTGTTGCCAAGTTTAGGATATTGCTCGGATGAATTGAAAAGACCATCCTTCATCAGATCTATCCCCACAACATTGGGATACAATAGCTGCGTTAGATCCTGACGTAAACAGCTTAGTTCTGGCTCAGGAATAGAAGGTATATCTTCTGTTGTTGTGATACGATTGAACTCAAGGTCCACAATAACTACCTAGAACCATGGTGAATGAAAACAAAACATATTGTAATTAGCATAAATATTACATATATATAATATAAAGAAAAACTTCGTTATCTTTTCATTTTTACAGATAATTTCCATTTCCACAGTTGCATAACAACATTCATCACTAGCTAGATCATTGATCTACATAAAATATCCAAATAGCAAATTCAACGTCATTAAAAATGTCTTCAAAGTAGAGGAAGTTCTTGGAAAGAGCCAAGAAAATAACTGTTCTTCTGTAAAGAATTCATACAGTGTTTTAGGATCTAAATTTTTCAAAAATAAAAAATAAAAAGTGCATACAGTTGTTTTATGTTTACTAAAATAGCTGAAATATAGAATGCATAAAAACTACAAATATCTTTTTCAACCCTAATATGTATAAACAATAAGGCAGTTTCTTGAAAAGAACTTACACCATCCATTGCTAGAGTAGATGTATCAACACCTGAATGAAGACCCATCATATACGGTGTAGGGGCATCAATATAGTCTACTCCACTGAAAAAGAGTAACGGAATGTAGACTTGCTTCCACATATAAAAACATGCACAAATTAGACAAGAGTCAAATACAAGATGTATCAGAAAATAAATACTACACAATTGAAATTTCGGTATTCAAATATACATATTTATATATATATATATATATATAAATACTACACAATTGAAATTTCAGTATTCAAATATATATATATATATATATATATATTATATATATAGTTATATACACAAGCATATTTTGTTTGTAAGAGTTCAAAATAGAGAAGCTATGTTCTTTAGAGAAGAAATGACAACTACTAGAGAAATAAGGAAGATCACATAACAAATTGGACAAGAAGTCCATCAAGCACAAAAGACCTGTTAAAGCAAATAGAAACCCCACTAAGCCAGCCTACGGCTACAAGAAACAAACTAACTAAGCATATGTCTTGAGCAGCATCTTTGCCAGGGAAACAAAAAGTCGTTGACTAAGAATGAAGCTTACCTGCCACCGAAATGGATAAATTAAATAGCAAATAGCTTCTGATGCAAGGGTCAAAAGGGAATATCTGCCAAAAGTAGGACAAAAAGTTAACTAAAGGATGTGGGAGTACACAGCTGAGAAAGCAAGATGAGAACTTGTTCCAGATTCGTACTTGTGTGACCGGATCAAAATCCTTCTTTCAAGTAGCACGGCTGTGAAAAATTTAATCAAGTTGTCAACGTCTAGACACTGTACCAATGGCTGAAACGATATCTGCATGAATGAAATGTAGTACATGACAACCAAAGTCAATATCCAACAGCAGCAAGAAGTACATTTACACCAGCAAAATGTAGAGGCACACAACTGAGAAGGGAAGAAGAAGTTAGAGGCTGTACATCAACATGGGGGAGCCCATCCTTTGGTGGAGTCTCCACAGAAAGCAGAACATTGTCGATAGCGAACAAAACTCGATCTTTTCCAGGAGTAGGCAGAGGTACATTGGATACCATAGATGCAATGATATCCCATAATGGTTTGCTGTAAATGTTGCAGAAACATGAATGTGACAGGAGTATCAAAAGACCACCAAAACTCACCACTACGAGACTAAGAGATTCTTACCTGCTTCCGCTAGAGGAAAAACAGAGAGCAAACAACTCCTCAAGTACATTTTTAAGTAAACGGAGACTAGGTGACCGCGAAACTAGACATATACATTTGTCAGCAAACGAATTTGCCGGTATACAATAAGCTTCCGCAATATCCTCACTCACTGGATCCCGGAAAGCAATGCAACTAACATAGATTTTTGAACCATCACCCTCTGCACCAAATTACGAACTGCATTTAGACAAGACTATTTGCTTGGCTATATGCACACAGCAATGGCTCTATTCTAAAGAATTTTTAAGCATACTAATCGAAACAACAACTCAATCAATCGATCAAATTTCTGCTAAAGCTTAATCCTAGCCCTAATTAATCTTCATTCTAGCTTCTAAATCGATTCCTCAAGCTTAATTACAGTAAACGACATCGTTTAAGAGCAGAGTGAAGCAAAATAGGCCAGAGAGGGAGCTCAAGGCATTCATACCAGTAAGAACAATGGGATAGCTCCGCGGAAACGTCGTCGCATCGTTAGCATCAAACCCCGAGGAGTAGAACGAAACGCCAGCTGGCAGCACACACTGTAGAAATCCACAACCGGAATTAGAATTAGCCGATTCCGGCGAGAGAGAGCAAAGCGAAAACGGCGGCATTTATGTAACTTACGGTGGGGAGCTGAGGCGGCGGAGGAGGATAGAGAGTGTGGTTGGCGGGAGGGAACTGGTCGAGCAAAGACGGGAGGTACATTTCGTCGAAGCCGTGGAATCCTCTGCCGCCGTCGAGGGTTCGAATATCCGGCCCGATGCCGCAGACGACGAAGTGCTCGAAGATCTGAGCCATTGGATCGGTCAACGGTCAAGGATCCTCTCTCTATCTCAGAGATCTGGTTCCACAGCTAGTCGGAGACGATTGGTTATAGTAGTAATAATGGTTTTAACAGAAGCAGAGTAGAATTCTGGGTCTTCATTGTAACTGCGACCCTGTAAATTTGAATCTATCATGGTTTTCACTTGACGCTGGAAATTATCTGATACCATTTGGGTGGGGTCGGGTCGGATCATCAGCAAAAGGGTCTGGTCTAAAAATGGGCCTTATTGCAGTTGGGTTGGGTCCAACTAGTTCACGCACAACTAGGAGCTCCCCAACTATAGTATACATATATGAGAGGCAAGATCGTCCACGTATCTAACTTATTTACGGACATGTATCCCGCCGTATCCGGTCTATTCCGGCAGTCCCCGGAAGTTTCCGGCCGTACCAGAGCGTTCCTGATGCCTTGATGATTCATAATCTGTTTTCGAAAACGCGTCAGAAACGGCCGAAAACACGTCGAAAACATTCGAAAACGCGTCTATAAATAAATTAGATAGTGGGCAAAACTGACTCTTCATCTTAGTGTGTAAGTGTTTAGTTTACAACTATAGAGTCAAAAAGTCATTATTACCCCACCGTATACGACCTTTTCCGACAGTCACCGGCAGTTTTCGGCCATACCAAAGTGTGTCCGGGGTCTTTTAATTTCAGAATATGTTCTCAAAAATGCCGTAAACACGTCGGAAATGGCCGGAAACGCATCAGAAACGTCAGGTTACAGTTTATAAATAAATTGGATGGTAGGGGTAATACTGACTTTTATTAGGTATTTAGCTACTATAACGCATCTATAAGTTATTTATTACAGGGATTGACTAAACAAGTGAAGAGAGTTAGCAAGACGGTCGATCAACTCTTGGACAAGATAATTGACGACCATGAAGTTGTTGCGGAAACTAAGAGTGACAAGGCCAGCATGAGGACTTTGTAGACGTGTTGTTTTCTTTAGCGAACCAATTGTTGAACCAGAATGATGAGCAAGTTCATATTATTGATCAAGAAAATGTGAAGGTCATCTTAGTTGACACGATCACGGCGGCTTTTGATACCTTAGCCGCATCGATTATTTGAAGCCTTGCAGAGCTCATAAGGCATCCAAGGGTCATGAAGAACCTCCAAGAAGAGCTCCAAACTGTGGTTGGTATGGACCTAATGGTGCAAGAGTCTGATTTGCCCAAGCTGGGTTACTTGAATATGGCATGGTGATCAAGGAGAGCATGAGGCTACACCTAGTTGGTCCAATACTAGGGCCATATGAATCCATCGAGGACATTACAATCAATGGATACGACATACCCAAGAAATCGAGGATCATAGTAAACGTCTGGAGCATTGGAAGAGATCCCAACGTTTGGTCGGAAAATGTGGAGGAATTTTATCCTGAAAGGTTCATGAACAGCAATATAGACCTCTTGGGACATAAATTTGAGCTCATACCATTTAGGTCTGGGCGAAGAGGGTGTCCAGGTATGCAGTTAGGGCTAGCCACAGTTAGGCTAGTTCTGGCACAGCTGGTTCATTGCTTTAACTGGGTGGAAGCTCCCAAATGGCATGCTACCTCAAGAGCTGGAGATGTCCGAGTGCGAGGTTTTTGGTTTATCAATGTCAAAAGGCAAACACTAGCTTGCCAAGCCAACTTATCGTCTTATGTAGGTTATATTTTCAATGTGATAATCTTATGTAGTTTGTTGGATTTCAACAAGCATTCATCCACATCTATTATTCTGCAGCTTAAAAATTATGCGTAATGCAATTAACAATTTAACGTATGAATCCATCAGTATTGTTGTTTGCATTATGTAACAACAATATATGTTCGTTACATATACACTTGATTAGGGTAGTCAAGAGCAAGTTTCTTTGGCCGGAACTCTAATTATGCAAATACCACTAGCTGGTTCATTTTAAGCTTGTGTTCTTTAGTGATCTTCCAAACAACTAAAGAGTACAAATCTGTATCTTCTAAGAAAATATAAGAGCGTTACTCAATTTCATAGTCTTCAAAATATAATCTGCATGCATGATTTGGAGCAGTGCGGCAGGGTTCTCCACTCAATCCACTGCACTGTGGATGGAAGTCAGGGTCTGGACTACTATGCAGGTCAGTTGCAAAAACTCGGGTGGACGTCGGCGTGGAGACTGATGGACAGCCGGCAATGACAGCGGTTCGGCGGCCGGGATCAATGAAGTAGATTGGGGGCCAAGATATGTTAGTATGCAAATATGTAGGCTATAATTTTCCTTGAGAAGTAACATGTTGATTGTATTCAAATCTAGTCTAATGTCGTAATGCTCCTTATGCATATGGCAGATTGGACCATTCACCTTCATATGCTGTCATGATCGTACGATTTAGCTAGCATTAGGACTTGTCGGCTGTGCTGTCAATAAAAATGAATTGGTATCCAAATTTTGAACAGTTAAGGAAAGAAAAATATATAATACTAGAATAGTTGCCTGGCGCACGAGCTTTGTCGTTATGTTTTGTCTGTTTATATACTTGAAGTATTAGAGATAAAATGAAGATCATAATATAACATTTAGTAGCAAAGAACATATATTACAATGAATCTGGAGTCATTCAGTTCAAAATAATAAGGCTCTAATTGTTAGTAGTAGAAAACAGAGTGTATAGTGTGGAGCATGATCAAAAAGTTAACTCCAAGTTTGATTATACAAAATACTTTGTTGTTAGCCAAGCTCTGCATGTTTATAACTTAGATAAGTTGAACAAAAATTGTATATACACAGTGGGGTTCACATTTAGTTAATTTTCTACTTCTAGTTTTGGTTCTTCTTTGTTAAGGATGATATTTGTTTGCTGATTTCCATGTCACATCAAATTGAATAATTATTAATAGGTAGATTAGAGAAAACGACACTAATAAATAGATGTGAATAAGTACTAATTATATAGATGTGATTGTTATCAAGTTTTGTGATGTGATAATTAGAGAGCATTCAGATGCACTATTTTTCCAGAAGCTTGAAGATGAACTCTTCTTCCAGAAGCTTTGTCAGATCTGACAAAGTTAAGTAATGTGTCTGTCCGATCTGAGAACCCAGGCAACCAAGCAAGAATCAAAATTCAAGATCGCAAAAGTTAAGTCAAATCCGGCCAGATAAGAATTTGCAAGCCAAACTTTTTGTTATGCGCCTTTGACTCAACTTGCGTTTACAAGAGTTTAATAGACAGTGAGAGTTCGACAAAGCAAAGATATCAATCCCAGCGAGGAGAGAGATCGAATCCAATTGCAGTATGAGGAGAACAAGTCTTGAGGGAGATAAAGAGTGAGAAAGATCTAGAGATTTTTTTTTTCCGATGAAGGATCTAAAGAGTTTGTAAGAGAGCGAGAGAGAACTATAGACGCAACTAAATTTATAAAAATAAATAAATAAATAAATCTTCGCAGCACTGTTCACGGGAACAGTACTTAGTGAACAGTGCTGACGTCAGCACAGAAAATATATATATAGTAATCAGTATCATAACTCACAAGAGGAATGCGATTCAGAAACCAAAATATGAAGACCATCAAAAAAAGGTACAGATCTGAATTATAGGTTCATTCTAACCCTTCAAAAATTAAACCCAAAATTCAGATATGCCCTCAAAACCGATGCATGCAATAGCCTGAAACCAAAATCAAAATCACAGAATTAACCAAACATCAGACAGGCAGCAACACCACTGAGACTACCCAAACATAAAATCAAAGAGCCAACCAAACATCAGAGATTGCTGCTCTTACTCTTTTCACACCTTGAAAGATGGAGAGAGATAGGCAAAGAGAGAGAGAAGATGGACTTTAACCCGAGCTCCAATCCACCATTGTTACACTTCCTTGTTCTTCAGAGATTGATTGAGAGAAAAAAGTATCTGATCTTTGGACTATGGAGTTAAAGGTACGAGTACTCTTCAGAATAGCTTGTTAAGGAAGGCGGCAAGGGCCGACGAATTAGGGGGGAAAAAGAAAGGCTTTTTCTGGCCCCCTGAGCCGGGGGGTGCTTGTGGCAACCATTTGAAAAAGAATAACCAATGACTTGACTTATTCGCCAAAACTTTATCTTCTTATAGCCACTTAAATCTGTATGCTTGCGTGTCTTAATAATATAGGGAGGATGCTCACTGTCACTATCGGGCTTCTATGAGTGGCGACTGCCTTCTTTCGATTCCTCTAGACAATCTTAAATATCAAAATAAATGGCAGTGATTTTTTCTTTCGATGTAAAAGGAATGGCAGTGATTATTTAGGCATTTAGTAAAGGATTAATTTTATAAGTGGGTTGGGGTAAATTGGATAAGCATCAGCTCTCTACCGCAAAAATAAAGGGATTATTGTAAAGTAAAGAAAAGAAGAAGAGAAGACATATAGAGAATAGTTAGGAGGAGATATATGTCTACTCATTCATTCCCATTAGCCTTTTTATATAGAGGTATGGTTTACATCAGAATACATAACTAATGAGTAATTACGTGGACAACCACATAGATTATAATATTTATAACACTCCCCCTTGGATGTCCACCAATGAATGATGAAATTAGACGCGCTTAATGTTGTCTCGTTAAAAACCTTGCCAGGTAAGAAAAACCCAGTGGGAGAAAAATAACCCTGGTCGAAGGAGAAAAAGAGTGCAACACGCGTATGTCTTTAGGTAACATATATACTTCTAGATGCTCCCCCTGATGAGAATCTCCCCTTGAACGTTGCAAGTTTCATGCGCCGTAAATAACGGTTTGATTTGTCCATCACTAAAGTGAGACCATGCGTGTTTTACATATAGGGGCTTATCATGAAATTTCAAACCTGCAAAGTTAAAGTAATAACAACAGCTAGAGCTAGACTATTATAAATAGGTCTTACCTCATTAAATCGTATGACCTAATTCATACACTAAGTAATAGCTAATCAACATAAGCTAATTGACATTAAAGCATTGAAACATTATCATGGTGTATCTAGCCATACACATCAATATCTTTGTGTATGATACGTCTCATATAAACTTCCCAAGAGTTAGAATACGTAGCAACATAATGATCATAATTCAAATTCGATTGTGTAGTTCGATCATAATAGTCATTGAGGCAATTTCGATCACGTTAGCTATAACGGAATGAATATATATGAGTTAACTTTAGACTATTTGATTCCATGAATTAGCTTCAAGCTCTCTCAAATATTCATGGATCGAATTACATTTGAATCATTCATGTACTTGAATCATTTGAGGATTTGACAAGCGATACGCTTGTAATGACACTTCACTTCTGGGAATTTGGTTTATCAATGTGTCTTTAAAGGCCCTCGTAATATACGATGACAACATGTCATAAGTCTCTCGTCCATGTAACAATTACATGTAACACTGTACTTATAGAAAAGTATCATTCGTTATAAGGGCAGATTCATAATCCCATGTCTTTTGTTGATATTAAATCATAGTGATTTACTTTCATTGTGGTAAATACCCTTTTGTACCATGTAGGGTTACATGTCTAAGTATCTCATCACGTTTTATTTATTCAGTTTCATTGGAATTGCCTCTTTCCAATTTGACCAATAATATGCTTTGTCGACATGCATAATGAAACGTGGTATAGCGTCATACAGTTCTTAATGGTCTTTGGTAGCTACCATTTGTAATTTGTCATAGATGATCATCATTCATAGATCCCACACATTCTTATATGCATGCATTTTTGATATTGGGTACTCATGCCACTTCTGGGGCAAATATTGTCATTTATAGGACAAATATTATCTAGCGAATGTGGATCTTTTACTTGTAATATCATGTAAACCATTAGAGGAACTGTATAATCTTTCAATTTCAGGAGCTTAAAACTTTAGACCTGGTGGATAAATTTCACTCAAATTCACGTCATTATTCAAATGAATAGTGTTATTTTCTCCCTAACGGCGGGAAGACTGTTATATTATTTATGACCATATGCAAATACGCGTTTAAAGCTCTATCACTTTATTTTGAGTGAGATGTTTATTGGTTGGTGACGAACCTAAACCAAGTATGAGGTCAAAAATATTATATTCATTAGTATCAACCAAGATATCATTCTTTAATGGCATACCTACAACCTTTGTATGTGTAGCCGTATTAGGAATTCTAACATTGTATCATGACATTCTCTTCAGGAGAACCATGTCACTTGGATACATGTGCATCCCACAAATCAAATGGGGTATAGAGTATTTGAGTTAATATAGATGATCTCATAGACTTAAATCCAAGTTGACGTCTATGCTTTTAGCATATACATTTGTTAAGATCTTTTATTAATCACTAACTGAGACATTTCTCAAAATCAAAAGGAGAAGGTGGATAAACAACTCATACCACTCTACATCGTTCTTCAGGAACAATCTTTCTCCCCCTCATGACGGGAGGATTGTCTCATTAAAGTGTCAAATAAACGATCGGTTATAAGTAGGGCTAGTGGTCACCAAAACTTGTCATTGATTCCAAGCAACACTATAAGTAAAATATGACATAACTTGTTATGCCAAATAAACTTGTCATGTCAAATAATGTATTTAGTTTAATGAACTTCTGGTTCATGATATAATTATATGCCACAAGTTATTGGATAAATTTAGCACTCTATGTGTTCTTCTGGAGCCATCAATCATATGTATAATCGAAGCTTTAGGTTCAAATATTTACTATTAGAACTTCGGGTTCTACAATGCAATATTTTGAAACTTCTGGTCCAAAAATATTACACTCAAAATTCATATAATCGAGATGTATGGTTGCTTGCCCAAATGAATAATAATAAAATTTAAATAATAAGTACAGTAATGAAATTGCATAACAAAATAAGAAAACTGTAAAGAACAAAAAATAAATAAATTGACATAGGAAACTTCTGGTTCCATGAATAAATAAAATACACATATCTTCAGGTATGGTTAACTTTATCATATATGATAATCGTGATTCCTGATCTCATCTAGTTACACATGCAAGAAACATCATATGAAATAGGTGGGGAACTTCAGGTCCTCATATGATTAAGGATCATAAGATGTCGTTTCGGTCGTTGTGTAACTCTAAGGAACTTCAGGCCCTTGTTAATTGCATAAGCTTTGAGAAAGTTCATATCATAATTTCAATAAACTTCAAGCCCTCTGTATTTCAATCAAGAGACTTCAAGTCTCGATCTCAATAAAAATATTAATGGACTTGATAATCGGCATCATGCTTTAACATATTAGCATGATAATCATATAATGATACGAAAAGAAAACTTATAGGGAACAGTTAAGGAATGTAATCCCTGTATCAATGGCTATGACTCCGAATGTACAGCTTATAGTCTTGGCTAAGTATCCAACATATTAACCTTCAAAACTCCCATAGTCCCATTATCATACGGAGGAGGAGGGAATCTCAAATACCAAATCCATGCCTCTTATATTCATCGAGAATTACAGTATGTAAGTTCATATATTCAACTGTATTCTTTGAGGATCTTCTGGTCCTCATAAATTGTACAAGTGCTGAAGGACTTTCATATATTCTTTCCGAGGAACTTCTGGCCCTCAAATAATAGAATCAACGAACATGATGCATTGATCGTAATTTGAAAGCAGATGTAAATATGGATTAATATCAATTAGACAGTAAAAGGAGAAAATCAAACCTCCATGACTTAAAAGAGAGAAGAAGCTCATACCCATTTCACTGTACCATGAGATATTGATGCGGTACTGATGATGATTGAGGTATTTCATGTGGCACTATAAATGAAATGGTTCATTCTCAGTATAGAAACGTAATGGAGCAGAAGATAAAGTATTCTTGTATTGACATCAACAAGATTATATCGAGACTTTAGTCTCATACATCAAACAGATCAAAATCCTGTATCATTGAAATATTGAATGAAGACGTTAAATCAAAAACAAACCGACTTTCATTGGCATAGAACAGGAAAGAGGACATGATCGATGATTATGAAATTTGATTAACTAAGGTTCCTTCTAATATGGAACTAAACTCACGGCATAAACAAACAATCAAATACAAAAAGGAACCAACCACAACTACGAGATGGAGTTTCGTAATGAATGGTCCAGTAAAAGAAAACTTATGTAAAAGAAAACTCATGCATCCTCATGAACAATCGACATCATCTGGGTATATGAAATAAGTAAAATCAAACTCATAGATCAAGAGTTTATGGCCAAGCAACAAAGTCACCCCATATGACTCATAGATCATCATAGAGTACAATAAAAAATTGTGCGATGGTGCAAAGGTGGACGACAAAGAAACAATTTTAGATTTCTAGGGTTTGATCGTTATCAACTCAAATATAGAGTCGTGATGATAACGTATTGTGAAGTAAAGAAAAGAAGAAGAGAAGACACATAGAGAATAGTTAGGAGGAGATATATGTCTACTCATTTATTCTCATTAGCCTCTTTATATAGAGGTATGGTTTAGTACATAACTAATGAGTAATTACGTGGACATCCACATAAATTATAATATTTATAACATGGATTAATTTTTTTGAAATATTTTGAAAGGCTTGAAAGGATTGGTGACATTTACTATATTATTATAGCGTCTGGCGCGTTACTGTTTATGTGAACAGTGTGACTTGGGCTTGGGCTTGGGCTTGGGCTTTTTCTTCTCTCCTTGGTCACTCGCTCGGGCTTGGGCTTTTTCTTCCTTCTTGGTCTCTTCGCTCGGGCTTTGGCCTGTATCTCTCCACTTTGTATATCGATCTCTCTCGATCTCTCTCGAAACTCCGCCCCCTCACCATGACCATCCCCCGGTTCTCCTTCTCCTCCTCCGCAACATCTTCCCTCTTTTTGTTTTCCTTCTCTCTCTTCATCTTCAGGCTCTTTGGTTGTTCTGGTTCTACCTGTAAGTCTGAATCTTTCGTTTATACCGAATTGATTGAAGTTTGTGTTGATTTAGGGTTTCGGATTTCTGCAAATTTTTGAGATTTGTGTTAATTGAATTGCAGCGGGATTGGGCATTCGTGTTGCGAGTAAGCCACAGTATCGGATCACTCCTCCGGTAAGAAATTCCAGAAATTTGGAGAACGAATTTCTATACAGGGATTTTTCTGGGTTTGTATCTATAAAGGGTGAGTAACCGAATCCAATTCGTTTTCAGATTTCTAGATTGAGGTTTGCTATTCGGTCTGGGTTTAATTCTTTTCTGGGTGTTGATCTGTATATAGCTTCTATCTTTCTCCATGTGCTTGCTTTTTTTAGTTTATCTCGGTTTCCATCGATTTGTTCTCCAATTTCTCCAATTGTTTTGTGATTTCAATTTGGGTGATTGTATTTATAGGGAAATGTATGATTGATTATCATTGGTTTCTTTTGGCAATTGGTTTACATATTTTAGTTGAATCTTGACTTTGATTGTTCTTCTGGGCCTTTTCTTTTCTGATCAGGTCTTGCAGATAAAGTGTGGCAGCACTTTATAACAGCACCATTCCACTCCTTCCGATCGGATAACAACATACCATACATGTTGAGTATTTCTTCTCATGACAAAAACTAAAGTAAGAAGAATTTGCAATATGTATTCTTTCAAGTATATTTTCAGTGACTGTTTGATTATACAATAATCCATATGTATGAATTATGTTACAACTTCTTATGGTTATTGATATCTAACTTTTTTATTTTGGCATTGGCAATGTTAATGTTTGCAGATTCTGTGAGTTCCATATAGCATTGGGTTTACAGAGTAAATGATGTTTCATGCCTTTTGACAATTTTATTTGTGAGTATGAATCTTTTGTTGGTTTTGTAATGCAGATACAAAATCAAGTGATTATATGGTGTTAAGAACTTGAGGTTACTCTTGGCAAGGTAATACATCTTACATGTTAATGAATTAATGGTTCATTATGATTGTAAAGTGATTTTATATTGTTCAAAATTTACATGTTCTATATTGAATCTTGATTTGCTCATTTAAATTAGTTGTTGGTTTTTTCCCATTTACAATCATAAAGGCCTATTCTCAATCTATTAAGCTAAAATGGGCAGGTACACTTCGAAGAAAAAAGAAAGAGAAAAGCCAGTATGAGGTTCAATTTTCAAGTTCAATATTGGTGTTGTGGATCCTTTAATTTTGGTTACCTCTTTTCGTGCAAGTATGTATTGTATTTATGGTCAATTTTATAATGACTTTCCCTTTTTTGTTTTGCAGATTTGGAAGATATTCTATTGTCAAATTCAGTAGCTAATTTGGGAAATAGTGAGCTCTTGGCATTCTACATTATCTTGGTTTCTTCTTTTCTTACAAGTATGCATTCCTTTTTTATTATTTTCTTGAGTTATGTGAAATTTCCACTTTAGAAACATTTTAGCAAATATGAAATGGAATTCATATAATTATATTTATGCTCAGGTTTGTAAATTTTCTTCTATATTTTATTTCTTATTTTTTGTTTTGCAGATTTGGACAACAGTTGGATTTCCATTCAATAACTTAATTGATAATTAATGAGCTCTCATATACAGCTCCATTGAATTCAGGTATATTACAGCTCTTTTGTTTGTTCAAATTGAAATCGTAATGAAACTTTTCGGGTATACTATCATAATGTGATCAAACTTAAGAAGGTGTTGATGTCTTTTGGGTTTACTGCTGAGATAAAGAAGCTACCTTTATTCTCTATTGATACATGTCATTGTTGTTTTGTTTTGCCTTTTCAATTCACACACAAAAATAGAGTGCTCAGCTTGGTATTGTTGTTGGTTCATTGAATCTTTATACAAGTTGAGCTTTACAGGTATATACTACTGTTTTACATCAAAAAAAATTTGCACATTGTCTATTTAGCAAAATCTTTTAAAACTCTGGTCTTCACTGTTGTGGAAGAATTTGGACTCTGGAGTTTACAACCTATTATGATATTTTGATTTATGGGTGCAGAAAGAGACCGGAAGATAATATGAAGAAGCTGATTCTGCAAGCTGGGAGCATAAAATCATTGTTGCAATTCAGAGAAAGACTGATTAGTCTTCAAATTGCTTCAATTCGCATGTATTTCATATTTGTAAGTAAACATTTTAATTTCATATCCAACCAAGTTCACCAACAATAGATTGAGTTGCATTTTAGACAATCCTGACAAGACTTTTCCTTCTCGATCTACACATATTGGACTACTGGAGAAAGACCATAGAGAAACATTGATAATCATGTATGAATATACACATGGATGATGTTTGAAAATGTGTCATGTCATTTGTGTTCATTATATTTTTTCCTGAATATGCTCATCCAAAATTTAAATGTACACCTATTTGGCTATTTATATATAACATTCTCTATTATTTTATAAAGATAATGAATATATTATAAATAATAAAAAAGAAAAGTCAGACGACTATTAAGACTATTTCTTTGATGAAATGGAATTCTATGCAGCATGCAAAGCTATGTATGCAATACATTCCACATGAATCCATCAAGGACATTACAATCGATGGATACGACATACCGAAGAAATCGCGTCTCATAGTGAATTTCTGGAGCATTGCAAGGGATCCCAATGTTTGGTCGGAAAATGTTGAGGAATTCTGTCCGGAAAGGTTTACAAACAATAACATAGACCTTCGGGGACATGACTATCAGCTCATCCCATTTGGGACTGGCCGAAGAGGGTGTCCAGGTATGCAATTAGGGCTAACCACAGTTAGGCTAGTTCTGGCACAGCTGGTGCACTGCTTTAGCTGGGAGCTCCCAAATGGCATGCTACCACAAGACTTGGACATGACAGAGAAGTTTGGTTTGTCATTGTCAAAGGCCAAACGCTTGCTTGCCAAGCTTACATACCGTCTTATGTAGCTTGTTCATCCATCTGTTATCCGAAATAAATTTGATTTCTTTATTTAAATTTATATTGCTTAAATTTGCTTGGATGACTTATAACCATTAGATTAAATACAATCTAAAACCGTAATATCGTTTTTATATCATATTTACTTCATCTAATAGTTACAAGACATCCAAGCAAATTCAAGCAACATAAATTCAACTATCCAAGTAGAGAATCTGGATCCATTCGAAATGAGCAATGCAAGCATGGGTAAAAACTGATAAAATGTTTTCTTCAGTACTATTGAAGGCACAATTGGTAATTTCTCAAACATGATTGAATATTGTGGAAAAAAAAAACAAACTATAACCATGACCATTTAAAATTAACTATATCATTAAATCTGTGAGTATACTTTGCTTAATGTTACATAACCATCTCAACAAAAAAAAGAAATTTGCTCGAACTAGACTCTCAATTGTTCACTATGAGAATCCACCAATCGGTCAAGAAAAAATAGCAACTACTTTCCATTAACAGAGCATCATTCCGCCCACTTGTCTCGCTCATGGTTTGTCTACAAAACAGAAAACGCACCCTTTTAAGACGACATGCGGTTTAACTATTGTCAATCAGTCAACAAGGCGTACACCAATATTGAATCAATTCATGAATCTAATCTGTGAGGCATTTCAACTGGATAACGCACAATCATATTACACAACAATAAAACAGCTCAGGAGAATAAAAAGCCCCTGCTCATCTATGACTTTATATAAATAAATATATATATATATATATATATTATGTTTTATTAGAAATCTAATAGAAAGCCCATCAAACTTACTCTAGACAATTTCACCTATTTACTTATTTACATGGGTGTTTATTTATAAACAACCGATCAAGTAGCTATTCTTTAACGTGGGATTCTCACAAAGTTCCAACAATTTATTCATCCCAACGCTCAGCCATCTGCTTGGAGCAGAGGATTGGATCCATTACTATAAATGAGCTGAGCTTGTCATTACCCATACTTCCCCATTATTTCCTCTCAACCCACACAGTCACACAGATCAGAAAGCCAGAAACAATGGGTCCTCCAACAATGATAGCCATCTTCCTGGTTCTCCTCGCATGCCTTTGGTCACTCATCTCTGCCTCCTCAAAATCAAAACACCAAAGACTACCACCCGGCCCTCGGCCACTTCCCATAATCGGAAACCTCCACATGCTAGGCAACCTTCCCCACCGAACCCTCCAAAACTTGGCCAAACAATACGGAGACATCATGTCCCTTCGTCTAGGCAATGTTCCTGCCATTGTTATCTCCTCCCCAAAAGCCGCCGAGCTATTCCTCAAAACTCATGACACTAACTTCGCCAGCCGGCCAAAAATCCAAGCCTCCGAGTACTTGTCATACGGCACAAAGGGCATGGCCTTTTCCGAGTATGGTTCCTATTGGCGCCATGTGAGGAAGCTCTGCACGCTTCAGCTCTTCTGTCCTGCAAAACTGGAGACTTTCGCGCCGCTGCGGAAGGAGGAGCTGGGAGGGCTGGTGGGAAAGCTGAAGAGAGCTGCAGAGGAAGGTGAGGTTGTGGATGTTAGTGAGAAGATTGGTGAGATGAATGAGGACATAACGTATAGGATGGTGTTGGGGTGTAAAAGGGACGATAGGTTTGATCTGAAAGCCATTGTTGAGGAAATATTCTTCTTGGTTGGGGCTTTCAATATTTCTGATTTCATTCCTTCCCTCAGTGCATTTGATATTCAGGTTTGCTAGATTCTAATCCCTACTCTTTCCCATAGGCATTTCTCTTCGTTCATTCATTTATGAACCGATGCAACCTTCAATATAGTAGCTCCGGCCAAATGTACTTCAAATTTTAGGATGATGTTATTCGCACACCTTATTTTCTTGTATTGCATTGATAATTTGATATATGAATCGGATCGGAGTTGGTCTACCTTTACATGTATCAAACACTAAATTATCACAAATTTCATACTATCCCCTCTACATTTTCAAGCTTATTTGTCTCTATGAACTACATTAGGATTAACAATCTAGAAGTCAAACATAGGAAAATAAGTTCGTGAAAGTAATGTGAGATGACCAGTAGTGACCAATGCAGTCGTGCAGAGTCGTATTTTGCTAGCTGCTAGGTAAAACAATCATATTATAAAAAAACCATATTGTCAATTCAGGCGGTTTCCTTTTCTGGGGGCAGATAGGCATATTACATCTTTATTGATTTTTTTTTATAGTAAGAATTGATTTTTATTTTTATTAATAGTCTTGGTAATATATATATATATAGTAAGACCGCCTTGCTCACTTCAGCTAGGCATATTATTAGTTTATATTGTTGACGGGTACAGTTTTGATTGATTCACTTTGTTGCCTCCTGCTGAAGTGAGCAAGGTAGTCTTTTTCATGGTGATCAAATCTTGGAGTATCATATAAAGTATTCAATTAATCATAGACTAGTGTATTAGGTAGCCTTGAATATAATTTTTTATGTTAATTTTGCTTTCATAATTTGAAAAATTATCAGGGATTGACTAAGCGATTGAAGAAAGTGAGCAAGACGGTCGATCAACTCTTGGACAAGATAATTGACGATCATGAACAAGCTGCGAAAACCAAGGGTGGTGGAAAACAAGGCCAGCATGAGGACTTTGTAGACGTGTTGCTTTCGTTTACAAACCAACCGTTGAATCCGAATGAAGAACAAGTTCACTTTCTTGATCGAGAAAATGTGAAGGCCATCTTACTTGACATGATCACGGCGGCTTTCGATACTTCTGCTACATCTATTATTTGGAGCCTTGCAGAGCTCACGAGGCATCCAAGGATCATGAAGCGACTCCAAGAAGAGCTCCAAACTGTGGTTGGTATGGAACGAGTGGTAGAAGAGTCTGATTTACCAAAGCTGGATTACTTGAATCTGGTGGTCAAGGAGAGCTTCAGACTACACCCAGTTGCACCCTTACTCGTCCCACATGAATCCATCAAGGACATTACAATCGATGGATACGACATACCGAAGAAATCGAGACTTATAGTGAATTTCTGGAGCATTGGAAGGGATCCCAATGTTTGGTCGGGAAATGTTGAGGAATTCTGTCCGGAAAGGTTTACGAACAACAACATAGACCTCCGGGGACATGACTATCAGCTCATCCCATTTGGGACTGGCCGAAGAGGGTGTCCGGGTATGCAATTAGGGCTAACCACAGTTAGACTAGTTCTGGCACAGATGGTGCACTGCTTTAGCTGGGAGCTCCCAAATGGCATGCTACCCAAGACTTGGACATGACAGAGAAGTTTGGTTTGTCATTGTCAAAGGCCAAACACTTGCTTGCCAGGCCTACATACCGTCTTATGTAGCTTGTTCATCCATCTGTTATCTAAAATAAATTTGACTTCTTTATTTAAATTTATGTTGCTTAAATTTGTTTGAATGACTTATCACCATTAGATTAAGTATAATCTAAAACCGTAATATCGTCCTTATATCATCTTTACTTCATCTAATAGTTACAAGACATCCAAGCAAATTCAAGCAACATAAATTCAACTATCCAAGCAGAGAATCTGGATCCATTCGAAATGAGCAATGCAAGCATGGGTAAAAACCAATAAAATGTTTTCTTCGGTACTATTGAAGGTGCAATTGGCAATTTCTCAAACATGATTGAATATTGTGGAAAAAAAAAAACAAACTATAACCATGACCATTTAAAAGTAACTATACCATTAAAATCTGTGAACATACTCTGCTTAATGTTACATAACCATCTCAACAAACAAACAAAACAAAAAAAAAATTGCTCGAACTAGACTCAATTGTTTACTACGAGAATCCACCCATTGGTCAAGAAAAAATAGCACCTACTTTCCATTAACAGAGCATCATTCCGCCCACTTGTCTCGCGCTCATGGTTTGTCTACAAAACAGAAAACACACACTTTTAAGACCACATGCTGTTTAACTATTGTCAATCAGTCAACAAGACGTACACAAATATTGAGGCCTTTCAACCGGATAACGCACAACCATATTACACAACAGTAAAACAGCTCAGGAGAATAAAAAGGCCCTGTGAGTTTGGCATGTTCAAGCCATTCTTACCAGCACAGGCTGTTGTAAGAAACCCACTGCCACCAATCCCCTCTGCATCCGATTCAATTAAAGCTGCAGAGCCAATATAGTAAGGTCCAAGCAAGATATACTTTCAAGAACTAGACATCAGAAGTTTGCCTCATCATAAGAAATGTGAGAGTTCATTATTCAAAGAGGCATACCAAGAATTGTTCCATACTCAAATGAAGAAAGAGGATTATCAGTAGGTCCCAGCTTTAGAAGACGCAGCCACAGACCCTGCTCATCAAATGTAATTACATTATTATATGCCAAAAATTGTAATTGTCATACGCAAATCAATTAGAATTTTAGTAACGGCCAGACAGTAAGATTCAAGACCATCAATCCTATACTTCTAATTCTCTTGTTTGTAATCTTGAAAACTAGTCAGAAATAAATCATTTAATTGAATGAATATTAACTAAATAGCCCACAGTTTGGTGCACCACATCTAAGCAAACGATGTGGCAGTTGATGGGGATTTAAGCATTGGACAATTCTAAAAGAGACCACAAGATGGCAGGCCAATTTATTGACCGAATTTTTTTTTTACATCTAGTCAATTTTTCTGTTAAGAGAAATGATAATAAACTCCTAGTATAAGGTCATAACCATGCACATCAATTATTTTCATCCCATCTGTAAAACCAATAGTAGATAATGTAGAACAGGACAACAAGAGTTGACAAAAATGTACATGAGTATGTAAATTTAACCGGAAAAAAAAATGTACCTGCAGCTCAACTTTGATGTCCAAAACCATACATTCCCTTTCAGCCTGAATGAACAATATTACACTAGTTAACGAAAGCTCTAAAGTAACCTACTAGATATCATGTAGAAGGAGTATAGGACTTACAGCCCACTCCAATGGAGTTAGGGTTTCTGATTTGGGGTCTTTACCAGTAAGGACAGAAGGTGCGCTGAGAGAGAACCAAGGAAAATTAGAAACAGCAATAAGATGTAATTTAATAAGCCTGCAACTCTATAAAGCAATTTGTATTCATCATATTCAACTTCAGATATCCAACTCTTTTGGCTCCTTTCCAAGCCAAGATGAATGTAACTAGAGTCCAAAATCCAATTAATGCAGTACTCCCAAATGAATGCAAGAGAAGATTTATTACATATACATATATATAGCCACCGTTATTTGCCATATAGAAAAGTACTTGACTGCAAACTAGTCCTATGAGATGTGATTGCCTTTATTCTACAGAAGGAACTGGTACCAAAGGTTTGTATCAATTATTTACTGTCAGAATCCAAGGACAATATGTCTCTATAGTTTCAGACATTTCAAAGAGTCCCACATATGTTACAGCTCTAAAGCAAAATTTCCAGATTGACTGAAAACAACAATAATAAACAAACTGTGGTATTCATCTACAATAGCATGCAATTTATACCTCGCAGATAAACCACTTGCTGCAGCAAGAGTTTGCTTCCTCTTTTCTTCTTCCTCTTCTGTCCTGATGTTTGAGGGAAACCTGTCATAAGTGTATGTGCCACCTGTCCCTAAGAATCCAGAGAAAGGAGATAAAATAAACACCATAGCAAACTCTAACTATCTGAAACATTTGCTTCTCTTTGTATCTCTTGCAATTTTCAATCAACAGCAACATCACAAATTTACCTGATGTTCCCACATCTGTATCTGCAATTGTTATAATCTCAGGCTCAACTGAATTTGAAGGAAGAATTGAAATAGGATTTTGGCCCCTTCCCAGTGCATCTTGTAACTTGTCAAGTAGGTTATTGTTGTTTTCATCAGAACCCAAACCTCTTTCCAGATAATCCATGAAACCATGTGATTCCAGAAATTGTGTCAGCTGTAAATACCAACAAAGAATAAGTATACCACTAGCAGCGGAAGGTCATATGTTAAATTTTGAAAAGCAACACTTATCAACAAATGCAGACCCCTATTTTCATTCTGACCAACAGTAAGAATAGTAATTAAATCCAATTACAACTACAGTGGTAACAACAATTACTAGAATAATGAGTATAGCTATTATATATACCCATAATTAATCAAAATAATCAAAGATCAGGATAGGTGCTGTGAACAAGTATATACCATGGGTTCTGGGGGTTGCTGAGTTGAACGAGAGCGCATCTTCAAGAATGCTTGAACGTTGAAGACATGAGTAGCAGAAAGTTCCTTTGGGTCAAAATAATTTAACTAAATAAATTTCAAAGAATCTACAAATATCAACTATTAAAAACCAGATTCAATTAACATCAGAAATAAGACTTAAAAGTGATGCAAAGAACTTTAAGAACACTAATCTGCACAAGAAATCAAATGCAAAAATAAGAGTCCAAACTATAATGTGGCATACGATGTATAATCTACCCATTTCAGTCTATCAAGGATTTACTGCATGTTAATCAATTAAAGGCATTCTAGTTCATATTCCAAAATAAGCGGAAAAGACAAACATAAAAAGAGTGTATTCTTGGATTGCTTTGAGATTCTGAAGATAATATTATAAATAATTGTCTCAAATATGTGGACCTCTGATTTAACCCTTCAGTGCTTCTGATTATGTGGAGGTAGTCAGGTAGTCAGTTAAGCAAGAAAAAAAAAGGTAATCATTTTATAACAGAACTGCAATTAGACAACAGAAGTGGCGCCCTTACAGGGCAGCGACGATTTATATGGACGAGAAAATGACATCATCCAGCAAATCATTTTACTGAAGTACTTATACAATTAAGGGGAGTGATAAGGACTTCATAGAGATTGACTTGGCACCCAAGCTTACCTATGTTGTAGGTCATGATCCTCTCCCCAAGGTTTGTTGCCAAGTTTAGGATATTGCTCGGATGAATTGAAAAGACCATCCTTCATCAGATCTATCCCCACAACATTGGGATACAATAGCTGCGTTAGATCCTGACGTAAACAGCTTAGTTCTGGCTCAGGAATAGAAGGTATATCTTCTGTTGTTGTGATACGATTGAACTCAAGGTCCACAATAACTACCTAGAGCCATTGTGAATGACAACAAAACATATTGTAATTAGCATAAATATTTAATATACATAATATAAAGAAAAAAATTCGTTATCTTTTCATTTTTACAGATAATTTCCATTTCCACAGTTGCATAACAACATTCATCACTAGCTAGATCATTGATCTACATAAAATATCCAAATAGCAAATTCAACGTCATTAAAAATGTCTTCAAAGTAGAGGAAGTTCTTGGAAAGAGCCAAGAAAATAACTGTTCTTCTATAAAGAATTCGTACAGTGTTTTAGGATCTAAACATTTCAAAAATAAAAAATAAAAAGTGCATACAGTTGTTTTATGTTTACTAAAATAGCTGAAATATAGAATGCATAAACACTACAAATATCTTTTTCAACCCTAATATGTATAAACATTAAACAATGAGGCAGTTTCTTGAAAAGAACTTACACCATCCATTGCTAGAGTAGATGTATCAACACCTGAATGAAGACCCATCATATACGGCATAGGGGCATCAATATAGTCTACTCCACTGAAAAAGAGTAGGAATCACATAAAAAAAAAAACTGCACAAATTAGACAAGAGTCAAATACAAGATGTATCAGAGAAGGTATTCAATGCACAAAGCTACTAGAGAAATAAGGAAGATCACATAACAAATTGGACAAGAAGTCCATCAAGCACAAAAGACCTGTTAAAGCAAATAGAAACCCCACTAAGCCAGCCTACGGCTACAAGAAACAAACTAACTAAGCATATGTCTTGAGCAGCATCTTTGCCAGGGAAACAAAAAGTCGTTGACTAAGAATGAAGCTTACCTGCCACCGAAATGGATAAATTAAATAGCAAATAGCTTCTGATGCAAGGGTCAAAAGGGAATATCTGCCAAAAGTAGGACAAAAAGTTAACTAAAGGATGTGGGAGTACACAGCTGAGAAAGCAAGATGAGAACTTGTTCCAGATTCGTACTTGTGTGACCGGATCAAAATCCTTCTTTCAAGTAGCACGGCTGTGAAAAATTTAATCAAGTTGTCAACGTCTAGACACTGTACCAATGGCTGAAACGATATCTGCATGAATGAAATGTAGTACATGACAACCAAAGTCAATATCCAACAGCAGCAAGAAGTACATTTACACCAGCAAAATGTAGAGGCACACAACTGAGAAGGGAAGAAGAAGTTAGAGGCTGTACATCAACATGGGGGAGCCCATCCTTTGGTGGAGTCTCCACAGAAAGCAGAACATTGTCGATAGCGAACAAAACTCGATCTTTTCCAGGAGTAGGCAGAGGTACATTGGATACCATAGATGCAATGATATCCCATAATGGTTTGCTGTAAATGTTGCAGAAACATGAATGTGACAGGAGTATCAAAAGACCACCAAAACTCACCACTACGAGACTAAGAGATTCTTACCTGCTTCCGCTAGAGGAAAAACAGAGAGCAAACAACTCCTCAAGTACATTTTTAAGTAAACGGAGACTAGGTGACCGCGAAACTAGACATATACATTTGTCAGCAAACGAATTTGCCGGTATACAATAAGCTTCCGCAATATCCTCACTCACTGGATCCCGGAAAGCAATGCAACTAACATAGATTTTTGAACCATCACCCTCTGCACCAAATTACGAACTGCATTTAGACAAGACTATTTGCTTGGCTATATGCACACAGCAATGGCTCTATTCTAAAGAATTTTTAAGCATACTAATCGAAACAACAACTCAATCAATCGATCAAATTTCTGCTAAAGCTTAATCCTAGCCCTAATTAATCTTCATTCTAGCTTCTAAATCGATTCCTCAAGCTTAATTACAGTAAACGACATCGTTTAAGAGCAGAGTGAAGCAAAATAGGCCAGAGAGAGCTCAAGGCATTCATACCAGTAAGAACAATGGGATAGCTCCGCGGAAACGTCGTCGCATCGTTAGCATCAAACCCCGAGGAGTAGAACGAAACGCCAGCTGGCAGCAAACGCTGTAGAAATCCACAACCGGAATTAGAATTAGCCGATTCCGGCGAGAGAGAGCAAAGCGAAAACGGCGGCATTTATTACGGTGGGGAGCTGAGGCGGGGGAGGAGGATAGAGAGTGTGGTTGGCGGGAGGGAACTGGTCGAGCAAAGACGGAGGTACATTTCGGCGAAGCCGTGGAATCCTCTGCCGCCGTCGAGGGTTCGAATCTCCGGCCCGATGCCGCAGACGACGAAGTGCTCGAAGATCTGAGCCATTGGATTGGTCAACGGTCAACGATCAACGATCCTCTCTCTGTCTCAGAGATCTGGTTCCACAGCTAGTCGGAGACGATTTTTTTTGAAATTAGCTAGTCGGAGACGATTGGTTATAGTAGTAATGGTTTTAACTTTTAACAGAAACAGAGTAGAATTCTGGGTCTTCATTGTAACTATTACCAAGTGGGAAGCAAATCACCTCTGCCTAAAAACCTAACGCCAAATCTGTGCCATGAGAATCTGACATATGTCTATAGACTTAACATATGTCTATAGACTTAACAGAAGTTAACACAGTTAAGTTAATTATTTACCAGCTATTTTCTTAACAAAATAAATATAACTTTTATTGATTATGATTATTAATGTTTCACTCTAACTCTTCCGCTTCCATATAGTCACCGTGTTCTTCAAACACCTACATACCCAATTCCAGAATCTAGAACTCCCTTGATTCTTTCAGCCTCTCTCGATCCTAACTACTTCCCAACTAAGCACATCTCTTTCTATAAGTTTTTTAGAAGTCAAGTGGTTTTCTATCTTTAATAGATTTAGGGTCTCGTCTCCCCATTCTTTCTGATTGTCCGGCAAGTTTCTTTCTCTCTCTCTCTCGAAGTCTTCACCTTTTTCATTTATGTTCATACAATTGCAAATTTTGACTGTAATTAGTGTAATCCATGTAGTTTGCTCATTAGGGTAGCTACTGTTTAGCTCTATAGGTAAAGATGCGATGTTTGGGATTAGGGTCTATAGAGAGATTAATTGGTACCAATTTATGAGGTTTGTGATTAAGTTATTGATCTATTTGGAGAATCTGAAGTTATCTCAGTTTAATTGGCTGATTTGTACGTGGTCTAGTTTGACTATTTAGATTGTAGAGTATCTAGGGTTGTGGAGACTTTTGGAGCCAAGGCTGATGGATTTTAGGGTCTGGTGGCGATTGGCGACGGAGATGAGAGGAGCCAACAAAGTCAAGAAATCGATGATGATGAAAGGTAGCAACGTTGATGAAGAAGCCAGGCTTTCTTCGATGAAGATGAAGAACCAGACTTTGAATCACGAGAAAAAAAGAGAAAAGAGAAAATTACCTTTCTGTTTAAGGAAATTACTTTCTTGTCCTTCTGTTATGTGTCTTGACCTAATCGTTTCCTTATTAAGATAGATTTCAGTATTGATAGATATTCTAGATCCTTCGGGAGACTCTATGTAATGCCTATAAATAGGTCTTTCTATCAATAAATGAGTAGACCGTTATTCTCGTTATACATTCTCCTTCAACACGTTATCAGCCCGTTGTTCTAAAATTGAGTTCATAGCCAAAAAAAAAACCCTAACCCTAAAAAAAACCAATATCGGCCGACGACACTTTCAGTATTGGTCGAACCCGAAACCCATCATATAGCCCTTGTTTCCAGGATTCCAAAGCCGCCGGCCTCACCCCAAGAACCGGCCGGAACAATACCGAACCGGTCACCGAATACTCGAACCGTCTGTCTCACTAACGCCGCCGGTTCACGCCCTTCCCGAAGTCTGATCGTCTTCAAATTTTGTCAGCAGTAGCGCGTCCTTGTTACGGTTCTTTGTCAAAATTTCACTGCAAGAACTGGTCTAGAAGTAGGTGAACCGCTCAACAGACCGACGGTAACGCATAAGAAGAAGAAAGAAAAAGTTTTCAAACCCCTAACATCGCAACGCCACAATTGCGCGCCTCTGTACACGCCGTGTTAGGCGATCTTCTGCTACATCTTGTCAACAACAAACCCCCAAGGTTCCAAGCACTTTCACGCCCGTCTCCGAAAGCGAATTCTTCGGCAATCAAAACGAGGTAATTTTTTTCTAAAAGTTGCTGCTTTCGAGTGTTTAATTTCATAGTCGGGCTTCCTAGCCTTCTTCTCCATCCCACCTTTCTTTATAACGTGGGACGATATTGAAGGATTATGACCCCTCATATCAAGTTTGATTAGTGACTTTTTTGTCACGGTATAACTCAAAAAAAAGAAAAGGGAAGAAATCAATTGTGACGGTCTAACAGTCACGGTTTTTCGCATCGATATTGTGACCAATACATCTTGGTTCACGTTCTAATTCCATATACTTGATTTTAGTATTCGAATTCTCAATACTAACTATCTCCCTTGTCTTTTGTAGATGACCGAGCCATCTAGGCCAGAGTTTGAAATCCTTGATGCTCAAGGAAAAGAGTATCATAGGTGGGTGTCGGACGTGACTCACACGTTCGTCGGTAAACGATATACCACCACAATTTTCCCTTCGGATGTTCCCAATACTCCTCCTCCTAGTTTGGAGACCAAAGAAAGGTTCAATCGATGTCTTGCCGCGGAAAAAGCAAGACATCAAGGCACAAAATGATCCGCTCATCATCAATACTGTGAATCCATCACATGAGATTGTCTCTGACTATAGCTATGTCCATGAATCGATATTGAAACCTCTGGGGGGACGCCTCAGAATCAATGTTGATGTCAGAGAACAAAGAAATCTCGTTAAATTACACAAGTGCGCGCATTCTTATGGATAGGTCTTCCATGTATATTGATGATGCTTTTGCTTATTCCGTCGCTCAGGAGATTATTGACAACGATGAAATAGAACCTCACTCTCTTTGCAGAATATCAACGTAGAGCAGATTGGCCGAAATAGAAAGATGCAACCCAGACTGAACTAGACTCCCTATCGAAAAGGCAAGTTTTTGGTCCGGTTGTGCCATGCCCACCAAATGTTAAGCCTGTTGGACATAAATGGGTCTTTGTTCGGAAGCGTAATGAGAAGAATGAAGTCATGCGATATAAAGCTAGACTTGTGGCGTAAGGATTCTCAACGCCCTGGTATTGACTATGAGGAGACGTATTCTCCTGTTATGGACGTCATTACTTTCTGCTACTTGGTCAGTTTAGTAGTGTCTGAAAAACGGAATATGCAGCTTATGGATGTGGTTACCGCATATCTCTATGGGGATCTTGATACAGAGATATATATATATGAAAGTGCCTGACGACCTTTCGTTGCCAACTCAAGTGACTCTAAACCACGGACTGCTTATGCCATCAGATTGAGGCGTTCACTATATGGATTGAAACAATCCGGACGAATGTGGTATACTCGTTTAAGTGATTACTTGATTGAGAAGGGATACAAGAACGATGATTTGTGCCCATGCGTGTTCATAAAAAGAACAAGTTCCGGATTTGCAATTGTAGCAGTCTATGTTGATGATATGAATATCATTGGAAATCTCAATGAGATCAATGAGACGGTTAGCTACTTGAAATCCGAGTTTGAGATGAAAGATCTTGGGAAGACTCGATTTTTCCTAGGCATTGAACTAGAGCATCGAGGGACTGGAATCTTAATACACTAGTCGGCTTATGTCCAAAAGATGCTCAGGCGATTCAATATGGACAAAGCACATCCTCTTGGCACTCTCATGATTACCCGAAGTCTGGATATTAAAAAGGATTTGTTTCGTCCGAAAGATGACGATGAAAAGATCCTGGGAGCTGAAACTCCATATCTTAGTGCGATTGGAGCTCTGTTATATTTGGCTCAGTGCACTTGACCAGACATTGCATTCTCTGTGAACTTGTTAGCTAGATTTAGCTCTGCGCCAACGCATCGTCATTGGAATGGTGTTAAGCACATCTTCAGGTATTTGAAGGTTTCCGAAGTTTCCATTACTTCCTTTCTTTCCTATAGTGAAACAAGAGAGCAAAAGATCTTGTCTGGGATCGGTGGATCACAGCCCTCGGCCTCCCACCAAGAGACTGTGTCGATGCTGCCATAGTCGCGGTTCATGTGCATGGTAGACTAGTCCCCTATCCTGAAACACCAAATAATGTGTTAGTTGGATTTGCTGATGCTGGGTATCTCTCTGACCCATATAAAGGACGTTCCCAAACTGGATATGTGTTCACAATTGGGAATACGGCGATATCTTGGAGATCAACCAAGCAAACCCTTGTTGCTACTTCCTCGAATCATGTTGAGATTATTGCACTACATGAAGTAGTTAAAGAATGTGTTTGGCTTCGGTCTGTAGTGTCTCATATTTGAGAGTCTAGTGGATTACCATCTACTACGGCTGAACCAACTTGCATCTATGAGGATAATGCGGCTTGCATTGAACAGATGAAGTTAGGTTACATTAAGGGTGATAATACCAAACATATCTCGCCGAAGTTCTTTTACAATCAGCAGCAGCAACAATTTTTGAATATCCATGTGAACCAGATGAGTTCTGAGGATAATGTAGCAGATTTGTTCACCAAGTCTCTACCCAAATCTACCTTTGAGAAACATGTGAAAAGCATTGACATGCGTCGTTTATCTGAACTCCAAGATTGAGTTACCAATCAGGAGGAGTTGTTATGTAGACTTCAAGGGGAGTCTACATCACATGTTATCTTCAATTGTAGTTGGTGCATCTTTTTTTCCCTTCGTCCAAGTCTTTTGTTTTGCCCACAAGGTTTTTGTTTTACTTGGCAAGGTTTTTAACGAGACACATCTCATGCACTATCTCGTATTAGGCACGCGACACAAGGGGGAGTGTTTAAGAAAATTACTTTCCTATCCTTTTGTTATGTGTCTTGACCTAATCGTTTCCTTATTAGAATAGATTTCAGTACTGATAGATATTCTAGATCCTTCGGGAGACTCCATGTAATGTCTATAAATAGGTCTTTCTATCAATAAATGAGTAGACCGTTATTCTCGTTATACGTTCTCCTTCAACACTTTTGAAATTATAAATAAATGAGAGTTAACAGAGTTAGTGTTGTATTAGACAAATCAATGACATGTCAAATTCTGATCCGTGGCACAGGTTTGTATTGAGTTTTTGGGTACGTGATTTGCTTCCCAAGTAAGTGTACTCAGCAAATTATTTATATTATATAATATCTAATAAAACCCAACGAAATTATTTAAAATTCCCTCATCTAATAAAACAACATCCCATAAAAACAAACCCAGCAACATCTTCTCCTCTTTTGATCTCTGCTTAACAGTTAGAAACTTAGAACTAATTAGAACCCAATTTTGGGGAGATACATGTTCTAATTGTTCTGATAGGAATGGGTAAGTGGAGAAATTCTATGGTGCTAAATGCTTTGGTTGCAAACATACTTGTGTGAAGACTGTTCAATTGATTCTTCACTTCTTTCAGAAGTGAAGAAAGGTGCGATACAATTAAAATGAAAGTTGATTTGTTGTCTCTGTACTCAAAATGAAGAACTATTGAACTAATATTCAATGAATATAGGGTTACGTTGTTGCATATTCTTTGCTCTAATCATATTCCAATATGAGTTTAAACTCCAGCATCCGGAAACCGTATGAACGTACCGGTAAACAACTGAAAACGTAGTAGAGGACAAATCAATATAATGCTATTACGAAATTGCGAAGGGAATGAAATAGTGTGATTCGTTGTGTTGGATGCCGATGGTTGGCATCGGGGTCGGGTTGTTGGCACCTGAACTATAGACTTGGTTGTTGGCACCAAATTCATTTTGCTGGGTGCAACTATTCTGCGACGGGGCATTGTGGGAAACTGAGTCATTTTTATTTATGTAATTATAATAAAAATATTTTGTTGAGTACATTTAAAAGTTTGCTTGGTACATTTAGCAGCACCCAAATTTATCTGTCTAGTTCCGTAAGCAACTACATGATGATACCATTTGGGTTGGGTCGGATCACCAGCAAAAGTGTGTATGGTTTAAAAATTGGCCTAATTGCAGTTGGGTTAAGTCCAGCTAGTTCACGCACAACTAGCTTGCCAAGCCAACTTATCGTCTTATGTAGGTTATATTTTCAATGTAATAATCTTATTTAGTTTGTTGGATTTCAACAAGCCTTCATCCACATCTATTATTATGCAGCTTAAAAATTTTGCGTAATGCAATTAACAATTTAACTTATGATTCCATCAGTATTGTTGTTTGCATTATGTAACAACAATACACTTGATTAGGGTAGTCAAGAGCAAGTTTCTTTAGCCGGAACTCTAATTATGCAAATATCACTAGCTGGTACATTTTAAGCTTGTGTTCTTTAGTGATCTTCCAAACAATCAAAGATTACAAATCTGTATCTTCTAAGAAAATTTAAGACGGAATCTGCATGCATGATTTGGAGCAGCGCGGCGGGGTTCTCCACTTAGTCCACTGCACTGTGGATGGAAGTCAGGGCCTGAAATGCTATGGAGGTCAGAGTTGCAAAAACGTTGGTGGACGTCGGCGTGGAGACTGATGGACAACCGGCAATGATAGCGGTTCAGCTGCCGGGATTAATGAAGTAGATTGGGGCCAAGATATGTTAGGAGGCCCAGCTACAATCGGGTGCTCAAATCTTTATGAGGCCTAATCCAATTCGACCATTCACCTTTATTTGCTTTAATGCTATCTTGATTTTGAAACTAACACCTAGAAAATTCTAGTATGGCGACATGCTATGCCGATTTCATTAGAAGTCAAAATAGTTGATGTCATCAAGAGCTTTTATAGAAAATGCAACCAGAGAACCTTTTTAACTATTTTACTTTTAGTAAATATATTTTTCCTTCTACTTCTTACCTTCTCTGCTATATAAAATTTTAAATTATTGACGAAGCGTAATAGACTCATATTCATGAATTTGTTTATGTCAATATTTTTCAGCTGAGATCTATCTTCTATACTCGAATTCTATACTCGAAAGTAAACAGTTATTTTTCATTATCATAATTTCGCTCCTTACTAGAACACAATTGTTTTCTATTTGCAAAGAAACTAGAGAAGACTTGTTAGAAGAACAAAAACAGTTGACAATCCTGAAAAATTTTAGGACAACACTTAATAGAGAAGACCTAATTATTGAGATAATATCTATTTGGTTCAAAGAAAAATCTACAGGATTTTAAAGAATATTAGAATCATCAAAGAAACCCTTGAAGTATATCAAGAACCTCTAGATTATCTAATATAGGATAAATTGGTGATTAATCTCGAGGAGATTTCACTAAACTTGAAAAAAATTTCTCTTCGAGTAGATTACTCGTCTTGCGCAAATTATCTCGAGTAGATTACCTGAATTACTCCGATCTTACAGAAAATCAAGATACTGATATATTGTTAGGAAATGAGTTCATCCTACAACAAACCTTCATACAAAAGGCACCCTTAAACCTAATAGGTTTTGAAAAGGGAAACAAAATCTTCTAGACAGAGCGGCTAAAACACGCTAGAAGCATAGTTGGTCCCAGATTTACATCACAATATCAAAAGTCACAACAAAATCATGGTGATATTTGTAAGCCAAAATTTGAAGAGATCTTACTGGTATCAGAGCCTAGCCTTTGGCTGGTGCTCAAAATAAATCTCAAGATGGGAACAAGAATTGAATAAATACTAGAAAAGCTTGAATTTCTAGTACAACAAGTTGATGCGAGACATCAAGAATCTCTAGCAAAAGTGTCTAGACATATAGAATATCTAGAGAGAATTTCAAACATAATCTATCAGTTGACTAAACTAGAAAGCAAAATAGACTATATTTAATCCCTTCCAGAAGAGAAAGAAGAATTATTGGCAAAGGTCAATAGTAAGATAGAAGAGCTTAACTAGTAGTAGGTAAAAATCTTAGAATATGTTCAAAAAATAGCTGGAGAACATAAAAGGCTAAAAAATGAGAGCCAATCTAAGATTAGAAAAACTCATGGATTCAAAACATTAGAAATTCCTCAAGAAATTCTTCACTAGGAACTTTCCTTTTTGAACCAACAATGAGTCCAAGAGTTTTTGGATCCTCAGGACCTCCAAAGCTTAAATATATAAGAGACATGAAGATGATGAGCATCTTTGGAAAGAAGAAAGGAGTACAACTGCTAAACTCCGAAGAATTCGAATACAATGAGTTAGAAAATAATGTCAGGAATTCAGCAATTTCAAAATTCGAATTCAACCAAATCTATAAAAGAGGAAATTTTGATTTGTTGGATAGCCATCAATCCAAAATTTTAGAGTTTACCACTCCAGCAACAACATGAGAAACAAATCTCCTCTAAGTAACACCTGAAGAGGTAGCTAAGGCCCGAAAAAGAAATTATAAATTTATGCACATTGGAGCAGTCCAAGTAGGCATAAAACTACTGGCCATTGAAAGATTAAATTGTTCAGTTCTATGTGTTTTACAAGACAACAGACTGACAGATTTTCAAAAAAGTTTGCTAAGAACTCTTCAAGCATCTTTATGCAATCAAGTTGCATACTTCAACTGCTTCCAAACTTTTCACAAGCTTGAATGATGTTGCTCATTGTTTAAGGCTGAGAGTCAAAACAGATGACACATCCATGAAAGAAGGCATGCAAGAGCTTGCTGTAGTTTATATATAGGATTTACTATAAACTACTGAGTACAACAGTAGAACCAATAATCAAGCTATCAAATATCTCTGGCCTTACTACTGAATTCCTCACAATTCTAAGAAATCATTCGGAACATATTCAGAAGGTTGCTTGGGATGAGGTAACGTTTCCACCAGAGTGGAAACTATCTGGCCCTAAAGAAAAACCAAAAAGTGTGAGGGCAGCTATTAATGAAAATAGGAGAACATAAAACATCAATCTTAAGTTCGAATGACATAGAAAGAAGTGATGCAACCCTCGAAAGTCTAAGAAGTGACAACTCCATAGTACTTAGGAGATGCAACACTTTTAAAGGAACTACTTCTAGAAGTACTACTAGAATTGTAATAAATGATGAATCTATTCCAATATTGGAAGAAGATTTAGAAGAAGAACTTCATAGAGAAGTAAACATGCTAAAGTCATTCTGACTTTATGAGCTTTATGATGAAACAGAAAATTGCAAAGATCCAGCTCGTCTAGAGCAACTGATTGAAGAAATAAAAAAAATTTAATCTTGAAAAGAGAAGAAAAGTCGAAAGAAAAGTTTTTCTTTACCACGATGTCAAAATGGAAAAAAGAGAAAGCTCCCCAAGACATCCACACTACCATTATCAAAATTGGTAGAGATACAAAACTTCCTGAAAGAAAAGGGCCTACGGGAAAGAGATACGACAGAAAATCTCAAAGATTTGTCCCAGAACTAAGCATACTAAAAATGTCAATATCACAGCATGGTAATTGGTTAGATCTAGACAAAGCTCTAGACAAGAGGAAAGCCATAGATGACTGGGTCAATGCTATGTTTATGGCAGCGTGCACAACATATGGAAAGTTTGAGACACAAGACCTACAAACAGTCTTTCAAGCTACTCTTACATGAATGGAAAATTTTTTTATCTTGCATGGAAAGAAACCCAAAGGGTAGAGCATGGCTAGAAAGCATAAAAGATGATAAATCTCCAACAACCTTTGTTTCACTAATCTATGAGCAATTTTGTGGAGATATATCATTTGTTGGTAATAAAGCTAGAGAAACAGCCATAACCAACATATATGCTTTCAAGATATGCAACATGGCTTATTTTGAAGAGTATTTGAATAAGTTTTAAGATTACTACTGCACCATAGGAGATTTGGAGAACATAGATTTGATATATCTTCTATATAGAAAACTCCCAGAGCCATGAAAGACGGCTGTAAAAGAGCATAGATGTCAAACCTCTAGAACGACTCTCACTTGGTGAGTAGCAGAGAGAATTAGAGAGCTGATGAGGGAACAGTGCAAAACAAACATAAAAGCTAAAGCTGCAAAGAAACATCTCAAAGGAGTTGATAATTTCTATACTAAACTCCTAGAGGTTCCAACCAATTGGGGTTGTGAAGAACAACACAAAAGGAGGAGGAAAGAAAAGAATTTTCGCAAATGTTTCGAAGGAAACAAAAAGAGAAATTGGAATTTCAAGAAAAGTTCTAACTGCAAAAGGGAGAAGCATTACCTTAAAAAGAGATTTTTCAAAAAACAAAAAAAAATCATCGCATGGAAAATCAACTTCTTAGGAGTCTAAAAAGAAAAAAACATGTAGATGTTGGTTATGTAAAACAGAAGGACATTATGCTAATGAGTGTCCTAAGAAAGAAAAGAACTTCAAAAGCTCTTTTTGAAGAATATGAAGAGGTCATAGAGATGGTCAACATAAGACCACATGTCTGTTTACTCAGCATGGTCAGAAGAAGATTCTTCAAAAGAATTGAATCTGATTCAGAAGAAGATTGTAACCCTAGAGAACTGGGAAGAAAACACTACAAAAGAAATAGTTTCTTCTTATAGTGTAAAACCAGGGACATTTACCTGTGATTTTTGTCATTGTCTTGAGAAGGATGATCTTCCCATATCATGTGAAAAGTCAGAAAAAACTTATCACAAAGAATGTTTCATAGCTGAAGCAAGAAAGAAAACAAAGAATAGTTTAATAAGTCAGCTTGTTGAACAAGAATATGAAGATTACTTTTATGAGATAGAAGAAAAAAAAATAATTTAAGAACAGAAATTCGAAGAATTAAACTTGAAAGAATGAAATTTGATAAAACCTCAGAAGAGGTAATATCATTCGATACAATTTCAAAAGAAGTAGTATCTGCAGATAAACAAGAGAATACTAAAGAGACTGATACTAAAGAAGTGACAGGAGAAATAATTTGCAAAGAAGAAAAGTGCAATCCTTTTACAGAGGTAAAAAAAGATCTCCCACATCAAAACATACGTTAAGTAAAAACAGTCTCTACAAGCAGATTCAGTAACTACATGGAAATTTGATTAAATTTCCAGGATACAAAAAATATCATTTACATGCGTTTGTAGATACTGGATCTGGATTTATCTTAGCAAAGAAGTTTGCTATACCTGAAGAATATTGAACAATAGATCCAGGAAAAAGTGTCATTAGAAGAACCATAGAAGGAAGACACATTCTCATGGATACAATTGCAAAAAAAGTTAAAATCACTATCGGAGGAGGAGATTTTATCATTGAAGAACTTTGGCGATCAGAAAATTGAGCAGAATCATCTTCTCTCAAAGAGTAAGAAAGCCTTAGCAATGTGTTCTTTCTAGTTCGAGTCAGTGTGAAGTGGTGTGCAGTGTTCCTTTGATTCCAAGTAAGTGTTTGTAATCCTAAGTTATGAGTAACTAAACAGCCTTTAGCTGTTTACCCAAGAGTGAGGCTCTGGGTTTCAATCTGTATTTATGTCGAAATAAACAAATTCTACTTGGTGCCCAATATCCCGTCGCAAAAATATATATATCTGTTGAAGGAAAATACCTTATGTGTGTCTTCGTCAAAGTAACTGACTAAAGTAAATTATGAAATTAGTGATCAAAGGATGTAACCGCTCAATCAGTTATCAATTAGTCATTATGTACGTTGTTATTAGCATTGAATATCGTCATTATGTGCATGTAATTACCGTTGTAATCGACCTCTATATAAAGAGGATCTCTAATGAAATGAGTAGACCATTCCAATTATATTTTTCCTATAACACATTATCAGCATGTAGTTCTAGCCTTAAGTTTTCTAAAGAAACCCTAAATTTCTTTATTTTCTTTTTCTTTGCAGCACACCGCCGTGCATCCCTCCCGAGCACCCAACTCACCTTACCGGCACGCTCTCCCGTGCTCAGCCCACCAGCGACGCCCAACCGAGCCTTGCACGGCCAAGCCCAGCGCGTCTGCCGATCCCTGCACGCAAGCCAGAAAACGCGTCCTCCCAGCCCCGGTGAGCCATCCCCGGAACCCCAACGCGCCTCACTTCCCTGCTCCGGCGAATCCCTGTCCGGCAGCACCTTGTGCCCAAACCACCGACCCAGATTTACTCTAACGCAGACCCGATCGGCCCACCCAAACGCCCTCCGGCCAGCGCCCAACCCCCTTGCTGCCATGGATGTGCGGCTCCGACGCCCAAACTCAGCCCCCACCTATCAACCCGGATTCGACCCAGAAAACAAAAATGGGATTTTACCCATTCTGGTAAATGAGATATTTTACGGAGGTAATTTCATAAAATTACCTTATGGTGAATTTAGATTACTGTTTACTTTCCACATATTTACTCTTTCCTGTTTTAAGGAAATTAAAATGGCAAAACTGAAATGTAATTAGTATTTATGATTTATAATAATGTCATTTATTACTTATTATTTATGGTAAATTACAATCAAATATATATGATTAAATGTGCTAATCACATATGTTATTGTTTTTGCATGTGATTAACCAATTATGACGCGACGATCAAATCATTGATTACGAGAGCAATTGCCATGATGAAAACGGAATTGTGAAGCAACTGATTCACACGCAGTTTATTTGACAAACTAACAAGTATGGTTTCAATTAACGTTACCGTTTTTGTTAAATTTTATTCATGATATTAGGCATGTTACAAAAATATTTTGCTATTATTGTGACATGTTATCATGATATATGCTATGTCAATTTAATTTTATTAAATGATTATTTTATTAGCATGTCATAAATTATGTTGCTATGAAAAAGTAATTTCATAAGCATCACAATGACAAACCTTTAACTGTGATGAAGTGTTTTCACGATGCATCGAAAAATGTGATCATTACGATTGGTGGTCGATCTTGATATCTAATTCACATTCTTGAAAAATTGATTAAACATGGATACCTATTTTATATATATTCACTTTCGTATATGAAGATAGGTGCTCCAACCATTTAACATACTGAACTCAAAAGAAATTGAGTGTCATTATTGGGTTTCTGATGTGGAAATCACTTTTGTGAAAAAAGACTGCATTTCTCATCAACATCTTCTACGACACCAACGATAATGGATCGTCTGAAATGGTGAACGTCAGTGTTTTCTTTGTCAATTATGAAGGCGTAATACCTCATTTGTAATTAGCCTGTTGTTTAGTCTTAAAGAATTATTTTGATTAATGGTTTGGTGAATTAGATTTTCTTGAAAAGACATTTATTTGATCATCGTTGGCTTCTTAATTCGGATTTTATCCTAAGCATTACAGTTATTCGATTTTTATTACTGCACATATACATGGTTCGACAGTAGCATTATAACGATGCAATGAAATGCATCCAACGAATAAAAAGAGAAATTATTAGAATGAAAAGCATATCATTCTGCCTAAATCAAAATATGTCCTAAAGATATGGGGTTTATCTTTCGAATTATATACACTCTCATATACTTAGGAAGGTATCAAGGAGAGATCAGGTGCTTAGTGAGACTACTCATAAATTAAAGTCATTGATGCTCTGTATGCACTAAGAGCTAATCGAACTTTGTTAATTTTTTATAGATATTTGTGCCAATGATTATCATATAAAAATCCATTTTACAACATGATTATTATGAATTTATCCATCCAGAAATGCGGACCATTAAAATAATGTGTGGTTCTGGAGGACGTTTCGACAAACTGGTCACATGTCGATTAATTATTCACAAGAAATGTTGCACTCTTAGCATATACTATACGGGCTCACCACCCTAAATTATAAAGTTTATAGTACCTGACAATGCTAAGAGTTCACATCAAAAGGACTTGATGACTATTGCATGTCTATAAGGATCAATGTATAGTATCTTGTACCCCAAATGCATACATAAAACGGCTTCACATATGCCACTATATCTAGGTACAGGTTATGCACACCAACCTACATATACCTTCTTGGGGTTTCGCAATATTACGCAGCCTTACTTATTCGTTCTTACACCCATTGCTAGCCAATCATTGCGTACCAGTTGGTAACTGGACATAAGTCTGAGATTTACGCATACTTAGTTGCACAACATATGTGCCTACTGTGCCCCCACAGCGCATCCAATAATGGGTACTTCAAAACGAATAAGTATTTATGCTGGATACGGATCTCCAACAATTATCCGCACTTGGAACCCTTGGCAGGCGATCTCTTTCCACTAAAAATTATGGAGTGTCACTTAGATGAGACAGTCTTCCCGTCGTTAGGGGGAGATAAGAAAAATTATTTTTTAAGGGAACGACAGGAATTGTCGTGGTTGCCCCACTTTGTCTCATCTTGATCCCTACATAATCGATACCTTGAACGTAACAGTTTCGATGCCTGATACGTTTATAGATATCGCTGAAGTGACGAGATCACACATGTTAGCTGCAAATGCTTGCAAGGATAAAAGTCCCCAATAAGGGGCACATCGCTGCAGATAGAGGCGATGCAACCACACTTAGTGGAGGTGTGGTTGAGGCCGTGGCTCCTTAAGGGAATATGGGGAGACCACTTGGTTCGATCAATACTTGCCTAAAGGAATTGGGTAAGTAAGGCACAACCTCATCAATGTAAAGAATCTCTCTCATGAGATTGTCTCTGATTACAATTATGTCCATGAATCAATACTGGAGGACGCTCCGATGTTTAAAATGATTCCAGAGACAAAATCTCAACAGATTACGAGAGTATATACACATTGATAATTCACACTGTTGCTCAAGGAATCATAGAGCACGAAGGTATCGAACCACTCTTTGTTGAAAAATGTCAACAAAGAGCATATTGGCCTACATAAAAATGCGATCCAGGAAGAGCTAGATTCTCTGACAAAGAGACAAGTATTTGGTTTGGTAGTGCTAACCTTACCAAGTGTAAAGCCCGTAGGATATAAATAAGTCTTTGTTATAAAGCGTAATGAGAAGAATGAAGCCCTAAAGGACAAGGCTCGCCTTATGGTGCCAAGGTTTCTTGCAACGCTCTAGATTGACAACGAGGAGAAATAATCTCCCATAATGGAAATGCAGCTCATCGATGTGGTTACTACTTATCTCTATGAGGATCTTGATTGGGAGATATCCATAAAAGTGCCCGATGACCTTAAACTATCCAACTCAAGTAACTCTAAACCACGGAGTGCGTTTGCAATTAGAATTGAAACGCTCACTGTATGCAAGTGACTACTTGAGTGGAAAGGGATACAAAATGATGAACTATGCCCCTGCGTACTCATAGAGGAAAAAGTTCCGGATTTGCAATTATAGCTGTCTATGTTGATGATATGAACATAGTAGGTACTCTTAATAAAGTAAGAGAAACCACGAGCTATATGAAATCTGAATTGAGATGAATAATCTTGGGGTCTCGGTTAATAACGAGTTTGTGGAATACTAATCCACTAGTTTGCATGTGTCCAAAAGATTCTCAGGCGATTTACATGGACAAAATGCATACTGTTAGCACTCCCAAATAATCCGTCGATGTTTGGATGTAAAGGAAAATCCATTTCGTCCAAAGGAAGTTGATGAAGAGTAGAGAAATGAAAACTCTTCTCTAAAGTGCAATAGGCGCAATATTGTACTTAGCCCAATGAACACGACCGAGTATTACATTCTCATTTGAACTTGTTCAAGCGCCAATGCAGTGTCATTAGAAGATATATAAAGAATGTATCTTGATACCTAAATGAACCATTAACTTGGGTTCATCCTATCCCTATAGAAAGACGAAAGGGAATGCAGATGGAACTGCAACCCTCTACATCAAAACCTCAAACGACGCTTTGTTTGGGGTTCACTAATGTCAGGTATCTATGGCCAATAGGTCGTTCCTAAACTGGTTATGTAATTGTCATTGGCAACACGACGATACCTTATGAGAAACATTAGTCTCTCCTTAAGGTTCAAGTAAAGCAAGGTCTGAGGACAATATGACAAACTTGTTTCTCAAATCACAATCTAAGGCTATATCTTAGAAGCATGTGAGAAACATAGAAATGCAAAAAGATTCCTAGCTCCCTTAACTGATGTAAGGATCAAGGGGAGTGTAGACTTCAGGGGGAGTCTAACACACATACACTATCATAGGTGCGTTGTGCTCTTTTCCCTTCGACCAAGATTTATTTTGTCCCACTGGGTTTTTTTATTTGGCAAGGTTTTTAATGAGGCAACACCCCATGCACCATTTTAACTTTGACTTGACACAGGGGGAGTGTTGAAGCCAAATACCTTATGTGTGTCTTCGTCTCTTCGTCAAAGTAACTGAATATCGTCATTATAAAATTAGTGATCAAATGATGGAACCGCTCAATCAGTTATCAATTAGTCATTATGTACATTGTTATTAGCATTGAATATCGTCATTATGTGCATGTAATTACCATTGTAATCGACCTCTATAAAAGATGATCTCTAATGAAATGAGTAGACCATTCCAATTCTATTTTTCCTATAACAATATCTTGATAATAAGTTATATTTTTGTACTTTCTCTGTTAGTTATGTTATCTCTGCATTTTAATTAGAACCATTCTTATTTAGACAGCAGTGATTCCGCCGTACCCAGTAACTAGGTCGACCATAGGACTTTAGGTGAATTTTTGACATGTTGAAGCTAGTTCTCTTTAAGAGTGTTTTTAGTTATTTACGAGTAATAATAATTTTATAGTAAAAAACAGTTACATAAATCTCTAACAAGTTATCTATTGTCCATTTATTATACATATTATAAAATAATAAAAAAAGCACTCATCCATGTGCTGCATGATAGAACACATACCCAAATAGGGTCCATACTAACCAACTACATTTCTTGATTTGTAAAAGTGTTTAACATCCTTTTTTCGTGTTTAACGGTCCTACTCTCCAGTCGTGTTTAACATCTTTTTTTCGTGTTTAACGGTCCTACTCTCCCAGTCTCTATCCAGAGCGAAGCTTCGCTCTGGAATTAATGTGCGAAGGTCCTTATTTGACTCACTTTTCGGTCATATTTTTCGATCATACCCGGTCAGTGTCGAGATACATATCGTATGATCATTGTTATAAAGTTTCATTCATCCATTTGGTGACCGTTTAAGCCTCCATAATCATGATTTACTCCAACGGTTCTACTTGGACAGATTTTGTTCTATTAATTTATTTTATCTGATTCGGTGTGCAAACGATCACCAAACTGGATGAAACTTTGTAAGGATGATCATATGATATGTATCTAGACACTGACCGAGTATGATCGAAAAATATAACCGAAAAATGAGTCAAATAAGGACCTTCGCACGTTAATTCCAGAACGAAGCTTCGCTCTAAATATGGACTGCCTACTCTCCAGTCGTGTTTAACATCTTTTTTTCGTGTTTAACATCCTACTCTCCAGTCCACACATTTTTCTGTGCAGACCAAAAAACGTGAACCCAAAATTTTCTTACGGCTGCGTCATCAATAAAAAGAATAAATTAACAATGCATATCACGGCAAAGGCCGAATAATTTATTCCTCCCAACGCTCAGCCATCTCTGCTTGGAGCAGAGGATTGGATCCATTACTATAAATGAGCTGAGCTTGTCATCACCCATACTTCCCCATTATTTCCTCTCAACTCCACACAGTCACACAGATCAGAAAGCCAGAAACAATGAGTCCTCCAACAATGATAGCCATCCTCCTGGTTCTCCTCGCATGCCTCTGGTCACTCATCTCTGCCTCCTCAAAATCAAAACACCAGAAACTACCACCCGGCCCTCGGCCACTTCCATAATCGGAAACCTCCATATGCTAGGCAACCTTCCCCAACCAACCCTCCAAAACTTGGCCAAACAATACGGACACATCATGTCCATTCATCTAGGCAATGTTCCTGCCATTGTTATCTCCTCCCCAAAAGCCGCCGAGCTATTCCTCAAAACAAATGACACTAACTTCGCCAGCCGGCCAAAAATCCAAGCCTCCGAGTACTTGTTTTACGGCACAAAGGGCATGGCCTTTTCCGAATATGGTCCCTATTGGCGCCATGTGAGGAAGATCTGCACGCTTCAGTTCTTCTGTCCTGCAAAACTGGAGGCTTTTGCGCCGCTGCGGACGGAGGAGCTGGGAGGGCTGGTGGGAAAGCTGAAGAGAGCTGCAGAGGAAGGTGAGGTTGTGGATGTTAGTGAGAAGATTGGTGAGATGAATGAGGACATAACGTATAGGATGGTGTGGGGTGTAAAAGGGACGATAGGTTTGATCTGAAAGCCATTGTTGAGGAAATATTCTTCTTGGTTGGGGCTTTCAATATTTCTGATTTCATTCCTTCCCTCAGTGCATTTGATATTCAGGTTTGCTAGCTTCTAATCCCTACTCTTTCTCTTCGATCATTCATTTATGAACCGATGCAAACCTACAATATAGTAGCTCCGGCTAAATGTACTTTTAGGATGATGTTATTCACACCTTATTTTCTTAAATTGCATTGATAATTTGATATATGAATCGGATCGGAGTTGGTCTACTTTTACATGTATCAAACACTAAATTATCACAAATTTCATATATATCATCCCCACTACCTCTTCAAGCTTCTTTGTCTCTACGAACTACATTAGGATCAACAACAACAATCTAGAAGTCGAATATAGGAAACTATGTTCGTGAAAGTAATGTGAGATGGCCAGTAGTGACCAGTGCAGTTGTGCAGAGTCGTATTTTGCTAGCTGCTAGGTAAAACAATCTTATTATAAAAAAACCAAATTGTCAATTCAAGCGGATTTCCTTTTCTCGGGGCAGCTAGGCATATTATATTTTTATTGATTCTTTTTTAATTTTTTTGGTAAGAATTGATTTTTATTTTTATTTTTATTAAGGGTAATGCTATTAACACATCATATTTTGCTATTTACACACCCCTTCATGATGTGGACCAATCATAAAGTAATTTTAAAGGGCAATTTAGTAAACATAATCAAATTTGTAGTGTTATGAAAATGCATGAGATGTGTGAATAGCAAAATAAGGTGTGTTAATAGCATTACTGTTTATTAATAGTGTTGGTAATATATATTTAGTGAGCCATATCTCCTGCATATTAATTTATATTGTTGACGGGTACAGTTTTGATTGATTCAATTTGTTGCCTCCTGCTGAAGTGAGCAAGGTAGTCTTTTTCATGGTGATCAAATCGTGGAGTATCATATAATTTTCTATGTTAATTATGCTTTCATAATTTGAAAAAATTATCAGGGATTAACTAAGCGATTGAAGAAAGTGAGCAAGACGGTCGATCAACTCTTGGACAAGGTAATTGACGATCATGAACAAGCTGCAGAAACCAAGGGTGGAAAACAAGGCCAGCATGAGGACTTTGTAGACGTGTTGCTTTCGTTTACGAACCAACCGTTGAATCCGAATGATGAGCAAGTTCATATTCTTGATCGAGAAAATGTGAAGGCCATCTTACTTGACATGATCACGGCGGCTTTTGATACCTCAGCCGCATCGATTATTTGGAGCCTTGCAGAGCTCATGAGGCATCCAAGGGCCATGAAGAACCTCCAAGAAGAGCTCCAAACTGTGGTTGGTATGGACCGAATGGTGCAAGAGTCTGATTTGCCCAAGCTGGGTTACTTGAATATGGTGATCAAGGAGAGCTTCAGACTACACCCAGTTGCACCCTTGCTCGTCCCACATGAATCCATCAAGGACATTACAATCGATGGATACGACATACCGAAGAAATCGCGACTTATAGTGAATTTCTGGAGCATTGGAAGGGATCCCAATGTTTGGTCGGGAAATGTTGAGGAATTCTGTCCGGAAAGGTTTACGAACAACAACATAGACCTCCGGGGACATGACTATCAGCTCATCCCATTTGGGACTGGCCGAAGAGGGTGTCCGGGTATGCAATTAGGGCTAACCACAGTTAGACTAGTTCTGGCACAGATGGTGCACTGCTTTAACTGGGAGCTCCCAAATGGCATGCTACCACAAGACTTGGACATGACAGAGAAGTTTGGTTTGACAATGTCAAAGGCCAAACACTTGCTTGCCAGGCCTACATACCGTCTTATTATGTAGCTTGTTCATCCATCTGTTATTTGAATAAAAACTAATAAAATGCTTTCTTCAGTACTATTGAAAGCACAATTGGCAATTTCTCAAACATGATTGAATATTGTGAAAAACAAACAAACTATAAACACAACCATTTAAAAGTAACTATACCATTAAAATCTGTGAGCATACTCTGCTTAATGTTACATAACCATCTCAACAAAAAAAGAAAAAAAATTGCTCGAACTAGACTCAATTGTTCACTATGAGAATCCACCCATCCGTCAAGAAAAAATAGCACCTAATTTCCGAAAACAGAGCATCATTCCGCCCACTTGTCTCGCTCATGGTTTGTCTACAAAACAGAAAATGCACACTTTTAAGACCACATGCGGTTTAACTATTGTCAATCAGTCAACAAGACGTACACAAATATTGAATCAATTCATGAATCTAATCTGTGAGGCATTTCAACTGAATAACACACAATCATATTACACAACAATAAAACAGCTCAGGAGAATAAAAAGCCCCTGCAAGTTTGGCATGTTCAAGCCATTCTTACCAGCACAGGCTGTTGTAAGAAAGGAAAACAGAAAAGACCAAGAAATAAAGAAATTGCAAACAAATCATGTGAAAGATGACTCTTCTGCAGTATTTCTTACCAATTTACTGACAGATTTAAATCCATCGACATGACTGCATCTGCTGCCAAAAGGATGAATCCTCCTAGTCCAGCCTGATTATCGAATCTGAGATGGAGAACATAGCAATCCTGAAGCATCTGCGCCAACCATTGCAAGATCACAAACAGTACAGAGCTTCCCTTCTTGGCTTGGCACAAACCGTGAGCTACAGTAAGGGCAAGAGACATCCTTCTGTCCTCGGTAAATTGGTACATACGTTGCCCCACAAGTGACAAATGGATTTCTGAAGTCATAGTTCAGTTGAAAAGCATCAGTCATATTCTTCTCTGCAGCCTGCAGCACTTGCCTGGCTAACTTTGCCTGATTCTCAACAGTGGGGTTCGTCTCCAATAACCGTCTGGCAAAGTTAGCTGCAGTGGCAAGGTTCTTCGCCTTGTAGCAAGCTGTCATCGCACTTTGCAAGGCAAGCCTTAAGTGAGGCAATTGAAGATTGCAGTGTGTGAAATAAGCTGCAAGCTCCTGCTGACGTACTGGCGGATCATCTCTTATTTCCCTTCTCTTCAGCTCCATTTGCAATCCCAGAACATATTCCTTGACTATTACAATTAACTCTTTAACTTCATCAACTTCTCTCCTTGAATCAACAACAATCAAAGGAATTGTATGAAGAATGCTAAGAAAGAACTTGAGAGCATCAGTGAACTTCCCAGCAGAAGTAGCCTTGTAACCAGCTTTGAGCTTCTCTTCTAACTGAGAAAAATTGAACACAAGTGCTGGTGGGTTTCTCACAAGTGGTGTGGCAGATTCATTCCACCCACGCTCAACTGCTAGTGATATCACCGGAGCAGACGAAAATGCCCGTAGATAGCTATGGCTTCCAGAGTGAAGATCGAGGAACAATTGCCTTAAAGGAGTGAAGTTTTTAATCCCAAGTTGCCTGTTCAGCAACCGCATCGCAGTATCAAAATGGCCTGCAGCGGCATGCTCAGCAGCAAGAGATGATCTCTGGATCCAGATCTGGCTTACAGGCATGCCGGTAGTTGGAGCGGCAAAAACTGATGAATGGGTATTAACAGAAGCCCTAGGTGTGTCAGCTTCAGGGGGGAGCTCCAGATCTTCAAGCTCCCATCCTACCTCTCCTTCATCTTCTCCAGGCATTTCCTCACCTTCCAAACCTGGAGGGACAACTCCATTTTGTAACGTATCAACATCATCCAAAGTCTCCTTAGCCCAGTCACCAGCAACACTGTCATCCTCATCAACCACATTGCCCCCATCAATATTATCCAACTCACCTTCAAACATACCTCTCATTACTGTGAGAAGTGGCCAATCACTACCACAAATAATTGGTGTCGGGGGAGTCAAAAGAGTCGGTGGTGCTTTACCCTCCGGCAAAGTTGGAAGATTATCCCCCAACTCAGATGCTAGCCTTTCAGCAACATCATGCAGCCCATGAGTTTTCGCTGTAATATAAGCAAGGGGCAAGTGGCCAACATTCTCTAATATCTTAATACGCTCCTCAACATTCCCCAGATACAGTGCATTGTGAAACTGACCCATGACATCATTCTTGACCTCAGCAATTTTCAGCATCTTGGACAATTTCTGTGTATTACCATTTATGAGATAAAGGAAAGACAGCCTTTCAAAATTTTTGGTCCTCTGGTAGGCAAACTCTACAATACCTGCATTATTTACCAGGAACAGATATTCAGATAGAAAGCACAAAAAAGTGCACAAAGCGTCATGAAAATAAGAGCTTTACAGACACCAGCCAAAATACATAAACACAAAACAATTGAACAATTATGTCACAGCTGTGTTCCACTGTACCTGCATTGCCCTGTCGAAGAGCCTCCACACCCAACCTATACCAGTAATCTTTTTCATCAATAGCTGTAGCAGATTCAACCGCTATTTGAATATTCCCACTCTCTAACGCCAGATTGAATCGCGTTCTTTCATCTTTCACAAAATGGAGAGCAACTTCAGGGAACCCCTTTTGTTGCAGATAAGCTATCATCGCCTGCCCACAGAGCTTTGAGCTCCTAATCATGCTCATGACATGGTCATATCTCTTCTTCAAAAGAGATAATTTAAAGATGTATTCTGTGGCATCAATAACTATGGCCTTATTTTTCCCATCCCGATCCAAGCAAAAGATGGTATTTCCAGAAACTTTCGTAATGTAGATAGGAACATCAAGGGTTCTTATTATTCCACTATCTCCATTAGGTAGACAATACTTGATATGATTCAGGGTTGAATAAATGAAAACACCTTTGTCATCCCAACCACCACTCTTTACACGGATTGTCTCATGAAGAGTGCACTGGTGCACAAGCCTCTTGCTAGCAATAATTATGGCATGTTTGCTCAGCAAGGCAATACTTTCCATGTCGTTAGACCAAACAACATACTTGATGAAGGGGGTTTGAAGTTCACCAAGAACAGTCCGCTGCTGGAGATCAAATATAAACACTCTGTCGTCTGACCTGCACAGCAAATTACCTGTACCTGCGTAAAATATTGCATCAGCAGCAAAAGGAAGGGGAGTCTTTTTGACAACTTCGTTCTTCAAATTCTTTACCAACACAGAGTTGCTGGTTTTCTCAAGCACAGCAAACCTATTCCGTGCTACAAACACAGCTGAACCACCAACACCTCTCTTAGCATCTTGAGTACTGTCACCCCTTGTAATGCTGTCTCTTGGTATGAAATACAACTCATAGGATCCCCCGTCCAAGTCTGAGCAAACAAGAACGGCATTTTCTGAAGGACTGTAAGAAAGGGTCCTTGGGCTTTGATTTAAAGTGATAGAACCAGGTCGTCGAATTGGAATAACTTGTGTATCTCTTTGGGTTGAAAACTCATAGTACTTCAAAAAGCGGTCTTTAGCATAGAACAGAGAATCACCACTGACGGCAAAGGCTGGTCTTTCCCTCTCTAACTTAAAGACGATCATCCCACTGTCATGACCTGCTGCTAATAGATTCATTTCAGGGTGAGATGAAAGAATCCAAAAGCGATCATGCTCTCGTCGGAAAGTTTGAATTCCAGTTCGCTTTGTTACATCCCAGACACGGATACTTTTGTCCTCTGAGTTGGATACGATTATATCCTGCTTAGCATGAAACATTACACATGAAACATTATTCATGTGTCCTCTCAACGTGTCCACTTCCCAAGCCTTGGTATCTGGAAAACAGGGTGAACAATTCAAATCAATAACTAGAATATTCCAGGCATTAGAATGATTACCGATTACACAGCAGCAGTACAAACTTTGGTTTCTAAAAAATCCGGCATTCCTACGGATTACAGACACGCATTATGGATTTCTATAAAAAGCATCATCTTTTTCATTAAGACAAAAGCCCATTCTGGTTGAACAAAACTCGAACTATATGGAAGATACACTTCCTCTGATACAACTTAAGAGGGTAATAATTGACAATACATTACTCAACCGAACTAATAACTTGGTACTATAGGTACCCCCACCACCCCCAATCTCGTAAGTTCCTTTCTTTCACCGTTCCACTCACCTCAAAGTTCAAACTAGATACAAAACTTGCAAGAAAGAAAAGTGATACATAAAATTGTAAAGAAGGCATGAAATAAATCTGCTTGAGACGAAAGCAAGAGAACCAAACTGTTCATTTTTAGATACGAAGTCAACGAGAATATGCAAAGTAGGTGCCAAAGAGCTACTACCCTACTAATCAATAGTTAACTGTCTACTATTGCTACCAGGAACTGAATTTACAAAGGTGGCTTCCTCATTAGTGCAGAAAAATTAATAAAGAAGAATGCAAAAATAGCAGTTCATACCATTCATCCGCCACAATTTAACTTGGCGATCATCTGCTCCTGAGACAATGAGAGGCAGGTTGGGGTGGAATGAAGCCCAATTGACACCTCGGTCATGCCCTTCCAATACATACTTAACAACAGCATCAACACCACCAAAAAGATCTGTGTTCATCTGACTTAGTCGCAGTATGTCATCTGCTGGGGAGACAGTCTTCTTTTTCAGAGAACCAATATCCCAAACACGGACAGTCTGATCCAAGGAGGCAGATACGACAAGGTCTTCTTTAGGATGGAATGAGGCACACATAACGTAATGATTGTGGCCTGTCAAAACTGAAATACAAGTGCGGGACTGCCAGTTCCATATGCGAATAGTCTGGTCATCACTGGCACTCACAATCCATGGGTACTCATGGTGAAATTGCACAGTACGAATATAATCTAGATGCCCGAGAAGAGTAAAAAGACATCTATGCATCTTGTAGTTCCAAACTTTAATCTTGTAATCATCCCCTGCAAAACACAACACAGATTGATTAAAACACAAACTGTACCATCTACAAAATGATGATCTTTTATAAAAATAAAAAATTAAAAAAATTAAAAAAAGTTAAAAATAAAGAACCTCAATCAATCCCCAGGGGCAGATGAATTTGTGCAAGAGCAACATGGTATTGACTAATCAAGGAAAGGTGCTCGTTTGACAAGAAACTCATACTTGTTTGATTTAGTTGCATTGGTAAGCTATTTTTAACTATAAATACCATATAGTTTTCAAAAGCAGCTCTTACTGGATCTGAAAGTATTTAAGCAAAAACCCAGCATTTACCAAAAAAATGTGAAAATAAAACTGGCTTTAAACCTAGATCAATCATGAGAAGGTGTCCAAGGGAAAGGAAAAAAAAAAATAGTTCATTTGTTTACTAATGCAGCCATCATCAATATAATTGCTTATCCTATAGGGGAAAAAGTCAATAAAATTGCTTACACAATACAAACATCATATGGAATCTGAGATCTGATAGACTTCTATGGATAAACGCACTTGCAAAATGGTGGCAATGTAAGGAAGCATTCCTTAGTGTCTCTTACACTGCAACTAAAATCTATCCCCAATAAGTATTTTAAAATATTTTTGAAAATGTTAAATCTCCATGGATGGCTATTTCTGATAAGGAACAAATATATTGCCTCGATATGATAAACCACTCTACTCTCTACAATTGGTACATTAATAAATCATATACTCCAGCATTGCACTTCAGCTCAGTCTATGTCCATTTCACATTCTCTTGGCATCCAACTCGATATATCTCTTTCATTTATCTAATTACAGTTCTCTTCAACATAGATCTATATTATTTGCAAACGACAACCAACCAAATCAGGATACAGAAACTATAACAAACAACTGCACGCACATATCAAAAGTCGTCGAAAGCCGAAAATACATAATGTATGGACAAAATCTGTACCTCCAGAAACAAACAGAGGCTGAGATTTGTGGAAATGGACACCGCGCACAGGACCGTCGTGCTCATCGAACCGATCAATGAGAGTTCCCATACGGTAGTCCCATAGCTGGATCACACCACTGTGCAGACTCGCGAGGATCCACGGCCTCTTAGTGTGGAAGCTCAGTCCCTTCACTCTGTTACTCTTCGTCTCGAACTTGGTCAACATCTTGACCACCGGCGATCACTGCAAAACCACATCAAAATTCACCACCGCGTCAACAAAATCCACAAAACCAAATCGAATCAGTTTGCTCTAGCAAAACGAACAGGTAGCTCATCACAAATTTCGATCGTAAAACGCGAAACGAAAAGAAGGGAGCAGATCTGAATCGGAAACCTAGCGAAGAAGAAAAGCGTACCTTAGATCCGATCAGTGGGTGAGAGGATCCAAATGAGTCGCAAAATTTAACTCCAGAGGCAAACTGTGATGTGGTTCTCTGTATTTATATGCAGTCTGGGTTTGTATATAGGGAGAGAGAAAGTGCAGGGTGAAGATTAATGGAGCGAGATAGAGAGAGAGAGAAAGTGAAAAAATAATAATAAATTAGGGACGGTTGAATTTATAGGATAAGAGAAAAGAAACAGCGAGTAAATTTTTGGTTCGATGAATGGGATTACAGTGGCCGTCGGACTGGTTTTCAACGGACGTGATTGTATTTGATTACGCGTCCGCTTAATTGACTTTAGTAGTAAGTCTTCGAATTTTGAGATGAACCAAAAACTCTTCATGGCAGGCCGGGTCTCTCGGGTCGAATCCATTGGGCCTTGTGTGGGTTATCCAATAGAATTAAACCTTTATGGGCTCTAGGATGACTTACTTTAGACCACCGGTTTAAATGTTACAAAACTACCGCTAACTACGCTTGGGCCCATACATACGAGTTTTCTTATAATAAGGCCTCTATGTATGGGCATCTTGGTCGAATTTTAGAGGACACTACACCATCAAGAAAGAGATCGTCGATCTCTGCCCCGATCACATTTGTAAGCTCGTCAATAACTGCACCGGCCAGGTTTCTGGTCACTTTTGCTGGAAAGGCCTTCGGTGGACTGTGGCAGTAACGAGTTGGAGCCTCGCCTTGGTCCGAAACTTTGCGTGACAAAAGTTCTTCGGGAATTGGGATCCCACATTGTTGTAGTCCTACTCGATTTATGTCCCAATTTGTTCTTGGGTTACCAATCCACACTCCTGAGGAATAGCTGAATAGGATGTGGCACTTGCACATAGCATCGGGCTGAAATTGCTAAAATAGAGGCTCTTCAGTAAGTGCACATATAGGTACATTTGATCCTTTGGAATCAAGAGAGCTCCATTTGAACTGAAAATTGCAAGATGCCAACATGAAAATCATTACTTAAAGAAACTTTTCCACTCTGTACATCAAGGTCCATCAAGGTCTTTCTGTTGTATTGTAATATCATGTAAAATTAAGTGCGACAGTAATCAATAGATATGTTATCAATGAATGCTGTCGTATAAACGTTTTGTTGTGCTTAAGAAGGCCATAGATAACTGTTCATCAAAATTTCAACCACTGTGGCATGTAAGAATACTATTGCGAGTGTGAAAATGTACTACAAATCAAAATGATGACAGGTTGCTCAGTGGACCAAAGAACCTCTGCGTCTCAAGTAAGACATTAGATACAGCAGAATTGTACACGACATACAAAAGAAATAAAATAAAAAAAGGTAATACTTTGAACAATATCAAATCTAGGACAATAGCTCACTAGTTAGACATCATGGCATCACTCGACTGTAGTGCTTGGGTGGCAAAAGACCTTACATCAACATCGGGGTCTTCACTGAGTTCAACCAAACAAGGACGTATCATCTTCTCCACCACCTGTGCATTAAAACATCATTAAGTTGCATGTCTATTACAAAGGACTTCAGCAGTAAAATTTTCAGAATATGCATTGTCAAGGTACATGAATCAGTCTTCGATCTCATACGTGTTTTTATTTTCTTATGCGGAAGGCATCATTTGTACACATGGCAATTCAGTAATTATCTTATCTGACCATTTCATCAGAGTATAAATCTCCATTCCATCAAACTCGCATGATAAATGCAACTACATACGTTAACCCTCCCGGAACATGATTGGTGAGTAGTAACCACAATTATACTTAACAGTTTTTCTCTTCGGATTTTAACTCGTAGGGCATGCAAGAACTGCTGAAAGAGAATTTTAGGATATGCAATAATCAAGTAGGACATGCATATTTAGCAAAAACCCTCCCCTTCAATACAATTATTATAGCATTGTATCTTTTGAAAGAGAATTTTAGTACTGTACTTTGAATTTTACATGCCTGTGCACAGACAGTATATACTTACCGATTGATCAACTATAGGAATAAGTGACTGCAACACCTTGGCAACATTGAACTTGATGTTTGGTACCCTAAAGGAAGCAATTATCAGCATAGTTAAATCAGACAAAAACAGAAAAACTAAATTTAATAGCTCGTAATATTTACCTATCTTTTGATGCAGTAATAACAACTGGTAGAAGCTTAGAACAAGTGATTTCTGATCCCAGAACAGGGGCAAGTAGGGAAATTGCATGTAGAATGGTCATCCGATACAAATAGTGGGGGTTGTTAATCATGTCCAAAACCTACCAAGAGATTGCCAAATTTAAATAAGACTAACAAATGATTCAACATAAAGATGCCGAACTAGCCCTTGGTACAAGAAAACTACAAACCAAGTCATAGCTACATTTTACTCTTAAATAAGAATAGAAACCTGTGGGACTATATGCTGCATGGCCCATTCAGGGCCAAATTCTTCTGCAAGGCGCTTCACATTATTAGCCGCTGCATCACGTATTGAGTAAACCTACCATCAACAACAATTTTGTCAGTAACTAAAAAGATGTCTCCCTCCATATACTGCATGACAGGTTTCTACCAAGTCAAGATTTAAACCAGAGGCAGTCATTGACCACCAGATAAGATTCCCATGTATTTTCTTCTTAACAAGTAAAACAATATAAGGTAGCATAATATTTTCTGATGATGAAATAGAAAGAACAAAAAGCAGAAGCATCAAATCCTTTTTCTTTTTGGCTTTTCTGAAAGCAATAAGATGAGATGTTGACACATTACTAATCAATCTCATAGCTGCACAAACCTTATCGTTTAACCACTGCATGCAAAGAGATCCAAGCTTATCATCGAAAAACCCTACACCCAACTGACTTGCCAACAAAGGGATATATTCTATTATTGCAAGCCGAACCCTCCAATGTCTATCCTCTGCAAGTTCCACAATTGCTGGCAATAGAGACTGGGACAGCAGATCAATTCCAATTACCTGCAACAGGTTAATTAACAAAGCTCAAATTTAATAGGATAATATTAACCAATATCCTCAAGTCGATAATCTGTTCAATAGTTTTAACACTGGTTGTGGGTAAAACAATATGAACTAAATGAGACAAAACTGTTGGACTGAAGCATACAGATCGATACAAATAGAAAACATTCAACGATACCTGGTTGACTTGATCAAGCTTGCTTATAATGTTCAGCCGGACATCTGGAAACTCATCTTTGAGAAGAGAAAGGAAAATGGGGAGCAGTTGCTCTATGGTTGCATCCTGCAACAAACCAACAGAAAATGTATCAATATAAGGATCAGGAGAGCATGGTTACTTTTATGAATTTAATAGAATCGTCAACAAAAGATTCTTGCCTTTCCTAAAACTGGTGCCATTCCCATTATCACTGAAGCCAATGCAGAGCGGACGTGCTGGGATGAATCTGTTGACAATTCCTATAGCAGGCAAACTTCATAAGTTGTAGAGCTAAAGCCACTTATCGGAGCTGCATCAACACTAATAAAAAAAACTATTGAGATTTAGAGAAACTATAAGCTTACCTTTACAAATGGTAGGATCTGCTGAATAGCAAGTTCTGGGTCCAAAATTCGGCAAAACTTGGTTACTTTTCCCGCAGCAGCAATTCGTACTTCAGCCTCATTATCGCGAAGAAGACGAACATAGGCAGGCACCAGATCTGACCTAAAAAATGTTAACGTCACAAGAACAACCAATTAGAAGTCAAAGTGACAAGTTCTCAAACTATTACTAAGTTCTTGGCTCAAATCAGAAATATAGATATAACGAAAAATATTGTGTAATGGTCCAACTTGAATATATATAGACAAAAAATGTAACTTTTCAGTTAAGGAAAATAGAAAGAAATGTATGGTAAGAAAGCTAGTCATGCACGGTATATTTTAAGAAGTCATAAAAATAAAATTAAAAAAAAAAAACAGGAATAGATAGAGAGATCAGACTTTATACTCGCAGTTATAGAATTATCACATTCAAGAAACAAAACATGGAAAAGGACTTCCGAATGACATAATTGATTACCTGGTGGCTTCTGGACCAACAGCTTCACACAGCTCATATAATTGATTTGCAACCATGTAACGAACACGCCAAGACTTATCCTGGTAAAAGGAACATATTTGCATCACACGTATTGCCAAGTACATAACAGATTGCTATTTATACTTAAGAATGTGTTGAAAAAATTAACAAATGAAGGAAAACATGATCTGCTCATTGTCATGTACTAAAATCCAAACACAAGCTTTACCTGTGAAAAATTGACAATGACAGGAAGAATATGGGCGACACAGTCTTGAGGTTCCAACAATTCCCCAGAGACGCACAACCCTCGACAGCCAATAATCGAACAGAATCCTGATCTGAATACACAAGTGATAAGAGTCAAGTTCATACTTCATGCCAATGAGAAATGAACAACATTGTCTATAAACAACAAGCATAAAATAATAAAGTTTAAGATCAAAACCAAGATATCCATGAGGACATACCATCCTGTGTCAAATCCTGAAATATAGACATGACCTCAGTTTTGAGGTGGGCAGTTTCAACAGTCGCAGCAAATTTTCCCAGATTAGTTGCAGCAGATCTTCTAACCATGGGCATATCATCTTGGCACAATTGATTGTATATAGTTCGAAGTTCAGTTTTCATAGACTCGGGGGCACTAGAGTAAGCAATATGAAACAAACCACACGATGAAACGCGAGCTGTAAACCACTCACCAGCGGCCAGCCTCTGTAGAATGGAGATAATAGTAGGGAAAGCTTAGTCATACCATACCAAGGTAGTGCATTCCCATATGGAAGAAAAGAACAAACAAAAAGTAGGCAGAGTAAAGTATTACTGGAATAAAACCTCAGAATTGTAACTATTACGAAGCCCCTAAAGACACTCCACTGACAAATGCATGGGTGATCAAACCATAACATCATGTGTCCAGATTAAAACTAAAAGGCTCCAAAACATCTTGTATAAGTCAAGCTGATTGCTACTCTTAATATTTAAGTACATGAAGGGAGAGTGTCACTGCATTATCATAATGAGGATTAATACAGAAGTGTCTAACCAAATGGCATAAACCTAGATGAAATTTAGTGTGAGGTCCTAGTTTTAGTCGCAATTGTATGGTTTTAGTTATATGTTTCCCAAACAACCACTTCTACACCCAGTATAACTGTACAGGCCTGTTCAGGATACACTGACATCTCGTGTATACAAACTTTTTGGTCAGGAAAAAATGCTTTAAACATATTGAGGTGTCTTCTCATTTCCTACAACCTAATTACCGATACATGTTACATTTTCTCAAAAATGACAAGGCAAAACACAAAATGGCGACGATCAAACAAAATCAACCATCATACCTTGACCAAAGGGATGAAATACTCAACCAAATCCTGCTCCCTCATCTGCGCCCCAATTCTACCCAACGACTCCACGGCCTTGTCCCTCACACATGTTTCCTCAACCGTGCAAAGGGTTTCCAACGGTGGGAGCAGAATATTGGCATACTCCACACCACCAACATAGGGAACAAACACCCCCAATTCTTCCGCCATCGCAAGAAGCACCTCATCATCGTCATCATTGTTCTCACTCAGGAAAGGAATCAGTTCCTTCCTGGTCCTGTCCTCTCCCAACGCACGAGCAATGGTGGAGAGCTTGCGGATTGAGTTCAACCGCAGCTGAATGTCTTCGTTCTTGAGCTCATCAATCAAAACAGCAATTGGGTACAGAGGCTCATCCACCATAGCCATCTTTCAAACCAACTGCAAGCAGCAAAATCCACTTCCACATCAAATACATGTCAAAACACACATCCTATGTTTTGCTCTATTCTCTTAGCAATAATTTAATTACTTACTAAACTAAAACAAACTGACCAAATATCATCAAAGACTCGAAATTTAACAAAACCACGAGTACCCACAAATCCATAAAGGCTATTAAGGTTCATAATTACACGAATTAACTATCTTTACCGTAGAAAATTGAAATCTGAGAAGTGAATCTTGGCGTGAAATTAATTTGGAAGAAAATAAAAGGCAAAGTGCGAAATTGATCGAACCCAAAACGAGCAGAGAGAGATAAAGAAGGAAGTACCTTAGGGTTTAGTGGGTCGATCTGAGAAAAGGAGGGGGTAGTTTTAGAAATGAGGGAGATCTTTTGGTCGAGAAGAACTATAAGGAGGAGGAGGGACAGATCTGCTCAGAAAAATCGTATTATGAACGCGCGTGGAGTACACAAAAGCACCAAGTCACAACGCGCGTCGCCTAGCATTCCCCTTTGGACTATGGGTACGATTTTTCCTAAATTTGTTGGGAACGTGCCACGTTATTCTTTGCACCATCCGACGGTTTACATTAAAAGACACAAGAAACTCAAACACAGTAAAATTCACTGTACATAAAATGAAGGAAAAATTACTCAGTGTTGTAAAATGAAGTGAGTATAGGGTACGTTTCATCGATCAGTTTCTAACATTTTTAACACTAAAGCAGAGAACTACGCACATTTATCTGCTTCAAACTATCTAGAGCAAGTTTATAGTGTAATGGTATTGAACTGTAACAACAACGTTCATGGTAAACTAGTGTAAGGATAGCAAATTGGAAGCAATGAAAGAATTGCCAGACTCGTATTCCATTGGTTCTGTTTATACTTCATATACTTTTTGGGTGAAACAGGCACTGCATATTGCATTCATAATAAACGTTAAAGTTCTTACTACCGATTACAATCATGGTTAAAGCTAAACTGGTAGTTAATCCAGAAGCCCAAGAGAGCCTTATAATAGTGTCTTTAAATAACTAAATTACTCTGATTGTTACCCTGAAACATCAGTTTCTAGCCTTCTTCTCATCGTCCCATTTTGCTCCGAGTAATACTATCATACTGATAGCAAGTTATTTGGCCAATGCAGAAGTGCCAATCGATGCTTAAAGCCTTATCTATGTCACTGAAATAGAGAATGCTCACCATTGACAAACATGAAAGCAGACTCCTCTATGACTAATGTCAGCAGCACAAATCAGCTCCATTGGACTTTTGAATGGAACTGATGGCATCTTTCAATGGAATGAATTGGCAGCGATATCTCCATTTCATGACTTCAGACAGTCGAGCAATCTTCTCCAAAACCCACCGTGTGCCTCTAATGGTTCTGGCAAGTCGACAGGTTCCTTGAAAAGTGCCGTCTCACCCAATTCCTCAAAGGAGTCGACAAGATTTTGAAGCCTTGCAACAAATTCTATCAGCAGCGATGTGAACGTGGCCAACGACAATTGACTAGCATTTTCATAAGTATTTGATTCTTCCACTTGTGGCTCTACTTGAGCCTTAAATGTCATCCCTGCAGGCCACGATATCTGTTTCATAAACATGTTTCCTGAGGATACTGGCACGTTGGAGGGTTTACTATCATGAGGCGAGGTGTTCAAGCTGGCAGGTTTCACTGGTACAGGTTCATCCCAACTTTGTGACCCAGGAAAAGATCTGAGATCAAGTACCGCTTCACTAAGGGATTTGTATTCATGGAATTTGTTCTCTTCATCATTCAAGTCCAGAAGGTCTTGAATTTCTCCCAGCTCCTTTGGCCGATTGCCTATCTCCCAGCTTTCTGAATTGACAAGAAGATACGATTTCTGGTCGATTTTCTTTTGCAACTCTTCTGCAGCCTCATGCACTTCATTGAGAATATCTACCGGACCTATTTTCTCCATTTTTTTCAGCTTGTTTCCAAGTTCACGTAACACTTTAGCACCTTCATAACCTACTCTTTGAAGCTCCCTACTAAATACTTGTCTTCGCTCAGCTGGAGCCTACAGATACAAATATTAGAAGTTCAATATGAAAGGAAAAAGGATATTCAAATGAAAACACATTGGTCGTGTGTACAACTACTCTTATGGCTGCATCTATAACATAAACTGAGATATTCTTAAAATAATTACAACTACTTTAAAAACTAAATCAAATGCATGAGAACCATTATAGATGCGAACATCTAAAACAAGTTAAAATTCCAATGAAATAGCAGTAACTTAGATCTTAATCTGTGTATCAGTAACAGTGATTTACATTTAATTCATACCAACTCATAAGTGAAGCATATATGATACATTCAAGCAACAAATTACACCTCAAATACAGAGAGTAAAATATCTTATATCAAGCAGATGGGTTGAAAGCACTCGGGCAAAATGGATATGGAGATATGATCAGATATCAAATAGTTGTGCTGCGACTCTTACTAGGAAGAGCTGTAACAGCATTATCACCCATATTCTAGAAAATATAACCAACAAACATCTTGGTACACTCCTTTAGGAGAATTGCATATCAGAAGGAACTATTTTGAAATGAACAATATTTTTTGGTGGAAAAAAATTCCAGGGTCTCAAAATATCATATTTACTGCGACTTTGCTGTTATTAGCTTGACATTGGGGTTAGAGAAGGAAATCTTTGGTACCTGTATCTCAGAAAGTACACATCCATGCAATGCCATGACCGTAAAAGCACAATGCCTTAGTGCACCACTGACTTTTACATAGTTCTTCCATGGATATCTAAGCATCTTGTAACGACCATGTGGTGGCTCCCAGATAGCAAATCCCATCTTTAAACAAAATAACAAGAAAACGTATATCACCTTTTGAGGAAGTTATGTATATATCACTTCTACTAATGCAATGAACTATGCAGCATCATATTGCCTTAAAAGAAAATACCAGAGTATCCTCTTGGCTTGTAGATTCTACAGCAGATCTGTAACCACTGTAAAGCGGGTCATCAGAAGCTTGGTAGGTAAGAATTTTGGAAGGGATTCTCTCATACTCAATACAGTTGAGGTAACTACTGACGCAACCTAAAAAGTGCAGAAAACAGTCAGCAGACGTAAATTGAGTATCTACATAACCAGGGAAATGGACTAATGGAAAAAAACAGAAAATATCAGAATGTCTGGACCATGTTCAAAGCATAATGTAAACTTTACCTTCCAAAGATTTTGCAACGCCCATGAAATTTTTTGCCACCAAGTTGTGCAGATCCTCACCAGCCCAGATGGGATAAATCAATATATTTACTCCCAAACCAACACCAGCACCCAATGCAATAAGCAAGAATCGTGACACAGCTGTATGTACGAATTCCCTCGTCCTATACCCAGACACCATGATGAAACAATACGTCAACAAGAACACCCGAAATCCGTACTCATAAGGCTTCATCGTTGGGTACAGTTTTGCATAAGTTGCAATAAATCCTAGCAACCGCACAACATGATATGAGCATTTGAAAAAATAGGAAATAAATTTATAAATAGCTATATTGAGCTGAATAAACTATATACTAATTTCCATATTCAGACCTATGATGAAGATACTGGCAACAATAACAGCTTCTTCCCATTCTCCAGCTAACCCTGATAACTCTGCCATACCCAATGCAAGGCCTCCAGCAGATAATGTCCCCAATCCACGGTTGAATCCTTTGCTCAAAGTAGCTCCTACAGATGAACATTTCCATTGAAAATAAGAAACCAAAGTAGAAAATACACAACAAAAACAACAGTGAAATGGAAAATACACAGCCAACTTTGGCAATTAACTACTTCAAAAGGTGAAGAAGGTCCGCAGCTAACAAAGAAAAAGTAAATTAAAAGCTACTAAATTCCTAAAAAAGAAAAAAAAAAGATAGATAGTCCATAATCTAATGATTCAATCAAAGAAAACTGAATAAATAAAGACAAATAGCCCTGCCCCAGATAAGAACTGTATCTTTAATTCATTATTAGAATCACAAGTCTACGTAATTCAACAGCCAAACTATTTCACTTTATGAAAAAGCTGCAACTACTCCATCACTACGAGAATGAAAACTAAAATTCCAAAGAAAGGCCCCAGAAGCTTAAACACACGTGCAAATTGAAACAACCATGACATGAACTTGGCTTAAAAACTGAATAAAGCCAAAAAGAAACAAGAGAAAGTTACCTATGCTAAATTCAAACACGACCACAACAGTGAGAATAGCCCAAACCGAGTAGCGACTGAGCTGCTTGAACGGCTCTTTGAGGAAAATCAGCAGAGAAATGAGCATCAGAGCCAGACCCATCTTAGCCGAGAACACAATCTTCCTGGGATCAGACTTTCCCATCTTGATTGCGCGGCGAGAAACGCCTTGCACAGTCCGGCACCACCCGACGACCTTGTCGGAAACCGACCGGAAACTGCAACAACGACGAAAAGAGGGACCGGAAGAGCCATAAGGGTCTCGTTCTTCGATCGGGAAGAAAGCCACCTCGGAGTAGCGCTTGGAGAGAAGCCTCTCGCGTTTCTCTTGGAAGCTGTGCTTGAAGGAACCCATCTTGGCTGCCATTCTTGAAACGTTGGAGTGGTGTGTATGTAAGTAAAGCTCTGCTTTTTTGTCTTGGGAAGTGGGAGTCTTTGGTTTGGATCCAAAGCAAGACAGAGATGTACTTGTGATTAAAGGAAGTGATTTTTCTTGTCTGGTTTTGTTTGGAAGCTGATTAAGGAAACCGGGTTTGGTAATTTAGGTGGATGAAGGAAAGGAAGCAACAGCTTGAAGTATGGTAAACTCAGTGGAAGGACTGAAGGAGAACATAGCTCATGAAGCCATGAAGAAGTGAAACTTTGAGACTTCAAACTCAGTTGAGAGGAACGAGGGATAAGTTGGAGGGTGCTGAATTCCAGGAGAGTTATGATTGGATAAAATATGGTGTTTCCTTTCTTAAACGACGTCGCTGGACACATTTGGATTATTTCATGAACTTAATATTTACATAATGAAATTATTTTCTTCTGTTATTGGGAAAAATTATATGCAAGTGAACTAACAAGAATTTGAAGAAAAGAGAAGACAAGAGGCGTGCAATTGAGGAAGAAAGACTGAAGTTAATGAATTCATGTAAAACTAGAAAGTCCAATTTGGCTAGCTTTTCTGTCGATAATTAGTTTTGGACCTCAACTGATAATGCGATGATTAGGTTTTCCATCATAGACAAACTACTTTGCCTAGATTCTAGACTTCACTCTTATCACAACACCATCATAACCTCATTGTGCGAGTCTACATGCTGGAGTTGAAAATGAGAGTCTAAATTCAAGCATTTTTTGCTTTTTTAACAAGATAATATTATCGTAACCGAGTTATTTGGGGCTTGTTACAATAAAGCTTCATTTTTTGGTGGACGGCTTAGAGCTCTTTGAGCTTGTAGTGGAGTTTATCTTCTGCTTGACCATGTTTACTATGGATCGTATGACATATTTTTCTGTTTTCAACCATGCTTTAATATGGGTCGTGTGACAAATTTTTAATTGGAGTGGAAGTTTTTTCTTCCTCAAAGAAAAGTATTACCGTGAGTGAACTTTGAACTTGTAAACTCCTTTGAAATGTAAAACCGTCATCAATATTACCACAAGTACTATTCTTCTAATGAGTTTGTTTACAAATTCATAGATTAGAGGCCAGGCAGGTACATATTACGCGTGGACAATCACATCGGCCGACTTTGTTTGAATAGACGTATGCAGGACTATATTGTACCACATAAACAGCATTACATGTGCACTTGACTATGAAGTTTGAAGCCAGATTTTGCTCAATCAGACCCGATCAGATTCGGTGCCCCTTTTGTAATAAATGTGACATACCAGTTAGTTATACATACTAGTCCAAACAATCAATGCAAGCTAGAACAATGAAGATCACAGAAGCATGATGTTCCTATCTCTTGCTGTTCCAATGGAACGAGACGATTTTAGTAGTATTTCTCGTTGAGTATACGAGTTTCCATGCGGTTATCGCAGCTGTTGGATATGAGATTCCAGTTAGAACTGAGCAAAGGTCTCTGCTGCTCTTGATGTTGATCTTGCTCATTGTCATTGGTGCTGATGACCTGAAGTTCTTGAATGTCTAGTATTTCGACTCTGCGATTAGTCTTCTTCCTGATCTTGATTGCTACGTCTTGTGGAATAAATCTACCATATACCCTCACCCTGCACTCCTTTTTCTCTATCAAATGTGTCTCCAGTTCTGTAAAATTACATAATCATCATGAAGCATACAATATATAGCCTGGATTTAGTACTTGAAAGACAAAAAAAGACGGTCGATGAAATTTCTCACCTCGCATGTCAAGAAGGGCTCTCTTTACTTTTCTGTAACAACCGTTGCAGTCGATATTGATTCTCATCAGCATGCAACAGAACTGATCCAACATGATCAACTTGCATCAAATAATGCAGATACTAGAAATCCTAATGAAAATATGACTTGATTTTATTGATGAGCATACCTTGTCTGTCATGAACAGAACTTGTGATCAGATTTGAGAGTGCAGAATCCGAAATGGGGAAATAGTCAAATAGACAAGAACAAGAAAGTTGATAGTGAAATGCAACAACGCATGAGATAATATAGGAAATGGAAAAGGGGTATCATGCATGAGCTGGTTAAATATGCTGTTATGTTGATTCATGGTGTTGTACATCTGTTAATAAATCATGGAATCTGATTCAATTCCATTCTGGTTTAGTTTTTCTCATTATATATGCACTTAACCTAGTGAGCTAGAGCATCCTTTCTTTCTTCCAGAGGTTCCTGTGCCAACACAGAGGCTGATACTTTTCTCAATAGTCACTTTTCCAAATGGTAAAAGCTTCATTCTAAGAAACTTTAAGATTGTTCCATATTCACTTCTTTGTTTGCTTATTTACTACAAGGAATTTTTCTTTTGGGATTCCAAATTTCCCTAAGTGGATGATAAATCTGCCTCTGGAACAAAGGGAAAGGCCAATGCAGGAACTGGCTCCATGAATCAAATCACATTCCAGTTACTGAAGAGTAATCAACTTAATGAGCTTCACTTTACTACGAATAATCGTATATAGTTCTACTATTAGAGCATAGGATAGAGTATATAAGTATATAAACCTTCTTTACGTAAGAGGGTTTATATTTTGATGATCAACTTCTGTGTTCACAGATTATGCTAAAAAGATTACTTTTTTTTACATCATGTTACTAGGTAGTTTACTTCAAATATTACTTTTACATATTACATGACTTGTGCTGGTAAAGGGACACATGCCAACATTTCAGCTTAGTTTTCCACCCACAAGTTTCAAACTTGAGCAATTGAGGTTAATTTGTAGAGTAATGCTAGGTGAACCACCTAGAGCCCACTTTAGGTGGCAGCTGATGTGGCATAACCACATCATCAAAACATAAATTCATTTTTTTTATAGTTCTATTTTTCTTAATTACGAAATTATTTTATATAGGATAATTTTAAAGTAAATATATAGACCTTTTTTTTTTGGCTTTCTGATATTATGTCGTCTTCATCGAATGTTATTTTCTTCTCTCTTCTTCTCCCCTGTCCTCACAGCTCTCACCTTTTCTTCAATTAAACAACATCTTCCAAGTTCAAATCGTGAATATATTTTTTTTCTAATGAGAATGAAACACGGGCATTTTTGAATTAGGGTTTAAGCCTTTAAGGGGAAGATAATTTGATTTATAGGAATGTAGAGATTGCTGCAAGCCTGCAACCATACCAGAACCATTGCTCTGCATTGCGTGCTTACTAAGGGTGATTCCAGGTCTAACGGTATTTTTTACAAATCAAATTCAGTTCCCACCCTCCCCTCAAAACCCTAGATCTAAATATGGCATAGCTAGCTTAATTTCGTTAAAGATGTTTGCTAAGTGAACGAATCAGATTGAGAAGTTGTTAGTTTTGATAAATTGAAAATGAGGAGGAGATCAGGATCAGAATGAAGAATAGAGCTCGCCAAAAAATAGGAATAGAATTAAAAGATTTTTTTTTTGAGAAAGAAATTATTAAAATAGATTAGGAATATTTATTAAATCATAAATTATGTTTTGATGATATGGTTATGTCACATCAGCTGTCATCTAAGGTGGGCTTTAGGTGGTTCACCAAAAGGTGGTTCATCTAGCATTACTCTAATTTGTATTCTTAGCTATCTCGGGTAAACAAGCAAGAAATGCATGCAGATCCATGTGTGCACACACACCTAGCATGTAGCAACAAACACTCAAAAACTGCCTGCATATGGGATCTGTTTTGTACCTCTGGAAATCAAACAGAACAGAACAAGAAGTCTATGGAAAATAACACACCTTATATGTTACTAGCAACTCGCACTAAGAACATGCATTTCATCTATTTAGTTTCATCTTCTGAATCACTAACTCTTGTGCATCAGAACTTACACAACAAAATATGGTTTCCCTTCCTCTTGCCATTTCCTCTCTGACTCTGCTCTTTCTCATTTCCATGTTTCCATCATCCACCCTTTCGCAGAACCCCAGCCCCTCAATCCCCACCGTGGCGCAATGCGCCCCTCGGCTCCTTCCACTGGCCACATGTGCACCATTTGTTCAAGGCACTGCCCCATCACCTGGACAGTCATGCTGCGACAACCTCAATCTGGTCTATAGCCAGCAGCCTCGCTGCCTTTGCGTTCTGCTCAATAGCACTGCTCTCAGCTCTTTCACTGTTAACTCCACACTTGCTCTCCAGCTGCCTGCTCTTTGCACCCTTCCAGTCGATGCCTCTGCTTGTTCTGGTAAATTCTTCACCAAATTACAGCAAAACAAGGTTAATCAATGACAAGTTTGAGTACAAGTTTTTTCATTTTATTTCTGGTTTTACTACAGCACAGGTGCCACCTAGTTCTCAAGTTTCCTTGGGGGCAAACAGCACCTCACCTGCTACTAACTCTACAGTGGCTGGTATGGGAAACTATCCATCTCTTTCTTCATATAATCCCTCTAATCTTTATAATGATGCCTTCAAAAATTATTAGCTAATCTTCACTTGGGTTTTGTTATTTTCTTTTAAATATGGGGATTTCAGCCTCTCCAATGGTTCAAGCTCCACCGCCGAGATCAACCTTGAACGGGAGGAGTGCAAGCACTAGTCTGAAATTGAACATGGAAAACTACGTTGTGACGGTGATTATGGCTGGATTTCTGATGACAGGAGTTCTGTTTTGAGTGACATTGTGCTCACTCTGCACTATATATTATTGTCATGTATGAGTTCTTATGGTCTTTTTGCAGACATTATGTATTACTTAGGATCAATATGGGATATTATTCGGGTTGTAATAGGAACTCTATCAGTACTACTGTCATTTCATTCGTGAAACTTAACATCTCGGATTCTCAATTTCTCAGAATCATTCCAACAAAGTCATAATTCAAAAGCAATGAATACTAGTTTACTACTATCATAAGTTTGATTGAATAGATGATTCCTTGATTGAATCCCTTGCACGCATGAATAAGTTTCTGCGCATAAACTGAAAAATTATACAATTCCATTCCAAATTCAGTTGAAGAATAATGGGAAACAGTGAAGAGGCAAAAGCTATCCCAATTCTAAAGCTTTACACATACCCAGAAAACAGGAAAATCTACATCCCCGATTGAAGATTAGCACCAACACCTCAACAAGTCAACATCGAAGAGAAAACTAAGCATAGAAATTGTTGTGGGAATGATGCAGATTGTAGATGATACTGAAAATAAACACTTGATGTTTGTTTGAAGAGAACCCAGTAACATGCAGAAGCACATCAAAAAAAATGGAGATTGGTTCACAAAGCGGAAGAAAGTGAAGCCTCTGTTATTGTAGGGAAAGATATGGAGGCAGAAAGGAGATCATGGCATGGAGAAAGCGATGCGAGTAATCTCTTATTCCTCTGCAGGTATTGTATTGCATTCAAGAATATCATTTGATTGATTTCAACTTTTTCTTGTTTAGTGGGAATCAAAATTTATTACATTAATAAAACCCAGTATGATCATTGATGAAAATGGTGTATGGCTAAGTGAAACTTCCACCATTATTCCTTTCTTTCCTTTTTTTTTTTTTACCCCAAGACTTGCACTATTTCTAATAATTGGTGTGTTTTCCTTTTTTCATTAGGATTGTCTTAAATGTTTTACAACTGGACAAAGCTCAGCACACGCTTACCTTCCTCAACAAGATCGATCTCACTATTCCTTGATGAATTTGGTAAGTTTTTTCTTTATTCAGGAAGAAATGCTGCTTAGCCTTCACAGTCTATAAATACGTCAACCCGTATTTTGCACTTGCAGAGTTACAGAGAGAAGTAGAGAAGCAAAGGAGTTTAGCTAGATCAACAAGGCAGTCAGTATGTGCGGAGGTGGCATAGAATCTGTTCCGCCTAGGCCACACGAAGCGAATGGCCAGCACAAGAAGCAAGAGAGGTGTGGTGGCTATTTTCAGATGCCTCTGCACTATCCAAGGTACAAAAATCAGACCACGAGACCATGCCGGAGTGGAAGCTGGATTGCCTGCTGAAAGAGTATGGACTACAAGTGACCGGTGATGTTGAGCAGAAGAGGAAGTTTGCTATGGGAACTTTCCTGTGGTCCAACTAGGTCCCTTGCTATATATTGTTCTTGTAGCTAGTATAAGAGATACTACTTCGTTAGACCTTGTTCATTGTTCTTCATTTCATCTAGTATGGTAGTTGTTTGTTTTTATTTCTACCTAGCAGTGTTAATCATTGTGTGATGTTTAGTAATGATATCTGGGTTTAGCTGAGCTTGGTATGTGTATGTTCAAGTAATAAACATGATTCTTAGTTAATTTCGTTCATCTTCTTCAGTTCCATCTTTGTCAGTTTTGGCAACAAAGACCTTCATCATGTAGTGAGAAATATAACCAGTGAAGGAAACATGGGCTGCAAGGGCTTGATTACCTAGCCTTAATCGTTTAGGAAAAAATAAATCAAAATCTCGTACATCGTTAAAGAAAAAATATGCAAGTTTTGGACTCGAGCAACGAAATAGTTGTGATCTACAAGGTTACCTTGTAGCCATTGTTAGCATCAAAATCTTTTCCACTTAATTAGCTGTGAAACAATGAAGCAGATGTACACCTTGGACATGCCAACGTAACAATGATGTATGTATCAATTGAGATTTCTTTCAAAAAATTCAATTCAAACAAATAGTTCATAAAGTCACTTCTTCAAACAATTAGTCAAAAGAATTTCCCTGAGAAAGCTAAGATCTTAGATTAACAGTGTGAAACAAAACTACAATGATAGATATTTCGACAACGTGCTTAAGAGCTCAACACTCAGAATCGTTCATGTATCGCAACCGCACCAGATAATCAAATACAATTCAGAAAGCCTTGAGAAAAAGAAAGTTTCTTATCTATTGAACATTGCCTTACAAGTTGAGAAATAATCTCTAACACAGTGTTTCTTTGCCTAGGACTGTATCATGTATCATCTGATGTAGAGGTGATTGTTCTTTCATTCTACAAAGACTACTATTCCAAACTAGGAGCCACTTCAGTAGGGTTGGATTCAAAGACATCAGGGCTAGATCCCTCTGGTTCTTCTAGCAACTCGCGGGACTGGATCGCATCCTTGTAAGTAGGAGTCTCCTTGAAATCAGTTGCCCCTTCATTGAATGTAGCAACAGCTGCAATTGCTGCAATAAGCTGTCCAAATCAACAAGAAGACGAAGGGAACAAACATTAGCCTCGTATGTTAGATACACTTCACCCCTACACTTCAGAGTTCAGCCATTTCTTCTCAAGCATTAACCAAATTTTCACAGCTAAAGCTTATCTATGACCTGACCAACAAGGAAACTGAACCAATAACAATTCACTATGAAGCTCATTTCTCATAAACTCTCATGCAAGGTTTTACATATTCGGATTACTAACTAATCAAGACACATAAGAATTTGATCTCCCCTGTTCTAATGTTCCTATCAGTTTTACCACATTCAAGACACAACAACCATGAACCAATCAAGCATGTTATGACAGAAAAAAACATCCACAAGCTCAGAAAACCAAACAAAAGCCAAAACTTTAACATACCGCAAAGCCAAAACCAAAAGCCCACAAGTACTCCACGAAGAACCCAAGAGCGTCCCACTGTTCACCTTCCCAGAAATCCGGCTCGTCTCCCGGAAGCTTAGGCAAGAAGTAGCCATCATCAATGTTCTCCGCAGCGAGGCTTTCAATCTCCGCCGTACGTTGGTCTTCTCTTGGTCTTTGGTCGTGGTGTTGCTCCTCTTGTTGTTCTTGTTGTCGAGCCTCCCGGTTCGGGAGGTGAAGCGCTTGGCGGACACCACGTGGAGGGTTCTTCTTGGGGAGAGACGAGGGAAGAGGACGTGGCGTTGGGAGGAGAGGTTGGTGTAGGGGTGTGTGGTGGAGCTTCTGTAAAGGGCTCTGGCTCCGCCGTTGGTGGTGCCACTGTTGGCTATGGTTAGAGCCATGAGTGGAGGAGAGTTGAGTGAGAGTGATCACTTCTCTCTGCTACGATTTGAGAGTGCAATCTTTGTGGATGAGTCGTTCAGGAGAAGATAATGCGTTGTGTTTTTCGAAATTGACCCGATACGATACGACCCGATCTGTTTCTCTATTGGATCATCCCACAGGCCCCAAATTCACCATGCCCAACACAATAATTTTTCCTCGCACTTCACTTCAGTCGCCCTCCAAGCAAATCCTGATTTGTACATTAAATTTAAACAAACAAAAAATTAATTAATTCACAGAGAATTTTCATATTTGAATATGGCGTGTTATATTGATCAAAAGTCATAAGAGACTGTTACATACTCTTACGTTGTCATCTACTGATAGATAAGAACATAATATAAATAGCACCTACATTGGTTCATACGTACATATAAACATACATGCTCATTGGACAGATCATGTACATAGACATGCAGAGATCCTCCTTTAGACCACTTAGCAGTAGAGCAAAATGTGCATCAACTTCCTAAAAGGAAATTACTGTTCAAAATTATAGTTAATAGACTCCAGCCCAAAATTTAAGCCTACCCCAACAACCACCAAGAAAGTTATCTCCAGCCCAATAGCTACCCTCCAATCCACCATACTCCCATCTAGGTCTCATCATGGGCCGGCCGGGCTGGCGCTCCAGCCCAAAATTTAAGCCTACCACGACAACCACCAAGAAAGTTATCTCCAGCCCAATAGCTACCCTCCAATCCACCATACTCCCATCTAGGCCTCATCATGGGCCGGCCGGGCTAGCGCCAGCCCGACCCTAAATTTTAGGGCTTAGGGTAAGGCTGGGCAGGACTTTGACTTAGTCAACAAAACTTAGGACCGGGTAGGGTAGGGTCGAGGCTTGAAAATGTAAACTCTTACCCGCCCTAAAGGCTCATTTCGTTAGGGTTAAAAGGGCCGGGTAGGACCGGCCTTTTAAATAGAGCCAAATAGGGCCGAAATGGTCTAGTTTTATTTTATTTTATTTTTTTTCTCAAAATTTTCTCAAGGATTATATCACTTATATGTAATATACTATATTTTTAGTCATATTTAAAATACATGCATATACATTATACTTAACTTAGAACATGTATCAATAAATATTAATTTAAGTGGTTATATTTATATATCTCATGAACTATCTCTCTAAATCATCAAATTCAATCATTGTTTAACAAAGCAAAAAGAAAGCAAAGAAATAAAGCTTACAAAACCAATTACAAGAAAGAATATTAGTTGTATTGATCTAAAAAATAAGAGACATATTAAAAACAATAGAAAAAATTTAGAATTATTACGGCCTAAAGGGCGGGCTTTTAGGGCCGAGCCAAGCTTGGTCTTAAAGGGCCGAATAGGGTAGGACCGGGTTTCATTTGCTCAACCCTTACCTTACCCTATTTGAGAAAGGTTAGGGCCGGCCCACCCTAATGGAGGGCCGGCTAGGGCCGAAGGGCCAAATGATGAGGCCTACTCCCATCCCTGTCGTAGGGCACGTACTTCCGGCTTTTGCCGTGTGATGTTGACAACATATTGCCACGATTTACATTTTGTATCACATCACGAGCAATAAAACTACAATGAGTCATGTAACAATCCGCATAACGAGATATTATATGTCTAGAGCACGCTCTCACAGTTTTATTTTTGGTTCCCAATTCAAAACAGGTTGCATTACAGGAGGTGTGGGTTTGCATATATATATATATAGGACACAACCTTCCTCTTCGAGCGATGTGAGATCTCACAATCCACCCTCCTTAAAAGGCTCGACGTCCAGATATGAGATCTCACAATCCACCCTCCTTAAGTGGCCCGACGTATTCGTCGGCTGGCACACTTCCAACGGGAAAGAAACTCATCATGAGATCAGCACTACATGTGATTAAAATAAGGGATAAAAGAAGACGATCAAAGCTAAATCTTGATGCTCAATAACTTGAGCTAAATCAGAATAGGTCACCGATTCACTATAAGAAATATGGCAATCAGTGAGGAAATTATTTGCGATGATTGAAAATTTCTTACAAAAAGTTAGAATTTACAAGGAATATATAGTCGCCACTTGTTTAAACATAAGCGAGTGAAGTATTCCTCACAAATTATTACGTTCCGTAAGGAATTATAAAATTCTTTGTAAATTCTGAGACGGGAATTGGCGGCATAACTTTTTGAGTAAAAATTAATCCATTGGCGGGCCGAGATGCCGTCATCTCTTTTATCGATTAACAAGGAAGCATACACATTCCTGGCTAGAAAACCCATAAGTATATATATTAAAATATTAAAAAAAAAAAAACAAAACTTTTTCTCTGGAAACTCAAAGCTCAAAGCTCAAAGCTCAAAGCTCAAAACTTCATCACCACCGAAACTCAAAGCTCAAAGCTATTCTCTAGAAACTCAAAGCTCTTCTCTTAACCTCTAACTCTCTTCATCACCACCGACTCTTTTCTCTGATCATCAACCACCACTCTCGAGGCCCAACGACCCACTTCGATCACCCACTACCACCTTCAATTGCTGGCAACAATTGACCTCCTACATCAATCTAATTTGAAGACTCATCTTTTCAAATTCTAGCTATTTCATGTGTCAACCACCACAATTGCCTGCAATTACAAACTTTTGTAGCACAAATTGGGTAAGGATTTCATCCTCCATTGAATTCATTCGTTGATTCATATACAAAAAAAACTGAAATCTTCTTTTCGGTGCTTCAGCCTCATCTCTCAATCATCTCTTTTGCTTCAATCTCCTTCGACGTACTGCTTCTCTTTATCAGGTTCAAATTCTGTGGTTTTTACAGATTGATTATGAATTTGATGTCTAGGTTGCTTATATTCATCTATAAATTGATCAGTTTCTGTGGTGATCATTTATGGGTTGTGGGGTTTTCACATATTGATTTTGAATTTGATGTCTGGGTTGCTTAGCTTGATCATCTATGAATTGATCAATTTCTGGAAAAGACCCATTTGCCGGAGATTTCTCTTCCTCTGATTCCTCTTCTCGTTGTTCCGGTTGTTCATGTCTCGTCTTCTTTCTTTTTTTCTTTGGTTTCTCTCCTCATCTCCTCCTCTATGTTTCCTCGTTTCGTTTCTCTTTTTTTTCATGGGCAATACAACAAGTTCATTTTTGGAATGAGAAGAATTGGTTTGGTCTTAATTGGATCGGAGGACCGGTTGTTTTGATTTTGTAATCGTCTAAATTGTGAGATATTTGATTTGAGGTTCATGGTGTATGACTGCATGTTAGACAAGGATCATGAGGGAGAAGAGATTTGGAGTTTTGTTTTACAGGCAAATTGTCCAGTCGCAAGAATTCAAATTGATCTAATGATATGTGTTTTTTTGTTTGTTTTTGTTTTGGAAAAAGAAGATATCCATTCAAAAAGAAGCAAGCCAACCAGCCCAGTAATGGCTCAAATAGCTGCTCTCGTATTTTTGTTGTAAACTATATTTGTGTTTTCATTTTCAAATGCTATGTGTTCATCTGGGATATCAGTTTGTTTTTTTTTTTCAGGTAAAATGGGTGTTGATGTTCGTGGCTTTGTTTAGCTATACATACACAATGATCATTCTTTTGTTTACAGGAAAAAATGAAGCAGAGTAGAGAAGACAGGAGGGCAAAGCTCATAGAAGAGGCAGTCGAAGGTACTTCTATAGAAGTGTCTCTAAATGATGAGATTGCTATTATGGCCAAGGATTGTGGGAGAAAAGGTTGAAAGGTTCAGGGTGTAGGTTTTTTCCCTCGGATGGATATCCGGTCGACTTCATCCTCAATGCAAATAAATTCTGAATGGAATGAGATGAAAGGTACTATACAAAAATTGTCATCAACTGTAACTATATTGGAATCTGAGAATGCGGAGTTGAAATCCATGTTGCGGGCAGTATTTAGGAAATTGAATGGGAGTAACAACATAAATGATGATGTTGTTACACAAGCAGATGATATTGAAGGTAGAAATGACTTCTCTGATGGAAATTTAAGGATGACAATAATCTCCAGCAGGTAGGGTACCCACGGGTATTCGACCCTAACGGGGAAGATATACGGGCATAAACAGGTAGCAAGGATGGGGATCCCCAATATTCGGATTCTTAAATCGGGTACGAGGTGGGTATGGTATTTTGATATTCGTCTCATCCCCACCCATTAAAGATGAAAATATTATTATATATAATTATATAATTTATTATTATATATATATTTATATATAATTTATAAATAAATATTTATGTAAAAAAATTTGTGATTCTCTTAATAAACATTTAATGGACCTTCCTTTTTATCATATTTTTTATTCTCTTAATGAAATTTACTGGTATTGTTATGTTTTAACCAAGACTTGTATTTATTTTTATTGGATTGAAGCATGAAACTTATTTATTTTGGTATTTGATTTTAATTTCATACTTTTATATAATTGTATTTCGTATTTAAAAAAAAATTAATATATAATTGTTAACGGGTACGGGTATGGGTATGTAAACGTAATCCCCAAAGAGTACGGGTACGGGAAATCCCTATTATTTAATTACGGGTACGGGGACGGGTACGGGGATGAGAAATGTAAAAGGATATGGGTACGGTATTTTGATCCCCGTACCCTACCCTACCTATTGTCATCCCTAGATGGAATCAATGATCTCTAAGACTCTAGAGAGCCTTGTGTTACAATTAAGTATGTATTTAGGACTTTTCTTCAATTTCATGTGTAGTTAAGGAACTATTTAGTCCAGATTACCTATGTTTTAGTTTGAAACCTTTTGGAATTACAATTGCTGAGCACTTTTCTGTATGTAAGCTTAACTTTTCTAATATCAGTTGACATGTTTAGTAACTCAATTTCTTCCTCTTTTACCTCAAATAACTTGTATGTCTATCTTGAAGAAATTCATATGAAAAAAGTATGTGGCAAAATAGAAAAAGCTTCCTATTTTCCTATTTGTGTTCTATGAGGAAATCAAATTCCTCACATAACTGTATCTACAAGGAATACACATTCCTTGCAATGGCTAATTTATGAGGAAAATGTATTCCTCACATTAGTTGATCTGTGAGGAATACTATTCATCACAATTGTAAATTAGTGAGAAATTGTCATTCCTTGCAATTAATAATCAGTAAGGAATTTATATTCCTCGCAATTACTAATTTGTGAGGAAATTGAGAATCCTCACATATTGTAATTTGTGTGGGGGTTTAAGTGAGGAAAATTTGCGACGAATAGATTTCCTCGCTCATTAGTTTAAGCTGGAATATAGACATTTTACGAGAAAATTTATTCGTCGCATTTTACGTTTTTTGTTACGTTTTTTGTTGTAGTGATTTGAATAATGATCGAGGTCTTGTTGTGTTTAATTTCACTTAAATCTGATTTCTAGATCTCCCATATGGAGCACATCTCTGTCTAGCTTAACCATGAAAACGATCGATTTTACCAACAACCACAGTCCTTATCATATGATTCAGATCCACGCACCTGTTTGCCATAGATTTGGTGAGATTTTATAAAAAACAATTAGTAATCTCGATGTCACACAAAACAAAACAAAAAGTTATCCTGATGAAATATTTTCAATCATCAACGTAAAATCATAGAGTTCATCAACTATTAACCAACAAAATTACTGTGCACACAAACAACATGCCAAAATCAAACACGTTCCGTTCAAATTTCATCTTTCCCTTTCATTTTCCTTCTTTCTTTCTGAGTTTACACAGTTACAAAACCTCTCTGATATCAACAACTACAGCTCTCTACCTATTGAACCGTTTCCCGGGTCGCATGCAAAACCAACCCAGAAAACTGGCCAGTTCAAACTTCAAAACGTTTCTACAGAGCAGAAAGCGACTCCGTCCGCCACGGCACCTCCGCAGCGCCGCCGTCGGAGTAGTCGAACAAACCACCCAACGCCACGTACTCCCCACCGACATTACTCTCCGAGTACGCACCCATTCCGAAATCGAACGCGTCGTAACTCGGAATAATGTCGTTCTCAAACCCAAGCATTCCGTCCAATGCGGCGGCCGGAGTACTCGCCGTGAAATCCGCCGCTTCCATTTTCCTCTCCTCCGTCACAGCTCCATTGTTGGTCGGCGGGAGACCTAGCTCGTCGTCCGAAGCCTCAAGCAAGTAACCGAGCTCCGGCTGAGACGACGGCGACGACTCTCCCGACCTCGACGCCGTTTCAACCGGAGGAGCAAATGCTGCTGGTGCCGGAACTTGTATCTCCTCCTCGAAGCTTTTAATGACCGATTCCAGCCCCTGAATCGCCGGGTCACGCTCCTCCGTCACGGCCTCCGAGTCGTCCAGTATGTTCAACAGGTCCTCCTGAATCTTCTTCGCCTCGGCCGAGTCCATGTCGAACTCCTCCGCGTCGACCGGATTAACTCGGGCGGCCGACTCTCCCGAGCTCGCATCTGAGTCGATCGAGCTGCTCGAATCGGCTCGGATGAGTTTCGCCTCGGGACAGAACTCAACCACATCGTTGTTCCGTCCCGAGTCATCTTCATCTCGGGACCTCTTCCCATTAGGGTTGCTGTTAGCCATTTCCACAAGAGGGAGACAACAAAACCCAAATCTAGAGATTTATGTTTTTCTTAGAGAGAGGGAATTCGAATCTGAGTTCTCAAAAGCAAACAAAGTATGATGAGTGAGGTGGTGGAGGGGTGAGGTATTTATAGGGGGCAAGATGCAATAATATTAGTTATTGCTTTCTTGAGGGGGAAGGGAAAAAACAATAGTTGTGTTTGAAAAAGATGGGTGGTGGGTGGTGGCTGATGGAGAAGGAAGAGGTTGGGATAGAAATCGGTAATATTTGGAGGGACCAAAACTGAAATGGGTTAGGGTTTAAGCTTTTAGGGTTTGTTGAGGAAGAAGAATGAGTGAGAGAGTTGGGAAATGCAGGTGGGGTTTAAATAATGGAAGGCTAAGGATTTTTTTAATTGGTGGAGAAGATAACGATAGGAGCGAAAGAAACCCTTACGGAAGTCTCGCGCTACTTTTTTTTTTTTTTTTTTCAAAGGAATAAAAAAATTGCGAGATTTCAAATCTATCAATTAACTAAATTTAATAGGGGAGTTTGAGGTCCGTTGGGGACCCGACCGGGTTGGGCGAGAAATCATGTGGTTGGTTTTGGATTTGATTTTTGCTACATTTCTCATTCGAGTGTGCTTTGCTGTCTATTTTCTTATTCTTGAGCTCTTGACAATTTCGTGCTTTGCTTAAAATATCAAAAGCTTAACCCAATCAATCAACTAAATCGAGTAGTGCTTTACTTGATCAACTTCTTTTTTTGGACCTCCAAATTAGAACGACGATCAGGTTCTAGAGAGCCTGTCAATGTTCAATCTTGGAGCATGTTTGTTATTTGTTAATACCGTCGATTCAACACTAATGGTTCTTATGATACTGTTGACTAGAACACCTGAAACGAAACCGTGAATCGGTAAACATGTGCGAAATAAGACCGAAAATGTGCGAAATATAATAAAAGTATTATAAATAGTTGCGAGATAAACGTGAGAGACAAAAATAAAATGCGTGTGTTCTATGAGAAAACTGCAGCTCATCTTGCTTCAAGGCTAGAGTGTTCTATGAACTGGATTTATAATCCTCCTACCACTTTACTTCATGTTCTACAGTCAGATGCAGTTGCGGCTCCTCCTTAGTTTTCTTTAGTTTGGTTTCTGTTTTATGTTTCTAAGCCTTTGTGCTTTGCTTCTTTGTTTGTTTATAATGGTTTGGTTTTCAAAAAAAAAAAAAATAAGTGTGTAAAATGTGGCATGAAACAACAAAACACCGTACGTAATGAGAATTATGACAACAAACGTGTGAAATTAAAATAAAATGCTAAAAACATGTGCGAGATAAATGTGGTTGACAATATCAAAATGCACACTGTTTATTATAAAAATGGACATAATATAATCAAAACAACTATATATAGTGAAAATTACAATGAGTTAGATAAGATACATAGCGAATTTATTTAAACTGAACCATATGTATATTATTGTTCAAAATGATCAATTTTTTGTACTTTGTAATGTATAATTAGATAATCCACATTGCTACTTCGTTTTATCAAAATCATACGGTCACTTCATAGCATTTTTAGACCAACAAACTATTTTTTGTCGATTAATCATATCATAACGGTAGAACGTTCATAGTCACAAATAATAGATTTTGATTTAACTTCAATCAAAGTGTGTAGGTTATGATTCCGGATATAGATATTCAAAGTATGTTACATACGTGTGGGGGTGCGGGGGTGTGAGTGAGTTCATAGAATGCTTAATTGTATATCATCAATACTCATACGAGTCAATCAAATTAGGTATCTCTTATGGTTCCATAGTTCTCATATCAATTTTCTTAAAATGACTGATTTATTAAGTTTTTATAATTACTTCTAAAATAAATTATTGAGTGTTGTACATATTTTTCTCCTTATTCCGTGACATTTTCCGGATCCCATTTTGTATGTTAAGCATGAAAAGGTGGGATCAAATCGTGATCATGTGTACGATCGGAAACCACTAATAGCTTGGGGACAAACCCTAACAACCAGATGTGGCCACGTCCCTAATATAATCATTCATCCTTATCATTCAACAGACACTTCTGGTTCTATCTCTTCAGCCCGTAATAAGCTAAACAAAAGAACACTGTCACCCTCTGCATTGGGCCCCCACCCAGATTTTATGTAGGAGCGCCCACCTGAACCCTCACACCACCCCAACCTCTCCACCTGTTTCCGTACTCATTAAAAAAAATTAATCAAACAATTAGGTGACGTAATTAATCGTATTGAACAAATGTTAGATTTGCGGGCCGTGGATTTATATGAGACCACGTGTATGCGAGATACGACCTCCTCGAAAAAGACACACGACTACTTGGCAAGCCGAACCTCAAAACCCGACTCCACCTAAACCGGCGCCGACAACGTGAAAAGTAACGGCTGGTCACGGCCCCCGAGGAAGGGCTGAGTCAGCTTCCAGCGGCGGCTTCGGCGCATGCACATCGCCACCTCACCCAGGTCCGGCCACGCATTTCGATCACCGCCCTGTGGTTATTACTAAAATGAACGTCATGAGCGGAAAGTGACACGTTGCCTTTTGTCTTGTGCGGTGGCGTGAGCCGCGCGCCAAAATAAATATCTAAGGCGGTGATATAGACATGGTTGTTTTCTCTTTAAGAATATTTTTTTATTTTTCCTGGTTTTTCCATGTCATGGATGAGAGCACACAATAATTTATAAATCAAAAGTTGGAATTGGGAAAATGGACCAGTCTTTTCTAAGGTATTTCTATCCTTATTGCATCCGTCAACCCTGCATAAATAAGAGTATAGGACCAGCAATATGTTTCAATAATAGCCCAGCATTTTTCTTTGCAATGACATTGTGTTATCTTGGAAATTTGATAGAGACTAAGAGAGATATGAAGAAGATGGAAGATAGTGACGACTATTCTTTGTACCAATTTAGGGAGGAGAAAAAGAAAGTTTCCAAATTAAACATTTACATGCGTTAGATATGATTTTTTCTTATCAGATAAGTAACTCTACAACTAGTACGTGAATCAAATTTGTACCTAGCCACTTACGAAAACGAGACTATATCAACGGACAAACAGTGAGCTTGAAAGAAAATATATAACAAATGAATTATTCTAACAACCCTCATATTGCTAGTTGCTAGTGAATTCTATTATTACTTCTGCTTGAAGAAAAAAACTAGGAGCTTCAAAAACTAAAAGCCCAAACACCTCTTGAATGGTGTACTAGAGGTCAGTCACATTCTGGTAACCACCCACTAGCAGAGGTCACATGCCTCAACTGAAGGTCTATGATGATGATCCATTTGGTTCCTCAAGGACCACATGTACTTGTTGGATTGCTTCTTGTGAAATATCTCCAATCCTTCCAACCAAGCCTCTTTCACTTGCCACCACCAACCCACATCTACATCATTTCCCTCTACTTCATTGCCATTGGTGATCTGATAGTCAAAATCATCGTATCAAAGTCACATGCTATCGTGGCTTTCATTCTGCCCAGTTGATTGTTGGAAGGTGTGGAATGGTGAATACAAGTTGCTAGTCAAAATCTACAGTCCTTGTTGCCATAGGAGTGGAATCCATGTTTTGGTTTGTACTTCTTTTTCTAAGTGGGTTGTACTATGCTAGTCTTTACTACCCAATTTCGGCAATTGGAATAAATATGTACTATAAAGTTAGCTGGCTACGTACCAATGAAAATTTTCGGTTATTATTTTCTCATTGTTGGACTCAGTTTTGATCGAACATTGTTGAGCATAACTTTTCTTGTCGGTCTCTTTATGTCGATCGTGTTGATCTATTATTTTAATATTTTTAAACTTGTACTTTTATAAGCTTTTATATTTGAAACCTTTACGACTAGAATTTCGAACGCTCATAATACATTAAAGAGATTTGAATATGACTCTTTTATTCGTAGCAATCTGAAAAATTATAGAAGTACCGAGATTGTTTGTTTGTAGCTACAGTAGTTGTAATAGAATCTAGAAATGCTAGATTATTTGTAATTGTAGGAGTAGATAACACTTATCCTTTGGCACATGTGACATCTTCAGTTCGAAACTTCGAATCCCTCTTTATCAAACTCAAATTTAGCTCCACCAAAGACTTTCAGATACTACATGGATTAACATTGACATTAATCTGCAGGTGTTGAATATATATGGGTGGCAAAAGCCGTGAGGCCCATGAACCCCCTTTTATCCACTGATGGGCGGCTGGGCCCAGCTCTCACCAGCATCATTCATATTTGATCCTTTTCCTATGAAGACGTACACACGTCATTCTTCATCTTTTTCTTTTCTTGGAAAAATTCTTAAATTCTCTGCCTTGATTGGTAAACCTTTGTATCCCATTAACACATTCACAGGTCTAAAATGAGATCCAAGACTTTTGCTGCAGGTTGTTCCACTTTGAAAAAAAGGCCATCTAAGTTTTCATCAAAAATAAATAAAAAATCAATTCTTTGTGACTTTGCTTTGGTTTTACGTTGAATGGAATCGTATCAATTGCTTTGAGAAAAATGAAAATGCTCCAGAAGAATTTAGAGGGCTCTGGACAAATCAATCCCTCTCAACCCTATTTCAAAGGCAGCTAGCTAGGTGAACAATCTCGATCCGACTTTGAAGCTTAGATCGGTGAATGGTGATGTTTGGTTTTCAAACCTAATTAACCGTCTAACTTTATTATGCATTAGAAAGTTTTTACAATTCTAGCTAGGATTCAATATCATCGATGTCTATTCAAAAATGTTAGTTGGTTCATCAGTAACGTTCACCTGATTAGTTACTAACCAAAAGAATAATTATCAATCACCTTTAGATATACATCTAATGGTTTGAAGTATTATTTTAAAGTTAAATTGTTTTGTTTTTAACTCTTGAATTTACATCTAAAAGGTGGTTGATCATAGTTCTCTTAATTAACTGACCATATAAACGTTATTGGTTGGTTCACATATCAGGTTTTTACAAATATCATAACAGGGTCATGGTACATTGATATTTCCTCTTCGTTTATTGAAGGAAATAATCTAGTTCGAACATGTTTCTGTCATCTGAAGCATCACCCTATACATCCAAAAGTATATAACATTATCTCTTTGCTGGGCTTGTCGTGCAAGTAGCAAATGCATAATGACCACATTATGCTTTACTTGACGTGTATTTAGGCTTAAAGAAGACTGATGAAGGGTAAATCCACATCCATTAGCATCAATCCAACACATGACATAATAATTACAATGATCCTCTCCTTTAACTGGCTGCTAGCTTGATCCTTGCTCTTTGGAGTATATGTTCCTCTGCGAATCTGCGTCAACAATTCAAATGAATAATATGCCAAGTACTCATAGATCGCAACGTCAACAAATAGACACAAGTTTGATGAAACGAACATGCCCAAGTAATATGCTCCTCTTACCAAAGGCCTTCTCTTCTGTAATCGATCTGTTCACATCCCCTGCTGAGACCTTCTCAATCAAATTCAAAAAGAGCAACAAGCTGAGACATGATTTATGTTATCATGCAACTTAAATTCATAATGTATATGGTACGTAGGTGTATATATATGATATGTACACGTACACAAGTTTTATATCGATCAGTTAGTAATTCTCACTAATCCGATTGGCTCATGGATGTCATCTCCGGTGATAGATCCATAATTGGTTTACGTAATCAGGAAACGTGTAGGACGGTTGTGTCTATCACTGATACTTTTTTATGTTTGTAATCTGTTTATTTTGTATTGAATAAATGCAATTTCATTCTCAAAAAAATGATATTATGCTACTTTAATAAAAGACTCGATGGTTAACATGTCCCACAAATAAACCAAACTTCTCACTGACCCTGTAACCCTAACCAGGATTTAGGACAAGGACAGGCACAAGGAGTCGGAGATGTCAGAAACGCTTATTGCTCGGGTAATCAGCTGTGAGTCAACAACTACAAACCTAGTTTGAAATTACGAAGCAATTTCTCCACCCAGTTGATTGCATTTGTTTTCTGTCTTTGCCTTTTGGTGCTTGTAATGTAGTGAGATTAACAAAATATATAGAAGAGAAAATGGTGACTAATTCCAGCATCCTCAATATAGAGTCGTCTAAAACAATGGTAGAGAAATCTGGAAACCAATTATACAAGTGTGCTTAATATAAGGAATTCTATTGACCCCCAATAGTTACTTCCAAAATTTAGTGGGTTAGATTTGGATTTTTCCTCCCAGCTACCAGAGAAAGCTGATGTACCAACTAAATTCTAAATTTTCCGGTTTTTATGAACGACTAAATTCTATCACATCTTTTGCCTAAAATGGTAATGTGGTCACAATCCATGGAGTTCGAAAAAAGCCTACATATTGGAGAATATGTTTCTCGAAATTAATATTCTGTATTCCATCTTGAGTGAGAGACATAAAATTCAATTAACAAACATATTACACCTAGATGTGATTATTTATCAAAATCGAACAAAGGTATGGCGAATTGTATATTGCTAAGAGAAAAGGTCACTATTGAAGAGTTAAGAACATAAAGTATTCAACCTAGCTAGAATTCAATTACTAATTACAACTCTACCAAGTGTGACCAGCACGGCTCATCGTCTAAAAATTCAACAAGCCGATAAACTATATAAAACGGTTTGAAACCTAAGTGTTGGTCACACGACTCATCGTCCAACTTGACAAGAGTATATGTTACAACTTGACAAGAGTATATGTTCCAACTTGTTTATGATTGAGCGCAAAATGCTTTGATCTATCAAAGGTGCGAAATGCCAAGGCATTTTCCACCACCTAGATAAATAGCGAGTGATGGTCACCAACACTGACTTCATCTCCAAGAACACAAAACAAACGAGCTTATTAGTTGGGCTTTTCGACCCCCTTTTCACCCAAAGGCTTTGGGCCTTTAAAACACAATGGTCTGCGAGACTTGGACAAATCTTTGTCTTCACTTGGATTTATGTTTGTCCTTAATTAAACGACTAACACATCGGTCAGGCTTATGCTAATCATCAAAAGCTGGCGTTAATTTTGGTTAAGTGATAAGACAACTGAGTGGAATTAACAATGACGACCCCTTTTGTAGCTTCCAAAGTCTTCTCGTCTTCGACCCAAAAAAAGAGAGCGTCTTCTCGTCTTATTTCTTGGCAACCACTTATGTATTTTAAAATCCCTGGCCTCCAACAACTAACGATTCGATGTGGAAATTTTTTTGTAAGAAAACAAATTGGAAGTTGATTATTGTGACTCCACCCAACCCCCTACTATATAGTGATGATTAGTGAGTGATCTTCATTCGCTGGACCACCTATTGTTAATTAGTCCATGCACCCAAAATTGTTGGATGGTTCAATTCACAAATAACTAGTGTACGTAAGATGAAGGCAACTATATTAAGGCATGAGCAGAGCTTCACGTGCTCACAGATTCTATAGATTTTGTGCTTAACTACCGTAAGATCTGTGGAATAATATACTGAATGTAGGTTTTGCTTAATCAATTTCAAATTCAAACTTAATTAATACAGGCCTAATGAATTATTTGCTTAACCATCACAATTCGTGGAGTGTGTGGAACACATACTTGATTTAAGTTTCACCGTCAACGTTTATTATTGTTAAATCTCAATCTAATTTTAATGGACAGGAAATAAAAAAAATTCTAAAACACGAACTATTTATTAACTAATGGAACCAAAAGTATCATGTGTATGTCATCTAAGTTCATATATACTAAGGTCTTAGAGAAACAGAAATTACTGATGATCATACATTCATACTCACGAAGACAAAAATACAGGTCAGGGAAAAAAAACATCCTCCCCACTAAGAAAGTAAGAATTAGTCATGATTAAGGTATAGAAAATAGCCTACGCACAGCTTACGATTATTGATTGATAAACTGTACCAGGAAACAAAAACTAGTGGGGGAGGAGGAAAAAACAGAGGAAATTATTAAAGAAAATTGACTATAAAGTCATACGATGAACAAGCGACACCGAACACCTGTGCTCGCCGCCCGGGGAATCCACTGACACGACGTCGTACGGCAATTATGAATATTAGTGCCAGCTTAATTACTACGCAGTAGTAGTCTCTGCCTCCTCAACCGGCGCCTCGTTCAGGTCCAGAACCACCCCATTATTGTCAGCTAGTTCGGTAACAACAACCAACTGATCATGATCATGATCGTCATCCGAATTAGTTGCACTGTTTACATGATCGTCAGCATCAACCACCGGCAGAGTAGACTCCAGCGCCGCTCTCCACCACACCTGATCCCCGCCATTATTGTTAATATTGGTCTGAATATTTTTGTTATTATTACCTTTCTCAAAGTACTTGACCGCGGCCTGCATCCTCCTCACTATCGCGTAGAACTCCTCCACTTCCTCCTCCGTCGTTGACACCTCGTTATCGTCGGCCTTGATCATCTGCTGCGTTGTCTTCTTCCTCCTGCCCCCTCCTCGGCTCTTCTCCGTTTCGTCGTCACCGTCTTTCTCCCTCCTCTTTCTTGTCTGCTCCATTTTCCGCGCGTGTTGTCAAAATCAGACGAATACCTAAAGCGTTTTTATACCAAGCCAAGTTTATTCCGTGAACTCTGATGTTGCTTTTGAGAGAGAGAGAGAGAGGTGTTTGTTGATATTCTCCTCTCTTTTATTTTATGGTGGTGGTTGTGGTGATGACTGATGACGAAGGTGACTCTCTTTTATTCTAGTTTTGATTTTCCTGCGTTGGTTTCAATTTATATGGTCACGATGACGTCATGTAATTTCGTATGCTGATGGTGTCTGCCGCGGTCATCTAGGTGTAGGCGCGCCTCATGCTTCATAATCACGAGGGACATCTGCCTCACTTGCGCTTCCTCACGCTTTACGGTCACACTAGCTTTTCCTTTCTTTTTTTCGTTTTCTTTTCCAGGGAATCAGTGAATTACTAATTATAAATAAAGTGTTATGAGCTTGTGGCATAGTGAGGTGCGAAGTCCTTCAAAATACGAATTATTTTTTTCAGTTTTAATTTTGTTAACGATATTAGAATACATGCATGATAATGCGACGTAGATAATTGAATTAAAATATTACATGTTAGTTGCTCGGTTCACTTACACCTTAGTGCGTAGAAGAATTTTCGTAATGACAGTAACAACACTTGAGTCTTTGAGTGTCATAGTGATTGCAATAACACTTTGAAAGAGGTGCGAAGCTCAATTTCAAAATTTGAAAAAAAAAAAAACATAAGAAAAAGCTAAAAGCCGTATAGCGTACACTACCAGAAGAAAGGCTTTAGCGACGAAAAAAAAAAACCAGGCCGACGAAGCATTTTTTCGTCGGCTAAAGTGGACTTTAGCCGACGACATTTTCCTTCGTCGGCTAACTGAAATTTTCGTCGGCTATGGTAAACTTTAGCCGACGAAAAAAAACGTCGTCGGCTAAAGAATTTATTTCGTCGGCCATAGTCTGTGAACTTTAGCCGACGAAATATTTAAAAGTTTAGCCGACGAAATTAATATGTCGTCGGCTAAAGTGCTTTATATTTGCGATCTGGACAACAGCAGCTCATCTGGGAAAAAAAACGGGAGAAGAAAAAACGGGAGAAAACGTTTGGGTGTTGTCGAAATCTGTCCATAATTAGTTTGTGGAGCCATATATAGGTACGTATATGTATATATATGTTGATTAATTGAGTTTTATTTGAGTTTATCGATTTTGATTATGATTGAGTTTATTGATTTTGATTATGATTGAATTGATTAATTTTGAGTACGTTGGATGTATATATATATATATATATATGTGTTGATCGATTTGGTTGATGATTTGAATTGATAATATATATGAATTAATTTGTTGTTAATAAATATTAGTAGATATATATGTGTTATTAATTAATTTATAATATATTATTGTGTTGATATGGTACGGTATGAAGTTGTTGTTAATTAATTGTGTTAATATATATTAATTGTATTAATTGTGTATATATTGTTGTTAATTAATTTGTTGTTAATATATATATTATTGTGTTAATATGATATGTGTGTGTGTTAATTAATTAGTTATTAATTAGTTGTACGTAGTACGTAGAATATATACTAAATGAATTGAGATTTTATATATGGCATGAAATTTCATCATTAATAATTAACTAGCAGCGTTATAAATATATATTTTGTTATATTTTCAGGATATGGATAAGAGTTGGATTTCGCTTCCAAAATGGGACAAAAGATACGGTGCAGGAGTTATGAGTTTTATAAAATATGCGCTGGCTAATGCTAACGGGAATACAATTTTCTATTGCCCGTGCACGAAATGTCAGTGTCGCAGCGATATGCATCGATTTTCCATTGACAAAGTATGACAGCACCTGAGGAGTAACGGGTTTTGGGAGAAGTACACATGTTGGTTATATCACGGTGAAACATCATCAGGGGGTCCGCATGATCATGGCCAATTTTCTGAGACGGGCAGTACATCCAACGATCCAACAACGGCATTCATCAACGACATGTTTCCTTATGAGAGCGGTGTATGCGCTCAAGGACAGTATATGCCTGACCCGGTGCAGCCCTTCCCTAGAGCTGTCAACACTGCTGGTATTGAAAAGTACAACAAACTGCTTGCTTTCCAACAGACCCCTGTGTACCCCAGTTGTCAGAAGACCGTTCTTGAAAGTGTGATGGACGTAATGAAGATTAAAGTTGAGACAAAATCGACCGTGAAGGCTGTTGATGATTATCTACAGTACACTGCTTCGATGCTGCCCCACGGTCATCGTCTTCCTACCACTCATCGTAAGGTCCGATGTATCCTGAAAGATCTTGGGCTTTCCTACATCAAGATCCATGCATGCAGATATGACTGCGTTATCTTCTGGGGTAAAGATCCAGAAGGGAATGACCTTGGTGGGCTTGACGCATGTCCGGTATGTCACACTGACAGGTATAAGCTGACTCCTGCAGGCAATAGGAAACCTGTGAAGGTACTTCGGTATTTCCCGTTGAGGGATAGGCTTGAGCGGTTGTACATGTCTTCACACACGGCCAAAGCTATGAGATGGCACGTTGATAGGGAAATGCATGACGAAGATACCCTTATACACCCTGCTGACGGGGAGGCTTGGAAGCATATAGACAGGGAGTTTCCTCATTTTGCGTCAGAGGTCCGAAATGTGAGGCTCGGGCTCTCATCCGACGGGTTCAACCCTTTTGGCAACATGAGTCTTCAATACAGTGTATGGCCGGTGATTTTGGTACCGTACAACCTTCCTCCATGGATGTGCATGAAGAAGGAATACAATATGTTGAGTTTGTTGATTCCGGGGCCCGGTTATCCAGGGAAGTGTCTCGATGTGTATTTGAGACCTTTGATTGAAGAGCTTCAGTTTTTGTGGGAAGTTGGTCATCCCACTTATGACAAGTACATGCACGAGATGTTCCAGATGCATGTCATGGTTGTTGGTACCATCAGTGATTTTCCTGCCCGTGGGATGTTGTCGGGCAACGTTGTTAGGGGATACAAGGCTTGTCCAGAGTGCCTTAGCGATGAGGGGAGCAGCAGTCATTGCAACAAGATATGCAGATTGGGTCACCGTGCTTTCCTTCCATATAATCACGAGTGGCGGTTCGATGACAAGGCATTTGATGGGACCGTAGAACACGGTGTGCCTCTCAGAAGATGGACGGGAGAAGAAATTTTAGCAGTGCTTAATGAGTACGATTTTGGGCAGCTCAGCAATCATCCAAATATTGTTGCAGCAATACCTGAAAGACCCGACAGGTACAAATTCTGGACACATAAGAGCATATTCTGGGAACTCCCATACTGGAGTAAGTTGTTGATCAGGCACTACCTAGATGTGATGCACATAGAAAAGAATGTTTGCGACAGTGTGGTGGGCACAGTGCTGAACTTGGAGGGGAAGACGAAAGACGGTCCTAAGGCACGCATTGATCTAAAAAAAATGCAGTTAAGAAGACATCTGTGGTTGAAAGAAGGGAAGAAAAAAATGCCTCAAGCTCCTTACACCGTGAAACCTGACCAGAAGAACGTAATTTTCAGGTGGATGAGTTGTGTGAAGTATCCTTCAGGCTATGCAGGAAATATAGCCCGGTGTGTGAACTTCCGGGACAATAAGATGTACGGGTTGAAGAGTCATGACTGTCATATCCTGTTACAACGTCTCTTCCCTGTTTTCATTCGACCGTTCCTTCCCCGTCAGGTGGTGGAGCCGTTAGTAGCGTTGGCAAGATTCTTCCAGAAGTTATGCACACGGGAAGTGACAAAATCTAACCTCCGGGAAATGCAAGAGGACATCATTTATATCATGTGTAAATTTGAGAGGATATTTCCTCCAAATTTTTTTGACATCATGCCTCACCTGATGATCCATCTTCCCGAGCAATTGTTGCTTACCGGTCCAGTACACTACACTTGGATGTATCCCTTGGAAATGTACGTTTTTTACACCTGAATTCCTCAATCCAATTTTTCTATATACATGTTCAATAATCATAACACTTTGCAACTTGATTTATAGGCAACTTGGAGACTACAAAGATTATGTGGCTAATAAATCCGCGCCTGAAGGATGTATAGCTGAAGCATATATTGCGCACGAGTGCGTCACCTACATGAAGTTGTATTTAGGAGGGTTGAAGGAAACAGACGAAGCCATGCCGGTAGATGTACCGAAGTTCACTCTTTCCATACTCTCCAGTGATGTTGAAGTTTATGGAATTTTGCCAGACTCCTACAAGTTGCAACCACATGAGCTAGTCATTGCCTACTGGTGGGTATTGATTAACTGTCCAGAAGTTGAATACTGGAAAGACATCCATCTATATTGTCCAGACATTCAAGGTGATCTCGAGTACCACAACAGGGAGTTCGCAAATTATTTTAGCGGCTGGGTACGTAATTCAATATTTATGTACGTATTTATGTTTAGTGCATAATTATCTATATTTACAATGTTAAATTGTAAATTGCAGATGAATTTTTTCCCATACATGTATTTTATCATGGTGGTCAGATCTGACCGTCGGATTTTATTTTCTCAAGTTTGATCATCACAGTCAGAACATGCCTACTAATGTTGTATAACTTGTTTACTAAGTGTTAGGTAAATGTTCCGTTTCAAAAACAAACTATACGTAGAACCTTCAAACGTGAAAAAGTCGTGAAATAAGACATGACCAGAATGGTGAAATACATCTACGGTTGAAAAATCAAGGTATTCCGGTCATGTCTCGGTGCCGATAGTTGCGGTCAATCCAATTTTCAATTCTTTCTCCCTATGGGTAGCCATATCTTCGGTGGTTATTTTGCGTAAAATTTTTATACCACTTGTTGGTCTCATCAATTTGAAAATATTTTCAGTTGAAGGTCCGGCCAAAATACGAATTTAGACGGTCCAACGACCTTTTCCGTGCATTTAGGGGTTTGACTTACGGGATTGACCGTCCGGATCGAGCACTTAACCTGGTCAGATCAAGTTGAATTTTTTCCATACATGTATTTTATCATGGTGGTCAGATCTGACCGTCGGATTTTATTTTCTCAAGTTTGATCATCACAGTCAAAACATGCCTACTAATGTTGTATAACTTGTTTACTAAGTGTTAGGTAAATGTTCCGTTTCAAAAACAAACTATACGTAGAACCTTCAAACGTGAAAAAGTCGTGAAATAAGACATGGCCAGAATGGTGAAATACGTCTACGGTTGAAAAATCAAGGTTCGGTCATGTCTCGGTGCTGATAGTGCGGTCAATCCAATTTTCAATTCTTTTCCCTATGGGTAGCCCTATCTTCGGTGGTTATTTTGCGTAAAATTTTTATACCACTTGTTGTGTCTCATCAATTTGAAAATATTTTCAGTTGAAGGTCCGGCCAAAATACGAAATTAGACGGTCCAACGACCTTTTCCGTGCATTTAGGGGTTTGACTTACGGGATTGACCGTCCGGATCGAGCACTTAACCTGGTCAGATCAAGTTGAATTTTTTCCCATACATGTATTTTATCATGGTGGTCAGATCTGACCGTCGGATTTTATTTTCTCAAGTTTGATCATCACAGTCAAAACATGCATACTAATGTTGTATAACTTGTTTACTAAGTGTTAGGTAAATGTTCCGTTTCAAAAACAAACTATACGTAGAACCTTCAAACGTGAAAAAGTCGTGAAATAAGACATGACCAGAATGGTGAAATACGTCTACGGTTGAAAAATCAAGGTATTCCGGTCATGTCTCGGTGCCGATGATAGTTGCGGTCAATCCAATTTTCAATTCTTTCTCCTATGGGTAGCCCTATCTTCGGTGGTTATTTTGCGTAAAATTTTTATACCACTTGTTGTGTCTCATCAATTTGAAAATATTTTCAGTTGAAGGTCGGCCAAAATACGAAATTTAGACGGTCCAACGACCTTTTCCGTGCATTTAGGGGTTGACTTACGGGATTGACCGTCCGGATCGAGCACTTAACCTGGTCAGATCAAGTTGAATTTTTTCCCATACATGTATTTTATCATGATGGTCAGATCTGACGGAAGGATTTCCGTTCTCAAGTTTGATCATCACGAGCAGCAGTCACAGTTTGATGAATGTATAAACAGTTGTGTTTAGCCGACGAATTTAAAATGTTTAGCCGACGAATTTATTATTTCGTCGGCTAAAGTTTAAGGTTAGCCGACGAAATTATTACCTTTAGCCGACGAAATTATTATTTCGTCGGCTAAAGTCTTCGGGTATAACCCAGCTCGACTGGTTGTATGCCCTAGCCTCCATCGTTTCCTCTCCCTCTCCGAAATTCGCCTCTCTGCTCTGCTCCCTTCCCGGTCGCCGCCCTCTCCCTATGCTCTCCTCTCCTCTCGCCCTCGCCCCGACCTCTCCCGCTCCCTCTCCCTCTCCCTCTCCGGCCGGCCTCCGCCCCTCTCCCTCTCCGGCGGCCTCCGCTCCCTCTCCCTCTCGGGCCGGCCTCCGCTCGCTATCCCTCTCCTCTCCCTCCGCTCCCTCTCCCTCTCCTCTCCCTCTCCCTCGCCCTCTCCCTCGCCCTCGCCCTCCCCCTCGACCTCTCCCGGTCCCTCTCCATCTCCGGCCGGCCTCGCTCCCCTCCCTCTCCCTCCGGCCGGCCTCCGCTCCCTCTCCCTTCCGGCCGGCCTCCTCCGGCTCCTCCTCGGCCTCCTCCTCCTCCTCCTCCTGCTCCGGCCGCCGGCCTCCTCCTGCTCCGGCCTCCTCCTCCTGCTGCTCCGGCCGAATTCTGCTGCTGCTCCGGTCCTCCCTCCTCCTCCTCGAGTACGTTTTTTTGAGCTTCGGTTATTTAATGTTGTGGTGTTGTTGTGTATATATGTTGTTGTGTATATAATGTTGTGGTGTTGTTGTGTATATTTGTATTTAGGAAGTGTATATTGTTATTTAATAAAGTATTTGTTGTGTATATTAGTATTTAGGAAATGTATATATTTGTTTTGTATTTTGTGTTTGTTTTGATTTTCCGGTCAATTGCAATGTTGTGGTGTTGTTAGGAAGTGTATATTTTTATTTTTGAAGTGTATATTTAGGAAGTGAAAAATAGTATTTAGGAAGTGAAAAATAGTATTTAGGAAATGAAAATTAGTATTTAGGAAGTGAATATATTTTTACATTTTAAAATGAGTTGCATTTTTTGATTTTGTGGCCTTGATTCAAATTAATATTTTATAGGATGAGCGGTAATATTAGATCGACGAAGGTTCGAAGGGCCAAAGGTCCGTATCGTCTGAGGGAACCTCTAGCAACCCTCAGACGTCGTTTCAGGGCCCTATGACTGCTAGACATGCTAGCCTTCTGCAGACGGCGCAGAGGCAGCCGGAGGTGTCCCCTTCATCGAGGCAGCGGGGCTTCTTTATTCCGCGAGGCAATTGTTTGCTCAGCCTCAGATGGAGGTGTCTGCACCCCGTATGCCTGAGATACACCGGGCGCCCACTCCAGCTCCTACTTCTTCGGATAGTGGGTCATCTGGGGTACAGATGCCGCCGCCTCACCTATTCCTTCCGCGGATGATACCGGCCATACCTGTAGTCGATGACTCAGGGACGCCGATTTATCCACTGCCCCCGCCAGTGGCTCCATCAGCGGCGTACGGTTCGTGCCTTTTGATACGCCTCTTATTTCCGCGAGGGTATCATCATCGGAGGTGGAATCCGTCGCGTCCGCGTCGATCCCTCAGGTATGAAAGATGAATGATTTGTTTGTTATAATTCTCCGATTCCGATTTTAATAATCAATTTGGTTTATCATGTCATAGGCACCGTCGGAGCGAAGCCGGAAAGAAGAAGAGAGGCCCCGTCACAGGGAAGGCTTGAGAGGTGAGAGAAGATCGTCGGTACCTCAGGGAGGATTGTCATCGGTACTGATGGGGACGTAGTATCGGGCGGAAAGTCGAGGACGTAACGGCCGCGTGGGAGCGCTCATTAGGGATAGAGTCCCCCTATGTTGTGGTCAGACTGGGGCGAGGTCCCGCAGGAGGTTAAAGACATGGTTCATAACGCGATGTCGGTGAGTTTACAAAATGCCTGAATAATATTATGTATTACATTGTAGATTTCTGGAAAAACTAAACTAATAAACGGTTAAATGCAGGTGTGGTTTGAGGTTCCCGAACCCTTGAAGAGCAGCTGGGCGGACTTTGTGCATGGGGGAAGGTACGTTGGGAAATTAATGAAAAAACAAAACTGTCTGTCATATTAATTATATTTCTAATATTTTTGTTGTATCTGTAGGTATAAGGAGTGGAAGAACGAGTTGCGGACCTATTGGACTACGCACGGGAACGCACGTTCTGCTACCCCTGCTGAGTTTCAGTACAGAGAGTACGAGTGGCGTTGGCTTCTGACATCAGAATTCAACAACCCTCGTAAACAGGTATTTAAATAAATTAATTAGTTAATTATCATTAAGTACGTGCGTTTTAAAATATTTTACTAATAGTTTACTTTTTTCTTTGAAGGCGGTTTCCCGGGCGAACGCTCAGAACCGGCAACGCAACACAAGGAACCATCATGCCGGTTCTAGACCGTTCGCTGTCTTCATGGACGAGGCAGCCAGGGAACATCCAGATGTCAACCAGTACGTCTATACGTACGAGAAGACATATCCTGACTCCCAGGAGGATATAGTAAGTAATCTTTCATTTTTACGGAATTTTTAATTTTACTAATATATATGTTAAAATGTTAATTAATAATTTTTTTCCTATCCAATTAGGCAAGGGTGAGGGAGGCTAGTGACGAGGTGATGAGTGCTATAGTGAGGGAGACATGGCCGGACACGCAGGAGGAAGAGATGTCCAAAGCCATTTCCCGGATCGACACTTCAGATCCGAGGGTTGGGGCGAGGATCATGGGCACAGCCTTCCCACCGCGAGAAAACAACTTCTACTGCCGGGGTCTAGGAAAGAAGGGCCAGGGGGTCTTGAAGACCACTCCAGGATTTCAACGAAAGGCAGCCTCGACCAGCAGCAGGACAACTCAGCTAGAGTCGGAAGTTGAGAGACTACAGAGAGAGCAAGCCGCTCAGGCTGCTCATGCTGACGCTCAGGCTGCCGCTCATGCCGCCCAGTTCGCCGAATATAGATCCTATACTAGAGCCTACATGCAGCCCAGCATGCCCAGCAGAAGCAGATGTACCAGTACTTCCAGGATTTAGCAGCTGCCCAGCTTCAGGGACTTCCACCTCCGCCCATGCCTGCGCCTATAGACATACCTGAGCTGCCGGAATCTCCTCACCAGCAGGCCCCAGATCCGGATATTGATTTAGATCATTTAGATTTTGTGTAGTTGATACCTTATATAGTTTTATGTGCTTCTTGTTGGTTATATATATGGAATTGTTTTGGTGTATTTTGCAGCTTGCTTGGAATGGTAATTTAAAAATTTTGTGTATTTTTTTTTATACTGGAATGGAGTTATAGCCGACGAAATACGCCACAATTCGTCGGCTATAGTATTTTTATTTTTATTTTTATATAGTTTAGCCGACGAATTATGGCATGTTTCGTCGGCTAAACTCACTATAGCCGACGAAAGAGGCTCTATTTTTTAATTTTTTAATTTTTTCATTATATACTTTAGCCGACGGAACTGAGATATTCGTCGGCTAAAGTCTTGGAGTATAGCCGACGACGTGTTGTGTCGTCGGTTTAAGTCTGGGAGTAAAGCCGACGACTTAAACCATCGTCGGCTAAAGTCTGGGAGTATAGCCGACGAAAGATAGAGTCTGTTTCGTCGGCTTAAATTCATGAACAAAAGCCGACGACCAAATTCTTCGTCGGCTAAAGTATGGACAATAGCCGACGACGATCTATGGGTTCGTCGGTTAAAGTCAGCGCCGAGGACCCTTTCCCGACGACACTATAGCCGACGAAGCCTCGTCGGCTAAGAGTTTAGCCGACGAGTTAGGGTAACAGGCCGACGAAAATAATTCGTCGGCTAAAGTACTTCTCCTGGTAGTGGTATGTTCTGATTTGAAAAAAAAACAAGAGCTTGTAATTGCATGCTAGAGATTCAGTGAAAAACCTAAAACCTGCATGACAAAATAATTGTCACATGGTGTGCGGTGAAAGTTTTTATAGTATAACTCATTTAAGATGACTTGATGGTCTTAAGAATTGTTTGATCTTGTTAAACGACCTCTTACTTTAAAAGGGAAATTGATGCCATTGGACCAAATAGTACCAGACGTCTCTCCTACTAACCAACTTGTGGTTGAGTTTATTGGTTTGATTTTCTTTTTCATACATATATCATCAATGTTAGGATCGTACGGGAAATAGTCTAAGCTCCGTAAAAACAGGCTTGTTCTGAAAGTTTTTGGTTTCGGGTGTGTCGCTTGTCTGGCGGCGCCTCCATGCTGGCGTTGGCTTCCAGCCTCATCGGTGTGGTTGGTTCGCTACCGGATGGGCGCTGGAGGCGGATCAAGATGTTGGGTAGGCATGCATTACGGTGCGTTGCGGCCTCGACGGTGAGGTTCTGCCGTCGCTTTTGGGTGGTGATTCGAGGCTTGATTGTGGTGAGGTGAGTTGGTGCGGTGGAGCGTTGAGATGGGGAGAATGAAGCGGCCATGGCTTGTCTGGTTGGTTTTTGGCATGGGTTTTGATCCATCGTGGCTTGTTCCGGTGTTGATATAATTGGATGGGTGTCTGCTGCTTCTCCGTGGTGGATCGCGATGACGTTGCTCCCCGGGTGGCGGCTGACGTCGACGCCGCGATGGTGGCCTTGCATCTAGGCCACACAGTTTTCTTTGGGCCAGATCTTTTGAAGGTTTTGTTGTTGGAGGTCCACCTAGGTATGGTTTAGGCCTAGGCTTTTATTGGCCTAGGTCTTTGGTTTGTGTAATCGGTAGTCGATAAATACCTCCCCTGGCCCACGATGCTGTAAAACCCAACATGAGGTAGATCGAGCAGGCCTCATGCTGGAAGCTACAGCAGTCTGGGCTGGGAGGGAAACACTCCACAGAAGGCCAAATAAACAGACTTCAGTAGTATATTTGTCCCACATCGAATAACAGACAAGATATAAGTCAGCGCGGGGCTATAAATACGATGCTGAAGTCAATCAAAACGGTAAGAAATCTCCTAGCATTAAGAAGTTGGACGACGCCAAAAGGTTATTGTCACATCCCGACCCGTAAAATTTTATCTTATTTACTAGCTTGATTGTAATAAGAATTTTACCGTCTCCGACATTGAGATATAGTTTAATTAGTCCCTAGAGGGGTTTTGGGGGACGATTATTTTGGAGAGTTATTCGTAGGAGAAAATGTAACGACGGTAAAAATGATAAATTTTAGCTAGTAAAAAGTAATTTTTATTAGGGTATTATTTTTGGGGGTGTTAAATTTTGGAATTGGGTTGTATATAGAGGAGTTGGGCCGGATGGGAGAGGCCCAAAACCCATTTCTTTCTCTCTTTCTTTTCTCTCTTCGCTCTGTCTTCCTCTTCGGGCTGCCGTATTACTTCCCGCCCGTCCGCCGCCGTTCGGCCAGCTACCGGCCGCCGCACAGGTCCCTTCAGACCCCTGCCGTCCCCTCTCTCTTTCTGGGCCGGTGACCGGCCGTGTAGCGCTGCCGTGAAGGAGTGGTGCCGCCCGAAAGGCGCGGCTGCCTTGAGCTTTCCGTCGCCGGAACTCCCTTCTCCGGCCACCAATCCGGGCAAGCTTGGTACGGTTTTGTAGCTCTCCTCCCGTGCAACAACCCCTCCAAAGGCTCGATCCCTCTTGAGCTCGGTAAGGAGAAATTCGAAGTTGAAATTCTAGGGCTTTTAGGATGTTTTCGTTCGATTGACCTAGTTAGGCTTGAAATTGGACTTAGTGATAGTTATGAAAGTTGTTTAGGATGATGAGAGGAAGATTCTGTTAAAATTTGGTACAATTTGGACGTCGCCGGAATCGGCCTCCGGCCGCCGCTGCCGGCGGAGCCGCCGCCGCCGCCGTTTTGGGGTTTTGTATAATTTTAAATGTGTAATAATTAGAGGAGTATAATGAAGTGAATTGTGGAATTTTTGGACGAGTTTTGAATAGGTTTGTGAATTTCCAAAGTTTGGTATTTTGGCGGTTAAATAATGTAAAATTCGACCGTAGGATTTAAATCAATTTCTGGGGAAGGTTGTATTTACGACTGCTGAGTATGATATAAAAGTTTGAATCGTTTCGATTTAAGAATATCGAAGTTAGGCAAATGATGAGCGTGTTTATGGCTCTCAGTTATTTTGCTTATTTTGAATAAATATTGGATTTTAGTGGGAAATTAATTATATATTTGGAACAGGACGTGAGGAGACTCAAATTGGAGAGACCTCGGATCGACGTCAGGCTTAGGCCTAAAGTTGTGAGTGGACATTTGTTTTAAATAAAAAGCATGCGATGAATGATTTTATTAATCATTTATTTCTTTTGACGAGACTTATTGATTTATCGATTATTTGGCAATTTTTCCTCCTTTGGAGAGATCCCGAAAATGAGATTTTCGGTGGATATATATGTTTTGGATTTTATGAGAATAGTATGTATATAAATGCTAGCTAGCCATACGTGCTTGGTCCGTCATAATGAGGTAAAATACCATTATGGCGTGTCGTGAGTGTTAGACACAAGCGTCATAGCCCTATATGAAAACTTCTTTCTTTTTCGGTTTATTTAGGTTTTCATATAGGGAGTCCACACGTATATATACACCGTCCTTTTCGGTCATAATGAGGAAAAATACCATTATGACGTAATGTGAGCGTTAGACGCCAGCGTTGTAGCCTTGTATGAATTTCTATTTTTCTAAATTGTTTCTAGGATTCATACAAGGAGTCTGACGAGTGTAGATACATACGAATATATGTTATATATAATTCAGCCAGAGGCTCCATTTTATTTGAGTTTGTGACTAGCCAGTGCTAGTCGTGAAATTGTCAGATTATGAATTGAGCGCTTTTAAGCTGCCGCATGCAGTATATTTTCTTTGAAATTAAAATGGGAATGCATAAATATTTTGTTATTAAATTATTTTTGTCCACTCACTCTAACATTATTAAATGTCTTCCCCTGGGCCATTCGTTTTAAAATGCCCAGTCTGCAGGATTGCATAGTTGAGATCGGGCGTACATGGAGAAGAGGCATAGTCAATAGTATAGCTTCCGCTCTTTTCTATTTATTTATAGTTCATTTCCTCTCAAATAGAGTTCCTCTGAATATGTTGGTTATAAGATCTTTGTTAAATCTATTTTTGGGAGATGTTGTGATTTGTGGGGAGCACGAAGGCTTCAGGAGTCTATAAGATTGGATTTGGAACCTTTAGACGTGTTTGCAGGTTTCTATTAGAAGGGTTGTCCATTTTCAAGGAGGTTGTACCGAATTTTGCGGTAAATCTTTCCTTGGAGGTGGTCCCCGCACGATTTACTCCGGATTCAGAGTAAAATTCGGGGTGGGTCGTGTCAGTTATGGCCACAGAAGCTCCCGGAAGCATTTTGGGCTATCCGGACCACCGCGACAGAGTCAACATGAGAAACGCCTTTTAGCCTGGCCTTTGGCACAGAGGCTGTTATCCCAATTGAGCTGACAGTGCCATCCGGAAGAGTTGAAGGCTATAATAAGGAGAACAATTAACAGAAATGAAGAAGTTAAATTCCACCAACAGGATCCACCAAGTTCAAAGAGGCAAATAAATAAAGGCAAAACACCGGAAAAAAAAGAAGAAGCAAGATCCACCCAGAGGCAGTCAAAAATAAAAGGGCCAACAGGAACCAGTAAATAAAATAGTAATATATCAATCGGACTACCGGGCAAAATTTACATCATCGGGAGTAGGCTCGAAGCCATTGTTCAAAAAATGAAATCCAAAAATTACAGTTCGGTATGATGCAAATTACAAAAAAAAAAAAACAAATCCTAAGCCTGGTCCTTCTCAGCCGGGTCGTCAAGCTCCTCTTCATCCTCACTCTCGGACAGAACCTCATCATCTCCAACAATCTCAAGATTGGTCTCGGGAGGACCCTCCGTGAGGACAGGCTGGGAGTCTTGAGCTTTAGCCTTCGCCTTTGCGGCGAGCAAGTTAACGGTCATTCGGGGCTTGTCAAGGTACCCATGCTCACTCCACTCTATGAACTTCTCCGTGATGGCCCCGTCTCGGGCAGCTTACAGAAGATCCTTTAGCTCTTGGGATTCCTAGTACTCGGCCACAGCCTGGTCGCTGCGAGCGGGGACAAGACGCTCAATCTCCACGAGCTCGGATTCCTTCTCTCGGAGCTTACCCTCCAACGCAACAACTTCACTTCGAAGCTTCTCAAGCGCCAGGCTCTAAGACTCCACCTCAGCTTCAAGCTCCGGGACCCGGTTGGCTTTGCTCTCCACCTCTTAAACATGGAGCTACAACATGGCTAGTTTCTCAGCCAGCGCGTTCTTCTCCTTCTCCAAGGACCCATTCTCAGTTTGAAGATAACTCACGTGACCGTTCAGCTTGGCCACCTGCTCTTTCAGCTCAGGAGTATCCTAGCTGGCGGCGGTGGAGGAGCCGTTGTCCCGTAGGCTGCATCCGGGACTTCCAACAACTTTGGGGAATCCAAGACACACATAGATTGCATGTCCAGGTCCACCTCCGTGCGAGAGGCAGCTTCCCCGATAGTCAGGAGCTTCTCAAGGAGATCATAGTCTTTCTCCATATCGAGCGGGTGATTTGAACGCGGGACACGTTGAGGGATTTTACCTGCAAGAAATGCCATGAGCACATTGTTCCAACATGGTATCTAAAATAAAACAAAGAAACAACGCAGAAGCAACACGAGCAAGATATGGAACCCACCGGACAGTCTACTCATCTCGCAGTGTACCAACACGTCCCACCAAGTTAGGTGATACGAACTGCGATCCTCCTCGGTATTCCACGCAGCGAAAATCCGGGTGATGTGTTCCCCCTCGATCAATGTCAAGGAGTAGTCCTCATCCCCAATGGCCCGAAAATAATTGGGAACGGTATGCCGTCTCGTCTTTCGATGCCACGAGCTGCCCACCAAAACAACCTTCTCGTGCCACTCTTTATTTATCGAAGACGAGAGATCGGTGACGATGGACTCGTAATCCCGTGCGGTAAAGCTTACGCACATCGAGCTCCCGACCTTCTTTGAGTACAACAATCGATACAAGGCGCGAAATTCATTAATCGTGGGCCACCCATGTTGGATAGGAAGTACAAACATCGGAGTCCTAAGAGCTGGCGCCACTGATTTGGAGGTATCTGCTCGAGAGCCAATTGCAGCATGCTTAGTATGTACTGCATATATTGAGGAAGTGGGACCGAGAACCCGTTCCTGAAAATGTTGTCGTGCACGGCGATGAAATTATCTTGAGGAGCGCATGCTAGTTCACCGGGACGTAATCCACGCAGCGGGAGGTCGGAAGGAATGTCTCACTCCTCTCTGAATTGTTTGATCTCCTCGGGCGTAAGGCTACACGCCGGCTTGTCGCAGACCCTACCATCCTCCAAACGATGTAGGGTCCGAGTGATAGGGATAGCCCCAAAGACCACCCCCGTGCCGCTGCCTTGAGCGGGAACAGATGAGTGGTCGAGACTCGAGCAAGAAGACTCGGAGGGAGAAACAGCCCGAGCGGGAACGTTGCGGGTAGGTCATTGCAGATATCCTTCCATCCTTTCATCGTTATCAGCGAGAGGCCGCTGAGATGAACCGGATACACTGGTGTCAGGTGCCCTACGCTCCATTTAACTCTAAAAAAAAGTGGAGGGAGAGAACCCTAAGACCTATCAGATTACCAAGCTACGCCGCCACCAACGAGAGGATGCATAACTCAAACGCGACCCGAACTCACAACCATTAAACCCAGAAACACAATAGGTTTGAACCAAAGAAACCTAACCCACCAAACTGAAAAATTTGCACCCAAATACAGGAAAGGCAGAAAGATATTCACTAGATAGTGAAGGCCGGAGACTCGTCGGAGCAGGGATCGGAGTGCACCTCGCAATTGCAGACACCGGCGACAAAACAAACCAAACAAAAAGCCCTTCTTCTTTTTTTCTCTGCAAACTTTCGAAAGCCCTTCAAAGCAGAGAGCACGAAACGAAGAAGAAAACCAAGAAAATAGAGAACGCAGAGAGCAGCGAAAGAGAGAAGGAGAGAATAGAAGACAAAAGAGGAATGAAACAGAAGAGTGGGAGGGGAGGCTAAGCATATATGCGAAATGGGGGGAAAGACTCCTCGGTTCTCTCCCCGTTTTGTATTAAAAAAACATTTATTGCGAACGAGGAGATTGAGGCCGTCGAGCTCTATCGTAAGATCACCCCACGTGTCCCACTAAGCGGTAGCTTCTCGAGTAAGAGAAGGATGAAACGACGTGCATTAATTGCACGTCATTTCGTTCCCCAACATAGTGACAACTGACGAACATGTAATTAATGCCCTGACACCACCAACCCAGAGCCAAAGAGCAGGATCCTATATCCAACTCTCTGGGACCGGTAGTTCTTGAATTGAAGTCTAGTACAAACTAACGAGAGCCATTGCTGGTGTCCCAGAGCACCCGATGAATAATTACGGAGAGGAAGACCGGGCAGACCCACCAGTAAAACCAGCGGGAATGCCAGGCTGGAATTAATAAGACCCGGAGATACATGAAAATTGTGAGTCCTAGATAAGAACTAACAGGAAGATAAGTACAACTAACGATACCCATATTCCCGAGCAAGAACCAACGGGAGACACGCGCGCAAACAAAGGCATTCATACAACCTCGGAAACGTACCACCGGGAAGCATGGGCAACAACTGGAATCATGAGAACCATAAGTCCCTTGTACAGCTCCCGTAGAGAGGAAGTTGGGCAGTTCATATCATTCACTTCACACGAAGAATAGTAGCCTGATAACCCACGCGGGGATAATACTCCGCGTTCGAGCAAAAACATATGGTATGGAAAGGCTCGCTACCTTCGTCCATTGCAATAATAACCCGTTCAAACATGTCTTGAGTATGAACTTAGGGGGACTAGGAACGGGTACCCGTTGAAAATCTGACAAATCGTGGGTCATTTCTTCAAGTCCCCACTCAAGATGTGTTTTGAACGGAAACTTGGGGGGACTTGTAATCGGTAGTCGATAAATACCTCCCTTGGCCCACGATGCTGTGAAGCCCAGCATGAGGTAGATCGAGCAAGCCTCATCCTGGAAGCTACAGCAGTCTGGGCCGGGAGCGAGACACTCCACAGAAGGCCAAATAAACAGACCTCAGTAGTATATCTGTCCCAAATTGAATAGCAGGCAAGATATAAGTCAGCGCGGGGTTATAAATACAATGCTGAAGTCAACCAAAACGGTAAGAAATCTCTTAGCATTAAATACTATACCTACCATATAACTGACTTAATCATCGGAGAGAGAAAGATCGGAAAGTCCCGGTCAGTCTCCTCTTGCAGGTATCTAGTCAACGGCAATCGAGGGTTGAGATCACGCCAAAGAGCTTCTACGAGGTCTACGGGATCTTGCATAAACATTTTGTTTTTTTTTTTGGTTAGTTTGTTGTCCCTCCTCTTTGAGCGAAGATTTAGGTTTTTTGGTAGTTTGGTGTCGGTGGTTGTGTCGTGGGGTGAACTATGATTATTGTGTCGTTTCCAGAGACTAAATTAATGTCGGTCAGTTTTTGTTGTCAATGTAATGGGTAAGTTACATGTGCATATATTGGTAATTTTGGCATATAGTGTTTGAAGTGGTTGTTTCTTCTTGAGATTGTCTATAAAGATGTATCGATACTTCTGGATTAGGTCAGGTTACGGTTGAACCCCTATCGGTTATTGTCCACTGTAATCGTTAGTGTTTCAAGTAGGGAGGCGAGTGAGAAATTATTTCCACAATCGATATCTTCTATGAATGTAATATTGTTTTCCGGTTAAATGAAATTCTTGATATTTTCCTAAAAAAAAGAGTAAAAAATCAACGTTAATCACGAGGGATTAGGGTACTCAGGTCTTTGGTTAATGTATATAGTTACTAGCAGGTCCGTTAAAGCAAAGATTACTTTGACTGGGCTCTTGTGGGGAGCATGTTGTGCTCTTTTTACGTTATGTCAAGTGCAACCAGTCCTTGTTTATTTGACCATAGGGCACCATGATGAGGGGACAATTTGTGCCCTGTGAACCACCACATCATTAGAGATGAAATCACTTTACTTTGCTTTCTAGCCATTACTTCTTTTGAATATCAAATTACTACCGTCAATTTAGTGTTTGAGATTCGAAATGTACGGTTATACAGTTACGCACTTATGCTATCAACAATGCACCATATCTTCTTAGAACGGATGAATATTTTTTTAGATGTGGAGAAATAATTTTATAGATAGATAGAAGCTTAAAAGAGCATAGTTACGAAATAGAGTGTAGTTACAAGCAAATTGAATACGTGTAATATAATCTTATTTTTGCTAGCCTTAGGCCATAAATACACATTCACTATCATCTACAAACAGAACAAGACGTTATAGTAGTACCCACAAAAATGTCTCGTAGTCCACTTAATTGATATTTTGTATTTCGGGATTTGTTTTAAGCTTAAATCCTTCTTCAGTACTGCTACATAAGATTTGCTAGTGCACCTATTTAATTGAGAAAATCAACCAGGGACCTAAAAGCGAAACCCTGAAAGATAAGGGTTTCTCAGTGTGGGCAATAATACTTGGACACAAATCTAGAAGACAGCTTCACCTACTATGAAGACCCAAAGTTTTTCAGCTAATATGGGCCTCTATCATGTGTTGGATTGCCCAACAAAATGGGCTAACCAACAAAATTCGGCCACACATTAGGTCTCATAATTAATGAAACTGATTAGGCTAGAGTACTACTAAAATGAGTGATCTTTTTGAGAAATTCTCGTTTGTATAATCTTCGTAGAGAATTTTATTCACACATCCTAATATAGTTATTACACACCTCTTATATTTTTTATCTAATTTTTTGCCTTAAACTTTCTCTTATACCTTTTTTATTTTACATAATACACACCTTTTAACTCATCATCTTATTCTTTATGCCAACTGACTGCTCCACATGAATCTATCACTCTATTTTCTCACCTCTATGATCAATACTACCAATTCAACTAAAATCAAATTAGTAAGCAAATGAAGCTTAACAAACATCAATAGAGACAAAGTGATTGACAATTATTATTATTTTTTGAGTAAAATTCATCATTGGTCTCTAAACTCTTGTGCCAAGGCCAATATGATACCTAAACTCTAAACTCTACCAATGTGATACCTGATCTCTTTATTTGACGTCAACGTCATACCTCCGTCAATTTTCATTGACGGTTTCGTCAATATGGTCACGTAGCCTACACGTGTTAGCCAAAAACGAGGCAAAAGACTGAATTAACCCTTATTCCCCTCCAAACTAAATCTTATCTACTCGACTACTCCAATTCCCACCTATTCAACTAAATTAATATTTCTTTTCCCTCCAATTGCAAACCAACTAAAAGAAGAATTATGATTTCACTACACAACTGACTTTTTGAACAGCCTGTTTTGAGAATCCTTATTTTTTTCCATATCAAACTTACTTATCCATTAACTTGTTCTAAAAAAAATAAAAAAATAAAAAAAATCCGTGAACAAGTTTAAGTCATTCAAACATCCAACAATGCATATCTTGAAAAAAAGTGTTCTAAAATCTTCCACCAAGTCAATCAAATAGCCAACAAAAACCTCATAAAAACCCATTGTTCAAATTTGCAAAAGGTACTCACCATTCAATATCAAGAGTCATCCAAACCAACTTAACAATTACAAAATAAACTGAGAATTTGTCCAGGGCTAAGAACACATGAAAATCAGCAAAATAACATCAAAACGAGCCTTGCCTGGTTTATAATTCTGCCCATTCGGATGAAGCTTGGCTTGGTTCCATAGCCTTGGGTGCTTTAGTCCCACCATTTCTTGCTGCATGATTTTGGCTACTTTTAGTAGGGGGTTAATTGTTGGTTTTTGAACTTGGTGTACCAGCTTGGTTATCAAAACCAGTTTCAACAGTTTACTTCATTTTTTTCCATGTCTTCTTGGACCTAATCACTTGGTCCATAACATTAGTAGCTTTCGGGGCTAGTGCTCTCTTAACCTACAGAAAAATGAAGAAACATATTTGAGCTTGAAAGACTGCCAACAACTACATTTGAGCATCTCAAGTAACATAACCATAACCAAGAAACACAACAAGCTTTGAAAGCAATTAAACCTTATTATAACCTACAGAGCTAAGTTATAAAGGGCGTAACAAGCTTCTAAACAACTTATTATAAAGTCATGAACTCCCTCACATGTTACTAACGCAAGATGTCCACCAACACAACCAGTAATATACAAACCAACACCAACCCAAGATGTCTACCAACACAATTAGCTTCAATCAGCACGATCAAACCAAACCAATACAACCAACATATAAGCAACACATGTATGCAAAACTTAAAAGTGTGACAACAAGATTAAAACCAACAAAGCTCAGTGAAACCAACACCACCAACTTAAACACAACACACCAAATTTAACTCAAAGTTTAAAGACACATACCGTGTTTCTGTTCCTTTTCTTAGAACCAGCTCCAGCTGATGTTCCATGTCCCTGTTGCAGATAATGAGTTAAAGTTAATGAAAACACTTCAAAATCGCATGCAAAAAATTATTCTCATTATATAATATTTCAGAAAATTAACTTATTGTATTTGCATTATTTGTCTTGGTTATAGGACACCCTAGCTTGTTGTGTCCCTATTGCCCACAGATCTTACAACTCATTTTGATCCCTTTCTTGGATAGTTTCCCTTCTTTAGGAGCAGGCAGTGTTGTGTTGTTTTCTCCTGGTTCCTTATGCCTCTTCATTTTAGGTCTACCAGCTTGCTTCTTGTAGGGTGGAGGGGCAATGGGGTAGTCTACTTGATCCCAATCATCCTCCCCTGCAATGAGATAGATGATTGGAGTGTAGGCCTCCTTGTACATGTTTGACATAAGATAATCATCACAATATAGTGATGTTTCTTGCTTCTTGAATCTGATAACACAAATAGCATGCACATAGGGGATCCTGCTAATCTGCCACCTTTTGCAAGTGCATGTATGCAGACCCAAATCAACTACATGCTTGCTCCCCATGTCACCAGCTCCGATTACTTGAAAAAAAAAACTCTCCACTCCTATGTGCCCTATAGCAAGTAGCTCTCTGCCCAATCTTGTCAATCATCTTCTTAATTCTTGGACCTACAAAGTCCTTCCACCTATCATAAGCCACTCTTCGATTTGCATTCCTCACCATCATGTCCATTCTAATCTTCTCCAACATTGTGATGATAGGCTTATCTCTTGCAGGTAGGATGGTTGAATTAAAAGACTCACAAAGGTTGTTAAGCAAGATATCACATTTGCATTCCTCATCGAAAAACGCTTTACACCATTGTGCAGGATTCTTGTCTTGGAACCAAGTCCAGGCCTCCTCATCAAGTTCTCTCAGCTCATCCATATGCTTGTTATACCAAACCCTTGTGCTAGCTTGACCTAGCTGCATTCCATACCAACTGCTTTAGCCCTTCTCCTGGGTGCTTTGCCTTGAAGTTATTGTAGAGATGCCTCACACAGTGCCTATGTTAGGCATTTGGAAACAAACCGATGCAAATAAGAGATGCAACAATTAGTTCAAAACAGTTCCGAAGCAAGAATAAAGTGATTAAAATGTGATCAAAACAGTTCCGAAGCAAGAATAAACAATTACTTACTTGCAATTGCATTGCCAAGCCTTTTTTGCTTATCAGTGATAAATATGTAGTTGCTATCCCTATCAATCCTCATATCATCTTTCAGATACTCTAGAAACCAAGTCCAAGCTTCTTGGTTTTCCACCTCAGTCACTGCAAATGCAAGAACATCTCATTGTTTGCATCTATCCCTATTGCTGTGAGAAGCTAACCTGGATGGTGCCCTTTAATATGACATCCATCTAGGCCAATTAGAGGCCTACATCCCTTAATCCATCCTCCTTGCACGCAGCAAAGCAGAGGTACAACCTGTGAAACCTCCTCACAGTACCATCCATTTGTGTCTTGATTAGCACAGTGGATCCAAGATTGCTTCTTGATAGTTCCTTATAATAGGATGCCAAGTTGTTGTACTGATCGATATAGTGTCCCTCATTCATCCTCTTAGCCTTTCTCTTTGCCCTTGTGATAGTCTGCACCCCCACGTCCAAATTGTACATTTGTTTTATGTGATTGTGGATCCCTTTCCTTGACCAGTCCTCATCCACCAAAAGTTGTTGTTGCACTTCCTTTGCTATTCTGTTGTAGTCCAAAAAATGACTTGTCTGCACCGAAGAATATGTATGTTGGTTTATCAAAGACCTAATGGTGATTGTTTGACCCTGATTCTTCTTTGTGCTTGCATACAATCTGAAAGGGCACTTCCACTGACAATGCACCTCAACCTTGTTCGAGTGTTCTTCTCAAACCACAAGCCAAGTTGATTTTTAATTGCAACCTCCCTCACTGCCTCCTTCAGTTGCTCATGGTTTGGGAATACAATACCTAACTTAAACTTTGGATTTCTCAAATCAACAGATCTGATCCAAGGTCTAGACTTCACCTTGTTCCTGTCCCTCTTTGGCAACACATTTCTTTCATCATCCTCCTCAGTTCCACTTCCACTCAAACTCTCTAACTCATCAGAATCATTAGCACCATCTGAACAATTACCACCAAATCACATTTCTTCAAACTCTAGGACAACTCCTAGTTTAGTGACATTTTCTTCAAAGTCAGCATCATCATTGGAGCCAACCTCTTGGTCATAATCTGAATCAATGTAGAAATTAGATTCATCATTAGTGTCCTCCTCATCATCTACCACCTCATAGTGCTTTTTGCCCTTACCCTTGTGTTGTACTTCTACGACCTAACTTTTCTCTTTCCCTTCTGTTGTGCTATTGATCTCGCTGTTTTAGCAGCTGATTTTGCTTTCTTACTTTCAGCCAACCGTTTCTCAGCTGCTTCTGCTAACTATTGCCTTGCCCTTAAACTTTCTTATGCTCTCTTCTCAGCCGCCTCCTTTTCTCTCAAGTCTGCAACATCCCTCTTCTCTTGTTCTGCAGCCTCTCTTGCCCTCAATTCAGCCTTCTCTTTGCCCTTGCCTCTACCTCCACAATACTCGAACCTTCAGTTTCTTGCCTTTCTATCAGTTCTGTAGCCTCTCTCTCAATGCTTTGGAGAAACTCCTCATTCTCCTTTTCTTTTCTCTCTCCCTCTCTCTTGCTTCTCTTGCTGTGCTTTCTTCCTAGCTAACTCCTTCTTTGCACTTGGAGGCCGCAACTTCTTGCACGTTGTTGAACCCTTTTAGGGTTTCCAATAGTCCTTTTGAAGTAACTGACATGCCCCTGGCTTTCATTAGTATGCCCACTCAGTCCCTCCCCATCTTGCCTCTCATTTATGTCTTCTCCCATGTCCAAATCTGATACAATCTCAGATAACCCAGCAAATGTGGATTGCGTAATAGCCTGCCCCACATTCAGTCCAGCACCTACTCCATCCTCCTCATTAACTCCACTTTCCACATTAACTTCATCTTCATCATCTAAAACTAATATTTCTGGGCCCTCAACCATATTTATTGGTTCCACATTTTCTGATACATTCTCTTGCACTTCTGGTTCACCCCACAACTTCTTTGCCGTAAGGTTTGCCTCATATGCAGCTCACTCCTTCTGCAAATTTTTCTGTTTAATTGAGTTCTCCCATTTAGGGTTAATAGGTTTCTTCATGAACTCTTCAACCTGTGCCTTCCTTCTTTTGCCCCCTCCTCTAATATACAAACTTATACACCTAGTCCTCGTGGGAATCAACTTCAGCATCTCAAGTACATCACTATCACTTTTAAGCTCCACCCAGCCTTCATTTGCAGTTGTCCCTGAAATTTTAAAGTGATATGAGATGGGGAGCTCTCAATACCCCAAGTGATAAGTTCAACTCAACCCATGACATCATCTCTGGGTCTACACCATCCATCCAAATCTTCCCCCTAGCTTGTTGAACTTTGGAACCTTGTATTTCTTCGTACCATCTAGAGCCTTGTTGAAGAAGCCCCCATGGTGTATCTCCATTGTAAACAAATTATCAACAACTGCAATTTTAAGAACAGAAACCAAGTTTAAAACTTTTCTTCGAACAACAAAGCAGATTAAGAACCATAAATCTTATTTCAAAAAAAGAAAAAAAAGAAAAAGGAATTCAAAGTACAGACCGAAGTATGTTTAAACTCTAATAGATGTATTTAGAACCCAGTTTTGAACCCCAATTGCTAGTTCTTTCCATTTCAAAACCCCTAACACATGGTCCTAAAATCGATTAGGATTGAAACCCTAATTCACAATGAACACTATACAACTACATTCCAACAACAAAATAATTTAATAACCCAGAACATAAAAATGATCTCTTCAACCACTTTTCTATTGTTTATTAAACCCAATTGGAATTTAAAAATTGGTTTCTTTTCAGAATTGGTTTCGTCGTTTTCTTAACTTGCAAACCTTAATTAACTCCTCTTCTTCTTTATTTTCTCTTTCTTTATAGTGTTCTCATAGTTTGCAAGTACCACACCGCCATCTCTACTCTGTCGAGACTCGTGCCATTACCATTGTCGTCATCGAAATCGGCAGTGGGATCTCAAATTCTTCAGGTTCTTAAACCCTAACCACTCTGCGTTCATAGTTTTGAAATCGCTATATATATCGATTGATTTGAATTCGAAAGGCTTATTGTTTCAATTAGTAAATTCGATTTGTTTTCTTCAACCTAGATTTCTTCAAAACCCTAGAAGTTACTAATGGAAGATAATCAATAGAGAATCGAAAAGATAGAAAATAGAGAATCGAAACTCACTGTCTTCTCGACATGGTCCAGATACTCGAAACCAGCCCCACATCGTCGCCATCTCTTTGTTGAGGATTCGAATAATCCCACGTCGTCTGATTCGCTAGCAGTCTCAGAATCTCCCTTTTTGAATAAGATAGTGACTTGAGTCAAATTGAATCTTGATTTAGTTTTGAGAGAGTTTGGGTGTGTTTTAGATTAGGTCGAGAGGCTGAAATGAGAGTTAAATGAGGGGGATTAGGTCGACTCTTATTCTGTTTAAAATTGAATTGATTGTTTTGCCCTCGTTTTTGGCCAACTCGTGCGGGCCACGTGACCATATTGACGGAATCGTCAGCGAAAATTGACAGAAGTACAACGTTGATGTCAAATAAGGAGATCATGTATCACATTGGCAGAGTTGAGAGTTTGGGTATCACATTGGTCTTGACACAAGAGTTTAGGGACCAATGGTGAATTTTTCTCTTATTTTTTTTCCATTCAAATAACCTCTAAGATTTTCTATAGACCAAAAAAAACCTCTAAGATTTTCAATCAATCGAAATAGTATGAAAATTTGATATCACTAGGAAGTTTACAGACTGTAGATTTCTTAGAGTTGTAGATTTGCATTTTCATCAAAGGGATAAAATAGTATTAAAAAAAGTTTCAAAAAATAGAGATGTGTATATATAAATCTGGTATGTATGAATAAAATTTCGATAATATATGTTTTTAATGTTGTATAGTCGATTATACAAAGAGAAATTTTATTCACACATGGCTAAATACTAAATACACATCTCACACTTAATACAGCACCAAATAACTTTATAATATTAACATTTTACTAGATACACATTTTTAAACTTCCTATACTAACCTCATTCAAAATATACCAATACTACTGTTTATGCATAATCCCAGAGACTACGTAGAAGCACGGTGGAACACGAATTATAGATAATCATGAATAAGAGACAACATGGGCAAGAGACACAATGACATATAATGGTTCGTCATGCCATCGGAGGACATGGCTACGTCCACTTAAGATTCCACTATCATGGCCAATATGCCTTTGGTGTTACAAGAGCTCTCCAAGATGGAGTGAGTAGGGATCGGGAGGGAAAGAGAGAGGTATTCAGCCAGCCAGCCAGCCAGCCAGGGGCTTTCTATATATGGGAAGCCTTCCTTTTATAGCTAAGGAAAGTTCCCTCTTATTACATGTTATCAATGTGGGACAAAGTGCACATAACTATTATCAAAGTGTTTTCTTGTGGAGCTTGAAGGAACACTTTCCCGATGTGGTACTGATGATCTTTCACCATAGCGAGGTAGCCCGGATGTCAGTCTACCGGAAGTATGTCGGGGGCGGGGTTTTTCGTGGCCGGAAAACGGTTTACGAGGTCGTTACTTATGCTTGCGGTATATCTACATACAACAACTACCATATATATTTTCTAAATACACATTTATTCTTTTTTTATATCATCTCGACTTAGAAAGAAAATAAAAGCTTTCTCTCTCCTTGCTAAACAACAAGAAGACTATTTTTTTTCTTTGCAAACTCAAGAGCATTCAAGCTACTCCACCATGATTGATCAATATATGTAGAATCCTTTGCATATTCATTATTTTAGACGTTTTGCACTTAAACATGTTTTAGATCATTGCAAAACATATGTCAAACTAGATCACCAGTCTCTTTTGTTTGAAAACCTCGAGCATGGATACTCCAAATGTTTGCAGGATAGACAGTATCATTCTAAGACGTCTTTGCATGGTCAAAGCCAGCTAAAAACCTTCATCTGCTTGGGAAAATCCATTATTATGAATCATTAATAAACTCTTGCTCATAAGACTATGATTAATTCTCGATCAATTCGGTTAAAAATATGCATATTGTCAAGTTTTAAGTTTGATACTTCATTCATGTAGAGAGAAGAGAAGAAAACGTTAAAGTGAGATGTATTGTATTTCAAGTTTTCAATATTATTATTTAATTAATAAAGACATATTTTGGTAATTTAATATACTTAAACTTTTTGACGTTAGATGTATAAAAAAAAGTATGTGTATTTAATATTTAGGAGTGTGTTACTTACAAAGAGAAGATTTGTGCTACTAAATCAATCAAGATGGGTCTATTAATGAAAACTTACCAAAATTGAACTTGTCTTGTTCTCCTCCTACTAAATTAGTATTAAAAGGTCTTCAAAAGATAGAGCTTTATATTATTTAGAATCAAGGAGCATTGGGCTGGGTCACCAACACAAAAACTTGATTGGGCCTAAGTACATACATCGGCCCATTTACGAGTTAGAACAAAGCCCTTCTCAATAAAGCCTCAAAACTCCGGCGGCCCAAAACATCCTTCAAAATAAGGACTCAAAAAGAGTGTCCGAGTTTTGTCTTATCACAGTGAATAAAGCTGAACTGTGACGCGGAATCCAAGCAGGCAACAAAAGCCGTTACCAACTTTGTCCCTTCCCTCTTAAATGGCCACTGGGCATTTTAGTCCTTTGTGAAAAACAAAATACCAAACAGAGCACTCAACACAGAAAACCATCGAGTGAAAAACACTATACAACTGAGACTGAGAGGGAGTGGGACTCTTTCAAAGAGATAAACCCAACATAACAACAAAGAAACCAGAATCATCAACACAACCATCATCGTCAAATCTTGAGTAAGAATCAAGCCTTCCCTATCCTCTTCCTTCATCTGATTTTTCGTGGTTCTTGACTTGTTTTGGGAAAGCAAAATCTGTGTAATTTCTTTGTTGCTTGATTTTCTTGCAACGTTTTGGTTTTCCTTGCTTTGATTTTGATTTTCTGGTTTTTGATTGTGTAGACTCTTTCCTTTTTGTTTTCTAAAGGAAGAGAAACAGAGAAGGGGGTTGAGACAGGGGATTTATGTCGTCTGGGTTTGATATATTGAATGGAGCTCAGAAGAAGCTCTTGATTTGCTGTGATCAGTCTCTCTTTATCAAAGTCTCCACCTTTTGCATGCAATTTGGGGCTTACAGTGAAAGCTCCCCTGTTTCTTACAAGCCATTTAGATCACAAAGGTATGTGGGTTTCAGACTTTGGCAGGGTTTAATTCAGTCTATCTTGTTCAATGTTATAATTAATGTTCAAAGTTTGTGAATTTGGGGTTGATGGGTTTAGCAATTAGCAGTTTTCTTATTAATTTGTGAATGGTTTTGTTGTTTGCTGTGATTTATTTGTTTGTTTGTGTAATCTTGATACAGGAATTCCTCTGGAGTGAAGTGCTTTGTGTTTTATTCCAGACGACTAGTTTCTTATTCACTGTTGAGACTTGGGTGTTTGAGGGTTTTGGGGATTTCTTGATACTCAGTTTTGGTCCTTTTGGAAGATATTTGAAATTTTGCAGCTTCCTTTGGGGTTTATCATTTAGAATTTCAAATTTTAGAATGCCTGGGATTAGAACCCAAGTCTTGAATCAAGATATGTATTGTATGAAAGTGATGGCAAAGCAATCAAGAAAAGAAGAGGATACAAGTATGAAGAGGAGAGTTCGAATTATGTACACTGATCCCTATGCTACTGATTCTTCTAGTGAAGATGATGAACAATGTAATGTTAATGAGTATCAATCTGTGCCCGGAAAAAAGGTCTTTGTTTCGGAGATTGTGGTTGGCGGCATGCAAGATGAATCATATGCCTATGGAGGTAGAATTGGTAATACCAAGAATTCTGATGGCAGTAACAAAAGTCAGAGATCCTCTTCTCTGTACAAGGGAGTTCGGCGTAGAAAATGGGGTACATATGCTGCAGAGATTCGTGATCCCTTTCGAGGGGTACGTGAGTGGATTGGCACTTTCGATACTGCAGAGGAGGCTTCTGTTGCCTATCAAAATAGGAGGCTTCAGTTTGATAACATGAAGTTAGAGTTAAAGAGAAAGATTGATTATGAGGACTTGCAAATATCAAACAAGGGATTTGAGAGTTCTCATTTAACAGATAAGTGCAATCATCAGTACGAGTGTCAAAGCTTTCATTTATCGGGGGACAGTCAAGATTCATCAGTAGCTGCTGCTCCTGCTAACGAGACCTTTACATATGAAGAGACCACAAGTTTGTTTTGTCATCCATCACCATCATCTGTGCTTGATCTGCCTCCTAGTAAAGCTGCACTTGGAGGCTATGAGCAACCTCTTTCTAAAGAAGAGCTATCCAATTTAAAATTTCCTGAAGCGCCACTATCATCACCATCAAGTGCTGAAGAAGGCTATGTGCTGCCACTTACTGAAGAAGCGCTATCCATTTTGAACGTTCCTGAAGTGCCAACATATTCAGCAGTAAGTGCTGAAGAAGACTTTCTTCAAGATAAGGTATCCAGTTTGAAATTTACTGAAGGGCTAATATTGTCACCAATAAGAACTGAAGATTTGGGATCTCTGAATTTGGGATATATGGACAGTGACATTATTGATGGTTTGGATCAGTTGTTTGTTGGTAGGAGTGACATTGTTGATCCTCCTGTGTATTGTGATGGAAATGGTCAGAATATCCTTCCTGCCCGTAAGTTTCTTATGAGTGACTTAGCAGGGTTTTGCTGGGATTGATTAAACCTGGATCACAGTGCTCGAAAGTTTTGTAGTTGGGAATTACTAGTAGATACATGTTTATATTCAGTACATGTTTGAGCAGTTTTGAGGCTATCGGCATCTTTGTTATGAACTTGTGGAAGTGTTTCTTGGGTCTGTGCTCTGTCCAAGATTCTCAAACTCTCAGTGGCATGGATTAGAAAATTGAACCTTGTTTATTTCGCCAAATATATTATAGAAGTGCCATTGTATCTGTTTAGATTCTGAGAATTCAGAAAGAGACCCTATATTTGGAGTTTAAGTTTGTTCTCATCTCTGTTTCTTTTGTCTTCATTATAATCTTTAGGAAGAACTCGGAAGATGTGGCATCTTGTAATCTGTCTCTTTCCCCTCTTGTTGATATGCCAATGCCTCAAACAGTCAAACTCACCATAATCTCTTAGCTTAATGATCAAATTGCTCATTTTCAGCTTTTGAATGGTTTAACTACGCAAATGAAAAGAAAAGGCAACCTTGATATGTTTTCTCGTCTCTCCTGTTGTCCTTTCTTTTGGCCCCAAAACAGAAACCCCATGAAGGCCCTTGATCAAGAATTCAAGATACGAGGCATGACTATCTTCTTTGGCTCGTGGTATCTGCTGCACAATTTTAGACTCAAAACACTTGGATGGTTAAGAAACTAGCTATAAGAACATTTTCTCTCAATTTACGTAGAAACTCCAACGCAGAATCGATTGCAATCGGCATGGTATAAGCTTCAACTACAAAGCATTTGCAATCTTAACTTTACTTTCATCTTCCTCATGGCAACCACAACTCATTGCCGCATACTGCCGATGAACAGAAATCTAACAAAGCCGGTTTCTCATATTGGTCGGAGCGTAAATGTAATAAAGCGGACCAAAACCTATAGAATGTACACAGCCTAGGTAGCGGCCTAGTCGAAAGCTTCAATCAAAAATGGTTTCATCTCCGCAAAGCCAGTTCACACACAAGAGCAAGGTGAGTGCTCCTCCTTCTTGGACAAGCATACACAACACAAATTGAGAAAAGAACAATGCGCTATCGTATCAAAAAAAAGAAAAGAAAAAAGAACAATGCACTATGGAGGATAAAAATCCACAACACTATGCCCTCATTCTATAAAAATCCACCCCTTAATCCCATCTAATTTTTGATCCCTACGTTTCTAACACATGTATGTAAAACTAATGAATACTGTGTAATTTTAGTCATTCAAACCAATTTATACCATGTATGTATTATATTATCTGATCTTGACCATTCAATACATGTGTAGATACACGCAGCGTACTGAAAATACTATACTATTAATACGTAACATTTGTTACCATTACTTGGTAAAATTCATAAATATCAATAATTCACCCTTTAAAATCTAATAGGAAATATGAATGATAAAATTGGTAACAAAATAAGAAATTGAGAAAAGAACAATGCACTGTCGTATCAAAAAAAGAAAAGAAAAAAGAACAATGCACTATGAAGGATAAAAATCCACAACACTATGCCCTCATTCTATAAAAATCCACCCCTTAATCTCATCTAATTTGTGATCCCTACGTTTTGGGTTGAAATCTTCTGTCCCCAAATTCCTGTCTCCTTCCATGTGACTCCACTAGTTAATTGACATCTGTCTTTTCTCTCCAAGTCAGCTAACTATTTTTTAACTCTGTTAACTTCAAACATCTATGTTTTGCAACTTTCTTGCGACTATCAGACAATCTAAATCCATAACATAGAGTTTGCTTCGAAGGTTTAAGAAAGAGCAACCAGATATTCTGTGGAGATATTGCCCAAGTCGACAACACTGGTAAATGGATGAGAGGATGCGAAATTGTAAGCCGAACTTGACTCTTACACAGACATACTTGGTAAAAGAAATAATTGTTCTTTGGATTTGATCGAGCGCATAGTTTCTTTGACCTCTTCTTGTATTTAAAATTTTCCACGGGTTGATCTGGTTTGACGTTCTACAGTTCCATCTGGTTAGAGGTTTCAATTGGGGTCAACATTTCTTTTCATTTCGAATTTTGCCGATATGGGTCAGATCAGATTTGGTTACAGAGATATGATATTGCTGATTTGAGGTGTATGAAAATCTGGGTTCAACTGAAAATAGAAACTCGTATCAATAGGCAATTCCCTTCACCAACCCATCTTGAGACTGACCTCTGATTTTATGATTTACTCTAACCAAAGTCATATATCTAAATGGTATTATCAGATCTATGATGATTTATGAAACAAATATGCTTACTAAGACTAAGTATAATGATCTTTTACCTTCAGTTCATGATACTTGGAGATCAGGTTGATGCTTAGAATTGGAGAACAAGAGTTTAGACTTCCATAATTTTCTTTTAATACACTCCTTAACAGAAGCAGAGGGCGTTAGTTGACTTGGACAGAAAAGATAGATGTTAATTAACTAGTGGAGTCACAAGGAAGGAGACAGGAATTTTGGGACAAAAGATTTAAACCCTTAAGTTTCTAACACAATAATGTAAATTAATGAATACTGTGTAATTTTAGTCATTCAAACCAATTTATACCATATATGTATTATATCATCTGATCTTGACCATTCAATATATGTGTAGATATACATAGCGTACCGAAGATATTATACTATTAATACGTAACATTTGTTTTCATTACTTGGTAAAATTTATAAATATCAATAATTCATCCTTTAAAATCTAATAGGAAATATGAATGATAAAATTGGTAACAAAATAAGAAATTGAGAAAAGAACAATGCACTATGTATCAAAAAAAGAAAAGAAAAAAGAACAATGCACTATGGAGGATAAAAATCCACAACACTATGCCCTCATTCTATAAAAATCCACCCCTTAATCCCATCTAATTTTTGATCCCTACGTTTCTAACATATGTATGTAAACTAATGAATACTGTGTAATTTTAGTCATTCAAACCAATTTATTCCATGTATGTATTATATCATCTGATCTTTACCATTCAATATATGTGTAGATACACGCAGCGTACTGAAGATACTATATTATTAATACGTAACATTTGTTTTCATTACTTGATAAAATTCATAAATATCAATAATTCACCCTTTAAAATATAATAGGAAATATTAATGATAAAATTGGTAACAAAATATTATGATTTAGCAAGATATATTATGTAGAATCCGAAATAAACTCCAAACCCAAACAACCTCTCGCGAGACCGTGCTCCATGATGAGTAGCTGAAGCCGTCCATTGGTAATCTACGGGCAAGAATATCGATCGTCAGGTTTATTTCTGAAATTGTTTCTGGTTCCTTTAGTTCTTAGTTGTTCAAAAGTATCAGAGAATAAAGATGCCCATACGCGCCAAAAAGAAATCAAGGAGAATTAAAACCATGCTAAACGACGATGTACTTGGCCTGATCCTTCACAAAATCAAGTGCAGAAAAGATAAAGAGTCGTTCTCGGAGGTGTGCAAGCAATGGCTAAGAGTGCGACGTCTAAACCGAAAATCACTTGGGGTTGTCGAAACCATCCCATTGAGGGAACTAACTAGATTCCCAAACCTAGTCGATTTTGGAACATGGATGCTTACCGCACGAAGAAAGAAGAAAAATAAACAAGCATGGTATTATCCGCGGGGCGACACCCGCCTCAACCTGATAGCCAAAGCATGTCCCGATCTCAAGACTTTGATGGTTTGCTATGATGACAAAGAACAGGTCCATGATGATGGTCTTTTGGGGCCAAAAGGTCTGCATGCTTTGGCAAATGGTTGCCTCAAATTGTCTATGCTTCTGTTTTGTGGGAGAAAGGTGGTGGGGAATCCCGCAGTTGATGCTCTCTGTCACTCAGCACATAATTTGAAGGCTTTGTGTTTGCGAAATATTAAGCTCATCTCTGATCAAGCACTAAGAGCAATCGGGTCATCTTCCATAAGCACCTTGGAGTTGGTAAGTTGTGATAATGTTACTGATGTGGGATTGGGGTTTTTGGCTACCTCAAAAACTCTCAAGAAATTGGTCATCGATGGTTGCCGTAAAATCATTGAAACCGGGCTTGTGCTATTACGCAACATGTGTAGCTTGGAGCACCTGGTGTTGTCATGGAGTCAGTTAACCGATGCTGGTGTCATGGCCATTTCTGAAATTCGAACCCTCAAGGAACTGAGACCGAGTCCTATTGATATGCTGGACCTGTCAGACCGCACCATGGTCCCTCTTGCCGAGAATTGCAGCAGATTGGAAACACTTGAATTACATTATTGTAGGGTAACCGGAGCTGGCATTCGTGCATTTTCAGGTCATAAATGCTTGAAGTTTCTTTCAGTAATGTATAGGTCATCAGTGAACTTTGATCAATCTGATGTGGAATGCTTAGCGCTTGGATGCCCGTCATTGAAGTGTGTTGTATTACATGAGTCGTTAGAAAGGAGTTTTGAATCGATGCACGAGTACGCCAAATCTATCATGAAATTTGTATACTTCTCTAATATTCTTCCTCCTTTCAGCACCGGATTTTGGAGTACTTCACCATGATGATTTCATGTTTGCTAGAACCTTTGATAACATTTATTGATGTCAAGGAATTTATATATTTTGTTTCTGAACGATATGGATCATCTTCTATTTATATGCTTATTTTGTGAAAGCTACTGTCACTGGCATGGGTGTGCTTTTGTAACTGATATTAAAATGGTTGCTGTGTTTGATAGAAATAGCATTTTGCCTGAAGCTAGTTTTGCCACAGTGTTGGTCTTTGTTTAGTACTTTAGTTCATATATGATACTTTCTGAAATGTATTATCATTTTCTTTTGGACCTATAGTACTAGTTCCTTTTTATGTTGTTCAAATAGATGAGTACTAGTTCTCAATCGTTGATTGAAGATTTGAAGGTAGTTAATTTTCTTACTTAGAAGTTCCATTATTCTCTTTGGTGAGAGGATTGGAAGGATTTGTTTTTGGGGATATACAATCTTGTTCTTTCAGTACTTGTAAATGTAATACGGAGGTTTCATCTACGCAAAGCCAGTTCACACACAAGAGCAGGATGAGCGCACCTTCTTTGCCATTTGCCAAGTATACAGAAGTTGAGAAAACAACACTGCACTGTGTATCAAAAACGAACACAAGTATGCGAACTAAACGGTTTTACTATAAATCAAAAGATACATGAATATTTCATAACCAACGGTTATAACGAGCTTCAATTTGACACAAGATTGCTCAGTGTGAGAACAACAAAAATTACTTCACTTGTTTTCTTATATAGACTTTTTACCCCCTCTTCGTTTTTATTTTTTATTTTTTATATTTTTTACCTTTTTCCGTTTTGATCCTTTCAAAAATAGATTGGTCAACAAATCCCCTATACATAAAGGTCGAAAAGTCGACGATGCCGCAAAATGTGTAGCTTGGAGCAACTCAGTGTGACTTAAAGTTTGTCTCGATATTTTCCGCAACTGAAGATCACTGATATAGGAGGTGTTGCGATCTCTGGAATTCAGACACTTAGAGAAATGAGATTGTGTCTTGAGGGGGTCTTAGACGCCACCATTGCTGCTCTTGCTGAGAATTGCCCCAAGTTGGAGATACTTGATATAAAGGATTGTCATGAGGTGAGGAGAGACGGCATTCTTGCATTTTCAAGTCATCAATGCTTGAAACGCCTTGTATTGCTTGGTTTGTGGGATTTTGATCTTTTTGATGTGATCAAAAGCATAGCGCTTGGATGGGGAGTCGGTTGTGGTGGATTCGAGCTTGAGGGTGGATCCTGCTTGGAGCTCTGAATTGATGCATGAACACACTAAAAGAGTCATCAAGTTCTCTACAGTTTATTATTGATGGACCAAGTTGCAGACATTTTTTTTTTTTTTGGCATACAGTTCAGTTTGCTAATGTCAGAATGAGTGTTAGTAACTTGCTAGTAAAGCAAGGACTCCCTTTTGGAATTTTTGACCAATTTCAAAGTTTTTGTCTGTTTTATGCTTTTGATTATATGGTTAGTGTCAGACAATGATCTTTATTAGTTGTTTCTATATGAAATGGATCATCTTCGATGTCAATCCTATTTTGTGAATAAGCGAGTCTGATGATCTTGAATAAGGTTGCTTAGTGAATGATGATGATAATCGATGTGTTTTAATTTTCAGTGAGAATCAGCATTTTGCCTGAAGCTGGAAGTGTTCTAGTTTTTCTTTCAGCAACTGGAAGTTTTCTGTGCAACTGCTTTCCGAAGGAAAGCTACCAGAATTTAGACTCACTGGCGATTCAGTAATCGTCATTGATAGGTGCTGTATATATACAAGTCATCTTTAACTGATGATTCACTGGAAAAGGATATTTCACTTCTAATCCCAAAATTGATTCAAGCATACAACAGTCATGTTCACAGATACAACAGTACTACACATTCCCTTTCCCAATAAATACAACTGTTACTAATTCCTGAATATATCAGTGTTTCATAAGCTGGGTTTATCATGATGGTCGAAGCTTTAAGCAGACCAAAACTTTTAGAATGTAACCCCACCAGGTTAAGGATTGAACTGAAAATGGTAGTCAAGGATACTGCTGCAAGTGCTGTCATCTACGGAAAGCCAGTTCACATACAAGAGCAAGATGATCGCTTCCCCATCTCTGCCAACCAAAACTGAACTTGAGAAATGCACAACGATGCATTATAGAGAAAATCAAGTGTAAATGTCAACTTTTCTCAGACTTCTTAGTCTCAGCCCCTTACCACCTTATCACAGCATGTTTTCAGGCCAGGGTTTTTACTATGAGTCGTTAAGTAATCAGTTCACTTCCTTCTTTAACCAAAGAAGTTTATATTTCAATAACTGAATTCCTTCAGAGGAGCACTTGACAATGATTTACTGTCTTCATTGAAATTTCTTAATTTAATTACATTGCACTATTATTTCAGTCTACACAAATGAAGATGCTCAGAAGAATCGGCATTAAGAGATACCTTGCTGGGGAGTCCACTGGTTCCTTTTAAAATGTCGATGGGTAACGTTTCAAGAACTCTGACCGGAACAAGTTCCTCTGTATGCCTGCCACCCGATGGTTTCAGCAACCAGAAGTATTGAAATGCAAACAGTAAAAGCTATGCTTTTTAAAGTTGAATTAAATACCAAATATAATCAACAGTTCCCAAAAAGTTGGAGTGGTATGATGTTGCCAAGGGTTCTCCACACCTATCTCGTGTTCTCTTACTACCCTGGAAAAAAGCATAGAGCATGAGACAAATAAGGTATCTATTTTGAATATAACAACTCCCAACCCAAAGTCATAATTTTGTTGGAATTTTCCAAGATCAGATGATTACAAGTGGGTCACACTTGTGCCTAAATCCGAACATTTATTGTTCATCTGGTGGAATAAGATATAAGACAATATGAATCTCAAGCACAATCAAGTGCTTGAAAATTTAGTTTCTCTGAAGATGTAATGCTAGGGAAGAGTTAAGGTCTTACAGGTACTCCATGATATGCACTGCCCAGCTTTAGATGGTGTTGAAGATGAGTGACTTCTTCACAGCCAGTTGCAAGCCTTACTTCTTCTGCTTTCCATCTATAAACGAATGGCTTTCCATACCTGGTTGCATTATACATGAAGGTTCTATACTGAGATTCAAATTCCATCTGTCCCGAAATACGTCTGCGGTCATGTTTTTGGATGTCTAACTGCAAATAAATAAATAAATAAAATCCAGCAACAATTGCAGATTAAACTCACACAATAGGGAAAAAGGATGAAAAAAGGTAATAGTAAAAAGAGGAGGGGAGAGGAGCTAATATGGACTCACCTTACATGAAGCTAGAAATTGGTAAATAGGACTCTGAGCATTTCATAAAAAAGAGAGTAAGGTATAAGATGATAATGAGGTATAAATAGTATACAAAGCATCTTAATGAATAAATTATATCATCATTCCGATCTCACCTGTGGAGTACTATTTAGGTCTCCAGCAATTATAACAGGGATAGATCCCCACTCTAGTGATAGCTTGTAAGCCTTTTCAAGAAACAGTCGGACCTACACCACGGTTTAAATAATGTTTAATGGATAATCATAGTTGATGATATTACAAGCAATATTGTTGCATAGCCACAATTAATGAAATATCGCAGTAGAGAATACCTGCCCTAGTTTAATATCTCCACGGTTAGGGTTGAATAGGACATGTATATTCCCAACCACTAAGCTTCTACAGTGGGTACATGGCCTCCTACATGTATGATTATCAGTCATTCATAAGACTACACTAAGATGTTAACCACATTCAAGAAAAATGATATGCAAACATAACAAAATAAACCTTACATTGATGTATCGGCAGGTATATCCGACTCTAACTGATCTTGCAACTAAGAAATAAGCGATTAAATTAGGCAATACATTTGGAAGCATAAATGGCCACACACATCTAATGAAATACACAAAACAGACTGGTTTTTTACATCCACTGTATCTGAGTTATCACTAGAAGTCAGAGATTTAAAACCGCATAATGGAAAGCATAGCTTGACTGACTAAATAAACATGTATTGAGTTCCAAAGGGTAAAAAGGGACCTAACAAAAAAGATGCACATACTTGACAGAATATGCTACTTAGACAGGGATGCTACACAAGTACACAAACAGTATCAACAAAATTGCTCATCAATGTGCATTTTCAACTTATGAATACACATAATCCCCGATATGACAATTAAAGTAAGTCAAAGTACCTTTAAAACACAAAATTGAGCAACATTATGACGAAGGCCAAAACTTTGGAATTCTATACTTTCTTGATGCAAAAGGCTAAACCTGTGTTCAATATATGAGTTGGGTAAGATCAGCACATGAAAATAAATCAATAATACATGAAGAGATATTAACAGCCCAACATGTGAGTAAGGTAAGCAAGCCTGTATTAAATACAAAACTAGATAGGCAACATAATCATTTACAACTATCCATCATGTTTCTTTTAGCCAACAGGCCTTCCCCAAGCAACTGAAACACCTAATGCTTTAATAAATTGAATATCAGAGAAAAATGGATCTAGTTTGAGGCTTTGAGAAAATTCAAGAATGCAAGAAACCTTACATGTCCTGCTTCCAAAATATAGCACATCCATCACTTGCTTCACCCGTCCGTGCCTGCAGTTAATCAGCAATCAAAAATCTGTCAATAAAGCAAGGTACTGGATAAGTAATTACACATTTAAAAATTGAAGCTACCTTGTGCACACCTTCGAAGCCATCTTTCCGAAACTTATGAGCTAAATCATCGAAACGATCAACCTCCTAAAACCCATACAAGTAACACATGAAACCAATCCAACTGATAACAGTAAGCAGCAAAAGAAGTAAAATACTTTGATTCACAGTCTATACCTGAAAACACACAATGCCAGCATTGTAACTGTTGATCTCTTTTCGTATAAGCCTCCTACGACGCTTCCACTTCATGTATTTAGGTGGCACATTACTATACATATCTGAGTGATTGGATGCATTATCGACACCCAGAATGTTATAAGACACAACCACAAACTTCTCTGCAGAAAGCACAAAAAAAAAACACACACATTCAACAGATTGATCATCCCTAAAGTAAAAACTCCAACACTTGAATAACATCAACCTCCCCTACAATTCAACTGAGTCTAATGCACACACAATCCTAAAGTAAATTTCCAAACTTTACAGTAAAGTTCCAAACTTTAGTTCGATATTTTTACCTCCATAAGCAGAAGAAGTAGAAGAGTTGCAGACCCATTCCCGAGAGCTCTCAGTTTCTTTCTTGCGAGATGTACAGGCCAAGAGTTGGAACCTATTTGAAGATGACGGGTCGGGTTGTCGGGATAGCTTTTCGGTTTCGGACTCCAAAGTTCTGCGCCTCCTTTTGTGATGCCCAGGCTGTGTCTGTTGCTGTTCTGCTTCATTGTTTACTGACTGTTTGCGTTTGGGACGCAGTATGTTGATGGTTTCTTCCATTCTCTGATTGAACGTTTTATGAGGGGTGGCGCGTCAAACGAACGCGCAACTTGAGATGCGCGGTACAGGGTGGTGGTGGCTTCCGAGAATCGGTAATGTGTGTGTGAAGACAGGGTTTACAGTTGGAACAAGACATAAATACCAATGGACCCAGTTACAATTTCAAAGCCCAATCTTTTTATTAATTAATTCAAGGAACGAAAGGACGACTTAAAACATGCGGGCTAGGCGGATCTGGGCCTAATGGGCCTGGCGGGGAAGGGAAACCCAGTCATAACTAATGAGGTAGAGTTTACATTAGAGTACATAACTAATGAGTAATTACGTGGACAACCACATAGATTATAATATTTATACACTCCCCTTTAGATGTCCACCAATGAATGATGAAATTAGACGAGCATAATGTTGTCTCATTAAAAACCTTGTTAGGTAAGAAAAAACTGAGTGGGAGAAAAATAACCCTGGTCGAAGGAGAAAAAGAGTACAACGCGCATATGCCTTAGGTAGCATACTTTTGAATGCTCTTCCTGATAAGAATATTCTCCTGAACGTTGCAAGCTTCATACGCCGTAAATAACGGTTTGATTTGTCCATCACTAAAGTGAGACCATGCGTGTTTTGCATATAGGGGCTTATCATGAAATTTCAAACCAGCAAAGTTAAAGTAATAACAACAGCTAGAGCTAGACGATTATAAATATGTCTTACCTCATTAAGTCGTATGACATAATTCATACACTAAGTAATAGCTAATCAACATAAGCTAATTGACATTAAAGCATTGAAACATCATCATGGCGTATCCAGCCATACACATCAATATCTCTGTGTATGATACGTCTCATATGAACTCTATAAGAGCTCTGAGTAATTCATAACTTCCCAAGAGTTATAATATGTAGTAACATAATGATCATAATTCGAATTCGATTGTGTAGTCCGATCATAATACTCATTGAGGCAATTTTGATCACGTTAGCTATAACGGAATGAGTATATATGAGTTAACTTTAGACTATTTGATTCCATGAATTAGCTTCAAGCTCTCTCAAGTATTCATGAATCGAATTACATTAGAATCATTCATGTACTTGAATCATTTGAGGATTTGACAAGCGATACGCTTGTAATGACACTTCACTTCTGGGAATTTGATATATCAATGTGTCTTTAAAGGCCCTCGTAATATACAATGACAACATGCCATAAGTCTCTCGTCCATGTAACAGTTACATATAACACTGTACTTATAGAAAAATATCATTCGTATAAGGGCAGATTCATAATCTCATGTCTTTTGTAGACATTAAATCATAGTGTTTTCACTGTGGTAAATACTTTTTTGTATCTATAGGGTTAAAGGTCAAAGTATCTCATCACGTTTCAAATATTAGTTTCATTAGAATTGCCTTTTTCTAATTTGTCAATAATATGTTTTGTCGACATGTATAATGAAACGTGGTATAACATCGATTAGTACAGTTCTTAATGGTTTTTGGTAGCTACCATTTGTAAATTGTCATAGATGATCATCATTCATAGATCCAACACATTCTTATATGCATGCATTTTTGATATTGGGTACCCATGCCACTTCTGGGGTAAATATTGTCACTTTTAGGACAAATATTATCTAGCGAATGTGGATCTTTTACTTGTAATATCACGTAGACCATTAGATGATCTGTATAATCTTCCATTTTCAGGAGCTTAAAACTTTAGACCTAGTGGATACATTCCACTCAAATTCACATCGTTATTCAAATGACAGTAGTCTTATTCTCCCCCTAACGACGGGAAGGCTGTCATGTTATGACACTACTACAAAAAAAGTTACAATGACAGTAAATTTATAACGTTTGTCTGAAAACGTCATTGTATACTTTTTCTATGACGTTTTCAGAAGCAAACGTCATGAATCTAAAATTGGCCTGAAATTTATTAAACGTCATTGTATGACTTGTTATTTGATGACGTTTTTCAACTGTCATCATTTTTATGACTACTTTTAAATGTCATGAATAATTTTTCCATGACCTTTGATAAATATCGTGAATAAAAAACGTCATACATAATATTTCAACGTCGTGATTGGAATGTGCCATGACATTTTAAAAACGTCATAAAATTTTTGACCTAGCCCGTAAAGTCTAATAAAATCATGGTATATGAATGAAAAAAGACCTAGCCCTTCACTCAATTTTCACTTTTTCTCTCCTAACAGCCGCACACTATTTCTCTTCTTGTCCTCACCCTCTCGAACTCTCGCCCAAATACTGCAAATCCTACCACCTCCGCTCTGAACTCAATGTCACCGGAGGAGTGCACCACCAGCGCCATCGACCACCTCACAGTGCCGCAGACCTCAGTTTCTCCTTCGTCAATTCTTCAATTTCATGGAGGAGGTGAGTGAGGCTGAGAAGGCCGAACCTTGGTTCGACTTCGGTCTCACCTACGCTTCAACTTCTTCAATGCAGGTATTTTTCAATCTCCCAAATCCTTTTCGCTGGTCTTGGGTTGGAGAATTGAAGATAAGATTTGGGTGAATCATTTTGAAGATAGATTAGGCTTGTTAAATTTTTAATTAAGCTTATTTTGGTTGATTTAGCATCTATAGCTGCTAGCTTCACGTACTTTGGAAACCTAGAAGCCACCTAACTCAAAGTCTTATCTCTTCCACCGTTTGCCTTCCCTTCTTTTTTTTCTTTTTTTTCTTTCTTTCATTGTTCTATAGTTTGTTCCCGATCGAGATACTTACATGGGAAGGGTACCACTTAGTTCTTTTGGGTATTTATTTTAAGATTAGAAATTGAAGTGAAAACACAGAGAAGAACTAGGTTTGTTTCTGATTTTAGCTTTAAGAAGCTCGGATATTAAATAAGGGTGAGGTTTCCAGGTTTATGCTTTTTTTACTGCATCAATTTTCTTACTTTGATAATATCCTTATTGATTATTACTTTGGAGTATTGGCCAAAATTTCTAGTAGTGTATATAACTATATATGATATGTTTTTGGTCAATTCAATGGTATATGAATTATAAATTTGATCGGTTTATGCCTTTATGGTTTGTCAATTAGTTTGGTTCAAGATTTGATAATCATCTTTTTGTGTTTATGTTCGAGTGTTAGGAATTCAAGAGGGGCATGAAAGATTTGATTGGCTTCTGCATCAGCAGGGAACTCTGGTTTCCCCAGTACTGCATGCAATGTTGCTCCATGCATCCTCATTGTTGCTGCAAGCACTTTGGATAGAGAATTCCATTCAAACGTAAGTATGCTGGTATGGTTCTACTTAATTTGATCAATTACTCAAACGCGATGCTATGTAAGTCTTCATTTCATTGTTTTGAGTTAGTAGTTTTGGTGAGTCTCTATTGGCCATAAGAATCGGTGAAGTACTGGATTGGGAGAGCAATGGGAGTGTGTTTGGAATTTGCGGTCTTGTTTCATAATACATGTTTGTACTGCATTGATGGTTATTCAATTTCACTATAAAAAATATAAAAGATTAAAATTTGATTGATAACTAACTTTATATTTTTGAGATACAGGAATATGCTCATTCTCAACCCTGCAAAAGCTAAATTCACCTGTCTTTCTAAAGATGGTTGAGGTACTTATATATATCAGCTTCTTATGTTTCCCCTTGGCTTGTATGTGTGGAATTTGGTTTTGTTCTATTTGATGGTTACCTACCTATGTCTAAATGAGATGTAATAAGCATTTTAGGGGCGGTTCCTTTTTGGTTTTTTTATGGAGACCTTATACCCTATGAGTTATTAGCTAGCATTTATCTTCTGTTAGTTGTTTTTATGTTGCAACTGCCTAAAACTGTTGCTTAAAGGGAGGATTGAGAAAACATAGATTATTAAGAAAAATAAATTTTAGATTTCAAACATGCAGTGTGGCTTATTCCTTGGCTAATATTTACTACTGGGTATTGTTTGAGTTTTGAATTTAAGTTTAGATATTTTATCATTTCACCCTTTTACATGAAGATCCACATACTAGTATTGCTCATGTCTATTACTTTCTGTTGCAACTTTGTGAACATTATTGATTTTAAAATACCCCTTATATGCAGGAAAACAAGGCAAGCAGCAGCTGCAGTAGCACTTTAAGCTGGTTTCTTTTGTGTTCTTTGTACTTGTTTTGTGTAAGTGCATATTAAATTTTTGCTTTATTATTATTTTCGTTTTGTAATGTAACTTGGATACTCACTTTGATGTGTAGAACTAAGGGTAGATATTTTAATGAAACTAGTAGTATATTGTCTCCATTGTAATGTGAAAACAAAGAGATATTTGATTTCTAAATTCAATTAGAAATCAAATATTATTATTTTTAAATATGGAAAACTATTAATCATGTTTGGAAATTGTCATAAAAGATGTTCACCGACGGTTGAAAAATGTTATGAATGATTTTCTATGACATTTAAAAAACGGACATTTCAGAACCGTCATTGAAATAGATTCAATGACGCTTATCAAATGTCATTAAATATATTTCACGACGTTTTACAAACGTCATTAAAAGAGTGGGGAAACCATCACTACGATTAAGACGGCAAAGTAGATGACGTTTGATAAATGTCACGAAACCCTTATAATAACGTTTTCCAAACGTTATGGAAACTTTTTCTGTATTAGTGATGACCATCCGTAAATATGCGTTTAAAGCTAAACCAAGTATGAGGTCAAAAACATTATATTCATTAGTATCAATCAAAATATCATTCTCTAATGACGTACCTACAACCTTTATATGTGTAGCCGTATTAGGAACTCTAACATTGTCTCATGAGATTCTCTTCAGGAGAACCATGTCACTTGGATACATGTGCATCCCACAAATCAAATGGGGTATAGAGTATTTGAGTTAATATGGACGGTCTCATAGATTTTAGTCCATGTTGATGCCTATGCTTTTAGCATATACAATTGTAAAGATCTTTTATCAAATCACTAGCTGAGACATTTCTCAAAACCAAAATGAGATAGTGGATGGACAACTCACACCAATTTACATTGTTCTTCAAGAACAATCTTTCTCCCCCTCAATAAAAAAGGAGTGTCTAATTAAGGTGGCAACGTAATTGCAAAGAGTATACTCGTACTCGTGCATCATAAATTTAGACCAATTGTTAGATATCATTTATCTATATTGATGCTAATATGACTCCCCCTCAAAACTCCAGGTTTGAGGTTGGCAACATTAAAATTTCAAGATAAATTGTCTAAATATATATACTCAAAACTTAAGGCTCGAGTCTGCACGGTTAGAACTTCAAGTTCTTAGGTGAAGTGAACATCTGGGTCACACTAATTTGTATTTTGTACTCGAAGCTTCGAGTTCGAATTTTTACTATTAGAACTTCAGGTTCTACAGTACAATATTGAAACTTCTCGTTCAATATTACACACATTCAAAATTTATATCTTCAACATATAGGGTTGTTGGCCCGTCTGAATAACAATAAAATTTAAACAATAAATACAGTAATGAAATTGCATAACAAAATAAGAAAACTGTAAAGAGCGAAAATAAATAAATTTTACATTGGAAACTTCCGGTTCCATGAATGAAGAAAATATACAGAGCTTCTGGTCTGATTAACTTCATATATGATGATCTTGTGTATTTCCTCTAATTGTATGTACAGGAACATAACATCGTAATAAAGTGAGGAGCTTCTTGCCCCTATATGATTAGGAATCACAAGATGTGGTTTCAATGAATAATTCATAGCTATAAGGAACTTCTGGCCCTTGTTAACTACATAAGTTTTGCGAAATGCCATATCGCAATTTCGATTATATTACGGATGAGGAACTTCAGACCTCTATGATTCGATCAAGAGACTTTAGGTCTCGATCTATGAACACAAAGTTCACAAATAGATGTAAACATGTGTTTACTCTTAAGACATACAAATTGTATTATATTGTGAATTTATACAAATCGAATCCAAATTGATCATCAAAATTCACATTGTCATGTAGAGGAGGGAACCTCAGTCACTTAGGGGGTGTATTTTATTTGGATTCATACAGACTTATTTTAATCAACTGACTTTTTGAAAAGTCTACAGACTCTTTGAAAAGTTCATAGACTTTCACTGATTTCTTAAAACCATCAATTTTTAATCACAGACTTTCACTGATTTATGAAATCTACATATTTCATATGAATGACTTATGTAGATTTCTCAATACTTACAGAGTTTCTCAAATTGATCATCAAAATTCACATTGTCATGTAGAGGAGGGAACCTCAGTCACTTACGGGGGGTGTATTGTATTTGGATTCATACAGACTTATTTTAATCAACTGACTTTTTGAAAAGTCTACAGACTCTTTGAAAAGTTCATAGACTTTCACTGATTTCTTAAAACCATCGATTTTTAATCACAGACTTTCACTGATTTTTAATCACAGACTCTTTAAAACCATTGAAAAGTTCATAAACTTATTATGAATGACTTATGTAGATTTTTCAATACTTACAGAGTTACAGGAAAGAAAAAAAAAGATGCAATGATAAACACATAATGACACTGATTATAAATTTAGTGCTCGCTTATCTATCTAATTTCGATGCATACAGTTGTAATATTTGATTGAAATACATAAACATAGATAACAAAAAAAATTATATTAACTTAACAACACGCATACTTGTACATAAACCAAAGACACATGTTCTAAAGTGGGACATTAGATGTTCACAAGTTTAATTCATATACGCAAATATAATAATATAATCATGTGGTTCTAATATCAAGAGTTAGTAAATAATATTTAGGTTATCAAGGGTTCCAAGCATTACAATTGAAAGACAACAAAATGTTAACATTCAAAAAAATTAAAAAGAATAGGTAAAATAGAACGTTGATAACACAAAATATTATAAAAAAAAATGATGTATCGTAGGATCAACCTATTCACATGTAAAGAGAAAGTCTGTCGTAGACTTTTCCAAATCTTTGCTCTAGTGGATGGAAAAATATTGGAGTTTGGTGTGTGTATTTACACTACAGAGTCCACAATTATCCATGAGTTATTAATTCCATAAGTATGAATGATATTTTGAATACATCTGAACTTCTATTCATTTTAAAAAGTCTTAATTGAATACCCGTGAACTTTGGTGGAATTCATAATGATTTTTTAAAATCTAGTTGAATACACCCAGACTTTGATTGATTTTTAAAAATCTGTATTGAATACACCTAAACTTTCAAATTCCATAGATTTCTTTAAAACTTCTATTAATTTCATATACAATACACCCCTTTTAATTAATTCTGGAAGGCTTCCATCCCTCTTATAAAATTACATACTGATGATTAGATAGAAGCAGGTGAGTCATATACTCAGTATGTTGTATTGCTCCAAGGATCTTCTGGCCCTCGCAAAACGCATAGGTACTGAGGACATCATGTATATTCATAACTATTGGGGAAATTCCTGGCCCTCATATAATCGAATCAACAAATATGATATATTGATTGGAATCAAACCTCCAGAACGATCCAGAAGAAAAACATACCTTGATTTCATTGTGTCATGAGAGATTTTTCAATTAAAAGTCTCCAAATAGTAAGAACTTGATCTTTGCTCTAGTATGGAAATGCATTTCCGAAGTTTGGAAAGATATCTGTAAGTGTTTGTCCGTCTCTATCATCCAAAGATTGAATACAAACTAGATTTCATACACAATTTGGGATCATAAAAGAAAACTTGATTAAAGGTATCCACTATTGCCGTAAAAAAAAAAAAAAAAGGAAGGTTCCTTCAACGTGGAACTAAAATCATGGCAAGATTAATAGACAAAATCGATGGCAAGATTAATAGACAAAATCAACATGGAACTAAAACAAGCAAAAAAAAAAAAATTCTAATTGTATTAGATACCAAAGGAATGATGATCATAATCATGTGGGTAACATACAAAATGAAAATCTTGATGCCGATCATATTAATAGAATAATCAACATCATGAATTATAAAAATAAGCTAGCAAATCAAACTCATAGATCAAGAACACCGGTGAAAAACAACATTTAAGTTGAACCGTATGATTTTCAGATCATCATAGAGTCTAGAAACAAAAGAAAATTGTGCGATGGTGCAAAGGTGAATGATTAATAATCAATTCTGGATTTCTAGGGTTTAGTCGGTATCAACTCAAAAGTAGAGTCGTGTTGATAACGTGAAGTAAAGAAAAGAAGCTAGAAGAGAAAACACAGAGAGAATAGTTGAGAGGAGGTAAAAATCTACTCATTTATTCTCATTAGCCTCTTTATATAGAGGTATGGTTTACATCAGAGTACATAACTAATGAGTAATTACGTGGACAGTCATATAGATTATATTAATATTTATAACATATAATTAATAGATGCTATTATTTTACCTAATTTAATTGTTATTGATTCACCCCTTTAAAGTTTGCAAGATTATGATTTTGGCAAGATATAAATGTCATATAAAAAATTATAAATGGTAAAATTTGCAAGGACGTGATTTTTGCAAGATATATATTATGTGAAATAAGCATCATTATTGCCATTGATACAATATTCGTAAGTTCCTCTCCATAATATATGGTGATGAGCATTATTATTGTTGCCATTGATACGATATATTGTCACATTCATATTTCAGTTTTGTTTGAGTATAGTATATATAATAACCCTCTGAATCTCTGATCTCTCAGAGACAACAAATATATTGGTAGCAAACTAGCAATGGCTAGAAACATTTTTTTCCCACCAACTGGTTCTTGTGAGAGCCTTACTTCCCCTTGTAGCAATTTTTGTGCAATCTATTGCAGTAGCTCAGCCAATTGAAAATGGGTCAATAGGGCAGGAAGAGGTACGAAGCTGCCTGGAGTTTTTTGGATAGCTAAACCACACTGAAGATTATGATGTCAATAAGGCTTTGGATTATGATGTTAAGGCTTTGGAATCAGCATTGAAATTATTCCAGCAAACCTATCATTTGAATCTTACAGGAGAGCTTGATCCAGAAACCATCAACCTAATAACAACTCCTAGGTGTGGATTTCCGGATCACAATCTCGTCGATGGGTCACAGTCGTCAGGGCATGTTATTCAGATGGGTTCGTATCAGGTCTTTTTCAAACTTGGAGTCCAAAAATGGCCGCGCACAAAGTACAGGCCATCTCACGTACAAAATCAACGGTGGAGATCCAACAAAAGTTGGAAATCATGCTTTGGGGCAAGCACTCAAGTACGCATTCCAGCTCTGGGCTAAGGTTTCCAAGTTTACGTTTAAAATGGTTGCTCCAAGTTCCCAGCTGATCTTTTGATAAGCTTTCAGACCGGAGAGCACGGTGATACTCCAGATAAAGAGCTGTGGGCGCAAGGGGCTTTAGCGTAAGCAAATCCTCCCACAGATGGGAGAATGCATCTGAATGCCGGTGTCGATTGGAGTCTCAGGCCACCCGGTGAGAAACAATTTGATCTGATATGGGTGGTTACTCATGAAATAGGTCACCTTCTTGGAATAGATCACAGTGAAATACCTGAAGCAGTTATGTATGCTTATGTGGGTGCAGGGAGTACCAGGAGGGCTTTGCATAAAGATGATATTGCTGCAGAGCATCTCCAGCAGTGAGATTCAAAAATTGATATATTTAGCAATAATTTTGAAATTTAGGTATCGATTTAATAATGTTGCTCTATCATTAATTGATATTTTTTATGTTTTAACAAATTGTAAAGTGACATGTGAGCGAGAGAGAGAGAGAAAAAATTTAACAATTGTTTTAGTTATGCATTGATCATTGACAAATTTGTCAATTTCATTTAACAATTATCAGATTTAACAATGATTTATGTATTCTGCTAGAGCATCAATTCACCTAAAAAATTGATAAATTTCCAGTTTAGCAATACTACTGGAGATGCGCTTAGCTAATGTATCTATGTGCATGGTTTCACATTGTAATTAAGATGAATTGTTAACTGCTAATAATGAAATGATCCACTAATAATATTAATATTTCATTGGCTTCTTTCATGTTTTGCTAATTGTTTGGTTAACCTTGTTCTCTTGTTTTGTGTACGGTCGACCTTCTGGATTGAAATCTTTTTTTTTTTTGGCTTCTATTGATCTATGAGACTATCATTTGCTTGAACATAAATGTTTACAAATACGTCGATCAGTATATCTCCTACATTAATATGATTATATGAACAAGAGTGCGGCTATTGGGACCTCCAAATTTGCTCACTAGACCTCATTCTATTTTAAATTATCAAATGACATATACATCCTCATACACAATGACTATTAAGGACAATAATTATACAAGAAAATATTATATTTATTCTCTTTAGACTTTCCAATTCAATAATAATTGATTCTATTCTTTATTATTTTCCTTATATATTTTTGTTTTTCAATTTCTTTTTATTAAAGCATATATATAGTTTATAAGAGTTAAAAAACTAATCAATATTGATCATGTGACATAAAATTTTGTATTATCATACATGTTGAACGCATATACTTGCAAGGTGTATAAATATTTTTACAAATTTGTTTTAAATCTATCGATTATAGAAAATATATATTTATTGAAATAATTTATTATGAGATACAAAATAGAGATCAAATTATTCAAAAGAAAAATGGAGAAAAAATACACGTATAAAAGAGAAAAACAATTAAAAAGATATATAGAATAGTTCATGATGAACATTTTCTTGCATGAAAAAAAAATAAAAAAATGAAGGTAGGGATAATGGATGTTAAAAAACAAAAAGGGGAAAAAAAACAAAGAATGAGAGCTCTATTGAGTAAATAAGGGGTAATTAATTGATTGAAATATATGTTAATAAATAACTAAGGTTATGTCAGGAATTTAAAATGAGGTTTAGTGAGTAAATACTTATATTGAAAAGTAAAAGGGAGGTGTAGAGAGAATGAGATGTATAATGAGCAAATTTGGAGGTCCCAATAACCACACTCTATGAACAATAATCGATCGAGGACTATAGGGCGTACCGGCCAGTGGTTTCACCTTGTTGAACTACAACTGTTTCACCCGGAATACAGTAAAGTTCCAAACTTTACTTGGTTATTTTTACCTTAACTAATTAATTGAGGACTAAAAGACATCTTTTAAAAAAAAAAAAAAGTCTCAGTAGACAATTGCATTGACAGATAATCTTTTCAAAAAACAAACAAATATTCTTTTAGAGCATCTTTAGCAATGCTAGCCATTTTTAAGTTAAATTTTAGTCAAATTAGCTAAAATATCATTTTGGCTCATTTTGGCTAGCAACTTAGAAATGCGGCTGTATCAATGCTCTCTATTTTAGCTAGCATTACCTCAACATTATTCTTCAAATAGAAATTAAATAGTTTAAATATATTTATATATCACATAAAATATCTTATAAGGAATGTATTAAATTATAGCTAGCCTCATCTGAGTCATCTCGCTAACTATATTTAGCTAGCGAGATAGCTAAAAGTCATAATAGCTCATGTTTGGCTAGTCTGCTGGGACTCCGAAAATATCTAAAAAAGCTAAACACGTTCTCTAAAATAACTAATGAGTTAAAGTAGAGAGTCTGTTAAAAATGCTCTTAACTAGATCAAAATATATTTACACAAATATTTAGCTTAAGCATATATTCAAGTACATACCAATTTTTTCCCCATGATTATTTTAAGTAGCTACAATTTACAATGGCATGGAGATGTGGAAGAATCTAACAGCTATGGGAAAACTGGAAGACTTTAATACTGCTCAATGGTCACACCCAAGAGGGTCAGGACTCAAGACTGGTTGGTCCAGTCATTGTCCAAGAGCTCACTAGCTAAATTGTCATAAATTGTGTTTGCATTTTCCAACAACCCCAGTCCAAAATCCAAAATCATTAGAAACTTGGACAAAAAATATGAGATCTTGTTTGCTCCAACCTCTTCTCAGCACAAACTAGCAAACCAGTACTTTTTCAAGATGCGAAACCAGCTTCTTCTGCAACTTCCTTTTGTACTGATACTGATCTTCATTGTCTCCTTCAAACTAACACATGCCAAGTCCACAATAGAACCATGCACCTCTTCAGACTCCTGCCCTTCGCTCATCTCCTATGTTCTCCCTTGGGATTCAAAGCTCTCCGAGATCGCTTATCGCTTCAGGTAAACGTTTTTGATGTAATGGCAGCCAACTCCATCAACATTACAGCATCATCAGTGGGGAACCAAATCTTCGGTGCAAGGTCTCAACTCAAAGTTCCCATTTCGTGTTCATGTGTGGATGGTATCAGGAGGGTAATGTTATCTTACATAGTTCGAGCAGCTGATAGCTTGGATCTGATATCAGAAGGTTATGGCAGGCTTGTGAGTGGTGAACAACTTGGGACTCTAAATGGAATTAGCCCCAAGAATCCATTGACGAGTGGTCAGAGCATTTTGGTGCAGTTGCCATGTACTTGCTTTAACAATAGTAACAATGGCGTTGCTTCAGTGTTTATGTCGTATGTGGTGCAGAGTGGGGAGAGCTTGAGCAACATTGGAGTGGAGTTTGGGACAACTGTGATGGAGTTGGTCGGCATTAATGGGCTTGACCAACCGAAGGTTGACCCTGGAGACATATTGGCTATTCCAATTTCAGGTTAGACTGGTTAGTACATTGATCACAATTCAATTTTTTTGATCATTGTCTTACTGAGATTTGAGAATGAGAATATTTGTAGCAGAAAGGTAGGTTTATGTTTGCAAGTCTTTTGTGTCAAGCTTGATTGCCTAGCAGAAAGGTTAAATTAGTTACTAGTGTAGGAATGTAATCAAATTGAATCCTAGTCTGTTGTGTAAATCAATAACCCATGTATGTAAATATTTGCAGCATGTTCATCAACAAATCTTAACTGGTACAATGAGAGCTTAATAGTTCCAAATGGTTCATATGCATTAACTGCCAGCAACTGCATCAAGTGCATTGTAGGCCAAGCACTCTCAAGTAAGTACATGTAGTAAGGTTCTTGATTAAGCTCTTTAATGCTAGGCCAACAAAAAAAAAAGGTTAGTACTTCATGATGATTGCAATTTTATCTGTTCTTATAATTAAGTTGTTTGGTCATGATCAGCTTGCAGTGTTTCCCATCTGGGATTGTCAATGCATGCTCACATTTGCAATGCAAAGGATCTAATCTTTTCATTGGAGATGTTTCCATTAACCGAACGGCTACTGGTTGTAATGTCAGCACTTGTGTGTATCGAGGCCACAATGGTGGCAAAATTTTCAGGGGGTAAGCGCAGACTGCAGAGTTATATTTTCTATCACTGATTATATAGTGTGTACTCTCGATTCTAACACTGGTAAGAGTAAGACGACATTTGTTCACGGATAAAATTCACAAACTTATAGAGCAAATAACTACAATTTAGAGAATTTTTCACCATGATGATTTCATGTTCTGTTCTTTGCAGCTTAGTAAACTCTTCTCATTCCCATTGCTCAGGTTAGTACTGACTAGAGTTGTCTAATTTGCTTTCATTCCTTCATTTTTGGGTCACTAGCTGGTTAAAGTTCGACTCTGTGCAGATGACGAAGATTACAGCACAGTTTCACCAGTGGCATCGCCTGAAAATCCTACAGTCTACGTATCACTGCCTCCTTCACAATCACCCTTTCCTAATCCAACTATTGGAACAGATGCCTACGGTCCTTCAAGTGGACTAAATCCCAGTAGTGCACCCAAGTACGGCAGATTGGTTAGTGAAGCTCCATATTATAGTTTGTGGGTTGTCCTCTGCCTGTTCTTCTGATATATACTTATTGAGAATGTCGAAATGTAGTTGCTCATCAATGAAATGAATCGTCAAAATTTTGATTCTTGTTATGCAAATTAGAAGGTTCAATAATCTAATATGCATACAGTTACAACCAACATATATAGCAACCATGCTTAATATCAGTTACAGAAACACACTCGGTGACAGTAGCTTTCACAAAATATGCATATAAATAGAAGATGATCCAATTATTCAGAAACAAAATATATAAATTCCTTGACATCAATAAAAGTTATATAAGGAATCTCTTCTAGCAAACATGAAATCATCATGTTGAATTTCTCAAAAATCTGGTGCTGAAAGAGGGGAGAATAGAGAGGCGTTCGAATTTTATGATTCTTCTGGCGTTCTCGTGCATCGATTCAAAACTCCTTTCTAACAACTCGTCTAATACAACGGACTTCAATGAAGGGCATCGAAGCGCTACGCAGTCCACATCTGATTGATCAAAGTTGTCTCCACACATCACTGTAAGGAGCTTCAACCATTTATGACCTGAAAATGCACGAATGCCAGCTCCGGTTACCCTACAGGATACCAAATCAAGTGTTTCCAAGTTGCGGCAATTCTCGGCAAGGGCGGCCATGGTATAGGACAGGTCCATACATCCCAATCTGGTGCAGAATGATCAGTTCGATATTTCCTTCTGGAATTGGTATCTCATGCACTCATGTTCTTAAATTATAGACAAATAATTGTCTGAGTCCCGATTCTAATCCGATCAAGATCATATCTCATGCTTCAAAATAATTGTTGAAGCAAAATATCAACCACCATCAGAGTACATTGCCAAAAGAATTTTGTTACTAACATCTAAAAGTGGTCTTACATAAATCATGAGATGAAAACTAAATTTATTTTATTCATGTTGGGCAAATTGGAAGGCTCCCTGTTACATCCAGAAAAATAACAACTGGTACTTTTTTTTCTTTTTTTCTTTTTGGCGAAAGGGAAGTATATTAAAACGAAAGAGAATAGAATAAAAGGGACAAACCCCAAAAAAAAAACAAAAAGAGCTAAGGAGGGCCTGGAAACTCATCTGCCACTAGAACATTCATGAGAGAAACCAGGGGATTAACTATCCAATTCGCAGGACAAGAATCACACAAGGCAAGGGCAGCAAGATGATCTGCTGCACGGTTCGCCTTCCTGCTGGTCCAAAGCCAGCTGATTTTTCGGGTTGAAGAAAGATACCGGGCTTGCGAGAACATGTTTGCAATTTTCCAATCCTTTGGGGGAATGTTTGACTTGAAGGCGTCGATTAGGATTTTTGAATCAGATGCGAAGATTACCGGAGTTGAAGGAAGAGAGCTGAGGAGGTTGAGGCCATCACACATTGCAATCAATTCCGCTGCAAGAGCAGAACAAGCATAAGTTTTTCCAGTGTGCCCCGAGATGATGGAACCTGTGCTATCTCTCACTATTACTGCAATTCCTCCAAGATTAGAGTCGGCTTTCCAGGCTGCATCCGAGTTGATTTTGATGATGTTTGGTGGAGGGGGGATCCAGCTCGTTACATGAAGGCGAGAGGGGGGCTGATGAAGTTTTGTATTGATGGGTTGTGATTGAATGAATTCCTGGGCAAAGGAATGAGCACGCAAGGCCGTTTGAACTGGGTGAGGGTTCTTGTGATTGAAAACATATTTGCAGCGATTAATCCAGATTGACCAGAGTAAGAAGGAAACTTGGGTGAGGAACTCTTGAGGAGCATGAAGAGCTTGAATGGTTTCCAGCCAGCTAAGAAGAGAGGACAAAGACTGAAGAGGAACCTGGTACCCAAACGGGTGAGCAAACCAAGTTGTTGTTGGCCATGTGCAAGAGAAAAGGACATGTTTAATAGTTTTCGGAAATAAGTTGCAGATGAGACAAGTAGGACTTCTAGCAATATGTCTTTTATGCATGGCCTCTTTTGTAGCCAAGATGTTGTGAACTGCTCTCCAAAGAAATGATTTGATTTTAGGAAGTGTCCTAATTTGAGAGATCCATTTCTAGGTCTAAGGAGAAGGCGAGTGAGAGTGGTGAGGATGAGAATTGAGAGTAAGGCTTTTCCTTGAGACCAAGATATTATAACCTGACTTCACTGAGTAGATGCCATTGGTGGAATGCGGCCATATTAACTTGTCTGGGATTTGATTGCTAATAATCTGAATTGAGCGGATCCTTGATTCCATTTCTGAGGAGATGAGGTGCTGAATTTGAGAGAGATTCCAAGACTTTGTTTGCCAATTGATCATGGAGCTAACCTTTGTCTGAAGAGGACCATTTCCAACATTCAAGGGAGAAGGACTTGGACCCGGAATCCATGAATCATACCATAAGTTAACCGAATCACCATTGCCAATATCCCAACAAGAGCTAGATTTAATAAGATCTCTACCAACAAGGAGATTTGCCCAGAGCCATGAAGGTGATCCAACTTTTTTTACCTCTAGAATAGAAGTAGAAGGATGGTAGAGGTTGTTTAATAGCAACTGGTACTTTAAAGTATGAAATTGCAAATACCACAGTGTCACCTTTGTTTATCTAGACCTCTCCCATTTAAGTGGATCAATCACTTGCATATATTATATTGACTGAAATATGAGCTATCTCTCTTGACAAGTCACTCCCAATGAGCCAATGAAGATGTCCATAACAATCAGCAGCAGCAAGAACAGAGCAGAATCCAAGCTGCAATATCTATAGCTATGCTCCGCTAGTTATAGATATTGCAGCTTGGATTCTGCTCTGTTCTTGCTGCTGCTGATTGTTATGGACATCTTCATTGGCTCATTGGGAGTGACTTGACTGCACTTCATTGTTATCTTAGCAGACAAATGCGACATGAAAATCTGAACCATAAAAACTATGACACCAAGAATAACACTGGTCCCCATAACTAATGCAAGCTAAGAAACAGCAGAAGAAAGCTCAATAAAAAACCCCGAGAAGAAGAGTCTCTATGGTAGGTTCCTGACAATGAAAAATTTCCCAACTTTTTTCATAATATATCAACTACAAGCTCGTTACAAATTCTTTCCCACTTGGCAAAGTTTGCAAAATCAGACAATAAGAATGGAGTAAGCACGATCTACAAACTTAACAACTTTTCTAGTTCTGTCTTGCATCAATTCATCGCTCCAAGTTGGATCAGACCTCCTGCGTGAATCCACCACAACAGAATCCAATGACGGGCATCCAAACACAACGCGCTCCACATCAGAAAGATTGATCTTTAACTCGTCCAATTTAAGGCGTTTCAAGCACTTATGACTGCAAAATGCATATATGCCAGCTCCAGTTACCTTGTCACAACCCCCTATATCAAGTATCTCCAAGTTGCGGCAATTCTGTGCAAGAGCGACCATGGTAGGGTCTGACACGTCCAGAAAATTCAATGTCAATTCCTTGAGGGTTCGAATGGCAGCGATTCCCACACCTCCAATATCAGTGATTCGGTTCATTGTTCGAAAAAAGGACAATTCCAGGTGCTCCAAGCTACACATTTTGCGCAAAATCTCGACCCCGGTATCAGTGATTTTACTCCTTCTAATGCACTCGATGATTAATTTCTTGAGGGTTTTCGAGGTAGATCCATTCGCCAAAAAAGCCAGTCCCTCATCAGTAATGCTATCGCAACCCATTAACTGTAAAATGCTAATGGAAGATGTGGACCCAATTCCTTTGAGGGCTTCATCTGATATCAACTTATTGTTTAGCAAAACCAGAGACTCCAAGTTATGTGCTGAATGTACAAGCTCAACAACTCCAGAATTCCCTATTGCATTTAGCCCCATAATCTCAACATGGGACAATTTGGGACACCCTTCTCCCAAAGCACATAGACCTTTGGGGCTCAAAACACCACCATCACCTGTTTGCTTCTCATCTCTACATTCAATCATGATGCTCTCGATTTTGTGACATGTTTGAGCTATGAGTTCAAGGTCGGGGTGGGTATTGCAACCCAACAGCCACAAAGTGACTATATTTGGGAATCTATTTAGTCCAGAAAGCGAAAACCCGGGATCGTTAACATAATGAATGAGCTTTGATCGGTCTAGACCTTCCACTTTGAACCATTGCTTGCAGACCTCGGAAAACGATTTTCTATCTCGTTTGTCCTTGACCTTGTTAATCACTAGCCCAAGTAAGTCGTCGCTTAATGATGAAAATATCCCTGATTTCTTCTTGGTGTGTACACCCATCTCTTCCCCTAATTCTTTGCTAGTCTATGTGCTCAAATAAAGCAACTACGAAAATTGAGAAATGAACCTGATCGAAGAGGGTCTTCGACGCTGGCAGCTGCGGAATAATTGAGGGAAGATTGAATGTCTCCGACTCCGACCAGCAACAGAGGGACCAAGTGAGACTGCGAGAAGGGCCAGACCGTTTCAGTGTCTTTTGTTTTATAGATCTCAATTTGAGCTTGAATGGTGGGCCTCACAACCCACAAGGCTCAATTACCCTTAAGACCGCCTAGCCGTGCATTTCATCCGCCCAGCCGCCATAGGCCCAAGCGGCTCAAAAATTTGAAAATAAAACCGAAGAGCTTTTCGCAGCTCGATCGCAGTGGCTGAGGTTTCATCTCCGCTGACGAGTTCTTGTCCGTACCTGAGTTCGCCGTAATCCTCTCTCTCAGGTAACCCTAGCCCCAAGTAAAGGTTAACGGTTTTGAGATCTGCGAGTTGTAAAACTTCAAAGATTGAGGCTTTTATATTGCTATTACTTCATGTATTGAGTTGATATTGATGTAAATTTGTGGTTGAACATGGAGAATATGGATAATGTGCAATGTGATTCACACGTTGCAGAGACTGCTGAAGGTATTGGATGGATTGAACTTGAAGGAGTTTGTAGCATTCTTATCTGCATTCAGTTCTCCAGCAAGCCTGCAGCAAAAAACTGAGTGTAAACTTCGAGTTCCACAAGTCACTATTCATCTTTATGCATTGCAGTTTGGTTTGTCCCTATGTTTGTAGTTATCTTCAAGGTTTATGATTCCGATAACAGTGGGAAAGTTACCTTACATGACATTTACCATATATCTATTTTTCGTCCACTGTGCAGACAACGCAAAACACTGTTTTTAATACTGTTATAACACACAAAAGAAAGTTGGGCCAAGAGTTAGGCCTGCATTTTGTCTCTTCCCGATTTTTCGACACCAATCGACTTACTTCACCATCCTAAACTATCAGCTGATTTCGACACCAATCGACGAACTTCGCCGCCCTAACTCTCGAGCTCGAGAGGAGTAGTGATCTTTCTCTGGTATGCTTTACTTCTGCTAAGTTTTTGATATTGGTTTGTATTTGATTTGATTTTTTTGGTTCTAAATTTGCTTCTTGGTTCTTCTTTTTGTTTTTATCGAATGTGGGTGTGGGCGTTGGTTGTTTTTGGGGTGATTGCTTCAAGTAAGCTTCGTGTTCTTAGTGTCCTTCATTGTTTACTCTTCTCCATCTTCTTTCTGTTGATTTTCTGTCAATTTGCCTATGCTATACTCGACGACAATCTGAGTTTGTTAAATTTTGATTTTTAGGCAGATAGGGCTGATGTAAAAGATCAACCTCCTGCGATTACAATTCCTTCTTTCGTCAGTTTTTGTCAAGGTGAGAGCTCTCCATTCAATTTATGAAATTAACTTCGGCTAATTGGAAATAAACGACCTTTTGTAATCATATTGGGTGTCAGAAGTTGCAAGAACCACAATATTGTTCTGTATTTGTGATTCTTAAGAGATGCTAACTTCCAAATAATGAATAAAGAATGTTTTGTGCTTAAATATCATGGGATTAGTAAGGTTATAGTGTTTTCATCAACATACAACATTCATATGTTACTGTGAAATATGTGAGGTTTAATTGAAAGTCTACATAGAAAAGTAAAAGGTAAATCTCTATAGATAATTGATTTTTCTTGCTGTTTCTGGAAGTATGCGTTTGTAGGTAATGATAGCCAACTTCTGTTTATTTGTTCTGATCTACACTAAGATGTAAGCTGACGTTCATTTTTCTGATATGTAGATTTAAGATTTTAGATGTGGGGGATCATCTGGAATATACAAAGCTTCTCCTGTCTCCCATGAAGCTAATGTTTAGTTATAAAGAAAGCACATAATATGGGCATCAAATTTGTTGACACTCATATATCTTTATGATCTTAATCATGATAACAACATCTTAGTTGGCACGTTAACTGATGAACAATTTGTTTTTTCAAATTTCTCGGAATTTGATGAGCAGTTCAAATAGACATTCTGTTTATATGAGTATTGGGAATAATTTGGTTGAAATCCTCACACATAGATCAATCTTTTGGTCCAATTTTCTTCTTTCATTAGTTTATTTAGTTTTCCTTGAAAGTATGCTTCTTTTTTCACCTCCATTTTGGGTTATTGATTTGTGAGGTGTGCGTTTTCAGTTCTGAGTTTAGGTATTGCTTAATATGGTAGTTTTCTCTTTTGGTTCGGTTTTTCTGCAATTTGAATGTAGAAGGAGTATCACTGCAAGTGAGAAATTTCTTTGAGGCAGATAGACTACAACTTCATTGAGCTTCCTTGATTACATATCTAGCAAGGTATAACTGGCCTCATTTCAGTTATTTGTCGCTTCATTGCCTTTCCTGTCCAAAAGTTCGTTTGAGGCGAATAGACAACAACTTCATTGAGCTTCCTGATTACATATATATCTAGCAAGTATAACTGGCCTCATTTTAGTTATTTGTCGCTTCATTGTCCACACGATATCTATTGGCCAGAGTTATGACATCTCAGCAAAAATCATTAAATACCCATTAATCGTCAACATCAAGGCAAACGTCGTTAATAGAATACTACACTACCCGTCACCATCTCTGATCTCTTTCTCTCGTAGTCTCATTCTTTCACTCATTGTTTCTCTCATTCATGTCTTACGGGTACGTACATATCATAGCTACTTATTCGAATTGAAGGTTAACCAATTTTCTTTCCGGATCATCTCTCTCTCTCTCCCTCTCTCTCTCTCCTCTCTCTCTCTCTCTCTCTCTCTCTCAAACTATCAACAAGACCCAGGTGGTATTTCTTCTCTCAATTAAGTTGGGGATAAATGAACTCTTTCAAGTTTCGAGTGGTAGGGAGATTACTTTTGTGAGATGTGACTCTTGTTAATCTGGGTCAGTTTGATTTGGAGGGTGATGGTCTCGTTGCTAACAAATTATTGTTAGTGTTCTATGCTTAGATTATTGTGGATATTGGGCATTGTTGCATGCTGGGTTTTGGGTAAAATGGAAGCGGAAGCGAACCACCCTGCAGAATTCCCATGCCTCCTGCAACCTACTCTCTTATTCAATCCTGTCTTTGTCCATTCTGAAAGGAAACTGATACAAATATGGATTTCAGAATTGGATTACTAGATAAATGCTTTGTTGTGTTCAATTCATCAATTTTTCTTCAGATCTACAAGCCATATGTTGAGATCATGTAGACTTTAAAAAAGATTAGCTATATTCCTTTTCTTTTCATAATCGTAAGACCATGGAGATATTTGAAATATTTTCAAAGAAAGAAGTTCAAAGAACAAAAGAACTGTTTCGACCAAAACAAAAAAAACAAAAGATCTGAGAATGGGAGATGAAAAAGGTTGGAGAACGATGAATCATGATGGAAATAAAAGAGAACAACGTCATGTCCAAAAGTTCGTCAAAGTAGTAGAGTGTCGTACCATATTGAAGAAAGATTAGATACTCATCATTTTATTTCATATCTTATTTACATTTAAGGATGCATAAGTTTACCAATGATATGAACAACTCTTAAAACCTATCATGCATAAGATTAGATACTCATCATTTCATTTCTGGACAATTTGGATTTTTGCGCAATAGGTTATCAAACAGGTATTAAAACTAGCTGTGTTTAGATAACTAGCTGTATACATATAAATGGATATGTGATTACTCTTTATATTGCTTTCAAATCTATATATAAAAATCTTGCCATTCTATTTTACAAATTCAATAAAGTTGAAGTAGACATGAAGTGCTTATCTCAAATAGGGAGAAATTCATGATTGATGTAAATATTTATGGTCGTTATTTGTTACTTGATATACTCTTATGGGAGTGTTATGAATTATAAGGAACGTAAATCTTCATCCTTTAAGCTTGAAGATTAACATCTTTGATGTTAGGAGTAAGTCAGCTGCACTTCATCTATTGTTTTGCAAGATGAAAAGTACATAACTACATATAGATTAGTGATCAGACCAATAATTAGGTTATTGAACTCCCAAATGTTTATCATTTCTTTTTTATTGTATTTATACAACCATTGACTTGTATGTTTCTCATTTTAGGTGGCAAATATAGTTGTTCTCAAAGAAGTTGGCGAAAAAGTTTCTTACAGGAATTTTGTTGTTAAGGTTAGTCTTTAAATTGTGTTCATTTGTTTGTACTTTAGAAAGAAAGTGGTAGATTGTGAAACAGAACTAGAAAACAAGTGAATAGAGAATCACCATTTTTTTTCTCTGATCATGCTCCAAAGTAACTATATTCACAAATTTGATATGTAATCATATTTACAGTTATATTTACAGCTACTCAAATAGAGCAGAGTTAGGGAACTCAAGACTGTGTGGATGCAGCATAATTCATTTACTTTCTTTAAAGTCAGGTCTAGCTTGCCTGCATTCTATGACCTTATTCATTTTAGAGATTGATTCTGTGACAACATATTGTCCATTCTCTTCTCCATTTATCAAACCAAAAAATAATAAAAAAATCAATTAAATTCCTTTTATATTTTGCTTTAGGTGAAATAAAGACTATTATTCCTCTTCTTTGCTACAGAATTTGAGTGATCAGATTGATGTAGGAAATATAAATTCCTAAGTATGCATATGCAGCCCTTTTTTCTTTTGGTGATTTCATGGCATGCTACTGAAGCATAGTTCTAATACTAATACTCTTCTTCTCTTTTCTCAATGTCTCCATCCTTGAAATATTTAGCTTTCGGTTCAATAAACATAAAGCTATACTATTTGGTATGATTTTACCTTGATGCGTTGATTTATAAATGAAAGTAATATTCTATTTCTATTTACTGAATCCAAGTCAAACATGGATAAAACACACAAGCACTATTAGATTTTTAGGATTTGTAAAGCTTTTCATCACCTCACAATTTTAATATTGTCCAGGTCCAAGTAGCTTTGATATCCCGCATGATCATTCAAATGCTACAATGTTTTTGATAACAAACAATGCAGCGTAAGAAATATTGTTTTCTTCTTTCTTCATATATGGAGGTTAGTTAACTTACATGCATTAATTATTTCAGGTTTAGGTGTCTTGCACATTTTAGATTGGAAGCAATTGCAATATGAGATCAAAAATACAATAAAAGTATGGAATTGAAGTTCCATGTTTCAATGATTGATAATTGTTTTAGTCTGTTCAGTTGATGAAATAAAAAAAACACAACATTTGGACCCGAGCATTATTATGAGTATCTCTTTTTTGTATGTCTGTATAAATATTAATGATCTTACTATTTACCACAACTAAACATTTACAGGCCTTTTGTGTGTGGATAAATATGGGATTGATTGTGCTGGATCCAGTCTGGTGTATCTACCTGAATATTAGCATATGTGCAGATAAAAGGTTCAATATCAACTAAACTTGCATTATAGATACATATACTATATACACAATCTGGGAATTTGAAAAAAGGAGATAATGATTTCTTTTCTTTCTGAAGGGAAGGGAAAATGTGAACTACATTTGGTGTTATCCATGACCAGACTTGGTGGCGACCTGGGCAATGGATTGAGCTGAAGACTAAGCAGTGGATGCTGCTGCTTCCTCCACTTGTTCTTACGTATGATTTGTTCTTGCCTTTTATTCATTTTCATCTATTACGTATGATTCGTTCTTGCATTTTATTACATAAACAATTGTGTTACTCTGAAATAGATCTTGCCTTTGATCCAGAATAGTCTTAGTTCTTTAAGTTGTATTTAGTTTGTATATTTGTAACTTGCTGGGTCAAATTTATTTACTGTGAGGTTAGTGGTTATGGATACAAAACTTAACTCAATTGGTAAATCCGATGTATATAGTGGAATTTTAAATTGACCATAGTTCCATCTCAATTGGTTCAGTTGTTGTATTAGGAATGATTAGGTACACTAAAAGGTGGTCTGACGCTCAATTAAGCAGATATACTCCGTTTTCAGTTTACTTATTCAATTTCCATTTTCACATAGGAAACTGTTAGGAATAATTAGGTAGATATGTGTCACTGTATTGGGATTTCATTCTTTTCATCTTAAAGGTCATGTTTCAAATAACTAATGAAGGCAAATAATCTTGGTTAGTAAGCATGTTCGAACAACTGTGATTTCCTTTCCTTTTCAATTCTTTGTTCAATTGAATTGGTTTTCCAACATCTTTTTGAAATCCACAAGTGACTGTAATTCCATCGTTTACCAGTAGATGCATCTTGCTCAATTCCTCATACATGTAGATTTTTCATAAAATTGAATGATGAAGAATACACTTTCAAGGTAATTATTTTATTATGTTCCCACAGTCTCTACATTTCTTTATTTCCATTTAAAAATTTTGTATAATGCTTCATATCTTTTACTTTATCTCTCAATGTATTGATCATTTGGAGGTAATTGCTTCTTTGAAACTTGGAGCTTTTCCTTTACTACTTTCCAATTGAGTGAGCAGTGGGGATTGAGCCCACCACAATCAAATTGGATGATCGCTATTTGTGTTAGATAGTAATTTAGACTCTCTGATGCTTTTGAAAGAATTCGATGTCAATTGGTATGTGTCTACCGGAACTATTATCTCAAATTATAATTGATCGATTAATGTGTCTTATATGCATCCCTTCTCCATTAATTAGAGTAGAAACATTCCTTTCATGTTAATTTTTGTTTGGACAATCATGTTGAGGTTTTTAAACTGGTTCCAACTAAAGTACCAGTAGACTTATTTCAATTTATAGGCATTGTGAATTTGATTAACTAACGATCACAATTCAAATTTTACAATAGATTTTTTAATTTTTTTGTTTTACTGAAATACATTAAAACTTGCTTACAGTTCATAATGAGTGAGAGGACTTGATGATGAGTTGAGATGACTGAGGAAATAGCTAATTCAGTTTACTTCAGTATATGTTCATTACTTTTTTTCTGCATCTATCATTTGTTATTACTAATGTGCCCTTACGGACAAAAAGTATAGATACATAATGAGTGAGAAGACTTGAAGATGAGGTCAGAACTGAGGAAAGAGCTTGAAAGTGAACAGGTAGAAGTGAAAATTTTTCTTTTACCTTTTACGATATGATCGTTTACTCTGCTAACAGAGTTGTGAATATGGTGTCATTTAGTTTAGCATAGGCATATGTCATGCTCTGGTGTTTAGTTTAGCATAGGCACATATGGTGTATGTAGACCTGTAAATGGACTGGATCTTGATCCGGATCCGTGATTTTTAAACGGGTTTGGATCGAAAATTAGACTTGTTTTGATCCGTTAAGGACCCGGATCCGTTAACCCGTTTATTAAACGGATCGGATACAAATCGAGGTTGATCCGACCTGTTAATAGGACCCGGATCCGTTTTAAAATAATTAAATAATATTTTTATAAATATAATATTATTGATAAATATTAAATAATATAATAATTATTTAAATAACCTAAACGTCTAAATTGCGTCTAATATGACTGCTGATTCTTTGGCAAAGAGTAGTATCTCCCTTGATTTGGGCTTCATAAGCTTTGAAGACCCATGTGCATGCTGCACAAGCCTTTCTTGATGACTTGAGTTCTACTGTTAGAGCTAATAGATCTGCTTCATGCTTTAATATTTAGTTGTTGGCTTTTTTTTGAGCTCGTTTTAGCTCCGTTTGTAACTAAAAATAAATAAATTGCGTCTAAAGTATGATTATTTGATGAAGTTGAAGGTTATTGATGCGTATGTTATTTTGATGCTCTTTGCTAAATACATTGGAGGTCTAGTATTTTGAATATATTAGTTTATTGTTAAGGAGTATTTTGGCATGTAATTCAATTTTTAATGTAAGCTTTTATTTTGTTATAATATTTCATTAGTGTTTTATGAAAATTTATGATAAAAATAAGAAATTATTATTTAAAATTTGAAAATATTTATTATTATAAACGGATCGGATTAACGGGTCGGGTATCCGTTAACCCGCCAAATCCGAATTTGGATCTAGCTATCAAAGATCTGGCGGGTAACGGGTAAGATCCGGATCTGGATCTAGGTCGATCCGCTCTAGATCCGGTCCATTTACAAGTCTAGGTGTATGTGAATTGCAAATTTTTTGGAGAATGTAGTCTGATTACATTTGGACATTTTGCAAGAAGCTATGATGCTGTGACACTACACTTCTAGAATGCCCACATATGACAAGCCAAATGGGTGAGGACAAAGAACAAGTACAACAAAGAGAACAGAATGCAAGGATCATGAAAGTCTCATTCTTTTTAAAGCGCCAAAAGAACAGGAGGAAGTTAATTGCAAGTTAGCCAAACGAACTGATCTTAACATATTGCAATTGGTTGCCTACATTGGCTTGATGGTTCCATATGCGTATGTTTCCTTCCATATTGTTCCTCTTTGTAAGCTTTTGAATCTTTGAAACTATAGAGCGACTATGATAAGATAATCGAATCAAGAACAGAACACTGCATTTCCATAGTAAAATCAATGACTATTAACGTTTTTAGTACCATAAGTCCCGCAACATCCCGCGGGTTTTCTGTCTAGTTCTTCACTAACCATTGTCCATATGTGACTTTGTGAAGGTACTGTATCTAAGTATAACTTGTATGTTTCAGTTGATGCATATGATTTTTGATACAGGTCATATAACAGTGACAGTCTGACATTTCTTCTCAGCTTGTTTCATCTTAGTGATTGCTTAATTAGTTGATTAATCTTTGGAAGCCTTAATTAGGTTTGGAACCCTAAACCTTATTTCGGTCTGAAATACATAGTTGGAAGCCTAAGCAACCTCCTCCACAGGATGACGAGCTCTTATGTTCAAGAGGTATGATTTGGTGAACAGGCTATGCTAAATTCAGATGACATCAAACGTATCGGTCATGGCGCTTTTGACATGTCTATAACATACTAAATTTTTTGTTGTAATGAACTACAAGATGGAAATTCAATTTTATAATTTGTGATTCTTTCTGTTTTTGACACTGGAAATGGTTAAAAAAAGGGATACAAATCCATATACATTCTCATCATTCAGTTCCAGAAATCAAAAATTGAGAGACCCCATACAACATAGAGGTGCAAGAGATAAAAGTAAAAACGTGAGAAATCAGATGTCACACACATGAACTAAACAAAACGACCAACCATTTTAAGAGCTTGAGGCAAAATGCTCATTTTAGTAAGGGTAGTGTTAGAGGGCCTTAATAAGGCTTAAGATTTATAGCCTTAATTCTATGTGGCATGACATGTCACATAGACGCATCATTAATTTAATAAATTATGTCATTTCACTCTTAAGTAAAAATACAATCTTAATCTTAATAATTAATGGATGCTACATACTAATATGAAATATTGTGTTACCCTTTTAATATGGATGCGTATATACCAAATTTAGTTAATTTATAATCTTACCAAATTCGGCTTTTAACTGATGATGTGACAATATTTAAGCCTCACTTGTCAGGTTTTGCATTCTCTTCAGAAGTCATTTACGTCTATTTCCTTCATGCGATAATGTTAGAAAATAAAATTGAAGACAATAAATAAATTTCACAGGTTTTTTTTATCTAAATTATAAATTAATTATTTAATTACTGTTTAACAAAATTATTTTGATGTCTTTGTATCAAGTTAGATAGAACTTGTAGATCATTTAGAAGACTTTACATTATCAAACTCTTTACTTTACTCTAACCATGAGTTTGAAAACTCTAAGAACCTGGAGGGAAAAAAAAAAAAAAAACCTAAAATTTTCTGCTGCCGTACCCCCACCGTTTTTACTCTGGGCACCCTAGCCTCTCAACAGCCGCTGCTAACCCTCTGTCTACCCCTCTCTCCGGCGACCTCCTGTCTAGCTCTCGTCGTCAACCATCCCCGTGCGCCCAGCCTTGCGCGACCTTCATCTCGGCCAAGCAACCCCAGCCAGCCCCGGCCAAGCAACACCAACGACTTGCGACTGCCCAGACCCGGATCACACTCTGGACCAGGATTTGCTCCGATGCGGACCCGATCGATCCAGCCACACACTCTACCGGCGCTGCCTAGCCCAGCCCCGCAATCCCGTCGTTCGGCGTCGCCTGCCCTGCCCCATGTCCTCCCCTTGACCACTGTTGCAGACTAGATCCGACCGGGATCTGCTCGACCCGGATCGTTCTCCGGATCCAAAACGTACAGAATGTTCGATGGCAAAACGGTAAAACTTGTCCCTTCAGGTAAAAAGTTTTAATCTTACCAGACAAATAAGACATGAGAACTTGAGCCATGAACACTAAGAATAACATAACGATGGTGTCCATAACTAGCAGAAGCTAAGAAACAGCAGGAAAAGACAATGAAGAAGTTTCGTAAAATATCATCTGCAGGTGCTCAAAAGTCATTTCAAATCTTTCGCCCACAAAAAAAGTTCGCAAAATCCGAAACTACAACATGGGTAAGCACAATCTACTAAGTAAATATCATAGAACATAAAACTCCTGCAGGCAGCTACATATCAAGAGCATAACCTTAAACAAATTTAACAACTTTTCTAGTTCTGTCTTGCATCAATTTCTTGCTCCAAGTCGGATCAAGCCTCCTGCGTGATTCCACCACAACAGATTTCAAGGACAGGCATCCAAGCACTAGCCGTTCCACATCAGAAAGACTGATCTTTAACTCGTCCAAATTAAGCCACTTCAAGCACTTGTGACTGCAAAATGCACAAATGCCAGCTCTGGTTACTTTTTCACAACCCCCTATATCAAGCATCTCCAAGTTGCGACAATTCTGTGCAAGCGCGACCATGGTAGGGTCTGACACGTCCACGTTAAACAATCTTAATTCCTTGAGGGTTCGAATTGCAGAGATTCCCACACCTCCAATATCAGTAATTTTGTTGCTTTCTCCCTCGCAGGACAATTCCAGGTGCTCCAGGCTACACATTTTGCGCAAAAGGTCAACCCCAGTATCAGTGATTTTAGTGCCAGTCTCAATGATCAATTCCTTGAGGGTCTTTGAGATAGATCCATTCGCCAAAAAAGCCAATCCCTCATCACTAATGTTATAACAAAACATTAACTCTAACAGAAGATGTGGACCCAATTGCTCTGAGGGCTGCTACTGATATCAACTGATTGTTTAAAAAAAACTAGGGTCTCCAAGTTATGTGTTGAATGTAAAAGCTCAGCAACTCCAGAATCCCCTACTGCATTAGGCCCGTTAATCTCAACTTTGGTTAATCTGGGACAGCCTTCTCCCAAAGCACATAGACCTTTTGGGCTCAGAATACCACCATCATCACCGTTTTGCTTCTCCTCTCTGCATTCAATCATGATGCTCTCGAGTTTGGGACATGTTTGGGCTATGAATTCAAGGTCAGTGTGGGTCTTGCAATCCCATACTGCCAAACTGACTAGATTTGGGAATCTAGTTAGTACAGGAAGCGAAAACCCAGGCTTGGAAAAATTAAGGATAAGTGATGATCGGTCTAGACCTTCCACTTTGAACCATTGCCTGCAGACCTCGGAAAACGACTTTCTATCTTCTTTGTCCTTGACCTTGTTAACAACTTGGCCAAGTGAACCATCGCTTAACGATGTAAATATCCCTGATTTCTTTTTGGGTTGCACACCCATCTTCCCCTAGTTCTTTGCTACTCTATGTGTTGAAAATGAAACAATTAGGAACAATGAGAAATGAACCAGAGTAGGATCTTCGACGCCGGCAGCTACGGAATGAAGGGGCTGAATGTTATTCTCCGACTCCGGCCGACCCTTGAGAGGAAGAGAGGGGGGGACGGCTAGGTTTTGAGTGAGAGTGAGGGAGTGAGAGTGGCCTAACCCTTCTTCATGTCTTTTGTTTCTAGATCTGGTTTTGGGCTTTACATTGTATGTAGGCTTTTTTTTGGCCCAGTTATTTACCTAAAAATCATGTTGACGATGACATATTTCTGTTGATATCTGCTGCTTTCTTATGAAAATTCTTCGTGCCATAATCAATGTGTTAAGGACTCAAGGACGGTCAAGGAGTGTTGCTCTAAGTAATAAACTAGAAGATGTTTGCAAGTGTTTTGTGTCAAGATTGCCTGGCAGAAACTAGGGTAGGAATGTAGTTACATTCTAACCATCGTGTTCTTCTCACATCGAATTCTAGGAATGTATGCATTTGCAGCATGTTCATCAGCAAGTCTATCTTAGCTCTAAATGGTTCATATGTGTTAACTGCCAGCAACTGCATCAAGTTCATAGTTGTCTAATTAGCTTTCATTCCTTCATTTTTTGTTCACTGGTTAACGTTTGACTGTATACAGATTTACAGCCGAGTTTCACCAGTTGCATTGCTTAAAATTCCTACAGTCCCATACATATATCACTACCTCCTTAACAATCACCCTTTCCTATACAGGTGCTGCGTACGATCCTTCAAGTAGACTAAATCCCAGTACCCAAGTAGCAGATTGCTTAGTGAAGCTCCATATAGTTTACAAAATGTAGTTGCTCATCATCAAATGAAGCCATGCTCAACGTAGCAAATTTTGGCCTAAAATTGTTACAATTGCCTGAAAGAAAGTAACTATGTTGGTTGTAGCTATATGCAAATTAGATTATAGATTGAACCTTGAATTTGCTTAACAAGAATAACAAAATTCTGAGGCTTCATTTGATGATGAGCGTACTTTGTGGCAAAATACTTATTCACCCATGAAGACAGAAAATAACGATAAATATGAAGCAACCATCTTTACTATCAGTTACAAACACACACCCAGTGTGAAGCGCTTCAGAAAATATGCAAATAAATAGAAGATGATCCATTTCATTCAGAAATCACTAATCAGAACAAAAAAAAAAAAACTATTATAAAAGATCTTTCTTGACATCAAGAAATGTAATCAAAGCTGGCATAACATGAAGCTAATCATCATGGCCGGTGAACATGATCAAATCGAGAGTAAACACCATAATCAATGATTAAAATCAGTAATCACTATATAATATTTAGTTATTAACTCGATCTGCATCTTGCACTTACCCTTTAGTGCTCTAGCGAACATGAAATCATCATGTTGAATTTATCTAAATTGTGGTGCTGCGAGGGGGAAGAATAGAGATCGAGAAGCATTCGAATTTTATGATTCTTCTGGCGTTCTCGTGCATCGTTTCAAAACTAGACCTGTAAATGGACCGGATCTAGGTAGATCCGTATCCGGATCCGTAATAGAAATTTTGGATCCGGATCCGACCCGTTACCCGCCGGATCTTTGATAGCTAGATCTAAATCCGGATCCGGCGGGTTAACGGATACCCGACCCGTTAATCCGATTCGTTTATGATTATAAATATTTTCAAATTTTAAATAATAATTTATTAATTTTATCATAAATTTTCATAAAACACTAATGAAATATTATAACAAAATAAAGGTTTACATCAAAAGTTGAATTACATGGCCAAAATACTCCTTAACAATAAACTAATATATTCAAAATACTAAACCTCCAATGTATTTAGCAAAGAACATAAAAAGAACATAGACATCGTAACCTTCAACTTTATCAAATGATCATATTTTAGACGCAATTTAGACGTTTAGGTTATCTAAATAATTATTATATTATTTAATATTTATCAATAATATTATATTTATAAAAATATTATTTAATTATTTTAAAACGGATCCGGTTCCTTAACGGATCGGATCAACCTTGATCCGTATCCGATCCGTTTAATAAACGGGTTAACGGATCCGGGTCCTTAACGGATCAACGGGTCTAATTTTCGATCCAAACCCGTTTAAAAACCACAGATCCGGAACAGGTCCGGATCAAGATCCGGTCCATTTACAGGTCTATTCAAAACTACTTTTTAACGACTTGTGCAATACAACAGACTTCAATGACGGGCATGCAAGCGCTAAGCATTCCACATCAGATTGATCAAAGTTGGCTGATGAATCATACAATACTGAAAGATGCTTCAAGCATTTATGACCTGAAAATGCACGAATGCCAGCTCCAGTTACCCTATATTGCTCTAAATCAAGTGTTTCTAATTTGCTACAATTCTCGGCAAGAGCAACCATGATATGGTCTGATAGGTCCATATTATGAGTTTACTCAATCTCAATTCCTTGAGGGTTCGAATTGCGGAAATTGCCACGACTCCGGTATCAGTGCACTCACTCCACACCGAACGTTTTGACAATACCTGGTGCTCCAAGCTACACATGTTGCGTAATAGCTCGACCCCGGTTTCAGTGATTTTACGGCAATTATGAAGGACCAATTTCCTAAGGGTTTTTGAGGTAGAACCATTTGCTAAAAACCCTAATCCCAAATCAGTAACGTTATCACAATGTACCAACTCCAAGGTGCTTATGGAAGACGACCCAATTGCTCTAAGTGCTTGGTCAGAAATTAGCGCAATATCACGGAAACACAAAGCCTTTAAATTATGTGCTGAGTGACAAAGCTCATCAACTGCAGGATTTCCCACCATCATAATCCACAAAAAAGAAGCGTAGACAATTTGGGACACCCATTTGCCAAAGCATGCATACCTCTTGGCCCCAAAAGACCATCTTTATGGACCTGTTCTTTGAAGTCATCATAGCCAACCATCAAAGTCTCGAGTTTGGGACATGCTTTGGCTATCGAGATGAGGCGGTCATTGCCCCGTGGAGAATACCAAGCGTTTTCATTTGTCTTCTTTCTTGCCTCCTTGTTCTGAAATCGACTAAGTTTGGGAATCTAGTTAGTTTTCTTACTGGGATGTTGTGGAGAACCCTAAGTGATCTTCTGTTTATACATCGCACTCTTAACCATTGCTTGCACACCTGCGAGAACGAGCCTCTATCTTTTCTGTGCTTGATTTTGTCAAGGATCAAGCCAAGTAAATCGTCGTTCAGCATGGAATTAATTCTCCCTGATTTGTTTTTGGCGTAAGTGGTTACCATATTTATTCTCTGATAGTTTCGAACAACGAAGAACTAAAGGAACCAGAAACAATTTCAGAAGTAAACCTGACGATATTTCTTGCGTAGGGGTTTGAGTTTTACGTCCGTGTTCGATTTGGGTTTGAGTTTTATTTCTTGTTGGATTTTAACTTCACAGGCTTGGCGTATAATTTTTTTATTTTATTTTATTTTTACTACTTTTACCGCAGAATGAGTTTGATGTTTCCTTCTGGAATTGGTATCTCATGCACTCATGTTCTCAAATCATAGACAATAATTGTCGACTGCCGATTCTAATCCGATCAAGATCGTATACATAAATCACGAAATGAAACCCCATAATATTAATTGATGCCGTGCAAATTAGAAGGCTCAGTGACCTACTTATTCCTTTGGCAAGTCAATGCCAAAGGAGATGTCCACTGATCTACATCGGATGCCCGTCATTGGACTAGAAGGCTCAGTTTCAAACTTTCCAACATTTTTTCATAAAATATCATCTACTGATCTACATGTGTTCAAAAGACATTTCAGATCTTTCCCCCACTGGAAAAAGTTTGCAAAATCTGAAACCATAACACGGGTAAGCACAATCCACTAAGTAAATTTCATAGAACATGAAAGTCCCACAGGCTGCAGCTACATATCCAGAAACAACATATTATCAAAAGCACAATATAAGGGTAAGCACAATCTACTAACTTAACATAAAGTTCAGAAACTAGATATCATCAAGACAACAATCTTCTACAAACTTAACAACTTTTCTAGTTTTCTCGTGCATCAATTCATCGCTCCAAGTTGGATCAAGCCTCATGCGGTAATCCACCACAACAGATTTCAAGGACGGGCATCCAAACACTATCCGTTCCACATCAGAAAGATTGATCATTAAATCATCCAAATTAAGGCTCTTCAAGCACTTGTGACTGCAAAATGCACAAATGCCAGCTCCAGTCACCTTTTGGCAACCCCTTATATTGAGTATCTCCAAGTTGCGGCAATTTTGAGCAAGCGCGACCATGGTACGGTCTGACACGTCCAGAAAATTCAATGTCAAGTCCTTGAGGGTTTGAATGGCAGCGATTCCCACACCTCCAATATCAGTGATTCGATTCGTTGTCCCCCAAAAGGACAATTCCAGGTACTCCAGGCAACACATTTTGCGCAAAATCTTGATCCCGGTATCAGTGATTTTACAGAATTTACTCCTTATAGGGCCTGCAATGATTAATTTTTTGAGGGTTTTCGAGATAGATCCATTCGCCAAAGAAGCCAATCCCTCATCGGTAATGTTACAACAATTTATCAACTCTAAAATGCTAATAGAAGATGTAGACCCAATTCCTCTGAGGGCTCCATCTGATATCAACTTAGTGTTTAGCAAAACCAGGGACTTCAAGTTATGTGCTGAATGTACAAGCTCAACAACTCCAGAATTCCCTATTGCATTTACCCCCATAATATGAACATGGGACAATCTGGGACACCCTTCTCCCAAAGCACATAGACCTTTCGGGTTCAAAACACCAGCATCACCTTTTAGCTCATCATCCCTACCTACAATCATGATTCTCTCGATTCTGGGACATGTTTGAGCTATGAATTCAAGGTCGATGTGGGACTTGCAACCCAATAGTGTCAAAGTGACTATTTTTGGAATCTAGCTAGTGAAGAAAGAGAAAACCCGGGATCGTTAACATAAAATAAGCTTTGATCGGTCTAGACCTTCCACTTTGAACCATTGCTTGCAAACCTCGGAAAACGATTTCCTATCTCGTTTTCCCTTGACTTTGTTAATCACTAGGCCAAGTAAATCGTCGCTTAATGATGCAAATATCCCAGATGTCTTCTTCCTGGTGTGTACACTCATCTCCTCCCCTAATTCTTTGCTAGTCTATGTGCTCAAATAAAACAACCACGAAAAGTGAGATATGAACCTGACGAGGAGGATCTTCGACGCCTGCAGCTGCTGAATGATTGAGGTAAGATTGAATGTCTCCGACTCCGACCTTGAGAATTCCGCAGGCAGCAACAGAGAGACCAAGTGAGACTGCGAGACTGTTTTGTTTTATTGATCTCAATTTGGGCTTTAATGGTGGGCCTCACAACCCATAAGGCCCAATTACCCTCAAGACCGCCTAGCCGTGCATCTTATCCGCCCAGACGCCATAGGCCCAAGCGGCTCAATAATTTGAACATAAACAAAAAAAAATTAAAAAAAAATTCGCAGCAGGAGACAGTATTTCTGGGTTTCATCTCAGCCGACGAGTTCTTGCCCGTACCTGAATTTGCAGTCAATCCTGTGTCTCAGGTAAGCCTGGCCCCAAATAAAGGTTAAAGTTTTTGTGATCTTCGAGTAGTAAAATTTCAAAGATTGAGCCTCTCTCTCTTAGGCTTTTATTTGTATTTCTTCATGTATTGAGTTGAATCAGTTACTGTTGATGTAATTTTTATGTGAGAAAGTGGAGAATATGGATAACGTGCAATTGCTGAAGGTCTTGGATGGATTGAGCTTGAAGGAATTTGAAGCATTCTTGTCTGCATTCAGTTCTCGTGCAAGCCTGAAGCCTGCAGCTAAAACCTGCAGCTAAAAATTGGGAGTAAACTTCGACTTCCACAAGTCACTATTCATCTTCCTGGATTGCAGTTTGGTTCCTAAATCTCACTGGAGTGCATTATCCAACTAGAAAAGCTCTGTGATTTTACTGTTTAGATTGGGAATGAAGCGTTAGATGGGATCGGTTCATCTATAATAATCTTGTTCTTTTTCTTACGGAGTCAGGTTTAGTTTCATGGACAGTTCAAAGTTTGGTTCTTATGCCAAACAGGGAAAAAATTACTGGTCTCATGAATTGTTCAAAGTAGTGTATATGCTCTTTGTATATTGATTGCCTACTTGAAAGTATCTTCCACATCCCATCCGAAATCACATTTCTTGGTGATTGTAACATGACTTCTATTTTATTTCATACAACTTGTAATAATTCTGTACTTTTGTGGAACTTTTTGTACGTGGGTTAATGTTGCTTGTATATAAGTTTGCATTTTTCTACAGCAAGTAACCATATCTAACTTCTATGTACCAGTTGATGCACATGGTATTTGATATAAGCTTTATAGCAGTGACAAATCCCTTCTTAGAATTTTTTTTCCCACAAACAAACTTAGATTCTAAAAATCACATCAACCTTAGAGTTTTATTCGTATTGTTGTAGGTCAATTGGATCATCTAATACAACTTTATATTTCGACAAAAAAAAAAAAAAACCTTAGAGTTTTATTCCCACCAACAAAATTATTAACTTTTTGTGTTTTTTCTTACCAAATTACTCTCTCTCTCTCTCTCTCCTCTCTCTCTCTCTCTCTCTGATGATGTCGATCTTGAGCCGCAGCCTCTGGGTGTCATCTTCATCGTCAGGGTCCAGCTCCGGCCCCAAGGAACACATCAAGGAGCGTTGAGAAGGATGATGGCCTTTCTCTCGAATAAGAAGCCTCTGGCCTCATTCTCGCCGTTGGCGTCCACCTCCGGCCCCGACGGGTGCATCACCCGCGCGCGTCAAGGACCGCATCAAGGCGACCTCTCGGATCTTGACGATGGTGCTCATTTGATTTTGCTATTAGATTTCCATCATAAGCCACACGAGAGATTGGGGAGCTGTGTCTTGTGCCATGAATTTGGGGAAGCAAAGATCGATGGTTTTGTCTCTAGCTATCTATGAAGACTTTTTTGATTGAATCCAAGTGATGAAGAAGAACACGAAAATGGTAATTTTTATCACAATGGTGTTCACTTGGTCACTTAGTAACCAAATAAATCATGGTCAATCACCGTTGAATGCAAATCCAAGGGTGAGAAATATTATTTTAAAGTTAAGTTGTTTTGTTTTTCATCTTTGGATTTACATCCAACAGTGATTAACCATGATTTTTTTAGTCACTAGGTGACCATGTAAACACTACTAATTGTTATCATAACAAGTACGCATTGGATTTTGGTATTAGAATTATTAGAGTAAGCCACGTCTGCACACCTATCACCATTCATAGCCTTATGTTTTTTTTTTCAATGGGTAGTTGTAGTGCTCAATAAGCAGAGAATCAATATGTGAAAATATGCTTACTCATCACTGATTGATGTGTATGTGAAGGGTATGTCTGTTGTGCAGCACGACATAGCATATATACACTAATAGGGGTAGATTGCATGTGCTTTATACGAGGGCTGATATTGAGAAGTTGTCTTTAAAAAACAGGCTGCATACCAGAACATTCTCATGATTTGCAACTTCTATATTGCTGAGAGAATCATAACTTTATCATGTTTCTACTTGAGGGTGTAGAATCAATAAAGATTTATAAATAGCGACATAATTATTATTATTATTTTTATGTAGATTCAATTTAAGGGTGATATGAGGTCAATTAAGGTATTTGTTTTTAAAAAGAAAAAAAATTGACACTTGTCCACATTTGATTGGTCTAGACCACCTTTTTTCCACCATGACTAATTTTGTGTTGACATCATGAACCCACATGGGTGACGTCAGCGTCAGCTGAACCTTTTTCTAATTGCCACCTTTTTCTAATTGCCACATGTGATGGGGCCCAAAGAACCAATCAGAAATTCCCTCATCGGGATAGTTTGGAAAGCATGAAGTGATCTTCGGTTTAGACGTCGCACTCTTAACCATTGCTTGCATGCTTTCGAGAACAAGTCTCTATCTTTTTCGAGGAAGATTTTGTGAAGGATCAGGCCAAGTACATCATCGTTCAGCATGGTATTATTATTGGATCCGGATCCTCTCCTAACCTCATTTTCTTGCTGAGCTACCTGAGCTTTTTAGTTTTTACTAGATTATGACACATGTTTCTAATTTAATCTAATGGCCTGCAATTTCTGCTAGAATATCCCTCCTCTTTTCTTCCCTTTGTCTCTCGTCTGTTCTTGTTTTCCATGTGTTCTTTCTTTTCTGATTGTTTCTAATAGAATTGGAATCGGAAAGAAAGCAAAGTGAGGATAGAACTGCATGTCTCTCAGTCCCCTGTCTTATTTCTTGACGTTAACCTAAATTGGAGGTGCTTCTGATTTCCAATCTCTCTTGTCAATATACACATTGATCTGAATGGGTTGTTTGATTGCTTGATGTTAACTTGAAGAGGATGTGATGTGTTTCTGGGTTAGGAAATAGTGTAGAAATCAATGGGTGTGTCAGATTGAAGGCTTGCAGCTTTATGTGAAAGGAGGAAATCATTTGGGTTGATTTTGATGCATTGTGGTTTATGGGTTTTGTGGTTTGAGATTGAGATAGTGATTGTTCAATTGAAGAGTGTTGGTTGTTTTAGTTGAGGGAAAAACCGCAGAAATATGATTAGGTTGCGCTGTTGAAGTTTGGGATAGGTAGCTTGAGCAGGGTATTTGCAGATTGAGCTTTGAGAATCGGGTGAGAACTGAGAAAGTGAGAACCCAAAGGGAAAAGAAGAACATGAGAGAGAGAGACGTTAGATCTAAGTTTAGACACGTGTCGTAATCATATAGAAAGCTTAGGTAGCTCAGCAAGAAAATAGGCTCAGGAGAGGATCCGAGTCCATTATTATTAATGCTGCCTTTTTTTTTTTTTTTGGCGTTTAGGGTTGCCATCTTGCCATTGTTTTTTTCATAAAATTTCGAACAACGAACAACAAAAGCAACTAGGAAATAAACCTTGCGAGCAGATTACCAATAGACGGCTTAGGGTTTGGAGTTTTACGTGAGTTCGTGATTTGGCTTTTTGTTTTCTACTTTTGGGCTTTTTAGTTTGTGGGCTCAACTGAAGCTGACTTCAATTTGGCCTTAAATCAAGCTTTACTACATTTACCGCAGAATGAGTTTGATGTTTCCTTCTGGAATTGGTACTCATGCACTCATAATCTCCCGATTTAATCCGATCAATATCATATAAGGTTAATTCCCGCTAGAATTGCAAATTTATGAAGGAAAGCCAGAATAATTTTGTTACTAACTGCATAAGTAGTCTCTGAATAAAGGGCTATGCACAATTAAGGGATAAAATAGTTGGTCCAGCAAGACCAGGAGATATTCTATCTGTGCAGATGATGGAGATTGCAACAGTGTCATCAATGGCACATCCTTCACAATCACATAAAATTTCCAGATATCAGAACAAGTGCTGATATTCTATCTCCGCTGATTTTGTGTTAAAATGACAATCTCATAGTGGTCTTACATAAACCATTAGATGAAAACTCAGTTTATTTATTCAAACTGTAACGCATATAGTTAAAACCAACATTGTTACTTGTCACTTGTACACAAACAACTGGAACTTTAAGGTACAAAATTGCAAATACCACAGTATCACCTTCTTTCATCTTGACCTCTCTTCTACCCATTTAAGTGGATCAATCACTTGCATATATTATATTAATCTTAGCAACAGGCAGTTCATTTTAATCTTAGCATACAAATGACATTGCAATATCTATAGCAAGTAGAGCATAGAAACAGGCCAACAGCAGACTGCAGTTCATTTTAATCTTAGCAGACCAACAAGACATGAAAACTTGAGATGGTGTCCATAACTAGTACAAGCTAAGAAACAGCAGGATATGACAATGAAGAAGTTTCAAACTTTCCAACATTTTTTCATAAAATATCATCTACTGATCTACATGTGCTCAAAAGACATTTCAGATCTTTCCCCCACTGGAAAAAGTTTGCAAAATCTGAAACCATAACACGGGTAAGCACAATCCACTAAGTAAATTTCATAGAACATGAAAGTCCCACAGGCTGCAGCTACATATCCAGAAACTACATATTATCAAAAGCACAATATAAGGGTAAGCACAATCTACTAACTTAAACAGAAAGTTCAGAAACTAGATATCATCAAGACAACAATCTTCTACAAACTTAACAACTTTTCTAGTTTTCTCGTGCATCAATTCATCGCTCCAAGTTGGATCAAGCCTCATGCGGTAATCCACCACAACAGATTTCAAGGACGGGCATCCAAACACTATCCGCTCCACATCAGAAAGATTGATCTTAAACTTGTCCAATACAAGGCATTTCAAGCACTTATGACAGCAAAATGCACAAATGCCAGCTACAGTTACCTTTTCACAACCCCTTATATCAAGTCTCTCCAAGTTGCAGCAATTCTGAGCAAGCGTGACCATGGTAGTGTCTGACACGTCCAGAAAATTCAATGTCAATTTCTTGAGGGTTCGAATGGCAGCGATTCCCACACCTCCAATATCAGTGATTCGACTCGTTGTGGCGGTTGTTCCCCAAATGGACAATTCCAGGTGCTCCAGGCTACACATTTTGCGCAAAATCTCGACACCGGTATCAGTGATTTTACTCCTTCTAAGGCACTCAATGATTAATTTCTTGAGGGTTTTCGAGGTAGATCCATTCGCCAAAGAAGCCAGTCCCTCATCGGTAATGTTATCACAATCATTCAACTCTAAAATGCTAATGGAAGATGCGGACCCAATTCCTCTGAGGGCTTCATCTGATATCAACTTATTGCTTAGAAAAAGCAGGGACTTCAAGTTATGTGCTGAATGTACAAGCTCAACAACTCCAGAATTCCCTATTGCATTTAGCCCCATAATCTCAACATGGGACAATTTGGGACACCCTTCTCCCAAAGCCCATAGACCTTTGGGGCTCAAAACACCACCATCACCTGTTTGCTTCTCATCTCTACATTCAATCATGATGCTCTCGATTTTGGGACATGCATGGGATATGAATTCAAGGTTGGTGTGGGGCCTGCATTGCCATACTGCTAAACTGACTATATTCGGGAATCTAGTTAGTGCAGGAAGCGGAATCATGGGATCTCTAACATAAATGGTAAGCCATGATCGGTCTAGACCTTCCACTTTAAGCCATTGCTTGCAGACCTCGGAGAATGATTTTCTGTCTTGTTTATCCTTGACCTTGTTAACAACTTGGCCAAGCAAATCGTCGCTCACCGATGCAAATATCCCTGGTTTCCTCTTGGGTTGCTCACCCATCTTCCCTTAGCTCTTTGCTACTCTATGTGCTGAAAATGAAACAAATCAGGAAAAATGAGAAATGAACCTGAGGAGGATCTTCGACGGCTGGCAGCTACGGAACGAAGGGGCCTGAAGCTGAAGTAGTCATCATGTAGGGAATTCTTGAAGCACGATTAGGGAAAGATTGAAAGTAACCGACGACTAGGTTTTGAGTGAGTGAGGGAGTGAGAGTGGCCTAACCGTTTATGTGTTTTTGTGTCTAGATGGTTTTGGGCTTTACATTGTATGTAGGCTTTGTTTTTGCTGGCCCAGTCTTGTTTTGGTTAAAAGTATCATGGGAGAAAGGATGCTAAAATACGATTAGTCATAATAAAACCAATTTTATTCCTTGGCTTCATTCTTGCATTCGTTCTCGATCAATGTCGAACGAGCATGCTGATCAGTGATCATTAAACTCCAGCTTTTCCTTTATTCAGTTCCGAAAGCTGCTGTACTTGGGTATGCAACCTGAAATAGATTGCAGGCTCTGTAGCAAAAGCTTATGGTACTAATTCTTCTCTGCCATTTCTTTGTGTCTTCTTCACTAAATGGTGAGAGGTTACGGTATATTAATGGACTCTGTTGATGAGGAATTCAGGTTTCTTATTGTTCTTTACAGATTGCCAAACATATTGCGGGTAGCTGTAAGGTATGCGTTCCCATCAGGCACGCACTGCAGCCATATCTCAGAGAAAGTCATGTCATCTCTCGGAAGCTAATTCCAAACTGGGACGATCGACTTAGACCTCCCACCTTACGCCATTGTCAGAATTCAGAGAAAGATGTTCTACATTTCAGACTTTGATGCTAACCTTGTTAATGATTAGACCAACAAACTCATTGCTCATCAATAAAATATTTTCTACTTTATGTGAAACCAAAGAGACTAAGTTACTTAACGAAGACCTTCAACGCAGACAGGAACACACATATACAAGACAAACAAAAACAAGAGCTAGATATGCTGTTGACACAATCCATTTCATACAAAAAAAAAAAAAAAAAAAAAAAGAAGATCCTCCATTAACATCAACCATGTCATGTAGAGTACAAAACATACAAAACCTATCTAAGGTTCTCTCTTGCAACAAAATTAGGACGCAGTGGTTCATTACCTGTTACTAATATATTGTCATAGCAAACTAAGTAGTGGCATCATAAAGCAAAGACATTGCAGAGCACACTAGTGATGCTTATATTTAGAGAACTTGAGAACTAATCTAGTTTTCCAATGCATCAACTCATCTCTCCAAGTAGGATCCTTCCTCCATCTTTCTTCCACCACAACAGAATCAATGTCCAAAGACGGGCACCCAAGCGCCAAGCTCTCTACATCAGAAAGACCAAAACTCCTCAAACCAAGCAACACAAGGCGCCTCAAGCCTTGGTGACTTGAAAATGCACGAATGCCAGGTCCTGTCACACCTTCACAGCCACTTAAATCAAGCACTTCCAACTTCTTGCAAAATGCAAGCGCGGAAACGGTAAGGTCTGACACGCCATATATCCCCTTCAATTTCAACTCCTTGAGATTCCGAATCGCAGATATCGCCATTCCTCCAACATCAGTAATCTCTCCGGTACACCAACACAAACTCAGCTTCTCCAAGCTACGCATTTTCTTCAAACTCTTCACCCCATCATCCGTGACCTTACACCTCTTTACCACCAATGTCTTGAGCCTTCTCGAGGTAAACCCGCTAGCCAAACAACCCAACCCGTCATCGGTAACATTGCAGCAGCTCTTCAACTCGAGAATCGTAACCGAAGACCATGCAATGGCTCTGAGAGCAATATCCCCAATCAAATTATGCCCCAATACCAATGACGAGAAGCTCCGCGCAACATTCACAAGCTCCACAACGGCAGCATTTCCAATCTTTTCCCCAATCAGCGAGACCTTGGACAATTTAGGACAACCATATCCAATGCCGACATGCCTTTCCGACCCAAGAAGCCTTGTTGGCATGAGGTGAAATCCACCACCTTGACGTCCTCGAGTTTGGGACATTTCCGGGCGAGGAGTTCGAGGTCGGAATCTGTCGTGAGTTGGGTGGTTTGGAATTCGACAAGATTCGGGAACCTGTTAAGTATAGCAAGAGGAAACTCGGGTTTGCGAGCGGAGAGTGATGATCGGCTTAGACCTTCGAGTTTAAGCCATTGCTTGCAAACCTCGGAGCACCAGTTTCTATGTTCTTGGTCGGTGACGTTGTTGAGGATCAAGGAAAGTAAATCTTCGCTCAGAAGAGAAATTGGCCCTGCTTCTTCGGTTTGGGCAGACATTTTTGCCGTGAATTGTGGGCGGATGTTTGTGATGTGATTGAAACAGAGGATTGAGAATTGAAGCTTATAAACATTACCGGCGGGAGAATTCTCCAGCGATAATCGCCGAGGTTTGTTCAGGCACGATCGGCGGATCAAGCGAGGTTGTCTGGTTGTGGAAAAAATGAAAGCGAGGTCGTGGTCAGTTCTGGGCTTTAGGTTCTCTGGGCATTGTTATTATAATTCGCTCTTCGCAGATTCGTAGTGGCCCAAAAAGGAAAGAAGAAATTAAAGGAAATATTTGTTCCACAAATTTCGTCTTTCTCCTAATGGGGAATATATATAATTCAGATTGATATAATCAAATTCGTAATTAAATTGTCAGTTTTTCAAGTGTGATTTCGTTACTAAATTTTTGCTGATTGGAAATTCAAGTCTCATTAATCTAGTATCTCTATTTTATTTCATACACGGACATTATGGGTTTTAAAATCCCTAATGGGGAATATATCTAATTATGTACTTGATTGTTTTGTATTGAAGTCACGCACAATTAGTGAATGTAAAACGGAAAAATCCCTGAATTAAAGCATATAAACGTTTTGTTAGTTTCGTCTAAAAATTTGAGATATATTAGATGTATCAAAAATGCATTTGACTAGAACGAGCAATGTTTTTGCTGTCATATGGGTTAGCTTTACCAAACTACGCTTTGACATAGCTTAATGTCACGAGCTTACTTTTTCCTAAGCTACTCGTGCGGCCTTAGCACCCTCCTTGCACTAAGTCAGCCTTATTCACGCACAACACTTGGCTAGAACACTCGAATGAAGGGAGAAGATCTTTGAAAGAGAGAACTTGTATTAAGCTTGAAAGAACTTTACAAAGCTTTACAAGTGAGCCTGAATGCTATCCAACTCTCTCTATGTACCAAATGAAAGGGGTGCCTCCCTATTTATAGGCATCCTTCCCCTTGCCTAAAGTTCTAGATAATTCTAGGACATTTACAAGTATAGAGAATTCTAGAGTTTTCTATACAAGTCTAAGTGTTGTCTTGAGTATTCTAGAGACTTCCGGAGTAGTCTTGACCCTTAAGCCTCTCTAGGGTTCTAGAGAGTTCCGGAGTGTCCTAGAGACTCTCTAAGGTTCTAGAGAGTTCTAGAGTTATCCGAATGCTTCTCGATCCTTCCGGAAGCTTCTAAGACCTTCCATAATATTCCGGATGCTTCTAGAATGCTCATGTGCTCTCCAAAACCTTCCTTGAGCCATGCTTGCATCAAAATGCTCAAGGAAACTCCTTGTTAAATTGGCGGGGCGTGACATTCTCCCCCACCTAAGCACGCGATGTCCTCATCGCGTCTTCATTGTAGCGCTGGATCTTGTCCTTGAATTGCCATAGTATATTCGGACTCCCAGCTGGCTTCCGTATCGGGCAGACCTCTCCACTTGATGAGATACTCTTTATAACTTGGCACGCCTCGACGACGGGTGACTCGGTCCGCGAGTATCTCATCTACTTCCTTTTCAAAAATAGTGACAACCGATGTTGGTGCCCGATGTGAAGCTCCCCTTGTTGGGTTTTCCTCGTCTTCATGAAAAGGCTTTAACATGTTTACGTGGAAGACCGGGTGTATTTTCAACTTGGGCGGGAGGTGAAGCTTGTATGAAACTTTGCCGACGCGTTTGATAACCTCAAACGGCCCTTCATACTTGCGTACCAAGCCCTTATGCACCTTCCTAAGGGACTTGATTGTTGTGGCAAGAGTTTCACAAGTACAAGGTCGCCTTCCTTGAACTCCACGTGCCTCCTCTTCTTATCCGCCCACTTCTTGAATTGTAACGCTGACAGCACCTTCAAGTCTTGTTTAGTGCCTCTAGTTGTTGGCACTACACAAGCCTTGTCGCCTTCCGAGATGCACAAGCTGTTAGCGAATGGCACGGGATTGCCTTGACTTGATCGTGGAAGTCCAACCCCAGGACAACTTTGAAGTCATCCATTGGAACAATCGAGAAGTCTAAGTTCCCACACCATGCTCCTACGCTGGTCTTGACTCCTCGAACTATGCCATGAATGGGTCGAGCTGGTGAATTGACCGCCTTGATGGAGCCTCCTCCATTGTTTCCCTTAAGTCCTAGCCTTTGGGCCTCCTCAACCGCGATGAAGTTGTGGGTTGCACCGGTGTCGAGCATTGCCGTCGTTGGCTTCCCACCTATAGTGACATCGACGAAGAGTAAACCTTTGGCTTGGACCTTAGGTGTGGATCGGATCCCATTCAGCAGCTGCATAGACCCCATATGTGCACCACCATTGTCACCCTCGGCTTCCGTCTCGCTTTGATGACTTCCTAAGAGTGCACTTAGAGCTCTCTTTTGTGGGCAATCTCTAGCCCAATGCGGACCATCGCAAAGGAAACACTTGTTATTGTTGGGCTTACCCGAGCTCCTTGTCTCCTTTTGCTTGCCCTTATCTTTGCTCCTTGCTGAGTAATTGTCTTGACGGGGCTCGTCTTTACGTTGGTCATTGTCTCCCCCACCTTTGGCATAGCTACTCTTCTTTTCCTTGCCGGTGGACTCCTTTTGACTAGTATAGTCGATTAGGCTTTCGGCCACAGCTATGGCGGTAGCAAGATCTTGCACCCCACGTCGCCTTAGCTCGGTCTTAGCCCATGGTTGGAGACCGTCCATAAAATTGAAGAGAGCATCCTTGTCGGGTAAATCAGGGATCTCAAGCACTAAGTTGGTGAAGTCCTTAATATAATCCTGAATAGACCCTGAGTGCTTGAGCCTTCGCAAGCGAGCTCTTGCCTCATCCTCGGCATTCTCCGGATAAAATTGTCTCTTAAGCTCCTTTGTAAAGTCATCAAAGGTAGTCATGGTGCACGTACCTTTTTCGACATCTCCTCGCCTTCTCCTCCACCATAACATGGCAGTATCGGTGAGGTAGAGAGCCGCGGTCCTAATCTTGGCATTCTCCTCGGTGATGCCTACGGCTCCGAAGTATTGGTCTAGCCCCCATAAGAAGTTATCAACTTCACGAGCGTTGCGCGATCCCCCAAAACTCTTAGGCTTTGGCACCTCGATGCGCTTAGCCTCCACAATACCGCTGGTGCCGGCTCCCGTAGCCAATGCGCGCTTGCATAGGACCAAGTCCCCATGCATCTCCTCCATGCGTGCAAGCGTGCCATTCAACTCCTTCTCGTGGACTTGACGCATTTTGGTGAGTTCCCCCATAAACTCCTCGCGAATCTTCGCCATCTCGCCCCTCAAGGACTCCTCTAGCTGGGCCAACATGCCCTTGATCGCAGTGTGGATGGCAACGTCCTCCGCCTCTAGGCCTTCTACCCGTTGGCCTAGATCATCCACCTGGGCCTCCATGCCACTCACGTCCTCCTCCACCTGAGTTAGACGTGAGTCGAAAGCAGAGATCATGTCCTTAGACCGTTCCCGCCTTGGAACGTCAGGGTCGACATGCTCGTCGCGACTTCCCCTTTGCGTAACTTCCTCGGAAGGGTTGGATCCTGATACACCTTTGGTAGCACTATGCTTTACCATTGTGTCGAGCGAGGTTCCGATCGAACTTCTGCTCTGATACCAACTGTCACGAGCTTACTTTTTCCTAAGCTACTCGTGCGGCCTTAGCACCCTCCTTGCACTAAGTCAGCCTTATTCACGCACAACACTTGGCTAGAACACTCGAATGAAGGGAGAAGATCTTTGAAAGAGAGAACTTGTATTAAGCTTGAAAGAACTTTACAAAGCTTTACAAGTGAGCCTGAATGCTATCCAACTCTCTCTATGTACCAAATGAAAGGGGTGCCTCCCTATTTATAGGCATCCTTCCCCTTGCCTAAAGTTCTAGATAATTCTAGGACATTTACAAGTATAGAGAATTCTAGAGTTTTCTATACAAGTCTAAGTGTTGTCTTGAGTATTCTAGAGACTTCCGGAGTAGTCTTGACCCTTAAGCCTCTCTAGGGTTCTAGAGAGTTCCGAAGTGTCCTAGAGACTCTCTAAGGTTCTAGAGAGTTCTAGAGTTATCCGAATGCTTCTCGATCCTTCCGGAAGCTTCTAAGACCTTCCATAATATTCCGGATGCTTCTAGAATGCTCATGTGCTCTCCAAAACCTTCCTTGAGCCATGCTTGCATCAAAATGCTCAAGGAAACTCCTTGTTAAATTGGCGGGGCGTGACATTAAGCCTATCATTAATAAGTTGTTGGAAATGCTCTAAACCCTAAACGTTATGAACTAATGCATATCGATAACGAAGTTGGCTGGAAGGTAAACTTTCAGAGCACAAACAGTAAGAAAAAATATTTTGTCATTTACCACCTTATTATTATTGTGTGTGTATATATAACTGCGTTTTTCTGTTATAAACATGAACGATTCAAGTTCGACAGAATTATGTTCATCCATTGAGTTAATCGAGTTTGAGTGTCTTAATGATAACCAAATTGGCTGAAATTTTACAGAGATAATCTATATATTAGTATCTAAAGACTAGACGGTGGAGATATGAAAATTCGATTGAAAAATGAGTGTAAAATGGAAATCCGCACCGTAAGAATAAATACGGACATCCGCACCTGAGAATATATATATATGTGTGTGTATATATATATATTTGATTGGTAGTGATTAGGTAGCAAGATACCTCAATTATGTTAGCAAGTTAACATGTAACTCACCCGGTCAGTATTCGAACTGAGATATACAAGAGTATCACAATCTCCTGCCGCATGCGCGCAGACCCAAAGACTCTTCAAACTTGTTGGCTACAAATTGGTGGGAGGTGGAACTCGACATAAGGATTCCATACTAGATAGCTCGACTAGCTTTACAATATATGTCGTTAGTCCTCTATACTTTTATATCATTATTATTATTGTCATATTATTATGATTATTATTATTGAAGGGAAAATATGTCTCCTGATTCTCTTTTGACTTCCTTAACAATCTCAAAGTCAGTAAACCAAAATTTTGAATCATCCCCTTCCCACCTAGAGGTTATAGATGTCAAATGTAATTCGATCAACCATTAGCTAGATTTCAAGCCATCATCGTCAAATTGACAACAACAATTGTACTGAGATTCTCGTTTGTTCTTGGACGTTTGATGTGGTCCATACATATGTATGGTGGATAAGCATGGTGGTACAATTTTGTTCATGAGTCGAAACGCCAGAACCTATCTTCTTCAACCTCGAATACTACCATCTTTTCTTTTTTTTTCATGAAGAGTACTGTAGCAGAAGTTGGCTCTGTTACGGGTTTCGATCAACAATCTGATCCGAATTTCTTCTTGGCCTGATTCCCATTACAAGCTTGTATTGTGAATTCCATCTCAGAGTAGTAGTCCTCCAGCAGATTTATTATGGTTTCATTTTTTGTTTTGTGTGTGCATGTCTCCAATATATGTGGGTGTGTGTGAGACTTCTTAGTCGAGAAGGTCAATTTAACAAGTTGGTGTTAAGGATGGTGGGGGGAAGTAGTGACAGAAGATATATATGGATGAAATTTAGCAGCAATATATGACAGTGAATTAGAGCTGCAACAAGGCAATGATGAGGTGCTGTTAGGGTGTGAATCAATCGCTTTGGTCAGTTGGTGAATGATTGCTTTCTTTCCGAGTTACCAAAAACCATCACTGGAATGGTGGTGGAACCGAGAGGAGGACATATCAGATCGGCATTGGCATTGAACTCCATATTTTTGTTGCATGATTCTTGATTGTAGGAAATGTTCTATGATATTCCTCAAAGAAGTATTTCGCAAGTTAAAGTTTTGTGCCAATTTCCACTTAGAAAAATTCTAGTTTAATCGCTATTGTTATGTAGATATTTTGAGGTTTAATTTTTTATAGATGTATGTGTAAGTTTCACTCGCGCGTAATGATTGTATAATTACGTTTGACATTTCTCAAATGTACTTCATAAATCCGAACTTCATGAAGGTCTTTTTACTTTGACAGAGAGATGTGTTATTCAATCATTTCCCAGTACATCCGTGCGTGTGAGACCTATTTATACAAGGATAAATGGTCAAATGAACTACAATTGGTGTTAAGGATGGTGGGGAGTAACCGAGTAAAAACATTTTTAACAGACTTTTTATTTTGATTCTTAACTATTTTAGAGAGTGTGTTTAGCTTTTCTGGATGTTTAAGGAGCTCTAGCAGACTAGTCAAATTTGAGCTATTATAACTTTTAGCTATCTCACTAGCTATATTTAGCTAGCAAGATAATTAAATGAGACTATCTATAATTTATTACATTCATTTTAAGATATTTTAAGTGATATATAAATGGTCAATGATAAAATGGTACATTTAGAAGTAATAAATGATAAAAATGTTAACAAATGTTCATTAATGATAAAACAATACACCAATTTAAATTCTTTAAACCGTTGCCCATAACTTTTAAAAAAATTACATACCATGCCACTGACAAAAATAACAACACATTAACCATGATCATCTTTCTCACTCCAAAAATACACAGTCCAGACCAACCTCGTCAAGACGTCAACGTTTTGCAGCGGGGTGGAGCTGCGAATTGCTCCTCCGTCTTCCGGCCGCCTCCTGGCGCAAGGTTGGTGTCCTCATCTTCCTCTCGCCGTCCCCGACATCTCTATTGTATCAGATTTCATGGAGGAGCGATGCTGAAAGAGAATCGGAGGAGAGAAGTGTTTTCTGGGTTCACCGGCGAGTTTACGAATCTGACCACGGCGGCGGACATTAATGGTGGTGGTAGCTTCGCCTCAATCTGGAGAACGTCTCTATGACCTTATTTTTTGAAGAGAAGCTCGGAGGAGGGAGAATCGAAGAGAGGAAATTCTGGGATTTTCCGACGAAAGTTTGACGGATTTTGGCGAGCTCCTATTTCGACATAGGTATTAAAGTTGGTCTATTCGATGAGCTTTACATGTTTCTATAATTGGAATTGTGATTGGTTGGGTGTTGAAGAAGTTGGGTTTTGGTAGAGGAGGACCGCCGTGTGTGCTGCTGTGAACGACGATGGTAGAGGTGTTTCTATTGTTTTCTATTTGAATTTATATATATTCCTGGGTCTCTGTAGTGCCAATCTCTTTTTGTGTGATCTTGATCAGCACCCTTGTAAGTTGTAACATCATTTGTTTTTAAGCAATGAACTTACCTATCCGAGCCAAACTAGCAAGCTTTTGGTAAAATAATGACCATATCCTATGATTTGTGTTCTTAATTACCATGTCTCTCTTCTTTATTTAATACGAAGAACCAAGGATTCCTTCAGAGAGATAAACAAACTAGTTGCTATTTGACTCTTTCTCGATACAAATTTTATGAGGCACTCGGGCAAATACCAAGAAAATTACTAGTCCTTTTTTGCTTGTCCAAACTGGGTTTTCGACTTCTTAATTTCTAATTTACATATTGATAAAAGCATATGCAAATTATACTATCATAAGTTCAAGTTGTAACTATGCATAGTTACATAGATGGATAGTTATATAAATAGTTACATGGATAGTTAGTTACATGGATAATTACATAGATGCATAGTTACATAGATGTATAGTTACATTGATAGTTACATGCATAGTTACATGGATAGTTACATGCATAGTTACATAGATGGATAATTACATGGATAATTACATAGATGTATAGTTACATGGATAGTTACATGTATAATTACACAGATTGATAGTTACTTGGGTACTTACATAGATAAATAGTTACATAGGCAAGATAATGTAGTTACACAAGTGTAACATGTATGTAACTACCCAAGTAACTGTCAATCTGTAGTTACATGGATAGTTACATGCATAGTTACATGGATAATTACATAGATAGATAGTTACATTGATAGTTACACGGATAGTTACATTGATAGTTACATAGATGCATAGTTACATGGATAGTTACATTGATAGTTACATGGATAGTTACATTGATAGCTACATATACATGTTATGTCGTTACACAAGTGTACACAAATGTAGCGTGTATATAACTACCCAGGTAACTATCAAACTGTAGTTACATGGATAGTTATATGCATAGTTATATAGATGGATAGTTACATTGATAGTTACGTGCATAGTTACATGGATAGTTACATACGTAGATAGTTACATTGATAGTTACATAGGCAGGTTAATGTTGTTACATAAGTGTAACATGTATGTAACTACCTAGAAAACTATCAAACTGTAGTTACATGGATAGTTACATGCATAGTTACATGTATAGTTACATTGATAGTTACATGTAACCGGCTATGTAACTACTCAAGTAACTTGTCATGAAACTAATTTTTTGCATCGTGCCGCTGCACCGCAACAATAGAGATGGTTTCAAAATTTAACTGGCTAAGTAACATCTAATTGGCAATGTAACTAGCGGAGTCTTAGAAAGAAAACTCAACACTCAAATGTTCAAACTTTCTCTGGTTATACATTGAGCTTGTACTAGTATCGGTTTTCATTGAAGGAGGAGGACAAGAATAAAGGACACCAGTCAAGTCTTTTAATAGAAATCATAGCAACACAGAACGACCCAACATTTAGGTAAATGATAGTACTAATTGATTGTACTCGGATAGAAAATCAAACTGAAAAACTATTCTCCAATCAAGCTAACAGAACTCAAAGACAAAGATAATACTCTAATGATAGGTCTCTTCCATCCAGTACTGCAACTCGCTGATCCGGAGAGTGCGGACCTCGTCGGCGCTGGCCGGCTGGACCTGAGGTGGAGGTGGGACCACGTGCGACTGAAGGGCCCACATCGCCGGAGGAGGCTGCACGAGGGGTAGCAGCGGCGGCATCATCATGTAGGGCTGGGCGGCGGGGGGCGGCTACTGCTGCTGCTGGCCGTACTGCTAGACCATTGCTGACGGAGAGTGCGGACCGGAGAGATCTAATGATAGGTCTCTTCCATCCAGTACTGCAACTCGCCGATTCGGAGAGTGTGGACCTCGTCGGCGCTGGCGGGCTGGACCTGAGGTGGAGGTGGGACCACGTGCGACTGAGGGGCCCACATCGCCGGAGGAGGCTGCACGGGGGGGGGGGGGGTAGCAGCGGCGGCATCATCATGTAGGGCTAGGCGACGGGGGGCGGCTGCTACTGCTGCTAGCCGTACTGCTAGACCATTGCCGACGGAGCCACGCCGGAGCTTGGTTGCATCATGATGACGACGACGGCGAATCTAGGGAGAGAGAGAGAGTGTGTGTGTGTGTGCGCGCGCGCGCGTGCAGAGAGACGTTTTTAATGATAAAAAGGTTTAGGGTTAAATTAGAGAGGAGGGTAGAATTGTCATGTAAAAAGAGTGAAAATATACTTTTTTATCATTTAAGATGTTTTGAGGTGATCATCTTATCTTGTAACATGTTTTAATGATGACTTTTTTATCATGTGGAACATTTAAAGACTATTTTATCATTTGTACCTTCAAATGGGGAAGTAAACCACCTGTGCCTAAAATCCCTGTGCCAAACCTGTACCCACGAATAAGAATTTAACACGTGTCCATCGACTTAACATAACTTAACACTGTTAAGTTTATATTTTCAAGCTATTTCTTAACAAAACATAATATTACTTGTTGATTTTTTAATGTTATTGACTCCCTCTTCCTCTTTCATGTTCATCGTATTCTTTTCCTCTTCATGTTCATCAAACACATCTCTAAAATAGGTAACCAAAATAACATTTTAGCTAATTTGACGAAAATTTAAGTTATGAGTAATTTTTTCTTTTTATATTGAATTATTAACTACCCATGAATGAGATATGGTCTTGAGGAGGCAAAGCTTGCACGTGGCATCTCTAGTCTAGAGTGCATATATCATCGAAACCATAGCCTTATCCCACGTCATTGTGTGCATTGATGACAAAGAAAAAAGTAAAATCACCTTCATCATCATCTGGGTGGACCGGGGCTGTCATCATTGGGTCAATTTACACAGTGAAGTTAACTTTTGAGAATCGGGTTGAAACACTTGAAATTAGTATATTTCTCACCTCATTGATTTCAAATGTTTTTGTTTTTGCTTTACAATTTAGCTGCACTGTTGATCAACCTCATCTGGATCCGATGCTGCTTATCTTCTGCCGGTCCGGCACAAGCTGTAGAGGCTAGCCGGCGCAAGGTGCCAATAAAAGCTCTCTCATACCTTAAACAGATACTTCCACACGTACTATTCTAGGCTAGGTTGGGCCGCAGTTATGTTCTTATGATTCAAATACGTCTACAAGTTTTAACAGAACTAACGACTTTATCTGAATTTACCAGAGGGCCACATCTGGAGCTGCAGAATATGCAGTGGGTGAGAGTGAGAGAGAGATGAAAACCACAAGTGGAGCTGAAAGCAACCATGGCTATGGGGGGGGGGACCAAAAACTAGAAGTTTTAAAGGTCTAGTAGGAAATTATTGAATTTCCAAAGCAAACCAACAAAAGGGTCTATCTCAAATTTTTACACATTCTAGTTTCTAATCCCCACCAACACAAGAAGTCAAGAACACAAAATACACAGAGACCAATCCCAGTCTCTAGCTTATGGTCCACATGGATCCCCCATTGGACTTGTATCCAATCAGAATTCAGAGTATAAGATGGAGTTCAGAGGCTTAGCCAATGAGGAGTCAGATACGAAAACCTCATGGGTCCCAAGAAGCTCATCGACATCGAAACCCTAGCTAAAAACCAGAAACAACCGTATGGGGCTCATGGTAGAATGTGGAAAGAGTAAAAGCGCTGTTGCATGGTGTGGGTCTAAAGGCTCTCTTAGCCTCACTCACACTGATCACTTTCAAACCCTAACCCCACACGAAATTATTGAACCGTTTGGGGCCCTAAATAAATATGTGAAGCCACCTCAATATTCCTTTGCACTTCATCAAACTCTAAACTTTAGCTTTAGCTCAGTTCTTTCACTCTAGCTAGCTCCCTAAGTTTGTGTTGTGACATTTATCGAACATCTTCCGCTGTTTCAGCTGTGCTATGATCACCGAAAAGAAAGCTGCTAATGCCATGGGAGGCAACACGGCGCGAGCCTGCGACAGCTGCTTGGTGAAGCGGGCTCGGTGGTTTTGTGGAGCTGATGATGCTTTTCTATGCCAGAGATGTGATGCTTCTGTACACTCGGCGAACCTCTTGGCCAGCAGACACGAAAGGGTTCGTCTCAAGTCTTCATCTCACAAGGTCAGTGATCACTTGGCAATCGAGCCTCCCGTCCCAGCTTGGCAGCAGGGCGTGACGCGCAAGGCACGGACTCCCCGTGGCCATGGGAATCATAAGAGCGGCAAAGATGAAGCGGGGAAGGTTCTAGGGCAGTCTATGCCTTTTGTGCCGGAGATTGGGAGCGAAGAAGTTGACTACTGTTGCCTAGAGGATGATCATGAGAGTGAAGATCTTGAGCAGCTGCTTTATAGAGTCCCCATATTTGATCCTTTTGAAGGTGAGCTTTGCAATAACATGACAAATATTGATCATCATAAGGTAAAAATGGGGAATGGTCATGAAGATTATGGAGCTCGGACTAGTAGCACTAGCCCCTGCGACGAGTTGGATAACTTTCAGGGGCTAATGCTACCTTCGGATATGGAGCTCGCGGAGTTTGCTGCTGATGTTGAGAACATGCTTGGGAAGGGACTTGATGAGGACTGCAGTGACATCAAGGGGTTGGGACTACTGGATGAAACGAAAGAAGAAGAGGACTATGCCATGGATGTTTGTATTGGCATTGAAGAGAGGAAGCTAGTGAAGATTGAAGAGGAAGATCAAGGAATGGAATGTGAATTCAATCCTTCAATGCTGGATTGGAACTTGGATTATGATGATGAGTCAGCTGCGGTGTTGCTTGGGGGAAGTACTAGTACTGATCAGGAGGAGGACAAGGTAGCGGTGCTCATGGAGGCTGAGAAGAAGAGGAAGAAGATATGTTTGAGGCTGAATCATGAGGCAATCATCAGTGCCTGGGCAAGCAAAGGCTCTCCGTGGACCACCGGAGTTAAGCCGGAGCTCAACCCCGACGATGGCTGGCCCGACTGCATGGTAATAATCAAAACTATTCTCCTTGTCTCTATTTTGTTGTCTTACTATTATTTTGTGTTCTAGCTACTACAAAACAATGTGTGTTCGTTCAATCACTCATCAGGCGGTACATGTTCATGTAGTGCATGTGATTTCTAGTACAAAAGAAAATCATGTCCTTGAATCAAGTGTCATTACATATTTACATATGTAGCGTTTTAGAACTAAGCATATGGTAACATTACAATTGATAAGAAGAAATGTAGATTCATAGATTTACATGCAGTAGTCTCAAATAATCTGGTGATTTTTTCATGATTTAGCTGATGTTAATTATTAAGGGGTAAAGAATGTGATTAACTTGGTTATAAACTTCAATATATTGCAGGGCGTATGGGGCACAAATCAGATTATGAATATGCAAGGACATGGGGATAGTAGCGCAGCAGCTTATAGGATGGGAATGAGAGGGGATTCTGAGCAGCGGCCAGGAAGAGAAGCAAGAGTTTCAAGGTACAGAGAGAAGCGGAGGACACGATTATTTTCGAAGAAGATTAGATACGAAGTGAGGAAGCTTAACGCGGAGAAGAGGCCTAGAATGAAAGGCCGATTCGTTAAGAGAACCTCCTTCCAGATGGGAATGGGGACTAGTTCTACTACTACGGCTTCGAATGCACCTCACTACCAGCAGCACCAGCACCTCAAAAAATAACAGTGCTGCATTTACTAGGGACTGATCATGATCAACTCCCAATTCTGCTTGTTTTGTGGCAAAATTGGACTGACCAATTAATCGATGTATGCATGCATGGCCCATATATCATAGGATGATATATCATATTCTATCATATATCTATCATATATGGCCTGCTTACAATAAATGAAATATATAACTTGGTAGCTCGTCTTACCTGTCTCTCTCTCAATACTCAAAGCTAGTTCTGCTAAAATTCGAAGCAGGTACAACTGTGTAAAAATGCAGAAGCTCTTGTACATATAAAAATCGAATCCAGTCTTCAACATAGCTGACAATGCTAATAGCAATCAGTTTGATCCAGAAATGTTGGTTAAATATAGTGGTGTTTCTTACTCTATACGAGTGACTGTTCATGAAATGCAGTTGTTTCAAGGCCAAGATGTTCCGGCAATATGGGGTTTTGCTTCTTTTATTTTGTGGACAATCTGTGCACAAGTGACCAAAGCAGCGAGCAAGTCTATCTGTTTCATACTCATTTAGACAAGCAAAAGAAATTAGTTGGCGTGTGATCTCTGAGAAGACAGAAATATTGAGGAAGGACTACTGAGTACTGACCAATACATCAAGGGACGCTTTGCCAACAAATATGAAAGCTGTTTTATTTGGAAAGACAATAACGTTAATTTCCGAGTCCTATGAAAAGACCTGTGATTTCGATGCCTAAATAGTAAATAGTGTGGCACCAATTGCATTGGAGTGGAAAGTATTCGTCCGGGAATATGTCCGTACATTGCCTTCATCAGACATGCACACGGAAAACTTTGAGGAACCCTTCAGATGATGGAAGTATCGTAATTCAGGAAGACTTTACATGTTGCCAAAGGTTGTTTCCCTATGTTTTTCAGAAACACTTTCGCCCACAAGTTTAACGAAGGCTGTGCCGAAAGGTCACTAATGAGCTAGGTCCAGAGATATTTTGTCCAGAGATATTTTCTCCCTGATACATGAGATGATGAGATAACTCAAGTCGAGAAGAAAAGGTTTTGCCAAAATATCTTGTTAGATATTCATGGCAATCTTACACAAAAACAAAGTCATACAGATGCTTGTAGAAGTTGATACAAAAGAAACAAAGCCAGCACAAGCTTCAATGACAACTCCTTAGTCCAATCATCCATTGAAGTTAAAAGTAACTCAGAAAAATAAAAACATGAAGATGCAAAAGAAGACCCAGGGATAACCATAATGTAACGAAGTACACATTTACTCTGTTGAAAACTGGAAAAGTTAACAGCTTCTCATGATCACTGTAGCATTATAAGAGATCTATGATCCATGTCTTAAACATCATCAACGCTGAGAGAATTTTATTTTGATTTGTCAAGGCATAGCTCAAGCCATATCTCTTTCAATAATTGGAAGCTAACAAGCAAGATAATCTACATAAAAGTCAAAGCCCAACATCTGAACTTTATCTCTGACAGGAAAGAAAAAGGAAACAACCATTCTTCACAGGGTCTAAGTTATGACAGATCAAGAAAACAACAACAATGCACCAGTATGTGATCCCCAACTTCCCTCCAATTTAAGCTTACATTGCAGGCCAGACTTATTCACCTGCATGAGGAAACACGAAAGGGATCACCATTTATATCTCTGTAGACTCCTTCCAGTCAAGTGAATAAGGTAAATATATGAATCATCTGATGTAGACAAATTTTACATATCATGCCACGCAATATATCATCAAATTCAGTGCACATGTAATAAACTGAATTAAACAAGGAAATTCCAGTAAACCTCAGCATTGCTACTGAACCTTAACTATTTGTTTAATTTCTAGTGCATAAAACTCGACGTTGGCAACTCAATTGGAACTATGCTCGACCCACCCAATAAAAAATCACCAAAATGGCAATCTGAAGACTTTCAACTTTCTGAGACTGTTCTGTGAACCTTCTAAAAGCTCTGATGCAACAACTTCCAACAACAAAGTGTAAGACATGCACAATGCGTCAAGATACTATATTTTGTACTTCAACTATTATAACAGAATAGAAATGTCCTGAAATAATGGGAAAGCAGTAGTACACCTCTAAAATCCAAGTGACCCCTTGTCATTAATATTCAGTATAACCATGTAACTCTCTGATTAGAAGTAAATATAAGTCGCCTAAACTTATCTCAATTGGTTTCACCATTCCTGCAGGAAAGCCTGTCTGGAATATCCAAGTGCCAAACCACGAAATAACAATCATATAGTTCATACCTTGATACCTATACAGTTCTGTGATCACTTATCCAATGTCTTATAGTTTACAGATTAACATTGCCTGGAAAGGACTAAACTTGAATGTACTAAAAAAAAACATCGAAACCTCTAGCATTGCTTTACAACGAAACTAACAACGAAGCAAAACAATCATCACCTAAACAAGAACATAACCAGAGAAATTAAAAACAATTTCAATTACATTATCAAATTCAGAGCTTGGAAGCAAGACAGAGTACCTTAATCCATCATTCCAACTCGACCTCCTCGACTTTCTTGGGGCCTGAGAATCAAACAAAAACAGGATCAGTTCGTAATCCAATAATCACAATTCAAAAAAAAAAAAATAATTGAAAAATCAGAGAGAGGTGGAGTTAGGGTGTGACCATGGAACTCGTAGGGACGGTGGTCCTTGCCCCAACCGATGCCGCGGGTGGACTCGAGGTACTGGTCGCGGAGGACGCGGCACTTCTGGAGGTGGTTGATGCCTTCGACGCGGTAGCACCACCGGAGCTTCTCCCGGAGAATCTTGGCCTTCTCTATTTGGATCCACTTCTCTCGGACTATGTGCTCCCTCATCTCCAGCATCGCCACCGGGTCCTTGTACGGGTTCGCCGGATCGAAGTCGTCCGGCGCCGACTCCTCAAACCCCGTCACTCCCTTCTTCCTCCCCATTTTCTCCTCACTCTCTCTCTCTTCCTCTCTCAGTTTCTGATCTTGTTGCCGCTGTAGCTACTACATCAGGTTGGGTCATGCTTGGAAGTTTGGGCCTCAGGTGGCCGGTAAGTTGGGCTGAGGCCCATTTCACTTGTTTTTATACATTTTTCCTTTAGGAAATCAAAACCTCTATCCTCAAGTCATTAGGAAAGCCATTTCACTTTAAAGAAGAGAAGGAAAATTTGCCGTGGATGCTTTAGATCATCATGTCGTAACTGCTAGCTGTATTGATACACTACCTACTCTTGTATTTTTATCGAAAAAATAAAAAGATTAGGAAAGCGTTCGTTTCCTTTTTCGATTAGAAAGGGTTCGTTTCTTTCCTAAATGGCTTTCCTAACCCTTCACGGATTAGGCAAAATCATAGTGTATAAATAGGATTCAGCTCTCCATTGTCCACAAAATCACAATCCCATCCCTAGCTCTTCTGAGATTAGTTTTCCCGAAATGGAAGTTGCCATGGCTGAAACACCAACACTACCATGGTCGGCCTTCTTCGACACCGCCGCGGCTAGAAATAGAAGAAGGACCGAAGATGAACTGGATGATGATGATGGGAATGGAAAGAAGTTTGCTAACGAGCTGAGGCACCGTGATGCTTGGTACAAGAAAAGGCTCAACGACGGGGATGTTAGCAAAAGCCGGGATATGCTGCCGGTGAGCAAAAGCTGGGTGGTTGATCAGGTCTTGCCTTTCTTGGCCGAGAGCGCCGCCGAGAGAATCAAGCGTGGACAGAGTGAGAGAGTTATTGTGAAGGACTGTGAGCTAGACACATTCCATATGTTGTACTTGAAGAAACAGAAAACGGGGAGGTTCGTCTTCGTTGGGAGGTGGAGAGATGACTTTGTGATTAGGAGAAATTTGAAGGAGGGTGATAATATTGGTCTGTGTTGGCAGCAAGAGGAATCCATGTTTAGTTTTACTGCTTTTTATCGGAAATAACTATGTTCTTCTTTGTTATATATTGATGCATGTGGAATAGAAAGTGAAATTGGGTTTGTAATTGTGGGCAAATCCTAGTCGGCAAAACATTTTTGTTTGTATCAAAAGCTGCAAATATTATGTAGATAAACGTACTATTATGGATAACAACTTGGTGTGAAATTGAACATTTTCTTCATAATAGAATTTGTTGTGATGTAACTTTCGTAATTGATTTTGAAAAAGATATATGAAAGAGAGTTCGTAACGTATATAACAACAATAAAGTCCATAAGAAATATTTTTAAGAATTGAATCACATTTTCCACTCTCTGAAAGTGAAATTACCAGGGGATTACATAGAACAAGATGATAGAAATCTTCGACTACGTTTCAAAGTCATCAAACAGTTTAATTAGTTATGAAAATGTTTGAGATAGGTTGTGAAAGGAGAAATTTTTAGATGCTACATGAGGACCACGTGGCAGTATGACGTGGTCCTACATTCTAATCAAATATTGACACGTGGATTTATTACAACTAAAATATAAACTAAGGTTTTCTATTTTTATGAAAAGACATTCATGGGTCTTTGTTGAGTTTGGACTAGGGTTTAGGGTTTAAGGTTTGGGGTTTGGGGTTTGGGGTTTGGGTTTAGGGTTTAGGGTTTTGGGTTTAGGGTTTATGGTTTAGGGTTTAGAGTTTATAGTTTAAGGTTTAAAAAGCAATAACAAATTTAAAATTGTCTTTGACAAAATAGCTGATGTAATTTTTTTTTTTGTAAAATCTAAGTCTCAATATTTAATTAGAATGTAGGACCACGTCATATTGTCCCGTGGTCCTCCCGTAGTGCTGAAAAATTTCTCGTTGTGAGAGATGCCTAGTTTACTTTCGGAGCCTTTGACCATGTACCAAATCATTGACCACCAAAGATAGCAGAGAAGCACAGAAGATGGACCGTCACAGTCGGGACGAGGACACGTGGCAGTTACCCACGTAAAAGGATCGAGACGTAGAGCTGAGAGAGAGTTGTGCTCCTACTTTCAAGGGCTGGTGATCGACTGGTCTTCAACTCGCCTTGAACATCAATGGGGTACACGGCAAAGAAAAACCTTTGAATAATTAAAAAGAAAAATAAAAACAACGACGTGAAGAAGATTAAGGAATCCGAGTAAAAGACCAAGTTCAATTCCTCCCCCTTTCAACAAGTTATGACGTCAAAACCTTAGTTTAGTCATAACCAGATCAACCATCAGCTTCATTGGCCTCTCAGGTTGGATTTTAGCTTCTGTTTTCCCATTCTGTTCAGTTTTGCTCATCATATTGTTCTTGATGCATCTATAAAATCATCGAATGTGACAATTGCCTCTGTTGGGTTTTTATCTCAGTTATTCTTGTGTGTTATATATATCTTTCAATTATGGTGTTTCAGATGAATAGCTAAGTCATTCAAATGCAGGTTCTATATACTCAGGTTTATAATCCAAGGTAGAATGCAGCTGCTGCTGCATATGTCAATTCTATTCTTATATTTTATATGATATATGTATGTATGTAACTGTGAATGCTAATTGGTCATCATGTTTCAAATTAAAATTATTTCTTCCCTTTTCGATCTTAACTCCCTTAATTACCAATAGAGAATGTGTAATTAACAAAGAAGATGATTATATATGTTTTGAGTAATTATGTAGCTTATTTGTCTTGCATCAATCTAAAGTTTCCATCTTTCATGGCTAACCAGTACCCTTACATTGATTTAGAGTTTTCTTCTTTCAGGATTGCTTTTAATATAGAGTAGTAATGTTTGCCATGAGCTTTATAGTTGAGCTCCAAAGCTAGAGTCACTCCCAAGCTTTTAAAGATGGAGTCCTCTTCTGATTACCGCAAAACTGAAAATGGAGGAACCTCAAGCTCAAGTGTTCCTGCTAATGGGGATATATCTGGACGAGTTGTATTTGGTACTGGTGAGATTGAAGGTAAGTATAGCTGGCCTAATCTACTTTTCTGCTACATTGTGGATCAATCTAAACCGTGCTCATATGTAATGTACTTTTGCAGGCAAGCGGCTAGCGTATTTAGTGGAGTGGTTAAATAGTTTACTTCCTGATTTGGATTTACCAGCAACTGCTTCAGATGAGGACTTAAGATCATTCTTGATTGATGGCACCATCTTGTGTCGGATATTGAATAGGCTTAGACCTTGTTCTGTAGAAGAGGTTGATTTCCTAGTCTCCCATCTATAACTTGTTTACTGGTTCAATTGAGTGTCTGGTCTTTTACTTTCAATGTGCATTTTCTATTATAGGTTAATAGATCTGATCAGAACTCAGTGCCAAGCACAGAAAATGTAGCAAGGTTCTTGGCTGCTGCTGATTCATTAGGCCTGCCTCGGTTTAATATGGTGGACCTAGAGAAGGTACATCTATATATCAATTTTATGCAAACAGAATTCTGTACCTTGTGTGTATGTAATCCAGCTATGAGGTCTCTGATATATTAAATTTCCGATGATTTTCAATTTGTCATGCATGAACTATTTCATATTCCACAACTTCTTTGATTCATTGTGAGTTTCTTCTTTGTTCATGAGTTCCCTCTTACTCATTTTCTGGTTTATACTATTGTGCAGGGATCTATGAAGACTGTAATAGATTGTCTTTTAACACTTAGAACACGACTTGGAAGTGTTGCAGCAGAAGGTTTTTCTTTGTTTAGTCCAACTGGTAATTATGACAGCCCTCGTAGGGATATATCTTCCCGCGGATTTGGTTCTCTGTTATCTGTAGAAGAGAGGCAGAAGCTCTTGTCTGAGTCAAAATTTCAACGTGCATTGCGTAGTCCTGTTATGTCAGGTAAAGTTATTCTCTTGCACTCACCAGATCCATCAAGCATGGTAACTGGCTGATAATGATTATGGATAACATTCAAACTGTTTTCCTATACCAAATTTTGTTTTGGCTGATATAGCCTTAATTTGGTTTACTTGACAAAAGTTTAGATGCTGTTTTCTTCTAACAGCTGATCTATGACACAATTTTACCTTGCACAGAGCCATCAACAGGGTTAATGCATCATGTTGGACACAAATTCCACGAGGTATTTCAGTTAAAGCAAGGATGCTACGCAGATCTTCCGGCTGCAAAGATCTCAGAAATGATGAAATCCAACAGTTTAGATGTATGTTGTCATTGTACCTAGAAACTTAATCAGGTTTTGTTTTGTGGTTTCATCAATTTTGATGCAGCTTTAATGCATTTCAGTATCTTTTGATGCAGAATGCTCCGACTCAGTCCCTATTGAGCGTTGTAAATGGAATTCTTGATGAAAGCGTTGAAAGAAATAATAGTGAAATACCTCATGTATGGCAATCCAAAAGCACACTGTTGTGAAAAATATAGTACCATGCATCAATACAAATACAGTATGTTCCATCTGAAATTGCCTTTTGCTTTGCAGCGCGTGGCTTGTCTACTGAGAAAAGTAGTCCAGGAGATTGAGCGTCGCATATCAACTCAAGCAGAACATTTAAGAACTGTAATATGTACTCACAATTTTTTTACTTTTGATCTACTTAGGAAATGCTTTGTCTAAATTTCATTATGGTTCTGTCCATCCAGCAAAACAATGTTTTCAAGGCTCGTGAAGAGAAGTACCAGTCAAGAATCAGAGTCCTTGAAGCCCTTGCGTCTGGAACTAATGAGGAAAGCGAGGTACGAAGTATCATTCAAACAGATATATTAGTATTTGACAGCTTCACACACATGTTATGTCTTATTCTTTAAAATGATTCGCTTGTTACAGCTATTCAGGAGCCATCTTCAGCAAATAAAGGTATAATATATTTCAGAGAAAATGGTGTCTATTTCCATCTTCTGCTACATTTATGCAGTTCACTAATTGGCAGCACTAAATATTTCTTCACATGTTACTTCTCGATCACTAAAAAGAGCTTTTACATGATTGCTAAATAATCATACGATATTTTACCATGCATCAAGTGATTAGCTATCACCTAACTTTGTACGAGTGATATAAAGACTATGTACACTTTACTAGATAGATCCAGATAATGATCTTCGTTAATTTTAGAAGAATTTCACAATATCTTTTAGTGGGAATGGTTACTATTGGCAGAATGAGAGGACCAAAATCGAAGAAAAGAAGAAAACTGATGATGAGGATGTGATCAGATTGAAGAAAGAGAAGGAGCATTGCAACCTAGAAATTTCAGGACTGAAGCAAGAGCTGGATATAGCCAAAAAGACATTTGATTTGCGTTACTTGCAAATGGAAACAGACGCAAAAGGTGTTAAAGCAGCACTTGAAGAAAAGGTAAAAGAACTCGAACGCAACTTGGCAGATTCAAGAAATAAGGTGAAAGAGCTGGAGGAGAACTCTGAATCAAAACATCAGGTTTCTAACGAAACCTTAAAGCTTGAGTTTTATAAGGAAAATTTAAAGCTTGAAGAAAAGGTAAAAGAACTCGAACGCCTCTTGGAAGCCTCAAGGAATAAAGTGAAAGAGGTAGAGGAAAGCTCAGAGTCAAAATATCAGTTTTCTCAAGGAAAACTTGAAGAACGGATAAAGGAACTTGAAAATCTCTTGGCAGATTCAAGGAAAAGGGAGAAAGAGCTTGAGGCAAACTCTGAGTCAAAATGTCAGAGTTGGATCAAGAAAGAGCGTGTTTACCATAAGTTTATGGAAGTTCAACTTGGTTCTTTGAAGGTACTTATGCCTGAGATCAAATTGTATTCTTAGCTTTACATTTACATATCTGATTAACACTGATACAATTTTTATTTTTTTTTATTTTTTATGAAATATTCAGGAATTGAGGCTATCTTCAGTGTCCATTAAGCAAGAAATAATGAAAGCAGAACAAAGCTACACGAGTGAATTTGATCATTTAGGTACGGTTGTGCTATTGCAAAGCTGTATTCCTTTCATGTGATGGAAGATTTTCATGTATTGTTATATGGCCTTTTTCAGGAGTGAAACTTCAAATATTAGCAGATGCAGCCGAGAACTATCATTCAATTTTGGTTGAAAATAGAAAGCTGTTTAATGAAATTCAGGATTTAAAAGGTTCCACAAAATTAATTGTTCTACTTAGGTTACATCTGAAATGAAAAATTGAAGTTCACTTCTCAGTTTGCTTGCTCAGGAAACATCAGAGTATATTGCCGAATAAGACCCTTTCTGCCTGGACAGAAGGATAAAAGAACATTGGTAGAACAAATTGGTGACAATGGGGAATTGGTAGTTGCAGACCGCTCCAAACCAGGGAAAGATGGTCATCGATTGTTCAAGTTTAATAAGGTCTATGGTTCAGATGCAACTCAAGGTTCTAAGCTATATATTTTTCTTTTCTGTGACTTCAGCTATTGTTTTACTCATCTGCATTGATGATCCTTGCACTGATTATACTGAAAATCATCATCTTTTGAGAATCATTGTGATGCTTAACTTGTAGCCCTCATGTTACTGTTTACAGCTCAAGTGTACACTGATACCCAACCGTTTATACGATCCGTACTTGATGGATATAATGTGTGTATCTTTGCTTATGGTCAAACTGGATCTGGAAAAACCTACACGATGGTATGGAGCTTCATTTCCTCTTAACTTTTAAGGTCACTATATTTTACAAGATGCCAATGCTGATAATTATTTCTTCTCAGACTGGTCCTAATAAAGCAACTAAGGAGAACTGGGGAGTCAACTATCGAGCCTTAAATGATCTTTTTGATATCTCACAGAAACGAAAGACCTCCATTTCGTATGAAATTGGTGTTCAGATGATTGAAATATACAATGAACAAGTGCGCGATTTGTTATCAAATGATGGTACTCCGAAAAAATATCCTTTTCAATTTAGTAAATGTTGCTTCAAATGAAGTCTTAAAATACTTTTGTATTCTGCTTCATAGCATGGTTCTAGGCTTCTAGCATATGATATGACTAGCATTGCTTGGAATCAACATTTTTCAAATCAATGTGAAATCTGCATTCTTTTCATTGATTTTGGTTACAAGCGTTTGTTTCCCTTGACTTGCACACACTCGGGATTATGACCCATTCTCAACCCAATGGGTTAGCTGTGCCGGATGCTACTATGCGCCCTGTCAATTCAACCTCAGATGTCATGAGATTAATGGATATCGGATTTAAGAATCGAGCTGTTAGTGCCACAGCCCTCAACGAAAGAAGTAGTCGCTCTCATAGGTTTGTGTATCTCATCATTAATGAAATATGTCTACATCTCATATATTTACTGTGAGTGTGACACTTAGATGTGTGTATACAGTGTTCTTACAGTTCATGTACGAGGGACAGATTTGAAGACTAGTACTGCTTTGGTTGGTAATCTTCATCTTGTAGATTTAGCAGGAAGTGAAAGGGTAGATCGCTCTGAGGTGACTGGAGATAGACTTAAGGAAGCACAGCATATAAACAAATCATTATCTGCACTTGGAGATGTCATATTTTCTCTTGCACAGAAAAGCCCTCATGTACCATACAGAAATAGCAAGCTTACTCAAGTCCTTCAAAGCTCTCTTGGTACTTCTCTGCTCCTAGAATTGTCTTCTTGTTTTCCCTGAGATTTGTCTCCAATAGCCTAACCACTGTTTCTGGTGGTTTACAATAGGTGGACAGGCAAAAACACTTATGTTTGTGCAGCTTAATCCTGAAACAAATTCATTTTCTGAAAGTTTGAGTACTCTGAAGTTTGCCGAGAGGGTTGCTGGAGTTGAGCTAGGGGCTGCAAAAACCAACAAAGAGGGCAGGGATGCTAGGGAGTTAATGGAACAGGTTCTCAATTTCTACATCATTTTCTTGTATCACAAGCAAATTATGTTTCTGAATTTATTTTTTTTGTCTATGCAGGTTGCAATTCTCAAAGACACTATATCGAAGAAGGACAATGAGATTGAACGACTGCATTTACTTAAAGAAATCCAAGTTGAGAAGCGTGGGACACGCTCATTAAGGTATTGATCTCCTCACTTAAGCACACAGAAAGTATAGGTATTAGGTAGGACTCCTTACTCCTCAGCAATGCTAAAATCCGCCAAGCAGCATAGGCTTGGATTCAAGGCAGATTCTGATCATGAAAACTGTGTTTTTGTACAGTTCTGATACTGATTCCCAGCAGTCCATGCATGACCTTAAACTCGAAAATAATATACTCCGGCAATCAAAGGTTGCCGGAGGTGAAATAGGTCAGAATAAATCTGCGGGTGCTGAGATGTTAGGATTTGGAGAGGCAGATTATGAGGAGAAATTAAGTGACTTATCTGACGGTGGTCTTTCTGGTGGAACAGAAACTGATGGCTCGGCTTCTGTTGACAGTTTGAGCTTTTCTGATAGCACAAAATCAGAAAGCGTAGAAAAGTGAGTGTTACTTCATTTCTTACTGTCTTTTCCAGTTTGGTATCCAAATGAAATTCTAATTGTTCAGCGTAAATTAAAAATTTCATCTGCTGTTCATTAACTCTACTAATCACCATTGTTCCCAAGAATGATTAAAACTAGCACTAAGTCATTCAAATTTTATGCAGGCCTAGAAGGGCAGCTAGGATTCCCCGACCCTCATCAAAACCAGCAGTACCTTCCACACCTACAATGTCAGCACTAAAAAGCCCTTCGACGGTTTCATCAGGTAAGCTATTATCTTAGAAGAAAAACATGCAGTCCATTCGTCAATTTGATCATTTTGATGTATTATCTCTCTCAACATATTGCTACCAATCTCTTATTTCAGGTCTAAAAAAAAGTAGCAGCTCTTCTTCACTGAAACCAGCTTCTAAACGATTATGGCATTAATCAGAAGCCAATGGCTACAGTTTATTCTTTTAACTTTTCACATACATGTATAGTTATTCTTTGATTAGCAAATCCCACTTGGTGATTTAATGTAATTATTCTGAGGTTTAAAGATCTGCTGCTGCTTCTTCTTCTTCTGTTACTTGGAATATCTTATTCCATCACTGCCACTTTCAGTCATAAGTCTTGTACTGATTGAAGTTACAAATGATACGTATATGCAAGTAAAGGTGAATCCTATGGCCATGACTAAACCTTTGCTTTACCTTCAGAATGACACTTACCCGAAACAAGTAACAGTACAATAGAGTATAATTTAAAAAGATGAGACCTACGCTCCGACTCTTGCGGAGTGCTCTGGTATCAAGAAACCTAGGTTTCTCACAGGCGGCGGCGAGCCTTGTGCTCTCCCGTCCAAGCAATGGAGAGACGACGGCATCGGCGGTGGAATCTCCACCAAATTTCAGTTATGGACCTGTAAAGGTTCGTCAATTCAGATCGGGTCTCACTGATCTGGAATCGAGACTTTGCAAGGAGGATAGGTCGTGGAGAACGGCATTTTGATGTATGTGCATTTTGGTTATTGATTGAGCAATATAAGTTATCATTTTAGAAAAAAAAAAGAAGTAACAGTACAATAGAGTGGACCTGTTGAGCTATAACAGGCAATGCAATTATGGAGTTACTGAACAACACACCAGCCTAAGGCATACAATGCAAAAGTTTCCAAACTACAAGTTCGGCTCTATTATGGTGAAATGAGCATGTCTGTCACGAGGGCTGCTTTTGTCTTCTTTACTCACCTAGATTTTCATGCTCATCTATTCTTCAAGAATCGAAGGATTTACACACACCATTGCTTGAATGTTTGGCAATTGTGTCGGGCATTTACAAATTATCAAAAGGATTTTATTCATTTTAGTAGAAGATGGAAAGGTGTTTCCTCAAAAAGTGCTATAATTACTCGAGATTTTTTTATGAAAATTTATATGTGCTTCAAAGAAAAGCAAGAAGTGATTTCAACAAAAATACTTTCAAACAAAACTCTTTACTTACAATCCTAGACATGTTAGGAGATTCATGACCGTTGAAAGCAATCGCTTGCACTACAAGTTTTACATTTTCGTTTGATTGTCAAGTGATTTATATTTCTCTTAAACAGTGCAAGTAACATAATGGTTCTTGTGTAGTTAAGTGTGCTTTACAACCTAGCTTCGAACCCAAAACATAGTTGAAGCATTTCATTTCCGTTGAGATATTAACTTCTCGATCTAGAAAACCTTTGAGGTACTCTAACATCGTCAACGAAATTTCTTTTACGTTTTTACCGAGTTTAACCGGTTACCCAAATTTACTTTTAACCCCCATGTTGGCATGTTGTTGGCTCACCACAACCCCCACTTGGATAAAACAAAAAGGCAAAGGGGCGGGGAGCCTCTAGCCCACACCCCTGCCCTGCTTACGCCCATAATCACATGCAGTTATCAGTTGCTGCTGACAGCTTCGGCCAACAAAATGAATAGGCAGGCCAGCTTTACCCACCTCTCAAGTCTCAACCACTAAAAACCTTTCAAAAGCCAAAACACCCTCTTCGAGTCTTCGGCGATCTCACATGCCCAACTGGCCTTGATAGATACACACCAACACCATCATCAATAGCACCCTCTAATTGACCCAAGTACATCACCTTCCTCTATAAGACCATTTCAAATCCCTAATAATAATCCTCCACGTCTTCCCCAAGTCGCCTAAACCAGGCCAAACATATCCCTACAACCAAACAAAACAAGCACACCAAGCCAATCCACCACATGTTGATTATGTTATGCCATCGATGCTTCCAAAGTCGGAAACCCAATGCCCCACTCCTCTCGTCTTCTTCCTCACCCACCCACAACCCCATCATACACATCTCCTACCAGGAAAATCAAACCCACCTCAAGAACAATATTATTTTTCAGTCTTTGACCCATCATTTTCATCTGTGCAATTAAAAAAACGCAGAAGAACAAGAAGAACAATGACACATGAACTTTCAACATATGATAAATTCCAAAAGATCTTAATCCTCAGTTCCTCCAAAATACACTTACAGACGGAGGAAGACAAGAGAATCAGACAAGGCATTTGGGAGATTACAAACTAGTCCCATGAAACCTCCCATCTCCCCCAAACAGAGATAGGCTACAGACTCACTATTTCTCTCTTTATTCCTCAAAATCGAACATCTTCATCATCATCTGATTCATCTCCCACTACCTTAATTTACATATACATCATCCTTCGGTTTTACAAAATCAAAAACGAATAACATCAGATTGACCATGACGACTTCTATATACAAAAATTTTACACACTGAGACCCCAAAAAAGATTAGTAAGCAGATTTCCTCTCCCAAAACACCCTCTTTCCATCACTTTTGATAAAAACTCTGATGCTTCTGGAGGGCTTCTTAAATATTGTAGTCAGATTTAAGCTACAGAGGGGATGCTGCAGTTCCTGCGGTCCCTGCTAAGACAATCAAACCCTTCGATGCGCACCGCAACCGGCTTGTCCCCGGATTTCATCCGGACACAGCCTCCGTTGCGCCCCGCCGTCGGCGAAAAAGGTCCCACCTTACAGCTCCCAAACTGCTCATCTTGGATGACCGGTTCGACGCCCGGCTCGGCGGAGACCCACAAAAGAACGGTGGCGATGAAGCCAATTGCTTCATGGATCTCTCACCTCCACTTTCCCCCTGTAATTCATGAATTTAAACACACACAAAAAAAAAATCTATCAGTTGAACTTGTGCTAGGAGTAAAAATATAAAATTTTGTAGAGAAAGATATTGAGATGATACAAAAGAAAAGTATTGAGATGATAGAAATAAAAAATATTTGGGATGAAAAGAAAAGGGTTACCTTATTGAGAATCAGGTCGAGAAGTTCAGACGCTGCCTGAGAATCTCCAACCTCTGATTGGTATTGACTGTTAGGGCAGCAAAAGACCAAAAACATATTAGCAAAGACAAATCAAAAGCTTTGATACTGTCATGTCAGAAAACCAAATCTGTAAGCTTTATAAAGCAGAGAACAAGAAACATACTTGAAGCATCTATAAGGAGGTCTGATAGAGTCGTTAAGCGACGGATTTAAAGCGCTTAAACGACGTGGTTTTGGGCACACAACTGAATCCACCATCTTCATCCCCTCAAAGCCTGCCATGGCGTTCTGCTCGTACGAAGCGAATCTGTTCATATTTTGGTAAAGAACGCCTACACAAGACAAGACAAAACACATGAAAACCAAACCCAAAAAAGCTTCAGACTTTCATGCAAAAAAGAAAGAAAAAAAAACCAAACCCAGATTAGATCTAACTCACCTTGAGCTGCCGAGGCTTCTCCGAGGAGAGGAAAAAGGGGAATTGAAATTGAAGCTGTGGGAGATTTTTTTTTCTTTCTTCTCTGGTTTGGGGTCAGAGAGAGAGATAAGGGTTGTGGTTGGCTGGCTTTTTATTGCGAGAAAACAATGCGGGGGGTTAAAATTAAGCTGTGTCTCTCGTGCAGCGTTGTGGGATCCTCGGCCGTTGATCTGGTTGACTATCTTTGCTTTGTGGGACCCTGTGCTGACCTGATTTTGTCCCCCCAATCCACGTGATGCACGTACGCTTGTTTCAGATTTGAGATTCCTCCGTGATTAAATGAAAATTTTCTTATAAAGTACAACGTATATTCTCTCAAGGGGAAAATATCTAATTTTTTTACTTATATAGCATGTGCATTTTTTTTTTTGAAAGTTATATAGCATGTGCATTGTTTGCTACCAATTTTTTCAGATCCATTCCTATATTTGGTCAAGTATTTGATTTTGGATGTGGATCATATTAACTTCTGGAGAGATGATTTTGATTGGGAGTTGTAATTATCAAGAAATGAGATTGTGTAATGTTGTGAAGATCATCGATTGATTATATTCATATATTGATCTAGTTAGTTGAATTGACGGCAAAAACATGTGTTATTTTTTGTTGTGAGTACGTGTAGTGTTAGGGTTTTTAAGAGGGTTCTGTCGGTGATTAGTTAAATAAACAATATTAAGAGAGATATATTAAGAAAAAATCCGGACATCATATAACTGTGGATACTAACAATATCATCAAATACCAGTGAGAGAATTAAGATATTTTTCACTTGAGTGAACAATAAAATATGACATTTAAATTTGAAACGCAATCTTGGCTACCACATGTTGCAATCCCAAATGATCAATGTACCAGGTTAATATGTGAAAGAATTTCAACTATGGATCAATCTTTTTCCTTGTATTCAACCCAACAATAAGAGAAAAAAAATTATACTTCCCATGTTGAGAGTGATATATCAAAACTATTCAACTCTTTTGACTACATTTGATGGGATAAACAAGCTCTAGTGCGCTACTCTTTTCTTCTAGTATTCATTGATCCACATGTTGACTATATTCTTACAAACAATTTTTCTCCGTATTTCTACTAAAAAGATCATGAGGAAAATACTAAAAAGATCATGAGAAAGATATTGGCATGGGAGCGTGGTTAACACATATAATAACTCCAAACAGCTTCCCTATATCTTGACATGTAATGAATAGTAAAAACAATTAATCCAACACGATTTTGAATCTAAGACCAAGAATATGAACAAGCATTTGTATCTGGAAAAATTTCAAGAACAGTACACGAAGTTTCATCAATTCCTAACTTTCATACATCAAGTTTCAGTTTTTTCAAATATGTACATCAACTTTATAAACCGACTCACTATTCATACATGCTGTCAATGAGTCCGTTAAATATAGTGTTTTCCGTCAAAGTTTAGAGGGTAAATTCGTCACACCATGACTTCCCTCCATTTCACTATTCAACGCAACAATTCTTCAAATTTCCCTCCAAAACCAAACCTAAGAACTACTCAAACTAGAGAATTACAACAAACTACTCAAACAAAAAAAAATTAAAGAACAATGATCTAGGAACCAAAACGCTTTTATGAAATTGGCATCCAACAATAGGCTTCTACATCAAAAGATCCATCTGTTGCACAAAACGCATGGTATTTGTAGAGTAACTAAAGTTCAGCAAAACACGACACAAATACCACCATAACAGATAGATAAAATATATTACATGCCAAAATATATCATTTTGATATTCCTATTGGCATCTATTAAGTATCAGCAGCCCTTCCCTTCCTTATGGCTTCCATAACCTTTTCTGCGGTTGGTTTTTAGGAGGTGGAACAGTTATACTGTTTGAAGCACCTGAGGCAGCAGGCCTTGCTGATTTTCTTTGATCGACTTTTGGGGAGTTTACTCGCATTGCAGGCCTCTTGTACCTCTTCTGTAAAGATGTAGGTGCAGTAGGTGTAGTAGTGCTCTCCTGTGACATTATTTCCAAAAGCAAATGAATCTCACCAACAACAACATCACCATATCATCTCAACTACACACCATAAAAATACTAAAAATTCATAGTATCTAGTACCTGAGTTGGCTGCACCACATTGATATGTTCATATGGCATATGCATGTCATTTGCAGCTCCAGATTCATCATGCACGGACACATTGACATTGAGATTGAGATTGACGTTGACATCAGAAGGTGGTTCATTTACAGCTTGTTGTTGTGGTGGATCATTTGATGCTTGCTGAGGTTGCTGGTTGTTGGTTGTTGAGTTTATTGGGTTCCTTCTTGCACAAGTCTTGCATTGTGTCCCGGCTTCCTACACATACCACAAGTCCCTTTAGAGTAATAACTCTTTGGCAGCCTTTCAATTCCTACTGGTGGTGGCACTTCACCTACACATTCATTTAACGAAAAAATAAAAAATTATAGTAAGTGTAACATCAACCAAAACAAACTTATATTATTGCATTTCAAAGTGTGACTTGTACCTGGTTCTAAGTTTCTTTTTGTCTTGGGTCTCCCTGGTTGCCTTCTGTTCAAGGGAGGTGCAATTTTCCTCTCGATTTTTTCTCATTCAGCAACCCCGCAATTGGATGGATCATCACCTCATATGCTTGCATGTATCTTTTCAGAGTATACCACTTAGATACAAAATCATCAGGAGACCATCCCTTGGAGTAGATTGTTGCGATTGCATGGCCACATGGTAGTCCACATAGATCCCACCTTCTACAGTTGCATGACATTGTGTCCAATTTCACATAGTGTTGTGTAATCACACCAGATTCACATGCAACACCCCTGCCTTCTAACTCAAACCTGAAGTTGCTGGACTCAAGTGTTCGGTATTGACTGGCCCATGATGCATTCTTTTTCAATATCTTTTCTATCCTTGGACCAACCTTGCACTTCCATCTTGCTGCAGAGTTTCTACGATTTGCTAATCTAACCATAGCTGCAACTCTAATATCTTCTAGACAAGGAATTATTGGCTTTTCCTTGCCTCAAGGATACTATGGTTGAAAGACTCGCTATGATTATTTAATAGAATGTCACACTAAAAAATACATCGAAATGTGACCTAGACCAATGCTTAGCAGTCCTTTCAAGACACCATTATGGATGCCACTCTCATGTCCAGCATTGCTTGCTTGTATTTAACCATAGTTGTTGCCCTTGCAATTGCCCACAGTCTTTGCTTCAACTCCAAACCAATATGGTCATCCCCTTTGAAGTTGTTATGCATGTGTCTTACACAAAATATGTGCTCAGCTTCAAGGAATAGGTTTTTAACAGTTGTTTCTAGACCTTTTTGCTTGTCTGACATAAACGCATAATGCCTTGAATGATGGATATCCAATCCTCTTTCAGAAATGTCAAGAACCAAGTTCATGTGTCAAATGTTTCTGCCTCAACAATAACCCAAACAATTGGGTACATTCCATTGTTCCCATCAATACCTACAGCTGAAAGCAATTGTCCCTTATGAACACCCTTGAGATGACATCCATCTAAACCAATGATAGGTCTGCAACCTACTTTCCAACCTTCTTTCAATGCAGATAAGCAAATGTAGAATCTCTAGAACTTTGCCACATCCTTGTCAAGCTCTGTTTTAATCCAAACACTACAGCCTAGATTTCTCTTCTTCAATTCATGAGCATAAGACTCCAGGTTGTTGTACTGATCTTCAATAGTGCCTTGTGCCATCCTAAGAGCTTTTGTCTTAGCTCTGTGTGCAAGCTGAAATCCTATCTTCATCTCAAAGTCTTCAGCCACAGCATTTTGAATCCCTTCCCTAGACCATTTACCATCTGCAAGAAACTGATTCTTGTATTCTTCAGCTAAAAATGGTGCATTGCAATGGTATACTCCTTTACCAATGGAACAACAAGTGTGTTTAGGCTTGTATTTCTTTATTTGTAAAGTGGGATTATCCATGTTTGGGCTGCTAGCATACATATAGTAAGGACAGCCTACAGATGTGAAGCACTTCACCGAAATCATATGCTTTGTATTCCTAGGGAACCTTAGCTCCTTCTTTGTCATCACACCATGCTTCCGAACCACATGCTTAAAAACTTTGTTGTTTAGAAAAATCATCCCAAGACAAAACCTTGGATTCTTCATATCATTCTTCTCATCAAACTCAATTCACTTAGAAAACTCTTCTTACCCTTCACCTTGAAAGACCCATCATCCACACCCTCATCATCAGACTCATGAGCACTCACAAAACCATCTGAATTTGCACCTTCATCTAGATCATCACTTATGTTGCCCTCATACCCCATTTCATCAAACTCATGAACCCCTCTTGTCTCCACATGAGCATCAAACACATCTTCATCATCTTTAGGATTCAATTCATAATCACTGTCTACAATTGCATCATAGTCTGCATCATTTGAGTCTTCACTCCAATCATCCACTTACTCTTCAGGTATAGGCCTTGAACATTCCCCTCCACTTCTTGTATTATAAACTTTATGCTTCTTAGGTCTTCTAGCTTTTTTCTTCGGCTTTTCGACTACTTTTTGCTTTCCTTTCCTTTTTCCTTAGACTGCAGAGAGATTGGAGCTGATAGTGCTGGCTCATTCCTTTCTTCTCTTTCACTTGGTTCCCTGATGTGAACTCCAATTGTGAGTCTTCTCCTTGACACAAAATCTATACCACTGCATCCTTGTTGAGAATGCCCAAATGCTTCACCAAATAATTCATTAACTCTTCATCATTGAAGATGATATCCACATCCATGTAATCATGTACTTGAGTCCTTGCATTTTTTTGGGCCACTGGTTTTTCTATAAGAATAGCCTCTTTTTGTACTACATGCTCTTCTTGGACTATTGGATCAGCTACAATGAGGGGCATGTCCTCTATAAAATGCCCAAAATAGCTTATATGGTCCACAAAAGGATTCTGTCCCTCTAACTCCAACTCTTGAATGCCCCTCCTAGCAGCCAGACAAACAATGTAAACATCTAAAACTCTTCTATACTTTGGTACAAACTGAACCATATCAATCACATCTGCATCAGTACTCAATGGTAAATATTCACTCCTTTCTTCCGAGCCTGGAATCTTATACCAATAAGCAATAGGTCCTTTACAATACCCAATGTCTTAAGCCCAGCAATTTAACTCATTAAGAGCTATCTTTTCTGGGTCTACATCATCCACAAACAATACTTCACCACCCTTGTACACCCTATCTATGCCACTGTTACTATAAAGCCTACCCCCATGGTGAATGGCAATTGTAAATACATTTTCACGTGTAACAGAACATGTTATGTTGTTATTCAATGTTCAGCTAACAATTACAGCAATTCAACAACATCATGAAATGGATTGCTTTCCAAACATGTCTTATTTGATCGTACCTGTAAATATGGGTGGGTCTCCTTCCACCCTAAAATACCTCCAATACTTTGCCATATTTCGAAAAGGACTAATCGGGAGACCTGCAACAGAGGTATGTTGTCTGCTGCAAACAACACTACTCAAGCTAATTTGATATCATGGTGCGAACTCAAAACATAATGAACAAAGAGGTTAGGCTCACAACTGTGGTTTATGAATATGGTTGGTTTCACTTGATCGAATTTGTTGTCTGTAGAAGAAAACAACAAAGGAAGCTTGTTTGACTGAATAGACCATATTGCTTAAAGCCTTAAACGGCTTATGGTTTAGGATAGGTTTGGGTTTTAAGTTCAAATACCGTTTTACCCTTATTTTATTTCATAATGGCATAGCTGGTAACGGATCCATTAACGGCATGTATGAATAGTGAGTCGGGTAATAAAGTTAATATACAGATTTGAAAAAAATGAAACTTGATGTATGACAGTTAAGAGTGGATGAAACTTCGTGTATTGTTCTTGAAATTTTTCTTTTGTATTTTGTAGGAAAGAGAAAAAGAAGCATTCGTCTGAAAAGAGGAGACTGAAATCGTAGCAGCAAAGTGTGTTATGGTAAGCAGAAAAGGGGCAAGAGTGAGGAGGAGGAGGAGCCTCCATGATACCCAATCCAAGGTGTAAAGGACGGAGGAACATGTTTGCAAATAGAGTATTGCAAGTGGGACGTAATCCTACCCCATTCTCATTCTCTTTCCCTGTCTCATATGGCCCTTTCCCTCGGCTTTTGCCTTGGGCTCTTAAACCGGTAAGTTTTTATCTTCTGTTTTCTGGGTCGAGTTCAATTAGTAAGTTGGGTTTCTAATTAATTCCATACCAAGTAGTAGCAATAGTGGTCCATTGAAATTCATATTGGAATAGGAATATCCGTACTCTACTAACTTCTTGCAATAATGGTCACTAGGTTAGATGTCATGTCACTATCAGATGCATATGGCGGATTGCTCTCCATGCTAAAAGGGCAAGGTGGAGTCATAACCTTGTGGCTATGAAATGCAGGTGTGTTCCGATGGGGAAATGAGAAGTCGAATCCGAACTCTCGCCTTCAATGGAAACATAGATCAATTAGTCGAAAGTTTTGGTGCCGAGTCCATGAAGAAATGGCTACATACTATTTCGGCTAATTAGGTTTGGCAAGAATCACAAATTGTTTGGTACTTAGCTTGTTTTGGATTTACGATTCACGTTCATAATTGTAAGAGGATTCAATATATATTTCATATCTCAAAATCCAAATGTATGCAAATTTTTAGAGGATTCATGTACAAAAAAGTAGACCATGAGAAACATTACATAGATTCATTAAAAAAGACGGCCCATACTTTGGCTGTTCTATGTTGGCCCAAAATGAGTCGCCCTATGTTTTTGATTAATTGTTTGTTTTGTGAGGAATCAGAGATCTGATGTAGACAAAACAATTGAAACGATAGAAGGTGGTGAGAAATCGCTTGAACACCAACACTCGAAGCTGGCTTTACAATCTCTCAAGGTACTATTATCATGAACTTTCTTTGCATTGTTTTGATTGTGGACTTGTTTATCTATACTCGGTAGCAGAAAATCTCGACAGCTTTTATATTTAGGTCATGATTCATGAAACTTTACCATGTTGGTTTGAAAAATACTTGACCTTCTGTATCAAAAACACAGTACCCTCCAAACAATCATCTTGAGTAAATGACTTCATTTGTTGGATATTTACGTTGGTTTATCTATATTTACATGTAAATATAGTGCCGGAAACTTGATCCCTTGATTCCCTTCAATGAGATGAAAAACAGACATGGTTTTCGTGCACACGAATATGCAAAACTCTTAGCAAACAGTATTTTGATATTTGAGTGGTGATCAATATCTATGCTAAATTAGTTATCAATGCTTGGAAATAATATCTTAGAAGTTCAGAACTGTACGTAGAGGGATTGGAGTATGCAGGGATGATTAGTATTGTTACTGCTAGGTCCCTAAAGATAACAATCAAAATCAAAACCAAAGAGAACGTAACTTTCCTGTTTACATACTACAAATGAGGTTAAGACATCTGGGATATTATGTCACAGTTTCCAAATTATTCCTATATGCTGCAAATGAGATCCTTTCCATAACATGATTGCCCAACTATAAGATCATCAACTTTAGAAAGTCAAGAAACTAATCTCATTTATGCCCTAGCTAGATACATCTTTAAACTGGTTGATTGATTTATTGGACTTTATTTCTATCCCTCGAGTATAACACGTACTACCTTTTTTTATTCCCACTGCATCTCTGAAGCTGCAGCCTTGCTCTTCTTTTGATTCAGCTCAAATCCCACCTTCTAGTTCTAGATAAACCCTAATTAAAAAGCTAAAGCTAAAGCTAAAGTCTCACCCCCTCCTTGTCTCTATCTTCATTCATGTTCCTTGCTTTGTTCTATCACTTTCAATATTCATGAATCACATAAACCCTCTTTACACTTCTGTCTTGGATTCCAAATCTCCCAAATCCTTGTCATTCCACATGTGATTGCTTTGATCTGTAGGGTCCCTGCTACCTTAACTAACCAGCTCCATGATTTTGTATATGTATTTACAAAAGGGGTACCTGGGTAGGATATTCATCTTGTTCAGCACTCATGTCTACGTACTGTCTAGTCATCAAGCAATTTACATGAGCCGGTGGTGGGTCACTGATCACTGTGCTGGGAAGAAAAGTGGTGTGGAATCTCTCTGGTATTTCCCATCCAGGACTCTCACTTTGCTCATCTTCTCCTCACACCAATGCAGTTGTTCTGCACTCAAGTCACTCATTCTCAAAACCCTAGAGACCAGTTTTAGGTCAATTAGGCCTAGCAATATCTCCATCTCCTCCTCCACCTTCAAGCTTTTCTTTCTCAAGCACTTGTGCGAACGGCGAAGGTCTTTGATCTTCATCTTCTTCTGCTCACGAAAAGAAAGAGGAAAATTTAAAATCATGAAAAACCTAAGTATATGTCATTTACACTCGAAAGTCATTTTGTATTCTAAATTTTATATTTTATAACTTTCAGACACCCGCGGAACGAGTGTAGGATAACTTTCTAAGAGTGTGAATAACATCTCTTATAATGATAACATAACCTAATGTGGTTAATGTAGATAAACTTACCTTTTGGTTAACTTTTTTCATGAGATTTAGAAGAGTTGGATCAACTGAACTTCTTCGTTTTCTCCTAAACATGGCTGATAACTTTTGGCAGGGTTTCTCTTTATCAGCCTTAAGAAAATCCATGAACGTTCGGATTCCATCTTCCATTACCATTAGAAACGCTGCTGAGGAGATTCTCGAGCCAAATCCTTCTTCCTTTTCATGATCGTCATCATCTTCTGAAGCTTAAAAATAAAACAAAAGAATGCATTAGTTAATCTGTTTGATCCCTATACTCTTTAATATGCATTTCTTGATACCATTTCATGATGGAACTACAACTTTAACTTTAGTTCATATTCAGTTTGTTAAAGAAAAGAGGTATCATGCATAATGAATTAAAAGAAGTTAAAGAGCAATTGACTGTACGAGTACCTCGATATTCTGGAACTTGAAGTAGCTTTGGTGCCAAAAGCCTCATCCTAGCGTAAATCTCAGGTCTCCGGCCCTGCTCGTAGGGCTCATTCTCTACATATCTCTGCAGAAGAACTTGGAACTGCTGAAACTGCTGCGCAATCTTGCCAGGACAGCCAGGGTCAAAATCGTGATGCGACGAGGCCCTTTTTTGCTCGAATTTCTTGTAATTCCAGTTAAGTGCTTCCCACGTTAAGCAAATCTGAGCAACATAAGCAGCCTCTAGTTCGTGGTAAGGGTTCTGACGTACGTCAGATGGCCTTTTAGTTGCTAATGAGATTCGATGAACAATCCTCTCTGAAATCGATCTTGGACAAACTTGAATAGACCTAAGTGATTCTGAAAGAATAAAAGTTAAAAGATTCTTACAGTCCAATTAAGCGTTTAAACAATGTCTAGTACCTAATGATTAAGTATATAGAAAAATGAAATGACCTGTTTCATGGAGCTTTTGGGCACTAATTCTGTCGAGGTACATCATTTCTTCATCATATTTCTGAAAGACAGTGTAAGACTCCCACTTGGGGCAGCTTCTACGTGACGAGGAAGAAAATGGATCTTCGGTCGCAGAACAATTGATTGAGCTTCTCCATTCAGAAGAGCTCTTAGAAGTTGATCCCACTGTTGAGTCACCAAAAATTTCATGCTCTTTGTTTTCTTGAACTCGGATTAATTTCTTGGTCTCCAACTGGGGCGGCCTAAATACGAGAAAATTTTCATCCCCAGATAATTGTGTCTCTGTATTGTTTTCGGTAATCTGATCAGAATCCTCAAGATTATCTGCACAAGAAAATCTTAGAATCATAAGCAATGTTAGACTGCAGAATGTATATGGAAGCATTAGAAGTACTACATGTGAATAGTTAGTGTAACAAACTTGGATGTTGCTTTATAGAATGTGACGTACCGTCACATTTTTTGTCCTTTCTCCTCAAGTCACCTCTGTGTAGGTCTATGGTGATCGGAGAAGTGGTCCAGACTCGATCATTCGAGACAGAATTGCGAACAGAAGCAGTATCTCGTACCGGGATTTCATTTGCACTATGATCTTGTTCTGATTCTGAACCCTGTGACATATCATCTTGGTCTTCTTCAATTAGGCTCTCCCCGGCGCTAATGAACTCTTGATCAGAAAAACTTGACCGATCCCTCTGAAGGTTGTCATCAGGAAGAAACTTTAGTGCTTCACCTCCATGAATGATATCGGCCACCAGATGATCGTTTTCAGTGTAGCACTGATGACCATGAACATGATAGCTGTGCCTTTCTTCTAACTCTTCTTCTTCCTCCTCTTCTTCATCGGAAAACACATAGTTTTCGTATCCATTCTGGTTTCTGTAAAAAGAACACAACAGATTACAACATGAAAACTAGAGGAATGAAGATTTACGATGGAATGAGAACTAGACACACACACACATATACATATAGCTAGTAGCATGTAAACTGTAAGACCTTGGGAATATTGGGTTGCCGCCAATGAAGCAGAAGAACTTGGCAAGAACAATGAATGCGACATAGAGGAAGAGAAGGAGGAGGTAGACGGAGGATGAAGTATTGTAGAAGAGCCTAGCAAGTGCTTCCTCTGTTGAACATGGCATTTTCTAATTCCCTTGGTGCTCCAAAATGAGTTTCTATGGGGCTCCTCCTTCACAAAGCAAAGCAAAGCAAACCAAACCAAAACAAAGTGGAGTGCTTACCCCCTCAAAAAGCTAAAGCGTGTGTTTTGGTTGCTTTCGTAAAATCTCTTCATTGGTTCATTTGTTTTTGTACCAATATCTAATATATCCTGCAATCTTCTAAATGTACTAAAAACCGTATTTTATGTATTGCTAATTAAATAAAATAATGTATCTTATAACCTACTATATAGTCAAAACCTATCGTCTTAAAGAAAAATTTATTAACATATTCTTAAATGCTAGATACACATCTCTTTTTATATACAAATTATATAAGACTTTGTAGGTACGTAAAATTACCAAAAAAAACATTCATATCAAAAATAAAGAAACTTGGTTGAAATAAAATATCTCGTTTAAAACGTTCATATTAACTATTGTATTTCAAACACTTTTTATTTTTAGTTTGAATCGAGTATCAATATTTTGACACCGTACCGCATATGAATATTATGCAATGGTTCTCAAGAATCGATTAATTTAGTTTTACACAAGATTGAGCATTCTATTGCTTAAAGTTTCGTTAAGGACTTTGGTGATGTATTGTCTTATTTTGTTTTGATTCGGTAGCCTCAAGAATTCTTGAAATTAATTTGAGTAAGAGGTTCCTTGAGAAGAAAATTTGTTGGGGAAAACTGATAAGAGAAGATGTTACAAAAAAGAAATCTCTCAAGGAAGATCTTAACAAGGTGAAATTCTTTAGAGAAAAAATAAAAACCTTCGAGGAATATGTTAATGAGGTGAAACAGTACAAGGAAAGATGAAACTTTTTGAGAAAAATCTCTGTGATTTTTTTTTTTTTGAACAAATTGAGTAGCAGATCTAGAAAAATATGTGTAGTGAATCATGAGTTGTGTATTTAGTGAATAAGTTGTACGTATATGTTAAATGAGGGTATTGTATGAAGTTTGAGTATGTGTATCTAGTAAAATGTTAAAACAAAAAAGTTAATAGGTGGTGTATTAATTAAGTATGAAATGTGTATCTAGTAATTAGAGATGTGTTAATAAAATTTCTCCGTCTTAAAACCTTTTAAAAAAAATCGTCTTAAAACCTATATTCGTAATTGTAAAAATCATAACAAAATTTAAGTTTAAGTCGAGGATTACAAATATCCTTGTATATATAAACCATCTATCGAGCTAGATAGTATATTTGAAATCATTGTTGTGGTTTTTCACTAAGATTGATATCTTTTAGTCTTAGATTAAAACTAGGTCAACCTTAGGATGTATTAAACTTATTTTGCATGTGCATACATTTTGTAAAACAAACCAAATGGAATCATTTAATGCACTAGCTTTGTATTAAAAGTACAAAAACCTTGTATTATAGTGTGTGTTTTACAGTAGAAAACCTTCATTTGCCTTCATTAATCTGTATACTACATGAAAGGGTCAGAAGGGTTTAAGATATCCAAAATAACTAATACAATTAACTAAGAACAAAATTAAAAAGGAGAGACCAAACCCGAGCCACACGCATTTGGTAGACATGTATGCATGCAACTTTGCAAAAGAAGTATTATGATATTATGTAATTTTTACAAGGGAAATGTTAGCTAGTTTAGTGGAGGCTTGAGGAGTATTAGTATTCTTTGCCTCCTACCATTGTAATTGAATAAAAGAGCCTTTTGTAAAGGATGTCGTCAAATTGGAGCTTCTTTTGGAAATCTTCCTAGTTGTTTCTTTCTCTTTAACTTTGGCACTAAGCCTTCTCCGCAGATATCTTTGTCCATCAACTCAGAGGTTGATTACAAGACGAGTCACGAATCTACTCGATGATAATCAACATTATACTATCAACTAAGTGCTAAAATATTCAATTCCATATGATCTTTTGAATTTCTTGTTTGAATCTTTGAAATGCTTTTGAATACGTTTGAGATCCTAAGGTTTTCAGATATTGGACAACATGCGCGCTTTTGCAGCCCAAAAGCCCAATTTGAAGCAGCCCAATAATTCTACCGGCCTTTCAGCAACGTCTTTGTTTTGGTCACGAAACTATTGTTTCAACGAAAATATGATTTAACGCTTACTCTTAAAAGAAATTTTATATACACACCCATAATTTCTTAATACACATGCCTCACTTAATATACCATCTACCTAATTTCTCATTCTAATATTTTACTAAAGACACAACCCAAAGTACCCAAAAAACTCTTAATCCAAAATTTCATGAAATATTAATTGACTATATTAAGATTATTATTGTGTGATTATTAGTATATATTACTATAAGTTTATTACACTTTGTAGGTGTTCATATATACTATTTGTGTATGGTCTATATAAATCCTTACATAGATTCAATGTTCTTTTCAAATCTTTAAACATGAAACTAATAACAAGATGAAGAATGCATACCTCAACATGTGTGTTTGGGTAAAAAAAAAAAGATGATGGAATATATAATGAATAGAAGTTCATATAAGAATTACATTGTTTCACATTCTAAACTTGAAAATCATGAACTTTTTAGGATGAAAAAAAAAGAAATTAATCATCAAAACTTCCTTGACAAAATTTGTACTAACTATATATACTTCAATTTTTCCAAAATAAGTTTCCAATTTTAGTACTTTATTTGGTTCTGTATTTTCACTTTATTAATTTCTAAAAATAAATATATTCACTTTATAAGTTTCCAAATTTAAATTTTTTCGTTTTTAATAATTTAATTTTTTTTATATATCACATCATTAGTTTCCAAATATAAATTCTATGTTTTTAATTTGTTTATATATTCCTAATGTATTACACATATCTGTTTTAGTCATTTAACATACAAATAAAATCTGATTTGAATTATCAAATAATAGGGATGTGTATCAAGTAATTAAGGGTGTGTATTTAAACCACTCTACTCTTAATGAATTAAACATTTCATTTTCTTTGTTACTTCACCGGATGGTGTTATTGGAGATCGATAACTAGCTAACTTTTGTTTAGTGATCCATAATGTCTTAATTTTAATAACCCCATCTTCCATGTTGATCTCGGAATCGGGTCAAGTAGATAGCATAGTATCTTTTGCCAAGTAAGGAATTCATATGTGATTGATTAAGATCTCCTATGACATGTAATAATCAACTTATATTGTAATCAAACTTGGGGTAAATGAACACATATGCAGAAAGCCAGAAATCGATCAAAGCTAGAGAGATACTTATGCAGAAACATGTGGCTCAATACACATATGAATGCTTCTAGAAACAGTAGCTGGGAAAGCAAGAAATGAATCAAGGTAGAGACTATATGTGGTAGTAGAGACTATACTACTACTGTTTACATGAAAAGATTCAAGGTAGGATTGAATTTGATGGAGAAGCTAGGAAAGACAAAACGTGATGTAAGGAAGAAAATTATGATATATATCCAACAAGAACGCCTACCAAGCTCAGCTATCCCAGTCGTGTGGGTTGGTGACCATTTTAACCACTCAATCTTACTCTTATTCTTAGTCTTAGTCTTAGTGAACTTTCTCACCTATTAATAAATCACAGAAAAGTACACAAACTTGCAGCCTAAAGCTAAAGCCACGCCAAATATTGATTTGAAATCAACATGATGATCTGAAGTTGTCAATTCTTCAATATTCCATCAAAATGCCAGAAAACGAAGAACTACCAATCATATATATAAACCAAGAACCCAAGATGTATGTATATGGGGTTTTGGGGGTACTATTACATACTTAATAGCTGGTTTTTACATTAATAATAGGGAAAATGACCGTTTCATACTAATTTAAGCACCTCGTTCTTACTTTTACGTAATGTTTTACACACACGTATTAACTACAACCACGTCTATAATTGTGAAAACGTGAAATGCTCACACCAATTTTGCAGACATTGTGTTCGAAGAGTTGTACTAATCTTGCTAGCTTAAGACAAATCTTTTCAATTAATGTTCTTATAGCTGTTTTTGGGTGGGTTATCGTTAAGTATTATGGATAGCTTACCAAACCAAAATCATTTTGCAAGTTGCAACCTAAATATGTAAATAGTTTGAAGGAGGATACTACAATCACGATCACATGAAAATGAGAGATGACGAGAGGCGTAGACAAGTGTTGATCAATACTAGTGTATTTATATATATGAACAGATAGATACAGTTATATACAAATATTTTAGGGTTTAGTATATATATATATATACGAATGGAAATTAAGCGATAGTAGTAAATAGCCAAACACAGATATATGTATGTTCCCATTGGAGTAGTCGAGTATAGTAGCCAAGCTAGGATTGGGTAGTTAGAAATGGGTGAAAGTGGTTGGAGTTTGAATCATATATCATATCACATACAGTAGATACATCTAAATTAACAAAGTTTCATATGAAATTATCAAAATCTGGTGTAACAGAGGGAACCCTTAACCCACGAGAATCGTGCCAAAACAATTGCCACTAATCTGTAAAATCTTAGACTTAAATTTATATATACAAATGGTGACAAAGAAATTTTCGTATCCACTTTGATATTGGAACCATTCTTAGTCAATGGGAGCTAACCCTCTTACTTGTTCAACAATCAATACGTATTTAGTAATCGTAGTGGTGTTTTGGTAATTAGAATGGAGTTTGCATAAGAAGAAAAAATTGTCATCTTCACCAAAACTGGCTTTGTCAAAGTGTTAGCTGTAATTATCGGAATATAAAACGACTACTGGCGAATAACAATGGCTGCTTCTTCTTGAAGATTGGATGAGTTATGCAGCTCCATTAATACCTCATCGTCTTCTTCATTATCTTCGTCGTCTACGCGCGCTCCAAGCTTCTGAAGAATCGAATAGCTAGAGAAGTACTGCTGCACTTAAGGGTTTCTAGCTATTTGGTTTAGATTGCGAGTCTATATTCTAGTATAAGAATGCAGGAGAATCTTCCTCCTGGGTTCAGATTCCATCCTACAGATGAAGAACTGATTACGTATTATCTCGGTCGCAAGGTTTCTGATGTTAGTTTCACATCACAAGCCGTAGCTGTAGTCGATCTCAATAAGTGCGAACCTTGGGACCTCCCAGGTAGTCATTTCTGTTCTTATTTTGCTGCAGAAGATAGAAATCTGTCTTTTAATCATGATTCTCCTTCTTTTGTGATCAACTGTTAATATCATGCATTTCTGTATAAGCTCAACTGTATTTTCTCTAATTATTTTCATCTATTATATACGTGTATATCAAAATAATGCTGTTGACTTGTATATATACCTTCTGGCACACAGCCTAGCTATGATCGATCGATTTCTATCAATTTCCTTTTAGTAATGATTTTGATCATCCTCTCAACTTCTTCCTAAACCCTAATTAATCTTCTTGCTAGTACGTTTATTGATGAAGTGTAAATGCTTATTAAGCAAGGTAATTAACTTTTCATGAGAAGCGTTTGAACTGACAGTTAAAATTGTAAATGCTTTTTCGATCTACGTACTGTTACTATCATTTCTGTGTAAGCTCAACCGTATTTTCTCTAATTTGTTTCAATTTTTCATCCAATACGTATACCTAGCTAAGCTGGAAATAATGTTGTTGACTTGTATACCTTCAGCCACACAGCCTAGCTATGATCGATTTCTATCAATTTCCTTTTAGTAATGATTTTGATCATCCTTAACCCTAATCTTCTTGCTAGTAAGTTTATTGATGAATTGTAAATGTTTATGAAGCAAGGTAATTAACTTTTCATGAAACTTTTGAACTGACAGGTAACATTTCTTGATTCCTAATCAAATCAAATTAGATTTGCTTTCTTCCTAATTAGTTTGTCTATAACTTCTTGACCAACCACCGTACCAGAAGTTATAGTTATAGACACACGCGCACAAATATACATGTATAATTGTATACATACATAGCTGTATATAAATATAATGTTGAACGTTTGAATGACTAAAGAAGAGAGGGAATGCTATGCATATTTTTTAGTAATATGTTTATAGACTAATGATCTGCAATAAAATGAAGCACTATATATTTCATATCATAACGAATTATGTTATATATGGGTGCAGGCAAGGCATCGATGGGAGAGAAAGAGTGGTACTTCTTCAACTTGAGAGACCGGAAATACCCAACTGGACTTCGGACCAACCGAGCCACAGAAGCTGGGTACTGGAAGACAACTGGCAAAGACAAAGAGATACTTCGTCAAGGTGTACTGGTTGGGATGAAGAAGACCCTAGTTTTCTACAAGGGTAGAGCTCCAAGGGGTGAGAAAACCAACTGGGTCATGCACGAATACAGACTAGAAAACAAGCACCACCCCTTCAAATCGTCAGCTTCAAAGGTATCGATCAATTAGGTCATTTTTGGTTTGCAGATCAATAATAGAGGCTTTGCTCTTTATATAATTGACAAGTTTAATTTATACATCACTTGCAGTACACTGATGGAATCTAGCATTGAAACTATTTGCGAGCGAGGGCTAATTTTAGCTAGTTTTTACATGCATGCAGGAAGAATGGGTGGTTTGTAGGGTGTTTCAGAAGAGCATAGCTTTGAAAAAACCACAGCAAATGACATCTTCCTCACCGCAATCTGTCGATTCTCCGGGCGAGACAAACTCAATGGTAAATGAATTTGGAGACGTGGAGTTGCCAAATTTTATGAACAACGTTGCAAATTCATCTACCACTGGGTTCCTCAGCAACATGTCAATTCCACAAGGCAACAATTACAACATAATTGATAGTAAGATAATCAATAATGATGTTAACATGATGAACACTACTTTACACATGAATAATTGGCTCGTGGCAAGAGAAGCAGCGGCTAGTGGTGCTATTCTTCCGGCAGCGGCACTCGGATCATGGCCATCTAGCTTGCTAAGCCCCTCGAATCTTTCGTCGGTGAACTCCTTGCTACTTAGGGCTTTACAACTTAGGAGTAGCAGTGCTAGTACTAATAGTACCATCTATCAACAACCGATTAGATCAGATGATGCAGCAGCTGGTCTAGAAGATCATTACTCATCTTTCATGGAGGCGCAACAACAACAGCAACGGCAGCCTGGATTAATGTCTCACTTTGGCAGTGATCATAACATGAATTCGTCGAATGTGCAAGCTTCATCATCATCTAAGGATCAGATCATGGATTCCATGCCGCAGTCACAACAGCATCTGGAGCAACCATTCAACTTGGACTCCATTTGGTGAAGTCGATCGCACTATATATCACCAGATATCATGAGCTAGCTAACATCTTAAACGACAATTTTCGACCGTATGTTAATCCAAATACGTACGTATATGAAAAGAAAGGAACTATGACTCAGTAGTACAGCGACTTCATCATTATCTCTCGTTCACCTTAATTACCACGCATATAAAGATTACTGTGGAACAATGTTTATATGTATGTTGGTGTTGTTAATTAAATAGCTAGCTATGCGCAATTAAGTGTAACTACGTGCATGCCATTACGCACTTTGATTATGTCATTTCTACGCTCAATATATATGTATGCTGCTGGGGAAAACCCTAGTGTCACTTGTTGTACGTTAATATATAGATACATGCTCTTCTGAAACTTGCATAAGAACGATAAGATCATATGAAAATATAAGTTCTATAACAAAGCGAATGAATCACAAAATCTGAATGCAATATTGCTATACGGCCTATACCTTTGTAAACTCATACGCAGCAGAACCCAAATCTCAGTGAATATATAGACTGACTCGGCATGATTTCTGGAACCATACGCATGTGTCTATTGACCAATGCAAACCCTTGGGAAGATATGATGCATCATATGGAGATCAAAGAACAGAGGAAACAAAGAGAAGAGAGGACACAGGAAAACTAAGAAAGGAAATGCATGTCGAGATGTAAACGTAATAAGCTGTCGAAATGGATCAAAAACTCAAGGTTTGGGGTTTAGGGTACATCATCATCTCACATTTGAGAACATATAAATTTTAGAAGCAGCTGCAAGTGATTGAGAACATAAATATGAGCTCGAACTTCTTTTCATTTTTTTTTTTTCCGTTTTTTGAATTCGGATACTCGTGTATAGGCATCGTTACCAAAATTTGGGTGTGAAAATAAGAACATATTACGCCGTCATGGGCTGAGAGGACTCCAGCCCACTTGAGGAAAAGAAACACCCTTTTAACTAATACTCCAGCCCAACCGAACGGTCCGAACCCCCCCTAAGCGCGCTCTCTCTCTCTCTCTCCGCCTCTCTCTACCACTCTCTCGGTGAACAATGGCGGGAAAGCAAATCGCCGGCGACGGCCTACCGGCGAATATAGCCGGAATGTCGAAGAACCAGCTCTACGAAATCATGTCTCAAATGAAGGTATATAACCCTCTCTCGAATTCACTTCTATCACTTAATCTTGCTTCACGAAATTGAAAATTCCCAATTGGAGTAATGTTGGTGTTTCCATTGCTTCGTTTTGTGAAATACAGAGTCTGATAGAACAGAACCAGCAGCAAGCGAGGCAGATCCTCATCCAGAATCCGCTTCTCACCAAAGCGCTTTTCCAGGTTTCTTAATTTCTAGGGTTTTACTTTTCCCCCTTTCTGTTTGAATATATCAATTTGTATTTTTGAGACTATTTTTAGCATGTAGGGTTTAATTTTTGGCTTTTTTTTTTTTGTTTTTCTTCAAAATTGAGATGATTTTGTGTGATTTTGTTCAGAAAGTTGCTAACTTTAGTAGGAAACAGCTTCAATTTTCTATGTTCTGGATTTCTGTGTGGACATTGAGTTCAATGGCATTACTGATTAATGCTCTCTAACGGGTTTCATAAGTGAAGCGGCTTTTGATGAATGTATACCATTTGGTTGTCAAGTGCTGATATTGACTGTGTTCTTTCACCAGGCGCAAATTATGCTTGGGATGGTCCGGCCACCGCAATCGGTATGCTTTCCTGTATTTGTAGAAGATGTTTATAACGGGTTGTGTTTTGTTTATGTCTAAATTGAGGTTGTTTGTAGATGCCCAACATTCAGCCAGTGACGTCGCAGCATTCGCAGCAGTTGGTACAACCTACTCAGCAGTCTAACACTCAGGTGGCTCCCTCATTGCCAGGCCTTGGTGTTCAGGACCAACCAGGTCCATCCCAGATGCAAGCTCCTGCAAGAAAGCAATACCAAAACCAACCTACAATGCCTAGCTCATCGGCTGCTCCTCCTGCATTTAATCTTCAGTCTCAGCCTATGTCTTCATATCCTCTTCAGACCCAGCAGCAGCCTAAGGGACATCTGAATCCACAAATGACCACGGCATCTCTACCACAGCCGTCTCAACTTCCTAATCCTCCAGCACATCATTCTTCACAGCCACCTCAACTTCATCAACCCCAAATGTCTTCTTACAACCAGCTGCAACAGCCATTACAGACAAGTGGAGGTCATCATATGCCCCTGCAACCACCATTGCCACCACAACCGAGACCTTCAATGTCTAACTTCCATCATCAGTATCCACCACAAATGGGGCCCAATTCGGGATACCAACATCCTTCACAATCCATGTTTCATGTAAGCTGAATTCTGTAGTCTCACTAGTTTCTATAAAATGTGTCAATATAAGAATCTTGGGCTAATCGTCTTCATCAATGATCTTCTCAGTCAGGTACAAAACCCCCCTCTAGTGTTGGGCCTTCATTTCCCCTGGGACAGCCACCACTTCCAAATCACCCACCACCTCAGTCCATGTATCAGGTATATCTTTCTATATCAAACAGAAAGTTTGATTTATCTGAATGGATGTGATCATTGTGTATTAGTTGGTATCTGAAAGAAAGTTTGTTTTATCTGAGGAATGTGATATCATATGATTCATATCAAATTCTTCATATCATTAAAATCATGCTTGAAGTAGATTGCATCCTGGTTATATATACAACCAAAGTTGGGTTCATGTGCCCCTTTCTCTCTTTCACGCTTACTTTAAGTTTCCCCGAATGAACTACTGGTTGGGTTTTCATTGAGGAAATGCTCTACTCCAATGAACTTCGTATATTGTTTTGGAAGGATATGGGTGAAGCATACGTGATGCTTTTTTCTTTGTTCTTTCTTTCAGGGAGGAGGTATGCATTTGGGATCGGAGTACAGCAATCAAGTTGGAAATTCTATGCAAGCAGATAGAGGAACTTGGATGTCTGGCCCGCCAGAAAGTTCATCAGTGCCACAGCTCTCAGGATCACCCTCGTTACTTCCTGGTCAAATGCCTGGGAGCCAGCCTGCTCGCAGCACATCGGTAAAATAGCTACAACTGTTCATATCAGCTGGTGCTTTTATGTCTTTGAGTTTTCCCATGACCAATTTATTTTTCTGCTCATTGTGCAGTTGTCCCCTGAGGAGGAGAAGGCGCTGCTTCAACAAGTGATGATTCTTACCCCAGAACAAATTAATCTTTTGCCTCCAGAACAGAAAAAGCAAGTGCTACAGCTACAGCAGATAATGCGCCAATAAGCTGATGAAATTATGAGTTCCCAGAAGGGAAGCGGAACGGCCTTGAGCTTTGATTTGCACTCTCCGGCCAGAGATTTCAGTGTTTTATCCATGGTGATTGAAGCACTCAGTATCTATCCATAGTTGCGAAAGGAAAATGTTCCCCGTTGATCACATAGTTATGTTCTAATCAATTGGCCATTGTATGCAGAACAGTAGAAGTTTATGCAAGAGTCATTCGAGACAATATTAAACAGTTTCAAATTGTAGTTTATGGAAATATGATGGCAATCATTTGCCAAAGTTTTCTTGCTTGGAATTTTATGGCTTGTATTTCCATTATATTTAAGATTCTGGTCTTAAGCAGATTTCAGAATTATAATTCATCCAGTTATACTGCGCAAGAGCAGGGACTTTGGAGTTAAATTTAAGTCCACTGTATACACAAATCAAGAAAGTTTTACAAGAATAAATACAATGTCACCTAAATATACAACAGTGGGCTGACTGACTACTATAGCGGACGCCGCCTTATACAAGAGATACTGATTACATCTGTTGGTGAGGTATGTGGTGCACTCTTCAGCTTCAATTGATGATATTCTGTTTCGTGTTCACTGTTTCTCTGTATACTTCGAGTCCTCTTTGAGGAAGTCTCATTGTATCCATGCCAGAGTCTAAGCAGAAGCCAACACTCATTCGCAGAAACCTTCAGTATTCAATGTTGTCACGAATTCTTGTCAAAACTGATCTTTCCTTTATTTTGTGGATTTCAATCTTCATCTTCCCAATCTGAGCCTTCATCATTGTAACTACCATCTGACTCCATGTCAGAATCTTCATCCTCACTCTGCAAACAAGAACAACCAACCACTTAGTCCCACTTAACAGGCTCTTAACTTATAGAAGGTCCAAAAAGGAATGTGTTAACAGAAGCAGAAACTGTCTCAGAGGAGCATGCTAAGATTTCAATCTCCGACCCCATCTAAGCGCAACTTTTGTTAATTTGTTGATCACATTAACTAAGACAATATCTGGTCGTAGCATCATCAAAACTTGATAATAAATAAATAAGAAACAGTATCTCACTTGGTTAAATTCTGAGTCATGACCACTCTGATGGGGATCTCTTGAGCTCCAAGTCCTCTCATTGTCTACATCTTCAGAAATACCCTGATCGGAAAGCTATGGTCATACACAAGGGTAAACACCAATGCAAAATGACATGATGCTATTGAAAAATACTGACTGTACATATTTGGAAACAGCAATGAAATTTGTTCATTCATATTACTGGGAACATTCCAACTGTACGAATTCTTTATAAACCAATAATAATGTTGTCCAGGGAAGGTCCACAAATGCTTGGATCATATTATCAAAGCGGAGGAGGTTAAACCAATCGTGGTCAGTGGTCACCGATAGCGTTAACAAAGTATACGTGTTGAGTCATACAGAACCTAGAAATTTTATGACACGTGCCAGTTGATTGGCCTAAGTGCACAAGCAACTGATGGGCGTAAATGGTAGACAAGACAAAACTTTCAGGAATGTAGGTAACTGAGACCAATCCATGATCCTCATGATTTACGATCATTTGGTATATGTAAATTCCATTGCTAGTTTACTACTCAACAACTTATCACATTGTAAACATCTTGTTTGTAACAAGTGCTGAACTATGATGCGAATAACTAATGAATTCAGCAAGAGTAATGTAGTCTGGCTGTCCAAATTATCTTCTCAACCAATTGTTGCTGATTTGATCAACCAAAGTAGCCTAAACAATGCCATTATTAACTAACACAACATCAAGTATTGTATAGGAACATACACATGACTGCATATGAGGGTAGTAGAAGCATAGCAAATTATAAGCTATAACTTACAATTTCAGATCTCATTTGCTCTATGGTCCTCTCCAATTCCTCTATGTGCTGACTGAGAGCCTACATGGATACATATAATATTTATGGGTGAGGTGAAGAACATATCAAAGAGAAATATCAGATTCAACAGAGAAACTGGGAAAGAGTTAAAAAACTGAAACCTCATGGCGTTGCATGGCCACCGAACGTTTCAATGCCTTCGCCTTAGTTAAAAGGTTCCTTGGCCTCAAGGTAATGGGACGTTGATAATTCTTTCCGCGATAGTATATAAGAGCGTATCCTTTGGGAACTCTTTCTATAGCCACCAGTATGCCACCACTCTCATATTCCAACAACCTAGCTGAATCTTCAACGAAAGCAAGCGTCTTCTGTTTGGATATTAATTTAACTAGTTCCCTGTGCTTCCAGTGCAAATGCATGTTTTCGATGACACCATCAAAAACACCACGTATGCCTGGTACATTATGAAATAAAGACCATCAGTGTTTCAGTTCAAAGTTCTATCTTGACTCCAAAAATATAAATGATCACTCACCAAGAGGCAAGTATGCTTTCATTCTTAAGCCAACCCTGCGAAACATAACACGTTCCTCATCAGTGATGGTTTCCTGATCGTAATCAGGACCGGCAGGAAGCATTGCTGATTCTATCTTGTTCAGGAGACTCTCTGCTCTAAGCTTTTTAGCTTGGGCCTGTTAGCGAATTCAGATTTCTAAACAACGTCAGAGACAGATGTGTGTATAAACATATTAGTCGTACCCAAGTTATAAGTAAGGGCTATTAATGATGTCTTTTGGACAAGAAAACATTACATAGGATGTACAAAGTCTATCTCCTAAGGGTTGTCTATCAACACTGGATATACAAGAGGAAAATATTAAGAGACTATATCACCACCATCTTCTCTCATATAAATATTTAGAAGACGTCCAGGTTGACTACTTTTCTTTTTTTTGGTTGACTACTTACAACCACTACAATCCATCCAGCAACTAGAAGCAAAGTATTACTAAGCATGTATACCTTTAAATGCAGAACAGGTTCAAACAAAAATTATGTAATATACTTTTTGTTTTGTCTCTATTATGTCGGGATACTATAAATTCATGTCCAGAAATATTTCCCTGCTTGAGCACGTTATTGTCTTGCATATCATCAAGTGTAAAATAATAATAATAACATTACAACTATTTAATCCTCATCATTGTGTAATCACCCTACGTGAGGTAAGGCCACTGTGATTCTGACATGATTAGCTGCATAACTATTTCATAGCAAATAAAATGTTCTTTCACGTTTATTTGACGTAATGTTGGCAGAATAGAAAGAGACCAACTAAGAGAAGCAGAGAGGGAAAGAGAAATGGCATAGGGGAGCGATAAGCACTAAAGGAAGGATACTTACAACGCCTAACTTATGCTCAATTCGTTTTGCACGCCTGGCCATCTTAGCTTTTGAATCTTCTTCAATCATCTTTTTACGTTCTTCAGCAGATATTTCTCTTCCCCACCGGGCTTGGGCCTCGTAGAACTCTGCCAAAGTTCCTGCAAGTGCCTGTCCTTCCTCTGTGCTTGAAGCAGCTGCATCTATTGGTTTGATACGCACTATCTCTTCAACATCTTGAACCTGTTTTGTTAGTTCCTGTCTTTCAGCCAGAGCAGTAGCTACAGTTGTTGGGACAAAGTCCTTCCCACGGTAAATGACAATGTAATACTTGTTTCGAAGTAGTAAAACACCACCTGTTAATGCCTGCAGTACAGAATAAATTTAATGTTATTACCTGTTGAAGTTTATCTTGCACAAACAACCAGGTAAAAAATGAAAAGATTTTTAATTTAATATTATTACCTGTTGAAGTTTATCTTGCACAAACAACCAGGTACAAAAATGAAAAGCTGAAAAGATTTTTAAAAACGAATAAAAAAAAATGAAAAAAAAAAAACCTATAATGATCGCTTTAGTTTGCTAGAGATTCATAAAAGTACCTATCTACAAGCTTGCCAATAATCATTACCGAAAGAGTGTGATACGTTCCATTAGAGTGGCTATGGTTCTCATTTGCATCGTGAGAAAAGCAAAGTTCATTTTGCAGATTAAGCTCGTGAAAGTTATAGCATCAAGATAAGTAGATATGTTGAACAACAACGAGGTAAACAGGTAATTATACCAAACATAACCTCTAAATCATTAATTCATTCATTTCTGTGGATCTGTAAGGAAATCAGGGTCATTTTGATGCCCAAACAGAAGTAACCATCATAAAATGAACAACACTACAAGGGCTGGATGCCACACAACTAAGGTATCTATAAATCTATAATCCGAGCCGCAGTCATAAGTTTGGGGCAACCTAATGGATTCCAAACAAAAGGTTACAACCATCCCAACCTGAAAATCTCAAAGAATGCGGAGCCACCTTGACTTATAAGTCAGTAATGTTCTTGTAAGACACTACGTTATTGAAACAATTTTTGTTTTGTTTTGTTTTGTTTTAAGAGAACCATTACTGGAACAACTACCATTTCACATAAAAAGATAACCTTGACTTCTAGTACCGTAATGTTTCTCTGAACATTACAATGTTTTTCAAGTGGTGCGTTTTGACTCAACAAAATAAACTAAAATGCATTTTTTTTTCTGAGAACTAAAATGCAGCATAAAATTGGGAAAAAAGTACCAAAAAGTAATGAACAAATAATGTAGGACAAACCTTCAGCTCCTCGGCCATTATTTTGTTGTTTGTATTCTGGATACCTCGTTTGACAGCAATCTTCGCCACAGAGCTTTTCTCCCAAACCTTAAGTATAGCAGAAGCTAACCCTTGATGGTTTCTATTTCTCCCTTCATCAAGACATCAAGAATGAAGTGTCACCATATGTTGACATGCCAAACTAGAGTTAAAAAATGAAAAACCAAAAAGAGGGAGAGAGAGAGAGAGAGAGAACAAAAGGAGAATTTACCAAGGGCAAAATGACATGGAATCGATTTAGCAAGCTTCCGTAAATTAGTCATCTCTGCATTAGTCAGCCGTGATCGCATCCCAGTAGGAAGAAGCCTGAAAGGTGTTTTGTAACCCGATATTGTTTTAGGAAGTAAATCAGCATCAACAGGAAGTATTCCTGTACCCCAATACTCAACAAAACGAGGACCTAATTCATCCAATAAGCTGTTGAATTCAGCTTCTTCATCAGTCATCTTTTTTGGAAGAGGTTCTGGAATTTTCACAGCTTGCTCAGTCTTATCTGGAGCTGAAGTCGCATTGTTGCCACCTCTCGTTACCGAAGTTTCAGCTGATGAAACATCTGGGATGAAATGAGCATCTCCTCCCCTACCAGCGGGTTCAGATTTAGAAGGGCCTTTGTAATTACTCCCGCGATACACAACCATGACACTTCCTGATCTCCATAAAACTAAACCTCCTGTTCGACGCTGACCATCACTAAAGGCAGTCAGTTACATTACAAAAGGAAATAGAAAACAGTAAGCATTAGAGTTTGGCAAATGCAAACCACAAAACACATACACACAAATCTCAGAACTTAGACCACATCTGCATAAGCAACACGAATTTATCTTTGAGCAGCCAAGAGCAAAATTTGAAGCCTAAATAACAAAGTCCAACTGCAGTTTACTTTGCTTACTAAACTCAGTCAACTTAAACAAAATGAAAAGGACGATGGACCAGAAGAGTGTAATAGGTTTCTCATGCGAAAACGAGAGTAACTTCACACACGCCATAATTAGTATCAATCAGCGAGGAAAATACCCCTCATTTCTACTGCAATTGACCATGAAGCCCTCAGAAATGGATCAGGTATGGCAACAACTCGTTATACTAGTTCATCACTAACCAAACTAGTCCTTTTGATATATGCAGATTCATATACTACCAGTTCATTACTAAGCAAACAAGACGTAATCTCCTAACTTGTATTCAGCAAGAATTACATTCAGAAATGCAAAATGTATACGAAAATTTGAAGAACTTAACGAACCTCAACGATCTCATGAGCAGTCTTCATATCATGAGCCAGAACCTCATGAAACTTGAGCCTCACCAGCTCCTCCTTCCTCCACTTATCATGAATCTTCTCCAGCACAGCCTGTGTAATCCCTGCTTTCGGCACACTGATCCTCTCCCTCAAGACCATCCCCAGCCTCCTCAACCGCCTCAGCTCCTCATCCTCAATCGTCAGCTCAGCCAAGCTCGGCGCCTTCGACCTCCGAGCTCTCCTCATCCCCTTCACCTCCTCATCTTCACTCAACTCCTCCTCCTCCTTCTCCCACGGCAGCGCCACATCATCGTCTCCCTTCTCCTCCGCCAGTATATAGTCCGGCCGCACCCACTCCCGCTGCAGCAAATCGCCGAGCTTCTCCGCCCCGCTCGCCGCCGGCATTGAATCCAATTCAACACCGTCACCGCCTTCCTCCTCCTCGTCGTCATCGCCTAACCCTAGGTTCCGCAACCGGAACACGATCCTCTCAATCGCGCTCTGGCCTTTGTCCTTGTCGACGTACCTAGCCGCATTACCACTCGGCTTCTCACGGCCGTCGGACTCCTTGACTCTGTCGCTGACTTTCTGACGTGGCGGCTCCGCCGGAGCTTGACCGCGAGACGGCCACTTGTTGAGCCAAGGCGCGGTGGATGAGGAGGAGGAGGAGGAGGAGGAGGGCTTGGACTTGTGTCTAGCGTTGGGGTTGCCGCCGTGCTCGGTGGTTCGGAGAGCGGAGAAGGGCTTGAGGATGCGAAATGAGGGTTTTAAGAGGAGGTGGAGTGAGGAAGGGGAGTGAGAGGTGAGCGGGAGTGAGTTTCGGAGTGGCATTTCGGAGATTTTGGCGGTTGCGAAGGCCATTTTGTGTGAGCTGAGATTAAGAATAAGAAGGTTATAGAGGCTGGTGGCGGAGGTGTTTGAATTTCAGGGGCATTGTTTTGAGTGTGATTGCTCGGAGCTCAGAGATAGAGAGATAAGATATTTCTCGGGAAATTTTTGGATAATTTTTTCCGTCGTGTATAAATATGGAAAATTTAAACGGGGCGCGTTTGTAAAATTCAGTAGTTGGAGCACTCTATACTGTAAATATAAAGTTTTTTTTTTTATCGAGTTTCGACAAAAAGTATTTAGGTTCGAGCTCTGTTATCTCCTCTCACTATTACTGTTTGGTTTGTGCCGGAGGACATAAGCTTCATTTCTGTTGTGTTTTGTCGTTTGGGCTTTTTGCTTCTTTAATGAATTATTCAGCTTGTCAAAAAAAAAAAATTAACCCGTATCAAGAGATAATGTCACCGTCTACTTAACAACAAAAAATTGATTTAAGATTTAATTTTTATTAACTGAATTCAAATATAAATATAGAGATTTTATATCTAAACTTTTACCAACACAAATCACTGAGCCGCCTACGTTTTTGTAAAATATGAAAATGTTCAGCAATACTGTGGTGATATGTTTGATAATTTTGTCTGTAAATATGAAAAATTGCATGCTTGTAATTTTCATTAGTTGGAGCACTATTGTGTAAATTGTAATTTTATTGTCAAATATTAGAAAATGTTAAGAGCGCTCTTCTGCAAAACCATTTTGGAGTGTCGAGCAGCGCCACCGTCACCTGTTGAGCCACACTGGTAAACCACCGTCTCACTCTCTCATTTGCTTCTTTGGTTTTTGGTCGAATCTGTTGATGTGATACTGATAGTTTACACCGATAATTTTGTCTCTTAATTTATTTATTTTTTTCTTTCGGTTCGTTTTGTATCGCAATTTCAGAACCAGACAGTCTCTCACTCATTCTCAGACTCCAGAGGCTTGTTTGGCACAAAAGTAAACTTTCTGGGTTCAAACCCAGTTGTTCTTTGTTAATAGTCCCGTTTACAATCACAAGGCTCCGATTTGAGTGATTTTATATTTGAGTTTCATCTGAAATTCACAGTACCAGACAAAGTTTGAATATTTTTTCTTTTTAATTTGTATTTTCTTTGTCAAAATAGGTAATTTCATCGACAGAATGACGCAATGAGATTGTATAGCTTTTAAACTAGAATCAACTGAAATTGTACTGTCATGTGGTAGCTTTGTCCTGTGATTCATTTATAAAGTTGAAGAGACTTTGTGCTATATGAATCAGCTTGATATGATGGTATTTACTATTTTGTGATTTGGTCCATCTAATTTAGAAATTGATTCTCCTATTTTGAAGCACTCTAGTGTCGAGTTTTTATCTAATTTGGTGGCAAGTTGAAGCGTGCGGGCGATAGGTGGTGCTGTTCTTGGACATTGGGGAGTAGGTGATTGTGGTATGGTGCTATGAATTTCTCTTATCTGCTACACTTTCAGTCCCTTTCCAGATGCTTCTACTTCTTTCGCCCAGCAGCAGCTCAGACTCTTGGCCACCGCTTGCGCACTCCCAAGAATCTCACTTCCCTCCATTTTCCTATAAAATCCGCAAAGGGATATTGTAATCTATCCACTACTGTTCACTCGGCATTACCGGTACTTGTTCATGCCAATGGAGATTTGCTGATTGATTCAGGAAAGCTTGAAGAGAAAATAGTAAATACTAACCCTTCAAATGGTAGAGTAATGCTCATTGACGGCACATCCATCATCTACAGATCATATTACAAGCTTCTCGCCAAGTTACACCATGGCCACCTGACACATGCTGATGGAAATGGGGATTGGGTACTTACCATATTTACGGCGCTTTCTCTTATAATTGATGTGTTAAAGTTCGTCCCTTCCCATGTGGCGGTGGTGTTTGACCACGATGGAGGTTCATTTGTTCAAACTGGTGTTTCATCCAAAGAGAGTTTTAGAGGAAAAGGCATGAACTTTCGTCATACTTTGTACCCCGCATACAAGAGCAATCGCCCCCCTACACCAGATACCATTGTTCAGGGACTTCAATACTTGAAAGCATCCCTCAAATCTATGTCCATCACAGTGATTGAGGTTCCAGGTGTGGAAGCTGATGATGTGATTGGAACATTGGCCGTTAGGAGTGTTGATAATGGTTACAAGGTACGGGTTGTCTCCCCAGACAAAGACTTTTTTCAGATCTTATCTCCTTCCTTGCGTCTTCTACGTATTGCTCCCCGTGGCTTTGAGATGGTTTCATTTGGAATGGAGGACTTTGCTAAAAAATATGGAACCTTGCAGCCCTCTCAGTTTGTTGATGTGATGTCACTTGTTGGTGACAAATGTGATAACATTCCAGGAGTTGATGGAATTGGGAACGTTCATGCTCTGCAACTCATAACTAAATTTGGTTCATTGGAGAATTTATTGGAGAATGTGGATCAAGTTGAGGAGGAACGAATCAGAAAGGCCTTGGTAGCAGGTGCTGATCAGGCTCTTTTGAGCAAGAACTTGGCACTATTACGTTGTGATCTTCCATTCTACATGGTACCATTCAATACAAACGATCTGGCATTTATGAAACCTGAGGATGATGGAGAGAAATTCACGAGTCTCTTGACTGCCATTAGTGCATATGCGGAAGGGTTTTCTGCTGAGCCAGTCATAAGGAGAGCATTTTACTTATGGAACAAACTAGAAAACCATGACCAAGTTTCCTAGTTTTGAAGTAGGACGGTCTCTGGAGAAGAGTAAGAAGCTTAGGAAACACACATGTAGCATAAGGCCCACCATGGATTTTGTTTGCACTTTGCAGTATTTTGATACTCTGGTGTACAAACTCAAAATAGCATCTGAACACGATGGAATGATCGGATCGCTGAAGGTACCGAACCCGATGTAATCTTCGTTTATTAATGAAGTTATTGTGATCACATTGAAAAGTTTTTTTTTTTTAATTTTGGGTGAGAAATAAATAGTTCATTAATCAAGGGCAAGCCTAATCACACAGCGTGCAAGCTTAAGACCGAACAATACTAATAACAAAGAGCATATGTCTCTAACTCGATCAAACTAGAAATAGTAGGAAACCAATAGCTCGTTAATCTATGGATTAATAAAAATACATCCGAAAATAAAAATGCATCAATACAAATAAATAATATATCACATTGAAATGTTAGCTGTGGTGATTTATCATAATTTCTTTAGTCAGTGATTGGCATAATTTCTTTAGCAGTGATTAGGTGTAGGTCACTGCATCTACGGGGCTAGAACAGCTATAATTTGAAATGACGTTCATTAAGTTTGGTCTTTTGGCTGTAATGTTAGTACCTTAAGCTCTTCATTATATTTGGTTACTCAGAAGTTCTTGTTCTTGTTGGGGTTCCTATGGATAATACTAGAATTCTTGATAGAGCGATTTAAGCAAATTAAAATCTAGTGTCAATCGAGTACATGACCCATAACAACCAGATTTCAGAACATACAGATTACTCTAAGTAGCACTTGATTTCTCAAAAAGCTAAGAATCTAAGGACTACATTTGCTGCAGAAAGTTGATCAGGCATCTATGACCCATATACAGTTATGCAGCAAGATGGTGACCTGAACTGTATAGGACTCAAATGTACATACTCTATACCTGTAAAGGTTTTCATGTCATATATAAACACCCAAAACAAACCCATTATAGTTGAAACTCAAAATTGAGAAGGGCTTAGACTCCAGAAGATCTTCTGCTAAGGGAAGGAGACGAATCGAACATTTCCTGACCAAGCTCCTTTATCTTGCTAAGAAGAAGTGCTTGTTCAGTCTCAAGCTGAACCATGTACTCTTCTTGCGTATCTTCGAGGCTTTCTAACTCAGACATAGCTGTAGACAGTCCTTCAAGATTCCCATCCTCAATTAGGCTCTGAAACTTCATCATCGTTTGTTTCATCTGAACAAACTTGAGAGTTAGAATGGGGTTGAGTTTGTTTGAAACATTTTTTGCACAAGCGCTAAGATGAGCAAGTCACAAGTCTCATTTACCTCGCACGAGATTCTGTGTGCTCTGTTTATGGACGGATTAGACTCCAAGCTTGATTTTTTCTCCAAGTCTGGGACTTTTCTTGTGATCCGAATATGGATCTCTCCCCTCTTCACACCTTGAAGGGGTATCCACTTGTCTGACATCTGGTTAGGAGGCAGTCTCTGATATTCAACAACACAATCACCAATGCTTGATGTTGGTAATAAAGCATTGTGGTCTTTTACATGCAACTCTAAGGGGCTTCCATCATCAGGGAATTCCAAGGTCTGATTCCAATGGGGATTCAGTGTTTTAAACATTACCTGCAAGGCAAGTCATTGCAGAACTTATCAACTTGATCCATGGAAAACCAACCATTATAGTGTTTCAGAAACATGAAAAAAATCATATGGTAAGCGGCAGTGAAAAGGCATCTACCATCTCATGACAATGATGTGGAACATTAATACTTACCTTTGTTCTTTTCTTCAAGTTCCCATACTGAACCCTCACGTATGGATCGCTTGTCCCTCTGATATCAGCAGCAATAAGGTCTTTCGCTTCAAGGAGAACAAGTTCAAGCCATCCATTATTTGAATGCATAGTCGAACCCTGAACATACCAAAGAGGTGAAAAGGCACCAAGATTTAGTAACCAACACAGATATCAGAACTAATAAGTTGATACTCGTATAATCATTCACTTAATTTTTATAATAACACACCCTTGATCCATCAGAGCCTTCAGCTCTGACTGCTTCTATTTGAAGCCTGAGTTCTCCAGAATTCACTTTTTCTAGAGGGACCCAAACATCCCTGACTGATCCCTCGACCAGTCCCTCCAAATTAACTCGTGCACTACCAATGCTGTCATCACCGAAGGTATCTTCACTGTAGCATTTTACCATCAGTAATTCACCTCCTCCTATCTCATCGAATTCAAACTTCTGATTCCAAAGAGGACTCAAAGCATGAGCAGTCCTTGTTCTTTGGAGAATCTGAAAAGAATGTACCAAAATATGAATAACATTTACGGTTTTCTGCAAGTACATACCAGTGAGAAAATCAAAGAGAATAATGAAGGGAAGCAAAATGTCTACCTTTCCATACTGCAATTTAACATATGGAGCACACTTTCCAGATCTGTCTTTTGCAATAAGATCCTTTCCTTCCACAACAGTTATGTTAACTTTCCTTCCGGTTCTTGGCAGAAAATTTGATGACCCAAAAAGCGAATTTTGTGAGATAAAGTTGTCCAAGACGTGTGAACCATCAGAAAATTGCCATTCTTTAAGGACGAGCTTCACCGTCAACTGCATGATGTATGGAGCAAAAATACATTGATAAATCTTGTTCGGAAGAAAGCAAGTAAAAAAATAAAGAACCAGGCATAAAACTTAAAATTGTTACCTCCCCAGAGTGTACCCCCTCAAATGGAACAACTATTTCAACTTCATTTCCACAGAATGCAGCATGTTTGGCTATTACACCAGAGTCAGGTCCTATTGCCCAAAAAATGGTAGAATCATCCTCAACATACTTCACCTACAAGGAAACAACAATTCAACTAAGTTGACACTCAACATGGTGATATGATAAGGTTACATTTATCAGTCTATCACTGTATTTTCAAAATTAAATTAAGCATGGTAATAATAGTACCTTAACTTCACAACTCGCCAGATAGTCGCACTTCACATTGTTTGGTGTGCATTCATAAAGATTAAATCGAAGAGTACCGGCTTCTTCATGTAACACCATATTAAATTTTGAATTCCATCTAGGATTTGAGCCAAACTTCATATCTGTTCTTCTCGTTAACTGCCCAAGCTCAACCTCCACAAACGTCTGCAGATCTCTATCAACAAAATGCTCTTCTGAAGTTCTATCAAATTGCCTTCTGGATGGGCTTAATCTCAAGCCATTCCTAGAAAGTTTACTGGCTGAAATGACTGTCACATATATAATACCTCCTACCGCCTTTTTCCTCAGACTTACTGCTGGCATAGAGTAACAACGGCGGCGAGGTTCAACCATTGTCTTAACCAAGGTGTCAGTAAGAATTTTAACCTATGAGAGAGAGAGAGAGAAAAAAAAAACTATTATTTGTAAAAGTAAGAGACTTTGAAGACATTCAGTACAAAAAAGTTATCATGCTTGAGAGCCAAACCAGCCAAGAAGAAACGCCAGGAAGCTCTGTAGCAGGTAGTGATTGGCTTCCACCACTACCAAATGCAACTCCTATCCTCACATCAGGAGCTGACAGAAATGAGTACAAAATCGATCTCCCATTCAAAACTGGCATCAGGAGAAGCTGCAAAATGCAATATACCGGATGAAGAACTCACCAAATAAAATAAACCTTAAAGGCATAAACTGCTTCAGAATGATGCACAAAAATCAATACTTTCAAATAGGATAGCCATGACTCAGAAGGAAAAGCAAGCTACGTTCTATGTCTGTGTATATATAATTTCAGATGTAAAATCAGTTTGAGATGTACTGTACGAGAAAAAAGTATGAGAGGAAGCTGCTTAACATACATCTCCCTTGATGTGAAGGCTATTTATAACAATCCGTGCAGTCCCCATTAATGGCTTGGCAAGCTTGGCAAGCAACAAAATACTCATATCAGTCGTGTCCCAGTCAAAACCCAAGCGCATGATTCGCTGTAAAAAAGCAAACAGAAATGCATTCTTCAAATCTAAGCTCTGAGAATAGAATATGAAACATTGATGAAGTAATAATTTAAAGTCAACAAACAGAAACACATCTACCACCTAATATAAACCTCAATTCTAAGCTATAGCAATATAATTCAAGAAAAAAAAAACTACAAAAGTATCATTCTAGATAAAGTTTGAGAACTACAAGTAAAATAGAAACCAAACCTGATCACCTGATGTTGACCAACGTGTCCCATGAAGGCCCAAGCTTGGAGGGCTTGAACCTAGTGAAAACTCTTGCAATTCAATTCTTTCCTACATGACAAAATGGTTACTCTTTAGTACACTCATTAATATATCACTAGAGTGAAAACCAACTCTATAGTTAAACTTCAAACTGAAAAAGGTAAGTAGAGGAATAGATCACTTACTATAAGCCTTGATTTTCTGTGCTTCAGCCGTTTCTGCAAACAACACTTAAACTTATTAACTGGATAGAAACTTTTGCTTTGATTGTACAATGTACCAATTGAGACATCCTACCAAAAGTGGAAAATGATAATAATAATGACCACAACATCTTCCAGCATTATAAGCATGCAGTAAGTGAATGCAAAAGAAACTCAAAGTCTAGCAACTAATGAGTTTTCTGAAATTATAGACTTTTCCTTGATTTGTATAAAAAGCTGATGGAAGGATGTCATGATCATGAAACACAAGTGGCACATTTCTCTAGGAGCGTCTTTCAAAAATATCGGCTCCAGAAGACCCATATCTAACAGTAAACAAAATGCAGCGTAGTATAAATTGACACTACCGAAAAGCAACAATATAAGATTATTCTCACCTCAACAATTGATGAAAACCTCAATGAAAGCTTTGGGTTAATATAGTTGGGCCATACTTCCATCAACAGCTTATTCAGCCACTCGCAGGGCTCCAATGGTGTTATGGGCTACACAACCAAAAGGATCACAAACAGAACATTCAGCTTCAACAAGTACAGATTATATACAATAAAATAGGAATAAATGAGACCGAACAACACACCGAGGTGTTAAGTATCACTCTCTTCCACTTCTTGTTCAAATCTTCAACTATGATTCGACGCTGATAGTTCCCATACTGCAGAAAGAACAAGTGACAGCTTATTTTCAGTGAAGTAAAGTGGTAACAACTCAAAGTTCTGATTTGCAGTTTGCTAAAAATAGTACATACTTAAATTGAACTCAAATCAGTATAAAACAATCTCAACCAAAGATAAATTATAACTAAAAATAAACTAACTACCAAATCATCCATAAAAGGAAAACTTGAAAAGAGGGCAATCAGATTCCCACCTCCACAAAACACAAACAACTACAATTCCATCTCACTCTACCAAATATAAACAAAATTTGAAACATCTCATACTCCAAAAAAATCAACCAAATGTCACATTGACCTGAGATTCACCTACAAATATGGAAACATAAGCTCAAGACCAACCTGAACAGTTGCCCAAACAGCCACCGCAAGTGGGACCCAGTTGGAGAAGGAGAAGACCCATCTCTCAATAGCCCAAAGAAGCAAAACCAGAGGAATCAAAACAGGAACAAATGGCTTCTCTTCCAACACATAGTTGAAGAACTCCACAACATCCTCAACCTTCAACCCTCTCTTCTTCCTACTCATTTGATCACAAACAAAATGAAGAACCCTCCTCTGAAAAACACTTCACCTTCTTCCGTTCATCAACAAAAGCTCAGAAAGCAATCAAGCTATGATCTTTGTGATCAAATTTATGTTAAAAAAAAGAAAAAGTTATGGGTGAAATGAGTAAATGGGCATTAAGTTATGGAATGAATATGAAATGGGGTGACTCTTCTTTTTTTTTTCAGTTAAAGAAAGCTGAAACGGTGATGGTGGAAATTGAAGCAGCTAGCTATAGCTCTCTTCGTTTTCCATGGAGAAGGAAGAAGAGAAATTTAATATAAGAAAAAGAGACGCAGAGAGAAGAAGAAAAGTAAGGCCAGAAAAAGCCGAATAAACTAAGCGTTTTTTTAGTGAACTACTATGAAATTGTCCGAACAAAACATCAGCTTATTACAAAAGCCCAAAAAGTGCTTTTGTTCCCGTGAAAGCGCTTTTCCCACGTGGGTCCCACCCCCAAGTCCCCCAACCGCTTCTCGCTCCTTGCCTCTTGATGGCGGGAAGGTTATTCATTGGCCGGTGGGACCCGTGATGATTGCAGCTGGACCGTTGGATGGGGGAGAGAGTTTACTCGGGTGCATGTGAGACACACCGTGGTTTGGTGTGAGTGCGGCTTTTGGGGGTTGACCCGTTGACTCTGCGGAGAGGGGCGTTGGTTGTTGGTGGTGGTTTGTCAGAGCTGGTTGGCGATTGAACGACGAACGTTCAAGCGGGGACTGCCGTACGTGGCGGCAAACCATTTGCCGCGCTGGTTAGGGAAATGATTGGGTCGTGGGAAGCACGCGCCGGAGGGCCGTACAAGTCTGAATGCTTGTGTGGATCTAAAATGGTGGAATTGTCTTTAGGTAGGATAACAAGGTCTACTTTTCTAATGGTATTTGGGACTTTCTAGAATCAATCCGCCATTGAAATCTGATTTTTGTGTAACCCCATTGACGAGCACAACCATGGTCATGCACTCATGGTTTTCTTTTGCTTCTTTCTCTAATCACGATTAGTGGATGAGGTTAATTAGTCAAATATGAAGAGAAAAGTAGGGTTGTTAGAGTTGTGTTCTCACTTCAGTAGCATACATCGATAACAATGGTACGAGTATGAGACAAGCACAGTAGAGGTAAGCGTCATTCATCAATAACGTTGTGTTTTAATTTGATTTCATTGTAAGATATTCTATAAGTTTACTACGACATAAGAATTTGAGAGATTGCGAGACTATATATAGATGAAATCAAATCATCAAATTATAGTATCACCATGAGTCCGTGACAATTGTAATAACAAACAAAACTAATTAAGATCATTACAAGATGGCAAATTTGAAATATGTTTTGAATGATATATAACAGCTAGCACATCAATCATTTTTTCTAATTCTCACAAAAAAGTCGCTCCACCAAAGGCGGAGATGAGGATACCAAACCTAGGGTTTGGTGTAAGGCGGCGGTGAGAACCGACCGCGGGCTCTCTCAACGGCACCTCATCTCTCCCGGTGAGGCGTTCGGTGGTGGTGATTTGTTGCTGAGCACGAACACTCCTTAGTTCTTTGCACGGCGGCTACTCTCTTCAGTGGAGACAGGTGACGGTGCGCATCTTCTTATGGCGAGCGTGGGCGGGTGACGCAAGTTTGGCATCGACAGTGGATCGACAGGGGAAGAGGTCTGAGCCTTGGATATGAGTCGACGACGTCAGTATTGATTACCCTGAGAAGCGGATCTTTCTCTCAAGATAGCAAGTCCCAGCTGAAATTTTGAAGGTTATATCCTTTGTAGTTGTCATATCCATATTTTTTTTAATGTAGTTTTGAGATTATTTTTTCAATTCTTAGATATAGTTTAATTTAGTTTTAATATGCAATTGCATGGTTTTTAAAATATTCATGTATGATATTCCTTATGATATTTTGATCGTCATAATCTTTGATCAATAAAATTTTTTTCTTTCCCCACAAAAAAAAAGAAAAAGAAAAAAGATATATAACAGCTAGCAAAGACCTAGACTTCCTCATTGCTATCTAGAAGCATATATATGACAATTGACTTGTTGATTTTGACATAAAATCATAATCACATCATAGTATATATCATGATCATCTTTTGTTCTTTATGGAAAAATTATTCTCAACGTGACACAGACACCACTATATATGTGTAAATTAACAACGGCAAACAAAATATAGTGACGTTTCAATTACAAATCAATTGGATCAGCAACATGCAGTCAATTCAAAGAAATGACGACTGCACAATGACAAACAAATTGGACGTCGATGCCAAAAGTTGTTGCTTATGAATGGGATCGCAATAATATTGGGATATGATGGTAGCTAGTTTCTTCTTTTTTGAATGAGATAGACAAGAAGTAGATAATCAAGCCGGTAGCTTAGTGTCGATATCAATCATGCTGATATGTGTGACAAGAAAATATCTAGCTATGCTAATAATTGTGAGCCAGATATCAGTACTATGAGGGATCGGACCACAGAAGCATTCATCGATCTGGTCTCTACATAATTATGTTAACGTACCATATGTCGGTCCATTCATATATGATTCTTTCCTCCACTACATAAATTACATGGTTTAAATCATGGACTACAGCTTCGCTTGACTTGTAGTATCTTTGCATCTATCTATACAAGCATATATTCGATCCCATTTCATTGTCGTCAATACCAACAGATTCAATTTTCTGGTTTACTACTCTCCGATTACTTGTAATACATGCGATGAAGTCTCTGGCGAATACTTTAGAAATGAAACTTCACTGAAAGGGAATGAAGACCATGTAGAGCAGCAACCGCTTCATTTATCGGATATCCTCGACGTACAGATACGTATAGTCGACTACGTGCACATGAAATTAATCAGCATGGTTGTTACCAACTAGTCAATGTTTATTGTTCTTAGTTAACGTTGAGTTTGTTTTAGGTGGGCAGAGTGTCCTTGTTATTTGGAAGTCAGTTGTACACTCATCTGTTTAAGATGAGGGAATTCATTCAATAAAGATCATCAAGAATTCTATTTTCTGTGTTATTATAGGTCTCGGTTCCTCGATAAACCGTTATCATTTTCAATCAATCACCATAAGTCCCTGTAAAACCAACGAGTACGTACCAATAGTGCATGGGCTCATGCATACAAAGATCTGTTTGGGCCGGGCCGAAAACAAAGAAAGGTACCATAGTGATATTGGATTTTAACAAACTTCTTTTCGTTTTCTTTTTTTTGAATCGGTCAAGGAGTAAAATATCTAAAATATATTCGATATTTTTTTAAAATTTTTGTTCGATATTAATTTTTATATTTTTCTGATATTTATATTTAGTCTATTTTTTGTTGAATATACAACTTTTAAATAAAATTTGGTAAAATTTATATCGATATTATCTCGATATATCCATTGAGATTTTTTTTTTCGAACCATCGAAATTTTCATGATCGTCAATATTTTACTTTTTAATCGGTACATTATAAATCAACCGCGGTAAAGAGAAAATAAAATACAAGATTCCACATCTCGTATCATGCAAAATTGAAACCAAGCCTAAAACGACAATTTCATGAGTCATTATTAACCGAATAAGGTAGGTAGGTAATTAGGTTTCACATTAATTACCCTGCACCTTTTGGTAGGCAGGGAATTAGGTTTCACAATTCACATTAAACTAATTAACGTATGCTTTTTTTGATTGCTTAATTAAAGTACGTTGAAAGTTGAAGCCATAAATATTGTGAAGCCATAAAAAATTGGGACATGAAACTGCAAGAAACGGATAGCTAAGCCGAGGCGTCCATCAGGGTTGGGGAGAAGAAAATTTTACAGAGTTTTGGGCTTTTTATAATTTTACTGTATTGGGCTTTTCTCTTTTTTCTTTTTTTCGATGACTTAGCTTTAGGGAGAGAGAAAGCCCTGATAATTTTGATATTTTTATGAACTTTTTATTTTCTACGAGTATCGATATTAACTTTTTACATCTTTTCGATATTTTATATTATGAAAATGCTCATTTAGTACTAGTTTAAACCTCTTATTGCCCATTCCAATGAATTTAATAGACATGAACTCATTCCAATATAAGATGTTCTTATTTATGCCCATATACACATATCTTTATTAAAATTATAATTAAAAAATTGAATTTTTGTATATTTTTAAGACAATTTTACCCTCATATGCATAAAGAGAGAGAAAGTAGGAGTGAGAAGACTTTGCCGGTTTCTCACCAGTCTCCGAACCTTTTCCGATCACCGGATTTTCACTTGTCGTCACCATAATCTCGCCGGACTCCGATCACCAAACTTTTATCTAATCGCCGAATTTTCTCCGGCTGTCACCGGAATCTCGCCGAACTTTCTTACTGTCATCGAAATTTCACCGGACACTCACTGGGACATAGATGGACCTTCGCCAAAGGTTTTATTGATCTCTAATTACTAATTATTTACCCCCAATAATCGGGTTACTAACCCTCAATAATTGGGTCATTAACCCAATAATCAGTTATTGACCTAATAATTGGATTACTCAGCCCAATAATTAATTTATTGACCCCAATAATCAGATTATTGAGCCCAATAATCAGGTTATTGACTCCCGGTAATCAATTATTAACCCTTGGTAATCAATTATTGACCCACAGTAATCAGTTACTGACCCCGGTAACCGAGTTACCGACCTCTAATAACTAAGTTATCAATTCCTTAAAAAGGTTACTGACCCACCCAGACCACTTACCGACCATCGCCGACGTCGACTATAACATACGACCTTAAGCTTCCTCCTAACTTCCACCGTCGCCTCCAATCTCTTGCAGTAGTGCCTTAAAATACGTAACAACATATCTTCAGCTTCTTCCTCATCGAGAGAGCGTCGCCGATTCGCCGCCTCAGAGTCGCAATCTCAAAGCAAATACCTTCTCATATGCGACAACGCTGACGACCTCCTAATCTCCTTCATCCAATTCGAGATCAAGTCTCTCGATTTTCTCCTCATCAGTTGGGGCTTTAGAGGCCAAAGATTGTTTTTATTGAATATACCATTTTATATGAGATTTTGATATAATTTTCATTGATATTCAATATTTTCTTAATATATCCATCATTAAGATTTTCTTTTTGAGATCAATCCATAAGTTATTATGGATATTTTAGTCTTTCGAGAAAACGACGATTCAGGCTGGATTGACGTGTTAGCAAGTGATTTAATCGAGAAAAAAAAACAGATAGACGGCGAACCATATTTTGACTCTTATACCTCTTCAATATCACACACCAGACTCCCAATTCTTTCATGTTCCAAAAAAAAAAAACTCCCAATTCTTTTCTCTTCTCCCAAGAACAGAACATACAAATCTCCCTTCATGAACCTCTTCAATATCACACACCAGACTCCCAATTCTTTTCTCTTCTCCGAAGAACAGAAAGTACAGATCTCCTTTTATGAAACCAGATCTAGTTCTCTCCTTCTGCCATCGCATGACGTTAATAGTTGATGCAGAATATGGTCATCTGAATATCAAAATTGAGTGAGGGATTATCAAAAGAGCAAAATCTAACCAGAGGAGAACATTATCCCTCATTCAATTTCGGTATTCAGATGACCACGAGGATTCAGGGCTATCTTAGCATCCATGTAAACGTTATTATTTTTTGTTTTGATTTGAATTTAGACTTATCTTCTTTGCATTGTTCTCCTTTTTAAATTATCGTTTCATATTTTTACAGTTTTACTCATGTGTAATTGGGCCAGGGCCAGAACAAGAGCGAGGCCCGTTTATTTGTACGCATAAGCCCGGATAAAAGTACCATTTTCTTCGTGAACAAGTTAATCTACACACTCTCTCTCTCTCTTTGCTTCTCTCCTTTCTCAAAAATCTCAAGCGCGCAGTAACCCTTGATCAGATTGAGCCAATGGTAATCTCTGGTTTGATTCATTTTTTGACATATGGTTTCTATTGAGATTGCATACCTCATCTATTACTCTTCTGCTCTGTTGATTTTGTTGATTGTATTGATTGTATGCTTTACTTTTGTGATAATAATCTCTCGAAAGTTGTGAATTCAAAGTTTTCTTGATTAAAAATTGAATCTTGATGTCCACATTGTGATAATAATCTCTCGAAAGTTGTGAATTCAAAGTTTTTTCTTGATTAATAATTGTGGGGGTTTCTTTGGGGCTTCTTTGTTGTGGGGTTTCTTTGAGTTTTTTTGTTAAGATTGTGGGGGTTTCTGTGGTGTTTCTTTGTTTAGATTGTGGGGGTTTCTTTGTTAAGATTGTGCATCTTTTGTATGATGGTTTTCTCTGGTTTATGTTATTGTTGGTCAGGATTTATTTCTCTGGTTTAATTGTATTTGTCATAATGGGTAGGCCATTTCGAATTGATCCTATTAAACTTTTGGGTCAACGTTTCTTAATGTATTATCTTGATAAATTTAACTGTTGTGGTAGGTATTGACTAATACTTTTAATGCAGTATGCGATTGATCTTAATTCCCAGCCGGCTAGGCATTTACGTCAGACTCCTGGATTTATCGAGCACACGCCTTGTTAGTGGTGATGTAGACCTACCGCTATCTGAAATGTATTTAGAGCATGTCCACCCTCTGGGTCTTCGTTGGGAAGACCTGGGTCATGGGCGAGACCTGGGTCGCCACGTGGCAGTGATTTTGAGCTGCACCTACGATTTCTATTTTTGGGTCACCATGTAGCAGTGACTATTTATTTAATTTTATATTAGGTATTTTGAATGTGAACAATGATTTTATATATTAATAAAATTATGAATAACGTATTAAAATTATACAAAAAGTAATAAATAAATTAAAAAAATTAGATATTAAAATTAATTAATTTTTATTACATAACTTAAATTGACAGGCCAAGCTTAAGAAAAAAATACAATAATATAAATTTCTAACTCTAATTATCGATATTCTCATTACAAAAGAAATCGGTATTTGAGGGGTTATTGAGATTTACCGGGTTGGTTGAGTCGCCGGCCGAAGGTGGTTGAGGAAAGTAATAACCGGGGAAAAATGTTTGAGGAAATCCACTTGGGAAAGATGGTTATGGATATCCACCGGGGAAAAATGTTTGAGGAAATCCACCGGAGAAAATTAGTTGTGGATATCCACCGGGAAAATGTGTTTGAAGAAATTCACTGGGAAAAGGTGTTTGAGGATATCCGCCGGGGTAGGATGTGTGGGGATATCCACTAGTGGTGTTTTCTTGCCTATCCGCTATCTCTTTTTGTTTTAACTGCTAATAATCTTTTCTAGGCCCCGGTGACATAGTACTTGGATTTACCTCCATAATCTTTTCTTCTCTCTTTGATACGATCTTTCCTCTCTTGGAGTTTGAAGTGCTCATTCCGAAGATCCATTTGTAATCGCATATATTCTCGTTGTTGTTGCTCTTGCAATTGTTTTACGTATGTCTCGTCCCGTTTCTCCCTCGATTGCAATATTGATGATTGGTTGGTTGCAATCGTGACAACAACGGATGTCATGGGACACGCATCTTTGGCTGCCTTCTTTCTTTTCCGGGCGGCTACTTTTGTTGTCTTCCTTCCAATAGGCCTCACATTTGGTTTCGGGGGTACCTCATCACTATCTTGGGCCAAGTTGATAGGAGGTTCATCAACTTCTTCATATTGAGTTGATTGTGAAGCCATCCTTTCACAATCGGCTCCCGTTAATGGTGACTCATGCATCTCCATGTTGTTAGGAATGTCTTGGAACATTTGAAAACCTTTCACGACGGCGTAGCAATCTTGCGCCTTGAACTCGCTCTTTTGTTTCTTTCCTTTGATCCTTGTCATCTCTTGCTTCCATATATTTTGTGTTCTTTTGTACTACAAATTAATAAATAAAACTACAATTAATAAGATATATGACATACAAAATAATTTATCTATAAGTAAATATTTATCGAAACATATATAAAACAAAAGTTTAATATTCATACCTCATCAACGAGACATGAACCGCTCTTTACCCAAGCTTTAGCTTGCCTTATCGCACAATGTCATTGAAACAATTCTATTTTTAGAGATTTCCACCTCCCTATCATTGCACTTGTTGTTCGAGGGTAGGCATCCGCAAAATTAAGTAAGTAGTGCTTGAGAACATTATCCCAAAATTACGCTTTCTTTTGATCGGTGCCTTTTTTCGCATCGTGGCTAACAAATCTCCACGACTTGCACAATTGGAGGTCTTCATCGGCTTCCCAAAGTTTTCTATCGGAAGTAGATCCACCGCCATGAATCGAAACAATAAAAAGATGAAAACTATAGGAGAATGAAAGAAAATAGCTATAGAACTATGGATCACAATTTTTTGTGTGGTATGAAAAAGTTATAGGAGGGTGATATGTATTCATAGAGGATTGTATAATTTTTTTATATATTATTTTTCTCACCGTTGGGATTTTAAAAAAAATAAAAAATCATTTTGAACCGTTGGAAACACAACGGTAACTTGCTATATAATTGAATGCCGTTGATCTGCTTCTTTAATTACAACCAACGGTCCAGATCAAATGACCGTTGGATTTGAAATGAAAACCAACCCCAGTTGCTGACGCGTGGCCCTGGCGTTTGTCCTCAGCGTCGCTAGGCGACAAAAAACACCTGCCTTCTCGCTTCGTCCGCCCCACTTGCGCGAGCTTCACATGGCTGACGTCGGCGTTTTGGGCTGAGCTGGAGACGAAGGCTCGGGTCTTCAGAAATGGAGGTCTGGGTCATAGGTCTGACCCAGGTGAAGACCCAATGAAGGCCTGGGTTAAAGAAAATTTGTGGGTGGACTTGGCTTTTTTTTGTTAGGTCTTCATTTGATGTGGCTGAAGGCCTAGGTCATGATTTCTGGGTAAGGGTGGACTTGCTCTTAAGTTGCCTTTTTTCTCCTGATGTCCAGGTTGTGGAATCAGATGGGGTTGTTGACAAGCCTGTTGATGCCAACAGTTTTTCTGACCCACCCTCCCTTTCTTGAAGAGATTGTAGATTTTATCATTGAGAAGATCAAGTATTATGTTACATTGCTAACATTTGAGGTTATATATTCTACTATGTACCATTTGATTCTTTTTTTTAATCATGTCTGACTGTATTAACTCGTTAGGTAAAATATTGTATAGTCCTTGTGGTTTGAAGTCGACATATGTTTAGTCTTTATGGTTTTATTTTAATTTGAATAGTCCTTAAAGTCAGGATTTTTCATCCAAATAGTTCTTATGGTTTTATTTTAATTTGAATAGTCTTTAAAGTCAGGATTTTTCATCTAAATAGTCTTTAACTGAGATTCAACTGAGAAAATTGTTGAAAGGGTTATTTGGATGAAAAATCATGACTTTAAGGACTATTCAGTTTAAAATAAAACCATAAAGATTATTTAGATGAAAAATTGTGACTTTAAAGACTATTCAGATTAAAATAAAACCACAAAGACTAAACAAATGTCGACTTCAAACCACAAGGACTAAACAAATTTCAATTCTAACTCATTTGTATGTTTTTATAGAAACTTGTGTCCTATGCTCGGTCACTACAAAATACGGTTTTCTTTAAGGTGCTTAGTGTCGGTGGCCTTACTCAGGCTGTATCATGCACCCGATGTGATATGTGGCTTAAAAGATGACTTTTGCCGTGTTGTCAGGAAATTGGTTTATATGCATAGAATGTTGGATGATAAAAGCAAGAAGAGTTTGTTGGAAGGTATGAAAGAGTTGAAAAAGTGGGCTGACAAGCAAGAGGAGTTGTCGTTCACTTTTACACTCAAGTTTAGGTGGTTCAAACCACCAGCTTTTAGATGGTGTAAACTCAATACCGACGGCTCAAGGAACAGTGATTTGGGTTGTATTGGAGGTGGTGGTGTTATCCGAAACTCGGAGGGTAATTGGATAGGGGTTTTTGCTGCCAATTTCGGGGTTGGGACAGTTGCAAGCAGAGGCCAAGGCTCTTGCTTTTGGTTTAAGGATGGCAAGTTAGAATCGTCCTGTTCTCACACAAGTGGAAATCGAAACTGACTCTGCAGCTCTTGTTCAATTGATGAAGAGTGAAGAAGAATATATTCCTATCCAGCTGCGTCCAACCATTACTGATTGCAAAAGGTTCTTGTTATTCTTTGAGTGCTACACATTGGAACATGTTTATAGAGAGCAAAATAATGTTGCTGACAGACTTGTTAAGAGAGGTTTGGAGGTTAATGGGTTGCCGAGGTTCCGTGAATGTCCAGACTTTGTGAAAGCATCCTTAAAGAGTGATAATAATGGGATTCCAACGCCGAGGAATATGCCAAAGCATATGAGAAGGAACATGTTGTGATCTACTATCTTGCAAACTGGTTTCAAATTTTAAGTAATGAAGAGGTGGTTTTGTAGTTGAAGCTGTACACTAAGTTTTTTTTTCCTGTGACATACTGTTATGCCAATAGTGTTGTGTATTGTGGTGATGTTCTTTGATTGAATAGTCATGTTGATACTGTATCAACAACATACAATATCAACATAACTATTCAATCAAAGAACATCACCACAATACACAACACTATTGACATAACAGTAATGTCACAGGAAAAAAAAATTAGTGTACAGCCTCAACTACAAAATCACCTCTTCATTACTTGAAATTTGAAACCAGTTTGCAAGATAGCAGATCACAACATGTTCCTTCTCATATGCTTTGACATATTCCTTGACGTTGGAATCCCATCACTATCACTCTTTAAGGATGCTTTCACAAAGTCAGGACATTCACGGAACCTCAGCAACCCATTAACCTCCAAACCTCTCTTAGCAACTCTGTCAGCAACATTATTTTGCTCTCTATAAACATGTTCTAATGTGTAGCACTCAAAGAATAACAAGAACCTTTTGCAATCAGTAACGGTTGGATGCAGCTGGATAGGAATATCTTCTTCTTCACTCTTCATCAATTGAACAAGAGCTGCAGAGTCAGTTTCGATTTCCACTTGTGTGAGAACGAGACGATTCTGACTTGCCATCGTTAAACCAAATGCAAGAGCTTTGGCCTCTGCTTACAGAACTGTCCCAACCCCAAAATTGGCAGCAAAACCCTCTATCCAATTACCCTCCGAGTTTCGGATAACACCACCACCCCCAATACAACCCAAATCACTGTTACTTGAGCCGTCGGTATTGAGTTTACACCCTCCAAAAGCTGGTTTGAACCACCTAAACTTGAATGTAAAAGTGAACGACAACTCCTACTGCTTGTCACCCCACGTTTTCAATTCTTCCAATTCTTCGTCTCAATCAAAGATTATATTGCCATAAATCTCACGTTCATCTCTTTATAATAAAAACAGTAGCGTAAAAGAGGAATGATTGCTAAAGAGAAACCTCTATCAATTTTTAAACTTTTTTTTAGAAACATATGAATTGTTTATGTGGAGTTGTATCGTATATCCTAAATTTGAGATTTGAGGGATCTCTCAAATCTGTAGAATTGTTTTTTAATCTCATGAATCCTTCATTTCCTCTCCCTCTCCCCCTTGTGTCTCTTTCTTCCTACCCACCCAGACCAAACAATCAGATTCGAAAAGAGAGAAAGAGAGTTGGAGTTATATACCTCTTGATTGCAGTGTTGAGGCGGATGAAGCCTGATTTGAACGAAAAGAATGAAACAAACAGCTTGATCGTTCTGCCTTGTAGTGGTTGCTTGGATCTTAAAGTCCGGGCATCTGATCTGATGTTTGTTCTTCTAAGAAAAACCAGACAAGGAAGATAAATCCAGAAATGATCTTACGTACCGCGGAATAGTGTAGCACACGTGTTTGTTTCCCTAAAAAAGGCCTCAATATTCCAGACTCGAATACAATCTGCCAACACCTTGTAAGTATGTATTTCAATTTTTATCAATTCAATCAGTTCAATCTGGGGCAAATTTTAGGGTTAAGGTTTCCGAATAAAATTGTATCTCCTAAACTTTTTATGTATATGGCTCTGTGCGGTGATTTTGTAAATTTTTTTGGTCTCTGTGCAGAGCCGGCTTGGAGATTGATAAGGTTTTGCCTGATGGTGCTCGCCTACAGTGATCTGTGTACCTTTCAGACTATGCAATCATTCCCATTATGAAAATACTTGCACATGATATACATGGTTCTCTATCAGTTGTACACATTGATTTATCCATCTCTAATCAGACGCTATTAAGCTGCTGAATGTGAATGAGTTACGACTTGGATGTCTTGCTTACAATGCAGGTCATCTGTAGCGCGAGATATATGATGGTCAACTATCTGTTAAGTTGAAGAAAGGCGTCAATCTTCCTGCCATGGATCCATGGGGGGGAGGGGGTTGGTAAAGAGTACTATTATTGTCACTAGGATTCTATGAATGAAAGACTACTTTAGGCTACAGCTTAATTTGTAAACTGATGTCTTATTCCATAGTTGTTGGAGTAATTTTTAAGTGGTCACACATCTCCTAAATTGATAATATATAGCTTCACGTTTTAGGTTGCTGCTTGGGATGTAAACCTTGTAACTCCACATAAATCTAGAATGCCTTTGTGATGGTAAAAAATAAGTCACCTACTTGTATTTTTCTATGTTTTTAAATAATAGATTCATTATTTTGCTACCCTGTTGAAGAGGGTTGATTTAATTAATATGTTTTCTTAGTGATAAATTATGCACAGAAACAATATTAGTAATGCTAGCAGATCTAGTCTTGATTTGATTCTCCAGCTAATAACATATATATGCTTTTGTAGGGAATTTGCATGAACTACTGGTGGAATTGGAAGGAATAGGAGGTGGTGGAAAATTATTTATAGAAGTGAGTTTCCTGGTGAAATGAAATTTTGATTAAGGTGGGTGGTGTGTTAGAAAAGAAAAGCTTGAAATAGTCTCCTCTGGTAACCATGAACCCTTTCAGATTTTAGATCTCATAGAATGATAATGTAGTTGGTGATATCTCGATATATACACTGTATGCCAATACAAATCTAAAACACTACAAAGTACTATCAATGCCCCTAAAAATATTTTGCCAAATCATCTTTGGTTTTTCATTAATTCCCAGTATATGGAAAGGATTAAGACTTTGACGCTCCAGTCAAACTACTGGAGGAACATTTACATGCAAGGGCAGAATCTAGTGATGAACAGCTTGTTGTGTTTCTCGGGTTTCTGTCTCTGATCTATATTTTATATGCTTTCCATGTTTTATAAGTTCTGTTTGCTCTGTTTTCATGGATTAAGTTTATATATTCAAAATTGTGTTAGGTACTTGTTGCTGACATTAATATTGGATATGAGGACATTGTTAACACACAGGTGAGGATCTATTTATATATTGTTCTCTTACTCGTAAGGAAATCTTGTGTAGCATTTTCATTCCTTTCTAGTTAATTCCTTTTGCCATCACCTTTTGTGTTTGTGTCTTTGTGATGCTGATGAGATAAACTTTCTGAAGTAATAATTGAAATGACATGATTCTTTTATCTGTGTAGGTTCTTGCTTTCAATGGTACGCCTGTGAAAAATTTAAAAAACCTGGCCACCATGGTGGAGAGTTGTGATGATGAGTACCTAAATTTTGATCTAGAATACAATCAGGTTTGTCTCACGCCTAGATGCCCCCATATATGCATGTGCATATTCTGCATTTTTCTTTTGGTAGTTGAATTGCAAACTTTTATATGCAGATGGTTACCCTACAGACAAAAACAGCCAAAGCTGCAACTTTAGATATCCTTCTGACGCATTGCATACCTTCAGCCATGTCTGATGATCTTAAGTCTTAAGACCTAAGAGAAGATCTGTCCCCACAAATGAATGCAAAAATGCTCATAATGGAATAACACACTACAAATATTTGATTACTTATATCATCATTATCTTCCGTATTGGAAGTATCTGCAGACATTTAACCACTGGAATGACGCTTCAATTGCAGTTTGAATCAACTATACAGCTCTGTTGAGTTATGTGTTCTTTGGAAATCTGTATTCTGTAGAGAAGAAGAAAGCAGAAATTAAAGCTAGTTTTGCCAGATCGAGAGCAGCATTATCATGTACTTTCTGTGTACAATCTCCTCCTGGTGTGCTTTTTAATTCTTTGGTTGATTTTTTGATTACTGATGGAGGTTTTTGGAATTATGATTTACTATCATCCTTATTCTGGCCAAGAGAAGTGGAAGCAATTCTCTTTATTCCTTTGCGAGTTCCTGATGGCAAGCCGATATGCTGAATTGGAAAGTGCACTAGCAAGACCATTTTACCAAGCAGGAGTAATTAATGGAGAATAGGATCTCTATCACGGACAGCAGATAGCAAAATTTCCTTTAGTACAACCATCTGTAATGTGCTCCACTGAGACTCGAATAGAGAGACTACCGACTGGTGGAGCATTTTCCCACCCTCAGCAAGACTTGATCCAGTTTCCTTGTCAGGAAATTAGAAAAAAAAATAAAAAATATTAGTGCATTATTTCCTGTTATAGTTTCCAACCATTTTATAGAAAAAAAAATAATATATATTAGTGCTCAAGAAGTTATGCTATTCCCACTCTCCGTTTGTTATCCTGCAATCGCGTTTGATTACATTAGTGCAGAATGGCGAACCGGGAGTGACAGTTGCAGCTGCTAAGTTTGACCCTGCAGGAGTGCAGGTACACATCCAGACAGTGTTTGTGTTCCCTGAAGCATTATACAAATCAACACCAATTAGCACATCAGAAGAACACACATTGCAGAAGAACAATTGTCTTGGTTTTGAATCAGTACCTATTATTGAACCAACAATGATGAGTCTCTTTGAAGGGTAATTGGGATTTGTTCAAATCCTCGAGCAACATCCGCGCAAAGAAGGAAATATCCAAGATGGTTAACTCCAACACTAAGTTCATATCGATCAGCAGTGTAAGTAGGCTCTTTAGCAGTTGGCAAATACACATCAGCATTGCAGATCAGGACATCAAGCGGGCATTAGATCTTCTGAAGTTGTCAACAAATTGCCGAACGCTGTCTAGAGAAGCAAGGTCTGAATTGCAGGTCTGAAGCAAGGTCTTAGTTTTGGTTTGTACAACTAAAATGTATTTGGTAGTTGGTACAACTAAATTGCCCAGTGCACCACAACGTCATATGAGTATAGGTAGTTTTGAACTCATATGTGGCGATTGGAACAGAAAGTCGGAAACAATTTCGCTATATACTTTTCACTTTATCATCAGCTTCAAGCAATCTAATGTTGTTATTAACCAAAACAAACCAATAAAAAACATGTTTAAGCTATAGATTGACTTTTAGAAGGAAATAATTTGGGTGACCAGCTATGGTCACTTATGGGTGACTAACATCAATGAGAGATTGATAAGTGTCAACAATAATTATAACAAACATGTCAAATACCTAAAACCTCCATGTTATGTCTTTAAATTACAGTTAAACATTTTAAAATGAACATGTGTCTCATGTTCATTGGCTGTACCAATAAAAAACATGTTTAAGCTATAGATTGACTTTTAGAAGGAAATAATTTGGGTGAACAGCTATGGTCACTTATGGGTGACTAACATCAATGAGAGATTGACAAGTGTCAACAATAATTATAAACAAACATGTCAAATACCTAAAACCTCCATGTTATGTCCTTAAATTACAGTTAAACATTTTAAAATGAACATGTGTCTCATGTTCATTGGCTCTGGTCACCTTAAGGTGACCGTTCTTGTCACCGAAGTCGGGTTCCTTTTAAAATATATTAAATTCAATATTAAAGAAAAGTTAAGATTACATAATATATTTGCTGTGCGTAACAAGAATTTCTTATGAATAACTCATAAAACACAGGGTACAAGAATTCTTAATGAGTTTGGGCCCAAGACAAAGGTGATCTCGTACCTCGTAGCCCAGACCATCATAAGATCCAACTCTATGTCGAACTCTCAAAGACTCGAACTATAAAGGAAGGGGTGACCTAGCTCTCTTCTAATAATTGAGCATTGTTAATTCAGCAAAACCCAAGAAAAGCAGATGGCTTCTCCGATCACGAACCCTACTGCCAAGCAAGTAAGCGACGCATTTGCTAGACAGTACTACTACCTGTGGGAGAACTCCCCCGACCAAGTTTACAGATTTTACAAAGACAGTAGCAAGCTAGCTAACTCGTCCTGAGGACAATGGAACCATGAGCACTACAACCACCATAGAAAAAATCAAAGACAAGTTGCTAGCTAGCTCTTCGACGGCTCTGTACTTGGAGATCCTTGCATCTGGTAACTGTTGATGAACATTCTTGCATTACTGGAGGAGTTTTCGTTGTCGCAACCGGGTATACAACTGAAAAGGACGGCGAAAGAAAGAAATTTATTCAGAAGTTTTTCTTGGCACCACAAGCTGAAGGAGGCTACTTTCTTGAGAGCGATATGGTTGAGCCAGAATAGTCGGTTTTGAGTTAGGAGTTCTTTGCTTGTTTAGTTGGGATTTCTTTGGCTATTTTTGTTCTTTCATATAAGTTTGGACATGTTGTCTATCATATTTTAACCTGAATTTTTCATTAATACTCTCTGGGTCGTGGGTTTCCATATTATTTATGTATTGAGATATGTTTTGCATCAGTTATTCGAGCATCAACGCTCCGATTTAGCATCATTCATTCATTGCCTCACAGCTGATGGATGTCGACGACGCTTGAGTTGTGGATGTGGTAGATTTCATAGTTTTGTACTATTGTTACATTTATGTTTTCGGATGTAGGGTTTTCGGTCCATAGTGTTTTTTTTTTTCTTGAATTTTGTTAAATCTACATTATTCAATTTAAAAGAGATTATGAATTCACTCTATAATAAACATTTCTTTAAATTGAAAATTTAGATGCAATTGGAGCTTATTTTATCAACAATGAGTAAACAAATTAACGAATTAAAAACACGTTTAAGCTATAGATTGACTTTTAGAGTGTGTTAATAATAACATTCTAAATCAACACTAATCTTTTGAGGGGTTTTCTAAGGTTTATTACCCACATTTTTCTTTCCGATCAAGAGGGGGATAAGCTAGCTCATGAACACTTATGGCTGCCACAAAAAGAAAAGAAACACACTTAAAATGGGAGTGAGATAGATGAGAACGTAATAAGTGGAAAGCGTGGAAAACCCATCTTCAGCTTCCACAAAATGAACACTCCCAACTGCTTATTCCGATATGCCCTCAATCTCATCAAATATGTCTCAACTTCCTCATCTGTCACACGCCTACGGTACCCTCCTTGTCAAATTATAGGAATGCCTACACTCGATCAGTGTGGATTAGGACGACGAGTAAAACATTAGTGGATAAGACGAGCAACGTGAGCGTACACGTGCCAAGTGGCACGTCCGAACATCCAATCATCGTCCATGGTATTCATAGTGTTTTAAAAGAAATGTGAAAAATACTCCACAACTCTCTCTGCTTCATCTGATCGGTGAGTTCCTAACTCACCGTGCTTCATCTAGCGTGCTTATAATTTTGAGAATTTGAGAAAACGTGCAAATTACTCTGTGGTAAAGTAAATTTCTTGGTGCCTCACTTACCCTCAGCCCCATATATTTCTTCACTCACCCTCTAAATTTGTTTCAACCGATCCCACCCAAATAGGAGGAACAAACTTAAACGTGCTCTCTCTAATCCCCATACCCTATATAAGCAATTCCATCTTCATCTCATTTCTCATAGTTTTGAGGTCCTCAATTGCAATTACCCTAGTTTAATTCCCAACCAATTTTCAAAACCAAGATGAGCCCTCATGCAAATAAGATCACCAATAACAACACCAATGCCCTATATCCACCGCCGTTGAAGATCAACAAGGACTCCCATTTCATCAAGAAACACTCCTCCTCCTCCTCCACCTCGTCGCCGCCGTCGTCTTCATCCTCATCGTCCACGTACGCAATGTTAAGATCATCCACCGCCACCAGACCACCGCAACAGCTGCAGCAGCGCCACCCGGTCATCATCTACACGCATTCTCCCAAAATCATTCACACGCACCCGCGTGACTTCATGGCTCTGGTGCAGAAGCTCACCGGCCTCTCGCGGTTTGAGGATGACACGTCGTCGCCTCCCTCCGCGACGGCAAAACCCGAACCCCCAGAGACAGGAAACAACAACCCTAACAACAACAACGTAGGCATGTCGACGTTGGAGGAGGAGTTGATGAATAAGAGCCCTAATCAGGTTAACAACAGCAATGTGATGACAAGAAACGACGACAATGAATCGTCGTCGGTGATCACCGAAGAGAATTGCAGCAGCAATAACAGTAATAATAATCTCAACAATGTAGGAGGAGGAGGAGGAGGAGGGGATTCTTCGTCGTGCTTTGTGCCACCGAATCCATATCTGACCAACATTCCGGTGTTCACGTCAAACACAGATTTCTTGTGCACCAACTCCATGAACATATTTACGACACTATGATTGATCATCATTGTGATCTAGTGATCACTAGTCGTTTGTTTCAATTCGTCGGCAATTCTTCTTTTGAAAGATAAAGGCTTCCCAGCTCCATCGGAATGATGGCCAAGAGTTAGGGGGAAGGACTCATACCAATTTTTGTTAGAGTATTCAATTCATTTTTATTGTTTGATTTGTTGGTACGTTGTTGATTTCCTTTTTGGATTTTTTGGTATGGTCATCAACTCAGTTGCAAATAAGAGTTCTAAATTTTTGTGTAGAACTTCTTTCTGTTTAAAGGTAAATAGGTGTTTGCTTACCACTTGATATTACTCTATACAAAACAATCATTCATCAGTCTGATCGAGGCTCTTCTCGTTGCATCTCCTTTTATTTGTTTCCACAGTATATATTTCTCAGATTATGTAATGAATTGTGTTTCAACAATATGCACTTCTTATATAATGTGCTGAATTGCGACACGATTTCATACAAACATTATGTGCAAGTAAACGTAATTTGATTCAGGACGGTTTTGGAGTTGATTTTGATTGAAACAAGGAAAAACAGAATAGTGTGGATTCATTATGCAGCAGCAATTCATCATCTGTAACCGTTGAGTCCATTCCTGAAAAATGAAAAGCTGGAGGAGCAGAAGCATAGTGGTTAGATCAAACCTTATCATTTTTCGTAAATTTTCGTATCAGTTTATTTCCACTTTTATGGTTAAGATATACACACTCACCTCTCTACTCAGTTGCTTTCTCTATATGTGCAAAGGAAAGACTACATTAGCATACAATTACAATACACAGTACAGCATCATCTCTTCTTTTTCTCTTCTTTCTCTCTTTCAAGTAGAACAGGAGCTGCCGGTATGCTGAACCACCACTCTCGCAATCTTCTCATCCATCTCTCCGTGCTAGTTTTCCTTATTGGTGAATACCGTGTAAACGCTTCCAAGAAGATCAGCAGAACAACGTATTTACCAGGGAGGAAGGCCAGAGTCAAAGCCATGACTAGAAGAGCCACTGCAAATTTCTCGCTTGCCTGATCATTGGAAAAACAAGCAAATATGAGCAATTTACTAAAAGATGAGGAAGAGAAATGGAAGTACAGCACCATATATAATGATTATCCAGAGATATGGTTGCAGAAACCAGCAATAATAAACAGAGCAGAACCTGAGGAAACAGTGACAGCAACAGAGCACGTAGCTTTAGGAGAACAACATTCCCATCCTGGATGAACCCTTCAGCTTGGGAAATTGTATTCTGAACTGCCAAAAGCTGCTCCATTGTATTCATTGGTGGTGGTGCTAACACCTTAACCTCATGATCAGATATTCCTTGGGTAAAAAACCGGGTGAGCATCATGAAGATTGCAACAAAAATGAGCGTCAATGCAAAGGCATAACTCAGCCATCCCCTGAAATCCACACCCTTTAAATTAGCAGGAAATAAATGCCCATAGTGAGACATGCAGAAAGAAACACAACAGAGCATAAAATCAGTCTCCATAGTCTCTTTCTTCTACAGCTACCTCCTTTTCGATTGCAACATTTTTCTCCCATCCCATAAGACTTCTAAGAAATACAGTGACTAAATTTTCAAAAGAAAAACAAAATCCATAAATCATTACTTTTGATCACAATTGCAGCGAGGAAATGGTGCATATATTGTACCATCAAAGCATAGGAAGGTTTTACACATCCAAGTATAGATTTTACACACTATTCATTTAGTACTACTGTAACTGACGAAAATGATACTGCTATGCCAAACATGCACTGTTGCAGATGACTAATTATTCAGTGTTATATAAGCACCACACAGACTTCAAGATAATCCAAACTGTTAATAAATTATGCCACTCATCGAAAGTTTATCTGTGAAATTATTCATTTTCCCAAACCTCCCCCTCCATTAGTTTGGATAATGATTAATGAGTAAAGCAAGAAAATGTTACACCCAGGATTACTGACAAAATGTTGCATAACATTTTACTAGCTGACTTTACCTGCAAATGATGTAAGTGAAAACAACACAGAAAACCAAAGACTTCAGCGGATCATCCCATAATGCCAAAGAAAGAAGCCACTTCCCTAGTTCCATGAGTGGAAAGAGCAACTCCTGTAAGCAATCAAAGTTCAGATGATGTTGCCAGAACATGGAGCAAAACATATGCTAGGCAAGGAAAGAATGTGGTAAACTGATACTTATATCCATTAGTATGGCATAAGGATCAACACGTTATATACAGCCGAATTACCAACCAACACTTAGCGGAATAAATGGACACTCAAAAGGGCATGAGAAATTCTTGGCCATACAGAGGATAAGAAATAAAACGTCTTGATCGTACTATACTCTAATAATAAATAAACCAAGAATGGAGAGGTGAAGGAGAAGGTTTAGAATCTGGGGAATAAAGCCATACCTTCATCACTGCAAAATTTGTATCAATGCCTTCCACTTTGACTCCATCTACTGTTGCTTGTGCTTGCGCCACTTTTTCATAGTTGTTTTTTGATTCCTTAACTGCTTTTTCCAGTGAAGTCAGTTGTCCAACAGTTACCTCGCCCACGGCAAGACCAGCCTCAGCAGAATTATTTGTTCCAAATGCAAATCCCAAGTTAGATATCATATCTAAGGCTGAGATCGAATACATTCCACCTCCAGACTTGGAACTGTTAGACCTATTTAATTCGCTTACAGTTGACATATTTGCAAGAGTTTCCAGTATCAAGTCTCCACCTGGTAATTGGTCACAAAGATTGAACATTAAAAGACCCTCACAACGTAAAGGAGCAGAAGAGATTTCTTGAATGGCTTGTACTCGCAGAATCCCAAGCACAGCCTTTGATAGCGCTTCATCTTGTTTGACCCCCTTGATTTGGTATTTATGTATAAATCTATGAACGTATAAAATCTCTCTTATGATCGCTAGCCAGTAATCACGACGAGAATGCCCCTTCAGCTCAGGAAACTCTATAACAACTGGTTCTGATCTACACAAGAAATACTATGAAAGTGATAATCATGTTCTAACAAGACAATTCTTTTTTTTTTTTTTTGGTTCTGCAAGTTTAATTACTAAGAAAGTAAGATGTACAGCAAAACTGTAACCATAAGAGAAAAATGTAACGCCTGATTACTTACAATGAGATTGATTTATAAAAGACCGCTTTGTCAAACAATCTAGTACCCCATGGGCCAGTCAACTCAGGTTTTACAACCTGTTTTAGATCATCTGATAGGTCATATCGTTTTGGCTTGTCATAAGATACAACGCGCAGAGCCTCGAAGTAAAGTGCATGGTCTGTCAAAATCAACCGTCCTGTTTACAAACCATAAACAATTACAAATGTCAAAATACTGGATAGTTATGCATCGACCATTCTACAATCTTAATCATGTACTTACCAGGCCATGTAGATATTCCCACATGCTCAAGAACTGGTTGTGTAGTTACTGTTCCATCCACTTCCAGAATTCTCTCTCCTCTTGATGATCGTACAGCAGAAAGAAGAGACGACTCTGATTGGGTCCTCATTTTTCTTATTGCTCTGTATGACAAAAGTATTAGAATTGCAGGACTAGATATGAGGTTAAAGGGATATGCTTACGATGTTTTCACAAACTTTATACCAAACGAACGATTTCAGAACTTAGTAATCCGTTCTATTCCATCAACTAACCAAAGTATGCATCATGCAGTATCTTCTCATAAAAACACATTTTATCAGGTGTTCTATAGTGCAAAATACTTTTCCTCTATGAATTAAAAATAAGTCGTATCTTACTTGTTAGATTGCAAAGCACTATAACCAAGCTAACCCCTGTGCGGTGTCTCTGAGACCTAGTCTACACGACCTTCACTAACTAAGGTGGAGATCAGAATTCAACTTATCATAATGATTACCAAATCCATGCAATAATTTACTGCCAGCATTGACTATTACGGCATTGACTATCTCCTTCTGGTATTCCTGTGCTTTTTATTCATACCGTTTTTGCTTACTGAAATGTGTCCGTAATGCAAGTTTAATTGAAGTATTACCTTTCTAGTCCGCTCAGATACTTGTCATAAGTGGAGAATTGAAGTCTCCCACCAGTTGATGTTGCAAGGACCTCAAAAAGATTTTCGCTGATAATCACATTTGCAATAATGGGAACTGATGGAGCTATTCTAGAGAAAGCCTCAATCCCAACTGATAAATCCTCATTTAACTGCACAAAAGACAAGGGTCCCTTTTGAGAGTCTCATTAAAAATTTAAGAGTCGTGCAAGCAATACATATAAAGCGATTTGCATGTCTGAAGGTATCAACCTGCCAAATAGTTTGGTAGACAATGCAAATAACAATGGGTAAAGCCATTTCAAAGCATTATAGACATTGCCAGTCACAATTAGGTAGGATAAGCATGCTTTTATAAAATTACAGTTGAGAATGTGTATCAGGACTTAACATCAAATTATCAACAATAAAAGATATAAGCTTCTTACAGGGGAAACAATCAGAAAAACTTAAGGCTTACATTTAGCAAAGGTTGGCTGTCAGAAGCTGGGGCCTCCCAAGCTAGCATCATATCATATGTTAGGCGTCGAAACCTTTTATCAGCCAGATGGCCCGTCACCTGAGTTGACAAGGCAAGAGCTCTGAACGAGCAGTATTCTAAAAAGTTCCTTGCATAGCAAGATGGATGCTTAATAGACTCAGAAGCCTCTGCATTGAAGCCTTTACGAAGCTCAGTCGTAGGAACACCAAGGATTCTGCACCATTAATTATAAGTTCGTAATCACAAGCAAATCATTTCTAGAAACTAGTTACAGTGTTTTGAAAAACAAGTCAAGAAAAAAGAAATCTAGATATTGAGATGAAGCTCCTAACACTGAAAAATGGGGTTATAATGGAAACAATATGATTTTCACTTCCACCCTGGTAATCATTGATTAAGAGAGTATGAAATTTAAAGAGGCAACTTACTTAGAGCATCTACGGACAACTACATTGGCAATAGGAGATAGCTCAGGTATCCAATTTGTGGGGCTGAAGGAGACCTATCCATCTCCTCCAATTCGTCATCAAAAGGGCCTCGATTTCCGATCAACCATTTGAACGATCCTTCTCTTACAAGATTCTCGAGCATATTTCTGGTTTTGCTTGCCACTGCCATCCCCACTTCTCCTCTTACTATGTACTTAAGTAAACTGCAAATGAATTACAGCACCAAATCATACTCACATTTCTTGATTATAACTCAAATCCCCAACTTCACCAAACACACTGCCTAAAATCACTATTTCCAAACGTACAGAAACATAATTATTACTCAATAACTTTCAAATTTGTTATTTCCCAATGACCAAAGCTTAGCTGAGCCACTTTAAATCCCAACACCATGTTCCTCCCAGTAAGGCAGTAACCTCCCATCATAGCCACTTTAAAATCCTCAATAGGCATTACAACTTCCTCATTCAATATACTATCATTTCAATTCTTATTGATCATCAAACTAACTTGCTATTCACAAACCCAAAAACCCTTGTCTTTACATCAAACCAATAACCAAATTTTACCATTAACAACATAACTAACAATCAATCAATCAATCGCTTTGGAGTTGCCACAGACCCAACAAAATTTAATTCAAACCCAGAACTAAATCCAACAACTACAACAAGCCACAAGAGAATCCACTTACCAAACAAAATGCCCAGTCAAGCTCACACCTTTTTACCAGCATCCGATCAAAGTCTCCAACTTTCCGCAACTTCTCACAAAACCCAACTCAGATTATACGCAGAGGACCAATCTCCACCAACCCAGAACACCAATTTGGGAGATTGAGAAGAGTCGGTGAGAGCAGCCACGTAGAAGAGACATGGTTTATTCTGGCGTGGGGTTTGGGTTTATATTATAATGAAGAAACAAGGAAGACTAAGATTGATGGATAAGAATAGAATTTCTGAGACTTGTACTACTCCTGGTATTCGTCATCTGTGTGTGTTCTGTACTTCGTTGAGAAATCGGTGATTGAGTGAGATAGGGTGCAGGTGATGGTTCGGTGGAACTTACTACGTTTAAGGCCCCCTCTTATATAATCTTCTTACAGTTTTAATGCACTTGGATGAAATTTCACTCATTTATGTTGTGGATCATTGTGTGGTGATCTCTTTCTCATTTTGAGATTGCTTTCCACACTTGCAGATCTTAAAGGAAAAAGAACTCTGTAGTGAAATGTTGAAGGGATTGTTACGATCAGCTGGCAGATTTTGGAATGAGACGTCCTCAACCTTCTTATGTAGTTTCATTGTTTCACCTTGGTATGTCACTAATGATTCATTAGATCAGTTGGAAGACGGAATTCATATAGGTTTTACGGGGTAGTTTGTATCGTTAAGGAAAAAATATAAATAAAATGAAAAGATTGTGACCGACAACTTACTAGAATCACGGTAGACTAGTTGATGATATTTCATTTGTACTACGTCATAGTTTTCATTTACAAGTTCCATTTTAACGAGTCCGGTGGAATTACATTTTTATCTTTTAGTTCTGTAATCTCCAACTTTTGAAGTATGTTGATCTATTGCAATCCTCACCTTTTCAACAATGTAATCACAATTATAGTGCTTCACTAATATACGCCAACAATTTATCTTCACAATTCCCCAATCATAAATTGTAACCATACTTCATTATTTGTCTCACTCTCTATCACCATCATAAAATGATCAATCCTATCTTCCATCTTCTTCTTCTTCTTCAGATCACTTATTTCTTCTTCAGACATCCATCCTTGTCACTGTATCTTGACATCCATCCTTCACATTTCAATTTCAACTGTGACACGATATCTTCTAGCTGGACTGAAATTTGAGCATGAAGTTCCCGCTTAGAGCCCAGAAACACCACAACGAAAAGCCCACCTCACTAGATCATGGGCCTATATATCACGATACTAGTAGTTGGAAAATTTCTTAAAAGCTCTATTAATCTTCTAGTACTGGTTTAACACTTACTATTTAAGCAGTTGTGGCTCTGCCAAACTGGAAAGTTCTCCATATTGAACAAAAGCTTGGATTCCTTTTGTTTTTGGTAGGTACCAGTAAGTAGTAACATTGATTATTGCTACCTGCAGCATCTATATGACAATATGCATCGCTGATTGGTGAATTTGAGATTTTGAGTTGAATAGCACAATACAAGGGTGTTTTATGCTGCTCCGGAGTACAGTAGAACTTTCGCGCAATGTAGAGCTCTGCGCAAACAAGTTAGTAAAATTTGTCCCTCAATGTCCCCTAGCCATCTCATATTCTGCAAATTCACATGAATATTCAAAGAGTTTAATCCCTGTTGCTCTGTTTGATCAGCATTCACACTCCACATGCTTCAGCATCAGTATATGTAAATATATAGGGCCACAGGTTTGGAGCTAAGCTTAGTTCACCTCAACATTTTACTCTTCTTAGTTCTTGGGGGAGACCAAATCATGTTGTCGACCTGAACATTCTGGATTTGAATTGATCTTGCACATAATACAAATCCCAAATGTGGACTCTTTCATTTAGCATTATTGTTTGACCCCTAGTTTTCAGGCACATTTCTGCATATATGCCTGTCACATGAGAATTGAAGAAGATAAGACATGGACATAAATCTATCTAATTTGTGATCTATAATCTCTTCAACCTAGCTATTCACATCATGTTCGTTGTCAATGAATAGTTGGAAAAACTTGGAATTGAGTTAAAAACTATGTAAATATCTTTTGACTTCAATTATTTTAGCGCTATCTAACATGTTATGAAATGTGGCTTCAAAGATGATCGGAAAACCAACAATTTGGTTCTCTCATATATTGGATCATTTGCTAAAGTTTCCGGACTAAGATTTAATTGTGCTTCCAACTTTGTATGTTTAGTACATCAGTTTGGGGCTGGGGATGAAGGACATGCATGCACATACATAATCCTTTTTGCCTTTCTCAATCTTGGTCCTTTCATAGTAGTGGGGATGACACCCTAAAGATTTTCACTTCCAAATAAAAGCTCTAAAGAAGATCTGCTAGTAGAAGGATCCTTGAACTTGCCCATATGTGTCCTCAACTTCCCAACTTCACTATTTAATATGTGATTCTCAATCTAATTATGAGGCACAGTCCATTCATGTACTAACTGTTTCCATGGGACCCTAAAACCCTGTTCCTCCTCTTTGTTCATGCATATTATCCAAGAGACAAACCAAGACCTGGTCAAAAGAGGGTCAAATAGAAAAGAAGAAAGATTGAGTTCAGTGGGATATGATGGAGGGAGAGCTAGCTAGATAGAGCTTTAGAGATCAAGGTTCATAAACCCTTATCATTTAGATAAGTTGGAGAGTAGTGACTAGTGAGTGAGTGAGTGCCCACAATTGCCCATGCCTCTTTTGGGAGGCAACCACTGGCCCATTCTAGCTGTTTCCTCTCTCTGTCTTTCCAAGCTTCATGGATGCAATGCATCTAACCCCTTCTTCCTCTCCTAAGCTCACTTACAAATTAAACTTGAAGACAAAAAAAGCTTCAATTCTTTTTCCCTCCCACCAATCATTCACTTTCATGAATTGGCAATGTCTTATAAGATTTCATGTGTATCTATCTATATGTGGGATAGTGTAGGTCGCTTGTCAATTCTGCAGGTTCTAAGTTTGTGACAGTTTGCGTCCTTGCTCCTCTCTGGTTGAAGGGTCTTGCTCATAAAATATTAATGCCCCCGATTAGTCTTCTCCAAATTCTTAATTACCGACATAGATGCAAAATATAATTCCAAAGATATATCTGAAATTGCTGGTGTGATATTAATTTAGCCAAGTTGCTGTTGTGCTGATGATGTTCACATTAGACAGGTTGGAGTTACTGATCATCAAGCCTTGTCTTAGCTGTGGCCTGCATTTTAGTCGACAGCTGAGTGTTTATCCACCTCTTAGTTATGACTCATTGTGGATTGACTGTGTTTTTCCAACCATAACACTATTTTGTGCCACTATAATGGATACGTCTCTTATGAAAAATATATATCATTCTCTTGTCAACCTCAGCGATGACATAAATCCGATACGTGTAAGCGTTACTCGACCTTCATCAAGTAGACAAAAAGAGAACTGAATTTTTCATTTTTTTTTTTGCCACAGTGAATCAGTGAAGTGATAATGAAGGCACTCAGCATTCACTAGCTCCCCTAAAATTCTGGGGCAGATCGATATTGAACTATTGATGTGCTCTCCTTATATGTGTATACGCAAGATGTCTGTTAAAAAAACTTAGAATGTTCTAAAGAGTCTTAAGGAGCAAGAGCCATGTGAAGAAGCTGAGATAAGATGTTTGATTAGTGATTTACAAGACAGATATATTCCTAAATCCACCGTTGGTCATTTATATGACAGTATATGGTTAATTAGTTTTTACCAAATGTAGGCAGTATTGGCTAGTTGAGCATATCCCAGTTGGAGTCCAATTATTGCAGATTAGGATTCTGTCAGAAGAAGTTAGAAGAAGTTATTACAGTTACTGTTCTTATGAAACAGCTGTATATGTATTGGAACTGAAGGAGATGAGATTAAACCCTTTCTGAAATTGACATTTTCCTAATGCTGTCTGGAACTCTGGTGCGCTTCCTTGTGATTCTGTTTTTGAATTGGCAATGCCAACTTATGAATGTTTGGACTTATTATCATCTCCCTTAACATAACTTATTCTTCTGTCTATCATCTATGTAAACCACAAGTAGGTGGGAGATAAAATTTGACTGCAGTTCTTGTATTAGTCTGGATAAATTTTTCCCACACAAGGGTTTTACAATTAAAGTATGACACTTTACACTTGTGCCAGACATAGCATGAAGTGCCTGGGACAAATTTATCTTAAAATAAAGGCCCTAAAATAAATTATATATAGAATATCAGGAGGGGATGGGAGATGGAGCTACAGCAGTAGCATCTTCATGTGTTTGTTGTATGGCATGCATAAAGTTGTAGTAGCATCCAAAATTGTAGTCAGACTCTTGAGACTCAGAGAGACCAATAATTAGCTGAGGAATACTGGAAGCTACTATCAACTACTCCTCCATATCCTGCTTCTATCTTCACTATCTCCAACTCTTTTGCCCTCTGCAACATATAAATATATACATCGAGTCATTGAATGTATTTTTCAATTTTGAACAATTAGTTTTAAATCTCAAAGGAACTAAAGCTAGCTAGTACCTGCATTGTTTCCATAGCATCTTCTGAGTTGAAATCATGGAAAGAGCTTGCTGCAGTTAACTTCATAGACAGGAACTGAATTCAAAAGAAAAAGAAAGTATTAGTTTATTTGGAACAAGAAGTAGAAAAATAACAAGTTGTTGAACCACTGATCAACTGACCTCAACCTGGTTCTGCAAGGACTGCACATAGTTAATTATCTCGTCTAGCATTACCGCCATTCCCATAGTCTGTAATCACACGACGATGGGTACCGAAAAATTATAACACACTTAAGGATGATGTTGTTGCCAAATAATATGCATTGCTAAAAAAATTATTCACCTTAGAGCAACCTGGGACAATATCTTGCAAGCATCTCATTCTTTCATTGATTTTTCCTCTTCTAACCTGGTGTGATAATAATGCAGCATTCAATAAAAACCCATAATGCATTTAATAATGATATCAATTTGAGTAAAATGTTATCTGCAAGCTAGTATACCCTTTCTGCTAAGCTGTGGCTATCAGTGGCTTGGCCTCTCCTGGCTCTAACATGTACCACTTCCCTTGGTTTCTCATCTTCCTCCTCACTACTGGTTTTCACCCTTTTTCCTCTTCCCAAGCTCTGAAACATGTACAAACCAAATTAATCATCACTAAACAGACAATTTACAAGCCAGAACAGAATTGTAAAGATTTTAATTGATAATTACATTTTTTCCCTTGATCCCAGTTTTCGGAACTGGGGGATTGGAGACTACAGAACTGCTCTCTGACATCTCCATTGCAGTTCTCTTCTTGCTTTCTTGGAATTCATGGTTTTGAGCGGGGATGAGGCACTGAGCAGCTGAGGCCTCATCATTCTGCAAGTTGTTGTTGTTGTTGTTGCTGCTGTTGATGTTGTTGCTGCTGCTATTCTGTTGAACAAAACCAGCCGGAAAGTTTTCAACCAAGCTTCCTGGAAATTCAGGTCCTTTGTTGTTACCAAAAAAATTGTCACTTGAAAAAGGCAAGTAGCCTTGAAAATGATTCAAGCTTGAGCAGTCCAAAACACCAAGGTGATTGAATTGGTCTGCATACTGGTTTAGAAGTTCAATATGGTTTGGCTGAATGTCTAAGAAAGGAAATGAAGGCTTCAAATCTCCTGTGAACTGAGCCATTGGATTTGGTATAGCAGACTCAGAAAGCTCTCCTGCTAGCTCTAAGCTTAATTGGGTTTTTGGATAATGCAGCTGCGCAAGTGTGGAACTACTATTTATAGTGTAGGATTACATCTGCATGTAATCCGATATTACCTTTAACAACAATATATTACTTGATGTTTAATATTAATCAATAATGAGCAAGAAGTGGGAAGGGGCCACGTGGCAGTGCAGTGTAGTGGGACCCCTTTCAGGAGGTATATATCCAATAATAAGGGGGACCAATGTAGGGTTTTGGCACTGAGCTTAAAGTGTGTTGTGCTATATGATATGAATGAAGTGATTTAAGTTTTGAAAATGTTTTGGGGTGTTTGTTTTGGATTGAATAAGACATGGAGGGTTTGGAAGTAAGCAATAAGCATTAAGTATGCTAAACCTTGCTGGGATGGAGTTGCTGTCAATATATTGCAGAATTGTTGGTTGCTTCCTCAGCAATTTGAGTGAGTTACATTGCAGATTGTTGTTGCATTGCTCTCCACACACGAGAAAACCCTTTTTATATTTCTCCCAGCTCACATATGTATGTCAGTGATGTTCGAACTCATGACCTCACAACATTCCTTTTTTGCAAATAACCAATAAATAAGTCACAACTCACCGAGATATAATCGGGTGTGTAGAGAGAAAAGCATAGACCTGTATCATGTCAAGGCCTTGGGCCTTTAGGCAATTAACTTATCTGCCTTGTTCATTGGGGGCCTTTCCAAATGAATATAAGTCCATATCAGAGTTTGGTTCAGAGTTCTCCCCATTAACATCTGCATCATAGCAGAAGCTCTAAATTTCTGTCATCATATATAGAAGAAGAGCAGGTCAGAAACTCCACTCTTGAATTCCAAGTGATCGACGTGCTCATTTCTGAACCCTATACCTCTTCATCATCTTTAAATTGTATCTTCAACATGAGTGGAGCCACTGCCTAAATTTTAGGGTTTAGGATTTGTATAATACAAGACTCAAACTCATGCTTCAAAAGAAGAACAGATAATACGCAACCCTAATGGGACATGAAAGAAGTCTCATTCAAAACCAAGTCCAACACTTCATCATCACCTTCCAAGAACTAGTTTGAGTATTTATTACTTCAAAGAGGGAGACGGCCTGACTATTAACAGTTTCTTCCAGCCGGCCCTGATTGTTTCATTGAAGTTCTGCTGATTGCGGTGTCTCAATCAACAGCTGGCTATTTAAATTCAGAGTTCTTACTGATTAATTTGATCAGAATTGGTTACTGTTACAATGTCAAACACTTGAAATCTGAAACTGATCGGGAGGATACAGAAAGCAGCTAGAAGTTCATATCAATAAAGACTAAAGTGAATGTATGCACCTTGATCTTTCTTGTAATGTAAGAAAGCTAGTATCAGAGCCAAGCTGAGGTAATTACCTAGCATGATCTGGAGTTCTGGTTACTGTAATACCAAACCTGTGTAGAATGAACCAAACTAGCTAGCTAGCTAGGTTATAATATTGCTTAGGAATACATAGCTCACCGCACAATATGTATGCAAGATGAAATATTGCCAAAACTATATCTATTCTGCAGGTTGCTAAAGGAAATTAATAATGTACATGTCAATGATCATATAAATGTCAGTATGTGTGTGTTGCGTTTGGATTGAGCTAGTATAATGTGATATCAGATTTGTTGTTATCTTTACAACAAATAAGCTTGTTGTTTCCTGTTATATAACCAATCATGTTAATTACGCCTAATCATCACAATAATCCTGTCACTGTCATCGACTTATCGTCATCAGGTAAGCCCTAATCAGATCTGTCTTTGTTATCCAACTCCCACGTCATGCACAGGCCACCCCAAAGTTGATTAGTTTTTGTTGTCATCAACATGAGGCTGTACTTTAATCAGGTCTGGCTAGCTATCTAAGCACACCAGTTTGGCATAATTTTGATGTCATGCTGGTTGCTGCAGAGTCTTGGCTTTGCCATTTCAGTGCTTATCAATTTGGAGTCCCTTTCCTGGGATTTAAATATACTTGTAGCCTCTGAAAATTAAGCAATGGCTGCAGTTATTTAAATGCTTACTAGCAACTCTCTTAAGCTCCGAGTGCCATCACAACCAGCATTTTACACGTTTAGTGGCGTTGGATATCCTCATCCAGCATGTCATTGGGATTGGAGAGTAGCTCAGGAGTGACATGATCTGATCGATCCAAAAGCAACAGCTCAGTCCAAAAACCGCCAGATGAGGCTTCAAATTAATCATTCTGACTCTAGTTGTTTAACGAGTTGTCTGCTTGAAATGTGATCCCGAGGCTACTTTCCCGGCCACTATCTGTCATGGTAGCAACAGCCATAGCAGCAAATCAGCAATGCTTCCATTCTTTGGGGAATATTAATTCAGTGATCGGGGCATTTGGTTTTATCCCTCTTGCCTACTGTGCTCTTCTTCAACTCGACCTTTAAGCCATCGAAACGAAGCCCCATTTACTTATAGGACATAGAGTTTGTTGTTCTGTTTAATGAGTGTCCTAGTCATTAACTCATTATGATGTTGTTGCTGTTTTTTGCTGTTTTTGAATTTGAATTCTTCCTAGGTTTGTGATCAATAGTATCTAACATTTACTGGTTGAACATCACTATTGTTATGGACCTGTGGTGTTCTCAGTCTTGGGAGTTATAGGTGCAGTTGCAGCTAAAAGACTAATAAGTCTCGACGCCAAAACTTATAACTTATTTGCAAATATATGATCCAGTTCAGTCTGGGTAGTGTTTCTCGTCTTCTCATCCTTGTAATGATCTTAATACTGCGCGCTACTCTTTGAAGACTGCCGTCCTTCAATGGCACAAATTACTCCATTGCTAATGTGTGATGAATCTTGGAAGGAGGTAAAGGAGGTAGGTTTAAGGTTTTGTGTTTCAATAAAACAACAAAAGGAGCTAGGAATTTACCCTATAAATTGTCCTGAAATGTTTCAAATGACTAACATTTGTTCTAGTCTTGTAACGTTTCAAATATGAAGATCAATCACAGCTAGGTGGCAACCCTAAATGTACGGTCATTTTCAGTTTATACCAATGTTCACAGAGATGTTTTGGATTCTTTTTCAATGTTCCCTTCTTCCTTAATCAATTAGGTTTAGGTGATTAGCTTGATTGATTAGTAACGTCCCCTGTTTTATTTGATAATTCATTTAGCAACTCTGTTTTGAAACAGGGGACCTGTTTAATCATTCTCTTTCTCGTCCCTGTTCCTTTCCTATGGTCAAGACTCAAGAGTGTCCATTGTACATTTGTACTAGACGTAGTACAAGAAAAAACCACCCAAATATCATGCAGCCACTTCACTTGTTTGTAATACATATTCGATTTAGCATGTTTATTATTCATCAAAATAGTAATACAAATATGGAAATGTAGCAAATAAATGAAATAACAAAGATAATAGTGATAGACCAAGTTTCATAATTGAAGGTTGATTGGCTTTGATTAGGGATATATAGAGATTTTTGAGGTGTTTGGAGTGGGATTCTGGGTTTGAAAATGGAACGGGAAGGCAAAAACTTTGCAGCAGAAGATGATATTGGCCAAGGTCTACTTATTTGATAAAGATGATCGTGTTGGAATTTAGGTTTGGAAATAGAACTAGAAGATGAAAACTTTGATTAAGATGAATCAGTGCATTTCCGAATGACAAGGTCTCTGTCTCTAAGCAGCTACAGCACTACACATATACACATACAATATATTGTGAATGGAGTTCGTATTATTGTGGAATAATTGTTTGTAACATACAACTATACAAAGCTCGGAGCCCTAAGCTCGTTAGCTATCCTAAACCGAGATTCAGAATTTCAGATTATAAGCTACATAATCACAAGGAGTTACAATGAAACTGAGAATAGCAAGCCGGAGATTACATAAGAAATAGCTTAATTCCGCAGACCAGGAGTATCCTTTTCAGAACGAACTATAACGGGCGAGGCAGATAAGCCGTTGTATTTATCTACTGGGAAAGTGAGTTTCATTTCATCTTTTGAAGGCTCTGTTGGAGATGTTGATCCAAATATCTGGACTGTTAAGCTTCCAACTGCAACAAGATCCAAGCATGCGTAGAATATGTTACTATGATGATGTAAAAGTTACTCTTCCTTTTTAATACAGGTATCAGCTACCAAAATTGTCTCTACTACAGAGTGATAAAAGGTTAGCAGCTAGGTGATTTAATAAGCTGAAAAGATGATGAAACAAAGGGTGCAGTAATTTACCTAGCACAAGAGCAGCACCAATCAAGCCAGTAGAACCCCATGTTTCGCCAAGGAGAAACCATGCGAAAGCTGCACCCCAGACAGGCTCTAAACCATAAATTATTGCTGTCTCTGTGGCTGATACATTGCGCATTGCGGCCATCTGTTAAAAAGAATCCGAGCTGTAAAAGACTATGCTAGAAAATTCATGCCACCACTACAATTCACACATCTTGATAGATATTGTAGAGAAATGAGCAATGTGAGAACAAATTAATGATTCATACTCTTATAGTACCTCTACCCATAAGCATAACACAGTGGAGAATATGCCTGTGTACAGTGCAGGTATCCATGGAAACACAAGCATCCACTCCCAGAACATGTCCCATGTCCACAATGATGGGTTAAAGCCGTGGAGGCCGCCGCCGGACCATGCTCCAATGAGATACCATATGGTTGATAAGGAAGCAACAACACATATCTGAAGTTTAGTGTGCAGCATCAATACCTAAAGATATATATACTAATTAACTACATGGGTAAAAAGGATAACCTCATATCCAAGCATAGGCAAGAAGTTTTCTCTCTTTGTGTTTCTTGATATATGCTCTGTTCTAAGCATATGAACCCCAAAAAACACCGCGCTCAACAAGTTCAGCAAATCTCCAACCTGAACACGTTTGATAAAATATTTATATACCCCAACAGATAGAGCAATGTACTTGACTCATGCAGCTAGTTGTAAACAGAAGTATAAAACTAGTAGCATATATAAAATCTTAACAAGACTGTTACATTTGGGGGAGATCCACTGGATTCCAGCAGCCCAACTCCTACAATAGACATGAAGGCACCAAACCAGACATGAGCAGGGACTGCTGCTCCTAACATACCATCAAGCAAGGGAACGATAATCACCTGTTAAATTCACCCAATTAAAATATGCCACCAATTAAGTACCTGATCAGGTACGTACACTCCCAAAACAAAACAACAATCTAGCCACATTGCCTACAGGCAATTAAGCATAATGCAAAAACACTCACAGTGAACATAGAAAGAAACGATGCGCGACCAGCATCCGATATTAACAGTCCCAATGCCTGCATAAGGTACCCTAGACTAACCCAGAACCCCAACTCAATCCCTGCATTCCGAGTATCAACGTCACCTCTTGCTCTGATAACAAATGGGATGAATGGAACAGCAGACATGGCAAACCGCACAACAGTAAATGCCGCCGGGTCCATCACAGATTCCACCTCTTTCACAAACGTGAAGTTACTCGCTACAGTGTACAACATTAGCAAATTGGGCATCATGTCATTGACAATTAACTTCATTATCAAGAAACAAGAAATGAACAAGCTTTTACCATAGACAACAGTGATTACATTGAGCAGAATGATGCTCTTAACTTTCTTGCTCAGGGCTGTAACCGTCGTTTCACTTTCGTTTGAGACTTTGACTAATGCGGTTGGACTCGCACTGGTACGGTCCAATTTCGCAGTCTCGCCTGAAGATTTGTTCTTGTTCATTTCTACCATCTCCTAATCTATTATCATCTCGAAACTCATACTTAATAAGTTTAACAAACCAAGTATCTATATTAAAAGTTTCTTTGGCTGCTTGATGTTGTTGCAGGTTCTTTACTTTCCATACTTGAAAGAAATCAAATACTATGTCATCTAAAGTATGTTCAAAATAATCTAACTTATCAGATGTATTATTAAATTCTAATATGATTGCTGCATGCACACATCCTTTCTCTCATCTTTCTATTCTATTCTCTTTTCTTTTTTTTTCTTTTTTCTTTTTTCCAATCTACATTATCTATGTTTAATATGTTTCATGCTAAATCTACATGTTCTAGTCCTCTAAAAGATATTCTATTTTTTCTAGGTTTAGTTGCTTCATAGTCTAGTGCTATGATAAACTACTCACACTCAAATAGCACAATTTGAGAAGAAAACCCTAACAGAGCCCGTGCTCTAGAGAAAACCCAAAAGGCTGGCAAGCGGGTTTGAAGGTAAGCAATAAGCATCAAGTGCTAAACCTTGTTGGGATGGAGTAGTTGCTGTCAATTGCAGAACTGTTGGTTGCTTCCTCAGCAATTTGAGTGAATTATATTGCATATTGTTGTTGCATTGCTCTCCACAAACAGGAGCAAACTTTTTTCTTTATATTTTTTTTCTCACTTCACACATGTCAGTGATGTTCGAACTCATGACATCCACAACGTTTTGTTGGTACAAGAATTGTTGGCTATCCTTTTATGATCAAAACACAAGGATACATGTAGTTGTAGCCTGGTAGCAGAACTGCTCAAGTGAAGAATGAAGAATCTAACAGATCTCATGTGCATCAGGTAGTTCATGCATGTGCATCACATTCATTCCCTAAGGATGGTAGCCGTGTTTGCCATCCCGATTAGACGGATACCCTTGTTGTATCTGTTCTATCTACTGGGTCTGACCGTGTGCATATTCAAATGTATTTACTTCAGTTTTTAAGTGTTTGAATTTCAAATGCTTTTTAGCAAAATATTAGTCTATTCGTACTTGAGCTCCAAGTTAGTCTAAGGTGGTATGGCAAACCAACCCGTGACCACATAACTTGAGCCTTTGTTAACCAGTTGGGTTTTGTGATACACAAACCAAGTCAGCGGCTACCCATGTGATGCACCGCCCAAACTATCAGCTGTCCTAAGTGTCCTTTTAGGTAAAGTGGTTTTGTAGAGTCTTTATGCTTGACTAAATCTGATCTAGTTTTCCCAAAACTATTTGTCTTATTCTTTTGGCTTCATTCCTTCCTAGGATAGTCTATTATCAGCTTTTGTCTTGTGAGTGGAATGATCCCTAAGGTCCTATCTGTCCTAGTATTTCAGACAAGCAGCTAAAGTCCAAAAGAGTCTTTGTTGATGTGGTTAACGTGTTTGCTCCTCTTAGCAGTGCACTTGGCCTATAAATAGAGAGCAAGACTTCTCTTGCTCGTTGGTTGTTGAAAATAGTCTTGTTTGTTTTCTTCCATTGAGTCTAGCATTTTGCTAACTGTTCATATATCTCTAAGTCTTACCCCGTGATTGTCAATCTTAGAGCTGAGCATCAAAACCTTTTCAAACTCATATCATTGTGTATTTGCATATCTTGAGATCTGTCTAGGTGATGCAACAACCCCGGCGAAGTTGTTTTTGAGAATTAGCTAAAGATGTTAGTTGAATTCTGCATAGAAGCTTAGATTCGTGCTATATGTAAAACACTTGAGTGATAAGAGAGCAAGTTTCAGTTGAGTGCTAGTAGTTAGACTAGGCAGTATGGCTAGGTGTTATGTCATCCTCTGAGTTGTGAGTCTTGTAAAAAGTGTCTTTACAATAGTGGAATAGTTTGTCTCTCAAGAGTTAGAGGCACACAGTTTTTCTCTCTAGTTGCAGGGTTTCTGCATATAAAAAAAAACGTACTGGTGTTATCTCTTTTACTTTCAGTACTTGCCTTTTTATTTACACAATTTAGTCTCACAGCAAACAGGATAACACAATCTTTGATATCCTTGTGTGCGGGATAGAGCAAAAAAGTTGTCAGGGCCTATTCACCTCCTCTCTAGGACCTTCACTTTTGTTTTAATAAGCAACAAGTCACAACTCACTAAAGTATTCGGTGTGGGAAAAGCATAGACCTGTATTGAGTTCTTGATGATTAATTTGTTCAAAATTGGTTACTGTTACAAGTTCAAACACTTGAAATCTGAAACTGATCGGGAGGATACAGAAAGTAGCTAGCAGTTCATATCAATAAAGACCAAACCCTATTGATCTTTCTTGTAATGTAAGAAAGCTAGTAGCGTAGAGCCAAGCTGAGGTAATTACCTAGCATGATTTGGAGTTCTAGTCGCTGTAATACCAAACCTGTGTAGAATGAACCAAACTAGCTAGCTAGGTTATACTATTGCATAGGAATACATAGCTCACTGCACATATTAGATCGATGAAAGTATGTATTGCTAAAAATATATACATTCTGCAGGCTGCTATGTATAGGAAAATAATTGTGTGTCAATCATATATATATGACAGTATGTGTGTGTTGTGTTTGGACTGAGTATAATGTGATGTCGATCAGATTTGTTGTTATCTTTACAACAAACACGCTTTGTTGCTTCCTGTTATATAACCAATCATGTTAATTGGGCAGTACACGCCGTTAATTACGCCTAATCATCACAATAATCCTCTCACTGTCAACAACTTATCGTCATCAAGTAAGCCCTCATCAGATATGTCCTTATTATCCAACTCCAATGTCATGCACAAGGCCCCCAAGTTTAACATATCATGTATTTTAATCAACATGAGGATGTATTTTAATCAGGTCTAGCTGGCTATATATCTAATTAAGCACACCAGTTTGGCAAGGTTTTGATGTCATGCTGGTTGCTGCACAGTCTTGGACTTTGCCATTCCAGTGCTTATCATTTCGAAGTCCCTTTCCTAAGATTTAAATATACTTGGAGCCTGATTAAGAATGACTCAAGATTATATAAATGTTTGAAGGTAGGTGATGAACTTCTAATTTCATTCTAGCCCATTGTTTGGTTCTGTATCTGTTGTTTGACCAGTATAGAACCAGTAAAGGGCTATTTGAACTTTCATGGGCTGGTTTTATCTTTTACTAATCACATAAACTGTTTTCATGAGCTGATGTTTAGTCACTATCCCGATTGAGGCGGGCTAGTGATCATCGAATAAGCACTACTTTGAGCGAGTTGTTCAATACATTGTCTACACTAGCCTGCCTCATTCGCCTCCTCTAGTTTCGGCTCCAGCGTCAAGAATTCTAGTTGTTCTCTACTATATTAGAAGCATTATTACTACTTCTGATCACCAACTTTTGTAGCAGATAAACAGTTGAGATATCTTACTATATATACCTCTTGCCGACTATGATTGGGGCTAATTAGGACTAGAACCTCCGCTTTTAGTTAGCATAACCTCCAAGGTAAAATGGGAGGCATCAAGTACTCAGCAAGAATTAAACACCAAACTAGCACTATTCCAATACTGATATACACATAAGAGAATCTACAGTAACTTTGTAAAGTCAAATTTAGCTGCACTTAACAAAATCTGCAGACTTTTCCTGTAGTGTCTGTCCTCAAAGCTTATTGGGTTTGGAGGAACAAGAACCACAAAGGGGATTGCACTGTTCCATAGTTAAGCAGACATCATATGACAACCAAGTAAAATATATAAAAGGAGGCGATCGATAAGAGGTTCTGAGAGTCCAAGTAAAAGCTCAAAATGCCGCCCTCCTCAATCCACAAGAAGCAAACTTTTGGTGTGCAGTTTTGTATAGTAGTAACATATGAATATTTTGTTCAGTCAAGCACGTTTCATATTCTATCAGCATCTTGGTTTAAACCATCTAGAAAGAAAGAACGAACTTTGAAACGTTGAATACGTACCCCATTTTCCTTTGAAAGAAGTTGACAACTCATTTCTCTATACCTCTTGTTTTGTGCATATTAGGCTCTGTAGCCCTATAGGTGTAGGATATGTATGATATTAATTCCGTAAACAAGTGAAATTCTAAGGGAATGTTCAAAGTAGGAACAAATTTCTCAATTTCATTGAAGCACCCTCCTTAGTAACTCAAAACTCTAGCCATTTTTGTACCCTGCTCTTTCGGTCATAACTTGAGGTGAGGGTTCGAGCTTCGACCTTAAACACTCTTAATCATTAGAAGTTTAGAACTACCACTGTCTAATTGTGTTGATTTTATTGCAACAAAATGAGAAGCCAAGCTAGGTCCATCATCTATATACCCACCAAACCCAATTAAACTTGGGGTCAAAAATTTCAAAAGATGATCAAATCTATCTCATTACCTGTTTGAACAATAGCTGTTCAAGACTTGGGTTCTTGCCAACTTAAAGAAACAGCTTCCCTCTAATTATAACCATGATGAATTTGTATAACCAGATCATGTTTTTTCCACAGAAGTCATCTTTCATAAAATCATAAATATATCTGTAAACTTGGACTCTTCCATGTCCCGGCCCATTCCTTCATTGTATATTACCGCATGCGTTTTTGCAATGTTTAGCGTTTACATCAAGTCCAAGACATGCACTTCATACATTTCTTATTTTCCAAATGACAGCTCTGCATCTTTCTAGCTATCTTGTACAATTTCGTTATCATTTCCATGTTTACAAATAACAAAAACAAGAAGCAAGACACTAAAATAAGACCATTAAAGTTCAAAAATATATCATGGAAAAAAAAAATCGCTACTCAAGTAATAATTCAATCTTATCGAAGTGATATGTAACTCGCTTTCAGTACATAGCAATGGATGTGATCTTTTCTGTTCGAAGATCTGAGTTGAGTTGAAATTATTGCAGTCCCATCATTTGATGAATTGTTATTGTCAAAATTTAACAGTTTTGAAATGATGAATGAGTTTACATTGACCAAGAATTTATGCAAGTCCGGTTGTGTTGTTCACTTCCAAGGGTTGATTTTGTGGTTAATAGGTGAACTTGATATATTCTTTTTTTCCAAAGGACTAATGGATTTGGAAGCTCAGTGGAAGCAGCTACATGCATAGTTTGAGACTTTTGGTCCACCCAAGTCACCTTTCTTGAAATAGTTTTTTGGATACAATAGTAATTTAAAAAATAGGGGTCTCTAATCATCTATATATATAGCACCCTAGTTCAAGATTTGGATTAGTTGGTGATACACAAGTCTGGTTTGGCATAGTTTGCTTCAAACTATACTCCAAGAGCAAAGAGAGAGCTAGCTGCTATGTCTACTAACACTAAAAGCTTCAGCAGCAGTTCCAGTGAAGATGACAATGAACTTAGGAGAGGGCCATGGACTCTTGAAGAAGACACTCTTCTGATTCAATACATAACTCGTCATGGTGAAGGCCGATGGAATCTGCTAGCAAATCGTGCAGGTAATTACAACCATTTTGCAAGCAGATCATGATTAGTAATCTAGTAGTTCATCATAGTGCATTTATTCTCCTAGCTAGTAGTATTAGTAGTACTGGTCCTCTTGCTCAACTTTAATCATTCATTTTTTGGGTTTCAGGATTGAGAAGAACTGGGAAGAGTTGCAGATTGAGATGGTTAAACTATCTGAAACCAGATGTTAAGCGTGGAAATCTTACTCCAGAAGAACAGCTCATGATTCTTGACCTTCACTCCAAGTGGGGAAATAGGTGTGTGCTTAGTTCAGCTCATCTAAAACTCCAGCTCTTCAACTTATGCTTAATCTAGTTGAAAATACTTAAACTTTCATTTATCTTGTGATTCTAGGTGGTCGAAAATTGCGCAATACTTACCTGGAAGAACAGACAATGAAATCAAGAACTACTGGAGAACTAGAGTGCAGAAACAAGCAAGACATCTTAAGATTGATACCAACAGCACAGAGTTTCAGAATATCATTAGGTGCTTTTGGATGCCTAGATTGCTGCAGAAGATAGGAGACCAAAACCAATTAGCTTCTTCTCATCAGCATTCAATAACAGCACCATCACCACAACTGCAATTTACCGAGCAAGGAGCTGTTAACATGAGCGGATATGAACACAATTTGGATATTGAGAAGCAGAACACAGAATGCATCTTGCCATCAGAGTTACCAACGGAGACGCCAAACACTTCTCAATTTTCAGAATATCACACTTCTAGTCCTTTTGGTGGAGCCATGGTGCACAATGATCACAATGTATACACCAATGGCTATGACATGGAAGTCTCCAACTTTGGGAATTCTGCTGCTGCTGAAAGTTACTATGTGCCAGAAAGTGAAAGCAACTGGCTTGAAACTGATTTTTCATGTAGCATGTGGAACATGGATGAATTATTGCAAAGGTGTTAGCATGAATAGTCCCCTCCGCCGAGTACATTTGGTATACATAATTATATTCTACAAGATCACGGGCCTCTCCAACCAAACCAATTAGTTTTTTTTTTGGATCGGCCGCTCTATATCTGGATTGAGGGACTTATTTTCAGACAACCCTTGCTGAACTGATCAATATGTTCTTTAAGATAGATTAGTATCTAGATCATTTATTAAGTGAACAGTACTTGTTGATTTTCGACAACCTAACTGAAGAACAGTGCAAGTTGTTGGTTTAAACTTTCCATCAATATTAATGTGCATCTTTTTCTTGGACTAAATCTCGGATCCCCTCTGTGTTCATCCCCATTTTTTTCTTTCTGGTGATGCTCACTAATCCTAAGGAACTTTTGAGATGTAAAATGCAAGAAGTTTCTGATACATGCTTTGATTATGTCACAGCCTTATAAGATGTTCCATGTTTTTCAGCAGCCAATTTTCTTCTTCCCCATTTTAGTGGGGTGGTGGAGAAGTTTTTGACTGAACTAGTCAATTTTAGGAAGCAAGAGATCTTACTGTAGTAGTCTTGTGGATCAATGGATTCCACCAACTATATGAAAAGACATAAAATGGACTGCAATTGGATTTTCTAAAATGGAAAACAAACAGTGCTATATATCTTTCAGAAATGCATACATTCAATCTGGATCTACCTACAACTTAGTTGTCAGCCACATTACATCAGTATGAAACTTTCATATTACGTATGCAGAGACGTATATATAAAGACTTCAAAACCAACATGTGTGTAATAGGAGAGGTTGCTATAGATTTTGATAAAGACTAATCAGTTATCTCTGCAAAAGCTTCTTTTATATCTCTATCCTGAGCTACATTCATGAATCATGATAATATGACATATATTTGGCAAAGAAAAATAGAGAAGATCAGTTTGTATAAAACTCTGTACTGTCGCCGGTATGGCCGGTTGTCGTTTTACACATTTGTCAATAATGAAAATTCATTTGAAGACTTCAATAACTGACTAATATTGTCAATGGAAGTCAGGGTGAGAGCCACAGGCCCTCAGCCAACAAAGATTGAACTAGCTACCTCAGAACTTATCAGCATATTGGAGAAGGGTGTGTAGCTAGCTGGGCATGAGAAATTGAGAATTGTCATGATCACTAGCAAGAAAGATGGTCTGAATTGAATTTCAACTTGACTGGTCAGAGGCTCTCCATCACCTTGTAGAACTCCGTAGTGTGGGTTGGTTGACTATTCTCATCACAGGCATTGGAGATCAGATACCTTAAGTCCTTAACATATGGTGATTGTTCTTGCCTTGTTTGGTGGTTTTAGGGAAGTTGCCAATGCTTTTCACTAGTCCCCAAAACACATATGAACTGCATTGCATACCTGCCGTTACTTAAAATGAGAAGAAACGTGCCATCAAATATGAGAAGAAACGTACGTCGTTCTTACAAAACTAAATTGAATGGTTTAACAAGACACTTTAAGTGGAGCGGTCATCACATGAATGTGTTGTGCTAATTATGCGCATCACTAATATCCAAAATGTCACAAGTTCACAACCAAATACAATGACATACCCACGCCAATCCCCTGCAGTCATGCAATGGTGGAGCTAGAGCGAGACAATTGTTTCACATAACACGTCCGACTCACCAATCAAGCAACTAGACGTGTCACGAAGATTGCCTGCCAAAACAATTTGTGGGTCAGCAAGAAAATATCGTTTCATACACTTATTTTGTTTGGGCTTATAGTTTCTATCCATCGGGTTGTTCACCAGGCCTTAGGCTTAGTGCTGGGCCTCCTCTCTTGTGCACTCGTCAGATTTTGGGTTTTTACTTTATGTTGAGCCTAGAAGTACCCGGTCAATCTGAGCCGTCCAATCTACAAATAAACCATCCCCATCCTCCCTATAAATCCCTTCACTCTGAAACCTAGGGTTTTTCTCTCTTGTCTGCAGAGTGTGTGCCGAAGCCAAAGGTCGAAGCTTTCACTCACTCTGAGCGGCAGATCTCTCTTTCAGGTAAAACCCTAATCCCATTTCGTCTTCTCAATCCAATCTCTAAACTCTGTTCTCTATTACTAAGCAAAGTTATGAGCTTTTCTTTTCAATTCCTTTCCAGAGCTATCATCTTATATCCCATATGGCTAATTTGATTGCTTTGTAGCTTATGATGGTGACCCAAGTTATTTGATTGCTGTGTTGTTAGGAGAAAATTTGAGAAATCGATTATATTACATCTATGAAATTTATTTCAAATTAAGCCTTGATTGACTGATTGGAAAAACCGATGAGTTCTTAAACTAATTGTAGCATTTGTTGCTGTTTTCATCTCTTCTGAATTTAGATATCTTTTTGATGTTTGATGTTTATCGAATTTCACTAGATGTGTTGGTTCTATTCGCATTTTGGGTTCGGTGACATTGGTGTTTGGAGCAGTTTTTTTGTCTGCGTTCATGAATTATATCAATTCTGTTTAGCCGTGAATGCTAATATATTTCATGCTTTTCTGGGCAGGCTTTTTCAACATGTTCACTGCAAGGAAGAAGATCCACAAGGATAAGGATGCTGAACCTTCCGAGTTTGAGGAGTCTGTTGCACAGGTAAGCCCTGCATTTTGTCTTTTTAATGATTATTTCTCTTGGTAATGATTTCTTTTACTTATGACTTATGTGTGCAGGCGTTCTTTGATCTGGAGAATACCAACCAAGAGCTGAAAAGTGACTTGAAGGACTTGTACATCAACTCTGCAGCGTAAGGCTGGTTTATTGGATGTATATGTATTGGCTTATTAGATTGTCTTGTGTTGTATGATTAATACTCGTTCGTTCTGATGCAGTCTTGTTGATGTTGCTGGAAATCGGAAGGCTGTTGTTATCCATGTTCCTTTTAGATTGAGGAAGGCTTACCGCAAGATCCATGTTAGGCTTGTCAGGGAGCTTGAGAAGAAGTTCAGTGGAAAGGTGATTACTGTTTTCTTTTCTCATCATGTAGGCATTACATATTGATATTGTGCATACGCACTTTTGCTTATTAGTTTTGAGCTGCTATTATTGGTTTTCTTGTCATTATTTATCACAAGTGACATATATGCAAAATTTGCTGATGTATCTGGTACTTTGTTTTTGTGTGGCAGGATGTTATTCTGATTGCCACCCGTAGGATTGTGAGGCCTCCCAAAAAAGGCTCTGCTGCTCAACGTCCACGCACTCGCACCCTGACTTCTGTTCATGAGGCAGTATTGGAGGATGTTGTTTTGCCTGCTGAAATTGTTGGCAAGCGCATCAGATATCGCCTTGATGGTTCCAAGGTCATGAAGGTAAACTGTAATGACTTACTGAAGCACAAAATATTGTACTGTGGTAGTAGACACACTGAGAGAAATTATTGAGATTGGTCTTTCAAAAAAGCAGAAACACATTGAACTAGTTCTGAAGATTGCCTGCCTGGTTAGATGGAAGTTTGAACTGATTTCTAAGAGAAGTGCATGTATGAGCAAGTATTATGTTTCTGTCTGATTACTTTCATACTTATTGCTATCTTTCTCTTTTGTTGAGTAGGTTTTCCTCGACCCGAAAGAGCGCAACAACACCGAGTATAAGCTGGAGAGCTTTTCTGCAGTTTACCGAAAGCTTTCTGGAAAAGATGTTGTTTTCGAATATCCCATCACTGAGGCCTAGAAATATCCCATCGCTGAGGCCTAGAAATATTGTGCAATGGCACTTTCTAAATACTGTTCTGCCATTTTCTGTCTCCGAAGAACTGCTTTTTGGCAGTCAAGACAATTTAAATTTTTGATGTTGAGGGCACGGTCTAGAATAGTCTTTTCATGAATTTTGTTCTCTTCATTGTTAGATTATTTATCTTTAAATATGGTTATTTTAATGTAGGATTTTAAGCTTTGAGATTGAGAATTTGAGGTTTTGATTCCATGATTTCTCATGTTCACTCTAACAAACAAGCATAGGAAGGTTAATTCTCAGTCTTTTTCCAACTTATTCTCTTGTTTAACCTCTATTAGGAACAGTCAAGGTAGAATTCTAACAGTATGAGAACGATCTGTTTTGGAATTCAATCATCTCACCGTCCATGCTATAAAATGTGTGAGCTCAACATTCATACAGTAAAATGTTACACAATAAATCAATCGAGGATGATAGTATTGCAAAATGGTGTATGTGGTCATCAATCTGTCAATTTGATAGAGGATGATAGTATTGAAAAATGGTGTATGTGGTCTGCAGTAGGGTAAGAACCAGAAGGATGAAGGCTGCAACCAAAGATATAATTTTCCATGGATTACATAAATAATCACGCTTCAATTTCTCCAGCCACTTGTTCCAGGTAATTTTGTGATACCTATTCACTTCAGCACAGAGTCTACCATAGTAGAAATGCTTGAGAACAGTGTCATTGTAAAGCTTGCTGAAAAATTGGGAAGCATCTTCAGAGTTCAACCAATTAACCATTATTCCTTTGTCACAAAGGAAATCCATGTCCTTGCTGGAGCTGATGAGGTAATTCATCAACAGGGCATAAGATGTGATCTTATGTGAGCGGCCATGATAACATTGTTCAAAGGCAATGAGGTTCCGGAACAATGGTTCAGTCAGCTCTCCGATTGCTAGTTGCGGAATCATGAAAGTGCCATCTCTGAAATCTATGCTCATTATGCTTTCAGCAGCACCCCTTGTTCTAAATTCAATGCCAGCCTCTGAGAGAATCTTCGCAGGAAGCAGTTTCGACTCTGATGTAATGTGACTAGACCAAAAGATTTTGGTTGGGACAACTATTGCAGTTCTGATTAGATCAAGTATGTGTAAGATATTGTATTTAGAATTTTGCTCGGAATAATACTTAAAATTGCTGGCCAGTGATGCTTCTAAGCTGAAAAAGTTGAGCACTAGTATGGCGAGGCAAGGGTAGGGAGAATTGTGCGCGGTAAGATTACAAAAACACTCGAGAACAAACCAAGGTATCTGATTTTCTAGTAGCAAAAGATCATGGCATAAATATTGGAGCATGCAATCCATGTTCAGTATAGGGTCATTGCCGGTATCTGTTTCTTGAACACTTCCTGTAACAGAAAGCTTAAAATCCGGAAAGCAAAGCTTACGAAATAGTTCTATGAGAAAACATGCATCAAGTATCATCATTTCTATGAACTCATTCCGGCTAATATGATCAAGTGGTTGTGCATAAAATCTACGTGCACGTTTTTCAAATTGGACAACATTATCAATGCCTTGGATCAAAGTTTTCAAACTTATATTCAGACGCGAGAGAAGGTTCTGTAAATACCACTGTTTCACCTCTTCCATAAGCTGAAATTGTTTTCCACCTCGGTGAAAAGGTCCTATTGAAACAACATCAGGTTGATAGGCCTCTGGTTTATGTCTCCTCAGCACCTCAGGAACTCTGAAGATGCAGCATTTAGCAGACAAGGGTGAATCACTGCGTAGCTTGGTGCTCATGGACTTCTCCAATGCTTCAACAATTTCTGTGCTCTTGTTGTCATCTTTTACTATAATCAAACTATCATGCTCATCACTACGTCTTTCTATGTGGTTTTCCATGACTATAATTCCTTAGTAAGCTTCAATGTCCTTGTTAGTATTTATATGACAAACTGCAGAAAGTTCTCACTCTTTTTATCCGCTGATGAAGTTGATGTTTTGTCCTTGTTAGTATTTACAAGACAACTGTGCAGAAAGTTCTCACTCTTTTTATCCGCTGATGAAGTTGATGTTTTGTTCTCACTCTTTTCATCTTTTACCACAATCAAATTATCATGCTCATCACTACGTCTTTCTATGTGGTTTTCCATGACTATAATTCCTTAGTAAACATGAATGTCCTTGTTAGTATTTATAAGACAGACTGTGCAGAAATTTCTCACTCTTTTTATCCACTGATGAAGTTCTCAACCATTTGTCCAACTCTGGTAGCCTTGTAGGCAACGAACAGGTGCTTGCAGCCAAAGAAAGATTTGGCTCATTGCGAAGTTGCAAACAAAGTAATAGAAATATTAGCTACTTACATGGCATTGGCCTTGTATAATTAAGCCTATGACGAGGGTTTCATAGAATTGTCCATCTTCCTCTTGTTCCTTGGTATAGCTAGTCCTGATTCCAGCATACATATATCGCTTACAATGTGTAGGTGATCAAATTTGCATGCACTTGTTTTTGTGTGATCCAGTCACTCCCAGCTCATTTTTTAGGAACAGACTGTAGTGAAGCACTGATGCATGGAACTAACACAAGTGAGAAATGGTTTCTGAGCTGAATATTCAACAAAAATGGAAAGGAGATGGGAAATGACTTCTGAAAGCTCAAGTTAGAAGCATCTCAGACGATGACAACCTAGCTACGAATAATAAAGGAACTTCACTACTCATGCAAATCCATCTTTTATTTGAAATATCAAAATACATTGAATACATTGACAAGGAAATGAATACTACAGAGAAAACTAGTTTAACAATCATCACTGGCGAGGAGAATAGTATTGCTGAATGGTATATGTGGTCTGCAATAAGGTCAGAACCAGAAAGATGGAGGCTGCAACCAAAGAAGTGATTGCCCATGGGTTGGAGAAGTAATCTCGCTTCAACTTTTCTACCCACCTGTTCCATGAAACATTATAATGTTTCTTCACTTCATCACACAGTCCAGTGAAGTAGAAATTGTGGAGTTTCGTATCATTGAGAAGCTTGTTGAAGAACATGGGATCATAGTGCCGGATTATATCTTTCCTACAAAGAAGATCCATATCTTTGCTGGAAGTGATGAGGCTGTTCATTATACTAACATAAGATGTTACTTTCGGAGAGCGACCCTGACAACATTGCTCAAAGGCAATGAGGTTCCTCAACAATGGTTCCGTGGACTCTATAATGGACAGTTGTGGAATAGCAAAAACACCGTCTTTGAAATCCATGTCCATTATGCCACAATCAGTGCTCTTTATGAATTTAATACCTGCCTTTGAGAGAAGAGTTGCAGGAGGCAATATTAACTCTGAGCTGGTGATTAGCTCACGGTTTTTGAATCCAAAAGTTGTTGCAGATCTTACCAGATCAAGTATGTGCAAAATTTCATCACCATCATCATCATTACTGTGACAAAGATAGAACTCCATATTACATGCCAGTGATCGTTGTAATGAGCTGAAGGCAACAAGCACAATTGCATTGAGAGAACAGCTGAGGTGTTTTTCCAAGGTAAGACCAAATAAACACTCAAGAACAAACCAAGGTAACTGATTTTCTAGTAGCATAAGGTCTTGAAAAATATATTGGAGCATGCAATCCATGTTGAATATAGGGTCCTTGTCAATATTTAGTTCTTCAGCTGGAACTAGATCTTTCTTAAAGACCTGCCAATATGACCAATAGAAATGTTTCCGAAATAGTTCTATTAGGAAGCAACCATCAATCACCATCATTTCTATGAATTCATCGTGGTTAAGGTCAAGTGGTTCTGCATAACATTCACGAGCACGTTTCTCAAACTCAGAGATATTATTAATGCCTTGGATCAATGTTTTCAAACTCATGTTCAGGAGTGAGAGAAGGTTATGTAAATACCATTGCTTCACATCTTGAATGGGTTGAAATTGTTCACCTCTTTGGTGGAAGGGACCGATTGAGACAACATGAGGTCTATATGCCTCAGGTTTATGCCTCTGAAGCACTTTGGGGACTCTGAAAATGCACCACTTCGCAGACCATAGTGAATCATTGCGAAGCTTTGCTGTCGTGTTCAATGCCTCAACAATAGCTTTGCACTCATAATCTTCTGTAACACTATCCAAAGTTTCAATCTCTGAACAGGTGCTTTTTATATCATTTGCCATGACTATGAATATAATTATTTCCTGAAACTCTGAAACAAGTTGCAGAGGCATGGAATCAATTAACTAAAAGAAATTACTTGATAATCCTATAAGAAAGCAAGTTACATACAACCAAAGCATGTGCAAACATTTAAGAAACAAATAAGAACTTACTTCAGCAAGCTCAAACAGTCTGGTAGTGCAAGCACTGATCTGGCTACTAAGCTTGATTAGCTTTTTTTGTAGCAGTCATTTGAAATGGAAACTAATACATGTAGAGAAATTTGTTCATCTTCATACTTTTTCATAGATTTTTATGCAGGAACTACTACAAGGGCGCAAAAGACAGAGACCAAGACTTGAGTCACAATTGCTTGTTATTTTCATCTGACTAATGTCTGTCTGTATAATTGAGAGACGAAGACCTTGTTTCTACTTTTTGTGCAAAAGACAGAAACTTTGTTGTACAATCATAAGAGTCAAGTCTGTTTCTACTATTCATTTACCTCTCCACTGTCCAAATGAATTGAACTGAACTTTCACTCATGTACATACCAAATTGGAATAACCTCGTGCACCCCAATCGAATGATAGTCATGACCAGAAAAAAGAAAAAGAAAACCCCAAATTATTTCTTCATTGTTTTTTTTTTACCTGCTCTGATAATGTACAAAAGGGATGATCATTTAGAAGTTTGAACTTTGAAGCCAATTTCAAATTTCAAAAGCAGAGTCCAAATCATAAGGTCGTGTTTACTTGATCAGGATGGAGTGGGATTGTTAAATTTCTAATAGTAAACAGACTCATAACTCATGGTTGTTGAAGTTCAAATTTGAAAAACAGAAAAGAAAGAAAAAAACTTCATTAGGACTTGGCACAGAAGATTATGGGATACTCGAGCACGCCCAATAAACAAAATTTGTTGTCATAAATGAGATATGTGAGCTCCATAATGTTGAAAAAAATGATTTTACAGGAGTTGAGATGATCAGAAAATCTCCTTGATAAAAATGAGAAGGTACTCCAGAGATGGTATGTCAAAGCCACATACAAATTGGTATCAGGTCATTACAGCGATTGAATCTTGTTCAGCACATTATTGTATCCTGCACTGACGCAGCAATAATTATTGACTAATCCACTGTAGGAATTTCATGAAATTATATGCAAGAAATTATATCACATTAAGATACAAAAGATAGAAACACAGATAAGGGAACCAATATTAAGTGGTTGATGACTAAGCAAATCACTCGCAACCAAACGGCAACTATGAGATGGATGGAAACTTCACAAATATATGACATTACAAATTCTGATTTGGAACTTCAGAGTATTGTGATGGTCACATAACAGAAGTGTACATGTGCTGTTTAGAATGACAGTGAAAGAAGGAAAGAATTATAACCCTGAACATACCTCAAGCCAAAATCACAAGACCAAGGTACATGGCTCCACAGAGAAACAAGAAAGATATTAAGCCCCTATAAGTCAAGCTTAAATAATTAGAAAATTGTAAAAGATGCAATGCTGCTTGTTACTGCAACTAAAAGTAAATACAGAAGAAGAAAGGAGTTCCTCATGCAGCAATCTCATTAACAATATGAAGCTCACCATATGACACCCCATCCACAACCAGTACAGCAAGGACACTCTTCTGCAAACTTCTCAGCATCACTAGAATGAACTCTACGGGATATCAGATCATCATAGATATCTGTAACATTACATGAAAAGTGTAAGGCATAGAGTCAACTTGAGAATCATCTAATTCATTTCTTTACGGATTTATACCATAAACCGAAAATAAGCTGTTCATTACACCTGCAATTAGACAAAATAATGATCATTATATTTCAAAAGAAAGAAAAGTAATTATAGAGGGTAAACAAGAACTCTTGCAGTTACCTATAAACAGAATAATATACCGAAGTATACGAACTTTTGTTGTTTCTTGCAGAGCCCAAATTAAACCAAGGAAAAGAATGAATCCTGGTGGTAAATATGTACACAAACAATATAAATACCATATTGCATCCAGTGCTAGAGGTCATAAGAGATGTTTTATTGCAATGTGGTATGCATACCTATACAAAGTCCTCGAAGTGTCCACTGTACATTATCAAGCAGGGAACACAAACAGAAAAGGAGAAGGAGTTTAAATAGCAATAGAAGCAAGCTTTGAATTAAGGCAAATAATGGAATTAGCTCAGGAATGTAGGATTCCATGCTGTCATCAATCAGTTTACATGATATATTGATGCATTCAATTTGCAAGAAATACAGTTTAAACGTGTTGATAGTCCCAAATGCTTCATAAGTGCAGTTTAAATTGAACATGCAACAGTCAGTATCAAGTAAAAGACGTTCAGTTGTCAGTAGTACTTACATTTTTAGCTATAAAGAGTGTAATAAATAGAGCAGCTAGAAAACATCCAGCGGCTATCCGTGCTGTAAGGATATTTGTAGATGCAAGAATCAAGAGCATCCCCCAAAAGGATGAACCTAGATCTGGTATGGCACATAAACAAAGAGATGAGAAAGATCAGAATTGATGAGACTTATTGGGATCCAGACTGAGTGACGGATCAAATTTAACCCAAAATTTCTAAATCACATGAAAGTTAGGCATTATGCTTGATCACATAAAGAATTGTCACATCCAATGGAGAAGTACCATAGATGCCACATGCCATTAACTCAAAACACAAATATTGGAAAGGAGAAAGTGAACTTACATCCAGCTGGCAGAATTAGCCAGTATACACCACCACGGGTTTGTGTGGTTCCACCTTCATCTGCATGAACTTGAATCCCTTCCACCTGCAAACTAACCTATATCATTACCTGCCTTCACTACATGTAAGTTATTCTAACTTTAACCAATTAGGAAGCCACTAATAGCTGAGAGTTCCACCTCCCCAAAATGTTCAAGTCAAGATGACTCTCCCCTTCATTACAGGGAGATTTCAGGATCTAGGGCTCCTAAAGCATTTAATTTCAATGTGAATACTGCATACTATAAAACTTGTAATTCAAAGTGTGAAAGAATATAGCTTCTTACATGACCACATGTTAGTTTACAAGCGATGGCATGGCTAGCCTCATGAAGAAACACAGTTACAAGCTTAAACGGTCTCAGCAGTATTGTCCTCCAAAGCTACAAGAATAAAAAAAACAATAACCTCCATCACTAAACAGCACAATGTATCCATCTCACTATTCTGCTTTGAGAAAATGCACAACTCATAAATCACCAAGGAAGCAATGCCAAAGATCCCGAGTCCCAAAATTTGCCAAGAACTAGAAATTAGCCTCCATAATTCAAAAGTGCTCCGCATCATAAATTTCTAAACTTTGAAAAGCTCTTGAAGAACAAAGCTGAACCCAGATCAAGCCAACAACCCAACTTCTCAAACACATCAAAACAAAAGCAAAACACACTCATCTACATCTCTACCCAAATTCAATCCAACAGAAAAACACCATTCTTATCTAATAGAGATAACAGAGAGAATGAGAGATTGACAAGCAGTTACCGCAAGTATAACAACGGTGCAGACAGAAACAGTAATGAGAAACACCACTTGCTCATGGTTACAGCAATTCTTGAGTCCCCAATTCGGCTCCATCAGAAACCCACTTTACACTTTACACACAACAAAACATTCACAAAGCAAATTTTGGGTAAGTTCTAATGAATTTGAATTCAAAACTTGGAGTTCAGTCCAGAAAAATTTGAACTTTTAGAAGGTCAGAACCAACAAGAAAGAACCTTTAACTTTGTTATTTACCACATAAAGAATTAAATTCTCGAACTTTGTTGAACCAATCAGGACATTGGTCCATACTCTATGACTTTAAAGACTTCTGTCTCAGCGGGATACACGGTTTCCCATATTAACCCCTCTCAGATCCCGTCATTTTAAAATTTAGTCTTCTACTTAGAACATAGTCGGTTAATTTTCAATTGTTTTTCTTTTGTCATTCAGGTTAATACCAAATATCTTAATACACACCTCTAATTTTTAGATATATTTTTAATACAATTTCCCCCTTTTGATAATAATGAAAAAAAGTTCAATAAACAAAACAAAAAAAAAAATACAAAATAACAAAAACTTTCACCCCCACATTAAATTAATATCAAGCTAGACAAGCACTACTAGAAAAAAACACTTAGGACGGAATTATTTCGTCTTTTAAGTGACAGATTTCGTCTTCTGAGTACTTAGGAGACAGAAAATCCGTCGCCTAACTGTCGTGAGGTAGACACTTAGGCGACGGAATATTTTCCTCTCCTAAGCACTTAGGCGACGGATTTTATTTTATAATAAAAAAAATTATCCACTTAAGAGACGGAATAGTTGAATTCCGTCGCTAATGGCTGAAAAAAATAAAAAAAATAAAATTCATTGCCCCCTAGTAAACCCAGTGGAAGTTTACTGCCTCCCTAAACTTCCACTGAGGGTCAATAAACTTCAATACAGTAACTCCCTTTCAATTTCATCCCAATTACACACAACAGATACCCATTATTACCCTAATAAACAAATTCATTGCCCCCTAGTAAACCCAGTGAAAGTTTACTGCCCCCCAGTAAACTTCTACTGGGGGTCAGTAAACTTCAATACAGTATCTCCCTTTCAATTTCATGTCAATTATACACAACAGATACCCATTATTACCCAAATAAACAAATCAATTTCCCCCTAGTAAACCCAGTGGAAGTTTACTGCCCCCCAGTAAACCCAGTAAACTTCCACTGGGGGTCAGTAAACTTCAATACAGTATCTCCATTTCAATTTCATGCCAAGTATACATAACAGATACTCATTATTACCCTAATAAACAAATTCATTGCCCCGTAGTAAACCCAGTGGAAGTTTACTGCCTCCCAGTAAACTTCTACTGGGGGTCAGTAAACTTCAATACAGTATCTCCCTTTCAATTTCATGTCAATTATACATAACAGATACCTATCATTACCCTAATAAAAAATTCATTGTCCCTTAGTAAACCCAGTGGAAGTTTACTGGGGGCAGTAAACTTCTACTAGGGGTCAGTAAACTTCAATACAATATTTCCTTTTTAATTTCATGCCAATTATACACAACAGATACTCATTATTACCCTAATAAACAAATTCATTGCCCCCTAGTAAACCCAGTGGAAGTTTACTGCCCCCACTAAACTTCTACTGGGGGTCAGTAAACTTCAATACAGTATCTCCATTTCAATTTCATGCCAAGTATACATAACAGATACCCATTATTACCCTAATAAACAAATTCATTGCCCCCTAATAAACCTAGTGGAAGTTTACTGCCCCCCAATAAACTTCTACTAGGGGACAGTAAACTTCAATACAGTATATCCCTTTCAATTTCATGCCAATTATACATAACAGATACCCATTATTACCCTAATAAACAAATTCATTGCTCCCTAGTAAACCCAGCGGAAGTTTACTGCCCCCCAGTAAACTTCAATACAGTATCTTCATTTTAATTTCATATCAATTATACACAACAGATACCCATTATTACCCTAATAAACAAATCAATTGCTCCCTAGTAACCCAGTGGAAGTTTACTGGGGGCAGTAAACTTCCACTAGGGGTCAGTAAACTTCAATACAGTATCTCATTTTCAATTTTATGTTAATTATACACAACAGATACCTATTATTACCCTAATAAACAAATTCATTGTCCCCTAGTAAACCTATTGGAAGTTTACTGCCCCCCAGTAAACTACTACACGAGGTCAGTAAACTTTAATACAGTATCTCCCTTTCAATTTCATGCCAATTATACATAACAGATACTCATTATTCCCCTAATAAACAAATTTATTACCCCCTATTAAACCCAGTGGAAGTTTACTGCCCCCCAGTAAACTTCTACTGGGGGTCAGTAAACTTCAATACAGTATCTCTATTTCAATTTAATGTCAATTATACAGAACAAATACCCATTATTACCCTAATAAACAAATTCATTACCCCCTAGTAAACCCAACGGAAGTTTACTGCCCCCTAGTGAACTTCTACTAGGGGTCAGTAAACTTCAATATAGTATCTCCCTTTCAATTTCATGTCAATTATACACAACAGATACCATTATTACCTTAATAAACAAATTCATTGCCCCCTAGCAAACCTAGTGGAAATTTACTACCCCCCAGTAAACTTCTACTGGGGGTCAGTAAACTTCAATACAGTATCTCTCTTTCAATTTCATGCCAATTATACATAACAAATACCCATTATTACCCAAATAAACAAATTCATTGCCCCCTAGTAAACCCAGTGGAAGTTTACTACCCCCTAGTAAACTTCTACTGGGGGTCAGTAAACATCTACTGAGGGTCAGTAAACTTCAATACAGTATCTCCCTTTCAATTTCATATCAATTATACATAAGAGATACTCATTATTACCCTAATAAACAAATTCATTGCCCCCTAGTAAACCCAGTGGAAGTTTACTGCCCCCACTAAACTTCTACTGGGGGTTAGTAAACTTCAATACAGTATCTCTTTTCAATTTCATGTCAATTATACACAATATATACCCATTATTACTCTAATAAACAAAACAAATTCCCCCTAGTAAACTCAATGGAAGTTTACTGCCACCTAATAACCTTCTACTGGGGGTCAGTAAACTTCAATACAGTATCTCCCTTTCAATTTCATGTTAATTATACACAACAGATACCCATTATTACCATAATAAACAAATCCATTGCCCCCTAGTAAACCCAGTGGAAGTTTACTGCCCCCCAGTAAACTTCTACTGGGGGTCAGTAAACTTCAATACAGTATCTCCTTTTCAATTTCATGTCAATTATACACAACAGATACCAATTATTACCCTAACAAAAAATTCATTGCCCTCTAGCAAACCCAGTGGAAATTTACTGCCCCCAGTAAATTTCTATTGGGGGTCAGTAAACTTCAATACAGTATCTCTCTTTCAATTTCATGTCAATTATACATAACAAATACCCATTATTACCCTAATAAACAAATTCATTGTCCCCTAGTAAACCCAGTAAAAGTTTACTGCCCCCAGTAAACTTCTACTGGGGGTCAGTAAACATCTACTGAGGGTCAGTAAACTTCAATACAGTATCTCCCTTTCAATTTCATGTCAATTATACATAAGAGATACTCATTATTACCCTAATAAACAAATTCATTGCCCCCTAGTAAACCCAGTGGAAGTTTACTGCCCCCCACTAAACTTCTACTAGGGGTTAGTAAACTTCAATACAGTATCTCCCTTTCAATTTCATGTTAATTATACACAACAGATACCCATTATTACCCTAATAAACAAATCCATTGTCCCCTAGTAAACCCAGTGGAAGTTTACTGCCCCTCAGTAAACTTCTACTGGGAGTCAGTAAACTTCAATACAGTATCTCCCTTTCAATTTCATACCAATTATACACAACAGATACTAATTATTACCCTAACAAACAAATTCATTGCCCCCTAGCAAACCCAATGGAAATTTACTGCCCCCAGTAAATTTCTATTGGTGGTCAGTAAACTTCAATACAGTATCTCCATTTCAATTTCATGCCAATTTTACATAACATATACCCATTATTACCCTAATAAACAAATTCATTGCCCCCTAATAAACCCAGTGGAAGTTTACTACGCCCCAGTAAACTTCTACTGGGGGTCAGTAAACAAATTCATTGCCCCCTAGTATCTCCTTTTTAATTTCATGTCAATTATACACAACATGTACTCATTATTACCCTAATAAACAAATTCATTGCCCCCTAGTAAACCCAGTAGAAGTTTACTGAGAAGATAAAAGAAAATCTTCATTCACTTTCCTCCAATTCGATTTTCTTACAAGTTCGATTTGATTTTAGTTGAAGAATTAGTAGTATTGATTATAGTGGTGAGAAAATAGAGTGATAGATTTAGAACATCAACTTACTTGGAATCGGTTTGGCAAAAGCAAAAACAATGATAATTAAAACTAAAATGGATGTGTATTAAATAACATGAAGAGGACATAAGAGGAAGTTTGAGAAAAAAATTTAGACAAAAAATAAAAGAGATGTGTATTAAGTATATAAGAGTGTGAATAAAATTTCTCAGTATGTAACTGGATTCCTTTCAGAAAAAGGCTCTTGGATTTAAGGATTGGAATGCTCAGAAGTATCAAGTGGGTGAATCTGTTTGATTTGTTAGTGACATTAGGATAATCATACTTATTATCAGATTCATGTTTTTAACTAGCTAGGATAACCAAGCTAATCTGAGCTTACTGATACAAGTGTTTAAAGTTAGATATTGTATGTTATGTCTAGTTAGCTTACAATTACAAGAAAATTGTTTTACTTCACAAGACTACTTTCATGAATAGAAGTTGGGTAGAAGTTGAGAACAGCCAGACATCGGTATTTGTACAGTGTCCTTAATAAAACTACTTCTCTCAGAAGCCTAAGTGACACCAGTATCCCCTACCAGCAGTAGTGGTATTGGTGAAACCCAACACCCTGGACGGCATTGAAACAGAGGTTTACATAGTGTGTTTGATGATCAAAATTCATGGCAGGACTATCTGCAACGCGACGCTTGCTTGAAGCTGAGTGCACATTGCAGCCACATTAACAAAATGTATAGTTCAAGGGTTGTTGGCCAAAATGACAAGAGCAAGGTACACAGCTACACAAAGATACACAAAAGAAAAGAAGCCCCTACAAAAAGGAAACACACATTAGATGTAGAACACTAATTTAGACCATTTCTGCTTGAATGTGATATGAGGCTCACCAAATGACACCCCAACCACAACCAGTACAGCAAGGACACTCTTCTGCAAATTTCTCAGCATCACTGGAATTGATTCTACGGGATATTGTGTCGTCGTAGATATCTGCATCGCACACATTACAATGCAAGTATGATAGGGCACCAAATCAGGAAGTAAAATTGAGGATCAGATAGCGTTTGAACTCATACCATAAACCGAAAACAAGCTGTTCATTATACCTGTGATTGATAAAAACAAAAGATTGCTTTAACCAATAATACATCAAAAGCTACTTCGGTAATCAATAACAAGTGACTTGCAATTACCAGTAAACAGAATCACTTCGCGTAGAATACGAACAACTGTGTATACTTGGAGAAACCAAGTTAGACCAAAGAGTAATAGGAAACCTGGTGGAACAATATGTAAGCGTCAAAAGGCATTCAAATTATACATATTGCATCATATGTCAGGGTTGGACTTGTGAAATGCATACCTAGACAAAGGCCTCGAAGTGTCCACTGTAAATTATCAAGCAGTACAAACACAAAAGGTAAAGAATCAGTTTAGGTTTTTCAAGAAAGCGGGGATTTCCTATACTAAAGTGTTTTATATCTGAAACACTTTAAAGGGTGCATCCTAGCCTCAAAATGTAACTGACAGCTTTTTAATACTTACATTTTTAGCTAAGAAGAGCACAATAACTAGAGCAAAAGTAAAACACCCGGCAGCTATTTGTGTAGTATTCCGTTTGTAGATGCAAGTATCAATGTCATCCCCCAGAAGGATGAACCAAGATATGGTGTACCACAAAATGGATACATGAGAAAGCTTACAATTATACCAGTACTTGTTCAGATTGATTTGAGATAAGAAATCACTCAGTAAAATGCTAAAGCATTTTTGGTCTCATTGTATTCCCCAAGTGGGGAATACAGTATATTCCCCAAGTGGAGAACACAGAGGCAAGTAACTGAAAAAAAACAAAAAATTACTAAAACATGATCAGGGATAGAATTATACATCCGGCTGGCAAAATTATCCAGTATATACCGCCACGGGTTTGTGTAACTCCACCTTCATCTGCATGGACTTGAATCCCTTCCAGCTGCAAATTAATATGTATCACTGCCGGTCTAAAGTTCAGCAAAATATATATGGTAGAGCAAGCCAACCATTCATCAATGGAGAGAGCTATGGAAGTTGCATGAAAAGAAGTTCTTACCTTCCCACATGTAAGCAAACAAGCCAAAGCATGGCTCACCTCATGGAGAAACACGGTTATAAGCTTAAATGGGGTCGTCACTACTGTCCTCCATAGCTACACAAAAATGATGATTGATTTCATTTACATGAATTGCACTGCAGACTTGAGTATTCTGTATTCAAAGTTAGTGAAATTCTTCTAGGCAATGTATGGCCTATGTTGCTTCTGCAGCATGGGAATAGATGCCTCTACTTTAGAACAATGTTGATAAAACACTAGCGGCATGCATATTTACTCAGTAACACAAGAACAGTTGTAATTAGCTCTCTCCTTTTACAGGAAGCTACTGTGACAAAATTTGACCACAGTTCCAAAGTACATTTTCATACCGCTCTCCATAATCAGTCAGAGAGAAAGAGATTACCACAAGTATAACGACCATGAACACAGCAGTAGTGATCAAAAATCTCGTGGTCGCAGCATTTCCTGAGTTCCCAATTTGGCTTCAACCCCAAATAGTCCATATCTTCTCTGCTCTTTCGAAACCCAGCACTGCAAGAACGTTTCTTTTACTTTTTGGTAATTTGATTTAAAAGCATTGCAGCCATTCTATTCCATTCATTTAAATTCAAAACAGAGAAAAAGGAACTGCATATTCATGATTTGACATTCTGAAGTGCAAGAACAATGTGTGAACTTCGTTATTCTCTTATTTATTTGTCACATATTATTGTAACATATAAAAGATTTGTGACCTTTCAAGTTTTATCGCTAAGCCAGTGAGTTTCTCCAAGGTCAATCTGATCAAATGCCTACAGAAAGTGTACGAGGAAGAAACTGGAAATCAAACATCAAACCATCGATATTTATGAGCAAGTTTTGACACCTGCAAGTTGGATTGAAGCTAATGGCAGAAGCTGCAGAAATTGTTGCCCCATACACCAGAAGAGGGTGGTGGTTTATTAGGGTAGGAGGCTCTTCTTCAACCTCCAACTCCACCCTCTCTGGTTCTGAATCTGAACAAATATTTGGCTTCTGGGATTGATTGATTTCAGATTCTAAATTGATTCTCATTATGATTGCTACATTTTGGGTTTTAGATTTATGTGGATGGCCTTAATTTGAGACTGGACCTCATAATAGTATTTTGTTTCTAAAAATATGACTAAAAAGAGCAACTATGTCATCCCTATTTCCTAGTGCAAGAAATGATCAAATTATAAAAGAATAAAATCAATCATGTTATGTTAGCATAAGGAGTCATAGCTGAGAGATTAATTTACATGACATAAATGGGGCCATCACAACACTTCTACATTACAAACGGAGGTCATTCATCAGAAGATCTACCTACCTTCATCAATAGAAGAAATAGAAATTGAATTTCTGGAGTACTCCTCAACAAAACTACTGCCCCCGGAAGCCTTGGTACCACCAGTGAATCCACTGCTACCATTGGTATTGTTGGTTAGCGCCGAAGTAGAGGTAGTAGTCCACCGTCCTCCTCGGCCTATAATACCAGGTTTACCTGGTCTGGGGAGGGTAAATGAATCGCTAGAAAACATGAGATGAACAGAGTTCATGTCAGGCCTATTGGCATGACTTGCCTGACAACATGAAAGCCCTAGCTGAATGCACATTGCTGCCTCATCACGATTGTACTTGGCTAGGGATGGATCAACTAATTCCATTGCCTTACCTGCTTCATACAACATCCATGTCTGCAGAAGAGAGCAAAGAACAAAGTTCATATTGTCGTCCAACAGAAAAGACACTGATTTGAGTTTAAGTTCATCAAGTACTCATACTATAAAACGATATAAATGAACTGCATTTCAAGTCGTTACATGAAATGCAGGTGCAGATAGCCTAGTCTTGTGAATCAAGTTCGTCTTATTCTGGAACTGATTAAAATTCAAGATTCAATTCCTAAAAATTAGACTCATCAATGGTGATAATGAAGGTTGGACCAACTTAAGCTTCTTATTTATACTATCAAGGGCTACGTTAAGTTCATTTCTGCAAGAGTTGCATCAACAGTAAAATCTGTTCACAAAATTAATGCAACTTACATAGCTCAAGAGGTCTGTCTTTTCTCTTTCAAGCAGCCGATCATGCGTCCTCCTACCGCTGACAATCTCTAACACCAAGACTCCATAACTGAAAACATCTGTCTTCACCGACAAATATCCATGCAATGCATATTCAGGAGCCATATAACCGCTACACATAACAAAAGAATCAAGTCACATTTCAATCTTCTTCTCTCCAAACAAAGTAGCCAAACAAAACATGGAACCATACACTAAAATGTTTAAAACTTTGTAATACCATAAAAGCAAAAAATGGACTACAGAACAGAAACTACTCACTGAGTACCAGAAATCCTAAATGTATCTAGATGAGTGTCCTCCCCAGGAAACAGCCTTGCCAAGCCAAAATCCGCGATTTTCGGATTGAGCTTCTCATCCAACAATATATTACTTGCTTTAATATCCCTATGAATAATCCTCTCCGGCGCCTCCTCATGAAGGTAGAGAAGACCTCTAGCCACTCCTACTATTATCCGAAACCTCGTCATCCAATCCAGAGATGCAGATTTAGTTTGATCTGAAACAACAACAATAATGTACCACTAATTAGCACCTTCCTCCATCAACCCAATTTTAAACCAAAAAATAAATAACAATTTCTTGGCATACCAAAAATAAAGAAATCAAGGCTCTTGTTAGGGAGGTACTCATAAACCAACATCTTCTCAGGTCCTTGCACACAACACCCCAGTAACATTACCAAATTCTTATGCTGAACTCTAAGTAACAGTTTTACCTCATTGGTAAACTCCCTCACTCCTTGCCTTGAATCCAAAGAAAGCTTCTTTACAGCTACTTCCACCCCATTTGGCAGCAAACCCTGAATTTTTAACCACAAAAAGCTCACAACTTTACTGCACACACAACTCAAATTTACCATTCTGACATTGACCCTGATCGAACTGGGAAGTCACATACCTTGTAAACCGGGCCGAAGCCGCCGTGGCCGAGTTTGTTGACATCGGAGAAGAAGCCGGTGGCGATTTGCAGGGCTTGTAACTCGAAGAAGAGATCAAACGATTCCAAAACGTCGTCGTCTTCTTGTGCCTGGCAGGCTTTTCCGACAAAGCAGGCACATAAACCGGAGCAACAATCCATTGTACTGTGTCACTCAAACGACGGCGTTCTGGAGAAAAGAGGAACTGAATTTTGGTTCAAATTTGGTAAATGCGTTTATAATAATAATAATAACAAATTTCATTGGCGGGTGACTATACGTATTTATATATTTGGGAGATTAAGACATATATGGAACTTTTCAGATGGTCAACTTTTAAAGATCACTGCTTCCCTTTTACTTTTCTACATGCAAATTGTAATCTTGCGTGCCTTGTTTTGCTTCATGATAATTTCCTCTTCATATTATGCCGTGATTAAAGTGTTGTCTTGGATTTACTGATTGCAATTTGAGAAGAGGATGTTGACTTCTGTATACAGAGTCCTGCAACACGTGGTGTAGTTTCAGTGTGAAGGTGCTGCTATCTTGCTCCGGTAAAGTGGTAAAATCGATGTACGTTTATAAGAATTGCTAGTTTGATAACGAAATATATTGACTTCCAAATCCACGTAGCTTGAGCACATATGTGACTCTCTTTGAAACCATCCTTCAAACTGATGACCAATATAATACGTCTTGTTGTTCAAGTTATCAATACATTGACCACAAAGCTATTGACCAATTGTCGTCCATCGTGTTTTATATTAAGCGATTGTGTTTTAGTCCACCAACGTGGGTTGGTTCAATTGGTATAGTCGTGCTTGTGGTTAAGCCTCTATTGAAATATGATCATTTTTGTCAGCAGTTTTACGCTGAATCACGTATAATGTAAATTTTATGTGAAAATTCATACTTGAAGGATGTGGTGACAAAATTATGGTAGTTTTATAGTGTTAACATTGTCAGTATGTCGTAGCGCTGACTGGCAGCGGTGTAGGATACCCTTCATCTGGCCAAAAATAAGCATGTGAGAAATTTTAATTACTTCTATCTCAACTCATACCATATCTGTACTTAAAAATTTTCAGACGCAATTTCATTTACAACAAATACGGGTTAACTAGTTCAACCCGGCCCAAATAATACGGGCCTTGTTCTTCTTCCACGAGCCCATGAGCAATCATCGCGGGTGTGAATGTGACAGGCCCTCAGGGACCCTTCTCTTCCAGTTTTACCCCCGTCAGATTGCCACAATTACCTCCTCGTTCTCAGCGCACCTTCGCCTACCCTCACTTTTCTCTGATCACACAAAAGCTGCCGTCGAGGACCGACCTCACCTAAGCAGCTCCGTCTCCTTCTCCGGCGTACCCGTATCTCACCCGATCCCGGAGCATGGCGCTCGTCTAGAAAAGGCCAAAAGATGAGGTCGTCTTGCTCGGACAGAATAGACATTGCCGCCAACGCTCAGCGGCTCGATGTAGACCACCGGATTTCGCTGCGCATCTACTTCCGGATCGCCAACACTCTTCTTAAACAGGTTTCGCGGAATTTTGATTCTTCTGTGCTTTGCTTTGATCTTGCGAATTTGTTGAGTAATTTACCGGAATTTGATTGTTGTAGATGAACTTGATTTGTAGTTTTATTAATGGAAATAACAGAAAATTATAATCTGTAGAGATAAAACTGACACTAGGAACAATAAGGAGAGTGATATCAATGCCATCGGAATTTTCCATTTTGCACATAACTGTAATGAGGACCTATATATACTGAATTATAGCTATACTGTTGGTTAGAAACCCTGAACGATAGTTCCTAGTCAATTATCTACTGTGTGGTTTACACTCGCCATGCTTGCAATCGGTGTGGAATGTAGAGTGTAGACCGGAAATGCTTTTTCTTTCGGTCTCTGGATGTCACAGCTTGTGGTTTTGTTGTTAGATTGAGATATTGAGGTTCTTTTGTTATCCTTCTCTTTTAGTTTGTTTTGTTCAACTCCTGAAAATGATGTTGCGTTGTAGGCTGATATATTTCGACAAGAGAGGAATATTATAGACCTTTATGTTATGCTCCTGAGGTTTTCGAGGTAAGGACCAAGAGTCTGTCAATAAGTTACACAAAGGGTTTGAGGTGCTTTGATACGGGAAGTAATATATCGCAAATGTGTGTCTACGTGTTTGGGCACATAAAAGTTAACAAAATATAACACTGAAATTATTTTGTGTTCTTCTTTAGTTTGGCCACCGAGACGATACCATTTCATCGAGACTATAGAGCATCTGTTCAAATAGAAAAAGATATTTTGAAAAAGGTAGTCTTGCCATCTCTTTTTCAATATATATTAGTTTTTATTCTTATGGTTACTGTTCAGAGTCTGATTTTTGTTTTGTGCTATAGAAATTGTTGAATGCTCTCTGTGAGCTGGAGAAATTAAAGCCACTAGTGAAAGAGAAGAATGATGAGTTTAACAGGAGAAATGCATATCAAAACAATGGTTGGGGCAGTAATCATCAAATTCAAGCTCCTCCGAAGAAGCAAAATTTGATTAGTTATGACGTAAACAAGGTACTGCTATTACTTCATCATCATATTTAAGCTACCTATCCAAATTTTAATGTACTCTGTCAACTGCTATTGGAATTGCTACCTCCAAATTATAGTCAAATTGTGCCAATCTGTTGTTTGCCAGTGTTAATTCCTCCTTTTGTCTATTTCCCACTGCTGCCATATGTTTCACTGACACAATGACTGCTTTTCTAAATGTTATAGGCAGCGAAACCAGCTTCACAAGTACAGGTCTATCAAAATCTAGGGACTCAACAGTTTTCATATGCCAGGCCTGTGGAGGAGCATATACGCAAATTGTAAGTATTTACGTAGGTAGAAAGGTGAATACACTATATTTGTTTCACCAAAACCAAGAATCTTATGTGCTTTACTCACACTTTCAGTTTAATTTTTTTGTACCATAACATAATATATTTTTTCCCATGTTCCAAAAACGTTCTCACTCATGGGCTTGGTATGTGGTTTGAATGTTATTCTGTTGTACATAAGTTTGAGATGTACGGTTAGATAAGTCATCAGTATATGCCAAAGAATCTGCCTCAATATCTGAACTCAAATTGGTCTACTTTGTGCATATAATACTGCTTTCCTAAATATATGTGTATATATATATATATATATGAGGCCCGTTCTGGTGCGGACGTCCGCACTCGGCTTAAAGTGCAGACGTCCCTCCGTTCTCCACCAAACGGCTCTGACGACGGCGCGCCTCCCACCCCAGCGGGCTCCAGCAGCGTCCCCGATCACTTTTCCTTCCTGGCGAGTCCGCCAAATTTCAGTTTTCCGGCGAGATCACCCAAAACTTAAAACAAGATCGATCTCGCCAGAAAACTGGAATTCAGCGGACTCGCCGGGGAGGGAAAGTGATCGGGGACACTGCTGGAGTCTGCTCGGGTGGAGGCGCGCCGTCGTCTGAACCGTCGGTGGAGAACGGAGGGACGTCCGCACTATAAGGACTGTGCAGACGTTCGCTTCAAATCGTTTTCGTGTGTATATATATATATATATACAAAAATGTTCCAAAGCGGACGTCCGCACTCGGCTTAAAGTGCGGACGTCCCTCCGTTCTCCATCGGACGGGTCCGACCGCGCCTCCACCTGAGCGGACACCAAAGGCGTTCCCGACCACTTTCCCTTCCCAGAGAGTCCGCCGAATTCCAGTTTTCCTGCGAGATTGATCTTGTGTGAAGTTTTAGGTGGAGGTTGCTGCCCAGACCTTCAAATCGATCTCTCCGGGAAGGGAAAGTGGTCGGGGATGCCTCTGGTGTCCGCTCGGGTGGAGACGCGCCGTCGTCGGAGCCGTCCGGTGGAGAACGGAGGGACGTATATATATACAAGCTCGCTCAAGAGTGGAAGTCCACACTTGGCTTAAAGTGCGGACATCCCTCCGTCCAGCGACGGCGTGCCTCCACCCCAGCGGACTCCAGCAGCGTTCCCGGCGAGTCCGTTCTTTTCCAGTTTTCCGGCGAGATCACCCAAAACTTCAAATATCTCGCCGGAAAATTGGAATTCGGCGGACTCGCCGGGGAGGGAAAGTGGACGGGGACACTGCTGGAGTCCGCTGGGGTGGAGGCGCGCCGTCGTTGGCGCCAGACGGAGGCGAACGGAGGGACGTCCGCACTTTAAGCCGAGTTTGGACGTCCGCTTTGGAACCTTCATGTATATATATATATACACGGAGCCGTTCAGAGGCGGACGTCCCTCCGGTGCCGACGACAGCGCGCTTCCACCTCAGAAGACTCCAACAGTGTCCCTGACCACTTTCCCTCACCGGCAAGTCCGTTGTTTTCCTGTTTTCCGGCGAGATCATCCAAAACTTCAAACAAGATCGATCTCGTCGGAAAACTAGAAAATAACGGACTCGCCGGTGAGGGAAAGTGGTCGGGGACTCTGCTGGAGTCTTTTGGGGTGGCGCGCCGTCGTCGGCGCCGGAGGGTGGAGAACGGAGGGACGTCCGCACTTTAAGGCCGGTGCGGACGTGCGCCTCTGATCGGGCTTCTATATATATATATATATATATATGCTTGATGTATTTTTAAAAGACCTGGGCAATTGTGTAAACTCCAATATTGATTTTGCAAGCCAACTTATCTGAAACAAAGACATGCTGCATGTGAGTTAATATGTCATGCATTTGGATCTTATATTGGTGCTGTTTTGTGTTTGCCATCTTGTTCCATATATACCTGACATGGACCAGGTAGTGACCATCCTTGCTTGTTGGCCTCTGACAGGTCCATTAATCTTCGACCTCCAAAGGAGGATACTCTTTCCAAACATTCAATTTTGGGTCCTAATGGGCTTTATGGAAAGTGGCAGCCACCTAGAACTGATATAGGGGTATGTTTGTTTATGGCTATATTTGTTTTGGTTCAAGGAAGAAATATAAAATAACTTTTCTCTTAAATTGTAGGTTCACTATCCAAGCATTGTAGACTTGACTTCTCTTGAAATCCCAAGGTCTGTCTCCTGGTTCACATAGTGAAGCTTTTTTGCCATTGTTATGTACCTTAGTTTGGATTTGAGGAAGGGAGATTCATTCTTATGTGATTCTTATTGTTGAAATGGGTTTTCCCAAGCAAAACATTCCAGGCTACTTACATTCCATGATATATATATAAACTTTATCTTTGTTCTGAAGAGGTTATAACTATATATATATATATGCATCTGGTTGTTTTTCTGGGAAAACAGTCTGGAACAGTCCATTGACGGGAAAAATACGACTGCAAGCAATTCAGAGCCTGAAAGACCAAGTTTAGAACCAATTCGTACCCAGAGTAGTGATGATGTTCAGATTCCTAGTACTGAGGAACCTTCTCTTATTTCTTTTGAACCAATAGAACCTCCTGAACATACACAACTCATCAGACAGCCTTCTCCTCCACCTGTACTTGCTGAAGTACAAGATTTGATCCCAGCAATTTCACCCCAAGTCTCTGCGGTAGAAAGTGAATTGGAGACTCTCTCATCAGATGAATTTCTTCGTGCTGAATCTCCCCTGCAATTGCACATTGTGAGATTCGTGACAATTGTTTTTATTATTATTTTTCGCTTCATCTATCTTCTTTTTGGTATTTAGCTTTGTTAATATGTAAAATTTCTCTGATGGTGGAGTGTATAATGCTCTTTACTGATTCATTTGTTGCTCTTTGCAGTCAACAACGATGATGGACCATTTCATGAAGTTGGCAAAGTCAAATACTAAAAAGAACTTAGAAACTTGTGGGATTCTGGCTGGTTCACTTGTAAGTCTGCAGAAGGTTGTCAGTTTGTTTTGTATTTAACTTTTAAGGTATAAAAATATCTAATGGTTTGATTCTTTTATTCTCCAGAAAAACAGGAAGTTTTATGTTACAGCTCTCATCATACCAAAGCAAGAGGCAACAGAAAATTCTGTATGTCAGCTTTGTTTAGTCATTTCTTTCCTGAGTGATATTATACATCTTTATATGTGTGTGTATTATATTATTTATTGCTTCTACATGTAAAATATCAAACGTACATTTTCTTATCAGTGCCAAGCCACGCATGAAGAGGAAATATTTGAAGTTCAGGACAAGCGATCTCTCTTCCCTCTTGGCTGGATACATGTGAGTATCTTGTGTTTCAATCAGTGAGCTTCACTAGAAATGTACATTTTTTTTTGTTTGGGGGGGGGGGGGGGGGGGGGGGGGGAGTGTATGCACAACATGTCCTGATCTATTCTGAGGGGCATTTTCAATAAGATGGGAAGCTCATAGATGGATCATGACTGAGATATTATGATAGCAATTAGGTAATTTGCTGCTAATTAACTTTCAAAAGCTACTAGCTCTGACTGCACCAAAGAAAAGAAACTTGCTAACTTACTTGAGGCTGTATATGCTTTTATTCTGTCAAGTTCAGGCATTGCTTTTGGGCATAATATTTATTGTTGCAAGGGAAATGTAGGCAAGTGGTTCGAAAGATAATGTACTTAAGAACATGACCAAGACTTGTTAGGAAACCAACATAAAATGGTCATGCCTTTTGGTAACACAGTGGTTATAATATGTACTTTTATGGATGAGCCATATCTTCATGTGTTCCTACTAGAAACTATTATGATATAGCCACCAGAGTAACATGTGTTTATATACTTGTTTCCTATATGATTCTCGGCATGATCTATTTGCATCTGTTTTTGTGCCTAATTTATATTATGTTTATTCCTGACACATTTCTTTATTTATTTAAATACCTTATGCTGACCATTCAATGTGTTATGGAACTTTCAGACTCATCCTACACAGTCTTGTTTCATGTCGTCGATTGATGTTCACACTCATTATTCATACCAGGTCTGTGCCTTTTCTTGGTAGAAAATTATGTTGGTTTCTGAAATGATCCATTACAATTGAAACCTGTGAACCAGTTTTCACCTTTGTTTTTCCTTTTATTACAAATGTTAGTAGGAAACGAGGATTGTAATTATCTTTTGTTCAATCACTATGTGATTGAAATTTGTTCAAGTTAATTGGCAGTAGTTCTTCAATGTAGGACCTGAACCCAAGTTGTCTTCAATTAATTCAGAACATTATTTCTACCTAGTGACACCTTATGCCTTCTTCAGATTATGTTGCCAGAGGCTGTTGCAATTGTCATGGCACCAAGAGATAGTACAAGGTATAGCTAACATTTCCTTCAATTTATGTTAGTGTCTCCAGTTGCAGCCTTTGTAGTAGATTAGAAAAGTCCTCTTTGCTTGCCCTTTATTTATTTGGTAGATCATCTTGAGTGTCTTCATGTTTACAGAACTCATGGCATTTTCCGATTGACAACCCCGGGTGGCATGTCAGTCATTAGAAAGTGCCCGCAGCGTGGTTTTCATTCACATGATCAGCCACCAGATGGTGGGCCAATTTACAACACATGTACAGATGTTTATATGAGCCCTAATCTTAAATTTGAGGTCATTGATCTTCGATAGTGACACACATGATATTCAGACGGCTAAACATTCATTGATGCAATTGTTCATATACAAACCAGTGTGAAATTGGATTTGTAATCAAACTTGGCCTCATGTGTACTAGTATTGTCTGTAAAGAATGAAATGTTTGCTAGTTGGCTGTACATTTGATTGCATATGTACCAATCTGTAGTCTTTCAGTTAAAACTAGAATGGCTTCAACGAATGAAAAAGCGGGTCTTGCATTACCCAGTATATTGTGATTCAAGGTCTTTTCAAGCACTGGATAAATATTTCTCTTGTAGTCTTGTATCGTGATGTTAATATGCTAGAGTGTAAACATATAATTCTTCTTAAACAGTTCTGGATCTATGTCAGTTTTTCATCAATCCCTATCTTGATGAACCTTTTTCATGTTTTGGCCGTGGCCATAGAGGCCTACAAAGTACAATGTACTTCATCTTTCTTTTCCAGAAAACGTCTTTGCCATAGAAAAGAGAGAAAGCTTCTCTCTTTCTACCCCTCACAAGTCACTTCTTCCTCTCTTCTTTCTTTTCATGCGGTACCACCACCCATATGAGTGTCGGCCCCTTTGATAAATTTATGTGCATCAAGAGACTTTGATCGCTATTCAGGCTAATATCTTAGCATCTTTCGTAACAGTTGTGGTCCAGAACTCACAGAATGAAGCATGCACCATGAACACCGTCGATCACCAACTCAAGGGCAAAGGACCAGTTGCTACAGTGTTGGTGACAACGGCACATACATCATGTGTACCACCTCATTGTACCGACACTTGTATACATAGTGACTAGTGTGTTGTTCCTAAAAATGCGAGAAAATTTTTGGTGGTTTGGTCGTGCTCATGAAATATCCACTCCACCAATCACAATAGTGACAATACAGAAGTATAAGATTTACATCCAAAAACACCTTTGGTTTTGTAACAGGAAAAATTAAAATGACAGAGATTATTTACGCGACGAAAAATGTTACCTTCTAATTTGACAAGTTATTGTATACGCGATGAGAAATGTTACCCCACTCGTCTATGGAAGACCCTTTCTGAAGTGCTGATTCAAGAAGATACCCAATTTGTGTCTTTGTGGGTTCCAACACATACACAGTGAGTGGTTTCCATGTTCTGACAAGGACTAAAAGCAAAGCATTTGCAAGCTAGCTAAGCTAAGATAGAGCCTTGTGCCATTTGGGAAGGGGTGGGGATCTCATCAGTCTCTTTGTATCTCAAAAATCATCCACAAAACAAAAGGATGGAGTCAGGTCACATGGCCAGTTGCCCAAAACGGAGTATGTGTCAAATGTCTAGTACAAAGTAGGAAGAGTTGCAGTCTTTTGGGTCCATATGCTTTGCTTCCATTCCTCACTGTTGGCTGCCCATCATGTTGATGATGAAGCTCCGCTCACCTGCCTAATTCTAATCCTAATCCATGACCAACAAGAACAAAACCTTCATTCAGCTCCAGATTAGTTGTTAACCTTCATTCCTTTTGGTCATCCCAGAAGGTTTGATCTATGTGCTAGACAGTCATCCATAAGGTGTCGGACTAATACCTAAATCAAAAATATAAGGAAGTTGTTAGTTGCTCTTACCTCGCTTAATATTACATTTTTGAAAAAAAAGTCTCACCATGTACAGTGCATTCCTATCCATAATACGATCTCTTGGTTAACTACACCTTTCTGGGATATTTAACTCCTTTGTTTTTTATTAATGGAGGTCAACAATGCTGAACAAGTTACTATAAAAAAAAATTCCTGGTGTCCTTAACTTCTTAGAGAGGTTCAAGAATCTGAATTTTTTTAAGGAGGAAAAAGAGGGTTTTCTTGTTTCTGGGTTTTTCTCAAATCTAACTCTTGCATCAATGAAATTTTATGAAAAGGTCAAAACACATCCCAACAAACAAAGTTAAAGTTCCAATTATCTATTTGTTCTTTTTGAGAAGATGGATTACATGTTTCTGCAAAGACACACTACATGAATATAATTGCTGTAATACTATGCACCCAGTCAAGTGAATCACTATCCTAGTTGATCTTTCATGATAATATGATATAGATTACAGCATCACCTCCTCATAATTCAAAGTATCTTTCCAAGTTTCAACCAACCCTACTCTTTATTCTCCATTTTTGTTTATGTTTACTCAGTCATGTTTACCAAGTCTTCCTCTATACCACACACCCAAAATTATCATACCTGTCCTGTTCATATACAATCACATCATATAAAGAATCCTATCTTTAGGGGATAAAATGACGAAGTTTTAATTTAGAGATTGAAAGATACTATACTTGGATAAATTGATGAGTGTTATCACCAAAAACGCTTAAATATCAATTAACATGATTGAAAATTTTGTTCTGCTATTGTACGTATATTACCAAACCAGTTGGTACCTGTAGTTGGAAGCATCTGTTAATTTTTTTTTTTTTGTCCCCTGGATTAGATTTGGTTGGTTGGTCAGCTCTTCATTTGATGTAACCTGACATTTTGATCAATCATTAAGCTTTGCATCAGATGAAAGGATTTTTATTTTGGAAATCTCTTGTCAGTACTCACAGTGCTTAAATACCTTGGTGCAATTTTCAAGTGCTGTTACATTCCATCTTACAATAATATCCCAACTGAAAAGCCATCCACTAACCTTGATTAAGCATTGATCAGACTTGAGGGTGAGGGCTACTGGGCTACATACAGTTGATCAGTTGAGACTAACTAGTCTCAGGTTTGACAAAATTTTGTAAATAGTAGAGGTCTATGTCTTGGTTTAAGAAACTTTCTTAATGCATAGTTGCATATTTAAGTGCCTATCATGGCAGAAGACAAATAAACATTTGATTATCCTAAAATCACAAAGATAAGGTATTGACTAAGCTAGCAAGTAGCAACCAATAATTGTCTTCACCAAATCAGCTTGGCTGATCAGTTAGTAAAATGATGAAGAAGAACAATGCAATCCCTTTTGCTTCTGATCAAAGGGGATATCTCTAATTCAGAAAAGATCCTTTCTGACTTTCTATATATGTAATGAAGTAGTTTTTCACCCACAGTGATTTGCTACTTTGCTGTGATTCCGAGCTGCAGCTTGAAGTTAATTGTAACATTTTGATCTGCTCCAACAGGCAGAAGACATTAAAATTCAGATTGAGAAAGATATGATTAGGAGAGAAATTTCAAAATCAGAGAAAGTTCTTGCACATTGTTTACTATAGCAAAGAATTTCCTTGTGAAGACAGGAATTAAAAAAATTGTGAAAATGAAGGAAAGGATAAGTCAGTGGTTAGGATGGCAATCCCAGAAGTCTTAACATATGGTAAGAGGGCCCATATCCTCCCCCTTTTGAAATAGACTGCCCATTATTTCCCCAATTCACCCTTTGTTTCTGTCAAGTTTTGCCTTAAACTTTAACTACTACAAAGGTAAACAATTATAAGACTTGGGCAATTTTTTCTCACTTTTTGGGGTCATTTTGATATTCTTGAGTTTCATATTGTCATATACTCATATATATAATATATGCAATTTGCCAGCTTCAAGTTAATCCAAAGCTGTCACAGAAGAAACACTTGTTTTTTAGTCATCTTAAATAAAAAATGAAGACATTCTGCCTTGAAATACAATATAACTGTCTCCCTCTTTTGTTTCTACTCTCAACTGTATAACCTTTCCTCTGCTCCATGTCCAGAGAAAGAGGAGGACATTCAAGCTCTGATCTTCCTAGAATTACGCACTGTTCTTGAGAATTGTGCAGAAAAAGCTGTCATAAATCTTTGTCCTCTTTGTTCCTGCACCAAAATAAATACTAAAATCTTCTCTGTTCCTCTTCTTTGACTTTATAAGTCCAACCAAGCCTCCCAATATTCAAGCCCTCATTGTTGAAACTCAAAACTTCTATTACTCCTACTTCATTCTTCTTATCCCTTCACATTCTTCACACCATTCCAAGAACCATTCTTGATTCCAAACATTACCTCCTTCAAAAGTTTCTAATTTACTTCTTCATTTTTGATTTTATTGTAAGCTAGGCAGGTGGTTTGACCCTGAAAGATTTATCGAAGAAGATGATCTGTTCGGATACAAGTCCTCCTCGAATATCTTTTTCTCATGATCTTGGCCAAGCAGACGCTAAACCCAGAAGGGATGCTTCACTGCTGGACATGAATTGTGATTTTGAGTTCAGCATTAACAGAAGTTTCAGGCAAGATGAGCCTTCTTCAGCAGATGAGCTTTTCTCCCATGGAGTCATCAAACCTATGCAACCCAGAGAGAGATTATCAGTTGAGGATGCACCAAAAGCCAGACACCTTTATTCTCTTCCTCCTCTTTCAAGTCAGAATCCAAAGAAAGAGACCACCAACAATGACAATTTACAGTTCATGGATGTGAACAGTCCTGAAGACTTGGAACAAAACAACACCAAGCCTCAGTCCAAGTCCTTCTGGGGGTTCAAGAGAAGCAGCAGCCTCAACCAAGAGAACAAGAAAAGCCTGCTTTGCTCATTACCAGAGTTCTTGAGAAGAAGCAACTCAACAGGGTCAGCCCCAAATCCAAAGAGGTCTTCAATATACAAGGAAGCTCAGGCTCAACAGAAAAGACAGTCATCATCATCATCATCAGGTTTTATGTCAAAGTCGTCATCAACATCATCCTCGTCTTCTTCAAGTCAATACCGAATGCTACCGAGGCCGCCATCAAGGAAGGGTCATGGAGGATCATCAAACTATGGCAATGGTGTTCGGATTAGTCCTGTCTTAAATGTACCGTCACCTTACATTTCTAGAGGAACTGCTAAGCTCTTTTGTTTGAGTTCTTTTCTATACCCTGAAGGAAAGGAGAAGAAGCAAAAGAAATGAGCTTGGTGTTCTTACTTGCTCCATATTTGACCAAATCATCTGAGTTCTGGGGGTAGATGGTATGATTGTAAAGAAAAGATTGATTTGCAACAGTTTCATTAACTAAGGAGACCCCAACAGCAACATTTTACCCTTTATTTATCATGGTTTGTCCCCATTGGTTTTGTTTAATCATAACTGTCGAGGTGGTTTTGGTTCATAGTTCTGAACTAGCTGTTCATCATTGTCTCTTTCTTCATGAGAAAGACCGTTTGCTTAGCTAGCTGACCTTTTCTTTTGCTTGTAATTATGAGTTGAGTTGAGATGGATTTCCTCCAGGATTGTGATTGAAGAAAAGGGGGAGAGTTGGTAAGTCTCATGTGGTGGGTTTGAAATTAAGCAAATCTAGAATGAAAAAGCCTTGAGCTTTAGATTTCTTGTCTGGATTAACTTGTAGCTGTTGAGCTTAATTTAATCACGGAGCCATGTGTAGGGTTCCTCATGACTCTTGCTTTTCTTTTATATTGGGGTCAAGCAAGCCTGGCTTCATGCTTTATTCCCTATAATGTACCAAATTACCAAAGATATGAGGTTGCTGTGATAAGGATTCTGATGGTGAGTTGTCTGGTGGTGATGGATCAGCACTACCCTGATTTGAAGTGTTGCTTTGGAGCCAAAGGGTAAAGACATACCGCAAAAATTTACCATGATATGACGCTAATTTCATGCTCCCGGACCAGCTGCATTACCAGTTAGGGTGGCACTAGACACTAGAGCAGTCACTTCTTGCCGTATGTCTCGTTCATTGAACTAACCCAACAACTCACATTTCCAACGTTTCATCAAACTAATCGACCAACTCACATTCCAATGTTTTTAATTTTCCTGCTCCTTTTTCCTTCAATGGAGAAAAATTGATGTCATGAGCCATGACCTGGTTTAACACATGAAGTTCATCACTTCGAAAACATGATCATCAAGCCCCCATTATCTCATTAGAAATGATAACTTGACTCGTACGCAAGTACAATACCATGTTGATGGGCAAGATTTCACGTCTGACGAGTCTGCAATTTCATTGGCGTGCATGACTTTCTCCAAGCCAAAGGGGCTATATAGTGCATTGCCATGATGACAGACCGGTCAAGTCTATCAGAACATTTCCAGCTCACTTTTTCTTTGGTGAATGAAAGCATTAAGCAAATATAAAGCAAAACCCACCTTTGAAGAGAATATGGAATTGACAGCATAACAATGGTAATGAAAATAAAAGGTGGAATGAGAGAAGCTGAGATTTAGAGTCTGAAAAAGGTTTGAATTTCTGTACTGCGTGTATTTGAATATGTTCTGTTACATCCCGTCTATAATGCTTGTAAATGAATCATGAAACCAAGGAAAGATGATATTTACCATGATTCTACAAAATTGATGTATACGGGGTTACAAACCCTCATCCGCTTTTGAAAAAGAAGAAAAAACCAGTTTTCTGGATTGTAGGAAAATTGAATGGCCTATACAAGTATCTACAAACTAATACGTATAGATCAGCCAAAGAAAGAAAACCTGTTTGTTAGTGTGACATAGGACAGTCGGTATTTGATGCCTCACCCTTGATCACCCGGGTATTGTATGATCCACAGTTACCGCACTTGTGATACAGCCAGTGAAAACGTGAGCTACCCTTTCCATCACAATCATTACAAAGGATGTCCTAAATTGGAAAAAACATTTATTGATATGATACATAGATAATTATAACAGTGCTCTATTTGGACAGAATTTATGTGCATATATCAGGTGCTAAAGCATGCTATGTTTAGGGAAATGACAAATAACTTTATCAACACTACAGCATCCTCCAATCGCATAAAAATAGGTCACCAAAGGTTTACGTAAAAGTGATATAGGAAAGCATTAACAACCATTATATTAGAATACGGATGGTACCTGACAACGGTTCCGGTATTCCTCTGGAAGCTGCTCTGCAGCCAATAACGCATCAAGCATGCCAAAGTAAACCTAATAGGGTATAACAATTCAGAAAAACTATGTACAGAATAATATTATGAACAAAAAGAAAAAACAAAGACTTACCGCCATATCTCCCAGGGACTTGCTACAAATTGGACAAGTATAGTGACTGCAAGTGTAGGCCTAACAAAAAATGAGATGAGTTCAGCCATACTCTTTCAGGAAAAAAAAAAATTTCAAGAGAAAGATTAGGTAAAAGAAGAAAATGTTTAGACAGTTCAAGAAGAGACCTGAAAGCAAGCTGAATGCATGTAGTGGCCACATGGCAGAGCCCTTACTGTTGCACTTGATGTAAATAAGAAATCACAGCAGATAGGGCAATTTGTTTCTAAACTCTTCTCCAGGCATTTGTGGTTCACCAACTTTATCCCCAGGCAACAATTGCATGTCATGCAATGAAAAAAGTCGATGCCAAGACCCTTCCCAAGGCGGCATAAATTACAAAACGGGCAATGATATACAGTCCTGGGAGACAAATATTAGCCATAAGTCAAAAGCTGTATAGGCATCAGTAGAGTGTGCTGAGTTAGCAACTTACAACAAGACAGTTAACCCCAATTGAATATTAGGCAAACTTATTGCCAAGAATGGGGGTAATTTGTGTGAATGTTAAATTAAGCTTTACCTACCTATCTATATAATCTATCCTGTCTCATGTCAAAAACCATCATTTACTATTTTGCAACATCTATAGTCCATCAAATGAATATATGCCTTCTTTCCATCGAGTCAGCTTCTGACATGGCATCAGAAAGCTTGGTAGAATATGACCTAAAGAAATATTCCCCATTTTCCGGTGAAATAGACAATACGGAGTACATCACCCTTTCCATCATTGGATCATGACAGTTAATACATGAAAAATAAAGGGAAAGCCAATCCTCACAATCATTTGATCACTGAATTTCTATTTGTAGTAAGAGGCCATTACAAAATCTGAGTCCCACTAACATGGATCAAATTAACAAAGTCAAGTATTTTCCTCATTCTAGATAACATTAGAGGTTCAGTAAATTGCAGTGACTAAGAATTCAAACCAACAGAATATGCTTCAAGTTTTTCAAGAGTTTTCTGTAGCAGCAGAGTCAAAGTGGATTTATGGAGTTTAAGTCACACATGGATAGTGAAATTATAACTAGAATGTGAAAAAAGAAAACTACCAAATGCCTTTCATCATAAAAAATACATATTAAAAATAACACACACACACATACTAATTATGGGCATTAAATTGAAAAATTAACATAACACTAAAAATAAGATTTTTTTTGTACCTTTCATCATCGAAAAATTTGCAGATATTGCAGTAATATTTTGCCATAGATAGTTCATTGCATGAAGGTGTAGTACATATGGGCCCAACTGGCTGAATGTTCAGGCAGCGCATGCACATCATTTCCGAAGTTGCTTTCCTATTGAAAAACACTAATAAGAAATCTTAACAGAAAGGAAAAAGAAAAGGGAAACACTAAGAACATCAGATACATGATAACCCGACTTGAAATGCAAGTGTCAACAGTGGAAGCTTACCTATCCATTGAATGGTCACTCACATTGTCATGGCAAAATCTACATGCAAATAACTTGCCACAACAAGCAGCTCGGAGTTTACAGTTTCTTTTGTAATGTTCACACCCAAATACTTTTTTCTCCACATCTCGGTATGAAGGTGAGCGTCCAAATACATCTTCACCATCAGAAGATTCTCCACCTGTTGCTTGAGGTAACTTCTGCTGAGTAGCTATCCAGCGGCTAAAACAAAAACAGTACTCGTTAACAGTTCATCAAATGGTGATGATAGAGTTAGGCAGTTTTAGAAGTCATGATCTCATTATATATGTCATAATGACAGATAAAGTACAAATCTCAAAGTTTTAGTTAGTTTCAGAAATTAACCTAGTCATAAGATTCTGCACAAGATATGCCTTTCTCCTTGGATCAAGAGTCTCATCACGATAGACCTTTCTGATCTCTGACTCTAGTTCATTTTGATTCATACGGAATATGTCCTTCCAACCAGGCTTGAACATCTGGTCTGTCTGGTCCAAGGTTTCTTGAAATTCAACACCTACATGAAAATTCAGTAAATTGAGCCACTGTTGCAATAAACAAATTTCGTCATAATACAATGTTACTGACCTTTTAGAGAAATGCTACTTTCCCTTGTTTCATTTCGTGAAGTTGATTCTGAGGTTCCTTTCCAGCATTCATTAAGCCACTCATTGAACATAGTATTCTTAGTTGCTTGCTTCCATGTGTCCATCATTTTATTCTGTTCATCCTGGGTAAGTGCAGAAGTTACCCAGGGTAACATAGATTGGAGCACCTCAGCACCCGTGGTCCCAATTATCCGGCCGACTATTTTGTCTTGCTCCTCAATAGTGAAGTGTTTTCCAAATAGTGGCCACAACTCAAGTTCTTCCCTGAAAATGTGATGATCTAGTGTCACTTTTATAGATTTGCACATCCCTTGAAGCTTAGTAGCCAGCTCATTGTATTTTCTAGTATAGTTGACACTATTTGTGACAGAAACACTCATGCTGCTTCCAGCTAAATCCTCATCCATGCGAGTCTTTTCCATGCTTTCATGAAGGTGAGAAAGTTCAGAAAGAACATGAGAGATGTCTTCAAATAATTCTTCCTCCTGTTTATGGTCCAGTGTGTATGAATGGCTCACATTATGAAGCGCCTCTTTGGATTCCAATGCAGGAAACACTATATCATCCTCAGCATTACTGTGTGCTCTGTATAAGCCCCAGAGCAAACGGAATCTTCCAATGAACTGCCGAAGTGTGGCTTCATCACCATTAACAAGCTTTCCAGATTCAATATCCAAATACTCCAAGTCTTTGCGAATGGCTTTATGAAACTTAAAAATAGTATCAATAGGCCGTTCTCCACAACCAATATCAAAGGAAGAGCTATCTGTTTCCCAGGCAAAAAGACTGGAATGAAGAGATGGGGCAGAAGAACTGAAAGAAAAGGACCGCAAAGACTTAGCCACATAAAGAGAACTTGATCCAAGATTAGTGTTATTTACTCCTAAACCAGGGACACGGCAAGACTGATCAGTACAACATTGATCAAGGGTATCACTGTTTTTGCATGGCACTAAAACATTTCGTTTGACTAGCTTTTTCACATTATTTACTTGAGCTGATACCAGCCTCTCTCTAGCAGATGATCCAGAAGCACAAGCACACACGGGTCGAACAAAATCTTCTTCAATATCAGAAAAACTTTTAACCGGACAACAACCAATTGCACTTGAAGACAAGCATGAACCATGATTACGAGCTTTGCATGCCCATCCAGAAAAAAGTGTTACCAGAGCTGCATCAGGCACTGGGGCTGAATCATCAAACAACATGTTGTCAGAACAGATACTGGATAATTTTGTTATAGTTTTCTACTACAAGTTGAACACACAGAATAATTACAGAACCTGCTAACTGCATGTTTTTGAGAATATTCTTCATTTCATCTTCAGTCAACGATCTGACTAGCCATGGCAAAACACGCTCGATCAATTTCAAGGGCATCATGCATAAACTCTGATACAATAAATCCCGCTGTCTTTTGAAGCTGAAGTGCTTGCGAGCAAGTGGAAGAACCTAGACATGCAGGGAATGGGTAAGGAGCTTTCAGGAACTAGATACGAAGTTGGTTACACAGTTTCTAGTTGTAAAATCTAAGGCCCATAGAGTTCCTGAACTGGTTTCATTTTAAGGTAGGATATGAGGTTATGTACCAACTCCTAGACGGCCAGTTAGGAGTCCCTCACAAAATTAATGGAAGAAATTAACAGATAAAAAAGATAAACAAACAAATAACTGATAGTTCTAAGGATTAACATCAATTTCTATTTGGGGTCTAACTGAATTCTCAATAGGCTAGTTGGGTTGCCACCAAGTCTAACTTTCATATTCCTTGACAGCAACATGCTAGTTTCTTATCAAGCTTTCTGCCTGTTTCACCCAAAACCATCAAGCCTCAAAGGCCTTCCCAAAAGCGCCTAAAGTAAGATCTCTTGCTGTCCTACATCAATACTAACCAATAATTTTAGAAAAATGTTACATTTTAAATTTTTTATACTGAAAGTTCATAAAGGATTATTGCAGCAATAAGGAAATTATACCTGCACTTCTTCATTGCTGAAGTGCTTCTGTATAGTTTCTATTATTTGATCAGCATGTGAGCACAGCTCAGCATAAAAATCAGCTGAAGTAGAGATAGCTCCTGCACTTTGAATGTTTTCAATCAGACACCTGAATTCATTGAACTGACTTTCTTCTTCAGCATGCTCTTGGAAAAAGGATATCTTTCCATCTACTGCAGGAAATATGACCTTGTCCTCCGCAATACTGAAATAAGCAAATAAATAACATTCAAACAAAAAATAAAGGAAATAAGAAATATAGTACTCTACCATAACTCTTGTTAAAAGTTCTCTCACAGCAAAGTGATACAGACAAGCACAAATAGAAAGGAATTCGTGGGGATCAGAGTGTCATTTCTAGAATTAGAAGATAAGATGGTAAGTGATCCATATAAGGCCATGTTCGGGAACTGGAAAACAATTTGGAATTCATGTTACCAAAAGGAATTTATACTCTATGCAATTACTCACCCATTTCTCCATAAAGAAGACAAAAGATAAAAGATAAAACAGATGCTAAATGGTAAGTTACTCAAAGAAAATAATTAGCATTCCACAGAAACGCAATAGATATGAATGGGTACCTGTGAAAAATGCAAACTTCAGCAACAAATTGCAACCTCTCATTGAAAGCTGATAGATTAGTAAAATCTCCGGACAGTTGTATCTTCCTAGCCTCCTCAGCTATCTCATTTAACTCTTTTTTAATGGCATTATGCCAAAGCAGTATTTCATCTATTGGATGGGCCCCAGTGGTATCAGAAACATCAGTACTCGACTCTACATACTTTCTTTTCCCAGTTCTACACTCACATGGACAATTTATCTTCTCTGTATGTAGACTTGATGTGCTAGCACCAGATTCCATGCAACACTGGAACTGAGGAGAATCATGACAACTTTTAACCATGTCACTGGTCCTTCTACCTTCCATCCAGGTGAAAATGACCTTAAATATGAAAGATTTGTCAGTTAATCACTAGACAAAGCAGTAATAAAAAGTACTCAATCCATTGATTGAATTTACTTGTTGAAGAAGCTTTTCCTCTGGAACAATCTTGCTTAAGCATTTCCGCAAATCCTGATATTCATCAGGTGAAACCGATGATGAAAGCCACGGAAGAAACTGGGCCAACATATTCACAGGAATACTGCAAAGAAACTGCCAGACTAGAGACGCCTGCTCCTCAACTGAAAACTTCTCAATCAGCAACGGTAAGACCTGACCAAAATAACAAAATTTTGGGTTATGAGTTGGTTGTATAATCCGGCATATGAATACAAAGGCTAGTATATGATGAGAGATCTCCAGAGAGACGGTTTAAATGTAAAACTTCTACCAAACACAATACCAGTCACAGCTTTTGTATTAATTTCCATCTTTGATATGTCAAATTAATAATTGCAATTACAAGTAGCATACTTCCCAACTGGTAATATGAATGATACAGGATGCAGAGACAGGGAAATGATACAGCACCTGTTCCTCCTCCTTTGCCATGTGTTGGCTAACTGATGTTTGTAAGGCACCTGTACAAGATGCCAACTCCCTTGGGAAATTTTCATCACTCTGCGCATTCGAATTTAGCAGCTCAAACAGATGATCAAAAAGATTGCTTTCACCCTTGTGTTCAAGCGAGTATGTTTGTGCTACATTCTTCACTCGTATATCAAGTGCCGGGAAGATTACCTGCAATTCCAAGGACAACGAACGTCACGACTTCAGGACACGACACGGATAAGTCATGATAAGCAAACTTCAGTTGCTAATAAGCTCATCAGAAACCTACACTAATTACTAAATAATAGAGACAAAAAAAAAACTTTATGTTTTCGTGGCGCTAAACTTGCTCAAAATCATAAATAGTAGAGAAAGAAAACAAAACCACCGCATTAAAACAAATCCTCATATCCTCACATTGCCCAGCTGATAAGTAACTCAAACAAGAAAGAAACTTTCGGAAGCGCAAGCACCAAAATTGAACTCCAATCTTAATGAGAAACACAACAATATCCAGGCTCACCTCTAAACTGCAATCTTTACCGATACACAAGCACAACAAAAATCTTCACTAATATTCAAGATTAAGCAACCGAATGCAATTGGATTCCAGATTCTTCTAAATCAAGAAAACCACAACTAACTCCGGAAACAAATTTCATTTGAAAAGCCTCAACAGAATTTCTAAATCTCAAACGAAAATGAATCCACAAAGAGAAAGAAAGAAAATGAGAACCTCGTCTTCGGCATTGGAGTGGTGCTTGTAAATCGATCTCAAGAAATGGTAGCGCTCCAGCAAAGGCCTGATATCCGCCTCCTTCCCGGTGGCGAAAGCCATGGCGAGTCGGTGAAGCGCATCCAGCTCCTTCCGTATTGCCTTGTGGAAGAACAAGAATATCAGAATCGGCGACCTCTCCTCCTCCTCCTCTGACGACGAGCACGCCAAGCAGCCTCCTCCTCCGTTAGTCGCGGAATCGACTTTGTTGACGGACAGCACCGCCAGTCCTCCGCCTCCGTCCACCGTTAACGGCGTCGCCATCTCCTCTCTCTCTCTTCTCTCCCTCCTCCTAAACCTTTAAAAATGTTTAATTTGGTGACTAATAATTAGTTTATATATATTTTCGGGATTCTTTTTGCTGTTAATAAAGCTCGGGATTGTTCGACGGAGATGAACAAGGTCGTAGAGTGATAAGAAGAAGACTGGCTCGGAAGACGGAGTTTTATATTTGTCCGTTTCCTGCCACGTGGCGAGACGTTCCACGTGGATGCTGACGTCAATAACGGCCAGTCACGTGAGGCCGGCGGGTAAACAAGTGTAAGTCACTTGCAATGCAGTTGCAAAACATGTGAGATCATTCAATAACTCAAAAAAAATTTAATTTTATGAATCGATTGATCGTAAATGTAGATGGGTCATGTGTATCACGTTATTGTTAGGAATAATGGAGCATGGAAGTACGTCCTCAAAACAGAATAACTGTTGAGAATATGATAATTTCTACATTAGTTGAGTTAGGAGTTTGTGACTATATTGATGTCATGTAACCGTTAAAAAACATTGTTCGTTTATATTTGAATTTTTATTGCGCTCAAATTCTTAAAAAAGTCAAATTCTTAAAAACATTGTTTGTTTAAATTCTTCTTATCCATTTTGTAAACTCAATTTATTACTCAAACTTAAAAAAGTTAATTTATTTTGTGTGTTCCGCGAACTTCTTACAATCTAAAATCTAGTAAATTAAGCAATGAACAATTACTAACACAAACTTAAATATCAGTTCATAGATATATGGGTAGTGCTAGAGTTGGTGGCTCATCAACTCTAATTTGCTATTAGTTTCATTTACTTGTACATAAAAATAAGCTTGCCAACATCATACTTACCAATACTTGGTCGTCTGGTCTGATTCGCCAACCATTTTTGTTAAGTCTTTCATTCGCCAAACCCTAAATTTTTGTTAAGTCTTTCATTCGCCAAACCCTAAAAGAAAAGAAAATGTTGAAGCAGATGATCTCATGCAATCCATTATCCAAAATAGTCGACGTTGCAAAGACAAAATTTGCAACCAAGCTGAATAGTCTTAATTTTTATGCATTTAAGTTGACAATTTATGAATTTGTTTTAAATTTGTGATGTTAAAATTGTCGGAGTCATTTTCAGAATGGTTGGGGGTAGTAGATGAGAAAGAGAATGAGATGATGACCTTAATTAAGCTTAAGGGCACACAATGCGCGCGTGCCGATTGTGCTGTGTGGTTGAGTAAGCACGTGCCTGCTCATGCCCTCATTAGGACACCTCGTTTTTGTCTTTTGGGGCAATTCTCAATCATGTTATAAATATTGAGATGATTTTTGGACCCAAATTCTTTACACATTGTTTTGATACTCATTCATGGTTCTTTGCTATTTTTCTCAGTATAAACAGGACCACCCTGCCCCATCAAAGACATATTCTCTCCACGTTACATTTTTGTTGGTTGTGAGTGTTTCTGCATAATCTCGGAGACTGAGATCATGGAGAATTATGCAGAATCATGGTGGAACACGAACAACATACAACCATGGACAAGAGGCAATGACGTATAGTGGTTCACCATGTCATCGGAGGACATGACTACATCCACTTCACAATCAACTATCATGGCCAATAGGCCCTTGGGATCGGGAGAGAGATCATCCATCCATGATCTATCTATCCTCTCTCACCTATCAATCTATCATTTCTATATATGGGAAGCCTTCCTTTTATAGCTAAGGAAGGTTCCCTCACATATTATGTTTCTGATGTGGGACTAACTACACATATATCTTCTCATGATTTCTTCTTGTGGAGCTTGGGAGAGCACCTTCCTGATGTGGTACTGATGATCTTTCACCATGACGAGGTAGCCCGGATGTCGGTCTACCAGAAATATGTCGGGGGCAGGGCCCTTCGTGGCCGGAAAACGGTCTACGAGGTCGTTGCTTATGCTTGCGGTATATATACCAACAACAGTGAGAATACAAGCATAAAAGGCATGGGATGATAATTGCCTCCAAGTTTTATTTTTTTTGTTGAGAGGAAAGACGTACGACCTTGTATTCAGTAAAGAAGAAAATTCCAAATACATGACTTACCCAGATGAGCCACGTAAGAATAAAGTCATGAGACTACCCTAAAACAACTTATTGCAATCACCATGTGATGAAGCACAAAAACAAAGATAAATAGAACCCAAAATTTGCTAGCAAACTAGCGTATTGACTTGGGTTCGACAATGACAAATCAAAAACCTAATAACTAAATTAAATCCTAAATAGATTGGGCCCAAAAAGCATCGGACCCTGCCATTTATGCAGCCCATGGAAGCCCAGATGCTGCCCAGCACGTACACCACCATCAGTCACCCTCCTTGCCGTGCCCGTCAGAGATCTTGACATCGTTTTCACCACCAGCACGACCGGAACAAATATTGCAAGAAAGCTCCCTACAATAACCATCCAAATCGAACGTCATTGGTGCCAAAATAAGCCTTTCGTCTTTGATAACTATGTCCCTCAAGCATTTGCAAAGTGATCTGACATTCAAGCAATTACTTTCAGCTAGGGTGTCCTTCGCTTGAGAATGTTGTTGAATTCATGTTTTCGCTTCCGCGGTGTACTTTCAAGTTCTAGCCTCAAATCTCTGGAAGTTATATGCTGCAAGCCATTCCGGGTTGAAGCTACGAATCTTGAATCCATTAAGCTGGATGTAGATAATCTATTAAGTTTTTCCATCCCTTTGATCATTAGTTAACTATCTTTGATGTTAATTGTGAGTCAGCTCCTGATAGTAATCTTTTTTCAGTCTTACATGTTTTGCTTTAATTTTCTGGTATCTGAGACAATATATGTTACTTGTATATTCTGGTTTGATAACTTTCTGGTATCTGAGACATACATATTCACACTTTGGAACTAAAGTGTCTGTCATTTGATTCACAATCAATGTGTAGGTGAGTTTGATTTAACATCACTAGCTAATGTGATCCAAAAAGTAAGGCAATATCACAACATCTTCCTTTTACTTTCATCACAAGTCGCTTCGGCTCTTTTAGTCTTTTCAAATGATCTTTATAGTGATATATTTGGCTATCTTTCTTCCTGCACAATAATTGATCACTTTTTAAGTGACTGAATCTAACAATCGAAATTATCCGACCTCATGACTAAAGATCACATCTAATTTCAATTCGATGCACGCGGCACATTAATGGACTAAATTTAACATTGAACTTCTTTTCACCTTTGTTAATAGACGATAGCACGGTCGAAACTCATAATCTCACTCAGGTAGAGATCATTTATGTCGCTAGACTAAACGCTTTTAGCCGTAACGCTCGAACAAAATGACTCAAATATTGGGCTTGCTCCAGCCCATCTCATAGTCCACAAAGTCCAAAAAACCACTGGGGCGGGTAAACCCGAAACACTGTTAAACATTCTCCTCCAACACTACAGCACCAGCAGCAATCCCCAATCCCAATTCCCCAAGATCCCAATTCCCAATCCAAATCTTCCATCGAAACCCATTAACATGATCCTCCTCGCATAGAAACCCAATCGAATCCGATAATGGCGGGGTTCTCTGTAATGGACACACTCTTCCAGCGCACACTGGAGGACCTAATCAAGGGCCTCCGCCTCCACTCCCTCAACGAATCCTCCTTCCTCTCCAAATCCCTCGACGAAATCCGCCGCGAGGCCAAGTCCACCGACCCGGACACCAAATCCACCGCCCTCCTCAAACTCACCTACCTCTCCTCCCTCCACTTCCACGACATGTCGTTCGCCGCCTTCCACGTCGTCGAGCTCCTCTCCTCCACGCGCTTCTCCCACAAGAAGATCGCCTACCACGCCGCCTCCCACTCCTTCGACGCCTCCACCTCCGTCCTCGTCCTCGTCACCAACCAGCTCCGCAAGGACCTCACCAGCCCCAACGAGTTCGAGGTAAGCTTAGCACTCGAATGCCTCTCTCGAATTGCCACCGTAGATCTCGCTAGGGATTTGACTCCAGAAATCTTCACATTGCTGGCCAGCACTAAGGTCATGGTCAGAAAGAAAGCAATCGGCGTGATCCTGAGAGTGTTTGATAATTATCCGGATTCGGTTAGGGTATGTTTTAAGCGGTTAGTTGAGAATCTAGAGAGTTCCGATTCGCAAATTGTGTCTGTGACTGTCGGAGTGTTCTGTGAGCTGGCTGTGAGGGATCCGAGGTCCTATCTTCCTCTTGCGCCGGAGTTTTATAAGATTCTGGTTGATTCCAAGAACAATTGGGTTTTGATCAAGGTGTTGAAGATATTTGCGAAGCTGGCTCCGTTGGAGCCGAGGTTGGCTAAGAGAGTGGTTGAGCCGATTTGCGAGCATATCAGGAAGACCGGGGCCAAGTCATTGTTGTTTGAGTCCATTAAGACTGTGGTGAGCAGTTTGAGTGAGTATGAGAATGCGGTGAGGCTTGCTGTTGTGAAGATTCGGGAAATGTTGGTGGATGATGATCCGAATCTTAAGTATCTTGGATTGCAGGCGCTTGCCGTTGTGGCTCCGAAGCACTTGTGGGCGGTGTTGGAGAATAAGGAGGTTGTGATTAAGTCCTTGAGTGATGTTGATCCAAATATTAAGCTGGAGTCGCTGCGTCTTGTTATGGCGATGGTGTCTGAGAACAATGTGGCTGAAATTTGCAGGGTTTTGGTCAACTATGCACTTAAATCTGATCCGGAGTTTTGCAATTTGATTCTGGGTTCCATTTTATCGACATGTTGTAGAAATGTATACGAGATTATTATGGACTTGATTGGTATGTATCACTTCTGGGAGAAATGTCAAGAATACCACATTGCCAGAAAGGAGAAGAAATTGAAAAGCAGCTTGTAGATATTGGTTTGAGAGTCAAGGATGTTAGACCAGAGCTTGTGCGAGTTAGTCGTGATTTGCTGATTGATCCGGCATTACTTGGTAATCCTTTCTTACACAGGATATTATCGGCCGCTGCTTGGTTGTCGGGGGAATATGTTGAGTTCTCGGTAAACCCATTTGAACTCGTGGAGGCACTATTACAGCCTCGTACAAGTCTCTTACCACTGTGGATAAAAGCAATATATGTACAGTCTACATTCAAGGTCTTAATCTTTTGTCTGAACTCTTACCTTTTGCAGAGGGGGAATGCTGGTTCCTCCTCGTATCCTGATAAATCGGTGCCAGATGTCCCAGGATTGCTCTCTGAACAGGATAGTGCAGGGTGTTCTGACTTGGCATCATCTGATGCTCCTGTGCATGCCAAACCGGATGAAGGATTCAACCCAAGGGATTTAAATCAATCAATTGGAGGTCTTTCTGCAGAATTTCGTGGGGAGGAAACTTCTACTTATGGGCAGGCATCTGCATCTGCTTCATTGAAGGACAGTTTCACACACGAATCTATCACAAACCTTTTGAATAGAGTTGAATTAGCTGTGGCTCCACTTGCAGGAAGCTATGATGTAGAAATAGTAGAGAGAGCACGAAATGTGCTTTGTTTCATTGAGTTGTTCAAGCCACAAATGCCTGACTGTCTAGTTCAGAAAGAGGAAAGTTCAGATAGAGAAGAAGCGAAAGCATCCAAAATCGTTAAATTGATGCATGATGCCTTTTCAAATGATCTTGGTCCTGTCTCAGTATGTGCTCAGGAAAGAGTTTCTGTACCAGATGGTTTAGTGCTTGTGGAGAATCTTGAGGACTTGGAAACAATCTGTGGTGATGTCCAACTACCTTCATTAAATTCATTTTCCCATGGAAGTTCTCATTTTGAGGAGATGGCTGGTGTTTCTATCCCTACCTTTCAGAGCAAAGAAGAGCCAGGGCCATCAAATGAATCCACATCTCTGCTTGCAGAACACCGTAAGCAGCATGGCTTATATTATCTTCCTTCAGAGAAAAAGGATGGTGATTATCCACCTGCCAATGACCCTCAGTTACAGGCTAAATCTAATGATGATGAAGATCTTGCCAAGCTTACCGAGCAGTTGGTTGTTCCAAAGAAAAAACCAAACCATGCAAAGCCTAGGCCTGTTGTGGTGAAACTAGATGGAGATCAAGTACGTATTGCAACTGGCCCATGTCCACAGGAAGATTCGCTGTCTGGGACAGTGCGGGATATTCTTCTAGGAAGTGAGACAGAACCCACTACCAGGTCATCTACTAGGATAAAAGGGAAGGAGAAACTAAACGTTGAGTCTGCCGCTGAATCCAATGAAAATTGGGTGATGTAGAAAAGCAAGATCAAGGAAACTCGAGTTCAAGAAAAAGCAAGCACCGTACTCATAGTAAAGGGAGAAGGCACAGAAGCCGGGGAAGAAAGGAGATGAAAGAGAAGAAAACGGTCAGAAAGCAAAGCCAAAAAGTAGTAGTAGGCACAAAGCTCGGCAACGAGCAGATGCGTCCTTGAATGTTGTTTCACAAACACCAGTTATTCCAGATTTTCTATTATAGTGTTACAAGTTTTGGATTTGTTTGTGTGTCATCAACTGGTACAGAACTTCTTAGCCTTGTGTTTGACTGCTAAGGCTCGTTCTGCTGTAGATTTTATACAGTTTGGGTTTGTGCTTACATACCCCTGTTTTCTTTTTTCACTTTTCTTGAATCTGAAGGAAGAATGTGAGATTTCGAGGTTGATATTTTGAAAAAACAACCACACGAGTTTGAGCTCGGTTCTGGAATTCTCTTGTTTCTTGAATTTCTTTTTAGTGATGTTGAGCAATTTGAAAATATACCGTTTATAATATACCATGTCAGCTATGAAATCAGCTATTACTTCTCTTGTACCGTCAAAAGGTTATATGAAATTGAATTGACCAAAAACAAAATATGATTTACCATTTTCATTAGGATCACTTTTAAGTATTAGTCTTCGATACACAGCATTAGAATGCATGTCCACGATTAAGATTGCAGTGTATTTTTTTTTTTTTACAAGATGTCACCCGTATTATTATGAAAAAGGAAACCAAAAGAGGGTCCGACGATTAAAATGGGCCGGGTCAGAGCAAATAGGATCGCCATCTTTCAGTTTGTTAGGATCTCTCTGGCTAAGGCTAACCGAATTGTCTCTCCGACGATTTCTCTCTCCTCTTCTCTGCAACCGTTCTAGGGTTCCCCATGGGGAAGATGACCTCAATTGAGTCCGCCACTGCCTGGGGCTGGGCCCTCGAAGCCCTCGCAAGCTCAAAACACGTCGCCGTATCGATTCTACACGATCTGACCGCCCAAATCCCGCCAAACTTACCCGCCGATTTGCGACGGAGCATCACCGAAAGAGTCGCTCTCCGATGCTTGGAGGAACTATCCACCGCTCACGATGCTCCTCCGGTCCGGCGGTCCGAACTCAGCTTCGATGTATCGCAGAGCTGCGAGGAGGTTCTTAAACGCGTTTTGAATGAGGTAAGGGATTCAAATTCCAAAAGCAAATTTTTGTTTTAGTTTTAATTGAAATGTAATTTTAGGGTTTAGATTTTTGAGATTTGGGAGTGAAATGTGAATGTTTGCTTTTGTTAGTCAGCAGAATGTGGTGTGAGGAAGGAAGGAGGAGGGAGGTGGAAATGGGATATTGAGTCCTTTACTAAGCACAAAAGAGATCGTATGCCCAAGTGTACTTTGAACAAGCTTAAAGAGTCGATTGGTGATGGTAGGCATCCATATGCTGATTTGTTAGGAAGAAAGAGTGGACTAGGATCTGTTGCGGTGGCGGGGAGTGATGGTATTTTGAGGTTTAATGGTGGATGCTCTAATGCTCCAAACATTGGCGTTAGAGAAGAGCGGAATGATGAGACTGGATTGCCTTCCAAGAGGAGTAGGATTGAGTTAGATGCTGAGAAAGTGGTTGATGAAAACCATGAGGATGATGGTTTGGGTGTGATTTCCAAGAAGACGAAGAGGGATGCCTCTTGTGTTTTGCAGTCTGCAGAGGACAACCCAGTTCCTTTAGCGGGAAGGCAAACGTTGGAACACTCACTGGAAAGGGATATTCCAGTTCCAGAGGGAGAAGGGCGTGTGTCAGGGCTGAAGACAGAGGAAAGGTTTCCTTGTGCTGATAAATCCAAAGATGGTAGTAATGGGTTTAGTCCTGAACCGACAACATCAGGTGTTGGTCCTTCACATGGAGCACAACATAAGGTTTCTGCTAAAGATTCCGGTTGTAACATTGAGCACGAGTTTCATATTGAAGTGCCACATCCTGTATCTGTTGGTGGATCCGAACAGAAGAGTACTGTTGATGAAGGCAGAGATGAGACTGAGCATCTTCCTGAACCAACAACATTGCGTGTTGCTCCTCCAGACAAAGCCCGGCATAAAGTATTTGCCAAAGAATCTATTTGCAACCATGAGCATGATTCTCGTATTGATATAACACCTCGAGCATCAGCAGAAGTATCCCAGAAGAAGAACATTGCTAATGGGGCCAAAGACAAGTCACAGTTGGATTACATTTCCATGGAGAAGCGTAAGTTCTTGAGCTCTAAATGTACATTGACTCGTTATTGCAATTCGACAGAGAAGGATCATTGTCTAATGTGTAATGGAGGTGGTCAGTTGTTGATTTGTAGTACCAGTGATTGCCCTTTGGTGTATCATGAAAGCTGCATGGGTTCCGAATTCATCTCTTATGTGAGCGGTGACTTTTACTGCCCCTTCTGTGCATATTGTCTACATCTCATGGAGTTTCTAGAAGTTGAGAAAGAAGATTTGCGATTAAGGAAGGACCTATATTTGTTTAATAGTGTACTGGGTTCTTCCTGAAGGAAGTCATTAGAATGGGCGTTTGGGAAGAAAATTAAGAAAGTCATTAGAATGAACATATAGGAAGTCAAATTGGAACATGTAGTCAATTTTGGAATATGGGGGGAGATCGACAAGTAGTAGCTCCTGCATTTTTCAGAGAACATACCGAAAAAAGCAACTGCAACTGGTAGATTACACTATCTGTATGAACTTTCGACATTGATTCCTGGTGATCTTAAACATCAACGATGAGTTGAGTATCCCTGGTTTTACCATCTGGTAGTGTGTTCTACAGATTATCCTTGCGCTTTGGTGTTCCGATCTGAACATTGGGCAATATATGACACAGAGATGCTACTTTTTGCTTATCAAGATTTCGAATCGTTACAGTCTCAACAATCTGTGTGTGTACTCATCTTCACTACTCCCTTGGCTGTGTGCGTGGATGTCTACAGGTTAGTTAATGTACGTAATTAGATATATTGTGTTCAGAATTTAGTACTGATTCTTGATACAGTCAACAGCATATGATAAATCAGGAATAATTGGTTGTTTCATGATGAACATATATATCAAAGATTAAAGTGAAAAAAAAAAGTTTGTTCTTTTGACCTGCAAATACTTTCAATTGGGAAATATGAAATTACCCTACAACTTGATGAATGAAATAATACGCTAATGCTAAAATGCAAATAATCAACTTCTTGAGTGCTACTTAGTAAGGAATGGCATTGGTTTGGCCAAGTAAAACGAGGCTATCTGCAAAAGAATCCCTGGGGTTGTAATTCTTATCTTTTCCAAAATCTTCTGCTTGTTCGGTCTTATAATTCACCCTCTACATCTTTCGAGGGCTTTCTCTTGTTTTGAATAGTACTTCACCGCTGCTATTAGGAATTTCAAGCAACCGATTCTTAGAACAGTTGATGGTTAATCTTGCTTCCAAGATTCCATGACTCCAACCTCTTTCATCACCCATATCTCAATATTTTCTGCAGCAACAATCAAAGACGGAGACTCCCCATATATTGACAAGTCTAAGTATCGATTTGATTTTCTCCCCAAATCTTCAGGCATCATTATCTGGCTGAACATTTCAGTGGCCAAATCAAACGACACTGAGACGTATTCTTCTCGTTTTACGTTACGGTATTGGATCCAATAGAGAGCATTATTGACGGAAAGGAATCCATACTTTGACCAAAAGTAAGCCGGAATTGCAGCACTAGTAGGACGCTTCCAAGAATTCGTAGTTAATGAGTAAACCTCCACGGCATATGGAGTTTGGAATTTAAGAACGAGTCTCAAAACCTTAGTCATTGGTCCGGGCATCATAGCCAAATGAGTGTGTTTGTACATACTGGTTAAAAGGGTTGCAAATGATACTAGGCTCAGGCAAAATCACAATCTTTCTGATTGAAGGGTTGAATATTATTGTTGGAGGTGCTCCGGGAGAATTAGTTTACCTATTATATGCAAAGCATAGGAGGCCATTGCAAGTTCCGATCAGACTAAGTAAACCCATACCTTTCACTAATACTGATGGAAGCATAAGGTTGGTATACATATACTCACCATGTTTGATCAGACACGACGAGTAACTCATCCGATCCTTCCGTTTGCTTGTTATTAGAAGGTGAAGAATGTCGTTTTGGAGGTTGTGTTGGTTTCTGCGCTTCAGGTGGGTGTCTATGAAACTGGGGTGGTTGATCATAGAGCTCCATGACTTGCACACTGCGCTGAATCGCAATAAAGATTTGGCCGGCAACCACAGCAGGATTTCATGAATAATTTCTTCAGGAACAAGGTAGCCTGATAACCTGTAATCGAACTCTAGGGTTTGGTTTTTCTTGACGAGCTTAGAGTTTGCTTTTATACTCTTCAAAAAAGAGTTTGCTTTTATACCAAGGGAAATTTCTTGCGGGTCAAGTATTACATATTTGGGATTTTGGTTTGCTACAAGAATAAGGACACTCCTTAACCCGTGAATAATAAGTAATCAATCATACACTATTTGGCTATTTTAGTTTGCTTTTTTCTATTGTTCCGAACACCAATTCGCCGCTGCTTTTACAATCAAAAAGTGACAGAACACGAAACATTTCACACGATATCCTTGCTATTTTAGTCCAAGATTGCACCACACCATACTCTTTCATGACCCATATGTCAAAACTGCTCTTAACATCAATCAGGGCAAGGGACTCTCCATATCTTGCTACTAAAATCAGCTTCTTGGGTTCATTCGACAAAGCTTCCGGCATCTCTATCTCACTAAATAATTCTCCAGCCATATCAAACGACACAATGATGTGCTTTTCCATCTCGGAATCCCGGTATTGAGGCCAATGTATAGCATTGTTGACAAAAACGTATTTACCTGTACACCATATAACAGATTTCAAGCAAGCGGGAAAAGTATCACAACTGAGACGCTTCCAAGTATTACGGGCTAATGAGTAAACCTCAACCTCACGTAGTCTTGTCACCAATCTTTCATCCTCAGACTTTAGAATTCTTACAACCTTATAATCATTGCTCTGAGCATCATAGCCAAAACCAAAAGCGTGATGAGTTTGCACACAAATTGTTGGAGACTTGATACTAGGCCTAGGCAAAATCACAACCTTTCTGATTGAAGGGTTCCAAATTATTGTGGAAACTTTGGAAGTCGTCCTGGGCGAATGGTGATCTGTAAGACATATGAGACCGTCACATGTTCCGATCAGACTCGCATATGAATGTTTGAATATTGAAGGATATCTAAACTTGGTGTAGCACTCATCTCCGGTCAATATTGCAGGGTTGTCTTTCATCACATAGGACGTACAACTTCTCGCAGTGATGTCCTCGCTTAGAAGAAGGTGAACGATGTCGTTTTGCTTGTTGTATTGACCTCTGCGCTTGAGATGGGTGTCAATGAAACTGGAGTGTTTGATCATAGAGCTCCATGACTTGCACACGGTGCTGAATCTCACTAAAGATTTGGCCGGCAACCGCAGTAGGATTTCACGAATGATTTCTTCAGGAATAAAATAGCGTGGTACCGCTGCAGCTTTTGATGTTCCAGACATCCCTGAAACTGAAAATGTAGGGTTTTTGGTGTGGTCTTGTTTTGTTTGAACCAAGGTTGGGAGGTTTATATAACAACTCTCTAGTCCGATCGCCGGCAGCCAAAATCCTTGTATGTTTAGGACTAATAAAGCCTTGTGTGTTTAGGACTATAATACTGATTCTTGAATATTGATGCTAGAGTTTAATTACAATCCACAAATTCAAAGTATAAATCACACCGATCATAACATTGTTGCCTTCAAATTTTCTACTACTTCATCCACTTGTAATTTTGAGTTTAAATACCAAATTTGATCTTAAATATTAGGGCTACACAGAAATCGAAAGCCCAAAGGCAGCAAGGGGGGTCAAGAACCATTGTTAAGTTTCGTATTGGCTATTCGGCTTCACACTTGCCTTTCGGAATTTGGCTAAAGGCCATTGCAATTTGCAAATATTCACATGCATTGGGTTGCGTTTTTTCTTCCTGTTCTTCCTCGCCTGCAAAACTTGAAAAGGTTTAAAATACAAACAAGGGGGCCGGGGATGAAGCATTGTTAAACCTAGGTTGGAGCTTAGCTTATACCAACTTGGTGATACATTTGCCAGGAAACCCTCTACTTAGATTAATTTATTTGTGACGTTAAGACTTAAGACTACTATATCTTGAAGTCCAATTCCAAATCCTCAAACTAGTGGAATATTGGCCGTATACAAATGTAAACTACTCCTTAAGGTATATATAGCAGTTCGAGTTAGCTAGTGCCTAGATCTTAGCTAATGACCAAGACCCCCACAAATGTGGTGGCGTGCGTATTCGTCAACATTCAAACAGCACTCAAGAAACCCAAGAACGGACCAAACACATGCATTGGACCTTAACTTTCGCTTTAAGGTAATTGCCTAGTATTGTAGTTTTAAGTGGTAAGCTGTGAGGACGTATTCTACTACTGCTAAGCTGCAATGGGGAATGCAGACCGAAAATCTCAATCTATTCGAAAGCTTTTGAGTTCCTATGTACAGTCTTTTCATGCCTTTCATCTCGTCTTCTTTGTCATTGGCTTGTCGATTGGAATCATAATCAGCTTCTACTGCAAAAACTTCATTTTCAGATTGCAAATCACTTCAAATTCGGTCTCTTCTTTGTCACCATTGCTGCTTCCGCCGCCCCTCTCATCCTCACCTTCACCACCGCAGCTCCCTTTACTGGATACCGGCGATGTTGTTACATCCAATGTTGAAGCTCAGACACTTCTGGTGCACAATTTGGATGATGATCTTGAGTTGTTTTGGCGGGCTTCGTTTGTTCCTAGAATTACCGAGTTTCCCTATAACCGTGTGCCTAAAGTTGCTTTCATGTTCTTGACAAAGGGTCGTATACCTCTGGCTCCACTGTGGGAAATGTTCTTCAAAGACCATCAAGGACTTTACACCATATATGTTCATCCCCATCCATCCTATGTAGACTCGTGGCCTGAAGATTCTGCTTTCTATCGAACAAGAATTCCAAGCAAGGTTCGTTAATTACTCTTTCCATCATTAACTTCAAAGTTACATATTTGACTACAACTAGCTAGCTAGCATTTTTCATGCTTAGCTTCTTCTCTTTTTTCTTCACCTTATTGCAGCAAGTCGATTGGGGAAAACGAACCATGATCGACGCCGAGAGACGCCTGCTAGCGAGTGCCCTCCTCGACTTCTCTAACGAACGATTCGTGTTGTTATCTGAGACATGCATCCCATTATTCAACTTCACCACAATATACAACTACCTCATGAATTCCAATGAGAGCTTTATAGCTTCCTATGATGATCCAAGGAAGGTTGGCCGCGGGAGATACAATCCCCAAATGGCTCCTATGATCACAGTAGCGGATTGGCGAAAAGGGTCACAATGGTTCGAGGTCAACCGCAAGTTTGCGATAGAGATCGTATCAGATACCAAGTACTACCCCCTATTCAAAGAGTACTGCAGTCCTCCTTGCTACATGGATGAGCACTACATCCCTACCTTAGTGAACATTATCGGACCCCGTCACAACTCGAACCGGAGCGTTACTTGGGTTGATTGGTCCAAGAGTGGTCCGCACCCTGGAAGATTTGGGAGGAGTCATGTTTCAGCTGAAGTGCTGAATCAAATACGGTTTGGCACAAATGAAACCTGTGATCATGGTGATGTTAATACAACCAGTTCTATGTGCTTCTTGTTTGCTAGGAAGTTCATGCCGGACGCTCTGCAACCTCTGTTGCAAATTGCACCCATGTTACTAGGTTCAAATTCTCAATAGTCTTACTAATCGATCTGTAAATTTATAAACCTAGATTTGAATGGAAAACACTAATCGCAGCCAAACTAGTAATGTGTGTGTGCCAGCTTTGGTATTCATGCACTGCCAGCCCAAACTGTGTTTTTTCATGTAACAGCCCAACCCTATCAAAGCCATCAGATTGGAACTGCCACTTGGATTGGGTTAAGAAACTTTTTGACTTCTTCTCCTCCTAATTAAGGTTTGGCCCAATTAATTTTACTTCTATCTATTTTCCCATTGTATTTAAATTTTTCAATAATGTCTCTTTGTGATCCCTATTTTTGTTTTTCAGTGGGTTTATACCAATCATATGATTCCGTGATGAGACCCCCAAGATATGCTTTTCCTAAGTGCACCAAAATATGATATATGCCAGCCCTCTACAAATTAGAAGAAAAAAAAATTAATTAGAAAAAATTGCATTTCTCTACCAAATTGGTAGCCATGGAAAAACTGTGTGGTTTATGCAAATGATCTTTGATACCATTAAATGTGAACATTTGATTAGTTTCCTTAATTACTTGGATTATAATTTGATTAATTTCAATTTGATGCATATGATTTAATGAATCCAGATTTGACTCACTCAAGATTTGAAGTTGATTACAGGACCAACTCATGTTTTTCTGTAATTATTTTAACACCTTTGAGAATGAACCAAACTTAATTAAGGTTAAGGTTCGTTCTAGAATGAGGTATTTGGATTGAGGGAGATAATTAACATGTTAATGTATGAACTTTATGAACCATTTGTGATCTGCGTGGATCCAACTAATATATGGGTACACATGTAAATTTCTACATTAGAGCAATAAGACTCTTCTAGCCAATGTTTTTTTTTTTCTTTTACTTGTATATATGCCCGTGAATCCAACAGTCAGGCATCTCAGACTCATTGACGGAACTACATTGAGGCCATGGCACCCCTGTAAATTTTTAAACTTGGGTATTTGCATTAGAAATCAAGAGGTTAGATATAATTAGAAGTAAAAGCTTCCTAATTTGTAAGGTTTGGCCCCCAATTCCTTCCTATAAACCATAAACACCATCATTTGTTGTTAATAAGTTTAATAATTTAATTTATTTATTCTACCTTTAATCAACTCTTGTCATATACTCTATTCATAATCAATTCAATAATAAATTCTTTTTTCTCATTCTAAATCTAATCCATATATTGAGTAACTATGATGTCACATATTTAATATACAAAAGTTAATTACATTTATATATTGTATTCATATACAATTATTCAATTTTCAATACTATGTATTTTTACTTTGTAACTCGACCCCCTTAGTATATAATCATGGCCCGCCCATGCTCAGACTTTTGAAAATTTTACAGCATCAAATAGGTTTGATCCGTAGGTGCCTAATACTAACAACCTACCGATCGAGAAAGGGACACTATCAGGACAAGCACTTTAGCCGAAGAAAAAGTTTCGTCGGCCTGTTAGCTTAATTCGTCGGCTAAGATTTCGTCGGAAAAGGTCGTCGGCAATTATTTTAGCCGACAAATTTTTTTTCGTCGGCTATAGTCCCATAGTTAGCCGACGAAAAACATGTCGTCGATTTTTTTTCCCAGACTTTAGCCGACGAAACAATTAAGATATTCGTCGGCTAAAGTGTGTAATAAACAATAAAAAATAACTATAGCCGACGAAATATATTATATTTCGTCGGCTAAACCTTATAAAAAATTTTAAAAAATAACTATAGCCAACGAAATATAGTATATTTCGTCGGCTAAGCCTTATAAAAAAAAAAAAAAAAAAGAACTAAACGACGATATAGTATTTAAATAGTCGGCTAAAGTTGCTGGTTTTTGAAAAAAAAAACTGCAGAAAATTGGCCACCTCCAATCACGACCAAAATTTGACAGAATCTTGCTCAACATTTCGAACAACTTTCTAGAAGAAGTCGAAGCCAATTCTAAACCTAAACAGGTCAATTGAATCAAAATATAAAAATCCCTAATTTTAAACCTAAAAACTTCAAATCTTCAATTCTCTTCACACACACCGAATCGAGCTACCAAATTCTAGGGGAAGTAGTACTAATCAAACTCAACTTATCCATATATAGAACTCACCAAATGGGACCTAAGGAAGGAGAAATTCGATCGACACCGAATCCGAACCGGCGGAGTTTTGGAGCTCGATTATCCCTCACGGCGGCGCCACTCGATGCACCACCTATCCAGCAATGAAGTAGAAACGACGGTGAAGCTTTTGGGACAAGTGTGGCGGTCTCTGGTGGCTTGACGGCGGAGCTAGGCCGAGAAGAAAATCTGGCAGATAATAAACTTCTTACCATCATCTCGGTACAACTCCTATATAAAGAACTTTAGCCGACGAAATTCTTTATTTTCGTTGGCTAAACTCTTTTAAAAATTTTGGTTGAAAATTTGAAAATTTTTTGACTTTAGCCGACGACTTTCATATATTTTCGTCGGCTAAAGTCCTTTGAAAATTTTTCTCCAACTTTGGTTTACCGTCCAAAAAAGTTTTGAAATTTTTTGACCTTAGCCGACGACTTTTTTAATATCTCGTCGGCTAAAGTCTATAAATTCACGAAAACGCTCATATCTCCCTATATTACGTAGTTTGGTCAAACCTTCCACACGAAAAACTCTCACGTAGATGAGACGCAACCGCTATATAAAAATTTGAGACATTTACCTTCCGACGATAGGGCTCCCCATAGGGAATAATAAGGTAAATAGGGTTGACCGCTACTATCAGCACCGAGACTTTACCTGATTTACGTGATTTTTAAACCATAACCGTATTCACCATTCTGAACACATCTTATTTCACGAGATTTTGATAATTTTGCTTCCTATGTAGAGTTGGTTCACAAAGTTGTATAACCTACTAAACAAGTTATACAACATTAGTAGACACGTTGTGATTCGATGACTCAAATTCACAAACCAAAATTCGACCGTCAGATATGATCATTATGACGAAATATGTCTATGGTAAAAAATTCAACTGGATCCGACAACGTTAAGGGCTCGATTGAAACGGTCAACCATATCCATCGTCACTTATCACACGAAAACGCTCATATCTCCCTCTATATTACGTAGTTTGGTCAAACTTTCACACGAAAAACTCTCATGTAGATGAGACGCAACTGCCCATATAAAAATTGAGACATTTACCTTGCGACGATAGAGCTCCTCATAGGGAATAATAACGGTAAATAGTAAGACACGTTGTGATTCGATGACTAAAATTTACAAACCAAAATTCGACCCTCAGATATGATCATTATGACGAAAGAGTCTGTGGTAAAAAATTCAACTAGATTCGACAACGTTAAGGGCTCGATCGAAAAGGTCAACTCTAATCGGAAATAAAGAAAACTGCATTTTGAAACCCTAAACGGACTCGGATGGCCGAAAATGCCCATATGTCCATGGCGATAGAAATAATAAGGGTAAATTAAATCTGCAGCATAGTAAATAATAAGGGTAAATTACATTGACCGCAACTATCGGCACCGAGACTTTACCGGAATACCGTGATTTTTCAGCCGTAGACGTATTTCACCATTCTGGTCATATCTTATTTCACGACTTTTTTACGTTTGAAGGTTCTACGTATAGTTTTTTTTCCAGATGAGTTGTTGTCCAGATCTGCAAATATAAGCCACTTTAGCCGACGAGATTATATTTTTCGTCGGCTAAGTTTCAATTCGTCGGCTAAAGTTTTAAAAATTTGTCGGCTAAACTTTTAAACTTTCGTCGGCTAAACTTTTAAAAATTTCGTCGACTAAAGTCACAGACTTAGCCGACGAAAAAAATTATTCAGCCGACGAAATTTTATTCATCGGCTAAAGTTGACCATAGACGACGAAAATTTTAAATTAGCCTTTCTTCGTCGGCTAAAGCCTTCTTCGGTAGTGGGACCTATGAATGTTGAGTTCCAAACTTAGGTGGGGTTCCACTCAAATAAGTTCCTTGACATATTCCTGCCGATCCTCATCGGCAAACTGAAGATTCTTTTGAGGAGAAGAAGAGTCCGAGTTGGTGAAGCTTCCGGTGCCAATCATCTTCCCTCTTTTATTCTTCGTCTTCGTCTTTTTCGTATTCTTCCTCTTCCTCTCTCTGGTGGGAGGAGTTGATATATCATGAAGAACAAGCAGCAACGAAATCCACCACCCTGTTTTCTCACACACTTTTGTGAATGCTAACGATTACAGCAAAGTTATTCACACTTGGCTTTTGGATTTCGTCTAAGGGCGCAGTTGAACGTGTTATTCATATTGAACATTCACCGTTTTTTTCTTTTCTTTTTTCTTCGCCTGAAAAACTAGAAAAGGTTTAACAACTAAGCTTGTACTTGTTGTTACACCTAGCTTGGAGCTTAGCTTATACCAACATGCATGGTGACATTTGCAAGGAAACCCTCTAGTTAAACTTATTTGTGACGTTATACTTGATTTTTAAGACCCGCTTAATCACAAAGTCCAATTCCAAAACTCAAATTAGTGGTAAAGTGACCATGAATGTCAACTCTTTAATTAAGTTTAAGGTATATATAGTTCGAGTTAGCTACTGCCTAGATCATAGATAATGACCAGCCAAGACCCTTAAAAATGTGGTGGCGTAATCGTCAACACTCATAGAGCACTCTAGAAACCCATGAAACTGACCTTAAAACACATGCATTGCATCTTAACTTTCGCATCAAGCCAGTCTTCCCCAGGGGCCTAATAGTGCAGTTTAAGTAGTATACCTAAGCTAACTAAGGTCGTATTCTAACTAACCTCGTCTGAGTATTCTCCTCTAGTACTGCTCAGCAGTCATGGGATATGGAGACCGGAAATCTCAATCAGTTCGAAAGCTTTTCGGTTCCTACGTAGAGTCTTTTTATGCCTCTCATCTCGTCGTCTTTGTCATCGGCTTGTCAATCGGAGTCGTGATCACCTTATACTGCAAAGACTTCATGTTCAACGTGCAAATAACTTCAAATTCGATCTCTTGGATCACACTCCCACAGTCGACACCGTTGCTGCTTCCACCGCCACCCTCACCTTCACCAGCGCCGCTCCCTTTACTGGACTCCGACCATGTTGTTACATCCAATGTTGAGGCTCAGACGTCACCTCTGGTGCACAATCTGGATGATGATCTTGAGTTGTTTTGGCGGGCATCCGTTGTTCCAAGGATTACAGAGCCTCCCTATAACCGTGTGCCTAAAGTTGCTTTCATGTTCTTGACAAAGGGTCCTATACCTTTGGCTCCACTGTGGGAATTGTTCTTCAAAGATCACCAAGGACTTTACACCATATATGTTCATACTCATCCATCCTATGTAGACTCGTGGCCTGAAGATTCTGCTTTCTATCGAACAAGAATTCCAAGCAAGGTTCGTTAATTACTCTTAATTTGACTACAACGTACGTACTAGCACAACTTTTACATCTTCTAATTGACCTGTAATTTTCTGCTTCTTCTCCTTTCTCCTTCACATCATTACAGAAAGTTGAATGGGGAAAACCAACCATGATTGACGCCGAGAGACGCCTACTAGCAAGTGCCCTCCTCGACTTCTCTAATGAACGATTCGTGTTGTTGTCCGAGAGTTGTATCCCACTATTCAACCTCACTACAATATACAACTTCCTCATGAATTCCAATCAGAGCTTTTTATCCATCTATGATGATCCAACGAAGGTTGGCCGTGGCAGATACAATCCCCAAATGGATCCTATGATCACATTATCGGATTGGCGAAAAGGGTCACAATGGTTCGAGATCAGCCGCAAGCTTGCGATAGAGATCGTATCAGATACCAAGTACTACCCCCTATTCAGAGATTACTGCAGTCCTCCTTGCTACATGGATGAGCATTACGTCCCAACCCTAGTGAACATTATCGGCCCCGATCACAACTCGAATAGGACCATTACTTGGGTTGATTGGTCCAGGGCTGGTAGTGCGCACCCTAGAACATTTGGGAGGAGAGGTGTTACAGCTGAAGTGCTGAATCGAATAAGGTTTGGCACAAATGGTACCTGCGATGCGTATGGTGATACAATCGGTTCTATGTGCTTCTTGTTTGCTAGGAAGTTCAAGCCGGACACTCTGCAACCTCTGTTGCACTTTGCACCCATACTGCTAGGTTCAAATTCTCAATAGTTTTACTAATCGATCTGTTAAATCCGTATGATCCTTTTTTGTTTTTTCCTTCTATCTTTTTTCAACAATTTGTATGATCCTTCATTCCTTCTTCATTCACTTTACAATTTACTAGAGTGGAAGTAAAATTTACGACAGATGTGCCTGTTTGGAGGGTTACATTTATACTTTTAGGGAAAACGTCCTTAGTACGTACATAGCCTAATTAAATATTATAAAATGAGATTCAATTTATATGAGAAAAATGTAATATGAGATGTAATATTAGAAAATGTTTCGTTACATTCAAACGAAAGTCAATTGAACTTGTGCGTTATCATATTGAAATTGTTGCGTGACATAAAATAAGATCGTTTTGACATTCCTCCTAAACTCATGAAGGGATTCACGGTTTATAAAGTAAAATGTCATTCATACTTACGGTCTCTTGTTTTAGAGCACAGTTTTCAATTTTCATTCTTTTTACGTTTTCGATATCTTAATACCAACTATGACAATATGGTGTCAATTTTGTGTAAACGGCAAATGTTGACAACCACCTTAATAACTGATACACTTGTATACATGTCTCGCTAGAAGCGATGATAGTATAAACCTAGATTTGAAAGAAACACACTAATCGCTGCCAAATTAGTAATGTGTGATAGATTTTCTATTCATGCATTTGCCAGCCCAAACCGTGTTTTTCATTACCAGCCCAGATTCCTATCAAAGCCAGCAGATTTGAACTGCCATTTGGATTGGGTTGCGAAATTTATGACCTTTTCTTCTCCTAATTAAGCAGACTAGGTGTGGCCCAATTGATTTTATTTCTTTTTATTTCCCACTGTTTTTTTTTTTCCAATGTTAGTTTATGATGTAAGGAATTTCAATTTAAATGGAATCCATATTTTTTGTTTTTCAGTAGTGAGCTAGGTGGATACCAACGATGCATGTTTCCATGATTAGTCCCCTAAAATTGCTTTTCTTAGATGCACCAAAATAAGAGATATGCATATGCTAACGTCTAATTTTCATGTTTGCTTCGATGGGAACTATAAATTAGAAACAAAAAGTTTTAATTAGAAAAGATTTTATTTCTCTGCCAATTGGAAAAACGCGTCTATTTTGTAATTGAATTTTTGATACCAGTAAATAATGCGAACCAACGACTTTGATTATCTTCCTTAATTACTTGGATTATAATTTCACAATTTTCCTTACTTATTTCAGGTATTCACTGTCCAGATTTGACTCATTGAAGTTAATTAAATACAGCCAACTCATGTTTTTCTGCAATTTTTATTTAACATCCACAAATATTCATGATTCGGCTTTATCTAAATGCCCCCCATGACCTTTCATGTTTTCACCAAAATTCCAAAGAGAACAGAATTCTAGTTTGTGGTTGAGTCTTTGAGTGATGAAACCAAATTGAAGATTCTTTTGAGGAGAAGAAGAGCCCGAGTTGGTGAAGCTTCCGGTGCCAATCAGCTTCCCTCTTCTTTTTTTTTTTCTTCGTCTTCGTCTGTGTTCTTCGTCCTCCTCTTCCTCTCTGGGTGGAGGAGTCCATATATCATGAAGAACAAGCATCAGCAAAACCCTCCACCCTGTTTTCTCAAACACTTTGTGAATGCACAAATACAAATCAACAAGATCATCACCGTTTTCCTTATCTTCGTCTCCGGCCTTGCCCTCGGAATCACCCTAAGCTTCTACATCAAAGACACCCCTCTTCACATCTACACCGCATTAGCGCAAGCCAAAACCAGTTTAGATTCCACCATATACAAATTAGTCCCTGTAGATAATTCTCCCCCACCACCACCTTCACCTGTTAATGAAACCAAAATCGCCACCGTACCCCTCGCTTCACCGCCGCCTTCCCAGCCATCTCCTCCCCCGCCGTCTCCTCCACCGCCGTCGAAAGCTGCTTACGTAAAGCCAAGTGCCATGCATGATATGGAAGATTCTGAGTTATTGTGGAGAGCTTCGATGGTGCCGAAAAGAAGTGGGGCATATCCGTTCAAGAACGACACCAAGCCAAAAGTTGCCTTCATGTTTTTGACCAGAGGAGATTTGGCTTTGGCTCCTTTATGGGAACTTTTCTTCAAAGGACATGAAGGGCTGTATTCTATCTACGTTCATGCCAATCCAGACTCAGGCGAGACAATGCCGGAAAATTCTGTCTTTCACGGCAGAAGAGTACCTAGTAAGGTCAGTTATTCCTGATATTCACAATTTGCATTCTAGTAGGATTCTGATTTAGTAGCATTCTCGTTATTATGCATCTTTATGGTAATAGGATTTTGTTTTTATTGGAATGAGATTTTGTTTATTTCAGGTAAATAGTAATTAGCTCCGAAATCAAATAGGATTTGAATTGTGAAACCTAAACGTTTTCTTCTCTTCTTTGAATTGTGGAAGGATGGCGTTTTGATTCGGTTCCATTAGTTTTATTTACTGCACCTCAATTAGCTTTGATTATTAAAACGAAAGGGTAAACCCAAAGAAAAGTATAGCTTAGTTTGCTCCATGTTTACTTCTGTTTAATTGAAATCAGATTTTGGTTGTGTCTTTTACCTTTTGTTTAAGCTTTACAACTGTCCTAGCTAGTTTAGAGGAAAATAATTTCTGGTCATTCGTTTTGATTCATGCTTTAGGAGAATGCAAATTGATTTTTTTTTATTTCTATATGTGGGTTATAATTATAAGAAATTCCTTAGATTTGCCTCCTAATACGCCTCATATTGTGGAAAAAAATCCATAACCTTAAGTATTATTTGCATGTGTTATTGCATTAGATAATTCACTATGATTCTATATTATATGCCAGATGGTATGCTAGTTTGTCATAAAAAGCAACATCCTAATTCTGAGATATAATATAAACATTGACATTCTTGATTCTTTCCCCTACATACAACCTTCAAAGAAGAATACTGTAATATTCTTCTAGATTTTATTTCATTCTCAGAAATTACTAGTAAATCTTATAATTTAGACACGTCCAGCAATGGTTGGACAAAAGAACATGGGAAATACCTGTCTATATGCATTCTGAGGTTGTGAAGGTTTTGACATAACTAGGACAGCTATACAATTTTGAACTAGTCGTGAGGAGCTCTACCTGTATTTTCAGACAACCCTAACTATGAATGTACGTTAATGAAAAGATTAAAAGTCAAAAAGAAACAGAAAACACCTAACGCAGTATGGAGATATGGTGATTAAACTAATCCGACAAACATACATCAATTCATTTTCTATCATTACATATAAGAATTTTTGACCCTAATATATTTCTGGTTTACTGTTGCCGCAAAATTATTATTTGATACCTGTGCCTTTTGTTTTATTTTTGTTGTTAACATCATCCATGCTCCAGTTGAGTAGCCATTTTCTTTTTTACTAAAGTATTCATTACATTTTCACAAACTAATATTATTACACTCAACAAGAATTCCGGTGCAAGCATGTATTAAATTGGGCATATGCATTGAGTGGTGGATTCAGTTTGTTTTCATCAACTCATTGCTTGGATTCTACTCTTTTTGTTCCTACAAAGTACCCATCATCACCTTTCTACATTCCTTTCTTGGTTCTATCTGTTTCTGATGCATATGCCAAGTATTTAGCCATTTAGTCAAGAAAGGAAGCAAAAGTCCCCTTTAATCTCCTTCTTTAAGTACGTAGTTAGCAAGTTACAACAAGCTGTTATATTGCACAATACATATGTAACACATCATATTCTTGGTTGAGAATTGGTTTAAAAATAGGTTTTGGATTTTAATTCCCACACGATTCCGCTCTCTTAATAAACATAATCATACTATATATAAGGTCTATGTGTTGTTCATATGAAAACGTCTCTACATATTAGCGTAGTCAGCAATGAACATCTGAACATGTGCGTTCTGGTTAGAGATTAATTTGTACTGAATGTGTTGAATTGATGTTGCAGAATGTGACTTGGGGCGAGCCAAACATGGTGCAAGCAGAGCGGCGCCTATTAGCCAATGCACTACTGGACTTAACCAACCAACGTTTTATTCTTCTCTCCGAGTCGTGCATACCACTCTTCAACTTCAAAACGGTCTATGATTACGTTATGGACTCAACCCAAACATTTGTGGAGGCTTATGACTTGCCGGGTGCCGTCGGCAGAGACCGATACAGGAAAAAAATGAGCCCGACAATCAAGCTTGAGCAATGGCGGAAGGGGTCGCAGTGGTTCGAGGTAGACCGCCAGTTGGCGCTGGAGGTGGTTTCAGACACTAGCTATTTTCCGTTGTTTGAGAAGTATTGTGTCCCTTCGTGCTACTCCGACGAGCACTACTTGCCTACTTATGCGAGCATTAGGTTTTGGAAGAAAAACTCTAACCGGACTTTGCATTGGGTCGACTGGTCGAGAGGAGGGCCACATCCGTCGAGGTATCAGAGGACGGATGTGACTTATGAGTTCTTGAACAAGATGAGATTTGGAACAACATGCGAGTACAATGGGAAGAGCACCAATATGTGTCATATGTTCGCGAGGAAGTTCATGCCTAACACATTAGATAGGCTGTTGAGGTTTGCTCCAAAGCTCATGCAATTCAATTGATTTTTGTGGAGCTACATTCTTTATTCTCCTAGTGTTTGATCATTCATTTCTCTGTAAACACCAATCCATTTAAGTTGATGGCTGGTTAAACCATCGGTTTTGAGGGGGGGTTTTTTCATTACTGTTTGAGCATTATAGATTTGGAAGAAGTTCATTAGAAGCGTCATCTTAGATACTGTTAGTTTTTTCAAGTAAATTAGAGGTGTATAAAATCTTCGTTTTCGAAGATAGAAGTTGATTTTTAATTGAAATGATATACCAAAATGACATTGTGCAGTGAATTACCTCGACTCCTTGAGACATGAAGCTACTAGCTAGGCCAGGAAACTGATCGAAGAAGCACACACCTATTTTCAGGCGTGGGTTGGGCTAATCAGGCCCATTTTATATTTCTCTAAAAAAGCCCAATTTGTGAAAGAAGGTAATACGGCTTTCGTTCCAATTTGGAATTCATAAAGAATTTACCAAACCAATTGGTGATTTGGAACGTAATTGAATATTGAATATCTGGTATCAAACAAACTATTGAATATTCAGCCGAAGGAATTAGCATGGATGTTTCTGCGAACTTCATCGTCTTTTTCGAATTGCTATTACAGTTCTGAAGATCATAGAGAGTGACCCATTGTGTGCGGAAAGTACCACCAAACTTCATCAACATAATTTGTGTTATGAGAAGACGACAATATAGTAAAACCGCATATATGTTGTTTAATTAACCTTGACAACTAGTATTTATGCCATAAACAAGAGCTATAAATTCATGAGAACTTCGAAACAACTAATTTTAAACCATGGAAGAATTTTCGAATTTTAAAACCAGTAATTACGCATATATAGTCGAGGGTTTGCGGGTCACGGTCAGTCTTCGTTCCCACTATTATAGGGTCCATCTTATATATCAATAATCATAAGATCCTTCTGGGAAATGCATCTATTGACCAAAACAGTAGAGTCAAACTTGCTGGTAAATCAAATCGATCTGTAGGACCATATTAGATCCAGAGAGGTATATACGTTCTAATTGAGAAAAAAGAAAGAGAAACTACAATTTGACGTCAAAATTCGAGTGTGATGTTTAAGTCATCAATAGCTAAGATTGGTGTCTTTCTCTACCTCTTTACCTAGCTGTTTCCCTTTCCATTCCAAGAAACTTCTCTGTTCTGTTAGTATAAGTATCAGCCTGTCAATTTCGATTCTGTAAATGGAATCCATTTCTAGCTAGCTACCTTGTGTGCGGATGAAGCTAAGAACTCTGATCGATAAGTCTAACCCTCACTCATCTCTTTCGATCTCATCTTTCTCTCTCAGATCCGATTTCGAGATCAAAAATGGCCGCCAAACGGTTTTTAACTGATTCAGAATCCGACCAAGATCAGTCCGATGATAACAACAGGAAGAGACCAAGAGTTTCCTTTGCTTCGTATGTCTTCTTAGATCTCTACCTATATATGAACTGATCCTACTCTCCAACTTAAGTTCTTTGACTTCTTTCATAAGTTCTTCTTCGTTTTTGATTCAATTCCCAGCAAAACCCTAACTATATAGTTCTGATTTTTCTTCATATATTTCTCAATCGTATACAGTGTGATTGGAGAAGTGGTTATGGTCAAATCCATGCAAAACCTTTTCTCATCCTTGGAGCCTTTGCTGAGAAGAGTGGTACTAATTCCTTACTCATATATAAGCTAGCTATATAGATGATTTCAACTATTATTTCTGCTCAATACTTGTTTTTGTCCCTGTTATTACTTGAAACCCTAGCTATTCAGCTAACTCTATGTTTCCGTTTGTCTCAGGTGAGTGAAGAGGTTGACGAAGTTCTGAAGCGATGCACTCTCAACTTAACAAGGTCGCCTTCACTGAGAATCCAAGCACTCGAGCCATCGAGCTTATATCTGATCTTTGGCAAGAGCCTCTCTCTCCCAATCTTCACTGCAAGCAAGATATCAGACGAAGACAGCAACCAAATCCAGATCCTTGTTGTGGACAAGAACATGATGAGTGGCACCCACCAAATGGCTCCGATCTCTCTTCCACACCCGGTCAAAGTAGAAATCGTTGTTCTTGACGGTGACTTCCCTAGCGGAGATCACGAGAATTGGACGAGTAAGGAATTTGACAACAATGTCTTGAAGGAGAGAACCGGGAAGAGGCCGTTGCTCACCGGAGATGTGAATGTTACGGTGAGAGATGGGTTTGCGACGGTTGGGGATATTGAGTTTACGGACAACTCGAGCTGGATTCGGAGCAGGAGGTTTAGGCTTGGTGCAAGGGTGGCTCCGGGTCGGGGTACCAGGGTCCGAGGATAAGGGAAGCCATGACTGACTCTTTCGTTGTCAAAGATCATCGGGGAGAGTGTAAGTGTTACGTATCTTAATGATTATTTTGATGCATAATATTTATGATTCTATCTGAACTAGAGCTTATGAACGAACGCTTCTCTAAAGTAGGATTCAACAGTGACTTGAGTTTGATATTTTGGTACATTATGCATGCCCACAGTTGCTTATTTTTTTTCATTGCTCATAGTTGTTCAACATGAACGTATGTGTGTACGGGTGGGGGTGTATATCTATATGTATATATATACAATGTAAACACACATACCTATCGAAATAAATTGCAACAAAATTACAATGTAAACAAATATACAGGCTATTAGCTACTCGATCTCCAATATAGTTTGTCCAGATTGAAAACAATTAAAAGAAACTTATCATCATAACAATTACCGATGTTGGTTATCCATACATATAGTATTGAAACACCATAAATAAACACCATAAATATACGTATATACACTTGAAATATGCCCTGAATGTTTAAGATTTTAGGGTTGGGGGTGGTTTGAAGTAAATTGCTAAAGAACAAATTAACAAACCTAAAATTTAAAATATGAATAAGGAACAAGCATCTCATTGAATTTTATTATGAAGATTAATGCAATTAAGAAATACGAAAAGGAAAAATAAATGAGAAAATTTTATTTTTAGGAAACAAATCTGATGTTTTGATTAGAATACACAAAATTAAGGGGGAAGAGGGTTCGTTATGAAAACTGAGGGAGAATTGCTATAATTAAGCTATGTTATTAAGACTAACTAAAGTGATTAAGAAACCATAACAGGGTCTCAGACCTTCCCGGACCGAAGTGTAGTAGTCAAATTGGAACACCGGTTGGTTTGGATCTATTAGGTTCCATCGAAAACCTAGCTAATTGTTGTTGTTTTTTTTAATTAAACAAATAGTTAAATTTAGATTCCACAAAGATATTTAGCAATCTTATTTGATGATTATAAAGCCACTTGCTTTATAGTTTACTGAAGTCAACATGCATGTGTTGGTGACATGTATATAATGTAGGATTAAAATCGATCGACTAGAAAGAAGACCGATCATGTTCACACAATGAATCAAACAGACTGTGTACGTCTTAAAGCGAAGTAGAGCAATCACTGGGGCCATGATCGATTCCAATTTCTAATTCAGACTAATTATACGTTTCATTTTCATGCCTCGTCTCAAAGGTAGGAGACAAGTTTAAATCAATTCATTTCTAATTCAGTCAACAAAACAGCCTAGCTATACAAGCAAATTATATATGGTCCAAATTCATTTGAAGCAATTTGGTTGCTCTTGGTCTGCTTGACTTGGGTCAATGGATTTTCGCGAGTCAATGGTATTGGAAACAATCTTATCATGAATCTGAACAAAACGATAGGCGCTTTAGGCCTTTATTCCTTTTTCCATTCCCCATCTCATTGAGTCAAGTCAATTATAACCTTGTTCAAGTTGTTCTTAGTTGTTGGTATTTTAATTTGTTGTAATATGACATTAAACTACTACATGTTTTTTTTTTTTTTGATTTATAAACTACTACATGTTGCAAACTCTGAATTAAGAACGGATGTGTTTGAGCACTAAAGTTCTAGTTCTATCACATATGTACGAATCCCATTTTAGCAACTACTAGAATTAACGGTCTTGAAAACTTGAATGATATAAATTCTCTACTAATTACCTATATCGTATGCTTTCGCATGCAGTGTACAAGAAGCATCATCCACCAATGTTGGAAGACGAAGTTTGGAGGCTGGAGAAGATCGGGAAAGATGGAGCTTTTCACAGGAAGCTAGCTGCAAACAACATTCATACAGTTCAAGACTTCTTGAAGATGTTCTTCGTGGACCGCTTGAAGCTTAAAAAGGTACATATAATCCTCCTGTAAGACATACTCGATCTCTTGCAGATAGCTACGCTTAACAAAGCTACTTATATATATATTATGCTTATTATTCTTACTCTGACTGCAGATATTAGGGATTGGAATGTCGGAAAAGGTGTGGGAAGTAACAGTGAAGCATGCAAGAACATGCTTGATGGGTAACAAAATGTACATTTTCCGGGGTCCTCATTTCGAGCTTTTCTTATCTCCGATATGTCAAGTGATGAAGGCTGTGATCAACGGCCAGACTTTCCCTGCTCGGGACCTAAGCAACTACAATAGGGTACGTTCGTATGCATGAATATCATGTTCATGAATCATGATCTGTAAATAAATTGATGCATAATCATTTTGTTTTGTTTTTCCACTTACGTATTATTTGATGCAATGTTAACATTATGAATGTATATGTGTGTGTTTGCATGTATTCATATATATCGTGGTGCTGACCGTGGTGCATGTATATGCAGGACTACATTGAGAACTTGGTAAGGCAAGCGCATGCGAACTGGAATTCCTTGGAGACGGTCGATTGTACCGTGTTGAATGAGACTGCCTTACTTACACAAGGTATATATCGATCTTGTAGTTTGTAATCACTGCTCATAATATATTACTCGGGTAATTCTATTCATCATAAATTTGGATTAACTAACTTGGGAATGCTGGATATTAGGTCATGTAGAGGATCATCCGCACTATCCTCAGGCAATGATGGTGAGGCCCGTAAGGGCACTGGATCATCATGAAGTACTGATCGATAATGGGAAGCAGCAGCTAGCTGATGATCACAAGTGTATCAATAATGTTGGGGCAGCTGGTTATCTACAGAGCAACACCATGATGGGGTTTGAGTGCAGTGATAATTGGCAGGTCAGTTCACCATACTCGTCATTCAGCCCATTGATGGATACTGGTGTCATCAAGTGTAGCATCTCAGCAGCAGACTCATCATCTTCAGATGGGGATTTAGGATCTCAGGGTCTCTAATCAATGCCATCTGCATTAGTTTCCTCATGACTCTCTGCATGATTGCATCTATATAATTTCATTTTGTACTTGTACATATAAATATATGGAACCATTTACAATGTAATATATACGCCACCAGGGTGAATGGGAAATATACCTCAACTCTTCTTCATAGTTCTCTATATATATGGTAGTCCTTGTACAAATATATTGTAAATTTGAATATTATGGATTCATTGAGCCAAGTAATTACCATTTTATCTCACCCTAACCTCGTTGCTGTTTTGCCATTTTGTGTAATCTAGCTTGTATTTCTGCAACTAGATTTTTATGGATTTATGGATACATGCATATCTGTATGAGCCAAGTCCTTTAATTTCTTGCTCAGTTGCTAGTGTTAAACTGTTAATGCTTAAGGTTGAAGAACTTAAGAAAGGATAATTTCATGCTTAAATTGAGATTTAGAGGTAGCTACGTACATATCACACCAGCAAACCAGAAAAAGTCAGAATTTATGTACCATGACTTGTATATTCTCTGCCTCAGAGCTGTAAAATGTTTTATTATTCAGGTCACAAGTCGATTTCATTTCTTCCTCAGAAGTCGGAATATAAGCAACTTCAGGGAAAGATAGAAACTTTGATACTAATTGATCACTAACAAAGTAAAGATTAAATCATTCTTTTGTTTCTGATACGTACGGCAACGTACTGAAGCTGACATCGATCTCTGGCCTGATATTGAATCAGTCCAAGTCTTTCTAGTCTTTCTGTGACTATTTCCTAGTTCTGTTCAAATTCCTTGAGGAAATTTCCCAGAATTGTGTCTAATTAGTTGGTCTCCCACACCTATCTCTTAGTCCACCCTCCACACTCTATAAAGAAAAAAAGTCTCTAATTTGGTTTAAGTATTAGATCAAGCCAAAATAATGAATATACAATTTTTTTAAAACAATTTCATCTGCTTGCATTGTTTCTACCTCCTTGCAGCTCTTCTCTTACTCTTGATCTTCAACTCCAAGGCATAACAACACAATATTCCAAACCATGTCATCACCTATCTCTTACCTCCTTGCGGTTTTCCTCTCACTCTTCTTCAACTTCCATGGAAGCAAAGCCAACTTTCCAGCCTCACCAAATTGCCCCATAACCAGTTGCAGTATTAATGGGCTTGAATTTAACTACCCTTTTTGGAAAATGGAGGACTCCGCCGCCGATCATTATTGTGGCTACCCTGGTTTTGGTATAAACTGCTCGGATTCTGGAGAGCCAATACTGGGTCTCCCAAATAATGACTCCTTCTATGTGAGAGACATAGACTTTAGTCTATCCACCATCACCCTTGTTGACACTGACGTCGTCGATCAAAAATGCCCTAGGGCAACACACAGTATGAGCGTAGGCGCGCTCCCATTCGATTACTCCCCATTGGATGTCAACCTGAGCTTTCACTTCAACTGCAGTTTCTACGTTGATCCTGCTGTGCCTCCCATAACTTGCTTATTATATGGTACCAAAAAGTCTTATGTTTTCAAGGAGGGAGAGGAACCAAAAGGGTTTTATTGGTCGGAAAATTGTGAGGAGAATGTGGTGGTGACTGTGAAAGAAACAGAGATTACTGGAAGTATTAATGAGTTGAGTGGTGCATTTGGAGTGGCCATGAACAAGGGGTTCGTGCTTAACTGGACCATGGCTAAGGAGTGCGGTTCGTGTGAGACTAATGGTGGGTTCTGTGGCTACAACAACACTGCACGAGAGGTTCTGTGCTTTTGCAAAGATGGTCATGGTAGTATTGGTACCCTAAGCAATGGCCTCTGCAGGAAAGGTATGTTTTCCGATGATGATTTATTTTTATCCGAGTAATTTTATTAACACATCCCTGTTTACTTAATACACAACTCTTAAATTTTTTTAGTCATTTTTTACCCATTATTTCCTCATTTACCCTCCCTCTCTTCTTCCTTATCTTTCACTATCTTAAAGTTCAATTCTTTCCCTCGCTATTCGCCAACTACAAGGCTGCAACAACCACAATTACAACCCCCTTTCTCTTTATCAATCTGTTTTTCAAACAATAATTCTAAGTTAGTGAACTAAAATATCTATAAGTTTACTGAATTAAACAAACAATAAAAATGAGAGAATTAGAGATTTTGATGACGTGAAACATCTATACCAGCCAATAAATTCTTCTATAAAAATTGCAGGGCTGCAATTATGTTTACTGTAAATCCAAGCAGTCCTATATGAATTCTTGTTTGAATGAATTAATCTTTTAGTTCTTCACCTGCGAAGGTGTTTGACAATACAGAATTACAGAGTTGTACTACATTTTTTTCCATTTGGTTCAGTAACTATGAGTTGATCCTTAGTTCTTCATTTGCTCAATTGAATAAATTAAACCTTAGCCCTTGAATGAATTATTAGTTCATTATCTCTACAGGTGTTCGACAACACTGAGTGGTTTTTTTTTTCTCATTTGTGTTTGTCAAAAAAAAAATTATAAAGAGGGATAAAAGAGGAATTAAAAATTTTACAAAAATATGGGATGTGCATTTAGATATGTGAGATGTGTAAATAAAATTTCTCTTATCTAATTGAATGGATGCCAAACAAGTAAATGGTGTATATATACCTAGAAAGTCCACATTCGTCATAAAAGAAATCAACATATCTTCTTAATTTCTCATTTTTCATGAAATTTCTGTTGAGACACTAAGAAAGTGCTCGCCGGATAAGATGGACGAAAAACCAGACAAACTCCTTATCAAGCGCCTACCATTTTTCTTTTTTTATGTAACTTAAATTTTGTCTATTAATGACTTAAACAATTAAACTTTGTCTTTTTGTGAATGTGTTAACCAAAAAAGAAAAGAAAAATGTGGATTTCACAGCCCAAAAGAAAAAAAAATATAGGCGGATTGGGCCTAAGTGGCTAGGCGGAACCTATGTAGATTGGGCCTTACGCAGGCTAATCGATTCACTTTAAAAAAAAAAACCTAAAAATTAAATATTAGGAATGAAAGTCATTATTGTCCCACGTGTTGTATTTACAAATACGTTTCTGAACGTCTCCGGTCTTTTCCTGTCACTTTTGGCTAAACCTGTAAATGGACCGGATCTGGAGCGGATCTACCTAGATCCGGATCAAGATCCGTAATATAAATTTTAGATCCGGATCTGACCCGTTACCCGCCGGATCTTTGATAACTAGATCCAAATCCGGATCCGGCGGGTTAACAGATACTCGACTCGTTAATCCGATCAGTTTATGATTACAAATATTTTCAAATTTTAAATAATAATTTCTTAATTTTATCATAAATTTTCATAAAACACTAATGAAATATTATAATAAAATAAATGTTTACATCAAAAATTGAATTACATGGTCAAAATACTCTTTAACAATAAATTAATATATTCAAAATACTAAACCTCCAATGTATTTAGCAAAAAGCATAAAAAGAACATAGACATTGTAACCTTCAACTTCATCAAATGATCATACTTTAGACGCAATTTAGACGTTTAGGTTATCCAAATAATTATTATATTATTTAATATTTATCAATAATATTATATTTCTAAAAATAGTATTTAATTATTTTAAAACGGATCTGGGTCCTTAACGGATCGGATCAACCTCGATCCGTTCAATAAACGGGTTAACGGATTCGGATCCTTAACGGATCAACGGGTCTAATTTTCGATTCAAACCCGTTTAAAAACTACGGATCCGGAGCGGATCCGGATCAAGATCCGATCCATTTACAGGTCTACTTTTGGCCATACCAACTCATACCCGGTGCCTTGTAGGTTCAAGATCTGTTCCCGATAACGCATCGGAAATGTCCGAAACACGTCCATAATTAAATTGGATCTTGGGGGCCTTACTGACTTTTTCCCTTAGTGAACTCTTACTTCTCCAGTTTCCGGTCCAAACTTGAGTCAGAGGGGTCACAGTGAGGCGGGTGATATTTGCCGCCAAAAACAGCGCAGCTGAATCAAACAGTCTGAAATGCACAAGCTTTCTGATACCCTAAACCCCATATTTCTAATACCTATTTAACAATTTCACATCTCCAGCCAAACCCTAGCTCCCAATTCGAAGCTCCGCCAATCAAATTCAAGAGCTCTGATCTGATAACATGGCATTCATGATCTCTAACAGACTAATCAAGCTCTGAAACTATGAAGAGCAAGAGAAAGAAAAAGAAGAACCTGGAGCAATATCTCAGAGCCTTTTCATAAAACGCAGAACAATCTAAACAAAGAGAACAAGGGAACTAATATTTATACAGCTAGGATAATACCTAAGCTGCTTATTACACAACCACAAATATCAGATAGAGAGCTACGTAGACAAACAAGAGCCACAACATACTTGACAGCTGGCAGACAGATTACTTAAGCTAATCACAATTAATTAGCTTAAAAACAGATTTTTTAAAATATCTTCTAACACCCTCCCTCAATGTCAGATGAGAGTACCAAGCTGAGATTGACACAATGCTTCTTGAACAAAGGACTATGAAGACCTTTAGTGAAAATGTCAGCTGTTTGTTCCTCAGTTGGAACATACTGCAAAGCAAGATCATTCTTCTGAACCCTTTCTCTAACAAAATGAAAATCATTGTCTAAATGTTTGATTCTTGAATGGAAAACTGGATTGGAACACAAAGCAAGAGCTGAGAGATTATCACACTTTAGCATAGGAGGAGCTGGAATTCTTATCTTCAAGTTACACAGAACATGTCTCAACCATGAAATATCAGCAGCTGTATTGGCAAGGGCCTTATATTCTGCTTCAGTAGAACTATGTGAAGCTGACCCTTGTTTCTTAGATTGCCATGACATAGGACAGTTTCCCAAGAAAACAACAAAGCCAGTTGTTGATCTTCTAGTATTAATCTCACCAGCCCAATCAGTATCAGAGAAGGCATTCACATAACACTGTGTTGATCTATATTTATAAAACAGTCCAGTACTAACAGTTTTCTGCAGATACCTTATAATCCTTTTAACAGAAGCATAATGCACATCAGTTGGGCAAGACATAAATTGGCATACTGTATTAACAGCATATGCAATGTCTGGACGAGTGAAAGTAAGATACTGCAATGCTCCAACTATACTTCTGTATAAAGTAGGATTGTCAAGAGGAGTACCTTCTGTTTTGAGCAAATGATTGTGAGGGAGACAAGGAGAGTTGCATCCTGTACAGGACTCCATTCCAGCTTTACAGATTAACTCCTTGATATATTTTTCTTGAGTAAGAAAAATTTCATCCTTCTTATACTGAATATTGATTCCAAGAAAGAAAGTAAGGTCTCCCATATCTTTCATGTCGAAAACTTCACTCAAATTCTGCACAACACTTTCAATGCCTTTTGTATCAGATCATGTTATGAGAATATCATCAACATACAATAATAAAGCTATAACACCATCAGTGGAATGCTTGATGAATAAGCTTGGATCTGAATGAGAGAAATTAAAACCAAGAGCTGGAAGATAACTTGTAAATTTTTCATTCCAAGCTCTAGGAGCTTGTTTTAAACCATAGACGGATTTCTTCAGCAAACAGACATAATCAGGATGATTTACATCAGAATAGCCCTGAGGTTGCTGCATAAATACTTCCTCTTTCAAATCACCATGAAGAAAATCATTCTTCACATCTAACTGTCTGAGTTTCCATTTATGCATTGCAGCCAAAGCAAGAATTAATCTGACAGTACTGTGTCTCACTACTGGACTAAAAATCTCTTCATAATCAAGACCTTTTGCTTGACTGTAGCCTTGAGCAACCAATTGAGCTTTATATCTAGAAACTGTACCATCTGGATTTTTCTTTACTTTGTACACCCACTTACTCCCAACAATATTTTTCCCTACTGGTATTGGAACAAGAATCCAAGTACCTTGATTTCTTAAAGCTGCAATTTCTTCATCCATTGCAACTTTCCATTCATGAACACCAACAGCTGCTCTAAAAGACTTAGGTTCAACACAATCTGAAACATCAAGCACAGAAGAGAAACCACTAAAAAATGGAAACTCATCTAGATCATTATGATAAGCAATACAAGAATATGCACAAATATCAGGAAAAGTCTTTGGCTTTACTATCCCATTCTTTGCTCTTGTAAGCATAGAGTGATTATTATAGGCTTGAGTCTCGTCTTCAACAAAAAGCAGTTCTTGAGGTAAAAAATTACCATCAGTAGCAAAACTATTATCAACAACACCCAAACTGCCTTGATTTAGACCACTGCTATTAAAACCATCGACACCAGTACCACCTAAATCATCACTACCAATACCTCCATTTATACCAGCATTTATACCTCTAAGTTGACTCTAGCTCTGATACCATGATAACATGGTATTCATAATCTCTAACAGACTAATCAAGCTCTGAAACTATGAAAAGCAAGAGAAAGAAAAAGAAGAACCTGGAGCAATATCTCAGAGCCTTTTCATAAAACGCAGAACAATCTAAACAAAGAGAACAAGGGAACTAATATTTATACAGCTAGGATAATACCTAAGCTGCTTATTACACAACCTCAAATATCAGATAGAAGAGCTACGTAGACAAACGAGAGCCACAACATACTTGACAGCTGGCAGACAGATTACTTAAGCTAATCACAATTAATTAGCTTAAAAACAGATTTTTTAAAATATCTTCTAACACCCTCCCTCAATGTCAGATGAGAGTACCAAGCTGAGATTGACACAATGCTTCTTGAACAAAGGACTATGAAGACCTTTAGTGAAAATGTCAGCTGTTTGTTCCTCAGTTGGAACATACTGCAAAGCAAGATCATTCTTCTGAACCCTTTCTCTAACAAAATGAAAATCATTGTCTAAATGTTTGATTCTTGAATGGAAAACTGGATTGGAACACAAAGCAAGAGCTGAGAGATTATCACACTTTAGCATAGGAGGAGCTGGAATTCTTATCTTCAAGTTACACAGAACATGTCTCAACCATGAAATATCAGCAGCTGTATTGGCAAGGGCCTTATATTCTGCTTCAGTAGAACTATGTGAAGCTGACCCTTGTTTCTTAGATTGCCATGACATAGGACAGTTTCCCAAGAAAACAACAAAGCCAGTTGTTGATCTTCTAGTATTAATCTCACCAGCCCAATCAGTATCAGAGAAGGCATTCACATAACACTGTGTTGATCTATATTTATAAAACAGTCCAGTACTAACAGTTTTCTGCAGATACCTTATAATCCTTTTAACAGAAGCATAATGCACATCAGTTGGGCAAGACATAATTGGCATACTGTATTAACAGCATATGCAATGTCTGGACGAGTGAAAGTAAGATACTGCAATGCTCCAACTATACTTCTGTATAAAGTAGGATTGTCAAGAGGAGTACCTTCTGTTTTGAGCAAATGATTGTGAGGGAGACAAGGAGAGTTGCATCCTGTACAGGACTCCATTCCAGCTTTACAGATTAACTCCTTGATATATTTTTCTTGAGTAAGAAAAATTTCATCCTTCTTATACTGAATATTGATTCCAAGAAAGAAAGTAAGGTCTCCCATATCTTTCATGTCGAAAACTTCACTCAAATTCTGCACAACACTTTCAATGCCTTTTGTATCAGATCATGTTATGAGAATATCATCAACATACAATAATAAAGCTATAACACCATCAGTGGAATGCTTGATGAATAAGCTTGGATCTGAATGAGAGAAATTAAAACCAAGAGCTGGAAGATAACTTGTAAATTTTTCATTCCAAGCTCTAGGAGCTTGTTTTAAACCATAGACGGATTTCTTCAGCAAACAGACATAATCAGGATGATTTACATCAGAATAGCCCTGAGGTTGCTGCATAAATACTTCCTCTTTCAAATCACCATGAAGAAAATCATTCTTCACATCTAACTGTCTGAGTTTCCATTTATGCATTGCAGCCAAAGCAAGAATTAATCTGACAGTACTGTGTCTCACTACTGGACTAAAAATCTCTTCATAATCAAGACCTTTTGCTTGACTGTAGCCTTGAGCAACCAATTGAGCTTTATATCTAGAAACTGTACCATCTGGATTTTTCTTTACTTTGTACACCCACTTACTCCCAACAATATTTTTCCCTACTGGTATTGGAACAAGAATCCAAGTACCTTGATTTCTTAAAGCTGCAATTTCTTCATCCATTGCAACTTTCCATTCATGAACACCAACAGCTGCTCTAAAAGACTTAGGTTCAACACAATCTGAAACATCAAGCACAGAAGAGAAACCACTAAAAAATGGAAACTCATCTAGATCATTATGATAAGCAATACAAGAATATGCACAAATATCAGGAAAAGTCTTTGGCTTTACTATCCCATTCTTTGCTCTTGTAAGCATAGAGTGATTATTATAGGCTTGAGTCTCGTCTTCAACAAAAAGCAGTTCTTGAGGTAAAAAATTACCATCAGTAGCAAAACTATTATCAACAACACCCAAACTGCCTTGATTTAGACCACTGCTATTAAAACCATCGACACCAGTACCACCTAAATCATCACTACCAATACCTCCATTTATACCAGCATTTATACCTCTAAGTTGACTCTAGCTCTGATACCATGATAACATGGTATTCATAATCTCTAACAGACTAATCAAGCTCTGAAACTATGAAAAGCAAGAGAAAGAAAAAGAAGAACCTGGAGCAATATCTCAGAGCCTTTTCATAAAACGCAGAACAATCTAAACAAAGAGAACAAGGGAACTAATATTTATACAGCTAGGATAATACCTAAGCTGCTTATTACACAACCTCAAATATCAGATAGAAGAGCTACGTAGACAAACGAGAGCCACAACATACTTGACAGCTGGCAGACAGATTACTTAAGCTAATCACAATTAATTAGCTTAAAAACAGATTTTTTAAAATATCTTCTAACATGATCAACATGTTAGGGCGAATAAGAGAGAGCAAAACACCAGTTTCCGGCAAACCAGGCGCCGCCTGGCTACAGGGGACGAAGCGAGGCCTATCGTAAGTTAAGCGATGACCTTCTCAACTTACCGTAGGCCTATTTTCTCCTCTTAATTGCTCTGTGAATTCAATTTCTTAGAGTTCCCGAAAGGTAAACCAGCGAATCTTATTACTATAGTTCTTTTGGTTTGGGTAGCGGTAGTAAAATTGGATTTTGCTTTGTGCTTTGTATAATGTTTGCAAATTAGATTGATGATGGAAATACTTGGTTTGAAATTTTCATCCTTTCTGGTCAAATTTCCACTTTAAGCTTCATGGAATAGGAGGAAATTGCTTAGAAGTTCAATCAGCTGTGGACTCAAGACATTACTATTATTCTTGGTCAACTAATTGATAGTCAGCTATGTACTACACTTCAGCTAAAATTGGTTTCCTTCCTCTTTGCCATCATCAAGTCATCAACAATATCATTCATTCATACATGTATCGTTTCTCCATTATCTCCCAGCAATGCCTATGTTTAAGCCTAATCATGTCTTCCGAAGAGCACCCTTCTTTGTTATCTTTTACTTGTTCATGCTCCCATCTTTGCACTGCGAAGAGGATCCCCGATACACACAGTGCAAGCAACCTTTCAACTGTGGTAACATCACAAACATATCATACCCTTTCTGGGGAGGATCCAAATCATCCAATCGCCCCCAACAGTGCGGTCGCTCAGGCTTCGAGCTCACCAACTGCGAAGACGAGACTCAACCTCCTCGTATAAAAATCGAAGAGCTAGATTTCCATGTATCCAGCATCAGTAACCAAGAGCTTTTTCACACCATGACACTAGCTCGCTCCGACCTCTGGGACAGTCCTTGTACTCAGCACCTCGTCAACACCACTCTAAACTACACCCGGTTCTCTTACGTCCAAAGTGATCGTAACCTCACCTTGTACTACGGCTGCGTCCCTCAACAGAACCAATCCATCCCCAACAATTTTACGTGCAGAATAGAAAACACAACCAGGGATATTTCATACTATGTGGAAGACTCTCTTTCAAGGGTGCTTGAGCTTCGGAATAGAACCTCATGTGTTACCCAAATCCGAGTCCCCATTTTTTGGGAGGATTTTGATAAAATGCCTGAGAATGCAACGGCAGAAGTGGAAAACGTTTTGAGACGAGGGTTTCAGGTTGAGTTTAGTGCGGATTGGGATCTCTGTACGGGATGCATAAACTCCAATGGCACATGTGTATCGAACGCCACGACGGATTCGTTTCTCTGCCTTTGTGGGGATCAGTTTTCCAATTCTACTTGTCCAATTCATCGTGGTAAGCATATTGGTTTCCTCTGAATCATAAGATGAAGAAAGTAATTAGTTGACTCATTTCTCCTGATCAATTTGTGTGTAAATAGTTTTCTTCACTGTTCAGAAGCATCCTTTTGGATGTGTAAGTTCTAATAGTCTAAGCATTCTGCTTCTTCCATTTTTGTGCAGATACTGGTGCAAGAAATTGGAAAAGAAAGGTTGTTATTGGTAATATATCCATAGAACTTCTCCTATCCTTTGCAACCTCTTATAATGTGCATAATTTTGTTGGAGTACATGCAATTGCTGCAACGAAAAAACAAACTTTTCTTTTCTTTTCTTGTGTGAATCTTTCCTCTATTAGTATATAAATGACTCATCCCATTGTTCTACTAATAGGTGTTACTGCTGCTGGAGCTCTGACAGTATTACTCTCTGTTATTGCTGTTAGCGTTCGTTGTATTAAGACAAGAAACAGTGAGACAAGGAATGATCGGTGTCTTGAAGCCTTTGTTCAGAACAATGGACCTCTAGCAGTGAAAAGATACAAATTTTCAGATATAAAAAAAATGACCAATTCATTTCAAGATAAGCTGGGAAAAGGAGGTTATGGTGATGTTTATAAAGGGCACCTACTTGATGGTTTTCCTGTGGCAGTGAAAGTTCTTAATGGATCCAAAGGAAATGGAGAGGACTTTGTTAATGAGGTTGCAAGCATTAGCAGAACTTCCCATGTTAACGTTGTCACTCTTTTGGGGTATTGCTTTGAAGGTAAGAAAAAAGCCCTGATATATGAGTTCCTGCCCAATGGATCACTTGAGAAGTTCATATACAAAGACACTGATCCTCTGAAAACTACTCCACACATGGAATTGGAAAAACTCCTCCAAATAGCTATTGGGATAGCTCGAGGGCTTGAGTACTTGCACCGTGGGTGCAACACACGAATCTTGCACTTTGACATTAAACCACATAATATTCTTTTGGATGAAAATTTTTGCCCAAAGATTTCTGACTTTGGTCTCTCTAAACTTTGTACGCGGAAGGAGAGTATTATATCAATGTTGGATGCTAGAGGAACAATTGGGTACATAGCTCCAGAAGTTTTCTGCAGGAACTTTGGAGGAGTATCTGCTAAGTCTGATGTCTATAGTTATGGAATGATGATTCTGGAAATGGTTGGAGGAAGAAAGAACATTGACACTCGAGTGAGCCACACCAGTGAAATTTATTTTCCAGATTGGGTTTATGAGAATCTTGAGCAAGGCAGCAATTTCGGGTTGGTCAATTCAGTGACTGAAGAGGAAAAGGAAATTGCGAGGAAGATGATGTTAGTGGGATTGTGGTGCATACAGACAAGGCCATCAGATAGGCCATCCATGAGTAAAGTGATTGAAATGTTGGAAGGAAGCATTGAAGCCTTGCAAATGCCACCAAAGCCTGTCCTATGTTCTCCTGTAAGATCATCAACACCAGAATCTACCACTTTATCAACATTAAGTTAAATTCTTTTCTACACTGCTTGATGTATACTTTTCACTACCTTTTTACTCTTAAGAGCATTTGGGTAATCAAATTTTCTGAACTCGTATCTTGCCCTGTGCTTTTGTTGTTCATATGAGAGGTGAAGTACGTACAATACCCTATAGAACAATGCAACTGTCGTCTGTTTTAAGAGAAAACAATGGTTTTTGATGTGTTTTCCTTCACTGGATTGGCTTGCTACTAGAAAACTTGTTGTCATGATGGAATGGTTTTTGCATGTAAAGAGTAGATATTGGTATTCACAATAGTAAGATAATGACTAGTTGTTGACTTGTTGGAGCAATGTAGAATATCTTTGTGGTTTGTTTGATTGATTTCATGTCTTAATTGTTCATGCAATGGTGTTTTGCAGATGAAAGGTGTATGCAATGATGGCCACAATGGTGTTTTGTGGTTTGTTCTATCCTCTGAATGGAGGTGTACTGTTTGCGGATTAGGTGTACTGTTTTGTGGAATCTCATTTTATATCTTACTACAGGGGTGTTCATCTGCCTATCTTAGAAGATGCACATCCTTGTGGCTTGTAAGTTTTAGTTTACTGAAACTACAAGGGAGATGGTTTTAATGCTTTTCAAAATGTGGAACTTGAAATTTCCACCTTGTGGACTCTTAAGTTTTTACATGATGAAACTATGAAAGTACCTTGGTCTTATGGGGGTACTGGTTATATCTATTCTCATTTGCATTTATATCTATCATATATCGATCTTTTGTGACTATGTTAATGCCAATGAACTGTACTTGTTAAGCTAAGAAGGATTTAGGGCCAAACAAATGCAGACATATATTTGAATAGGAAAAAGAGACAGAGGAAATCATTGAGTCAGGAATTTCAATTAGCTACTTCTATACTTCATACATAAATTTATTTTCATTATAGGAACCAGCTTAGCCTAGATGCTCAAGTTACGAGCCTTTCTGTTTAGATCAACTAGTGTGTATCTGTAGCCTAAGCAGTAGATACACATATTTCACAGATGCTCTGAAACTCTAATTTCACAATTATCATGTAAACTATGAAATCTACCTGCAACTAAGAACTTTCGTATGACAAGCCCACTTTTGGTTTAGACATGATCGGCGTTGTTTCAGCTTTTCTTCCTGTAGCTTCAACCCTCTCATCAACGAGGGCAAAGCCCCTCGAATATCTTTCCTCAGTTCATCCATGGCCTTCAGCCCTTGCTTCTTATAACATCTCTGAATGCACTTCAAATCCAGCTCGGTGAGATGATCTTCAACATAGATATTTGATGGACTATCCTTTTCAATCTTTTCCATCAGCGCGCTGATATTCTTTAAGGTTGACTTCACGGTGTTCACCTTCCTATCAACTTCGAACCTTTTATCTTCCCACCCGGACTTGTATTGTTGTGTGTTTCCTCCTCCTCCTCTTGAAGTAGTACTTGGAACGCATACCAAACGATCATTCAATACTTGAGAAGCAAGCTTTGATCTTTTGGTGGCAGCAGGAATGGGGAAATTCTCTGGCAGAAGACGGTAGCTTGGAGTGCAAGTCTCGCAGTTATCGAAATCAATGACTGAGGAAAGTGCAGGGAAAGGCACTGTTGGTAAAAAGTTGGTGAACTCATCAATCAAGTCCGGATGGCCATCGAAAAGTTCTTCTACCTTCTTGTAAATATGAAGCTCATCTTCTTCAGCAGCAGTGATGGACTTACTGGGTGACAACTTGTTTCTCTTGCGGTGATTAGTCAAGAAAATATCTAAAAAGGACTGAAACACATCTTCACCTTCCTCATTATCATGATGCTGAAATCTATCTTTAACCTTGTTCACAAAATCGATCACTTTTTGAAGCTTAGAGTCATTAGATCCAGCACCATAAACATCACTAGCATCATCGCAGCGCTTTCTCTTTCGAGAAAGTACTATTGGGAGTTTCCTGCTGGTCTGGACTTTTACTTGGATTGGGACGTTAATTCTATGTATCTTAGGCAAGAAGGCATTGAACCCTAATATCAAATCCGGACGCCCTTCAAACAATTCCTTTACCTTCTGTTTCAAAGCCTTAATACAGTCATCACCTTCTATCTTGAAGTCTTTCATGAGATGGACGAACTGTTGGTAGACATAGGAGTTGAAGTTCTGCACGGTCTTTACAAATTCGATGCAGTCCTTCTATTTCTGACCTCAACTTCTCGTCGTTTACCATCTGGGGTTCACCGGAGAGCTGTTCTTTTTGTCGGGACAGAACCATTTCTGATCGAAGCATGATGAAATTCTTAACACTAAAAATCCAAACTATGAACAACTGATGTGATCACCTGTTGTTTCTCTGTGAAAACAAGAAGAAATAGAGAGTGAATTGCATATATATGCTCTCACCCTCACTCTTTTCACTATATAGCAGAGGGCCAATCAGCAGATGACGAGAAATCCTAAAGTGAGAAGGTGAAAGAATCCTACAAGTAAATGGATCGATGGTCATTGTGAAATGTTGTCCAGGCGCGGTGTTCCTTGTTTAGCTAGGAGATCGATCGAGCTAATACTTTCCTCTTTATTTTTAAAGCAACTCACTCGCTATTAGCCAGATGAAAGTTCAAACAAAAACTATTAGTCAAGGAGCCTAACTCCGCTATACATGGACCTTAGCATACCTCTGTCAGATCTCACACAGATTAGCCAGTAAAAAGTTCAAACTAAACAAATATTTACATCTCATTCAACAAATCACATATTTAATACATGAAAGGAGAGTGACAATGGTTTCGTAGATGAATCTAGAAGGAAATTTTTAACCAGTTTTATCATTTGGTTTTGGAGACATGCTAACCCAATCTACTGAATCTGGTGAAGCTTCCAGAGGACCACTCTTTAGCAGTACAACATCGTGAGCTGAAATTTCAATTTCCTCTGCCTTTTCTTTACTAAAATCATCACTCTGTATCCTCTTTAGTTCATTTTCCACATCCATCATAGAAGGTCTCATGTCGGTCTCATTTTGCAGGCACCGAAAAGCTAATTCTGCCACTGCATTGATCATTTTTGTTACTCTAAAGTCTGATTCATACCCCAGGGATGGCTCCACTAGTTCATGCAATGCATGTTTCTGAATCTTGTTGATAGCCATGTTTGACAAATTGATCTCCTGTCGATGCCTTGTGATGTCAACAGCAGGCAAGGATGATATGAGTTCAACCAAGACCACCCCGAAGCTATAGACATCACTCTTAGTAGTAAGCTGGTAGCATTGGTTATAATCAGGATCAACATAACCTGGAGTTCCTTGTGGAGCAGTTGAGATATGGGTGACATCCGTTGGGAAGAGACGAGATAGTCCAAAATCTGCTACTTTCACACAGAAATTGTTGTCAAGGAGAATGTTAGTGGTTTTCACATCTCGGTGGATGATCTCAGACGCATGAAGATAGGACAATGCACTTGCTGTTTCTACGGCAATGTTGATTCGAGTATGCCAAGGCAGTGCACCTGGTTTTGCTTTTCCACCGTGAAGATGATCAGCAAGAGTTCCATTAGGAACATATTCGTATACAAGGAGGAGCTCACGGCTATGACGAGAGGTGCATCCATAAAGTAAAACAAGGTTTTGGTGGCGTAGGCGAGCCAAAATCTCAATTTCATTCATGAACTGCTCAACTCTCTTGTAATTGGTTTCATAAAGGCGCTTGACAGCAACTGATCGTCCATCACGGACTTTTCCTGTTTAAGAAAACCACAATGAACACAAGGAGGTTCATATGTATAATGGTTAGAACACAACTTTGTGATCTTGAAGAATAAGGATGTCGATGATTAGTTTACCATAGTATACTGTGCCAAAGCCTCCATCGCCAAGTTCTTTTGATGAATCGAAATAGTTTGTTGCTTGTTCAAGTTCCTTGTAGGTGAAGACATGAACTCCAAGGTACGCACTCCCCTTTTCAGTATCACTTCTGGAATAGCTTTTAGAAAAGATGCTTCGAGATGGATAGGATGATGATGGACCATATCGATTTCTGTTGCGGCGTCGCCATATAAAGAAAATGAAGCACATTACAGCAGTAGTTCCAATAACCGAACAAAGACCTGAAGAGAAAATGGCGAGCTCACTATAAGTAGCAAAACTTGCAATCGAGATTGACATGAGCTTGGAGAACATTAAACAGCCGAAGTATAGAAGGGATTAGGGATATTACCTACCGCAACCTTCAATTTCCAGTTAGGGCCTGCAAAAGCAATCAAAGAAGCAGCATTTTTAGAATATAAGTTATACACTTCATAAAAGTTACAGTAGTATAAGCCTTGAAATATCTATGCTATAACTAGGACAAAAATGGCTCTCTAGAAACAAAATGTTATATTACATAAGACATAAACTACTGTTTTCTGAGAATTTGAAGAACCACTAAATAATGAAAATGTTAAACTACAAATACCATCATCACAGGTTTTGTCATGAGATCTATCACTGCAAAAACAGATAACTTCATTGTTATCGAATCCACAGCGCCCACCACTCCTCTCACAATTGCTGCAATCTTGTGCAGTCCAATTCAAAAGGAACCCCATCTTCAAGATATCTGTATAACTCATTTTCAACATGCTATGCACACCAGCAGCCCCAAAATAATCCACCGGTACATCAACGGGGAACTCACATGAGTCTACTAATGTATGGTTCATGTACTTCAACACCTCTTTGTGAATAGTAGCAAAAGAATGAGAGGTGGAATTGCTAGCACAGCTAATAGGATATGTAAACACGTAGTAGTCTAAAGGTTGTTGTGAGCAGTTGTAGAAGAAGGAAAAATCAGCATTCTTGGAGCTATAATTGAAAGGAGTTCGATCAAGGCTGAATTTGTGTAGAGGGAGAGGACATTCCTCTTCATAGACAGCAGAGTTGGCTACGAGAAATGTCTGGTTTGAGTAAAAGATTTCCTTGATGATATAATCAGAGTGGGAAATACCAAGCACTGGATTTTTGTCCTTGCAGACTAGCTTGAAACTCGGATAGCCACAATAGGATTCGTGGTGGTCCGAAAGCCAAAAAGGGTAGCTTATATTCGGACCATTCCCACATGTTTGAGGCTTGCAAGCCTCATAGTAGCTCGAATCTACAGAAAAGGCTTGTCTGAACAAGGTTGTGAAGATGATAGTAAAAACACATAAATGGAAGTGATTCATCTTGGGGTTGTTCATGATCCAGAAACAGATAGAAACACAAAGAAGAAAGAAAGCATGTATGAATTTGTGGGGAAGGTGAACAAGTTAGCATATAGTGGGAAATTTCTTGGTAGTAGGTATAATCTGGTTTTTTGTCTATGTTTGAAAACAAAGAATGTAGTATTAAGCAACAGCAAAGACTTTTGTGACGCTTGATATGACAGAGGATGAACAATGAGGTCGAAAAGGATTAGAGCTTCTGGTCCGAACTTGGCCAAAAGAGGACCAAAACTTTGGTAACAAGTTCTTTTTTTGAGGTATAGAATCAAGTGACGGTGAACTGTGTTTTGGGTGGACGACTTGGCTTTCAGAGTTGTGGTTGGTTAGACCGAAAGTGTACAAAAGGGACTTAGGGTTTCGCATGCCAAGAAAGTAACAGAGGGAAATTGTTGATCCAAGAATGGGTGATAGAGACGTGCACAGAAACGAATGCTTACGCTAGAATTGTTACGACTATGATCAAGAACACACGATTACAAGTTGGGCTAGGGTTTTTGGGTGGTTTTGGGCCTTTTGGCCAGTAAAGACAAGGGTACAAAGCCCAGGTTTGGGTTGGTGTGTGATTGAAGTGTGGATGGAAGTGTGAACTCTTCACTAAGGTCCAAGAGACGCCATATTGAACTGGTTGCTTCTCCTCCGTTGACCGTTGACTTGGTCAATAAGTAAATTGACGTGATTACCAGTCAAACAAGCATCAAGTATTTATGATGTCTTTGTATACTTGGGGAGGTGTTTCTTAACGAAATGTCTTTGTATGTTAGATAACTTAGGAAGCCTTAATAATTCTTAAACTGTTAACATCAAGCTAATTAAATTCATATGTTTGATAACAATAACTAGATAAACCCTACATAGCCATAAAAGAGCCAAAACCCTCATTTTTTTTGTTACACCGGACATGCATAGTTTTTAAAAACGTTACCGGACATGCTCTTAGACGTTCTTATCAAAACTAATGAGATGTACAATGAGAGAGCAGTAAGAACTTACTCAGTGAACCAACTTGCAACTGAGGAAGGTCATATGCATGCTCAGAAAATTCAGATATTTCGGTTCTCTAGCTAGCTACTTGATCATTTCTAATGGGGGCTGGGTTATCCTAATTGAAGAAGTCTAGCTTTGACTAATTAATCAAGGGTCCCTTGCTAAACAATGTGCAGATTCAACAATCACGTACTATCCGTCTATCCCTGATCTTAATCCTACCGACTCCTTCAATAATTACGAACATGGATTTTTGTCATTTTTCTAATGCATATGGATCTTGCAAACAAACTCAACCAAATCAAATCCAAAATAAACAAAACAGAAATGCGTACCATGAACAAATGGACAAGTAGAATTGGAAAACTGATCCCCGCAAAGGCAGAGAAACGAATCCGTCGTGGCGTTCGATACACATGTGCCATTGGAGTTCAAGCATCCTCTACAGAGATCCCAAGCCGCACTAAACTCAACCTGAAACCCTCGTCTCAAAACGTTTTCCACTTCTGCCGTTGCATTCTCAGGCATTTGATCAAAATCCTCCCAAAAAATGGGGACTCGGATTTGGGTAAGACATGAGGTTCTATTCCGAAGCTCAAGCACCCTTGAAAGAGAGTCATCCACATAGTATGAAATATCCCTGGTTGTGTTTTCTATTCTGCACGTAAAATTGTTGGGGATGGATTGGTTCTGTTGAGGGACGCAGCCGTAGTACAAGGTGAGGTTACGAACAGTTTGGACGTAAGAGAACCGGGTGTAGTTTAGAGTGGTGTTGACGAGGTGCTGAGTACAAGGACTGTCCCAGAGGTCGGAGCGAGCTAGTGTCATGGTGTGAAAAAGCTCTTGGTTACTGATGCTGGATACATGGAAATCTAGCTCTTCGATTTTTATACGAGGAGGTTGAGTCTCGTCTTCGCAGTTGGTGAGCTCGAAGCCTGAGCGACCGCACTGTTGGGGGCGATTGGATGATTTGGATCCTCCCCAGAAAGGGTATGATATGTTTGTGATGTTACCACAGTTGAAAGGTTGCTTGCACTGTGTGTATCGGGGATCCTCTTCGCAGCGAGCCGAGAAGAAGAAGAAGTAGAAGAGGAAGAACAAGACGATGGGTGGTGATCTTAGGAAGAGATGATGATTACTAGGCATGGTCGTATGTAGAAGATCATGGAGAAAAGAGAAGGGCGAGACCATGAGCTAGCTAGCTAAGATGGAGATGAGCTTCTGTTTGATATAATTTGGGTGAATTCTGTATAATATTGGTTCAAAGAGGTATATGGAAAGCAACTGGGTTGCAATATATAGTCGTAATTCGAAATGTCAAACAAGCAGGCAGGGACTAATATCTGGTTTGACGTCCAAGACAGGTAGGTGGATTTTTCCGGAGGGAGAGAGGTATAATTTTGACTTCTCTACATATGCATTTCGTCTCTGAAACTTCCCGTGTCTGGCTATGGAATTGAAGCATATGCTATATATATTTGTGCAGCACACTTTGCTAACATCATTGATAGGCAAGGGAGTCCCTTGTTCTGTATGAACTATGGAGGAATAAGGCTATGAATGGTCAAGGGTCCATTGATGGCGTCTATTTGCGATTTTGTTTTTAAAAGGAGAAGAAGAAAAAGTGTGGAAGCTGATCGATCATGTTCAACAAATATGAAGGCAACTAGCTAGGCAAGAGGCATGCTACATCATTAAAGAAGATCAGGATTGTCACTACTCTTGCCTGGACAAACCAACTAGTACTATTCTAATAGTGGCTTCTATTATAACAATCAACATCTTGAATTTGTATTTATTTTTTGAGATAAAATTATATTGATCGGTCTCTATCTTCTTAGGCGTGGCATGTATACATTTTGTATATGTAAACTAGACAGATAGTATTCGTTTGTATTTGTGAGATTATTATAACCAAAAACGAAAATGACCTAGACATTTATTTCTAAGATAAGGTCCTAAGGAGTCTAAACCATCTCTAGTTCAAATGTTCATGTTTTGTTGAAATTTTTAATAAGTGGAGATGGAATAGTACTTACACAAGAACCTCAAACTTGAGGATAGCAAGCTACTCCAAAACAGAGAAGGAATATTTGGTGGTATTTGTGCGAGTAAGGTGACTAGGCTGGATAAGCATGGATGACTATATGGACATCCGAATGTAGAAATTAATCATAAGTAACAACTTTCTTATATTTCATTGTAAATAGATATTTATGTTATGTTAAATACACTGATAGTCGTTAATAAAGAACCAAAATAACCAAAATTTAAGCCGCAAAGTCATAAAATGCATTTCAACTTATTAAAAGTTCACTTCTCAATCGAAATTATACGTAAAGAGTCTACGAATGCGTCTCACCTCATTAGTTCTTAAATGTATTAGGCTCCTAAAACTCGCATAAACACCAAAATGTTGGGTAAAGGAAATCTCAACACTAAAACCTATAGAGACATTAGACCTAAAGCCCCTCAGCCCAAGGAATATATCCAAGCCCATCAATATAGTCCAAAAAAGAGAGCCCATACCAAAACTAAGCTATACTTTATCTAGCCCAAGCAAACCACTAATGTCACAAGTTAAAAAAGGGATTAAGCTAAGAAAAAGTATCATACCTTTCTTGCAGAGGCCATTGCTTGGGGTACCAATACTACCATCTTTGCAAAAGCACAGAACCTCCCGCGCGGTGTTGTTGTAGCCACAGAACCCACCATTAGCCTCACACGAACCGCAATTCTTAGCCATGGTCCAGTTAAGCACGAACCCATTGTTCATGGCCACTCCAAATGCACCAGTCAACTCATTAATACTTCTAGTAATCTCCTCTGTTTCTTTCACAGTCACCACCACATTCTCCGCACAATTTTCCGACCAATCAAACCCTTCAGTTTCCTCTCCCTCCTTGAAAACATAAGACTTTTTGGTACTATATATTCCCCAGCAAGTTATGGGGGGCACAAGAATAGGATCAGGAAAGGAAGTGCAGTTGAAGTAGAAGCTCAGGTTGACATCCAATGGGGAGTAATCCAATGGGAGCGTGCCTACACTCATACTGTGTTTTGCCCTAGGGCATGTTTGATTGACTATGTCAATGTCAACAAGGGTGATGGTGGAAAGAGTAAAGTTTATGTCTTTCACATAGTAGGAGTCATTGTTTGGCAGACCCAGTATTGGCTCTCCAGAATCCGAGCATTTTAGACCAAAACCAGGGTAGCCACAATACTGATCATCGGCGGTGGAGTCGTACATTTTCCAAAAAGGGTAGTGAAATTTAAGGCCATTACTGCAATTGGTTATGGGGCAGTTTGGTGAGGGTAAAAAGTTGGCTTTGCTTCCATGGAAGTTGAAGAAGAAGAGTAAGAGAAAAGCTGCAAGGAGGTAAGGTGATGACATGGTTTAGAATATTGTGTTGTTATGCTTTAGCTTGGTATATGCTGTGTTTATATACTGACTTGATTGGAGATAAAATTACTCAAATTTTGTGTATGAAGAGAATCTTAAGCATTCAAGTTGGTAAACATTAGTCATTAGTTTATTGTTTATGATGCTTAGGGGTTTTGTCATTACTTGATTTGAGGACTAATGAGGGATGGGACTCTAAGTAAAGGTTGAAGCTTGGAAATTTCCTCATGTATAGAGTGAGAAATTGTGAAATGAGAGTGATTCAGCTGAGAGACCAAGACTAAAGACTCGGAAGAGTTTGACTCACAAGTCATTGTAAGATTAGGCTACATCGTCAGCTTGAGCTGCATAAACTATGTTAAAGGCGTGTGGCATTCACGTTCATTTGATTAGTTTACTCATTTCCTGTCATTATTTCTTTGCTCAAGTCCTATTTTTCCATTTGATTTGTTGATCTGAGGAATTAGGTACAGAGTACAGACGTATGAAGGAAGATGCAACCTGAATTTTTTATCAACGCGTTTGGTGAAATCTGAGTCAGAGACCAAGTCACGGCCCATAGAATTTCCAAGCTCATAGTTTGAAGGTGTGAAACTACTACCTTAACTTCTGTACTTCTGCCGTCTGCTGAGGAGTTTTGTACTACTTCTGCACTGTTATTACTTCCATCTTTAGCTAGCCTATTCCGCGCACCCCGTCGATTTTGAAAAAGTCAAAGGTCCGCGTCAAAATCGACGGTGTAGATGACGGGTGCGCAGCGCACCCGGCTGCGCTGTATAATTTTCGCTTTGGCTATTGTACAATTCAGAAGTAGGAAACTTCATTAGCCCAAAACTTGAGCAGGAAAACTAGGACAGGACTTTGTAGACTTGTATCTCTCTCTTGGAAACTGATTATCAATCTTTCATACAGTGAAGCCAAAAGAAAACACAGAATTGGTTTGTTTTCATCTTAATATACTATCTGTGTACATTCACATAACACAAAAGCCCTGGTGTGTAATAAATTCCACTATGTTCAAAGAATCAAAGAGCGTGTGTTTTGTGAGTAAATACAATGACAAAAACCTGAAGAAAGAAACAGCTAGAAGTTAAGATGCCTGGTGCTCCTTTCCTACTTCATCCATCAGTTGATATTGCTGGCCGAGAACTGAAAATATGTAGTTATAATCGAACAGGAGGGGCTCCAAAAATATGGGGAGCTATGTTCAAAGTTGGGAACATTAGCATCAGACTATTTCAAGATATAAGTATTCCTTATGCTCTTGATGTCATCGAAAGTATTGGTTCTTAGCCAGCATGTTCTGTTTTATCAAGAATGTTAACTTAAAAGCAATGGTAACCATAGTTGCCCTTCTCCTAAAAAATGATTCCTCTGTAGATAACAACAAAAGGTAAATGTACACTGAAATGGAACCTTATTATGTGTCTCGTAGGTTCTATACATTTGTTGAAGAAGACCTTGTACACAAAACTAATACAGATTGAGAAGAAAAACACTTAAGCAGTATCATCTTCATAATAATGCCATCTTCTCTAGGTTACCAGCCACCTGCAGCAGACCAAGAACCCGTGACATATGTCCATACACTTTCGGAGGCAGGTCGCCTGCTTCCTTCAGCAAGTCGCTGGAACTCTATAGAAATTGACTTCAATCTTGTTCCTCAATCTGGCACAGCCTATCATTCACTGCCTTCTGGTTACTCCAAGTCCTATGATCACAATCTTGTTATCAGAGATAGAAAGCTCTTCAAACGTTGTCTTTACATCTCTGCCTCAATAGTTATTCTTACCCTAGCTCTAATTTTGCTGCTACGTTTGTTGCCTCACAAACATCATCACCATGGTCCTTCAAAGAATCTTACACTTGCATTGAACCAAGCTCTAACCTTCTTTGATGCTCAAAAATGTAAAGAATTTTCTACCATCACCATTATACAGTATCTCATTTGGAATAATTACATCTAAGATATCTGTCAATATCTTTTTGTTTACCTGATTAACTGATTCTAGAATTCATTTTTCAGCTGGGACTTACCCCCAAAATAGTCCAGTAAAATTTCGAGGGGATTCAGGATTGCAAGATGGGAATTTAACCATTAACCACGCAAATCTTGTGGGAGGTTTCTATGATTCTGGTAACAACATAAAGTTCAGTTTCTCTACAGCTTATACCATGACCTTGTTGAGTTGGACTGTAATTGAATACCACCAAAAGTATGCTGATATTGGTGAGCTTGACCATGTCAAGGACATAATCAAATGGGGCAGTGATTATTTGCTCAAAGTCTTCGTCCCTCCAAATGCAACTTCAGATACCACATTGTATTCTCAGGCAAGCCTTGTGATTCATGAACATCAATTTTGTACCAAAATCTTTTCTCCTGAATACGATAATATGGGACTATAGTGAGAGTGGTTTTTACTCTTTTTTCAGATTGGAAATGCAAACAGTGACGGCTCGACCCCTAGTGATATAAACTGCTGGGAAAGACCTGAAGACATGGATTATCAGAGACCTGTTTCAATTTGTGATAGCACAGCTTCCGATTTAGCAGGGGAGATTGTTGCAGCATTATCTGCTGCTTCATTAGTATTTAAAAACGATGACAGTGTATACTCGGGAGAATTAGTGAAAGCAGCTTGGGAGTTATTTGAAAGTGCAACTAAAGACCCTAATAATCAAGGAACTTACACCAGAGTTGAAACTTGTGGAGGACAATCTAGAGACTTTTATAACTCATCTGGTTATAAAGATGAACTAGTTTGGGGAGGAACTTGGTTATTTTTTGCTACTGGTGACATTTCATATCTGAAATACGCCACAGATCAGTTTCAGGCTGCAATTGATAGTGAAACAAGTTCTGATAAATGGATTTTCGATTGGAACAACAAGCTTACTGCTAACATGGTACTCTTTACTAATTGCAATTGACCATTCTTAAAGTTTACTTGTATATATAAATACTCTATTCTGATCAGTTGAATTTAGATACAGTAACTAGTTGGTACATATTGTAGGTTTTGCTAACGCGTCTTCAATTCTTTCATGATCTTGGCTACCCCTATGAAGGTTCTTTAATGACATCGGCCAACATGACTGGCTCCCTTATGTGTTCTTATGTTCTAATCGACTCTTCAACATGACACCAGGTATGTATCAAATCAAGTACAATCAATGATTTTGGAGCATCTATTGATGCAATCAAAAACTACTTGAATGCCTTAAAATTCACTACATGCAACAGGGGGATTGGTCATCCAAAGGCCTAATTATGGAGCACCTCTCCAGTTTGCTGCAACAGCGTCTTTCCTTAGTAAATTGTACAGCGACTACCTTGACCTCCTTCTTAGTTCTGGTGGGAGTTGCAGCACTGGTGAATTTACCGTAGACATGCTGCGCAATTTCTCCTTGTCTCAGGCAAGTATTACATACAATGTTAGATAACTCAGGTTCAAACTATGAGTTGAAATGAGAATGAGTCTTATTTTGCCTTGTTTATCTTGTTTTTAGGTGAATTACATTCTAGGAGATAATCCAATGAATATGAGCTACATGGTGGGGTTCGGAGACAAGTTTCCGAGCCAAGTACACCATAGAAGTGCATCAATCCCTTGGGATGGTCAGCATTACTCGTGTAAAGATGGATATAAATGGCGAGACTCTAAGGATCCAAATCCGAATGTGCTGTTGGGAGCCATGGTAGGAGGACCAGACGAGTTTGACAAATTTATAGATGAGAGGGACAGACAAGAGCTCACTGAGCCTAGAATAACAAGCAATGCTGGTTTGGTTGCAGCTCTCATTGCACTTCATGATCCTCCTCATACTAGGAAGAAGAAGAAGAAAGGCCATTATGATCCCACTAAATTGGGCATAGACCAGATGGGGATTTTTGATAAGATTCACTAATTTCTAATAGTACCCCATAACGAATAACTTTCTTATGATAATAATAACAATGACTTGGGATTCTTGTATGGTTCTTGACTTCTTGTATGGAAAATGAACCACAATTTTAATAAATTAAGATAGAGAACACGCATTGGTTTTTATTTTTTTTTCAATATCAGGTTAGGCTACTTAGCAAATGACATGACGTATTGGTATACTATTGATGATTTCTAATTTGAACATCTAATTACTAACTTTAAGATCGTTGAGTGGCTTCACTAGCTTGGTCGCTTCTGATCGCTATTTGGACAAGACTCGGAACTCCGTTGACACCAAAGTGACCAAACCAAGGAGGTAGTGGTTACTACCAACCATTGAGGTTTGACATTGACACAGAACATAAATATAGAAACCTAATAATTATGTGAGACATATATACTACCTATATATATACACATGTATAATGTCTTATCTGTTTGGGTTCTTGTTTCTGGTCATGGTCCTCATTTTGTGTTCAAAGTAGATAAGAGTCACAAGAGTTGGGACATGAGTCTACCTCATTGTCCTGTGGTACTCATCAATCCTATTGCTACCTCTCTTCTACCACTAACTTAAGATCCTTGGCCCTCCACCTTGATGGATTAAGATTTGGGACATCTCACTTGTAATTTTCTCACTATTTTTAGATCAAGGCCAGGACAAAACTTAAATTCGAGTGGAAATACTTGGCATAACAAGTACATGAAATAATGGCAACATTTCTAATCATGTTGGTTTCGTATTAATGTGGTTGAGTGAAATTGGACCGGATTAAAACAACGGATAAAATTTGTAATTACTCAGAATTTGATTTACTTAAATAACACGACAAACATCATCCGACTCGATGGACAAACAACCATTACTTACAATGCATTACCAAAATCTAATTCGAGTAAGAAAGACAAACTCACATCTAAAACATGGGAAAACAATTTGTCTCTTCATAATATATATATATATATATATATATATATATTTTTTTTTTTTTTTTTTTTTTTTTTTTTTTTTTTGCTGAAAGATGAGTGAGAGAGGAATGACCCCTAACACTCTTATGTATTAAAAAAGAAAAGAGAGAAACATCAAGAGAAGGGGATTAGACTAAAACCTCTCATAACAAAGTAACAACAAAACAAAACTATGAAAACAGAAATTGAGGAAGACTCATAAGGTCACTGCTACAATATGACAAAATAAAATGAGGAGGTGAATCCCACCAAACCAGCTGTGTTAATGACGTACCGTGATTAGCCAGAGCGTCTCTTCATAATATATAAGCCAAGGGTAGAAGGAAAATTAATTAAGTTATTTAATTAGATGACCATCATGGTTTTACGTAGTTTTCTGGGTGGACAGTCCACACGGTTTTAGAATGAGGTTGGTGACGATGAAATTGATGATAGATTAACATTGTTGCATATCTTAATTCTAACTGATATCCCAAATAGCTTTCAGAGAAGCAGTTGCACCAGATTGAATAAGGGTCTTGTTTTGCCAGCTCTAATCTTTATTTTTCTGGGTCTAAAAGAGGTCATCATACGAATAATGTATGTCTGCTAGATATTTGGTTCAATTCATTTCCACAGTTCAGAATGAACTTTTCCTATTTCACTTTGACAAAAGCTGATGTTGCTCAAAGTTGACAGACAATCTAAAACAACCATCGGAAATTGAATGGTCAAGATTGCCGGCCGACCAAGTATTTGATTGAATGGAAGGGCTCCTGCTTATTCTCATAGGCAGATATTTGGTAAACTAAAGCATCTAAAACTTTTACATTACATTGTGCAAGTTTTATGAGTTCATCAATTTTGCTTGTGGGTTGTGGACTTATGATGACATGACAGATTTGTTCAGTAATGCACTCATGGGGAAAAAGAGGAATCCCATATTCCTATTCGACTTGGGAATATACTAACATGTGTTAGAGACTCATCTATCACAATATTGTGGGATCAAATCGTTTGAGAGTTACTCAAGATATTATTTTTCCTATCATAAAAGTTGATAGTGTTACTAACAATCAGATTCCATAATGAGATGTTGGGACACTACGAGATTGATGGAGGTTAGTATGTGAGATATGAGAGTATTTTTAACAGACTCTCTATTTTAACTTCTTAGTTATTTTAGAGAGCGTGTTTAGCTTTTTTGGATGTTTTAGGAGCTCCAGCAGACTAGCCAAACTTGAGCTATTAGAGCATTTTTAACAATGCTAGCCATTTTTAAGTTAAATTTTTGTCAAATTAGCTAAAATGTCATTTTGGCTAGCCACTTTAGAAATGTGGCTGCATCAATGCCCTCTATTTTAGCTATCATTACATCAACATTATTATTCAAATAAAGATTAAATAGTTTAAATATTTATATATCAAATAAAATATTTTATAAGGAATGTATTAAATTATATCTAGTCTCATATGAGTCATCTCGCTCTCTATATTTAGATAGTGAGATAACTAAAAGTTATAATAGCTAAACTTTGGCTAATCTGTTGGAGCTCCATAAATATCAACAACAAAAAAGCTAAACACGCTATCTACAATAGCTAAAAACTAAAATAGAGAGTGTGTTAAAGTTACTCTTATAACTTTTAGCTATCTCGCTAGCTATATTTAGCTAACGAGATAACTCAAATGAGGTTAACTATAATTTAATACATTCATTTTAAGATATTTTAAGTGATATATAAATACATTTAAACTATTTTATCTTTATTTAAAGAATAACATTAATGTAATGCTAACTAAAATAAAAAGCATTAATACATACACATTTCTAAAGTGGCTAGCCAAAATTACATATCGGCTAATTTGATAAAAATTGAACTAAAAAATAGCTAGTATTACTAAAGATGCTCTGAGAACAACTATTTTAAATAAAGAGTTTGATCACGACAACAACTAATAATGAATTCTGAATATCATGAGATTCAAAAGAAATTTAATAGACAATCATTAAAATTTCATACACTAAGTTGGAAACAAAAGAGAATACTTAGACACTAATTTAATAATCATTTTAAGACACTATAGTCTCTCGAGTGTTTCGTTTAGTCGACATCTCGAACAATATCATTAGAGTGGACATATAATAAGTAGTTAATCCATCAATATGATGGTAGAATCTCAAAAACATTTTCAAAATGTCTTTGTAAACATTCTGAATGCTTTCAACTTCTTACCAAACCTGAAAATAAAATCTCTTCAAATCCTTCATAATTACTCAAAACTAAAATTGGAATTACCATGACGCCTTTGAGCCCAAATTTACATTTACTGAATTACTGTAAAAACATAGTAATAAAATTAATTAAATTCCATGAATAAGAAATGTGTTGGCTGGTACATCAATAAGGTGGCACCTACTCTTTCTGTATCTCGTGCCCTGCACGTGCCAGTTACATTCACCATTTTTTACCTCTGTAAATTTTGTAAAAATCCCACTTCACAACTAACCCACCAATCACAAATCACCAACCAAGCTAGCAACTACTTCACAATTCATGATCATATCACCAAGAATCCTCTAATATTTTTTTTACCACCCACAAAACAAATTCACTCACAAAAGTTTTCATTATATTTATTATCTATCTTCTTCTTCTTCATTTCTTCATTTATAATACTCACTCTGGTTCAAGCTCCCTGCTCTCCTTGACGCTTTGGTTCTTCCTTCACACAAACCCCATTCGGCTCTTATTTAATACCCACTGCCCTGTAACTTTGTTCATCACCCTTGTAAATTTCCGATCCAAAGTTTCAGTCTTTTCTCTGGTTTCTTTGATCTGATCACTTCAGATATACAATTTGGGATTTTGAAGATAGAAACTGGGTTTGCTCTGCTGGTTTTGGCTAACCCAGAAAGGGAAAGAAATATCTGGATTGTAATTTTCTTTCCTCTTATAGAACTTTGACAAAGCTTAAGAAGCCACAACCTCACTGAGCTCACATCATCTTTTACATTTGGTTTCTGAGTTGGGTGTTGTATCCATTTTCTCTAACTTGGGAAATCATACAAGTAAAGAAAAGGGTATAGGGTGTTTGTTGGTTTCTTTGTTTTAGTGATTGTGGGTTTCCTCTGTTTTTGGTGTGAGTTTCTGAAGCTTAAAGTTTTGAGCTTTTTGGGAAAATGTTGGGTACAAGATTACAGTTTGGGAATGTTAATCGTGGGGAGGACCGGTTTTATGTTGCTGGGAAAGCAAAGAAGAAATACAATCAGCAGCAAAAGCAGGCCAGGAAGCAAAGAATGATGCAAACCAGAGCCCCAAAGAGAGCAAAGTTGCGGTTTTTGAGAACAAAGAGAGTCAAAGTTCATTGGCAAAGCCTTGTTCTGATCCCACTTTGACGCCAAGGAGTAATCTTGACAGGTTTTTGGAGTCTACTACGCCTTCGGTTGCAGCCCAGTATTTCTCTAAGGTTGATCATCTATTTATGCATGTTGGTGTTGCTTTATGTTTGGATGCTAATTATGTTTGTGGATGTTGAGAGAAACCGGATTTTGTTATTGGGTTTTGAAATTTGAGAAAATGTTAGGATGCAATAGCATTGATCAAATTAGAAAATGTAGTACTATGATGTAGAGAGTGAGAAATTAAGATAATGGACTATTGGAGTTTTGATGACTGATGACTTGCAAAAATGATGAACTACACTTGCTGATACAATTGTTGTGTCATCTGGAAGATTATGACCAAAGTTTTGTTACGTTTTTGTTAGATGTTTTGTTGTTTGAATGAAAGTTTCTGTTTGTAGTATCACTGAACGATTGTTTGTTTGAAATTGTGTTTTTGGGTGCAGACAACAATGAGGGGGTTGAGAACTTGTGATGTGGAGTTTCAACCTTACTTCGCTTTGAATGATCTTTGGGAATCGTTTAGGGAATGGAGTGCTTATGGGGCAGGAGTACCGTTAGTTCTTAACAAAAGTGATTCTGTTGTTCAATATTATGTTCCTTATCTATCTGGTATCCAATTATATGGTGAATCTGCTGTGAAGTCAAGTTCAAAGCAAAGGTATCGAAACCTAAACCTGTCTGTTTGAATCTATACATTTGGAATGCCAGAAATTCTGGCCCAGAATCATGTGATATGCAACTCCATTGATACTACCAACAACACCCATGAACAAACTTTGTTAGAAATAAAGTGCATTTTTCGTTCTTTATCACATACAAACATGGTGCTACACTGTCATTTAGAACATTTACTGCTTGCAACTTTGTGTCGATTGTTGTCTGCTTCATTTTTACAGCGTCTCGTTGTCTTACATTTCTGCCTGTTTCCTTTACCTGTTCCATTCTTCTGCATTCTATTTATTCTATGTCTATCCCTTTTTTGGAAGGGTTGTCCTTGTGAACTTTTGCATACATACACCTATATGATTCTTTAGAATCTAGATCCCTGTGTGGTATGGTTTATTGGCAAGTAACTAGATTTTGATTGTCATTTGGGTAGGCAAGTTGGTGAGGACAATGATGTTGACTATTTGGATTCAAGTAGTGATGCAAGCAGTGATGCAAGTAGTGATGAAATTGAAAAACATATGAAGATTACTAGGAAGCAGCAGCATATTCTTCACCAATTAAACAGTGAGGTTTCGAGTAGAATGGGCAGATTATCCATACTTGATGAACACCCCGTATTGCAAGAAGGCTTTTCTAGTGATGATGGAGAAGCTGGGAATTCTCAAGGCTTGCTTTTCGAGTATCTTGAGCGGGATGCTCCATATGGCCGTGAACCATTAGCTGACAAGGCCAGTTTGTTTTCATAGTGTAGTATATTTTTGGTCCGAACTTTGCATCAGCTACCTTATTTTTGTTTTGTTGGGATTTTGACAGATATCTGATCTTGCGTGCAAGTACCCTAGGTTGAAAACCTTAAGAAGTTGTGACTTACTGCGAGGCAGTTGGATGTCAGTAGCTTGGTAAGAAAAACTTGATATGTTTTACTGTATTGCCACATATGGACCAAAATTCATCCGTCCAGGTTGAATTTGTAGGTATCCCATATATCGAATACCTATGGGTCCAACGTTGAAAGATTTGGATGCTTGCTTTCTGACATATCATTCTCTTTCGACACCCATGACAGGTAATTGCCAATTTTCAATAGTCAATATTAGTGGTGTTTTGCCAAATTTCTTTTTCCTAATGATATGTTACTTTCAATTCACTGGATAATTTCACTCCTAAACTTTTTACCGTACTGAGATCAGCCATAAACCCATGTCATTACTTTCTAAAACACACTGTTGATGCAAAATGCATTCCATACTGGCTATTTACCAGAAAAAACTTTCTTAAGTATCTCACCCTTGGTACTAGATCAAAATTTCCATTCATCTAGGTGATATACTGTTACTAGATATCTGGGCATTGCTTTTGTTTGACACACCAGCAACTGCTTGCTAAGTAACTGGTGGATACATGTCACTTTGTACTTGTACAACTTAGATTGAAGCAATGCATTGCCAACCCACTGGCAGGGTGGTGAGGGTGCCTACTTGGGCGTGGGAAAAAGTTTAGTATTTCTTATCTTATGGCCTGATGTAGCCTTCCCGGCTCAATTCATGTGTGGTATTGCTTCACAAAAAGTTAGAGTACCTGGTAATCATTTCTGAAATTTACAAACATAGGAAGTATGACGTTCTAGTGGGTGTGGTGTTTGTTTAAATTGAAGGCTGGCATTGCTCACCAATATAGATGCCTCATCTTTCACCTAGTGTATCATTAGTGGCCACTTTCAGACACTTTCTACTATGATTTAGACATCAATGACATTTATTTTGTCTTGCCCATTCCTAAGATAGATTATCCTTCTGGGCAGGTAGTGGGGGTGACCAAGCTCCAGTAATGGTGTATCCCAGTGAGATGGATGGTGTCCCAAATATTTCATTGCGTATTTTTGGATTGGCTTCGTATAAGCTCAAAGGATCCTTGTGGGCACAAAATGGATCAGAGTGTCAACTGGCCGATTCCCTGATGCAAGCTGCGGACAACTGGCTGAGCCTACTTCAGGTCAATCACCCTGATTTCCGGTTCTTTGCTTCACACGGCATGTACTGCAGGTGAAATCAAATCAACAGTTGTTTTGTTGATACAACTATCTCAGCTTCAGCTTGCCTTCAATACTGAAGAAGTAACTGGTAGAGTATGGTGGAATGCCCTTGAGAGGGGTCTTTCAAATGTTAACTTACAGAATTAGAAGATGAAAAATGAGCAAAAGAGAAGGGAAACAAGAACAAAAGGAAAAATAAACAGTGAAAATATCCAAGGCTGGGAGGAAGCAGAATAAGGTTTTTCAAAAGCCCAATAGAGATGAGAATCTGATGTAAGTGGTGTATGACACAGTGCAGAACAACTCTAGAATATGATCCTCAAGGTTTGTAATGCCTTATTTGTCAGACATCAATATTTCCATATATTATATATCTATATCATCATATATTATATATCTATATCATGATAAAAGATAGAAAAAAAAAAAAAAGGAATTTACTTCATCATTATGGGGTGCTTTTTCTTCATGAATGCTTAATATTTAGTGCTGTTTTCAAGTTAAAACCTGCTTCATATCGCATAATTACATCAATCTTTACTTGGATTAAACAGTAACTTTCCATTTACTTGGGATTAACCCAAATTTAGGCGCTCAGTTTATCTGAAAAGGAACCCAAACCCAGAATTGAAGGGCCAGGTTGTCCCAATTATTGAAAGCCTTTGTCTCTTTTTGTCCTTTTGTGCTGGAACAAGCTGATACAAAAAAATAAAAAAATTAAATAAAACCGTTAAGACCCAAAACTCGGTCCAACTCGGCGAGTCGACTCAGCAGAAAAACGTTACCACCACGGAGTAGCCGCAAATCCGGAGAATTAAAATAAAGACAAAACAAAAAACCAGCAAAGAAATGAAAAGGAAAAACTAGCCGTTGCGAAAATTTCAAAATCGATAATAATAAGGTCTCACAGAGATCCAGGCCGGTTAGCTTTTCCATCATTTCTTCTTCAACTCTCTCTCTCATCGAGCCCTTCAAATTCGAACCCCCAAACCCAAACGCTCCTCTCTCTCTCTCTCTCTCTCTCTCTTACAAATTGGTTCGACGTTTCTTTCTTCCTCTAGGTCGGCGGCGGCTTTTGTTACTACTCCGGTGAGTTCTGAGAGAGTACTTGTTACAGAATTGGAATGTTTTTAAATAAACTCTGAGATTTGTTTCTTTCATTTCTAAATTTAGAAATTACGAGTTGCAGGGAAGGAAATATATATATAGGTCAGTTTATTTAGTTCTTACTGTACTTATTACTATTAGATTGAGATTAACAGAGACTGTTTTGGATCTAGGAAAGATGACAGTCAGAACTCCTGGAACCCCAGCTTCGAAAATCGACAAGACACCGGTGACAACTCCATCTTCGAGAATCGACAGGACACCGGTGTCAACTCCGGGAGGGCCGAGAGGAGCAAAGGAAGAGAAGATTGTTGTTACGGTGCGATTGAGGCCTCTGAGCAAAAGGGAGCAGCTGGCAAAAGACCAAGTTGCGTGGGAATGCGTCGACGATAACACCATTGTGTCTAAACCTCAGGACCGCTCAACTCAACCGGCCTCGTTTACATTTGGTACATAAGTACACTTGCCTGTGTTATTGGTCATGGTTCACATTTGTATCATTATGAGTTCATTGGTTTGTTTTTTGTTCGCAGATAAAGTGTTTGGTCCTACTAGTATAACTGACACTGTATATGAGGAAGGAGTGAAGAATGTAGCCTTGTCTTCGTTGATGGGCATAAATGGTATGCAGCGGTTCTCCTTTGATTGTTGTATCTTGTGTTCCTTTGTTATCTTGTATATATCTGAATTGAACTGTAATCTTTCTGTTGTGGGACTGCAGCTACTATATTTGCATACGGACAAACTAGCAGTGGGAAGACATACACAATGCGAGGAATTACAGAGAAAGCTGTCATTGATATCTACAACCATATAATGAATGTAAGCTCAATAAGACCATATTTATTTGCAATGATATAGTATTGCTGCGATGCTAATGAAAAACATGTGTACTTAAGAAGTTGTGACAGTCATTGAAGTGATTGTAGCTTAGCTTCAAAACTAATCTGGTGCTTTCTTATGTTGTGACTGCAGACTCCAGAGAGAGATTTTACAATCAAAATTTCCGGGCTTGAAATATACAATGAGAATGTTAAGGACCTGCTAAATTCGGAGTCTGGTCGTAATCTCAAGCTTCTAGATGATCCAGAGGTACTATCTTTGAATTTATATGCTTTTCACTAATACTTTGACCTTCGCTTAAGTTTTAGTATTTTCCTGAACACAGAAAGGTACTGTGGTTGAGAAACTGGTGGAGGAAACTGCAAGCAATGATCAGCACTTGAGATATTTAATTAGCATTTGTGAAGGTAAATCCTTGATGCCTTTCACTTCAGTCAGAATATTTCATGTTCCAGTCTATTTGAATAGAGTCTAATGCATTTCCTTGTTTGTGTAGCTCAAAGACAAGTTGGTGAAACAGCTTTAAATGATAATAGCTCACGGTCACATCAGATAATAAGGCTGGTTAGTTACTGATCATGGTATCTTTAATGTATGCTATATGATTACAGATTTTATTTTTGTTCTGACAACTAAGAGATTGCAACTATATTGTTTCTCCTACAGACAATTGAAAGTACACTACGTGAAAATTCAGATTGCGTGAGATCTTTTGTGGCAAGCCTGGTAAAGATAAAACAAAAACCTGTCCATCAACATTCTTTTAACCAAGGTGATTCCATTAGTACTTTCTTTTTAATTACTTTCAACATCAAAACTATGCAGAACTTTGTAGATCTGGCCGGAAGTGAACGAGCTTCACAGACTCATGCGGATGGTGCTAGGCTAAGGGAAGGTTGCCATATCAACCTTAGCTTGATGACACTTACAACTGTTATCAGAAAGCTCAGGTTAGAATCTGTAGTTCTGTACATCAGTACATCTTAGATATTGTTCTTCCATGAGCTAAACAGAAGAATGGTATATGAGATTTATGATTGAACACCCATTGTATGGAGATCATGTTATTGAGATATACCACAGTCAGTTTTTCCGTAACCTCTGTTATTTGTATTGTTTCTGCAGTGTTGGGAAAAGAAGTGGTCATATTCCCTACAGAGACTCAAAGCTCACTCGCATATTGCAGCATTCTCTTGGAGGGAATGCACGGACTGCTATCATATGTACCTTGAGTCCAGCAATGAGTCATCTTGAACAATCTCGGAATACTCTTTTCTTTGCTACAAGGGCAAAGGAAGTCACGAATAATGCACGCGTGAACATGGTAATTATTTGTTGCTCATCAGAATCTTCCAGATTCAATTTTACATACTGAGAATTCAAAGCTAATATATATCTATTTGTATGTGTTTTCTAGGTTGTATCAGACAAGCAACTAGTGAAACATTTGCAGAAGGAAGTAGCTAGGCTGGAAGCAGAGCTACGCACCCCTGCCACCCCAGATCCATCAATGGAAAAAGATATGAAAATTCAGCAGGTAATGAACTGCCACTAAAGGTCTTATATATATTCTTTCTTTCTTTTTTCTTTTTATGTATACATTAATAACATGCATTGTAATCACCAGATGGAAATGGAAATTGAAGAATTGAAACGTCAGAGAGATCTTGCTCAATCTGAAGTAATTGAACTACGGCAAAAGCTGAAGGAGGATCCACAGGTCTGTAGTCTATTCTTCATACCCCTTCCTTCCCCTCTATAGAATTTGAACCAGAACTTCCGAATTCTTAATTTGTTATTGTATACCAACTTCAGGTTTCAAATCCTGTGGAATTGCCCCATCCTTCAGTGAAGAAGTGTCTCTCCTACACTGGTGATCTACCAACAAAACTTGATGCCAAGGAGCTTGGGCGTGGTGATAAAGCAAGAAATATAAAGTTGAGGCAGTCTATGAGGCAATCATCAGCTGCTCCTTTTACACTAATGCATGAAATACGCAAACTTGAGCACCTGCAAGAGCAGCTTGGAAACGAAGCAAATCGAGCTCTGGAAGTATTACAAAAGGAGGTGGCTTGTCATAGATTAGGAAACCAAGATGCAGCGGAAACAATTGCTAACCTGCAAGCAGAAATAAGAGAAATGCGTTCAGTAAGATCAGTGCCTAAAGATGTTGATGTTGGAACTGTGGTTGCTACCAACAAAAGTGTCAGTGCTAATCTAAAGGAGGAGATCACAAGACTTCATTCACAGGGCAGCACTATTGCAAATCTTGAGGAACAGCTTGAAAGTGTTCAAAAGTCTATAGATAAATTGGTGATGTCTCTTCCTAGCAATTTTGAACAATGCAATAGTGAAGCACCCACCAAGTCTAAGAAGGAGTCCAAGAAGAAAAAGTTATCACCTTTATCTTCGAGCAACGTTTCCAACCGGCCAAATTTTATCAGATCACCTTGCTCACCTCTATCAGCTTCACGTCAAATTGTTGAGTCTGATGAAATTGAAAATAGAGTTCCTCAACATGATGATACTTTGTTTAGTGAGACTCAACCAGAGTCTGAAAAGGGGACTCCCACAAAGAGTGAAGATTGTGGAGATGTTTCGTCAAAGGAAAACACTCCATATAGGCGTTCTAGCTCAGTAAACATGAAGAAAATGCAGAAGATGTTCCAAAATGCAGCAGAAGAGAATGTAAGAAGCATAAGAACATATGTAACAGAGCTGAAAGAACGTGTGGCCAAACTGCAGTACCAAAAGCAGCTTCTAGTCTGCCAGGTATGTCGATGCGTTTCCTCTAGTCTCCACATATACAGATTTTTGATGTTGAACTTTTAAAGAAATCTCATTGCATGTATCTCATACTGCTAGGTGTTGGAGCTGGAAGCAAATGAAGCTGCTGGGTATGATATGGAGAATGATGAAATTACATGCGAGCCAGAGGAGCCCCAGGTCCCATGGCAAATAACTTTCAAGGATCAAAGGCAGCAAATCATTGAACTATGGGATTTGTGCTATGTCTCCATCATTCATAGGACACAGTTTTATTTGTTATTCAAGGGAGATCCAGCTGATCAAATCTATGTGGAAGTGGAGCTCAGGCGATTGGCATGGTTACAAGAGCATCTGGCAGAACTTGGGAATGCTAGCCCTGCTCCTCATGTGGGAGATGAGCCAACAGTCTCTTTGTCATCAAGGTTCGATATCTTTCTCTTGTTTAAAAGTAAACCTTCATTACCTTGTAGTTCAAGATTATAAAAGTATTCTGCATTTTTCCTTTAATGCAGTATCCGAGCTCTAAAGCGTGAAAGGGAGTTCCTTGCCAAGAGGGTAACCTCGCGTTTAAGCGCAGAGGAGAGAGATGCATTGTACATCAAATGGGATGTTCCACTCGAAGGGAAGCAAAGGAGAATGCAGTTTGTGAATAAGCTCTGGATCGATCCTCATGATGCCAAGCATATCCAGGAGAGTGCTGAGATAGTTGCAAAGCTTGTTGGTTTCTGTGAAAGTGGCAACATGCCAAAGGAGATGTTTGAGCTCAATTTTGCACTTCCATCTGACAGAAGGCCATGGATGGGATGGAACCCAATTTCAAACCTTCTTAACTTGTGAGGGAGAGAGTACATTTTGTTGTAAAGTACTTCACATTCTTTAGATTGCTGTACATGCAAATTGAATTTCCAGTTTCCCTAAATGCTCTCCTTCATTGTCTGTGCTGTGACTCACTGATCACACTGTGTGCATGGTGATGATTTGGAATATTAGCTTTTGTAATTTTCACATCAAAATAAAGAATTGATTCATTTCTTAAACATCAGTCTCAGTATCCTGTTCAAAAAAAAAAACATCAGTTTCAGTACCTCACAAGCTCTTTGATCTCTCTTTTTTATTATTTTGTAATAAAACCAAGCAGCTATGAGAGGGAAAGTAAAAATAACAGCACAAAGTAAAATAAAAAAGAGAAAATGGCTTCGCCGGGTTCGAACCGGAGACCTTCAGTGTGTTAGACTGACGTGATAACCAACTACACCACGAAACCATTTGGTAAGCAATGACCTGCATGTTAAATATAAAATATCTTGAGGCTGGAGCTTTGAGACAGTGAGACGAAAGAGAAAGGAAAATCGACAAGCAAGCAGCAATGGTTGTTGGATCTAGTTGAAGCTGAATTGACTTTGGTATCAAAGATTATAGAGGTGTGATACTCTTTTGTTTATCGATATATCCAGGGATTTTCCACTAGGGTTTTACTCTAGAAAATGTTAATGAAACCATAAACCTTATAGTGTTAATTTGCTTAGATTAATTGATGAAGTTTATGGTATGGCTGAAGAGTTTGAATTTCTATCAAAAATTTCTGCATGTGAATGATAATGAAGTTTAGGAGCTAGGCGGCATCATGGGACAAAACACACACACACAGTGTTGCATTGTAATAAACTACATGAAGAACAAACAGGTAGGCAGCTAGAGGCATCCAAAGGACCATGCCCCATTAAATATGTGGGAATTCAAGAGGTTGTTTGTGGTAGTTAAGCGGCTAAAGAGGAAATGGAACACAACCTCTTTTGCTTTCATCGCCCAAACCACAACTTGTTCCTCATAACTCTACTAATAATAATACCAATGAGATTTAATGGCGGACTTCCCAACCCCATTTGATCAAAAGCCAACAATCAAAACAAAACCCTTTCTTTGTTCGCTCCTTCTCTCCCTCACTTTGCATTGTATATCTATTAACCCCCTCATCACGTTTCGACAAATATAGAAACTGTGGGAGAGGAATAAGCAGAGAAGAATCAAGAGGTTGATCATGGCTGCTGCTACTTCTTGTTCTTCTGGTGTTCTGTTTGGAGCAAGAGAGAATGGAGCTTTTCTGGGACAGTTTGATGGCCTTAGGCAAGTGGAGAAAATGCATATGCCTTTAGCTCCCACCAAGTCTCATGGACTTGTTTCTACTTCAGGTAACTATGATTATCCATATTCTATTTAGCTTAGTGTTTAGAAGAGACGGATCAAATTACAAGTATGATCTTGTTGAGTTATAAATTCAGATAACTTTAGTGCATCAAAGTTATTCTCCTAAAATGGTTCTTAATATAGGAAAGCAGCAAAGTATGAGATATGCTGACTTGCTATACTATTGGAATACATAGCCTCTCTCTTTTATGGTTTTGCTAGTAGAACTATATGAAGCATAGTGTGTTCTCAACTGTGAATCTGGAACTCTGGATATTCAAACAGGAATTGCTTCATCGGTGTTTAACCTATAACATGTTAGAAGCTAGAATAAGTATATATGGTTGAGACTTTAACCTGCAGAGGGCTAGGCCTTCTGTTACAACATATAATGTGAATCGATTTTGCGTTGGATGCTTAACTTCCGCATATAATTGTTTGTACATTAAAGACTTCTTGGTTCAAATTGTCATCTTTGTGAATTCCCGGGGCCTTAAATACGGTTAAGGATGAGAAGGTGATTTTGACTCAACTGGTTATCCAGTTCTAGGTTCTAACTTATTTTTCCATTTACAGCACCAAAATGTAGAACAATTAAGGCCATGGCGTACCCTGCTGTTTCTGCTCCCAAAAGAGAAACGGACCCTAAGAAAAGAACTGTTATAACAGGGCAGGGTCTAGTCTCAGTTTTTGGAAGTGACATTGATACTTTCTACAACAGACTCCTGGAGGGAGAGAGTGGGATCACTCTAATAGACAGATTTGATGCTTCAAGTTTCTCGGTTAGATTCGCTGGACAGATTCGTGATTTCTCTTCTAAAGGCTACATTGATGGGAAGAATGATCGACGTCTTGATGATTGCTGGAGATATGGTATAGTAGCTGGCAAAAGGGCCCTTGAAGATGCCAACCTTGGACCTGAAGCCCTTCAATCTGTGAGTCACATTAATTTTCATGTTTTCACTTTTCACACATTGTGACATTGAGCACCTAACCTTATTGATTTGTGATATGTTTAACAGATGGACAAAACAAGGATTGGAGTCATAGTTGGGACAGGTATGGGAGGCTAACAGCTTTCAGCGCCGGGGTAGAGTCTCTTGTTCAAAAGGGTTTCAAGAAGATTAGTCCATTTTTCATTCCTTACTCTATTACCAACATGGGATCAGCATTGTTAGCAATAGACACCGGGTTAATGGGACCAAATTACTCCATCTCTACCGCTTGTGCCACTGCAAATTACTGCTTCTATTCTGCTGCAAATCACATTAGAAGAGGTGAAGCAGATATCATGGTAGTTGGAGGGACTGAAGCAGCAGTCATGCCTGTTGGTGTTGGAGGTTTCATTGCTTGCCGAGCCTTGTCTCAGAGAAATGATGAACCCCACAGAGCCTCAAGACCATGGGACAAAAATCGTGATGGTTTCGTTATGGGAGAAGGCGCTGGTGTTCTGGTAATTCAAATCACCATTCATTATTCTTCTCTAATGTGGCATATGTACTATAGTCCCAACATGTGAAAACATAAGAGCGTGTATGATATGCATCTCACTTTGGCTTTCTATTGTTTCTTGTACTAGGTTATGGAGAGCTTGGAGAGTGCATTGAAAAGAGGAGCACCTATAATTGCTGAGTACTTGGGAGGCGCTGTAACATGTGATGCTCATCACATGACAGATCCTAGATCAGATGGACTTGGAGTGTCATCTTGCATAACCAAGAGTTTAGAAGATGCTGGTGTTTCCCCTGAAGAGGTAACAGCACTTAACAGAAACTAAAGAAGCATGTCATCTATGGCTAGTTTAGATTCTGATTTAATGTGACATTTATAATTCACAGGTGAACTACGTGAATGCTCATGCAACATCCACCCTAGCAGGAGATTTGGCTGAGTTTAATGCCATCAAAAAGGTCTTCGGGAAGAACACATCCGAGATGAAGATCAATGGAACCAAGGCAAGGCACCCGAATCTCATTCACATATATACACATAAAGAAATTATTTCTGTTTGCACATAGCAGTATCCGTGAACACTGATTTTTTTTAGACTTGAGCTTCGACTGCTTCGTTCATATTCAAACTTATCATCCGAAAACAGTGCAATATAAGAATCTTCTTGTACTTGTTGCAGTCCATGATTGGACATGGTCTTGGGGCTGCTGGTGGATTGGAAGCCATAGCAACCATTAAAGCAATCAACACGGGCTGGCTTCACCCAACAATTAATCAAGATGTATTCAACCACAACCTTCAGTTTAGTTCATTTCAAATTTTCTTAGTGGTATTCTGTTCAAATTGTCTAATGCTTTTTGGTTAACAGGACTTGGAGCCTGCTGTTACAATCGACACAGTCCCCAACGTGAAGAAGAAGCATGAGGTTAATGTTGGTAAGTACTTTTAAACACTCATCAAGATACCAACATTAGATGTACAAAAGAACATGTATATGTGAATCTCTTGGCGTTACAGTATCCATTGTTTTCTTGACTAAACAAGATCTTTAACTTGCAGCTATCTCAAACTCATTCGGCTTTGGAGGACACAATTCTGTGGTGGTCTTTGCCCCTTACAACCCCTAAACAGCATTCACGCCAAGAAGTAAAGTAGTAATTCTCCATCATCTCTTCTAGCTGGAACCTCATTGATTTCTAGGATGTTCCAGTTTCTCTGAAGCATACAAGAGGCCATGTCAGTATGAGAGTCAAGTGCACTGTGAGGAGTCCTCAAATCCCATGTAGCCTTCACCATGTGCATTTTATATCATCATGATAATTTTTGATGAGACCGGATATTTTTTTTATTTTATTTTTTTTGCATTGAATAATACATAACATCCATTTTCTTTCTGTTTATTGTCCAATATTGGGCATGCTTTTTTTAATTTTCTGTTGTAATGCAGCTGAATTTTGTGTTAGACATTTAGACAGTTCAAAACATCATGGGCTAATTGTAGAAACAATTGTGGGCTTTAATAAAGCACTGCTTATATATACCTTGTTCTTACCCATTTACTTTGTTAATGAACTGGGATGCAGTTGGTTATGTATTTTACAGCTTGGATTTAGATCGTCTGAAGATCAAAATTTCTTGATTTTTCCTTCATACTTTCAATTTTTGCAGATCCCGGTATTAAATACATTTTTCTAATACTCCTTTAGTAGGTTTTACTTGAAATTTTCATCGATCGTTGATATTCTCGTACTTTGCATATGGTATCTCATTAAAATCAATGTGCCATACCATTCAGATTGAAAGACCAGCAAATTCCTTCATACTCTTTGTTGAAAGCAAAATATAAGTTAAGAGTCCGGCCATATCCTAGTTAGTTAGATTCCAGTGTTGAAATTTGTTTATTCCTATAACAGCAAATGTTTTTCTTATTTCATATTGCAATTCTGCAGTCTTATTTTTTCAATTCTGATTCCATGAAATGACCAAAAGAGCTGAAGCTATACGTTACCTCCTTAAACATATATACATTGAAACTTCCAGAACTGACTTTTATAAGTTGTTTGAAGACATAATATTCTTTAGAACTAGTTGTTGCAATATGAGTCTTATGTTATCTACATAAGTGACCATATATTACTACCTCAATCACTGAAATTTAGATTACAATAACAAATCTATATTGTAAAGACGATAACACAATCATTTTCTTACAGAACTAGTAATTAAACTCCTTTTATAGAAAGGTTTAGGAAAGATAAATTCATGAAATTGATCTGGGAACTAAACACAGCCTAAAATTGGACTTCAAGTCTTCTGATCGAATAAATTCCATTTCCTTTGACTCAGATCAGGAACACCAAATTATAATCAGTATAATTATTTCTTTCTTCAAAAAAACCCAACCCCATGGTTCTAGTGTACAGCCATCATTGAGTAATAGGTTTGTTGGCTTTGTTGCCTAGCTATTACTTTCTCTACATGTGGAATGTCACTCTCCAAGCTTATAGTTTAATGATACAGAATGCAGAAACAGCAACTTGCTAGAGACCAAGGTTGTGAAATTGATTCCACTCTAATCAAAAGTTGTAGCCAGGTGAAGTCTCTCCTCAGGTTCAATCTGTGGATCGTATTAGCCCCCCGATTAAATTAATTGATCGAGATCTTTATGCCGACTTTGAAAGCTAATTAGTAAATTTTCCACTTGCTTAGTGCTGATTACTGTTGTTGCTGGTGAATCAGTAAATGTGATCAACACCTATAAGCACATGGACTAGATGTTGACCTTCTCTTCATCTCTGTATATATTAGTCTTAGTATGGTTGCTATTAGGTTTAATTATCTAGCTAACCTTGATAGTTGTTAATATAGGCAGAGCATTGTTTAATCCTTCATTTTCTGGTTTTAAGAAACAGTTCACATTACACCCTTTGTGTCCTTGAAGTTGAAGCATCATGTATAAGCTTTAGTATAATGGGCATAATGCTTTTGTTTTGAGAGTTTAGGAATATGCCTCTTAACAGATGCACAGTCTACTTCAACAATCCTAAGCTATCATGTCTCGTCTAACTTTCAATCATCTTTTTGCATAAATATGTTTAGGTCGTCTGTTTTTTTTGTATTTACGAAACGAATCAGTACACAGTGGAGATTATCTTATCTGTAGAAGATAAGAAAATATTCCAGGTTCTAAATGTTCTTCAACCATTTTGAAAGGGCCTCATCATATTAAAACTATAAATGATACTACAGATTCCTTTGGTTTCCCAGCTCCATGAATGTTTTAACAAGAATAAAGCCAGAAAATGAACCATAACCTGCTTCCAGCTTCACTACTATAAATTTTGTTAAATATAAAATTTGACTAGTTGAAGACAATGTCGATCATATATATGAAATCCTCATAATGGCCATTGCTCCATAATAACTTGTATCTTTTAGACACTGCATACGGAACAAAGGTCCTGATTTCCTGAAAGCTTTTGTTTTTGCTGAGCATGATAATAAGGAAACAATAGATGACCCTACTCTCATCATCCATGGCAATTAAGGTTTATATTGATTTGCTATCATACAATTCAATAAAATTCTTCTCAGCTCTATAAGAATGTGTCCATTATTAGTCATTTCCCACCTCTGCAAGTACAGCCAAACTCACTTTCAAAAATCAAAACCAGACATAAACAGGAACCCATTTTTATTTCCCTTTCTTTTAACAAAGAAGAGAAAGAAAATGACATGCAGACTGAACTAGAGGATAAGGACAATCAAGAATTTAAGATTAGCAGAAAAGAAAGTGAGCAGATTTTTTTTATTTTTTTTTATTTTCTGGAATTAGAGGTAGTATAGTGAGCAGTTGTTCTTGTTTATGTCTATGTCATCAATCTTCATTTGACCATAATATTGGGAATTAACATGGTTCAACAACTAATTATGTTTCATTTTCATACTGTTGGTAGGTAAGCTAACACTTAAAATCTTCCACCTCATTAAATAAACAAACAAACCATGAAATGGGCATGTTTATGTACTAATATAAATAGCAGCTAATTTGGTTTACACTCAAAGTGCTTTGATTTATTATCCATGTTTCTGAAAAAGAATAATTAAGCTGAAGAATTATAGTCATCTTCCTGGGCATGCTTCTGAGATCTTCTGCTAACATCACTAATGGTAGAGATTTGCTTAAGATCTCAGCTTTGGATTTAATCCAACATTGCCATAATCTCCCTTGGGGGAAATGAAAATTATATGTACTATTTTATTCTGTTTGCAGTTTGCACTAGTAAGTGGAAGAATTCAATTGTATATTCCCTAATTTATGATATTATGGTAGGCCTTGTAGTGACTTAGTGCTCAAGTTTTACACACTTCTACATGATTGGGTTTTAGTTAATGAACCTCCAAAGTCCAAATGGTTTTTTTTTTTTTCTTTCATATGTTTCAGTTGTTCTTATATAAAGGCCTTTCCATCTGGATTGGGAAATGCCATGAAGCTTATCAGTGAGTCTATTATGATATTCTGTAATGTAGGTGTCCATATGGGACCTAATTGAAGCACTTAATTCATTCCTAATAGGATTTGGAATGACCAATTAGAGATGGGTAACATGAAATTACTTGACTTTGAATATTATTGATATATAATCATGGTCGACCAATCTAATAGTACTAACATGACTTATTTTTTTCCAAATATGTGTTGGGAATTTTGATTTGGAGGAATCTTTTCTTTGTTAATTCTTAAGTTTTATACCCAACTTATGTTGTGGCTGCTTTAGAAGCGTGCTTAATGAATTGATCTTTTATGATGTAGATTGCATATATGGAAGAGTATGAGATCATTTATCACTTTCAGCTCATATTCAAAATGGTTTTTCGAGGTCGATTTCTCAGAGTGTATAAATTAGATGTTTAAGGTTTAGGGTTTTAAAAAGTATTCTTCTTGCACTCAAAGTGTATATAAAATTTTAATTAGTTAAGATCGACTTGTTTATGCATTTAACTTGAGAATTAAAGATATTCACCTATATGAAAATTCGATTAATATGGCCCACGTAACAAAATTAATGCTCTGATCAGTTTGTAAATAATTTTAATGATTGTTTGACAGAGACAGAAGGGGAGGAGTAAAGTGTACCTGAGTGTGAAAGCAAAACGCATTGGGGTCCTGTAAATTTCAGGTTTGCCGGAGTAAGGAGTCCACATCATTTCTGGCCTACAAAAAATGGTCCAACCGAGGAAGAAGAAATTCATTCCGAACTTATTGACCGAGGCACAGTGGACCAAAACAATCATAGAGTTTTCTTTTAGAAATTAAGAGATTCAAAATAAAATAGAACTTGAGATAGTTTCTAATTTCTTCGTTTTCCTCAGATAAGTTTAGGTGAATAACTCAGATTTCATATTTGTGGAATTAAATGGAAGCATTTTAATTAGCTGCAAAGTGCAAAGCGCAAAGCTTTCAGTCTTATCACTATGATCACATACATGGGGCAATCAGGGTAGTCACTCTTATCACTATGATCACATACATGGGACAATCAGGGCCGCACCTCAAAAACTTTCTATTGCCCATGGCCCATAAAAGTGTAGTCACATCCTCACATGAATTCCAACCCCAAAACCTTTTTTTATTGCCTTGTTTACTAGGTTTCCATAAACCAAACCTTAATTGGCATTCTTTAAGAAATTTAGGTACACCCAATTAGGTATGCTACATTGCTACCCCACCCCAATTTTCCCTCAAATTTTCTCATTTTTATTTCCTCTTTTTTTCCCCTCCCCGGACAAAGCTCAAGCCATTCCGTTTCATATGTGTGTGTCTTTTTATTAATTTTGAAATTCATTTTCTAATTGTACAGATTGTGAGTGGAGCCAAGGAACAACAACCAAACTGGTCTCCACATGGGGTGTGCATATATAATACTACAAATCCCACCAATCTTGGCACTTTCTCTCTTGCTATCTCTTGTGACAAAAATACATAGCATCATGTCTTATTCAAACTCTAAAATTAGCAATATGTAAATTTCTTTTCCTAACTCTCTCATAGAAGATAGATTCAGATTGTTTTTTGTATTCTTTTAAGTTTTAGTCAATTATTATAGTGACATAAACTGAAAAGCATTGCAGGTTTGAAGGGTTGGTGATGGGGAAAACACACACACCCTGTCCCTTTCTTGACCCTATATGATGAGGTCCATCATGGTTTTAGTCTCTTCCTACCCTTCGATTTAAGAAATATGCAATTTTGATTCATGTTAATGGAGTCCAAATGGATCATAAGTTTGCACCTCATCAACCATGTAGTATTGGCTAATCAAAAGTATGCCATGTCCTAATGCCACTTCGACTCGCTCCCAAACAAATCTTAGTTGCTAGCATATTGAATTGAATTCTTGGACCATTAAACAAACTCAAAATCTAATCATACTTAAAGAATTATCAATCTTTTTACTCATGACATGATCAAGAAAGTCATTATTGTTAAGTTGATATAGTTTCTCAGCTTACGAGAACTATTTCTCACTAGATAATAAAAGTTATATTAGCCAACTCGAAAATCAAGTATCTCAAAGTCAAACCAACTTTAGAACAATCTGGGACTAAGACTCCTAACAACATCTAAATATTAGGGATGGGTAACATGTTGAACAAGTTAGAGCAACAAAGACCTAATTGAGAATGACCTAAATCACAAAACCCATGTTACATTTTCCCTTTTGCAACCCTAAAATTCTGACCAAGTGTGCATTATGTTTGTCACTTTTACTGCTTATACTCAACAAACCAACATTACATTTTTGAGACCCAATTATTAGCATCCAAATACAGTTGCAATAACTTACTTTAAGACAGGTGTTGATCACTAAAGTTAGGCGTAACAAATCTAAGTTATGAATGGGTACAGCCAAACACACCACACCCAAACTAAATATGATTGGTTTGGTTTTGTCCTGATTGCTCTCTCATCCACGTTCTCATTTTAGACCAAAAGGCCTAACAATAAACAAAACAAAGTTTGTAAAGGGTCTAATTAATCGTCACAAGCAGCACTAAACAAACTACAATGCTGACCAGAATTCACATTTCTTTCATCAAATGTTTGTCATTAATCCCCACCAAGACTTATTCAAATCCAAGTTTAATGATTCTAGTTTAACTTATTCAATTTGTTATTTCTATTTCAATCCAAAAGGTTAAAAAGGAAACAAAAGGCTAAAGTAACCTCTTAGGGGTCAATTAGGCTGCTTGTTGCAAAAAGTGTCTGAATCCCACAATCTTTGTACCTTTTCCTCGTTACACTGTTTTGGGTAACTATTTATCTCTTTGAGAGAGATGCTCACTTGAGGGACAGTTTAAGTGATTTGCGGAAGTAAATATAACGGCTACAAGTAATGACATCGTTTTTAAGTTACTATATTATCAGCTTTATATTTAATACATGTAGTTAATATGCATTTGTGTCTCACACTTCAAATTGCCAGCAAACATGATCAATCTGATGAATTCATGTTTTGCATGTGGAAAAAATTAATCATGTCTTTGCATCACCGTTCACCAAAGAGTCTAAAACTCATTTTATTTTTTAACCTCACTTTGTGTCGATTGTTTATCTTAACGGTTGGATTAGCTCGCCTTGAATTGTATCGTTTGTCTAGTTATTTACTCGAGCTTTCACATATTAATTCCTAAATAATTGAAATAAGAAGCTTGCTTATCTTGTCCCATTTACATATTGGATGTTTCATCATTTCTAGGTTAGATTCGGTGTGGATAAACGTGTTGGAGCCTGGTTCGAATTCTCATCAAGGCGGCGCCTGAGTTGGGAACAAGGATTTGGCGGCTGTTATGGTGATCGTTAGATATGACCGGCATGTACAACGAAAGTGGAAGACATGGGTTTGGTACCAGAATCAACGAAGTACATCTCCATTGTGTTGGGTCATTGCGTCTTGTGATTCTTTAATTGTTACATTTGTGATAGGCTCTCTGCTATTCACTAGTATCTCATACACCAATTGTGGTTTATAGGTGTTTCGAGTCATGTATGGTCTACTAGGTTACCGTCATTTATTGTTAGTGGTCGTTTGTTTAATATGAACTTATGAGTTAACAATGAAGGCTATATATATGTCACTATGCTTGACAACTTTTACCACAAACATACAAAGCATGAAAACACTTGTGATATAAAAATGCCTTCAATTCCCATGCCACGATAAGTAACGAGATCATTAAAAAAGTCTCATTTGCATATCTAAGTATTCTAAACTGGTAATTTAGTGGGACTGACTTCTTAAACAATTAAAAAGTTCATAGCCCATTACAATCAATCATTATACACTTCGATCAACTTATGTAGATCAAAGTTGACATTTAATTAGAAGTATATGTACAAGGCTTTGCCACATCAATTTACCACTTGGACCAAAAGTAAACATAGTTGAGATTAATCATGTATATACTTGATCACATCTTACCCACAAAAAGATAAGGGAAAAGTAAGCATTATGTGTGACATAAAAATAAGGATTAAATTCAGTGTCAATAATCAGTTTGGTTCCATATCTTTTTTTTTAATAACGTTGGTCCTTGTACTCTCAAATGACATCATCTAAGTCCAAAATTTGAATTTCAGTACAAAAATGAGTGAGTTTGGTCCTTGAAAAATGACTTTTTCCATCGTTAGAATGTTTATTTGCCTTATTTGTAGGTTAAAAAGCTCAAATGTGGATCCCCATGTCAGTTTCAAGTCGGCAAATAATATTATTTTTGAAGGCATATTAAAATTTTGGACTTAGTTGATGATGTTTGAAAGTACAAGGACCAACGTTATTAAAAAAAAAGATATGAGACAAAACTGATTATTGACCTAAAGTACGAGGGGGCAAACTGAATTTAATCCTAAAAATAAAGATAGGATTAATTTAGATAGGGTTAATTGGTGAATAAGAGAGAAGCATATAAAGTAGTGCTTTGTGGAAGGCATATTGGATTTGATAATCATAATTCGTATAAGATAGATTTATTCTTGTTAGGGGGGACAGAGAGTTGCTTAAGTTGTGAAAAGATGCAAAGTAGAGAGACTACTTAGACTAGGCAGTGGTGATTAAACTAAATTATATCAAACCAAAGGTGGGTTTAAACTAATCCTTCACTACCTTTCTACATTGTTCTTCCGAGATGGGAAGAGGTAAAGCAACCTCAGAGCTGACGTAACATGCATTATTGGTTTCTATTTTCAATTTCAAACATTCTTTTATTTGTAATTCATTCGGATTTCCGAACTATACATGTCAGTTTGTTTTTTGTATTGGTTTTAATTTTTATTAAAATGACTTCAATGTGAGAGTTTGTTATTTATGTGCTACGTCACATTCCTTTACTTAGCGATAGTGAACATACGACCATATTTAAATATATGATTTTTCAACCTTAAGGAACTAGGTTCTAGTCGTAAAAGAAGAATCTTAGTACACGATGTGTATCTACACAATTCACGTAGATGATAAGATTATACAACACGGAAGCCTTCTAATGAGGACTTTTAAATTGAGGACTTGTTGATGACTTTTCGGTTTATCCCACCTTCCGATCTTATATCCACATCTTGACTGTTCAGTTTATAGGTATTTATGAGTAGATCATTTCTCCAAATTTTCATCTATATTGAAAATTGTTAAGGCATTCATAAGTGTGATTTATCAATTATGAACTTGAACGGTTCATATTTGACAAATTTAGTTCATCCATTAATTTGATCTAGTTTGTTATCTTAACGAACACCAATTGACTGAAAATTTGTAGAAATGATCTACTCGTATAAACCTAAAAACTAAACAGATAAGATGTCCAAATGTGATCGAAAAATGAGTTTTTTAAACCATTAACCGAAAAGTTCTTAAGAATTCTCACTAGAAGTGCTCTTTATATAACACTAATACAAATACATATTGGTCTTATATACGAATGTTTATGATTTATAAATGACTAACATTGCATTGCATACTTAAACTGTCGTGTATATAAAAATGTCGTGTGAACGGCCGCACAGTTTTTTATTTATTTTTGGTCGAAAACCACACGAATTATTGTTCTAAAAAAATTGGAGATCTAACGATAAGCCACGTGTCAAGGTGGCCCCATGCGGATTATCAAGCGTAATTATCAGACAAAACCATTCTAACCTCGGCGAAATCCCAAAAAATTAAAGAAAGAAAGATAAAAAAATTAAAATCCCCCGTCCCAAAATTCTGCCGGGTTAACTCGAGCCAACCCTGTTGCCTGCTTCGAAGCAGACAACGAAAGTGACGGTGATTGACGGAAATGGTCCGCATTCCGTTACCTCCAGCCACACTCATCCCGAGGCGCCGTTCCCCCCTTCCACCTCCAACCTCATCTAACGCCGTGAAAACGGCGACGCGCGCTTAAACCCACCTCCGGGTTAAATCCCAACCACGGTTCAAACCCAAGTCGCGTCTTATAAGAGACGCGCGCAAAGCGGGTTGGGGATTCTCCCTGTCACGGCGTTTTCCCCCTGGATTCCCCCAATTGAGAGAGAAAAGAGAAAGGCGGTTTTGCGAGCGGTTTTGTAACGGTTTTCCGGGAGAAGCAAAATTGGTAACGGCTTTTTCTGGATCCGGATCGTTACACGAGGAGTGTGTGTGTAAGGAGTCGAAAAATCGTGGTGGTTTTTTTGTGATTTAAAAGAGCCTTTATTGCTGGTGTTTATTCTATCTCTACATTCAGCTCAATTTTGTTCTGAGAGAGGTTTTAGAAGTTTGGGTTTTGTTTATAAGAGAAGCAATGATGGCGCATCAGCCTGGGAGTATTTCCGATAAAGGTTTGATTCCGGCTCATTCTGTTCCGAATTCAAGTATTTTTGGTGATTAATTTTTTTATTTTTGCAGGAGTAGATGTTCTGTATCCGGAGCTATGGAAGGCCTGTGCGGGCCCACTCGTGGAAGTCCCTCGCCTCAAGGAGAGAGTGTTCTACTTTCCACAAGGCCACATGGAGCAAGTATGTGTGTTCTTCTTCTTCCTTCTGATTAGTTTTTTTTGGGTTGAAATTGACAACTGTTTCGCTATTTTTGGATATGTGAATGTGTAGTTAGAGGCGTCAACAACAACAAATCCGGAAGTGAATCAGGTGATTCCTCGGTTTAATCTCCCCTCGAAGATTCTCTGTCAAGTCATGCATGTTCAGCTGCTGGTATTTCCTCTTTCTCATCTGATTACTTTGTTTTGAGAAAGATTCGGTTTGATGACTTTTCGACTGAAAAATTGAATGTCAGATCAGCTGGATCCTTTAATTCTGTTAAGAGGAGTTGGGAATAATTTGGGAATTGTGTGCTTTGTTAGAAACTTACTGTTTTATTTTCTTCTGGAATTTTAGGCTGAACAAGATACAGACGAGGTTTATGCGCAAATTACTTTAATTCCTGAAGCAAATGTAAGAACCAATTGAGCTTCCATCTTATTGTAGCCGCTTCAATGTTTGAAGCAAATTTTCTGATAGTTTAGTATTTGTTCGTGTAGCAATCCACGGAACCTACTAGTCCTGACCCTGATGAGTGTCTTTCTGAACCTGAAAGACCGAAGGTTTACTCATTCTGCAAGATTCTTACTGCTTCGGATACGAGTACCCATGGTGGGTTTTCTGTTTTACGCAAACACGCGACTGAGTGCCTTCCTCCACTGGTATTTTTTTCATTCCAGTTTCTATCTTTTTGTTGTGAAATAGCTTTGATGTCTATTATGTCCTTGGTTTGGTTTGCGGAAAGGAAAGTAGTTCCTTCCTCTCTGGGAAGGGAAAGTGAATGGGAATGAAATTTCAAGAGAAGTTTTCATTCCGATGTTTGGTAACGTAAGGAAAGTCATTAGGAAAGTTCTTAAAAATATAATAAATTATTATAACGTAAGAAAAGAAGGAAGGAAAGTGGTTCCATTGGATTTTGGAGCGAGCCACTTTCCCCCATTTTTTCCCTTCAATCAGGAAAGTCTTTCCTTTCCTTGGACTTTCCCAAACGCAGGAAAGGAACAACTTTCCTATCCTGCTACCTAATTTCCGTGAAACAAACAAGGCCCAATTGATGTTTAAATGCTTATCTTTATATATGTATCCTATCATCACCTGTCATGTCTTCTTTTCCAGGACATGACTCAGGCAACCCCAACTCAGGAATTGGTTGCCAAAGATCTTCATGGTTACGAGTGGCGATTTAAGCACATTTTCAGAGGTAAAAACACGTGTCCTTTAATTATACAAATGGGAAGAGATTACCTACCTCATTTACTTTGCATCCTTACAGATGTCCCTAATATTTAATTATACAAATGGGAAGAGATTATGCTTCTATGTAAAAACATGTTTTGGACCAATAACCATGTCAATTCTCACTCGTAGTTCCTTGATCTGTAATTAACTGAACAGGGCAACCACGGAGACACTTGCTCACAACAGGATGGAGTACTTTTGTTACTTCTAAGAGGTTAAGTGCCGGGGATTCTTTTGTATTTCTCAGGTATATATCGCTTTCTTTTTGTTTCTATCTCATTTTCTTTCTTTCATCAGTTCAACCGTATCTAACACCACTTGGGCTGGAATTCGATACTTGTCTCTTTTGCTATATGGGACATTAATGTTCATTATTTTCAATGAAATGATTATTAATATATGCAAAAATTGCTTCTGCAGAGGCGACAACGGGGACTTACGAGTTGGAATTAGGCGTCTTGCTCGTCAACAGAGCAGCATGCCATCATCTGTGATCTCAAGTCAAAGCATGCATGTAGGGGTGCTTGCTACTGCATCGCATGCTGTTGCAACCCAGACACTCTTTGTAGTGTATTATAAGCCAAGGTTTGACATATTATTAGATCTCTGATGACCTTGAGATTATTTTCTCTTTTAAAATTTGTATTATCCTCACAGGATTTCTCTTATTCTTTCATGTTTTCCTTCTAAATTACAGGACGAGTCAGTTCATTGTTAGTTTGAATAAGTATTTGGAGGCTGTTAACAATAAGTTCTCGGTTGGAATGAGATTCAAGATGAGGTTTGAGGGGGAGGACGCTCCAGAGAGAAGGTAGCACATGTCTAGTACTGGACTTCTGTAAAAAAAAAAAAAAAAATTATTATTTGGATTTTCCTTAAGGATGACTTCTAATGCATTTTTCTTATGTACCCTTTACGTTTTCAGGTTTTCAGGCACTATAATTGGTCTTGAGGATATATCTCCTCAATGGGCAGATTCAAAATGGCGATCTCTTAAAGTAAATTCTTCTACTTGGTTACTTGCCCTTGTTGTGATTTGCGCTGGTGCTAAATGGACTAACGAATAACTTTACAATACCAATAGTTCAATACCACCGCTCACCGTACATTAGAAACCATAAGATACCTGAGCCCCAAACCAAATACCTAAACGAATAAATTAAAATTTTTGCTATTCACTAATCCATTCTGCTCCTGCCCTCTCCCTTCCATACTTCGTCTGAAATGAGAATTCTAACATCAAATTGATCCCAGGTTCAATGGGATGAGTCTGCATCCATTCCCAGACCTGTCAGGGTCTCGCCCTGGGAGATAGAACCTTATGTGGCTTCCATACCTGTGAGCCTTTCTCAATCCACTGTCTTGAAGAACAAAAGGCCTCGTCTAGTCCCTGAAACCCCAGCTCCTGGTAAGAGTTTTATATGTCTGCTCGTTTTTTTTTCTTCCGCTCTCTGCCTAGGATTTAAAGAGTCAATTTATGACTTTTTTGTTTGGATTTAGATACTGCGAGTTCAATAACATGGCATGACGTCACACAATTGAGTGGTGCTGCTGAAGGCCAGAGAAGTGAAGATCATGTTGCATTGAATCATCAGCAGGCAGACATTATCAGCAGTATCTCGAGGACTCAGACTGATGGGGGTTGGCTATCTTCTCCTACGGTGGAGGATAGTAAAACTGGTCCTGCTTGGCCACTTTTCTCTGGATATTCAACTCCAACTTCATTAAAGCCTAAAAATGACTTGATGCTGGACCATGTTGAAAAGAGGAAAAAAACTGAGACAGCTTCTGGTTGCCTAATTTTCGGTGTTGATTTCAGCAGTAATCCTAAGAGCGCCCATTCGGTGGAGAAGCCACCCCCACAACCAAGTATTGCATCTACTGGAACCACTGAAGGACAAGTTAGTATCTCAGTGGAAGCCGAGTCCGACCAGAAATCTGACCTTTCAAAGGCTTCTAAAGAAAGCAAAGCTCAATTGCAAGTATCACCGAAAGAGACACTGAGCAAGCAGAGTAGCTCTGCATCCACTAGGAGTCGCGTCAAGGTGCTCAGTAATGTGCTTTTGGTCTTTTTTTGAATTTTCATTACCTACATGTGGATTACAAGTTTCTGATTTATGGCATGCCAACAGGTTCAAATGCAGGGAATAGCTGTTGGTCGAGCAGTGGACTTGACAATGCTTGAAGGGTATGAGCAACTTATTGTTGAACTGGAGGAGATGTTTGATATCAAGGGACAGATCGGCCCACGTAAGAAGTGGGAAATTGTATTCACTGATGATGAAGGAGATATGATGCTTGCCGGTGACGACCCATGGTTGTGAGTATTCTTTATCACAACATGTCATAAATGGCTTATGTTTGGAAATTTTTAGTAGGTGTCCCTTTGGTTTGATTTAATGATTCATTTGTGTCATTTTCTTTGCAGGGAATTCTGTAACATGGTGAGAAGAATCTTTATATGTTCAAGTCAGGACGTGAAGAAAATTAGTGCAGGGAGAAAACGGCTTAGTGTGTCTTCACTAGAAGTTGAAGGGACAGTAACAAGTTCGGATTAACATCATCAGGTTGTTCTTGTTCTTCATCTCTTTTGTCTGTTTTCTTTTTGGGGCATGCTCTTTGTTAGTTTGTTGTTGGAGGAGACTTTTAATTTTGGGCGATAGAAGAAGTTTGAAGATGGAAGAAGAGGACACCGGCTAATTAGTAGCTCGCTTATTTAGGGCTAACTAGAAGACATTTGACTGGGAAAACTGAAGAGTAATGCATCATCTGTTGCATAGCGGGTAGAATCAGAATCTGTGTATATTTAAAGCTGTTTGTGGTGGGTGGCAGTTTGGTTGGAGTCTTTTGTTCCATGTTATTGTAAATATTTGGTTCTTTGGCAGTGTAATCTTGGTCTTTAGTGAGTGGCAGTTTATCATTTCTGTTGCTGTATTAGTTTTAAGAATGATTTATAATAACCAGTGCTATTTGTTATTTTCTCTGAAAGCTTTTGCGTATGTTGCGTGTGTTCGGTGGTGCCTCATAAAATTGCATTTGATCATGAGGTTTTCTTTGGGCTAGACGATGGATTTCTCTTTCTCCAATAGCATAATCGAAATCGCGGAAGGCCCAAATCCACACTCCTTAACTGAGTCCTATAACGAAGTGCTCAAGCTCAAAATCTTGAGACTGGCATACCTCATGGAAGCCGTTCAATGGGTTAAACCACTGCTTTCCCAGCAAGCATCGCCGGAGAATGATGTGGCCGGGAGCTTGTTGGCATAGTGGTCAAGAGCATTTCACCTATTCATGTGAGATTTGTAACTCTCCAAGCAATATTGGCACCACCATGTTCGGTATTAAAGCCACATTTTCACAGTTTCACTTCCCCAAATAGAAGGAAGAAGAAAGCCCTTGTATATAAGGTCAGCATCATATACAGACCTTTCATGCTTTTGGCAGTTGGCTTTAGGGATCCAAAGGTTGATCAGCTCGTGTTCAATTCAGGGAGCTCTGCACTTGTAAATTTTGAGACTCTCTCTCTCTCTCTCTCTCTCTCTCTCTCTAGAGCGCATTTGAATGTTTGATCATGGAAAAATGATGCAGGATGAGACGAAACAGCATTGAAATGGGAAAGAACCAACATTTGTCTAGTAATATAAGTCGGGGCCAAAACTCTATGAAACATTCTGAGATGCTTCTTCTATCCTTGTCACATTCGTTTTCCATATAAATTTGGAAATTCGACAGGAGCTACCGCCACCTTGAAAATGAAAGAAAAGAATGACCTCCCAAAATCTAGTTTATCTTTTGGAACGTAACGTATACAAATTGTTGTTACATGATTTGATTAGCTATAATTAGTGATTAGCTATAATTATTTCTTGTATGCTTGGTAACTTACTCCCTTGGTGTATGCGATTGTGGTCCAAGAAAACAACACTGATCCTCTCAAATTGCTATCATGCACGGTTCACAGTCGTCTTTTACAAATTATTGAGGTTGCAGGGCCATAGCGGCAAATGGCCGCCAACTAGTCTCAGACAGTCAGACACGTACAAAATTGCAGATAATATAACTGAGACCATAGGGTCACAAACAGTCACTCATTGTCCTTCTTGAGTTGTGGTGGATCTGATTATCTGATATACCTCCATCAACCCGTAGCTTCAAGTAATATAAATCATGTGAAAAAGAGAATTTGTAATCCGATCATTTTGCTTTTTGTTGTAGAGATGATTTGTTGGGACTTCTTAATTTTTCGTTTTTGCTGGTTTTTCTTTATAATTGTTGAGCTCCAAAACAAGCTTCAAAAGCTACAATTCATAACTTCCTAAAAACAGCTTCTCCAAGATTGTAAAACAGTTTTATCAAACATCAATTCCGATGTCTAAAAACAAAAACCAGGAACTGTTCCAAACAGGCCGATCGAAACTACAAATGTGGTCATTCCGGACCACACAAGATATTCTTTACATATATTCTGATTGAGCTATTTCTGTTTGATTCGCTATACGTATAGTCAATCATGTGCTTGACTATATACATATATATGTGATGGCGAACCTTCCACTAGTATTTGAGCACCAAATCGACGCTGTTAATATGCTGAAATGGTAAATCTTGGCTTGCCGTTTCTTGATAATAGTGATGTTGATGATAATAATGCATACAGAAAACTTGGGGAGCGAGGATCTGCCTTTCTCAATAACAAAGATTTGTCGTAGTTCTCATATGGTCCATACTCCAATAGAGAGAGTCGGGTAGGGATATGCATTTGATTTCTTCTTTCTTCTTTCTTGTTATAATATTGATCACCTAGCTAGGTACCTCAGTCTCCACTCTCCACTCTCCACTCTCAAAGTGATATCTTAGTTTTATGCCGTATTTCTTGACAGTCAATCAGAACTTCAACATTGGTAGCTAGGATTGTGTTACATATCGATGCACATTTATATGATCAATGATCGACCTTAGTTCAAAATTATCTAGGTATGTGTGATACACCCTTGTGTATGCATTCTAAAAAAAAAAAAAAAAAAAAAAAACCCTTGTGTATGTTATATATATACATACATACATGCCCGCTCACTCACATAGCATCACTAGAATATACAACTTTGGAAGCTCAAAGAGGTTGCAGTAGTATACTTATTGTCTTCTTGCACCACCAGTCCACCACCATGTCCGCCGCCACCGACGACCTTCCTCTTCACACCCACAAACACTCTCTTCGTATCCCCATCAACCGCCTCTTTGCTCTAATATACTCCTGTGCCATCCTAGCCTTACTCTATCACCACACACACTCCCTCTTCCACTCCACAACTCTAACCTCCTTTTTCATCACCCTCACCTTCCTCATCTCCGACTCCATCCTCGCTTTCATGAACCTCACCACGCAAGCTTTCCGAATGAATCCCCTCTACCGCAAAGAATACCCCGAAAACCTCGAGAGCGTTCTTCGAAAATATTCCGACTTCCCTGCACTTGATGTGTTCATATGCACTGCGGATCCTTACAAGGAGCCTCCGATGAACGTTGTCAACACGGCGTTGTCGGTGATGGCTTATGATTATCCGACGGAGAAGGTGTCGGTGTACGTTTCCGACGACGGAGGATCGGCTCTGACTCTGTTTGCGTTCATGGAGGCTGCAAAGTTTGCAAGGCACTGGTTACCTTTCTGCAGGGAGAACAACATAGTGGAAAGGTGTCCACAAGCTTTCTTCGAAATGGATCACTCTAGGTTCTCTGAGGCTGAGAAAATCAAGGTAACAAAGTTTTACACAAGATTGTGTTTTTAATTGAATTAACCATCCATGCATGCACAATATTAATAAGTTATAACGTACCAACTTGCTCAAACTTAGTAAATTGGTGAAAATTTCTGTCACAAATTCATGACCTAGATGTCTAAATTAATTAAAACCCTTCTTCACCTGCGTTACCTGACACTAGTATTAGAGATTGTGCTCAAATTGAAGAAGATTTGAAAGGTATACAGAAAACCAAAATACCAGGGCCACCCATACCCAGCATCCGAGAAGATAAGAAACGATGGAGATTGGAGATAGTTTATAGGTAATGGACAAAACCAGCTTAGTCTGATGCGACACAAAAATCTTATCAGAGGTCAAATGAAGATACAACAGCTAGCGTACTGTTTTCATTACCACCTCTTAGAGAGAAAAAAAAGAAAAAAGTATGGGATGCACATATTCTTATATATGGCAGTGTCATATTTTGTGATCTAAATCTTGTTACAGATTATGTACCAAGCCATGAAAGTGAGAGTGAACAATGTAATCGAGAAAGGCAAAGTAGACAGTGAATATATTACCGGAGAACGGGAAAGTCAGGCATTTAGCAAGTGGACCGATGGATTTACCCGGCGAAATCATCCCACAGTCATTCAGGTAAGTTTTTAGCTCAAATAGTGTATTGTATTATCATCAAACATCATAACTTTGTTACACACTTGGGTATGGGCAGGTTTTGTTGGACAGTAGCAAAGACAAAGATATGAGCGATAATGTCATGCCAAACCTAATCTATGTTTCTAGAGAAAAAAGCTGCACATCACAACATAATTTTAAAGCTGGTGCCCTTAATGTTCTTGTAAGCTTCAATTTTTTCCCTTCCTTTACTCTATATATTGTTCAACTAAATACATATTGATCATTGATTTATCTCTTTGGTTTTGTGTACGCGTACTACTACTGCTGCCAAGATTCGAGTTTCAGCTGCCATGACCAATGCTCCAATAGTCTTAACCCTAGACTGTGATACATACTCCAATGACCCAAAAACACCTTCTCGTGCACTATGCTACTTCTCGGACCCTAATCTTCGATCCAAACTAGGATATGTGCAGTTTCCACAGCGATTTAGGGGAATCAACGAAAATGACATATACGGCTGTGAACACAAGGGTTTGTTTGTGATCAATGCTGAGGGAATGGATGGAGATTCAGGGCCAAATTATGTCGGAACAGGATGCTTTTTCAATAGGAGAGTTTTCTTCGGAGGTCCGTCACAGTTGTTATCACCTGAAATCCCTGAGCTGGCCCCGGATAAGGTGGTGGACAAGCTCATTCAATCTCTGGAGGTTCTTGAATTGGCACATTGTGTTGCTGCTTGCAACTATGAAACACATTCCGATTGGGGATGGAAGGTAAAAAAAAAGTTCAATACATACATACGTACGTACATACATACATATTATCATTTTTAACATATTTAGTTGTGTGGTTTAGTCACTCAACACTGTCACTTGAGCCATAATGTTCAAGCTAAATGGTCTTAAACTGTGTAGATTGGAGTAAGATACGGTTCTCTAGTGGAGGACTACTTCACTGGTTATCGTATGCAATGTGAAGGATGGAAAGCTGTACTTTGCAATCCTACTAGGGCAGCATTTTATGGAGATGCCCCAATCAACCTTGTTGATGTGCTCAATCAAACCAAGCGATGGACTATAGGCCTCCTTGAGGTTGCTTTCTCCAAATATTGTCCAGTTACATTCGGCATTCGGGGCATGGGCCCTTTGATGGGCCTTTCATATGCTCACTATGCGTTTTGGCCCATTTGGTCAATTCCTGTCACAGTGTATGCTTTCCTCCCTCAGCTAGCTCTCCTCAATGGCATCACCATCTTTCCTAAGGTAACATACATCCATTTTTGTCAGGGAATTCTTCATGTTATTAGTGTTGTAGTGTGATATTCTAGATCATACACTAAAATGAAAATTTTAATTAATAATAACTTAGATCGACAATCTGACAACATAACATATCATGTTCAATTTATATATTATTGTCTTTTGGATCAAATTATGCGTACTTTCGGTAACTTTGAAGCCTTTGTTGTAGGTTTCAGAGCCATGGTTTCTCTTGTACGTCTTCCTTTTCCTTGGATCCTACACCCAAAGCAGCTTAGACTTTGTGGTAGAAGGAGGAACATTCCCTAAGTGGTGGAATGACCAAAGAATGTGGATGGTTAGAGCGCACTCATCCTTCTTGTTTGGATCCATTGAGTACCTTCTCAAGTCATTAGGCATTTCCACCCATGGGTTCAATGTGACCAGCAAAGTCCTTGATGAAGACCAAAGCAAAAGATATGACCAAGGAACCTTTGAGTTTGGAGTTGCATCACCCATGTTTGTGCCTTTAACGTCGGCTGCCATTCTCAACTTGGTTGCATTTGCTTGGGGGTATGTAGAGGCTTTCAAGGGAAGCATTGGCTTGGAGGGGATGTTCTTGCAGATGTTTATAGCTGGCTTTGGCGTGGTGAATTGTATACCAGTTTATGAAGCCATCATCAGTAGGAGTGACAAAGGGAGAATTCCTACAAAAACCACTATGGTTTCGTTACTCTTAGCTTTTGCTCTCTATGTAGTGGCTTGTGTTAGTTTTTAAGTAGCTGATTTGCTATGAGCTATGAATTTCATGAATGTTATCCTTAGAAATTACTTTCAAGTTTATAGAAAACTGAATGTATAAGCAGTAGCATTGATGGACAATATATAAGAAAAGACTGATACTTTTAATGAAATAGAAGATGTATCACCATATCACACAAAACCGGTCGATATGTCCGAGTGGTTAAGGAGACAGACTTGAAATCTGTTGGGCTTCGCCCGCGCAGGTTCGAACCCTGCTGTCGACGTTAGTATTTTTTTATGGTTATCTATTTCATTTTTACTTGCAACACAAGTACACGACAACAGCTTATTACATCTTTTAGCTTTCAACAATAGGGAACGTCTCTGTTTATTTCAATTCTCAAATAGAGGTAGTACTCATGAGTAGAGTAGCAGTAGTACGTTATAAGATTGATTCGAAATTTAATCCAAGAGCTTCTTGCCAATGAAGTAAGAAGCATAAACATCATGAATTGCATGCTTGATCCCTTCCTATGAGAAAACTCTTGCATTCCAATCCGGGCAAGATCCACTCAGCGGCTTAACATCAATACCAACTTCAGCTCCCAACTAGGCTAGTTTCGCCTTCTCCAGATCAGGTTTCTTCAGTATCCTGGCTGCACAATGACCCAAATCTACTCCTTCATTCCTCATCAGATCACGCAGTTCATCATTCCGACGATACTTTCTTCTTGTCTCCAAGTCTATACCCAAAAAAGCAAATATTGGGATCAGCAAGAAGAGCGCGGAGTTTAGTACCATACTTGCTGGGATAATAGTCGAACAGAGTATACATTTTTGGGAAGATCAAGCAACGACCTTCAGAACAAAGTAGCAGTATTGAAGCCTTCAAATTTGAATCAGGATCGGTTGTAACACCCTTGATATCAAGTCCCATAACAGGTCTTGCAGTATCCAGCGAAGCCCTCATTTCTGCTATCTTTGCATAAATCAAAGTAGCATTATCCACAACGTTAACCTTCACTTTAACACCATGAAGTTCAACTATGTAATCATCCATTTTTGACAAGATAACTTGAGGTATCATTCTGAAAAACTTTAACAAGATAGGGACACAATAGCATGCTTGAAGATGTTCATCGATCATATATATATACATGCGTATGAGTTTGCTCACTTAATTAAATGGGGGTATAACTTATAAGTGCATCGTATTTAGTCTACATGTCAAAACACATTAGGTTTTGATGATTATATGAATCTAATTATGGAAATTTATATACATTAGTTCCTTAGTGGAGAATTGGAGATGCATCATCTTCTTTGGTATGTATTGGCAATGAAAAGTCTGGAGGTCCTTTTATGTTCTCATAATCTCCTTAGAACGTTTAAACTTTTCACACCATTGATTATCAATTGTATTCATGGGTTTCTATTTTTTTTTGTTCAACCCACGTACACCCTCAAGTCTGATACAGTAGTTAAGATGCTAAATGAATCTCAAAGAATGTAGAAGAATCCCCGTCTCTTCCATATGAGCGTATGACCATTTGCATGTCCTCCTGTAAAGTATGTGGTCTATATTCCTCTGTGTGCAACTGTTACAAGTTTACAAAGAACAAAGATGGTGCCCTTAGTATTCCCATGCATGCATTTCCAGTTTGCTAACAAATGCAGTCCCATACTCTACTTTTAATTGGGCCACTACGTTAATCATTCACTCTTCTATAGAAGTAAACTTCAAATTACGTACACTAGACCTCTTTCGAGGTTCTTGGCAAATATATTGCTGGTCTCTCGTCTATCTAGGCTAACTAGCTGCCGGAGTGCGCCAAAAATGAGAAAGTACATAGCTGAGAAACATATGTTATTCCTGGTTGGAGAAGGAAAGCACGCATGGCTTAAACGTCTTGGATATGAATAGTAACCGAGTCTCCCAAATCTCGATCACTAGTACTAGAACACCCAGAGTCCCTTAAAGTTGAACCACCGGTCCCTGCAGTTGATGATGATTCTTCTCCAATCGCTGCTGTCACATTTGGAGCTACGTTATTCTCCATCTGTTGCTGTTGTCGTAGCTCCAATGATACTATCCCGGGACTCTGGTGGGCGACTACTATGCTATGGTGCTGCTGGAGTTGTTGTGCAGGTGGCTCCGTTAAAGCGGTGGTACTAGTATCGAGTTTGGTACTCATACTAATCGGAATCACCGAGCATCTGCAAAGGGGGCAGTTGTGTTGTTATGCAGCCAGTGATGTATGCAATCGACATGGAAGACATGTTTGCACGATTGAACCTGCAGTAGCTCCTCTTCCATTTCGAATTCCCCCAAGCAAACACAACATCTGCAGCCAACAATTCAGGCAGGTCCAAATTTAGCTGAAGAACCAAATTAGCCATGAAATCTAGTGATGAACACAATCTGACATATGTAAGTGTAACTGTAATTGCTAGCTTAGTGAAAAAGAGTAACTTGTATAAAGAATCAAACACACATTAATAAAAAGTCCCTTCTAATCATGTAATAGGAAACAAGTTTGATTTTCCGGTGTTTATTATTATATATCCACTTCGAGCTGGGAAAAGTTTTCTTGAAGAATATCAGAAAGATATAATTACACAAATTCTATAATTGAACTTTATTTTCACGTTTTGTCTCCTCCAAAGATGTCCTTTCACACTATATTCTACTTGCTTATCAATCTCTCTTTTTCTCAAAAGCACTTTCGGGAACAGTAATGGATGTTATGAGAGATTGCTAACTGATCGAACATGTGTGATTTTAAAGAAATACAAGTTTCTATACCTGTATGTAGTTGACTAGTTTCCTTCAGGCCAATACTACGGTACTGGCTGGAATAAGAATTTAACTATATACATATATATGTAATTATATATCACTATGGAATTTGAAGATATTGAGCACAAAACGCAACGCACTAGTGACTATTATATTCTGGGTTTTATTCTAAATCGTGAAAATCTCAAATTCTCAATAGTTGGTTGCCAATAATAGTGAATTAGCTAGCTAGCTTTTTAACTTTAAGATGTGATGGAACACCATCTTGGCACATGCCATTTGTTCTATTATGGACCTAATACTGATGCTTCCAACACATAGACCGTACCAGTTCAACATCATCTGGCTTATCATCAGAACAATATGGCAAATCAAAATAGAAGAAGTTGATAATTGAAACTTTGAAACTTACTGGGAGTCCTTTTTCATCAATTCTTCATCGAAGAGTATGATCTGAAGCTTCTCTTTGAGCTCTCCCTTCAAATCCATTGGACACGGCTAATATGGATGGAAGGAATCGAAGAAGAAAAAGAATCAGACATATATATATATATATATATATAGATGATATAGAATTGTAACACACCACAGATGGAAACGGGTGCTCAATCTACGTGTAATTCTTTGTTTGCGTGAGTTTTTCATGCATAGGCAAGAGAGAGAGAGAGAGAGAGAGAGAGAGGAGAGAGAGAGAGAGAGAGAGAGAGAGAGAGAGAGAGAGAGCTTACTGAGGAAACATATTGTGAAGGTGCTGAAGCTTGATTAGGGCTTCTTCTTTGAATGAGAATTGGAGGAGAAGATTGAAGAGAGGAAGCCCTTCTTTTGAGGTAGAACAAGTAGAACAAGAGGAAGAGAATGATCGAGAAAAGAATAGGAATGGAGAATATGAAGGCCTGATAAAGTTTGAGTTGGAGTGCTTGAGGGTAAAGGTGAGATTGAGAAGTAGTAGTAGTAGTAGAACTGGTAGTTTGAGATTGATCAGGAAGAGCCATATCTAAGGTGAATTAAGCAGCTGGCCTGGAGATTATGATGCTTATTAGTTTGAAGATGTAGGGGATCGAACTACTACAAATGCGTTGCTTTCTAGTTGAAGAGCGTATTTATGGGGAGAACTTTTGAGGTGGGATCTGTTCATATGTGAAGGGAATTGAAGGATTATTTCATACAAAAAGTGGAGAGATCATTTGGCTTTTTATACAAAGGCAAATATACAAATGAGGTCTTTCCTGTGTTAATTTTTTTTCCCTTTCCGACTACTGTGTAATGTAATAATCCAAAGCAATAGTTAATTTTTCATGATTTCTTTCTGAAGAGTCTAAATGAGTAGACAAGTACAATTGTATAGGATACGAAAAATTGAAATATATATATATCTTGATCATGTTGATCAAATTAATAGCTCAATAATTTTGGCTGATTTTTGCAGGAGCAGTGTTTTTTCTATGCGATTGTTGCATGAACATCATGTAAATCGATCATTTAATTACATTGTAAAACGATCAATTTCGTTTTTCAAATGTTGCAGTACTAGTACTAATCTATATACGTAGGGGTAAAAATTTAGATCAAGCATGCAGACATGCAGATGCAGTAAGTAGTTGATATAATTTCTTAATAAACCTCATGAAAATGGAGATCTAAGATTCTACTATTAACTTGAACTTTGTATACTTGTAACTATCCAGGGATGAATATCTGTAACACTTTAATGTATACCCGGACTTTTTATGAAAGCTAATATATATATTTTTTTCTTTCTTCGTGCTTGTTTGAGTGCTTAATTCTTTTGGCATAATGATTGATTATAGATTGGGGAGAGGACACATAGTAACTTTGTTAATTATAGACCATCATCCCATTCAAGAAGAACAATTAAGAAAAAAAAGAAAGAAGCCAGAGCAATAAGGATTTTAAGATCAAATCAATATTATACCATGATAGCATATATTCCTTGATTCAAGTTTCAATGATGGGATACCCATGTCTATCACTAAAAACTTGGGTCCTCATCACACCAAGCACTGAGAGGCTCAGTAATCCCTACTGTAACATCATGGACCCAAATATCATCATCATCAGACATTTTTACCAATTCCTTAATTCTTTTTAGGTATTATTAATCAAAAAGAACATAACTATAATTATGTGAATCGCTTAATCTTACTTAAGATGTTGGTCCATCTGATCATCCATGGTTAGGAAGTTGATGACCTAACAAACCTATAAAGCCACGAGTTATGTGTAGTGTTATCAAGGCCAACTTCAACTAAGTCTTAGTCTAAGTGACACACATATACCTTCAGATACTTCCATGAGTAGCGAACTTAACTCACAATTTATATCATTATTAGGGGACTACATATTCATCAATGGACATCAGAGTTGTTGGAATGCTTAAGATGTACAACCTAACATTCCTAACTTACCTTTGGTAAAAAGACCAAAATAAAAAGAAACATTCCTAACTCATTTCCATATCCTCCCTACTTTGTGGTATCTCTAGCCAACTTCGAGGGCTTAATACAAATTTAGGTGTGCTTTCACATGGAAATGACTTTGTTGAAGGCCAAACGTTGTCGATCTATAAATATTAGGGCAATGTTACCAGGCCCGGACCTGAGGTGAGGCCGACGAGGAGGCCGCCTCAGGCCCCAAAAATCTGGGGGCACCAAAATCTGGCAGCTTCCTTGAGTAGGAGGGATTAGAAAAGTCTGCTAGCCATGAAAACTAAAACTTAAAGCTATAATTGTTTGGGTTTTGGTTTTTTGAAATAAAAAACAGAGGAAATGGTTGGGTTTAGAAGAGAAGAGAAGGGAGAGAGAGAAGTTTGAGACGGGGATGATGATGAGCAGTGATGGTTGTCGACGATAATAAAAACTAGATTTTTGTGGTTTAGAAGAGAAGAGAAGGTTAACCACTTGTTTATCTTTTAACTTCTTTTTTTTTCCTCTCCCCTCCGCCTCTAAAAACTGGGTTTTGCTCCCAAACTTCTAAACCATTATGCTAGTTTTATTCCCCATTACTGGTCTCCTCAAACTCCTCTGCTCAGGGTGAAACTTTCCGGTCATTAGAGGGCACCATTCCTAGAACTCGCCTCAGGCCTTGAAATTTCAGGTCCGGCCCTGAATGTTACCCTCTCTATAGAAAGTCAATTTCTTCTCTAAGTTTCCTTTTGGCCGAACCTTTTTGTGGTGATCTAACTAAACAAACAAGTTAGTAGGTGCATCCGTCCCATATCGTCCGGAGAAGACAAGTTGCTGTGCTTATATGTGCAGAGCTAACACCTTATATTGAGACGCGTTTTGGGGTGAAACCTCAAGAGCAAAACCATGTGGGCCCAAAGTGGACAATATCTCAATGGACTGGGCCGGGCTAGGCTGTTACAGATGGTATCAGAGCCTGTCCTCGGCCGGAAGTGTGCTGACGCGGACGTCGGGCCCTAAAAGGGGGTGGATTGTGGTGACCTAACTAGGCAAGCAAGCTAATAGGTGCATCCGTCCCACATTGCCCAGGGAAGACAAGTTGTTGTGCTTATATGTGCAGAGCTAGCACCTTACATTGATACACGTTTTGGGGTGAAACCTCAAGAGCAAAACCGTGAGGGCCGTTTGGCCCAAAGCAGACAATATTTCAATGGACTAGGTCGGGCTGTTACAGATGGTATCAGAGCCTGTCCCTGGCCGGAAGTGTGCCGACGCGGACGTCGGGCCCTAAAGAGGGGCCGATTGTGGTGACCTAACTAGGCAATTAAGCTAGTATGTGCATTCGTCCCACATCGCCCGAGGGAGACAAGTTACTATGCTTATATGTGCAGAGCTAGCACCTTACATTGAGACGTGTTTTTGGGTGAAACCTCAAGAGCAAAATCGTGAGGGCCGTTGGTCCAAAAACGGACAATATCTCAATGGACTGGGCCGGGTTGTTACACTTTTCGAAGGAGTTTGAACTGAGAATGCTAAATACCAATATAAAGACATTGAATATCGACTACCATATATATAACACTCCAGTACGTCTCGTTCACCCGGTTAGCTAGTGACCAGGGAACATTTGCTCAACTCCCCTCTTAACTCTCTTGTATAGGCAAAGAATTTGTTCTTCTAAATTAATGAAAGGAATATAATTATTTATTCTTTCTCCAAGCACCAGACTAAAGTGATCTTGGTGCCTTTGAACTTTTCATCATTACATAAACACTACATTTTAGCTATATAGCATATTGCTAAAGAAAATAAAAGCATGGCATCTACAATGTCAGATCTAAGAACTATACCATTTATAACAGACAACAACAAATGAGGGAGAAAAAAGATAATGCTAATTGCTTGTGAACTATTCCGTAGTCTTACCGTACCTTGTTTGATTCATGAATTCGAGACTTGAAAATAGGAAAAACGCACATTCTATTGTATGTTTCACAAGCAAGATTTTACTGTTAATTTGATACACACTCTTTTGGCTTCTGGCCTTTCTTTGATAGATGTTTAAGTGTTTAACGTACCTTTCTTTGATAGATGTTTAAGTGTTTAACCTTTACAATGCATAGTGACTCAAGAATCTCAGAAGCCAAGCTGTACGTAATCCCTGCTTTCTTCTGAGGAATGAAAGTTTGAAATAAGGAACAAAACTCCACTTGATTCTTTTATTCATCCACTCAAGCAAGCATGAGTGCATGACCAAAAAGGGCAAAAGGAAATTACAAGAATCTCGGTGCTTTTCTGTTCATCTTTTGTATTGTATTTTCCACTTCTTTTATGTTTTTCCTGGTGCAACTTGTGCTCTATTTTAAGCATTTCTAGGATGCAATTTGATTTGGTGGTGTCCCTTGATTGAATTGAGGAGATCTCACTGTTGCTGGTGGATCATGAAGGAAGCTCTATCTCAGAAAGTGGGTTGGAGATCAGATCTCGTATGACATAACAATATGATTCTCCAGCTAATAGAGAAAAGCCCCATGTCTTAATTCACAGTTTCACACATTTGTTTTTACCAAGTAAAGTGCTTCCACTTTATATCTCAGTAGTAATCCTTTAGCAGCCATGAGATCACGATGTATAAACGAAAGGGATGACAAACTCCAGTCTCTATTAGCCGGCGGCTTCTGCCCTATGTCATGCATGATAAGCTCCCATGATTAAAAGCAAGTAATTATCAGTTAGTGCTAGCCAAGAAGGATAGGTTTATGAATCAATGGTCCTAAAGATGATAAAGCCAACTCCCAACATAGAGATTGTGCAGTCTGGCGTGTTAAAAAGACATTGTGAACAATGACATGAACCTGCGACAGATCAAATACACATATTCTATTGACAGTAGAACTTCCAGTTTCTTTCGTGCATTATTTCATTATCTGACTAGACTTCGAAATCCAGAATGTAACTACACAGCTTGGATTTAGCCCTTTCAAGTTTCTGCTAAATATGCTTTTCCAAATTATGATACTGGCTCATAAGTCGAATTCTAGAATATAACAACTGCATACATTTCCCTTGATCATCAATCAACTATGTTACAACAAAAACTGAATGAACCGAAACTTAATAACACTGAAAAAATGGAAGATTCAACGCATACGGGATTACATTGTACATGAACCTTTTTTCTTTCCTGTTATTCCTCTTAGATATAGACAAAAGACTAAACTAGTACTTCCTCTTCCTTATTTTGAAACTCAGAGATCGGATGACATTGTCATCAGCTTTCAGATTCTGCTCAAGAAACTCGAGAGACTCGGGTTTTGTGAAGTAGGTGAAGAGTAGGTAGATACCATCCAGGTAAGTGTTGGATTCTCCAGCTTTGTTTTTCTTCTGGATGCTATAGGCTAGCGGAATCACTCCTCTGTTGAAAACCTCCACATACATGCCACCTCCAGCTATAAGCAACTGCAAAAATTAAACAGTAAAACGTTAAATGTTGTAGCAACTAAACTTTTAACTTCACAGGAACTGCTAGTTGCATAAGTTAATCTGCTGATTTGCATTTGAACCATCTTTCCTTGGTTCCACGAACACCCATTATTCTATTCATTTCAGATAAGTTCCAAGGTTGGTGAGAGCATGCTCTAATGAAATAACCATGAGCCACACCTCAACTGCTTTCTGTGCAGTTTGTTATCTTAATACAATAAAACATCATATCAGATGTGTTCTTACTAGTTTATAGGAGGTGGATAATTATGTCTAATAGTGCATCCAGTACGACACTCATTATGTCTGAGTAAGAGCAATAGAAAATCTAAATATAATTATAGCTAACCAATGGCTTATAAGGGCATGCATGGAGGGAAAACAATGAAACTCAAAATTACGGAGTAAAATACGGCATTTCTTGACATCAGGCAATATTTGGGTGATCCATGGGAATGATACAATCTTACTGCACTTTTCCAAACATATTCTCTGAGGAAGGTCATAATCTATATTTTGTCCGATAAACTCCCAACTTCTCAAGATGAAGGGATCATAAGTAACAAAGAACATAAGGGTTTAGCTTGTGTTTCACATAAGTGTTACAAATAAAGGCACATCAATCATCTTCACTATACTACAGCCCACCCCAAATATTCAATATCAACATTTTAAGCAGATATATTTCATCACACCTCCAAAAACTAAACACATTACGGAGTGTCAAGATTGCTTCTCCATAGAAAACAGACCCAATTGTTGTTCCGATGCACGAGGGCTCAGTTTATCAGCAAAGTACCATCTTCTTTCCAATATATAAAGCATTTCATACCGCACTGTAAGCTTTTAAAATTCAAAGATCAGTGAAATGCCCAAAATCCAATTCCCTCCATCACATCCTTCAGTCCTTATTTCACATTTGGACTACTAAAATCAGTTTCGCAAACTAACGAACCACATTGCACCACCTTCAAGCACAAGCTAATTCTATGTTACAAAGCAATGCTTCCATTTTGGGTTTTGCTTCAGTACTTTTGTACATGCATTATACACACACCACTATGTAGAACTATCCCAATCAAACCAAAAAAAACAAAAAACAAAACTTTAGCCATTTCCCACTACAAAACCTCATCTTTAACACATTTTGAGCTCAAAATTCTCTCATCCAACAAAAAACCAAAGCAGAATTGAAACCCACAACAAGTAATGAAATTGAAAACCCAATTACCTCCTCATACTTCTGAGTAAGCGCGAGTCTTTCATCCTCAGACATATCAGGTCTGAGAACCGCCATGGTCTCGTACTGCCGGAGCCCCGGCGGGCACGGCGGCTCCTCCTTGTCCTCCACGGCGGTCAAACCCGGCCCGTTCGGGGAGTTCGGGTCGTCGTCCGACTGAAACCCGCCTCCCTCAAAAAACGACCCGGAGAACTCCAGCGACTGCACATTGACGCGGCCGGGTCGGGTCCGCAAAGCCAGCGGGTTTGCGGTTGTGTTGGGGAAGGAGAGGAATCGGGGTAGAGATGGGATTTGGGAAAGAGTCTTGGGGCAAAACAGGAAATTCGAAATCAGCGAGGAAGTAGTAGAAGCTGCCATAGCTCAAAGCAGAAGCAGAAGCCGAAGAGTGTGCTCTGCTCAGTGGATAATTGATAAGGAAAACTGGATGAGTATTATCAGAGGACACAGAGACTATAAACGACGCGTCGTTTTTTAATTGGGCTGGATGGTACAACGAGACCCGATTCAAGCATAGACTAAACCCGGCCCACTTTCCGCACCGAATAGCTATATTTCTTGTTGGAAAAGAAGGGTGGAGTGAGAAAAGCGAGAGGAAAAACCAGAGAGAGAAGCAAAGACGAGAATGGAGGCGAAGCTAAACGAGCTGACTCAGAACTTTGGGCGATTCAAAGCGGCGTTGATCCGTAATGATTTCGATACGGCTTCCAATCTGCTTTCGGATCTCAAGGTAACCTACCGATTTAACAAAACCCTAAGTTTCTTTGCTTCAATTTTGGACATGATTTGATAGCTACGAGTTGTGTTGTTGTCTGCTTTGAGCTGAACTAGATGATAAAGTTTGTGAATTGCGGCTGTTTGATTAGGGTTTTGGGTGAATTGGAGGGTCTGTGTTAGTCTATAAGCATCTGTAGTGTAGTTAAGTTTGCGGTGATTGGGAAGCATTTTAGGTCTTTTTGCTACTTTATCTTAAGAAATTTGGTGCCTTTTGGCTTGCGGCACTTAGTGAAGAAGCAATCTTTGTGCTTCTGTAGCTTTGTTTTCGATGGGGTTTTCGGGTGAGCTGTAATTTGTAGAAGAGAGATGTGTGACAAGAGCACTAGTGTGAAACATAAATAGCTAAATGTTGATATCTTTATGAAACAATAGCGTCACATTCTTTACTTGAGGACCTAAAAGAAAGAAATAGAATACACCTAATACAGCTAAGGGTGTGCAATTTTAGGTACGATTCTGTGTCTGTTTGAGGGTGTCAAAAGAATCAAGGTGGTTTTTCAGCTGGTTGTTAAACTGATAGGCGAAGAAATGCATAGACGCTCTGTAGTGGAGTTAGGAAAATTTATTTTCTGGTTTGATTTCTGATGTTTCTGTATGGGATGAACTAAGTTGGTTGTTGCTTTTGCAGGTTTTGCTTACTCAGTTCACCAGCTTACCGCCCCTGTATCAAGATACACCTAATGCGGCTAAGGAATTAGAAATAGCAAGTAATGTTCTTGACCGAAATATGATGTTGATTTTTTATTCGTTTAGAGTTCATTATCTTGCCTAATGTATTGTAAGAGAAGAGTGTGCCAGTTTCCAGATATTTATCTGCCTTTACTTACTCGCATTTGCAATGTTTGTGAACTTTCAGGGGATATATATGAGCATGCTGTTCTTCTGAGTGTGAAGACTGAGGATCAGGATGCATTTGAGAGAGATTTCTTTCAGCTGAAGCACTATTACACAGATGTTCGGTAATTTATCATAGCCCTCAACCATCTTTAGAGTTCCATTTTCTACTGCAAAAACCAAGGCATCTACTGTATAAACACCTAACTGTGATATATTAAGTAGAGGCCAAATTTGTCACGTTGAACACGCTCTTGCAAATATATACCTGTTCCTGAGAATACATGAGAAGTGTGTGTGTGTGTGTGTGTGTGTGGCTTTAGATGTAATATCTAAAGTAAAGGTAACACATTTTCTGCTGCAGAGCTATTGTTGGTTGTGTCCTATATGCCGTTAAAACACTGTTTATTGTATAGCAATTTCTCAGTAATTTGAGATTTGGTATACATGGATCTAAAGGAATTTACGTTTCTTTTGAGCAGTAACCGTCTTCCCCCATCCACCCAAGAATACCCAATCTTAGGTCTCAACCTGTTGAGGCTCCTTGTCCAGAATAGAATAGCTGAGTTTCACACAGAACTGGAACTGCTCTCATCTGCTGCTTTGGAGAACCCCTGCATTAAGCATGCAGTGGAGTTAGAGCAATCTTTTATGGAGGGAGCTTACAATCGGGTTTTGCATGCTCGGCAGACAGCACCACATGAAACTTATGTTTATTTTATGGATCTGCTGGCGAAAACAGTCAGGTAATTTTTTTTCCCCTTAGACATAGTGCTAATATCCAGTGACAAGAAACATAATTGATAGTAGCAGTTGGTCATTGGTATTTGTTGTTTTTTGCTTTGGAAGTCTCTGTCAATGCATTTCAGTTTCTATTGTGGATGATGTGAAATGAGCATCTGATATGCATAGATTAGTTCATCTACTTGTGAAAGTTCTTGTTGGTTGATCTATATTCTAACCTGTAGGGATGAGATAGCTGGCTGCAGTGAGAAGGCATATGATTATCTCTCAGTTAAGGATGCACAAAAAATCTTGCTGTTCCCTTCTGAGCGTGAACTTTTGGCCTATGTCAACGAGGTAATGTCAAATCATGCTTTGTATTTAATGCCTCTTTAGCGCTCTGATGGAAATTGAGCATACATCCTTACAAATTCACACCACAGTAGAAATATACTGCCTTTCTGCTTGGTTTCACATTTTAAATACTGTTTTCCTTTGAATACAGGATCATCCTGAATGGGAAGTAAAGAACGGCGGGGTCTATTTCCAGAAGGCCAAGGAGACCGCCCCTTGCAAGGAGATACCTTCTCTGCAGCTTATCAACCAAACTCTCAGTTATGCAAGAGAGTTGGAGCGGATTGTTTAAGGAAAAAGGTGCTGAATGTGGTTTATTCACAACACCCATAAACTGTGCTGATACTGTCGCTTCAAAATTTCTTTCCAATTGTAGTAGTATGCAGAATGCAGCCTAAAATTTGTCAACATTTGATTTTGCCATTTGACCACTTTCGTGTGGCAATTAGCATTTACTGCTGTGATTGATGTACTTTTGAGTACTTTAGAATGTTTTTGTTGGAAACTCCTTCGGCAGAAAAAAGAAAAAGGTGTAGTTCTTATTAAGCTCATTCGCTTTGCTCTGTATGGGAAAATGAATGAACATTTGCATAGTTTCTTGGTGCTCTAGAGTATTGATGATCAGTATGGATGATGACATGAATTTGAAAATGAGGATAACGATGGGTGAGGTTAGTGACTAGTGAGGCTACCACTTGACATGTCAAGGGAGCACTACTTCTAAACCCTGTAGTGTGCTATAGTCCCACTGTTGCCATTGAAAATCATGGTTTTGGACACCAAGAATATTTTTTGAGAGAAGGTATCAAGATCAATTCCAAATTCCAAAGAAGATCACATCATATATAGGTGTGTGTTTAACCTTGCTTTCCTTACCTGGTTGGTGCCTCTTTTGGTGTGATGCATACGCGAAATGAAATTATCTGATTTCCTATTGCCTACGTGATTCTACAATTCCAACAACCCCTTTGTCTTAAAAGCATAACCAATTTCTTACATCGATCGAGTCTATATCTAAAAGGGGGCTACGTAGTTGATAATACATAGACGATCAAATGTTTCCATCACTGGCATTTTTAATGTCATATAAATCCAAACCCTTTGATATGGAATTCCTACCTGCCATATGTTTAATATCTTGTTGGCATTCTCTAATGGCGTTATTCATATTAACAATGGATTGAAATCCCATTATTGCAGACCTTTTGCATTATAGCCAACACTCATAAATCAAAAAGGTTAAAAGTAGTTGGTTTGTAAATTGCATACCATAGATAGGGAAGCAGTGGAGTAAATGATCATGAGCTGCAAAGGCATTGATCTAATTACACCAAATAAATTTCTGCAGCAAAGTTGGCAAAAATTGTTGGTCTTTGTTAAAGATTAAATTGAAGACTCATCTTCTCCTATAAATTTTGAGGAACCACCACGTGTTTGACAAGCGACTTTGTTTTGTTGATCTTGTGAGTGGCGCTTTTCTTCTTCCACTTGATATATATGTGACCTGATCGATTGAGACTGCATGCTCTAATTAGTGAGGCTTATGACTTTTTTTGCATGAAACAAAACACATTCTATTTCTTTTGCAAGTCTTACTTGGAGTGCTTCTTTCTCTTTTAACATATTGGGTTTGAGTGGGAGGTCAGCTTTGGATTGCAGCTCCTCAAAACCCAGGTGTGTTCTTGTAGTCTGTTCTGTATTGAACGTTTTTCTTAGTTTTCTAAATTTGTCTGAGCAGATCTTTTAGACAACTTTGAAATGTTATACCTTTGTTTTCTCTGGTGTTTCCATTAACCAAGCAAGACATTTGGTATGTTTAGGCCATTTTATGAATGATATCTGCAGGTTGGAGTTCTTGTCTTACATGTCTTCTTTGTTTTCTTTTTATAAGATTATAGTAGTGGTCATACCACTCTTATGTTGGTCTATGATTATCTGACTCAAGCAAGTCACTGAAGCCAGATATTTCTGTCTTTGTAAATAGTTTTGGTTAGTATAATTCCGGGATTCATCATCTGAATTCTCTTTTGCTTTTCAGATGATTAGCATGGCTGCTTCTAACTAATATATGAAGTTATTTTTTCTATAGAAGTGTTGTAGGTATGCAGAAAGTGCTGTCTTCCTCTTCGGTTTCTTCTGCCCCGAAAGAAGCTTCACACAATGATGAACTCTTCATGAAGCAGAGAGTGCTCTTCTCAGAGAATCTGAATGTGAGTTTTTCTTCCATTCATTATTCTTGTCCTTATTAAAATCACTGTTCATATTATTCCATATGAAACTTTTTCATAACTATACAAAATGTGAAATAGTGTTCATGTTATTCTATATGAAACTTTTTCATGACTTTATAACATATGGAATTTAGGAGCTGACGAATATGAGGAAACAGTTGTACTCAGCAGCCGAATATTTCGAAATATCTTACAGCAAAGAGGACCAGAAACAACTGTGAGCTTTGATTCTACCTCCTAATATGTAGTTTATTGAGTGATTGGATTAGTCCTTAGTAGACTTTTCCATATCATATTAAGCTCTTGATTATTGAAACTTATTATGTTAGTGTGGTGGAGACCTTGAAAGATTATGTCATCAAAGCAGTTATCAACACAGTGGACCACTTGGGTTCAGTGGCATATAAAGTCAATGGATTTTTGGATGACAAAGTCAGCGAGGTTTCAGAAACTGAGCTTAGGCTCTCTTGCCTTGAACAGGTCAGTTTTCTGAGTTCTGTATTTTAAGTTTAATTCTTCAACTTCATATTTTCTGCATATTGCCTTTTTAACATGTTGTTCATTAAGCATTTGGAATGACACAGCTTGAAATTGAACATTATACTTCTTCTATACTTATTGCTCATCTGTTCTTCTCGGACAATTCTAGCGACTGAGGACATGCCGAGACTTCAGCAACCAAGGAGGCTTATTCCAACATTCCTTTGCCATAAACTTTCCTAAGCACCATAAGCGATACATGTTGCCAGGCAAATATACTCTCATGCTCTTGATCACATTTGCATTTCTGCCTTCGAATAATTCCTGTTGGTCAGTAATTGATAATTTACACAGATATAAAAGTAAGAGTGACATTTCCCCATGACATTTTGTGTTCAGATGGAGCAACAACTCATACAGTTGTTCAGTCTGCATTGATATATCATCACAGGGCTCAAGGGGATTTATCTGGGACTAATACTGGTATATTCTTCATCAAAGAACTTCATCCTTACAGTTTGTTTTCTTAGCTATCAATTATCATAATATGACTATAGAATTCAAGACTAGAAAAGCTGATAATTTGTTTATGTGAATATCTTGAAGCCACAACTAGGGAGACCTCTCCAACAGTTGTCAGGTACATATTCTGAACCATGGTTTTTCAAGCCAACTTATGTATTTTCATCTAAGCTTCACCAAAGTCTTCTACCTATTTCTGATGCAGTGAAGAGTATTCACTAACGCATTCTCCACAATCTTCACCTGGAGCATTTCAGTTCGCAAGAATCGGGTTCAAAAATGGTTTGTGTCAAGTTTTGTTCATGTTTCTTCGATTAGCACTGATGCTTAATGCAATTTCTCTCTTACTTTTTTTTTTTTTTTTTTCAATATATATTCAGAGAAACGAAGTGTCTCACCACTTAAGTTTCCAATTTTACGGTGTGGCTCTGTTGTAAAGAGATCAAGCACTCTGAACTCTTCTTCTACTGCTAAACTGCGGGTAAGCTGTTAGCAGCAAAATGCTGAATACTTCACTCTTTTTTTGAGATTGATCTGAAAATGTTGTTTCCAAACGCAATATTAGATATGGTTACAACTTACAATACATAATGAACTTAAGATGAGGCATTTCGTTATATTTTCAGTACCCATCGGAGCCTCGGACTAGGAGATCAGCTTCCTTTCATAACGAAAGAGACAGGACTAAAGACACTGAAGTGGAATCAAGCAAAAACAAGAAATTCTATAAAGCCTTATTGAGCATGGGCAAATCTAGAAATGATAAGGCATTGTACAAATACTTGGATAAGAATTAGAACAACAAAACACAGCAGTATAAGCCTATGTTTGCTTTTCAGTTTTCTCTTTTCTACTTGTGTCATCCTTGCTAGCGAGTTTTAAATCATTCATCATTGATGGCTTTTACTTCTGTTGTGATGTTTTGAAAGAAGTGTTAACAGTTTTGCTGTTGGCTTTCACCAAAGTAAAGAATGAAATAATCCAAAGATACTTTTATTTCTCAAATCAATAGAAACAAAGGCTCTAGAGATTTATCATTCGTATTTCCAGATCACGATGTTAGAGCAAATCTGTTGTACCGAAATAGGGGGGTTACTATGTATTAGATGCTATCAGAATTCACAAGGTATATACACAAATGCTTCTAGGTTGGTTAAAATCCAAGATCAAAACTAGGACCTTCTAGTTCAAAACTTGGGCGTTCTACTTTCCTTGCACAACTAGGCTCCTGGGATACAATCTTCTCGTCGTCAGCAGCAACATGAGAAACACAAGAACTTGATCTTGATTCATCAGACACACAGTCTGTATTATGCCGTGTAGTGTCAGCTTTGACATGGTCTGAATGAACCTGCTTCAGAGAAGTTGCAAATATTGTATCAAAGCTACAAATCTACATAATAAACTTCAACCTGTATTATCTGCATAAAGTATATATAACACAGCTGTGCATGTGGGTTGTCTGCACAATTTCTAACAATGCCCCCCCTTTTACTTGGTTGCTGTTAAGCATCTCTATTTATTGAAAGACGCAGAGTGATCTAAATTTAGATGAGAATAAGCAGATAGATACTAGAGGAATAACAGTACAGACCTGGTGGAAGTTTTTGATGTCTTCACTCTCAACTAATTGACTGCCACAACCGCTGGACAATGCTGCATAGTCCAATTTAAAATGAAATCCCTTATTGGTTCATAGCTAATTCTAAAAAAACTAGTTTCAGAAGTTGTATCAGTAGATATGATTTTGATGGAATTTAAGGAGTTCTGATGAAAACTTGCCTTTATTTCCAGTTTCAGTAATATTGCCTGGTTCTATATTTTCAACTGATGTGTTATGTGGTTCTGATGATTGTGATTGTGATGGCCGAACGCCTTCAGAGATATCCAACATTATAGCATCTGAAACTTGAGACCCCTTAGTTGAGGAAACTGGTCTTGCAGTGCTGTTAGCTTGACGTGAAGCTACACTCTCCTGATCCATAGGGTTTTGGAGAAAGGACAAAATCTGATGGGCTGCACAGAAGGAAAGAGACCAAGATGTCAATATGAACACACACACACACAAGCACGTCAGCACCCCAGGTGTGAAATATTAGAAGAAAAGAAAGAAAAGAAAATAGTTATGGGAACAAAAAGGAAGAAGAAAATTATTTAAAAATCAGTGATCACTATGCTTATCGCATGTGGTCCCCCAAGTAACCAGAGACTCACCATCACGTATAAGCTTATTTGTAGGGACTCCCCTGCTTGGTTTTGTTTCCTGTACACTAGATATGCTAGAATTTGAGTTTAAGGCTTTCTTCAAACTAGCTTTGTTCTGAGATTTCTCTTCACCTGCAGGCCAGCAATAAAATGGTAAAGGAATAAAGAGGGAAGGATAAAAAGCTTCAATTTCAATCAAGTTGTGCATGCAATTCCCTCACTGAGTAGCCTGAGACTCACTGTCGCTTAAAGGATTGTTTCTGGAGATGCCTCTGTTCGATTTTGTTACCTCTACACTAGAGATGCTAAACTCTGAGTCTGAAGGTCTCTTGATACAAGCTTTGTTGAGAGTTGTTCCTTCATCTTCAGACCAAAACAAATGCAGAAGGCAGAAATGAGGTCTATACAACCATTGAACCATTAATGTCTATATTAGAATATCATAACAGCAATTTACCCCCAGCAATTGCACGTGGACTACCAACCTCCACCAAGTATTTTGGTAGTTCAAGAGTAGATCCTGTTTTTATATCTTCTAACAAACTAACATACTTATTGCTCAGTGTGGTTTTATCTTCACCAAGTAAAGTAACCTGTCATATACGATACACAGTCGGAAGTTAGTTTGGAATTCACTAGTTCGAAGAAACTGACACATCTCTAAACTTATGTGATTTCAATGGACCGGGTTCATGTGACATACAGAATTTTAGTGATTGATATATATGAACGAAACTATATGGCAGGAACTCAAGAATAATGTGAACAACCTTCTTACGGAAAGAACCAGAAGAGGCAAGTCTGAGGATGCCAACATGGTACTTCTTGGACTTCTGAGTAATCTGAGTAGTGTATAGAGCTTCCCACTCTGATTTGCAGAGATTACAATGCAATTATTAGGATAATTCTAGCACAAAAATGATGAGTTGTTTTTTTTTTTTTTTGGGAAATGAGCATATTCTGAAGTTAAAAATTCCAACCTCAACATACTGTAATGTAAAGTTGATCTCTTCAACTTCCTGACTGACTTGCTAACTCATTAATTTCCAAATTTTAACTAAAACTTATTCAGAGTGTCAAAATATATAGGGAACCCGAACAATTGCCTTTTCTTAAGTTCTGAAAGCATTGGGTTCAAAACTTTGCTTATGGATTTCAAGAATAAAGCAAAGCGTAAGCAATGCACTGTCATGGATGGCAAACTAAGGGGTTACAGGAAAGTTGGACACCTATAAACCATTATAATAAATAGAAAGAGAATTCATAATAATAACCATGAAAAAAAGTTAAACATAAGAACATACATCAGACTCACACTAACCTTTAACTTCAAAATCATCGATTATAATGCAATCATCTTCTCCATGCAATTTCCTTGATTTTTGCACATGGAAATCTTTTGCTTCACACTTCAAATCAGCCCCAGCTTCATTCCCCTCAGGTTCCCCAATGTCAACCAAATGAGCACTAAATGCAAATGATTCACCAGATCTTATAGCTTCATCTTTTTTGAGGAACCTAGTTTCCAAGAGTTTCCTAGCTGCATCATATAGCATCGCCTAAGCAGAACCAAATATGGAACTGTAAGCAACAATTTTGGCAGAAAGCAAAACCAGCAATAAGAAACAAAATTAACGTTTTCCATCAAATATATCATTCCTTATTGTACGGGATGATAAACAAACATGATAACATTGTGAAAACATCAAAAGCTTCAAAACATATACCTGTCTTCCAAAGGAGCCCCTGGATGAAATCTGTAAGAAGCCATCATGGTACTTCTTGGCCTTTTGAGTTACTTGTGTAGTGTATAGGACCTTCCCTTCTTAAAAGGTAAAACAGAACAAAAGGATAAATGGAGAAGGAAAGAAAAAAAAAAATAGCTTTAAGTCCAGAGAAAAGTTAATTAAAAAGTTAAAAATAAAAGAACTTCATTTACCTTTTCCATCATCTTTACCAGTGAGAACACCATTACTCTCTTCCTGCTTTATTCTTGTCTTCCCCACAACATTCCGCTTATCTTCTTTAAGATGCAAATCCCTTGCTGGTTTATGGTCTCCTTCCTGCTCTCCAATATCAACCAAATGAGCATCAAATGATATTGATCCACCAGATGCTATAACTTCATCTTTCTTTAGGAACCTGCTATTTAACTGATTCCTGCTTGAATCCAACAGTATTATCTGAACAAAGACAGAAAAGGTAAAGCCTGAGAATCAATTCGTCTTATGTTATATTGATTTGCAATTATAGACATGAGTTGACAAAGGATTTTCACTTGCATCATTGAGGATTAATAAGAGAGAAAACAAAAGTAGAGATTTGATAATGGAAGACATAAGATGGAATGGTCACAACAAATATGGGAGTTATGGAGAATGATATAAGGATAGCAAGATAAGTCAACCTGCTTTCCGTGAGACCCAGTGATTGCTAGTTGCAAGAAACCATCATGATACTTCTTCACCTTTTGAGTTAGCTGTGTGGTGTACAAAGCCTGCCATTCTACATAGTGAAAGGTCAATAGTTAGAAACAACTTTTTGATAAACTGAAGATTGGAAAACAGTTAATCCCCAGATCAACTATGACAGTATTAAAGATACATGGAAAAAGCAACAGATCCCAGGTAAAGTATAATATGCTTAGTTAAAGACACCATTCTTTATAAAATGAGCCACAAACTCACAAACTAACCTGTTGTGCTAGTTTTCACTGTCTCGGGACTACTAATTGCTGCACCATACTTGTGTAGTTCCCTCTTCTTAAACTCTGAAATGTAAAATGCTGCCAGGCTATTACGCTATACAGAGAAATTGCACATATTAAGAAGTTACATTCACCAAATTCCCATCACTTAGTTATATTCCCCAAATCATCAAAGCCTAAACCAGTTGGCAAAAGAGCATAACCAATCACTTTGCAATCGCAATCAAAATGAGATTATAACTGGAGGTATTAACTGTACTATAACATTCACCTTTGATAATATTCTGCGACGGACTCAAATTTTGCAGTGGCTTCCTCCCTGAATAAATCAGAATTTTGGTGATTGTAAGTCTAGGAAGCTGAAATGTCTAGTAGCCAAACCACTTGCACAATCACTTTGTTTTTGCCATACGAAATGAGATTAAAACAACAGGCATTACACTAACCTCTGATCACATTCTGCGCCGGAGTCTGAAATGGCTGCGGCTTATTCCCTGTAGAGATCAACAAGTTAGGGATTAAAAACCTAGATAGCAAACAGTACACAATGCTACGAAAATGAACAAAATTGACATCAGCTATAAAATTGAACTATCCATACACGATTTCGCTCGCTTCTCACTGAACTTCGTGTCGTTTTCTCCAGAACTGACACCGGCCTTAGGTTTCTGATCTCCGGCACCGGATTCGGCGTCGTTCACATCAACGAGAAAGGCATTGAAGGTGAGTGTTTCGCCGGAGCAAACGGCTTCGTCTTTCTTCAAGATCCTGCACTCCAATAGCTTCTCGCAGTCGTCGTACAGCAACATCTGCAATTTCGAAAGCACAAAAAATTGAATCGGAAAAAAAATTAACAGAAAAATTGAAGTAGAAATTCGATTTGAATTTGAAAACTGTGGAGTGTATACCTTATTGGTGGAGGTGTGGAGCTCCAAGAAACCGTCCTGGTAAACCTTGCGCTTCTGCTTCATGTGCTTCGTGTAGGTCACGCTCCACCGCTTCACTTCCGCCATTGCTGGTTCTCAGAGTGAGTGAGAGAGACGAAAAGAATCGAAGCGTCGTCGTTTTGGTACTTATGGCGGGACTGGCCTCGAGTATAAAGCGGGTTGCTCCATTTCGAAATTTCGCCCAAAATCTTGGGTTTTTCGTAATTTCACTTACCGCCTAGCCGCGCCACAGTTCAGTCTAGCCCGCATTAATTTTTTTTTTCCCAAAACGGCGAGTCGTTCGAGGGATGGGCACCATTAGAGGGTAGAAATACGACAGGGCGTCGAAAAAGCGAGGGCATTTGCTTGAGCTTGACTTTGTGTGCTGCAACCGCAAAGCTCGTGAATCGTTTTGCTTCAGATCTCCCCCGATCTATACGAATTGGAAGGCCCTGATTTTCAAACATGGTGAGACTTGATGCGTTTTTTTTGTTTGTGAATTTTTGGCTGGGATCGAAATGGTTAGGGTTTTGATTTTTGTGTGTGTTTGTTGTGTGCAGTCGGCGCTTTTCAATTTCAATTCGTTCTTGACAGTATGATTCCGGTTCCTTGACTTCTGTTGTGTTGTTGTACAGATCAATAAGAAGGAAGCAAGCGAAACCAGCAGATGGATTGTCTTCCCCGGCAGTGACCTCCATTATTTTATTTTGTCATTTGCCACAATAGACATGCTGCCTAGAACAAGACTCTGAAGATCATATATGCAGGACTTAACGGAGCATGCAAAGAACTTTAGAAGCAATGCCTTGAAAGACTTGGTAACTCCTAAAGGAATCTCTTCAGAGGAATCAAAAGATGAAAGCAAGGCCCCATCAGTCAACATCATGAGCACAACCACCATCTGATATACAAATACTAACAGATATTGCATGAGGATTTCTTCCAGACACTGAAGCACACCTTCAGCCACACTCGTTCCTTTTTGGGGAATCCTTAGTGATATCAGCACACGCAACTTTTTCGTCAGAACCAAGCTTTTTTGGGAAGCTACAATCCACAGATGCATCCGAAAGAACTAGCCATGGAATCAACGTATAGTCAAAGAAGGGCAAGACAACTTGAGACCAAGTCTTGCTAAGAAATTGAAGCAGAGAAGAGGTTAATGGGGAACTGTTTGTAGGGGTTTTGACAAGCTCCAGAAGCTCAAAGTAGTGCCACTTTAGCTGCATAAACACTCCGCTTCTGCCTTGTGTGGCCGAGGCTGTCAAATAATCGTTTCTCGTAGTTTGAAATTCAGATGTTGTGTCTCTCTTTGCCATTGTTCCCCATAATCTGTCACCAACTGTAATATTTAACCAAATCACAATAAAGTCAGGGGCAAGTGGTATCACATCTGCTTTGAAATCAAAAGTAGAGAGTAGAGTGGTGTCTCCATTGGGACTCTGCAGTAGAGTGCATGAAATCGCAAGTTCCGCTATCTGGCAGTGCATAATTGTAGGCCACACAAAAAGCAGAAGAGCTTCAATTGACCGCATGGGTAATGGAAAGTGTAGTGAAGGAATCAAGGCAAGATAACCAAAATCAATGGCGACAAAACCAAAGTCGATAACCCAGCACCAGGTATTCATGAATTCAGGGAAGTAGATCAAACAACTCACATGAGAACTATAAGTTCCAGTCCAAATAGCACCATAGCTAATTTCAAGGCCATGTTGCGTATACTTCTAAGGACATGACAATTTCCACTAGTCCTGATTTTGAGAAAAAATTTCTTACTAACAAAATTAGATTTTATAATTCCCATCAATCCTAAAGGTTTTTAGAGATATATTCCACTAATAAAGTTTTTAACTTTTTATGTTTTTTTTTCTTACCAAATTACCCCTATCTCTATTTCTTGTCTCTCGAAGCCTTCAAATCTGTGAATCTCAGCGTCGCCGCCAGAGCTCCGGCCAAGCCACAATGACTCCACTTCCCAATCACAACCGCATCAACACCTGATTTCCCACATTGAGTCCTTAATCAAGCAAACCGAGAACCTTTCCCCTGAGAAACTCATACCGAATACATTTTCCGGCGATCTCCGGCAAACCTTGACTCAATTGAGCCACCACCTGTCAAGCTCGTCATTTGGAAATTCAGTTACCGCCTCTAGAATGCTGCATCGATCTCTCCAACACCCGCTCCCTCCCTTCCTCCGAAGCCAAAGAGCATGCCAAGCTCTGCCACATCACCGCTGACCTACTCTTCGTCGCCGGGGACGTATCCGGCGTTCCTTCCCCAGCGATCAAGTCCGCCTACATCTACCACATGACATCACCGATAGATTGAGTTTTGTGTTCGATTGAGTTCAATTTCAAAGAGTATTTGAATGGGTTTTTCAGTCGTATTGGTCTGCTTCGTCTTAGGTTGAGGGCTGTGGTGGTGGTGTAAAGGTTATGATGGTGAGATGAATTGCTTGATGTGCTCTCATCTGCAGAACGAGGACTATTTACATTTATTTGCTAATTGTGATTAGGCAAAGCAAGTATGGGCTTCAGCTGTCATAAATATAGGTGCATCTAATGGCAATTCTTTTACTGATTTCATGAATCAGTTGGTTAATACTTTATCCAAGGACCAGTTTAATCGAGTATTGATGATTATATGGTCTATTTGGAAAAACCAGAATTCACTGTTATGGGAGCTTAAACAAGCTAGACCGATTGAAGCTACTATGCTGTGTTTGGGTTGGCATAAGGAGTTTTTAAAGGCCATGGTGCCTAAATAGCCCAAAATTGGTAGTGTGAATTGTGAGGTGGGTAGCGGTGGTTGAAACCGCCGTGGTGAGGGATTTGGCGGTGGTGAAGATTTGGTTGTTGTTGTTGGTCAGGGGTTTGACGGTGGAGAAAATGCAGGTCATCTGCTCCTACTGCTCCTAGTAGACCCATCTACTACCTCCAGTAGACCCCCGGACAGACCCCATGCATATTGCCTCCAAAAGACCCCCTATTGCCCTCAATAGACCCTCATACTGCCCCCAATAGACCCTCCTACTGCCCCTAATAGACCCCCCTTACTGCCCCCAGTAGGAGGGCAGTAGGCCCCCTATTACCTGCAGTAGATCCTTGGACAAATTCCCTACTGCCCCTAATAGACCTCTGCTGCCCCCAATAGATCTCCTAACTTTCGTCGGAGTCTGGTCAACGGTTGTCGGAGCCCGGTCAACAGTCACCGGAGCCCCGTCAACGTCATTGGTCGTGGGAATCCAGTCATAGAAACTTTATTTTATAATAGACTTATTCTAGGATATTCTGTATCTTTCTAGATATTCTTTATATGTGCATTGACCTTATGTCAATAGGATATGTAGTTTGACTAGATCTATGTATTCATATCCTTACCATATTTGTATTGTGTAATTCTCTATATAAAGGGCACCTATCAATGAATAAGATGATGATTCTCTTGCTATCTCTTTGTCTTTACACTTTATCCTTCATTACATTATCATGCACTTTGCTCCAACCCTAGAACTAATAGCCCACCATTTGTTTTCCAAACCATTTTTTTTCTTCATCACATTACAAGAAATCCGAGTTTTTAGAAGAAATTTTACGGTATGTTTTAAACCCTAAACTCTTCAAAGTTCAATAAACTCGGAAGAGATAAAGTGTTTTCTCTCCTTCTCCATCTTCATTCTATGCTTAAGATTTTTTCTGTGCAGGTACCAAAAATCCCGAAATTTTATTCGCGGGTCAAGAGTGTGTTTGATCACTCTTTTTTCCTTATCCGGGTTGTGTATGATCAACCTCGACTTATCACCGGATGGTGTTTGATCAATCCGAGGCCTTTTCTGAATTGTGTTTGATCAATTCGTGGCTTTTCTGGATTGTGTGTGATCAACCCAAAGGACAAACCATTAAAAACATTGTTTGTGAACTCTATCGAGTCTCATAACAGCTTGGTTTTGTATGCAAGAGCAATGCAACATTCTGCTCCTTTGAGTTTTGACATACTCGATGCCTAAGGTGGATCTCCGCTTGGTATCTGTGAAACTTTTCATTAGAAAAGATTAAACCACATGGTTTGACCCTCAGGCTAACAAGCCTAGATGCCGAGATTTCACATCTCATACGCTTAAAGTCTTTGAAGCGCCACATCGACAAAAGTTTTCAATGACAATCTGTGCAAAAAGTAATGACCACAAAGTAATGTGGAATGCACTCACGGAGCGCTTCGTGAAACGTTCATATAACTCTACTTGTTGAGTTATTAGTCAAATGGATTGCTTATCATCTTAATTAACTACATATTGTCGATGATATTTTGTGGCATCATGATCCATAATCTTTAGCGGATTCGATCATCATCAAGTTCTCTAGGTCCTCCAAGTTGGTTTGGAATTACCAACAAGACTTAATTTTAATTATACAATTGCAAACGGGAATTATATTGTTGAGTTATTAGTCAAATTGATTGCTTACCGCCTTAATTGACTACATATTGTCGATGATCTTTTGTGGCATCATGATCCATAATCTTTAGCGGATTCGATCATCATCAAGTTCTCTAGGTCCTCCAAGTTGGTTTGGAATTACCAACGAGACTTGATTTTGATTTTGCAATTGTATATACACTAATGCGATAAACGTATTTGAGATTGTCCCCTAATGTGGAGACAACAATATGAGTCATGGCAACGGTAGAAAACTCCGTGTCGATATCTAGAAAAGAGGGGGATGTGTCACCGGCCCTAATGGCGACACTACAAATCTAGACACCAATTTGTCAAAACTACTTATGCCAGCTCGTGACAATGTAACTGTTGTGGATCTCCGGATCACTGGTTCAAGAGTTGTCGAGCTCTTCTTCAAATTATGAATGCATACAAAAAGGTACAAAAAATCAATATGAGGACAATAACGTCATCCTCATGATCGCGGATTTCAAAGATTCGGATCCTGCTCTAGCTACCCATGACTTTAACGTCATCGGCTGGATCGACTTTGATTTTCTTTCCAAGCTATATGAAATACTGCGTCATATCGACGTCCTTCATCTATTTGAGACCTCGATGTACTCATATTGGCAATAATGAATGCCTTGAGAATTTTTTTTCGAAGTGAAACTATTCTCTTCTTATGGGTCGTATTGATTTACAATTAAGATGTACACTTACATCGTCCTTAGAAACATGACATATTGTGCCGATTTTGGTCTCTTCCTTTGAAGGTGACTCATGGCACCGCATCCTCAAGGAGGATCGCCCACGTGTTTTTCGATTAAGTCTTCTACCCTATAGCCGATTTTTCATCATCAATTGTTCAACTAGGCTCATCCAAGCTCAGTGTGATGTCTTAGAATTGTCTGAAATTAAGGAGATAATGGTTTCAAGTGTGCCTCGCACTACCGACCCTCCACGGACATGCCTGATCATACTGACTTGGAGTTACTGAAAGCTTTTGATTTTGGATCCCCCTATGCTATTAAACAAATTGTCGTCTTGCAAAAGATGTTAAAGACTTATCAAAACCGGACAATCATCATCATGATCGAATCCTCTAGGTCTTTTGAGTTAGTTTATGTTCATGTCAGGGAGCTTTTTGCTAACTAGTCATGGAGTTTACGACCTTAGAACGACAAAAAGGATTTGATTATGATCATATACACGTTATTTTAGCTTCGGCTTATGCTCACATGTCATCCGCAAGCTTCAAAGATTTGTCAATGCCAAATCTACGAAAAACAGCAATCTGTCCTTTTTGAACAGTCAACTTCGTTTGAGCTTTATGAACAGCTCTGGACGAACCAAACAATAAGCTTTACATCATTGGAAAACTCTATGAGTCTAGTTTTCAGAAATTTTCACGGTTCTTCTATACCTATTTTAACAAAAAAGTTATGGCTATTTTAGTGCGTAAAGGTCATTCTGCGCGGAAATTTTTATGCACTCTCGGGATTGCAGCTTTTTGTAGTTTCTTTCAATCCTTCTAAATGGTTCAAGTGGAACTATTTACTCTCCTATCTACTCTTATTTGTAGATCTATCTCATAGAGATATTGAGTGCATCGCAGATAGTGGAATTATCTACAACATTCTAAGGACCCGGCAACTATCTTTGGATTTTGTGCCTTGTAAATCTTCTGTGACTACAATGATTGAATCATACCGGTCATTCATGGACGCGGTTTAGCTTGAATCTTGATACCTCATGGCACCATGTTCAACGTCACAGATGCCTTCTTTGCATTGAGAGACAACCAAACCATGTTGAGCTTTAAAGACATTCATGTTAATAGTTTTCATTTGAAAACACATTGTGAGAATGAAAAAGAGTTCTTTTGTGTATATCTTCTCATGAATGCGGACTGAAGCGCATCTTGGAGAAATTCATGAGTCAATCTAGTGGACTGTATGTCACTATGATTATGATTCAAATATCGAATCACATGTTATCGCCAAACATGATATTTGGGACACCGACTCATATAGGCTTTGGTTTGACCAAATCGGTCATCCTGGAAGAGATATAATTGTCCAAATTTTGAGAAATTCTCATGGACATCCATTCTTCCGCTCAAAATGAAGACATTCGGGATCTAGCTTCTCCATGAAGCATGATGGTGACGCCATAGTTGTAAATGGCGGCACCCGGGGGACATTGATGTCACCCAAACACAGCTTCAACTTCTCGAAGGCCGTCCGGTCAATTTCTCAAGAAATTGAGATGCACCGGCCTTCCCTCGATGTCTCATTAGCCCCCTGCAATGCTCATTGCTCGTTTTAAAAGCCTATTCTTTAGCTAAATTAGGAGTGAGACCCTCTTATGCTAAATGACACAAAAGTGAACATTTCATTCTTACATCAAACTATGTAGATAGATATAACCAACTTGCGGACACCTTTTTATGTTTTATGGTGTTGGTTGAAGTGTTAACACACTAGTCACATGTTACACTATTATCTACTGCTTATGTTTCTTATACTTCTATGGGCTCACTACCCATTCTTTAAAGAAGTTTATCAGGATATAAGTTGAAGTGTCATGTACCACATGTTCACACGCCGTATGATCTCACCGAGGCTACGACCAAGCAACTTTAGCTTGTCGCTCAAACATTATTGATGCGCACCAATCTTTCTATTGCGTCTTGGGGCTATACAATATTTGCATCCAGCTTTACTATTCATCTACGACCCACCATAATTGAATATTTTTGTACTACAGCTCGTGACTGTATACGAGGATTGACACAAAATTACAATCCTTGAGCTATGCAGGATTGAAACGGATCTCCAACCCTTAAGCTCAGCTAGATGTTATATCTAGGTGCCAAATCGCAATGCCAGTGCGTACAATGATGGGTCATTTGAGATGAAAAAGTACTTAGGTTGGATATGAACCTCCACCTATAATCTTCATATGTAGAAACCTTGTCAGGCGATTTCATTCACCGCTAAATTGTGGATTGTCACTTTGATGAGACAATATTCCCGCCGTTAGGGGGAGATAAGAACACACATGTTCAAGTGGAACGACGTGAATTGTCATGGTTTTCCCCACTAAGTCTCATCTTGATCTCAAATGCTTAAAGTGTTAAAGTGACGAGATCACATGCTGCAAATATGTCCGCAAAGATTGATGTTCTATCAAGAGGACATGGCGCGACCAAAATGTGTTGGTCTTGACACCATCACCATGGATGGTGATATGATGACGCCATATAGTGGCAAAATTGGTGTCACAAGGCCGTGTGGCTCTCCAAAAGGAGGGAGGCCCTTAGGTTCGATATATTCTTGCACTAGGAAGAAAGCGAGTTTGGCACAACCTGATCCATTGATCAGTGTTACTCAAATCCGTCTCATGAAGTCTGAATTGTGATTATCGTTGGGGGACGTCTCAATGTCAAATCTAATCCATATAGAGATCTCTATAAGTATTACACTGTACATGAAGACGTGTGATAATGAGTCTACTATCGAACCACCATTCGTTGATGGATATCAACTTAGTTGATTGACCTAATGGAAAGATGCAATCCAACATTAATAAAGAAATAGGTCCTTGGGCAGGTGATGCCGATACCGCAAGCTAAACCCTATCAACTATATATTTGTTAGATAGCGTAGTGAGAACAAGAGTTTAGACTCACCTTATGACGCAAGGTCTCTCACTAACACGCACTGAGATCGACTACGATGAGATATGCTCTCTTAATGGATGTCATTGCACTCCATTACTTTGTTAGTTTGGTAGTTTCTGAATAACTGAACATGCAGCCTATGAATGTGGTCATAGTAACATCTCTATGGGATCAGAGATGTACATGAAGGTCTTAAACGGACTTCATTCATCCAAATCAAGTTGCTCTAGACCATAGAAGCACGCATTTGCTAAAGGTATTGAAATGCACATGGACTCTACTTGATTTGGAAGGGATATGATGAGTTATGCCTTTGCGTGTTCATTCCGGATTTAGATGGACTCTTGATGGATCAAGAGATGCCAATATGTATCAAACATCCGAAGTTAGAATGAAAAAGATCTTGGGAAGACACGGTCTCGAAAAGGCACTCGATGACTGTATTGATGATGATTTTCCATCAATCGGCTTAGGCGCTCTAACGAAAGTGAGGCCTACATATACTCCTATGATTAGTCAAAGTCTTTACTCTAAAGAGAGATTCATTGTTTTGTCTAAGAAAGATGACAAATATGTGTTAAGAGATGAAGTTCTCATCTACGTACAATAAGACGCATCAATGTAATTGACACGATAAGAAAGACTTGACATCTCATTCACTATGAAAAGTTGTAAAACTAAGTGTAGCTATGCACCCACGCAATGTCAATGTAATGGCAGTAACTCATTTTTCAATACTTAATGGTATGAAAGGTTGAGGCTTATTCTATCCCTACATAAGAAAGACACATCAAAAGCGAAATCAGAATCTGCCAAGTTTTGTAGGTCAATTTCCACGGGACCTATAGAAAATCTCACTTACTGGAAAATGGTGAAATTGGTACCATTGGAAAGGTCTATGTGTCTATTTTCTAGGGACTTCAACCATTTGATCATACCTATTATATTGAGTGATTTATGGCTGTTTTTGTAAAGTAGGACAAATCTGTCCGAGAATCTGATTTGGTAAAACAGTCAATTTCGACGGGACTTTGTGAATAGGTCCTGACGAACCAGAACGTTTGTAATATACGGTTGGAAAGCTAAATGAGTCTAGTTTCCAAAACCGTTTACGGTTTGTTCATATATATTTCTTAGAGGAAGTTACGGTTGTTCTAGTAACTGAAAGTCATGCTACGCGGAAATCTAATTTCATGCACGAACTTATGTTTTGAGTTCACAAGCGGCCTTCTCCTCAAGATTTAAGTGTAAAAGATCATTTGAGGACAATACGGTATGATTGAGTTAATCATTACCTAATGCCATATTTGAAGAAATGTTAAAGAGCATTAATATGTTAAGAATCAGGAAGAACCTTATGATTGATGTAAAGATCAGGAGGAGGTGCGAACTTCATGGGTAGTCTAGTATATACATACATGATACTCTCAAATGTGAAGGGTACGTTGTATTCTTTTTCTCCTACGATCAAGGTTCAGTTTTTCTCCCACAGGGTTTTTGTGACTTGACGAGGTTTTTGACGAGGCAACGGATAAGCATCATCGGCATATCAGAGCGCGGTACAAGGGGGAGTGTTCTAGAATATTCTGTATCTTTCTAGATATTCTTTATATGTGTCTTGACCTTATGCCAATAGGATATGTAGTTTGACTAGATCTATGTATTTATATCATTACCATATTTGTATTATGTAATTCCATATATAAAAGACACCTATCAATGAATAAGATGATGATTCTCTTGCTATCTCTTTGTCTCTACACTTTATCATTCATCAAGACTCTTATAATGATTTACTGTAGCTTATTTAATTCATTAAGATATAATTGTCTTTCTGTTGTTTAAGTTAGCTCTTGCAAATTTTAAAAGGAAAAAAGCCATAATGCCCAAATATTTGAAAACTAAAGCTCATTTCAATGAATTTTTTTTCCTTTAACTCATTCCAATGATTCTTATTACAAAGACAAGTATATCCTTATTTCATATCAACCAACCATCTCTACTATCCGATCTAAAACCAACCAACCATCTCTCTCTCTCATCTTCAATGACGACGACGCCGACGCCGACGAAGCCTCGACATCGAGGACGACAATGCTTCGATTCAGACGACCACCGGACCGCGACGACCGGTCTCTCTTGCTCCGATCTCCGGGATCTGGTTCAGTGATGGGTCCTCGAGATCCTCCTTCGTGAGCGCAACTGTGACAAGCGAGTCCTCGCCGTGTTGCCGATCTTCGACGACGACGGGCGGTTGAAGAAGACTCTCCTTCTCCGAGAAATCGAGTCTGAAATACTGGACTGTGTTGCCGTCACCGAAACCATCCTCGATTCCTTGGAGTCGATCGAGGTTCTGGACCGCGGGCAAGGGGTGCCGATCACGGACTCCATGAGGAAGGCATTTGCGCCGATCCGACTCGCTCTATGAAGCTGGGGTGTTTATGGACAAAGCTTGGTTTTAGGGTTAATGGGGGAGAGAGATATATATGATCATGGAATGGTGGTGGTGGGAGAGAAAGAGAAAGAGAGGAAGAGAAGGAGGGTGGATTTATGTGGGTTTAATAATGGTGGTGTTGTAGCTTTGAGTTGGTTCGTTCCGCTCCACTTGGATTAGTTTTGATGGCTTTGTTTCCTCGAACAGAGAAAGATGATCACAGAGCTTACGCCGGACGGGCAAGTGGATCCTCAACTTGCTGCTATCCTCCCCTCCTTTGGACTTTGTGTATGTTTAGCTTAATTATCTTTTTTTTTCCCAACTATAACTTTGCCAATCTTCATTCCTTTTCGTTATTTAAATGTAATTTTTTTGTGCAAGTGCAAGAATAACGGTCGGTGAAAACGGGTAAACAAGGGTCAATAAGTGATTATTTTGTGTAGTAACTGAAAATTCAGTAATTATTACGTGTCAGTAACTGAAAACTAAAGGTTATTGAGGTCAGTAACTCGATTATTAGGGTCAGTAATTCGATTATTTTATGGTAAATCTTCTTTTCTATTACATTAAGCTGAAATAAGTTGATTATTAGGGGTTAGTAACTGATTATTGGGGGTCAGTAACTAATTACTAGGAGTTAGTAACTAAATTATTGAGGTCAGTAACTGATTATTAGGGTCAGTAACCAAGTTATTGGGGGTCAGTAATCGAGTTACCGGTGACCGAAATCCGGCGACCGGAGAAAAATTAAGTTACTGGGGGTTAGTAACCGAGTTACCGGTGACCGGAATCTGGCGACTAGAGAAAAATTTGAGTTATTGGGGGTCAGTAATCGAGTTACCGGTGACCGAAATCTGGCGACCGAAGAAATCCGGCGAGCGGTGACCGGAGTCTGGCGGCCGTTGTTCGGAGTCCGGTGAGGTTCCGGCTAATTATTCTCTCTCTATGCATGTCTAAGGGGTGAGGGTAAAATAGTCTTAAAATAATATGGTTTGTTAAGACTTTAGTAAAGATTTGTGCATTTGGGCATAAAAAATGTTACATTTTATTGAAATGGGCTAATGAAAAAGATTGTCATTAGAATGAGAAATAAGAGGTTTAAATTAGTACTAAATGGACATTTTCCCATTTTAAAATCTGATTTTGTTAGTGGAAATAAAATTCTTAAAATTAAGGCTAATGAGCATTGTCCCCTTTAAAGAGGACACTGGCTGAATGATAGATTTGAGCACCAAAATTCCAATGATATAGTGGTCATCGTCTCTCAATATGTTAGCCAAAAGAGAGCCCAATAATTGGGTAGAAGCCATAAGTGACAAGGGAAACAATTTCCTTACAAATGCATAGAATGGTGAGTAAAAGGTGGAAGAGTGTGTTACCCTCAGAAAGGATAACTCTGAAATGTTGTTGACAGAGGCAATAACTTTATCAACTAAGGACCACCGTGGTTGACATCGGTAAGGGAAATGACGTACAACCACTGCAAGTAGGGAAGGATTACCTCTAGTACTATCTACCATACACATTGTAGTCACACTGAGGGGGAGTGCACAAACAATATAAGCCCATGAAGTCATGAATAAATAGTTAAGCTGATGCATGTGTACGCAACCCCAATTCATGCAGGTATGAGTGTAATTGAAGAAGGGCAAAACATAAGGCATTAGGTAGAGTAGCAGTAGCATGGTCTAAAGTCCTCAAATAGACCCATTGCAAAAGAGTAATTGGTTGTCTGATAATAAAAACTGCCGAGACTCGAACTTGTTGACCCTTTCTTGGAGTTTCCCCAACCTCAAATGCCTCCGTCATCGTGTTAGAAGACATTTCACCTTCAAAGTTCAGTTGAGGGTATGCTATTACAATGCCCAGATGCCTAGAAAAATCATTATCAGAGCAGGCACGATACATGTTTGGCACCACGACAAGAACAAATCTAATTACAGCTCCTTGGAGTAGCACATGAGTAGCACCGCGTACTGGTACATATGAGCTGTCTTGATTGGGCCATTTAATCACACGGACAAGAGGCAAAGTAGGCTAACAGTAGCCATAGAGCATATATGCAATTTGAGAAAGAACCCCAATTGTAGTGCCAAAACGCTATGATAAGATTCAGGTACTCTAGTTAAACTCTCATGTACTATAAGAGTGTCCGCAGCAACGTAGCATGTGAAAGTGGTCAAATAAGCAGGCGGCAATTCAGCTGCATATAACACATGCGTCTCACTCCCTTGAATATTCTGAAACAGCGCAGAACCATTCAGAGTCGTCTTCCAATAGCGATAATCATCGGCCAAAACCTCAAAATCAATCATCTCAGAATTCAAGTGGCTTTCAAACTCCAGCAAAAATGCCTTTAGCGCATAAATAATGATTGGAGGTGTACCTGATGCAAAGAGAGGTGCACCATAAGTAGTGGCCTTGAGATGAAGCTGGGCTTTCTCCAAGTCCCCAAGCTTTTGTTCTCTGATAAACCTATCAAGAGGAACCCGTATCTCAAGAATAAACTCCATTTGGGTCACTTCCAACATGTGAGACTCAAGATTGGCTTCAGAAACACCCAAACTGAACTTGTGCTTCGAGAGTTGCTTTTTAGGAGTAGTCCGAGTAGTCTTGACACGACCCGTCCCGAATTTCACCCTGAACCCGGAGTAAATCGTGCGGGGACCACCTCTAAAGAAAGATTTACCGCAAAATTCGGTACAACCTCCCTTGAAAATTGACAACCCTTCCAATAGAAATCTGCAAACACGTCTAAAGGTTCCAAATCCAACTTTAACTTCTGGAGCCTTCGTGCTCCCCAAAAACAATCACCACCAACAGGATAATAAACATTATCTAAGATAATATACATCATCCGAAAATATTCTAAAATATCAACAAGCCTTCACCCACAACCAAAAATATATACATTAAACCCAAGTATTCAGAGCTACTAGACACTAGCGGAAGTAAGAAAACATAGGTAGGCTAAACAGGTAACCTACTGGTGAAAGGTGGTGGAAATACAGGTGACTATGCCTCGTCTCCTACTAGATCCAATCCGAACTCTGCAGACTGGGCATTTTAAAACGAATGGCCCAGGGGAAGACATTTAATAACGTTAGAGTGAGTGGACAAAAATAATTTAATAACAAAATATTTATGCATTCCCATTTTAATTTCATAGAAAATATACTGCATGCGGCAGCTTAAAAGTGCTCAATTCATAATCTGACAATTTCACGACTAGCACTGGCTAGTCACAAACTCAAATATTTGTATGTATCTACACTCGTCAGACTCCTTATATGAATCCTAGAAACAATTTAGAAAAATAGAAATTCATACAAGGCTACAACGCTGGCGTCTAACGTTCACGTTGCGCCATAATGGTATTTTTCCTCATTATGACCGAAAAGGACGGTGTATATATACGTGTGGACTCCCTATATGAAAACCTAAATAAACCGAAAAAGAAAGAAGTTTTCATATAGGGCTATGACGCTTGTGTCTAACACTTACGACACGCCATAATGGTATTTTACCTCATTATGACGGACCAAGTACATATGGCTAGCTAGCATTTATATACATACTATACTCATAAAATCCAAAATATATATATCCATCGAAAATCTCATTTTCGGGATCTCTCCAAAGGAAGAAAAATTGTCAAATAGGCGAGAAATCAATAATCTCATCAAAAGAAATAAATGATTAATAAAATCATTCATCGCATGCTTTTTATTTAAAACAAAGGTCCACTCACAAATTAGGCCTAAGCCTGATGACGCTCCGAGGCTTCTTCTGCTCGGGCCTCCTCACCTCCTGTTCCAAATATATATAATTAATTTACCAACTAAATTCCAGTATTTGATAAAATAGGCAAAATTAATCGAGAGCCATAAATACGCTCATCATTGCCTAACTTCGATATTCTTAAATCGAAACGATCCAAACTTTTATATCATACTCGGCAGTCGTAAATACAACCTTTTCCAGAAATTGAATTAAATCCTACGATCGGATTTTACATTATTTAACCGCCAAAATACCAAACTTCGGAAATTCACAAACCTATTCAAAACTCGTCCGAAAATTCCACAATTCACTCCATTAAATTCCTCTAATTATTACACAATTAAAATTATACAAAACCCCAAAACGGCGGTGCCGGCGCCGGCACCGGCCGGAGGCCGATTCCGGCGACCTCGAATGCCCACCAAAATTTGACAGCATCTTCCTCTCAACCTCCTCTACAACATTCCTAACTACCACAAACTCCCATTCTAAGCCTAACCATGTCAATCGAACGCAAACACACAATAAAGCCCTAGAATTTCAAATACCGATTTCTCCTTACCTAGTTGAAGATGGATGGAGCCCTTTGGAAGGATTGAAGCACGGGAGGAGGGCTTCCTTTTGAGCCAAGGCTCGCCAGCTATGGCGGCCGGAGGAAGGAGTTCCGGCGAGAAAACCGATTCGGCAGTCGGGACTTCCGGGCGGCGTCTCTCCCTCACGGCGGCGCTAGAGAGGCTGCCACCGGTCTAGAACGGTAGCTGGGTTGGAGACCGATCGATTGGGACCGGTGCGGCGGTCTGGGGCAGCCGGACGGCGGCGGTCGGGCGGTCGGAATTCCCGCAGAGAGTGGCTCGGGTGCGGGAGCGGGAGAGGAGAGAGAGAATCGGGAGGGAGAGAGAGATTTTTGGGCTTGGCCCAACCGGTTCTAACCCACATATACCAAATCCAAATTTCAACACCCCAAAAATAATACCCTAATAAAAATTACCTTTTACTAACTAAAATTTACTATTTTTATCGTCGTTACATTTTTCTCCTACGAATAACTCTCCGAAATAATCGTCCCCCAAAATCCCTCTAGGGACCAATTAAGCCATAATTTAATGTCGAAAACGGTAAAATTCTTATGACAATCAAGCTAGTAAATAAGATAAAATTTTACGGGTCAGGATGTGACAAGTCTTGCTTCCAACAAACAACCAGCTCGACCAAAAAGATTAACCACACATCTTTTATAAAAGCTTACTTACTATTTTGTCAAATATAGTGCGTTTAAGAGAAGTTGTCCTTATAATTTTCATGTGTACTTCCATATACGTGCTGCGAAGTTACTCTCGTAATCCCATCACGATTCGTCACGCGATAAAGTTCATGAAAAATAAAAATATATGGTTATATATATTCACCATATATATAAAAACAGTAAAACTAATTAAAGAGTTACTAGAGTAAATAAAATGTTTTTACTCGTGGGGTAAAAACTTTTTACCCAGAGGGGCAAATTTTACCATTTAGCCCGTCGTAAAAACAGTGAGGTAAACCGAGTAGGGCTCTTTCGCTGGATTCGGGTCAAGCAAGACCCGATCGAAATTGGGCTGCTGCGGCTGAGGCGCGACAACGGCCGGAGGAGCGTGCAAGGATTCATGAGCGCGTGCGTGCTGTTGCAGATCGACGACCGAGCACTGACAGGTTGGACGGCCGGAGATCCTGCTGGGTTCACTCGATCACGGCGAGGCTGTGCACGCCGGTGATGCACGCTGAGGGTGGGGCTGGGTCGCCGTCGAAGTGGTTGCTGAAATCTGGGGTGGTGGAGGCGCGTTCGGAGCTTGGTCTCAGTGGAGAAAGCTGGTGTGCTCGCTGTCGGTGTGAGAAGTCGGAGTGAGGCTACCGGATTCTAGAGACGTCAATCGGTGAAGGTGGGTGCCCAGAACATATTTCTGGGTGCCGAAGTCAAAATCGATGGTTTTTTTTTTAGATGTTAGCGTTTGTTTTCTGGGATTCTTGGGTTTTCGGCTATGAACTCAGGGTTATAGCAAAGAGTCTGATAACGTGTTGAAGAAGAAAATATAACGAGAATAACAATCTACTTATTCATTGATAGAAAAACCTATTTCTAGGCTTTACATAGAGTCTCCTGAAGGATCTAGGAGTTCTATCAACTGTAATCTATTCTAATAAAGAAACCGGATTAACCAATTATACGTGTATTAGAGCAAGACATATAACAGAATGAATGAAATATAACTTCCTTAAACATTAGAGTAATTTTTAGTAGATTGGTTTTTTTAGCTATTTCGGAAAGTATATCAGAATGATCCTATCTCGTTAATGAAAGTCAGTCAAGGCTAGGGTTCCTCATGCTAACCCAAATAAATTGAAGAGCAAGTAGAAGTAGTAACCAATACTTTTGAGGTGATATATGGTCGGTAGCTAGGCTTCATAATAGCAGATTAGCAGGCTAGCAGCTATCTCATTATGTATACAATGTTTTTTTTTAACAAGGAATTAAGAATGGCTTGAACACGACATGTTTTTCTTTATGACGAAATAAAACATGAAAACAAACTATAACACTTACAAAATGCTCTGAGGGAATTTAATTTTTGGTGATTACAGTCTAACAGAGGAATTAATTAAGTATAAAGAAAACAAAACAAATAAAAAGCAGAGGGAATGATACCTAAGCGAAAGAGCAGCGATTGGTGCTCACCGGAATTCCACCAGCAAAGGCACCCAGATAGTACAGCAATTGCTTCATGAACTGCTGTTGGTCCTTATCTTCACATCACCATCACCCACAATTTCACCAAAAATCCACAACCAAAAAATCAGTAAATTTTATTATTTTTTTTTACTTCATCACAATTTCACATCACTACACAAAACTAGAAAAAGAGGGACTGACTGGCAAGGGCATTGTAGAAGTCACGGCCGAGGAAATTGAAGCCGACGCTGATTCCGGTGGTGGCGAGAGTGAGAAGAAACACTCCGCCGAGCTGCATCCTCGCCTGGAACTTGTCGGAGGAGGACCAGTACGGCGCCGCCACCTTCCAGAATCTCCGGAGCAGCGTCTGCAAATCCGAACCCTCCCTTTGCTGCCAGATTCATCAAATCAGAATCACGCACCTTTTCCTGCGGAGTTGGCGGCGGCGGTTGTGGAACCGAGTCAGACGCGGCCGCGGCACGACGCCATGAAGCGGCGTCGTTTCGTCTCCTTCTGATTGGCATTGTGTGCAGTGATGAGGGAAACGTGGGTGTTGTGACTGCTAGTGATTTAATGTGATGGTTGGAGTGGTGGGTGGAGTTGCCATGAGCCAAGCAGAGTGAGACGTAGTGACTCTGAGCCTGTGTTATCATTTTTGTTTTAAATTTCGTTTCTTTTTGTTTTTGTTACTGGGTTCTTATTTCCTGGTAATAGTTTTGGACCAGCGCCGCCATGCTACTGGTTTTCAGTTGCAGCAATTTCTCAATTTTTATTTATTCATCAAAATATCAATTTTAATTTACCAACATTGTACGGTGTAAAAAATATATTTTATGGTGCCCACTTGTAAAATTTAGAGAATTTATCAGAAAGTTAACGAGACAATTAAACAAGATATTAGGTCCAGCATCAAACTTGCTTGAATCATCTAAAACATGATGAATGCTTAATTATTTATTACATGACAATATATACCAAACTCATACAAAGTCACAACAACAAACAAAATTCAAAATCTAAAGACAAACAAATCCATGAACAATATTGACCGTAATCATCACCACAGCCACGGCCAACACCAAATGGCAGTCACATGAAAAGCACCCGAACCAAAGGAGAAGGAAACAACGTACGTACCCCTCAAGAAAGCCACAAATGCTCCATATTGACCGCCTTCAGTGCATTTTATTCTTTGATTTCTTCTCCAATCAAGTCTTCCTTTGCAAGCGAGCCACTCCCAATGCAATCGCCAATGCCGCCCTCTCTTGTATATTATCAAAGAATCGGAAATAGGCATATCTCCAAGATTTCTTCATAACCAATGTGCCACAAACACTCCAAAACCCTATGATGAAGCCGAGTGCACCGCTAACATACATACCAAACTTCCGATTCTCATCATCATCATCATCGTCGTCGTCGTCAGGGTCAGCTGGTGCGGGTGCGGCGTCTCCCGGGCAGAGAGTTGAAAGAGGAACCCCACACAAGGATGGATTGCTCTCGTAAATGGATGAATCATTGAGTGTTTGAAGTTGGTTACCTGAAGGAATTCTTCCAGACAAGTTGTTGTGAGACAAGTTCAAGTGAGACAAAGAGGTTAATGAAGAGAGACTGTGTGGAATATGCCCGGAGAGGTGATTGTGCGAGAGATCAAGAGTTTCCAGCCAGTGCAAGTTTCCAATATTTGAGGGAATGTTTCCGGTCAGATGATTTCTGGACAAGTTCAACGTTCCCAAGGCAATGAGGCTGCTTATTCCTTCAGGGATTTCACCTTCTAAGTTATTTGATGAGAAGTCAATGGTATTCACCAAAGGCAGAGTCTTGTTATACACCAGTTCTTGTCCCTTCAATGTCAAGCTGGTCGTCTCATAATAGTCAGAGAAAGAGCCAAGATGGCCATCACTCGTATCAGTGTCATTACCAGAAGCCAAATGAGTCAAATTATACAGACATTTGGGAATGGTCCCTGAAAAGTTGTTGCGGCTAAGATCAATGACATGCAGAGATTGAAGAGAGCACAATCGATTGGGAATATGTCCGCTTAAGGAGTTCGATCGCAATTGGATCCTACGTAAGTAGGATGACACATGTGATCTTGTCTGTAGAGGTATGCCTCCTGTAAATTTATTGCCTGCAAGATCAATACTCATCAACTCTGTGCAATTTTGGAATAAAGAAGAAGGAATTTGACCTGTGAAATTGTTGTTGCTCAAATTCAATACCCATAGTGAGCTCGGGACACCCATTGAACTGGTGATATTGCCGGTCAAATCGTTGTCTGAGACATCTACCATCGTTATCTCTGGCCACAGACTCCATGCTCGAGGGAAGTCTCCAGACAAGTGATTGCTTCTTAACACAAGTCTTGACAAACTTGACATATTGCATAAAGAGGGTGGTATACTACGACTCAGATTATTGTCAGACAGAGACAGTTCTGCCAAGTTAGGCAACAGTTGATCATAATTTGAGGGAATTGGCCCGGAAAAAGAGTTGCTTCGAAGATCGAGATAGTAGGCAGCATCACTAGACCATTGTGGGAGTGGGCCCCCAAATTCATTATGATTCAGATCTATATACTCCAAAGATGGGGAGTTCATGTGAAATTGAAGCTTTCCACCGATTTGGTTGTTGGACAAATCCACCAATGTGAGTTTGGAAGATATCGTCAAGAACCATTCCTCTGGTATGGAGTCTGATATTCCAGTATTTCTGAGCCTGAGATACATTAATTCAGTTTGAGATCGAAGCCACATCCCAAAGGCAGGACCTACTCTACAGTCAACAATGTTAAGTGAATCAAGCTTGAAAGGAGGAACCCAGTCATGAGCCACATTCAAACTGAGGGAGAAAGGTTGCTCTGTGCTTATAGCAAAAGACTCTAACTTTGTGAGAGTTCGGAAATGGACTTCTGTTAAAATGCCTTCCCACGAATTCGAAGATAGATCTAGGTGAACTAGCTGAGAGAGTTGTCCCAAACTTGCAGGAACGGACCCATTCATATGATTCCATGAGATGTCCAGTTTTTCCAAGGATGATAAATTACCAATAAATTCTGGAATTGAACCATAAAATTTGTTTAAATAGAGGTCAAGTTCCTTCAGATTTTCTAGCACTCCTAAGGCGGCAGGCAGTTCACCTTTTATCTCATTGCTGGACAAATCAAGCGACTCTAGTCTGTGACTTGTGCAGTTTGAGAAGCCATTCAAAACCTCTTCCAAACCACCACTGAACGAGTTTTCAGAAAGATCTAATATCCTTAGGCTGCACAATCTACCAAAGACTTTGGGAATTTGATCTTGGGGGGAACTACCACTTAAAACAAGGTCTTCCAAAGACTTAAGGTTTGCAAGTTCAACAGGGATGGGACCGAACAAATTGCCAGATGCATCAAGTTTTTTGAGGTTGGTAAGATTAAAAAACCAGCTGGGAAATGAAGAATTAATATAATTCCCTGATATATCAAGAACCAATAGGGATGTGAAGTTTACTGATTGCAGCAGCTGCTGGGAGTGTGGAAGCTTTTCAATTTGGCAATTAAACAAATGCAACTCCAAGAGTGAAGGAAGCATGTTGACATCGTGTAGCCAACTTATTCCTGTGCTGTTGAGGTTCACACCTCCAAGATTGAGGTACTATAGGGAAGAGAGATGAGAAAGCCAATTTAAGTTATTGGAATAACAATAGTCATAGTAATAACTATTGAGGTCAAGATAGTTCAAATTTGAGAGGTTACCAAGAGCTGGGGGAATCTCTCCCTTAAATGAAGCATAGGAGAGATTAAGATACCTCAAACTTGTAAACTTCCCAAAGAAATCAGGAATTCGGAGTCCTCGAAAATCATTTCCGCTTAGGTCAAGGCTATACAACTTCTTTAAGCTAAGCAAAGAAGGATTGATGTTACCCCCCAAAGAAGTATCCTGGTCGAATAAGAAGCCATACTCTGGATCATACTTCGGGTTTTGGAGGTCCATCTTTTCAACGTGGCCTGTACGGTTGTTGCATGAAATCCCTTTCCATCGACAGCAATCTAGACCCACCCAAGATGAAAGCCTGCCGGAACTATCATTAACATCTGCTTTGAAGCTGAGAAGAGCTCGTCTCTCTTCCTCGATGCATGATGCACACGGAAGTCCATCACCCAAACACAGTTGAGTAGTACTGTGCAGATGTGAAGATGCCAGAAAAAGAAAGAGCAAGTAGTGAGCAACAATTTTGATGAGGAAGCCGTAGCTGGTAGGCTTGAATAGGCTTGCACACAAGCTATCCATGATTATACAAATCTTTTCTTCAACTTTGTAAAATGTATAGAAAAATAATAGAATTCTAAACCGAATATAATGTTGTACCGAATAGCCTGAAATGAATGGTGTCCAGGTATTCCAAAGTCATCAACGACCCCGTTCTCGAAGTTTCCAAGTCCACCCATTCTCCTACTCGAGAGTCATGAGCCATATCTACGTGGATTTGGGACTAATTTGAAATGTTGAAGGAATCGATACTGGAAGTCTGGAACTGAACATTACATTTCCATCAAGTAGTTGCTAAGTTAGAACCGATGAGATAATTGTTAGGAAACTGCTGTGTCTTTGCTTAGTCATGTGGATTATATATATGAACCACAGACTTAAACAAGAAATATGGATTAAGGTCATGATTGGCACTATATATGACTCTAGCTGTGATTTTAGCCTCTACGATTTTGGGTACATGACTTTTGAATTGTGAATATTCGTATAGCACTTGGTAAAAGATTTGATTGCTCAGGTAACGGTCAATATAATAACGCGTCATCTAAGATCTCCACCTCAAGGACAGAGTTTCTCTTGCATAATCCCGCAACGCAAAAATCTGCAGATAATGTGGTAACAGGGAGCAAATGCATCAATCAGACGAGATCACTGTTGTAACACAATTACAAAAGACAAAGCATCAAACCTAAAGATAAGCACATGAACTCTAACGTAGACCCAAAATGCATCAAACTGGAAACTTAATATGCATCTCGTAGTTATATAACTAAACAAAATTAGCATAATAAAATCGATGCTTTCTCTACTGCATTCAAAATATTGTTCGAAAATGCAAAAGCCAGCTGAATGACACTATAGTGATCCAGCCTCGACATAAATCAGCAGTAAGCTACTCTAACTACAGATATTGCTGCATTTATGCATCATCACTATCACTACTAGATTCGTGTTTTTTTCCCTTACTGTGTTGGTTTCATTTTCGGTGATTACAGTCTTACAGAGTAATCAAGTATAAAGAAAACAAGACAAATAAAAAGCAGAGGGAATGATACCTAAGCGAAAGAGCAGCGATTGGTGCTCACCGGAATTCCACCAGCAAAGGCACCCAGGTATTACAGCAATTGCTTCATGAACTGCTCTTGGTCCTTATCTTCACATCCACCATCACCCATTTCACCAAAAATCCACAACCAAAAAATCACTAATTTTTTTTTTTACTTGATCACAACTTCACATCACTACACACAGAGAAATATTGAAGGAAAGAATACACCAAAGGAAAGAACTCCATCATATCAGCAAAAGAGAATCTGTGAGATAGCATAGATTAGCTGTAAACCTTGATTGTAGGCAGTAATAGGGGATCGAATAGATAAGACTCTTGTATAAAGTCCCTGTAACAGAGGTCTGTGTGAATTAAGAAAACAAATTCTTCATATTCTATTTCTCTTTATGGTACCAGAGCATTCGATCTGGACATAACGAAGAACGAAATCAAATCATCCATGGCAGGCGGTGAAGACCAGAAACCTGAGGGACAAGAGAAGCCCACATCCTCTGTGAGAACACCAGAACCATGGGAGAATCCAAATCACCCACTATTTCTCCATCATTCGGATCAACCCGGTGCAGTTCTTGTATCGCAACCTTTGGTGGAAGACAACTATTCAACATGGATCCAATCCATGGACATGGCCCTGACTATAAAAAATAAAAAAGGGGTTTGTAGATGGATCAATCAAGAAGCCAACCAGCAGGGTTGAAGAAGCACAACAGTGGGAACGATGCGATACGTTGGTGAAGACTTGGCTGATAGAATCAATGTCGAAGCCGATTTCTGGCAATATAATTCACTGTAAGAGTGCCAGAGACATATGGTTTGAGTTGCAGGAGATGTTCTCTCATACCAACACTGTCCAATTGTTCAACATAGAAAACACGATCCATGATTGCGAATAAGGCACAGGCTCGGTCTCATCCTTCTTCACCAAACTGAAGGGTCTCTCGGATGAAAGAGCTGCAATATGTGACATTCCACCCTGTAGTTGTGAGGCAGGTAGAGAAATCAAGGAGTACATGGAGAGTCAGAAGACCATGAAATTTCTAATGGGCCTCAATGAAAACTTTGTCAGTGTTCGAAGCAACATTGTAGCAATTGATCCGCTGCCAACTGTGAACAAGGCATATGCCATGGCACTACGCCCTGAGAAACAAGCAGAAGTGACAAATGGGAAAGCATTGGCACAGCCAGAGGCGTCAGCTTTTGTCGTAAGAAAGGGTGTTCAAGATTTCAATTCAAGAGAAGATGAATGTGAGAAGTGCCATAAGAACAATCATAGCACCAAAAATTGCAGAGCACATCTTAAGTGCACTTTCTGTGGATGGAAGGGTCATACCTATGAAAACTGTCGAAGAAGGAAAGCTGTTGCAGATGGACGTGCCAGAGGGAATCATGTTGCCTCCATGACTGACAAAAGATTTGATGCAGTCAATTTCCCGTTCTCGAAGGAGGAGAGTAAGCAACTTGTTGAGCTGTTAAGCAAGAACAAAGCAGCAACGGCTAACCAAGTCGATAATATACCCAATTATGAGGAACTTTCAGGTAAAGCTTTCTGTTTCCCTCAAACTGGCAAAGCAAGTATTTGGATACTGGACAGTGGTGCCAGTGATCATATAGTGTGTGATCCTAATCTCCTCACATCCTTGAATCCGGTTACCAATCGTTTTGTTAAATTACCGGATGGTACCTCGGCTCAAGTTAGCCATATTGGCACAGTGATTTTCTCTCCTCAGTTCATCCTACATAATGTCCTATGCGTGCCATTCTTTTACTTGAATTTGATATCTGTCAGTAAATTGGCACTTAATTCATTCTATATCACCATCTTTCTCTGACAGTTTTGTGCCTACGATCGAGGAAGACGATTGGGATGGGAACTAAGAGGGAGGGACTCTATTGCCTCAACCATGGACAGAAAGGAACAAGCAATTTTGTTAGCAGTCGCACACCAAGCCTTTAGCATTAGCGTCTAGGTCATCCTTCCAGACAAGTATCTTTATTATTTCCCTTTTCCGCAAAAAAAGCTTGTGATACAAGCGCTTGTCCTATTTGTCCTTTGGTCAAACAGACCAAAAAGTATTTTCCGTTGAGTACAATTTCAAGTGAGTCTCCTTTTGATTTAATTCATGTTGGCATTTAGGGTGGATATCATGTTCTTTCAATTTCAGGAGCACAATATTTTCTCACTATATATAGTTGATGACCATACTAGATGCACTTGGGTTTACTTGATGACACATAAATGGAAGACACAACAATTCCTGATCAATTTTATTCAATTAGTTGAAAACTAATTTGACAAGAAAGTTAAGATTGTGCATAGTGACAATGGTCCCGAGTTTAAACTTGACAATTTTTATTCGTCAAAGAGAATAATTCATCAAATTAGCTGCGTCAACATCCCACAACAAAATTGTGTTGTTGAACGTAAGCATAGACATTTGCTTAATGTCGCTGGGGCACTTCTTTTCCAAGCCCACTTGCCTAAGCACTTTTGGGGGGAAGCCATGCTCACTTCAGCTTATCTTATTAATAGAACACCCACACTACTTCTTCAAGGCAAAAACACCTTTTGAAAAATTGTTTAACAAAGCTCCCGACTACACTCGTTTGAAAGTTTTTGGTTGTTTGTGTTTTGCATCAACTCATCCTGCTAAGCCTACTAAGTTTGATCCCCCATCCACCAAGTCTATTTTTCTTGCTTACCCTACTGGCAAAAAGGGGTCAAAGTGTATGATATTGAAGAAGAAAAGGTTTTTGTTTCAAGAGATGTGTCATTCCTTGAAGACCACTTCCCATTTCAGTCTCAGTCGGTCTCAAACTCTTCACATGTTGAACCCGTTTTTCCCTCTCAACCACGTAATCCTTCCCATGATTTTGAACCCATCACTTCACCTACAGTCTCACTTCCTTCAAAATCTACAGTTCAACAGAATGAGTATGCGTCCAATGACGTGCCCATCTCCATAGAACAACCTTTATCACCTGATACACAGACACATTCACTAAACTCACCCAACCTGCCAACTCCACCACCTGACAACGCTGATCCGCCTACCATGGTGGCTCCGCCACCGTCACCACCACGCCGATCCTCCCGTCCTACCAAGCCGCCGACATTTTTGCAAGATTTTCATGTTGAGGCAGCTCTCCCCTCACTACCTGCATCATCGTCTTCACCGAACACATGTACTCCTCATTCTCGTTCTCATGTATTATCATATGATAGACTTTCCCCTCATCACAAAGCTTTTACTACACAGCTCACCATCCAGAAAGAGCCTTCCTCTTTTTCTCAGGCAATACAGATTCCGGAATGGCGTGACGCCATGCACAAAGAGATTAAAGCGTTACAAGCTAATCACACCTGGAGCTTGGTGCCTTTACCTACTCATAAACACCCCATTGGCTGTAAATGGGTGTACAAAATCAAGTTAAATCTGGATGGGACAGTTGAAAGATATAAGGCACAGCTCGTGGCCAAAGGTTACAGTCAGATAGAGGGAATTGATTACAGAGAGACCTTTGCACCAGTTGCAAAGTTGACAACAGTTCGTGTCCTTCTGAGTCTTGCAGCTCTCCAAGGACGGCATTTACACCAACTTGATGTCAACAACGCATTCCTCAATGGTGACCTTTCTAACGAAGTCTACGTACATGAAGATTCCTCCTGGTTTCAGACGAAAGGGGGAGACTCGAGTATGCAAGCTTCACAAGTCCATATACGGTTTAAAACAAGCTTCCCACCAGTGGTTTATTGAACTGTCCAAGGCTCTCAAATCAGCTGGATTTCATCAATCTTGGTACACCAGGGACAAGGGAGTAGGCTTTAATCATGTTCTCCACATGCTTTCTCCCGTCATCTACTAGACTTGAGTGCTTACAAGCAGTCAAAACAACTAGAAGAGTGAAAGTATTTGGTGGAATACCCTTTGCTTCCATCATTGAGAAAAGCAGGACAGCATCAACCTTATGACCTTGAGAAGCACAATGCCCGATTAGAGATGTCCAGGACACAACACAGTTACGAGGCAATTTCTGAAAGACATCCTTCAAAGGAATCACACAAGATGCATTACATACAAGAAACATATTGAGGAGGTGAATAGATGGTACTACACACTCTTTCACCATCATTGGTTTACGAAAACCTTCATGCCCATATCGCTGTAAAGTACTGGAGAAGAAAAGTGTGATCACATCATTGGAGCCAAACGACGTAAATTTTCCACCACGTGTGGTTGACACAGCAATAAACAGCTTAACATCAAAAATGTTAAACTCATTCATCTCGCTAGAGTAGCCGACAGTACCCCACTAGTTTTCTCTTTATGAACATTTCCAATAACACTCACAGTGATAGCCCCAAGAGAATCATGTTCAGTATGTATGATACCTTCCGTTTCCGTTCCTGAAGCTTGAGACCAGGTCGTGGTGCTGGAGGAGGACAGAGTTTCGAACTGTAGCACCGGATCGCTCAGGCCAGACACTGCGAAGCTGGGTTGGATGTCGTTGGGGACGACAACATCGGCGCGATTCAGGCTCGGTGAGGTGAGGCTGATTGTCTCGGGGACGGTGACGGACAGAGTTTGACCAAGCTTCTCAATCTCATCGACGAGGGCGGGGACCGGCCTGGAGTGGAGGACCTCTTATTGCTCTGGAACATCGGAAATTGGTGGCGAAGAAGATGGGTTTGTTGTCGAAGTTTCAGTGCCCACACAGTGCCAACGAATTGCCTCCAAAATCTCAGAGAAGACCTCGCCGATTTGTGCTTTGACTGCCCAAAGACCATGCTTGCGGTTCAACTTGGACCTCGAGTATTTACGCACACTAGAGAGTAGGCTTGCGGGTGTCTTTGACAAGTCGACGTGTTGCTGCCATAGAGACTCGACGACGGAGACCCCTAAGCTGCTTGCGATGGAGATAGATGGGTTGGGTAGGGTGGGTAATCTGAGCTTGTGGGAGTTGTGGGCATGGACTCTCATACTGGCTTTGGTTGGTTGCAATATTCCAGTAGTACAGTGAACCATTTGAATCAACTATCAAACCATTCCAAGGACTTGGAAGCGTTGGGTCTTCCGGAGCATACCGATGGAACCTAACTACGAAGTTCCTGAAGCAGACTGCGACGTTCATGAATCAGACGGCGACTTTGCTGAAGTCGTTCCTGAATCTTCTGCATATTCTCCCTTGGATGCTTCATCCATACCTTGTTTGAAAACAGCGAAAGCATCGATGATTTGTGCTGGAAGAGCCCCCTCGCCCAGATAGATCGAAGGTCTCTGATACTAGATAATAGGATCATAATCCATCAAGAATTGGGAAGAAGGAAAGTAAGAGGAAATTGAAAAGGAAATAATTAAGATTCATTCATATTCATTGATAGATCTGATCCAAGCACTCATTTGCCTTGTGTATAGCAAGATGCAAAACCCTAAAGACCCGTTCACAACATAACCCGGATCCAATAACTCATGCCATTAACCAATTGATCTATTTGTGAGGCCCAAGCCCACTGTGTGGTTCAAGTAAATAGGTATGATCATAACATGCTTCATGTGCTTCGTGTAGGCCACGCTCCACCGCTTCACTTCCGCCATTGCTGGTTCTCAGAGAGAGTGAGAGAGACGGAAAAAATTGAAGCGTCGTCGTTTTGGTAGTTATGGCGGGACTGACCTCGAATATAAAGCGGGTTGCTCAATTTCGAAATTGGGTTTTTCGTAATTTCAGGTTCCGCCTAGCCCGCATTAATTTTGTTTCCCCAAAACGGCGAGTCGTTCGAGGGATGGGCAGCATTAGAAAGAAAATGACTGCAATTTGAAATCAACGTGTCGATAGTGTTGCTGCCCTTTGCCTCAATTTCGTTGGCGTTTTTGTTCCTTAACATTTTACCATTGGTTTAAAAAGATGTCACATTACCAGGTCCTCTACATCTCATGATTCTTGGTATCTTGTCCATTAGAACTTAGACCTTCATTTTTTTTTTCCTCAGTTAGTTACTGGGAGTGAGACTTCATGCTTAAACTTAAACAATTAAGACATACATGCAAATGACTTGATCTATCTCTTTCCTCCGCGTCTCTTCACTTTTACACACCAAAACAAAAGGTAGAGCTAAATCATATAACCTTGTGTGTCCCTTTGACCTTTTAAGCACGGGACGACCACCATATAGTTTGAAGATCAATGATGGTTAAATAGAGTTTTTTTTTTTCTTCTTCGATTAAGAAACAAAGAGATTACAGAGAAAAACTCCTCATACATTCTCTCCCATCTGATCAAAATGAAGAGCAGGAATGGTAGAGTCTGGAAAAGGGGGTGACCACAACAGTATTTTGGTATAGTATTTTTGGTATAGTATGACCTAAATTAGCAGAAGAGTCTGCTAAAAAATTTTCTTGTGCCCACACATGCTTGAAGTTGAAGGACACTTCTTGGAATGCTTAAATAGAGTTGATAATTTTAAAGTTCCTTCTTTTCTTATTGCACCAAGGAGTAAAATATCGACGATTATGAAAATTTTGATGGTTCAAAAAAAAAAGAAATCTCGATAGATATATCAAGATAATATTGAATATCGATGAAAATTTTACCAAATTTTATCTAAAAGTTGTATATTCGACAAAAAATAGACTTAATATAAAATATCAGAAAGATATGAAAATTAATATAGGTAATTGTAAAATTCGGAAATTTCGAGAAAATATCGATGATATTTTGGATATTTTACTCCTTGATTGCAACTATGAATTAAAGTCACAATTTACAAAGGTTATTTCAAGTGATTTTTTTGTGTACTAGCTAGCTATTTGTTTTAATCTGTACCATTTTTCTATCGATTCGGTTGGTGTTTATGGTTCTCAAATTAGATATTACAGAGAAGAAGTTTGCTACTGACCCAGTCCAAAAATCTTCTTCTTCTTCCTCCACTTTTGCTTGTGCGTTGTTGTCCTTGTTTTTATAACGAAAAAGAATTGCAAAACTGTAAAATTTAATAACACGAGGTCACGAAGCCGGCAACAAAAAGGGCAAGCAGCTTGTGACCAAAAAAAAAAAGGGCAAGCAACTAGCATGTTACACTTTTCAATACGAATTACAGGCATAGGTGAATTTGTAATTAAACAACCACTATCAAACATCAAACATCCCCACATTTCTTCTCCCTAACTTTCTTTTGTGCGTTTTGTTGATGATGAATTTTTGTATGCATGGGTGTGCATATTTTATCTCTTCTCCCTAACTATTTGATCGTATATATGTCCCAAGCTGATCTTGTCAACAGAAGTATATATACACATTAAGCCATATATGTGAGTAATATATTTGCAATAGTTGAAGTCCAAAAATTTGAACCAATAGTAGCTAGGCACATACATATGGTAAAGTTTTTGATAGCATAACAGCTATATATTTACAGGCTAGAGGGAAGTGTGAGTGTGTGTAATACTCGGTTAATTTTTGTTAAATATTTATATATGTGTGGAAGTCTCTGATATTTTATTGAGTTAATTGTTGTTATTTTGATGAATTATCTGTCGGTCGATATTGATGATTGTGACTGACTTTGTGTTACATTTCATGTGACCTTAAATTATCTGATAAGTTAAAGTGAGGTTTATCGGAATATATTTTTTTGAACCTCGATGGAAAACAGGATGCTAGATAATTGTGAGCCCTAGAAATTTATTGAGTTAATTATGTTGAGATTGTTGGAGGATTACTTTATGATCTCGATTGATAAATAATTTTTTGAGGATATGTTTAAGGTTCCAATATATTTTACTTTTGATTTTGAAGTTTGAAATCTATGAAAATTCATTTTAGATAAATGCAATGATTATGGTGTGATATGAACCATTCAAATTGGACAATGTTTCATCTGGGCCGTCAAGTCGTCAATATATATGCTAACTAATGGAAATATATGTATATTTGTATATATGGAGTTGATGGTCAGTGGGAAAACAACCGACATAAGAAATAAAAACAAAATGAAAGAAAGAAGAGGGGAAGCTTCTAGGGGACTCTCTTCCTCTCTAGAACTCTCACGATCTCTCTCTATCTCTCGGGCTTTTCTCCGATTGTTTTTTTTTTTCAGTCTTGGAGAAGGAGGGGAGAAGGACCTCTAGGGGGACAACCTAGTTGGAGGGAAGAGCCCAGCCAAGATTCTTTCCCAAGACCATCGTCCTACAACAGTTCGTCGTCCATTCACTTCATCCCAACGGTGCCGACAAGCCCTGTGATGGAGGGATGTTGATGCATGGATCGTGGCTTTCCACTGGAATTGACTTTTCCGACCATCCATGAGTTGGAGGAGATTAGAAATCGGCTTTGATTATGGTTGTGGCTAGAGTTGTGAAAGGTAAAATTGACACTATCTACGGTATGATCTTGAGTAACGATTGGGATACTGGATTGTGAGAATTGTCCAATAGTTGTAATCGGTTTTGAGATTGAGTTGAATGACTTATCATTGATTTCTTTGATTTGGGTTGCTGATTTGTTTTGCAACTGTGATGGTATTTAGGAATTAGCTTATTTACTTATTCAAATAAGTTTAAGGTAGCAACACCAACAGTATGAGTGTGAGGGGAACAAAACATTTAATGTGGGTAAGTAGAGGCCTTAGTTAAGTTAACCTAACCTTGGTTCAGTAAAGTTCACTCAGAATTCACAATCTCTGACTCTCTGTATAAAAGGGTCATCGACCCATCAACCCACACAAACACAACCACACAAGACCAGACTCCATCACCAATTCACCATGTTGCCTCTTTTCTTTTCAATTCTCTACATCGCCACTTCACCGCATTCTTATCCACCTCCTTTCTCTCCTTCTCCGTCACCACATCAACCTTCTTTTTCACCTTCTCTGTCACCTTCCATCACTCCATTCTCTTCCCATAAGTTTCTTCCTCCTCCACCACTACCCCCACCAAACACTATCCCACCACTGCCAAACTCTACTTCTCCACCACCAACCAGTGCTAAACCCAAACCACCATTTGCTTCCGAAGTGGTTGTGTGGGTTTTGCTATGCTAATTTGGTGTCAGCCTCGCAATATTCATATTCGCCGGCCTCCTGGCATGCATTAAAATGGGTGAGACTACATATATAGTTGTACGACCGGCAACACCAGACGTGACAGAGATAAGGAGACACACCACAACTCTCGACTTGTTCATGGTGGGTCTTCGATATTTGGTGGACCAGTTGACGATGAGCGAAGCAAATCATATCTGAATTAGGTTGAGCTTGGCATGTAAGATTACGATGCAGTACTTCCGTTTTCTGGCCGTGAAGGTCGAATTTGTGTACGTAGCCGTGCGTCTGTTTTGGCCGGTGGGGGAGCATTTTCGTAATTTTTCGTAAATGACAGCTTATGTTGGAGCCACTGTAGAGCTCTCTCTCTCTCTCAATCTTATCTCTCTTTTGTTTGGACTTTGGAGGAGTTCGTAGGAATTTCTAGACGATGAAGCAATTTGGGTTTTATGGTCTTAGGTTTTGAGAAAAGTGATGATCTCTTTTGTTTGCTGAGTTTTATGGTCGTAGGTTTTGAGAAAAGTGATGATCTATTTTGTTTGGCTGGATTTTATGGTCGTAGGATGTGATGAAGCAATCTGGGTTTGATGGTCTAATGAAGCAATGAAGTAGTGATATGATGTTTTATTCTTATATTTACTTAGTTTTTGTTTTTTTTCTTCTTGTTTCTCATGTGTGACATGTCCAAACCCACATATCCATTTCTTAGAACTTAGACCAAATGAACAACTAGTGGCCTCTATGCTAACAAATTCAGAGATATGTATGAAAATAAAATGCACTTTTTCGATTATGAGAGACAAAAAATGCACTTTTTCGATGATGTCATAAATATGTGTTGTTTGTTTGTGGCCCTTCTTTGGGTAGCAACCACTTTAGCAGGGTTACCCAATTGGAGGGGGGTCCTAGTAGTAGTACGTGTTTACTGTTTGAAAAAAATTTCTCTCTTATTTGTCCACATATGAGTTTTGTGATTGGTGGCATTGTGCCCTTACTGTATAAAAAAATTCTAGTATACCATATTGTATAACATACCTCACAAAATGTGTGGTTATCATAGCCTTTTTTCTTTCAATTCTCTTCATCGCTGAATCACCGCACTCTTATCCACCTCCTTCTCTCCTTCTCCGTCACCTTCTCTGTCACCGCATCAACCTTCTTTTTCACCTTCTCCGTCACCTTCCATCACTCCATTCTCTTCCCGTAAGTTTCTCCCTCCTCCACCACCCCCACCAAACACTATCCCACCACCGCCAAACTCCACTTCTCCACCACCAACCAGTGCTAAACCCAAACCACCATTTGCTTCCGAAGTGGTTGCGTGGACATTACCATGCTATTTTGGTGTCGGTCTCACAATATTCATCTTTGCCGACCTCCTGGCATGCATTAACGCGAGTGAGACTACAGATATAGTTGTACGACCGGCAGCACTAGACGTGACGGAGATAAGGAGACACACCACAACTCTCGACTTGTTTATGGTGGGTCTTCGATATTTGGTGGACCAGTTGACAATGAGCGAAGCAAATCATATCCGAATTAGGTTGAGCTTGGCATGTAAGGTTATGATGCAATACATCCGTTTTCTGGCTGTGAAGTCCGTATTTGTATACGTAGCCGTGCGTTTGTTTTGGCCCGCAGGGGAGCATTTTCTTAATTTTTGTGAATGGCAACTTACGTGGGAGCTACTGTAGAGCTCTCTCTCTCTCTTTTATCTCTCTTTTGTTTGGACTTTGGATGGTTTCGTAGGAATTTCTAAACGATGAAACAATCTGGTTTTTATGGTCTTAGGTTTTGAGAAAAGTGATGATCTCTTTTGTTTAGTTGGGTTTTATGGTCGTAGGATGTGATGAAGCAATCTGGGTTTGATGGTCTAATGAAGCAATGAAGTAGTGATATGATGTTTTGTTCTTATATTTACTTAGTTTTTGTTTTTTTTCTTCTTGTTTCTCATGTGTGACATGTCCATACCCACATATCCATTTCTTTGAACTTAGACCAAATGAACAACTAGTGGCCTCTATGCTAACAGATTCAGAGATATGTATGAACAGAAAATGCACTTTTCTGATTATGAGGGACAGAAAATGCACTTTTTTGATGATGCCATAAAGGTGTGTTGTTTGTTTGTGGCCCTTTTTTGGGTAGCAACCACTTTAGCAAGGTTACCCAATTGGGGAGGGAGAGGTCCAAGCTGGAGTACTTGTTTACAGCTTGAAAAAACTTTCTCTCTTATTATGGGTTTTATGATTGGTGGCATTGTGCCCTTATTATTTAAGAAAATTCTAGTATACCATATGTTATAGCATGCCTCACAAAATGTGTGGTTATCATTGCTTCTTTTCTTTTCGATTTTCTTCATCGCCACTTCACCACACTCTTATCCACCTCCTTTCTCTCCTTTTCCGTCACCTCATCAACTTTCTTTTTCACCTTCTCCGTCACACTCCATCACTCCATTCTCTTCCAGTAAGTTTCTCCCTCCTCCACCACCCCCACCAAACACTATCCCACCACCGCTACACTCCACTTCTCCACCACCCCCACCAAACACTATCCCACCACCGCTACACTCCACTTCTCCACCACCAACTAGTGCTAAACCCAAACCACCATTTGCTTTCGAAGTGGTTGCATGGATTTTGCCATGCTATGTTGGTGTCGGCCTCTCAATATTCATCTTCGCCGGCCTCCTGGCATGCATTAATGCGAGTGAGACTGCAGATATACTTGTACAACCGGCAGCACCAGATGTGGCGGAGATAAGGAGACACACCACAACTCTCGACTTGTTCATGGTGGGTCTTCGATATTTGGTGGACCAGTTGACGATGAGTGAAACAAATCATATCTAAATTAGGTTGAGCTTGGCATGTAAGGTTAGGATGCAATACTTCCGTTTTCTGGCTGTGAAGTTCGTAATTGTGTAAGTAGCCGTGCGTCTGTTTTGGCCCGCGGGGGAGCATTTTCTTAATTTTCGTGAATGGCAGCTTACGTGGGAGCCACTGTAGAGCTCTCTCTCTCTCTCTCTTATCTCTCTTTTGTTTGGACTTTGGATGGGTTCATAGGAATTTCTAGACAATAAAACAATTTGGGTTTTATGGCTTAGGTTTTGAGAAAAGTGATGATCTCTTTTGTTTGGCTGGGTTTTATGGTCGTAGGTTTTGAGAAAAGTGATGATCTAATGTCCCATGGCTGAGTTTTATGGTCGTAGGATGGGATGAAGCAATGAAGTAGTGATATGATGTTTTGTTCTTATATTTACTTAGTTTTTGTTTTTTTCTTCTTGTTTCTCATTCTTATATTTACTTAGTTTTTGTTTTTTTTAATTTTTTTCTCATGTGTGACATGTCCATACCCACATATCCATTTCTTAGAACTTAGGCCAAATGAACAACTAGTGGCCTTTATGCTAACAGATTCAAAGATATGTATGAATAGAAAATGCACTTTTCCGATTATGAGTGACAGAAAATGCACTTTTCCGATGATGCCATAAATGTGTGTTGTTTGTTTGTGGCCCTTCTTTGGGTTTGGGTAGCAATCACTTTAGCAGGGTTACCCAATTCGGGAGGGAGGGGTCCCAGTAGTAGTACTTGTTTACAATTTGAAAAAACTTTCTCTCTTATTTGTGTACATATGAGTTTTGTGATTGGTGGCATTGTGCCCTTATGATTTAAGAAAATTTTAGTATACCATATGATATAACATGCCTCACAAAATGTGTGGTTATCATTAATTGAAGAAGTAACTAAATGACCATTTACCCTTTCAAAAGCTCATATGTGCCACATAATTAGACACATTTACAATAGATATGTCATACCATATGGTATGGAAGACAAACCCTATTATATAATGGATTGATTGATCACTATATGCCTCCAGATCGAGTCACAAAAATTTTGTTATAGTACTATAATATATGTTCTTTGTCTTAATTATAATTGAAAAAATTTCAGTTTACCCCTCTAATTTTTTGTGGCAAAATCAGTTCAGTCCTACAACTTTTTTTTAAATCAGTTCGCCCTTTCAACTTTTGTAAACACATCAGTTTTGTCCAATTTTTGAATTCCCCTTAAAATATGACATCAGCAAACTGATAAGGGGACCCATTTTTAACAAAATGTCTATAATGCCCTTATTTTTTATTTTTTTTCAGATTAATTGGAACTTAAAATGAAAGGAAATAAAAGCTACATATGCTCATTCCATCATTTTTGATGTTACAGACTTATTTTGTGATTGATTTTGTTTTCTTGTTAGGGCTATTTTTTTTTGCCAAATAAATGTATTTTTTTTATTTTCTTTAATAATATCTTCTCAAATTGACTATTTTACCCTTCAGTTTGGTGAAAATGGGTCCTCTTGTGAGTTTGGTGACGTTATATTTTGAGATGAATTCAAAAATTAGACCAAACTGATTTGTTTACGAAAGTTAAAAGGGCGAACTGATTTTTAAAAAAATTACAGGACTGAACTAATTTTGACATCAAAATTATGGGGGTAAACTGAATTTAATTCATTATAATTGATACAACTTTTGAGCTGATACATAGGTCAAATCACATCACTAACCGGCAATGATAAGTGACTTAATTAGTGATTTTACTCAACAATGATGGTCATGTTTTAATTAACCAAAGGGATAAATTTTGGCTACTCCTTGGATATTGGACTATGAATTTGCTTGCTTGATTACCCAATTCTAGGGCCAGAAGAGAGTGAAACAAAATCCAAAACAATATAGGACATTAATTAGAACCTGTCTATCTATATCTAAGCTTAAGACTCTACTTAGACTAAAAATGTCTAAGGGGGTGTATTGTATATGAAATTAGTTGAAGTTTTAAAGAAGTCTATGGAATTTGAAAGTCTAGGTGTATTCAATATAGATTTTAAAAATCAATCAAAGTCTTGGTGTATTCAACTAGATTTTAAAAAATCATTATGAATTCCACCAAAGTTTAGGGGTATTTCAATTAAGACTTTTTAAAATGAACAGAAGTTCAGATGTATTCAAAATATCATTCATACTTATGAAATTAATAACTCATGGATGATTGTGGACTTTGTAGTGTAAATTACACACACCAAACTCCAATATTTTTCCATCCGGCCACTAGAGTAAAGATTTGGAAAAGCCTACGACAGACTTTCTCTTTACATGTGAATAAGTTGATCCTACATGTGAATAGGTTGATCCTACGATACATCAATTTTTTTTTTAAATATTTTGTGTTATCAACGTTCTATTCTACCTATTCTTTTCAATGTTTTTTGAATGTTAACATTTTGTTGTCTTTCAATTGTAATGCTTGGAACCCTCGATAACCTAAATATTATCTACTAACTCTTGATATCAGAACCATATGATTATATTATTATATTTGAGTACATGAATTAAACTTGTGAACATCTAATGTCCCACTTTAGAACATGTGTATTTGGTTTACGTACAAGTATACATGTTGTTAAGTTAATATAATCTTTTTTGTTACTTATGTTTATGTATTTCAATCAAATATTACAACTGTATGCATCGAAATTACATAGATGAGCACTAAACTTATAATCGGTGTCATTATGTGTTTGTCATTGCATCTTTATTTATTTATTTTTTCCTGTAACTCTGTAAGTATTGAGAAATTTACATAAGTCATTCATATGAAATCTGTAGATTTCAAAAATCAGTGAAAGTCTGTGATTAAAAATCAATGGTTTTAAGAAATCAGTGAAAGTCTATGAACTTTTCAAAGAGTCTGTAGATTTTTCAAAAAGTCAGTTGATTAAAATAAGTCTGTATGAATCCAAATACAATACACCCCTTAAGTAGATAAGGCGATCACCGAATCATACTTAGGTTCATATTATTGAAAATAGATAAACTAAAAAATGAGAACAACTAAATAAAAGGCCTAAGAAAAACCAAGCCCAACATAGAAGGCCTGGAGCATCCAAAAAAGAAGTCTACCCATAGGCCATAGCCCATCAACATACTATTTATTTAGAACATGGAAAAGACTTCTTCTCGACTCGTGGCCTTGATCACTTTGACAATGATGCTGCAAAAGAAGAAGGGGTAGATGATCTTGATCTCGATCATCAACCCTTGATTACTCGCTTACCGTGCTCACACCGTTTTAATGCCAACCGAGGAAGAGACTGACGGGCCTAAATCCAAAAGGAGCTGGGTAATGTGATAACCTAATTACCTGCCTACCTTATTATGGTTAATGGAGACTCAGGAAATTTTTGCATGTTTAATTAGGCTTATTTTCGATTTCTCATGATATATACTGGATTTTCTGAGCTAGGGTTTTAGTTTCTTTGTGTTTCTGAAGCAAATTAAGTCATGTAGGGTAGTGGCAAATCACTTCTGTAATGTTCATATTGCTTTGGAAGTACATTTATGGTACGAATTGGAGAGTCACTAAGTTTGGTTTGGAGTGAATCATCTACAGGCTACAGCTGAATCAGACCTCTCTTCCTTTCTTTCTGATTAATATATTATCTTATCCTTGTATGTACACCGTGTCACGATATTCCATTTTACTTCAAGCAAGGATTGTGACTTGGAAGTCTCAATGCAAACATTAGCCTCAGGAAAAAGAAAAATAGTATATCACATGAACAAGACATTGTATCTGCATCAGCTACGTACCGTGAAAAAGCTGGTGAAATTGGACTAATATATGCAGAGTTTCCCAATGATGGGATCGAGTTATGCAAAATTCCATGCATTAAGATAGATTATGAAGTAGGAACTTCAATGGCATGTCCTCCATGTGACAGGGTTGTAGCTCTCATCAAATCTGTACATCAACATTGGTCCCCTGCAGCAATGTCTTTATATTGTATAGTTTAAACTGAAATCCGTCCCCTTCTAACTTACACTGACCATTTAACTTCTATGCAAATTGCAGCTTCCCAGATTGGAACAGATGGAACAAGCATTTGTGCTAAAGGCCAAACTCGCAAGGAAGCTGACCCGTCTGACATAGGTGGAGGACATTTGTTCATCCCAACAAGGCAATGGATCCCAGGCTAATCTACAGCGCTACTACAAACGACTACGTACATTCAGTTCCTTTGCTCCCTCTCGGTTACAGTACTGCATCACTTGCTAGCTAGATTAACCAACACACCACAATAAACTGCCTAACAAAAGCTGATGCAATGAGCCTCAACCTCCCTTCCATCGCTATTCCAAACCTCAAAAGGACCTAATCAGTGACAAGCACAGTAACAAATGTGCAGGCTCCTCCTGGCGTAGCCCATGTTCAAATCGAGTCAAACTTTAAGCTTAGAACAAATGTGCAGGCTCCTCCTGACAGTGAAGCCTCAAACTTTAAGCTTCAACATAACCCCCCGAATCCTTTCCTACAAAGTTACCTTCTTCTCAACTCAGAAAGTGAATGGGGGTTACAAACTCGGGAGCCTAACATGGACAGACGGCGAGCATCGCGTCAGGATTCCTATAGCCATTCGTGTTACCGCATTTGAATCATATGCGCATGTATGAGATTTTACAAAAATATTCCGCTAATAACTATTTGTGAGATGTAAAAAATTCTCCCATTTTGTATCAACCCTAGCTAGAAACCATTAGAATCGCAAAGCATGCATGAATCTCAATTGAGTGAACTTTGAATTGGAGTGAATTGTACAAAGCTTGACCGAGCAAATTAGAAAGAGCAGGTAACCTGGCTCTGCACAAATTAAGGGCTGGTAACCTGGCTCTGATCGACCCAACTTTATATCTAGACATTCCCTAGCTAGGAAACACATGATCGTAACTGCACTGTTCTCTAACCTCATGGCTGCGTTCCAAGTTCGAGCAAATGTTGCACATTATAGCCTGACCCTCATCCTCATATCATTAGTATCTTTGTAGAACTTCACCGAACTCTACTACCGGAGGCTTTTGATGTGTGCTTTTAGAACATGGACCGGGACTATCAATTGGCACATATGATCGACCACAATAACATAAATGTTGATCTTCTTCCACAACTTCTAGAGGTTTGAGCAAACCCAGATGATTGAATCCCATCATAACTATGACCTTGGAGACGGCTACCAAGTTTAGCAGCATCTTAATGCTTGGGTAGTTTGACATCTTCATGACAAATGCACAAGGAGCCCAACAAGAGAGAAGGAGAGAGACGCGGAGGGGTACTAAGTTTTTTTTGGGTACATAGGTGAGTGCACTGTGAGAGAGAGACGAGAAGAATCGAAGCGTCGTCGTTTTGGTACTTATGGCGGGACTGACCTCGAACATAAAGCGGGTTGCTCAATTTCGAAATTTTGCCCAAAATCTTGGGTTTTTCGTAATTTCACTCTAGCCGCTCCACATTTCCGTAGCCCGCATTGCCTAATTTATTTTTCCCAAAACGGCGAGTCGTTCGTGGGATGGCCGCATTAGAGGGTAGAAATACGACAGGGCGTCTAAAAAGCGAGGGCATTTGCTTGAGCTTGACTTTGTGTGCTGCAACTGCAAAGCTCGTGAATCGTTTTGCTTCAGATCTCCCCCGATCTATACGAATTGAAAGGCCCTGATTTTCAAACATGGTGAGAATTGATGCGTTTTTTTGTTTGTGAATTTTTGGCTGGGATCGAAATGGTTAGGGTTTTGATTTTTGTGTGTGTTTGTTGTGTGCAGTCGGCGCTTTTCAATTTCAATTCGTTCTTGACGGTGGTGCTGCTCGTGATTTGCACGTGCACCTTCTTGAAGATGCAGTTCCCGGCGCTCCTCGAACAGAAAACTGGGTCAGTCAGTCTCTGATTACATTTTCTTTGTTGATTTTTTTTTTATCCATTGGATGACAAATTTAGATTTTAGAGCATAAGTTGTATTTTCTGTTGCTTTGATCGGAGTATCTGTATTAAATTTGAAGTTTGAAGTTGAAAGTTTTCGTGGATGATTGCGATTATTCAAAGCTGTAGTAATTTAGTGTCACATTTTGTTTGCAAAACCTATAACAATGTTGAAGCACATTGATCGAAAGAAGAAAAAGAAGCTTGATATCTAATTGTATGCATCGAAGCCTTTGCAATGTATTGTCATTGTATGCATAGTGTTAGGTGAGGTTAGACAAACTCCATTTGAATGTTTGATTAGGAATTTCTGCTCAAGTGCTGATTTTAAGCTTTGCGTTGCTTTTGAAGCAACAAATGCTTGAATTCTGGTTGCAATTTTGAAAGCTGGCTATGCCCCTCTTGGGCCTTTCTGTAAAATTTTATGTTATTTTGTTTTCTTTCCTCATTTTATCTACACTGTGATACACAACCACACTCAGACTTCAATTTCTGCTTGCAAGTACTCTTCTTTATGCCCATTCATTCTTTTGCTTACCCTGCAATAAATAGTCTCAGTAAGGGTACTTTCTTTGCTTATACATATTTGATTGCACGTATTGTTTTCTTTTCCCTTGTAATGTTTGTTTTATACTTCTCTATGTTGTTCTGTTTCTCTATTGATATGTCAAAATTCAAGAGCCGTGTTCTGATTATGTGTTTCATCCTGGCAGGTTTCGGGGATTCTTTTGGAAGGCCGCTAGAATAGGTATGATAATTCAGATTTTCTATTGATCTGGTTGGTATGACAATGTTATGTTGCTTCTAGAATAGTGACAGTTAAGTAGTCCATGATTCCATGAATCTGTTTGATGACGGCCACTTGTAACAGGTGAACGCTTGAGTCCTTGGGTTGCTGCTGGATGCATTGCGATGGGTGTCTCAATTATACTTTTCTAGGTAAGTGATCCATTCCTATGGTGTTGATTGGATTACTTTCTTAGCATCTGAATTTGGGAGTAGTGAGGGGCACAGACTTGTTTCTCTACCTGATTTTAATTCCAAAGTTTGGTTATGATCCAAATGTAGAATCAGATGGATTAGGATGTACTTCTGTTCGATACGTTTAGATACTTGCTTGGTAGGATGTCTAATAGTCTACACAACAACAAACCACTCATAACTCCCACCGTAAGTGCTAACAGTGTTTCACGGTGATGCATTGTATATTGCAGGTTAGGGCGTAGACAGGGGCAAGGAAACTCGGTGCATGGTTGTGTTTTGTGGGCTTGTGAATTACAATGACTAGAGCATGGTCCAGTGATCTTTATTGGAAGACAAAAAGACAATTAGAGAGTGAGATATTAGGGTTGCAAAATTTGTCGATTTTTCATGAATGAATGGTGTATCGTGTATGGAGTACCTTTTTCAAAAAGAGGAGGAAACAAAAACAAGTATTGCAACTCTTTTTTTGTTTTGAGGTAACAGTAGCAATCACTAATTACCAATCGAATCAGATTTGCACAAACTAGTTCTATTTTCTTCTTGGGAGCTAGTGCTTGCTTACATTAGCATAGATTGACTTGACTGGCTAGGATGCATTTTCTTTGGATACGTATCTAATGCAAACGTGTTTGCAAAACCGCAAATCAGTGGCCACCCTTCAGTCTTTTGCTCACATAATCACTTTGGGTGATGAATGGAGAGCAATATTTGGTGGGCGGTGACCAAGCCTCTTAGTTATCTCATATAATATCTTGCATCGAGTTGTCTGCATTCTATACTTTTAGAACATATCGCTTTCGCTGGTTTATGAAAATGGATTCCTGATTATGAACTTCATTGTGGTGGATTAGTTGACTTTAATTTAGCAAAGTTTATTTTAAAACATTTGACTTGAGCATTTGATATGTTTGATCAAAACAGGTTTGAGTTTTGCTTTAGTTACTTGGTGTAATTGGCCTTGGTTACCAGGTTTTAGCTGTAGAAATATGATCCAAGTTGGTTGTCCGTTTGGATAGGATACGCGGCTTTGTGGATTTGATTTGATTTCCCACTTGGCCAGGCCACAAGCTACAACTGGGTTTTATTCGCAGAAGCAAACAAACGCAAGCTCGTGGTAAACAAGCGGTTCTACACATCCAACCACAACCGTTAGTTTTGTTGTGATCTTTTTGTGTGATACGTATGGTTGAGCGTTATTCTCTTAGTCGGTTCTTGACGAGGTGAACGTTTGTAGATAGGACCATCGTATGTCACGTTGAACTTTGTCTATAATTTTCACTGTACCATTACCCTTTGAAAGGTTCCCATTTTTGCTACTTTTGAACTTGTGATTAGGGTTTTCACTACTTTAACTTTGATTAGGGTTTACTTTCAAAAGAAAGAGAATCGTGGATCATACATTAATATAATTTGCATAGTGAAATCATTGATGCTTCATCAACCATTATTTTAAGCTAATTATTTAGATTATTGGAGGGACCTTTGTTAATATCACTAATTGGGATCCATCATTATCTCCTATGAATATTTTTGTTTTGGCAATGTCCATATCAACCAGTGGATTACTAGCTTGTTGTGATGAGTTGTGACAACCATATTTTATATTTTGAAGACCAACTTTCAGATATTTCACACAAAAAAATTATAAATAAAGCTGAGACCAACCATTTTTCTATTCTTTTTATTTAATTGGGGAAAGAGCTTAACCCAAATGGTTGGATTTAAGCTTAACCCACTAGATTAAGTAACAACTATTAAAAGAAACCACCCCAATTCAACTTCTTTGTTTAAGATTAAGAAACTACCAGAGGCCACATTAACCGATTAGCCTCACAGAAAAGTTGATCACTTTGTTGTAAGAAGGAACAACCGTGACGCGGAATATGGTGGAAGTCCGATGGACCATCAACTAGTGTGTGCTTTCAGTCCAAAACTACTGCTAAATAATGGGACTTATTTCTTATAGGTTCAACTTCCTTTTCTTGTCGCAAATTTTCTACAAAATTGCAATATCAAATGCCGATGTGATGCGTAAACGTGATGATATAGTACATAATATGAAAAACAAACATTTTGTAGACTTTTACGAGAGTTAGTAATTATATGGTAACAAGATTGATGTTTTTCCGAGTGACATGCGTGTTAGGCTAATGGAGAGTCGTATGATGAGTATGCTTTAGATGACACGAAGTTTCTTTATTTACAAGTACGCTCTTCAACAAGCTCAATCATTTACTTGATATGAGTTAGAGTGTTAGACTCTAGCCATTAGCAGCTTTGTCAGCTGAAGATGTCGATCTAATGATATCAAACCTATATCATCAATTTGGTACTCAAATTTAATAAATGAACGTATGATTCATGCAATTCAAAAATAAATCTTCAAAATAAGTACGAATATACTACGTGTGCCAATTAAGTATACTAGATTTGATACAAAGGTAAACTAAACTAACTCCATACAGGGAAATTATAAACCGGCTTGTCTTTGATTTCACGTTACTCTACCTCAATATACGTTTGATTTCTATTTTTCGTATATGAAACTTTGGTCAAATAGCAAGAGATATAGTAACAAAAATGAAAGGAAAATAAAAAATGAAGAAAGAAGGATGATGTCGACGAATTAGGGAGCTGCTGTTGTTGCCAACAACACCGGATCATTTCCCGCATATTTTATCCAACAAGCACTCGCTCTCACCGATGCAAGTTGTAAAAAAACAACTCATTTGGATTCCATGGAATCAAACCACCACCCCCCACTCTGCAATTTACCATTACCACTTCTCCTCCAACTCAACCCCCCTCTTCCTCTTCCTCTTCTTCTTTCTCTTTCTTCTCTCCTCCCCAACTTCTCGGCTGCTTTTTCGAGTACACAACATGATGTCCGACCCCGAAGACGACCGCGCTCCCGCCATTTTCCCAAAGTCAAAGAGCCTCGACGCCTCTTCCCTCATGGACTTCGATATCGACGTCCCCTGGCCGTTGGATCAGATCCACTTCCTGTCCAACCCCACCTCCCCTCTTCTCTTCTCCCCCGCCGACGACCCCTGCTCTCCTATCTGGGCCTTTTCCGATGTCAACAATCACGACAGGGTTACCCGCGCTCTTCCCGACCCGGCCCAATTCGTTTCCGGTTAGTTTTGTTTGCGGACTTTGAGAAGCTTTTTAGATTTCAGCTTTTGGGTATTGCTCATGAGAGAAGATAAGCATGAATTTCGGAGCTCTTTTTGTTTGGTCAAACATGAATAATTATTCAGTTTGGTGGAAAGGTTTCTAATTTTAGGAATAGTAGTTTGTTTTGTTTTGGTTTATGTTGATTGGTTTTGTAATTCCCTCATGAACTTAAACAGTAAGAGACTTTTTTGGGTTCATATATAAGAATATCATACAGTTACAGTTGCTTCGTTCAGCATTGAGAGGCTTTGCTCATTTGGTTTTTGACTGTCGTAACTAATGCAGATACTAATCCGGTAGCGCAGAAGCGGAAAGAGAATGAGGACAACAGAATGGTTCCGTCCCCGTTTTCGGGGCTGGAGCCGAATGCGGACGGTTATTTTCTGATTAAAGAGAGGATCACTCAAGCACTTCGGTACCTTAAGGAGTCGAGTGATCAGCATGTACTAGCTCAGGTTTGGGCACCGGTGAGGGATGGGAATCGGTATGTGCTCACAACCTCAGGGCAGCCCTTTGTGTTGGATCCGCATGATGGACTTCATCAGTATAGGATGGTTTCGCTCATGTATATGTTTTCTGTGGACGGGGAGAATGATGGAGTGCTTGGGCTTCCTGGCCGTGTCTTCCAGCAAAAGCTGCCCGAGTGGACTCCAAATGTTCAGTATTATTCCATCAAAGAGTATCCACGGCTTGATCATGCTCAGCACTACAATGTTCAGGGAACCTTAGCTTTGCCTGTATTTGAACCCTCTGGACGGTCCTGTATTGGTGTAATTGAGCTCATTATGACTTCTCAGAAGATCAATTATGCTCCCGAGGTTGATAAAATTTGCAAAGCACTTAAGGTTGGTTTGCTATTTTTCTTTTTCATATTTTGTCATGTTCATTTCAAATGTCGATAGATTTATCAGGTTATTGCAACAACAAAAGAGATTCGTCAGTCACATAATTTTATTTTCTCCTGCAGGCAGTAAGCTTGAAGAGTTCAGAGATGTTGGATCATACTAGCACACAGGTGAGCAATAACCATGAACCTAATTTGGTGTTCTTTTGGGAACCAAGAAAGTAAATACGGATTTCTTTCATTTCTTCCTCCTCCATTCTCACAGATATATGCTTGGCACTTCTTGTAACCAGATTCAGATACGCAATGAAGGTCGCCAAACTGCATTAACTGAGATCTTGGAGATACTGACAATGGTATGTGAAACTCATAAGTTACCACTGGCTCAGACGTGGGTTCCATGTATGCATCGCAATGTTTTGGCTTATGGTGGCGGCATGAAGAAGAGTTGTACGAGCTTTGACGGTAGCTGCATGGAACAGGTCTGCATGTCCACAACAGATGTGGCGGTCTACATTGTAGATGCTCACATGTGGGGTTTTCGAGAGGCCTGTGTAGAGCATCACTTACAAAAGGGTCAAGGGGTTGCTGGTAGGGCATTTTTGTCCCGTAATGCGTGCTTCTGCAGAGACATTAGCCAGTTCCGCAAAACAGAATACCCTTTAGTACACTATGCGCGCATGTTTAGGTTAACCAGCTCATTTGCAATCTGTTTACAGAGCACTCATACAGGAAATGACGATTACATTCTAGAATTTTTTCTGCCGCCTAGCATCACAGACAGTAATGAACAACAGACGTTATTGGGCTCCATATTGGCTATAGTGAAAGGTCATTGTCAGAATCTCAAGGTTGCTTCTGGAGTTGGACTTGCAGAGGAAGGAATAGTTGAGATTGTTCAAGCTTCTATAAATGAGGGACTTGATTCAAGACTTGAATGCATACAGATACCCCGATCTGTGGAGCCACTACCAGGGTCTTCCTTACCTAACAGAGAAGAGATAGTGCACCTAGATCCAGCAAAACCACAGTTAATGGTGGACATTAATGCTATCAATGATGAGAGAAATGCAGTTCACAAGGGTGGAAAAAATAACATTTCTGTTCCTGAGAATAAAGACATGAAAAAGACATCAGAGAGGAAGCGTGGGAAAACTGAGAAATCAATTAGTCTAGAGGTTCTTCAACAATATTTTGCTGGAAGTCTTAAAGATGCTGCAAAGAGCCTTGGAGGTAATCTTTCTTATTACACTAAACATCAATTTTACTCATGCTGTTTCAACAAATGCCAATATATTGATCTAAAATGAATTTTTGTCTTGCAGTTTGTCCTACCACAATGAAGCGCATCTGTAGGCAGCATGGAATCTCCCGCTGGCCGTCTCGCAAGATCAACAAGGTCAACCGTTCTCTCAGTAAGCTAAAGCTTGTAATTGAGTCTGTCCAAGGTGGTGAAGGAGCTTTTGGTTTGAGTCCTCTTACTACAAGTCCGCTTACTGGTGCTGTTGGCTCCAATTCTCGACCTTATACAAGCTCTCAACCATATGAAGTACAGGGAGAAAAGAAGGACTCACCCAGCTCTAGTTCACCAGGAAGAGACGGACAGACTGGGATAAGAGATCCATTGCAAGATATTGGTAAAGGCTCAAACTCATCCAAAACAGGTAGTGGCTCAAGGGAGGCGAGTACTGGTACCCCTACTTCTCATGGTTCATGCCAAGGTAGTCCTGCAAATGGAAGTGCAATGGCAAAGGAACCCTTTGTTTCTTCCATCCATGATCAATTTGCTGAAGTAGATCGCTCCCCTGAATCAGCATTTCGACCACCAGAGGAACTGTATGTACCAGTTCTTTGCTCAATACCAGATGCTCTCCTCATTACAGAACCTGAAGAACCATCTAGAGGAATGCTACTAGAGGATGCTGGAAGTTCAAAAGACTTGAGAAATCTGTGTCCTTTTGCAGACTTAACTGTGGACGAGCAAGTTCCAGAAGTTTTCTGGACAGACCCCCCATGTCCTGAACCAGCTCCTAAGCAATCCATTCCTACTCTTGCTTACACAGTGCCCCATAACACATCTTTACGAGAAATGAGGAGTGTAACCATAAAGGCAGCATATAAAGATGATATCATTAGGTTTCGGATCTTTATGAGTTCTTGTATAGTGGATCTGCGAGAAGAAGTGGCAAAGAGATTAAAGTTGGAGGTGGGCACATTTGATATGAAGTACATGGATGATGACCTCGAGTGGGTTTTGATAGCCTGTGACGCAGACCTGCAGGAATGCATGGAAATTTGCCGATCATCAGGCAGCAATATGATCAGACTCTCTGTTCACGACATTCTGCCGACTCTTGGAAGCTCTTGCGAGAGCACTGATGAATGAGGATTCAATTGTAGATATGGTTAGTTTTTAACATCATTTCTAAATGATGCTTAGCAAATGCAGGTGTATTAGGTATTGTTTGATAGAGCTTGCTTCATTTTTTCATTAAAAAGAAAATGACTGGATTTTGAGATCAGATAGTGTTGCTGCCCTTTGCCTTAGTTTCGTTGGCGTTCTTGTTCCTTTACATTTTACCAATGATTTAAAAAGATGTCACATTACCAGGTCGTCTGCATCTCATGACTCTTTGTGATCTTGTCCATTAAAACTTAGACCTTCATTTTTTTCTCAGTTACTGGGAGTGGGATTCCATGCTTTGAAGAAGTTTCAGCAATCATAGAACTGAAGTAGTGAGTAAACTTTTGGGTCTCTTGTTTGATTCAGAACGATACATTTATTTGATCACACGTGTTTTCATAGCAGCAAATTTCCAAGGCTTCATTGAAGTTCGAAATTACAATGCTGAAGAGGCCAAAACGTATGGCATGCAAATTTGCTTCCTACCCATATTTCCCCACCCATCTAGCCCATCTAGTTGAATGCCACATGTCATATCTTTTAATTACTCTAACGATGGTTAACAACATTTATGTATAACGATATATTATATTATCTTTTACTTTAAATCACTCTTTTTTCTTTTTATGTTTCTAAACAAAATAACAAAGCCTAACAAATTTAGGACTCCTCAAGATCGATTAACAAAGATATATAATGTCTGGGTTTTTTTGAAAGAATAATTACCAAGTCGACATATTTGAAAATACCCTCTCAAATCATAGAACAACCTCACACTTGAAAAAAAAGTGATTGAACTACAGGTAGTCATATCCTTTATACATAGATTGCTATTGAATTATCGATTTAAATAAATAAGTTATTGCATATACATACCCAAATTTGCACCAGCATTAGTGCAAGTGACCTGAATTCAAATTTGCATTGGGTGTCTTCCAAATTTTTTAATGTTTTAATGTATTCAAACATTAAAAAAAATAAAAAATTAGCACTAGCATTAGTGCTAACAAAAAATTAGGAGTAGCATTCAAACGCAAAAAATAAAATTGGAAAGCGATACAAGGAGAAGGAAGAAACCCAGTGACCTGAGTCGATAACAACAGCACTAGGAGGAGTCCTAATAAATTTGTTAGACTTTGTTAAATTGTTTAGAAAAAAAAAAGTAATTAGAGTAAATTTAGGAGATGATTCCCAAAACAAAAAAAGTAAATGTAGGAGATAATATAATTTGTTGTTATAAATAGATGTTGTTAACTATGGTTAGTATGACTAAAAGATAGGACATGTGGCGTTCAACTAGGTGGATAGGGATGAGAGTGAGAAAGTATGGGTGATCAACTAGGTGGATAGGGATGAGAGTGAGAAAGTATGGGTGAGGAGCAAATTTGCATCCAAAACGTATGCTGCATGGGTAAAGGAGTAAAATGACATCGATGGCTATACCCGCCAACCCGTTTATGGTGATCAGTTCCTCTTGTCATATATATTCGGATGCAAAATTTATCCGAGGTTGATGAAGTTTCTAGCTTCAGCCATTCAAAAAGGACAAGAATAGAAGCTCATATAACTAAAAACAGAGAAGTTGAAAAGAAGAAAATTTGATCGAGCAGTACGTAGTAGTAGAAGCCTTTGGGGGGCCTTGTTACATAACCAAATGTTATCTGGTCACACAGTATGCCATATTTCAGCATGCCATTACATGCATGCGAAATAAAAACACCAAACTATGTCAAGCACCCATTCTATAACTAGAACACTCTAATTGAAATTTTTAACGTCGTTTCAAAGTCGAACAACAAACAAATTTGTTTGTTATTTTAGTGTTCCACAAGTCCATGCAAACTCTAAAATCTATGCTCTATGAATATTATGCTCTCTCGTTACACGACATGTAAATTTTTCGATCATGTTTTTTATGAATTTTTTGATCATGTGGTGGGGACTCGATATTTATAAACAAATAAACAAACAACAGAGAAATTTTCTTCTAGTTTTGTCGCTGAGACGTGACCTGGTTGGTTAAGGAGTTAGCTAACAACTTTGAGGTCATGAGTTCATATTCAGGGACGGATTGACATTGAGGCTACTAGGTTAGTCTAGGTAGTTTTCCTTGAATTATGTAGGTTTGTTGTGGCTGAGTCATGTAAAAATGGCAGAAACAGGAAAAACTATTTGATTTGAAGAGCAAGATGACCTGATGCGCGTCACTCTTTTTCTTGCGCGTCACTCTTTTTCTTCTTCTTTGATAGTCGTTTAACACGCAAGACGTCGTATCAATCTTTTCTTTTAATTCAAAACGATCTGATTTCAAGAGTAAATATTTTCCTATATAGTAAAGGAGAAGCAGCCGTTTACTGTTCATAAGCCACTCAGAAATTACAAATTTATCCTTATTTTTTATTTTATTTACAGGACTACCATTCAGACTGAGAGAGAGAGATAATGACAATGTGTAAATTACTAAAAAACAGAGGACAAAATGGTATTTAAAGACCCGATGATAGAGGCGTAAATCAGTAGAGAAGTGAGGGTATAATAATAATTTCTGCAGTCTAGGTGGCCAGCTTAATTACCATTATGTCCTGATTTTTTTCTTATTTACGGCTCTACCAATTGAAAAGTCAAACCTCTATCTCTCTGTGCACAGCGGCTCTGCTGCGGGTAAGCTACCTAGTGAAAAAAGAAAGAACATGACGCATAGAGGATATAATTCAATTAGGACTTTGAGAGTTGGAGTTAGCATACACGTTTAGTCTAGCTTCTATTTACATCGTTTCTCTTAAACTTCTAAATTTCGAGAAGAGCTTATGTATCTCTTTTTTACTGTTCATGTGGAATCGTTTGGCAATTGAAGAATAAATTTCAAAAGCTCTTATTCAGTTATTCAATTGATCGAATGAATCTTCCTTTACATAGCTATGATTATTATGCGACTGAATATCAAAGTTCATCTTCATCAAATTATGATAGACTAAAATTCACCATCAGTCCCTCAACTCTTGTGACAAGGCCAATGTGATACCCAACTTCTTAAACTTACCAATGTGATATCTACTGTCACATCCTGACCCGTAAGATTTTATCTTATTTACTAGCTTGATTATAATAAGAATTTTACCGTCTCCGACATTGACATATAGTTTAATTGGTCCCTAAAGGGGTTTTGAGGGACGATTATTTCGGAGAGTTATTCGTAGGAGAAAAATGTAACGACGGTAAAAATGGTAAATTTAGCTAGTAAAAGGTAATTTTTATTAGAGTATTATTTTTTGGGGGTGTTAAATTTTTGGATTGGGTTTATATTGGGTTGGAACCAGTTAGGCCAAGCCCAACCGATTTTCTCTCTCTTCCCTCCCGATTCTCTCTCCTCTCTCTCTTTCTCTCCCGATTCCTCCCCCCTGCCGGATTTTCTTCTCCGCCGTCCGCCGCCGTCCGGCCGCCCCAGACCGCCGCACCGGTCCCAATCGATCGGTCTCCAACCCAGCTACCATTCTAGACCGGTCACAGCCTCCCTAGCGCCGCCGTGAAGGAGAAACGTCGCCCAAAAGGCGCGGCTGCCATAGGCTTTCCGTCGCCGGAACTCCCTCCTCCGGCCACCAATCAGGGCAAGCTTGGTACGGTTTTGAAGCTCTCCTCCCGTGCAACAACCCCTCCAAAAGGCTCGATCCCTCTTGAGCTCGGTAAGGAGAAATTCGAAGTTGAAATTCTAGGGCTTATTGTGTGTTTGCGTTCGATTGACCTAGTTAGGCTTGAAATTGGACTTAGTGATAGTTATGAAAGTTGTTTGGAATGATGAGAGGAAGCTGCTGTTAAAATTTGGTAGAATTTAGATGTCGCCGGAGCTGGTCGCCGGCCGCCGCTGCCGACGGAGCCGCCGCTGGAAAAACTGTTTTAGGTGGAGATTTTTATGAGGAATTTAATGGAATGAGTTTTAGAATTTTCGGACGAGTTTTGAATAGGTTTATGAATTTCCGAAGTTTGGTATTTAAGCGGTTAAATAATGTAAAATCCGACCGTAGGATTTAAATCAATTTCTGGGAAAGGTTATTTATACGACTGCCGACTATGATATAAAAGTTTGGATCGTTCCGATTTAAGAATATCGAACTTAGGCAATGATGAGCGTAATTATGGCTCTCGATTAATTTTGCCTATTTTATAAATACTGGATTTCAGTTGGTAAATTAATTATATATTTGGAACAGGACGTGAGGAGGCCCGAGCAGAAGAAGCCTCGGAGCGTCATCAGGCTTAGGCCTAATTTGTGAGTGGACCTTTGTTTTAAATAAAAAGCATGCGATGAATGATTTTATTAATCATTTGTTTATTTTGATGAGATTATTGAATTCTCGCCCATTTGATAATTTTTCCTCCTTTGGAGAGATCCCGAAAATGAGATTTTCGGTGGATATATGTTTTTGGATTTTATAAGAATAGTATGTATATAAATGCTAGCTAGCCATACGTGCTTGGTCCGTCATAATGAGGTAAATACCATTATGGCGTGTCGTGCGTGTTAGACACAAACGTCATAGCCCTATATGAAAACTTCTTTCTTTTTCAGTTTATTTAGGTTTTCATATAGGGAGTCCACACGTATATGTACACCGTCCATTTTCGGTCATAATGAGGAAAAATACCATTATGGTGCAACATGAGCGTTAGACGCCAGCGTTGTAGCCTTGTATGAATTTCTATTTTTCTGAATTGTTTCTAGGATTCATACAAGGAGTCTGACGAGTGTAGATACATACGAATATATGAATATATATGGTTTAGCCTGAGAGGCTCCATTTTATTTGAGTTTGTGACTAGCCAGTGCTAGTCGTGAAATTATCAGTTTATGAGTTGAACACTTTTAAGCTGCCGCATGCAGTATATTTTTCTATGAAATTAAATTGGGAATGCATAAATAGTTTATTATTAAATTATTTTTGTCCACTCACTCTAACGTTATTAAATGTCTTCCCCTGGGCCCTTTGTTTTAAAATGCCCAGTCTGCAGAGTTCGGATTGGATCTCGTAGAGACGAGGCATAGTCACCCGTATTTCCACCACCTTTCACCAGTAGGTTACCTGTTTAGCCTACTTGTCTTTTCTTGCTTCCGCTAGTGTCTAGTAGCTCTGAATACTTGGGTTTAATGTATATATTTTTAGTTGTGGGTGAAAGCTTGTTTATATTTTAGAATATTTGACGGATGATGTATATTATCTTAGATAATGTTTATTATCATGTTGGTGATGATTGTTTTTGAGGAGCACGAAGGCTCCAGAAGTTAAGGTTGGATTTGGAACCTTTAGAAGTGTTTGCAGGTTTTTATCGGAAGGGTTGTCCATTTTCAAGGGAGGTTGTACCGAATTTTGCGGTAAATCTTTCCTTGGAGGTGGTCCCCGCACGATTTACTCTGGGTTTAGGGTGAAATTCGGGGCGGGTCGTGTCATCCACACTTAATTTTCGCTACCAATGCGAGGCCGGAGGCCATATTCTGTCACATCACCGTGTGTTTGGTCACGTGTCACGCACGTGCCCCTCTAGAAAAAGGGCAAATTACTGGAATGACCCTGCGTTCAAAAACTGAATTCCCGCCTAAATTTGATCTCTCCTACCTCATTTTTTCCCTCCATTTTCAATCAGTTGCACTTGTTTTTCCTTCTGGTACTTTTATGCATCTTCATCCTGCAGTTTGAGAAATAATAGGTACTGCATATCTGCTAACAAATAATCTTGAACCATGTCCTTTAAAAACCAACATTAAAATCCTTCTATATATCCAAAAAGGCATACATGCCACAATTCAACAAGAGATCTCATTCACCAAACCTGAGTTCAAAACCATGTACAACATGAGTTCAGCAAAGTGAACTTGTCCAGCATAAGGAAAAATTTGAAGAAAAAATTACAACAATTCAACCTGGTCAACACCCTAAATGTAACAACAAAATGCAGAACTATTAAAAACCAGCAAATTCAATTTAGTATGGGTGGGAGGCTATGCTGCTGGATTGATTTGAGGACCCCTTGCATTCCTGCTAGCACCATTTGCTGCTGGATTTTGGCTGCTTTGAGTAGGCGGCTGTTGAGCTTGTGTTGAGGTTGCTGCACTACCATTTGAAACAGAAATACCCGCCTCAAATGTCTTTCTTTTCAACCAGCCCTTCCTGGACCTTATGACTTGGTCTTTGACATTAGAAGTAGCCTTAGGTGGGGCTAGTGCTCTTTTCGCCTATGCAATCAAAACAAGCATATTTCAACATCTACAACATCACATTTTCAACACAACAACATTTTCAGAACAATAATACATTATCAACACAACAACATTTTCAACTAGAATAAGCTAAGATAAGCAAACCTTATTTCTAACTCTTTTCTTAGTGTTTGATCCACCACTTGTTCCTTCAACCTGTTTTGATAAAAATAAAAAATAAAAAACCAAGTCATTTAACTGAAAAAATGCAAAGATTGGTGAATAAATAAAGAGCTCATTTATGAATTGAGACTTACTGCTGCAGCTGCCCTTTTAGCCTTTGTAATTGGACATCCTAATTTGTTATGTCCAAGCTGCCCACAAATTTTACAAGACATTTTGGTCCTTTTTTTACCTAATTTCCCCTCAAGGGAAACTGGTGGTGTTGTGGTCTTGTTCTTCTCCCTTGCTTCCTTATTTCTCATCATCTTTGGCCTCCCAGTTTGCCTTTTATATGGAGGAGGAGAAATTAGATAATCCACTTGTTCCCAATCATCTTTCCCTGCAATAGGGTTTATGTTAGGAGTATATGTCCGCAAATAGGTGCTAGCCATGAGAGAATCATCACAATACAAGGCAACCTCTTGTTTCTTGAATCTTATTGCACAAATAGCATGCACACAAGGATGTCACTCAGCTGCCACCTTCTGCATGTACATGTGTGAAGACCCAAGTCGACTGCATGTTTGTTGCCATTTTCACCACTTCCAGTCACTTGGAATACAAACTCACTGCCCCTATGAGCTCTGTACAATGTTGCTCTCTCTCCAGTCTTATCTATAATATTCTTTATCCTCGGACCAACCTCATCCTTCCACTTCTCACATGCAACCTTTCTGTTTGCATTCCTGACCATCATGTCTATCCGTATCTTCTCTAGCATTGTCAGAATGGGCTTATCCCTAGTAGGTAAGATAGCTGAATTATAAATCTCACATAAATTGTTGAGGAGAATATCACACTTCGAATCATCTTCAAAAAATGCCCTACTCCACTGTCTTGGATGCTTCTTTTCAAACCAGTTAAATGCGTCTTGGCTGAGCACCCTCAAATCTTCCATATTTTTGTTGTACCACGGTTTGGTACTACTTCTCGCCGCATTCCACATCAACTGCTTCAACCCCTCTCCTAGATTCTTTTTCTTGAAGTTATTATACAAATGTCGAACACAATGCCTATGCTCAGCATTTGGAAACAAAGCTGCATAAGTCACAAAAGGAAGACATGGTGAGGCATAAACAAGACCATAAACAATGTTCTAAAACTTATAAACCAAGTCAAAGTTAATGGAATAGACTAGAACACACCTGTAATTGAATTCCCCAACCCCTTCTACTTGTCAGATATGAAGACATAGCTACTGCTATTCTCCATTCTTAGATCCTCCTTCAAAAACTCAAGAAACCATGTCCAAGTTTCTTGAGACTCATTTTCAACAACAGCATTTGCAATGGGGTACATCCCATTATTTGCGTCTATTCCAACTGCTGCTAAAGTTTCCCAGGATGTTGCCTTTTAATGTGGCAGCCATCCAAGCATATGAGAGGCCTACAACCACCCATCCAACCTTCTTTGCAAGCTTTGAAATATATGTACATCCTGTGGAATCTCCTTATTGACCCATCCATTCTTGTTTTAATCTCTACTGTGGATCCATGATTGCTTCTCAATAGCTCCTTCCTATATGCAACAAGCATATTATACAGGTCAATGAAATGACCTTCATTCATCCTTCTTGCACACCTCTTGGCCCTTGTGATGGTCTGCACACCCACATCTAAACTGAACTTCTTATTGATGTGATGGTGTATCCCTTTTCTAGACCAGTCTTCCTCCACAAGTAAAGTAGTATCCTTAACTTTCGCAACTATTCTTCTGTAAGTCAAAAAATGACTTGTTTGGACAGGAGAACATGTGTACTTGTTTATCAATGTCCTCACAAGCATTGTGTCACCCCATCCTTTAGGCCTACTTGCATACAACTTAAAAGGGCATATCCATTGGCATTTCACTAATATCTTTTTGGTCCCATTCTTCTCAAACCATAAACCAACCTGGTTTCTAATGGCATACTCCCTCAAGGCTTCCCTACACTGCTCAGCATTAGGGAATGCAAGACATAACCTAAATTGGGGATTATTTATATCCACAGATCTGATCCAAGGCTTAACCTTCACTCCCCCAAACTTCAGAGTTTTCTTTCTTATTGGATTCCCATCTTCGTCCTCTTTAGTATCACTACCACTTAAGCTCTCAAGCTCATCAGATCCAATATGCTCTTCTGAACAGTAGCCATCATATCCCATTTCTTCATATTTTGGTACATGGTTGAGTTGTGCAACATTTTCTTCAAACTCAACATCATCAACCTCATCATGAGGTAAATCATAGTTTAAATCTATGTAGTAGTCAGAATCATCAGATGAATCATCATCATCATCACCACCATCTACATACTCAAAATCCTTCTTCCCCTTATTTCTGGTGGTGTACCTCGCTTCCTTAGGCTTCCTCCCACTCTTCTTTCCATTACTCCTTTCAACAGGCTGTTTCCCCTTCTTTTTATCCTTCAACCTCTGCTCTAACTCATTACCCAACTGCTGCCTCACTTTGAAGGCCTCAAATGCTCTCTTTTCAGCAGCTTCTGCTTCTCTCTCTCTGCCTCTTCTCTAGCTGCTTTCTCTGCTGCTTCTCTTTGCCTCTTCTCATCTTCTTCTCTTGCCCTTATCTCTATTTCTTCAGTACCAAGGCCAGCTGAAGCTTGGCTTTCCCTCAGTGCATCTTGTTCTCTCACCAACCTCTCTAACTCTTCTCTCTCTTTCTTCTAAGCTGACTCTTTCTCTTTCTGCCTAATATCTTCTAGTTATCTTGACAATTCATCTTTATAACCAGGAGGTAAGGATCTTTTGATATAATGTTTGACCATTTTTCCTCTCTTCTCAGCTTCTTTCCCACTATGCCCTTGTCTTTCTTTTCTTTTTCCAACACTTGCTTCACTGAGGCCTATATCCAAATCACTCACAATATTCTCCAAACTTGCAAAAGTTCCTTGACTTGGTCCACCCTCTCCTACAATATCTACATCATCATCCAACACAATGTTTGGCCCTACAACTTCATTTAATGGCACAACATCTTCTACCACTACTTGATTTTGAAAATTTTGAAATCTTGGCACCTTTCCCTTCTCACAACTATACAACTGTTGTGCCATCAAGTTTGCTTCAAAATGAGCTCTCTCCTTCTCTCTAGCAGTTTGGCTATTCAATGGATTCTCCCAATCCGGGTCATCAGGCTTATCAAATTCAGCAAGAGCTTCATAATACCTTTTTTTCCCTCCACCTGTGATGTACACACTAATCTGCCTCTTCTTCTTAGGTATCATGTTTACCATCTCCATAGCATCACCATCACTTTTAATCTGAATCCACCCTACATTGGCTACAGTTTTTGGCTGTTTGAAGTGGTACAAGATTGGCAGCTCCCTGTATCCTAACACATATGCAATGTTGTTCATCTCCACCCATGAAATCTTCTCGGGATCCAAACCATCCAAATAGATCTTGCCCCCTGTCTTGTTGAACCTGGGCACCTTATACTTCTTCGTCCCATCCAATTGCTTGTTTAAATAACCTCCATGGAAAATCTCTATTGTATACAAGTGTTCTGGAACTGGAATTCAAACAAGGCCAAGTATTGTAAGCATTTTGAATTGGGGTTTTCAACCAAAACAAAGAAAAAAAAACCCTAATACGAAGTCAACCATGTTCGACAATAGTCCAAGAATAAAACCATTTAAAAACCCATAATACACAAATCGATCACCTTTCAAATCCATTGTTTATTAAACCCTAAACTCGAAACCGATTTTTAACCCTAATCGATAAAACCTAATTTGGAGTCAACAATCTTCAACATCAGTCTAAAAACACCACCATTTAAAAACCCAGAAAACTCAAATCGATTAGATTAGATTCAAATCTGAGACATCCAATTGGACCCCTAAACTTGATGAACATTTCGATAACGACAAGATCAACAGTACGAGACAAAGATTAAGGACTAAAGTCAGAAGATTACTAAAGAGAGATGACAAGAGAGATTCCAAAACTTACTGTTTTCTGCTGGTGGTCCAGATTCTCTGAAAATCCCAAACATCTTTCTAGCCTCCATGACTTTTTACAGTCCAAGATTTCCAACAAAGGGATTGATCCCGTAACGAATTTGATCTGGTCAGTGAATCACTGATTTTCCACCTTTCGAATCGAATCTTTGGCCTAAAAAGTGAAAATGGCGATTTCGGGAGTGTATGTACTCGAGTTTGAGTTGGAGCAGAGAGAGATGGTAGTTCAAGTGGGAGGGTGAACTCGAGTTTTTACTCGATTCTCATTCCATTTAGATGAAATGTCATTATTGCCCTTTTTCTGGAGGGGCACGTGCGCCGCGACACGTGACTAAACACACGGCGACGTGACGAAATATGGCCTCCAGCCTCACATTGGTAGCGAAAATTAAGTGTGGGTATCACATTGGTAGGTTTAAGAAGTTGGGTATCACATTGACCTTGCCACAAGAGTTGAGGGACTGATGGTGAATTTTAATATGATATTGTACATTGAATTTACTTTTAACACAATCCAATTAAGCTATTGTACTTATTTTATGTTAGACGTTAGTTTATCTATTTGTATCGTATATTTGGTTTGAGATTTGCCTTGGTTAACGAAAATTCTTAGATCTGTCACTGTTCAAATCTTATTGACATATATAGGGTGTGTGAGTTATTTAATGAAAGTTTTTATTTGTTAAAAAAAAAAGTTTTTGCAGTTCAAAATTCAAAACCCCTATTCCCTTAGCTACGTATGTAGCCTGCTATAGCCGCTAAAAGTACTGACGCCAAAACCAATAACATACTTTCTGTCGCTTATCGGAAAGTCCATATATATATATATATATATATATATATATATTCTGATCTCATTGGAAAACAAAAATAAAAGATCACTGTTTCACTAAAACCATATAACATCACTGATAATAAGCTAGAAAATAGCTAAAATCATCGAAAAACAAAAACAAAAGAGTGTGGCTATTAGGACCTCCAAATTTTCTCATTATACCTCTCATTCTCTCTACACCTCTCTTTTACTTTTCAATTTAAGCATTTGCTCACTAGACCTCATTTCAAATTTCTAACATAACCTTAGTTATTTATTGACATATATTTTAATCAATTAATTACCTCTTATTCTTTGTTTTTTTTCTTTCCCTTTTTGTTTTTCAACATCCATTATCCCTACTTTCATTTTTTGATTATTTTTTTCATGCAAGAAAATGTTCTATTATGAACTACTCTATATATCTTTTTAATTGTTTTTCTCTCTTTTACAAGTTATTTTTTCTCCATTTTTTTTTCTTTTGAATAATTTGATCTCTATTTTGTACTTCATAATAAATTATTTCAATGAATATATATTTTCTATAATTGATAGATATTAATTTTTTTTTTTTTACAAAAATATTTATGCACCTTACAAGTATATGCGTTCAACATGTATGATAATACAAAATTTTATGTAACATGATCGATATTGATTATTTTTTTAGCTTTTATAAATTATATATATGCTTTAATAAAGAAACTGGAAAACAAAAATACATAAAGAAAATAACAAAGAATCGAATCAATTATTATTGAATTGGAAAGTCTAAAGAGAATAAATATAATATTTCTTTTTGTATAATTATTGTCCTTAATAGTCTTTGTGTATAAGGATATACATATCATTTAATAATTCACAATAAAGTGAGGTCTAGTAAGTAAATTTGAAGATCCTGATAGCCACACTCAAAACAAAACATCACTGCTTCATTCGTCACTGAAACCATATAACATCACTAATAACAAGCCCTCAAGCATATTTTTCGATCAAAACAAAACCCATCATGACTAAAACTCACAGAACAATACCCTAATAAAGGAAGATCGAATGTAGATCTAAAGAGAGTAGAACGCAACCCTAATAAATCATAAAACCAAAAAAATAAAAACTAAGGAAGATCGAATGCAGCAGAGATAGATCTAAGAGAGAGCTAGAGCGTCACCCTCTCTAAATAGGCTCCCACGTGAATTGCTATTCACGAAAATTGAAAAAAAACTAAAACTAGAACAACAGAATGGCAGGCGTCCTAATACACCGGAAGTATCGATCGCATTATGATTGCAACTGTAGTCCCACTCGTCTTCTCACGTCGTTGGTGATGCTCATCCTCATCCGGTCGACTAGACGGTGACATTTCTCCATGACTAAATTTAGACACGTTGTCCTCCTCCGTGTCTCAGGAACAACGGGCCTGACAACAATTTCTCTATATATATATATACAGTTCCTATCCAGAGCGAAGCTTCACTTTGAAATTAAAGTGTGAAGTTCTTTATTTGACTCATTTTTCGGTCATATTTCCACATCTTCACCGTTCAGTTTGTAGAACCTAATGCATAGATCACTTCTGCCAAGTTTCACTGAATTTGATGATCGTTTAGGTTTTCATAATCATTATTTACACAAACAGTTCTGAATAGACAGATTTATGGTCCGTTCGTTGATTTAATCTAATTCGGTACCTTAACGATGATCAATTTGGATGAAACTTAGCATAAGTGATCTATGCATTAGGTTCTACAAACTGAATGGTGAAGATGTGGAAATATGACCGAAAAGTGAGTCAAATAAGAAACTTCACATTTTAATTTCAAAGTGAAGCTTCACTCTGGATAGGAACTGTATATATATATATATATATATATATATATGGGTGTTCCACTAGCACATTTTCATTTTCATCTTCACACACACATACGGTGATAATTTGTTTAACTTGCATTTCAGTAGGCAGTAGCCATTCGATCTGAGCATGAGAACCCAAATCGATCTCTTTCCGTTTTGGTTCTTTTTATTATAAAATTAGATTTAGTCTTTTAGATTTTTAATGAGTAAATTACATAGTAGCATATAATCAAATATCAAAACACAAAAACTCCACTTCTTATAATTTTTATATAAATTAGGACATGAGTCTAGGCAAATACTTGTGTGCCTTAAGGTATGGATACCTTAACCACATAGTTGCTTATGATTGATCCAACTAGATTAATGATGACCTGTTACCTGCTTGACTGGTCATCTAATTCAAATCTCAAACTAACTCTCACTAACGGAGTTAGTTTCTCTCTCTCTCTCTCTCTCTCTCTCTCTCCTCTCTCTCTCTCCTCCCCCCCCCCCTCTCTCTCTCTCTAACTCAAACAATTTGAACACTTTTGCCTCGTCAATCTCTCTCTCTTGTCTCATTGATATGTCAATTTCTTACTAAAATCGATCTCGTTGCAAGAAACTAACTCCTCTTGTATGCTCTCTTGAGATTGAACTTATTGAAGGCAAAAGTTGCAAAGTCTATATTTAACATAAGACACAACTACTACTTTCATGAGAAATGCCTACCATTTGGATAAGCAAAATCACAAAAAAGTAGAGTTTCTGAAAATCAAAATTGTTCTTGAGATTGAATCAATAATTGAAAATGAAAGTTGCAAAGTTTACATTTGATATAAGACACAACTATTATTTTCATGAGAAATGTCTACCATTTAGATAAGCAAAATCACAAAAAAGTAGACTTTCTAGAAATCCAAATTGTTCTTGAGATTGAATCAATAATGGAAGGTGAAAGTTGCAAAGTCTACATTTAACATAAGACACAACTACTATTTTCATGAGAAATATCTATCATTTAGATGAGAAAAATCACATAAATGTAGACTTTCTGGAAATAAAAATGGTTCTTAAGATTGAATCAATTATTGAAGGTGAAAGTTGCGAAGTCTACATTTAACATAAGACACAACTACTCTTTTGAAGAGAAATGTCTACCATTTAGATGAGCAAAATCACAAAAAAGTAGACTTTCTGGAAATCAAAATTATTCTTGAGATTGAATCAATAATGGAAGGTGAAAGTTGCAAAGTCTACATTTAACATAAGACAAAACTACTATTTTCATGAGAAATATCTACCATTTAGATGAGAAAAATCACATAAATGTAGACTTTCTGGAAATAAAAATGGTTATTAAGATTGAACCAACCAAATGTAAAATTTGCAAGTCTACATTTAACATAAGACACAATTATTATTTTCATAAGAGATGTCTACATTTTAGATGATAGATGAGCAAAATCACAAAAAAGTAGACTTTCTAGAAATTAAAATTGTTCTTAAGATTGAATTAATAAATGAAGGTGAAAGTTGCAAAGTTTACATTTAACATAAGACACAACTACTATTTTCATGAGAAATGTCTACCATTTAGATAAGCAAAATCACAAAAAAGTAGACTTTCTGGAAATCAAAATGATCTTGATATTGAACCCATTAAAGGTAAAAGTTGCAAGGTCTACATTTAACATAAAACACAACTACTGTTTTCATGAGAAATGTCTACCATTTAGATAAGCAAAATCACAAAAAAGTAGACTTTCTGGAAATCAAAATGATCTTGATATTGAACTCATTAAAGGTAAAAGTTGCAAGGTCTACATTTAACATAAAACACAACTACTGTTTTCATGAGAAATGTCTACCATTTAGATAAGCAAAATCACAAAAAAGTAGACTTTCTGGAAATCAAAATTGTTCTTAAGATTGAATCAATAATGGAAGGTGAAAGTTGCAAAGTCTACATTTAACATAAGACACAACTACTATTTTCATGAAAAATATCTACTATTTAGATGAGAAAAATCACATAAATGTAGACTTTCTGGAAATAAAAATGGTTCTTAAGATTGAATCAATTATTAAAGGTGAAAGTTGCAAAGTCTACATTTAACATAAGACACAACTACTATTTTCAAGAGAAATGTCTACCATTTAGATGAGCAAAATCACAAAAAAGTAGACTTTCTGGAAATCAAAATTGTTCTTGAGATTGAATCAATAATGGAAGGTGAAAGTTGCAAAGTCTACATTTAACATAAGACACAACTACTATTTTCATGAGAAATATCTACCATTTAGATGAGAAAAATCACATAAATGTAGACTTTCTGGAAATAAAAATGGTTATTAAGATTGAACCAATCAAATGTAAAATTTGCAAGTCTACATTTAACATAAGACACAATTACTATTTTCATGAGAAATGTCTACCTTTTAGACGAGCAAAATTACAAAAATGTAGACTTTCTGGAAATCAAAATTGTTCTTGAGATTGAATCAATAAATGAAGGTGAAAGTTGCAAAGTTTACATTTAACACAAGACACAACTACTATTTTCATGAGAAATGTCTACCATTTAGATAAGCAAAATCATAAAAAAGTAGACTTTCTAGAAATCAAAATGGTTCTTGATATTGAACCCATTAAAGGCAAAAGTTGCAAAGTCTACATTTAACATAAAACACAACTACTGTTTTCATGAGAAATGCCTACCATTTAGATGAGCAAAATCACAAAAAAGTAGACTTTCTGGAAATCAAAATTGTTCTTGAGATTGAATCAATAATGAAAGGTGAAAGTTGCAAAGTACGTCTACATTTAACATAAGACACAACTACTATTTTCATGAGAAATGTCTACCATTTGGATGAGCAAAATCACAAAAAAGTAGATTTTCTGGAAATCAAAATTGTTCTTGAGATTGAATCAATAATTGAAGATGAAAGTTACAAAGTCTACATTTAACATAAGACACAACTACTTTTTTCATGAGAAATATGACACGACCCACCCCGAATTTCACCCTAAACCCGGAGTAAATCGTGCGGGGACCACCTCCAAGGAAAGATTTACCGCTAACTTCGGTACAACCTCCCTTGGAAATGGACAACCCTTCCAAACCAAAACCTGCAAACACGTCTAAATGTTCTAAATCCAACCTTATAGACTCCTGGAGCCTTCGTGCTCCCCACAAATCACAACCTCTCCCAATATAGATTTAACAAAGATCCTATAACCAACATATTCAAAGCAACTCTATTTAAGAGGAAATGAATTAGAAATAAATAGAAAAGAGCGGAAGCTATACTATTGATTATGCCTCTTCTCCATGTACGTCCGATCTCAACTATGCAATCCTACAGACTGGGCATTTTAAAACGAAGGCCCAGGGGAAGACATTTAATAACGTTAGAGTGAGTGGACATAAATAATTTAATAACAAAATATTTATGTATTCCCATTTTAATTTCAAAGAAAATATACTGCATGCGGCAGCTCAAAAGCGCTCAATTCATAATCTGGCAATTTTACGACTAGCACTGGCTAGTCACAAACTCAAATAAAATGAAGCCTCTCAGGCTAAACCATATATAATCATATATTCGTATGTATCTACACTCGTCAGACTCCTTGTATGAATCCTAGAAACAATTCAGAAAAATAGAAATTCATACAAGGCTACAACGCTGGCGTCTAACGCTCACATTGCGCCATAATGGTATTTTTCCTCATTATGACCGAAAAGGGACGGTGTACATATACGTGTGGACTCCCTATATGAAAACCTAAATAAACTGAAAAAGAAAGAAGTTTTCATATAGGTCTATGACGCTTGTGTCTAACACTCACGCCACGCCATAATGGTATTTTACCTCATTATGACGAACCAAGCACGTATGGCTAGCTAGCATTATATACATACTATTCTCATAAAATCCAAAACATATATATCCACCGAAAATCTCATTTTCGGGATCTCTCCAAAGGAGGAAAAATTATCAAATAGGCGAGAAATCAATAAATCTCATCAGAATAAACAAATGATTAATAAATCATTCATCGCATGTTTTTTATTTAAAACAAAGGTCCACTCACAACTTTAGGCCTAAGCCTGACGTCGATCCGAGGTCTCTCCAATTTGAGTCTCCTCACGTCCTGTTCCAAATGTATAATTAATTTCCCACTAAAAATACAATATTGATAAAATAGGCAAAATTAATCGAGAGCCATAAATACGCTCATCATTGCCTAAGTTCGATATTCTTAAATCGAAACGATCCAAACTTTAATATCATACTTAGCAGTCGTAAATACAACCTTCCCCAGAAATTGATTTAAATCCTACGATCGGATTTTACATTATTTAACCGCCAAAATACCAAATTTCGGAAATTCACAAACCTATTCAAAACTCGTCCGAAAATTCCATAATTCACTTCATTAAACTCCTCTAATTATTACACATTTAAAATTATACAAAACCCCAAAACGGCGGCGGCGACGGCGGCGGCTCCGCCGGCAGCGGCGGCCGGAGGTCGATTCCGGCGACGTCCAAATTCTACCAAATTTTAACAGAATCTTCCTCTCATCATCCCAAACAACTTTCATAACTATCACTAAGTCCAATTTCAAGTCTAACTAGGTCAATCGAACGAAAACATCCTAAAAGCCCTATAATTTCAACTTCGAATTTCTCCTTACCGAGCTCAAGAGGGATCGAGCCTTTTGGAGGGGTTGTTGCACGGGAGGAGAGCTTCAAAACCGTACCAAGCTTGCCCGGATTGGTGGCTGGAGGAGGGAGTTCCGGCGACGGAAAGCTTTAGGCAGCCGCGCCTTTCGGGCAGCGTTACTCCTTCACGGCGGCGCTACACGGCCGGTCACCGGCTCAGAAAGAGAGAGGGGACGGCGGGGGTCCGAACGGGACCAGTCCGGCGGCCTGGCTTGGCCGGACGACGGCGGCTGGCGGAGAGAGAATCCGGCAGCGGGAAGAGAGAGGGAGAGCATCGGGGGAGAAAGAGAGAGAAAGAGAGAAGAGAAAAGAGAGAAAAAAAATGGGTTTGGGCTTCACACCAACCCGGCCCAATATCATAAAAATACCCAACTTCACCAATTTAACACCCCAAAATAAAATACCCTAATAAAAATTACCTTTTACTAGCTAAAATTTACTATTTTACCGTCGTTACATTTCTCTCCTACGAATAACTCTCCGAAATAATCGTCCCTCAAAACCCCTCTAGGGACCAATTAAATTATATCTCAATTTCAGAGACGGTAAAAATTCTTATTATAAACAAGCTAGTAAATAAGATAAAATTTTACGGGTCGGGATGTGACAAAATATCTATCATTTGGATGAGCAAAATCATATAAAAGTAGACTTTTTAGAAATTCGTTCTTGAGATTGGTCTTCAAAGTTGGATCAAGTACTCTAAGATGCAAAGTCTACTATTAACATGAGTTAGGTCTACTAATAACATGAGATAACTGACATGCAAAAGTAGACTTTCTGAAAGTTACTATTTATGAAAATCAACTATAAAAGAAAGGGTAAATTTTCATTTCGGGGAGATAGTTATGCTTTAAAAACAAAAGTTACTATTTATGGAAATCAACTATAAAAGAAAAGGTAAGTTTCTATTTTGAGGGGGATAGTTATGCTCTAAAAACGAAAGTTACTATTTATGAAAATCAACTATAAAAGGAAGGGTAAGTTTCTAATTTGGGGGGATAGTTATGCTTTAAAAACGAAAGTTACTATTTATGGAAATCTACTATAAAAGGAATTGTAAGTTTCCATTTCGGGGGGATTCCTTTTCTGAAAATTCAACACTAATTGTCACATGTCGCGACCTCATTCGTCCTAAGTCACTAATTTGTTTATGTCATTAAAGTTTTACTTTTTTTCCACCATTTCAAAACTTTAAAATGCATAGAAAATAGCTCCAGTGTCGGAAAAATTCACCAAAAAATGTCACGGACCATTGGCGAGACCCACTTCACAACTGCGTCTGAATTTTAGTCATCGGAATCACAGCGTACCTACTAATGTGGTATAACTTGTTTGGTAGGTTATATGCTAGTATACAACTTTGTGAATCAACTATATAGAGGAAGAAAAATTTTCAAAAATCTCGTGAAATAGGATGTGATCGATATAGTAAAATACGGCTACAATAGAAAAATCACTTTAATTTGCCAATGTTTGGGCCCTGATCGAAGCGGTCAACCCTATTTACGTTTATGCTTCACTAAGGAGAGCCATATCCTTGGGTGGTAAACGTCCCCAAAGTTTTACATGGGTGGTTATGTCTCATCTATGTGATACTTTATTGTGTTGAAGAATCTACCAAACTAAGTCACGAAGAGGTAGGTAAGATAGTTTGCGTGTGATAAGTGAAGATGAATTAGGGTTGACCGCTTTGATCAAGCCCTGAACATTGTTGAATCCAATTGAATTTTATACCATAGCCATGTTTCACTATAATGATCACATCAGACGGTCAATTTTTGACGTGCTCGTTACCGGGCGCGTAATTTAAAAACCCTTTTTTATCATAATGTAGTATTGGCAAATAGGGTTCGATCAATCCGGGGACCTAAAGGGCGCTCCTGCAGTCACGGTTACATTAAATAATCAGTAACTATAAATATTTACAAGTATTCAGTCACAAATATACATATGGTACAATAGATAAAGGGGGGTTTTGAAGGTTTGTTCTACATTCCTACTAAACAGAAAATAAAAATATTATATACAAGTGATCGGTTCATTCAACATTTCAAACAGAGATAGATTCAAATTATAACCACACATCAATGTCAAGTTTCATTCCCAATAATCTGAAATCATGAAAATTCTAATTCAAGGAAACAATCTCAAAACACAAGCTTGAAGAAGTCATTGTATCCCATTAATTCTACTTTAATTGTCTAAGCACAGAGAAGTCTAGAACTTAGAACATTTCATGCAAAGGCTGCGATCGATACCTAGCGTCGACTCTAAGTACCCGTCCACACTAAACATGAGTCATTACGATTTATTAGAATGAGATTGAACAACAAACACATATCCGAGAAGTCGTAACATGCAAACGTTGTAGTTTACGTTTTCAACCATTATTACATAGTTTCCACCACTTTAGATCTATACTTACTTGAAGAAGCTTAGCACAAATCATGGCAATCAGCTAGCATGCATTCTAGCTTTAGTAATTTAAACAAAAACGCAAACTTTCAATGAACAAAAATTTGCAAGAACAGATCATAGGAAAATCATAAACGAAATACTAACATGCTTTATAAAATTGTGAATCCAAAGAACACAAAAGAAAACAAAACATGCTCCCAAAACTCAAACTTAACATCCGAAACATGCTATTAAAATTGCTAGAGAAGTCTATATAAAAGTAAAGGCAGGTTTACACTTTGATCGATCTCCAAGAAAGCTTGATGACACCAAAGGGATGCTCGGCTTCAATGCTTCAAGTCACCAACGTTGCTGCCTTCATGGAGAAGTCCTTCAAGGCTTGGCAAGGGAGGATGAATTCGGCAAAGGTGGAGAAGAGGAGGCTCGGCTACTGCTAGGGTTTTCTCTAGTTTTTATGTGAATGAACGACCTCCAATTGTGAAACATAGAGTCTCTATTTATAGTGAACAGACCCAGCCCTAGGTCTTCTCCAAGCCCTTGATCAACTTCTGATCCAATGGTCTGGAATAATTGCGTTAATATCTTGAATTAAAAGTCTGGCGCAATAATTCCTTGAATGTAGCTTGAATAGCAACCAGGTGCATGTCTTAATCAGCAAGAAAATCTCCTCCTTATTTTCTTCTGCGTCAATCATATCCTTGAGGAAGATTTTTGATCTTTTCCTTTCCTGCTGCACATAATTAGTCCTGCAATTTATGAAAATCAGATTAGGGCATAATTATGTACCAATCAGGAATCTTAATAAAAGGAATAACAAATAACTCCCTTATTTTCTGATTCTCAATCAATTAAGGATTCCATGATTTGAGGAAGATTCCTATCAATTGCTGCAGTCATAAAATCCATGTTTGGGCTCTTAAATTTCGTCCAGAAATCTGTAGATATTTCTGGTTTCCTTCTTTGCCTCTGACACCTCCAGCAAATCAACTCTTTAATTTCCTTTCCTTCTTTTACTCAATTTCTTGTCTCACCAAAATAGAAGGTTTCTCAAAAATGATTAAGGAAAGTCCGAATAGGAAAGTTTCACATATAATAAGTTTCCTAAATCAAAATAAGAAAGTTTCTTAAAATGAAATAGGCAAGTTTCCCATTTTGAAATATGAAAGTTTCCTAAATGACTTATCCTTTGATTTACCCATTTCTGCACGTAGTTAGATTCCTTGCTTGAGTCGGAATTGTTTCCTAGTTTGACTAGGATTTCTCTTTAATTGCTGGTTTTAGCATCCTTTTCTGCTTTTATGCTCTTTTGCCTTCACAGTAACAAAACATGTTAGAAATGGCTTTATTATGAAAATATCATAGCTAAATAGGGAAGGAAATACATTATAAATATAGCACTTTGTGCTCGTATCAATTTTCATTTTGTGAATTTTAGTCATCGGAATCATAACGTGCCTACTAAAGTAGTATAACTTGTTTGGTAGGTTATATGCTAGTGTACAACTTTGTGAACCAACTATATAGAGGAAGCAAAATTTTCAAAAATCTCATGAAATATGATGTGATCGGTATAGTAAAATACATCTACAGTAGGAAAATCACTTTAATTCGCCAATGTTTTGACCTTGATCAAAGCGGTCAACCTTATCCTCGGGTGGTAAACGTCCCCAAAGTTTTACATGGGTGGTTATATCTCATCTATGTGACACTTTACTGTGTTGAAGAATCGACCAAACTAGGTCACGAAGAGGTGAGTAAGATAGTTTTCGTGTGATAAGTGAAGATGAATTATGGTTGACCGTTTTGATCGAGCCCCAAACATTATTGAATCCAGTTGAATTTTATACCATAGTCATGTTTCACTATAATGATCACATCAGACGGTCAATTTTTATTTTGTGAATTTTAGTCATCGGAATCATAATGTGCTTACTAATGTGATATAACTTGTTTAGTAAGTTATATGATAGTGTACAACTTTGTGAACCAACTATATAGAGGAAGCAAAATTTTTAAAAATCTCGTGAAATAGGATGTGATCGGTATAGTAAAATACAACTACGGTAGAAAAATCACTTTAATTCGCCAATGTTTGGGCCCTGATCGAAGCGGTCAATATCAAGAACCATTTTGATTTCCAAAATGTCTACTTTTTTGTGATTTTGCTTATCTAAATGTTGGACATTTCTCATGAAAATAGTAGTTGTGTCTTATGTTCAATGTAAACTTTGCAACTTTCCCCTTCAATTTTTGATTCAATCTCAAGAACAATTTTGATTTCCAGAAAGTCTACTATTTTGTGATTTTGCTCATCTAAATGGTAGACATTTTTCATGAAAATAGTAATTGTGTCTTATGTTAAATGTAGACTTGCAAATTTTACTTTTAGTTTGTTCAATCTTAAGAACCATTTTTATTTCCAGAAAGTCTACATTTATGTGATTTTTCTCATCTAAATGGTAGACATTTCTCATGAAAATAGTACTTGTGTTTTATGTTAAATGTAAACTTTGCAACTTTCATCTTCAATTATTGATTCAATCTCAAGAACAATTTCAATTTCCAGAAAGTCTACGTTTCTTTGATTTCTCTTATGTTAATGGTAGACATTTCTTATGAAAACAGTAAATATGTCTTCTGTTAAATGTAGACTTTGCATCTTTTACGTTGGGTTGATTCAATCTCAAAAACAATTTTGATTTCCAAAAAGTCTACGTTTCTTTGATTTCTTTTATGTTAATGGTAGACATTTCTTATGAAAACAGTAAATGTGTCTTATGTTAAATGTAGACTTTGCATCTTTTCCCTTGGGTTGATTCAATCTCAAGAACAATTTTGATTTTAGAAAGTCTACTTTTCTTTGATTTCTCTTATGTTAATGGTAGACATTTCTTATGAAAATAGTAGATGTGTCTTATGTTAATGTAGACTTTGCATCTTTTACCTTGGGTTGCTTCGATCTCAATCACAATTTTATTTCTAAAAAATTTACTTTTCTTTGATTTCGCTTATGTTAATGGTATAGATTTCTAATGAAAATAGTAGATATGTATTATGTTAAATGTAGAGTTGCAAATTTTACCTTGAGTTTATTCAATTTGAAGAACAATTTTGATTTCTAGAAAGTCTACTTTTCTAATAAAAATAGTAGATGTGTTTTATGTTAAATGTGTTTTTCGACTTGCAACATTTTCTGTGATATTTTTCATAATAGTAGTAGATGTTTCTTATGATAGTTGTAGACAATCTCAAAAATCATTTTAATTTCTAGAAAGTTTACTTTTGTGTGATTTTGCTCATCTGATTGGTAGATATTTCTAATGAAACTGTAGATATAGAAAGACTTAACGGAGAGTTAACGGTGTTAGTTTGCTTTAACTTGCTATAACAAGTCAAAACTGGTTGGGTATCCATACTTTAAGGCACACAAGTGGCACCCATGAGTCTAAGCCCAAAACCAAGTTATAATAGGCCTGACCCGAATTTATATGTGAAAAGACCAAAATGCCTAGTTTTTACATGTCATTCTCTTCCTTGTTCTGGTTCTCTCTCTCTCTCTCTCCAATGGCGTCGCACGCCTTCACCGTCGGAATCGTCACTCAACCGACGGCTCAGATCCCAGATCCTAAAACCAAACCGCTGCGCCTTTCCCTCTCTCAGATCCCAAAACCGCCGCAACCGGCGGCTCCTTCATCGGCGGAATCATCACTCAGCCTCTCCCTTGGCATTGTCGCGCTTCTAGGTCTTGGAGCATCGATGCTCACGAAGACTTTAACCTTCGCCGCCGCCTTCTCTGCCTTCGGTGATCTGATTCCGTGGATCATCTCTCTCGCTTTCTTCTAATTCGTATCCTTGTTCGATAGCTCCTCATTGGTGCCGGCTCGAACTGGCATGATCCATTGGTAGAGGAAGGGTCGCATCGAAGAGAGGAAAAGATTTCGATCGGCGCCGTCGACTGGGTCTGCCAGAGTTGCCAGAAAAGTCGGGGCGGGTCAAGTCTGGGTTAAGGGTAGAAGAGGGCAGAGCAGAGTTGGGGTTGGGGAGTAGTAGCGGAGTTGGTGGGAACACTGTTGGTGGTGGTAATGGTGGTTTAGGATTAGGATTGTGGTTGTGTTAGAATTTATTTTTTTTTACAATAGCAGCGCGTTAGCATAGACAGTAGCAACGCACTATCATTGAATCGGCAGTAGCAGCGCTAGCATCAGAGAATTACCGGGAAAAAAAATTGTAATAGCACCCGTAGTAGAACATTTTTATGGGTAGTAGCACATTCCTACTTGGCAGTAGCAGATTTATTGACAGTAGCACATATTATCAACAGTAGCATATTTTTCGTTGACAGTAGCAGTAGAATATGTAGTGAAGGTAATTTGATAAAATTGTAGTGACATATGGCATGTGGATATTAATTTGTCCTAATTTATTAATTTTTGTTCTTAAATGTGTAAGATAATATGTAAATGATGTATTTGTAAACTGAAATTTGGTTAGTAACTAAAATGTAGTTTACTATTTTTAAATTCTAATTTTTCTTTTTTTTCTTTTAATTTGATTTGTTATGAAATTTGGTAATGTCACATCACTCATTAGAAGTTCAATTATTTATATGTTAACATCATATTTACAGTTGATCTAGATCCTTAAATGTTTTAACGTCTAACGGCCAGGAAATAATGTCAAAATTTATGTCAAATTTTATTTCTCTTGAAGACGAACCATATTTTTATAATCAAGAGAAGAACTTCATTAAAGCGATCATATTTTTATAATCATGAGAAGAACTTCATTAAAGCGATTTAAAGCGACAAGTTGCTTACAATGAACTTCTAATAGAGTTGATACTGAGACTGTTTGAGGCACACAAAAACTTCAAACTACAAGTTCATACTGAAACTGTTGGAGGCACAAAAAGCGTCGACTCTAATAAACGGTAACGGTGAAAGCTTAGGAGGCTTAGTGACCTATTTTATCAGGAAAATCTATTATTTTTACTATCTCGTATGAGTTTACTGAAAAACCACCAATTCATCCCGAAAAAATCTAATAAGAGGACGACTTAGAGGTTCATTGATAAAGACAACCAATTCATCATAACGTTGAGGTAGTCCTTCAAGGATGCGAGAGTTTAAACTCACGATAGTTGATAGGTGACCCTGCCTCTTCAAGTCCATCAACGATTTCTCCAGCTTCTCAGCTTCTCTGAGACATCATTCCATATTCTGATATTTGCAATAATTAATCCAAGTTTTGGACGCAAGCCTTGAGTCTTAGTACATGAGATTTTGCAGACCTAGCCAAAAGGTTTTCCAAGTGTAGCCACAGAGCTTGTCCACTTGTGCATTCTCTTGTATGTCGGAGTAGGCTTGGAGATAATCTTGTGTTAATCCAAATCAGAAACATTTGATATCTCTTGATCCAACTGGTATAGTTTAGCGACTGCTTTCTTTCGTCGATCTCTTCAGTTGTACTACTAATCAGGAATTGTGGTGGACATTGCTCTCTTCCTTCGACGAGATTCAGCATATCATAGGCCTCCAAAACTGGGATGAACAAGGATTTCCAAGTATATAGTTTTTTGAGGTAAGTTGGATTGGCGTAAGTTGAGGTGCCGGAGGTTGCATAATGGTTGAAGATGATGAGTTGACCGTGACAAGAGGCGATGGTGACATATCTAGTTGATGATGGGATGAATCTTCAGCTATGTTAAATGCAGGGCTTTGTGGTATCCTGGCAAGTTGAAGAAAAAAGAAGAAGGATATGTTAATCATAAGGATCAAGAGATCTCAAGATTCAAATTGTATTAATAAACAAAAGGGAAATGATTCTAGGCCTTATTAAGGCTTAAGATTTTAGGCCTTAAATCTACGTGGCATACCAAATCATTTAGACAAATCACATATTAAAAATCTTATGCCATGTAATACTTAAGTATAAAGATCATCTTATTATTTGGTCCATTTCAAACAATGACTAATAAATTTTAGTTTTTCATTGAAAAATAAAATTATTTTAGCTTTCCTTCTTCTAAATATCTAATTAAATATAAAAAATATAACATCAAAATAACATTATATTATATATTTATATTCATTTATTATAAAAAAAAATACATGTATATTATATAAATAATCTGTATGTAAATCATTTAGAGAAATTATTTGTATATAAATTATTTTTTAAACGAATTATAGAAAATTTTGATGAATTATATCCGAATTATCTTATATTAGTGTTTTCTTTTTGATGAATTATAATTATTTTTTGGACGAATTAGGGTTAGGGTTATAGTTTATTTGACAAAACTAATTATTATTTAAAAAATAGTTAATCTTCATATTGATATAAGAAACATTCCTTATATTATATATAATTAGTGGTTGCTATTAATATGTAATATTTGTTTCCATTACCTAATAAAGTACATTAATATCATTGATTCACCCCTTAAAATGTAAAAGGAAATAGAAATTGTAAAATTGGTAATGCAATGTTTTGATTTGACAAGATATATTATGTGGAATTGAAAATAAATATTTTTATTTACTTACATGGCATGACACATAAAATTAAGGTCACAAATTTTAGACCTTATTAAGGCCCTCTAGCACTACCCTAAACAAAAATAGACAGAATGGTAGTGCATAACCCATGTTGAGTGTAATACTAAATTACCTAAGTTATACATGTCAGAGGTTGAACAAAACCTTGTATGCATTATTCTTAGTGTTTTACTACATTCACCGATGATATTGTAAATTACATCTCTCATCTTCATAGAGGTTAATTACATCTAGATGTGTACGTCTTGCCTCAAGGAAAGACGAGACCAGTAGACAGCAGTATGATTACTTTGTGCGATATATTACTCCGGTGAATCGAATGCTCATTTCCAAGGATATGGCAGTGTGGCAGAGTTCATCATGTGGCATGGTGGTTGCCCGGAGTGCGAGCTGTTTATCTTTTTCGGTTCATTATTACTATCCGGTGTTTAAATAGATGAGATGAATTTACATGCGGTGTCTTAATTTAGGAGGCTAATCAACTAATTACCATGAGCGTTAATGCCAAAGCAATGAAGTCTATGTTGCACTGACACTTCACACTACTAGAGTGTCGAACACGCTCGACATGGCGAAACGGAACCGACACGTCATAACATGTGTCCAACATGTCATGTGACGTATCGGAAAATGTTAACTTTTCTGACACGGCCCGACATGTTGATCGATACACCATGTCAGCATCCGACATGCTAAGTCCGCAATTATTGTTTTTTTTTTTTAAAGGAAAAAAAGAACCCAAAACTTAAACTACTGCCCAGTTTTTTTTCTTTTTTATGAAACCTACTAGTTTAAATATGTGGTAAACTATGCACTCACTTGCATTTGATTTTATGGTTATACGATGGATTGAATTTTATTATAACATTGTTTTTGGTAATAGAATAACTTATATCATATTTTAGTATCTTTTTTACTTATTAGAAATACATAAATATATTATTCTATTTACCGTTTCTATGTCCAAACTGTGTCGGATCTTCACTTTTTAGGTTTTGTCGTGTCACACTGTGTCTGTATCTGTGTCGGTGTAACATAGGGTGAAGCATACCATGATTTTAAATGCAGTGGCAATGATACACACAACCATGGAGCTCTTTCTGTGTGTATGGGCAAAATTGAAAACCAGAAGCTAAGAACACAAATGAAAATGAACCCCTCGAAGAATCACCAGAAGCACTATGGACCTCTTTCTTTTATGAGATCAGCAGCTCAAAAAAAGAAGATGATGATGTAAAGGACCTCGATTGATAAATTCCTATTGTCATAGTGTGGTTAAATTTCCAGTTCATCTCCCCTATTCGGATGCAAACTTTATCCAAAGTTGATGAAGTTTCAAGCTTCAGCTATTCAAAAGGAAAAAGAATAAAACTCATATGGAGCTAAAAACAGAACTTGAAAAGAAGAAATTTGAGCAGTAGTAGAAGGTTATTTGGTCACACTCATGCATATTCATACAGCTGCAAATTTGAAAAGGCTTATGCCTTGATCATAAGTACAACGTCACCTATTTGTGGGAAAACATAATTACCACTAGGGTGAACATAAGAACTTGTTTGTATCGTTTCTATTTCACTACTAAATCACATCTCTCATTGAGATAACAACACACGTCTAAGTATGTACTTAGACGTGTATCGCTTATGCTAAGATATGACCCAAAATACAAATACCAGATTCGATTAACATTACTTCATCGTCCTCCGATGAATGCAAGGGGAAAAAGAAAAAGAAAAAAATACTCTTAATTAAAACTTCTTTTTTGGTCATGGATGTCCACTGCTCTTGACGCCAGAGATCGATGCCGGAGTTGGTGATCAAGTTATGCGTGGCCATTATGAGTAGCGCGGCTGGCTGTCTTTTTGGGGTCGTCGTCTATGGTTACCTCTGACAAGTTCACCTCCCTGCCTTTCCTTTCTGCTATCTGCCGCTGAGTTGACTTGTAGTATGTAGCATACAGAATCAGCTGAGCTAAACTAAAAACTGTGCCCAAGCCATTAGGAATCTGTGACCAAACAACAACAGTATGTGAGCTTGAGATCATCACTAGCATAATCGATTGGAGTTTTAGTAGGATGTTGAAATCATTACCGTGATGAAGGGGTCAAAACGGATGAGAGCGTATGTAGTCCAGGCAACACCATTGGCAAAGGAAGCAAACGAGAGAAAAAATGGCATGTACTCCACACTTTTTGTTGTGATCACTAATTTCTGTCCCCAAAGAGTAGCATAGTGAGAAACTAAAACACATAGATGAATGTAAACGAATAAATATAATCGTATCATTTTGTTACGTTGTCTGATAATGATAATCTGACATGTTATGTTGTCCGACTATATATATATATATATGCATATATATTTTGATAAGTATGTATTTGATCGGAAGTCGAGTAACACATTATGCGGTGAGATAGATGATAATTTGCTTGTAAGATTTTAATTAGGGCTGATTGATTAATTACCATGACAGTCAATGGTGAAGCATACATCATGATGTTGAAGGCAATGGATACGAGGCCCACAATCAAGGACCTCTTGGTATGAGTGTGAGCCAAAGTGAGAACCAGAAGGGTAAGAACACCAATGAAAATGATCTCCAAGGCCACAACCAGAACCACCATGAGCCTCTTTTTTTTGTCGGAATAAATGAGGAAGAGGATGATGTAGACGACTTCGATGATCGTACCCAACCCGTTTATGGTCCAGACCAGAGTGCTATTCGGGTGCACGATAGGTAACCCGTATAAGGTCCACGCCATGCAGTTGATCAGGGTTGCAAGGTAGGGGATTGGAGAGTATTGCTCTACTGACCCTTTCTTCCATATTTGAACAAAAGTTGGACTGCACCATAATTAATCATTGTAATTTTTGACAAAAAAAAGTTCATGAATAGAGAAAAACAACTTCATTAGTGGAGATTATCAATCATGTTATAGTAAAAAAAAATTAGGTTGTAGTCACTAATCAAGGTAAACCTAACTATTAGCAGTAAAAGTTTTCTTTTGTCTATTTTTTTTTTGGCATATAACATGAGTAACATTCCCTTCCAACGCTACTTAATTAATTATAGGAAATAACAATACTTCTGTTTAAAAGCTCAATGACTTTACATATGCTAAATGCCTTTCTAGTGTAAGCAGAGAGGATATATATGCATATGCCCCCATACCTCTTTCATATATCAAGTTTTTCTTTTTAGTAATTAATACTCTATATATGAACATGAAATATTAACATAATTACCATATTCAAGTATAGTATCTATCATTCACATGTCTACATGATCATGTTGTCCGTATATTTGAACACACCATTTATTTTTGCATCTACCCCAAAACGAGAAAATTTTAAACAAAAAAAAAATTGTATCTTATTATTAATCATATTCAGTTAATTAACAAGTGCCAATCAAGGAAAGAGGAGGAAAAGCTTACACCGGCGACAAGAACAAAATAATGAGATGAGGTTCCCTGGAAAAAAGAGAAGAAGAAGAGAAAGTAAGCAAAACAGCCCACATGATAGATCTTTGATCATTTCCAGCTGATCAAGATAACGCATTTTTACATACACAAGATTAACGAAACCTCAAAGAGAACAAGTTTCCTATTCAAGAAATTTCATCCTTAATCCAGAAGTACTGTAATACAAACCAAATCAGTCTTAAAACCATATGCATACCTATGATACCGACCACAGTCCGAGCAGCATCTGCAGAAACCATGGTGCTGTGATGATCGACCGCTAAAGAAGAAGACGAAGATGGAAGAAGAAGCAACAGATCAAGAAGAGGCTGAAGAAAAATGAACAAGGGATACAAGAGACAGATTGGTTGGGTGTCAAAAGAGAGAGAGAGGAAGGAAAATAATGACGCTTGGCCGGGTAGGACTTGATGTACGTTCGGTGTGTTTTGTGTGTCTCTGTGATTTGAAACGTACTAGTTTGGACTCATTGCAAACCTTTCGTTGTTGTTGGTATTAGGTCATTTGCATGGAATGTATTGGACCTGGAACTTATATATATAGGGCTATAGCTCCAAAACTTAATGGAAAATATCGAATATCAATTCGAATATATGTTTGTGTATGTGTGTGTGTGTGTGTGAGAGAGAGAGAGAGAGAGAGAGAGAGAGAGAGAGAGAGAGGCACTAGGTACCTAGCTAGCTTGAAGAATCTCAGAACTTTCTTTCAGGTTCGACTAGGGACTCTCAGAAAGTGACTGCAAGTTTTGAGTTTTCAATGGCATGAATTTTACTCGTTTACTGATCAGGTTATTTATAAGAATAACCTGCTGGGGTATTACGGCAACTTTCCCCAACTCAGAATCCAAGGTTTGGTGTTGTGCTTATTGATTTCCATATCTAATCAGTGCCTTCTAACTGTGAAATCCATGTTTGATTATTAACTCGCTAATTAAGCAGTGAAAACCCATCAATGACGATAGTATTCATCCTTATAAGTACGTAGTTCGTTTGAATTTGTTCTATTTTATTTTTCGATTCAAATACTGATGGAATAAATGGTCCTGGATTTCTTTCGAAATCTACCAAGGAAGTAGCTCACAGATTGATTTAGAGAAAAGGGAACAAACTCAACAAAGTTTATAGAGGATCATCCACAGCATGCATCACTAAATTAAAACGGTTGGTGAGTTTGGTAAAGGAGTGACAGTGAGTGATTTTGAGTCGATCACATTTATAACATGAATTTTGGTCATGCATTTAGGAGAGGGCTTTATCTTTGCTCTTTTCGTGCATGGAATCTTCTTTTCTTCGGAAGAAAACTTTCTCATATTATAGAGTTGGTAATTAGCAATATCTAGCATCAAAATTTGGTTCACAAGTCAAAAGTTGTGTGCTTATACAGCGGTTATTTATTTTTACACCTCAAAATTAGTATGTTGGGAAGTGGGTAGCATGCATTATCTGCCTATATATAAGATAAAAATGGTGGTAATATATATGGATAATTGAATATATATGATACATGTGGACTAATCATGTAGCTAGTCCTTAAGCAAAAATCCTTTAGAATCACTATTGAGGATTGCTATATGATATATCTTATATGATAATTTAACAATATATTATTTTTCGTCGGCCGCCTTCACAAACGACCGTGTTTTGGCGATTTTGCACTTGAATTCTCTCTATTTAGCTAGTTGAGGCCTTCTTGAAGCTTCCTGTGGATTTCTCTCGAATCTTCGTTACAACTATTTCTAGTTTCTTCCAAATTTCATGATCAAGTTTTATTCAATTGTTGACAATCATTTTTTTAAATATAAAAGAATAAACATAAGTTTGCTTAAACATCTCTATCGATATTATCAATATATATATATATATATATATATATATATATATATAATGAAATTCCTAACTCTATGTCGACTAATATGCACAACTTTGTGCCTAAAGAAATCAAATACGCAAGTCTCAAATACTCCAAGGTTTACCTAGCTAGCTAGCTATTCTTTTGGACTTTGAAAGGTCTCACTGCAGACACAAAAACGAGAAAAATTAGGTCACATTGTCTCCGCACTTTAGATATATGGCAGTTATCTATCTTTTTCTGTCGAACTGTATGGAATATATGGGCATTGTAAAGGCTTACGATAACATGATCAAGATTAATTCGTCTACAGAAAAGAAATCAGAATAATATGGGTCTGATTTTATTTGCTTTAGAGGTTTGTTATTGGTCTGTGTAATTCTTTAATGCAGCTAATTCCTAAATGGCCTAATTCTATACTACCATTTGCATGATTTTTCTTCATTTATACGATTCTCTTAATTAATCAAATCATTCATAAGATGCTGGATGACGTGTCGAAAATATAGAAATTTAATAAACTCTCTCTTATCATGCTAATATTCCAGAGGAAATTAACGGCTCTCGATATATGAACTCGATTTTGATTCATATTCATCTATCCTGGCCGTTATATATATGAACGTGGTAGAAAAGGACTTGGTGGATTGGATTTGATCGATTTATAGTTTATAATATCCAGTTGGATTATTCATTCACTTTAATGACTTTTAGTCCTTAAATTTCTATTACTTCTTGGCGTCATGCATGAAATACTCGATCTTTTTCTTTCTCCCATGCTTCTTGTAACGTAGAAACAAAGTATTAACCCAACTATTCCAAACAAAAAACATTTTTACATAGGTAAAATGCTGTAACAAGTCAAAACTATAAGATTATGAATAATGCTAAGCGAACCATATTTTTTCATCATTAATCTTTGATTTTAGGCATTAGCCAACTCGATCATCATGTACTTAACCAATAATGCTATATTTTCCTCACTTTGAATGGAAAACGACCTAATACGTAGTTGTCTAGAGGTACGTATATCATTTTTGGATGCTATAATGCATCTGTTTTCACGAAAGAAACCATACTTCAAAGAAGGAATAGGATTTTTGTGAAAGGCAGGCAGCAGTGGATGTGACTCATTTTACAGTCCCCCAATAAGTCGACTCCCTATTTAGAGAAATAGAGATGACCAATACGGATACACTCACTATTGATCTTTTATAAAGTCCGATCCCAAAGGGAAAGAACAGTACGTGTGCTCTTTCCGGTCTTAAAGTTACATTTAGCCACATACACCCCAACACCAACCTGCTCGTAATGCAGAACCAATGGTTGCTCTACAACGTACACCGCTGAGATGGATGGAGTTGCAGACACCAAGTAGTGGTAGAAGATTTGAGTCCCTATCCATAAAACTGGGCCAGTGTTCGAATTCTATGGTGGCTAAGCTTAACATGTATTAGACTCGATCACTAGGGCAGGCCGGCCGGTGGTGATGATATGATAGAGAGTACATATTCTCCTTTTTTCTCGTGTGAAATGATGTCTGTGCGTGTGTGATGAATCACATTCCGATAGAGACTCACATGAACTAATTCTTTCCACCTTGTCTTGATGATTGAATTTGGACTTACATGAAGAAGGCAAGAGATGTGACACGACTAATTAAACTAAAAACAGAAGAACCCGAAAGATCAGTCTCACAAATGTAGGTTCAGTATTTCAGGTCATTACCTAGACGAGAGAGAGAGAGAGAGAGAGAGAGAGAGAGAGAGAGAGAGAGAGAGAGAGAGAGAGAGAGAGAGAGAGAGAGAGAGCCTTCTCGATCCTTTGCACTAGTCGACTCTAGCCATGCGAGAATGTCAAAGAACTACGCAACTTACTTTCCCTAATGTTCAACTAAATCACTATTTACTTCACACACTTTGTCATCTTATTACTCCCCCTTTCTCTTTTTCGTTGAATTGGGAAATGAGAATGATGCATATCCAATATCCAGAGAATAGGGTTGATTTTGCTTCAAATTTGTCATTATCTTCTTAGATACATCAAATCGATAACTAGCATCGACATTTTTCCTGAAGCAGATCTTTCGTTTATCTTTACAATATAGCAAGAGAGATATTATTGTCCATAGCACTAGCCTCTCGCCATGTTGTGTTAAAGAACTGGGCAACTTTTCCCAAACATCAACTAAATCCATCACTACGTACTTCCTTCACGCTCTCTTTGTTATCTTCAATTCTGATTAGTCTCTTTTTGTTTCTCTTTTTCATAATGTTCGACTACAACCACGTACTTCCTTCACATTTGATTCCTTGTCATCTTCTTATTACTCCTTATTTCTCTTTGCTTGAATTGGGAATGATATCCAGAGAAAAGGGTTTGGCTCTCGGATTTGTCATTTGCTCCTCTACGTACAAGGAGTTGAAAACCAACCTTGACATTTTTGAGAGGCTGAAGCAGGCCCTTCATACATAACTAAAATTAGATGTTAATAACCACTAATTGAAACACGTAAAGTAGTAGCGTAAGTATTACAATTTTTGAAGAAAAAGTGTGAAAATTTCAAGGGTTCAAGACACTTATCTCATTCGATTCATTTGTGATCGTTTTTGGAACGATCACAAGTCAATGACTGCCTTGTTAGAGTGAATGACTCAAAATCACTACCAAGAAGCTAAGGAATAATCATCAATTTTATTTCTATACTTCATATTGCTAATTAAAGTTCTACTAATTGATGAGAACCTGCATTATTTATTCCTCTTTAATTATTCTCTCTTTTATCTTTTTTTCATTAACTAAGAAAGATTCACACTTCGGGTTGTTTGCCATGAACACATTATATATATAGCCAATACCAGATAATGCAGGACCTGTTTACTTGACCCAGACAACTAATATTGCAGGAGTATTTCATTTCTTGTCAGCCGTAAAGAGCTGAGAATATGATTCAGCTAGCACAGATATTAGTAGCTAGAGCCCAGATTCTTAAGGATATCTGAGATAAGCCTCAGTTGGCATTTCCCTCGGAGAAAGGTAAATCACAGGAATAACAATGATGTGGTTTCAGTTAAGGTAGTCCAAGAGCTGAATAGCAAAATAGAATGAATTGAAGTTATATGCCTAAAGGGTAAAGCAACAGTCATATATATGCTCATCATTGGAGCATTTTGTGTGTGGAATACCAAAAGAATTCACAGTAATGTTCTTGCACAGCAGCTCTATTTCTCAATTGACAGTCATCAATTTATTCCTCTGTCTTTTTCGGTACCGGTTATTCTTCATACAACATTTATGAGATATTTTGATGAGTTCAAGTTCGAATAATCTTCTTAATTATGCAAGTTTAAACCATTTTGTGCAGGAGTGTATCATTGAATCGTGTCGAAATTAACAGCCTAACAGCTTCGCTTGAGTGTAGAAATGGACAATACAAATGCAGGAGAAAACATACACATGAATATTATTCACTCAAATGCATATTTTTCTTTTTAGTGTGAACAGCTTCAAGCCCAAATGCAGACATTCAATACAATATTACCAAAGAACAAAAGAAATGATGGATTCAAAACCGAAGAAATAGAAACTCACCAAGTAAAAAACTTCAACCCTATACATGATCTTCTATGTTACAGAATGTGCACGGGTACTGTCGCAGAACAGAAGTGAAGATCCCCTCCTTTTCATTTCCTTCTGTTTTGTCCTTCAAAGTCTGAAACCCAGGCTAGCCCACCTCCTTGTCCCCTCTTTCTTCGTAGTCTTCTTCGAGTTTGGATCAATGAGGTTTTCCAGTGACTTCGCTTTTTTGTCTCGCTTCCTGCCTGCTTCTTTCAGGAGCTCAGATAGTCTTCTCTTCTCATCTTCAAAATCAGGATTTGCAATTCCAAGCTTTTCTTCTCGCAATTTAAGCACATACTCCAAAATTTCAATTGCATCTTCAACTCTGAAATAGATGAATAATAATTTGTTAGAAATTTGAATATTCAGGGGAATACGATCAATCTTCCAGTCAACTTGCTTATACAAGCAAAAGATGTAGAAAGTTACATTGCAGATTTATGCAAATAATGCAAAGCTACAATACAGGCAGGCATCAACTGAGTTGGTGATATGGTAACTTCTTGGTCTGGACTATGAATGTGTCCTGGTTAGACATGTAGGGCATTTTGCAACCATTTAGAAGTTCTGGGGACATCCCAGGTGCAAGCACAAGCCTGATCATGCTATTACCACACCACTTAAAAGTTTTTGTATAGTGAGAGTTGACTACTCCTAAAGCAATAGTACACTACCAGTTTTTAAAAAGTTTATATAACTTTTCCATGGACAGTTCAAACACATGAAAAAATAGCAAGCAGTTAAACCCAAAATACAAGCAAAATACCAAGTATATTACCTCCCCATAGCATCATAGGTTGCTGCAAGATTGCTATACACTCCAAGAGTATCTTGATGACAAGGACCACACTCTTTTTCTAATATACTCCTCGCTTCTTCAAACAACTCACCCGCCTCATCTATCTTGAACAATTGAACGCAAGCCAATCCCATCTGGTTCAACACAACCCCAAAGAAGGGAGACTTCTTCTCTCCACTAGCTCTAAGTTTTGCAATAGCACTTCCAAAAGAGCTCCTTGCTTCTTCATATCTCCCAAGCATACAATACATCACTCCCATCCTTGCTTCTATTCCAGCAATTGTGCTCTGCTGTCCAGGTTTATCCTCTAACAAACTCATCGCCTTTTGTAATAACTTAAGTGCCTCCTCTGGCTCGTCTATGGACTCATAAATAGCTGAAATTTCAGTCAATCCACTTGAAATCTCTTCTGCTGTTGTTCCAGGCACAGGTTTCACATATATCCTCAGGGCATTCTCACAATACGATTTGGACTCTCGGAGCTTTCCAGTCTTATGATATAGGTCAGCAAGGCGTACAAAGATGGAGGCAACTGAAGGGTGGTTATCTCCCCTTGATGACTTTAGAACAGTGAGTGCCTTCTGATAGGAGAAGACAGCCTCATCAAAGCGACAAAGAGACATGTAAATGTTGCCGATGCTGACATCAATAGTAGCAACCTCATTTTCTTGTGCATTTGCAATCATCGACATGCTAGCAAGGACAAGGTGTTCAAGTGCTGCTTCATAATCTCCCTTTGCCTCACATATAAGAGCCATCAGTCGGCGATCGGCTGCCTCCTCAATAGATGCTGGTTCACTATGAGCACGGTGGATTTCAAGAGTTTTCTTGCACAACTTGTCAGCTCTATCAAACTGCATTGCTTGGACATGAGCCTCTGCTAGATATCTGCATTTTCAAGATCAATTTACTTGAGTCACATTTTTAGTCATCTAGCAAAAACTAGTTCAGTTTCACTTTTAGAATTCAAACCCTCTAATAAACATCATCCAGAAATGAAAGCAGAACACTTGCACAACTGTAATAAAGTTGACGTCATTGTACTTCCTCAATGGTATCTGCTTTCATAAAGCCCATTAAAACTATACCTAGAATGATCACTATAGTCTCAAACTGTCAATCAATGTCAATGTACTCTGCCCAGCTATTAATGTATCCCAGGTTTACTTAAGCCTTTCAGGGCAAAGAAAGACATGAAACTTTTTGTCATCTTATCCTGTCCCCGCTAAATCCAACTCAAATTAGCATCAAATATTCCACATTGCACATTAAATGTAAACATTGACACTACGCGAATTAGGCAGCTTGGAAAATAAGTTTTAGCAAACTGCTAACGCCAATTAGGCAGCTTGAGTAAACATCCTAAGCAAGATTCAAGTTCCAACAATCAGTTCAACCTCAAAGGCATATACTTCAACCAAATCCTTGCATTTTCAGCCATATCTATACAGAAAGCATAAAGATTCATCAAGTTTCATGTTTTCCTAACTCGAGTGTTCTTCGATTAAAGGGCCAAAATCTTTCATTCTCCATAACTGAAATACAACTATAACCACATTCACATGACATTTAAAGCCAAATCATATTTCCATCTACAGCCAATTGTCCAAATATGAAAAACACAATGCAAGCTCATATAGTCATCGATTGGAAAACACGCGCCGCGCCAAAACAGAAATGAAATACAAAATTACAGAGAAACGGGAACCAGACCTGCAAGTCTCGCCGACTCTGGGATCAGTGTCACCCAAGGCCTCGATCTGGATCTTCAACCCTTCCTCATAGCAGTCGATGGACCGGTCCACTAGGCCCAGCATCGAGTACGTGTCCCCCAACTGCATATGCCCCGAGAACGCCGCCAGCGCGTGATCCGCACCTCTCCCGATTTCAGGGACCCGAATCGCCCGGTCCAGAACCGGAACCGCCTCCTCGAACCGGCCCAAGCTACAGTAGATAGCCGCCAGCACGTGCAGGCTCATCACCAGGTCCAGGCTAGGCTCGCCGTCGACGGCGCACCGCTCGAACGACTTGGCCGCGCGGACGGCGTAGTCCAGCGCCTTGTTCGGGCCCTCGCCGGAGGCGATGGTGTCCCGGGCGAGCTTGAGGAGAAACGGGCCGAGATCCGGGTTGTCGAGCGAGGCGTCGGCCAGGATCGGCTCCGGTTGAGGCGATTTGGACTTGAGCCGGTTCGGCGAGGGCCGGGATCGGGAGGCGGAGGGGGACGGCGTCTTTCTGGCGAGCGGCGACGGCGGTTTGGAAGGCCCCGCCGGGGAGGATCTTTGCGGCTGGGGAGGGGCGGACTCCGGGACGGATATTTGGAGCGGCGCCGAGTCCGGCGGGGTTTTGACGGAGACTAATCCCGGCATATCTTAAGAGCTTTGTGAGAAAGTGAGAAAACGAAGATACGGATTTTGATTAGAGAGAGAGAAAGAGAGGGAAGTAGGTATAAGTAATAAGTATTAGAGTGTTAATTAGGTGATTAAGAGGAGGTTACTGGGTTAATGAAGCTAGAATGGAAGAGAGAGAAGGTTTGGAATTTGCAGATGCAGATCAGATGTCTCTTCTCGACTGTGCTGGCATGGTGTGACGGAGGAAGGTAGTTGGTTTACAGTTTTTTTTTTTTTTTTTTGCACTGAGCGGGGTGAGGACAGAATGGGTAATTGCGCTTTGGCGTCTAGGGACAAAATGGGAAATTTGATTTTGACTTTGACAAACCGCTGGTAGAGATGCTATTGGATGCGAGCCGCTTCAATGATTGAACTGTTGATATGACACCCTGTTTTCCAATATTTCCTTCTTCCTTTATTCTGTAACTACAAACCACACTTATAAAATTTCTTTTTTACTTTGCATGTTCTTTTCCCTTCTCAATTTCTTCACTTTCCTTTTTGGTTAAACTTCTTTTTTTTTTCCATTGTTTTGCCAACAATTATGTTTTTCTATTACCATTTTGTTGTAGTTCTTTTTAAATGCTTTTTTTTAACAGAGAACGGGCTAGATGCCCAAACCTCTATTGAGTTTTATTTAAAAAGAAAAATAAAAGAAAACAAAAGTAAGGAGGGGACATTAAGCCTAACTCCTTAATTAATAAAAAAAGTTATCAAAAAAAAAAAAAGCTTGAACAGACAGATAAACAAAAACCAATATGCAACAAAAAACACCCTACCGAAAACGAAAGTTAGGGAGTCCCATATAGTCTCTATGGCAATGAGATAGAATGAAATGCGGAGGCAAATCCCACCATATTAAACCATTTGAAGAAAAGCCGCAGTTAGCAAGAGCATCTGCTGCTTGATTACCTTCACGAAAAATATGAGAAGAACGAAAATGCATCTGTGATATCCGATGTATTCAATTCCCCCACTCAACCTTTAGCTGCCAAGGCACTAAATGCGGTGAGCAAAGAAAAGTAATAACTAAGGAAGAATCAACCTCCAACCATACATGTTTCCAGTCTCGCACCCATGCTAGCTCAATAGCTTTTATGACTGCCATAACCTCTGCTGCCACCAAACTCGCCATATTAAAATTGGAGCAAAAAGCACCAAGTACTCCACCTCTAAAATCCCGAAATATGCCTCCATAACCCGCTTGGCCTGAAGAGTTACGCCAAGCACCATCAATGTTGACTTTAACCCAACCAAATAATGGAGGATGCCGATTGACTTCCACAATGCACGGAGCTTTACTAGGCTTGCAAGGGACACCAACCTTCTTTAAAATGGAAAGATCAAAAACCCCATTATTCATGCAGCCAGAACTGATTTTATTAGAAGCAACCACTTGCCCAAAAATCAGATTACAAGCCTTACTGACATTAGGTTGAACTCCATCAAACCTAGCTTTGTTCCTGAACTTCCAAATACACCACAACGTAACAACAAAAGCAGTGAGCCATAACTCACGCAATTGAGGGCTACGACTATGAACCAAGCCTGCATGCAACATGTCTAAAAGAGAACCATGATGAGTACCCAACTGAAAAATTGTTGCTAAGCATTGCCAAACTAACGATGCAAAAGAGCAGGAGAGGAATATGTGCTCAAGAGACTCCCCATGACGATGACAAAGAGAACACCGAGATGCCATGGAAATTCCTCGTTTTTGAAGAAACTCTTCGGAAAGAACTCGACCTTTTAAAATTTTCCAAGCCAACAGAGACATGCGAGGAGGAATAAAATACTTCCAAAACAAATTTCCCCAACTAACAACAGCAAATTTAGGACATAAAAAATCATAAGCATCACGAGCAGAAAGCACACCTGAAGCAGATGGAGTCCATATGAACTGGTCGTCCTCATGATCAGATAATGAAATAGAAACATTTTGCTTCACAAAGTCACAAATGCCAGGAAAATGCAATTGTAATATTGTGGGAAAATTCCATGCACCATTAGAGATATAATCTGCCACCAATATATTAAGTTGGTTAGCCTCCCTATCATGTAAGCCAAACAACTCATACAAGGGCCTGCCAATGAAGTTATCTTTTCAATAGGTGTGGTAACTTTTTATGGTCTGGTTCAATTGATGCTCGTGGTGTGCCTCTCGTTGCTTGGAAGCAATGTTGTTCACCATTGGATGAAGGTGGTGTCGGTCTAAAGCAGCTAAGGGTTTTAAATTCCTCTTTGCTTATGAAGAAAGCATGGGATGTATTTACGTCAGTCTCAATAGGTGCTTCACTCCAGGCCAGATTGAAGAAGTAGCATAAGATCGCCTCAATTTTCCATTTCGCCAAAAACGAGTACGAAGTAAAGTGCATCCATTTGAGACTGACGTAAATACATCCCATGCTTTCTTCATAAGCAAAGAGGAATTTAAAACCCTTAGCTGCTTTAGACCGACACCACCTTCATCCAATGGTGAACAACATTGCTTCCAAGCAACGAGAGGCACACCACGAGCATCAATTGAACCAGACCATAAAAAGTTACGACACCATACCTCCAAACGTCGCAACAGAGATATTGGCCATTGATAAACCTGAAAGGAGTGAATTAGCATACTATAAATTGTAGACTTAATTAATTGCAACCTGCCAGCCAAGAGCATGGAGCCTTTCCAACTAGAAAACCGAACACGAATCTTGTCTGTAATAGGCTGAAAATAAGACGAGAGTGGCTTCCCCCGAAAGATAGGCACACCAAATAAGTAAATGGAGCTGAACCCAACTTCATTCCCAAAGAAGAGACAATAGAATGTTGCCTCCTTTGGATGTGCTTACTAATAAAAACACTAGATTTAGCTCGATTGATAATCTGTCCCGAATTCAGACCATACTCTTCAAAAATTGCATAATAGCATTCAAACTACGTTGATCACCCCGACAAAAGACAATTATATCATCCTCAAAAAGAACATGCGAAGGAACACGAACACCCCGTGGAGAAGAGATAATATGAACCTGACCTGTGATCACAAGATTATCAATACCTCTGCTTAAAACCTCTTCTGCCAGACAGAATAGCAAAGGAGAAAGAGGATCCCCCTGGCGCACACCTCTACCACAAGAGAAATAACCTTCTGAGCTACCATTCACTAGGAGTGAGAGCTTTGCAGAGTGAAGGAGAGCTTTGATCCAACCAAGAAAAACCTGATGAAACCCAAAAGCTTGCGGGACAGATAACAAGAAATCCCAAGATAAAGTATCAAATGCTTTCGTAATATCCACCTTAATTGTCACATTACCACCATAACACTTATTATCCAGCAAATTGAAACACTCTGAGGTGGACATAATACAATCTGAAATTTGACGACCAGGCACAAAAGCGTGTTGTTGTGGAGAGATGATTCGAGAAGCAATGGGAGCTAGACGAATGGAAATAATTTTCGGAATAATCTTGAACACAAAATTAGCAAGTGCAATTGGCCGAAATTGCATAATGGTATCAGCATGATCAACCTTTGGGATTAAAGTAATAAGACTAGAGTTAAAAGATTTCTCATACAGTTTCATACACTTCCATTAATGTTTCTTTACATGTTTTCTCAGATATTCCTACACTTCCGTTTGTATTTCTTTAAAAGTTTCTTTAAAAGAAATTTCATTTGATGAGTCTCCCATTTGGTTTGAAACCTCATAAAAAAATTGTATCGAGAAATTCTAGAATTTTTTTGTCCTTCTAATTAGCCTAGACACGTATCGGTTCCTGGATTCGTCACTGTCTACCTCTTGCTTTTGCTAGAGCTTCCAGAGATTTTAGTACATAAAGCCCTAGCTAGAAGAATGTAATATGAAATAGAGATCTTCAGTAGAAATATTATGACTTTACTGCCATGAAATGCCATTATTTTCTTAGCACTAATATCATGCAACTGCAGTTAAACACTAATCACAATATTACATATATAACACAAACATATATAGTTTGCTTATCTGTTTTTCTAGGTTTTATTCAAGATAAGCATATACAGTAGTAGTATGCTATAACAACCACAGGTTTTCCACACCTCCAATAATTAAGCTTCCATTAAAATTATATTTCCAAATACATTGATGGTATTCACAGTTCCACACACTTCAATAATATAATTATCTCACTTATAAGAAACACATGACATCTCTCCCTAGCTCTCTGTAGATTTTTCACAAGAGCTCATCTGCTGCAAATGAGATTAATTAAGCTAGTTCAAGGACTACCACTTCTATTGCCACCACCTCCTCCTTTATGCGGTTCATGCCCAGGATTGGCTCCTGGTTCCTGGTAATCCAACATTGCATCAAGTTCCATAAGCAGCTTTCTCCCTTTAATCATCTGTGTAATCGAAAAGATCTCATCGTAATCGAACAAGAATTAAGCTAAGATACTTAACAAAATCACTGCTTATTTAAGAACTACTACATCACCTGTAGATTATATAGCTTACCTTATGATCACTGGTGTAAGTAAGTTCCATGCCTTCCTTGTAGTTATTATCAGCTACAGAATAAAAAAAACAGATTAGTTCATCATGCTAGCTCAACCTAGCTCAGCTGTAGAAAACTTGGAACTGAATGAGGTATTTGCATGGATAATCATCTTATAATTACCTGATGTTACTGAAATATCAAAGAGAAGGAGAAGCAGGATGATGAATATCTTGACTTGAGGAACCATTTTAGGTTTTCTGTTGTGTGTTTGGAGGAGAAGTGGTAATCCAAAGTCTTCTTTTATGGTGAGTGGAAAGGAATGGAGCCAAAAGAGAGAGTCATGATGATGCTTAGCACTATTGCTTTGTGATATGATTGTGATACTACACAACACCCATTATGATTCATCCCCACCTCAGAGTCAACTGCATGCACCAAAATTTCAGTAACCATGGAAAAGAAAAACTTGGTTTCTCCTCCTTTCATGTGTCAGAAGGACACTGCATCTTCATAGATTGCGGGTTTTGTTCACCTTTTGGAATTCACCTCCCTTTTGATTTTTTTAGATTACTTACTGATTAAGCTCCTAACTTTAAGATGTGTCACTTCAGATGTTAGGCATCATTCCATTTATAGTTTATCTCATGGCAATAAACTATTCCATCCATGAAGCTGCAGGGTAGAGAAGTTCTGGAAAAACAGAAGATCAGTGTGTGAACGAAATCATTCTGGAAGCACAATGTGGGCTTCAAAAGGCTGGAATTTGATTGTTGTTGATCTGTAGAATTGTAAGTTAGTTCTTCTACCGCGATAACAGCGAAACAATCTTACATCTTACCTAAAGATAATTCATCCAGAGGTTACACATTAGTTAGGTACTTGCATGGAATTTGTATAACTATACTGCTGTTATAAACTATCTCAGATTTTTGGTTGCATATCCATAAATTTGATCCTCTTGAGTTAGCACATAGATTTATATAGTGTGGATGAGTCAGTAGATAAGAACCATAATATAGTACTTGAGTTTGCACCTGTTGCTATTAAATATATCACTTCCAGATACATAGAAGGATTTCATGTTGATAATACTGGCTCTTTCGCAGCAATTGTTTAAGTAGCAACATGATGAAGATTCTCCAAGCTCCATGTTGGCTTTGCCACAACTCGAGGTTGTCGGCAAACATCATAACAAAGACCTACTTACTATAACACAAAAGCTTTCAGGAAACAACTAGGAATTAGAAGTACCTTTGGCTTTTCCTCTCCATAATATATAGAATTCTTTCATGCATCCAATGAGAACCTATTGTTCAGGCCTGATTGGATGGAAAAAAGAATTTCATTTTCATTATAGGTAAATGCAAACTTTAGTGATAGAAACTGGGCACCAAAGAGGAATTGTTGTTTGTTTCTTGAAAAATCGAATCATTTTCATTTCGAGAATCAAACCAAACCGACCTTACTATATCAAACAAAGTTCATGAACCAATAGTTTCATAATATGTGAAGCAACCAAACCGACCTTATCTGCGAAATGGGTGCGTCTCCATCAAACATGCTCTGTCATATGACAAACACCCTGTTTATGTTTTTGTCAAATGTGTGTCAAATAATGGTGTTTTTGGCATGGGATTCCCCAAAGGAAATTATGTTGTGCTTGTAGAAGAACTCTGAGATGCATCATCATCAATTCATCATGCATATACATAAATGGTGGTCATTATCAGAGAATTCTTATGAACATAAAATTTCTCAAGAGTTGACTTCTGGGCTTTGACAGCTCCATTGCACAAGACTTTTGAGTCCCATCATCTAATTCTTAGCCCACAATATACAACTAATCTTTTTTTCTTTTCTTTTTATCACTCACATCCTGTAAATGATGAAACTTACTGAGTGGTTTGGAAGGGCTTATCATAGAACAAAGTGGTACTACCTCAGCTAACTCATAGTTATCAGAAACTTATAGTAAAACATTCTTCCAAGTAGGTTAATTAGCATCTAGATTAGCAATGATTTTGCTGGTATATTTCTTATTGTTTAATTAGTGGCAGGCATGATTAATATGCAAAGAAATTGTCAACTCTTAAGAGGATAGAAGTTTGTGTGTGTGTTATATAGGTCAGTCATCTTGTAAAGAAAATCATAAGTGATAAACTGATAATACATTAATACATATATTACTGAAGCCATCCTGCTCACTTCAACAGTTTAACCCTTACTCATGTTTCTCCCCAGAAAAGTGTCTTGTCACTACCAAAAACTCATTCTTCTCTGTTTGATGATAACTTTGTTAGATAGCTAGACATATGATATGTGCTGTTTGTCCATCCAATATAGGAACTTGCACATTTCTACTTAAACATCTCACCTTAATTTTATTTATGATATAATGATCTAATAATAACCTTCCTCATACTCCTCTTGGTGTGACATCACTCACATCAGCTAGTAGGGAAATGAAGGAAGGAAAGGCAGTCACTTGTTAGCACCACCACCTGGCCTCCCCTTTTCATGCCTAGGATTTGGTATTGGCTTATCATAGTCCAAAAAGCATCAATTTCTGTCAGATCTCTCATCTTCATTTCCACAATCACCTTCAACAGAAACACAACACGCTGTAAGCAGCAGAATATCCAAAGCAGACAGTAAGTGTCTTAGACTCAGTAAATTTGATTAACTTTTGCGTATAATGGGTGTACACAGCAGATGTCTCACATTCATCACCATCATGAGAGAAGTGCCCTATACACATGTTTTAAGTATCAATGATCCCTCTAACTTCAGGCTTGTATACTTTTTAGTTCTCCCCTATAAAACGTCGAGTAGTACATACACATATAGATATGTAACTTTCCAGCATGCATTTCTTTAGATAGACATTATGCATTTCACTAGATAGACATTATTTCATGCTGTAACTGAACTGATCATTAGTTTCCCCTATTCATGAATTACCTCTGTTGATGGCTTCGTAGGGTTTACAACATTCCTGAAGCCTTTGGCATCTCTTCCTGCTGCAAATCATGAAGAATAGAAATATATATAACTTCAACTTTGATTGCATTAACTGATTGTAGCACATAAGGGGAAAATACTCACCTGCACAAATGCCTATAAAGAGTAAGAGAATGACAGCAGTGGTTTTAAAACTAGAATCCATGATACAGAAGGCACATTGAGATTAAAAGGAGTAGAGGGGCTTGTGCTCCTATATATAGGCCTGTAAGGGAATGGCAACCATGACTGCTTTTCATGGTGCAACTTAAAAGCTTTGAACAGTGGTGAAAATATTTCATACCCCATTACAAAGTCAACTACACACTAACTTCTGTCATTATAGTCTAAAACAATTTATGGATAGAAACAAAAGTGAGGTTTGGTATGCCTTAAGATCCATATGATCTCCTATTGTGGATTGTAGGATATGTCACGTATCTCCCTTGTCGCTTCATATTCAGTAATTCAGTTGCCGACTAATGAAATCATTTTCGAAGCATTTGCAAGGGTCAGATTAAGTCAGTGCACCTCTGGACTCTGGTGTAAGTAGCACCTATAATACAGAAACCACATAACACCAGCATTATTGAATCAATAGCTTACAGTTGGTGTAAATTGATTTAGTTATTCTGTGATTGGATACAAATAATGACAGATGGTGTAAGTTAATTTTGTTCATGCAAATACTGATTCAACAGTTCTACCTTTGTCCTAGAGTGTTGGATGATCTCATAGCATGCAGTACTGCTCTTCTTGCATGCTTCACTGTTCATCTAGCTTTGCCTTAGTGGTGTCATAGCTCGTATTGGATGGTAATGGGACGAGCTCATTTTAATCAAGGTCCTCAAGTGTCCCAAAGTAGAATGGCCTGGAGAGTAAAAGCAATGAAAGGTCAGGTCTGCAACCAACCATACATCATCAAATAATGATATTTGAATAATGCTGGTGGTCATATCAAAGAATCCCTTTTGAAGTTTACCACACAAGTCTCATCTCTTCCCTTATAAACACTAAATCGCCATCCTGATAAACACTAAATCGCCTTGCTGTGCTGCTGAGATATCACATATATATCAGTAATCTTTCGAGTCTTTTCTCTGTCTGTACCTACCTTATTCAATTGATTGATGATGAATATAGTTGAAGGGTAAAGTTTCATAGCTGTACTTGATGGATTCTTCTGAGCTAAATATAGGCTTACAATTTTGAGGTCCATTTTCTGCGTAATCGTTCATCCATCATGAACTTATGACCAATGACAGTGGCTTAGTCAATGCATATGTATGCATGTTTAAAATGCATGAGTTTATTGGATCAAGTGATTCAAGTCCATATTTGGTTTTTCAGGTACAGCCTTTAGACTGTTGGCTAATTATAAGCTGTTCAAATTATACAAAAATGATGGGAACCCTTTTTCTTTTGTAGAGTAGAAAATATACAGCAACAAAAAATAGAGAAGATCCCCTCATAGTGATCAAAACCCTCTCGAATGTTGCTTGGATCACTCATATCTAAAAGCTTGAAAGAATTGGTGTAAGATGTCTTTAAAGGGTCCAAATTGTGACTTGTGTAAAAATCCCCAGAAAATAATGAACAGAACTTCATGAGCCTTAATGGGGATCAAATAAACTAGCAAACTAGCAACTAGCGTCTTAGTATCAAAGCCAATATCATTTTATTCACGAGCGACAACAGTCATGATAAGACAAGCATTGAAAAGCTAGAGTTGATAAGCTAGCATGTTATCCGAGCCTTGAACAGCTACAGTTGATAAGCCAACCATTCTAAAAATACGAGGAAGGCAGTGGTTTACAGATTTACAATGCATTGTAATAGCTCTCTCCACAAGAACAATGCTTATGCGAATCATCTACACGAAAAATGAGGAGTTACTACACATCTCACAATTGTCTGATCACTGGTAAATCATCTTCTGTACGTATTGACATCACATGGGCATATGGGAGGAGTGAGCATACAACATTTGCTATGTTGCTATGAACATTGCCAGTGGTGAGTGAACATTCCTAACAATATGCAGAAGCCATACCAAATTTCGCAACATCTGATACGGAGGTGGAAAACCGACGTGAATCTGCCATTGCATCAACATCTAGCTTGGCTCGAAAAATATTGACATCTGACATTTGCCTCACAAAACGAGTAAAACGAACCCAATTATGCAACTCAAACATGTTCTTATCCATCCTCACAAAGTTGAACGAGAAGGAGGGCTTTTCCAGACCATACGAGTAATACTTTGACATCTTCACCACCTGTTGAAACGATTTATCATCCAAACTGGATGCAGAAGGTTCACCCTCTACGGGTATGTCACACACCCTAGCAGCTGAGAGCAGCTGTCTAAGAAAACCTTCTGGGCTACTCACTGGATTCATCTGCTTCTCATCCAGATCTTGCAAGTCAAAACATGGGCAGCACAGACTAAACCCATACCTAGCAAACATGCGAGCAATTGGTAAGTATCCGTCTCTTGTTGATGTGTTGTAATACCCAGCGGTCAACTCTGATGGATGAGACTGAGTGAGATAATGCCAGTGCAACCCGGCTACTTTTGCTGATGTATTAGCTTTTGTGCCCCAAAAAATGGCCTCACCTTCCCTGCATAGCCTTTCTCCATGCAAAAGCAGCATTCCTGAATACCATTCAAGAAAAAATGTACCATAAGATGTATTCCACGACCCACCATCACTTCTGAAAAACTTTGTTTCTTCGGGGTTCTGCATCAAATTGGAAGCACCAATAGGGCCCCCATTTCCCCATTCAGGCATTCCTATCTCCCTAGCACGTGCATTAAGAGATGCGAGCATATACTGGCAAGAGAATTGAAAACAAAATGAAATTAACACATGGACTTATGAGTGTAGAAGATAATGCAAAGCAGCTAAAAGTTAGTGAATGAATTTTCTCCTTCCTGCTTACCTTATCATAGCACTGAAACTCCCCTATCTCACGAGTCCGCCAAGCTGATGTTAGCTTCCGAGTAGGACAAGAAGGATATCTTAATTCACCAGCAGGACCCATTCCGATTTGAATTCCCTGCAAGAAGAGAAAACTAATTTCTATATTAAGTATATTAATACCGTGACTACAACTTTGATGTGATGAACTATTACTGCACATCAACTTACTATTATGATGCCACCAATGAAATGTTTAAAAGTGTCTCTGAAGTTCCTCATAAAATCTGCATACACTTGTAGTGGTGAACGCCCTCGCAAGACAGGAAGGCTATCACACCCGAGGGAAATGTATTCCGTATTTCTTCTTCCAAATCTATCGCAATATGCTAAATCTGGATCTTTATCAATCTCATCAAGTACCCACAGAGGAAGGGGAACACTTGAATGCACAAAAACGACAAGTACTCAGTAGATTGGAAAAACAAGCTTTACAGTCAAAACAATTCAATGTTAAACTGGCTCACAAGAAACCCTCAACCATTCACAGCACAATATTAAAATCAAGCAAATTAACAGTACAACTCAAGCTTAATAATGTCCCCAACTAACAACGGAAGCTGATGAAAGAAATGGCGAGCAATATACTTTGTTGTCCAAGAGACCATCAAGCAAATGTACAACATGTAAGAACGCAACGATATTCAGTTTGAACAATATACCTGGAGAAATGAGCTAAAAAAAAAAACTAAAGCCTTCAAGATTCAAGCAATAACTCAAAGTTTTATGCATATAAGGCTATTTGTGCGCAATTAATACCCTAGATATCACAAGAAATCTAAAAATGCAGAACAAACAATCATTCAGAGCATCATAGACCTACCTACACTTAACTAGTAAGTCTCGATCTTCAAGTCAAAATAAGCAAAAACTAATGTGCATACATTTCATATCCAAAGCAAAACTAGGGAAGTAACCAGAAAGCAATCAAGACTAATCAAAATCCATCAGAACTTTTCCACTAACCAATTAGGGTCCGGAGGGCCAGAGCCGCACTGGTGAAACGCCAGGACGGCCCGAACCTTCAAACCGCACCGTTTCGCGAGCTCCACGATCGCCAAGTAACCTGCCAATTGTAAAGCCTCGGCTGATCCCTCTCCACGATCCCCCACCACACCTCCATCACCACTCCTTCAACTCCGGCGGCGACGAGCGCCTTGAACGACTGGTTCATCGTCTTGCGGCGGCGCACCTGGCCGCCGAGCGGGTCCACGGAGTCGATGGGCATGGTGACGAAGACCGGCGATCCACGGCCGCGGCGCTGAGGGGAGAAGCCGTGGAAGAGCTCGCCCTGGAGGTCGCCGTTGTCGGGGGAGACGGAGTTGAGGCGGGCGGAGAGGGTGAGGCGGCGGAGAGGCTTGGTGGTGGTGGGAGGGGAGAAGAGGCGCGTGAAGGAGGGAGGCGAGTAGGTGCGAGTGGGGCGAAAGGAGGCGGAGAAGGAGGGAGGAGCGGCGATCGCCATCGGAGGGAGTGGTGACTGTGTGGTTTTGGAAACGAGAAGAGTGAGGGAGTAACGGAATGCGGTTACGGTGTGATAACGCGGGAGGACAAATTGGATAGTCCTACCGACCTGCCCATCTGTCTTTTTCTTTTTCTTTTTTCTTGAGATTGATTAATCTCTACAGTCGACATGCTTTTCTAATTGAAGACCTAATTGAAGACCTTTAAATTAAAAGCTCCTTTACTCTAATAATATATTATTGTACTATGTTATCCGACCTAATAATAAAGTAAAATGGGTGTATATGATCAAGTCATGAAATATACACATGATGACAAAGAATATTGAAATTTGGATTAATACAACATTAGAGTTGGTATTAAGTTTTACGAATCGTGGATTAATTAATTGTTAATCATTACGAGAACTTCCAACCATCAGCATCAGGTCTTACTTCTTAAGTAAGAAAATTGAACAGTAGTATTAATTATTTGTTCATGGAAACTGATTTCTGGGACAAAAAGATTAATGGCTTCGCCCGGGTTCGAACCGGAGACCTTCAGTGTGTTAGACTGACGTGATAACCAACTACACCACGAAACCATTGGTTGGCAGAACCCTGCAGATCTTGTATTTCAATTAGATGAAAATTAAACACATGAAAAAGGCCAAAAACGTTTGTACCGTTCCTGATGTGCGACTCTTGTTAATTTCACTTTCTTTAGTCGATTGAAATGTCAGATATGTCATTTGTCATACAAATCCCATGTTGATGTCAATCATGTCATATCATGTGTTGCTTTACTTCATGTAATCAGCGTAGCTACATCACGTAGAGTAACTACGAAAATACTGAATACACATCCAATACAGCCGTGTCTCCCGTATATTTCATTTTCATTTGTTCATACACACAAGGGCAGCATAGAAACAAGGGCATGAGAAATGGATTATCCAGAAAGTTGCAAGAAAATATGAACTTTCATAGATTCACATACTTGTATCATTGTATGAAGAAACACAAAGCTATACAAGAGACCAACCACAATAAGGCAACACAAGATAAATAAATGCATGAGATTGATCATTTGACTTAGAAAAGAGAAAATTCCTGTGAGTACAACAATGATGAAATAATACTAATGCATGAATGCCCATATATTATGAGGACTTCACCAAATTCCAACATAACTACGAGCATGTATACAACATGACTACAAAAGGTAAGAAACCGACTCTATGACAAATTGTAATGTAAGAAATGCAGTACTTCAGACCCAAATTCTGGTGAGAAGGAAAAATAAGGCCAAAGATTTGGGGAGAAAAACGCACGACTTTACAGCTCCGGCTCAAGGGCTCCAACTCCTGAACCAAACCTTTACCACCATCATAACTTCATAGGAATGAAACAGCTATGTCAACCCACATGGGTAGGGTGCAATCGGGTATATATATTCTTCTATTTCATTCCTCCAACACCACTTTCTTTTCTTCTAAAAGATCACCTTTTTCTGCCAAGATAGCAGAGACACAGAGGCCATCACCACCAACTTCCTCCAATGCAATGCCAAGAAATAAAATAAAGAAATGAAAAAAAAGAGAAAAGACCCGACTCCGCGCTGGTGATTTTGATGTACTGACTGCCTGTTGACGCAAATGTACCAGCCCAAAAATGGTGATGACCTGACTCATGATATGCAATGCCAGACCCCAACTCACGACACCCAAATGCATGCAAGAATGATAATGTACTAGATAGCAGTGGCCTCAAAAAGATATTGCCCGACGGATGGCCAACTGTGCCCATTCCCCAGCTTCCCTGACCAGATTATCCTCTGACTGGAGACATTCATTAAGAAAGCCTCTGCTTGATACACATTGCTGAATCAAAGGAGCTGCATTACCACCCAATGTATCAGCTAGATCTCCAAGTACCCCAATGGCAGTCTTCATGACCACATCATCCCTACAATACCAAATTCAAAGATCAGAAATTAGACAGGATTATTAAAAGTAAAAAGGGCAACATAAATTGAAGGTACAGGATGTGGAAGAGCTTACATGTCCTTGGCCATGTATAAACTATCCAAGAACTGGAGAATATGAGGTGCGTGAGGCATCAACAATTGGCTCTTGGCAGAGCCCTTAAATCCTTGTAAGATACCAGAGTATGCCTCCAAAATTCCATTCCTCAAAGTATTTGTGTACTCTATTATATCATCATCAGCACCTGATGTCTGGACTGATAGTTCTGCCGCACTCTGAAGCATGGGCATGGCATACATCAAATACTTGTCGAAATTCTCCCCGATGGCTAAGGCTAGGTCACCAAAGCATGAAAATATTGGAGGCTTCACAGACCGGTGCAACTGGTTGCTCGATAAATTCTTGAGGAGCTGGGTCATTATCCCATCACAATAAGGCAATATTTTATCTTCCAAAGCCCTAGATATATCCCCCACCACACCAACTGTTATAGCGCAGACCTGATAGTCCTCAAAGTTTTGGAGGCCCATCTCTAAATATTTGTAGAATTCAGACATGTATTTTGCAAAATCAGACCCTGTTGAATAGGCAAGAGCTCCGATGGCAAGCATAGCCTCCTCATGTGCTGTGGCACTTTTACAAGAAAATACTCTCAAGAAGAGTTGCATCATCTGGTCAGCATACTGCATGAACACATATTTAGTTGGTTCAGATGACCCTAGCTTCTGTATGATGACCTGCAAGCAACCACAAAGAAGACCTTGTAGTTCATTCTGCTTGTCTCTTTCATCAGATGAAAGCCTCTGTGCCTCAAGAGTCTGGTGGAGTTCATTCATAATAATAGGAACTAACTGCATCACCATTGGAGCAGTCTCATCGGTGCAGCACCTCACAACTTCATTCAAACTCTCGTAGGCTGCGGTCCGAAGGCGGGATTCTCCAGCGTCTTCTCGATGAGTCACATCAAGAAGAGCTTGGATGATATCCTGGAAAAAGGGAGTCAGCTGGGTGGATGAAGACCCTGAATCCTCGAAACCCTGCGCCAAGAAATATAAAGCTCCACAGGCTTTCTCAGCAACATTTGGCACATCTTTCATGCTCTGAAGAAGAACTGTGATAATCTGTTGACAATTCGCTTGGGTGATTATGGGTGTGTCATAAGCTGACCCATGTAGAAACTCAAATATCCTTCCAAGAGTCCAACCAGTAGTGTCCTTCACATGGTTGTTTGGGTCTTTCATCAGGGCATTTAGCATAAAATTCAAAGCATGATTAACAAGAGTCATTAGCTTCTCAGGGGATGGGCCTTCCAAAACTGAACCAAAAGCATAGGTGGCTGCCTCCCTCTGCCTCCAATCTGGTTTTGAAATATTCTCCTCAATAAAAGGCATTACAAGCGGCACAACATCATCACCAACTGTTCGTGCTACCAAGCCCAAGCAAGTGCCACCAGCCATGGCAATATTCCAGGCCCCTTCATCCTGATCTTGATCCTCTTCCTGCTTTAGAAGTGTCTCCAATAACAAGGGGATGAGAGCAGGAAGTGCTTGCTTAATAAAATAGAAGCAAGGAATAACAGAATCCCCAGTAAAATCACCCCCATATTCTTCTAGAATGTCAATCTCCTCATCACAAATAGAACTCCAAAACTCAATGGCTTGAAGTGCAACAGGTTCTTCATCTTCCTTCACAGCCTTTGCAGTTATGGTGAAAATATCTTGGATGTATGGAGACAATTTCTCATAGTATGTCGAAGATATAGACACCAAACATTCAAATGCTGCTTGTCGAATCTTTACCTCAGGGGAAAGAGTAGCCTCGCACACAACTCTCATTATGTAATCACGTTCCGTATCATTGGAGAAATTCGCCTGAGCAAAACTCAAAGCATTATAAAGAGCTCGCGTGGCAGCAAGCCTAACATCATTATTACTCTCAGAAGAGTTCATGCCCTGAACAACAGCTGTAAGTATTTTGTTGACATGATCTTGCTCTACCACTTCTGGGGAGACCTCCTCGCATATATATCCAAGAGTTTCAAGAGTTGCCTGTCTAGTGTGAGCCGGAAGCTGATTATTGTTTGATAGCAAAGCTTCAATCAGTTCAGGCCACTGTTTGAGTGGCAACTCGATGCCTGCAAGCTTTGCAATGACTTGAGATGCAGTTGATCGAGCATCATGTGCAGGAGATGATAATGTCTTCAACAGGCACGCTCTAATTTGGGCCTTTGCATTTGGGTCCAGAGCAATCCATCTTTGTGCAAGTTCAAACTTTCTATGCTGTTCTTTGGCATCCAATGCATTCTTTAGAATTAAACCTGCTAACTTTCGACTCTCAACAGGCTTATCATCATTAGCTAATTCCGCAGCAAGGGAGAACAGGAAACTCGGAAGATTTTGCTCTTGGAATTGTCTTATGTTTTCTTCAGCATGCTTACGCACATTTCCATCCACTGATTGGGCATTTAAAAGAAACTGAGTAATTTCCATCGCCATTGGGAACTGTAAGCAAAAATAAAACGCAACATGTAAGTGTCAATCGAAAGGCATTTAACTCTAACGAAACAAGCGATCAAATCATACACGTATCGATCCCACACAACAAGCGCTCGAGAGGAAGCTTATTTCTCCAAATTCATACAAGGCGAGAAATACTAAATTTACAACAAGGTAATAGATAATCAATTCTCTTATGCAATCACTCTTCAGCCTACTTACAAGACTCCAATTAACCTCCGACTCACAACTCTTACTGGGCCATAACAAACAAAATTACACATGATTAGGGAAAAAATAGGACCCCTAAACCACTCAGCACGAAAACTAATACATCAGCATATCGATTCTTCTTCACATAAACACTGTGACGAGTCCCAACTCATACGTCAGAAAATTGATTCTTCGACACATAAAGACTGAGACAAGTCCCAACTTAGCGGAAGCGAAACTAGCAATAACAATCTACTGTGCTTAGCAATCAACATAGCAAAAAATCAAATCGCAAACCGAGTACGGATTAGCAATCCAGTACTCGAAACCAATTCGAAGACCGAAACCGATTGATTCCGACTGGAATTGATCACAGATGACACAGTTACCAGATCAAAATCAACAACTCACTGATTCTTAAGATCGAGACTGAACAAGAATAAGCAGAAAACCAACACAGAATCTAGATCAAACATTCAGATCAGAAAAGTGGCAGCGAAATCGTATATAAAAGGACAAAGAGGAATTTCGAACTCACCCCGAGTTGATGAGTGGACTCGGTGGGACAGCGAGTCGGTGATCAATCCGAGTCAATAAGAAACAGAAGAAGTAGAAGAAGCAGAGCGCGGCCACCAAACCCTAGCAGAGAGAGTGAGAGAGAGATAATAAAAGCGAAAATACCTGGGATTTACACAAAAACAGATACAGCGAAATGTGATTATAATATACTTTCTTTAGGTTTCCCACGCGCGATTATCTCGGCGTGTGGGAGAGAGTGGAGTCGATTGTAACTATGGGTTTACCGAGGCCCGGTTTGATAAGGCGACGGTTTAATGGGTACGCGCTTCACGGACGTGTGGGCTTGGGTCTTTATGTATTATTATCACCGTTATGATCACTGTTAAATTTATTTTTTATGAGCTACTCAGCCGCTAATTAACCTTTTTCTCTTTGTCATTTTTCGTTCTCATTTTCTTCTGTTTACGTATATGAACCGGTGATGAGGTTATGGTCCAACCGACCATACTAGTTTTTATTTTCCAAATTTTTATTTAATTTAATTTACATAATGAATAAGAAACAGTAAAATTTAAAATTATTTGAGCAAAAAATAGGTTTATTTAATTTAATTTACACAATGAATAAGAAACAGTAAAATTTAAAATTATTTGAGCAGGGGTGTAGATGAACTTTTAATGTGAAAAGATAAGATGTTAAAACATGATTGAAAAATAAGTTTTTTAAATCATAAATTAAAAAGTCATTAATTTGTAATCCTCATTATGAAGTATAGAGGTCCTCGTTAAAATGAGATCCGTAGATGAACCATTAGGAGCATAAAAATTCATTCTCATCAAGCTCAAAACCCGGTTTTAGAACCCTCAAGATCCTTCAAATACATGTCTAATATCTTGTACGTATAAAAGAGTTCAGTAATAAGAGTGTTTTAAGAAGCTTATGGTGATAGATGGAGTTGTACTATGTTTGTTTTCAAAACTCAAAATTGCAAATGGTTTCGTTTATCATTTTTGATTACAACGTGAAGTTGAAAAAAAAATATTATGCATTTGACCGAGTTGTAACCAAACAATTTTTGACCAAGTTCGTGCATGCCAAAACACATTTATGTTCCATATCATGACATTATACGATTTCTAATATATACAAAATAAAGTAAAAAGATGTTTTAATTGTCGTAACTCAGTTAGTAAGGAATCACGACAAAATTTTCTTTCGTGTTTTACGGTAATATCATTTATAGGTTACCATCCTCATTTTTCTCAATAACCTAATACGCATATTGGTGGTCACAAACAACACGAGTTATGATGTAACAATATATGCATCATGTTCGTATCATTATGTCCCTCAAAATCATATTTCCAGGATACGTAAGACATCACACCCTCGATTTGAATAGTTCCACAATTATAGTCTTGAAAATAATCAAAACAAACGATGAGTGAATGGGCAAATTGCTTGAACATAGGGGAACAAAGAAACTAATGAAGTTATAATTGCGTTGCATCTCTCTTTACCAGAAAACGATATGGCTAACGAAGCCCTACCTGAGCTGAGTCCAGTGGCACCCTCTATACGCAATGGGTACGTTTTTTCCATTATTGTTTATTATCATTCCACTTGAGTTTATGCAAATTTGTGGGTTGATTTCTTCATCTTTTAGACTGTCCATCAAATTATCATTGGAAATTTCAAATAAACTCAAAACTATTTTTTGACTATAGGGTGAAATCTAGAATGGACCCCCAATTATAGGCGCTCAACGAGCAGCGACTATAGCAGGAGGGGCGTTCCACAATCAGGCGTCTTCGATCAACGCACTTACACTAATTCCTTGCTTAGCTCCCATCTAATTTGCATTCATAAATTGGGAGGTGGGCCTCAGTTGTAACCGAAAACCCAAGAATTAAAGTTGGTTTTCATTGATCAAATTTGACGAGAGCGTTGTAATTGAATTTTTTTTCTAGAATCGATCATTTTCAACCTTGAATTAGGTCATGAGTATTGATTGTGATGAATTAAATTGATTATAATTGTTGCTTGATCTAATTAAGGGTCAGGGTGTTACATTATATCGTTAGTTTCAAAGATCACAATGAAGAATGTATGTGTAGCTAGGCAAGAATAATGTCATTATTTTGAATGTGCTTTTTGCTGACTTTTGTAATAGTGCTAGAGCTCAAGGCATTGCGTCCCCTACTGAAATAAGTTGGTGTGCAAACGAGCCTATCAAGATGATGTGGTTTTGCTCTAGTAACCAGATGATCTAGTATTATGAGGTGTAACGATTTTAACCCATTATATTGGTTATCACCATCACTCTTGAAGTCTATTTTGGTCTAGTCAAGTTTTGAAAGTCGAAGCTGAATACTCTTTTTGCCATATCAATATTACCTTTTCAATTTTTCATTATTCTCTCTCTCTTCTTTTTAAAGAAGAAAATAAGGTGATTGAAAATAAAAAATTTACTTGAAGAAACTTCTAGAGCAGATATTTCCAATTTGAGAAAAAAGATTAAATGCTCGTACGTTTTTTTCTCAATTTATCGTTTTATTTCTTTTATTGGTTGAACCTAAAGCACGGTGCGTTTAGCCCCATCGCCAGAGGTTGCTTGGAAGGCACATACACCTCTCCCGGTCACCCGCCACGTACACAGTCCTTGTCAATCAAACGGCCAAGATCATCCCAACATGAGGTCTAACCCCATTGGCCAGACCTATCCGTCCTCGCAACATGATTGGGCCACGTCACCAAAAATGACATGGTTCCACGAATTGGTTTTAACAGACACTTGACAGACCTCCCTCTATAAATCCCAAGGCTCACGCGCGGTTTCTACACTAACTCAGATTTCTGAGAGAAAAAAATCAGCCTTGCACAGCCTTCACTCTGCATTTGAATCTCAGCGAATCAAAGAGAGAAGAAGACTCTTGAGCTTTCAGAGCTGACGCCATGGCTGGCTCCTGGAGAGCGTGCAATTCTCTGATCGTCTTGGCGATCGTTACGCTCGGTGAGTCTTCGTCTTCCTTTTCAGTGTTAGATCTGTTTTTGTTTTAGATTCTGTGATTTTATGTGTTCTGGATTTGGTTGAGAGAATGCGGTAGATCTAGTAGAGGTGTAATGGTTTTTGAATCGGTTTTGGATCGTTTTCAGAGTCGATGTGATTTGCGATGCAATCTGAAATTTCTGTATGATCGTTCTTAATGAATGAGTGAATTTTTCGGTGTATATTTGTTCACTGGTTTTTGATGAGTTCATGCTCTTATGCGTTTGTAGAGTTTCAGCAGATCTAGTTACGTTAATATAGCTTTTAATTTGATGTATTAATTGCTTGAGATCTACTGTGCATGTGCGTATATAAAATTCAGCAATGACGTACATGATTAGCTAGTTAGAAGAGTTATAATTGGCAGTAGGATTAAACAATCGATAATTGGATTAATTTGGCATTTTCATTTCCAAACACTGGAACTGTTGATCTTGTTTGGCAATTGGCAATGTAGTGTTATTGTCTTAATACTATGAGAACATATGCGGTTGTGATCATTAAGTGTTGTTGATCGTTGTATATGTTGAGAGGAATTGAATTAAGAAGCATGAATGTGTTTTGTTTGTATTATTTGATTCGTATTTGTGCTGACATGCTGAGAGCTGCAACAGGCTGTCTTTTTGCAATTTCAATCGCAAAGGAGGAGACTGCCAAGTTGGGAACAGTCATTGGAATTGATCTTGGAACGACCTATTCGTGTGTTGGTGTGTACAAGAACGGTCATGTGGAAATTATCGCCAATGACCAGGGAAACCGTATCACCCCGTCCTGGGTGGCTTTCACTGACAGTGAAAGGCTGATCGGTGAGGCTGCAAAGAATCAGGCAGCTGTCAACCATGAAAGGACCGTCTTTGATGTCAAGAGACTTATCGGAAGAAAGTAATGTTCTTTTCTCTGTATGTTTAATGCTTTAGAGTGATTGTTTTGATGTCGTTGGAAGTGAATACTGACCTACGCTCTTTTGCAGGTTTGCTGACAAAGAGGTCCAGAGGGACATGAAGCTTTTTCCTTTCAAGATTGTTAACCAGGATGGAAAGCCTTACATTCAAGTAAAGATCAAGGATGGTGAAACCAAGGTTTTCAGTCCCGAGGAGATCAGTGCTATGATTTTGACCAAGATGAAGGAAACAGCAGAAGCATTCCTTGGAAAGAAAATCCAGAATGCTGTTGTTACTGTTCCTGGTGAGTAAAGCTTATGGTTTAGCTTTACACCCTCCTGTTTACATTGATTTATATCGATCATTACTGACATTGTTTTCGTTTTCAATACCAGCATACTTCAATGATGCTCAGAGACAGGCAACCAAGGATGCTGGTGTCATTGCTGGGCTTAATGTTGCTAGGATTATCAATGAACCAACCGCAGCAGCTATCGCCTATGGTTTGGACAAGAAGGGTGGTGAAAAGAACATCCTTGTCTTTGATCTTGGTGGTGGTACTTTTGATGTCAGTATCTTGACAATTGACAACGGTGTCTTTGAGGTTCTTGCCACAAATGGTGACACTCATTTGGGAGGTAGAAATCCTTTGCTTGATTTATCTTGCTTACCATTTCGGGTTAGTTAATATGTGTGGCTGATTGCTGATGCAATGCTTACTCTCTTTGCAGGTGAGGACTTTGACCAGAGGATCATGGAGTACTTCATCAAGTTGATCAAGAAGAAGCACGGAAAGGACATCAGCAAGGACAACAGAGCCCTTGGTAAACTGAGGAGGGAAGCTGAGCGTGCTAAGAGAGCCCTCAGTAGCCAGCACCAAGTCCGTGTTGAAATCGAGTCACTTTTTGATGGAACCGACTTTTCTGAACCCCTGACCAGAGCTAGATTTGAGGAATTGAACAACGACTTGTTCAGAAAGACCATGGGACCAGTGAAGAAGGCCATGGATGATGCTGGTTTGGAGAAGCGCCAGATTGATGAAATTGTTCTTGTTGGTGGAAGCACCAGGATTCCAAAGGTCCAACAGCTCCTTAAGGATTACTTTGATGGTAAGGAACCAAACAAGGGTGTGAACCCTGATGAGGCAGTTGCTTATGGTGCTGCTGTACAAGGAAGCATTTTGAGTGGAGAGGGTGGTGAGGAGACCAAAGGTACAGACTCATTCTTTGTCACTGCGTAGTATTATAACCTTATTACTATGAATTACATGAATGATAACTATAGCTTTTAACATATATTTCTATTTATTGCAGATATTCTTCTCTTGGATGTTGCACCTCTTACCCTTGGTATTGAGACTGTTGGTGGAGTGATGACCAAGTTGATCCCCAGAAACACTGTGATCCCAACCAAGAAGTCCCAAGTCTTCACCACTTACCAGGATCAGCAGACTACCGTCTCCATTCAGGTATTGCTCTTTTACTAATCCATCATCACCAGATGCTTAGTATAGTGTCGGATTCATAATGTAATTATAGTGGACTTAATCCTAATTTGATGATCTCAGGTCTTTGAGGGTGAAAGGAGTCTGACAAAGGATTGTAGAAACCTCGGAAAGTTCGATCTTACTGGAATTCCTCCAGCTCCAAGGTTTGTTTCTGCTGTCCAAATCTTCTCAAATAATTGCCATCTTACTGGTTACAGAGATTTAACATTATTTTATTCATCAATTGAACAGGGGTACTCCTCAAATTGAAGTCACATTCGAAGTGGATGCCAATGGTATCCTGAATGTCAAGGCAGAAGACAAGGGCACTGGTAAATCCGAGAAGATCACCATCACCAACGACAAGGGACGTCTAAGCCAGGAGGAGATTGAACGCATGGTTAAGGAGGCCGAGGAGTTCGCTGAGGAAGACAAGAAGGTCAAGGAGAAAATTGATGCCCGTAACAGCCTTGAAACCTACACTTACAACATGAAGAACCAAATTAACGACAAGGACAAGCTTGCTGACAAGCTTGAGTCTGATGAGAAGGAGAAGATTGAAACCGCAGTGAAGGAAGCCCTTGAATGGCTCGACGACAACCAGACCGCTGAGAAGGAAGACTACGAGGAGAAGCTCAAGGAGGTCGAAGCCGTCTGCAACCCCATCATCACAGCCGTCTACCAGAGGTCAGGTGGCGCCCCAGGCGGTGAATCAGCATCTGAGGATGATGATTCTCACGATGAGCTCTAAACAGTTTTTACTTCCATTGGCCCACTCGTTAGAGAGTGGATGCGAGAAGAGAGATAAGAGGGTTATAATAGGTTAGGTGGGTAAGAGGAGGAGAGAGCCTCACTGTAATTTTTCTGATTGTAGAAAAGTTGGAGGAGACTGAATTTCTTCTCCTTTGGCTTTGGTTTTGTTGAAGTGGTGGATGATGATACATTATAAGGTCTTTTTGTTAGCACTTGTAATTTGTTTGCTTTGATAAAAGGTACACTTTTCCATAGCCGGTCTGTTTCTCTCTCCGAGTTCTTCTTCTTTCTCCCTGCTTAGGCAGACATACATATATTTTGGGGACTCAACAGCATTGGCATTTAGTCTTTCAGATAAAATAAAATAAAGGCCATACTGTTCGTAATGGAACTCAGAAATCCAGTTATGAAATCTGAATGACTTCCATGCCTTGTTATTCTGATCATCGACGACAGACTGGTTCTGTTGATGTTCATAACTTATGGCAAGCCTGTGAATTGGTCCAAAACACTTAATTTCAGTTTCCAAGTTGTACAAATCCTGTGTTTCCTCCAAGTACTTTTCGAGTGATTATTGGAGGTACTGCAAGTACTCGTGCTGGAGTTGATGATTCTATAAAAATCCTTGGACAATTATATGTATTACCCTTTAAGAAAATGAAACAAATATACAGCGTCGTTTATACAATGACAATACAATGACAGGTTGTCAAGCATGAAAGTTCATACTAATCTTCGAAATGTGTGAGATAGAAACAGAAACAGATTGTGTGTGTTAAGATCTTTGGTTTTAGATTAATAAGAATCTAGTGTCCAACATTTGGATTGCCTGAGCCTGCTGCAACGACTCCCATTCCTCCACCATATGAAGCATCTCCCAAGTCACTTGATTCTCCCAAATGAACTCTGTCACCGTCTAACTCTTTTACAAGTTCATCAATCTTTCGGAACTGGTAAGGCCATCTTACATTGTACAGAAATTGGCGAAGATCAAACCTATTATCCTCTGGCGAATAACTCTGTAACAAATCAAATATGTATGAACTTTGAGTAAGATGGAGAAAAATAGGATCACTGTACAAAGCATCACAAGGTCATCATGCTCATACCTCAGCATGATAGGACGGTGTTAGTGTTGTCATTTTGTGTCGATTAATGGAGTAGTACTTGAAGAAGTGCTTTACTTTCTCAGCGACCTCTTGTGGAGTCAATTTTGCACCCCATCTATAGCAGAGGTTCTGTAACAAGGAAATTAGAACCAGACTTAATGACTGTTCTTGGAGAACTGCAACAGATACCCACCAGTTTATAAAAGTAAGATCAGACCATTAGACAAACCTTAAACATAGACATGGGACCACAGCGAAAAATCTTTCGTAGCCTTCCATAGACCGAGAGTTCCTCATATGTCATTCCCATGTCCACTTCATCCAACTGTTCACACGATAAAGCAATATTAGATCACTAATAGGCAGGACAACATACATTATATTTTATAATTTATCTTCTATTATCTTTAGAATGTTTTGATCACAAAATATGCAGCTAAAAACATATTGCCGACTCGTGTAAGCTAATAGGTATCTACCTGACTATAGTTGGAACGTATAGGCTCCAGTTCAGCAGTGGGTGGTGCCGCTTCAATATCTGCCAAGGATGAGTAACCAAGATGGGTGGCAGCCCATCGCAGAAATGACCGAAGATCCTGCTTACTAATGCTTCCAATTGGATTTATATCTGCTGAGCTGCAGTCATACTGCACAAGAGAAAAATGAGTGCATCCATTATCATACAACACAGAGCTGACAAAAGAAAACAACCAGAAGACATGCATTTGTAAAAAACGAACAGTACCTTGGTGAGGTAACCTCTCAATCCTTCATCCACATTGGAGCTACCCAGAACAAGATAAAACCCAGGTTTGTTATGTACCCAAGGTAGAAGTGATGCAAACATAAAAGCCAGAACCATTCGGATTCGAGCTTGAATGTTTTGCAGACCTAAGTTCTCAGCATTAGATCCTCCATCTATCTGTCAAGCAAAAACCAGAACAACAAAGCATTATTGCTTATGGTCAAATCCTGATAGTGTGACACAAGGTGGACAAGAGGGGGAGGAGGGAAAATTTGGGGGTAGATAACTTTTACCTTATATTGTGGTCGTTTTCCTGTTACTGTTTGAAACAGCGTCAGAAGTGCAGAAATAACACCATCTATACTGATATTAAGATGCCATGCACCGATTTCATCTGCTAGAACCTTTGCCCGTGATTTTGTCGCTTCGGAACTGCAGTAAAACTCAGTTACGTACTCAATTATTTATTTATTTTATATCATATTATGAGAATTAATCTGCAGGATGCTGGGGCAAGGGAGAATCTGCAGTCCTTTAGCTAAACGTTACTTAGTTGTTAATAATTGGTTTCAGTTGTCATTACTCCTAAAGAGCATTCCATGAATTATATTGGTATTAAATTCGTTGTGTTTCCAGATCTATTTCCTAAATTGTTATTTGTACTAATTCTGATGCCTTTCTGAAGTCAGTGGAATATTCAAGACCATTGCTTTTAAGTACGCATTGAGATGATGTTAGCTAATTAGAAGACAGAGAAGCACTTGTGTAACAACCCTACACCACTAGTTACTATAAGATATAATCCATCCAAGATATTAAAGTTTTCTTCAGTATAATGTTACTAACCAGTGAGACTAACTGATTCATAATCAGCACTTAAAATTTCCTTATTGTCCTCTATGAGTGCAGTCAGAACAATAGTGTGTAAGGAAAGCAAAATCCCACAATGCACAAGTGGAAATATTTTTGGGCACCTGTTTTCAGATCCCATAAAAACAGTGTAAAATATGCGTTTTGCGAATTCTCTGCTGTCAGTAGGATACTGCCCATCAGTGTACTGTCCAATTCGTATGGCATCAGCTTTGACTTGTTGATCCCCATTCGCAATGTCTGCGAGCAAGAGTACATCATTAATAATGACATTCAGACACTTCGCAGTAAGATAACACTATCAAGAGAGATGTTTCCTTTGCCTACAGATTCAGATCCAAAGGAGAGTCTGTGAGATACATCCTCGTCCACTTTCCCAATACCTCTATGTTCATTATCCTAAACATGAGACGCTTGTTTTAGACTTGATGCAAAAAACTTGCTCGGTTTAATTCGAAAAGTTATGGTTCTGATGTGGAAGTAAACTCTATCATGAGTGAGCATTTAAGGCTAATTATCAATATATTCTACGTCTCATAGATGGTTATAATCCCAGGCATCATTCAGCCAGCAAGTCAATGGCACAAAAATAAATGAAACAAATGGTACCCAAATATAGTTGTTTAGAAAAACTAACCTTTTACCACAAGCTGACACATACAGCCAACTATAGCAGCCACGGACGAACTATCTGCGCCACCAGAAAGAGGCAGCAGAAACCCAGAAGCTCCACTTCTTCTTAAATAGTCCCATAACCAGCAAGCAGGACCAAAGGCTATTTCCTCTTCAGGAGAGTGATACTTAATCTACAGAACATAGGTTATATTCAATTAATATATGTTAGATACTTGTGAGTTAACCATAGTTCGTACATGTTATCAAAACAGTGCAAGTTACCCAGATAAATAATAACTTCCAGGTGAAGTAAAACTTTTCCAGTAAAAAATCAAGTCAAGGAGTATTATGTGTCCATCGGACTATAATAGAAACAAAAGAAAGCACAAAGAACTATTTATAGAAAACCACCTAATGAACGAAGACTGAAAAATCAACTTTTCTATGACTTCCTCATAAATCAGGAGAACTGGAACTAACCTTAAGTGGACTTGAAAGGCACATTTTCAGATTAAAAGACTGACAAAGGTTGTATGGTGCCTTCACTGAAGGAACCCTGGTTTTGCAGCTTGCTTGCTCTTGGAAGCTACTTATAGATCCTCTTAGACTAGCAACCTGCCATCATTCGTTGAACAAAAAAGTAAGAATTCTTGAAATCAAAATCAATAAATACATCCTCTTTACAAACTGAGTAACCTTGTATAATTGGACAGGTTGTTAGTTTTTGGTACAAAATACATTGCAACTTAAATCAGCCTCTAGCAAACATGTAGAACACACCCCTGTACATAGGAGCAGTGGGAAGCAAAAAGTGCTTACTGCTTCTAAATCAATTTGGGCTATCACAACCTCAACATCTTTCAAAGAAAATTGCGAGCCTTGAGCAACAAGGTCTCCATTAACAACAACAGAAGCACATCCATCTGGTACAGGTAATCATAGGTCAATGAACAACACCTTAATCAACAGATAGCAATAAGTTCAACACAAAGTATTCTCAAAGGAGCTTCAAGTAGAGAGTCAAGTAACATCAAGGAAATGGTACAGTGCCTTCAATGCTACCACCTACAGAGAGATCTTCACATACCGTAGTAAAGGCGACCACCATCACACCCTTGGTGGTTGCTGTATATGTACACCCCTCCACGTGTGTGAGTAGCACCTATAAAAGCACGAAGACGAATATCAAGCTTTCTTAGTTGGTGATGACTTCCGCTTGCATTCAGAAACACTTCAACCCCATTCAATGCAAGATCAGCATGAGGAGGACTGGGAGTAAAAAGCTCTTCACAAACTTCAGCCGCAACAGCTCTATTAAGGGAACAATGCTTACGTTTAGAGTTCCAGCAAAACATCATCACAGAAGTGCAAGACTCAATAACTGAATATAAACAATTTCCGATGCAGACATGAATGTAGCAAGCCAATCATACCATCCATGACACAGAACCACAAAAACAATGACACACAACAGTCTCAACCTAACTAACATAAAAACAAATGGAGCTAAGATCGGCACTTACGTGTCCAGAAACTGAATGTATCCATAACCAAAAGGAACCGATTCCTGTGACACAGCCTTGGAAACATCCCCCGGCAGCTGAAACTCCACAAGTTTGTCTTTCTGTTTCCATGCCGTAAACCACCTAAGCTCCCTGTAATTCCCATCATTGGCAAGCCACATCTTGGGGCGTATCATGATAATCTTTCTGTTCATACACAGAATCTGACAATTGTAACGCTCCGACCCTTTGATCACAGGCATCCCAAAACTACATAACATCCCATCAGTCCAATCCCCCACTAACAGCTCCTTCAAACACTCCCACCTGCAAACACAACATTCCTCAAAACTCAACCAAAACACAACCAAACTTCGAAAAAACATATTTCCATCTCATTTACATCATCCAACAAAACACATGAAAATCCAAAAACACATAGAATGGAAAAACCAAGAACCAATATGAACTTACGCATGAGTGACAGTGTCCAGCTCCAGAAAATGGTCTTCACAGCCATACCCAGTAATCTCAAGCTCAGGCCCGAGCCGAATCACAGCTCCAGCCTCCTTAGCCTTGGCTATGGACTCCTTGATGTTGTTGATATTGCAATCAAAGTCCATAGCCCATTGGTTCAAATTGCAGGTTGCAACTTTCAGCAACCTCATCTTCTCTGCACCCAACAAAGACCCTGAGCAAAAAAAATCCAAACTTTACTGTAAAGGTTGAAACTTGATGAAATTGAGAGGCAATGCAAACGAACCTGATAGTGTTTTTGAGAGCTTAGAGAGAGTCAGCGATGTAAACAAGTTCTTGGCCGTGTGTTTGGAATCTTGGAAAATCAAACTTTCGGTTGGGTTCTTTTTGGCTCCCGGAGCCCGGGAAGGTCTGGGCGGGTCAAACCTCCTACCGGGTCTGACACGTTTGCTTTGCTCCGCTGACGTGGCGTATCTTTCAAGGGGTGTCTGACACCTAACCATTAACAAAAAATAAGGTTTGAGTAATTTTTTTTTTTGGTCAAAGGTTAAGTAATTTATTCTCTCCAAATTCATTCAGTAACTGAGGTTTTTATTTTATTTTATATTTTATGATTAACAGTAACTGAGGTTAAGTAACTTTGTCAGCAAGTGAGCTTCTGCAGGTTTTATAATTTGAAATGATCAAGGTTGTTTTGTTGTTGCCTCAGCAGTCTGCAGTCACTAGATTACCCAAATATCCTTGCAGCTGAAGCCTTTGGTCTTAGAGCTGGGTTACAAACTGCTTTGATCCACAACATTATTGATCTTAGAGGATTTAATTTCTTTGAGGTATCAGTACCTTAGTTTATGATATAAGAACATTAGCTACCAATTTTTAGCATATTGAATTTACTCATGTTTTGAGAAAGGCAAATTTTATGGCAGATGTCCTGGCTGCTCTTGGTCATCATATTACTAGTTCTTGAACTACTACTTTGTCATATGCAATTCTTTTTTCTCTTTACGTTTTGAACTTCTAAATTTAGGTTGTCATCAAGGTTTTTCGTAATTTTCTTTATTCAATTGATAAAAAACTGAGGTTAAGTAACTGAGGCCTCAAAAGCAAGAATTACTGAGGTTAGGTAAGTTTTTTCGTCCGAAAACGTTAAACGGCGCCGTGTGGATTACCCTCCTTTTTACTTCTCTGAGCCTTAAAAAGCCCCAGCTCTTTCTTTATCGTGGTACTCCAAATCTCCGCAAAACCCTTAGCGCAGCGAAACCAATCTCTTGTTCCTGAATCGGCGTCGCCGGAATGACGACGGTGGCGAGCTCATTGGTCCACGACGTTCTCGGCCGCAGAGCCGAGGACGTCGACCGACCTATAATCGACTACATCATCAACGTCCTCGCCGACGAGGACTTCGATTTCGGCGACGACGGAGAAGGCGCCTTCGACGCTCTCGGCGAGCTCCTCGTCGCTGCTGGCTGCGTTACTGACTTCGATGAGTGCCGCTCGGTGAGTTCGTTGATTCGTTTTGCTTGGTTTCTCTGAATATATAGCTTAGTTTCTACATTGAGCCTTTTGCATTGGAAGTTTGAAACTCAGTTTAATTAAAATTAGGTGAAATTTGGATATGCAATTGTTGATTTTTGATGAACTGTACTAAACGAGTTAAGATTAGGCATGAACTAAGATTTTTGATTGTGATATGTATTTTTGTTTAAATGTGATAGGTTTGTAGTACGTTAACCGAAAAGTTTGGGAAGCATGGGTTGGTTAAAGCCAAGCCAACTGTGCGGAGTCTTGCCGCACCGGTGAGAATGGATGATGGAATGGATGAGGGGCAAGCACCGAAGAAGAAGCAGGAGGTGATTGATGGCCCTGTGCTAACTGAGCGTGATCGGGCAAAGCTTGATAGACGAAAGAGGAAGGATGAGCGCCAAAGAGAGCAGCAATATCAAATGCATTTAGCAGAAATGGAAGCAGCTAGGGCAGGAATGCCTGTTGTGACTGTAAATCATGATGGTGGGGGCGGCGCAAATATCAAGGATCTCCATCTGGAAGGCTTCAATGTTTCTGTGGGTGGACGTGATCTTATTGTGGATGGTTCGGTTACACTTTCTTTTGGAAGGCATTATGGTGAGTTTGCTTTTCAGTGGATTAAGATCCTCTTAATTTGGATTTTAGCATAATGATCATTTGTTAGAATGTCCAGTAGGTTACATGTAGTTCTTATATATAAAGTTGTTGAACCATTTTGTAGCGTACTGATGTATTTTAAGTTGGCATTTCACATAGTAATTGTTTTGCGGTTTATACAGGCCTTATTGGAAGAAATGGTACTGGTAAAACTACGTTTCTTAGGCACCTGGCTATGCATGCCATTGACGGCATTCCTAATAGCTGTCAAATATTGCACGTGGAGCAAGAAGTGGCAGGTGATGATACATCAGCCCTGCAATGTGTTGTTAACACTGATATTGAAAGAAGCCAGCTTTTGGAAGAAGAAGTTCGGCTCCTTGCTCAACAGGTTGAATTCGTATATACTTTTGCGTTTGCTCTTAATTAGACGGATATGATGCTTATGCTCTTTGTGAACTATTATAACATGAAGAGAGAACTGGAGCTGGAGGAAGCAATGGGAAAGAGCAATGGAGAAATTGACAAAGATGCCATTGGACTGAGGCTTCAGGAGGTATACAAGAGGCTTGAGTTCATCGATGCTGATTCTGCAGAGTCACGTGCAGCTTCCATTCTTGCGGTCAGTTCTCCATTTATTAATTTATCAAAGACTAAATGTATGTCTTCTTGACTTGAGCTCGTATCAAACATCAAAACTCATGGTGATAATGGATGGCTAAAAAGACTAAAATTAATAATGAGAGAAAAAATGGCCAAAGTAAGCTATGCTGAAGTTGCTTTGCGTTGTTGAATTTTGTTGATTTATACTGAAGTTAAGAATATTAGAGAAATAAATTGCCTTGCCCACCTAATACTATGAAACTTATGGAACAACACTTCTGCCTGCTGGCAGTGTACTATGCTGTTCAAAGAAATTTTGATAAGATGCTGTGACATGTGTTTAAAATTTGGGTGCATGATGCCATGATGCATGTAATTTCTTCTGGATTATGAGAAATGAAAAAATACTGTCAGCTGCAATATATCAATTTTAGTTTGATATTCTCTGGATTATTACTGACCAGAAATTTTACAGGGTCTTAGTTTCTCTCCTGAGATGCAGCTAAAAGCAACTAAAACATTTTCTGGAGGTTGGAGAATGAGAATAGCCCTTGCCCGTGCCCTCTTTATAGAGCCTGACTTGTTACTGCTCGATGAACCCACAGTGTGTTGCTCGCACCCCTATGGGATTTTCATTAGAATTCTGTAATATTTTTCACATACATTTCATCTCTCCCCTTATGTATATCCTTTTCACTTTACAGAACCATCTTGATCTTCATGCTGTCCTTTGGCTAGAGGCTTACCTGGTGAAGTGGCCAAAAACATGTATCATTGTTTCTCATGCTAGAGAATTCTTGAACTCGGTAATTTTATGTGCCTTTTTTTTTTCTTCTCATTTGGTCATATCAAGCTCAATACCTATCTGTTACATACTTACACATATAATATCCATTTAGATACTCATTTTATGTTCCGTAATTTTTCAGGTGGTAACAGATATCCTTCATCTTCATGGGCAAAAGTTGACTGCGTACAAGGGTGACTATGATACATATGAGAGGACAAGAATCGAACAGCTCAAGAATCAACAGAAAGCATTTGAATCTAACGAGCGTTCAAGAAATCATATGCAGGTCTTTCATCATACCAATTCTTCCTGTCCACAGCACTTCGATTGCACTTTGATCATATGGACTCTCTATTGTACTTTGTATCATGTGGATTCCCTATTGGACTTTGATCTCCTTTCTGCTTCTAAAAACAGAAAACAAAAACAAAAAAAATTCCACGTTGTCTACAGTAGTTAGATTCAGGTCAATTGATTTTTTTTCTCCCTAAAATCACTTATTCTTTGTCTATTTCTACGTTGTGTTGGAAAAGTTAACTTATGGTTGTTGGCCTTTGTTTATACTTTATTTCTATAAAAAATGCTAACATAATGTCTCGTTCAACTTCATTTTTGTATTTACTTTAATCTTTTCTTCTGCCTTTGTTTCGCAATTCTCTGCACAAAGCTTTCATTTTAAGATCATAAGGATAGATAATCATGTCTTTCAAATGTTGAATAATCTTCTCTGGTATATAATCTTGTTTAATTGTTTTACCTCTCTCTTTCTTGTCTCTTTGAACTACAACAAAGGATTTTTGATAAGCAAATGTTTACTTTGATCTGCAGGCTTTCATTGATAAGTTCCGCTATAATGCCAAGAGGGCTGCACTCGTGCAATCCAGAATTAAGGTGCTTGTAATTGACTCTCATATGGTCATATCACTATTTCTATAAATATTTATATGTTCAGGAAAGTATTCTCAAAATCAGTATACCTCTGAATCCCATGTTCGTATAAGAACTTATGTCTTCTGTTACTTATATGCAGGCATTGGACCGATTGGGACATGTGGATGAAATTGTAAATGACCCTGAGTATGTACTTTTATGTTATCGTGGTCTATAAACAGCATTTTGAATGGACTTTCTTATAGTTTCTCTTTCCTTTTTTACTTTATTAATCGGGTCTGGCATTTTCATATGCAGCTATAAATTTGAATTCCCGACTCCAGATGACAGACCCGGTGCTCCTATAATAAGTTTCAGGTTTGTAAAATCATATAGTCCTAACTGTGCACACACCCCATCCCCAGGGGACTCTTGTTTTGAGAGAGCTAATTTCATTTCTTTTCCGCAAGTAAATTTAAATCCTTTGCATACTTTAAGTTCATTTCTTTAAGTCTATTTTGCCTTTTATTATTCCACTTTTGCCTTCAATCCATGGACGAGTACTTATGTTTATGATAATACGTATTTGCAGTGATGCATCATTTGGTTATCCTGGTGGACCCCTTTTGTTTAAGAATTTAAATTTTGGAATTGACCTGGACAGCCGCATTGCAAGTAAGGATGCTACTCCATTTTAATTTTTAGCTTTTCTATTTGACAAGATCATTATTTCCATTTGATTTTCTGGATGATGTTATTGTGATATATAGCAACACCACTTTCCACCTGCTTTCTGTTTTTCAGTGGAAAACAATGTTTCATTCTACACTTCAGTTTTGACACTTCATTTATATATGGAATGTATAGACACATCTATTCTTGATAAATAAATAAATAAGAATATGTCTACTGTATGATTTGTTCTCCATATTCACCTGGTTATATGTGGGTGTCTAATTGTTTGCAGTGGTTGGGCCAAATGGTATTGGTAAATCAACTATACTGAAGCTAATTGCAGGAGAGCTACAACCAACCTCTGGGACAGTTTTCCGGTCAGCTAAGGTATCTTATAAATGCATCGGTATATCATCATGACATCATATATATATATATATACAGTCCCTATCTAGAGCGAAGCTTCGCTCTGGAATTAACGTGCGAAGGTCCTTATTTGACTCACTTTTCGGTCATATTTTTCGATCATACCCGGTCAGTGTCTAGATACATATCATATGATCATCCTTACAAAGTTTCATTCAGTTTGGTGATCGTTTGCACACCGAATCAGATAAAATAAATCAATAGAACAAAATCTGTCTAAGTAGAACCGTTGGAGTAAATCATGATTATAGAGGCTTAAACGGTCACCAAATTGGATGAAACTTTGTAAGAATGATCATACGATATGTATCTAGACACTGACCGGGTATGATCGAAAAATATGACCGAAAAGTGAGTCAAATAAGGACCTTCGCACGTTAATTCCAGAGCGAAGCTTCGCTCTGGATAGGGACTATATATATATATATATATATATAGACAACGCTTCTCAGCTGCGGACGTTCGCATTTATTCTTACGGTGCGGATTTCCACTTTACACTCACTTTTCAATCGAATTTTCACATCTCCACCATCTAAATACTAGATACTAATGTATAGATCATCTCTGCAAAATTTCAGCCAATTTGGTTATCATTAAGGCACTCAAAACTGCGTTTTTCTGTTATAAACATGAACGGTTCAAGTTCGACAAAATTATGTTCATCCACAGAAGAACGCAGTTTGAGTGCCTTAATGATAACCAAATTGGCTGAAATTTTGCAGAGATGATCTATACATTAGTATCTAAATACTAAACGGTGGAGATGTAAAAATTCGATTGAAAAGTGAGTGCAAAGTGGAAATCCGCACCGTAAGAATAAATGTGGACATCCGCACCTGAGAAAATCTGTATATATAGATATATGTGTGTGTGTGTGTGTGTGTCTATATATATGTACGTATATGTCATCCATTAAGCTCAATGGTACATGCTGGTACTATGCTTCTGATTTTCTTAATGTTCCTCATGTAATAACATAAGATATGTGAGGTTTTGGCCTCTGCACAACTCCTAGCAACTCTTTGAGTTAATTCATATGCTTAATGTCAAGAAGACTTACAGTTTTCTGTCTCAGGTCCGTATTGCTGTTTTCAGTCAGCATCACGTTGACGGCCTAGATCTAACTTCCAATCCTCTGCTGTATATGATGCGGTGCTTTCCAGTAAGTCCTCGAGATTACCACTGTCAGATCCCTTTCTACATTACATTTTCTAGTCCTGTTCCGATGGGTAGTCTCGACAAGTTGTTTTTGAAATTCTATGTGTAGGAAGATGATATCCTGCATTTATACCCATCCCTCTGCATCCATGATCATATCCAGGATAGGACGGTCATTTTAAAATATAGAATATAACCGGGGACTTCGTCTTTAAACTTCTTCTCTACATCATTGAACGAAAAATGAAGTTCTGCCAAAAAAAATCCACTGTTATATCAGGTTAAATTGTTGCTCAAGGCAGGCCAATTAGGACATGTGATTGATTTCACTATGTGAAATATCACAAACTCATTTTAGGTGGCCCAGGTTTCTAATGGAAGTTGATTTACCCCTTCTAGTGCTTTATCTCTTTTGGGGAAACAAAATCTTGCTATCACATTTGTCATGCTTTTACCATCACCAAACTAAAGTACCTTTTTTTTTTTTTTCCTTTGCAGGGGGTGCCTGAACAGAAGCTCCGATCTCATTTGGGTTCTTTTGGTGTAACTGGAAATCTCGCACTGCAGCCAATGTACACTCTGTCTGGTTGTTTCTTATTCCATGTCAATAATTCAAATGGTTACATGCATGATATAAAACTAGTATTTGACTGGCCGGCTCATAAAGATTGGACAACTTTGTATCCTGATTAATCTGAGCATTGATCTTTTTATGGTAGGTGGTCAGAAGAGCAGAGTTGCATTTGCAAAGATAACTTTCAAGAAGCCACACATAATATTGCTTGATGAGCCCTCCAATCATCTGGCAAGTCACAGTCCTTGTTATAAATTATTTTGCATAGATAACTAGTATCTGATTTTTTAATTGTTTGTATGATATGAAGAAAACAACACCTCCTTAACTGATTGCTTTTTACACTGAAATGATGTAGGATCTGGATGCTGTGGAGGCATTGATTCAAGGTCTTGTTATCTTCCAAGGAGGCATTCTCATGGTATATCATCCTGAATCTCTTCATCATTCCCATTAGCTGATATATCGTAGTTATTTAAGAAACTAGTACGACGATGATCATCCGATACTGGTTTATGGTTTAAGTTGGTCTGTGTTCTTGCTTACAGGTTAGTCACGATGAGCATCTGATCTCTGGAAGTGTGGATGAGCTATGGGTGGTATCAGAAGGCAAGATAGCACCATTCCATGGCACTTTCCAGGACTACAAGAAGTTACTGCAGTCGCATTAAAGAAAGTTTATCATACTTCACAGGAAGTCCCCATGGTGATGAAGCACAAGATTGTGGTAAATTAAATGTTTGAACGCCATGAAGAACACACTGTTCTGGAGCCTGTCTGCCAGATACATGTGTGGCGGAGATACAATGTATACCAGAATACTTTTAAGTTTTCGGTCTGTTCCAGTGAAATCTTAGTAAGATTATTACATTTGTTGGATTAAGTTTATATGAGCAAGAATGAAGAGTATGGGAAATGTGCATACTATATGCTTAATCAGCAGGGTATTGATATGGTTTTCAATAGTTTTGGTTATGAATAGAATAGAAGAACTAGGAGTGCTAACTTGAGTTTGGTGTCTTATTGGCATGAAAGTTAAGCACAAGATAAGCTGAACACAACGGTTAATTCCAAGTTCCAACGCTGTCTATTATGATCACATTTTTGTCAAAAGAGCACGTAGCGCAGATTTTCGTAACTACGTACTTACATGGTGCATGTTGAAGGTGAATGCAGAAAGAATGTGCTCACAGAGCCACTCGCCCACACCCCTGTAAAAGAATATTTGAGTTTCAAAATGTAAAAGGATTTGCGCATCCAGGGAATCGAACCCTGGTCAGTACCGTGGGAGGGTACTATGATACCACTACACCAGATGCGCTTGTTGCTCACTCGCTCTTGTGAACACAATTTGGTCTCTTTTCAAATTACATGGATTATTCATTATTTAGCACCAAAACTGTGGCTTTGCAATGTACTCGTGAATTGCTAATGAAGTAACGAACAATCATTCAAGATATAAATCCAATAATGTTTACATGGTCTCATCTAGATGTAAATCCAAATTCATTCTCATTACACAAAGAATCGAGGTAATTCATAAGACTTATAAAACGTTATAAATAGTAGTAGCTAACCATCGAACATCTCTCTAGTTGTGTCTAAGAAAGCCATAGTCATAATCTCTCAGAACAATTCAAATGAGCACACTAGGAGGCAAACAAGGTTGCTAATCAAGGAAACTAGGAACTTTAGGTAAAAATTAGAGAAAATGCACAAATGCACAAAAACAAGCAAATTAATGCCCACATGAATGAAAATCTTATGTCCATGCCCATTTCAATGATTCTTAAGTAAAACCCCATTCTATCCTTATCTTATTCAACTAACCTATCTATCTCATTTATCTCACCAGATCTCAACGCCATCACCGACAAATTGTACTGGCGACGACGCCATCACCCACGGCTCCGCCTCTACCGGATCGGCTCTCCTATCTCTGTCTTTCTCATCTCTAGTAACCGCCGCCATCAACTCCGGTCAAGGAGATGGAGACGTCGTCGTCTTCACCGATTGGCGTCCTCTGCCACGACCCCGACCTATTTGGCCACCGCCTCCGCTGTAACCTCCAGATCTGGTTGTCTTCTTGGAAAAAAACTCAGTCGTCTAAGATCAAGCAGATGTTGGAGAAGAAGATTCGGTGGTTCATCGAACGCAAGGTGATAAAGGACTTCAACGATTGGCTGGTCGAGATCCGAGTGGTGTGCTGGAATTTAAGGCGATTGGTCAAGCTTCGTCGGCGAGGCAAAGAGAGGAGGATCTAAGAATCAAGCAGTGATAAACTGAGGAGCAACAAGAGCAGGCTGAGCCTCAAAGAGAGTCTATGCTTTGGAGGAGGACGAAATTCCGGTTGGGTGCCCAGAGTAATTTTTTTTTTTTGACGAGATCAGAGCAACGTTTCTTTGCATGTGTGCATTTTGTGTACTTATGCTTTGTTTATTTGGATGAAATTGTTTGCATTTGGAGCCTTATCTATATGAAAATACCAATTTGGGGGTGATTACTAAGGGTCAGTAACTATTATTTAGGGTTAGTAGCTATTATTATGGATCAATAATCAAGTTATTGGAGGTCAGTAATTTGATTATTAGGGTCAATAACTTGATTATTTTCTAGTATTTCTTCTGTTATATTACATTAAGCTGAAATAAGTAGATTATTGTGGGTCAATAACTAATTATTAGGGGTCAGTAACTAATTATTGGGGATCAGTAACTGGTTACTGGGGGTCAATAACTGGTTATTAGGGGTCATTAACTGGTCAGTAATTAGTTATTAAGGGTCAGTAACTAGTTACAGGAGAAATTCCGGTGACCGAAGTCCGACGGTCGGGAAAATTCTGGTGACCGTACCGGTGAGATTCCGGCCAAGTATTCTCTCTTTCATTTTTTTTTCTCTCTCTCTCTCTATGCATGTTTAAGGGGTGAGGGCAAAATAGTCTTAAAATAATATAGTTTGTTAAGACTTTAGTAAAGATTTGTGCATTTGGACATAAAAAAGGTTAACTGATATTGAAATTGGCTAATGAAAAAGATTGTCATTGGAATTTATGGTTTAAAAGCTCACATTTCGAGCTTATATCTACATCTTGACCGTTCAGTTTATAGGTATTTATGAATAGATCAATTGTTAAGGCATTCATAAGTGTGATCTATCAATAATGAACTTGAACGGTTCATATTTGACAGATTTGGTTCGTCCATATTTGATCTAGTTTGTTATCTTAACGAACACCAATTTGGGTGAAAATTTGTAGAAATAATCTACTCATATAAACCTAAAAACTGAACGGGTGACATGTTAAAATGTGATCGAAAATTAGGTTTTTTAAACCATAAACTGAAAAGTTATCACCAAGTCCTCAACTTAAGAAGGGCTCGAGCACAATGAACCTTACCTCTGGTCAAACTCGGAATTCTTGTTGAAACCGGTTCTATTCATGTAAATCGGATTTTGACTTCTAATCCTAGCCGTGTATTAATGAGCAAAATACTAGCAAATAAGAAACTCAGAATACGAAGCCTCAGCGAAGCCTTGTATAAAAGCCAAGTCAAAATCGGAACCAGGGTGTGTCAAAATTTCGAATTAGATCAAAAATGGAAGACGGCAACGCGAATAATAACACGGCCATCATATCCCGGGAGACGATTGACCAGGTCGCCGGCTGGGTCAGCGCCACCGTCTCCTCCGCCTTCTTCTCCTCCCTCGAGCGCTTCTCCTGCGTCAACGTCGCCACCGAAGACGACGATGACGACGAGGCCGATCACCATCCCCTGGCTCTCACCAATCTCGCCCACCCCGATCAGCAACAACAACACCCGAACGACGTCGCTCAGCTCCCGTCTGACTCGGTTAGATCTCCGCTTTCTTTTTTTTTTTTTTTTTGTAACTGGATTCTGCTAAAAACAGCTCGTGCTGCTTTCTGGATTTGTATGTGGAATGTATATGAATTGTTGAATGATCGAGTTTAACTTAATTCATTGAAATTTATGATTTTAAGCGATTGAACTGAGTAGTGAATCTAATTGAATTGCAAACGAGGGATCTATAAAATTATGATCCTTAATTAGTAATGGTGTTGATTGGAGCTGATTTGAATTCTATAGTTGATGTTACTTGCATAATCTCCTGATCCGATACCTAACTGGTGCATGTTCCCTGTAACATTGCGATAAGGCTCATTCGATTAGACATGGGAGGTGCGGCAATTATGTCATATTCCCTGGATTTGTGAGTCATACTGCATTGCCAACCAATTTTGAAACAGGGATCTATGGTTTGTTTGTTCTTATGGTAATTCTGTGATTGTAGTGACCTAGTATTACTCTTACATGATACTTCAAGTCATTGTTTATACAAGTCTCAATACTGTCTGCATAGACCGAATTGCTGCTCGTCTGATCTCAACACTTTCATCCCCATAGAGTCGGTGTTGTTTTGTAGGAGTGGCTTTGAAGTTTTTTTAAATTGTTTGCTTCTGTTTGTCTTTGGTTTGTGTACGGAGCTAGAAATATTTCACCCGTCCCTATGATCCCATACAGATTCACTTGGAAAGCTATCTTTCATACAAGAGTGATATGTTTCTTTGTTTTCTTTTGTGTGGTTTCACCCGAAGTTAGCCTTGAATCCTAGAACGTTCCAAGATGTCCACTATTCTGGTCTGGGGTATTAATTGATCTAAGGCATGTAAAACCTGAAAATACACCAGTGGTTATTTGGGGTTTTACAACCCCCCCCCCAAAAAAAAAAAAATACTTAACGTCTGTACAAATCTCCTAGCTCTCTTAATTATCTCATGTTTCTGCGTCTGGTGATACCAGGCCTCGTTTGTTTCATGGAATTAAGGGCTTGGGAAAGGAAAGTTGTTACTTTCCTATGTTTGGTGTGCACAAGAAAAGGAACAACTTTCATTTAAGACAGGAAAATATGAGGGAAATTCAATCCTTCCAATTCACTTTTCATTCTACTTTCCCAGCATTAAATGTGCATTAATTACATAGCATAAATACATTTATATCTTTGTTGAAAATTTTTATTAACAATTTTATCTATGAAACTTGTCAACTATATATTTTGATATATGAGGACATAAATGAGATTTTAAAATGATTTAGTTTCCTTTCCTTAAATAAACCAAACATCAAAATAGAAATGGAAACAGACTCATGTTTTCTCATTGATTTCCCAACAATCCCAAACAACGGAAAGGAAAACTAATGGGAAGCTTATTTTACTTTCCCATGAAAAATACAAAGGAACGAATTTCCTTTCCATGTTACCAAACGAGGCCCTAATATTAGCTCTCTTAAATACTAATGCTTTACCCCTTCCGTATCTGTCATCTTTGAAGAAAGTAGTTACAAGCACTTGAAAGGATTGATCCGAGGCAACATTATCTTTTGCAATTTGATTCTCCCTCTTCATCTCTAACACGTACACGGACTCTTACACTTTAAATCTCCATCTTCCTCCCACCATTGTTCTCCATTTATATGCCTATATATTGTAAGGGGTCGTTTCCAATAAAGACCTTTGAATAAGAACTTCGATTCAGTTGTTGGATGAGTATCTTAACTTTTAGTTGATATTCTATACCTTCATTGCACACCATCAGCCGCTTGAAATAATAGAATCCTTGTGCCTTGTTATAAAGTCTTAAGTCCCATATCTAATACACTATTCAGCAGTTAACCTAGTGCGATTTATACGTCTAATCAGGCATGTAATAGTCTCATGATTCTCTTGTTTAAGTTTGTTGGCCCTCTATAGGAAATCAATTATTATGATATCTACAACCAAGGCTGAAATTGGTGCCCACTATTTCAGTGAGACAATCCAGATTATATACACATACAAGTTGCAACAAATACCGTGAAAAGCCTTAGCTAGGGATCCACAAAATGACTGGTTCCGTCAAATATCTGATGCTAACCCTCGTCTTGACTTGCATTATCTCCATCAGCTCTGCAGCTGATATCTTTAACGACCTTACTTCCAACAATGGCGTCACAGCGGCACAAGCACCAGAGGAACCTCATTCTGGTCTTCCAGCGATACTTTCATCAATGCCGTCACACCGGTACAGCCAGTATGCATAGAGGTTCATGCCGTCCTACCAACAGTAGTCGCGACACTCAAAGAGGTTGCAGATTGGGAATAACGCATAAAAGAGAAAGCTAATTACAGCTGCTTTGCACGTAGACCTGAATTTTATCTGGCAGATTTTAATTGTTATGAGCCTTCCCGAGACAATGGCACAATAACGGTGTATTGATTGATGAATAAGGGATTCTGTTCAGAATGATTTTCACCTCTTTTTTACCCAGAATAAAAGCCAATACATTGATTCAGCTATGTCTCATCGATCTTTTTAATTTATGAAGTTGTAATTCCTGTCCCTTGCTGTAGGCTTAGTTAAATTCACACTACAGGAACCTAATACTAGATTTGTAGAGCCATACTACTCTTTCACTTGACCAATTCAGCTAAGATGATCAATGATGTGTTCTTTGTGGTGACCTAGTACAGAGTTCATGTTCAAGTCACCATCTATATAACTGCAGTACCTTCTGCATTCAAATTTCATGAACACAGAGTTGAACCCCGGATATTTTTATTTGCTGCGTTTCCATCTAAACCCTGTTTCTTCCCATAGCGAATTAGGAACGGTGTCAGAAGTTAAGAATGCCTTGAAATTATTTAGTTCTTCTAATTTTCAATGTGATGTGTATCAGGCGTGAAATATCTTTCACCTATCTCTGTGATACCCATATAACTTCATGTCATCATGTGGAAAGCCAGCTCTTTAGACATGCATGGGTGTCTCTAACGGTCCTGAGTGAAACAGTACGGTAGTGGTTTCCGGTGGCCTATAGTGATTGTGATATCTCTTCAGTTTATTAATGGTTTTGCCAAAGTGAGCTTTGGATGTTTTCCAGATGCCATTGAAACTTTTCTGGAACCATCTATTCTGACTAAGAATAACTACTAGGGATTTAGAACTGAAAACAACTCTATGGTTTTCTCTTGCTACCTCATTCCATGATTTCAATGAATAATTTGTTTGGTTTTCCATCTCAATTTTTTCCTTTTGCTTGAGTTCATCTCTGGGTTTTTGTGGCGCATCTCTATCAAAGTAGTTATAATCGTATAATCACTTGAAAGGATCAACATGCAGCAACTTTATACATTTTGATGTTTATATTCACATATCTCTCTTCCACTCACCTCCTAGGGGCATTACCATGCATGTTACATAACACAAGAAAAAAACCCAGAAAATTTAACAAAAGGACTAGTAACATGAATGGCTAAACCTTACCAGGACTATTAATCTGCATTTTCCCTCCAACATATTAGCATCAAAATACACTTTTGATAATGTACAGCCTCGCTTTCTTCTCCTTCAATATACTCTTGGCTGCCTGGTCTTTCGCTTCCTTTTGCACGGAACTTGTTGACGGCTTCATGAACGCTCGACGACTCCTTCTCCTCTCTTGTGCTTCTCCTATATCTCTTTTGCAGCTTGTTATCTCAGCAATATAGAAAAATGGAGGAATCTTTTGAATGAGTAACTAAATGCTTTTGTTTCTGTTTCTGTTTGAGAGCAGAGACAGTAAAGTATATTGTTTTGGATGGTAGTAGTTAAGGCCCTGCAGAGTGACTTCATTAGTCAGCCAGGAAGCTACTGCTTTTCTGCTTCTGGCCTCTGGCTTCTGGCTTCTGGCTTCTGCTTCTGCTTCTGCTTTCCCATCTAGCCGGTCTAATATCCGGACCTCCATGTTGGTTGTCTGGTGAACAAACCATTAATATCGTTAGTCTCTGCTTCATTTTCTTCTAGGATTTATTGCCAAGGGCACTTGGACCACAGAAGCTCCAGTAGAACATATCAGGAAGTGCTTGGATACATGAACTTCTTTAGTTTTAGTACCTTGGATAGTCCATCGATGATATTAACTTCTCTGAACAAGGATGAGGGTAGCCTTTTGACCACTTTCAGTTGAAGATCCCAGTTTGACCAGCTACAGAATCCTTCATATATGTGATGATGATGATTGATGATACTTGATACGTAGTTTTCCTGAGTTCAGGTTCTGGGTTTCTGAGTCTGACCCCTAGCTTTACAACTACTATGATTTAATTACCATATATTATATTAGCTAGAAAAGGATTTCTGTCATAGGGAAAATGGGATACCTTATTATTATTCAAAGCAATATCAGATAATAAGAATAGTCTGGAAATCGGATATTACCCAGCTTCCCCTAAATTAAACTTCTTGTTCCAACTTCCATCCACGTTTCCATTCTGCAGCTCCCACATTTATCTTCTGTCTCAACTCCATGGCACTACCTTACTAGAAGGGACATGATTAAATAGATGAAATTGATAGTTACACTACGAGATCCGGCACTAGAGTGAAGCGAAAGAACAGTATCATATCGATCAGTTGGAGTTAAAATAACAGTGTTGATTTCCTCACAGTAGTAGTAATCGTTTCCATAAAAAATGTTCATTTTCACAAGCCTTGCAAAGTATCAAAATGTTCCCACTGACGTGATGTATGTTTGTCGAGCAATTGTATCATCTTCACGTCGAGAATATTATGTTCGTGATCACTAGTATCAACTTGATTTGAATGATGCGCGGGACACAAGTTTCTTACTTCATCCAAGACGTGTTGCCCAGGCATCAAGCATCCAATTTGTGTTGGACCGTTCATTAAACTCTGTCACCGCGAAGAAAATAATATACAGCTTTTGATAGCTGAGAAAACAACATGATTGCACTCCTAACAATGTAATACGAATCAAGTTGAGATTTTGGAGGAAATTTAAATATAAAAGATGAACTCAATTAGTTTAACGTGATAAAATTAAGATCACCATGAAAAATCTTATAGCAAATGAAAGATATATCATGAAGTGGTTAATTCACTGTGATTAATTTGTTAACATATTCAACAAAATATCAGATACAATATGTCTTGCAAGTTTAAACAAAAAGTCACTAACAAATTTAAATAGCCATTAGGAGGGGAACTAAAGAGGCGAAGGAACTAAACCGAGTGAGAGTCATGCAAACGAAGGAGACGAAGGAAATACCAAATTATACAAAATTTTGTTATCTATCTCTCAATCTCAATCATATATTATTTGCGATCTGGATTTTATAGTTAAATAGATTTAGTCAGTAGAGTTTGAATGAGAGTTGGATATGTGGATTTGTAAACTTGAAAGGTTCCTTAATGGTTTGGTTTTCGAGTAAAATTTCTTATATAGTTGTAAAATTTTAGTTACAAGACCTGCAATATTCAGAATAATTTGAAGTATTGGGATAAATTCCTATATTTCAGTTTAAAAATAATAATATTAGGATTTTTCTCAACATTTTCATTTTAATGGTTTGGGTTATTAGAGCCGGGTTTGGTGTGTGGTCCAGAGTTTTCTGGACTTGGGCCTGCGAAACAAACCCTCCCTAGAACTTTATATCAACAGTAATCACCCTATTCCGGACTATCCTCTTCTCCTCGTCCTCCTCCTCTGTGTGATTCTTGCTGCTTTCAGAAGCCGGCGAGATCAAAGCACTGGTCTCTGGGTTTTACATGTTTAATGTTTTAGTATGTTTTCCTTTTTCCGGTTTGAATTTTAAATTTTGCATATTTGATGCATTTTGTTGAGCTCCGATGATGAGTTTCTTAGATGCCTAACTCTCTTATTCAATTATCGTTCCAATTTCTGAAGCTTACTGATAACATGAACAGAGCTTCTGTGTGGAACTCACGGGACATCTGAGGAGGTCAAGCCCCTTTTGATTCTGCCTTTCCCCTCCGATTTTGTGGCATTTTTCTTTTCTCTTTTGCTTTCTCATTTTAACTTGTTTTTCTCTTCCATTGAAAGAAATCGAATGACAGTTCTTATCTTAATGTTCTGCTAGTAAACTATACATAAACATGGTTTTACGTACTTGGCAGTTACGAGACAATTTGATATCTGCAATACTAATTGTTTTCACGTATTGGTATTGATTCATAGTTCTCTGTCATATGTTGCAAAATGGCACATCTTCAAATCTCCATATGAATGTGATTATATGAAATTGTCTTCCTGAATTTGCATTTCACTTTAGTGCATAAAGTTTCACCGAGTGTCATTTTCATGATTTTTTTTTGGTTTGAGTGTCATTTTCACGATCACACGAATGATGTGCAAAGTCACATTTTTCTTATTTGCATATTGTATTTTTGTGTTGGAATTTACCATAAAGCAACAAATGCAGTTTTTCATAGTTTACAAAAACAAAATGGTTCGGATTCAACCCAAACCAATACGATCTAAGTTAAGATTTTGGAGGAAAACTGAAAAATAAGTTGAGAATATGATTAGATTTAAATAATGAAAAGAGTATTGAGATTCACTTGTTAAGTTTAACTGTGATAGATAGTTTTAAAGTTTTAGAAGATAGATGTGACTAAAACAGAAAAAGAAGACCGGTAAGCTTATTCCCTTCTATTGGGGTATATAAGGACTACTTCCATTTTGTTACTTGGTTGGAGTAAGTTTAGATGTTACTTACAAAATTTTGGTCGTAAATGTTTTGCAAAGAGTTAGTCTTGTAAATCCAACATTTTGGCTGTAAATGTTTTCCTCCATGACATGATGTTTGAAAAGATAGGAAATGCGAACATGTGAAAACAGTTTGGATTTATGAAAATGCGAAAATGTGAAAGGGACTTAGTCTTATAAATCTAAAACTTAAATTGGTAAATAAACTTATTAACCATATTAGACGTAATATGAAACATTTTGTTACCAAATTCTTCCGAACTTAGAATTATATACACGACATATAAGTAAATTGTGTAATTTTAATCTTTTATAACGTCGTCATCATGTATATCTACATTTTATCGAAGACTCTCCGCCCAAAACTGCAGAGGATCCAACTGCAGAACACGTACTTAAAGATCAAGACAAGACAATAGGTACATACGAGTCAAAGTTATGGACCATATGTGATTTGTTCCCATCTGTCAACCTTTTCGCATCTAACATTGCCTACGTCGAAATCCAAAAGGCGCTCTCTGGTTCATTGAATGAGGAATTCTTAGGTGCGACAACCGCACCACGTGTCATATGCGACCAACGAATCATAAGTGACACCTGCATGTTTCTTTTCCATCTCATCTCTGACGAAAAAGTAAAAGTAAAAAAAAGAAGAAGAAGAAAGAAATCGGAGTATCAGACCAAACCCGTGCCTCTGCGATCCCTCTCCACCTCAATCCCACCCTCATTACTAGTTTCCCAGTTTTCTATTGTTGTTTCATGGAGAATCTTGATTGATATAGCTATAGCCATGGCATTCATTGTACTACCTATTTCTCATCTCCATCTTGTTGCTCAAGTCCTTGTTTAAGAAACCTCCGACCAACTCAACAAACCCACCGCCGAGCCTGCAACCCCGTCTCTTTGATCGGCCACCTCCATTTGTTAATTTCAGACCGTCAAGCTATATCCCCGGACCTCAACTTCTCCATCAAACATAGGCCTCTTTTGACTTCCCCCTCGGTGGTTTTCGGATGCTCCTCGTCTCCTCAGCCTCCTAGCCTTCACCGCCGACGTCTTCGAAACCCAATCCCATCCCCATTTGATGGAGCTTGAAGGTGGGGTTGGTGTGGAGGGTAGGAGAGGGAAAAGACCTGGGTTTCAATTGATCCGAGAGATTCCGAATTCCTTTCTTTCCGTTTCATCATCAGAGTTGAGGTGGTAAAAGTGACAGGTGTCACTCTATGATTCGTTAGTCTCATATGACACGGTGGTGCGGTTGTCGCACCTAAGAATTCCTCTCATTGAATAATCTACAACCCAGAAGACGACCAGTACCAACTTCCAAATGCCGCCTTTTGTCTTCTTCTTGTTCCTTCTCCTCCAATAATCGTAACCCACATCTCCTTCTTCTTCTACACGTCAATACCATGTGTCCTTTGCTTTGTTACCAAACCCATCAATGGCGGACTCCCTCCTCCTATTCACATTAGCCTCCTTGTTTCTTCTCTCTACGCTTATTTTCTCGTCCGCCATGACGGTCACAAAAGCTTCATGCGACTCCGGCCCCGTCAAGCCCACCACCCCATTGGTCACCTTCCTCGAACAGCTCCAACAAACGGCGTTAACCACCTTCGGGAAAACCCACTTTGATCCCAAACTCTACGTCGATTTGGCGCTCAAGTCGGACCTCTCATTGACCCAACGCGCCTTTCATAAGCTTCCTAGGTCTGCAAACGGGTCAACGTCGGTCAATGATCTCAATGAGTTTATACAGAACTATTTCGAGGGTGCAGGGGATGATGTGGTGCTCGCTCAGCCTGAGGATTATGTCCCCGAGCCTGAAGGGTTCTTGCCGAAGGTGAAGAACCCGGAAGTGAGGGCTTGGCTTTGGAGGTTCACTCGCTTTGGAAGAATCTGAGCCGGAAGGTTGGTGGTGGTGTCCACAAGAGGCCTGAGTTTCACACTCTGCTACCTCTGCCTGAGCAGTTCATTATTCCTGGTTCAAGGTTCAGAGAGGTTTATTATTGGGACTCTTATTGGGTTACTAGGTAAAGTTCTCTCTTCTTTTCAGTAATGTTGATCGTATCATTCATATGCACTAACCATGATTATAAAGGAGTAATCTTGAATTATAAATATCTCTTCTTTCGGTTTTGATCATGTTTGTGTTAATCAAATGCACTAATGATTTATGGAGTGATGTTGCCATTTAAATCCTAGCTGTAGATTTTATATGTGAAAGTGGAGTTGAGCTGAATTCATGATTCAATTCTACATCAATACATCATTTTGAGACAAAACACAGTTGGTTTGCTGATGTAAGATGGCAGTGGCACCTTTGTGTTCGAATATACTAGGAAAACAGTTGTAAAGAATAAACCTTGTATGCTGGTGCCTGCCTGGTGGGGTTATGTCTCTTCAGGCAGCGTAGGGGATACACAATAGTAGGAATTAATGCTCAGAACTTCAGAGTTGCTAGTCTTTTACTGAAATTCAATTTCGTGTTGCAGGGGATTGCTAGCAAGCAAAATGTATGATACAGCGAAAGCAATTGTGACTAATCTCATTTTCCTCATAGAAGAGTATGGTTATGTCCTTAATGGTGCAAGGGCCTATTACACTAACAGGAGGTAATGCTTCCCTCAATTTCACTATAGAGCAATATTAATCTGTCACTCACTATTTGGGTTCTCTCAGTTTATGCTTTGCCGTTCACTGCTTAATGTACTACTAGCCTAATGTGATGTTGATTTCTGCCTTAACAATTCGTAAACAATCTTGACATGGATCATCAATGTTATGGGATTGATGTTCGAAACTTTCTGAACACTTCTGATTCTGATTAATGTGACGCAACTGTCTTTGATATGTGCTGAGCCTACACCAAGCTTGCTTTGTATTACACGCATGTAGTTCCTCTCGTAACTGATCTAGAGGGACAACTTTTTCAGCCAACCACCCCTTCTGAGTGCAATGGTTTCTGAAATCTACAAGAGGACTGGAGATTTGGAGTTCGCTAGAAAAGCTCTACCTGCACTGGTCAAAGAACATGAATTCTGGAATTCAGGTATTGATATGAAAGTTTCACATTCTCTTGATTTCATTCATTTGGTATTTACAGTAATGCTTGTCTATCCTACTTCGGTTATGATCTGTAGTTGGTTTCAAATGTAAGTTTTCCTTCATTGTTCTGTTTTTGCAGGTATTCATAAGGTAGTTATTCAGGATGACCAAGCTTGCAATCACACTTTAAGTCGATATTATGCAATGTGGAACCAACCCAGGCCTGAATCTTCAACCACTGTATGTCATCCTCTACTTCTTAATATATCAAAAGCTTTGCTGATCAATCCATCAATGGTGGGAAAAACGGAGTGACAGTCTAATCTTGTGAACATCTTATGCTTGTCAGGACAAGGAACTTGCTTCCAAGATCGAGAGTGTTTCTGAGAAACAGCGTTTTTACCGCGAAGTGGCTTCAACTGCTGAGACTGGATGGGATTTCAGTACAAGATGGATGAGGTAATTTTTGAAACAGGGAGAAGTAATTGGTTATAAGACCTTGTTTTATATTACTGCTGTATTTGGGTGAGACATATAAAGTAGTGTGATGCATATGCTTGTGAAATTAAGCTGTGTTTTCTTGCTGCAGGAATCATTCGGATTTCACAACATTGTCCACCACATCCATTTTACCAGTTGATTTGAATGTCCTCATACTAGGGGTACACCACAGAGCTTTTATCAAAATATGCTGTGTAAATATCTATCTCTGAACTTAAAATATCCACTATGCAGATGGAAGATGACATTGCGTTCCTAGCTAAGGTCATAGGAGACAGCTGCATTTCTGATCGCTTCCTGAAGGCTTCCAAAGCAAGACATAAGGCCATAAAATCTGTTTTCTGGAATGCAAAGAAGGGGCAATGGCTTGATTACTGGCTCAATGACAGCACATGTATTTCAGTATGTGAACTTCGAACTCTTCAGTTTTCTGACAGTTATGGCAGTGATTGTCCTAATCTCTACCTATGTAATGCGTATAGGAACCTCAGACATGGGAAGCTCGTAACCAAAATCAGAATGTATTTGCTTCAAACTTCATCCCTTTGTGGATTGAGTCATTATACTCAGGTTTGCACTTCTGAATTTTCATCACGCCACACTTACATTCAGATTTGACTTCAGAAGTCGGTTCAAATATATTAATCATGTACTAAAAAAGTATAGAAGATACTCTGTCTTCTTTTGACATTTTATACTGAGGTAGCTCTTACCATGTGTGAGAAGATAATTCAATGGTAGAGAAAGTTACAAGAAGTCTTCAGAGTTCAGGCCTTCTTTGCGCTGCTGGCATTGCAACATCGCTGACAAATTCGGGACAACAATGGTAATGTTAATATATTCTTAGAACCAAACTCAGTTCAGGAAATTTCTAATATCTGTTCAAATTCATATTGGCTATTCAAGATTTCAGAACTTTAGCTACCTACTTTGAAATTTTACATGGCCTAATGGAAATTGTAATAATATAGGGACTTTCCAAATGGCTGGGCTCCAATTCAACACATGATAGCTGAAGGTCTGGCAAGGTCTGGATCAAAAGAAGCAAAGTTAGTGGGAGAAGACATTGCTGTAAGTTGGATCAGAACCAATTATAAAGCCTACAAGAAAACAGGTGTAATGCATGAAAAATATGATGTGCAAAAGTGTGGAGAATTTGGAGGTGGTGGTGAATATGTACCCCAGGTATATCACTTTATCACTTTAATTATTATGATCGATCCTTGGTTATTATGACACTATTATTTATACAATTGCTACTAAATGGTCTTGTTTTGCTTTTACTGATTTGAACCTGTTTCTGGTATGTTGCAATTGCAGACTGGTTTTGGGTGGTCAAATGGTCTTGTATTGGCATTCTTGGAGGAGTTCGGATGGCCTCAAGATCGAAAGATAGATTGCTGAGAGTATGTAGAATAACAGGCTCGAGTGATATCAATTCCAGGGTTAGATTTGAGTCTTTTCTAATAGAAGTAGGTAATAATAGGAATTTGATGATTAGATTTGTGTTTAAGTCTTCTGTAACAAGGGTAGAGTACATTTTTCCCGGATTCGGGGCTTGACAGACCCGGAAGAATGAAATTAACACACTTTTGGAAACGAATTAGTGAACAATCTCAAACAGAAAGTCTTATATACCATAAAGCAGACTTGGAGAAGAAGCTAGCATTCAGCTGTCTATCATCTGTATTTTATAAGCCAGTAATGTGTAACTGTAATCAAAGTATAAAACGATTTCTTAATTTGGTAGGTGATGAGGATTATTGTCTGATATACTTTAGATGGTTTCAATTTCCACTAAGATTCTTAATCAGTGTTGGTGTGATTAGGACAGAAAGTTAGGATTTGCTCTAGAAGTTGAGCACTGATTAGGAGCTTTTGTACATTAATCTCCCAAAGCTGGTGGAGTTAATTGGTCTAGTATTAGATCAAATACATATTTAGCTGTTTGAGCACACTCCAACTCATCTGTGACATAACCGATGACTTCAATAGTTATGGACTCATTACCATTTACATGGAAAATATATGATCAAGTCCTAAATTATGTGCATATATTTGTAGTGGGTGGTGGGTCTCTGATAGATATATTAGATCCTCTAATGATAGAGATCAAATATCCTTCTTTAAATAAGAGCCCTAGGCTACTGCTTTGTAATTTATTTATTTTGGCTACTGCTTTGTAATTTGATTGGCAAAACCATGTTGGTTTTTGGGGGATGACAGGGACTTAGTGGCACCACAAAGCTAATACACATAATACAGTGATGTCCAAGAATCAATCGGATTCCAAGTGGTGGTTATCAACTTAGAGATCTTCTTAGCTCTTGGGCCTCGTTTTGTCCATAAAAAAGAAAATCATCAACTCATTTTTCAATAAAATCATATAAAATATGTGGTAAAAACAGTAGTGTCTAAAGTTCATGTTATGAGTTTAACAACTCAATATAACTAGCGTTACGTTGAATTATATACAAAATATCTATGAATGGTCTTAAATGTTGTGATGGCATATAGTATGCTTTGTGAGAAATCCCTTTAACATGTAATTGGGAGATAATTGATCTCATCAAATGGAAGATTAACTAGTTTACATGTTAAGAGATGGAAGGCCTTGAACCCTAACTTTAAGGGGAAGGGGACCCTGCAAGATTCGGAGATACACATGAGAGAGAGTGGCAATCATTTGATTCATGGTAGTATTCAAATGGCACCTCATCTATCAGTATGCTTTACAATTAAAAATGGGATTTATACTCTTCTAAATTTTATATGAGAAAAGGGTTTTATATATGAATTGGGAAATGAGTGAGTGGAAAGTATGGAATGACCAAAGGCTCCAAGATTTTGCGAGTATAAACATAGATTAGTGTTAAGGGATTTGTTCCTTTCTCAATGGCCTTAATCTGATTAGTCAAACAGAGTTGGCGAACTAAACAAAACACCCAAATCCAAGAGTGGGGTGTGTCGAAATATCAAATTAGAAATAGGAAGACAAATCAGAGTGAAAGCAAATTAGGCTACTTAAATTAAACAGGTCTGATCCAGGGGGTCTCATTAGACTATGCGCCTATATGGTTTCATTTTGGTGCAATACCATAAGATGGTATGCATGCTAAGATGACCTAATAAGCTTCAAAAACGGGACCATGATCCCAATACTTACAACATAATTCACTTTATTTGTTAGTTCTTGTCTCTATCGATCTAGTAGTTGAAGTGGAGCACGGCCAAGATGATTTCAATTCTAATTAATCGTGTACGTTGTAAATCTCTAAATTCATATTTAGTTTTATAAAATATGAACTAAAGATACAGGATCGATCATCGATGTGATGAAGAATGAAAAAGTTTACATATTATTGCAGCAATGCAGCTACAATATAATCAACGTGATACAATCAGAGAGCCTTGATTCATATTAATTTAGAGAACAATTCTATTCATACATTGCATGATTCGATTAAAGCGTCGTGATCCTTTCGCAAACCGCATTAAGTCATTAACCATATAAGAAAAGGGTTTGCTTCTTTGAATCAGAAAAAGAAACGTAGCTATTTGGAACTAATTATATACTTATGAGCTCGGTACACAAGCAGTTAGATCAGAAGCACATTATACCCGGTCTGTAGTATTATATAAACTTCAAATCTGTAGCTAGGGGTTGGTGATCATATCGATCGACAAGGGTCCAGAGATAATAAAGAAGAGACTGTGAAAGCTGGATCAAAAGCTCCCCTCCTTTAGAACAAGGGAGTGTATAAATAAGCAAGAAATGCTCGATCAAACTAGATGCATGTCGATCATAATGAAAAGCTTAGATAAGATTAAAGGTACTTTAAAATTTACAGACAGTTAGGAATGCTGGTGTTGCAGCTGGGACTCCTTGCATGTTCATACGAGCACGAAGCAGCTAGCCAGGGCTTGTTGTCCTTGCAAAGGGGAGAGGTTACATGTGGCAGCAGCATGGACTAGGAGTATGGGAGAAGGGAAACCCAGCAAGGTGACGAGATCAGATGCCCTGGCCTTGTGGGGGGAAGGCTATGATGTCACAAGGTCCCCGCAGAAGGGCACGGGGGACTAGAAATATAGAGGCTAGGTGCGCTCAAAAGCTGAATAAGTTGGGGTACCCCCTGCTTCTTTTCCTCTTTATGATCCACCTTTTGCCCTAATAATAAAGGGTAGTCTGCCCCAACCCACCCCCTTTCCCAAACCATATGTTATGTATATATCACGCTTCACGCATTCATTTTCGGCTAACGTGGCCTGAGCAAATGACATATATATCGTTTTCTGTTATCACTCGATTATATATATATGCTGATTGTAGATTCTCTTGTTAGACGGAACTTCCTTTGCTTATGATATTTTGGGATGTTGGTGATGCTAGCACAAGTAGCTATTCCCAGATACATTCATTTAGGACCAACCATATATAAAAATAATGAATTCTTCCAAATTTGTTTGCTTGACTAGCAATCTAGCTTCAAATTAACGGTTCAAAGTTCAAAGTAAACGTTAAATGTATATAAATTTTTCTTTTGAGGGGAGGAAGAGCAAGTATTTCATTAATATAACATTATATGGTTGTATTCGGTGAATTTAGAGAGGTCCAACACTAGTAAGAATGGTGTCAAAGCCACTATTCCAACAAATTACGATATCTCAATACATATCAAAATGCTCGCTTATTCAAAGACTAAAAATACTAAAATGAAATGAGAAATTTTAAATACACACCCCTAATCTCTTAATACACATGCAACCCTATTATTTTATGTTTCTATTAAGATTTTATAGGTAAGCTAAATGATCAAAACATACATCTATTATTAAAAAAAAAAATCACGTTAGAAGTGTTCTTTTCAACGTTTTCTACCCTAAAATCGTCGAAAACACGTGTTCTCCCCAATTCTTCTCCACAGTTCATTTAGGTTGTCTTTTTTGTTTTTGTTTTGGTATTCGTATCAATTTTAGTTTGATCTTACAGATCATATTGTCAAGTACTGCATCTTTATCAGCATTAGTTTGATCTTGCAGATCATATTGTCAAGTACTGCATCTTTATCATGACATGTTTTATCGAATAACTAGCTATCTATGTTTAATAGTTACTGTACTTGTATAGTTGTACTAGTTTGTGAATTTTGAAAACTTGTATTGGTGATTTGAAGTTGGGATATAACAATAATCATTTGATTATAAATTGAACAATGATAACCAAAAATTTCTAGCAAAAATTAAATGAAATAATATGTAAAAAGTGGTACCAAATAGTAAATATATATTAATTATATTAAATAACGGAATATTTCATAAATTAAGGTCATTTTAGACAATTTGGGATGTGTATTAAGTATAATACTGAAATAAACAACTTGATAGGTGATGTATTAAGTAATGGTATGTATTAAGATATTAAATGTGTGTATTTAAAATTTCTCAAATGAAATTGACGCAAAAAAACTAAAAAAAGATATTCATATTCTTTAACGCATACGGACTAAACAAACTATCGAGTAAACTATAGAGTTTTGAGGAACGTACATCAAATATACGTTTGAAATACATTAAAATTTCACTATCATAACGAAGTTACACAGTTATCTGAAACTCTTGAAACCTTAACTATGAACAAGTGAAGGAGACCTTGTATCATATAGAATGGATCCTGAACAGTCAATGAACAAGTGACCTTGGTGCAATAAAACTCTTAAACTACAGGAACCCATTTTGTTCTAGTTTCTAGTTTGAGTAATGAGGGGGGTATGAAGTTTGAACAGGAATGATTGACCGGACTCGAAGAAAAAGGAAAACGCAAGACTCGAGAAGAGCGCAGGGAAGAAAGGCCTCACGTGCGATTCCCTCTCCATTGACAATGAACACTCGAACTCGATATCGTATCACCTTGACACTTGTGCCATCTTTTTCTTTCTCCATTCATTCTAGACTGCTTCTAGCTTAGTTTATTAATCGCCGACGAGTCCCAAAACAACTACCCGGCGCATATATATACTTATTTATCAATCACAACCAAGTAGCTGATCGAGTAAGTAGCTAGTAATTGCATATCCTTTAACAATCACAACCAAGTAGCTAGTAATCTTGTGTTTTAATTCAAAGCTAATGCCCATACTTTGTCAATTTATCTACATTCTCGTTAGGATACGATCATATTTTAGCAGTTAGATTCCTTTACAAGCTTAGCTTGTACAAGAGTTGTATGATTCCTGATGAGATATATCATATACGCGAAGCAATACCCGTTTTAACAACATTAGTCATTTTCTTACGTACACATTTTGGTAGTGAATAATTGAGTAACGATGGTACATTGCTTTTAAACAGTATATCATAAATACCTATACATTAAGTAGGAGGCGGATTCATGACACCCAGAATTATAATCAATATTATAACCCGAATTTCATCAATTAGATCTAATCGTAATTAACGGTTGAGATAAGTCTTTAAAACTAAACCATTTTCTTTTCTTTTCTTTTAATTTAAATCAATGTAGGTTATCTTTTTCTATGAATTTGGAATACAATTAATAGGGATTAAAAAAGTGTTAATTGATTACCTATTGAAACTCTTCGTCCTTTTTTATTTTCCTATTGAAACTCATATCTACTTGAGAGAAAACGAGACAAAAAATATACGAGATCACGTTCGAAAATTGGCCAAGTTTCAATCTTCTCTACCTCTTTCTCATTTTTTTTTTCCATCAAGATGCATGACGAAACTCAATCAAGACTCAACATATTCTAATTGAAATTAATCGCTATAGATGATCGAGTAATTTGATATATAAATTGACTCCCATTTTAATGGTTTCTCTACTCATGATTAATTTTTTTTTTCTGGTAAGATATTATTCCTTATTTATGACTATTAGTGGGAAACCATTAAGACATTAACTCCTCTTAATCGTATTCCAAATTCATAGTAGGTAATCACCCATTTTTATTGTGTATTTAATAGAAAGATGAAAAAATATGATAAATTGATTTAAAGAAAATGAAAAAGAAAAGAAAAGAAAATGATTTAATTTTTTATGGCTTATTTCAACTGTTAATTACGCTTAAATCTAATGGATAATATTATAGTTATAATATTAATTATAATTTTAAATGTCACGATCCGCTCTCGTTAAGTATCATTTAAAATGAATTTGTTTTAATTGATTGTTGAGAGGATTCTTCATTTCAACCGTACGTAAAAGAAAATCTTCAACCAAAGAAAGAAAGTTATCTTTAATTTAATGGTTTGGATCCTTCAAAATCATGTAGTGAGTGATTTGGGTACACGATTCATTGTAAAAAGAAAAACAAATCCCGATTAGCAACTCATTTAAAGAAATGTTTGAATGAGTAATATAATCTCCCTGATTAGACCCACGAATTATTTTTCTATAAGGAAAAAAATTAATCCCCTCATGCAAAAGTTAAATATAATCATCCTTCAATCAATCCCTGACAAATATATAATCTTCTTCATCCTCTTCTCCTCTTCACCCTAGTTGATAAAGGAGCCAAACCTCATCATTATAAACTCCATCCCTCTAATCCACTCTCCCCCTGAGTTTCTCTCTCAACCTCACTATTCAATGCAAAGCGGCCACTTTCAGAAAGCTCTGTGAATAACCAAACACGTACGTACTTTACTTCTTCAGCTCACATTTCTTCTCCGTTCTGGTCAACGTAGTCATATCAGTATCAGCAACCACCACTGCTTCAACAACACCAACCAAACCAGAAACACAAACAACAAAAAGAAAACAAACAAAAAATGCTCGAAACCGTGAAGTACCTGATCGGCTCGGTCGGTGCTAGCGGTTACGGCTCCAAGAGCACCGCCGAACAAGTCACCGAAAGCTGCCCCGATCTCCGCTCCATCACCGCCATCATCACGGGTACGTCTTCCTATTAATCGGCGCCACCCAAAAAACTACGATCAATTTTGAACAGTTGAGTTTTAATCATCGATCGTATATATGGTTGGTTTTTGTCATTAGGTGCTACGTCGGGGATTGGAGCGGAGACGGCGCGAGTGTTAGCCAAGCGCGGGGCAAGGCTGGTCCTCCCTGCTCGGAGCCTCAAAGCCGCCGAGGACGCTAAGGCAAGAATCATCGCCGAGTTTCCGGACTCCGAGATCGTCGTCATGGCGCTTGATCTCAGCTCTCTTACTTCAGTCAGAAACTTCGTCTCTGAGTTCGAATCCCTCAACCTATCTCTTAATCTTCTCATGTAAGTTCTAGCTCCAATTTATTCCTTTTTTCTTGTTCAAAAGGTAGAAAAATTAAGGTATTGAAGTATTGATCGACCGTTTTGTTCTTTTTTTTTTTTTTTTTTTTCAGAAACAACGCCGGAAAGTTCGCGCACGAGCATGCGATTTCTGAAGACGGCATCGAACTGACCTTTGCTACTAATTATCTTGGTAAGTGGGAGGTAGTAAGTTCGACCAGTTAGTTCCGAATAAACTAACGAAGATTATAACGGAGCAGCCGATCTTGTTCAGGTCATTTTCTGTTAACGAAGCTGCTGCTGAACAAAATGATCCAGACGGCGGAGGCCACCGGCGTCCAAGGTCGAATAGTGAACGTGTCATCGGCCATTCACGGCTGGTTTTCCGGCGATACAATCCGATACCTCGGCGAGATAAGCCGGAACAGAAGGTGAGGTCTCTCTATGTGAGAATCTTCGATCCATGTGAATTGTTTTAATTAAAATTTTGTCTGGAAGAGTTTGACATTTTATGATCATTGGAAATTTTGTCTGGATCGTCAGCAGCCAATACGACGAGACACGTGCGTATGCCCTCTCGAAGCTCGCCAACGTTTTGCACACCAAGGAACTCGCTCGCAGGCTCAGGGTTTGTACTTGTCCTCTCCTCTGGATTTCATCATCATCATCATATGGATCAGTTTTAGTTATTCGATCAAAAGCGATTTTTGTTTTTTTCCTCTCTTTGATATTATTGGGTTTTTTTTGGATTTGAACACAAACAGGAAATGGAGGCCAACGTGACTGTGAACTGTGTCCATCCGGGGATTGTTAGGACCCGACTCACCAGAGAACGTGAAGGCCTTGCTACAGGTGGGGAAATAATCTGAAAAATAAAATAAAAATTGGTGATATTTTCTTTAAAGTTAGCGGTAATCGATTTTGGGTTTTGGATTGTGTAGATTTGGTGTTCCTCTTAGCTTCCAAGCTCTTGAAATCCATACCTCAGGTATATATTACTCTTTAATATTCAAAATATTTGATTGTTTTCTTACGAAAATGGAAAACGGAACTAATTTTGATTATTATTCAGGCTGCAGCCACGACATGTTACGTTGCGACTCATCCGAAGATGATCGGTGTGTCCGGGAAGTATTTTGCGGATTGTAACGAGACATCGCCGTCGAAATTGGGGTCTAATTTGGTGGAAGCTGGTCGGTTATGGTCTGCCTCTGAAGTCATGGTGTCCAAAGACTCCGGTGCTATTTTTGCAGATCAATATTGAAGAAGTAGAAGTGGGATGATGATCAATATCCATATATTACTAGTAGTAGATATATATTAAGAACATAAAAAAGCAAATTCTGAGTCACTAGTCTAGTTAATTTCGTCTTAATGTATGTACTTAATTAGTCTTAATTAATAGCATATATATTGCCAGATACAGTTCTCTAAGTGGGGGAGAGCTAGCTAGGAAAGAAGAATATATAGTAACCCAAATACATATAATATAATATATATATATATATATATATATATACACACACACACCTGGTACACAGCTTTGAATATATTGGGAGATTTAAGTACATGTAATGGTAGATAAACACTTTATGATCTATAAATATGAACAATATTGTTTTCTTAGTTGGTTGTACAAGTCATGGCCAGTACACCTTCCTCTAGCATGTGTTGGTTATATATACATATCTATCTTGTTTAGGAAATGATGCTCGAGTTCGATTGGATTAAAGCATATATTGAAATAAGAAAATGGTTAATTTCAATAATTTGATAACCCTAGTTTATATATGTTGGGTTTAATTTCTTTATGGTTTTGTGTACATGTTCTTTCTTTTCGATTGCTCATGAACTATGATAAAAAAGAAATCAAATGGGGGAGAATATAAATTGTAAGAGGGCATTAAGAACATGGGATGAGTTAGTTGCATGTGGTGGTTGGATTTTGAGGAGTATTTTTGGAATTATAGTATGGTCCTCCTTCTAACATGCGTGGTGACTAATCCATGCTTTCAACCCCAGGAAGAAGAAGAAGAAATGATACAGTTTATCTTTTCTCCTTTCATTTTGCATCCGTGTTTTTTGAGACAGTAATATAAAGAAGAAGATCGAAGAAGCAGATGATAAACTTGACCAGCGGCCATTGGAAGTAGCAAATTAAAGGCAGAAAGACCAGGAGCCAGGTCTGGGAAAAGCTTAGCTGAGAAAACATAAAGACAAGGATGATGGATTGGTGTGTGTGTTAATGGAAGGTCTAGCAGAAGCATTAAAGCCATGAGTGATCATACACAGAAACCCTAGTTTCAAGGCCGTCGTGTCTCAGAATCACTATCGATGCTTCCTGTTTCGTTTACCATTTACGACTCGAAGCCCCAGAGGTGGCATATCTATGGTGCTACACAACAGAGACAGAGTCTGTCTCCCCACAACAAGATCTGCCTCTGTCATCACTCATCACCATCGTTATCGCTGGGATTAGTTATAAAACTTCATGCTACGTCTAACTCTAAACGAGAGAGAGAGGATTCAAAACACTAAGGTTCACTTAAACCAACACTAATAGACGGTTCGATTGCATACATGCTTTGTTGGCCGGTCAAGCATGAGCTTCAATTTAGTGTCAAACTCTTTGTAGTACTAGGCATTTACTATTTTTACGGATCGGAAGGAGACGAAGATCAAATCAATGAAATCATACAGTAGTCAAAAGCTTTGGCTACACACAAAGTGAGACATCTTTAACATTACCCCAACAGTTGCCTATCCTTTTTACAGACGTGACATTTAAATTGCTTTTCGAAGATTCGAAGATAAAGATAAGAGGGTTTATGATTACCATTCCATGTACCTTGCATGATGGAACATTGGAATTCATGTTTACCTCAACGATAAATAACCTGTTGATGATTAATCTGACAAGTTCCTTTTCTTCTAAAGTTCATTCTCTAACTGAACAATTTTCTGTATTGGGCAACCCAAGTCCCTAACTGATTAAAATGCTAATCAAATCTATGAACTCTTCTAATATGTAAAGATGTAGTCGTGTTGATTTCATCTTCCACGATGTTGAATCCCATGTACATGTTTTACACGATCGTAAGAGGTGTAGTCGATCAATAATACAACAAAATTTAGTAAACGCATTGGCAATCATTTTATGGATGGTTAAATTAGGACAATGGAGGATCACGAGCCATGTTTGTTATTGTTTAACAAAATTTACACGATGTTGAATCCCTTGTACACGTTTTACACGATCATAAGATATGTAGACGATCAATAATACAACACAATTTAGTAACACATTGACATCATTTTATGGATAGTTAAGTCAGGACAACGGAGGACCACGAGCCGTGTTTGTTGTTGTTGTTTGACAAAACAAAAGAAAAACATCTATTTCCAATCAATGTATGTTCCATGTTACATTGTTACATAACATCAAACTTATTAGCCATTACTCTCATCTAAATGACTCCATGTACCATCTCAAATGGAACAGATTCACTTTTGAGCCCAATATTCTAAAGCCCAAAAGTCTTAAAACCCTGAAAGTCGCATAAACCCCGGAAACCAAACCCAACTCTACACACTCTCCGACTCTCAAGAGTCACAGTGGAGAGCCCTATCGAGCTCGGAAAATGGCGACCACCCTTCTCCCGGAGACAGCTCAGAAAGTCCTAACCCAAGAAGCCATCCGCTCCGCCGCCAAACAATCCCAACGATGCCTCACCGTCCCCGTCAAACTCCGCCGCGCCATCAAAAAGTACCTCCGAGGTCTTCTTCTACCTACCCAGCACCTTGTTATTTTTCTGTATCTAAATGCTTGTTGCCTTGTTCAGTTATGTAATTGAATTAATGGGTTTGGGATTATAGAGCAAGAAGAGCCTCATATGAAGAGGAAGGTGCTGAGGCTATCGGAATCGTTCAGCCAAATCAAGGATGTGAACTCCCAGCTTATTGCTTCCACTTCCAAGCAGCTGGTGGAGGACCCTTTGCAGGGTGTGGACCAATCACAGAGGTGGAAGATTAAGAGCTCTTATGGAGACATTGGCCTTACTTATCGAGACGACGAGACCATTGCTTATGTTGCTTCCAGAATGCCAGCTGTCTTCTCTGCTTGTCACCGAGTACTCAAGGAGGTATTTGTTTTTAATGTTCAATTTGATAAAGCTGTGTTTTTTATGTTAGAAATGAAGCGATTAGGTTGATTTTAGCATGAGGGTGTTAAGTAGGTAGGAAATTGTTGTTCTTTTCGGGTGTGTATTGATGAGAGCGTGATAAAGTTTTGATCTTTGATGTTTAGCAGTGTGTTTGTGTTGTTGTTGTTTGACAGGTTCGTAGAAGGCTGCCTGGATTTTCTCCTGCTAAAGTGTTGGATTTTGGTGCTGGCACAGGTTCGGCTTTCTGGTGAGGAAGTTTGTCTGGTTCTCTTTTGGTTGTTAAATAATGTGGAGATTTGGGATTACTGTTTGTATGTACTGTGATTCTGATGTAATGTAAATGGGATGATGTAGGGCACTACGAGAAGTGTGGCCGAATTCCTTGGAGAAAGTTAACTTAGTAGAGCCATCACAATCGATGCAGCGTGCTGGCCAGAGCCTTATACAAGGTTAGTAATGGGTTTTCTGTTTAAAGTAGTTACTTGGTTATCATCTAGATTATCACTATAGTAATAAATGTCTGAGTAAATTGTTTGCAAGTAGGATTACAGTCCTATTGCGATAATTCATGCATTCTCGAGGAGGAACTAGCTAAAGAAAACTCATCATTGTTTTTATGTTCTTATTTTAGGTCAGAAGAATTTGCCACTCATTCACAGTTATGGTACCCTCCAATCGTTGACTAAAAGCATCAACAAATCAGAGAGAGAACATGACCTTGTAATTGCTGTAAGTTGTGTGTATCTAGAACTTCTATCAATTACAAACTTGACTTTTGCTGTGGCATGTTTTGTCCTAAATTATATCTGTTGTCTGTTATTATGGGTTGAAGTCCTATGTGCTTGGAGAGATACCATCGCTGAAGGATCGAATTACTGTAGTACGCCAACTTTGGGATCTTACACGGGATGTTCTGGTATACCTCCAATTCTCGGATAAGTTTCATATTTTATTGTGTCATGGAAAAAGAAGAAGAAGAAGTTGTTATTGCCCTGTGCTCGAGTTTACACCAATTAGTAAAGGAGAAGTTTCTCCTAAAACAATTTTACAGAAAGAATGGTTTGATATGTTCCTATATTTCATGCTGTCTTGAAACCAGAATTGGAAAATAGGAGCAAAAAGATGGAAATACTTGTGCTCATATTGCTTTCCAAGTTATATTTGTTTGGACCTTCAAATTTTCAGCCTTATATTTTTAGTCATTAATTTTCTTGGATGTTTGTAGATTTTGATAGAACCAGGAACACCACAAGGATCAAATATCATATCTCAGATGCGATCACATATATTATGGATGGAGAAAAGGGTAAGTTATTATTGTTATGTTTTTCTTTTCGTTTTGTTCTGCTAACAATGATTCATTTCTGACATTTTTGACTTCTCAGAAAATCCGTAAATCCAAGGCTCCAATTGATGAAACGTCGAAGGACTTGGTAGTGGCTCGAAAAAATGGTGCCTATATAGTTGCTCCTGTGAGTATAGTTCTGCACCTTACATATTTTTCTCTTCTGAAAATTAATATATTTCGCAACATCTTACATATACATATATATAGATAATATACTTTTTTTTATCCTCTCATTTTTATTTTATAGTTCTCTTAATGTAGTGCTCTCACGATGGGGCATGTCCTTTGGAGAAAGCTGGTAAATATTGTCATTTTGTTCAACGTTTGGAGAGAACTTCTACTCAACGTGCATACAAGGTTCTTTCTTAATTCTTATGTTGTACTCTCTTCTGAAAGATCTATCTGGTTACCATATTATTTGAACCTAAGCAGTTAGTATTGGTAATAGAGGCAGGTATCAAATTGTTGAATTTATCCAATTGCTAGATACTTGTAGAAGGGGAACCTCTATTATTTATTACTTCACTTCTTGGCGCTGCAAGTATTTGAGTTTTCTAGCAGGGTCTGTCGTTTTACTCATCATGATTCAAAACATTTTCACCTATCCATCTAAAAGTACCAACTCTTCTGCTTAGTTTTGGATTCCACATCTTTAGCAAATGGCCCATAGTCTTTGAATCTATTTGTTGTTGGAAGTAAGACTTTGTTTCTTTCTTATTCTGTTGCATTATCATTTTAAACGCAATTGTTATTTGATTTTAACCTCTTGTATATTACCTTTTTGTAGCGCTCCAAGGGTGGTCAGCCGTTACGTGGATTTGAAGATGAGAAATTTAGCTTCATTGCTGTCAGGCGAGGACAAAGACCAAGGTTGGTACTTTCTGTGCTCATATTCAAACTTGTGAAATGGGTTTCAAAATTCAACTACATAAAGCTATAATGACTTGTTTGATAATGACTCAGTTTTCTTTTTAAACATATCCATTTATGTTTTTATACTCACAGTAGTTGATTTCTGGCAATAATTTTTTGTAATCAAATGTGTGCTGCAAATATGTACTTCCTCAGTCTTTAATTCATGTACTTTTATATTTGAATTTCTCTTTGGTGGATTCACTATTGTCATTATGACCAGGGAACCTTGGCCTCTTGATGGTGTGAAATTTGAGACTCTGAAGGAGCAACATGCTAAAAGAACCCTAGAAGATCTTGAAATTGACTATGGTAAGATATTTTTCATCTATCAAGGGCTCTGTATTGGCTGGTGTTCGGTTTATGGCAGGATCCTTCGGTAATAACACTTAAATAAATTGTAATCTGTGATCTATTTCATTCTGAAGATTAATCTTTGACCTTGTCAGAGGAACCAGAGGAGCCATCCAGCTCACAACAAGCTAGCCTCATTCCATTTGAAAAACCAGATGCGACCTATGATTCTGATGTCGTGGAAGTTGATGATCACCAGGATAATGATGAAGAAGAGGAGGATGATGACACAGGTCATGCCGATCTTGGGGGTGGTTGGGGTAGGATAATCTACATGCCTGTTCGGAGAGGCAAGCACGTTACTATGGATGTATGTCGATCAACCAATGAGGATGCTTCAGAAGGTACACTTCAACGAATTGTTGTCACAAAGAATAAGAACCCTACATTACATAATCAGGCTCGAAAGTCTCTCTGGGGAGACTTGTGGCCCTTTCAAAGATAAATGTGTAAAATCTTTGGCGCCGTAGTCCATATGACCTCTATGTATAAGAGGCTTATGCTCAGTTTGTATTCACTATTCAGTCTTTAATGGCCATTCCTGCAATCTTGTTCGAACCTTGCTCTTTCAATAGTTGCAATCCTCAATCTTTTGAAAGCTGTGTTAGCCATTTGTTGGATTGGTAGTTAGTTAACAGTTGGTTAGACCCCAATTATGCGGGGCTTAACCGCTTAACAAACTGTAAACTAAATTTCCAAATATCCAATATAAACGACTGGAAAGGTGATGTGCTCAATATCTTGGGACTAATGGCTTTTGATTTTTGAAGCGTCTTCTGTTGACTTTGCCACATAAAGTTTCTCTATATACTATTTCTTTAGCTCTCATACTAACTGATCCGCTGTAGCACAATAAAATGGATTGAGCATAACCGTTCAGGTTCGAATCCTGACAGCGGAAAACAAATTTTTATTTTATTTTTTTCTTTTTGAATTTTGGTCACTATTCAACATAACATTCATCCTATAATTGGTTGTTTCAACATGATTTTCATCATGCTGTAATGGACCCCGTTCATTCTAGACGGCTCATAGTGGTTTAAACTTTATAGTGTGATTGTACGATGTAATCAAATCAATGGTTAAGAAACCCCTTACTTTTTCATCAATAATTTCAGAAACTTGCTGTATGATTGCTCCAAATTCTGTTCTAGTATATGTAATTAATATTTTTTGGGGTGACAGAAGCAAAAAGAGATCCACTTAAATCATGATAGGCAATCATGCTCAGTAATAGGCCTCCATCTTTTCCAACTTGTTCGTAAAATATATATATGGACTCTTTCTACCTCTGGGACTTCTGCTTCAACCTATCTGTGGTATCTAATCATAATGAACGCCTATCAGAATTTGCTAAAAGCAAAGAACTTTTGGACATATGTATTAGGGCATCTTTACAAAGAAAATTAAGCAGAGAATTATATTTAAATGGGCAGCTCAATTTAGTCACTTGCACTACAATACTAAGTAATTTGACAATGCTGATGTCCTTTTTACAAGATGAACTAGCTCAAATCAGCAGGGAGTCAACAAAAGAGTCCAAATGAGGACCATCATGATCTTGATCGGCCTTGTGAAGAAGCTGCTGAAATTCTTCATACATATCAAAATCATCAAAACCTTTCACATTTTCGCAAACCAAAGCATCTCCAAAATGGTTATGATCATGAAGATCATTAGAGACCTCTGCATCATGATGACCCAATTGAGCTAACGTTGAGTTTGCAGAAACTCTAAAGGCCTTTGGTTGATGAACCTTCACTTTTGCTTCACTACCTTGATCATCCTGATTGAGTGGTTTTGATGCTCCTTTTGTAGTACTACCAGAGTTCTTTAGCCTTTTGCTGAGGTTGGTATTCCAGTAGTTCTTGATCTCATTATCGGTTCGACCAGGGAGTCTTCCTGCAATTAGAGACCATCTATTTCCCAAAAGTGAATGAAGCCTCACTATGAGGTCTTCCTCATCAGGAGTTATGTTACCTCTCTTAATATCTGGTCGGAGATAGTTGATCCATCTCAGCCTGCAACTCTTCCCACATCGAAGAAGTCCTTCAAGTAGTTTCACAAACAATTAACCAGATTATAATTAGACTTCTAAGAGAGGAAAAAAACAGAAACCAAGAAAAACCTAATGCATTACCTACCTGCTTTCTTTGGCACAGATTTCCAAAGGCCCTCACCATGAGACTGAATATATTGAATGAGCAATGTGTCTTCTCTTCTTGTCCATGGACCTCTCTGCAAACCCTCCTTTGAACAACATGGTGTTCTTCCCATTTTAAGTTACACACAGACTCTGCTTCACTACAGCTATGAAAGAGCGACAGATCCTCAAACACAACACCAGAGACTATAATATCATTGTCAACATTCATTCTATAAATAAGGAATTGTGCACTGTCTCTTTCTTTCTTTCTTTTTTTTTTTAAAAATCGGAAAAGAAGTTTTTCATAGCATCATGAACCTCGTTTAATATCTAATTCCCCAGGGACCAGTATATCAATTGACCTTTTGTCCAAAAATCTTGCCAACTCCTCACCGTAAGTCATGCATGATGTCTACATAATAACACATGCTACACATATTTTCTTTTTTTATAAAACATAAACTACACCTACACCCCTTCATTTCTTCAATCATAATAAACCTGCCCTTCTTCACCACATCACTGAATCTGTAGCTAAGAACCAAATGAATGTGTGACCTCACCAAATCAGGCTGCTTCAATCCGATATATACCAGAATCATATTCTTATTTAGCCCAAAATATAATTTCAATACACTTCTTGTTCTACGATATTCCATATGTGTGTCTTGGCCTTATGCCATCAAGATATGTAGTTAGAATAAGACTATGTATTCCTTATTATTATCATATTGATACTTTGTAATTCTCTACATAAATGGCTCATATTAATGAATAAGATGATGATTCTCTTGTTATCTCTCTTTGTCTCTACAGTTTATCCTTCATCACGTTATCAGCACAAGGATTGAAATGAAATTGCAATCCTTGAGCTCGGCAGGATTGAAATGGATCTCCAATCTTTAAGCTCGGTTAGATGTTATTTCTAGGTGTCAAATCGCAATGCCACTGCACACAATGATGAGTCATTTGAGATGAATAAGTTTAGGTTGGATATGAACCTCCACCTATAATCCGTTTATGTAGAAACCTTGTCAGGCGATCTCATTCACCGCTGAATTGCGGATTGTCACTTTGATGAGACAATATTCCCGTCGTTAGGGGGAGATAAGAACAGAAGTGTTCAAGTGGAACGACATGAATTGTCATGGTTTGTCCCCATTAAGTCTCATATTAATCTCAAATGCTTAAAGTGTTAAAGCGACGAGATCACATGCTGCAAATATATCTGCAAAGATTGATGTCCTATCGAGAGGACATGACGCGACCAAGGCGTGACCAAAAGAAGTTGGTCTTGGCGCCATCACCATAGATGGTGAAATGGTGACGTCATATAGTGGCAAAATTGGTGTCACAAGGCCATGTGGCTCCCTAAAAGGAGGGAGGCCTTTAGGTTCGATACTTTCTCGCACTAGGAAGAAAGTGATACTCAAATCCGTCTCATGAAGTCTGAATTGTGATTTTCGTTGGGGGACGCCTCAATGTCAAATCCAATCCATATAGAGATCTCTACAAGTAATATACTAGTGTACATGATGTGGGATAATGAGTCTACTATCGAACCAACCTTCGTTGATGGATATCAACTTAGTTGATTGGCCTAATTGAAAGATGCGATCCAGCATTAACAAAGAGATAGGTCCTTGGGCAGGTGATGCCAACACCGCAAGCTAAACCCTATCAACTATGCCTTTGTTAGATAGCGTAGTGAAAACAAGAGCTTAGACTCACCTTATGGCGCAAAGTCTTTCACTAACACGCACTGGGGTCGACTACGATGAGATATGCTCTTATAATGGATGTCATTGCACTCCACTACTTTGTCAGTTTGGTAGTTTCCGAATAACTGAACATGCAACCTATGAATGTGGTCATAATAACATCTCTATGAGATCAGAGATATACATGAATGTTTTAAACGGACTTCATTCATCCGAATCAAGTGGCTCCAGACCACAGGAGCATGCGTTTAGTAAAGGTATTGAAATGCACATGGACTCTACTTGATTTAGAAGAGATATGGTGAATTATGCCTTTGCGTGTTCATTCCGGATTTACATGGACTCTTGATGGATCAATAGATGCCAATATGTATCAACATCCAAAGTTAGAATGAAAAAGATCTTGAGAAGACCCTCGATAAGGCACTCGATGACTGTATTGATGATGATTTTCCATCAATCGGCTTAGGCGCTCTATAACTAGTGAGGCCTACATATACTCCCATGATTAGTCAAAGTATTTTCTCTAAAGAGAGATATGTTGTTTTGTCTAAAACAAGATGACAAATATGTGTTAAGAGATGTAGTTCCCATCTAAGTACAATAAGACGCATCAATGTACTCAATACAATACGAAAGACTTGACATCTGATTCACTATGAAAAGTTGTAAAGCTAAGTATAGCTAGCTATGCACCCACGCAACGCTAATGTAATGGCAGTCACTTCTTTTTCAATACCTAATGGTATGAAAGGTTGAGGTTTATTCTATCCCTACATAAGAAAGACACATCAAAAGCGAAATCAGAATCTGTCAAGTTTCATAGGTCAACTTCCACGAGACCTACAGGAAATCTCACTTACTGAAAAATAGTGAAATTGGTACCATTGGAAAGGTTTATGTGTCTATTTTCAAGGGACATCAACCATTTGATCATACCTATCATATTGAGTGAGTTATGACAGTTTTCGTAAAGTAGGATGGATCTGTCCGAGAATCTGATTTTGCCAAAACAGTCAAATTTGACGGGACTTTGTGAACAGCTCCTGATGAACTAGAATGTGTGTGATATACGGTTGGAAAACTAAATGAGTCTAGTTTTCAAAACCATTTACGGTTCGTTCATATGTATTTCCTAAAGGAAGTTACGGCTGTTCTAGTAACTAAAGATCATGCTACGCGAAAATCTGATTTCCTGCACGAACTTATGTTTTGAGTTCACAAGCGGCCTTCTCCTCAAGTTCTAAGTGTAAGAGATCATGTTTGAGGACAATACATCATGATCTAGTTAATCATTATCCAATGCCACATTCAAAGACATGTTAAAGAGTATTGACATGCTAAGTTGTTGAAATTTTCGTGATTAGTACGAATCAGGAAGAGCCCTATGATTGATGTAAATATCAGGGGGAGGTGCGAACTTCAGGGGGAGTCTAGCACATACATGTCACTATCAAATGTGAAAGGTGCGTTGTACTCTTTTTCTCATACGATCAAGGTTTAATTTTTCTCCCACAAGGTTTTTGTTCCTTGACGAGATTTTTAACGAGGCGACATATCAGCACCACCGGCACTGGCGCGCGGCACAAGGGGGAGTGTTTTAGGATATTTCATATGTGTGTCTTGGCCTTATGCCATCAGGATATGTAGTTAGAATAAGAGGTATTTTGTAATTCCCTATATAAAGGGCTTCTATCAAAGAATAAGATGATGATTATCTTGTTATCTCTCTTTGTCTCTACACTTTATACTTAATCACTTCTCTTATTTTCTTTTCATGTTTCCTCCTGTGAATGGGACAAGTATTATTTTGAGGACAAATATTCATCATCTCAAAAATAAGAAGACACTAGTCCAGACGACATGCTTTCGGCAGGGCAATTTTATTGACACAAACGACAAACTCGTCTCTATTAAGGGTCTCTCAATATATATCAAAGAGGAAATTTTTCAAATGGTGTCCCAAGTTAAGTCTATTCATCATTTTGACATCTTAATTTTGAAAACTATGATAATGGTACCTCAACATTTAAACTCAATCTAACATTAGTTCCCTCCTTGATTGACACCGTTAAGTTTGACTTTATTCATGGGCAAAATTGTCTTTTCATGTTTTCCCTCCACAAACATTTCCCTCCATTTTCCAATCAGTATCAGAATTTGTGGTGAGTAATGTGTTGGCTGCATACAAAAATTAGAGACATCTAGAAATTATAATACACCATTGACCATTAACATTCATCATTAAAAATAGTTTTTGCAACCTAACGGGGAGAGAAAGAATCAACATTGATTAAAATGCATTTTGTATCAAGTACAGAAGTTCATGAACTATGTAGCACGAACACAGACACAGCGACACGTGTTGGAAACCCAGTTTTTGAGTTATACCATGTCACCGTGTCGCTCCATGTCTGTGTCCATGTCTGTGCAACATAGTTAATGAACTTCTGTACTTGATACAAAATGCATTTTAATCAATGTTGATTCTTTTTCTCACCGGTGAGTTGCAAAAGCTATTTTCAATGATGGATATTAATGGTCAATGGTGTATTATAATTTCTAGATGTCTCTAATTTTTGTATGCAGCCAACACATGGTTCACCACAAATTCTGATACTGATCAGAAAATGAACATTATTCTGGAGGGAAATGTTTATGGAGGGAAAAGATTTAGTGAGGGAAAACATGAAAAACAATTTTACCCCATGGATAAAGTCCAACTTAACGATATCAATCATGGAAGGAACTAATGTTAGATTGGGTATAAATGTTGAAGTACCATTATCATAGTTTTCAAAATTGAAATGTCAAAATGATGAATGAGCTTAACTTGAGGCACCATTTAAAAAATTTCCTCTATATCAAAAGAACATTTTTGAAAGCGTTCTGAAAAAATTAAAAAGAACTGTACCAATGGAAGTTCTTCATCAAGGCCTCTCAAATATAGACAACACTTCATGGCATCAATTATAGCTGGTTCTATATGGATTCCTGTACAACTTTCAGACATTGTTATCAGTAAAAGATGCCATTTTGATATAATCCTCCAAAGCCAAACCTACTCTCCATAGAAGAATTAAGAAGAAACGGTGGTGAAGGCATTAGCTGAGAATGAAAGAGCAGCCCCCAAAACCACCAAAAATTAATTTCATAAAATGAAATTTCATGCACAAATACAATCTTTCTGAATGCAAGGCTATGAGAAGATGCCTTGGAATCACCTATACTATACACACTTGTATTTCGTATACAAATCTAGTCTAGTCTATAGGGGGGCAACTACTGCACAAGAAATTCTGTATAATTTCTGGGCTGACGAACAAATTAAAGAATCATGTATAAGATGAACGGATACAAAACAAAAGCAATCCCCCAGCCACTGTTGTTGACAACCTTGGTAAGACTGCAGTTGAATCGAGAACTGTAGTTGCACCCGGCATGACCTGCCTGGAGTATTATACAGTTGGGTAATCTTCAACTGTGCACACTACGTAAATCTGGCAAACTGTCAATGATACTGCATTGAACAAGTGCCAAGAATTATTGATGAGTACTGGCGGTGATTGCAATGATGCAAATCACTGTCTAAAAAGTGCCAGCTTTAGGCCGGATGATGGCCGGACAAGGGGTCTTAATAACGAGTTGGTAACCCATAATTGTGGTAAGTTCTAATACGTCCATCCCAGCCGGCTGTGACAATCACGAGGCCCCACATATGAGAAGAAGAAGACAAGCTCTGACATGCATTCTTCAAGAACCTGTACTCTGATCTTGACATTGTTGGGGAAACGGGCACCGGGGGCACGGGACTTGAGTTCACAAGCTTTTCTTCAGGCCAAGTTGGAGTACCCTTCGGCAATGACTCCAACAAAAACCCACGACCCAGAGAGAAGCAATCAGGTGAAGAGAGATGCATTTTCTGTTGTACTCTCTCATCGAAATTGAGAAGCTTCAGCGGACTATCAAGGCTACTTCTTCCCTGTGCATCCCCGATGAATGCAGGGGATGGAAGCATTGCTGGAAGGTCATTCACACCATTCCAAGGTATAGCGATCATCGAGTTGTGGGACACAAAACTCTCACAAGACCTTATGTTCTTTGATCGTGAAGAGGATGTCTCCTGGCTATTGTAGTTCCAGATATGAACACTTGAATCCTCACTTGCCGAAACAATGTGGTTTCCATCCGAGGTAAAAGATGCAGAAACATGGCTTCCTCCACTTCGTAGGCCTAAATTGGAAAGATAAATCAGTAAATAATAGGCCTGATGTAATATTAGTTTGGACACCAGGGATTTTGGGTGGTGATTTGACCTCTGGCACTGGATGTAGGAGCAACAAAAACTAATCATAGCAAACAATAACACATACCCTTAAATTTGCAGATGACCTTAGTCCCGGAAATGACACGTATTACTGAATCGGCAGAGGTGACCATAACTTTGCTTGGGTTGCTTGGAGAAAACTGAGGAATTATATTGAATTAGTATGCAGTGATTATATACACAAGTGAAATGCGAAGAAATAAACTTGTCAATAACCACCTGAAAACCAGTAATCCTCTTTCCCACTGACTTCTTTTTACCCTGTATGCATATCTGAGCATCCAATTTCAAGTGATCATCTGAAAGCATAGAAACCATGTCACAAACTACCAAATACAAAAAAACAAAAAAACAAAAGCTCTAAAATCCCGGGTCTAGATCAAAGCCATATCCCACAACAGAAGGGTGCCTAATAGCTCATATAATACCTAAAGTTATTCTATTTCTTTTTTAATGATCTAACATCAGAAAATTTGCTAAGCATTCAAAGCACTCATATAGAGAAAATTATCTAAGATCGATTGGTACTGGGAACAAAGCATATTAACTAAAGCGATTTTAGAATTTATTTCCAATTTCTCCCAATATGATAGACAAATTGGATTTTAGTCATAAAAGCACTAGGGTGGCATACTATATTTCAGCATTACCTAAATATTGTATACCTATGATAACAGCACTAGAGTGGCATACTATATTTCAGTATCAGCTAAATGTTGTGTACCTATAATATTAAAAAAGCAGCAGTTTCCGGTGACGAAGCCCACAATTCCTCCCTGCAAGCATTGAGTAACAAAGTAAGAAACAATAACCATTAACTTTCTTGCCTAGGTTTTCCTCTCCAGCAAAAATCCAACTGACCTTTGCATCAGGACAATAAGATACAGCAGTGACTATCTCGCGGACATCAATATAATCCACAACCAGACAACGGATAATTTCCCAGATGCGAACTTTTCCATCTATTGAACCACTGATAAAGTAATTATCATCCAGAGGGTTGAAATCAACACATGTCACTGCATCAATTAGCACAAGCAATAAATATACACTGAAGAACTACTTAAAAACGGGAATTGGGATCACACCAACAGGAACCAAGTAATTTGATATATTACATTGTTACAGGAAACTAAAACAATTGGCAAAGCTTACCATAATTATTATGAGAGAAGACTCTCAGGCATCTGTCACATCCCACTTGCCATAGTCGAACTGTCTTATCAACAGAGGATGACAGCAGAAACTGCAACAAACACACGGAAGATGATCAACATTAGTTTAATCAAGGTTGATAAGTTGATACAAACATTGGGGGAAAAATCCATTTTCCTGCAATTCTGTACAAATTAAATGATTCAACCGTATTATTAACCATGACATGAAAGACAAAAGATTTACTAACCCCATTCTTTGACCATGAGAGATCTAAGACATCACCACTGTGTCCATGTAACTCATGTAGAGGCTTCTCCGTTAAGCGGAAAATCTTTGGAGGGAAAATCACACAAGCTGAGTCTGATGATCCACCCAATTTCTGTGCATTACTTTTTTTCTCTTTGTCCACAACCTGAGAGCCTATCTTAGAAAATGGATTCATTTTGAAGTAAAGAGAAGAAGGATCATTCGCAATATCAAATCTGTCTATTCTCTCATCCTCAATCACCTTCCATACACGGACGATGCCATCTTGACCAGCACTTGCCAGGTATTGCCCATCAAGACTGAACTTCATAGACAGAATTGACCCCTTATGAGCCGAAAAGTTTTGTCCACCGTAAAGAGAAGACAGTTCCTTGCTCCGCTTTTTACTTGATTGAACCCGGACTCTTTGCATCCCTGTCCGTGTTGCAGCTTTAAGACTGATGGGGCTCAGTGCAGCCCCAGGTTATCAGCAACGCACATTCCAATGCGTAACTTCTTTAACCATCCTCTTTTAGCCGTCTTTTTTGCATCAAGCAAGTACCTAGCATTTTCAACTTCTCTCTGCAATAATTGCTGAATTGAAGGAGATGGTGCAGGTGCACGGGTGGAATGAATCTCCCCAGCACTGACCAACTGGTTTAGTCTCAACCCTCGGAATTTTCTGAGTATTCCATCCCCACTCAATTCATCCACAACAAAGTCCCTTCGATCATTCAATTTCCTCGTTGGAAATTCAAAATTCTCATCCAAAGCATTTCCTAGTGATACTCGAACTTCACTTGATAAAGAAGACAACGTACACTGATTTGAGCAACACCCCTCTTCGAAACCTGAACTTCTCAACACCACCCCACTGTCTTCTTTCATTCTATCAATACCCGTTCTACTTCTGTCAACAAAGAAGCCATCATCTGACTCTTTTGTCATACTCAAATTCCGATCTAAATCCAAACCCATCCATTTGAGAAACCTATGGCGGCGCTCATGAACACTTTCCGGCTTCTTACTCCAACACTCATACCTCGAAAAAACCGAAGCAATAGGACTACAATCCTCACAGCAATCTGCACCCCAATCTGACACAGAAGACAGGTCCTCCCTGGTATCATAAAACTGATCCTCACACTCTTCACTGTAACTCCCCATAAGTTAATTCCTCTCTTCCTCTCTGTTTTCAACCCATGAAATCCTGAGTCAAAAAACTTGAAGACAAAGCAAATTTAGACCCTCAATTATGCTCTAACCTCTCAATTATATGGCATAAAAATGTAATCTTTCCCTTTCTATAACCCTAATTTTCAAACTTTATCTAAACAACAAAGCACCCAATTCAGATCCTGAAGTATTCTCACAATCAATCCACTCACACAGAGCAATCAAACCCAAAACAGACCAATCCAATCAAAACCCAACAAACAGTTTCCACAGCCAAATGAAAATCTGAGATATAAAAGAATCAAACTTTGGGGAGTTTTGCTCACCTGGGTTTTGGTCAAACCCCAGAAATCTACAACCTCATGGGGATTTCCACTTTCCCAACTCCTTCCCACTTGAGGAGGCAAAGAATACTACAACCAAAAACAACAATAAAAATTGAAGCTTTAAACAAATAAAAAACAAGAGCCAATAACGAATCCAACTAAAAACAGAGGAAAAAGGCAAAAATTTGCCTCGGTTTCTGAGCCTAGTACCACGGAAGAAGAAGGGAGAGAGGTCCCAGGCTGGAAGGTGCTTGCTCCTCGTTTTTGCCCTTGTGGAAATTTTGTGTCTTTTCTCTTTTTCTCTCTATCCCTATCTTTCTTTCTCTGTTGTACAGTGACTGATTCAATTGTGATTCGTACGCTGCTTCTTCTTCGCTTTAACCTCTCTAAAGTTTGCTTCTTTCTTTGTTTTATTTACTAGCAACCAAACCCAACTCGTTTAAGGACGTTTTTTTCCCTCCATTTATTACAGTCTCTCTGCTGCTTCCTTCTCCTTATCGTTTCAAAGTGTTTTTATATCGTTTCAAGTTTAACTTTTATTTTATTTTATATCATTGTGTGATCTCCAAGAGAATACTAATCTGTAGTTTACTGAAACAATGGGCAGAGATTGAATTTCAATCCACAAAAAAAGGGAAGAAAGTGAGTGCTTTTTGTTATTTTACTCGTGATTTTTAGGTAGATGTATGTCTTTGACCAAATGTTGGCATGGACTTCATTGCTTCAAGCAATTTGTTTTCGTTCTAATTGCCTACCTTCACTGAAAAATTAGCACTCTAGGACCTCTAGCACACGTGTATGAATAGATTTGATGTGCAAGAACACCTTGGTTTTAGTGTCTCAGCCCTAAGTTTACTCTGAGTAACTGTGTGTTCAATTTAAGAATACTAAAGTTTAGTCCTTTCATGTTCTCCTCGATTATATTGATCATATGGCGGAACTTGTTCATTCGGGTAGTGTTTACAATACTACCTTCAGGTATCTCTATAACGAAAGTTCTTGTATGCACCAAGGTTTAAGTGAACCGAGAGTAATAACGTGATCTCGGCCGTACATTTAATCCAGTTTTTGAAAGGCACTAACATTGATATTAACTCTGTTAAGATGATTGAAAAAAACAAATAGTTAACATAGTAAAAACACATTCAGGTCAGAATGTAATTTTACCCAGAATAGATATGATCATATGAAAATGTTTCACTTTGAGAAACAAACTAATCTCCACCAACCAGTTTGCTGCCATCGCCACCAAACCTGCTATCGAACAAAGGCCTTAACCACAACTTTATCATAATCATTTAGATTGAATGCACATAGGGCGCACTAGAAGATTCGAGTCTCTACAACCTGGATCGACGACCTGAAACCACCTGATTGTATCTTATCATTCGGGCATATCTCGGCGGCGGAGAACCGCCATTCTCTTCGCCTTGTTCTCTTCTCCAACCATTGGTGCAGGAGAGGGAATCGATGTCGGAAGCTTCTTCATCATTATTGAATGTTGCCTATGTGCTTGATGTTCTTGACCTTCTAGCGGTCGCCATCGGAATCCTTGAGGGCCTCGATGACAAGGGCGGCGGCGGAGGGACAAGGGAGACGTTGACCGAGATTTTGATTGTGGAACTGGCGGCGTGGTTGACGTAGACCTCGAAGACTTTGGAGGGTCGAACTTGGGAGGTATTGCTGGAGAGGCGGGGGAGATTGGGGTTTGCAGGCGGAGGGAGATGGAGAGAGTCAAAGAGGCAGAGTTAATTTTGTTTGATAGAGTTTTAACTTTTTTTTAGTCTAATTGACGTTTGCTTGATCTGTTTGGTTCATGTGCACCATGGTGCACTGAATCCGCTCCGTCTCCATAATCAGTGTACAAGACTGATACAAATGATGAACTTTTGTGTTAAATCAAGCACTAACCCCCCCCCCCCCCCCCCCAAATCAATGACAAAAACAAGTAAGAAACAATAATGGAGAATAATTTCTAATTGTACCTAATTTATAGAAGAAATATGTAAATACTGCCTAGATTTAGAATCTTTTACAATCAATTATCATTAATGTCTAATTTATTTAATTATTTTATTTAATAAGATACGTATAGAGGTTAACTTTAAAAATACAACTATTATTGTTTGTTTATTAGCATATACCAATCCTCAATGACAATTGAAACCTTTAAAACCTTACTAAGTAGTTCATTATATGTAGGAATAATCGTCTTAATTGATCGTAGTACATTATGATCAGAGTTCACAAAGTTTAAACATGTTTTCGAGGAAATATATGTGTTATGTTTAAAGGTTGCCCTTTAAAAATTGATCAAAACTAGAAAAGGTAACCCTTAGCTTTTAAGGGAAAATACCATTATTGTTCATATCATCACGACTCACGAGTAGCTCACGTCCTCTGTTTTTTATATAATCACAAGTTGGTCAACTCCAAGCTATTTTATTCTTCGTGTAAGACTTGAATGGGGATACTTTAGACTATTCGTATTTTGGGGAAGCTAGTGCAAGGCGTTTTGGCACCAAACAAAATGGAGTTGACCTACTCAGCCTTTGGCGGCAAGCCTAAGACTCAACTTTGGCTAAAGGGAGTGCTTGCCACGTGTCAATGCCCGCTCTTGACTATTATTTTATTTTATTTTATTTTTTTGAGAAAGACTATTGACTATTATCTTATATCGTCGTCATGTTTGAAACTTTGATCTCGGACTTTGTCCAACCATGGGGGGAGCTTTGAAGTTTGAAAGCTAGCTAGCTCAAAACACTGTGAAACTTGAACCATAGTATTTCTCAGATTAGGTTAGCAAAAAATGGGTTAGCTAGCAGATACATATTTCTTTTAATTCGGTTAATATTAATAATCATGTAACTTGCATACTAAAAAATATTCTTTTCTAACGGACGAGAAAGCATGACGGAAATGAACATAAATTTTCAATATAATACGTTTAGCTAGTTAGTCAAAAGAGCTAAAAATGTCACGTATATTTGAAAGAGTAAAGGGAGCCTGTCAAAGCTCGTTAGGTTATGGGTGTCCAAATTAACTAGTTGTGTGTAATTAGAAGCCTAAAAGTAAAAGGTAAGGCATCAACCTCATGAGTCATGAACCACGACTACAATCACTACATGCGTGTTTCATACCACAACCACTACTATCACCCTTTTCCATCTTCCTCACTAATAGTAATACTATACGAATATGTAGACGACTAATTGTCCATCCTAGGTTCTTAATCAAGTAATTAAGCAGCTATCGCTCAAGTTTGTTGAAGGGGAAGTCAATTATCAACTACATAATATATATCGAAAAGAGTACACCAGAGTGGTTTCCTCATCCAACAGGCCCATATTAATATGCAAACCCTAACCCATGCATGTCCTCAGCTTCAAATTAATTTTTTACAGGCCCTCGTTCTATATGTCCTGCTAGCAAGGCATACAATCTTACCACATCGAAAAAAAAAAAAAAAAAGGCATACAATCTTAGATGATGAGTAAGTTGATTTTATATCTGCAAATTCAGTACTCGATTCATCATTTGAAAAATATATATGTGAATATGTGATGGTGTAGTATATTCAAAGTAAAATAAAAAAGCAAGTCACATAAACTGAGTTGAATAAAAACTAAAAACTATAGAAGCCATTAAGAACGATGCAAATTATGCAAATGGATCATGCTACTAGACTTTTAAGGATTGCAGCTGAATCCATGCCGGGCCCAAGAACACAAAGATCATATATAGACGGGTGTTCTTGAGCTCATGATGGTCTAGGTTAATTAAGGTCAAGCAAGCCTTAATTTTCATTGTTGAAACCAAAGAGAAGAAGATCGACATGCTTGGAAGAGGAGACACTGTCAATGGTGAGGCCCTCCTTATCATATTCCATTCAGAATTACACACGCTGGGCAACTAGGTACCAACCAGGTGTACGTTTCATTCTGCTCCATTCCAATTTCAGAATATATACTACTAGAATTAGTGTCACTGCTTCACGATATCGTCACAGGGTTGCTGCTATGTCTGTATCATAGTGTCATCCCTTGGACTCAATAGTTGACTTCAGATACTCGACACCATCGTTGGGAAACTTGAGATGAAAGAAAGCAATTGCATAGCCGACACCATTCGTTTTCACTAAAATCCTGTCCTTATAGCCAGGATAGGATCATTTTTTGGGTAATTTTTTTTTTTGGGTAATAGGATAGGATCATGATTAGGAAGTGAAGCACGTATTGATCGAGTTTAGGTTCATTTTGGGAGCTTGTTCATACAACACCAATTTTGAATTCTCTTACAGATAACACCTCCACCTTTAATAGAAATAGAAATTAACTCGATCATCTCGTCTGGTAAGTGGTAACTATATTTGTATGGGCATAAAAACTATGATTACTGCATGTCACCTCATTTTCCACTCAAACTTGTTTAATTTAGACAAATTATCATTAATTTACAAATTACGCGAATAGTAAAGAACATGTTGCATTCTTATATAGCACTGCGTCGAGCATGCATGAATTTTATAACATAGCATTGTTTTATACGTATATGTATATGTTATTGATGTTAGAAGTCATACCCACCCACCCAAACCAAAAACTAGGATTATATTTTCATTTTTCCGACAAAGAAATCCGAACTTTATCAAATGAAACCCGTGGAAACTGATCGCTTATTGAATTTCGTATATATAGGTCAACTAGCCAATATTGGCAATTCCATCTCCAGCATATACATTATATATGCATGCTTCTGTAATTTGAATTGCATGTAACTCATATGTTCATCATGTTGCTGGATCAAATGATTCAAATCGATAAACTCCTTCACTTGTCATACTCTTTAAATCGTTAACAAGTTTTCCTGCAATCGTAGCATTGAACATCATGGACGAGCATGTGAGCAGTGAGCACTTTCAAGAGTGAACCAGAAATGCATCTGCATAATAGAACTTGCGAAACCTTCACCTGCAAACTAGGCATGGTTCGGGAAATATGTAGGTGGCGTGGACCCTTGGGGGTACGTTATTGTGCCTATACCCGCCGGCCTTCCCCATTTTCTCTCAATTATATGCATAGAGGCCATACATAGCCTGCCCCCTCCATGCTTTTGATCGAGCAGCAGCGCTTGTATACTTCATGCCAATTATTGAATTGCAGCCATGTGTTCATGTTTGCACTACTACTCCACTACATCAATCTTGTATTTGATACATATGCATATATGTTCATTATTTCCATTAGGCTTAAACCTTATCATGTTAGCTTAACCATTTCCATACATCAAGATTGTTAATGTGTTCACTTTTCTGTTTACATGCATTATGATTTAGACATGCATCAATATAGTCCAGATGCATTTAAATGTTTTGCACAATGAAATCCACTATGCAAAGCGTTCATTAATTTACGAAATAATATGTGCGAAGAAAGATGTTACTCTAAGTGAGATTTAGTAGGTCCATGACAATCTTGCACGCTAGTTTTAAGGATCAGACGGTTTGGAGTCATCCTCGAGTTCACACTGATGACTGATCTAGGGTTTTGCACTTGACCTAGAGAGGGGGAAGGGGGAGGTGTTCTGTTCTGATAGAGATGTATGAGGAAAGTCCTGGACCAAGTTTGCTATAAACAATCGTCCCTTTCAGCTGAGGTGTGTGGCGCACCCATCACATGCGGTCCACATCAATGGGCGGGAGCCAGTCTCGACCAACGGCCTTGTTCGGTGGTTCTGTTCGAGGGTTTTGGATTCCTTCTTTGCTTGGTTGGATTTTGCAAAATTGAAATAGGCACGCGCAAAGTATAAGAGGTGGGGGCCCTCCTCCCGCCATCCCACCACCGCCCAATCCTTAATTTGGAGGAAGAATTTCAATGGCCGGCTATGGCTTCAACATCGACAAGTAGACGTTGGGGAGGGACCCGCCGCCGTAGATGCCCCCCATATTTGACGGCTTCTACTCGCCGCGCCTGTGCGGTACAGTACAGGCGTTTACTGCTACGAATTCGAATCGAAGAAGAAGCAACAGTCACTTTTTGTACAAGAAAATTCGTTTTGAGGCTTCGGTTTCATTGACAAAATGAGAATCCAAGCACTACTGAACAAGTGCAATGAGGTAAGGAAATCCGAGCATATATATTAGCCTACAGAACTGAAACTAGGGTTGAGACAAGTGCTTCGATTCAGGGCATGCATTATCATATAGATCGAGTTAGTTTCACATGAAGAAAAATTATTAAAATTCTAAAATCAAAGCTACTAGATGAGCTCGTCGCGCGTTACACACCCAATATTATGTAGTTTAACAAACTTATTCTATAAGGTTGATAGTTGATAAAGTAACTTGGGGTTCAAGTTCAAAACTAATCGGTAATGGATGGAGTGACCCAAATCCTTACAAAACCACAAACAATGTCTCATATTCCCGATGTGAAATTGATATCTCAACATGCCTCCGCACATATGACCAATTTTCAAGCCTAGTTAACACGTGGACAACATTTGAGTAATGGATAGATTGACCCAAATCCTTACAAACTCACAAGCAAAGTCTCATATTCCCGATGATATCTCAACACGTCTCTGCACATGTGACGAATTTTCAAGCCTAGCTAACACGTGGATAACATTTGAGGTGACGTGGAGTTCGTGTGGCCGTTACGCTTCACACGTGGATGTGGGTAACCCGTTCTGATACCATGATAAAGTAGTCTGGGGTTCACATCTAAAACCAATTGGCAATGGATGAAGTGACACAAACCCTTATAAACCCACATACAAGGTTCCGTATTCCCGACAAAGAGCTTGGGGATAGAAATACTACTGACGAGGTCTTGGGCAGTCGATCAACATCACATTGTTATGAGAAATTGATTTGGTGCTAATAATGTGATCGATACCAGTCGTGTTCCGGACGAGATAAGATGACAAGGTCCTACACGATTGATGAATATGGCCGGAGAAGCCAGCAGAGAGTCCCCATTTGATCATATCGATCAACACCATGATTACAGTCAAGCTACAAGGAGGAAATCCGGCCAATTACAGCCGTCGGAGCTCAATCATTCAGCTCCATGCCAATTCAAGTTCACTCTCAGTGCATGTTCCAGGTGTCATTCTTTGAGTTGACCAGCATAGACCCGATTGGAATCTTAAGTGCCAAGTGAAATAACTGCGTACTAGCTAGTCTGCTATGGGTAATGATATAATGCATGTGAAATGTTAAGTGAATGTTTGGTCAAAAGTTACTAGCAACCGAAGCTTTTGTTTTTTCTGTTTCTAGATCGAAGCTTTTGTTTCATTTTGCCAAAATCCACTCTATTTTTGAAGATTTAACGAGAGAACCGATTACCAGTTATAATTCTATCACATACGTACTTACAAGTCTAATCAAATTCTCATCGAAAATAAATTTTCTTTCTTATCCGTCGTATCGATATACCAATATCGATTCGAAACAAACTTTAAAAATTTATCAAACGATGTCATCAATTTACACATGTATCTTAAAAGAAACCAAATGATGGAGATTCAAAATCAATCAAAGATTAGATCGACTAGGGGTGGACTTTTAGGCACCGAAAAAACCGAAACCGGTTAAAACCGCACCGAACCGACACTGAGTAACCGAAACCGAATGAAACCGAGGCAATCGGTTCCACAAAGCCACACAAAACGATTAGTACGGTGTCGGTTTGCGGTTCCGTGCATCCTAAAAACCGAATAAACCGAACCGAACCGACATATATTCATTTAATTATTAATACGTAATTCTATATTACGTGTCATGTTCTTATTGGTTATGAGTTACAAATAATAGGGTTCTACACACATAATTATGTTTTTAAGTGTTTATGTCTAACATAATTTCCTCTCATGTAGTCTTCCCTTTTGCAATATATAAATGTTAAAGGCTTCAAATGAATTATGTATAAACTTTAGTTTTTCTTTTCTTTTCAATTACTTGTTTGAACCCATTAGAGTAACTCATTTGAAATGTTAATAGTTTACAACTTTAATATTTTTAGTTTTTATGTTATTTGGTTAAATGCGAAAAATATTACGGATAAAAGGTTTTGTAACCGAAACCGCACCGAAACCGAACCGATGTTCGGTTAACCGACAAAAACGGTTTTTTACATATTTTTATCGGTTTCGGTTCTAGGAAATAAAAAACCGAAACTTCGGTTTCGGTTTTCGGTTAGTGCCTAAAAACCGAACCGTTAGGACCGAGTCCACCCCTAAGATCGACCCTTTGAGGAGACTCTTTTGATGATTTGATCGAGTGAGCTTTTGGTTTAATATTCAACACCTGTTTCCTTCTAACTAGGAGATTTCATTTAGTAATTGGCGGTCTAAATCATGTGCTAATATGGTACTAGTTAAAACACAGGTTATCACCATCCTTCATTTTTAATTAAACTAAACCTAGAACAAGACGAATGATCTGCCGCATAATTGTACGTATGCTTGGAATGCAAGAATTTTAGTTTTAAAAATACTTGCATTCGAACACTTCGGCCGGAACCATTGAGTGCTCTTCTGAGCTTGATGTTATGATAACTAGACGTACGTGTACATGTAACGTGTCATACTTTGTAGCTATATATATTCAGTTTAATTAGCTCATTAGCCAGAGAATTATCAAGTTAATTATCACTCTCATTAATTGTTAATTACGTACTAATGATACCTGTTATATATCATTAGTTTGCAGTAGTTGGATGTAGGGTTTTATCGAGTTGTTCCTTTAACTCAACCATGCACAATATTCCCTTCATTATTAATCGATCAGCAAGTTTCATTAAGTTTTAGGTATGGGGGGTCTGATTTTAAAAGAAATGAGATTTTGTTAAGTTGGCGTTAAAAGAGATGTAAAATTCAATACCGATTCAGTCACATCGTTTTCCATACCTGCAATTTATCCTCATCTAGCAATTACCTTCCATTTATGCTTCAAATTCATCCCAAATCTATAAGAGACTATACAATTTAGCAAACATTTCCATATAAAGTGAAGATCTCAATGTTTTCAAATTAATCCCAAAACCTACTTCATCCCTAACCAGCAAGGCTGATCATGTGTATAGATCGAATCATCTCTTTGATTTCAAAGTGGTCCAAAGCCTTTTGAAAGAAATTACCATTACATAATTTTATTTAGCTAATTAGATATCGATCTATATCTTCACCTCCATGGAGCTACAAATATGGTACTAGTAAGACGCATGTGGCAAGTAGCAGTAGCAAGAGGTCTTTGCCATATTGATCCCGTGGATTGAATGCTGAGTCAGTTCAGATGCTTCATGCATAAATGGTTTGTAATGATCATGGAGAATTATTGGAGTCTGGTTGTCTCAAAGTGAAGTGATGTATGCTGTATATAGTAGCTGGGTTGATGAGCTAAGTATATATCATTCATCATCAAGCTATTGGACGTGTTCAATGGCTCTTTGGCTTTTTACTTATTCCAACACCGAAGTTGTTAGGTGCTCAACTTTGAACTAAAAGTACCATTGATCCAGAAAACATACTCTGCAGATTTTCTAAACCCTAGAATAGTTATGTAACACCCAGAATTCAAAAAAACAAAACACACAAATGGATTATGTGGTGTGTAGGCTTGTCCTTTTTCTTTGGACACTATATCTAGTGCATATGCTATCAAACATGATTTATCTTTAAGAGAAGTCATGTATCTCTTTTGCTGTCGGGTATATATTTTACATGTTCATAACAATAAAATCACGGTAAAGCTTAATTTGGTTATATCATAACCGGATTTGAGTAACTACAAATTTTACAAATTTTACACGTGACGTCAATGGTAGTAATAATTAGTTTATCAGATGATATTTTATTCGTTAAAAAACGTATAAATCTAACAAATATTATGTTGGAAATGAATCGAAAACATATTTCTTTATTGGATTGACAAGAAATTTCCATAGGGTTTATGTAGAAGCAAAATTAACTTGATAAAAGCTAGCTGATGAATGCAATGAGAGTAACTGACATGGCCGTGGTTTCTGGTGTTTGTAAACAGAGAAATATGTACAAAGCAATCATATTAAATTACTAAATTCGAAGACAAATATTCCTTCTGGGAGGTCTAGAATATAATACTTCAGAAATGAAAGAATATTACTATTACATATTAAATTGCAGAAGGCAACATCACTCTTCTTCACCCAACATCACATAAAGCAAGGGCCACATACACAGAAGAACGTCCACACAAACCCTCTCAAAAACATTCTTTTTTCTCAGCTTTTGTACCCAGTTTCAAGAAAAGAGGTTTTTCTCTCTTTTTGAGGAGAACAGCTTCTTCTACCTCTGCTTCGCTTCAGCCATGGACACTGCTCAATGGCCACAGGTACATACAGCACACAGAGATTTACCAACCTATTTCTTCTTCTTATTCTTGTATTTCTTCATATTTTCATGGCTTCTGCTCTTTTTGGTTCATTGTGAATTATTCTTTTGGTGTGAGGATGATGGTGTTGTTGTTCAAGTCCCCACTCAGAATTGGATGTAGTTTTCATCAGTTCTTCAAACATGTTTGTTTCACTTTATCTTTTGTTTAGGTGATAAAGGAAAAGACCTCCATATTTTCTTTTCCTTTTGCTGTCTGATACAATTCTGAAAAGTGTAGTGAAAAGCAGCACTTCATTTGTTGTTATCTTCTTTGTCTTCCTCTTACCCTTTTAAATTCTCAGTTTTCTGCACAACCAGTACTGATTAATAGAGTCTTTGTTTTGATCTTGGTTCATTTTTCAGGGAATTGTGGTGAAACCAATAGAAGAGATAGTGACAAACACTTGCCCTAAGCCTTCTTCTGCTAATAATCTAGAGAGGAAGCTTGCGAGGCCTCAGAAAGAATCTGCCCTAAACTGTCCAAGGTGCAACTCCACCAATACCAAGTTCTGTTACTACAACAACTACAGCCTCACACAACCCAGATACTTCTGCAAGACCTGTAGAAGGTACTGGACTGATGGGGGGTCTCTAAGGAACATCCCAGTTGGAGGAGGCTCAAGGAAGAACAAGAGATCATCGTCTTCTTCCTCATCAACACCAACTTCTAATATTTCCAACAACTCATCAAAGAGGCTTCCTGATCTGATACAACCCCAAGGAAACCAAGGTAATAACCAAGGCCAAGATCTCAACCTGGGCTTTCCATCCAATCAAGTTTTTGCACATCATCAAATCCCCAACATTGATCAAAACATTGACAAGAACAACAACTCTTCCAGCACTAGCACTACTACAACAGCATCTCACCTCTCAGCTTTGGAGCTTCTCACTGGTTTGACCTCCAGGGGTTTGAACTCCTTCATGCCCATGCCAGTACCTAATTCAGATCCCAACAGCAACAACAACAGTGGAAGTGTATATACATCTGGCTTCCCCATGAGTGAGTTAATGATCAAGCCAACCCTTAATTTCTCTCTTGATGGGCTTGGAAGTGGGTATGGGAGTGCTCTTCAAGGTCATCATGTTCAAGAAAACAGTGGGAGGTTGTTGTTTCCATTTGAGGATTTGAAACAAGTGTCAGGCAGTGGTGGTGGAATTGATCATCATCAGCAGAACAACAAGGAGCATCATCATGGTGGAGACTCAACTGGGTATTGGACTGGAATGTTAGGAGGAGGATCATGGTAAATCTTCAAGAAGATCAAAACATTCCTTCTCTTTTCTTCTTTCTTTCTTTCTTTCTCTCTGATTTTAAACTCTATATTAATCTTCTTCTCTCATGGTGGCGGGCAACTTGTTTGGAGTTATGAGTTCACAAGTACTAACAGATCATAGGATACGTGGGGTTTTTCTTAATTTATCACTTTGGATTTCTACTTATTTCTCTTGGTTTAATTATGGTGGGTTATTTTTTGGAGCTTATTTTAGATTGGCTTCATATAATTAAGGGTGACTTTTATTGGTATACTACTACTACGTACTCTATGAGGATATTAGAAGCAATGATGATCGAAAAGACCAGCAGCCCAGAATTTTTTAGGGTATGTAGCAAGTAGAGAAGAGGCATGCACTACTGTTCTTGCATAATGCCCTTTATTTCATGTAATTGATCTTTTCTAGCTATTTTATCACTAAGAGAAAGTAAAGGGCATGCCCACTGTAATTTGTCATTGGTTGGTTTAGCTTAAATTGGTACAATCAATATATTATATATATAAGTGTATAATGTGCACTTAAGGGATAGCTAAGCTAGCCATCTCCTTCTCCTCTGTTCTATGTGATGTGGTTTAGTAAGGTCATACTAACCAGGACATAGATTCTTCCAGCCATTTACAGAAAAGCTAGCTAAACAGATTTGAACAGAGAGAGCTAGCCAGGTGAGAAGGTGAGAATATTGGAACTTTCCACATGACATTGCTATAAACAACTCCTTCCAAAAAGTTAACCACCTTAGCCTTGCTGATCTGATCTCCATATTCTTACTTGGAACCAGTACTAAACACTACCTGCCCTCAACCAGAAAACCTTAGCTTAGCTAAGCTCTAAGCTCTCTCTCTCACAGTCTCACAGTAGGTGAGACTTGTTACCAACATATCCAAACAGTTTTGAAGACTCTTTCACAATGTTCCCCATTATAAATCTATTTCCAGAAATGATCATTGCTTCCATGCCACCCCTTCTTTTTTCCAAGTCTCACTGAGATGCAAGATGGAGAGAAAGATCTGACAAACCCTTCTTTCTTTGGTCCTGTAATAGACCCCACAAAAACATTCCCCTTGGCAAGTGTGCTAAAGAGAGAATAATACACCCCACTAAGTTGATCCCATCAAGATCTGAACTCTTACCTCCCCCAAATTTTAAATCCAATTTTTTTTCCTCGTGCTTTTGGTTTCTTGCTGTAAGCCACTTCCATAATAACAATGCCCACAAGGTCGGTCTTCCAGAATTTCACTTATTTTGGGTATAATATTAACCACTTAATCTGGTTCCACCTAGCTCTCTCTAATAATCTAGGCCATGGAGTCCATATGGTACATTGGTCCAAGCTGAAAATGACAAGCCACATTCCTTGAACGCCAAGAATGAAGCACAGCCTTGACAAACCTAGTGGCCATTCCAGCTATTTATAGAAAAAAGGGTCAGTCACAATGTCACATAACAAAAACCATAAAAGATGAAAACTGGATCTCAATGGTGCTTGCCGGATCTGTAGACTGTAGTCATGTCTTTGGCTTCTTGTCATTGTGCTCTAGTGTTTAAGTTTTTTCCGGTAGGTAAAAGTGCCTGTCCACGATTATACCACATATTTTTCTCAAGTGAAAGTTTAGGCCATTGATGTATCCAATTGTGTTCGACAACGAGCAAGTCCAGATGTTAGGCTAGAATTCAATCCTTCGCTTCGATTGAGTAGAAGAATGTAGAGGTCACATATATAATTCTCTCTACCATATGATGATGAGAGAATTGGGGATGCTCACAGCTAACCTTATTAAAACGTAACACAGAGCGGCCAAATAAATTTTGGGTACCCTATAGTACAACAAAATCCAAGATTTCAAGAACAATTACTGAATTAAATGATTCCTGATGTTTCACAAGTCCACCTAAAGAGTGGTGTATTAAAACCATTTCGTCTAGTTATTGTATACAACCACAATACTTCTGCACTGAAACCTACTGAAGACTTTGACAATGCTGTTTTAAAGTGACAACTGATCATTCTCGCATGAAGAAAAGAAAATATATACAGCATTCTTTTATGGTCCTTTTATACGACAGCAATACAAAACAGGCCCCAAGTGACTCAACTTGATAGTGCCATACAGACTTAAAGAGAGCGGACTCAGGATGGAGATATCTGTGCAATTGTATTATGTACATCACATTCTGGAGTTGCATGTGCATTGCTCACCAGAAGTCTTCTAAGTGGGATTTTGAGCGTATAATCATTGGGTAATAAAAGGGGACATAGAAATGGAGAACAATGAATGCAGCACTGGAATTCGAATATATAACAAGAAAATAATGTATTGGATAATATCCCAGTCAGTTTAGTATGCAACGGAGAGAGTGCAGGACAGGTGAAAGTTTCAATTCATTCAAAAAATAATACTGTTTCCAGTGTCAACATCAACAGGGATATACCATTAGATTTGATTGCAATATAAACTAGACCAAGAAAACTGAAGTCAACCTTGTTCTTTTAGAAATCAGAGGTCACCATTGATTCCAAATATACGAACCTTGTGCATGTTTGGGAACTTTGCCACTACCAGCACAAAAACTGCTAGTGTGTTGAAGAAAAGCATCGGATTTTGATAGTCTGTTGTATGAGATGCTATCAAATACCTGCAAAATCATGAATGTAAAGATTCAGCTTCAAAATATAGTAGCAGCATGTAAAGATAAACTTCAGTATCTTTCTTGTCTAATATGTCAAGTGCCATTCCATTATACATAGGAAAAGAATAATTCTAACGAGCAAAAAGGTGACAGTAGTTACTCATGAAAGATTGGCTGTATAACTAAAACAAGGTTGAAAGAAACTAAGGATTTACAAAATACTACTGTCCTTCCATTTCACTAGGACTAGGTTATCAAAATGTGTAAATATGAAGCCATTAGAAAAGTTCAACACTAATGAAGTGTAGAGATACTTAATGGCCCAACAATGCATTCTCCAGTAATTCACATGTACTTGTAAATATCCAAAGTTCCAAACAAAGGCTTATATGGGAAAGCTTAAAGTACTTGCGAAATATACACGAAAGCTTAAACTACTTTTAACACATACAAGAAAGCTTAAAGTACTTACAACACAACAGGTACGACAGTTAGAAACTTTCGGTTTCGAGTGAGCTGGTTGCCATTGTCTATCTGCTCCCACCAAGTAAGCGCGTTGTAGATACCTTGGTCATCAGCAAATGGTGTTCCCTTCTTCCAGTGAAAGAATTGGTACGTAACCTGAAAGGAAGACCGGGAAAACAATCAGCACAAAAAAGTTGCCGTAATTACCAACAGGAAGATTGTACGTCATCAACTCTTCTGTATAGATAGCACAATCCAGTAATCTACAAAGAAACACACAACAGAGAACAGACACTTGCACACAAAAGCAGCAGCAAGCCAGCAACTACTTACAATTGAGCTTTAACACCAACATATTAAGTGTTATGAAAATCATACGAAACCCCATATCAATCAACACAAACGTGCTGTTCCAAATATGCAATAACCTTATAAACCATATTACAGAATACACATCACAAACTATATAACTACTCTTCAGGACTTAACCAATTAGACGGTAATTTCATTCTCCCTCATCCTGCCTAGGAAATCTAGTGCCTCCGGGGTTATAAAACGCCGCCGATTGTCTAAAACAACTCAGAATCCTCTCAAATTTCATCTAATATTTTCGTGTTCCGATACAGAAAGATCATGTCCTAGCTTACAGGCGCGGTTACCTATTAAAATTCTCAGCTCTGTTTTTGCTATTAACTATTAAGCAAGCTTACCTACAATTCTCAGCTCTGTTTTTGCTATCAAAATCAACATGATTCACATCAAAACCCTAAGGATTCAGATTCACATTCCCCCAAATTTGACCAAAAACACAGAGAGACGCATAGACGAGACGAAAACTAAGCTGAGATAGATAGCGAAAACAAGAGAAGGAGAGAGATGGACCAGAAAATGAGCGAGGTGGACGATGGTCCAGGCCATGCCGGGAGAGCAAGAGAAGAGGCAGAGGACGATGAGCCAAGAGAAGAAGACGATGAGAATGTAGGTGGTCCATACGCCAGGGTAGGTGAACCATTCCGTGTTCCGATTCAGATCCGTCGGGCGCACCGCCGTGACGTACATCTCCTCCGGTGGCTCTGATTCGGTTTCTGCGGCGGAGATTGGATATAAAACAAAGTAGGAGGAGCGAGCTACGACGACGACGATGATGGTAATGAGGAGGAGATGCTCATCATCACCGACGACAAACTCAGTCGAAGACTTTGTATTTCTAATTTGTAATGCGGATTTTTCCGAATCGCGTTTGGTTTTTTTTTTTTTTTGGGCGGTGATGACTTCTCAGATTGGTGGGTCCACGTGGATCGTTAATATCTGAACTATCATTGATTTTAATCTTTCTTTTTTTGTCTTGGGAAAAAAGAAAAGCTCGGATGATAACGATCCAAATTTTTCGTTACGTTCTTGATATGAACATGAAACTATTTATAGAATTATGACAATATGATTTTGTAGTCACATACTCGTAATTATTAGTTGACGTTTAGAAACTATGAATGATATTTTTAAGTGTGGTAGCGTACGTACTCACGTAGACATGCTTAATATTTCAAATAAATATGAGAATGCCCTTCATTTTGAATTTAGTCCAAAAAATAGTGAATGCAGACTGACTGATGTAGAATGAGAATGAGCCAAATTTAGATAGAAAAAAATAAAAGTTAGGAAGTGATGAATAATAAAAAAAAATGATTTAAAGATTAGTAATTCTTGTATCATGAGGTTGCTAGCCGCTGAAATATTCAAGAAGATGTTATTTTAGACTTTTCGGGTTTTTCGCACAAAATCTGTTAAATCTGATTTAGAATAACTTTTGGTCAGAACATCCGTTTGTGACACATGATACTTTTCAGGAATATGAACGACGACGAGATCTACAAGCAAGGGCGTAGCTACATGGAGAGCAGGAGGTTCAATTGACCTCTCTCATCATCTTGCCACATCTATTGTTTTTAGATTTTTACTCTTATATAAGAGTATTATAAACTCTTTGACTAATTTTGCCCCTTCAAATGTGATAACAAATATACTTGTTTTTAGTTAGTTCATGAGATTAAAACAAAAACAATGTGTTTATTTGTTTGTATTAATTTTATATAATATTTTTATCTAAAAAAAATATTTTTCCTACATAGTTAACTCGTCCAAATTAAGTTTGACCCCTCTTAATATAATTTCTAGCTACGCCACTGTCTACAAGACTCAGTGTAGTGAGCCATATCAGATTTAGGCTAAAAGATATCGTTTTATATATCTGATTCGGCATTTAGTTTTATTTTAGGTTTTTAGTTTATTTTTGATTTTGTTTTCATTTACATATGGGTTTTTAGACTTGCTTGTTAGTTGCCCTAGGGTTTAGTTTCTCCTATATAAGAGTCTTTATCAGTTGTAGTCGTAAGCTTTTGATATTAATAAAACCCTTGAGTTTGTCTCAACTCTTCTGGTGGATTCCAGATTCTCTCATGGATTCGAGAAAACCAGACTTGTGGATTCAAGTCGCCGTTAGTGAATTTCAACGTTTATATTTCCGTTGCATCACAGACAATGATTGAACTGTGAGTATAATGTAATTACCACAAAAATTCTTAAAGATGAAGATGTGGGTGAAGAGCTTTTAGTTCTGAACAGAATGTTTTTTGTTTTTAAATTATTCAATTGGTACAGAAATTCAACTTTGTGTATGAAACTATGAACAAATATGAATGGGGGGTCTTAGGTTGTACTGGAAAATAATATATTGAAAGTGTATAGAAATGGGGCTCAATCTCTTAGAGGGAGCTCAATTATGCCAAAGATACATAAATGCAATGGAATCATTACCGATTTGATAATGCCCTTCCACTTGGAACTAAACAATTTTACAACATATGAGAGCAAAAACTATCAGAGTGTAAGTGTGGCATTGCCAGCCCCATCCAATCCCTCAACTAATCTTCTCTTTGCAGACTTTGTTCTGAAACACCAGACCTCGACAGCCTCGCTCAAGTCCGGATACCGGACCTGCTCGGCTCTCATCCAGTCTGCCAGGATGTCGGCTTGATCATTTGATGGTAACGCGAGTACTAATGTGACAATGGCCCCTTCAATGGTCTGGCACAAGTCCTCATTCATCTTGTATGGAAAACTTGTGTCCTCACTGCTCTTTGCATCCAAGAGCGGCTTCATCTTCCTAATATAAGGGAGCCATGACTTCAGTAATGTCAAGCGAATTGGAGCCGGAAGAATCACACTACCATAGCCAACTGCTTCCAAGACTTTAGCAGTGACTTCTATGAGCTTAACCTTCAAGCCCCACATAAACGAATCAAGTTTCTTGTCCTCGATCACTCCTAAAACATTATTGGAGCTTTCGGCCCAGTGGGAAACAAAATCTTTCATCAAATCCATCTTGCCAAGTGTGCTACACATCCATTCAAGATCAGATAAACTATGCATTATTTTCTCATCTGCTGTCTCGGATGCAAGGTCTGGCTCCAAAAGTAAAGAAGACAATTCATTTTCAAATGTTGAACAAATATGCAAGAGACCCAATCTTGCCACAGATCTGACTTCATCATCTGCTTTGACCAATGGTGTATCCTTGTCTTCTCCTAACATGTACTCAACCTGCTCTTGAGCAGAAGTTTTAAGCTCATTGCCAAATGGAGGACATGGTTCAACAATGGATGTGGCAACACGAATTGCTGAGATGAAAACAGTTTTGGTGGCAGCTAAATCAACAGGTTGGATCCTAGCTATTATGGGCATAGCTACAGGACCCAACTTTGATACAGCTCTTAATATATGCTCTTCTTCTTTGTCCTCCCAAGGAACAGCCTCCAAGTACTGGATGCAGCAGTACACAATCTCGTCGCACTTGAAGTTTACTGCTGACTGAAGAATACCAACAGCAGACTTAACAGAGTCCAAGGCGTCCAAAATTAACTCTGTTGGAAGATAGAACAACCTCAACAGGCTGACATGGTGATCAAAGTTGACCTCAGAGCAATGAACACTAATGGAATTACTAGGGCTTGGATTAGACAACCGTTCAGCAAAGTACTTGCTCCTTTTTATGAGAACAGATGAATGGGAGTAAAACTGTTGGTGTCGTCCTTCTATATCCTTCAAGCAGATAACTACGTCACTGGTATTCTGATCACCAAGTATGCAAGGCTTGGTTTGAAAAGCTTTGTCCATGTGCAGCAACAAGGTTCATGCTTTAAACAATTGAAAGAGCACACTACTTTCTTCAGCTGAAAATTACAATTTGACATAAACAGTCCATCAATCCACAAAATTCTACAAGAAATACAAATAAGTTATGCACTGAAAGCTCAGGTATGTTTGCATGAGAATCTCATCTACAAACAACATGAAATATATTAATAATGAAACTTTTCAAAGCTGCATTGCAGCAACAATAGCTGATCTATATAGTTCCATACATCTATGCTAGTAAGAAATGTGATAGAACAGACCACAAATCTTCTTCATTATTGATTAAACTAAAAATTTCCCTGGCAATCATGACTTCATCAAATCCAATGCATACTAAGAAGTTAAACATCCACTAGTAACAAAGAAGACAGTTGCAGCTACAACGTAGTATCCCAATCAACAAAACCAACAAAGCTCACAAATCAATTCCTCAATCTATATCATTCATGTTAAATATACTCCTACTAAATATATATAAGCTGTAAATATTACATAGACAAATTAAGAAATGAACTTAAAAACGTTTCTAGCAAAAGATCACTAATTGATGAAAACCCAATGGATTCATGAAGTCCCCATTCAATAATCTGGCATATCAAATTCCAAGCTCCAATCTTTCTAGCCATCCCAAAACCAAGATTCTTCCTTTCTTCCAACTGGGTATTATTAAATAGGAAAACCACTCACCCCGGAACTGTATGAACCGCAGAAATGGGTCCCAAGCTTCAACTGAAGAAACCGGATCCGCTGTGAATTGCTGAATTTTCCGGCAGCTTATAACTGAATAGCGCATAGATGAAAGCCCTCAGGTGTTTTCAGAGTTCTCTGAATTTCTCAGTTGAGTTTCAACTAATCAACTGAGAAACAAACTTTGAGATGAAGTGAAGGGACAAAAGGTGTTTCATTGACCGAAATAGCCTTGTGTTTGATTGCAGCTAGGGTGATGTGTTAAGAGATGGGAGGAGATTAGTGTATTTCTCAGAGGGCAATTTGGTGCATTTCAAATAAGCATGGGAGATGAGAGAGTAACATCACCCATCAATGGAAGCAAATGATTGGATGATAGACTGGGGTTATGTGTATGGGATTTGATATAAGCATGAAACATATCTTTCTTTCTAAATTAGTATAGGAGGGTCATCAACACCAAAAAGTTAGCTACTTTGCTTTAGTTTTATCACAACTTGCCCAAGTTGCAACAAAGTACTTTGATCAGTATCAGCTTAACCATTTGTATATGTTTATATCGATTCATACATTTTATGTAGTTCCTAATTCCTCTCTCTTTTACCTACAAAAATTTAATTAGGCGTAACCTTGACCTTCGTACTTTTATTTGATAGGGTTCGGTCTTTTTGTGAATTTGCACCTACTTTTATTTGAGAATGGTTGGGGAGTATTGAGGAGATTGATCCCGAGTAATCAGGGATATATTCAGTATCAAATATTCTGTAATTAAATTGATACACTTATCATAGCTATTCCTGGATCAGATTAGAATGTTTTCTGTATATAAAGCTGTATCACACATGAATGAAATTAAGCAGTCTTTTCTTCACTCTATAATTCTCTTTAGGGAGGAACACAGATTCTGGCCTTGAATTCGATTTTAAGGACGTTGGTGGCTACCAAGTTGATTTCAATCTGGAAAATCTTCCTTTCTTAACTTCTGTTTGGTGTTTAGTGGGTTGGTATCAGGGTAAATCTGAAATATTTACTTCAACAAAAGCTTATAGCTTTGGTCTACTGTTGAACTGAACCAAGTGTCAGCATAGTCTATTACTCTATTTGAAGATGCCAAGGGAAAATTTATTAGGATACGGTTTTCCTGCATATAAATCCAATCCCAGTCCACACTTGGTCACACTAATAAGATCGGGTACCAGAATTTAACATGGCTTCCTCCTCATCTAAGTTCCATTTGCTTCTTGCTGTTGTTGTTTTGATCTTGTTCCATGTCACAGCAGACCCTCCTGGTATGTAATAACGTGTGTGTCTCCCAGATCCACATCTTATATAAGAGCTAAGTTTTTATTTATGTGTGATATGCAGAAGGCGATCGATGCAATTTCGACGATGAAACTAACTTGGAATATAGTCTGTTAGGAAAAGATTTTAAGGCCAGACACCGCTGCCTCTACATAGGTGATTGCAAAAGAAGTAAGGACTGCAAGCCCATATGTGCACCCTTGGGTATTCCTGCAGTGAAATGTGTTACCAACCCAGCTGGTGGAAAACATTGTTGTTGTGCTCTTCCTAAACCCAAGTAGCGTATCCAGAGCGTTGTGCTCTTACTCAAATGCTCTTCCTATTATAATGTTGTCTGTGATAAAACCATGTTAGCTTCAAACGATCAAACAAATCCCAGTATATTTATGTATAACAGATCGATGCAAATTAGGTACTTCCAAAAAGATAGTGATACGTTTTGCTTGTAAATTAAAAGAAAGAGCAGTAGACCAATGGATAGCTTGAACACTACAACTCTATTAGTGTTGGATCATAAACATAATACACTGGTTTGAGGGATAAAACTAGAGATAGAAGAATCTGCTAATTAAAAGGAGTAAGATCACTGCCATGAGACCAAGAATGTATACACATATTTCTTATAAGCAAAAGGGATGAAGAAATTGTTGTAATGTATCCCAAACCAACATGAAAGAGATCACCCCAAGTGATTTAAAGCAATTCCAAACTGGTTTCAGCCAATATTTGTTAATTTTAAGCCGCCTCCCGGTAGGCATTCCCATTGCAACCGTCGCCTCTTCATCTTAACCTGAAGTCGGTTATTTGTACCGATGTTTTGTGAACTCTGCCAAGCATTGCACCACCCACCTTGCTCGGAAAGCCGGACAAACACCTCCCTGCAATTTCACAAATAGTGGCTAACAGCTTTATACATCTAAGAATTCACGGCCATGTCTACTGTTCTGGCCAATTCGGAAGCGGCTCCGACGTAGCTACATTGTGTTAGATTAAGTAGAATGAACTTTGCTTCGTCAGGTACTTCCATGCCTTGAATAAAATGTACTATACTTTCCTTGGTAACCATTACTTCTCCTCCGGTTTGTTCCATCAACTTTTCGTAGGGCTCGGGGACACCATATCTTTGCACAACCGTCTCTAACTCTCCGACGAGAGCTCCGGAATAGAGATTCAAGTATTCCTTGATTGTGCCTGCATCAACCGCCTCAAGTGTTGATATTAGATCGAGTGTGTTTTTGTAGGTGACAAGAGAATGCTCTACTCTTGAACCCATGTTCCTTAAAAGAGTTGAAATAGGTAGCTTCCTGCTCAAGGAACACTGATTACCACTGGCCACACCAATGTTACTGCCTTCACTAGCCTTGTTTATTTGCTTAAAACATCCCATATTCATGTACCTTTGTACTTCTCCATCAAAGTCCGTCAATATCTTGTTGAACTGGCCAACTCCATGAACAAGTTCAGTCACATAATCATAAGCTCTGATCCGAGTAACGTAGGGATTAAAACTCAAACCCAGAGACGTGACAAACTCTTCAGCAACTTGAGGCCAATTAATATCAGGATATGCAACAAGATAAGCATTGTAATTTCCAACCTCGCCTCCCAGATTCCCCTTTAGTTGTAGTTGCGAAATCTCTTTCCGTTCTCTGCTTAATCTCACAGCAAAAGTTGCCATTTCTTTTCCCAAAGTTGTAAACGCAACAGGCTACAAGATGATAAAGGAGGATACAAAATCAAACCACAAAACGGTACCGCTAAAATAGCAAGTATGAAGTGAATCGAGATAAATTCAAGAAGCTACTTTTACCTGTCCATCATGAGTGGAAGAGACAATAGGAATATGAGCAGTGTCCTTAGCAATGCCACATATTGCATAAATCAGATCATCCATGGCAGGGTATATGACCTTATCCATGGTTCCTTTTAGGACTAGTGCATGGGCAAGATTGTTGACCTCCTCAGATGTACAAGCAAAGTGAAAAACTTCAACCACCTACAACAAAAGATAAATTTTCATATACGAGGCTCTTTCACGCAAAACAATTTAAATAGAAAAGTCATCAAGTTTGAGTTAACCTTAGCTATTTCTGGATGTGATCCACATCTCTTTTTGATGAACTGATCCACCGCAGCTACTTCGTCGACCTTTGCCCCTTTCACAAGGTTCTTTACTTCAAATGCATCATTGATGTTAAATCCATCAATTATTTGTTGTAAATAAGATTGCGCGGATTTACTAAACCTCGGTACCTCAGTCACTTCAGGAATTTCTGAAAGCAATAGCAACCATTTGATCTGAACTAGAACAATGAAGTAGATTAGACCATACTCGCTCGTACAAGGAGCCAAGTCCTTGAATTTATCCCAACACAGAACATCCAATTGTGGCCAAGCCGTTGCACTTTTATTGGTGTTGCTAGTAGCTGCTTTAACTCCCATGTCTACCATTTTAGCAAATTTAACATCTTCTCCAACATAGCTACGTGGTGTTAGCCTTGACAAAATGGTTTGATGATCTTTAGGTAATTCCAAGCCTTCAATAATCTTTCTTAGACTTTTTTTGGTAACTCTTCTCCCCATTGTTAGTTCTTTAAGCTTCTCATAGGTCTCTGCTGGAACACCATATCTTCGAATAACAGCTTGTACTACTTCAGCAAGCACCGCCGGAGAGTGGTTCATCTCGTCATTCGCGAGAGCTTCATCTATCTGAATCTTTGCTATATTCGTAAGTATCCACTCGTACGCAATAACAGAACATACTAATCCTTCACTCATGTTCCTCAGAATACTAGAATCAGTCAACTCGTCCAAAAAACGAGATTTAGGCAACAAACTAGTCACGTAGGAAAGAGCTTGTCTAGCTGCACCGAGAGTTGCTTCACTAAGATCAAAACCTCTGGACCTTAAGTAACCAAAATACATGTGGTCACTCATATCTTTTTCAAAGTCGATCACTATACTATTGAATCGGTTAATAGCATTGAAAAGTTTTGGCATGTAATCGTAAGTCTCGGCCTCAGTAGCATAAGGATTGAAAGTCACTCCAAGAGAAGTGACGAACTCTTCAGCAATGTGCGGCCAGTTAATATGAGGATATGTAACATAATGAGCATTGGAACTTCCAACAGCACCAGGAAACTTCCCCATTATCTTCACTTGAGAAGCTCTATGCCTCTCTATGCTTAGCCTGACAGCAAAATTGGCCAATTCCTTGCCCAAAGTTGTGGGTGAGACCTTGTATCCCTCCCTGCGAGAAAGAATTGGAATGGATGCATTGTCCTTTGACAAGGTTGATATTGCCTTGATCAGATCATCCATAACAGGAAACACAACATTGTTCATGACATCTTTTAACATTAACGCATGAGCAAGACTGTTTATATCCTCTGATGTGGAAGCAAATTGAAAAGTATCGAGCACCTACAGCGGGCAAGAACATTTACACAATTAATGCCTCAGAAATATCGAAACAAAATTTAAATGATAGGATGGATATCAAAACGTTCACCCCCTCTGCCAGTTTGTTTATGTTCATTATATATATATATATAATATATATATATATATATATATATATATATATATATATATATATATAGTCATTCTCAGCTGTGGACGTCCGTATTTATTCTTACGGTGCGGATTTCCACTTTACACTCATTTTTCAATCGAATTTTCATATCTCCACCGTCTAGTATTTAGATACTAATGTATAGATCATCTCTGCAAAATTTCAGTCAATTTGATTATCATTAAAGTATTGAAAACTGCGTTTTTCTGTTATAAACATGAACGGTTCAAGTTCGACAGAATTATGTTCATCCATTGGTTTAATTGAGTTTGAGTACTTTAATAATAATTAAATTGGCTGAAATTTTACAGAGATGATCTATATATTAGTATCTAAAGACTAGACATGGAGATGTGAAAATTCGATTGAAAAGTGAATGTAAAGTGGAAATCCGCATCGTAAGAATAAATGCGGACATCCGCACCTGAGAAAAAAAAAAAAAATAAAAATATATATATATATATATATATATATATATATATATATTTTCCTTCAAGATCGATCTTTACAGAATGAAGGCTTGTAAGATCAAAATATACGAACTACCCATTTACTGCTTATTTACTGCTTAAAAATGGATATATAAACGGTCTTCCAATTGATTGATTTTTACTTAATTCATCATAACATAACGGTTTGGGATATGAATGTTAAATGCATGATACTAAATAAAAGGGGTGAAAATGAGCAGGTTAAGAAATGTTTCAGAATGTAAAGGAAAGACCTAGCTGGTTAATAAAGCAAGCAAAAGTCTCAACCTTAGTTATCTCTGGTATTGATATGCATCTCAGCTTCAAGAAGAATTCCACAGCTCTAACATAATCATGGTTTGTCTTCTTCTCGCACCTCGTTGTCATTTCTATGGCTTCCATTATGCAAAATCCATCAATAACTCCTTGCAAGTAACGCTGAGCACGCTCACTGAAACTAGGTACCTCTGTGAATTCTGGGATCTTTGAAAGTTTCAACAACCATTTGACCTGACAAGTAGTAATATCCAAACATAAATAAACACTTCGACAGAAAAGCTAGCTAATTGTGATGACAATAAACTGAGACTCGTGAAAAATGTACCGCAGCAATACCTGAATTAGAATTCTGTAGTAGATCATCGCATATATATTCGTTGAAGAATGTATATTATCGAATTTCATGACCTTGGCAGAAGTTGCGTCGCTCTTCGGCAGATGCGTACCCCATAATCCAGAATTGATATCCTCAAAAGCGTCGACACTTAGGGCATAAATTCCTCTGCTAAACGAAGACAAAGCACCACGTGAATATTTAAGATACAAGCTTGAGGTTGGTCTTTGATAGTTGGATGGCATAACCCTAGAAGCTGATCCCATGTCCATGAAAAATCGAAAGGAGTTGAGGTCGATAATAGAGTTGGGACACTTGAAACTCATCATGTTTCTCCGGTTTGGAGAAGGAAGACTGAAACAAAAAGATCATACTATCAAGTCAAGGCTTTTTGAAGTTATTAAATCTAGATCCTAGAATAATTGATGAAGGATTCTTTGGTCAATCTAGAATCTAGTCAAAAGCGGCTTTACTGTTTCAATCCTCCGATCCTCATTGATCGATGATACGGTTTTAAAGTTGTTACTGCATTTCCACCTTCCAGGTATTTCTCTAAGTCATGCATGTCTCGATCAATCCGAGAAACAAACTTAATAAACGTGACAAACCCTAAATCCGAAACTTTCTTTTCAAAACCTAACTTTTTCGATAACATTCAGAACCTAATCTTAAGAGCAGCTCCGACGTACAACTTAACTATTTGTTAATAATGTCGACCACCATTGCTCTGCCACACGCACCATCAACCTTAACGCAATGCCCTAGCATCTTCCGAGCAAAACCTCACCCCATAATTCATCATCCACGATTCATGACCACCTGCTCCGCCGTTGGTAGTCGGCAGCTAAAACTATCGTCGGAGCAATCTTCCTCATTATCGTCGCCGGTGTACGTCACGCTACCTTTAGATGATCTCGGTGGCGAGGCGGACCCGGTGGGCACGGTGGGCAGGCGAGAGTTCACAGCTGAGTCAATTGGGGTGCTCGCAGAAGCAGGAGTTGAAGGCGTGGTCATGGATGTGTGGTGGGCCCTGGTCGAGAGGGAGCCTAGGGTTTATCATTGGGAAACCTTTTTGGAGATGGCCGAAATGGTTCATCGCAGCGGGTTAAAGATTCGTGTCGTGCTTGCTTTTCACAGTGAACTGGATTGGCCAACATGGCCAAAAACGTAAGTTCATTTCAAATTTCGAAAGGTTAATGTACGTATATCTTCTTCTTCAAAAAAGAAAAGAAAAGAAGGGTTAATGTATATGTATACATGATATATCCTTAAATAATTTATTGGCTTAATTTGTTGAAGTCTATGCATGCATGTATGTTTGTTTGTTAGGGTTGATCTTCCTCTATGGATACTTGAAGAGTTCCAGAAAAATCGTGGTTTAGGATATAAGAATAGATATGGATGTTCAGGAGAAGAATACATTTCGCTTGGGTGTGATACCCTTCCTGTTTTACGGGGGCGTTCACCACTCGAAACATATGCAGATTTCATGAGGAGCTTCAGAGACAATTTCAGACCTTTTCTAGGTCATGCTATAACAGTGAGTGGTTTATACTTTATACATATTATTGATTAATTTCCCATATATACGGAGAGTGTTCAGTGCACAACGTGTAGATTTATGAACGATACTAAAGATTAATGCAAAACCTCTTCTTGCAGGGAATTCAAGTTGGAATGGGCTCCGACGGTGAATTAAAATATCCTTCGGCTAATATACATGAATTGGTAATTGGTCGTACCGGAGAGTTTAATTGCTATGATAAGGTACTTGGGAAAAGATTGTTGCCTATATGAATCGAATGAGGTCCTTGCTACACTGTCCATCTACTAAGTATGCTAATGTACGTTTGTTTTCAATTTCATGACCATGCCAGTACATGGTTGCGTCTCTAAAAGAACACGCCAGAGAGCTAGGAATGCCTGAATGGGGAGATGTATGTCGTCTTTCAGAACCATTGCAATTTGCAGGAATTAAAGGAAATGGTAATGATGATTCTTGGAATACGCCGTATGGTGCATTTCTCCTCGATTGGTACTCCGGGATGTTGCTGATGCACGGAGAAAGGATATGCGAGCAAGCTGAGGCCATTTTCTCCGGGACAAATGTAACTATGTCAGCAAAACTAGGTGGGTACTATTACCATTATCTCCATCCGTCTCATATTTCGGAGCTAACTGCTGGCTATTACAACACTTCAACAAGAGATGGATACTTGCCGTTTGCTCGCATGTTTGCTAGGTATGGACATTGTAATGTCATGTTTTTTAATCCCAGCTATTATGCATTTAGCTTGTTCATTCCTTAATAGGCAAACTATATATGTCACTTGTATATATAGGCATGGGTTCACGTTATGCTGCTCCTCTTTTGACTTGAAAGATGAGACGGAAAGGTATTGCACCAGTAGTCCAGAAGGTCTTCTCAAGCAGATACTCTCAGCTGCTAGACTTTGTGGTATACCCGTGGAAGGTGAATCTTCTGACCCATGTTACAATGGGAGACTAACATCGTTAAAACAAGTGGTAAAAATGTCAAAGAATTACTTATCTGGACTTGAATACCCTTCCTTCTCATTCAAACTGAGGGCCGACAAGTTCAAGTCGTTCAGGTCACCTAAATATTTATTAGAAAAGCATTCTCGAGCTACGTTTACTGATTTTGTTTGGCGAATGTCTAATCTCAACGATTAAGTATTGAGCCAGAGCCGGTTTATCTTTCCTTTTTCTATTTGTACATACTTTGGGAGTTTATATCATTTATTTATTGTCATCCAGTCTCACAGTTCAGTTCAGGAATTTCAGTATTATTTTCATTTCATTGACCATTATATATATATATTAACCTTAAATGGATCAAGTGACAAGCTACCTTCGGGATTCAGATGGGTATATTACGAAATCGAAATCTTTATCAGAGAACAAACATAGTTACAGATCTTTTGAAATCTAGGGTTGAATACCATAAGAAATCTACTATATGAAGAAGTACTATATGGTTTAGCAGAAACAATTATATGAAGAGAATAAACTTGGCCTTAATCTGAATTGAAGTCTGATAGCTTTTATCTAGAAAACAACGAGAAAGAGAGAACATAAAAGAGAAATCAAAGGGAAAGGAGAACGATGAGAGAAGGAATACACACGATGGAGAAGACGACTACTTTAACGTTGGTTACGGAAACAATTAAAAAAAGTGGTGACTTAATAATGTGAATTAATAGGATCCATTAGATTTGTTGGCGATTGTGATTTTACGAAATTTATTAACTTTAGAGAAACCGGACACATATAATCATGTTGTTGCTGATAGCTGGTAATGGGATTGTGGAGTAGCAGAAATATAAACAACTGGAAGAAAATTCTGAAGTTTAGAAAAGGAAACAAAAACAGTCATAAAATAAGATATGATAATCTTACTGGGAAAAAGAACATTTGCACAAAATAGAAAAAGTCAAACCCCATTTCAATGATAATCTTTTTATTAGCTCATTTGAATACAAGGTACTTATTTTAAGCCCAAATACATAAATCTTTATTAAAATATAATAAAATGATATTTTGAAAGACTTTTTTACCCTTAACCTTTATTTAAAGAGAAAAAATGAAAAAGAAGAAGGGAAGACTTTCCCGGAAGCATACCGGACACCGGCGCCGGTCGCCGGAAAATTGATGGTGATCGGAAAATCGCCGGAGACGCCGGAGTCTCACTGTATTTTTTTGAAAAAATGTCACTGGAACCCACCGGATCTTGCCGGAAGCATACCGGCAAAAAAATGAAGTTTACTACCCCTAGTAAACTTTTACTGGGGGTAGTAAACTTGCAAAACATTAGCTCCAATGCCATACTTCACATTGAAAAGGAGAAAAATCAACTTAGATGCGAAAAAATGAAGTTACTACCCCTAGTAAACTTTTACTGGGGGTAGTAAACTTGCAAAATAATAGATCCAATACCATAATTCACATTGAAAAAGAGAAAAATCAACTTAGATGCGAAAAAATGAAGTTTACTACCCCTAGTAAACTTTTACTGGGGGTAGTAAACTTGCAAAACAGTAGCTTCAATACTTAATTCACATTGAAAAGGAAAAAAATCAACTTAGATGCGAAAAAAAAATGAAGTTACTACCCCTAGTAAACTTTTACTGGAGGTAGTAAACTTGCAAAACAGTAGATCCAATGCTATAATTCACATTGAAAATGAGAAAAATCAACTTAGATGCGAAAAAATGAAGTTTACTACCTCTAGTAAACTTTTACTGGGGGTAGTAAACTTGCAAAACAGTAGCTCCAATGCCATAATTCACATTAAAAAGGAGAAAAATCAACTTAGATGCGAAAAAATAAGTTACTACCCTAGTAAACTTTTACTGGGGGTAGTAAACTTGCAAAACAGTAGCTCCAATGCCATAATTCATATTCAAACGGAGAAGAAAAATCAACTTAGATGTGTATTAAACTTTTACTAGGGGTAGTAACATTACAAAACAGTAGCTCTAATGCCATTATACACATTAAAACAATAAAAAATCAACTTAAATGTGAAAAAATAAAGTTTACTACCCCCAGTAAAGTCTTGCAATACAATATTTTCCTAGTCAGTATATACATTAAAACACAAAAAAAAAAATCAACTTAGATGCGGAAAAAATAAAGTTTACTGCCCCTAGTAAACTTTTACTGGAGGTAGTAAACCTGCAATACAATATTTCCAAGGTCAGTATACACTTTAAAACAACAAAAACCCAACTTATATGCGAAAAATTAAAGTTTACTACTCTTAGTAAACTTCTACTGGGGGTAGTAAACATGCAATACAATATCTTCATAGTCACTATACACATTAAAATAGAGAAAAAAAATCAACTTTTATGCTGAAAAGTAAAGTTTACTACCCCTAGTAAACTTCTAATAGGGGAAGTAAACTTGCAATAAAGTATCTCCTTGGCCAGTAGACACAGTAAATTTACTACCTCCCAGTAATAAATCTATTACCTCAGTAAATTATCATTTTTAACCAAAGAAGTTGCTCTGGGCACCCAAATCTGGCACCCAAATTGATTTTGACTTACGCCGGAGCTGAACCGCCGCATGGTGGACGCAGAGGGTCTGATTCCATGTCGGAGATCCCATAGAGGAGGGAGGAGGGAGGTGGAGGGTGAACTAGAAGAGCTTATCGTAGCTTGCCGACGTGATGCTGCAGTAGATCGACGAGGAAAGCTTCGAGACAACAAACGTTCTCGATAGAGAGAGAGAGACACAGAGAGAGAGAGAGAGAGAGAGAGAGAGAGAGAAGAGAGAGAGAGAGGACGGTCAGCTTCGATGGCTCAGTCACTGATTTCCGGCGTCGAGGACCGTGCGTCGACGTTGAAGTAAACCTTCAGTGAAAGCAGATCAGCGCATAGAGAGAGACATAGAGAGAGAGAGAGAGAGCGGATGGTCGGCGTCGATGGCTGGGTTGCCGATTTCTGGCGTCATGGACCGTGCGTCGACGTTGAAGTAGTTCAGTGGCAACAGATTGGCGTAGAGAGAGAGAGAGAGATTATCGAACGAAAAGAGAGAGAAGAGAGAGAGAGAGAGATGAGAGAGAGAGAATGAGTATAAGGGTATAAATGTATTTTACCAAATAACAGTTGGAATGGGCAATGAAATCTTATTTTCATTGGATCGGGCCAAAACTTCCTAAAATTAGTACTAAATAGGTATTTGCTCTAAAATAATAAGAAAGCCCAATTCCAACTAGTAATTAACATGCATTGAACAATGAAGGAAAGACAAAACAAACGGAGACTTCCAGAGTCTAAACAATAATGAGTTATGTGGTGTTGCACTGATAATATTGGTGTTGCTTATTTATTTTTAGGGTTTGGAACTTAGCTAAGTTAGCAGACTCAGCTCTACGTTCGGTTCCAGATTTTTATTGAAAAAAGAGAAATGTCTACCATTTTAGCAAATTTAACATTTTCTCTCCAACATAGCTATAATGTGTTAGCTTTGACAATATGGTCTTATGATCTTTAGGTAATTCCAAGCCTTCAATAATCTTTCATCAGAGGCGGCCTTTGGGCAGGTGCGATACGTGCAGCCGCACAAGACCTCCGATTTTCGGGGGCCTTCAAAACATTTTATCATACAGATATGTCATATATATTAAAAAGGCTAAGCATGTAAACAAGTTCTCTGCAGATTGGGGTGGAATCTTTCTAATTAAACAAACCACCCCAGTTCGAGGCCCCATATCCTCTCTTTTTTTCACCCCTTTTTTGACCCTTTTTTTTTTCCTTATGTATTTTTCACCCTTTTGTTTTTCCTCCTTTGTTTTCTACGTTTCCTTGCGATTTTATAACTCTTTTCCTACTCGATGAGTGTATTTTGCTTAGCCCAAACACAAAAAAAATCAAATCCTAATCTCTAATTTTGATTTCTGAGGTTCCTTCTCTTTCATGTACAACGTTTCTTTATTCTAAAACTTTAGGAATATAGTTTGTATTTCTTACGCTTCAATGAGAGATTATGGGTTTTAGTGTTGGTTTATACATTAGGGAACAAAATTATGTAAATAAGACCACATTCAAAAAAAAAAGGGCCACATTCAAATTTCGCATAGGGCTTCATATCACTGTCTTTCATACACTTCTCTGGTAAATTTTCTCCCCATTGTTAGTTCTTAATCTTCGAAAAACAACTTGTACTGCTTCAGCAAGCACCACTGGAGAGTGGTTCAACACGTCAATCGCGAGAGCTTCATCAATCTGATCTTTGCTATATTCGTAAGTGTCAACTTGTACGCAAGAGCAGAAAATACTAATCCATTACGTACTCTGGTTTCTCAGAATACTAGAATTAGTTAACTCGTCCAGAAAACGAGATTTAGGCAACAAACTAGTCACGTATGGAAGAGCTTCTCTAACTGCACCAAGAGTTGCTTCACTATATTCAAAATCTATAGAACCCTCTAGCTTTAAGTAACCAAAATGCAATTTGTCACACACATCTTTTGTATGTGGTCAGGGACTATGTAGGGAGGTTGGTGTATGTGATTTTCTTTTGTATGTGGTCAGGGACTATGTAGGGAGGTTGGTATGTGATTTTTTTTGTAACCCAAATGCAATTGGTCACACATCGATCTTTTGTATGTGGTCAAGGACCATGTAGCTAGGGAGGTTGGTCTGTGATTCTCTTTTGTTCGAATTTCAAAACAAGATTGGCATCCAAGTTATTTCAAACCAAGACTTACTCAACACCATTCTGGTACATCAAAACGACAAAGTGGCACTTCGCCCAGACGCCAGACCTCCCAGGTTTTGGACTGTTTCGACTTTAAACGGACTTATCTCAGTCCCAACTTTGTTTTCCTGAGATATTTAAGATAAATCCCAGGATGCCCTTATTGAAACTGGGACATCCTGCAATGTTAATCCATGTTGTTGTAATGTAGGAGCCTTTTAACTTGTATTTTTACCTTTTGTTGAACTCATTACAAAGTTTTTTTTTTTTGATCAAGAAAAGTAATCATTCATTAATTGAAGGAAATGTTACAAACATCAAAATCGATTTTCACCAATTTCATAAGCCATTCCGGCCCATGCTCAATAAGAACATATTCTCATTTTCATACAAAATGAATTTAGCTAAACCATGAGCAACCTTGTTACATTCCTAGGGTTTGAAGGTGACACAACTTGCACTACAACATTTTAGCAGGGACTTCACTTCTTCAACTAAGAAACCCTCCCCAGCAATACAAGTATCGGAGGCATTACAAAGTTGAAATCATGATCTCTATCCAACCGTGAAACTAATATCAATCATTTTAAGATATAATAAGAACGTCTAGTACATATATAGATTTAGGGTTAGCTGTGTATAGTTTGAGGCAAAACTCAAAACCCTTAAACCTAATCTTAAGCTAGCACTAGCATAACTGCATAGGCACCAGCAGTATTGTGCCCCTAGTAATAAAATGGAGAGAGAGAGAGAGAAAGAGAGATGTATTTGCATGCAGGACCATGACCAAAAATGGAACGACAAGTATATGCATGCAGGTGCCATTATACTATAGCTACCTTGCTGCATATATATGTATAAAGTTAAATATATGTTGATTTATATTGGAAGCACACTGAAATCTCTTAATTTTAATCTGCAATATTGAATTGGTTCTTGATGACAGTCACGAAACAACGAAAGCACACTGAAATCTCTTAATATTTTCGTTTTTCTAATAAGGGAATAGTAAGCTAGGTCTTAAGCAGCTCAGAATGGATGCTGAGGCTTATGTGGAATTAATGCTTAACAATGATTATTGGACCACTATGTTGATTTTAGTGAGAACAAGAAAATGGGGTAACCACGTCCATTTTGATTTGTTGACTGACATTGCAGTGAGACGGGCTGACCGGGTTTGGTTGTTCACTTGTTGCTCAGTGATCAGTAGTGGCGGCGCATCCGATTAATTCTGGCAATGCAAAACCAGAAACAGGCGAATTTTAACAAAAAGGTGACACTGCGCAAAAAACCAAACCTTTCTCGCGTGCACTTACTGGGTGAGCCTCAGTACGTATCTCAGCCTCAGGCAGAACACTCTCTCTCTCTCTCTTCTCTCTCTCTCGTGGACAAAAAAAAACATAAAGATTTCACGTCCAAAAAAACATAATTAAAGATTTAGTAAATGTAAATGTCTAAGGTTGTGTTTAATTGGATGAAGTTGTTCAGATACGATCTTAAATCATGGGAATTGCATGTGATTCCATGAGTTTAAAGGAAAATATTTTGGCCTTAATAAGACTTAAGATTTATGGTCTTAATCCTAAGTGGCAGACTATGTCATCTAGACACATCACCGATTAAATATTCCATTTAGTATGTAGTAGCCATTAATTGTCAGGGTTAACATTGTCTTTTCAGTTAAGATTAACATGGCTGATTTTAAAAATTGATGAGGTGTCTAGGCTACATGGCATGACACAGAATATTAAGATCATAAATCTTAGGCCTTATTAAGGCCCTCTAGCACCATCCGAGTTTAAATTATATTGATGTTTTGCTAACATGTCTGTAACAAAGTGGGGTGATTGTAACATACACACTGTATAACAAAACTTAGCACAGGTTCTGAGGTTCATAAGCTTAAGGAACACAACTTTGAGTGAAGCATAAGACTCTAGATAACAGATAACTTGTACAACCTGGGTTTCATTTTAAAATATAAGAGGATATATATAAGACACTAACATGATTTACATATGCAAATCTTGTTAAGGATATATAATATATATATATATATATATATTTATATAGTTTATATGCAAAGCGAAGCTTCGCTTTGAAATTAATGTGTGAAGTTCTTTATTTGATTCACTTTTCGTCATATTTCCACATCTCCATCTTTCAGTTTGTAGAACCTAATGCATAGATCATTCTGCCAAGTTTCATCAAATTGGTAATCGTTAAGGTACCGAATTAGATTAAATCAACGAACGGACCATAAATCTGTCTATTTAGAACTATTTGTGTAAATAACGATTATGAAAACCCTAACGATCATCAAATTCAATGAAACTTGACAGAAAGTGATCTATGCATTAGGTTCTACAAACTGAACAATGAAGATATGAAATATAACGAAAAGTGAGTCAAATAAAAAAGTTCACACGTTAATTTCAAACGAAGCTTGTGGTGTGTATATATATAGGATTCTAGGTTGGTAATAACAATATCCTAGAAAGTCATAGAGACTGACGACTCAACCCTGCGCACGTACCATCACAAGATCGACCAAAAAATATAATGCCTCAGCTCAAATCAGTGCCAACCTTGTGCTCCATCACATAATTAAAACAGATAAGATCCCATTGACTGGAGTGGGGAGTAGGCGAGGACAAAATAAGACAAGGAGGAGCCTGTACATATGCAAATCACCATACGACCTTCTGAATTGTATAGAGCTCATGCCAAAGACCAAGTTGATGTAAATGTAATCATATATATATATATATTATTCTATCCAGAGCGAAGCTTCGCTCTGGAATTAACGTGCGAAGGTCCTTATTGACTCACTTTTCGGTCATATTTTTCGATCATACCTGGTCAGTATCTAGATACATATCGTATGATCATTTTACAAAATTTCATCTTTAATTTGGTGACCGTTTAAGCCTCCATAATCATGATTTACTCCAACGGTTCTACTTGGACAGATTTTGTTCTATTGATTTATTTTATCTGATTCGGTGTGCAAACGATCACCAAACTGGATGAAACTTGAAAGATGATCATACGATATGTGTCTAGACACTGACCGGGTAGATCGAAAAATATACCGAAAAGTGAGTCAAATAAGAACATTCGCACGTTAATTCCAGAACAAAGCTTCGGCTCTGGATAGAGACTGTGTGGGTGTTGTGTGTATATATATATAATATAATATATATATTATATATATATATATCGAGAGGATTGTCCACTTTGACATGTCTGTAACAAATGAGGTCCGTGGTTTTAGTACTCATCTCAATATCCTCTTAATAAGGATATGATTTATATGGTCTTTTTTATTAATTCTAGGGAGCATGTCAAACCTATCATATCATAAATAAAGAATCATGCTATGTCATTTTTGGGTAAAAAATAAAATATTATCATTCATATCCGATGACTCTAGATTATTTTGTTTTTATTCTATAAAAAGATGTTTTTTTTTTAAATCTATTTTTTTCATTACTCGTGCTTAAATTTAAATATTGAAATATATATATATATATAATTATACTCAGTTCGAAAATATGAACTCATTTGAATATACACACACACACATAATTTTTCCAAGGAGAAAATTTTATATATATATATATATATGTATATATTATGTGTTTATATATAGTTCATCAAATATAAATTCAATAGAGATTTTCTTTTTTTATTTCTTTTTAAAAGTTCGATGGAGAATATATATATATATATATAAAGTAAAAAGAAAAATTAATGGTAATTAAGAAGTCTAAAACTATTTGATTCACAAAGATAATTTTTATTAAATATCCTAATTGTGACTCTAAATCAATGAATTATTATAATATTTTTACTCCATAAAGAAATGCATTTAATTTAGTTCATGTAAGGTAACTAAATTTTTTGATGAAAATAAACAATATTTGTATAATTATTCGTTAATTTGGTGTGATTATTAATTAGATCGTTATTAATAAACTATATTGGTATATGATACCTATATAGGCATGTCCGTATTAAAAAGATATGCAACATTCATATTAGTATATGTACTGCAAAGTAGAGGGAGAAGTATAAAAATGGTCTAAACTTGCAAAGTAGCTAATACATGAGACTTTTAAAATGATGAAATTAATACATGAGACAATTAATACATATAATGTGTTATGTACGTTTTAGTGCGAACATGTCATTAGGGAAAGTCCCGGTGAACTTGTACTTAGCTCATTATTAACTACTTAAATATTTAATCTTTAAACCGTAAACACTAAACTCTATCCCTAAACCTGAACTCCTATCCTAACTCAAAACTTATTTATTCCATTTTAGTGTGAATACGGACATTAAGCTGGAAACGTTCTCAATGAACTTGCCAAGTAGCACATAATTAGCTACTTAGTACTTATTTCTTTTATTTTAGTGTGAATATTCCACTAAAAAAAAGGTTTATAGTGAACTTTACCAGCTCACTGTCAGCTACTTAGTACTTATTTGTTTAGTGATCATTACGTACTAGCTCATCATTGACAGTTTATAACTGTTTATCACTTTAAATCTCACTGTGAATAATGACTTCTATTTGAATGTGAACTTCAATGTGTACTATGACTTCTATTTGAATGTGAATATGTTTAGGGAAATGTTTCAAGTGAAAAATACTAGTTTATTATCCGCTACTTGTAACTTATTTGTTACTATAAGACATATTTAGGACTTTAACTTTCAATGTGAAAGCGACTTCAAATTTTAATGTAATAATGTCTTCTATTTCAATGTAAAGTTCAATGTGGACATGTTATTAGGAAATGTTCCAACGTGAACATTACTAGGTCATCGGTATTTGTAACTTATTTGTTATTAACTTGTTATGGGACAATGTTTATGACTTTGAATTTCAATGTGAACAATGACTTTTATTTCAATGTGAATATTCTATAAGGGAAAAGTTCTAAGGAACATTATTAGTTCATTACTGACTACTTAGTACTTGTTTGTTACTATAAGATATGTTCCTGACTTTAAAAAATCGATATATCAAAGATAGCTAGCTTATTTTCAATGTTATTGAAATCATCCATTGGATACCTAGTGCGTATTTATTCTTGTAGAACAGTATGTTGTTTATGTTAATGTAGATGATACTTCTATTTTAGACATTCCTTAAATGAGTCATCACTTAACACTTAACATAACCTAGTCATCACTTATATCTCATACATATTCAATGAAGTTCATCTTTTGACCAAAAGTTCTCATGCCTGAGGTAAACTTATTATAATTTGAACGAATAAAAAAATAATTCAGGAGTTGGTGCTCAAGTTATCTAAATCAACATTTTAAATCAATATTAAATGAAAGTTTAAATCTTCATAAAAAGTCAATTTATTAGTAGGGAACTTTTTACCTCTTGAATCACAATATTTCATGAGCTACCGAATATGAATATTGTTAAATTTTCTTTCCAAATGCGAATTTAATTTTAACTTTTGATTTGTCTGATTACTTATTATGAGGATTAATTTATAGATGACAATATGTATATTAATATGACGGGTTAATATAAATGTTTGCAATAACTTAATACGGACATGCCTATATAGGTAGTATATACCAAATATAGGTATTAATACGATCTAATTAATAATTACACCAAATTAACGAATAATATACCAAATATTGTTTTTTTTTCATCAAGATTATTTAGTTAACTTTTTAATCGAGTTGATTTAGTTACCTTACATGAATTAAATTAAAGTATTTCTTTATGGAGTCAAATATTATAATAATTATTAGATTTAGGGTCACAATTATAAGATCTAAAAAATTTAATCTTGTGAATCAAATAGTTTTAGAATTTAGACTTCTTAATTCACCATTATTTTTTCTTTTTACTTTATATATATATTCTCCATCGAACTTTAAAAAAGAAATTAAAAAAATCTCTATCGAATTTATATTGGATGAACTATATATAAAAAATATATATAGATACATATATATATATATGTATAATTTTCCCTGAAAAAATTATGTATATAATATATATATATATTCAATGAGTCATATTTTTGAACTGAGGATAATTATATATATAATATTGTATATAATATTTCACATTTTAAATTAAGCAAGAGTAATGAAAAAAATGGCTTCAAAAACATCTTTTTATAGTAATAACAAAATAATCTAGAGTCATTGGATATGAAATGATAAGATTGTTTTTACCCAAAAATAACATAGCATGATTTTTTTATTTGATGTGTGGATATGTGATTTGGCATGTCAACTAAGATTAAGGCCATAGCCTTAATAAGGCCTAGAAACATTTTCCTTAGTTTTATGCTCGTATGTCTCGTATGCCTAGTATGGTGATTAATTAGTTTATCGGCGCAGCACTAAGAGATGTCGTAATTTTGAAAGCTTGTTTATTTACTGTTGCAATAACCTGCTATTACATACCTATATACATATTAGAGCATCTCTTGATAAAATAATTGATAAATTTGGATGAAAGTTATATATATATATATTATATATATATCAATTTGAGAGTTGTGTTATAGCAAAGTAGCTATTAGAGAAAACTTAGTTATTATTGACAAATTATCTCTCTTGAATTGATAAATAAATTGTCAATTTGCTTATCAATTTCTAAATTTTAATTTCTTAGCTATATGATAGAGCAAAGATTCATTCAAAAAATTACAAATTGTTAATTTTTTTTTTCAATTTATCAATGCTGCCAGCAGTATTGCTAAAAGTGAAATTTGTCAATTTTTGGGGTAAGTTGATGTTCCAACAGAATACATAAATCATTGCTAGATTTGATAATTGCTAAATGAAATTGATAAATTGTCAATGATCCATGCATAACTAAAACAATAGCTAAATCTTCTATCTCATTCTTGTCCACGTGACACTTTACAATTTATTAAAATATAATAAATAGCAATTACTAATGGAGCAACATTGTTAAATTGATACCTAAATTCAAATTTCTTGCTAAATATATCAATTTCTAAATCTCATTGTTGGAGATGTTCACTATGTTGTTTTAGTTGTATATGTTGGGGAACCTATTACCCATGTACGTTGTTGCATGTCATGATCCGGAAAATTGACATCCGATCAAAGCTTCATTTGGGAACTGATTGATCGACTTGATAGAGAAATTAAACATAATTAACATGAGTTCAAATATAGCTCGAGAAGGACATTACACAACGGAATGGTATGGGAATTAACTGTATGAACTCCATTAGTTATACTTAAGGCAAATTACTAGGAATGAAAATTATCATGAATCGGTATTAACAAGTATCGGTATGAGAATATTTCATTCAATTCTATTGTTTACTTACCATAAAGAATCAAAACAAGAATGAAACTAATTGTGATTGATGTTGTTTACTTACGATATGAAATTAGAATTAAAACTAGTTGATTACTAAAATACCCCTACAAGAAATGAAGCTAGAATGTTTGCAATTTTTTAGGGTTGAGTAATTGGAAAAATATTATAATTATATAATGATATTTGTGGGAGAAAAAGTTAATTCCATAAGCTTGATTTTGATACTCATCTCCTCCCTTGGGTATCAGATTAGGGGGGTTCATAAGAAATCGATTCTAGATAAGCAAGTGGGACCCACACTTATTTCTAGGCCTGGGCATGGGCCAAGACGGGCCGGGATTATGGTGATCCCGAACCCGAACCCGAAATTTTGAATAGGGACCGGATGATACATGATTAGTATTTTGAGAAGTGATCCCGACAGGCCTGAATCCCGTTTGGGACCGGGCCCAAAATGGGTCTTTGAACCAAAAAAGAACTAAAAAAGAAAAAAAAAACAACAAAAAACCAACACAGCAGAACCTAAACACAGATAACACAGATGCTTATGCTTCAAGCTCCAACCTGCAAGTCATTTCATTAAATTCAACCATTCTCAATTCATCATCAACTGCTGCAGTAAACGTCCGTGTCTAGATTAACTTGAAACCCCTCTCTACTCTTTTGCATTGAATGAGGCATAAATACATGTAATTCCTGAAAGCTAATAATACTGATGAATTGGCCACAGTACAAAACCTCAACACACACCAAATTAAGCTGAATCAAGTCATGATAATAAATCCATTCCTTCAACATCAAATTCAAGTAAGCAGAATTGAATTTTCAGCAAACCAAAGAACTAACAACACTGTCCAGTGTCCACAACACTCTGATTCCAATTAAAACCCTACCTCAATGAGAGACTGGAGCTTGAGCTGAAGACTTTGCTTGTTCTCCCAACTCACCTTGCACCGATCGAGATTTGACGATGGCGACGGCGACGGCGATGGCAAAGACTGAAGTGCGAGAGAGAGAGAGAGAGAGAGAGAGAGATGAGAGATCGAAGAAGTGAAGAGCGAAGACTGAAGTGCGGCTATGATAGAATTAGGGTTAACAACTTACCACAGATCGGACGGTGTAGATTAACTCACACCATATTGATTTTTTTAAACGGACGGGCCGGGCCTAAATGGGATCCAGCTAATAAGGCCCGATCCCGAACCCGATTTTTCAAAACGGGATGGGATCGAGACGGGCCTTCAATATTCAAAACGAAGTCCTGTCTCGTCCCGTGAATTTTAAGGACGGGATCGAGACGGGCCTTCGGGACCTGTTTCGGATGCCCAGCCCTGTTTATTCCAATACATTGACATGTTTTTTTTTTTTAAGCTTGATATGTTAATAAACGTCGGAATTCACCTATCCCGGAATCAATTTTGCCACTCCCCATTAATTCCATTCCGGATTAGCAAACATGTCATTATATCAATCGTATGGGAATTATTTCGAAAGCACTCATATGTCCAATGGTTATCTAATGAGGGTTATTTAAGAATCAATTCTTAATTTCTTATTAATGAAACAGGAGACAATCATTTCAATACCTATCGGTAATAAACACTTGAAAACTCTTACACCGGAATCAATCATCTTAACCATATATAAATTAGTTGGGTTGAAATACTAATCCATTACTTAGGTTCCTCATAATACTAGAATTAGTTAACTCGTCCAGAAAACGAGATTTAGGCAGTAACAAACTAGTCACGTAGGAAAGAGCTTCTCTAGCTGCACCAAACCACCAAGAGTTGCTTCACTATAATCAAAATCTCGAGAACCCACTAGCTTTAAGTAACCAAAATGCTAGTGGCTGGTCAGTGGTCACATAAATTTGTATGTGGTCAGGGACCATGAAGGGAGGTTGGTCTGTGATATATTTTTTTTTTTTTAATTTGTTCAAATTTCAAAACAAGATTATTGGCATATCCTGCATTGTTCACTGTGGCACTGACTCCATACCATTCTGGTACACACCAAAATGACAAAGCTCCTACCACTTCACCCAGAGGCCAGACCTCCCAGCGTTTGGACTGTTTCAACTTAATTTGAACAGGTTTATCAGTCTCAGTCCCAACTTTGTTTTCTCCTGAGATATATATATATATTATATATATATATATAATATATATATATATGTAATTCCCAGGAAGCCCTTATTGAAAATGCTTTTGTATTCATGAACACAAAACCATCATGCTGAGTAAAATCACTAATAATGGTCAATTAGTGTCGTGATTTGTTCTAGGTATCAGCTCAAGAGGTGGCATTCATACTAGCTTTAAGTAAACAGGGCAGCTGTTCCTTAATTAAAATGGCATGGTTTTGCTGTAGTAAAATTTGTTTTGTTTTATTTTCTTTAACTCATTTACAGCTTGAAAAATGCCATGCATACACATACGAGACAAAAACCGTACGTACTATGATCATCGTGGCCTGTAAACCTCTATGTCTCTCACCACAGCACGCCTATAAGGAGAGACCATATTCTCAGTTTCTCACAGAGCAACCCACATTCACCAAACCACATACACTATTGCTTGCTAGCTTTGAAACCCAGCGCTCCTTCATGGCATCCCTTCCCCTCATCACCATGTCATCCTCATCTGTGTTTTCCTTCCCCCGTCGTCCACCACTTTCAACCGCACCAACATCCTCTGTTTTTCTCCGCCATCTTTCACCTCAGAGACCATTTCTCAGCTTTTCAGCCAACCTCCCTCTTTCACCTAAGACTCTGTTTCCTACCCTTTTACCACCCAAAGCAACACCGGAGGATGCTGACTCCGATTCTGAGAAGAACGGAGGAAACATCTCGGAGGGAGACGGAGAGCTTTCGAAGGAGGAGTCGGCCGAGGTCACTGGAGACATCTGGTTACCCGGAGAGCTTCCGGAAGAGACGAGCGAGGAGTCCCGTAGACTGGACATTCTTTCTGATACTGAGCGAGGTGAGCAGCTGCTCAAGCGGACTTCGGTGAAGTTCATTGTTGCCAACTTTGCAAACCGATGGAACACCGCCGAGTTTGCCCAGCTAACCAAGGAGATTCTCAAGGTGAAGTGGGCGCAGGGACTGGAACCAGTGGATGGCTCAGATGAGTTCGCTAAAGAGTACATCTATGAGAAGGACCATTGGATTAGGGCTTATTACGGGAAGGGTCGTCGAGGGTTTTTTTTGAGGTGCAGTCTGAGAATGAGTTTATGAGGAGGAAGATGGCAATTCTCTCACTCGCTCTGAACGGGTTGTCTCTTCTGGAGTTGGAATGTTTCCCCATTGACAAGTTTCTGAACCTGCTTTCCATCCCGGAGAATGAGCAGAAAGGTTTTAAGGCACTGTTCTTCGTGATGGTTTACCGGGCAAAACGGATTTTCTGAAGAGTATCGGCTTTGTACGGGCTTGCTTGAGCTGTTGTTTGTTTTGTGTTCCTTTAATTTCTAGTATTGTTTAGGAGTCTCGGTTTGGCTTTGAACGCTAACTGCTCTTGTTGTTTAGGACTTTAGGCTCTGGTTTATTGTGTTTGTGTATGTTGTCTTCAAACCTTGGGTTGTTGGTTAGTGCATACATGCACAGAAAAATTGCTCTCTTCTTCTCTTTGTTTCTTTGTCTTCGACCTCTAGTCATGGTTTCAATTTTAACTTCATTACTCTGGCTCAATACTTAATCGTTGAGATTAGACATTTGCATAACAAAATCAGTAAACATAGCTCAATCCGGAAGGGTTTTCTGATAAATATTTGGGTGACTCGAACAACATCATCAACTTGTACTTGTTGGCCCTCAGTTTGAATGAGAAGGAAGGGTTTTCAAGTCCATATAAGTAATTCTTTGACATTAATTGTTACCACATGTTTCAACTTTCAACGATGTGAGTCTCCGATTGTATAATGAGTCAGAAGTTTCACCTTGGTATACCACAAACCCAACCAGCTAGCTGAGAGTATCTGCTTGAGAAGATCTTCTGGACTACTGGTGCGATACCTTTCCGTCTCATCTTTCAAGTCCAAAGAGGAGCAGCATAACGTGAACCCATGCCTAATTAAGAGACATAGTTTGGCGCCTATTAAGGAATGAACAAGCTAAATGCCCATTAAGCTAGAGACATAGTTCCAAGTGTCCCAACTCTATCTATTCTCGACCTCAACTCCTTTCGATTTTTCATGGACATGGGATCATCTTCTAGGGTTATGCCACCCAACTATCAAATACCAACCTCATCAAGCGTGTATCTTAATTCACGTGGTGCTTGTCTTCCTTTGGCAGAAGATTTATGCCTAAGGGTCGACATTACTGAGGATTTCAATTCTGGATTATGGGGTGCGCATCTGCCCACCTGCGACGCAACTTCTGCCAAGGTCATGAAATTCGATGACATGTCCTCTTCAACGAATATATATGCGATGATCTACTACGTACATGATTCTAGTTCAGGTATTGCTGCAGTACCTAGTTTCAGTGAGCATGCTCAGTGTTACTTGCAGGAGTTATTGATGAATTTTGCGTAGTGGAAGCCATAGAAATGAGAGTGATCAGGTGCGAGAGAAAGACAAACCATGATCATGTTAAAGCTGTGGAACACTTCTTGAAGCTGAGATGCATATCAATACGTATACTAGAGATAACTAAGGTTGAGACGTCTAGCTTGCTTGCTTTATTAACTAGGTCTTTCACTATATTCACGACTTCACGTACCCCCTCTATTTTTAGTAACATTTAACATTTTATGGTTAATTAAAAATCGATCAATCAATTTGAAGACCATTTATATATCCATTTTTAAGCAGTATAATGGGTAGTACTCGTATATATTGATCTTACAAGCCTTCATTTCGTTGACGCGATTGGATATACTTTTATGTAATGGTTGGTTTTTTAGCCAAATTGCTACCCTACCTTTCACCTTAGTGTCAATTTACTATCCTATCTTTCATTTCAGCCAATTGCTACCCTAACTATTATTTCTGTCAATTTGCTACCTTATGTTTTCAAAATTAGCCAACTTACTACTTTTTGTCATTTTATTTTGTTCGTTTCTTCATCTAAACATGAATTAATTCTGGAAATCGAAGGTTAAAGTTGGTCGATATTGAAATTTTGATAATTAAATTGGTTAATCTTAAAATCCTAAAGTAGCAAATTTGATTAAGGGTAGCAAATTGGCAGATTTAATTGTTAGGGTAGCAAATTGACTAATTATGAAAAGCTAGGGTAGCAAATTGGATGAAATGAAAGATATGGTAGCAAATTGATACCAAGGTGAAAGTTAGGATAGCAAATTAGCAATTATGCCCTATGTAATTGATTTTCTGTAAATGTAAGGAACAAATTAGAATATGAAAATGTAAGGCGAACATAAACAAACTGCTAGAAGGGGTGAACGTTAAAATCAACAAGCTCCAATGGTAGGTTGGAGCTTCTCTCAACTTGGGCTGAAGAATGAAGGAGGAATTGATCGATGAAGACATGTCATCCCTTAATTACTCTAGATGAAGCCTAATCTAGCAGTGGATGGTGTACTTTTTGTTGGAGTACGTTGTTTACTTTAAGGAGGTGGAGTTGATGGCTTCTATCCCTCTTAATGTGCATGGAGATGGCTACTGAATCGTCCTACACCACGATACATAGGACACATATGAAGATGATGAGCCAAATTACGATAACCTTGAGCTTGGGGCTCAGTGACCACCATTTGGTAAAGCATGAAGTTCCTATACTTGAAGAAACCATGTATATTATATCGACGTACATGGAAATTGGAGACGATGTTGATAATATATTGTTGGAATCGGATAAGTTAGAACAAAAGTTCAAATTAATTGGTCACTCCATCGTGACTAAGAGCTAATGAGTTTATGAGATGCTGACATGGTTATATTGATACGTATTGTTTATAAGATGCTGTTACGATGCTTATATGTTCTAAATGTAATTTTAACGGAAAGTATTATGAATGCAATAATTCATTTATTTGATGTAAATGAATCCTTGAATGTTGAATGATCGATATTATTTATACGATGAATAACGGACCATCTTCTCTTGACGATGAAATGTATATCGATTCATAACATGAAGATTTTGTTGATTTAGAAATTCCAGCTTCTCGCATTCCCCTGTCTGAAGGGAGTTTAGAGCATGAACCTCCTGCATATATGTGCGAGATTAATAGCTAGATTTAGTTGAAACTTGAATATCTTTCCAGCATTACTAGCTACAGTTGTACATGTTACTGGAGAGAATCTATTTTGCAACTCCCTGCATGTTATGAATATATATCAAGTCAATTAGAAAAAGCTACATCAACTAAAGTGTGCTTTAGTTGAAACTTGAAAGTGAGTGAATTGTGAAGCACAAAATCTTTGAATTGCCGGAGAGAATCTAGTCCAAATTATATGTAGTAATACAGCAATATTCAGAAGAGAAAGGTCTACCTCTGCTGAAAAATTCATCCTATTGGAGGCGGTTGGTATTTTGCAAGAGTTATTATCATCACCTCTTGATAGGTTGTATGAGAGTGAGGGTTTGTTTATGTTGATTACAAAACCTGTAATATATATAACTAGACAGAAAGCCAGCGCTGTATTCATTAATTCTTAGATTCTTACATTCTTGATCATGTATGAAAAGATGATATTCTTGATCATGAAATAGTCGTCCAGAAAACAACATTTGTTTATGAAATTATATCAGGTGAAGGTTATATTGAGAAGAGTACAACGGTGAAAATTCTAACTAGCAACATACAATCAAATAGTATGAAAATGTGACCACATTATCATACATAATTGAAAGTGATGTACGGTTTCCATGTGTAGGGATTATTAACACTGAATTGCTAACTGATATAATGCCAAAAGAAGGTCTCAGGCACCATCATCTTTACAAAGAGATTATGTGTGCCTATTGCGGTCTTGTTTGGATTTTTGCCTAATTCTTCCTGAACCTGAGCACAACTCTGCTTAAAGGTCCAGCCCCGGATGACACGCCTACAATAACAGCAACTGAGGCATGTGAACGACAATTAATCATCCATTAAAATTAGATCAATCAATAAGAATATGCATTCTGTTTTTCTGCAGCTTCAGAGAAAACAATTGATGACCAATACATATAACTAAGTTCATTTTGAGAAGAGAATTGTTGTAAACATATACCTATAGATCCAGCCCCTACATCAGTTGAGGGAACTATAATCTAAAGAGAAGGCATTGATTGTGTCTTCAAACTATGAATAATTTCACCTTCAAAATTAAGCCAATCATAGCTGCAGTGCATCCTTTGAAAATAGGTGGATGTTGTCATAGACTCAAACTATGGTCTGCATTTGCTCAAAAAGCTGCTTCTCCTATTTCTATAGGTACAAAATGTTGTTTGCATGGTGACTCGTGGTTGGTCGGATGATGATGTTGCTGGTTCAATGTCTGCAACCCTGTCAGCAAGCAAGCACATTATAACATGGAAGTTTGTTGGTTCAGTGTTTCGTGTACTTTGGCATGAATAAGCAAACACATTATATAACATGAGGTTGAGCAAGCACTTATATAACATGAAGTTTAGCAAGCTATAGCATGAAGTTTAGCAATCTAGTAATGATGACGGAATATTATTACTAATCATAATTTGGATAATACACATATTATGCATATTAGGCCTTGATCATTTGGTATGTGCAGATGAGACTAAATTTCATTCTTGTAGTCTCTTCTTTCATTCTATGGTTGGGACAGAAGAATTTTGAGTGATGATTTTGAATGTGTCAATGTAGTGGCTTGAGAAGAGAGGTAAAACCGTCAAACCAACTTACTTATACAATATAGAAAAGGTAAATTGTAACCCTGATAAGACCCTAATTTCTCCCGTAGTAGTAATACGAGATAGTATTACTACTGATCATAATATGCAGAGATCTTTATCTTACATATGTTAGTGTGGAGCATTCTAATTCCTAAACCCTAAAAGAAATATGAAATTCCTAAGCCCTAAACCCGAACAAACTTGAGGCAGAAACTGAAATCAGTAACAATGCAATTACCTAAGACTAATTACCTAAGTAGTTTTGCTGCCTCAATAAGATCAGAACGCATTTTCCTATTGACAAATAAAGTCAGGCAGTCAGCTAGCTACCGTCATTTCTACTGTCCGAAAATTGCAGGCACATTGTGAATTTTTTGAAGTTTACCTTTGCAATTGTGAAATGTTTTGAAGGATCAGATTTCATATTTTTTTTTCTATGACATCATCACCTGCAAACAAAATTTGAAGAATGTTGGACTTGAGTGTTAAGCCAACAGAACAGAGATAAAGAAAAGAAAACCATCTCAGGTTATTATCGATCAGAAGAATCTTAAAAGAAAAAAAGAAGCAGCGACGAATAAGAAACAAAATACCCAGGTTCGTATCCGTCAGCTGTCTCTGAAATATTCAGCTGTCTCTTTCAATTTGCACAATACATCCTCCTCAATCTGATAAAGAACCCAACAAACTTAGATTGCTTTCATACTGTGCATGAATTTGAAGAACGAAGATAAAGAAAAAGAAAAAAGAAAAGAAGAAAACGAAGATCAAATGAACAAAATTTACCTGAGAAGAAGTCGATTTGAAGATTGGGTTGTAAAATTAACGGCTACAATCGAGCGATGGAAGCCACTCACAACTCCATCAAGAGAATCAATCCAGTTTCAAAAGAGATCGGGAAGTTCGAGAGAGATCGGAAAGCTGGAAGAAGGTATTTATACCAGAAAATAAACCCCTAATCAAACAGAAGTGCACACAATCACCTCAATTTCAGCAAAGAATACAATACCTAGATCAACAGACTTGAAACCCAGAAATCATATATTGAAGATGAACCTTTTGTGCTCTATCAGAGGCTTAATCAATCTCGTCCATGATTTGCTATCCATGATCAATAAGTTGCTGATCTTCAATGACCAAAACATGCAACCGCCGATCTTGGCATGCATCTTCTTCACATAGATCGGAAGAGAGAGACCATAGGCGAAAAAAAATGGAGAAAGGGGACAGCAGATACTCTCGAACCCTTATATCTGGAAAGTGATGGAAGTGGCTGAATCATTATCAAGAGGTTTAGTAGAGTTTCGAGAGAGATCAAGAGAGAGCAAGAAAAAGATATACAAACACAAAGCGGCCAGATGAGAAAGAACAGAAAGATAATGAGAGGAAAAGAACAGAAGAACTCGATCGCTCTAGAAGTTTCATGAATAGCGAGAGAGCGAGAGAATGGGTAAAGCATCAACGAAATCCAGGCCCAACACTGTTTTCGTGAACAACGCTTTGTGAGATGGTGTACAGTATTCAGTGAATAGTGCTGACGTCAGCACAACAAATATATATATAGTAAATTGGTTTTTGTGTATTTTACTATTTTAAATTAGACGCGACATCAATTCTGGTGAAAACTCTAACCTGAAATTCAATATTACAGCACATCAGTGGGGATTTCAAAAAAAAAAAAAAAAACAAACAAACACTACTCAGCTATGTAAAACAGTATGTAAAACAGATAAACATAAACATGACTGAAAGATCATCTTCAAATGAAAACCTAGAGAAAAGCAAGAACAAAATGATATAGATAAATCCAAAATAATTTGCAGTTGTCACGAAGCAAATAGTAATCAAAAAGTGATAAGACGCTAATTTTTTAGATCTCCCATTTGAAGCTGCTTACATTATGACTCTCTACATTGACGGCAATAAAATTTCTCTTCAAATCTCAGAGCTTTCGTAAAAACACCAACATGTAATTATAGACACATATTAGTTCTTTATATACATTCTCACGTACCCAAAGTTTATCTATTGAACTGAGAATGTGAAAGCAAACAATATAATCCTAACTAAAATAGGAAGTAAGAAGCCAAAGACCCAATTCTTTTTGGTTAAAATGAAAACATGACCAAAACAGATCCAAAAGATATTGAATACTTACCATATTTAAATCCTATACTTCGCTATATTTAAATTCAGTTTATCATTCATCTTCATGAAAATCAAAGATAAATAGTGATAAAAAAAGAGAACATTAATATAAGAGAGGGAAAAAAGACATCATTATGCAAAATTTTGATGTTTTAGTCCTAACGCTCATAGACTCAATTCAATAGAATGAGCAGACTTAATTACGTCTTAATTAATGTTAGACCAAACCCAATCCAAAAAAAAAATTTCAAATGTGAAGAAACACCGTGAACAGTGCTTATGAACAATGTTGTGAACAGTGAATTTAGTTATGTGAACAGTGGACAACAAATATATATATATAGTAAATGAACATAAACAAAAACTGTCAGAGGGGGTGAACGTTTTGCAAGAGTTAATTCTAAGGGGATTTTCATATACACCAAATTTTGAAGAGTGGTTTTAAATAAAACTCACATAATATTCATATTTAATAGACATCTAAATGTATCAATTATGATATATATTATGTCCTATTTTTTTCTAAATTTTATACAATTACCACCATTTAACTATAACATATAACATAATAAATAACCTTAATTGATGTTGTATTAAATACCTTGATTATGAGTTTTTCTTCTAACACTAAAATTTTTCAATCAATTACAAGAATCATGCAATTTTCTTTAATTTTTATGAAAAAATCTAGGTGAAATGAATTCATTATCTGATTTATACATAAGGTAAAATATAATATAAATAAGATATCTGATGAAGTGAAAGTAATTTTATAATAGAGAATCGTGAAAGATGCTTATTCATTGATAGGAGCCATTTATATAGGGAATTACACAATACCTAATATGGTAAGGATATGATTACATAGATCTAGTCAAACTACATATCCTATTGGCATAAGGCCAAGACACACATAAAGAATATCCTAGAACACTCCCCCTTGTGCCGCGCGCTGATATGCCGATGGTGCTGATCTGTTGCCTCGTCAAAAACCTCGTCAAGTCACAAAAACCCAGTGGAAGAAAAACTGAACTTTGATCGTAGGAGAAAAAGAGTACAACGCACCAGCCTACTTCATTGAGATGATACTCCCCCTGATGTGAACATTATTCAGAGAGACTTGATAGCCGACGCATGCCTATACTTTTCACATGTTTCTCAAATGTAGACTTAGGTAAGGACTTAGTAAATAAGTCTGGTGCGTTTTCTTCGGAACTAACTTGGTTCACTTGAATGTTGAGAAACGCCTGTTGCTGTTGGTTGTAGAAGAACTTAGGTGAAATGTGCTTTGTATTATCACCCTTGATGTAACCTAACTTTATTTGCTCAATACAAGCTGCATTGTCCTCATAAATGCATGTAGGTCTATCAGTTGTAGAACTTAATCCACTAGTCTCTCTAATATGCTTAATGATTGATCTCAACCAAACACATTCCCGAACAGCTTCATGCAAAACTATAATCTCTGCATGATTTGAAGATGTCGCCACTAGAGTCTGCTTAGTAGACCTCCAAGATATCGTTGTATTCTCAATGGTGAACACGTAACCAGTTTGAGAACGTCATTTATGAGGATCGGATAAATATCCGGCGTCGGCGAACCCACCAACGTATTGTTGGGTGTCTCGGCATGGGACAAGGTGGCGGTGACGTGCTCGGCATTGGACCTGTGTCCAGCAGCCGTGCCGGCGGCGTTCATGGCAGCGGTCCGGTCCCTTGGTGGATCGGTGCCGTGTCTTCCATGAGCCATAGGACCATCTTCTGTCCTTCTTGAATCAGTGTAGGGAAAGAACAGTCCCAAGTCAATGGTACCCTTAAGATATATCGAAAGATGTTCTTAACTCCAGTCCAATGACGTTGGGTTGGTGCTGAGCTAAATTGGGCTAACAAGTTGACTGAGAATGCAATGTCTAGTCGAGTACATTGAGCTAAGTACAATAATGTGCCTATTGCACTAATGTATGGAACCTCTGCGCCCAAGACCTCTTCGTCGTCCTCTTTCGGACGGAATTGATCTTTAGTTAAATCCAGACTTCGACCAACCATGGGAATGCTGACATGATGCATCTTGTCCATATTAAATCACCTGAGCATCTTTTGGACATATGCAGACTGATGGATAAGGATTCCACAGACTCGGTGCTCTAGTTCAAGATGACACAACCCGCCCCGAATTTCATCCTGAACCCGGAGTAAATCGTGCGGGACCACCTCCAAGGAAAGATTTACCGAAAAATTCGGTACAACCTCCTTTGAAAATGGACAACCCTTCCAATAGAAACCTGCAAACACGTCTAAAGGTTCCAAATCCAACCTTAACTTCTGGAGCCTTCGTGCTCCCCAAAAACAATCACCACCAACAAGATAATAAACATTATCTAAGATAATATACATCCTCCGTCAAATATTCTAAAATATCAACAAGCTTTCACCCACAACCAAAAATATATACATTAAACCCAAGTATTCAGAGCTACTAGACACTAGCGGAAGTAAGAAAACACATGTAGGTTAAACAGGTAACCTACTGGTGAAAGGTGGTGGAAATACGGGTGACTATGCCTCGTCTCCTACTAGATCCAATCCGAACTCTGCAGACTAGACATTTTAAAATGAAAGGCCCAGGGGAAGACATTTAATAACGTTAGAGTGAGTGGACAAAAATAATTTAATAACAAAATATTTATGCATTCCCATTTTAATTTCATAGAAAAATATACTGCATGCGGCAGCTTAAAAATGCTCAACTCATAAACTGTCAATTTCACGACTAGCACTGGCTAGTCACAAACTCAAATAAAATAGAGCCTCTCTGGCTAAACTATATATAAACATATATTCGTATGTATTTACACTCGTCAGACTCCTTGTATGAATCCTAGAAACAATTTAGAAAAATAGAAATTCATATAAGGCTACAACGCTGGCGTCTAACGCTCACGTTGCGCCATAATGGTATTTTTCCTCATTATGACCGAAAAGACGGTGTGTATATATATATATATACGCATATTCCCTATATAAATTATTATATTTATATAGGGCTACGACGATTGCGTCTAACGCTCACGTCGCATCATAATGGAATTTTACCTCAGTATGGTGGAAAAGCACGTATAGCTAGCTAGCATTTATTTATATACTATACTCATAAACATCCAAAATACATATCCACCGAAAATCTCATTTTCGGGATCTCTCCAAAGGAGGAAAATTACCAAATAGCCGAGAAATCAATAAGTCTCATCATAAGAAATAAATGATCAATAAAATCATTCATCGCATGCTTTTCAATTAAAAACAAAGGTCCACACAAATTAGGCCTAAGCCTGATGACGCTCCGAGGCTTCTTCTCTGCTCGGGCCTCCTCACGTCCTGTTCTAAATATATAATTAATTCCCACTAAAATCCAATATTTATACAAAATAGGCAAAATTAACCGAGAGCCATAACCACGCTTATCATTGCCTAACTTCGATATTCTTAAATCGGAATGACCCAAACTTTAATATCATACTCGGCAGCCGTAAATACAACATTTCCTAGAATTGATTTAAATCCTACGGTCGGATTTTACATTATTTAACCGCCAAAATACCAAACTTCGGAAATTCACAAACCTATTCAAAACTAGTCCGAAAATTCCACAATTCACTTCATTAAACTCCTCTAATTATTACACATTTAAAATCATACAAAACCCCAAAACGGCGGCGGCCGGAGGCCGATTCTGGCGACCTCTAATTCCTATGAAATTTCAACAGCATCTTCCTCTCAACATTCCAAACAACTTTCATAACTATCACTAAGTCCAATTTCAAGCCTAACTAGGTCAATCGAAAGAAAATATCCTAAAAGCCCTAGATTTCAACTTCGAATTTCTCCTTACCGATCTCAAGAGAGAGTGAGCCTTTTGGAGGGGTTGTTGCACGGGAGGAGAGCTACAAAACCGTACCAAGCTTGCCCGGATTGGTGACCGGAGGAGGGAGTTCCGGCGAAGGAACCACCACGGCAGTCGCCGCTTTCGGGAGAGAGTGCTCTCCACACGGCGGAGCTAGGGCGGCTATCACCGGTCTAGAATGGAAGCTGGGTTGATGGCCGACCTTTTGGGACCGGTTTGGCGGCGAACGGTGGCCGGACGGTGGACGGGGGGGGGCGGAAAATCGGGCAGCGAAGAAGAGAGAAAGAGAGCGTCGGGAGAGAAAGAGAGAGAAGAGAGAGAAAGAAAAGAGATTTGGGCCTCACCCATCCGGCCCAACTCTTCTATATACAACTCAATCCAAAATTTAAACACAAAAAAAAATAATACCCTAATAAAAATTACATTTTACTAGCTAAAATTTACTATTTTTACCGTCGTTACATTTTTCTCCTACGAATAACTCTCCGAAATAATCGTCCATCAAAACCCCTTAGGGACCAATTAAACTATAACTCAATGTCGGAGACAGTAAAAATTCTTATTATAATCAAGCTAGTAAATAAGATAAAATTTTACGGGTCGGGATGTGACACAAGACCTAGGCAAAAACGAGTCTTCCCAAGATCTTTCATCTCAAACTCGGATTTCAGATAAGCCGCGGTCTTTTTGATTTCATCAAGAGTACCGATAATGTTCATGTCATCAACATAAACAGCCACTATTGCAAATCCGAACTTGTCTTCTTTATGAACATGCACGGGCATAGTTCATCGTTCTTATATCCATCCCTAATCAAGTAGTCACTTAGACAGTATACCACATTCACCCGGATTGCTTTAATCCGTAAAGTGAGCGTTGCAACCTTATAGCATACGCACTCTGTGGTTTAGAGTCACTTGACTTAGGTAACGTAATGCCATCGGGCACTTTCATATATATCTCTGAATCTAGATCCCCATAGAAATATGCCGTAACCACATCCATGAGCTGCATGTCAAGTTTTTCAGACACTACCAAACTGACTAAGTAGCAGAAAGTTATGACGTCCATGACTGGAGAGTAAGTCTCCTCATAATCAATCTCAGGGCATTGTGAGAAACCTTGCGCCACAAGGCGGCCTTATACTGAAGTACCTCATTCTTTTCATTACGCTTCCTAACAAAGACTTATTTATGTCCAACATGCTTTACACTCGGCAGAGTTAGCACTACTGGGCCGAAGACCTGTCTCTTTGTCAGAGAGTCAAATTCTGCCTGTATTGCAACTTTCCATTTAGGCCAATCTGCTCTGTTTTGGTATTCTGCAACAGAGCGTGGTTCGATGTCATCGTGCTCAATGATTTCATGAGCCACGGAATAAGCAAATATATCATCGACATGGGTTGATGACCGTTCATCAATTCATAAGTGTTATCATAACACATGGAGATCTCTATGTTCTCTGATGTTGACATTGACCCTGAGGCATCCCTCATAGATTCTACACATCAATTCGTGGACATAACTGTACTCAGAGATGATCTCATGAGAAGGATTGTCAACATCGATGATCAAATGATTGACCCGTGCCTTGTCGGTCCGTTTCTTTCTCGGACGTGTGTCAACCGAACCAGGTGGCCTCCCCCTTTTCCCTTGGGGAGCCACAGCCTCCATCCCTCCACCGTGGGCGGCGGCAGCGGCAGTATCGAGCCCTGGGATGGCCGTGCCCTTTCTAGGGACTTCGAGCATAACAGAACATTTGCAGCTGGTATATATCTATTTGTCACTTTCGTAATCTCGAAGAAAGAGTCAGGCATCGTATCTGCTATTTTCTGAAGTTCGAGAATACGTTTCACTTCACTTTCAGTCTGTGAAGTGCGGGGATCATAATGAGACAGAGTGGGGACAAACCACGACAATTCCTGTCGTTTCACATGAACACGTTTGTTCGTATCTCCCCCTAACGACGAGAATGTCTTATCAAAGTGACAATCTGCAAACCTTACGGTAAAAAGATCACCTGTTAATGGCTCAAGGTATCTGACATTCGTTGGAGATTCATAACCAACGTGGATACCTAATCGTCTCTGAGGACCCATTTTAGAATGCAGTGGAGGCGTAATTGGCACATAAACTGAACAACCGAAAATGCGTAGATGTGAAATGTCAGGCTCATATCTAGTGACCAATTGGTACGCACTGAATGGTTGTCTGGCAGTGGGTCTGAAACAAATAAGTAAGTTGCATGCAATATTGCATAGCCCCATGACGCAATTGGGAGGTTGGTGCACATTACCAACGCTCAAGAAATAAGCTGAAACCGTTTAATTGTAGCTTCAGCGAAACCGTTTTACGTGTGAACATGGGGTACTGGATGTTCAACTTCAATCCCGATAGACATACAATAGTCATCAAAAGTTTTTGATGTAAATTCTCCAGTATTATCCAGTCGAATTGACATAATTGGATAATCCGGGTGGTAAGCCCGAAGTTTAATAATTTGTGCTAGGAGTTTTGGAAATGCAGCATTACGTGTGGACATGAGCGCGACATGAGTCAAACACGTTGAAGCATCCACCAGAACCATAAAGTATTGAAATGGTCCACATTCAGGATGGATGGGTCCACAAATATCACCTTGGATACGATGTAGAAATGGAATGTTCTCAGTTTATCTTTAGTGTAAGACGGTCTCGATACTACTTTCACTAAAGAGCAAGCTTTGCAAAACGAACGATGAACGTTTGAAAGAGTCAACGACACATCAAGGAAGAATGGCGTGCCTCAATTGCTTGAGTGATCGGCCGGGCGGCAGCCAGGAAGTTGGTGCCGAGCCCGGGAGACGTCAAAGTCCCCATTGGGCCGTGGTGACCAGTTATGGCATCACCACCATGATTCATAGTGATATCATTTCCCAAATGTTTTTGTTTTAATCTGAAGATGGATGTCCATGAGAATTACGTAGAATTCGGATCATCATGTCCCTTCCAGGATGACCAAGTCGATCATGCCAAAGCTTGTATGAGTTAGAGTCCCAAAGATCCTATTTGACGACTACATGAGATTCAATAATCCGAATCGTAGTAAGGTAAAGACCACTAGATTGACTTATGAGTTTCTCTAATATTCGTTTACATCCGTATTCATGAGAAGTTATACATAAGAAATCAGTTCCATCTTCACAATGAGTTTCCAAGTGAAAGCCATTAGCGCGAATGTCCTTAAAGCTCAACAGGGTTCGGTGCTCTTTTGTGGCATAAAAAGCGTCTGTGACTTGGATCATAGTGCCATGAGGCAGAAAAAAGCAAGCGGTTCCACACCCGAGGATCACAGGAGAAGATCCAATCATTGTCGTCACAGATGATTTACAAGGCACTAACTCAAGAAATAGTTACCGGTTCCTTAGAATTGTGTGGGTTAATCCACTATCTGCGAGGCACTCGATCTCTTCAAGAGACATACCTACAAAAGAGAGTATATATAGAGTAAATATGTCGATATCAAGCCATTTAAAAGGATTGAAAAAAACTAAAAGTAGCAACAATCCCGAGTGCTGAAAATTTCTCGCGCAGAAATGACCTTTGAGCACTAAAATAGTCATAACTCCTTCGTTAAAAGAGATATGGATAAAAGGCAAAATGTTCTGATAACTAGACTCGTAGAGCTTTCCAATGATAGAAAGCTCACTGTCTAGTTCGTCCGGAGCTATTCACAAAGCTCAAACTAAGTGACTGTTCAGGGAGGACAGATTACTGTTTTTCACAGATTTGACATTAGCAAAGCTTTTGAAGCTTGCTGGTGGCATGGAGACGTATGCTCAGCCACAAAAACGTGTTGATGATCAAATACAAGTCCAGAGAACCTAGAGGATTCGATGTTGATCCGGTTTGGCCAAGTCTTTAACGTCTTTTTCAAGACGACAATTGGGGTAATAGCGTAATGGGAATCCAAAATCAAAAGCTTTCGGTAACTCCAATTAAGTATGACCAGGCATGTCCGTGGAGGATCGGTAGTGCGAGGCACACATAAACCATTAGCTCCTTTATTTCGGACAATTCTAGGACATCATACTAACTTGGATGAGCCTAGTTGAACAATTGATGATGGAAAATCCGCTATAGGTAAAAGACTTGAACCGGAAAACACGTGAGTAACTCTCCTTGAGAGTCACGCGCCGTACGTCACCTCCTTTAAGGGAGAGACCAAAGACGGCGTTGATGCCATGTTTTCTAAGGTACATGTAAATCAATTCGAACTATGTAGAGACAAGAAGAACCAAAAAAAATAATCTTTCATTAATGCGCTGAAAAGAGTACATAAGGGTCTCAAAAAAAATTGAGAAGAAAACTAAGCATGGCATGCTAACGATGCCTTATTACATCATGACTTGTAAAAGAGAAAACAATCTTAGCCGGAGACGTCAAAGTCAGGGCATCTAAGTCAGACATTGTCCATTGGGGTCTGCGACCTTGAAGGTAACATTATGTTCAACTTCATTGTTTTCAGTGGAATTGACTTCCATCAATTCTTTGTATTTCTTGTATACGGCAACAACATTTGCAGGATCAGTGGTCCTTGGACCCACATCTGTTGCATTGACCATTAGAAGCAGAGGAAGAGCGAACATGCTGCTTCCGAGGAGGGGCGGCGCCGCCCTTGGGGCCGGCGACACTGGTGTCTCGACGCCATGTGTTGGTACGGCCACTAAAGCCACTACCTTGTCCCTGAGAACCAGAGGCACGGTGGTGTTGATTCCCACGTGCATAAGGTTCATTCCGATTTTGATCCTTGCGTTTCAGAGCTTTCTGACTCCGTTTGCTGTTGTAATTAGATTCCGAAATTTTTCGAGTGCCTACAGGATGCAAATTATGCTGATCATTGATCATGTTGTTCTTTTCTTCCATAAGGAGTTGCGTCATTAAGCCACTAAATGTAGTAATCCTCTTATTGTGAACTCAAGTCGATATTGGTTCAATAGGATCTTAGCAACTGAAGGGAAGGTCGAGAAAGTCTTTTCAATCATGTCGGCATCACTTTTCTCGACTCCACATGAGCTTAGTTGAGCTTGTAGGCAAAGCATATCCCTGTTGAAGTCGTCAACCTTCTTGTAATCCAAAAGTCATTTTATCCCAGCGAGCAATTAGTTCTGGGAGCAAGGTCGAATGGATATTGCTGAATCGTTCGGCAAGTGCATCCCACAGATCTTTTGAATCATGCTTTAATTGATACTGCTTGCGCAGTGTGGGATCGATATGCTTACGAATGAACATGAGCGTCTGAGATTTTGTTCTCTTGTTAGGCGGTTCCTGAGTTAAATCGGGGAATATGGTCTCGGTCAGATCCTTAGCGATGAAGGTCTACTCTATGTCCGAGACAGAACGATGGTACTCGGTACCATGGGCGTCAAGGATGTCACATTCAATGCCTCTGTCCATCTGCATACAAGAGAGAACAAATCGTATTAGTTTTCTGTTGAGACCCAAAATGATACTCAAATACGATGTTTTTATATTGGTTTGTCTCTCTAGGGTTGATCAAACATAAGCCTAAATGTCCGGAGTCGATCAAACACGACTCGAAAAATTTGTGTGAAGGTGATCAAACACACCTTCAAAATAGCAATAACCAAAGTTGATCAAACAATACTTTGAACCCGGGGAGGACAACCGGGATTTTAAACCTGCAAAGACATCGTCCCAAGCATAGAATGGAGTAGAAGAAAGGGGAGAAAACACTTTATCTCCCCCGAGGTTATTGAACTTGGAAGAGTTTTAGGGTTGTAAAGAAAACATACCGTAAAACTTGGATGCTTGATCGGACGAGAAGAAAGCAGTGGAGCAGACTGCCGGGAAGCGACAGTAGGAGGGTGACGGCAGCAGCAGCAACGGTAGTGGCGGCAGCGACCGAGGCAGGGCCGGAGTTTTCGGCTTTGGGTGTTTAGGGTTGGGGAAAAACTATTAGCTCAAGGGTTGAGCCAAGAGCTGATAACATGATGAAGTGAAAGTAATTTTAGAATAGAGAATCGTGAAAAATGTGTATCTTATTCATTGGTAGGAGCCCTTTATATAGGGAATTATACAATACCTAATATGGTAAGTATGATTACATAGATCTAATCAAACTACATATCCTATTGGCATAAGGCCAATGTACATATAAAGAATATCCTAGAACAATATCTGATTATTAAAGTAAAATGAAGAAATTTACACTGTTACCATAAGACTATGTGGCTTCTGACGTGATCCTCCATTCTATTCAAATTTTAACATGTTGATTTCTATGATGAAAAACCATTTTAGCTATTTTGATTTTTTAAACCCTAAACCATATACCATATACCCTAAACCCTATACCCTACCCTAACCCTATACCCTAAACCCTATGCCTTAACCCTATACCCTAAACCCAATTTTGGGTTTCTTCTTTTTAGGTATATTATCATATCATGCCCTACTTAATAGGTATATTAGAAATATAAGTAGTTGAGGGTAAAATGTTCTCTCGATCAGGATTAGAAATGATATAATAATATACCTAAAAAGAAGAAAATTAATCAAAGAACAAAACGTGTACCTTACAATTAGACATTTTTCGACTATATATGTAGAGAGACATCAAATGTGAGCTTAAGAATGAAAAGAATCATTCTATTACAAATGACATACTTATGTATATAGAATTATGTATATAGAATATATGTACACTTAAGTTAGTAATAACAAGGTAAGAAATTAAAGAATGTAATTGATTATGACAAAGTTAAATCTAACTAAATTTTAGCTCACTATTTGATTTTTAATTGATGCTAAAATTGAAAAATATCCAATTTAGCTTTTTAACCCGTCTGAAGGGCAAATCAGAGAAACCAAAAAGAAATAAAACTATTCATTATAAAATTTGCTCTATATGGTAAGTTTACTTATGTGGAGTGGGTGTAAAATGAAAGAAAAATATGTATGAGTTTATCTTTAGAAATGTCTATTTTGGTTTTTATCTACTTTTATCTACTTCTAATTTGTGCAATGTGCATGTGATTTGGTCGACTGTGATTTGGTTTTTGTGGTGCAGACTACTGTGTATAGTTTCTCAAAGGACTGATGAAGAGGTAAAGTATCTAGGTAGCAGGGTCGTCGGCAACAAATTGGTTAATCAAATGCATGATGCATGCTGTAAATTAAGTAAGATTAATAAGGAGGAGATCGATCGAGAAGGAAAGCATGCAGCTAGCTAGCTAGGAGCTCGGGGAAGATGTCGATGATCATATTATAGTTTCAGTTGAGGGTTCTTTCTTATACTTGGCCAATAGTGGTGTATATGCATGACTATATGCACACTCTTTTCATGCCCTATCTTATCTCAGTCTCATGCACACCGAGTTTTCACCCTTTCACATGACCTTAAAAGGTAGATAGGTCATGCTCTTTTTCCTCTCAAGTAGTGTTAATATGATGGATTGACATTTGTTTCACTTCCAATCTCACTACGTACAGCTTATTATCTCTTAAGTGTGTGTGTTGATTAACGGGGATGCTGAGGAGTTCAAGCTTGGAGTGAATTTCAATCCGTATGCTACTGAGGCCGAGGCTTACGATTTACATGCCAAGACTTTTCGATGCTATCAATATAGTATAGTGATCGACTTTGATAAAGATATGTGTGACCACATGCATTTTGGTTACTCATTAAAGTCGATCTAAAAGACTTTCATTATAGTGAAGCAACTCCTGCAGCTGGACAAGCTATTTCATATATACGTGACTAGTTTGTTGCCTAAATCTCGTACAGAGCAGGTTTTCTAGAGCATTCTCTTGTCAACTAGAAAACACACTCGACCTAATACCAAGACTCAAGGCGGTCGATGTACGCACGATCAAGGACTACTTGAACGTCTACTCCGGAGATCTCGTCAGAGAGTTAGAGACGGTTGTGCAAAGATATGATGTTGCTAAGCGCTACGAAAAGTTGAAGGAACAAACCGGAGGAGAAACAATGGTTACCAAGGAAAGTATAGTAGATTTTATCCAAGGCATGGAAGTACCTGACGAAGAAAAGACCATTCTGCTTAAGCTAACACAATGTATCTACGTCGGAGCCGCTTCCCAATTGGCCAGAACAGTAGAGACATAGCCGTGAATTCTTAAACGTATAAAAGCTGTTGTGAAATTGCACCCATAGATAGCAACTGATTTTGGACATGAACAAAAAACTACGGGCCACAAAAACGAGAGCCCATTTAACCAATCGGGTCAGTCAGATTGATGAATGGGTTGTCACACGTGCGAGCCTGAAAGGGACAAATGCTAGAAACTCCAGAAGAGTGACGTCAGGGTAGCATCAACATACCTATTATGAAATAGGAAGGAAAAAACATCTAAAATTATGAACCCTCCGGCCACTTGTTCCCCGTATCGCCGGCAATGGCTCTCTCGTAAAACGATTGCCATTAGATTGATGTCGTTTCAGGACTGGCAAGGAGGAAGAGAATTGTGGTTTCGATGCCAAAGTGAAGTGATGGTCCATGGAGGCTTTTTGTGGGTGATGATGGGGATGAGTACACTAAGTGATCTAAAATGGCTATCGGGTTCCCCTACAATCTTCATGGTATATATATATATATATATATACAGTCCCTATCCAGAGCGAAGCTTCGCTCTGGAATTAACGTGCGAAGGTCCTTATTTGACTCACTTTTCGGTCATATTTTTCGATCATACCTGGTCAGTGTCTAGATATATATCGTATGATCATTCTTACAAAGTTTCATCCCCTTTGGTGACCGTTTAAGCCTCCATAATCATGATTTATTCCAACGGTTCTACTTGGACAGATTTTGTTCTATTGATTTATTTTATCTGATTCGGTGTGCAAATGATCACCAAACTGGATGAAACTTTGTAAGGATGATCATACGATATGTATCTAGACACTGACCGGGTATGATCGAAAAATATGACCGAAAAGTGAGTCAAATAAGGACCTTCGCACGTTAATTCCAGAACGAAGCTTCGCTCTGGATAGGGACTGTATATATATATATGTATATATATATATATGTATATATATATATGTATATGTTACAGGCGTACGTACAAGTGATATAATATGTGTACTCCCATGGTATTGTAGCAAATGTAGTGATGTATGTTACTACAATTTTTTTTTTTAGATTGGTAAATCATATATGTCACTATGTATGTCATTACGATCGTCTTGTCGGATTTTCTTTCTCTAAGAAACAGGCTAACAACAATGTTCACGATTGATGCATATCAGATAAAAGAAATGCCACTTTATTGAAACTTGAAACCATCATGCATATATAGCTAGCTACTCATGCTATCTTGCAAAATAAGCAACAATATATAGGATGAATAAAACTAAACGTTAATGTTTTCATTTTATGTTCCAATCATCACAATAATCACAGTAGGACTGCATCAGGGGCTTATATATATAGGTGAAAAATATTTGTTGAGTTTGGTTGCCCTCCACCTTCACTATGAAACTTATGAATATTCCAAGCTTATAATTAGGAATGGAATTGGAAATTAATCAAATCCTTTCATGTGAAACCCATTACCCATAGATAATTAAATTATGATAGATCTTTTATAGGCGAATAATAATTTGTACTCATATATTAAGAGAATTAATTCGCAAAAGGTTTTGTGATTTGTGTATAGACGACATTCTCTGTCCGATACTTTGCTTTTGCCTTCTTGATCCTTCATTGGGTATCGGGTCGGGCCAAGGGAGGCTCTTGTTTGTTTCTGGAGGGGAGGGGGGACCCATGCGGTTGAGGGGAGGGTGGGGGACCGGCGGAGGAGTGGCTGGGCCTGCGGAGGGAGACCACCTTCTTGATGGGATCAAAATGTGATGATTGCATGGATCATTGGTTTAATGGTGGCTCAACGGTGGTCTTTAGCTCGAGCTATTTTGTTAATAAATGAGAGTGCTCCCTTTTGCACTGACTAGTCTTCTGCTTACACTTGTGACTTGTCTAATCAAGCCAAAACTGGGAATTTCCAGTTCTTGTTTGCTTACACACTTTGAGAGGGAGACTCTGAACACATTTTATCGAAATTTAGAGACCTCATTATAGTGTGAAACACCTAGAATTAATTTTTTTTTTAAATGTAGTTACTTCATGTGGTGATAACATCAAGTTTAGATGAAAAAAATAAAAATAACTATCTTTACTATTCAGCATTTTCTCTTTCAAGATGGTAAGAAAAAAAACTTATTAATATATAATAGATGAATAGAAGTTAAGGCAATATGTCGGTGAGTCATGGCTTGGTTAGTTAAGGTATTTAACTAATAAATTTAGGGTCATGGGTTCAAATCTCATTAACATATGTAGGGTGTGTGAGTTATTAATAAAAAGTTTTTAAAAAAAAAAAATTAAGGCAATATATAGCATCTAGGCATTTCAAATTCTTCATCTTACCCACAAAGTAAAATTTTGGAATTGTTCTTGTATGTTTGCCTAACCTATCAAATACTTCGCGGACACTTTGTTCATATACTTAATTGATTTCATTTGTTACCAACATACCTTAAAATTGTGTAACTATAGTTTTGGATGGATTGGTCGACTACCAAAATCCCACAACTCCCGATAATGGACGATAGAGATAGAATCTTTGTGTCTATTAGATGAATTTAAAAACACTTACTGAAGGCATCTTCTTCCAAACATGTCTTAAGTTCTTAATTAACAAGCCTCTATCCAATGCACCATGCCCCGACATGTTATCCTCATATTAAAGAAAGAAACAAGGCTAGGTATGCTATCATATATATACACATATTGGCACCAACAAGGCTAGCTATGCTATCATATATGGCACCACCTCTCTAAACTAGGTCTCAGTCTTCTTCACCTTATTGAAGCCTGTGAACCCTAGAGAGGGTCATCATCTCATAGATGCACTAACCCAAACGTGAATAGAGACAGTATTCCTTTTGTTCTAGCTAGTATATATTTAACTTTTACAGCCCAGTTTTTTGTGGCTCTGGTGGTTTCTGTAATCAAAGTAAGATAAAGCCAGCTGATGAATATATATTGGGGTAATCATAATGCATACTTTCCCTAGGTACCAAGACAGAATACATATGCTGTTGTATTTGCTTTGGTGTCCAATCCGGTACCTCCATTATGCGTTGTGAGTAATGGAATTGTTGAGCCAAGAAAGCCAGAAATTTGATCTCAGTATGCCTTGAAATGGCATTGTATTCCTCTTTTTGATGGTAACGTGAGAGGGAGGCTATAAGATATATTGGCATTCATATATATATGCCTCTCTTTTACTGAACATTATAGCTAGAAAATGAACCTTATGTCTGGCAGCTCGATCAAATGCTTTGTCAGCTTTCCTATAGCAATTCCAATAAAGCATTGAGATTCCTTGGTAAGGTTTTGAAAACCCAAGAGATGAAATCCAACGACAGAATTTCAACCAGGACAAAATTCCATCTTCATTTTTCCTTAGTGATGAAAAACAAAACAAAACCAAACGAATGACGTTAAACAAAGTACTTCGAATACCAAAACTCCTAAGAAATGTGTTCATGTCTTGTATATAGTCTTTCCCCAAAGGTGTGTTTGACGTGTGTTTAAGGATGAAGTTTAAATCCAATCCCAAAGGTAGATAATCCCTTTGACCTCCTTAGCATTAGCAAAAAGAAAGATGCTTTGTGTGATAATAACATTGTTAGAGAATCCCACTAATTACAGCTTGAAAAGTTTCAGCCTTTTATAAGAAGAAATCCAGCATGAGCACATTTTATTATCTAAAATGATAACTTATTTATTTTAAACATTCTTTGCTCAGTGCAGCTTAATTATAGATAATTGGTCAAACTTACAATTCAGTATCTATTATCATCCGCAAGTATTTATTTATTTATTTTTTTGATCAACATTATCATCTGCAAGTCTGCATCATCCCATAAGTTCACAAGGTGGAAAAGATGGTCGGTTGTTCTATATCTAGCTAGGTATTCATAACCTTTGGCTGCTACTAATCAACTGATTAAGCTAGCTAGTGACTGTAAGATAAGCTGTAAATGTGCAACTTGTTAAATAAAATCCATACATTTCCTTTAGCCGATGACACCTGCGCGCATGTAGCTCGTAACAAGAATTTAGGGTTTAGGCCGCGTTATTAGGGTTTCACAAATACCTGCACGTAAAGAAGAAATCCAGCATGTTTCTGATAGTTTGAGACTTTGAGTTGTGAGGGAAGATGGTTACACCAAATTGCAGATGATCGATGAATAGTTTAAACTCAAGGAATTGTATACAGTTGTAGATACTCAAGTCGCAAGAAAGGATCGATTGAAGAATAATTAACTTCAATCTGGTAAAGGATGAATGAGCTATTATTACAATGTTTACAAGTCAAAACTTGAGAAATTAGAATGCAATCCTTATGTTCCACTGTTCTTTGAAAGAGAGAATATAACAGCATTATGACTATGAATAATGGTTTCTGTCAAGTACCCCTTAAATAGGTCCCCCTGCCCTTTATTTTCGCAGGACAAAGCATGTTTTCCCAGGCAAATAAAGCTAACAATATGTCAATTCCAGTATAACACAATAATCAAACACTTAAGTAGTGAGGATCTATGTTATTTTGTTGTTCAATCACAATCTAAACAGCTGGGTTTTTAACTAATTAAGCAGGCTGTGTTCTCTTTATGAACAAAAGGCTAAAAGGGAAAAAGAGAAAGACAACCAGCAATCCAAAATCCCATTGCTGGATTTTAATTCACCCCTTTTAGCAGATTTAAAGTTTTATTTTGATGCAGTTGACTTAATTCTCAACGGCTATGATGAAGCGTGTGTTGTTTCCAGGAGACAAAATCATGGTCTTTATGCTTGATAAAGATGAAGGGTGTGATGCTGAGAAAAAAAAATGGAGCAAGAACTTTGTGTTTTTTGCAATACTTGTGGGTCTTCCTGATCTCTATCTCTCTGACATACCCACCCACTAACACAAAAATTGGGATGCTGCTAAGTATGATTTTAAAGCCAGAGACTCAAGACCTTATAATGAGCATTTGTTGACTAACAAATAAACACACCAAAATGACTATGTTCATGAAAATTAAGTTTTTTTTTGAATTGGATGATTACTCTCAATCATATCTGTTCTATGCTATTCTCTCAATCATTTATCTTCTATCTTGTTCGTCAACCATATTATCTTTGATCTTCTCGATCACTTAAAGCGCAAACACATATCTGATATCTCCATGTTTTAACATGAAACCCCCCATTGAATTTTAGCAAAGCAAATGAAAACATTGAGGATGCAGAAAAGAAAAGAGGGAGTGGTCCTTTGCTATTTAGGTAATTTATTGAAGTAGGATTCAGATGGGATAGATGGTTTCTGGGTGTATGTCATGTTACATGAAATAAGAGTAAAGTAGGGTTTATGTGTGAAAGATCCAAATTGGGAAGGAAGAGTAAAGTAGGGATTTTGCCCAATTTGGTGACTTGGGGTGGGGTGTTTTAATTAGTACTGTGCTCTATGAAAGTCCAGATTCTCAGACTAGCCATGAAGAGCTTGAGGATATGTAATGGGGACCCATATAAATATTTCATCTCATCTCATGCAGCAGCAATAGTAGAAGTTGTTGTAGTGCACCAGCATATATTGTATCCATTCTATTATGAAGAATTATGGGTGTCCCCTAAAGCTTTTTAGAGCTTGGACCTTGGATACCCTACAAAGAGAAAGAGGATTGCTTCAATTAATACAGCTTTGGTTTGAGCTAGCTAGCTGTACCAGTTGATCATCAAGCTCTGAAAGTCACTGAGCTAGCCCTAGCTGTGGAGATTAAGCATAAGACAAATGATCATATGCAGGATGCTGATATATGATATATAGGGGATGGCTCACCAATATGAGGTGCCAATGCATCAGCAGATTGGAAAGGCTATGAACACTATGAAGAGGAAGATGGTCGACCTCTTTGCCTTGTTCATGAATATTATTGCCTGAACTGTCTCTTTCTACCAGCCAAATGCACTTGCATGTATATCTAACCTTAACTCGATCAAAGTAATTGATAAAGATTTAGCAAGCCAAAACATAAAGACTATAACCACAGTATTTCTTTGAGACATTTCATCGAACAATGACCAGTACTACTATAAATTAAGATAAAAAAAAAATGATAATCATCGTACGTAATCGCGGACTTCAACAATTGTTGAAAAGATCACTGTAAAGAGTATCAGATTATCAATCATGGCTAATCTTTTAACATAAGCAACTCCAGCTCAGTAATTAATCAAGATTTACTTATCTGTGAGCAATGACAGCCCCATCCTTGCACATTATTACAGCTAGTTGCATGTAAAAATCGATGGACATAGTCACAGAAGCAGTCAAGCAAGAATATTATCATCGAGAACTGGAAGGCAATTGACATTTGATTATTGGTAGTTTTGTTTTGTTCTTGTGGATCGTGAAGAAGAGAGAACGAGAGTAAGAAAATGAGGAAGACATTGGCAGAAGGTGAAATCTAAAAATGATCCCTACAAACCCCACAACCCTAAAATACCCTAGGACCACCCCACCAACATCTCTATTCTCTTTAACCCTTTTTAATATTACATTTCCCGAGGTAGGACCAACCACTGCCCCCACCAACATCTCGGAATATTCTCTAGCCCAAATATCCGGGTTCCCGCCGATGACCACCATTTCTATTGGCCACCATGTACAACGTACTCTTCCTAAGTTTCTATCTTCCCAACCAATAAATCACATATTCATCACAAAACTGAAGGTGTAAAAGATGTTAAGATCTTTTTGACTCATTTTTTCATATTAAACCAATTAGTACTTTGCGTCGCACAATTTTAAGTTGTTCGTAGTTTTATCTATTCTCAAAACTCAATTTTCATAATAATAACTTTTCGAGTCATTCTTCTTTTCTAAATTTCCAATGCTTTGGTTTCTTTAGTGTGATAACTTGTTGTTTTCATTCAAATCTCAAAGGGGTTGATTATATTCCAAGTGAAAATGAAAGCTCGTGTTGGTATGTTTGACATACTACTTTAGTTTATAAACAGAAACACAAACTTTGATCCACATAGTAAGGGATGCTCTATAAAAACAAGTTAACACCGTCTAACTGTCTAAGGTTTATATTAATCGAGGTTGCTAATTATCCAAGCTTTGTTTAGCCTTGTGGTATTGGAAGACCTAGAAATGGTGACACACATGGCTTAGGGCTTTAAGATTGAGTTGTGCCGGAGAAAAATAGCAACTTAGCAAACAAAGCTAGCATTGTTTCGTTTTTCTTCTTCATTATTGTAAGAGGAGGATGCATATATTTTAGGAGTAATCATGGGGAAAGACATTGTTATTGCGACTATATTGTTTAGTAGACTTGTACTAATTTTTTTGAGTTTAAATAGATAGGGACGTTTGGTGTTGTATTTTTGTGGATCTTGATGCTGACCTTCTCGTGAGTTGTTGCATTTTGCTCTTTTATTTCTTTTGAATTTGCAATGACAGAAGAAACTCAACATTTTTATGCCATTTGAAAATGAAGCTACAAGAATAGAAAAAAATTTCAGAACTAAGTCACTAATACATGGTTTTTGCAATGGAAGAAATGTGTGTTTCGCTTTTACAGTCAAATGTATGTTTGCAAATATTTGAGAAAATTGCTCGTTTCAATGATATTTTTATAGTAAGTTATAGACAAATAAAGTTTTTAAGTTACGATGTTGACAACATTTATATGAGAGAAGTTATTCGATTAAGATTATGAGCTAGAAGAAACTAAAAAAAAAAAAACTGAAAGATATTCTCATGAGTCATGACTATAGTTTTGTAGACCATTACTAATACAATTGAATGCCCTAATGCACTTTAAAGTTTATATGATTTTCCTGCAAACAATACACAAACTCGACTCCTAAACACTAAATTCTATTTTCCAGGCATCAGTGTATCCCATAAATTTTCTTTTGGCTAATTAAGTTCGTATATTCCCTTCTTAACACCTAGAATCGAAATCAATCATGATCCAAAATCTTTCCAAAACAGTAAACACACAATATAAAAGAGTAAATCGCATTTTAAAACAAAAAATCCCAGAATAATTATGCAACAAAACCTTAGATTATCCTCTTCATTTTCTCATCTCTTCAATCATCACAAAATCCCAAACATCTCATGGGATTTGACAGTTCCTTACTTCCTTACGAGAAAATCAACCATACTCACCGGGATAGCCGTGAAACCAACCGAAAGGGATAGAGCGGACCAATGGGACCAGTCACCGGCAAGTCCAACCAAGTCTCCAACAAGACAAAGATATCACCACCACAGTAAATTAATACTCAAAGATCTCAGTGTGTGTTCCCCTTTAAATAACTTGGGAGAGAATATCAGATTTCATTTTCGTCTTCATTTTGTGCTTAATTTTCTTTGAGGCTCTCTCATCATAATGACTGTCATACAATCACATTTATAGAGAAGCAAAATAGAGAAAAGGAAGAAAGAAAAGCCAAGCAGGACCAAAGTTACCAAACCACACCTTCTCTATATATATAAACCTTTTGTTTTAATCTCAAACTCTCTCTAACCGACCACACTCTCAAGTTTCTAAATTTCCCACGAGACCCAAGCTTTTAGTTTGGTTTTTTGCTTTCAGATTCTTCCCAACTGTCTCATCCCCTTCCCTTGTTTGGTTGCAAACAACACAAGACAAGTTGTTTTGTTTTGGAGCATTAAGGTTGCAAAGAAGAGGAGATTGTTGGGTTTTGTTGGTGTTGACTGAGTTCAGCTGCCTGGTTTGACTCGGACCCGGGTCGTTTTGTATGGGTTTGGGTTGGTGAAGTCTGGGATTAACAGTGAAATGGGTGAAGCTGAGAAAGGTTCGGTGATTAAAGAGAAGCTTAAGGGTCTTTGTGTTGGTAACGGGTGGTCTTATGGGGTTTTCTGGCGTTTTGATCAGAGAAATTCCATGTAAAGTTTCTTCCTTTTTTGTTTTCTACTTGTTGATTTACTGTCTTGTACCATTTTGTTGTCTGGGTTTTGTTCTTGTGGGATTTGGAGTACCCTTTTAAAGCTTTTGATGCATGTGAAGGTTTACAAAAATCTAGTCTTTCAGTGTCTGGAAATGTTGAAAATGGTCTAAAAGTTGCTTCTTTGTTCTTTTTTTCCTCTCAAGGATTGATCATGTAATTTTCTGCATTTGAGCTGTATTATATTTTGTGTGTGTGAGATTAAGCCTCTATTTTAGTTCAAGTTTTAGTATTTTAGATTTCCAATCTGATATTTAGTTTGAGGTCTTGCTCATCACAAATTCTGGTTTGAAATGCTTTAGGTTGTTGCCAATGGGAGAAGCCTATTATGAAGAGCACATGGGAGAAGTGATTGAAAATATGCTTCCACAGGTCCACATGCTTGGAGAAGGGTAAGCCAAAATTTGTACTCCATTTTCAGTTTCTCACTTTTGAAATCCCATTTCATTTTTATACCTTTTTCCTCTATCATAAAAATTTATGCTTGAGTACAAGATTTTCGAACAAGATTCCCTTTTGTTTCAACAAAAGCATTAGAAAGTTCTAACAGGGGTGAATTTGTTGTTGTCTGAAACAGTGTTGTTGGTCAAAGTGCTTTCACCGGGAAGCATCAATGGATGCATTCAGATGCTTACAATGGACAGTGGAATTCATGCAATCCCATCGAAAGTTGTAGTAATCTGTTTCAGGTAGGACAATAGAATTCTTGTTGAATTGCTAATTTTTTTTTCCAACATGTTTTAGCAACTTAACTGCCGTTTACTCATCTGGAAATGATTTCTCATTTTGCAGGATGATTCTGAGTTCCATTGTCAATTTTCCTCTGGTATAAAGGTATAATCATTTCCTTTTAGTTCTCTCTGTTTTTTTGTTTCCGGAATTTATGAGAGATCTTATGGAATCTTATGTTTTTGTTCTGTACCTTTTGTCATCCAACCATAACTCATATTTCTTGACAAATAAATTTTACTTGTAGACAATTGCAACAGTCTCTGTGGAATCAGGAGTAATTCAGTTTGGATCCACTGAAAAGGTAGTTGAATGAGAGCATCTAGCTTTATACATATTTTCTTATCCTGGTTATGTCCACATTCTTATGATCAAAGAGAACATGTTCCCCAAATCGAGTCTCTTAATATGGTAGCTTATATAAGAGTTGCAGTATAACAACACTAAGGTATTGCTTTGTTTGTTGTGTTTTGTTTTTCTTCAGATTATGGAGAGGCTGGAGTTTTTAGACGAAACAAAAAGGGTGTTCCAGGAGATCAAAAATCTTCATGGGATTATTCCTCTGGCAAGTGCACCTTCATGTTTAAACAATGAATCCAATGATCTAAATGAATTGTTTGCTTCCTTAATTTCATCTGCAAACTTTCATGGAGACATTGCCAACATACTTGGTGGTAAATCTAAAGATCTAGGAGGAAATTGTTTATCTGCAATGAATTTACAGTCTACAGCATCTGATGACATGGGCTCAGCTGATAAAACCCTGTGGTTTAGTACATGGAGTACTGAACCTTCTTTGTTGGCTTCATATGACCCACATTTGGCATCTGATATTGGGGTTCAGGATTCTCTTAAGACTTGCAGAAACACAGCTCAAGACTCAACTCTCATTCAAGGCAGCTGTGGATATCAGATGGATAATCAGCAATATCTACAGGGATACCCTGTAGAGTTTAACCGAGCTGATTGTGTTACAGATGTTTCCAAATCATTCATGGATGATCTTTCTCAGTGGTTTGCTGCTTCCCCAGAACAGAACTTCAATGGCATGGCAACCACAATGAATGGTGGCCTGTCACCAGTGTTTGAAAGTACTTCAGTGTCATCTAGTCTGGTTAAAGGTGATGCTTTTATCAACCTACCAATTGAGCATCCCACAACTTCTATGCAAAGTTCCATCACGAATGCATTCAGTGCTGATGCTCATGAGAAATCTGTGATCATTCAGAGTTCTGGAAATGATTTGTTTAATGGTTTGGGAACAGATCGTGGGTGTGGTCATGTCCGCGAGCGGGAAGATAGTATAATGTCAGTAGTTAGTGGTGACTGCTTGGCTGCCAGAACTGATTTGACCAAAGAGGCAGAAGTTGGTTCTGCGGCTGGCCCCCGGAGGGGGTTATTCTCGGAATTAGGACTAGAAGAGCTTCTAAATGGAATGAATACTACTTCCAGCTCTGTGACTAAATGCAGTCTAGAAGACCAATTATCCACCAGGAAAAGGAAATTAGAAAGTTCATCTGTGGGCAGTAATCAGGTACGGTTAGCAAGGCTTGCTGGTTCTGGAGGGAGCATGCATTTGACGGACCTTTGTATAACTTGGACAAGACAAACTGTCTTGTACCAAAGAAAGAGGTTCTCCCAAAATCACAGGTGGGCTTATGGATCGATGATGGTTATAGTGTCAATGCTAGAAGTATGTCTCAAGCAAAACCACAGAAGGCTGAGGATCACACAAAGACCGCCAAGAAGAGGGCAAAGCCTGGAGAGAGTACTCGACCAAGGCCCAAGGATCGTCAGCAGATCCAAGACCGTATGAAAGACTTGAGGGGGATGATCCCCAACGGTGGCAAGGTACTTACTTATGCTTTCAGTGGATACAAATGGGAAGGGTGTTTTATTTTCATATTGTACAATTTATCTTTAAAATTATAGTTTGACATTCATACATATTGTTAATGAAGCAGTGTAACATTGACTATTTTCTGGACCGCACCATCAAGTACATGATTTTCTTGCAAGGTTTGACGAAACATGCTGATAAGCTTAAACAACCTCATGAGTCAAAGGTTAGTTGATTTGGTTATTACTGTTATATGAAGGATAAGCCTGAACAATTTTATGTATGATGTTTCTTAACAAATGTGATACTAATTTGCATTTCAAATTGTAGCTGACTGGAAAGGAGAATGGTCTGGTTCTAAAAGATCACAGCAGTAGATCTGGTGGTAACAATACTTGGGCATTAGCAGTTGAGGGTCAAAATGTGGTTTGCCCTATACTCGTTGAGGACCTTAGTACACCTGGCCAAATGGTTATTGAGGTATGTGAAAGACACATGGATGAAAGTTTTCTTCAAGAGTTTTGACAACCCTAATGTTCAGTCCCTCCTGACTGCAATATCTATTATCTCTTGCAGATCCTCTGTGAGGAGCGTGGTTTCTTTCTTGAGTTAGCAGATGAAATCCGGGGCTTTGGGTTGAATATCTTGAAGGGGGTGATGGAGAGCCGAGAGGATAAGATATGGGCACACTTTATAGTTGAGGTGAAAGCTCTAAAAGATAAATATATTACTGATGTTCTCTTCTATATTCTTCATATTAGGACACTAATCTTAAATTTTGTTATAGGCAACTAGGCATACAACCAGGATAGAATTGTTTTGGTCCCTTGTCCGGCTTCTTCAGCAAAGTGGTACCAGTGTGGTTAATCCAACCAGTCGGCCCAACAATGTAGTAGACACTGGGTTTCCTCCTGTATTGGATAGTTTCCAGCCATGTAGTTTTCCTCCTCCCATCAGCTTGACATGAGGTTCAAAACTCTTTTGATTGCTGCTGGAGTACCTTGAGCACTACTTTCGTGGGTATGCAATGATAGGTGTTTTGGTAATGGTAAAAGGTGATTGGCTACCATCCCATTGCCAATTGCCAGAAGTAGTTGTGAGGTGTGCATAATGTTAAGAAGAAAGAGATTAGGATGTGATGTGCCTTCAAAAATTGTTGGTGCTGTTTTTGCGAGTTAGTTCCTCAATTAGGAAAGGCTGTGCAAGGCACAGAACCATGATTATATGCTGAAGACATGGTGAACTAGAGTCTGCGCGGCCTCCTCTTCTTTTAGTAGTTGGGATTTCATGTTATATCTTCAACCAGAGTACAAACCCAGTAGTAGTAGTAGTAGTAGTAGTAGTAGGCTGATCACTGATTTGTTTTCTTGGCCTTTCTGTTGTGGCTTAATATATTATTATAGTAATGATGGAATGTTGTCACTTCTCTCTTATATTCTCTCTGTCTAACACAAGATATGCAAATAAGGATCCATGCAACATGTTCTGGGCTGGAAGGACTTGAATTTCATTGCCTCATAGACCAGGGAACTTCAGTCTAATTCTTAACACCATTTAAGGGACAATCTATTAGATGATTTACATATCACGATCAATTTTGGGTTGACAAGTACCCGAGACAATAGTACCAAATTGAAGAAAGTTTTCGCCATGTCAATCTTGTTTACCTCATACTTTTGGAAGTAGTCAAGGAACTGAACATAACTTGATGAACACTCTGTGTTCAATTTTTGCATAAAGTGATACCAGCCCAGTTTCAACTGCTCATCTGTCTCCATTCTTACCTCTTGATGTGACTGGTACATATCTGTTCTATCTTTGATCAGTATCCTCCATCACTTCCAAAGCAAGACGACTGTTCAATGATTTGATACAGTACTACCTGGCTTTAAATTTGTTCTTTTTACATTGGAGACTCTTTTATGTTTCTGTTTTTTGTTGGACAAATGTATCTTTGGATTTGTGTATCAGTGTATGCATATACTGTTTAACTGTTACACTACTGTAGAGTCTCATCAATCATCAATACGCTTCGACATTTTAGCATTAGGTACACATCTAACTGATGCAAAAGTTCAAAATTAGGCAACTGTTGGTTCTAAGTTTTAATTTCACATAGGGACTACGGTGGATAACTACCGACGTTCTTGTGAGTTAATAATTTAGCATTTAGAATTCCATATGAGAAAAAAAAAAAAAACTAATACTAAGGTTGAAACACAGTAAGCTTAATGCAATTTTAGAGTATAGCTGATGGTTTAAGCTTATTGAGGTGAAGTACAGGTTTAGATCAGCTTTCGGTAAAGTTTGGTGCTAATACATCTAAAATTCTATTTAAGAAATGAATGATAATCAATCTGATGATGTTGTGGAGTAGTAGCTTTTTGATGATAGCTGAAATAGCCTTTCAATTCGATCAGTGCATGCAGCTGTGGAAAGGCTCTTCAAGCTTGAGGAGGAGGAGATAAGTGCTTTTTTCCATTCTACTATTCAGAGTGATATCAGCCAAGTTTCAACTGTAATGCTCAACTTTATGTAAGAAAAATATATAAGCACCTTTATTTGGATCCTATTCCTGACCTAATTTCTTATATATCTTAATTGAAATTGAGCCATGTTGGGTTCTCCACTATAGTTGAAACCCACTATTGTTTTTGCTAAAGATTTAGCACTGGCTCTCTCTAAAATTTGCCCTATCTCTGTGAAACAGCTATGGAGTAACTTAAGCAACTGGGAATAAGATCGATCCTAAAAAAAAAAAAAAAAGATAAAAAAAAAAAGGGAAGATAAAAGAATTGGGTCATTCACAAAGGGGAAAAGGACAAGATCTGGTTTTTCCTAAAAGGATTTGGAAACAAAATTTTCTTTTCCAGCTGAATAGAAAATATAATTAAATTCAGTTAACCTCCCTAATCTTTGGTGTCAAAATCAGTTCAGTTCTGCAACTTTTTTTTAAATCAGTTCGCCCCTTCAACTTTCGTAAACACATCAGTTTAGTCTAATTTTTGAATTCATCTCAAAATATGATGTCACCAAACTGACAAGGGGACACATTTTCACCAAACTGAAGGGTAAAATAGTCAATTTGAGAATATATTATTAAAGAAAATTAAAAAAAATACATTTGGCAAAAAAAAAAGGTCCTAACAACAAAACATAATCAACCACAAAATAGGTCTGTAACATCAAAAATGATGGAATGAGCATATGTAGCTTTTATTTCCTTTTATTTTAAGTTCCAATTAATCTGAAAAAAAAAATAAAAAAATAAAGGCATTTTAGACATTTTGTTAAAAATGGGTCCCCTTGTTAGTTTGCTGATGTCATATTTTAAGGAGAATTCAAAAATTGGACAAAACTGATGTGTTTACGAAAGTTGAAGGGGCGAACTGATTTAAAAAAAAGTTGCAGGACTAAACTGATTTTGACACCAAAGATTAGGGGGTAAACTGAATTTAATTCTAAAAAATAATAGGGAGTTCTATGCAATTAGTGGGAAGAAAATGACATTTTTAATAAGACAAAAGGGTTATGCAATTTGTTCACTATGTAGTATATACCATAATGCTTTGCAGAATAATATTAGAGATTGCATTTCATGAGTGGTGTTTCCTAATTATCTCATCCAGTGATCACATGAACAGGAAACACATGTATCAGAATATATTTAGTTATACCTATTTGTTCATAGTGTGCTGATGATCTCACTAAAAATTGTAGGACACATTATATCGCCTGTTGATGAAGTTTGGTAGTAGGTCATGAAGATTTGGTTTAAGTCATCAAGACTCATTTCTCTTTCTGCTGGGGCATTAAGGAAACGACAGTACTTATTTATCAATTAATCTGAGAAGTTTTTTATGAAACGAAAGATGAAAGTCTGCATAAAGTAGGTACTCGCGCAGCTAGTAGTTTTCTAATTACATCTGGTAATTTTCCACTAGCCAAATCCCATGTAGCCTTGATGTTAAGTTTATATACCAACTGACATAAGGATATTTATCAGATATCATTTTAGACTGCACTTTGCTCTTTGATTTCTGAAGAAATGGGACTGATTCATAATGAATTAATGATGGTTTTGTTTGTATAGAACTCTGATATGAAATGCAAATTCACCCTATGTACCAGTTTTGAGGGTTAAACTTTATACATACAAATTTTGATGAGCAGAGTAAAATTAAACGAAACTTCTAGATTTCACATGTGTCCAACAAAAGAGGCCTCTAGCCTATGACATTGCCTTTCCATGGAGATTTGTTTATATACTTCAATAGTCGCTCAGCTTTCCTCACCAAAGCTTAACCATTGCTTTGAGTTCCATTTCAACTTAGAAGTTGGCAGTCACTTGTTTTCTTATTGACAAAAATGGCTCAACAGAAGGAACTGAGAAGTGTGACTGAGTGGAGAATAAAAATGGCAGATGGTTCATCTGAAGCTTTTGCGCCAGAAGCCGAGCTTGCCTGCCGAGCTTGGCTTGCTGTGAAGGGTCTGATTATGGGGTTGGTCTTGAAAGTATGCAATTTCTTCAAGAAAGCTTGGAATTTGGGACAAAATGAGCCTAGGAAGTGATTCATTGTTTGAAAGTAGGGATGGCACTCACTGTTGTTTCACTGTTTTATTATATGAGACCTTTGCATGAAGGTATGGGAGGAAATGCTATGTGGGCAGTCATGACTGTTGTGGTTGTCTTTGAAAACACAGTTGGTAAGTTCCTATCCAGCTTCTCTTAGATTACCTAATTTTCTACAAGTGTGTCTTTATTAGGAGGCATGGTAAAATGGGTCTTTTGAGTTTCCTTATCTGTATGGGACTATCTGGTGTTAAGTATGGCCCTCATTGACTGAAGCTAATCATTTCACTCTCAAATGTAGGGGCAACAATATGTAAATGTTTAAACAGAATTTGTGGAACCTTTATTGCTGGTTCCCTTGCCATTGGCATCCATTGGATAGTGAGTCAGTCAGGAAAAGAATTTGAGCCTTTCATCAATGGGATTCTGTATTCTTGTTAGGTATGTAGTCCTACTAATGTTTTTCCCTCCCCAAACTGGCTATATTAAGACTACTAATGCGGTTCTTTGTTATTTCAGCTTCTGCAGTTACCTTCTCAAGATTCATACCATCAGTGAAAAAGCGATTTGATTATGGCGCGATGATCTTCATCCTCACATTCAGTTTAGTTACAGTGTCAGGCTACCGGGTGGATAAATTATTGGAATTGGCCAACAATAGAGTCTACACCATCATCATTGGAACTGCATTGTGCATTTTGATAACCATGATTATTTGTCCCATCTGGGCTGGGGAGGAACTATATATGCTCATCACTCAAAACATGGACAAACTTGCCTATTCCTTAGATGGTACTTGCATACTCAAATCACATAAAACCAAATTTATGGTCAATCATGTTTAGGACAATATCACTGACTTTATAAGTGTTGCATTATATTTCAGGTTGTGTTAGAGAGTATTTCAATGATAGTGGAAGCTCTTCTGATGATGACAAGGAGTATGATAAGAAATTGCTTGGCTACAAATGTGTTTTAACCTCAAAAGCAACAGAAGAAGCCATGGTATTTAACAACATAGTTGCGAAGTTTCTTCAAGTTACTGTATGTAATCACTTTCTGACATTGGCATTGTATATTATAGGCTAATTTTGCAAGGTGGGAGCCTGCACATGGCCGCTTCAACTTCAGACATCCATGGAAACAATACCTCAAAGTCGGGGCATCAATGCGTGCTTGTGCCTATTGCATCGATGCCCTTGATGGTTGTGTGAATTCCGAAAATGAGGTAACAAAAGATCTATCATCTTATATTAGTTCTTGAAAATGAGGTAACAAAAGATATCACCAATGTTAAGCTTCAACCACTTCATCTGACCAACAGGTTCCTGAGTCGATGAAGAAGCATATGAACAACATTGCTTTGAAAGTGAGCTCTGAGTCTTCAAGAGTCATAAAAGAGCTTGCAAGGACTATGAAGACAATGAAGAAATCATCTACTGTAGATTATTTAGTTGGAAAAATGAACAATGCAGTCTTGGAGCTCCAGGAGGACTTAAAATCTCTTCCTACTTTATCTATTAATCCGCAGCCACTACAAGGAGCCGACTGTCCTGAAAAAAAGAACGCAGGAGCAGTTGCTCTCATGGATATCATGCCACTTGTGACTTTAACTTCTCTACTCATTGAGATTACTACCAGGATTGAAGGCATGGTTAATGAAGTTGAAGAACTAGCTGAGATGGGTGAGTACAAGTCTGTTGCAGATGAGAAGAATCAAAAACAGCCAGCAGTTAGCTAGTAAAACTAATGTACCAGATGAACATAAGGAAGAGGTGTGAGAGTTGTGTATAATGGTGATTGGTAGATTTTCATATTACTAAAGATGTGCTGTAAATTACCAAATCTAACAACTTGGGTCACAGTTAAATCTATTTTTGACTATGTCATTCTCAATTTCTCACTAGTAAAATAGTTTTTGTTGGTCCCTTTTTTTAATTTGAATGAAATGTGCTTCAATCAGTTTCATTTTTCTAGTACTAATTATATGAGTACATCCTACAAACTTTTAAACCAGCCGAACAATCAGATAGAATCTGCACAAATAAACTAAACTGAAAAACAGAAAAGTCAAATTGCATGAAAGTGAAAGAGACCAGTATAGTCTTGCGGTAAAAGAATATGAGTATGAAGATTTGTGTATATTGATATGTGAAATAGATACAGCACTCTTGCATATATACAATGAGAATGAAACTATTCTAGGAAAGTATCAAGTCTAATTCTCTAAATATAATTCTGATCCAACAATCACTCTAATTGCTGAAATCATTCCATTGATACAAATAATCATTTGAACCTGATTTTCTTCCTTTAATATGGGGCTTTGTTGAAAGTCCATGCATACATTGGTGGTAATAAATAGAGAACCAATCTCTCAATATTGTGTAATTTTGATAGTTGAATTAGTATTTTAAAACAGTGCATGCAGCTGTGGAGATGCGTGCTTTTTTGCAGCCAAGTGATATCAGAAACAACCAAATGAGTCCAGTTTTCAACTTCAGTGTAATGCTCAACTTTATGCAAAGATATGGGTACCTCAACTTGGTTCAATTCATGACCTAATTTTCTCCTGTTTCAAATTAAATAAAATCATTTCATAGATTTATAGGGCTCTCCACTACAGATGACACTCACTATTGATTTGGTTAAAGATCTAAGCTTTGCCCTGTCACTGAGAAACAGCTGTAAGATAAGAAACTGAGGCCATAGACGATTTGACGTTGAAAAGATATGGGAGGCATATGCAATTAGTTGGGAATCAGAGGACTTGTTCTTATAGTAAGACAGAAAAGAGAATTATATATTATGAGACTGCAACTATTCAATAGAAGATCCTCACCACAATACACAATATCAACATAGTTTTTATTTCTTAAGTGGTGTTTCCTAATTAACTTATCCAGGGGAAGCAGATGAAAGAGGTATCTGATCACACACCCACTTAAGAAAAAGAGAATACAAAAGAATTATTTAACACATGTCATTATGTGTATAAATTTAGACTGACTTGATCATAGTGCTCTCCTTTGCATATTCAATTGCAGCTTAGGAGACATTATGTCACCAGTTCTGTTCATGAAGGTATGTTTTAGGTCATCGAAATATGATTTAAGGTTTGGTTTTTCTGTAATCAACGATTTTACCACTAGTGTGATTATTGAATTAAAAAGATGAAAAGATGACATATCTGCACGATATATTGCTCAAAGCATGACTATTAACAAGTGCAGCATTCCAAGTTTGAACACTACCAGCCTTTTTGTTTCAGATGACAAACTGATAATGATGGTTTATTCCAAGATTGATATGACTGTTATTGATTAACAATCTAGTTTTGGTGTCAATCTAGAGAGGGAGGAGGAGGTTATAATAGAAGTTCTACATCCTCACATGTGTCCAAAACTAAAAAGATTTGCAATGGCCTCTAGCCTTTGAGATTGCCTTTCCATAGATAGGAAATTTGTTTATGCCTTGGTGCTTGTTTGTGTATTGCAGACCACTGTTGATACAGGATATCCACTCAATAAATCTGTGCTATTTCCTCACCATCAACTCAATGACATTCTCTACGGGTACCATTGGTATGTTGTTTGTGTTTATTGGGTCGGATTTTTAGGCCCTTCGAACAACCGTCTTGTGCGAGGCGTGCCAACATCTTGAAGAAGTGTGTCTGTCTTGATCTTGTCTGGTTCGCACGCTCCTCTTGACTTCTCTTCAAGCGGATGTGAGAGAACGGTCAGTCTTGCTACTAGGTTCTTCACAATGGCCTAGGATGGCTCCTGAGGACTTACTTCAGTAACAAAACAATAAAATAAAGGGATATTTGCTAGAGAGGTGAATCTCTAACAATGAATGGACTGGTGCTCGTGATTGAGGCTTTATGAAGTGGGGGTGACTTTTGCTTACGATGAGACTTGGTGAGTGAAGCGGGGTTTGCTCGCGATGAGGCTTTGGTGGTGCTCCCTGGAGAGGCTTTTTTGGTAGATTGGGTGCTCCTAGGAGGCGTCCAATTTGCATTGATGCAGTTTTGTTTGATTGTCGGGGGCAGGGCCTTGCTCATTCGCCTAGGACCTCTTATATAGAGAATAAGTTCGCGAATAACTTGCATATCAAGACAAATCTTTCGCCAGTAATTACCTAATAGGAAAGAAAAATATTTACTGAATTAAACCGCATATATCGGTTCGCGTATCAAACTAGATACGATATCTAGGTAAAGATATTTACCTCAAAATATGATTCTTGGAGATCTTCTAGACTTGGATATCTTCAAATACAACTAAGGCAAGAAAACCTTAATTGATTAGATAGCACTGTGAGTTCTCTAAGCAACATAATTGCCCTTCAAATGTCTTCTGGACGTGTACTCCTACAATCCAACTAAGGATAGTAATCTTCTTATTGCAATATAGTTGGAGTTGCATGCCTTGGACGAGTACTAGCCATATCATTCATATAAGGAATGTAATCCTCAATTACATCAAAGATCATGCACGGCTAGACTTCTTCTTGGCAATTAAGGAATCAAGAGTGATTAAACCCTTCCTTAGATAGCACTATGTACATCATTTATACCTTGATCGCCGGGGTAACTTATGTATATGACGTCCAGGTTCCTCCTCCTCGTGAGATCTTCCATGAATAGCTCAATCTTGGTAACCAAACAATCCCTCCATTAATTACCGGATCCATGATATATCGATAATAACCCGGATTTACATCAAGATCTCTTGACCTCCAAGATAGGCTTGACTTAGCCTCAATAATGAATATCTCCAAAGATACTCGATCATATCCACGACGAACCACATAACTGGTTCGATACGCTACAAATCCAGGAGGTGTAAATTTACCCTCAAACAGTTTGTTTCAACTTAGAAGTTGAAAATCAATATAGTCATATTGCAAAAATGGCTCGATAGTCAGTGAGATTTTTAATTGACCCTGGCTTAGTTTGAGAAGGGTTGGTGCTGAAAATGTGGAACTTCATGGAGAAATCTTGGAAAGGTGATTCTGGTCTCAAGATTGGGTTGGCACTTGCTGCTGTCTCATGAGTCATGACCTTGCTATATGAGATCTTTGTATGAAGGCGCCGGAGAAAATGCCATGTGGGCGATTATGACACACTACCAGGACAAGCATTTTAGCCGACGAAAAATTTTCGTCGGCCTGTTAGCTTAATTCGTCGGCTAATATCTTAGCCAACGAGACTTCGTCGGCTATAGTGTCGTCGGTAAAGAGTCGTCGGTACTTACTTTAGCCGACGAAACAATGTCCCGTCGTCGGCTATTGTCCCATAGATAGCCGACCACAGTCGACGTCGTCGGCTAGTCTCTCAGACTTTAGCCGACGAAACAACTCGTCGGCTTAAACTAATAAATAGCCGATGAAATTACTCGTCGGCTTAAGCTAAGGAAAAAGCCGACGAGTTGTTTCGTCGGCTTTAGTAAGGGACTAGCCGACGAGTTATTTCGTCGGCTAGTCTCTTACTATAGCCGACGAAAAAACTCGTCGGCTTTTTCGCTTTAGCCGACGAAAAGCTTAATATATTCGTCGCCTATAGTATGTAATAAAAAAATAAAAATAACTAAAGCCGACGAAAACGACCGTATTTCGTCGGCTTTTGATGGTTTAGCCGACGAAACAGTCCATAACCCGTCGGTTTACCCTATAATTAAAAATACTATAGCTGACGAATTATGGCGTATTTCGTCGGCTATAAGTCCATTTCAGTATAAAAAAAAAACTCGAAATTTCTAAATTACCATTCCAAGCAAGCTGCAAAAAACACAAAAACAATTCCATATAACCAACAACAAGCACATAAAAGTATATAATTCATCAACTACATAAAATCTAGATCGTCTAAATTAATATCCGGTTCTGGGGGATGCTGCGGAGCTTGCGGTGGCTGGGGTAGCGGTATGGGCGGAGGCACGGGCGGAGCCAGAAGTCCCTGGAGCTGGGCAGCTGTAAAGTCCTGCATGTACTGGAACATCTGCCGCTGCTGGGCTTGCTGGATGACATATACCTCGGCATAATGGACTGCCTGCGCGACATTATAGGTTGCCTGCGCGGCATTATAGGCAACATGAGCAGCTTGCTGTTCCCGTAGTCTCTGAAATCCCGACTGTAGCAGCTGAGTCGTCCTGGTGGTCGTGGTCCTGCTGCTGGTCGAGGCTGCCTTTCGTTGAAATCCTGGAGTGGTCTTCAGGACCCCCTCGCTCTTCTTTCCTAGACCCCGGCAGTAGAAGTTGTTTGCTCGCGGTGGGAAGGCTGTGCCCATGATCCTCGCCCCAACCGTCGGATCCGAAGTGTCGATCCGGGACATGGCTTCGGACATCTCTTCCTCTTGCGTGTCCGGCCATGTCTCCCTCACTATAGCACTCATCACCTCGTCACTAGCCTCCCTCACCTTCGCCTAATTGGATAGGAAAAAAATTATTAATTAACATTTTAACATATATATAAGTAAAATTAAAAATTTAAAAACGTAAGATGACTTACAATATCCTCTTGGGCGTCAGGATATGTTTTCTCGTACGTATAGACGTACGGGTTGACCTCTGGATGTTCCCTGGCCGCCTCGTCCATGAAGACAGCGAACGGTTAGAACCGGCATGATGGTTCCTTGTGTTGCGTTATGAGCGTTCGCCCGGGAAACCGCCTTCAAAGAAAAAACTAAACTATTAGTAAAATATTTTAAAACGCACGTACTTAATGACAAATTAACTAATTAATTTATTTAAATACCTGTTTACGAGGGTTGTTGAATTCTGATGTCAGAAGCCAACGCCACTCATACTCTCTGTACTGGAACTCAGCAGGGGTACCAGAACGTGTGTTCCCGTGCGTAGTCCAATGGGTCTGCAACTCGTTCTTCCACTCTTGTACTTACAGATACAACAAAAATATTAGAAATATTTTTAATATCACATATAAGTCCTTTTTTTTCATTAACTTCCCAACGTACCTTCCCCCATGCACAACGTCCGCCCAGCTGCTCTTCAAGGGCTCAGGAACCTCAAACCACACCTGCATTTAACCGTTTATTAGTTTAGTTTTTCGAGAAATCTACAATGTAATACATAATATTATTGAGGCATTTTGTAAACTCACCGACATCGCGTTGTGGACCATATCCTTGACCTCCTGCGGGACCTCGCCCCAGTCTGACCACAACATAGGGACTCTATCCCTAATGAGCGCTCCCACGCGGCCGGAGTACGTCCTCGACTTCCCGCCCGATACTATGTCGCCATCCCCGTCAGTACCGATGACAATCCTCCCTGAGGTACCGACGATCTTCTCGAGAGCCTTCCCTGTGACGGGGCCTCTCTTCTTTTTTGCCGGCTTCGCTCCGACGGTACCTATCACATGATAAACCAAATTGATTATTAAAATTCGACCATTATAATGTAGTAAATCATTCATCTTTCATTACCTGAGGGCGATGCGGCGGACGCGACAGATTCCGTCTCCGATGATGATACCCTCGCGGAAATAAGAGGCGTATCAAAAGGAACGAACCGGTACGCCGCTGATGGAGCCACTGGCGGGGGCAGTGGATAAATCGGCGTCCCTGAGTCATCGACTACAGGTATGGCCGGTATCATCCGCGGAAGGAATAGGTGAGGCGGCGGCATCTGTACCCCAGATGACCCACTATCCGAAGATGCATGTACTGGAGTGGGCGCCTGGTGTATCTCAGGCATACGGGGTGCAGGCACCTTCGTCTGGGGCTGAGCAAACAACTGCCTCAAGGATTAAGGGAAGCCCCGCTGCCTCGATGAAGGGGGCACCTCCGGCTGCCTCTGCGCCGTCTGCATAAGGCTCGCATGTCTAGCTGTCATGCGGCCCTGAAACAACGTCTGAGGGTTGCTAGAGGTTCCCTCAGACGATTCAGACCTTTGGCCCTTCGAACCCTTCGTCAATCTAATATTACCGCTTATTCTGTTTAAAATATTATTTTGAATCAAGGCTACAAAATCAAAAAATAACCACTCATTCAATTAGTCAAAAAAAATATATATATACACTTCCTAAATATAAATTTTCACTTCCTAAATACAAATATACACTTCCTAACAACACCACAACATTGCAATTGACCGGAAAATCAAAACAAACAAAAAATACAAAACAAATATATATATTTCCTAAATACTAAATACAAATATACACTTATTAAATAAAAATATACACTTCCTAAATACAAATATACACTTCCTAACAACACCACAATATTGCAATTGACCGGAAAATAAAAGCAAACACAAAATAAAACTAAAGCTCAGAAATGTACTCGAGGAGGAGGAGGGAGGACCGGAGCAGCAGGAGGAGGAGGCCGGAGAAGGAGGAGGTGCACTGTCGGAGCAGGAGGAGGAGAGGCCGGAGCAGCAGGAGGAGGAGGAGGAGGTCGGCCGGAAAGGGAGAGGGAGCGGAGGCGGAGGCGGAGACCGGGAGAGGGAGAGGAGGCGGAGACCGGGAAAGGGAGAGGGAGCGAAGGCGGAGACCGGGAGAGGGAGAGGAGGCTAGGGCCGGGAGAGGGAGAGGGAGCGGAGGCGGAGACCGGGAGAGGGAGAGGAGGCGGAGACCGGGAGAGGGAGAAGGAGAGGAGGCGGAGACCGGGAGAGGGAGAGGGAGAGGGCGGCGACGGGAGAGGGAGCGGAGGTGGAGGAGGGGAAATTCGAAGAGGGAGAGGAGGCGGAGGCTAGGGCTTTCAACCAGACAAGGTTAAGTGCTCGATCCGAACGGTCAATCCGTTAAGTCAAACCCCTAAACGCACGGAAAAGGTCGTTGGACCATCTAAATTTCGTATTTTGGCCGGACCTTCAACTGAAAATATTTTCAAACCGCTGAGACGCAACAAGTCGTATAAAAATTTTACGCAAAATAACCACCGAAGATACGGCTATAGTATGTAACAGAAAAAGTTTAGGGTTTAGCCGACGAATACCCTAATACATTCGTCGACTATAGTATGTAATAAAAAAATTAAAAATTCATAAAGCCGACGAAATATTAGGGTATTCGTCAGCTAAGATGGTTTAGCCGACGACTTCCATTTCAATTTGTTGGCTATAAGTCCTTTTAGCCGACGACTTCTAGTATTCTTCGTCGACTATAAGTCCTTTAAGCCGACGACTTCTAGTATTCTTCGTCGGCTTTAAGTCATTTTAGCTGACGACATATAATATAATTGGTCGGCTAAGATGGTTTAGGCCGACGAATTATTTTGTATTTCGTCGGTTTAAGTAAAAAAGTACATACCCTAAAACAGAAGGTTTAAATCATACTAATTTCATGTTCATATATCACCAAAATTCATATAAAATAACAGAAATATGAATATTTATATGTAAACTATAAATTAAGTAATACAATCTTTTTTATTACAAATTAATGTATTACATCATCTAAATTAAAACAAATTAAGGCTCGTAATCGGAATCATCCGATGAGTCTTCTTCGGTGTCAGAATTAATTTCTAGTAATCTATGCATTTCCTCATCGCCAGAGTCTTCGACTGTTTCTTGATTTGGATCAACATCAATAAGCCTTGGCTCTTCATCACGAATTCGCACCGAACGACCCGCTTTAAAATTATTAAGGCGAACTGTAGAGGAGTTAGGAATACCTATTGCGTTGGGCTCTTGATACGCAACATCTTCTTCCTGGTCTTCGGCCTCTCCAAGTGTAGCCGCCCGATAAATGTTTCGAGGGTGCACAAGGTTGACTACTTTCCACGCGTCACTCTTAGCAAGGTCATCAAGATAAAACACTTGTTTTACCGATGTGGCAAAAACGAACGGGTCATCTTCGTAAGAACTTGTAGCAGTGTTCACCGATAATATTCCGTACTGATCGGTCTTCATGCTCTGCGGGCTAGTATCAAATCATCTACACTTGAAGAGGTGCACTGTCATGCCTTCACCGTAAATGAGTTCAACCACTGAATGGAGAACACCGTAATAGTCAACTCCATTCCGCCCACCATGCGCCATCACCCCAGAATTCTGTGTTCTCCTTCTGCTGTCTCTCTGTTCACATATAAATTACACGTCATTCACCTTGCACATCGGATAAACTCTTGACATTATCGGCTTCATCGCTAGAAGTCTTAGTTCGTGCGACCAATTTGAGTGACCATCAAATTGAATATGGTTCATCTGCAACCAACCATTCAACTGTAAATATGGATAATTATGCAATAAACATAAATACGTACAGAAATATTGAATTACGTACCCAACCGCCAAAATAGTTTGCGAACTCCATGTTGTGGTACTCAAGATCACCTTGAATGTCTGGACAATATAGATGGATGTCTTTCCAGTATTCAACTTCTGGACAGTTAATCAATACCCACCAGTGGGCAATGACTAGCTCATGTGGTTGCAACTTGTAGGAGTCTGGCAAAATTCCATAAACTTCAACATCACTGGAGAGTATGGAAAGATTGAACTTCGGTACATCTACCGGCATGGCTTCGTCTGTTTCCTTCAACGCTCCTAAATACAACTTCATGTAAGTGACGCACTCGTGCGCAATATATGCTTCAGCTATACATCCTTCAGCGCGGATTTTATTAGCCACATAATCTTTGTAGTCTCTAAGTTGCCTATAAATCAAGTTGCAAAGTGTTATGATTATTGAACATGTATATATAAGGAGGGGAATTCAGGTGTAAAAAACGTACATTTCCATGGGATACATCCAAGTGTAGTGTACTAGACCGGTAAGCAACAATTGCTCGGGAAGATGGATCATCAGGTGAGGCATGATGTCAAAAAATTTGGAGGAAATATCCTCTCAAATTTACACATGATATAAATGATGTCCTCTTGCATTTCCCGGAGGTTAGATTTTTTCACTTCCCTTGTGCATAACTTTTGGAAGAATCTTGCCAACGTTACTAACGGCTCCACAACCTGACGGGGAAGGAACGGTCGAATGAAAACAGAGAAGAGACGTTGTAGCAGGATATGACAGTCATGACTCTTCAACCCGTACATCTTATTGTCCCGGAAGTTCACACACCGGGCTATATTTCCTGCATAGCCTGAAGGATACTTCACACAACTCATCCACTTGAAAATTTTCGTTCTTCTGGTCAGGCTTCACGGTGTAAGGAGCTTGAGGCATTTTTTTCTTCCCTTCTTTCAATCACATATGTCTTCTTAGTTGCATTTTTTTTAGATCAATGCGTGCCTTAGGACCGTCTTTCGTCTTCCCCTCCAAGTTCAGCACTGTGCCCACCACACTGTCGCAAACATTCTTTTCTATGTGCATCACATCTAGATAGTGCCTGATCAACAACTTACTCTAGTATGGGAGTTCCCAGAATATGCTCTTATGTGTCCAGAATTTGTACCTGTCGGGTCTTTCAGGTATTGCCGCAACAATATTAGGATGATTGCTGAGCTGCCCAAAATCATACTCATTAAGCACTGCTAAAATTTCTTCTCCCGTCCATCTTCTGGGAGGCACACCGTGTTCTACGGTCCCATCAAATGGCTTGTCATCGAACCGCCATTCGTGATTATATGGAAGGAAAGCACGGTGACCCAATCTGCATATCTTGTTGCAATGACTGCTACTCCCCTCATCGCTAAGGCACTCTAGACAAGCCTTGTATCCCCTAACAACGTTGCCCGACAACATCCCACGGGCAGGAAAATCACTGATGGTACCAACAACCATGACATGCATCTAGAACATCTCGTGCATGTACTTGTCATAAGTGGGATGACCAACTTCCCACAAAAACTGAAGCTCTTCAATCAAAGGTCTCAAATACACATCGAGACACTTCCCTGGATAACCGGCCCCGGAATCAACAAACTCAACATATTGTATTCCTTCTTCATGCACATCCATGGAGGAAGGTTGTACGGTACCAAAATCACCGGCCATACACTGTATTGAAGACTCATGTTGCCAAAAGGGTTGAACCCGTCGGATGAGAGCCCCAGCCTCACATTTCGGACCTCTGACGCAAAATGAGGAAACTCACTGTCTATATGCTTCCAAGCCTCTCCGTCAGCAGGGTGTATAAGGATATCTTCGTCATGCAATTCTCTATCAGCGTGCCATCTTATAGCTTTGGCCGTGTGTGAAGACATGTACAACCGCTCCAGCCTATCCCTCAACGGGAAATACCAAGTACCTTCACAGGTTTTCTATTACCTGCAGGAGTCAGCTTATACCTGTCGGTGTGACATACCGGACATGCGTCAAGGCCACCAAGGTCATTCCCTTCTGGATCTTTACCCCAGAAGAGAACGCAGTCATATCTGCATGCATGGATCTTGATGTAGGAAAGCCCAAGATCTTTCAGGATACATCGGACCTTACGATGAGTGGTAGGAAGACGATGACCGTGGGGCAGCATCGAAGCAGTGTACTGTAGATAATTATCAACAGCCTTCACGGTCGATTTTGTCTCAACCTTAATCTTCATTACGTCCATCACACTTTCAAGAACGGTCTTCTGACAACCGGGGTACACAGGGGTCTGTTGGAAAGCAAGCAGTTTGTTGTATTTTTCAATACCAGCAGTGTTGACAGCTCTAAGGAAGGGCTGCACCGGGTTAGGCATATACTGTCCTTGAGCGCATACACCGCTCTCATAAGGAAACGTGTCGTTGATGAATGTCGTTGTTGGATCGTTGGATGTACTGCCTGTCTCATAAAATTGGCCATGATCATGCGGACCCCCTGATGATGTTTCACCGTGATATAACCAACATGTGTACTTCTCCCAAAACCCGTTACTCCTCAGGTGCTGCCATACTTTGTCAATGGGAAATCGATACATATCGCTGCGACACTGACATTTCGTGCACGGGCAATAGAAAATTGTATTCCTGTTACCATTAGCCAGGGCATATTCCATAAAACTCATAACTCCTGCACCATATTTTTTGTCCCATTTTGGAAGCGAAATCCAACTCTTATCCATATCCTGAAAATATAACAAAATATATATGTATAACGCTAGCTAATTATTAATGAAATTCCATGTCATATATAAAATCTCAATTCATTTAGTATATATTCCACGTACGTACTACAACTAATTAATAACAAATTAATTAACACACACACATATATATATATATATACTTAATAATTACATAACAATATTATATATATATATATATATATATATATATATATCTACATCATCACAAAATCATCATTGACATATATACCATCAACACAATATTATAAATTAATTAACATATATATATATATATATATATATCTACTACTTATATATTATATCAAATCATCAACCAATCTATCTATCAATTAATATATATATATATATATATTATATATATATATATATATATACATCCAACATACTCAAAATCAATTAACTCATAACAATATTATATATCAACATCATCACAAAATCATCATCAACTCAAACAATGCATCAACAACTTCATACCATATATATCAACATAATATTATAAATTAATTAACATATATATATATATATATCTACTATTTATTAACAACAAATTAATTATATATATTATCAATTCAAATCATCAACCAAATCGATCAACATATATATACATCCAACGTACTCAAAATCAATCAACTAAATCACACTCAAAATCAATCAACTAAATCACACTCAAAATATCGATCAACTCAAATAAAACTCAATTAATCAACATATATATACATATACGTACCTATATATAGCTCCACAAGCTAATTATGGACAGATTTCGACAACACCCCAACTTTTTCTCCCGTTTTTTTTTTCCAGATGAGCTGCTGCTGTCCAGATCTGCAAATATAAAGAACTTTAGCCGACGACATATTAATTTCGTCGGCTAAACTTTTAAATATTTCGTCGGCCATAGTCTGTGAACTTTAGCCGACGAAATAAATTATTTAGCCGACGACGTTTTAATTTCGTCGGCTAAAGTTTACCATAGCCGACGAAAAAATAAATCAGCCGACGAATAAAAAGTTCGTCGTCTAAAGTGGACTTTAGCCGACGAAAAAATGATTCGTCGGCCTGGTTTTTTATTTTCGTCGGCTAAAGCCTGTCTTCTGGTAGTGACAGTTGTGGTTGTCTTCAAATACACTGCTGGTAAGTTCTAGTTTCCTCCATCACTGAGTTTCCTGCAATAGAAAGTGTCTCTTCAAACTCTTGTAAACTGGACAAATATTTTTATGAAGTGATAAAACTGATATCCTTTTACAACAGAAGCAATAATGTTCACTTGCTATGTAACAAGCCATCTCTTGAAACTTCCATATATATGACAAAAATAGGAAACAGAAAACAGGATCCTGCTTCCACATGATAGGGAAGCCAGTTAACCATTCTGAGCCTTTTTCCAATACAAGCCTGTATGCCTATACAGACAGTTTCCTAACCCCTGGATTAGTTAGTCCAAATATAATATCACAAATTGTGTGGCATACATAGCGTCTGTACAACAGAACTTTCATATGATCCTGACATGATACTTGGTTCGAGAAGACCAGCTCTTTTTAGTTCCTTGAAACCACCTCTTCATTGCTGAAGAGTTTATCGGAACCCTTAATTTAATAGGCTCTGAAAGTCTGAATCTGTTTGCAACATGAAGATCTCAAAAGGTAAACATCCTCTACTTGTTCTTTCATTGTTGTTAAGAAGAAAAGTAATTCAATAAAAATGATATCTGAAACAATCACAGTCCCTTGCAAAATATATCTGACCATTGTCTTTTAACATATTGCCTATAACAGGATTAACAGCTAGCCTTTATTTAGCCTTGATGAGATGACTTGAGAGAAAAGTAGCCCAACCGTGAGGGGAAAGGTGAAAGATCAGGAAGTAGTCTCCGACTTTCTTCATTTGACTCTTTCCCCTTATCTATCTTTGCCTCATTCTCCTCCTCCTGCTTTTCACTTGGAAGGGTATAAGGTGATCTGCTGATGACCCTACAAAGGCACACAATGTAAACAATGATTAAGGTATTTCTTTTCTAAAATTAAAGTACTAACTGGTGAACGCGTTTAGTACTCTAAATCACTTATATCGACTAGCTATTAGTTTGGTGGTACTTTTTATACTGTATGGTGTATGAGAAATTTGATTAAGAAGGATCCTAACAGGATCATAAATTTACCTGTCCCTGCGCTTTTCAAGAAAACGTTGCAGAGAATATCTTCTTGCCAAAGGTATCCCTGAAAAAGGCAAATGAAATTGAACTAGTTTGTTATCATTATAGCACTAATTACAAAAATCTTATGAAAAACCAAATTGAAAGTATCTGCTATTCATGGAATCGGTTTAGTCTTAATCCAATTTGGTTTACAGAAGATAACAACTCATTAACTATTAAGGTGAAAAATAACTTTATACCTGCTCTTAACTTGGAAACCGTTAGTAACTCTGACTTGTTGGATGGTTTTCTCACATCTGGCTTTGCCCTTTCTGCAACCACTGTTTTCAGTGATGAGCTCTCACCAGCTAGACGCAAAATTTCTTGAGCCTACAAAGATAATATCGAAATGCATGATTAAAAAAGTCACTGTTATTCTATCAAGTCAATTTTAGGCCTGAAACAGCCAGTTTCCCTTATATCAGGCCATGAGTGAACACAACATAAGAGACTAAGAGTTAAACACAAACGTTTGAAGAAACTGAAAATTTGCCAGCTACAACATAGCATCCATGGATTGCATAAGCTCTGAGCATGTGTTATTTTCTGAAAATGATATCAAGAATATCTGCATGTATTTAACTTGAAAATATTAATTTTCACCTTATCAACAGGAATGTTGCTGTAGACATTGATAACCCCATCGAAGAATATTGTGAGTTGTTTCGTTGTCTTGTCCTTTGATGGAGTTGCTTCTACTTCACCACTTGATCTATACTTGTATATATGCAACAACAAAGATGTAAGGGGAGTAATGTCATACATTTGTTTATAAAATCAAAGAAATAAACTAAATACATGCCTACCGCAGTTGTGGAAGCAACACTTGCTCTAGCAAAGATGGCAGTCGTCTGAGATTATTCCGAGGGAAATCTGTTTTGCCTTCAACTTCCACTTTCGTTTTAGTATTCATGTTGTTTTGATTTTTTGTCAAGAGATACTTTTTGAACAACCAAACACTCTCAGATTTACTGTCCATTCTTGATGATTTGAAGCTACTATTTCTTTGCTAGTCATCTAGCGTTTCAGAATAAGAATTAGATAGTGCATCATCATTTGTATGATTGTTATCCTTTGTGGTTATAACAGGAGTGCTGCAAGACATGCTCTCCTGATGAGAAGCCTTCAAGCCTATGATATCAAACAGAAAATTGTTTAAATGAAACTACAGATCAAATAAACCTAACCAACTCAAGCTTCACACAAGGCATACAAGCGATTCATATGCAAAGGTTATATGCGAAAACTAGAGGAATGAGGTTGGTAATCTAAACTATGCATGAAACGAATATCAGAATATAATGTGATATAAATTATGATTGAATAACTAAACGATGCTTCATTTAGCTGGAGTTTTGCAAGCACTGTCTTATTCGAATGATGGACTTTGATCCTTGAACCACAAGCTCTAGGGAGAAAATCCACAAACTAGTGTAATGGCGTATCTTTAAAGAAAGAAGATAGAGAGAGACATAAATATGTGTACCTGAACGTAGTTAGGCTAGTTTGAGTTCTCAGCAGTGTGCATCAGCTCTTTTAGTTTGAACTAGGTGATGCCCGCGCGTTGCCGCGATTTGTAATGCCGGATATTAACTACCGTAACTGCTTCTGTTTTGTTCAATATTGTTGTTGTTTGATATGCTTCTGTTTTGTTCAATATTGTTGTTGTTTGATATGCTGATGAACGCAACAATATAACATAGGTGATGGACAAACGGCACGGATGGACAGTGTGATAAAAACCTGAAAATATTGCGAGTACATGGTGAGTACATTAACTACCATGTTCATCTCAATATTATGATTTTCAGGCATTATAAGTGGAAATAGCAGTTTGCAGTTTGCAATTGTAAGATATAAAAATTGATACGAAAAGATAGCAAGACACGAACCAATTTTCCATATGTACATGGGACATCATAGTAGGGGATAATAGGTGCCATTAACATTAAGCGTGTGTGTGCAATTCAAATGAGCAGGCATCACCTTCACCAAACAAAATCATTCAAAACCATCATCATATCACATTTTTTTAGTCGATGTGTGTAGACAATCATTTCTTTGTCAAACGTGTATCAATGTTGCTCCAATGAAATTCACCATCACATCACTAACGCCATTTGCATTTATTGTAATACCTGACTGCATCTTGTTAAAGACATACCGTGTTTCTAGCTGTTCTCATTTGAAGCAGTATTAAAAATATATCACTTTGCCATATTTCAATACAACTACGATACACAACACAGCTGTAAATTGAACAACCGTACAAAATGAAGACATAATCAAAATTCTTGTACTCAGTTGTAAGTGCTGAACGTCCTCTGCTTTTCACAAACATTTGGTCCTGCAAATGTTGAAGAACCTTTGTTTTTTGCAAACATTCGACCTTGACCGCTTGCAAGTTACTTCATGCACAATAATATTGTCAAGGATATCCACATTGAATCTAATATACTAGAAATTTGTCCGCGCTTTGCTGCGGGACTTGTTCATTTTAGTAATCAGAAGATTGAAATACAACCACGTATTATTGAAATATGAAAAGAGATTGATAGAAATAGGAAAAGAGATTGCTGCGGAATTTGTTCCTCTTACAAATTTGACATTTTAGTTGAAGTTCATTCAACAGGCAGTGCAAAAATGCTAGCCACAGAAGTTTTATTGGTTAACCTAGGAAAAATTGTTGGAGGTTGTTGAGAACAGTAACTACTGCAATTGGCAAAAAAGATGATTGTTCCGGTCACAGCTGCAAAAGATGGTTGGTGCAAAAGACAAAGTAGCTAGTTAGCAAAAACTCTGAAATGTTATATTAACCTCAACTCACATAAAGCTTTAGCAAAACCTAAGAATAGTAATCAAAAGGGTATCTTGCAAATAAATATTCATTTAAAAGCAAAATGTGAAGCGAAATTGAATCTAAATGCAAAAAATTCAGATTCAAACAATCACATAACATAACAAAGAACAATTCTAAAAGAGAGACCATGTTTTCACTTTTAGTAAAATTAGTATAGCTACGGTCTTGTGGAACTAATTCCCGAGGTATAGATTTAGTTGATTCAAAGACCTACAATCTGAAAGCAAACGATGAGGTTAATATGTCAACCCTAACAAACACAAAGAATTCAGTTTTCAGCGAGTACAACACCTGAAAATTGATAGCTAAAAGCAAAACTTAATACTTTCTTCTTACACACTCTGATTTTGAAGTTGTATTGATAAACTTCTACCTCAGGAATTAATGTAGACCTCAGTGAAAATTAGAAACAGAATATATTAGTTTGCATTTTAGACCAAGCAGATCAGTGAGATCACCCAGAGAAAGCAAATTCCGACTGAGCTTGAGCTTTGTAAACCGGAGCTGAACTCCGAAACCGCCGAGTTGCGGCAGTTCACGGAAAACGGAGTTTGCCGATTAAGCTGAAGTGGAGTTCGGAATCTGAAATTGGACCAAACGATATGAACTATGGGTGATTTCTATAGCGAAGCAAATCCTAATCCCTCTGTATTTGATCAAGGAATACAGAGAAGCGATATTTCTTTTTCGGAGGTCGATCTCTCTATCCCTCTCTATTCCTATGTATAGATCTCTCTCCCTCTTCTTTTCCTATGTATAGCTCTCTCTCTCTCTCTCTTCCCATTCTCACTCTCTTTTCCCAATCCGTTGTTTCACTTTCCTTCTTCTCAATTATGTTCTGATTATAAATTATTAGAGAACAAAACCTATATAGACAAATGCTCAATCGGCCAACACCCAAATACAAAACCAAACAACCAAATCGAAAATCTTCATTATCAAATTCATCAATTTCCAAACAGAGAACGTATTTACCTGAAAAGAGGAGCAGCGTTTATGAAAAATGCAGAAATTGAAGAAGAGGTGATGTTAGAAGATGAAGACTCGAAGCAGAATTAAAGCGAAGATTCTCTCCGCCTATGGTTGAGACGAAGGAGAGACTGGTATCAGTAGATGGAGTTTTCTTATGGAAGTTTCAGGAAAGCGAGAGAGATCCAGAGAGGAAGCTGCTCAGCACTGAGGCCCAGCACCGAGGCCCAGCACTGCGTCATCTCAGAAAATAGTATATAGGTTAAATAAGCAATGAATTAAACATCAAAAAGACCATCTTTACTTTCACAAACTCCAGATTCATTACACAAGGGAACAAACTTTTGCCAATATTTTTGAAAGTATTACTTGAATTTAAATTATAACCAAATACCGTAATTTATTTTCCTTGTCAAACGTGCACCAATCTTGCTGCCATTTCACATTCCCTCACAATAGACATTGATCCACTCATAATATACATATGCAAGTATAAAAGAAATGACAAAAACATCAGACAACAGTCTTTATTTCTCTCAAACTAATGACCATAACAAATGCAAACAAATTTCTTACACTGATATTTTCAGAGCACATTAAAAGGGCTGATCCTCGGAACTTATCTAAATCGTCATCTAATTATTAATAAGATTCAAGATGTGATTGTATTATCTATGTTTATTCTACAACAACGCAAGCATCTAACTATTGCCCAAATTGCATTTATTCGACGCAGCACAAAATCACACTAATCCAAAATAGCACGCAAACATACCATCCACCGAACCTTGCATTACTTAATTACTGTCTATTTTCTATTTGACTCGATGGAAATAAACATACACTTCACTGATTGTCATACTTCCTATATGATATCTGTTTGCCATCAAATATATCAATTCCCACAATAATAGGTTTATTGATTGGCAACACAGGACATTTGTTCCACATAAATAAAAACATTGGACATTTGTTGTTTTCATTATTCTCCTTTTTTGTTTTGTTACTCGTCATCACTTGTTCATAATTTGTCATTAAATTTCACTGATGAGATTGTCTTTGTACAAAATACAATAATCTCTATAACAAAACAATTCCATCACAATTTGTCATTAAATTTTACTGATGAGATTGTCTTTGTACAAAATACAATAATCTCTTGTAACAAAACAATTCCATCAACGACTTCATCTATATCCTAACATGTTTCAATGATGCAGACTGTTGAAGATATATACAGGTCATTGAACAAATATATATAGATCTCATATTTTATTTATCTGAAAAGAATGTATACCAGATTTGCTTCAGTGTGCCATCCTTATTACTCAATGACTGAACTCATTGATCCACTATCTTTGCACAAATATAAAAAAACCATCTGTATTTTCCCCAAATACATAACCATAATATAAAAACAAAGGCATTTATACCAATATTTTTCAGTGCATCACAAACGGTCGCATTCATGACATTCAAATTGTAACCAAATTTCCAAATGTTTTTTTTTTCTTTCTAATTTTGCTTCGATCTATCAGACATCTTACTCACGTTGGTTAAAACAATTGATCCACAATTTCAGTACGTTATGTAAGCTTATTGATAAAATTGCTCATTTCTTTTTCTGCTGAGTAAAATAATAACAAATGTATTAATTCAGAAAATTCCGTGAATCAACAGATGAACATGTTACATACCTATTTCTTTTCTTGCCATCGAACATAAATCTCTTCATGTCATCCAAATAGTTTCTCATATCAATCAATTCATCGAACCACATAACACAGTTCCCCCTCTGGCATGAATATCAATCCAAGATTTCTTGATACATATGCATAATCTTGCGTTATAATGCATTCATGAAATACAAAATATTTTTTGCGTTATAATCCGAAATAATTTTATTTTGGAAATTTATAGTGTTTTTGTCCAAATCAAATTCTATAAAACAATTGTTTTTTTGCGTTTTAAAACAATTGCCAAAATTTTCAAACATGAAATACAAAATAAGCAGAAATTGAAAGGATTAGCCATAACTAAAAACAATAGACCTCATTACTGTCCAAAGCCAACCAAAAGCAAATGCCCCTTGTCCTCTTCACCACAATTTCAATAACTGATATGGTATAACTACCATATGAAAAATAATAACAACATGAAAACCCATAATTTTTTTTTTGACGTAAAAGCCATACGGCAAATTCATTGATACTCAAGCTAGAATGACACGGATACATGTCTTCCCTTGCCAAACATTTGAGCAAGTTAAGGACGTGGCATGCTAACACCATTCATTACAAAGATTCCGTTCACTTATTTCTAGACAACAGAAAAGAAATATTTGAAAACTAAACAAAGCTAGGTCTCCTAAGAAGGAACTTACTGTTCTTAGATTAATTAAAAACTTAGACTAGGGAATGAAGTAAAATACTCCAGCCATAATTTGAGGCATAAAAGAAGATGTTCACAATACAAAGCCCAGCAGGATATGGCAAGAAATCAGCCCACTACCATCTCCATAGTTTGCAGCTCTCATGCCAGTGTACTGTCCTATCTTCCGGTTACCGTCATCATGTCATGTCGTGACCCAAAGCCAGCCAAGACACACCGTCGCCGCCTTGCGCCCAAGCCACCATAAGTTCAAAAAGAGCTATCATTGATGAAATTTGCTTATAATAATAGCTATCATTCCAGTATTGGTATGGCTCCATTTGAGGCACTTTATGGGAAGCAGTGTCGTACACCTTTGTGTTGGAATGAAATAGGAGAAAAAGAGCTTTGCGGTCTTGAGTTAATCCAGGATACGAATGAGAAGATTAAACTAGTCAGAGATTGACTCAAGGCCGCTCAAAGTAGGCAGAAGAGTTATGCAGATGTCCGTAGGGATGACCTTGAGTTTCAAGTGGGTGACTGGGTGTTCTTGAAACTATCTCTTTAGAAAGGGGTGGTACGTTTTGGTAAACGTGGGAAGCTTAGCCCGAGGTATATTGGCCCTTATGAGATAATAGAGCGAGTTGGCTCACTTGCTTATCGGTTACTTTTGCCTCCAAAGTTATCTAGGATACATAATGTGTTTCATGTATCCATGCTTCACAAGTATATTGTCGATCCTTCTCATGTGTTGCAAGAGCAGCCGATTAGTTTAACGAAGGATTTGACCTATCAAGAGGAACCAGTTCAGATTCTTGACCGAAAGGAGCAAGTGCTTAGGAACAAAACAATCTTGCTTGTTAAGGTGTTTTGGAGAAGTCATCAAGTAGAGGAAGCCACTTGGGAATCAGAGAAGCAAATGAGGCAGCAGTATCCCTACCTTCGGTTGACAGGTATGTAAATTTTGAGGACGAATTTTTATAAGGAGGGGAGAATTGTCACATCCCGACCCTTAAATTTTTACCTTATTTACTAGCTTGGTATTAATAAGAATTTTACCATCTCCGTCAATGATTTTATAGTTTATTTAGCCCCTAGAGGGGTTTTGAGGGACGATAGCTTCGGAGGGATTATTCGTAGGAGAAAATATGACGACAGTAAAAATAGTAATTTTAGCTAGTAAAAGGTAATTTTTATTGGGGTATTTTATTTTGTGGTGTTATTTTTTTGATGTTGGGTTTAATTGAGGGTAGTGGACCGGTTTGAGGCAAAAATCCCAAACCATTTCTCTCTCTCCCTTCTCTCTCCCTCCCGAGCTCTCTCTCCCGAGCCCTCTCCCCGCCGGACTTCCGGCCGTCCGTCCACTGCCGTCCGGCCACCTGAGACCGCCTCTCCGGTCCCGATCAGTCGGCCTCCGACCCAGCTCCCATCTAGACCAGTAACAACCCCCCTAGCGCCACCGTGAGAGAGAAACGACGCCTGGAACCTCCAGCTGTTCGAAACTTCCCATCGCCGGAACTTCTTCCTCCGGCCGCCATAGCCGGAGCTGCTAGGCTCAAAAGGAAATCCTCCTCCCGTACGTTCATCCCTCCAAAGGTCTCACCCTCTCTTGAGCTAGGTAAGGAGAATCGGTGAGTTGAAGTTTTAGGGCTCAAATCACTGTTTTTGTTCGATTGACCTAGCTAGGCTTGGAATTGGTGTTTGAGCTAGTTAGGAAAGTTGTAGAGGAAGTAGAGAGGAAGCTGCTGTTAAAATTTGGTCGCCGTTGTGTAGGGAATTTTCATGGTTTTAGATTGGTTATATTAAGAGGAGTTTTTGATGTGAATTTTAAAATTTTTGGAGGAGTTTTGGATAGGTTTGAGAATTTTTAAAGTTTGGTAATTTTGGCGGATTAATAAGGTAGAATCCGGCCGTTGGATTAAAGTCATATAATCTGTGAAAGGGTGTAGTTAAGGCTGTTGGTTTTAGTGTTGAGGTGCAGACCGTATCGAAGTTAGGCAATGATGAGCGTGTTTATGGCTCTCAGTTAATTTTGCCTATTTTATTAAATATTGGATTGTTAGTTGGGAATTTAATTATATATTTGGAACAGGACTAGAGGAGGCCCGAGCAGAAGAAGCCTCGGAGCGACATTAGACTTAGGCCTAATTTGTGAGTGGACCTTTGTTTTTAATATATGAGTATGCGATGCTTTATGTTGTTGATCAGTTCTTTCTCTGTTGAAATTCTTTATTTTTTTTTATATTTGGCAATTGGCATCAGTTATAAGACTTACTGAAAATGAGATTTTCGGTGAATAAGTATGTGGATATTGTGAGTATAGTATGTATATAAATGCTAGCTAGCCATACGTGCTTGGTCCGTCATAATGAGGTAAAATTCCATTATGGCGTGACGTGAGTGTTAGACACAAGCGTCATAGCCTTATATGAAAACTACTATCTTATCTGGTTCATATAGGTTTTCATATAGGGAGTCCACACGTATATATACACTCGCCCTCTTCGGTCATAATGAGGAAAAATTTCATTATGGCGCGACGTGAGTGTTAGACATAAGCGTCGTAGCCTTGTATGAATTTCTATTTTTCTAATTTGTTCTTAGGATTCATACGAGTTTGACGAGTGTAAATACATACGCATATATGTTATATATATATATCGGCTCCATTCAATTAAGTTTTGGAGACTAGCAAGAGCTAGTCATGAAATTGCCAGTTTGTGATTTGAGCGCTTTAGAATTGTCGCATGTAGCATTTTCTTTGAATATTAAAAAAATAGGAATGCATAAATAATTTATTTTATTTATTTTTGTCCACTCACTCTAACGGTTTTTAAATGTTTTCCCCTGGGCCCTTCGTTTTAAAATACTCAGTCTGCAGAGTTCAGGTTGACACTAGATCGAGGCGAGGCATAGTTACCCACATCTCTTCCACCTTTCATCAGTAGGTTACATGTTAACCTACTGCCTTATTTTCTTACTTCCGCTAGTGTTTAGTAGCTCTGATTACCTTGGGACTATTATTTACATTTTAATTTGGGAGATATTCTAAGGTTGATGTATGTTATCTTCATTTGGATATTTTTGAATGAATTGGAAGTTGGTTGTTTCGTTTAGGAGAGTAAATTCTTGATTTTTTCCGGGTTAGAGTTGTTCATTTTCAAGGGAGGTTTACCGAGTTCTTCAGTAAATTTTCTTAGAGATGGACCCCGCAACACTTACTTCGGATTTCAGGGTGAAGTTTGTGGTGGGTCTTGACAACAAACATCCTGTTAGTTGACATTTTTGTTTGCAAAATCATGCCCTTCTCTGGATGATAGCATCGACACTCTCCATTTTGAATCAACACATAAACTCCTTTCTCTGTCAACTGTCCGATGCTAATCAAGTTGTTCTTCAACTCAGGGACATAATACACATTAGTAATCACTTGTGTAATTCCATTAACATGCAATCTAACATTACCTCTCCTAACTACTGCCATTTTGAAGTTGTTTCCGAGCTTGACATATTGTCGATACTCTTCATCCATATTTGTGAACCAATTTTTGTTGCCTGACATGTGATTGCTACATCCCGAGTCAAGAAACCACAACTCTGCAGTCTTCACCTCATCAAGCTCAGCATGTGCCATCAAAAGCATCTCCTCAGTCTCATCTAACTCAGCATAGTGTGCACTCTTCTCCCAATCAGGACACTCATATTGAAAGTGCCCCAATTTGTGGCACTTGTAGCACTCAACTAGTGCTTTGTTGAACTGTCCTCTTCCTCGACCTCTTTCTCTGCCTCTAAAGCCTCCTCTTCCTCTACCACCAGCAGTGTCTTCAAAGAAAACTTTCAGGGCTTGTTCATCACCTCCATTCTTCCAAAACTTTTTCTCATGAACAAGTAATGAGCTCTGCAATTCATCCACATAAAGGGTATCGATGTCCTTCGACTCTTCAGTGGAACACACAATATAGTTGAACTTCTCAGTAAGGGTGCGCAAAATCTTTTCAACAATCTTCACATCCTGCATGTCCTCTCCATAATTGCGCATGTCATTGGCCACAAGCATGACCCTTGAGAAGTAGCTTGTAATTGTTTCCCCCTCTTTCATCTCTAGCACCTCAAATTCTCTTCGCAAAGCCTGGAGATGAGCTCGCTTTACTCTTACGTCCCCTTGATATTTTCTTTTCATAGAATCCCACAACTGTTTGGAGGTGTCCTTCTGAAGAATGGTCTTCAAAATAGACTTGTCAATTAACTGAAACAGGTAATTCTTCGCCTTGAGATCCTTCAACCTCAATTCCTTCAAAGTTTCCTTCTAAGCTGCATTCAGCGTCTCTCCATTTTCTGGCTCAGAGAAACCTGTTTCAATGAGGCCCCAATACTCCTTTGTCTGCAACAGATTCTCCATCAGCATACACCAATGCTCATAATCCCCATCAAATTTGGGAATACATGGTTGAGCAAAATTGTTCCCTTCGGCAGCTGCCATCTCTCACGCACTATTCTCTAAGTGTTTCTCTCAAACGCCTTCTCTCGCAGTACGTGTTTCACTTAGACTCACCAAGTGTTTCACTCAGACTCACCAAGTGTTTCACTCTTTTTAATCTCTCACAATCAAGCCCTCGAGGGGCTCTGATACCACAATTGTTGAACTGAATTGAAACACAAAACTGCTCTGCAAATCTGAAGGAATGCTTTCTTATATTAATGAAATGCAAACTAGTGGCTTTATAAGCCTTACATGGAAAGAGATAAAAACAAATTGCACCCCACGTTTAACACTAACTAACAACGTGGATCATGGACTAGATAGAATTCAAACCTACAAGCACTTCCCTAAGAAATATGGATTATTATCAAGCACGAACATAAACAAACTTGACAGCTAACCAAATAGCTTCCTAATAGAGGTGGCAAACGGGCCGGCCCAGCCCAGCCTGGCCTGCCTAATCGGGTTTTGGGCCGTGTTTGGGTTGGCCCATGACGAGCCACTTCTTAACAGGCTCGGGATTAGGCCGGCTCATTTACTCAAATGTAAGACCCAGCCCGACCTACGGCCCAAGCCCATAACGTGGTGGGCCGTGCTCGGGCCGGGCCGGCCTGAGCCCATGAACGGGCCGCATCGGGCCCATTTCGTGCCGAAAATTAAAAATGGTCGAGGTAAATGCCTTATACCACCGTTTCTACTCTCATAATCTTAACTTTCAATTATACATGATTCGATTACAAACCAAAACTAATTTACATAATTTATCGATCATTTTTTTGTTTGTTAAAAAACTAAAGAAATAAGTGATAAATGCTTATTGTTCACAATTAATAAATTTGTAGGCAAAAACTTCTAAATTCATACTCAAATAAATAATTACTAGTATAAAAATATATTGTTTACACTCAAAACTAAGTTTATTATTTATAAATATGTTATCTTCATATTAGAAATGAAAAAAAAAAATATTTTATAACTGGCCGGGCCGTGGGTCTCAAATTATCGTGCTCGGGCTGGGCCTATAGGCTCATTTTTCTAGACTCAGCCCGACCCATTAGAATAACGTGTTTGGACCAGGCCATGCCATTAACTGGGTTAGGCCGTACCGGACCGCTTTTAAACGTGCCTTACTCGTGCCGTGCCCGTGCTTACCAGCCTGTTTGCCACCTCTACTTCCTAACAAATAGACCCAACAAAAATTTTTATTTTTAAAATATATTAAATAAAACCAACTTTGTCCTAAACTACCCTTACCTTGCACCGGCAAAAATCCAAAGACGATGAAAACTTCGGGTCGTCTTCAATCCCCGACCAATTGCATGCTGCTCATCTGCTCCATTAGACATAATTCAAATATAAGATTCATTCTCACTTTGAACATAGAGGGAGAGAGAGGATTGAGAAAGGGTAATTTCGTAGGCGAATGGCTTTATGAGAATTTTCCATTTGAGAGACGAGGCTTGACCTGGGTTTCAAGGTGTGGAGGACAAAAATTGGTGAAAGATATTGATCGCAAATTAAATTGCTGGTGTTTGTTTTTGCGTTCTGGGTTAATTACAAGGTGTGTTCAATTTGGACTTGTATGAGTTTTAATCTCTAATGTTATTGGCATGGTGCTGGGAAGTCTTTCATCGATTTGTACGCAAGACAAGAGCAGTTTAGAAACAAGATGGATTAATTTAATATATTTAAATAATAAAAATATTTATTGAGTTTATTTAATAATTTGTTAGATACATTTAGAACCATGTTTTTGTTAGCTTCACTTGATTCGAACACCTAACCTGTCTAACCCAATTGAGCAGTTCTAGGACGACGGAGTACAGAAGCATGGTCCTTCATTTGATTACGACGTCGTTTGCTACCCACTTTATTGTCGGTTACTCACCCGCCAATAATGCTCATCATTTTCGTGCCTTTTCCTCTTTCAGTGGCATTTACGTAATATTATCGATAATAAGGGGTTATTCTGAAATTGCCGTCCCCAAAACTATATGAGCCTCTCTGGTTGCGATAAACCCCAATCCAAGAACGTCGTCGTTTCGTCTGCCTGCTCTCTCGTCTTCGTCTTCTCGATTCGAACAAGAAGCGCTTCAATTCACAGAGATGAGTGAACCGAGCGACAAGTTAGCTTATTTCCAAGCGATCACCGGTCTCGAAGACTCCGATTTGTGCGTGGAGATCCTCACCGCCCATGGCTGGGACCTCGAGCTCGCGATCTCGTCCTTCACCACCACCGAGAACCACGCCCCTCCGCCATCGCCGCCGCCAGAGAATCACGCCGCCGGCACCTCCTCCGACTCCGCGGCCGTCGTTTCTCGATCCGGATCGCCTTCGAACGCCGCCGCGCCTCCCGGCTTGGTCTGGAGGGTGATCACTCTGCCGATTTCGGTCATTTCCGGTAGTCTAGGGTTGATTTCCGGCGCGATTGGGCTCGGGATGTGGGCCGCGGGAGGCGTGTTGTCTTATTCGTTAGGGATGATCGGGCTGGGCTCCGGCCGGGGCGGCGAGGGCTCGGCGAGGTCGGTGTCGGCGGTGGCGACGGAGGCGATGGAGTTCGTGGCGAGTTTCGAGAGGGATTATGGGACGAGGGGCCGAATTTCGTCGGGGAAGGGTTTATGGAGGCGTTGCAGAGGTCGAGGAACTCGTTTAAGCTGTTGTTTGTGTATTTGCATTCGCCGGAGCACCCTGATACGCAGGCGTTCTGCGAGAGGACTCTGTGTTCGAGGCCTTGGCGGCTTATATCAATGAGAACTTTGTTTCGTGGGGAGGGAGCATTCGGGCCAGTGAGGGGTTCAAGATGAGTAACAGCTTGAAGGCCTCGAGGTTTCCTTTCTGTGCTGTTGTAATGGCGGCTACGAACCAGAGGATTGTGCTGCTTCAGCAGGTAATACTAGCATTGAAGCTCTATGAGTTTGATTATTGATAGTTTAACTTAATTGTTATGTGAACATAGTCGACATTGTAGGGGTTGATATCATAAATTCATAATCACAGATTTTAAAGATTGTTGGTAACTAGTGAGCTATGTTAGTTCTATCATGTTCGTTCGGTGCTGAACAAGAATGTGGAGGAATGGAGTTTATTAACTGTTCTGAAGTTAGAAATGAAAGTTTCTTGGCTCTATAGAGGGTCAAAGTTCCCATCCCTTGTGGAAATATTACATTTGAGCCATTTATATTGGTTCACTTCTGTTGCTCGTAAATGATTGGACTGACCTGTCAGCTGTAGCAATTGTATGGTGTCTTTTAGTGTCATAGGTTAATGTTCTTTGGCTTTTCCCATAGAACTCCTTTTTTCCATGCAATGTGTTTAATGGTGAGTAGTGGTGGCAGAACCATGATAGTTTGATGAAGTGATTGGTATTAGTAAATGTTAAAAAGGTGGCAACCATTTGTAGTTTAGATTTGTTGTTCGACTTTCTTCTCCTTTGTTTTTTATTTTATCTGTAAATGTTACTTTCATATATTCTATGTTATCTTTCCTAACGCTTCTAATGTTGTTTTAAATCTCAGTTTTTATAGAAGTTATTTGGTTTTTGTTTTTTCCGCACTAACACTGAAATTAGTATAGTTGGCCTAAACTTGAAGGTAGAATTGATTCTATATGAGGGAGTAGAGGCGAAAAGAAAAGTATAATGCATTACTATCAGGAAAAATTTCTGCTATTTTCATTCATGTGTGTTCTTAAATTGAAGTTGGTGACTCTTCAGTGCAGTATTTGCATGATTGCAGGACACTGATTTCTGCTGACACGGCTCTTGATATTTGGTGATCTGTTCTGAATAAGTGTTGTCTGAACTTTAGGTTTCTTTTATTTGTTTTATTTATTTATTTATTTTTAGGATTTGGATAAGCCTAAGCTTGAGAAGAACCCTCTCTGATTTCCTAGGCAAAAGGGTTGAACTACGTCAACTGGGGGTATAATTAAGTATTCAGACTAGTTGATTTATCTTTCTCATGTTTTGCAGGTTGAGGGACCAAGATCTCCTGAAGAAATGCTTTCAGTACTGAACAGAGTGGTTGAAGACAGTGCTTCTGTTCTTGGTTCAGCAAGGCGTGAGGCAGAAGAAAGGATAAGCAACATTCGTTTAAGAGAAGAGCAGGATGCTGCGTATAGAGCAGCACTTGAAGCTGACCAAGTATGCTATTATTAGTTCATCTAGGTTTTCTAATTATGTTTTCTTTTCATTACCGAAGTGTGTGCTCCCTTTGACCTAATGTTATCATTCTTTGTTCAGGCAAGGGAAACTCAGAGGAGAGAAGAGCAAGAACGCCTGGAAAGAGAAGCTGCTGAAGCTGAGAGGAAGCGTAAGGAGGAAGAAGAGGCTTGTGAAAGAGAAGCATGCGAAGCTGCTGAGAGAGAGGCAGAGCGAGCTAGGATACGTCTAGAGAAGGCCTTGGCTCTTGGTGCTGAACCAGAGAAAGGACCTGATGTTACAAGGGTAATCCTTCTCACCTCAGAACTTGAGCTTTCTTATTACTACTCACTTTGCTTAAATCAAGTTATTATATCTATAGTTTTTACGCCCTTGTCAACCACAAAGGCATCATTTACCAAAACTCTAGGCATGCAGTTATTGTAGTGGTTGCATGTTCCTTATTACCATGTTCATTGTTGTAATCATAGTAATTCCTAATCTATGTTATTTGGCAAATCAGGTTTTGGTGAGGTTCCCAGGCGGAGAACGCAAGGAAAGGAGGTTTTACAGTACCACAACAATCCAGTCTCTGTATGACTATGTTGACTCTCTGGGTTGCTTAGACGTGGAGGATTACAGTCTGGTCTCTAACTTCCCTCGAGTGGTATACGGTCCAGAGAAAGCCAACTTAAACTTGAAAGAAGCAGGGTTGCATCCTCAAGCCAGCCTTTTTGTGGAGCTGAATTCTTGAGTGCTCAAAACAGAGTAATGATATTGAAATTAGTAGACAGATTGAGATCTGCATACTGCTAGTAGGGTACTTTTGTTTTACTTCTCTATAGTATTATCCATTTTGTTAGAACTATATGATGAGGTAAGATAGATACCATTTGTGTCTAATGTGGATGGCTAGTTTCTTTCAATGCAAATTCTTTCGTGCAAGCCAATCGAAATGAATAATGGGTACTGACTGTCACTTGGAAACTCGAATAAGTTTTACCATTCATTTGATCAGTGTTGAGTGATTCAAGTATGGTTGGTTTCTTGGTCAATTGTACAACTCCATTACCAAAGAGAAAGGAACACGTAATTTCTTCTTAACTTTCAATTCCAGTAAGCAGTACCTTGTTGGAAAAGGGGAAGTCAGTAATGTAAATAAGAAATGGCTTCACCGGGTTCGAACCGGAGACCTTCAGTGTGTTAGACTGACGTGATAACCAACTACACCAGGTAACCAATTGACAGCTAATCCCCGAATAAATATATATCTGCTGATATTTACCCTCCGTTATATCTAAGCACTTTCATCTTCACTTAAAATACTTTTTTCTTTCCCTCCATCATAAAATCCCGGATTTTGAAAGAGGTTTTATACATAGGTTATTTACTTATAGGTAGAAAAATGTTACATATTATAAGATAAATAGTTCTGAATCATTAGAGTATCTTTATCACTCTTTATTTTGGCTTTTTAACTATTTTAGAGAGCGTGTTTAGCTTCTTAAACATTTTAGGAGCTCCAGCAGACTAACAAAGTTTAGTTATTACGACTTTTAGCTATCTCGTTAGCTAAATAGAAAGAGAGAGAAGATGCTCTCTATAATTTAATACATTCTTTTTAAGATATTTTATATGATATACAATACGATAAACTATGTAATCTTCATTTTTTAAAGAATTATATTAATTTAATACTAACTAAAGTATAAAACATTGATGCAAACGTATTTCTAAAGTCGCTAGCTAATTTGACTAAAATTTAACACAAAAATGGTTAATATTGATAAATATGTTCTTAATCGATAACTAAATACAATTATTCAACGTAACAATACGAAACAATATCAACACTTTTCGATAAATAATTATACACATTTTAACACTAAAACACTATCAACACCCCATCAAACGGGCAGAGAAGGTATCCATTGATAGAGACCTATGTTGCATGGACACTTCTAAGCGTGGAGTGTCGGAGTGTCCGACACGTCCCGACACGCCGACACGACACGACACTCCCCGACGCGGTGTTCGACACGCCACGTGGTGTGTCAGAAAATGTTGACTTTTCCGACACGTCCCAACACTTTGACGACACGCCATGTCATCATATGACACGCCACGTCAGCAATTTCAATTAAAAAAAAAACATAAACCCAAAAGAAAAACTATCACAACCTCTAAACAGCAAAAGAAAAAAAAATAATAATAAGAGTGTTGATATATGATATATCCCTTCTACCCAATGTTTAAACTCTAATAGTCTAATCTAATTTGTAAACTGCAACTTAATCTTCCTTTTCCCCTCTTCCCCTCTTCCTTCATCTCCTTTTTCCACTTCAAATTAGTCACCGGGTTTCCTAATCTCCATTCAATTACAACGTCTCTTTGCTGATAACCGCATATGGTCTCGAGCTCATATTTTTAGTATTTATTGTGTAATAAAATACATAAATATATTAATTATTTGCCGTGTCCAAGCCGTGTCGGATCTTAGATTTTTTAGATTTGCCGTGTCGGCGTGTCACACGTGTCGTGTCGCCGTGTCAGTGTCCGTGTCCGTGTTCATGCAACATAAATAGAGACGATATTTGAACTTGTAAGGATCTTATATTGTTGAATTTGTCATAATTGAGTTCTTCAAGTATTGAAAAGCTAAATTACTACCCCTATCTTAATCTGTTTATGTTGGTCGAAATTCTACCCTAATCCTAACTCTCACGCAGTAGTCTTTGATACGTTCTCTCTATCAATACATCAAATTCCAACGTTGAAGAAGAATCCTAATTGGTTAAATAAGGATAATTATCTAACCAAAAATATAAAATTAATTAAGGATAATCAATTGAGGGCCAATTGTGGCTCTGTTAACCTCTTTTACCAATTACAGCTCCACACCCAAAAAGTCCAGCTTCTGCTTCTCTCTTTGTACCACAATCCCCAATCCAACTACAAACTCTTCTACGCTTTCCCCCACCCCTATTTTTAACCCCAATTCACAATCCCTAGGGTTTCATTTCCTATCTCCTCCGTCGCCGCCGCCGCCGCCGCCGCCGTCAAATCCTTAATTTCTCCCTGAATTGGCGATCCAAAAGATGCAGAGAGCGCCATGGATGAGCCTGGGATAGACTTGACGACGTGGAGAAGCTCAATTTCGGACGGGAATTCGGATATGGCATTGTGCTCCGTGACTCGTGGTTCATCGGCTGCCGGTTTCGTCTCCGATCGGCGTTCGACTCCTATTCCGTTGCCTGTGAGGCGTTTTCTGAACACCGTCAGCGTCTGATTTCGGCCGCCGTTAGAATCAAGCTTCTCTGATAGTTTGTGTTTGATCGTTTTCGTCTGAAAGATCGTTTCTTTTGGTTGGAATTGGATTATTGTAAAAGAATGGATTTCTGTGCTGGTTTGATTGGTGTGAAATCTGATTGTGAATGTGAATTTGTGGAGGAGGATCCGACTGGGAGATTCTTAAGGGTATGATATTCTTCTCAATTTGTTTGAGACTTGAAATTCTGTTTATGAATATGTGGCATTGGTATTTGTGGATTTTGTTGGATTTGAAATGATATAATTCGTGATTGTTTTCGTGTTTTGATTTCTCACAGTCTGATGAAATCTTGGGGAGGGGAGCATTCAAGACTGTGTATGCTTCTCTAGCCATGTTATTTTGTAGCTAAGATTGTAGCTTTTTGAGAGTTTTTGATTTCGTTGCGAATGTGTTTGTTATCTTATTTGGATGGTGTTTTGGAATGTGTAGATATAAGGCGTTTGATGAGGTTGAAGGTTTAGAGGTGGCATGGAGCCAGGTGCATGTTGAGGATGTGTTGCAGACGCCGGAGCAACTTCAGAGGTTGTATTCTGAGGTTCATTTGCTGAAGTCGTTGAAGCATGAAAATATCATCAAGTTCTGTAACTGGTGGGTCGATGATAAGAACAAGACTATCAACATTATCACGGAGTTGTTCACTTCTGGGAGCTTGAGGCAGTGAGTTCCTTTGAACTCTTTTTTAACTGATTCATAGTTTGTGTTTTTATTGGGTTCTATTCGAACATGTTGTTCATTGGTTTATTGGATATTAGGTACCGAAGGAAGCATAAGAGTGTTGAATTGAAGGCCATCAAGAAGTGGGCAAGGCAGATTCTTCAAGGCTTGCACTATCTGCATTCTCATGATCCTCCAATTATTCATAGAGATTTGAAATGCGACAACATATTTGTCAATGGAAATCAAGGGGAAATAAAAGTTGGAGATCTTGGATTGGCAATAGTCATGCAGCAACCTACTGCCCATAGTGTGGTCGGGACTCCAGAATTCATGGCTCCCGAGCTTTACGACGAGGAATATAATGAATTAGTCGACATCTATTCTTTTGGCATGTGCATGCTAGAAATGGTGACTTGTGAATACCCTTACAATGAATGTAAAAATCCTGCACAGATTTATAAGAAGGTTACTAATGTAAGTTTCTAATGCCATACATTATGAATTGCTTCCATACTGGTGATTTAGGTTTTACTGAACGGTGAACTAAGTTTTCTCCTAACTTCCTTTGCTGCAGGGTATAAAGCCTGCTTCACTCAGTAAAGTGAGTGATCCTCAAGTCAAGCAGTTCATAGAGAAGTGTCTGGTTCCAGCATCAATGAGACTGCCTGCGGTGGAGCTCTTGAAAGATCCATTCCTTGCAATTGACAATACGAAGGAGCGTACCTGTTATCCATTGGGATCACACAATTTCATTCCCAAATTAGAGAATATGACACAGCCTGAAGCTCGTCCAATGGATGTAGATGCTAACTGCCAGAAGATTTCTGCTGGCTCTTGCAGAAAAAGCGTCGATGCAACTTCCATCTCATCTGACCCCTCAGTTCTTGAATTACAGAGATTCACAGAGAGTAATGAATTCACTTTAAGAGCAGAGAAAAGTGCTGATAATACCATTGCATTGACTTTGCGTATTGTTGATCCATGTGGTAAGTATATTTTTGATGCAAAAAGGTTCGTTTGTCCCTTAATTTCATTATCTGAAAGTCTGAACTGAATGTTATTTGGTCTGACAGGTCATGGTAAGACTATCCATTTTGAGTTCTACCTTCATACAGATACTGCAATTTCAATTGCTGGGGAGATGGCTGAGCAACTTGATCTCTCAACTGAAGATGTATCCGTCACAGCTGAGTTAATTGATAGCTTGATTTTGAAGCTTGTACCCAGCTGGAAACCTACATCTGACAGTTCATCATGTGGAGCAAATAGTTCATATGGGGATCAGCATTTATGTCAAGTTGATGGAAGTCATTGGGATTCAGGGTTTATCAATCCTACATCAATGATTTCAGATATCTCAGCTGAGTACGGCGTCACTAATGTCTCAGGCACCACTGATCTCAAGGTTTTAGAATCAGACATGTATAGTTTTGATGAATGCTATAGAGGTTCAGATGGGTACTGTTCGAGTCCTGATTGTTTGGTTCATGGTCAGCTTAAGCAGAAGAAATATGAAGATGATTTTGGTGATTCTATCGTGATAAACGACTCAGCAATGAACTCTTCTATCTCGAGCCCTGATAGATCAAAAACTTATAGCTTATCAAGCATTTGTTCCTTGTCGGAATTGTCTTTGATGGAGAAACATGCGTATGATGGGCTCAAAGTGGAGCTGGATTCAATTGATCTGCAGTTTCATCAACATTTTCTTGAGCTCTTGAAGATGAAGGAAGAGGCAATACATAACGCAAAGAAGAAGTGGATAACAAAGAAGAGAATAGCTGCTCATTAATGTCGTGCATGTTCATGCTGGGGGTGCTTTTCTGTTTTTTTCCTGTTTTTCATTCTTACATTCATTTCATTCTGGTCATATTTTAAAACTGTTTATGTATGAGGAATTTTTCCGAACTGGTTCAGGGGGGGGGGGTATAGCTGAGAAATACTTGATCAAATATTCTTTTTGATTCTGGGAGCCAAGTGTGACCAAAAGTTAAAACTTCATGTTTGAACAGAATGAACTTGCGACGCTCTAAATTTACCTTTAAAAAAGTTTTGTCCCTCATTTTTCAAATTTAATTGGTATATAATGTGTGCCACAAGTGTTTAATCCTAAAAGATATTTCAAGATAGCTGAAGAAAATGTTTCCGGTACGTGAGTCAATGCTTCAGGGTAATGATTTCGTTCTTTCCAAACCATTGCTCCACTGACTCCTCGTCAACACCACATCGAATCGAACTAATAAAACCTTCTTACAGAACCACAAAATATGAAACAGCAGAAATGGAGGACTGATTGACTTGCTCAGCGCTGCTAAACTTCCAGGAAAAGGAGCTAGGGTGCGGGTTTCAGAATCCATATCGATCATCCTCACAAGCACAAGCCATCTACAAGCCCTGGATTTGAGAGCAAATTAAGCCGGTCTTAATCTGCAACGATTGAGGTTCGTGACAAGTTAGAAAATTTTGATAATTACATATGTAGTTTGCTTGTTGGGTCTGAGTTGTTGTAATTATGTCGAGTGTTGCTCTCAACTTTGTTGGAGGTATACCTTTCCAACTACTGTATGATGGCATTAAGATAGCCATTGGCAGGACTAGCAAGTTTAGAAGCAACCTCATAAACCTCCAGTTCACACTAGACTGTTTACAATCACGGATTATTGAACAGATAGGAGAGAATAACGTTGAACTGAATCTCCCCAACAACATAATAGAAGGTATTCAAACAAAAATGAATGAGGGTGTAGCACTAGTGGCTATGTTATCGGAGCTTAGAGCGTGGAACATCCGCATCTGGGGCAATTGCTACAACTGCATAGGGCCTGATTGCGCGGAGCAACTTGATGAATTGGATAGGTCTCTTAGAAGCCTGTTAGATCAATTAGAGTTAGAGCAAAGGAGGAATGTGACCCGGCTCATGATTTTGGCAATAAACGCCAGAGATAAACAAGATGAGTTGGAAAAAAGACAGTTGGATATTCTGAAAGGGCAGCAACAAATACTTGGTATGTTGATGGAACAGCATCACGCGATAGGGAAAATTGTATCAAGTAGTGTGCAAGTTGCATCGTCAACCGGAGGAGGAGGAGGGACTGCTCCTGCTCTAGGACTAGTATTCCAGCTGCTTTTTGATGCTGTTACGCAAGTGAGGGTTAAGAATGAGATGGTTAAACGTCTCCTTAGAAGATTCAAATCGACACTGAGTTACTTACAGCCACTGATAGAAGAGGTAGCCAAATCTAAGAGAGTATTGCATCTTTCGGAGCAAGAAGTAGAAATGTTTATTTCAGAAGTAGAGAATGGAGTAGAGCTCATTCACAAATGCTCTAAAGTTAGCAAGCGGGTCAACTACAAAAAGTACAAATACACTAACAAAATTCTAGATTTGGATAAATCTCTTCAAAGGCTCTTCTTTGAATTGAAAGGGCAGGTGGAAAGAAATCTGAAAGAGGCCATGGATTCAGCAAATACAATAGAGGCTGTGATCAAGAAAATTGAAGGGGTGCTGACCAACAAAAGAGTGAACTTAAAAGTGAAAGTCAGAGTTCAGTACCTCAACCTGGATCATTTACAATTGGATTGGACATACTCAATGAGCAGGGACATAGGGATATAAACAAGGACACACAGGTGGACTCAACAAGGAATGTAGAGGTGGTGAGGCCTATTGAAAAGAGTGATGCAGTAGAACATCAAATGGAAACTAAAAGTTCCTGTGAAGTGCCCCCTTCACCTGTAGGTGGATTGGATGTACTGAACTTGCAGGGTTCTTTGGATATGGATTCAACTACCAGTAATATCGAGGCGGGGGTAATGGATATGGAAGGCATAGAGGTCGATGATTTAAAAACGAATGTACATGTGAAGGGGACGTTAGAATTTGCAATTAATGTAGAGAAGATGGGACTCATGGGAGTCAAGAAAATTGAAGGAGGTGGTGGAAGTAAAGATATTAAAATTGCAGTAGCTGAAACTGAACCTTTATCACCTGCAGTTCGGTTGGATGTACAAGATGAAGTGCACAGAACAAGGGACGCGAAGGTGACATTGGAAATTCGGAAGAATGTTAAAGATGCAATCACAACAGCTGCTGAACCTTCATCGCCATCTGCTGAAGTTGGAGTGAAATTAGATTCTTCTGCATTCCCATCTTCATCGCCTCTGTGTACACAAGCAGAGCTCAAACTACCTGATAAAGAAAAGGTATTAACATTTTTAGAGTAGCGTCCTGACAAATAAATCTCATGATAAATGTACTTCCTGAAGAGGGAAACATATATTGAAACATTTTTTTTTTTTTTTTTAGCAGAGGATCCAAATTTGATTTAGGCTCCATCCAAAACCTTTCCTATCCGAGGTTTTGATTGTGCAGTTGTTTCTGCTTACAGGGGCGTAGCTACATTGAGTTGAGAGGTTCAATTGACCTCTCTCAATTTTTGATCAAACGCATTGATGGGTTGAAGTTTCAAACATATCATAGTTTGGATGAAAAATTGTGACTTTAAGACTATTCAGATTAAAATAAAACCACAAGGACTAAACAAATTTCAATTCAAAAATTACTTTATTTATTACTAATTTTGTATTAATTCCTTCATAGCTCATAAGTTTCTAGAGTTTCTAAAGCTTTGTTTCCGAATAAATCATTTCTAGAGTTTCTAAAGCTTTGTTTCCGAATAAATCGTTGTTATTTTAGATTTGACTCTCCTAATTAAGATTTCTAGTTACGACACTATGGATACTGGTTATCTCTATTACTTGAAACCGTAAATATCTGGCTAAATGCATGTGTTTCAGGTGATTGAAGAGGTTGTTCAAGTTCTAAGGCCATCTTCAAGCTTTTTGACAATAGGGTCTTCACTGGGAATCCAAGCACTAGAGCCATCAAGCTTATCTCTGGTCTTTACCAAGAGCCTGTTTCTCCCAATCTTCACTGAAACCAAGATATCAGACGAAGACAACAACCAAATACAAATAGTTGTTGTGGACAAGAACATGATCAGTGGAAGCCACCAAATGGCTCCGATCTCTCTTCCACACCCGGTCAAACTAGAAATCGTTGTTCTTGACGGTGACTTTGGAGATCGAGAGAACTGGACGAGACAGGAATTCGACAGCAAAGTTGTGAAGGAGAGAACCGGCAAGAGGCCGCTGCTCACCGGAGACGTGAGTGTTACGTTGAGAGATGGGTTTGCGACGATCGGCGATATTAAATTTACGGACAACTCGAGTTGGATTCGGGGCAGGAAGTTTAGGATTGGTGCAAGGGTGGCTCCGGGGTATCAGGGTCCGAGGATTCGGGAAGCCATGACTGATGCTTTCGTTGTCAAAGATGGTAAGTACTACATTATACATCCGCATTGAATGACATGCATTGAGATTCTACTTGTTATCACATCCCGAAATCCATGTGTTATGCAGAGAAAATCCATTTGCTGCGGTGTCAGGTGGAGGGGTGCCAAGTGTCGCTGGTGAGCGCAAAGGAGTACCACCGGCGGCACAAAGTGTGTGAGATGCACACCAAGGCACCCAAGGTAGTAGTCTTAGGGTTGGAGAAGCGTTTCTGTCAGCAATGCAGCAGGTCAGTAGAGCAACTATTTTCCAGTTAGCAGTTTAGCAGCTTAACGATTCAATCATCCAAAACTGAAAAAGTTAGATCCTCTTTTTTTTTCTTTCTGAAAAGAAGTTCGATGTTGGGGGTTCTAGTTACACCTCCTAATTGAAAGTTAAGAGTGCGAATATCATTCTTCCGAAGATAATTGAAAGTTAAGTGTGAATATCATTCTTCCGAAGATATATGATTTCATACTTAAACTTTGATCTAGATCCAAAGACAATAATTTCTTCGTTAGTTTGTGTCCCGAAAATATTTCTGCTATGTTTGACAACTTGTATATCAGGCCTTGTTTGAAACCTTTTTGGTCTTACTTGTGTGAACCTTACATGTAAAATACCCAGTTGGTAGAATTTTCCTGGAAACAATAGTTGGAAACTAAGTACACAAAACTAGAGGGGTCAAAATAGGACCTACATGGGTAATTCACCTTGTTTTATCTCTCTTTTTCTTTTCTTTTTTGAAAAAATAAAATAAAAACCATTTTTTAAAGGGTCTAACAATATTTTTTTGTTTTGTTTAATGAAATCATTTTTTTTATCAGGAAGATTTTACATGTATTTTCAACAAATTAATAATATTTCTAGCGGAAAAATCTTCACATAGGATAAAGTGATAAACCCTAATTTTGTTACTGAATGAACTGAATATATGAGAAAAAAAAAGGGGGGGAGATCATTGTTTACTTTAGTTGATGGATTGAGATGATTATAGATATGCTCTAATGAGTGGTGGGGAAAATGTGTCTAGGTTTCAAGTAGTGTCGGAGTTTGACGAATCTAAGAGGAGTTGTAGGAGGAGATTAGCTGGACATAATCAGCGAAGAAGGAAATATTTTCATGATTCTCTAGCCAGAGGCTCTTCTCAAGGTGTGTATATCTTTCCCTATTTATATTCTGTCTCCTTGTGCCTTTTCCTTGGAGGTTCTTTCACTCCTTATTCTGGAACACTATTTTGACACTGAACTAAAAGTCTAATTGCTCACCCACAAATCCCATATATTGATGATGATAACTTCCGCCTGTCTGTTCGATCAGCAAGATAAAATTGATGCTAAAAAGAAGATATGTCTCTTAACTTTTGTTCAAGTGAATGGAAGGAGACGAAAGAACTCAGGAACTTACATTTCAACCGCACATACTGGTGGGTTTCAACTTGTTGTAACTAATCCACCTACTTCCTTTAACTTAGAAGCTCCAGTCTTCATTAAAACCTCGTCCAGTCCAGTCCAATCCTAAACACCAAAGACTTTAATGATACATTTCAAGGCAAACAGCAAAGTTAAGTACACACATCATTAGAAATTACCAATGTTCACCCCTAGAAAAATGGCTATCTAGTAAAATTTAACCTATATATATGGCATTCCTTCAATCCTTCCACTCGTATACCAATCACATCTTGGCTCAACCTTGTTGGAAAGTCAAATCAGCAATATCCTTTGTATTAGTTGTGAATATATGTTTTCCTTGTATTGTCCTTGATTGTAGTTGATAGCAGATTTATAGGAAAGAGATAGATATGTAGAATCAGTTAGCCAGCTGTATAACGATGTATATATTCTCATTCAGATATCAATGAAAACTCACTTCAGTATCAGAGCAGGACTAGATCCTGACACTATAACCGCTGCACTTTATCTCTCGTGCAACGAATCTTTTTCTCATTCCTTTGTACTCTATATCTCGTACAACAATTCTTCCGTCTTCATGGCGAATCAAAATTTTAAATCATTTTTCATTGATCATCCTGATCGTCCATCCTTGATGATAGTGTTCGACCAATATAATCAATCAAGTCAATCTATTCGGAAAAACAGTTTCTTCGTTCGCATTCCTCTCCCTAAGCAACAATATCAACGTGCTTTGGCTATTTGAATCACAAGGGATCTGATGATACACAAGCCAATGTTGCAGTAACCAAATCAAATTTTTCTGAGATCACTTCTAGTCGTTGGATCATCGATAGCGGCGCAACGGATTACATCTCTTCGTCTCGAAGTTCAATATTAAACAAGGATACAAATTGTTCATTGCCTCCCGTATTGTTGCCTAGTGGAGAAAAGGCTACCATTGTCGCTAAGGGTTCTTTACCTCTGAATTCTGAGTACTATTTGCATGATGTTTTGTGTGTGCCTACATTCAAAGTTGATATGATGTCAGTGAGTCGATTAACGAGAGGCCTGAATTGTTTAGTAACATTTTACCCTTATTGGTGTGTTTTGCAGGATCTGGCTACGAGGAAGATGGACGGGCTATATTACTTGACGGTATTAGCAACGAAGAAAACCAAGACTACTCCTCATCCATCACCCAACCATCAATCAGCTTGTTACCTCACCATCTCTCCCACCAACCTCTAGCATAGCCGTCTAGGTCACGTTTCCCATCCTCCTTTAAATTTCATTGCTAAGAACTTCTTAAATCTCTCAGTTCAGCCTGTTGAAGCTTGCCCTATTTGTCCTTTGGCTAAGCAACATCATTTGTCTTTTGGTGTTAGTTCAATCTCAATTGAAAAACCATTTGATTTAATTCATTGTGATATTTGGGGTCGTTATAAACACCCATCACTTTCTGGTGCCCATTACTTTCTCACTATAGTTGATGATTACACCGGATTCACTCGGGTATTTTTGATGAGACATAAAGATGAAGCACAACCGATTCTAAAGCGCTTTTTCAGCTATGTTTTCACTCAATTCACATCTCGTATAAAAACTTTTCGTAGTGACAATGGTAGGGAGTTCCTTTCACTTCGATCTTTCTTCAATGATAATGGTGTGATTTTTCAACATTCATGCGTTTACACGCCTCAACAAAATGGGGTTGTGGAACGTAAACATTGTCACATTTTACAAGTAGCTCGAGCTTTGAAATTTCATGCTCAACTCCCTACTCATTTTTGGGGAGAATGTGTTCTTCATGCCGTTCACATCATCAATCGATTGCCTACACCCCTTCTTTCTTTCAAAACTCCGGTCGAGCGTCTTTACTCGAAACCACCTCCTTATCATCATCTTCGTGTGTTTGGTTGTCTAGCATACGCCACCAATGTCCACACTTCTCACAAGTTTGATCATCGTGCTATAGCTGGCATTTTTATTGGTTATTCGGTTGGTCAAAAAGTCTACAAGTTATATAACCCTTCCACCAGAAATTTTTTTACAAGTAGAGATGTCATTTTTCATGAAACTATTTTTCCCTATGCTTCTGACAAGCCTCCTTCCCTTTCACTTCAGTTGGGCCACTCTGCAAGCCCAATTCAAGGTCCAGTCCATCCCTTAGTTGACTTTTCTTATCCATCTCCCTCTTCCACCACAACGTCAGTCTCACCCAAACCCAATTTTCCGCCTCCTCCGACTCGATCTGCCACACCGTCGTCCTCTCCACCACCCACCACTCTTCGAACCTCCGTCCGCCGTTCCAAGGCTCCATCATCATCAGAACAACCCAACTCGTTGTCTCCTACCGACTCCTTCACCCACCAAATCCCGGCAGAACCACAAGCGCCATCGTCTCCAGCGCGATCATCACAGTCTCCTCCACCTTCCTCACCAACCCGATCATCAATGGTACCCAACTCTCTCCCAATCATATTCGAATCAGTCCCGCCTTGCCTCCCTCTTAACCCTGATTCGTTGCCGGTCCCTGTCCCCGTCCCCGTCGAATTGACGTCCTCCGATTCATCACCGGCACCGTACTTGTAACACCCCAAATTGTACCTCCTCTAACCACGAATCTCAAAAAACGCAAGGCAGTTAATATAAGAAACATTTAAGAAGAAGATAGCAGAAGCGTAAAATTATATTTTGAGGTGTAAAATCTTTATTTTTCTCAAAGTAGTTCAAAACAATAACTAAGATTACCACAAAGGCAACTAACAACAAGTAACAAGTAAATAGAATTCTAAAATTCTAATGTTTCAGTTAACTTCAAGCAACACAAATTCTTGATCTCTAACTTCAATTTGAGAAACAAATCACATGTAAAAGAACATTTTACTTCAATCTCAATATCTATAGAACAAGATACAAAGAGTAAGAAATCAAATCAAACATAGCCAAAACCAAAGGATTACCAATCCTACTTGCCACAGAATTCAATAACAACAAATTCAATTCTTAATAGCAACTATTCAAATCAATCAAACAATCATACAAAGATTCTAAATTACCAATCATAAATATGCACACCCAGTTCCTCACCACTATCCCGTCTCAGTGCACAGTACCTGCATCCACAAATTGTTGTAGGGGTGAGCTTTCGTCCTCGCTACTCAAGGAACTCTTGAAAATAGATAAAGAAATAGTTTCATGGGGCCTAGTATGAAAACATGCTTAAAAACAAATTTATAATGAACGAAAAACACTTAAAAAGAATATTTCATTTCCAAATAAATGTGGCGCTATAAATCTGTACCTGATGGCCGGTCCTCCTCTGGACCCACTATCCAACTTACCTTACTATATATGTGTACAACAGGTAAGTGTAGCGAGAGTGTCCACTTACGTTATATCGCCTAGAGGAAGTGCCACACCTCAAAGCATGTTAGACACTCCTTAGTCCATATAGCCCCTCCAGAGGTTTAGGGAATCGAAGCCCAAGGAAGTCACTATGTCCCTCTCACTCTCAAGCCATCAAATCTCATAAAACCGGTTACCATTTTTATGATAACCACATCATGCAATTTCTCATATATGCATTTAACATTTTTATAAAACAATAAGATCACTAATCAAGAGAGTTCCGGGTCCCCTACCTAGAATCCGAGGCTTTCCTTACGAATTTCGAGACTCACGAGCATTCTGCTCTTCGGGTAACTAGAGTCCTGAATTCCGACATATTTATCGTTAATAACTTTCCTTTCGACTTAACAAAATAATCAATATTTAATTGTTTGACCACCAAGACTTGACCAACCATGATCCTACTTTACATTAGGTTTGCCCAAAACTACTAAGGGCACCCAATCCTTATTCATCTAAATTGATCCAACAATTCAAGATTCACAATTATACTTCCAGACTTTGCTTTCACGTTTACAAAGTTCATTTTCCAATTCTTCTCTCATTACAGTAGCTAATGTCTCAAAAGACTTGCTTTATGTTCGACCAACATGACCATTCATAGATACAACCATAATTCATTTCACTTTTGGTGTGCCTAACTTACTAAGACACCCCAACACTAATTTTCTTATTATGTCACATGATTCATTCCCTATCTCAATCCCAAATATATCACAGTATGATAAACTAGCTAGTCCAATACCACCAAGAGAATTACTCTTCTGTTGGTATTTGACCAACAATGCTTATATCATATATCATGATCCTTCTATCATCAATTTCTTATACAACTCCAGAACATTCTGAATCAAGTCAAGTCATGTTAATCATCTCTCATATAAATAACAAGATAGCAATACTCTATTTAGCAATTACCTTCTTAGTATTTGTCTAACAACTAAGAAGCATAATCTTCCTCAATTGCACTTATGCAACAGATGGTCATCCACTTTGGCATCACCTCACTCGCCAATTCAAAGTTCACAATTGAACCAACTTCACAACTTCTGCACTTCGAGAACAATTGAATATCAATATATATGGTCTCTTATTCAAATCAGTAACGCAAACTAACCCAAGTGAGGCCAAGATCACCACCATGAACAGTGGCAGAGCTTTGGTAAAACGTACCGAGTTCTCCCCTTCCAGAGAATCAAGCTTTTCCAATGATCAGTCTACGTTGTAGGATGACAGAACTCAGAAGCATAGAGCACTCATCACCATCCGTAGCTCCGTCGAATCCGAAAGCACCAAAATCCGAAATCACAAATCATCAAAACCAATAGAATCCAACTATACCAGCGTGAATATTAGAACGAAGGGGAAACGAGGTCCTCACCTCAAGCGTTGCCAAAGAACCTAGAAGCACTCAAGCAGCTCCGAAAACAGCCGAATAGATGCTGGAAAATTCGCTGATGTCGACGGCTCGACAAGGTCCAAAAACCCAGAAACCAAAACCCATCAGACTGATTCAAATTCGGAAACTAAATACACTAACACGTATAGCATGACGAGAGGGATCAATTCATACCACATGCAGCTCAAACCGCCACCAGAGTCGCCGGAAACGGTCAAGAATGCAGAACTGTTGCTCATCGAATCTCCTTCCTTAGTCGTCAATTAAATTAGCTACCACCACCAACATGCCGGCGGTGATGAGAGGATCGATGGATGCCGGTGAGTCGTCGACCGATAGCGGGACGACAGAGATAGGGCCAAGTCAGGTCACCGGCCCTTTGTCGGTTCAGAGTCTCTCTTCTCACTCTCACATTCTCAGGCTCTCTCTCGAGCATTCTAGGTTGAGATGGCATTTTCCCACTTCTATTATATTGTAATCAACCGACTTAGAATTAATGGACGTCCCAAATCTCACCAATTGAATTTCATAATTTTCTAAACCAATTTTTTATATTCGTAAAATCTTCAAAAATTATAGAAAATACCTCGGGACTTCGAATAATTTTCGAACTTTTTCACGAACTCGTTTTGTCGTGTAGATTACTATCCAACTCCTTAATCAAGAATCTCGACCTTGTAAAATTTCTGAAAATCTCCTCAAACATATTTTAAAACCATCGAGGTCGATAATTTATTTACCGAACGACCTTGAATTAAGCTGGTCAAATTTTCTAGGTGTTACAGTACTCACCACCCAACCCACCACCTAATCCGCCTCTTCTTTTATCCCAATTGCCTGACCCTGAACCCGCTCCTCTCCGTCGCTCCAGCCGCCCGACTGCCCCACCGGCAAATCTTCGAGATTATGTTTGCTCCACCGTCTGCTCTGACCAATCTCGTCCTCTTATGTTAGGTCCAACAAAAGGTACTTGTTATCCTCTGGCTAACTATGTCTCTTATGGTCATTATAAGCCAACATATAAGAATTTTGTTACTCAGGTTAGCACCGATGTTGAACCCTGATCTTATTCTAAGCTGCTAATGATCCTAAATGGCAGCAGCAAGCAATGCAAACTGAATTGCAGGCACTTCAGGACAATGGTACATGGACTCTTGCATCCCTTCCAGCTGGTAAAGTTCCCATCGGCTGTCGATGGGTTTATAAGATAAAACGCAAGTCTGATGGGTCGATAGAGCGGTATAAGGCAAGACTAGTGGCGAAAGGTTTCACTTAATTGGAGGGAGTTGACTATCAAGACACTTTTTCACCCACGGCCAAAATCATCTATGTTCGTTGTTTATTAGCCTTAGCAGCTGCCCGTGGATGGTCCATTCATCAGCTCGACGTCAATAATGTTTTTCTCCATGGTGATTTAGATGAAGAAATTTACATGTCTCTGCCGTCAGGGCTTCAGCGACAGGGGGAAGATCGATTGGTTTGTCGCTTACACAAGTCATTATATGGGTTGAAGCAGGCATCCCCTCAATGGTTTGCCAAATTTTCCGAAGCCATTCGTTCAGTTGGCTATGTGTAATCAAAAGCCGATTACTCTCTATTCACTAGAAAGCAAGGCAAGTCTTTCACTATCCTCTTGATATATGTGGATGATATTTTGATTACTGGCAATGATCCTGAAAGCATAACTGATGTGAAGAAATTCATATGTGCATATTTTGATGTAAACCTTCGATGTAAACTCTTCGTAAATCAAATGTCGTACGAAAAAGTTACGGTTAATGGAAATTGGTTTCCAATTTTGAAAAAGTGTATAAATAGAAAGCCTTCCATTTTCTCTCTCCTCTCTCCCCGAGCCGCACGCACAGCCGGACCTTCGCCGGAGCAGAAGTCCGCCGTCCGGCCACCAAAATCGACGTCGCCGGTCCCGTTAGGTTCGCACGGACCTCCTCTCTACTCCTGGGGAAGCGTCGCTCATCGTCTTGCCGCCTAGACGCCGCCACAAAGCGGCGGAGCTGCTGCTGTCTCGCCGGAAAGCTGGCGATTTCGACGGCGTTTTAGGGCAGGGTTTGGTGAGTCTTGCTCTCCTCCTTCCTCTAGAGTTGTTTATACCTCTTTGGTGACCTAAAGATCAAGTTTAGGCGCCGGATTTGCAGGTTTGAAGTTTGTATTCGGGGTGGTGTTGCAAATCACTTTCCGGCCGATTCCGGCCGAACTGGTTGAACCTTCAGGCAGTAAAGTTTCTCACCTTGCTTCAAGCTTCAAGTTTGTTGTTTTGAGTTTGCTCAAATTCGGGGATATTGAGTTTACGGACAACTCGAGTTGGATTCGGAGCAGGAGGTTTAGGCTTGGTGCAAGGGTGGCTCCGGGGTTTCAGGGTCCGAGGATTCGGGAAGCCATCACTGATGCTTTCGTTGTCAAAGATCATCGCGGAAAGTGTAAGTACTAGTACTACTACATTATATATGCTCACTGTCTTGTAAGACCAGTGTTACACTGCTCATACACAAGTGCAACAAGCCATCAACATAACTTGACATTTTACTGCATTGATCCCCCAAGTTTTTCTTTTTTCTTTTTACTAGTTAGCCCACAAAGACCAAAGATGATGGATTTTTTGCCTTCACATTCTTCACATATTGCAGCCTACAATTATATCAGGGGAATGGGAATGGCTATGAGTGTAAGCGGAGGCTGACTTTGAACGTGAAAGTCACAACTTCAGCAGGAGCGCTCCAACCAGTGTTTTCTCAAGTCCTGCAGTTAGCCCCGGCCGATCAAACGTTGCGGATCCTTTTCCTTTCTTCATGCCTCATCAAGATCTATATCAGGATGTTGGTGCTACCTTTTCCTCATTGCTGTTGTCACCAAAGAACTGAACACCTATACTTGATCCTAATCATTCTCCACTACATAGCCCTACGCATCGAAGTCTATGCTTCAGCCCCACCAATGCTTCAAATTATGATACTGATAGTCTTGCCACTGTTCACCCGTTGCCTCTGTCTCCTGGACCGTGGTGGCAGCACAGCCGCAATCTATCGTTATGCATCAAAATTTAGCACCAAATGTAGCTGTATCATCAATGAAAGGTCAATGGCAGAGGGGGAAACTAATTGGACGGGGTACCTTTGGTAGTGTTTATCTTGCAACCAACCGGTATATATGCTAGTCTATGTTGTTTTTTTGACTTTTTTTCTGTACTTTGTTTTTCAATGGCCTTTATTTTCTTCTGCTAATTACTTCTTCTATATATGTTGCAGAGAAACAGGGGCCTTGTGTGCAATGAAGCAAGTTGATCTCATTCCTGATCCTAAATCTGCAGGGATTATAAAGCAATTGGAGCAGGTCCTTTTCTGCATTCTTTAGTGTTTCCTTAATTCACACGCCAGTTACACACTTAGGTTTATGTAAACCACTGTTAGGGAAGTTTAGTCATGTATGCAGATCCGCTCACTTTTCTCTTTCAATTAGGTAATCAGTGATAGGAAAGAAATGGTGATTACTATATCTATATGTGGATATATATAAGAACGCAAGTTCAACAAAACCAGTAAACCGGCAAACTGGTTTTGTGGCTCTTTTTCAAGTTATATACAAACCCTTCTTGCACCGCAGTCAGCATTAATGTAGGAATCTGAGTCCATCTTGCCTCCCACACAGATTGAGATACAGCTATGCTTAATTGTCCCATTGGGAATTCCATAATAATCATAGCTCGCTCTTTCCTTGGTCTTGGATATGCTCCACAATCCTACATGCAACTGTGCTTACGAGTTGTAGAAGTATATTTCCTTGATCAAAACTGATTACAAAGCGTACATAATATAGGCTAGTGTGTTTGACATTTACAGAAGGAAATAATGAATAATAATGCCTATAATTACATAATCAAAACTATCCAAAAACTATACATAAGTTAGGAATTAATTTTGAATAATGGAGGAAATCACTCTTGTGATTGAATCTGGGATTGAGTGAATCACTCTCTTAATTGAGGCTGTGAATGTTCTCCAAATACCCCCCCCGGAAACATGGCGGCCGTGGGCGGACAAGTTTGAGACACAAGGCATTATGCCGGTGTTTATGCAGGGGTTTGGTTAGGAGGTCAGCAGGCTGATCAACTGAAGGAATGTAACAAACACGATGACTGCCAAGTGCTACTTTTTCACGAACAAAATGGTAGTCTAGCTCAATGTGTTTGGTACGGGAATGAAAGACTGGGTTGGAGGCCATGAGGTAATCACATTTGCCATTGTCTTCTACATATCTGTAGGTGGTCTGTTGACACTGTACATAGAAGAAGCCTTATTTATTTGTTGTGCAGGTCATAAAGGCTGTGATACAGAATGATGGTGATCCTAATCTTGCTTCGGCTGTTGATATATGGAGCTTGGGTTGCACCATCATTGAGTTATTTAATGGAAAACCGCCTTGGAGTGAATTTGAGGGGGTAAGTATCAAACTTGCAGTATTGACTGTGCCGTTTTTGAGCATCTATCGTTGTGGTTTGTTTAACAACATCTTTGTGTCAGCCACAAGCTATGTTCAAGGTTCTGCACAGAACCCCAGATATACCAGAAAGATTATCTGCAGAAGGAAAAGAATTCCTCAGTTTGTGCTTCAAAAGGAACCCTGCAGAGAGGCCATCAGCCAAGAAACTACTTGATCATCCTTTTGTACGAATTTCAAATGATGAAATGTCGCATCTTATACTCGATCTTTTTCTCTGGTGAACCTAATGGTAAGGATTTATTCATTCATTGTTTGTTTATGTTTACGATAATGCAGACAATATGATTAAGTGCTGGACTACATTAATCTCCTAATGGTCTATAAAGTAAATTTCAGAAGGAAAGCATGAAACTGATAACAACATTTACATGACTGGTAAATTTTATATGCTGCCTGGGTGCCACTATTGTTGTAGGACAGACGGAATAGCCCGACAGACCATATTAAGGAAAAACTTGGGCGAATGTTGGTCGGTACATGCACTTCTGATTGAGAGGTAAATGAATCCTGGATGGTTGAAGATGATGCATCCATGTCCATGACTTCAGCCCTTGTTCAAATTGAAGCATCCTGCAATTCCCATTTGCATGTTTTGAACCACTATCCTTTTGCTATGGACAATCATAATCATGGTTGATGGTTATGGATGAAATGCACAGAAGCTGATTTGAGATTTTCCATTGCCTATTTTATCAGCATGCAGTGGGATTTAAATTTGGAAGCAGCTAGTTACATGAGTATCATCGAGTTGAGAGTTTTCAACTAACACGAAGGGTTCACAGATCATCCTTGAGGAGATAACTGATTTGACGAATAGCTAGCTAAGACCTTAATTCTGTAGGAAGAAGATAGATAAATGTGCACATAGAGACGGCTGTAGTCGTATTAATCTATAAATGATATGCGCTTAATGTTTTATTTAAATCCACACTGAGTTCATTTTTGCTAATCAAGAATCGAAATTTATAAAATGATATGCTCTTTGTATTAGTTTAAGCCTTAGTTTAATGTTGCAACTGCTACCCGAAAACCACAAGGCAAGTACATCCAGAAATTTCATATATCTACAAAAATGCATGTATCAGTAGTTCAATACAAAGCTTAAACAGTCATCCGGAGGATGCAATCTCATCACAAAGTATCAACTTTGTCAAACTGTTCCTTTCTATTGTGGCTTTCAGCTTCAGGGATCACCTAGACCATAGCAACGGTGAATTATTGAGCAACCACGTCTTGTCCATCAGGAAAACAACTGCGGAGTAGTCTTCCAAAAGGGCTTCTACAAGGGTCAGGGAGTCCGATGAGAATCCTTCTAGCGGAAACTCCCTGGTCCAGCGCCACCATGCTAACTAGTAGTAGGCAGAAGATTAATGACTTCATGTTTACAGATGCCATGATCTGAGGCTTCAGTGATAGTAGGGTTCAATAATGTTAGGCTTCAAAGATATTAGTTGTATCGTGTTCAAACCGTGTTTTTTTTTTGTTTTTTTTATAAAACTGTGTTTTTCTGTGAGGATTCTTTCAAACTGGTTCAAGAGGTATAACTTAGAAATGCTTTGATCAAATATTCTTTTTGATTCTGGGAGCCATTTTGTGAATACATTTCACATTCTCTTTTGCAAATGAGTACTGCAGAAAATTTTAAGTGTGTGCATATGAAGGCTGCTACTTGTGGTAGCTTTACTAAGATAATACGATCATCAGCAAAGTATAAATCTATCCTGATAGGAAAGCTAAGAACTCCAATCTGATGTTAGCAGCCTGATTCTCAGGGCGACCCCTGAGATCAGTGTTTCTTGAACAGAAATATAACCACCAATAGTAAAAGAAAAAAAAAAGTAGCAAATTCCTTTTCTTTTAACTCATAAAACAACAAGATTTCGTCGGTATGAGGTTTTCAAAAAGTGTTGCGTTATGGTCCATTCAAATACAACATTGGTAGAAGTGGTAGAACAACTTTATTGTCTTCCCCATCACGGTTGACTTGCTATTCTTCTTCAGTCTTCAGCTCATTTGCCGACGACACGGCACTTCATTTCTCGATCATCTTGGCTTCACCAGAATATGAACTGGCCGTCGTGAATCAGCTAGTAAGGTTGCTAAACTTTACATGATACATAACTATACAAGTTTTCTCTCTTTTTTTATTTGCTTCCATTGTTGATTTGCTGTAATTATGTCTCTGAGTCTGAACTTTCTGGGAGGAGCACCTTTTCAACTCTTATATGATGGTGTTAGGATAGCCATAGGTAGAGCTAGCAAGTTCAAAACCCTCCTCATAAATCTCGAATCGACGCTGGACTGTTTGCAACCACGGGTCATCCAGCAGATAAGAGACCATAATGTGGAGCTGAATCTTCCAAACGATGTAATACAAGACCTTCAAGTAAAAATGGATGATGGTGTGCAACTCATTGCCAATTTGTCGAACCTTAGCATGTGGAACTTTCGCGTATGGGGGGATTGCTGCAACTGCATGAAGCCTAGCTACGCAGACCAACTTGCTGCATTGGATAGGTCTCTTCGACGACTGTTGGAGATACTAAAGCTGGAGCAGATTAGGAACGTGGTGGAGCTCTTGCTTTTGTCAAGGAGAACTAATGACAGACAAGATGAATTGGAGAGAAGACAGTTGGAGATTTTGAAAGCGCTGCAAGAAACAGGAGATTTGTTAAGGGCGCAGCAAGTAGTAATGGAGAGAATTGAAAGGAACTGTGGTGCATCTTCGGACAGAGAAAGAGGGTCAGCTCCTGCTCCAGCTCTTGGAGCAGCATTTAGGATGTTGTTTGATGTTGTTATCACAGTAAAGGACAAGAATATGATGTATACGCGCCTCCTTGAAGATTTTGAATCCACTCTTGAATGTTTAAAGCCACTTATAGAAGAGCTTGTGGAATCTAACAAGTTGTTGCATCTTCCAAATGGGGAACAAGAATTTTTCATAATGCAAATGGAGAAGGGTGTAGAGCTGATTCACAAGTGCGCTGAGGTTCGCAATGGAGGAATGAGGTATAAAAGGTACGAATGCACCAAGGAACTTATGCGATTGGATGGATGTCTTCAAAGACTTTTCATTGAACTGACAGAGCAGGTAGTATGGAATGTGAAGGAGGCCTTGGTGCTTGTCAGTAACTTGGAAAAAGAGATCACACAAATTGAAGAGGGTGGTGTGGTACACAGTGATGAAATTGAAATTGAGTGTCCGGTTCCAGTACCTCAACCTCAATCACTTTCAGTTAGAGTGGATTTACAAAATGTGCAGTTAAATCAAGAGGCGATCGAGGAGACATTGGATCCGGTAAGTAACTTCGAAGAGGAGATCAAGGAAATTATAGAAGCTAGTGTGGTACAAAATGATGACGTACAAAGTCAGTCTACTCAACTTTCATGGCCTACAGCTGGATCGAGTATACAAAGTATGCAGGGAAAAAGGGGTGTGATCAAGGAAAGATGGGACTCCGAAGACGAGCAGGATGTCAAGCAAAGTAAAAGGGAAGGAGTCTTTGAATATCAGGTTGCTGGTGAATATGAACTTCCATCATTTCCAGATGGACTTGCACTGGAACGTGAAGATCATTCTGATGCATACAGTGATGCATCATTGGGAGATGTACAGATTAATCATGAAGCTGAATTGGATATGCATGTGAACAACTTGAAGAGGAAGCTTTTGTATGATGGTCACTCGGCCCTTGTGCTGACAGGTCCTGAACGATGTGGGAAAACTAGACTGGCAGGAAAGTTTTGTCAAGATGAGGAAGTGAAAGATGAGTTCAAGAACAACATCTTCTGCGTCCCTGTTTCACAGAATCCAAGTTTGGACCTTATTGTTCACCAACTATATCCAGAGAAGGGCTACTGGGAGATTGCGTTGCCAGATGAACATGGAGTTCATGCAATTCAGTGGCTGCAAGCATTTGTTAAGCATGAAGGACATCGTCGTTCTCTGTTGATCCTAGATGATGTCTGGCCTGGATCTGAATCCCTTCTTAATGAGTGTGATGAACTCAAAAGGTCAAATTTCAAGATTCTGGTGACATCAAGATTCGAATTTCCAAGATTTGGTTCCTCCTATTATGTAATGACAGATGATGTACTTAGGGAAGGTAGGTAACATGTAAATGTTATCAATTGCATGTGGAAAGGAAAGGGAAGTCTCTATCATTGAGTGCATTTCTAATGCCTATACTTCATTGGTTTGATCATGTTAGCATAATTCAGTAAACCATTTACAGAACAGAAAGTCTCTTCTGTGTAATATTACTCACAATAAATCCATCATTTACCAACTATTATTAGGGGAGACTTCTTTATTTGTCTTGGATGTGAAGGATTTTAAGAATCTGATATGTATTTTTGTCCAAAAGAAAAAAGAATTTGATATGTTTTAAATCCAACAGTTGATTTCACTTTTGCTAATTAAGAATGGTACCTAAATTTATAAAATGATACGCTCGTATTAGTTTAATGTTGCAATTGCTACCAGAAAACCACCAGGCAATTAGTACATCCAGAAATTTTATATATCTAAAAAAAATGCATGTATCAGTACAAAGCTTAAACAGTCATCCGGAGGATGCAATCTCATTACAGGAATCAACTTTGTCAAAGTTCACTGTAATCAGACACCCCCGGTCTCTTCGTTTCTATTGTGGCTTTCAACTTCAGGGATCACCTAGACCATAGCAACGGTGAATTATTGAGCAACCACGTCTGTATGGGATAGATGGATGTCCTTCAAGAAAACAACTGCGGAGTAGTCTTCCAAAAGGGCTTCTACAAGGGTCAGGGAGTCGGATGAGAATCCTTCTAGCAGAAACTCCCTGGTCCAGCGCCACCATGCTAACTAGTAGTAGGCAGAAGATTAATGACTTCATGTTTGAGGATGCCATATATGACCTGAGGCTTCAATGATGTTAAGCTTCAAAAATAGTAGTAATTGTATCTTGTTCAATATTTGCATGAGAGATTGGCCTTTTATATGAATTTGGGCTGCCGTTTTACGTTTCAACTGTGGGGTTTGGAAGACTTGAGTTTGTTTCTGCTGTTTTCATTTGCAGTTTGGTAACTATTTGGCAGTTATCCTATAGCATTTGCTTTTTTTCTTCCTATCTGACGGCTAGTTCATGACGAGATTTTATTTTTATGTTCCTGTAAGCAGTTTTGGTAACTATTTGGCAGTTATAGCACAACAGACTGATTGCTGATTTTCCTATTTTAGGCTTCGATGTTCTTAGTAAAAAAGAAGATCGAGTATACAAGGTATGCAGGGAAAAAGGGGTGTGATCAAGGAAAGATGGGACTCCGAAGACGAGCAGGATGTCAAGCAAAGTAAAAGGGAAGGCGTCTTTGAATATCAGGTTGCTGGTGAATATGAACTTCCATCATTTCCAGATGGACTTGCACTGGAACGTGAAGATCAGTCTGATGCATACAGCAATGCATCATTGGGAGAAGTACAGATTAATCATGAAGCTGAATTGGATATGCATGTGAGCAACTTGAAGAGGAAGCTTTTGTATGATGGTCACTTGGCCCTTGTGCTGACAGGTCCTGAACGATGTGGGAAAACTAGACTGGCAGAAAAGTTTTGTCAAGATGAGGAAGTGAAAGATGAGTTCAAGAACAACATCTTCTGCGTACCTGTTTCACTCAACCCCAGTTTAGACCTTATTGTTCAACAACTATATCCAGAGGAGGGCTGCTGGGAGATTGCGTTGCCAGATAAAAATGGAGTTCATGCAATTCAGTGGCTGCAAGCATTTGCGAAGCATGTAGGACATCGTCGTTCTCTGTTGGTACTAGATGATGTCTGGCCTGGATCTGAATCCCTTCTTGATGAGTTTGATGAATTCAAAAGGTCAAATTTCAAGATTCTGGTGACATCAAGATTCGAATTTCCAAGATTTGGTTCCTCCTATTATGTAATGACAGGTGATGTACTTAGGGAAGGTATGTGAACATGAAAATGTTATCAAATATTGCATGTCACAGCCAAGAAAGAAATTGAGTGAACATTTCTAATGCCTATACTTCATTGGATTGATCATGTTAAAGAATATGAAAGTTGGAGGATCCAAGACTCCAAGTTGCAATTACAATAACCTAATAACCTTATTCTTTCTTATTCATCTAGGCCAGAATATATTGAACTTGACTGATCCATAAGCTTTACCCGGCACCATCTGATTTTTTTTTTTGTTTTTTTTTTTATAGAGATGAATAATTAATCAAGGGACAAACATAATTGCAAAGTATGTGTAATTCATTAATCAAGACCAAAAAACTACTAAAACAAAAAGCATGTGTCTCTAACTCGATCAAACAAGAAAGAGTGAACGGAGACAAACAACTCACTAAACTATAGACCATAGGCCCTATATCCGAAAAAAGAAATACAACAATACTAACAAATCTGTCACACACACCACCGATGCATGCTAACGTTGTTGTCGCCATCGCCATTGATTAGCAGTTGTAAATTGGTACACTGACTTGACATTGCTATATTAGCCACGGCTGCTACGGCACACAGAAACGTGACCGTCTCTTCTATAATTACCTTAGCTCTTACGTTTTAGCAGATTTGACCCGAGTAAATATAATTACATTATCTGTTATATTAACTCCATTTGTATTGATAGGCTTAACTGTGAAGGTTGGCCCCGCCACCTATTTCTTTAACTCTTCGCTACTACGCAAGAGACCATCATCTTAACAGTTGACCAACTCTTCACCACCCATTCCCCGTTCCAGCTGGGTCCTCTACTTCGAAGCAAAGCAAGGTGCGCTATTTAAAACGACAGCAAGGCCATTACACTTCGATACAAAACTGTAAGCTAATCAATCATGGCGGACAAGCTGATCGGGAAACATCTGTACAAGCAGCTCCTTGATGGTGTTAAGGAAGCATTAGGCAGCAGTACAAAGTTTACGTCCCTCCTTGAAGATCTCAGACTGACGCTAGTCTCTCTACAACCACGAATCGCTCAACATGATCCGGAAATGTATCTCCTGCCAAATGAGGAGACCCGAAATCTCGAGCGGCAAATGGAGGAGGGAGTGAAGCTAGTTGACCAGCTATCGAGTCTTGGCATGTGGAACTATCACTGCATGAAGCGAAGCTACTCCGACCAACTTGCCGAATTGTTCAGGTCTCTTAGAAGAGTGTTGTACATTCTAAAGCTGCAGGAAGAGAGACATACAAATGAGATCTTGCTTGTTGCAAGGAACATTCGCGACAGACAAAATGACCTGGAAAGAAGGTTATGTGGTTTACTAAAAGTGAAGCTGGAGGAGCAGAACGAAGGCAATGGTCAGGTGAAAAATGGAGGAGGAGGAGGGGCTGGTCAGGATCTGGAGCAAGTGTTTTGCCGTTTGCTAGAACTCTTGATTTTGGAAGTCGATGTAGAATTGAATGGCAAAAGGAGCTTCAAACCGGTCTTGGTTGATCTCAAATCCACGGCTAGTTCCTTCCAACCACTCATACAAGAGATATCACAGTTTAACAACATACTGCATCTATCAAAGGAGGAACTGGAAAATCTGAGGGAACAGTTGCAGAAAGGTATCGAGCTTGTTGACAAGTGCTCGAAGGTACCTCGAGGGGAGAGCTACAAAAGGTATGAATACTTCGAAAGACTTCTGGAGTTGGATGATTATCTTCGAGGATTGTTATGTACGATGAGGGAGCAGGTAGCCAAGGATATGAAGGAGACTTTGCTTTCTGTATGCAACTTGGAAATGATGCTCACTCGAATTGAAGAGCTACATCTGGCACAAAATCAAATTGATCAACACCCTGCTTTGTGAAAGCTGTTTTTTTTGTTTTTTTGCCTTTTCCATTTTTTGGTTAGTTTTAGAACAGCGGTTGCGTAAATATGCTCAGAATTAGTTCTTAAGAAATTCAATGTTCCTCCTGCAATTTACGACTACCATACAGTCATGATCACTACTCATTAATAGACTGAGGTGGAAGCCTGGAAGGTGACTCAAGCTTATAATTGAAATTGTCTATAGTAGATGTACCCTTCTTGGAGACTTTAGAAGATTATTCATGATATCAAACTCTATCTGTTCATTTTGAATCAATCTTTTTTAAACATGTGTTCTCAGAAGCTAACTTAGTAGCCGATATAGGCAACTGTTGTAATAGTGATCGATCTTGGACCAATAAGGTCCCTATGGAGGCTGTTAATGGCATCTTTTTCGAAAATGTAAATTGTGGATGTTCTAAAAGCTTCGCTATCAATTTTACATAGACAAAGGGCAAATATGTATTCCTTTAACTTTGATATTTCGTAGTTGTCTGTTTTCGTCATATTTTAGGCGAATTATATTTTCCTTGGCAAAAATAAAGATTCTACACCTCAATATATATTTACGCTTATGTTATGTTTGCTTAAATGTTTCCGAAAGTAAATTGTCTTGCATTTCTCTTTGGTTTATGTTATAGAGACTCACGGCACGATGAGGTGCCTAAACTAAAGAGGTGTAGTTTAGGGCGTTACACGGTGGTTGGTCGTCTCGTGTAGTGGTTCCGAGAGATCTTCTCAACGGCGGAGTGGTTCAAAGATTGGGTTTTGTTCACACCTCGGCAGCAATGGCAAGGCATGGTACTCACCGGCGAATTTTCATTGGGGACAGAGGTGGCCATGGCCCCTAAATATTTTCAAAAATCATGATGTGTGCATATGTAATTGTCTAGCTATAAGTTTAATGAGCTTGAGACAAAATCCATGTATTGGCCCCCTCAAACACTTCGTAGTTCCGCCATTGGCGGTGCTCGATATGGCTCGATATGGTACACGGGAGTATTGTGTACCTCCTTATTGCCTAGTAGTGTCTTGTACTCACAAGAGTAGGCTTAAGATGTACTAATTTTGTGCAATGTTTGGTGTGGTAAAGGACTAAACCTCCTGTACAAGATCACATAACAAACTACACCACCATTTTCTAATTCATTGTTCCCGCAATTCCAACACCACCACATCTTCTTAACAAGAGATCAAGACCAAGACCACAACTTGCAATAGCAACAATAATGAATTGTGATTCAGACAAACCTCCTCTTGTCCATGAAAAAGGAGAAAAAGGTTTGCAGAAGATGAAAAGTAGAAGGTTTGAGTTCAGACAAACCTCCATGTTCATAAAAAATCTCATGCAGATGCAATTCTGAATTGTGCAAACCCCTAATTTCTTTCAAAGCCTTGCTCGTTCATCAATTGCATGCAATACCTATACCTAGATCAATCAAATCTGCTTGCTAATCCCAAGTGCAGGAGTCGCGTAGTAGTATAGACTCGGAAGCACGAGTGTCGTTTCTGCCGAGAGCAGTGAAAAAGTATACAAATGATGAACTGAAAAAGAAAATGATTGTGAGTTTAATTGAGAGAAAATACGATAATGAGAGACACTAAGGTTTCGGGGTTCCACCTTATATCACTTATGCAATTATATCAATTCGACTCTTTTCTATGAAACTTTATTCAAGAAATCTGACTCTAAAGATGAATTCAGTTAAAGTTGTTCAAACATATAAACCTAATAATTTCATAGGAATTTCACAAGCATAACCTGTACCTATAGCAACAACCTATCAAGATTCAATTCCACATAAATCATCAATCAACATGCTAAATACTTAGTCTCAAAAGCATGGATATTTTTACCAAACAATAGGAAAAGCATGACTGAACCGATGAAATAGATTATCAAATACCCATCAATCGAACTAAAAAGTAAAAGCAAAAATTAAAATTGAACATCCGAAAACTGAATTTGCATTAAAGTTCCAGTCGAATCGAATTAATAAAACGACATAAAAAGCAATCCAAGGTTTCTCCCCTAGCCTTAGCTAGGAGATTAGTTCTCCATAACAGAAATTAAAAAGCAATAAAATTGAGTTTTGAAGAATACAACTGAGGCCCAGGAAATTGGAAGAAAAAAGGTTAGGGGCGGCGACATCTGCTTCCACTCTTATATTCCTAGCGGCCAATCCTTTGTCGATATCCAACCCAGTAGATCCTCCTGATTTCACGCAGGCCAAATCTTCCAATTCATGAAGAGAATCGATCTTGATTGAACTTTCCTTTCTAATGGCTTCATGGAGATATTGGCAATTGGGCTCTTCATATCTTCTTGATGCCCTTCACTTCTTTCCATTAGAGGGTTGTTGCCTTGAGAGGATTCAGGAAGGTCTGAGCTGATTTTCTGGGAAGGTGGCGCACGTCTTCACTTGAGAGTAGAAGTTGTGAGGGCTCAAGGAGATTAACAGAAGGTAGCACACGTGAGAGGCATGCTCTCATTATCTCCAATAATCATATAAATTGCCAATTGATCACATGGGCCAACATATCACCAAGTCCACGTCCAACAACTTCTTTTTGGGCCTCTACATGCTCAAATCCATCATCCAAATATCATACCTATTAAATCAAGAATATGAAATAATTAGATTAATATAGGCCAACAAAATACACAATAGCAATGAAATTATACAGATATAACTGCACTTTTGACTACTCATCAAAATCCAGCAAATTCTCGCTTGAACATCAATTGCAGAAAATTCCCAGACCCAGATCAATCAAAATCTAGGGAATTCTTGTGAACTTGAGTTTGAGAGTAGCTTTAATCTCCCATAATAATTTCATCCAATACCTAGAGAATAGAAATCCAAATAAACTTAATATGAGGGATCTAGATGAAGATGGATGAGGAATGAGTGAGAATGAAGATATTGATAGCGGAAGAAGAATGATGAACATCGAGCCTTAGACGGTGCTATCTAAGGTACGCCTTTTGGAGACCCCTTATTAACGTAGGTTAAGGAGGAAGCGGGTGTTATATATGTTGTACCATTTATTTTAGTACCGGGTTGCACCAACGTATCTCAGACCAATTCATAATTCTTACATAACACAATACTAGTTAGTTCCATGAAACACTACCAGGACAAGCACTTTAACCGACGAAAAATTTTTCTCGGCCTGTTAACTTAATTCGTCGGCTAAGATCTTAGCCGACAAAGGCTCGTCGGTTATAGTTTCGTCGGGAAAGGGTCGTTGGCGATGACTTTAGCCGATGAAAAAAAAGTCCTCGTCGGCTATAGTCCATAATTAGCCGACGAAAAAAAAGTCGTCGGCTTTTGTCCCAAAATTTAGCCGACGAATATCTTAAAATGTTTCGTCGGCCTAGTCTGAGACTTAGCTGACGAAACATATATTCGTCGGCTAAAGTATGTAGTAAAAAATTTTAAAAATCACTATAGCCGACGAATTATAGTCTGTTTCGTCGGCTTTAGAGGGGTTTAGTCGACGAAACACGCCATAATTCGTCGGCTAAACCTTATAAAAAAAATTTAAAAAAATATAGCCGACGAATATAGTATTTAAACATCGTCGGCTAAAGTTGCTGGTTTTTGAAAAAAAAAACTGCACAAACTTTCGGCCACCTCCAATCACCACCAAAATGTGATAGAATCATCCTCTCAACATTTCGAACAACTTTCTAGAAGAAGTCGAAGCTCAATTCTAAGCCTAAACAGGTCAATTGAATCAAAATATAAAAATCCCCAATTTTAAACCCTAAAAACTTCAAATCTTCGATTCTCCTCACACACACCGAATCGAGCTACCAAATTCTAGGGGAATGTAGTACTAATCAAACTCTCAACTTATCTATATATAGAACTCACCAAATGGTGACCTGAGAAAGGAGAAATTCGATCGACACCGAATCCGAACCGGCGGAGTTTTGGAGCTCGATTTATCCCTCACGGCGGCGCCACTCGATACACCACTTGTCCAGCAATGAAGTCGGCGAAGCTTTTGGGACAAGTGTGGCGGAGCTACGCCGAGAAAAAAATTCGGCAGGCGAAAGCATTTCTGATTTTCTGAGTTCTTACCCCTATATAAAGAACTTTACCCGACGAAATTCTTTATTTTCGTCGGCTAAACTCCTTTGAAAATTTTGAAAATTTTCCCCCAAATTTGGTTTGCCCGCCAAATATTTTTTGAAAATTTTGAACTTTAGCAGACGACTTTTCATATATTTTTGTCGGCTAAAGTCCATTTTTGACCTTAGCCGACGACTTTTTTAATATCTCGTCGGCTAAAGTCTATAAATTCACGAAAACGCTCATATTTCCCTCTATATTAGATAGTTTGGTCAAACCTTCCACACGAAAAACTCTCATGTAGATGAGACGCAACCGTCTATATAAAAATTTTGAGACATTTACCTTCCGACGATAGGGCTCCCCGTAGGAAATAATAACAGTAACTAAGGTTGACCGTTACTATCGGCACCGAGACGTTACCCGATTTACGTGATTCTTGAACCATAGCCGTATTTCACCATTATAAACACATCTTATTTCACGAGATTTTTGATAATTTTGCTTCCTATGTAGAGTTGGTTCATAAAGTTGTATAACCTAGTAAACAAGTTATACAACATTAGTAGACACGTTGTCATTCCGATGACTAAAATTCACAAACCAAAATTCGAGCGTCAGATATAATCATTATGACGAAAGATGTCAATGGTAAAAAATTCAACTGGATCCGACAACGTTAAGGGCTCGATCGAAACGGTCAACCATAATCCATCGTTACTTATCACACGAAAACGCTCATATCTCCCCCTATATTACGTAGTTTGGTCAAACCTTCCACACAAAAAACTCTCACGTAGATGAGACACAACCTCCCATATAAAAATTTTGGGACATTTACCTTCCGACGATAGGGCTCCCCATAGGGAATAATAACGGTAAATAGTAGACACGTGATTTCGATGACTAAAATTTACAAACTAAAATTCGAGTGTCAGATATGATCATTATGACGAAAGATGTCTATGGTAAAAAATTCAACTGGATTCGACAACGTTAAGGGCTCGATCGAAACGGTCAACTGTAATCGGAAATAAGAAAACCGCATTTTGAAGCCATAAACGGACTCGGATGGCCACAAAGGCCCATACATCATGGCAATAGCAATGAGTCTGACTCGTAGGGCCGTTACGCTTCCGGAAAGGTATCACAATAGTCAATCAGACACCGAACGCCAAATCTGCAGCATAGTGAATAATAAGAGAAAATTACATTGACCGCAACTATCGGCACCGAGACTTTACTAGAATACCGTGATTTTTCAACCGTAGACGTATTTCACCATTCGGGTCATATCTTATTTCACGACTTTTTTGCGTTTGAAGGATCTACGTATAGTTTGTTTTTGAAACGGAACATTTACTTAACACTTGGTAAACAAGTTATACAACATTAGTAGGCATGTTGTGATTGTGATGATCAAACTTGAGAAACGAAAATCCAACCGCTAGATCTGACCATCATGATAAATACATGTATGGGAAAAAATTCAACTTGATCCGACAAGGTTAAGGGCTCGATCCGGACGGTCAATCCCGTAAGTCAAACCCCTAAACGCACCAAAAAGATCATTGGACCGTCTAAATTACGTATTTCGGCCGGACCTTCAACTGAAAATAGTTTCAAATCGATGAGACGCAACAAGTCGTATAAAAAATATATCACCATTAGGGTTTAGGGTTTAGCCGACGAAATATTAGGGTATTCGTCGGCTAAGATGCGGTTAGCCGACGAATTATTACATAGGTTTTAGCCGACGAAAAAATTCGTCGGGTAAAGTATTTTTAAAAGTCGTCGGCTATAGTGCATAGACTATAGCCGACGAAAAAATTCTTTAGCCGATGAAATTAAAATTTCGTCGGCTAAAGTTGACCATAGCCGACGAAAATTTAAATTAGCCGACGAAAAAATAATTCGTCGGCCTGGTTTTTTTATTTTTTTCGGCTAAAACCTTTCTTCTGGTAGTGAAACAAACATGCACATAGTGTCATGGTAGAGTGGTCAAATATGTCCAGGCAGAGCGACGAAGCTGGTTGTGGCGTGGATGTGAAAAAAGTATGGTCGAGCAAGGGGTGAAACTTTTTTTTTTTAAAGGGAAAAAAATAATTTAATTACTTATCCATAACCAGACAACACTTACATCAATGCTTGGTTTACGTCAGAATGCTCTAACAGTAAACAAATCGAAACTAGTTGAATGGTACGCTCCTTACAAACGAGTTTAGCTCAATTATTGAGCTTACATACAAATGACCTCAAATCACTCGTATCAAATTCCATAGCAAAGAAGTGGTTGCAACGGGATAGTGGGGAAGGGACTTCAAGAAACATATATATATATATATATATATATATACACACACACACACACACACAAAAAATGATATGAAGCGCACATGCGCATTGTCCTTAAAGTGTGCACATCCTTCCGTTCGCCACCGTCCGACGCTGACAACGGCACGCCTCCACCCCAGAAGACTCCAGCAGCGCCCCCGACCACTTTCCCTCCCCGGCGAGTCCATTCTTTTCTAGTTTTCCGACAAGATCACCCAAAACTTCAAATAAAGTCGATCTCGCCGGAAACTGGAATTCGGCGGACTCGTCAGGGAGGGAAAGTGATCGGAGATGCTGTTGGAGTCCGCTGGGTTGGAGACGCACCGTCGTCGGCGCCGGACGGTGGCGAACAGAGGGATGTGCACACTTTAAGCTAGTGCACATGTGCGCTCTACATCCAGTCTATATATATATATATATATATATATATATATATATATCAAATTTGGTCGGGTTTCAAAATCAATAATATTAAGTCAACAAAATTTTCTTCAATGTAAGTTCATGGAACCTGGGTTATGGTCCTTAGAGAAAATACAGCAATGGTGCAATTTGGGGGTTGGATCGAAGATCGAATCGAAAAACATCATCCACCAGTGAGGAATTAGTTAGACATGGGTCCCATGTGGAGCCCACCTAACCCGACCAATGTATGGGGTAATTCTCAACCCACGGATTAGTCCGGACCAATATAATTATGGGGTCCATACACATCATTTTGCACATGGTGTTGGTCTAAAACAATACAAATGTCAATATAATTTTTTTTTCCTACAATGTACATAACAATTGGTCTTTAGATTGATCTAATTGTTGTATCGTCGAGTCAAGGGCCAAAGACTGATTTAGATGAATATTGTATTAACTCAGGTTGAGAAATGGTCCAACCCACCTAAAATGAGTGTATTTGCTAACATTTGCTCCGTTACAATTAAGTGAGAGAATATTGTATTAATTGAGAGACATTTGATCCGTTACAATCAATTGAGAGCTATCATATCTAAATCCAACGGCTCCTAACATTTGCCCGTTTGTTTTATTGATTTGTTTTTTTTTTTAAGAAATGGTCGTTGCCATTTAATATGGGTCGTCAAATGTTAATCTGAACAGCCAATATTAAATGCCCATTGAAGGTTTGTGTTAGTGCTACTTGCAAACTTTTGCAAACTTTTGTTCCTCATATGAAAAGTGATATCAACCCATGTGTAACAGCTGAATTGAAAATGAAAGGAAATAGATGTGGGCCTTTTTTCAAATATTAGTTTGAACCAACACAAAGATTAATCCTGAAGTCAGGTTATAACCCGACTAACTAGACCCACATGGACCATAACTTTAACCCAAATCAATAACATGACTGTAGATGATATTTTTAAACCAACTCATAATCCAATCCATGTAACGTTGCATTTGCTCTCCATAAGTAAGGGGACTACTCATCGGGTTTAGGGTATATTCTCCTCCATTCGTTTTATTTCTTTTCATATTTATTTTTCTTTTAGTACGTAGAAGAAGTCAATTTTCTCAGTGTACATGAACAGTCAAATGAAATAATTGAGTCAGGCACCTTGACTTGTCATATGGTCACCGAACTGCAGCGCATTATCACTTCTGTGATCGGAAAAGAAAGGCTGCGGACGTTAATCACCAATTCAAGGAGGCTACAGGAGTACAGGATCTCACAGTTCAGATGGATCGTCTTCAAAGCTAGCTGGTCTTAAGTCTCAACCAAGCAGCAGCACTCGAGGTTGGTGAAGTTTAGATTCGAAAATAATTACATATATGCAAATGCCATTATAACTTACTTTGGTTTGTTGCAAGTATATATGGCTCTAAATTTTGTTGGAGGAATACCTTTTCAACTTCTGTATGATGGGGTTAAGCTGGGGATTCGCAAATCTAGGAAGTTTAGAATCCAGCTCGAAAACCTTCAAATAACGCTAGATGGTTTACAACCTTACATCATCCAAGGGATAGAAGATAATAATGTTCGACTTAATCTCCCAACTGAGACAATACGAGGCCTTAGAACAAAAATGGAGGAGGGTAAAGAGCTGGTGGATATGGTGTTGAAGCTTAGCATGTGGAACATCCGCATCTGGGGCAACTGCTATAATTGTATAGGGCCTGATTGGGCAGAACAACTAAGTGAGTTGGATAGATATCTTAGAGTACTGATAGCCCAACTAGAAATGGAGGCAAAGAAAAACATCACCGATCTCGTAAGTTTGGAAACTGCTAACAAGGACAAACTAGATAGATTGGAGAAGAAATTTGAAATTTTTATAGATGGGCAGCAAAGAATGATTGATCTGATGAGGGAGCAGAAGGAAGCAATAGGGAGAATTGCATGGAACAATAGTGTTCAACAGGTTGCATCTTCTAGTGGAGGAGGAGGGGCTACTCCTGCTCCAGCACTAGGGGTGGTATTCCAGCAACTGTTTGATATTGCTATGGAAGTAAACGTCAAGAATATGATGTTTAGACGCGTCATAGAAAGATTCAAGTCGACGCTGCACTGCTTACAGCCACTGATAGAAGAGATAGCAAAATACAACAGGATATTGCATCTTCCAAAGGAAGAAGTGAAAAATCTTATTAAACAATTAAAGAATGGTGCGGAACTCGTTCGCAAATGCTCCAAGATTCGCAAGCGGGCCAACTACAAAAAGAACGAGTACATCACCAAAATTCTGAGTTTGAACAACTCTCTTCAAAGGCTCATCATTCGGCTCAAAGTGCAAGTGGAAAAGAGTGTGAAGGAGACTTCGGATTCAGCAGACAAAATAGAGGCAGTGATCAAGAACATTGAAGCTGGAGGTGTAGAACAAATTGATAATCTTGGAGGTAAAGGTCACAGTCCAGTAGAACCTGGATCACCTGCCGTTATACGGGACGTACCACAAGCCAACATGGAGGTTTCAAGGGATGTGATTAAGGAGGCATTGGTGGATTCAGCAAAGATTCTTATAGATCAGAAGGGGGTGAAGTCTAATGAAAGGAGTGATGTGGTACAAGATCAAATGGAAACTGCAGCTGGATTAGATGTAAGACATCATATATTATGTTTGGTTCTTGTATGTCTTATGTTCGATTCTTGTAAATTGTTAGTCAATTATTATATAACAAAAGAAAACAGATGAATTCGAACCTGGCCAAAATATAAAACAGTATGGTTAGAATAACTAATACTACTTTGTGACAACTCATGTGATAACTACACAATAATCCCCTTATGGTAATAAGGTCTTTATTCGAGTGTGTATATTAAATAATTAACATGTATTGTACACATATACTTACATTTCTCCTGATTAAATACATGCAGGAAGCAGTGTTAGAGCATCTCAAATCGAGAGCGAATGCTAGGATGACACTTCTGAAGAAAGTAAGTCCTAAATAGCTAGAAATAGATGCATTGCTTGTTGATAGAATTAGATGCATAATTGATAACTTTTAATGCAAAATAAAATAAAATATGAGTTACATTTATTTTTTTTTAGGGAAATGGAGACAGTTCCAGTTGGCATAGCCAATATGACCAGTAGCGCCTGGTCAAGCGGGAGATAGAACTCCTATACAAGCTCTAAGAGCCCTTATTTGACTAATCTAGTACGAAAGCTAAAGTCCAAGAACGCGGACGATCCAATACTACAAAACTAGAGTCCCAAAAGACGGACAATCCAATACTACAACTGAAAAAAAAAAAAAAAAAAAAACAGAAAGACCTCTACGCCTATACAACTGTAGTGCAAAGCATCCGTTCTGTAGATGAGAAAATAGCTTTTGAGTTAGAGTAGGAAGCATCTTGGCCCTTGGTTAAAATGGAACGGCCATGATCGTCTTATTAGGCAATATTAGGAGAGGCTTATTAGGATCGGATCCGGATCCATACCGATAATATGACTAAAATTTCTTCTAAGAGCTGATTTAATGTTTTTCCCAATTAACGGTTACTTGTGCGCGCAGTGGTTTGGCAGGAACAATAGCTGTGGGAAAAGAAAGAAGGGAAATGTCGTTCTCTGCATAATACCTTCCAATTGTAACAAGGAAAGCAAGGTGTCGACATTTTGTTCATGTATCAAACCATTTCAGGTGTTTATAGTTTTCTTTTGCTTTATAGTTTTTCATTCTAGCTTCCTCTGAAGTCTAAAAAATCTATATGGCTCAGTGCTTTGCTATTCCACTTTGAGCGTACTCTTGATCTCTCTCGATCATTTAATTTATTTAGTTTATATCTTGATACATTATATATGCAGAAACACAGTGAGGAAACAGAAATGATCATGCAAGTGCCTTTTCCGTACGAATGCATTGACAACATCATCTCACTGACCACTCCTGCAGATGCCTGCAGACTGTCATTGGTCTCTACGCGTTTCAAGTGCGCTGCAGAGTCCGATCAAGTTTGGGAAAAATTCCTTCCCAGTCCGCGTCTTATCCATGCGATCGAATCCCAATCCACGTCTTCATCTACATTTGTGCCTGCCAAGTCCAAGAAGGAGTTTTACCTTGCGCTGTGCGATAACTCAGTCCTCATGGATAATGGGAAGATGAGCTTTTCACTGGACAAATGGAGTGGGAAAAAATGTTACATGATATGTGCAAGGGAACTTAATATTGTTTGGGCACAAGAGAAATCTAGATACTGGAGTTGGATATCTCTGGCTGAGTCCAGGTTTAAGGAGGTGGCTTCTCTAGACGAGGTTTGTTGGCTCGAAATACGTGGGAAAATCGATATGAGTATTCTGTCTCCATGGACTCTCTACAAAGCTTATCTTGTGTATAAGTTAACAAAAAGGCATTATGGATTCAATGTGCCTGTGGAGGTCGCAATTGCTGAAAGGCATTATGGATTTGAATACGGACCTCTGGTTGCCGCACTTGGTGATGATGAAAATAAGCAGACAGTGTATCTCGATCCAAGTCTGAAAATTATGGATGGAGCTCGACGTCCAAATGAAAGAGCGGACGGCTGGTTGGAGATGGAGCTGGGTGAGTTTCTATGCCAAGCAGAAGAAGATGGAGAGTTGGAAATGATGTGTGCGGAGTATAAAGATCTGTGTTGGAAGAGTGGTCTTATTGTGCAGGGAATCGAGGTCAGGCCAGAAAGAAAGGAATACTCCGAGGCCAAAGGCAAGGCAGGATATTTCAGAGCCAAAGGCAAAAAAGCCTTGTTTTTCTAGGTTCTTACCTCCAATCAATGAGCAAGTTGTAAGATGATTAGAGTCATGATTATGACCTGATTAATAGTAATCCTCACCAGTGAATGAAATACAACTGTCAGCATGTTGTGGTCTATCAATGCTGATGTGGATATTTTCCATTTTCAGTGATGCAATAATTGTTTTTTCATTTAAAATAAAATAACTTTGTTTTTCTAGCTTTTCTCTGTATAAATACTTTGTTGGCAGTACGTTTTGCTGCATTAAGAAATCTAAAAGAAAATTGCTCCAGGTTCTTCTTTCTTCACTGTTCTTCATTTCCTAGCTAACTCTAGCTTGAATATTTCATCATGGATGCCATGTTCTCATAATTAAGTTTCCACTAGTTAAGCTAGCTTGATGGAAATAATAATTAATCCATTATAATGGATTCATAATTAACGACTCGAGAGTTTCTAGTGTAACAGTCCAGTGTTTATGTTTGTGTCTATGGCAATGGCATTAGAAGGGAAGTTCAAGAATTATTTCATTTATTTGTTAAGAGTTGTGTAATAAACTTCCCTGCTATGGTACTATAAATTTTTCAGCAAGAGCTGTGTGTACAGTACATGTCCTTTAGGTTGTTATATATCTATAAAAGTATGAAAGTGAGGCTACTATAAAAGTATGGAAGAGCAGAAAGGTGACTCTAATTAGTAATTACAATGTTGTAGTATTGTACATCTTACGCTAGCTAGCAATCCTAGCATGTCATGGATTTCTAATGCCTATACTCCATTGGATTGATCTTGTTGAAGTGAGAGAATTCATAGCAGTAAACCATTTACAGAACAGAAAATGTCTTCTGTGTAATATTGCTCATGATAAATCCATCATTCACCGACTATGATAAGAAGCAGACTTCTTTATTTGTGTTCATTGTGAAGGATTTTAAGACTTTGACATGCTTAAAATCCAGCAGTTGATTTTATACCTGAAAATTTATAAAATAATATCCTCTTTGTGTTTTTGCAATGCTACCAGAAAACCACCTAGTACATCCAGAAATTTTCGATCTAATAATACGTGTATCAGAATAGAGCTTAAACAGTCCACCGGAGGATGCAATCTCATTACAGGTATAAGTTTTCTCAATCGTTTAATATAATCGGACATTTTCCCCATAGCACATTGTTCTACCTTCTACGTACAATTTCTCAGTGCCCCCGGTCTTTTCCTTTCTATTGTGGCTTTCAGCTTCAGGGATCACCTAGACCATAGCAACGGTGAATTACTGAGCAACCACGTCTGTAAGGGATAGAGGGCTGTCCATCAGGAAAACAACTGAGGAGTAATCTTCCAAGAGGGCTTCTGCAAGGGTCAGGGAGTCCGAAGCGAGTTCTTCTAGCGGAAACTCCGTGGTCCAGGGCCACCATGCTAACTAGTAGTAAGCAGAAGATTAATGACTTCATATTTAAGGATGCCATGATCTGAGGCTTCAGTGATAGTAGTAGGCTTCAATGATGTAAGGTTTCAGACATATTAGTTGTATCTTGTTCAATACTTGCATGAGAGAGTGGCCTTTTATATAGATTTTGGCTGCCGTTTTACGTTTGAACTGTGGGGTTTGGAAGACTTGAGTTTGTTTCTGCTGTTTTCATTTGCAGTTTGGTAACTATATTGCAGTTATAGCGTTTGCTTTTTTCTTCCTATGATCCTATCTAACAGCTGATTCATAACGAGAATTTATTTTTATGTTTTTGTCAGCAGTTTGGTAACTATTAGGCAGTTATAGCGCAACAGACTGATTGCTGATTTTCCTATTTTAGGCTTTGATGTTCTTACAAAGAAAAATAATGAAACTATAACACAAGGAAGAAACCAAAAGATAAAACAAAAATAAAAATCATGTTTGCGACAACAATGTTGATTAATTATTCATCAGGGAAACATGACGAAGATACCTCGCAGTTATTCTTTGTCTTTAGTTTTAGGCTGGTAAGTGTTTTGGATTAAGAAATAGAAATTATGAACGATAGGTTATTATATAGCTTGGACAAAACAAAACCACTTCATAGTTCATATGAACCTAGACAACAGCAGAAGGAAGTTGACTTGCTCTTAGCTAGCGATCGAGGTTCATTTCTGCACCAGGAGGCTATCAGTACCATTCATGATCAGTGACCTGAGGCAGCTAGAGGATATGAATTGCTTCTCAAGCCACCTACAGTCGATCAGTTGAATCTGAGCAACAATTCGCCCTAAGAATCAGCTGCCACATATAAGGTTGGTAACACTAAGCTGAAATACAAGTACAAATTAAGTTGCTGCAGATTTTGCACTGTTGTATTTGTTGTTGTGATTGTGAACATGTCCTTGACTTTGAACTTTCTTGGAGGAGCACCTTTTCAACTATTGTATGATGGAGTTAAGGAAGCCATTAGCGCAACAAGAAAGTTTAGAACCCAACTCATAAATCTAGAATTCACTTTGGACTGTTTACAACCACAGATCATCCAACAAATAAGAAATAATAATGTGCAACTGAGTCTCCCAGACGACATTATACAAGATCTTCAAGAAAAAATTATGAGGGCATAGATCTTGTTGCAAGGTTGTCGCAGCTTAGCATGTGGAACATCCGTATTTGGGGCAATTGTTGCAACTGCATAAAGCCTAATTACGCAGAACAACTTGAGGACTTGGACAGATCACTTAAAAGACTGTTAGAACTACTGAAGCTGGAGCAGATAAGGAATATAACGTTGCTGATGCTTAGAATAGATGAAATAGAAAGAAGGCAGTCGGATATTCTACAAGCGCTGCAAGATATTCCAGGGCATATATCAAGAGCGCAGCAGGAAGTCATACAACGAATGCAAGTAAATGTTGCGCAACAAGAGAGTAAAGGAGGAGGAGCTGCTGCTCCTGCTCGTGTTCTTGGAGTAGTTTTTGGAATGTTGTATGATGCTGTGATACAAGTGAAGGTCAAGAATTTTATGTTTAACCGTCTTCTCGTGGAATTCAAACACTCACTAGACTGCTTGAAACCAGTGATAGAAGAGGTAGCAAACAACAATACGGTATTGCATCTTCCAATGCTAGAACTAGAAGGTTTTGTTATAGAGATGGAGAAGGCTGTGGAGTTCGTTCACAAATGCTCCAAGGTTAGCAAGTTGGCCAACTACAGAAAGTATCCATGGACCAACAAGCTTCTTAAATTAGATAAATACCTTCAAAGGCTTTTCATTGATTTCAGAGGGCAGGTGGAAGGGAAGGTGAAGGAGGCCCTGGAGTTGGTAAGTAACATAGAGTCAGTGATGAACCAAACTAAAGGTAGCTTGGTGGAAAATGATGACATTGAAAGTGAAGTTCGGAGTCCACTGCCCCAACCAGATTCACCATCAGCTCGATTGGAGTTGCAGAATGTGCTGGGAACAAGTACTCATGTAATCAAGAAGACATTGATTGATATAGCAAGGATTACGGAGGAGGGGGTCAAGCCTTCACCACAAGTTCCACCTGGTTTCTCATCTCTCCATACTCAGAATGCCCTCACTCCAATGCCTCCACAAGTTCAAACCATTATGCTGCCTGTTCCTGGACAGTCATATGCTACTTTGACATATGGATTTCATGGCTCTTCCTCGGTGAACAATGGTGCTCAGAATGACAACATGAACTCCTTTTCAGGCTTTTATGCTGGTAGAGGCAATCTCAGACCACCTTTTAACAAAGGGGGCAACCGTTTCAACAATGGAGCAAGGAAATTTGGCAACAACTACTTTGGACCACCAGCTGTCACCCAAGGCAACACTTTTTTCAACCATGGATTCAACAATGGAGGATCAATCACCTGTCAATTCTGCAATAGGCCTGGCCATGGAGCAAGAACATGCAGGACTTTGCCAAATATGCAGAACAACAACAACATGAACCATGGAAACAGTGGTGGCTGCATCTATTGTGGAAGAAGAAATCACACTGTGAAAAGATGCTACTACATAATTGGCTCCCCTGATCAGCAGCAAAACAACAACAATGCACTGCCAAGCAATGGGAACAATGCTATGCATAATGGGAACACTGCTATGCATGTTGCTACTCCCCCACAATTTTGGCTTGCTGACACTGAAGCTACAAACCACATGACAAGCAATGGTCAATTTCTCAACAACCTGACACGTACCCTAGTGCTTCTGACACTGTGCAGATAGGTAATGGTTCTTAGATGAAAATCACACACACTGGTAACACAATGCTTGGTACTCAAACTAAACAATGTGTTGTTAATTCTAGAACTCTCAGCTCATCTTTTATCTATTGTGCAAACTAAATAACTGTATGACGTGGTTTGATGAATTTATGTGTTATACAGGACAACAAGGTGTTGGGCAAAGTTCTCTTCAAAGGTCTGAGTAAGCAAGGGTTGTACTCCATTCCTTTTGAGCTGCCACTACTTCAGAAGGATTCAACAGAGAAGCCTGCAAGTTCACACTCAGTTCGAGAGAGCTTTTGTTGGAAAATTGGTCAAGCACTCCCAGTGGTACCAAAGGTTTGGGCACCCCTCAAATGACATCGTTGAGGCAATGCTGAATAAGTGTAATATCCATAGTGACACAGAACAAGCTATTTGTGAACCATGTTTATTTGGCAAGTTCAAAAAGCTTCCTTTTTCTATGTCTAATTTTAGAAGTTTAATTGCTTTTGAAATAGTACATTCTGATGTATGGGGTCTGCTCCGTAATTTCCATTGATGGATTCAAGTATTTGTACTGTTTATTGATGACTGCACCAGATTTACATGGATCTATCCTATGAAAACCAAAAACGAAGTACTTGGTTATTTGAGGAAGAATGTAAGTGAAATTGCAGCAGCTAAGCTACCATCTTCATCACAAATTGAAATGTTTCCACTGCCTGTAGACAGGGATGAGAAACATGTCCATATTAACGCCAAGCATATGGTTCAAAGGAAAAAGGTGATTTCTTGGTCTCCACTATCCAGTGCACAAAATATACTCTTTTTTCAGTTGAAAAATTCATAGTTTCAATCACAAAATAGATACCAAAATATAACTTCTCTCTTTTCTAATATAACTTCCCTCTTTTCTTTCCGGCGAACTCAGTTTATTAGTTTAGCCATGAATTCAACAAAAGCATAAGCAGTATTGAGCAAATATCATATATGTATATAGGCAATAACATACGTGAAGTATGTACAGAGTAACAGAGAGACCCGTACTGCATGGTTACAATATTGTATTGAATTATTGATTGTTTTATTTTATAAGGGGACAAAGATCCTTATTCCAAAGAAAATAGGTGCCATCAAGGTGCGATTACTAACAGCAGCTGTTAGTAGCCTGGCAAAAAAAGCAAGGAACATTAAGCCTGTGAAAGAACTCAAACAAGATGAATCAGATTACCCGAGGCACCTAGAGCAGTTCCTCAACTAGTGCTGCAAAGCGCAAAGCCGCAGGGAAGATCAATGACTTCAATGTTTAACAATCCCATTATCATTTGGTTGTATCTTATTAACTTATTCAATATTTGTATGTGTATGAGACTGGCCATTTATATGAGTTTCAGTTGCTGTTTTAATTCATGACCGAATTCATTGTTTAGATTTCTGAGTTCGGAAATTTCTTAGACTTACGATGATCAAAGGAAGAAAAGAAAAGAAAACACAGGGACATAGAGAGCCTTACTTCGAGCAAATTGCTACTTTGGGCTTACTCCGTCATTTATTGACGTTTTTGCATGTCACTTTTTGAATCTTGATGAACAGATGTAGGTGATCAACCAAATGCAAAGCTTGGAAAACAGACCAGAAAATTGTGCAATGTAGTTAATCAGTCATCAAATTTGACCGTGACGACTCCTCTGAGTTGAGGCCAGCCTAACCTTCAATGTGCTGTTGACAATCAAAGGAACACACAAACCTACTAGTTCATCTGGCAAATTTAAGTTGGAAAATGAAATATGGCCCTCAAGGCAATAAGATAAATCAATCATAAAGATATACTCATTTAGAATTACTCTCTCACACACCTTTGCCCAGTCTATTGAATGATCGAGTCACAAACTTTATTATAAATTTATTCACAATATGGTAACAAATCAATAATCCTGAATACAATATTCACAGAACAAAGAAAGGAGGAATGCCCAATGAAGAACAATAATTGAACTTTTTCAATTGGTGGAATTTTTTAAACAAGATGAATAGACGCACCCAACTTACAGTTGCAGGCAGACAGATAACTAGATACTGCACAGGCTACCAGTTTTCCTTCACTATTTTTGATTTCTCTAGAATGAATTTCCCTTCCTTGTATTTCTGTGTTTCCTCAAAGGCTCGTTCATACTTCCAGCCCAGCAATTCATGGCAGTCGCAGCAGTAGACATCCGCAACCGTGTGCAGACCAGTGATGAGGGGTCGGTCTTCTTTAGGCCCGACTGTAATATTCATTGCATATGAGAAGAGAAAGCCTCGACCATTTCTTCCCTAACGATTTAACGAAAGAAGAAACAGTGAAATCATGATTCTTGCAATCCTCTCATTTGATCACAATCAGAACAAAACTATCTTATCTTCTACACACTAAATAAATGAGTATAGTGCAGAACACAAAAATCCTCAGCCAAAAACACAAAACAACCACTGGGCTGGCTAATTGAGTTTGAGTTGAGTTCTTTATTCCAAGTTTTCGACATACATTTAGGTTCGAATTTCAATACTCTTCTCCTCCAAATGTAATGACAAACATGAACTTAATACAGGCAATTCAAAACGATAACCAAAAACAAAAGCAACTTATCAATGCAAAGGGAAGCTCTATTTTCACCTGAAAGGCTTTAGAAATGATATCATCGTGAAGGGCGACATGGTTTCGGCACTTGCAGCAACTGTAAAGCCTCGGACCAACCAATTCCGCCATCAAAGATCAAAATTGTAACAAGCAAGCAAAGACTGGCTTGGCCACTATACAAATTCAACACCTTGTCCTATAAGGCTTCCAAATATTTACAGATATATTAGCATCACTGTTTTAGCATAATCCAAATTAAAAGTTTCAAACTCTAAAAGAAACCTCCAACATCCCAACTGTCAGGAGCAGCAAAAAGCTCTCACCTTTCTACAAATATATTGGTCTATATCTATCAATCATGGACGCCAATTATGTTAATAAAACAGGGCAGTGCTAAAGTAAAGGCAGTAAAGATGACACATTTAAACATTAACTACACAGAAAGAAGACGAAAACACCCAGTTCAGAAGATCAGGCACAGCAGATAAGTAAAACCCAGTAATTGAGAGTGAATATGATGAAACCCAAATTAAAGGTGGAAAGTTTATCTTCAATTCGTAATTGGGTAGTGGACTGATCAATAGTGAATGATAGAAATGTTGAAGATATGAGAATCACAGGCAAAGAATGAAAATACCTGCCCAGTTTGGCATGGTGGGTTTTGTATGAATGGGTTAGGGTTGAGAGAGACTGAGACTCTGAGGTCTGAGCTGATAGAGATGTTCGGTGGAGTAGTCCGAGATGACAGATTGCATTCAAGATTTTATCCAAAGAAGAAATCCTTATATATGAGGGTTACTGTTTCTGTTAAATGCCAAAGTGGAAAAAGAAATAAAAAATTTGTAGGGGTTCTACCGAGATTTGAACTCGGGTTACTGGATTCAGAGTCCAATGTCCTGACCACTAGACCATAGAACCGATTTGTAAGAGACTCTGTTTTACTCTATTATATTCTTACTCAAAGGCTGCTTCAATCTTGATTTGGTTGCATTGGTTGAATAGAAGTGTTCGAAAATATTATTTGATCACGATACGAGTTTTAGTGACTAAACAAGAACATACAATAGTTGTGCCTGCACCAAACTTATTAACATTTTTTTAGATTGTCATGACCAATTTCCATGGCATTGGGGCATCGACTATACCTAGTTAATAGGTATCAACTTTATTTTCTTCCGTTTCTTCACCCTTGATATAATCAAATTTTTCCATTTCGAACTCCAAGTATTTCGCGTTTGATGTCATACGATATGGAGCAACGTAATGTCATACAAGGAGAGGTCTCAATGAGGTAACTTAGTGGTTAGTACTTAGTACCATCTACCATGTCATACAATATGGAGCCTCAGCGCTTATCGACTATATATATTTATATATGGAAAACTAAGGATATACTTTCTAGGTCCAGTTACACCAATGATAATTTTTGTCCGTTTTGCAATAACGATAATGAAGTTGTTGATTATTTCTCACAAAATGTCAGTGATCCGTGACTTGGTTGGTTAAAGAGTTTAACTGACAGCTTTGAGATCACGAGTTCAAACCTCATGACATATTTTGGGTGTGTGAGTTATTTAATAATTTTAAAAAAAATGGAATTTGCCTGATATGAGAAACATTTTTGACAATAATGTCTATGATAAAGATTTATTTGCCAAACTTCTTTTGTGTTGGCAAATATGGAAAGGAAGAAATGATTACGTTTTTAGAAACTTAACTCCTAAGTCATTTGATAGTGGCTCTTCATTACTTACATTCCTACAAGAACCATAATTCGGGGCTTGGTGGATTTTCTACTCAAAACCCTCTTACCATAATTAAATGGCATTCATCACCCCCGAATTTTTACAAATTAAACTTTGATGGCTCTGTTAACCAAATGAACTCGGCTGGTACTGGTTATTAAGAGAAATTTTTCAATGCTATGGGATGACTACGTGGCAGTCTGATATGGTCCTATATTCCAATCAAATTTAGACATGTGGATTTTCTTTATGAAAAATTATTTCAGCTATTTTGTTAAAGACCATTTTGGGTTTTTTGTTGTTTTTAAATACTAAACCCTAAGCCCTAAACCCCAAACCCTATACCCTATATCCTATACCCTAAACCCTAAACCTAAACTCTAAACTCTAAACCCTAAACCCTAGACCCTAGTTTGAACTTGCTAAATACCTATGAATGTCATTTCACAAAACATGAAAAATATTAATTAATATTTTAGTTGTAAAATTTCACATGTCCAAATTTGATTGGAATGTAGGACCACGTCAGACTGCCACGTGGTTCTCATGTAGCATATAAACATTTATCTTTTATTATCAGAGATGATAATGGTCAATTTGTTGCTACTGGTGCAAAAACAGTTGGTCCTCAAGTGTTCCAAGTGTTCCAACAGTTGAAGTTGCTGCTTTAAGGGAAGGACTTCTAAAAGCAAGAGAGAAGCACATCAAGAAGGTAATGGTAGAAGGAGACTCAAAGTTGATGAGTGACTGTATTAATGGCACTTGTGCTACCCCTTGGAGACTCAAGACATTGTTCAAGACATTAAGCAAATATGCGAATGTTTTGAAAGCTATTTTATTCAACATGTTTTTCAAGAAACTAACTTCCCAACTTGGAATGATTTTGTCCTCTTTATATTAAAAATGTTTTATTGTTTGACCGCTTAAGGTCAAGTTGTACTCAAGATTCTATTTTGTAATTTATTTTTTGTATAAAAAAAAATACAGTCGACATTGATTCTCTGTTTGTAGCCAAATGGTGCTTCCCACTGTACTCATATACTTTCAACAACCATTGTTTTTAGATCCTTACTGACGAGTGAACATTGCTCCCACCCTACTTTCATTATAATTAGTTGATGTCTTGATGACATTCCTAGGCAAAAGGTTGCTCCAGATAAATGAAATATGACGTACAATGGACCCAAGTGTTCCATCCCTGGACAAATATGATGGTGTCAACTGACAATTTTGAATTGGACCAGCATATATCAGATAATTATAGATCTCCTGTTCTGTGAAAGTTTATACTATTGTCTTCTAAGCACCAACATACAAGTATCAACGATATTCTTAGAGAACGAATATATGCATATATGTAAATAAGTATGACGGGAACAATCCAATTTCAGGTTATATGGTCGAATCAACAGTTAAGAAGTATTCTGTACTCGTGCTGTTAATACATACGAACAATATATCTTATGAACAGCCATAGGAAATGGATGAAGATGGTGGTTCAGCAAATTAAACCTACTTTGTACAATATCTGACTCCCATCCGTGTTTGAATTCATCGCAGCTACAACAAGAATCGGACACAAGAACCAATGCATGCTGCTCCATTATCCTTCTATTGAACCTAGCTGAATGAACCAAGACAAAAATATTGTTCAGTTACACAAATGCAGTGGCATGTGATGATCCGATCCCAATCCTTTTCAAGTCAGTAAATGGTTCTTTGACTTCTTTCTCTCTGTTCTATGTTTCTTTATAAACACCGAAGATATATGCAAGTCAGTTATAAAAAGACAGTGTCGATACTTATAGTCCTACAGTTTGGCAGCCCATTATAACCCTCCAAGTCTCCATGCTTGAAAGCTCATCAGATCTTTTAGATAATATGCATTCCCCATGATTATTGCTTTAGGGAGAGAGTAGGGGTGATAGATATATGGCGAGGAGAAAAGGGTAAGGGTGTGAAGAATGTTGGAGTTGCTGGACAGGCATAAAAGAAAATGTCCCCTGAATAAGGTGCCTGCTGGCTGGCACACCTTAGAATCCAGGAACCAAACTGAGATATTAAAAACATAAGGACCAACTAAGACATTGGACAGACTTGGTGTGCACTCGTCTAATATTAATTGCAAGTTTGCAAATACTTCCCAAATAACCTAAATATATTCATCAAGATAATATCAAAAACATTGGAAAATTAACCTTTCTCGAACCTTTTAGTTAGCATTGTGAGACTGGTCTTGATCAATAAAGTTCAATGCTTCTTCCTTCGAGATAACATTGACACGGCTCACCCTGTTTGAATGTGTCACACCATAGATTTTGTCAGAAACTTTCACAAGCTCTTGTCGGAATGTCGTGGTTATAAATTGAGTAGTTTCTGTATCTGCCAGTCGTCGGATCATATCTACAACAGCTAATTAAGGAACTTCCATGGCTGTAAAACTTCCAACATAGACATGTCTAAAAAGAAATGCAGACAAAGCGCCCATTACAAGCTTAGAACACTGAAATTAGAAAGAAAAAAAAAAGTCACTCTGCAAATGAACCAATACCCACAGAAGTTGATCAGAAAGCTGTCGAAAGCTGTATTGGTCAGCATGTCCTCTTCACAAAGAAAAAAGTGACTCAGTCTTACTTATATGCTTCTTTGGATTGATGTCTGAGCTAAATGCCTATCAACAAACTCTTCTTTCACAATATATGCTATTTTCTAAACTTATCTTTGTCTTCTGCATTTCATCTGTGATAAGAATGTGCATTTGTGCAGGCTTTGTCATACAGGAGCATTTAGCCTCCGTTAGTATTTGCATTGCAAAAGACAATCTATATCCAGACTCAAACTTAAGTGTCATATCTGTTCTAGGTAACTTTCCATTTACTTACGGTCCTTAGGACTAGAAAGATATGCCAGTACATAATGAACTCCCCCATGGGCATTAACCATATACACAGATTTTTATATTTTGAAAGGAGGTTTGAAGTTCCTATTAGTGACACTTAATGGTGGGTTGCTTACATTTGACTATGATGGAGAAACCTAGAGTTGAGGGACATAAATTTATCAGAGGTGGCTATTGGACTGGATATGAAGGGTCTTAGGGTGCAATACCATATAGTCAAATGAAAGTGAAAAACTAAATCAACTTCAGAAGAGACATAGAACTCCACAGACTACGACATCAAGGATACTTCCAACAGCAGTTCTGTACTGAGGATCCAGCGCTGCATCTATTTCATCGAAAAGATAGAAAGGAGCAGGATCACATTGCTGGATTGCAAAGATGAGCGTCAATGCAACAACAGTTTTCTGACCCCCAGACAACTGCTTCATGGACTGAGTCTCTCCTTGCCCAGTAAAAGAAACCTGTAAAAAGAAGGTGAGCCAGAAAGAATTTGTTAAATTGATGTGTAAAAAGAAGGCAAGCCAGAAAGATTTTGTTAAACTATGATATCATCCAACAAATCTTGGACTGAAAAATGCCATCGTGTGTATCAGTAAAATTTACTAGGTGTGCCAAAGCCTGGGTTCCTATCTAAAAGAAATATCAATAAACTAAACTATATCAGTAAACTTTAGTAGGTGTGCCAAAGCCTGGGTTCCTATCTAAAAGAAATATCAAACAACTAAACAATATCAGCAAACTTTAGCAGGTGTGCCAAAGCCTGGAGCTGAAGGAGAATATCATCTCTCTAAATAAGATATTAATAAATTAGACTTCCAGTTTGCTAACTACCAGATGTCACAAATAAGGTGGAGATGTCGTTTTAACCCAATGAAATGAGTTTTATGCCAGAAAATACATGCCTTTACTTTCACACCAATATACTTCTCAGATCTATCTGTTTCCCCTGGTCCATCGTCCTCATCCATATCATCATCAGCATGGATACCATCCTGTCAACATACAGCCACATTTATTTAAAATCAAATGAAACAGAGCCAAGTTTCCAGAATTAAGACAATGTTATACCTTAACTCCTTTAAATAAACAACAAAATTGGAAATTTCCCTCAGTACGTTTCAAACAAAAACTTTATATTGGCTTTGGCTTCAATTTTAAGATTGAAAAAATTATTCTAATGTTAATTAAATAAACACCAAGACAATAGCTTTTTTCTTAGTTTTGTGTGAAAATGGTTCCTCAGCAGAAGACATGAATGCTTTTAAGCCTTTATGTTAAGTCGAAGTCTTGATCATCAACAAACAAAAGTTTTCGACAATGGAAAAGATCTGTCAAATTTTATAGTTCTTGCACAAAACAGAGCCACAAGGAGAACTGAGAAACTTCCAATAATGGGGTGAAAAAGATAGGCCCAGTTCCAAGCTTTCTCAAAACACAATCAAGAGAGAATGACGCCAACAAGAACTGCCTAAAACTTTCCAAATATTTGAAAGGTTGTCTACTGAAATCATTTTTTAGCACAAAATGGGTACAATATTTTTGAAACAACACTTGGACCAGACTGAATGTCGGTGATAGCAGTGTGACCGAATTAAGAGACTAATATTACTTTTCAACAATACTGAACACATAGCATCAAGTAAGTCCAATTAATCCACACATCTCAGAACTGCCCATAAAGAGCAAAAACTGAAGAGATCAAGTTCAGAAGAAAACCTTTCTTTTCACCATGAGAAGGTGGCCATGGCCCCCTTGCACAAGTTCAGAGAAAACTTCTCGAAAGTTCCTAGCAACACCTTTAAAGGTGCGTTCTATTGATTCGTCCTTCCTCTGATCTAAGACAGATATAAGTTCTGCAATTTTCTGCACAATTGAAAAGATCACAAGTCAATATAACCTAACCATAGCCAACCATTATAGAAAACAAAGAAAAAAAACAAGTATGTATATAAGAGATCTGATAGAGATTCTAGTGAATTAATACCTCATCACCTGCATCCAGTTCAGCTTGCCTTCTCTGGAGTTCTTCACGTTGTTCGGTAAAATTTACATACTGGTCAAGTGCTTTCTTGTTGACATGACTAAACTGTTGCAGTTGCTCATTGCATCTGTGCAGCATTTTATGCAGTTCTTTGATGTTCCTTCGCTTATAACTGGCATTCCAGTACAAACTATGAGGAACCATGCCAACTGTGATACGTTTGAAGCTATGATAAAACGTTTAAGAATCTACCAGCTACATATATCAAAGAGAAAGAACTATCATCATATATGTCGGAATATAATGGTTGATTTACAACTAACAACCCTGCAGGATCCAGGCCACTAGAGCTTGGCTGAAGTAACATGTGAGATTGGAAAGAGAAGATGTAAAAAAATCTAAACAAATGGACAATCTAGCACATAACCAAATATGTAATGGAAGTTTTGAAACTTCAAAAGAACTCTAAAAAATAAATGCACAAACATCATCACTTAATAGAAGATAATTCAAAGTATGAACAGAAGTAATACGTTTCAAAAGCATCTGATGACAATGCACCCAATTCCCTTATTTTCTTTGAGTACTCTTCTTGTTTAGCAAGATACATATTTCTTTCACTCAGCAGCTGCTCTAGCTCTTTGGCTTCCTCCTGAAGTGTACTCTCATAGTTGTCTTCCAAGTTCTGCATTCAGAAGTGGTCATCTTAGCAGCTAAAGCAATCATTTACAATCTAGCATGGTAAAAGGACTACCTTCAACTTAGTCTTTTCATCCTTGGTTTTCTTCAATTGCTTTGAGTGACCATCAATACTTTCAGAAACTCCTGATGAGCAAAACTCATATGTTAACAAACAGGAGCATGAAAACAACTTTTAAAAATAAATATTAAAAAAATAAAAAAGCAAATCATTGCCCTCACTTCTGAGCTGCTCTGTTGCATCCTCAACCAATAATCTAGCATCATTCAGTTCCTGAATCTTTATTTCATCTTCACCATGCAAATTATCAGTTTCCACAGAAGATATTATTGCCTCTAGTTCTTGCTTCCGCCTCTTAAGGTTCGTAGTTAAATTAGTCTCCAGCTCTGCTTTTCTTGCCTCAGTCTATCAGTAAGAAGAAAAAAATGCACATGAGAAGACATTAGAACTAAATTTGCACAGAGAAACACATGAAGAGTGAATGCAACATACGGCTTACCTCAGATCGGTCCGCCTTGCATGTAATAAGCTTCTCTTTAAGATCTGCTATTTCAGGGTTTAATCTTGAGAGAAGATCCTTCTCCTCTGGAGTCAAATGATCAATGAGATCGGTGCCCATTTCAGCCCGCTTCATTCCCATACTAGCTCTAAGCTGATCAATTTGAGTCCGCACATCAGCAAGTGATTTTTCCTACAAATAAGGGAAGAGTTTAGAACAGAGAAAATAACAAATTAAAAACAAAATAAAAATAAAAGAGCTAGTATTTAAGGCTCAGATCATGAACTCATCTCAAATCCCAAATATACCTTATTCCCAAGTGCGTTAGAAATTAAGCTTTCCTGCTTATTAGCATTCGCAATGTCCTGCTTAAGCTGTTCCAGTTCTGATTTGTCATGAGCTCGCTTAGCATCAATTTTCTGCTGCTCAGTTACAAGTTCTGTAATTTTCGTGTCTATCTGTAAGCTAAATTTAGAAAAAACAAGACTAGAACTTGACCAAATTGTAGGATCAATAAGACAAAAGTGCAACATTCACAAGAGAAACTATGGTAGCTAGAATGCCGGTAAGGTAACTATCATCACATTATAGGAATAAATTATGCAAGGGAAGATATACTTGACAGGATATATGTTATTACAGAATACATATTCAGCAGGGGCAGGCAATTATCTTTGAGCTAATGAACAATAACCTTAAAAGAATTGTAACAGAACTGTTGCAGAAAAAAACCTAGTTCTCAAATTTCTCCCTCTTGGACAGCTACTCACTTTCCAAAGATTTGGTCTTTTTCAAAAAATAGAGGAGCAATACCTTCTTCCTTAAACCAGTACTGGATACATTTTTTACATGTACAGAAGAATTTGAGGCAAAGCAAATGAAAAGTTTGGGCATCCAAAATCTAGGAATGTGAAATTGCAAACAAAATATCATCATCTCCCAACACCCAATCTAAGCAACGCTTTTCAGACTGAGTTGAGAGTAGGGGTGTCCAGAAATTTCTGTATGACACCACTGAACAACAACTATCAACTTGTGTTGGTGTCATGCACATTTGAACTTTGAATTAAGAAAGCATAATCTGAGACACTATATGAAAGATTAATAAGGATAAACTGAGACACTATATGAAAGATTTCAGTAAGAGGATATCTTGAAGCATTAATCTGATTTTATCGAGCTCTTCTTTTTTCAAGTTGATAGATTTTGTATTCTGTCGAATTAGGTTCATAAACTTCAATTTTGAGCGTCTATGATCATAAAATCCTCCCGTCATTCCACCCTTCTTGCTGACTTGATCTCCTGTTAGATAACAAAATGTGGTTTGTCAGGACTGGTTATAAAATTACTCTGCACAAAGTATGCAGAAAAAGTCTGCAGCTCTTACATACCTTCTAAAGTGATGCAGTCTAGACCATCGGTACGAGCAACCTTTGTGGCCACATCCAGGTCTCGACAAACAACTGTTCTTGCAAATACCTATGAACAATACGAGCATTTAATCGTAAAAATACATTCTTCAAATTGCATGATGGATTAAAAAAATTAGAGGTTCTATTCTTACCAAAAAATAAATATAAAATTAGAGGTTCTACCCCTTCCACTAAGGGATCCCTTATTGTGGCTTATATGAGGGATTGAGCATTAGCCCAATTTTTTTATCACATATCAACATCTCCACCATTCAACCTCTAGGAATATATGAGTAGATCATTTCTGCAAATTTTCGGCCAAATTGGTGATCGTTAAGGCTTCGAACTAGCTTAAATCAATGGACAGATCAAATCTGCCAAACCTGAACCGTTCATTCAAATCGCAGTTTTGAGCACCTTAATGATCACCAATTTGGATGATATTTTGCAGAAGTGATCTACATATTAGGACCTAAAAACTGAACGGTTAAGATTGAAAAATGTAATCAAAAAGTTGGTCTAATGCTCAATCCCTCATATAAACCACAATAAGGGATCCCTTAGTCGAAGGGCCCTGCTACAACCGAGGATAATTTATTAGACAAATAACTCAACTGCTAAGATGGATTCAAAAATTTAGATATGAACCCCAACACCAATAATGGTTTTACCACATCTGAATTTTGGAAGCTAACCTGAGCAAATGCAGCAGTGTACTTTGGAAGAAATTTTAACCTCTTCAACAAGGGAACCACATCTGAATTTTGTGGATAAGTTACCCTTGGAGCCCTCACCCTATTCAGGGGGATAAACGTAACACGCCCACCTTTGAGTGAATTAAGGTGCCTGATTATCTGAGTTGATATTTCATCATTCTCAACAACAACGTGAAATAAGCTGTCCAGGAAAGAACAAAGTAAATACTTGAACTTAAACTGCAAACCAATGATAAAGGTGACACCAATGGATGGGGTAGAAAGTTATTCTTTACATACCTGTTCCCAGCAGTGACTTCCACTGCGGTAAAGAACTTTTCCTCACAATCAAGCAACTCAATAATAGGACCATATACCCCAGGAATATTGTACTCTCTGCAGATCTTACGAACAGAATTTAGCCCTCTCCTCAAATCCTGAAAGTAGTACACATGAGGAGAGAGACATTACAAGCAATTCTGGGTAGGATAGTATGTTGCACTTCTACTGCACAATTGCCATTACTGAGGCGCATATTTCAATTTGATATATATCAGAAGCTACAAAAGGTCAAGAAACTGATCACTCACACCAGCAGTTGCATGATCAAGGCTCTTCTCTGCCTTCTCAACTTCTGTCGTCAGTTTCTCAATTTCAGCAGAAAGTTCAGTTTCTTTCTTCCATAGGGTCCTACCACCAAAAAACAGTTAGTAAAGTCATATTAGAATAGGTAACAAAAATTAATGAAAGTGATAATTACAAACTCATACTTGCGCTCATCCTGCATTTTGTCCCTCTCTGCTTTATGATGACTGAATCCTTCCCGTGACTGAGAGATGAGAGACTCTATGTGAGTAATTTCATTTCTTCGAGATTCAATGTAAGTACCCCGCTCGTTCAACTCAGCATTAAGACGTTTGATTTCATCCTGAAGCTTCTTCTCCTGGAATAAAAAAAATAAAAAAAATCGGCTTTTTACACATGCCATTTTCATGCCATCAAGACAGCATAAGGAGAGTATATCAAAGTTTTTTATGCTTCATTGTTTCATGTAGCAGAAATTTTATTTTAGGTTTTTTTGAATGATTTGGTCTATTTGGAAAAGGATGAGGTTGCTGTGCTCTTAGAGAGTTGGACAGGACCTGCTTGGCCAATTATTTCCTTCATCACATGTAGTAAAAATGTTGGGAATGTTATACTATAAATCATGCAGTACATGAAAAACTACTTTACTCTACCCACTCACCATTCACCAACTAAACTTAATATCAGTCAAAACAACCGTAAACCAAGGATATAGTTTCTTTTATATGTTTCTGTCAATATATCACAGTTTGCTCTGAATCTGTACTTATTTATATGATCAGAATTTATTAGTTCAATCTAGTAATCAGATTTATGATCTGAATCCCATAATCAGTTAAGTTAAGGCGACTGCTACTACAGCCAGAATTTAATTGAAACAAATTAACAACAAAATAAAGTAACTATTAATCCTCAAATGGCTCCAGATAGCATAAGGTTCTATATCTACTAGTTGAGATTGTGCAATTCTAAAGCACCATATACTCAGATGACATGATCAATAACCTGATATGACATATATGATCATAAAATACTTAAAAAGGAGGTCATACCTGTGCCAAATTTGACGAAAGAACTCTTTCAAGATCATCAATTTCCTTTTGAAGCCATTTGTCACGAGCAGCTTTACTAGAAAACTGGGTCGCACGACCTTGTTTTTGATAAAGTATGCTAAGCTGCTTCTCGCGCTCCATTATTCTATATTCAAGATAATCAATTGTGAGAAAAGATACCAACACCTAGGACCATGTTTGCAAATATCAGAATAAATTACATTATCTGGAAGAACTAGATAGAGCATATGTAGAGAATGAACAAGTGAATAACTGCTACAAAGCCATTGTTCAGTCATATAAAACAGGTGCACAAAGTACTTAAAACTGAATAAATCATTTTTTCAAGTAGATCAGAAAGAGGAGAGGCTGCATCAGGTGACGAAAGTAAGATTAAGTTTTCCCATGTAATGGATAGTAATTCATTACCGGCACAACTTAATCTTACTTACCTATGATTGCACCGAATTTAGCAACTATAAGGATAGCGCAGAAGGTAGACAATTGGATTAGTGTGAAAATTAACCTAGTATATGTCCAATACAGGGAGACTAGATGAACAAAAAAACTATGGAACCCGCACACGAATGGTATGGAGATGACATGACAAATTGCAAACAAAATAAGATTTTACATTTTCAAAAGGGTGAAGCAAAAGAACAACAGGCTGATAAAACTTTTTGATATCAAATATCTATAGACATACCCCTTCGTTATTTCCTTTTCCCTCATGACTTGATTGTCATACAGAGGACTTATCTTCTCAAGCTCATCCATTGAATCCTGAATTTCTTTCTCCAAACTTCGTAGTTGTCTCACAGCATCTTCCTGGAAGAAAGAAAACATCAATAAATGCAGCATTTGTGTCCCTCAAATCACTAGCAACAAAATAGGAATAGGGAAAAAAATCAGCGCCAAAGGCATAATTAGAATATTACTTTGGCTCGGATATTTCCAGATATCTTCTCCTGTAGATCTTTGACATCAAGCTCAAGCTCGGTGTGTTTCTTTATTGCTTCTGTTCTTCGTTTTTCTACTGCTTCTTTCTCCTTGTGTAAAGTTTGTAGCTCTTTTGTCAGATCTTTCAAAGCCTTATCCAAGTCCTTGGACTTTTCATGGGCATCCAGCACGCTATTATACATCTTCGTTGATTTTTCAGAAACCCTATTTCGAGAATTTTCTACCTAATACCAAATGAAAATCAGGCAGGTTGAGAAATAAAGGTCAGTCTAAACTGTTCTCATGCACACGCGCACTCAGCTGCCTTCCCATCTAGTACGAATAAGAGAAAGACTCAACTATGAACTTCATATACCTATTTATTTCCATCAATACAACACAAAAGAAGTGCTGACACCAGAGATCATTTCTACTAACCTCTGCCAGCCTTTGGCGAGCATCCTGAAGTTCCTTGTCATATATAGTGTATTCCAGAGATTTTCGCTGCTTGTCAAGCTGCTGATACTTTCTAAGTTCCTCTTTCTCTTCGTCCAGTTCCTTCAATCGCTCATCCAAGTACTGAACAACTTGAATTATCTGCTTTCTTTTGTTACCTGATTAGCAAAGAGAAAACAATGTGAGAACGCATATCTAATAACCATAAAACAACTAATATATTCATGACTTACCAGTGTCCTGCATGATTTTCAAACTTTCCTGACGTCTTTCCTCATACACTCGAGTGCCACCGATTTCCTTAAGTAAATCAAGTCGCTCAGAGTCTTTCATCAGTGTCAATGATGATATCTATGGAACAGTCACAATTTAAAAGTAAATCAATATTCTTCAAATCATACCTATAACTCAAGTCTAAACAAGTTGCACAGCTATACCTTTCCTTGTTGCACAACATAATATGGATTTGAGCGAGAGAACCCAGCACTTTCCAGTAAATTCATAACCTCGGTTTTCCTGGAATTAAGATATCTTCTGTCATTAAACAGAGACCATGGAGAAGTCTAGAGATCAAACCACATAACATGCAATCCTAAAGGCTCCTGCGGGGGATTTTATATACTCACGTGATGTGCTTTCCATCCAAGAAATATTCATCCTTCTTCAAACCAATTGTCCTTCGCAACCGCACTTCCTCCTTATCAACCTATTTTAGAAGTGATCCAAAAGTGCAAGGAAGATCCCAATATAAGCATCCCAATCGCCTCATTTTTTGTTTATAATAGACATTGAACAGAATTGGACGAAATCTAAATATAAATAATATTTAATAAAATGAATGAGGAGATGCAGCATATTACCGGTATTCGATTGTCAGAGTTATCGAAGACAATCTCCACAAACGCAGATAAGACTTGGTGCCCTGCACCTTCCTGTTCGATATATATTGCAATGAAAGCTGTTTACTAAGCAAATGGTTCAACATCCTTGATGAAAGATACAAGCATTGAGTAAGACATACATGGAGTAGAGCATGCCGATCGTCGCTCCGAAGGTTTTGGAAAAGGTCACTTAGTACAAACCGAATTGCTATAAAAAAAAATTACAAAAATAAAAACAACACATTTCAAAATAGGTCAAACTGGAAAAGTTAATCCTAAAAAAATTAAACAATAAAAATTCCACAGGATAAAACCACTGCAAGAATCCTGTTTAGTAGTTACTTACCATGGAAGAAGTTTGTCTTTCCAGATCCATTAGCACCAACTGCAGTAGACATTGTTGAATCAATGTCAAATTGATAAGCAAAGATAATAGAGCATTGCATCATTAAACAAGCAAAGGGTACAAACAGACCACATGCTTATTATACTGGATAAGATCTCAATTACAGACAATGTATAACAGCAATAGATAAAATGTAGTATCTCTGTGATTGTTAGAGGCTAACTTCTATATATGATGACATTAATATCAGAAACCATGAAACAAAATACCTCCACATACTCCCACCATTTGACAACACATCACTGAAGAACATGTATGACATACTCAAGCTCATTTTTTTTGTCTAATGGCTATCCCCTTAGCTAATCAAACAGTCATGATACAGTAAATCACTGCCTTGTAATTTAAAATGTCAACAAAAAAAATTAATTGAACTTTGCGCCAGATTCGGAATATCAATCTAGCTAATATAAAGCAAATGCATCCATCAAGTTAAGCATATGATAAATTATGCACGCATACAGAATTCATCAACACAAAAACACAAGCAAAAGAAGAAGATTGTTACCAACGCAGTTGATTTTTGGACTGAATGGCTCAGTAGCAACTTGTTCTCTGTAGCTCTTAAACCCTTCAATTATAATCTAATTTGAGAACCAAAAACACCAACAAATTAATAGAAAAATGGTACACACACACACACACAAAAAAAACAGTACACAATAGAAATTACTTGAGAAAACAAAGTAATTGGAACTACACCTATGACCAAAACTCACCTGCTTTATGTGCATTTTGAAATCGCCCGACTGTCAACCTCTGAGAAATGTCAACGGAAAAACTATCAACTTACAGTCATAGTAAATAAACATCAATGTTCCTAAAGCAGCAACTCTTAGAAACTGAAATATACACACATCCTACCCACATTTACTTATAGTGACTTAGCAATTGGCATCATGGATAACAGAAGCGATTCGCCACTATCCTACATAACTTTGCTTCAAGCAAAAGCAAACGCACTCGAAAATCACATAAACCAAATCCCTCAATCCGCTATTGATTACGATTTTCGAAACCTAATCGTGTACAGCCTATTCATTGTCACTAAAGGAACCAATGCCAAATCCACAAAACCTAATCACGCTCCTTCCGAGCCGTAATCGGAAACTCAAGCTCTCAAGCTACGAGAACCTCAACCAAAACAACACCGCCGCGACGAAAGTAGCGAACTAAACTCAAAACCCTAGCTATCACCCAGGGGTGTATATACAGTCTACAAACTCAAATTAACTTCAACGAAGCAGAAAACCAGAGAGAAGCTACGCGATTCAAACAATTTCGAGTAAGCGAGAATTGAAATTGAAGCTAAAGCTTTGAGAAGAGAGAGAGGGAGAGAGGGAGACTTACTAGTTGAAGTTGACGATTGAGTTCATGCCACGAAGAAGAGGAGGGAGACGGAGAGGAGTGTTGTCTGTTAAGCTAGGGTTTGGGGTGGAGCGCAGTGTGGACTCTGCGCGGAGTTTATGGCAGATCGGAGGGAAGTAAAAGGCGGCAAAAATGAAAAATTGGGGAAGGTTTTTTTTTTTCTTTCTTTTGTTCGAAACCTGGAAAATCGGAAATGAAAATGAAATATCATCATCAACTTATCGCGTTATTGACCAGAAAAAACTTATCGCGTTGAATCTGCATCTGAATTTACTTTTTCATTTCATTTTTTACTGGATAGTCTTCTATGTACTTACCGGGTGTAAAAATATAGGACACCACCATGCGATAGTTAAGATTTATGACTTTATTAGAATTGTAATGATTTTCCTATTTTTTACTTGAGAAGCTCAACAACTAGTTTAAGTTTTCTCACACATTATATTTGTTCAAGACAAGGGTGAGATGGATGCAATACGAAGACAAATTGGATGGAGACATGTTTGATATGATGAAGAAATCAAATGCAGACTTGATCGTTCAGAATGGATAAAGGGTTTTCCGGCTTCTAAAGTCACTCATCTAAATCCTAGTACGTCAGGTTACCTGCCATTGCTTTTGGAAGTTAAGAAGAAGAGACTGAGGAGACCTTTGATCCTTTACACAAGCCATCAAAGTTTACTATGATCATGGCACAACTACAAATTTGACAGAGCTCTCTATGAAAGAACTTAATTCAATAAAACTGAAGTATGATCATACAAATAAACATATAATCAATCTAGCTTAAACAGTACTTTAGACTTACCAGCGTTGTTCTGTTCTCTTTTACAGTAAGCTCCTCGAATAAGATACGTTATGTTGTATGCTTGTGTTGTAACGAGAACAAGGACCAATGCTCGAGTGTGTGTGTAAAGTAATTATTCTCTATACCCGAAACATCACGTGGCACTGTCATGTGGTGTACCTAGCCAATCATATAACTAGAATTTATGTGGGGACCAGCATGAGTGAAAAAAAAGAAGTAACTAAATACACCAATCAAAAACAAAAATAAAACACTTTGACCAATGAGATTAGGAATCACTTGGCATCCAACTATCACCATGAGGGGTTTCGTTACTGGTTATGACGTGAGGGTGTCGTTCTAACTCTCGTTATTCAAAAATAATAATAATAATGTCCAACTTAAATAGCTATCTTGCAATTCTGTTTGAGATTGCATTATGTACGATGTAACTGACTTTTTGTGATCGTGATGCAAGACCCAACTATAAATTGTTTGCTCTCCTTAAAACTTTAAAGTAAAAATGTTAATTCATAGTTATGATTTATGAATTTCATATAAAACGTCAATAATACACGTGTTGACATATTATTAACAATATAAACTTATTTTGCCAGTACAAGAGGTGCCACGCAAAAGTCTTACACAAGTATGATATAGTCATTCTTATCTGAATTTTTGTCATGGTTCAAACTTCAAACTAAGAAATTTATTGTCATAGTTCAACCAGGATTGGGCCGAGGTTGGCCTAGTTACTAGGTTTTGTGTTGCTCCGTCTTCTTTTATTTTTATATATTTTTGTATTTGGCATTTTGATCGAACCTCAGCTGGGACAGGTTGGCTAGTTGCTAGGTTTTTTTCTTAAATGCGTGATTTACCTACAACCCATAATCCATTTTTTCTCTAAGACCTATTATCTATATTTTCTATTTGTACTGAAATCTCTCTCCAACTTGTTTTTCTTTGTTCTCAAACTACAGATGTACATGCAAGTGATGGTTAGCTCTAAGCCTATAAGAACGGAAAGATATTCCCCGACGCTATTTGGTTACTGTTGCCGAGGATGGTACCTCCATCCCTCATGAGTAGTAGTATATAGACAGATATGATCGGTCAAATTACCGGAGATTGGATTTAAGTGTTCAGAGACATATCCTTCCATGCATCCTCTAGGCTCAGGTTCACATAATTCTTTTATATAAAATTTTAATTTCCTCGTATATCTCAATAATTTGGTTGGAAGAGGACAATCGACTAGAAGTTACTTTACATGCATGTGTTTATATTTGCAGATTTTTTATGATAATGAAATTTAGAATTTGATATCAGAGTAGATATATATATATATACAAAAACCATGAGTTCGTTGTATAAAATAATAAATAAGAAGTTCATGATAACCATGCAGATACAAAAGTTGTGACTTAATTCATATATAGCTGCAAGCTTCAACTATATTTTTATTTTCATGGCTTATAGTCCCACTCGGGAATTATTTTGGACTATTATCATCCTTGCGTCCCTGCGATGCAATCATGCAAGCAAGCAAGACCGTACCTGAGTTAACAATAACATGGAGTGGAATCGATCATTATTGTTGACATGAAATAGAGATCATTATCTCATACATGAGCATATGATTCAAATGCAGTTTGTTGTGGTGGTGTTTAATCTAGAAAGTGATGCACTATTGTAACGTAGAGAAACTGAATGCACTATTCAGATTTCTCAGTTCATGAAGCTAGCCACAGTATCATTGACCTTCAGGAATATATTTACCATGTACGTAAACGTACGCTCTGCTCTTTTGCAGATTCCATTTTACAGATAGAAAGAAACCAGCCACGTACGACATCTCAGTAAGAGCATTTTCAATCCGGCTGTAAGAAGCCACGGCATCTTCTACGTATATTTGTTTCCACTACCAGAAGAAAAACTTTAGTTGATGAAAATAAAAAAAATAGGCCAACGAATTTTTTTTTCGCCGGCTAAAGTCCACTTTAGCTGACGAAATTTTCCTTCGTCGGCTAATTTAAAATTTTCGTCGGCTGTGGTCAACTTTAGCCGACGAAATTAATATTCGTCTGCTGAATAATTTTTTTCGTCGGCTATAGTCTGTGAACTTTAGCCGACGAAATTTTTAAAAGTTTAGCCGACGAAACATATAATTTCGTCGGCTAAAGTGCCTTATATTTGCAGATCTAGACAACAACTCATCTGAGAAAAAAAAAACTATACGTAGAACCTTCAAACGCAAAAAAGTCGTGAAATAAGATATGACCAGAATGGTGAAATACGTCTACGGTTGAAAAATCACGGTATTCCGGTAAAGTCACAGAGTCGATAGTTGACTTACCATTATTATTCACTATGCTGCAGATTTAGTGTTTGGTGTTTGATTGACTATTGTGATACCTTTCCGGAAGCGTAACGGTGCTACGAGTTAGACTCATCGCTAATGCCATGATGTATAGGCCTTTTTGGCCATCCGAGTCCGTTTAGGGCTTCAAAATGCAGTTTTCTTATTTCCGATTAGAGTTAACCGTTTCGATCGAGCCCTTAACGTTGTCGAATCCAGTTGAATTTTTTACCATAGACATCTTTCGTCATAATGATCATATCTGATGGTCGAATTTTGGTTTGTGAATTTTAGTCATCGGAATCACAACGTGTCTACTATTTACCGTTATTATTCTTTATGTGGAGCCCTATCGTCAGAAGGTAAATGTCTCAAAATTTTTATATGGGCAATTGCGCCTCATCTACATGAGAGTTTTTTGTGTGGAAGGTTTGACCAAAATACGTAATATAGAGGGAGATATGAGCGTTTTCGTGTGATAAGTGACGATGGATTATGGTTGACCGTTTCGATCGAGCCCTAACGTTGTCGGATCCAGTTGAATTTTTTACCATAGACATATTTCGTCATAATGATCATATCTGATGGTCGAATTTTAGTCTGTGAATTTTAGTCATCGGGATCACAACGTGTCTACTAATGTTGTATAACTTGTTTAGTATGTTATACAACTTTGTGAACCAACTCTACATAGGAAGCAAAATTATTAAAAATCTCATGAAATAAGATGTGTTCATAATGGTGAAATACGGCTATGGTTCAAAAATCACGTAAATCGGGTAAAGTCTCGGAGCCGATAGTAGCAGTCAACCCTATTTACCGTTATTATTCCCTATGGGGAGCCCTATCGTCGGAAGGTAAATGTCTCAAAATTTTTATATAGGCGGTTGCGTCTCATCTACGTGAGAGTTTTTCGTGTGGAAGATTTGACCAAACTACGTAATATAAGAGGAGATATGAGCGTTTTCTTGAATTTATAGACTTTAGCCGACGAGATATTAAAAAAGTCGTCGGCTAAGGTCAAAAAATTTCAAATTTTTTGGGCGGTAAACAAAAGTTTGAGGAAAATTTTCAAAGGACTTTAGCCGACGAAAATATATGAAAAGTCGTCGGCTAAAGTCGAAAAATTTTCAAAATTTTCAACCAAAATTTTTTGACGGTCAACCAAAATTTTCAAAAGAGTTTAGCCGACAAAAATAAAGAATTTCGTCGGCTAAAGTTCTTTATATAGGCAAAGATGGATGGTAAGAAGTCTATTATCTGCCAAATTTTCTTCTTGGCCTAGCTCCGCCATCAAGCCACCGGAGACCGTCACACTTGTCCCAAAAGTTTCGCCGTCGTCTCTACTTCATTGCTGGATAGGTGGTGCATCGAGTGGCACCGCCGTGAGGGATAAATCGAGCTCTAAAATTCCGCCGGTTCGGATTCGGTGTCGATCGAATTTCTCCTTCCTTAGGTCACCATTTGGTGAGTTCTATATATGGATAAGTTGAGTTTGATTAGTACTACATTCCCCTAGAATTTGGTAGCTCGATTCGGTGTGTGTAAAGAGAATCAAAGATTTGAAGTTTTTAGGGTTTAAAATTGGGGATTTTTATATTTTGGGTCGATTGACCTGTTTAGGCTTAGAATTGAGCTTCGACTTCTTCTAGAAAGTTGTTCGAAATGTTGAGAGGAAGATTTTGTCAAATTTTGGTCGTGATTGGAGGTGGCCGAAAGTTTCTGCAGTTTTTTTTTTTCAAAACCCAGCAACTTTAGCCAACGATATTTAAATACTATATTCGTCGGCTATAGTATTTTTTAATTTTTTTAATAAAGTTTAGCCAACGAATTATGACATGTTTCGTCGGCTATATTCATTTTTAAAATTTTTTTATAAGGTTTAGCCGACGAAAATATATTATATTTCGTCGGCTATAGTTATTTTTTTAAATTTTTATAAGGTTTAGCCGACGAAATATAGTAAATTTCGTCGGCTATAGTTATTTTTTAATTATTTATTACACACTTTAGCCGACGAATATCTTATTTGTTTCGTCGGCTAAGATCTTAGCCGACGAATTAAGATAACAGGCCGACGAAAAATTTTCGTCGGCTAAAGTGCTTGTCCTGGTAGTGTGCCTACCCATTGGGGTTAAATTATTTTCTGTATATATTCATTTCTCAGTTTCCTTCGTCTCATTGCAAATTATTACTCCACATGCATTTCTAGATTTAGATCGATGCATGATTACTTCAGAAAGTGTTGCCTATCTGGTTCTGGACCCCTAGCCTTATGCAATTATAAAGGCCGCGCAGAGTATTCATTTGCTTCTATCACTTTGGGACATGACATATGATTACATTTGACAGAATCATGGGGAAGAATAAACAGATGCAAGTTCTCACTACGCAGCTATGCAGCATACCTCTTTTTCGATCTGATCCTTTACAGCTTACAACATCTATATCTTGTTCTTATAAGAGTTGTATGTACTTCCATTACAACATTTGGGATTCGAAAATTTTGGTACTAGGGTTTTGGGAGAGAAGGGTAGTTAGTAGTTACACTTACACTTGCGAGTTGCAACGACGAGAATTAGTTGGCTGTGTCGGTGTCTGAGAGAAGGGTAGGTACTACCTTACAACTTTCGTCCACAACTGTAACGTCGAGCGCAAATAGACGAACCAGTCGCTATTCTGTTGGACCCTCAGATTGCTTTCATTTGCCATCATTTTTAGTCATTTAGCATATGAATACAAGGGATTAACAAGATACTCTATTGGAGTCTATTTCCCATTAAAGCTAAACTTATAATATCTCTTCTTATGTATATTCCATGTATATATGGCAAGATTCACTGTGAATCTCTATTATTGCGTACATTAGTACATATATATTCTACATTCTATGTAGTCGATCGACTAATTATTTTGTTTGGAATTTTTCTAAATCGTGCATGATTTACTATATAGTAGTACTATTTAACTCGATTCAACAACAATGTTTCATAACTAATTTTACATGAAAGTCCATATGCGCGCGCACTTATACATACCGGTTCGGATGAAAGCAGTATTTTTGAATTTTTATTAATCCCTACAACGAAATTAGAAATAAAACATGCATGATGTATGCATATAAAACAACAAATTTGAATATTCTCCATTTGTTGAGAAAAAAAAACAACTAATATTCTCCAACCCTCCTCTAAATATTGTGAATGAAATAAAACCACGTGGATCAGCAGCTGCAACAACTCATATATATGTCAATCTATCTACCTAGCTAATTATTCTTTGATTGACATGCAGACCAAACTTGCTGGAATTAGTTACCAGCCAGAAAACTTTCACCTCTTCTTGTTTTGATTCCCCAGGTTCCAGGCCTTCTTGATTCCCGGTCAGAAATTCGATCAGATTCTATTCCATATACTATACCACAAAAACATATGAACAAATATCCTAGAACTCTTTGCAACTGAAATTCACAGAAACAATGACAGAGAGCAGCATAGAAGAAGAACACAACCAAGACGAAATCACAGCTCCTCTCAGTACGAACATGCCATTTTTTCTTTCTAGCTTTCATAGATGATGTCTGTGCATTTGTTCTCGGTTTACTAGTTTTCTATGTTCACTTTTTTTTTGCATGCAGTTTCTAGAGATGAAGAAGGTCAGACCTCCTCATCTCCACCGGAAGAAGAAGAAAACTCGCCGGTGAAGCAAGTAGCCCTGACGGTGCCGACCGGAGACGACCCTTCCCTCCCCGTCCTGACCTTCCGAATGTGGGTCCTAGGAACCCTCTCCTGCGTCCTCCTCTCTTTCCTCAACCAGTTCTTTTGGTACCGGACCGAGCCGCTGTCGATAACAGCCATCTCGGCCCAGATAGCCGTCGTGCCCCTCGGCCAGCTCATGGCCGCTAATATTACGACGCGCGTCTTCTTCAAAGGAACCAGATGGGAATTCACACTCAACCCTGGTCCCTTCAACGTAAAAGAACACGTCCTCATCACCATCTTCGCCAACTCCGGCGCCGGAACAGTCTATGCCATTCATATTGTGACGGTGGTTAAGGTTTTCTACAAGCAGCACATCACGTTCTTCGTCTCCTTGCTTGTCATCTTAACAACTCAGGTAAACTAATTTTTGTTTGTCTCAGTTTGAGATGACTTTGAATATTTGATGTACGTACGTTGTTGTTGGGTATATAACGGGATAGTCTGAAATATAGGTATGGTATTATTTGTTTGATTAGGTTTGAATGGTTGATAGGTGTTGGGGTTTGGCTGGGCTGGGATTTTCAGGAGGTACTTGGTCGAACCGGCAGCTATGTGGTGGCCGGCAAATTTGGTTCAAGTCTCATTGTTTAGGTACGCAAATATTCATATGTTATATATTAGTTTCTTGGCTTTAATTTAAATTCGATTGCTCATGCTGTCATTTTTCTATGGCCGGAAATCATGGATTCCGGTACACTTTGGGTGGCGATGAAGTTGATGATTGGCCTTGACCGGTTGAGGGTTGGAACTAAATAATTAGAATAGCAAGTAGGGTAGGTGTTTGCATTAAGCAGCAGTGTCTTTTTCAAACCTTCATGCATGCGACAGAAAAGCATTTAAACATTTTTATGAATATATGCACAAAATAATTAGGTATTCTAGCTGTATAAGCAAGATTGTCGTGTAATTAAGTTTTCTGTACGTACATTAGAGTTCTACACATTAGACACATACATCAATCAGATCTATCATCATCAATCATGATTAAAAACCAAGTTAATACGCAAGATACACTTGTGATTTTATACTTTGTTTGTTATGCAAAAGTCTTGAATAAAACATTCATGTCATACAAGTTTGCAAAACTTGAAAATACCTATTTTGATCACTATAGCATGACTTTAATCAGCAACATACACCCCTCACGCTCACAACATGCATGATATAATTTGATTCACATACATGAATTTGAGTCGATGATGATAGTGCGATTAAGTTCTTGAAATTAATATTTCACAAAAGATAAACGCAGAATTGTATGTCGGTTAATAAACTTTTTCACAGGGCTCTCCACGAGAGGGAAGAACGGCCGAAGGGTGGTGTGACAAGGACACAGTTCTTTCTCATTGCCTTCATGTGCAGTTTTGCTTACTATGTATTTCCCGGCTACCTCTTCACAATGCTAACCTCCCTCTCATGGATCTGCTGGATATTTCCCTCATCAGTCCTTGCCCAACAGATCGGGTCGGGTCTTTACGGGCTTGGACTTGGTGCTGTTGGGCTCGACTGGTCCACTATCTCCTCCTACCTTGGAAGCCCACTTGCAAGTCCATGGTTTGCCACTGCCAATGTTGCTGCTGGTTTTGTGTTTGTCATGTATGTGTTGACTCCCATATGTTACTGGCTTGACATCTACAAAGCCAAAACCTTTCCAATATTTTCAGATGAACTCTTCACAGAAGACGGTCAAGAATACGACATCACAGCGATCATTGACTCCAATTTCCATCTCAATATTACGGCTTATGAGGAAGAAGGTCCACTTTACATCAGCACATTTTTTGCGATGACTTATGGTGTGGGCTTTGCTGCACTAACTGCTACAATTGTTCATGTCGCACTCTTCCATGGAAGGTAAAAGAATGAACATAATGTGAGTGTGTGTATAAATCATGTACTCGAATAATTAGAATAGCATTAATAACCGCTTATATTGTTTGTCTCAATATTGTGTTTACGTCTAAAACTACGTTGTTTTATCTTGAAAAGATTAGTGGTTGAAAGTGTTAAACGAGACAGTTTTAGACATAAACAATATTGTACAAAAAAACCTAAGCAGAGAGGGTTCGGATTTGTATCAATTGGACTTGAAGTTTGAAGCATATTAGTTCTTACTGCATGTGTATATTGTATGGCAGGGAAATATGGGAGCAAAGCAAATCAAGTTTCAAGGAGAAGAGAATGGACATTCACACTAGACTTATGCAGAGATACAACCCAGTGCCTGAGTGGTGGTTTGTGGCCATTCTTCTAACTAACATTGCACTCACCATTTTTACCTGTGAATACTACAATGACCAGCTTCAATTGCCTTGGTGGGGTGTCCTTCTAGCTTGTGCTATTGCCATTTTGTTCACCCTCCCAATTGGTATCATCACAGCCATCACAAATCAGGTACCTAATCTTTCGTAACAGGTGATTATGCTTCTAGCTTTCGTCCCATTTTAGTGCACTCAATCAAGTTTTCTGCTTCGAAAACAGACACCAGGCTTGAATATCATTACTGAGTACATAATAGGGTACATCTACCCTGGATATCCAGTCGCCAATATGTGCTTCAAAGTTTACGGCTACATAAGTATGACACAAGCCATCACATTCTTGCAAGACTTCAAGCTTGGTCACTATATGAAAATCCCTCCTAGAACTATGTTCATGGCACAGGTCAGCTCCAGCTCTTTGATTCTTTTCTCTTCTCAATAGTCTCCTTTCCTAATACTCACAGGTTTCCTTACTTAGGTTGTTGGAACCCTTATAGCGGCGCTTGTTTACTTGTGCACGGCGTGGTGGCTAATGGAGACCATCCCCGGAATATGTACTGACACAACATCAGTGTGGACTTGCCCCATGGACACTGTGTTTTACGACGCGTCTGTCCTATGGGGACTGATTGGTCCACGAAGAATTTTCGGGGACTTGGGCACATATGCAGCAGTGAATTGGTTCTTCCTAGCCGGTGCAGTTGCTCCTGTTCTAGTTTGGTTAGCTGCTAAGGCATTTCCACAACAGGAGTGGATTCGGCTCATCAACATGCCGGTTTTGATTGGCGCTACGGGAAGTATGCCGCCGGCTACTGCGGTTAACTACACTTCTTGGATCATTTTGGGGTTCCTCTCTGGTTTTGTTGTGTATAGGTATAGACCAGACTGGTGGAGGAGACACAACTATGTTCTTTCTGGGGCACTTGATGCTGGCCTTGCTTTTATGGGGGTACTATTATATTTTACCGTTGGATTGGAGGAAATTAGTGTCGACTGGTGGGGAAATGACCTTGATGGGTGTCCATTAGCTGAATGCCCTACGGCCGTAGGGGTGATTGTTGCTGGCTGCCCTGTTTACACTTGAACAAATTGTACATAAAATTTACAGCCCCTCCTGTAAGATCTGTGATATATCAGTGATTCAATATTTTGATGATTTAGTTCCAAAGAGGTGGTTTGAGTTTTTATTCGTGAAACAAAATTTTAATTTTTTTTTACTTCGTTCAATATCTTATATTAAATGGTGGTTACATATAACTATAATTTTAATGTCGGGAGCTATCTAGGTGTGTCGACCCTTCCTTAAGAGAAGATTTTCACAAAGGCCATTCTCAATAAATATTTTCACAAAATGAGTTTCCAACCATGAACTTCTTATAACCAGAAGAATTCATTCCGATCCTCCTTGCACACCAAACTCATTGAAAAAACTGTTCAATGTTCTAACATAACGAACTCGTATCACACCCTCAAATGAAACCGTTTGGTTTAGTTTGGTGATAGTTTTCGGTGTGAAAACCTTTTTCACTTTTACCTCAGTGTGAAAACCTGAGGTAAAAGTATATTACTTGGATTTGACAGCGATCCAACAACACTCTTAAACCCCTACAGGGCATATATATTTGGGTGAAAAGGGTTTTAAATCTCAGCGACTTAACGCTCAGATTCTCTCTGCAAGTAACAAATGGAGGAGACCCAATCTGGCAGCAAAGACGACACCGCCGTGTCCGCCGTCAAAGCAATGCGCCTTGACCTCGAAACCCGAATCGAAACCCAACGCGCCACCCAGCTCGAACTCCTCTCTAATCTCCAATCCGAACTCGACCCCGCCATCGTCCCCACCATCGATCTCTCCCTCAAGGTCCTCTCCTCCTTCAACCACCGCCCCTTCACTCCCACCCCTCCTCTACCCGACCCGAAACCCAACCCGACCCGAATCCCCGCCGCCCGCCTCCCCTCCCCTCAACCACCCCTCCCTCTTCCTCCTCCGCCGCAGCCCGAAAGCCCTAATCTTTCTCCCCGACCCGACCCGAACCGGGAGTCCACACCCGATTCGATGGACGAGGACGCGAACCCGCTCTCGGTGATCCGGGCCATGATTGCGGTCCGGTTTCTGGAGAGGGTTCCGTTCATGCTGGTGGAGTCGTCGGAGCTCCTGAAGCAGCTCGAGACCGACGCGAAGGCCTCGCCGGAGGAGAAGGCGGCGCTGCGGGAGGTGGGGGGAGAGAACGGGGGGATTCTGGCGGTGGAGATGGCGCTGCGGTCGATGGCGGAGGAGAACGGCGGCGTTATACTGGAGGAGTACGCGGTCAACGGGAAGTCTAGGGTTACGGTGAGGGATATTGACCGGACTAGGCTGATGAAGGAGTTGCCGGAGAGCAAACAAGACTCGATTTTGGATGGGAATGGGAGTTTTAATCAGATGGTGAGTGGCGGCATGGATGGCGGTGGCAATGTGGGAGGGTTTATGGGCCGAGGTGGGCCCTGGGGAGTTGCGCCGGAGCACTACATGGGCGGGTTGCCGCCGTTGTTTCCGGGGATAGGTCCGAGAGGAGGAAGAGGGATGATGGGAATGCCGAGAGGGATGTTAGGGTCTCCAATGCCGAGGCCTAATATGGGGCAGAATGGAGGAATGGTGGTTAGTCCCAATGGAATGCCGAATAAGAACATGAAGAGCGAAGAGGATGAGATGAAGGATCTTGAGGCATTGCTGAATAAGAAGAGTTTTAAGGAGTTGCAGAAGTCGAAAACTGGGGAGGAGCTTTTGGACCTCATACACAGGCCAACTGCAAAGGAGACTAGAACGGCAAACAAGGTTTGTCCATTCTTATGGCCTTTTGATATAGTGTCTGTGTTAATTTGCATTGCTAGCTTAAATGGTAGAGCTGCTGTGTGTGACAACTATTTCTGACTGTTATCTAAATTATCAAAATTGCTGCCCGAACATCTAGTTCAACATGTCATTTGTTCATTGTGTTACAGATAGAGTCAGTTTTGTAGGAGGTGGTTAAGCTTTAGTTTGATATATACGGGGTTTTCAATTTTTTGTTTTTGGTTCCTCAAGAATCTATGAAGTTATGTTCATGCCTATAGTTTCCCTTGTACTCGCTGTTCTCTGAACTTTCTCTCGTTCTAATGTACATCTAAACTCTACAGAATATTGAAGTTATTTTCATTCTGTTGTTTTGTGTTTCAGTTCAAAAGCAAAGGTGGTTCACGAGTGAAGGAATACTGCAGCTCCCTAACAAAAGAGGACTGCCGACGTCAATCTAATTCGTTGCTCGCTTGTGAGAAGGTCACTAAGAAATATGGTCTCTTAGCAGTGTTCATGAAAAAATTTCACCCATATGATCATAAGTTCCTAATTCCTGATATATGTGGTGATCAGAATTCTGCATACTACTCTTATCATATCATATCTACAGTTCTAGTTACTTTTTCTGAGAGAACTTGTTTATGTTACTTTTGCGGTGTTTCTGCATTTTATTTGGGTGATTGCATTTCTTGTTTCAGTCTGAAATTGTTCCTGTTTAAATTTGATATTTGCATTTACTATTACTATAATTCTATTTTCTCTCCTTTCAGGTTCATTTTAGGCGCATAATTGCTCTACATACTGATTACAATTTAGGAGACTGTCCTTATCTACGTACTTGCCGTCACATGAAGGTGATTTGCATTTACTATTACTATAATTCTATTTTCTCTCCTTTCAGGTTCATTTTAGGCGCATAATTGCTCTACATACTGATGTCAATTTAGGAGACTGTTCTTTTCTAGATACTTGCCGTCACATGAAGGTAGAGTTTTCCCTTGATGCTGTATTCATCAAGTACTTATATGTTAATTGACTAATCTCTACATAATATAATGAACTCTTTCTCTCCATTATTAGACATGCAAGTACGTACATTATGAGCTCGATTCAACACCAGATGTGTCAAACATGATGGCTCCCCCTAGACCATTAAAGCAGCGTGCTGAATATTGTTCTGAGGTGGAACTTGGTCAACCACAATGGATTAATTGTGATATCCGCAATTTTAGAATGGATATTTTGGGACAGTTTGGAGTCATAATGGCCGATCCACCGTGGGACATTCATATGGAGTTGCCTTATGGGACTATGGCTGATGATGAAATGCGCACTCTTAATGTTCCTGCATTGCAGACTGATGGTCTGATTTTCCTTTGGGTTACTGGGCGTGCGATGGAGCTTGGCCGTGAATGGTATGTGTTTAATCCATCCATCCATCAACTATATGGTTCATAAATGTTTAAACAAAGAGGCTTACTTTTCATCTTGTTATCGTCTTACCAGTTTAGAACTTTGGGGATACAAGCGTATTGAGGAGATGATTTGGGTGAAAACTAATCAGCTTCAACGAATTATTAGAACTGGGCGCACTGGCCACTGGCTAAATCATAGCAAAGAGCATTGCCTAGTTGGAATAAAAGGGGATCCATTAGTGAATAGGAATATTGATACTGATGTCATTGTTGCCGAGGTCAGAGAGACAAGTCGTAAGCCAGATGAGGTTAGTGGAATATGAATCTTATAATTAGTCAGTTATATATCTAGTCAAAATATGTTTCTTTACAGTCTACACGATACATATTTGACTTAATTATACATGCATTTGTGTAGATGTACCCTTTGCTGGAGAGGATTAGTCCAAGGACAAGGAAGCTGGAGCTGTTTGCTCGTATGCACAACACTCATGCAGGGTATGCTTTCTTGACCAGTGGTTGTCATTGATGCATCAATATTAATGTAGCAATGGTCTGGTGTACACCATAGGATAAAAGGGATTTGATAATCATGTTAGTCTTTAGTACAAAACACTTCTTTAGTTATAATCAAACATCTTGGCCATTGGTGGTTTATTCATTATTCTTTTCATTATTCTTTAACTATCTTGTATCAGGTGGATGTCACTTGGTAATCAACTAAGTGGTGTACGATTGGTTGATGAAGGCTTGCGTGCACGGTTCAAGGCTGCGTACCCAGAGGTGGAGGTGCAGCCAGCTTCCCCACCCAGAACTTCTGCCATGGAAGCTGATTCAAATGCTGCTCAAACCAGAAGTCCCTTTTCCGAAGCAAAACCCACAGAAGCTGCTGCTCCACAACAAGCAGAGCCTGATGCGCCTGCTTCTGAGGTGAAGCCAACGCTTACCACCGATGTTGAGATGGCCGGATGAGTAAACTATCCATCCGAATTACTCCTTTTTGACAGGAAGACCTCCCGTAACCATGTCTAGTTTAGGACTTTAGTTTTAGTTTAATGACCTAGTGAAGGATTCGATCCTCTGTTTTGTTTAGGCCTTGATAGGCAGTGTATCTCTATATGATACAGCTTGTAATATCTTAGTCATCATATTAATGATAGATCAATCTCCCAGTTCTCTATTCTCATAGTTTTCTACTCATGTAGACTTTTGGGCCATTCCATTCTCTTAAATCTGTGATGCTACATTTCATTGGTGACCGACACAGAACGTGCATTTCCAGCTGGCCACTTAATCATTATAGAGTTAGAGATACTGCCATAATTCCCGGCGGTGATCTTTTGGACCTATCAGGTTCTTGCATGGAAATCCATGTTTCTTGGTAACAAAAAAAGGAGGCAACTTTTCACTTTCACTGCATATGGTTCAAAGATCTTTGTCTAGCCAATAGGTAAAGAACACAAAAAGATGAGATAAAGGCTTTTAAATCTCACATCATATGCTTTATACTATTACATTGCAAAAAGAAGTTACATGATCATGAATTTGATGAAAGAATAGGGTATTCCAAAATTCCAAAGAAAACAACAGTAATGCTGAAGTTCTTCACAGATTGCCACTGAGTAATGCACATACCACAAGTCCAGTAATGGCCATGATGAGAAGTGGAAAACTTTGTGATGGTGAAGAAGAAGGCGGTGCCGGAATTGAGCCGAAAACGGTGGGGTAAGACGGAGCAGAATCCGGCAAACTTGGACCATATGCAGGAGAGTAAGCAGTGCCATTCCCTGTAGCAATGTAGAGCTTCTGGCCCTTCCCACAGTGGCCAGGCTCTCCACTTGTGAAGTAAAAAACTCCTTCTGTAGTAAAATTAAAGAGAGAGTTGCCATTGTTCATGTACAAGATTGGATCTTTGAGGTTGCAGTCCTTGTAGGATTGCTCAGTGACTTGAATCACTGAGTCTTGGCTTGGTGGGTACAAGAACACTGCACATACAGGAATAGTAAAGCTTTAGCATTTTGTGACTTTGTGTAGGTGTTGATTTGGAATGAGGAAACAGAATGAGAGTTACTTACAGAGAGAATCTCCACTCTTGAAAGAATGGTATTTTGACCATTTGGTGTAGACTTGTGGATTTGCTGAAGTTGGAATTCCCCAAGCATCTAGATCTCCAACTTTGTACTGATAGCACCAAACTCTGACTAACAGAAGGAACTGCAAAGCCAACAAGAACTGGTATCTTGGAGTAAGATTAGCCATTTTAAGTTCTCAACTCTCTCTCTCTCTCTCACTTGGAGGTTTCTCTCTCTCAAATTTAGGAGAGTGGTTCTTCAATCAATGGAGTTGCAAATCTTATTGGCTCCAGCGTAGACAACATGGATAGGGAATGTACCACAATGCCCCTCGTTTTGAGTGATGGTTCATCTTTTCACAAGGTCAGAAAACTCATTCAAATCATCAAAGGGTGAACCGCCTTAAACAAATGCATTGTGGACATCTTTGTGGACTGGTGAACCATCATAAACAAAGACACAGTTAACTACAGGGTGGAGTTTGCTGGTTGGGTTCATTGGGTTTTTGGAGAAGTCAAATCATGTGGCCAATAATGTCACATGGACCAGGTGGAGGGATCATGGTCATGCTTGAGATGATTGTGTAGCTCAGTTTGCTCAATGGAAGAGCGGTGTTGGCCCAGATGGTTTGTTTCCATGTAAAATATGATTACTGATTAGGCACAAGATGTTGGATTGTGTGTGTTTTTGCATCATGTCATGTGGAGAGGACATGAAAGAACATGAAAAGGCTGTCACACATGGTCCGTTTAATTGGTGAAGGATCATTTTAAAGCTTCTCATGGTCTACCTTTCAAGTTGTAACATTACATGAGAAATGGTAAATATAGTTCTGCAAACTGCGCATCTTAACTTGGTTATTGTGGTACGTATGAGTTCTGCAAAGTAAATTTCTGAATTTCATGTTGCTGCATGGCGGTAATCTAAAACATTCACTTGCTCTAGTGAATGCATTGCATCTATTGCAAGAACTGCTCACTTCTTTCTATTTTCAATTGCCTGATGCCTCAGAAAATGAAATGAGCTAGAAAATTGCAACATTTGGCACAACGAATTAGAAGTAAGGGGATCAATTAATAAATTTCAATTTAATTAAGGTACTGCAATCGGTGAAAGTTTTCTTGAAAACTATATATTTATACGGGTTACAATGATTTAATGCTGCCTCCTACAAACAAAAAAAGACAAAAATAAACTGCAAATGATAGATCAGAAGACATCATTTAGGCATCCTTGTATCTTCTGACATAAAATTATCACACGAAAATATAGCTTAAGCCACCAGCCTAAAGTGATTGGATAAGTACATGAACTATAGGTTACTACACAGCAACTACACTGTTTAGTTAATCATTTCTTTGTGTTATAGCAACCAGCTGATTGCCCCCTGAATATCCTCTATACCCTGTTTTGAAGTTGCGGCATCAAACTGTGTTTTCCTCATCAATCCAACAGCAAGGAGAAAACCAAGATGCAGCTTGTAAATTCAACTTGGAATAGTCGGCTTGTTTCAAGCATCAAAAATTATCAAAAGGTTTATTGTTTCTTTTTTACCTCTATCATCAATCAGTCATTTAATGGCTCCGCTTCTGTGTCCATCTCCATCGGTATCCATTCTAGTGATGATTCTGCAAACAATCAAAGTACGTTTTATTAACCATCAGCACATGAAAATGGTGAATGCAACTGTGATAAGGGGGGATGCAACTGTGTACTATAGAGTTTGAAACTTGGAATATATCAATTACACAGCAAGAACTAATTGAAATTGCAGAACTTACTTGACTTATGGCTGCCACCCTCAGTTATCACAAAGAGCCGCCTCTGCAACACAGCAGCCGTACCAAGGAAAATTGAGCACATACCGAACATGATGGTGATGGGAAATGCATTGACCTGGAATGGAAACAACACAGGTCACATGTCATATACAGGACAAGAGCCAACATTTATGATTCTATAAGAAGAAGAGACCATCCAACACCCTTTTTTTTATATGAATTTAGAAATGTAATTAGGCAAACCCCAAGGACTTATGAGAAATGCAATCAAAATCACTCACATTGTACAGCACTACACACACAAAAATGTTGAGAGGAATGCGAAAGAAGTTCATGATGGTGCTTCGTGCCTCCTCTGGGATGTATTGTGATCTCATTTTCATGATAGATGGCCAGAATATCCCCACACAGGCCTCAAATGTGCAGAATCCAAAAATCTGAAAATACCCTGAGAACGAGATGCCCCCACCTCTCACATTGGAAGGTGCAATCACGAACTGTCAAACATAGACAAATCATTATTGAGCAGTATTTCCAATGTAACCATGAGTTAAAAAGAGATTCAGAACTATATATTTAAGAAGATAGATTAGTAAAGTAGAATTCCTTGACATACACTTGTCACAATGGGGCACAGAAGGGATGCTGCTGAAACTGCAAATACAATCTGCATGTAGCTCTCGACTCTGGGGGCTGAGCTGGCCATCAATCGAGATGCAATAGAGCTCCCCAACATTGACGCTAGCATGAATGTTGCAAAAATGAAACCATGTGGAATCTCCTCATCATTTGGGCTCAGAGCAGGAGTCCAGAGAAACACAAACGTATACATTGAGCCTTCAAATAAGGACTGTATAGCACCCAGCAAAGCGATTTTCTCATCTGTTCCAAATGGAATATGGTAGCAAAATAAGATTCTGATGAATGCAATGATCAAGATAGAGGGTGGGGGTAACAGGTTTACACTGATGGTCATACTCAAATAAGACCTTATATATAATTTCTTCTGTTATCTATTTGAACCAAAAAGAAAAAGAAGAAAAGTAATTTCATACTGAATTTATCCTCTATGAAAAATGAGAAACCACCAGTAGTAAAGGTTAGACGCCTACCACAAGCAATGGCTATAGCAGCACCCCTGAACTGGGTCAGCAAGTTCTTGTTATCTGATGAGTCTCCATAGTTTTCACCCCATGTTGCCAATATGATTGCCATGCCAATTGCCAAAATGCAGGCAGCAGCATCGAATGGAGCAACTGGACCGAATGCCAGAGTATCTACCAGAAGATTCCCCAATAACCCAGATACAATAGCAATCAGACCGTTACCAAGAAAAATGGCCTTAGAGAATGTGAGTGAAAGCCATTGTTGTTCAAAGCCCCTCTACAAATATTCAGGAACACAAAAGGTTACAAACAACTGAATTGTGAAGTATCATTGAAGTCTAAAATTCTAGAGGGAATACTAAGGGGAAAGAAAAAACTCCAGCCCCTGGAACCAGTAAATGGCTGGTTTCCCCTCCTAGGAGGTGCAGAATATACAAAGAATATGAGTAGGATCCTTAATTTCATAGAAGGAATTATTGAGCCAGATTTTGTCATATTAAAGACAAATTAAAAGCTACCACAAAATACGACATCCAAAATTACACTTTATTATCCGAGCAACGATTCACCTTATTGTGTTCTGCAACAAGCCAAGACTCGAAAGCTGAAAAAAGTAGAGAAGTTGCAATGCCTCCTAGTACGCGTCCCAACATTAAAACTTTGTAGTCAGGAAAATGCTTGGTGAAGCAACTTAGGATGTAAGTTATGCAGTACGTAACACATGCCCTCTTCCGACCCCTGAATTTGAGACATCAGTCTTCATAAGTACAATTTCAATAAATGAAGTTTAAGGAAATCAATCCATGGACATGAAACTTACTGTTTGTCAGCTAGAGACCCTACAATTGTCCCGAACAACATAGACGAACCAAACCCAGCAATAAAGAGCTGTCCAATATCGCCCTTTGTAAACCCATAAGTGCTGTAGAGGTAGTAAACATATGGACCCTGCAACCAATCCCCGGCTGTAGCCACAACCAACTTGATCAGATCCAACTAAATCATAAAATATTTCAAACGAAAATGCATTATCTATTCGATCCCAAGCAATCGTTAAAAGTTTATATAATACCTCTGCCTTTTCAATTTAAATGTTCATACAACTCCAAGCAAACCAAACGATCCAGAAAACATGGTAACAAAGAAGTACATGAATAACGTGGATCAACATAGAAATCACAAGCCAGAAACAGCTTATACATAATGAGAAGTTGCTACTATAGACATACAACAATCAGATCAAGACACATTTGGAGCAAACAACAAGTTCATCTAATTTAAGCACTACACCATGCAACCATTAGCTAACCAAAACTGAACCTGGATCAATTCAATGTATGAGAATATGTACAAATCCCGCATCAAGAAAATAAACAAGAATCACATTCCAGATGGGAAAAGAGGAAGAGGGGCAGATCTACCCATCATGAGAGAATAAACGAGGAGATAATTGTTCTTGAAGATTGTGAAAGTGGAGGAGGTAATAATGCGATCCTTGTTCCTCTTGCTCAGCTCCAAAGCTGCCACCACGGCCGAGAGAGCACCGAACAGAAGAAAGTAGAACAACTCCATTGGACAATCTCAGACAAGAGAAGAACGAGTTGGGTGAAACTAAGGAAGCTATATAGGGGCGGGGGGGGGGGGGGGACTTGGTGGCGACCACAACGATAACAATAATGGGGACTTTAGGTGGCGGCAATTGAAAACATTTCCCGGGGCTTCTTCACCCACACTGCAATCCACACTCTTCTTCTGGTTTGGGACCAATCCGCTTATGAGTTTGTTGACTGTCTGCTCCCTTTTTTATGTTTTGTTTTTTAATGTTTTTGTCTGTGTGTTGAGAGTTAAGTTTTCGGTTATAAGTAAGATAACAAGTCATCTCGGTTAGGTTTGTGATCGTAAACATACGAATTTATAACACCTCAAATATATTGGTCACAAGGCTTTTATTCATATTTTTAACGATTAGCATAGAATGCAATAAAATCAAGCTTAACTTTGTTTTATTCAACTATCTAACATTCGGACATTTGAATTACAATTTTTTGGTCATGCTTTAGTGCTTAATCTGTTATCTTAGTTTTCTTTACCTGATGGAATTTGTTGGATATTACCTAAAATGTAAAGCAAAATTCAACTTATAATTTACAACTCCTCCTATAGATAACAATGTTCCATTTCAACTAAATGATGCTACCCACCCCTCAGTTCACAATCACTAACCTAAGTGGTGCACATAAGCCAAACTCTTAAACACTAATATCTTTCTTAAATCTTAATCATGATAGTAACAGATACATTTGGTAAGACATCACCATCTCCCTATTTTCTGTCGGTTTAATCCTATTTCCTAAGTTGATTTCGACCTTCCTAAATTAATTACTGATCACATAAGCCGGCAAATTATGAAATTAACATTTTATTACCAAAACAAAACACCACAAACTTGAAATTTACAAAATTGCCCGTCACTCGCTCCAGTACTTCTCATCAGCATCGTTACCGTGCTCCTCCTCATCATCCGAGCCGTTGATCAAGCTCGACTGAAACCTCCTCACGTCCTCCACCGCCGCGCTCCTAAACAGCCCGACGTCGACGCAACCCGACACCATGTGGTAGCCACGTGTCCTCAAATCCTGGGGCCCATCGTGGGGCATAGCGAACCCACCCAAGTAGGCCCCACCCACAAGCGGGTCGGTGCCCAGCACGGCCTTCTCGGCGCCCTTCAACGCGTTCCGGACCTTCTTGTTCCCCGGGTCCCACAGGTACCCCATGCTCGCGCTCAGATCCAACGGCCCCATCTGCACGCAGTCCACACCTTCGACGGCCGCGATCTCCTCCGCTCTCTTCACGCCTTCCTCGCTCTCCACCTGGCACATGATCAGCAACTGGTCGTCGTAATTACTTAAATACCCCTCGTCGATGCCGTAGCTGGAGGCGCGCACGACGGTGTGGGCGGAGCCGCGGATTCCGGCGGGAGGGAAGCGGCAGTAGGAGACGGCTTTCTCGGCCTCCTTGGAGCTCTCGATCATGGGGAACATGATCCCCTGCGGGCCGAGATCTAGGGCTTTCTTGGCCCAGGTGGCGGAGGATTCCGGGAGGCGGAGGATGGCCGGGGTTTGGTGGCGGCGAGGGCGCGGAGACAGGAGAGGGCTTCGGAGATGCCGCCGGGGCCGTGCTCCATGTCGACGACGACGAAGTCGTAGCCGGAGAGGCCGGCGATCTCCGCGAGGGTGGGGGAGAAGCTGAGGAGGAAGAGGCCGTAGAGAGTGTCGCCGTTTTGGAGGCGGGACGTGAGGGTTTGGGGGGAGGCGGAGATGGAGGTGGTGGTGGTGGTGATGACGGTGGTGGTGGAGAGATCGGAGGAGGATGGGGCGGCGGATTTGATTGAGGTGGTTTTGGCGGTTAGGTTTAGGGTTTTGGATGGGGAAAAGGGGAAAGAGAGATGAGATAGGGGTTTGGTGGTGGTGGTGGCGGTGGAAGTGAGAGAGGTGGGTTTTCCGAGAGCTGAGGCGGCGGTGGTGTGAGTCAGTGAGGCCATGGCTGGTGCTGGTTTGCTCTTTGGATTATCGAAGAAGAATGTAGAACAGTGCAGGCATCACTGACCTAAATGAACTGTGGGGAGTGACAGTGTCCTAGTGTAAGTGAACCACAGTAACTTCTCCATTTTTACTATCTACTGTAAGGTAACGGACGGTGTGTCCTACTGTGTAAATTCGTTTTACCTATTTACATTTTCAGATTCGAAGAGTATGCCAACGGAACAACCAGATATATAGTAAAAAGGTTTGCATATTCAAGTCATCGACAGAACAATAGCCTCCAGTAATGGGGGCATTGGAGTACAATTTGCAGAAACTCAAAGGGAATACTGTTCCTTGGGGAGATGAGATGAATCAGAATAGACTAATGTGAAGTTCTGAGAGTTTAGTAATCCATCTGAATTAGTAAATGACAATGGAGGTCAAAATCTTGTTTATGAAAGCTTCAGACTAGCCTTCGCCATGGCCAGAGCACCATCGTATGTTTGATTTCCACCAATGAACCCGCTCATGTGGACAAAGACACATCCGGGAATCCCAGTTGCTGTTGAGAGCTCATCGTCCCTAAGCCCTCGCCATTGAGATGCAAGAGGCTTTCGGCTCTCGAATCTATCAGGAGCTACTGCCACAGCTTGAACACGCCAGCTTTTACTCCTGTCATCCTGGAATTTATTGTGATGAATAATATCAGCAACTCTTGAATGAATTATGCAGACATATTGACAGCATATTAAGGAGGATGTTAGGTATATCAGAGAGAGGAATAAGGCCGGACAGTTGCAAGTATACAAATAGTGGAAGGGACACTGACAAAGGAAGAGAAAGGGAACTAATTAAAGACCAAAAACAGAAAGGCTGACTTCACAGTCTAACTGAATGTCTTCAGAGATACTCCCAAATCCCAATCTCACCAACCAAAAAATAGAACGAAAGAAAATCAAAAGTAACCAAAATCCCAATTCCAGAGTATCCTCAGAAGTACTCTAAAGGTACTTGCGATTCTAAAAGACTAAAAGAATGCTAAAAGAAAGCTACCAATATTTCCAAATGCATGAAAAAAACTACTATAATCATAACCAGAGAAATTCTGTAATCCCCGCACTCCCTTAACATGTATCTTATTCATGAATGTGAGTTTGTTTCTTGCCAAATACTTGAATAACCACAAGCAGAAACTGATTGCTTTGGAAACTAAAGGTATAAATACTTCAAAACATTTTGTATGGATCAGTGAAGTGAGAAGGGAAGAAAGAAGAATCAAGGAAATAAGATAGATGAAAATACCTGATAGAGAACATATTTGATGGGAGGGTCAATCTTCATCTCCTCTTCAAGTTCAAATAAATGAAGCTTCCACTGCAGGGGGAAGAAACATAGAAATGTCTCAATTAATCCCGGTGAGGGATAGAAACAAATCAATATGGAAGAAATCAAACACCTAATCTCATTTGCTTCAGACTAAAAACACATCAAATAAGTAAAGGGAATGACACTTACAGGACAAAACCGATTCAAAACCATAATTTCTCCACTAGGGTCAATACTCCATCTTGCTAAGAGACACTCCATCACAATGGACCGTGCTGGTAACCATGATTTGGCATGAAAACACAGACTCTGAAAATTGGAAAGAGATCATTAATAAGGGGATAGAAACAAGTGACAGCAATAGAACACAACCTCACTAAAGCTTTCCCCCATTCTATTTGGACTATGTGCTCATATTTGTATGTTAATCAAAGAAACGCATTTTCATATCTCGTAACTCTCAATCAAAGAAAAAGAAAACGCACATTTAAAAATTCACTGCCAGCTAGAGCCATTGCTTGTTGAAAGGCTTCATTCTCCTTCTCAGATGACTGATCAGGATCTATCCAGTCCAAATTCAACCTCCCCACCCTCGAAGACAAGTGTGTATTATTCACATATCTTGGAGGCTGGTCTGTATCATACTGATTAATCCCATTGTCAACTGCATCAATCGCCTGTTACAAGTACACGCAATCAACAATCTTAAAACCCCATTGCAATAACCAAACTATATGTCAAAATGAATCTTCCCAAGTCCCAACATTAAAGCAAACAATAAGGATAACTAAGTAGTACCTCCATAAAGCTTTTGTAGACAGCCAAGAACAGCCTCTGCACATCAATATGTCCTTCATCAACCTGAAGCTCCTTGGCTATTATTTCCTTCCCAAAATGCTGCAATCAAATACAACACAAAATAAGCTCAAACACTCCCAAAACCCACACACACAAAAACCCCCAAAAAGACAGCACCTTTCAAACTTACCTTGTAGACCAATCCAGCACTACTCAGCTTAGTCTTAAACCCATGTCCAAAAACCTCCTCAAAACCCTTCTGGTGATGATCATACCGATCCCTACCCGGGTCATACTCACCCCCAACATCAAGCACAGCATCCAAACCCTCCAAAACCTAAAACCCCAAACACAAATTTCCAATTTTGAATCAGACCAACTCCGAATCGATCAAATTAGGTCAATTTCACGGAAAATGAGATGGGGGTGACGAACCTTGGGGTCGCGAGTGCGGACGATTTCGGCGTCGGAGAACTTAGAGGTGAGGCGAATCATGAAGCAGCCGAGGGCTTCGTCGCAGTGGAAGCTTCCATTGTGGGTGCCGACGCGCTTGGGCGGTGGAGCTACGGAGGCCATGAAGCGTCGGCGGTGGTGGGTGTGGAAGAAGACTGAGGGTAGAGTAGTAGTCGATAGCTTAAACCTTCTGCAAACTAGAGGAAGCATTCCTCGCGCGGGTTTACAAGTCCAGAGGTTTTACTTGATACTTTACCATTAAACCCCCAGCTTTCCTGTTCCAAAAAAAAACAAAAAACCCAACTTTATTATTCTACACCTAATATACAATTTATTTTTATTTTTATATGTTTTAGGAGATCTCACATTTTGGTTCTAATGATGACCGTTTAATTAAGGACTAATGAAAGACTTTTCATTCATGGTTTATGACATTTACTATTTAATTACATTTTTTCATCTCAATCGTTTAGTTTTTAGGTTTATATAAGTATATCACTTTTACAAATTTTTATCCAAATTAATGATTGTTAAGGAATTGAGCTAAATCAAATCAATGGACGATCCAAATCTGTTAAACATGAGTAGTTCAAGTTTATAATCGGTAAATTACACTTATGAATACCTTAATGATTTTTAATTTAGATGAAAATTTGTAGAGATGATATATATATATATATATATATTTACAAACTAAACGGTCGAAATATGAACATGTGATCAAAAACAAGGTGAAACGAAAAATCTTCAACTAGTCCTAAACTTATTTGTTCTTATTAGAACCACTCTCCTCATGTTTTAATTCCAGCTCTATTACCACACCAAATGTGTTTTGTGGGATTATCATCTAGCGTTGGTTTTTGAACTCATATGTTTTTCATGACCATGACCTATATTTAGCAAAAAGATTTGTTTGATGCCAACAAATTTCTTCATCTTTTGCACATTTGAGATAATGGAGAAAACTAACCTCGGAGAGTAAAAGTGAAAAAGTTTAGCACACATGAAGAAGAGTCACCATTTAATGTTTAATATGTCATTAAGATAGGATGTCTGAGATCAAATATGGTTATGAATTCTGATGATTAACGAGCTAGAAAATGATAATTCATGAAATGTCTAACCAATCCAAGTTACATGTTTTGAGTCATGATAAGTGAGTTCATCAAGGTCACTGAAGAAATGATGAGAATGGAAATGATGTCGTATCATTTAACATTTATATGATCTCGTATAGCATATCTGAACTTTCATGTAATTCTTATGAATAATCAGTAAATAGTACGTTGATGTAGAAGTCATCTCAAATCTTATTAATCAGTAGATATCTAGATATTATTTCATTTGAAGAGATGTGTATTTGTTATAGGAATGAATGTTGAAGATGTAATCGTTTCTAGCCGATGACATTCGATTTTGGTTTCAATAAAGGCTGAAATGGCGACTTAATCCATATAAAATACACTGTACTGTATAAGTTGCACAGAGTATTTTCCAAACAATTCATACGAGGATAACAAATCAAATCCTCCAAACTGAGTGACCAAGATGCCCTTAACCATCAATCTTGTTCCCTCCACAAACCCCATATCTCTCCCCGCGAAACCTCATCATCACCTGCAGAATCTTCCACATCCTTCCTACTTCTCCTTCAACACTTCGTCCCCTTCTAGTGAAATGCAGGGCCAGCTCCTCTGAGAACAGCGGTAGCTTCAAGGACTCGCTGGGTGGCATTGTAGGCGAGCAAGTGGAAGAGCTACTCAACAAAGAAGAGAACAAGGTTTTGCTTGATGGGTTGGTCAAAGCGTCCGAGAGGGTTGAGAATGCCAAAAGAGAACTCGCTGCGATTGAAAGACAAGAACTTGAGGCTAAGCTTGCGAGGGAGTATATAAAAGAACTTGAAACCAGGGCTTCTGAGGTTAACACTCTTTTCAAATCCTCATTTTGGATTGTTTTTCAGCCTTTTCTGGTTTGTCTCTGAATTGGGTTTTGGTTTTATATACCCTTTCCAATTTCTTAAAGTGAAAAGGCTGTAGACTTTGATTTTCACTATTAGTTCATTAGGGCCCATTGAGTGTATTTATGTTGCTAGATAGTGATAGGAATATGTTTGTTTGATTCTTGTTGTGTTTCTGAGATATTTGTTGTTGTTATTGCTTACTCATTGCTTTGTGTATGTTAAAGATTGAAGAATGTCAGAAGGAGATATCAGAGGCAAAAGCCATGGTGGAAGAAGCCGAACGTGCCCTCACACAAACTGGGGATGAATTCGGAAATGGATATGCTTCTACAGAGACCGAGAATGGGGAAATCGACAAGGATCAAGAGAAATTGGAATCTATAAAAGCAGCTTCAGTTGCTGCCCTTGTTGGCACAGTTGCTGGATTGCCCTTCTCCTTCACTCAAGTGAGCAACAGTTCTGAGCTGATACTCCCTCTGGCAATCACCTTTATTAGCTGTGCACTGTTTGGAGTTACATTTCGATATGCCATAAGAAGAGACTTGGACAATGGCCACCTGAAGACTGGAGCACCTGCAGCTTTTGGGGTTGTCAAAGGTACTAATAGCATCCTTCTAGCTTACCAAAACTTATGACTGTCTTGCATTTTATGATTTAGGATTGAAGTCAAATTGTATTGGCTTGCAGGTCTTGCTATCCTGGAAGCTGGAAAACCTCTGGAACTAAACACGGATAGCTTAATATCCCATGCTTTTGATGGTGCAGTGTATGTATCTGAAAATCTTTTTGTTTTTCTTTCTGCTGCTGTTGCTCTAGACTATTTGTTTAAGACGAGGCTCTTGAGTCCATTTCCTATCAAGAAATCTGTTTCAAGATCCAACTCTAGATGATGTTCACCTTTTAAGTTAAGGTGTTTATGAATTCAGAGGAACACAATTACTTTGTATATACAGTTGCAACATGTTTGCTAAAATACAGTGCATAGGTGTGTTTTGATTTCAAGCAATCTTTTATAGTTAGACTGCAAGAGTAGCAACATGATCTACTGTAAGTAAGAATTTATTTAGGTGTATGTTTCTTCTACTGCCATGGACCAATCAGTTTACATTCATTTGGTCACATGTTACTTTGCTATCCGAAAATTAGCTATTCACAATGTGAGTCATGCTAAACTGAACTTTAGAAAGTGACTTCATTTCAAAGGAGTGCAGCCGGATTATACACTCTAAATGTAAAGGAATCACCATAGTTTGCTAAATTCAAAACAGTATGCACCTAAACATATCAGACTACATTTGCTATGTGGGATATCCTCATTGCCTCCTGCTATTTGAATTGCTGATATACTACTGTTTCCTAGTTTCATTGTCATCCCCATCTTCCTTTAAGTCACTGTCTTGTAAGGACCTTTTAGGAACTCCTCGACCATCAATCTCGTTTCTTGACTGCTCTTGGCCGAAAGGCAGGTTCTTATTCTCTCTTTCCCTCCCCTATGGACAACATTAGAAATTTAGAACATTTCTCAGACAAGGGCATATATCCTTATATTCTATCTAGCATATATTGAAACTTCTACGCAGACAAAGTAGGTACCTTCTTCGAGGCTCCTTGATGCCCATCTATATGATCTCCTTTTTTAGCCATTGAGGAAATATGCTTTGCAGCTTCATTGAAGAATTGAAATCCCTGAAGATCTCCATTTTTAATACTTGCCTCTATCTACAAGGGGAAAGATATGGAATATCAACAATAAATGTAGGCTCAGTAAGAAAATGAATTAAAACACAACCAAAATGCCTCATTAGTCTAGAACCTCTTCCCCCACAAAGCACTTGCCAAGGGCTTATGGTTTCCTGATGTAGCTCAGAAGTATTTATCATTCACTTTTAGGTATTAAGTTTCCTTATCAATGATTACATTTCCCTAACCAGTTGAAGGTAGTTTCTGCAAGGCTTGTAAGATACTAAGATATACAGTGATTACACTCTACTGCACAACAACAAAGTATGCAGATCGAACTGGGTAAAAAGAATAATGTAGAGAGAACCGATTCTACCTGGACATGAATAATGCAGAATATGATGCTAGCAATGGGCAGCCAGCTCTCCTCAGGAGACAAACTCAAATTTGATCTAACAAATCATTGTGAAAGTTGAACAACAGCATTAGTGGCTATATGCTCAAACCAATAAAAGGAATTCTAGAGATCATTACTCATGATTATCAACTATTCAGCAAGTGCAAACTAGCATTCAAGAGCATTCAATTTAGAGACTTGAGAGTTGAGAATGCAAAAAAACCTGATGTAGGGGGTCAAATACACAAGTGCATAAACTGCATAGCGCCTTTTCCCAGTATCCAGCCAAGCAAAAACCCAACTCTACCATAACCATTTCAATACCAATAAGTAAAAACACAACAATCTCCAACCAAACTAGAAAGCACAAGTTGTGTTCTGTTTTCTTTTTTGTTCTTACCAGCCAATTGAAGTAGGGAATGAAGCTAACAACCCCCATGACCGCAAACCTAGCATCGGTGGAATCAATACCGGAGCCAGCATCAGGATCATCGGATGGAGAAGAGACCGGGGGAAGCACCAGCGACGAGAGCATGCACGCGCCGATGGCGGCGGCGAAGGGCGCGTCGTTAGATAACTCGGCTCGAAAGGTAGTGTATTTGGTGGTCTTAGTTGGTTGGGAAACTTGTTGGGGAGAAAAGAAGAGGGTTTAAGGGCGGAGAGGTAAGGAGGATGAAGATGATGAGGAGGTTTAAGAGCGATGAGAGAGTTTGAGAAGTGGATTGACACCATGGCTCTTTAGCTTTTAGCTTACTTGCGTCTACTCCCAATCTTAATCTCCCACCCTCCTCGATTGTCGCGCGTTTTGGGAACACAGTCCAGACTTCTACATGTTTTTTTTTTGGAAGTGAGATGGCAAAGTCACCCGGTTAGTATTCGAAACGGTCAGTATCTAAAACTGAGGTCCATAAAATTATCTTATTAAAGCCAGATTAATATCTCATCACCACAAGCACACGAGCCCATAATCTTCTCAAACTAATCTCTTATCACAGGCAGACGACCGCGGAAGCCTCTCAAACCTACTGATCACAAACTGACGACCCCGAAAGCCTCTCAAACTTACTGTCATAAAACAATAGAAATTAAGACCAAAACTGTTATCATGAAGTTTCATACTAAACCGATCGACCAACTTTACTGTTATACCTAATGTTTAGTCTCATGTGCAGGCCTTAATCTTTTTCCCACATTATCTAGTCTTTACCATCCACTCACGACTAAAAGAAAATCTTTCATTACCGCCGAGTAAGTTTGATTCCTTTATTATTATTATTATTGCTACTTCACATCCGATGTTTCTCGATATTTCAATTTAGATATTTGATTTGGTGGGTCCTCAACGTTTACCCGATACCCAACTGTAGTGGTGAACTGGTGATTTGCTCGAGTAACTGAATTGTTTCGTTTATATAGGAACAGCGGTAGCACAATTAGCGAGTTTCAAAATAACAGATAACATTCTGTTCTTCTGCGATCATATACAAGCTCATTGATTCTGTTTGGAAACAATAACGACGCGATACAGTTTTTTTTAAATTATAAGTAATATAAAACACACCCCTGTTGTATATATAGCTTCTTTCTTTTGAGCCTGGCTTGCTTATGTCTACTAAAACAAATTTGTCCGCCAGCCTGGGAGTTGGATCACCGCAGGAAAGGACCTATTCATGATCCTTGTGAATCCCAGAGACTCGCTTATTCGTCATCTCGAGTGGCTGAAATCCTCAAGGGAACTGAACTTATTAGATACAGTGGCAGAAGAGAAGAGATCCAGGTACGTCCATGCCGCTCCTAAGCAATCTGCATGCATCTACTTTTATCAACACAGCCATGCACAATTCCCATTCGCCATGGATGAAAAAATGGTGGAGAACAGATTCTGTGCGATTTACAGCTCTTGCTCGGATGTACATAGTGGATCCACTTTACACTAATCACAAGTTTGGGTTTTCAGGCACCCTGCATCTGTTATCTTTTGTCCCCATTTTCGTCTTGCTCAGATACAGCATTTAACTGTTGTTTCAACTGTCAACAGATGACACAATCAGCAATAGGCGTAAATGAAAATCAAATAAGCAGCAACGTCATGCCTACTGTAATTGATGTATTTTCTTGAATATCTGTACTAGACTCTCAGACTCAATCACAATATAATATGGAAAGAATTTCCTTGTTGTCGAGCAAAAGATTTAAGGCAAGAATATTTTAGCTATATTTTATAAATCATTAAGCAACTCACTTGAGTCTCTCTCATTTGTTCAGCAGTCAGTTCATCATTCGAGTTGTTCATCCTGTAGGGACAGAGAAATAATTTGATAAACATATACAAGACAAATGTGGAAAAGAATATCACAAGTATTCAGTTTGGATTTAAGATAACTAACCGTAACTGAAGCTCCGAGATCTTGAGGAGCAGTAGCCGCTCCCTCTCAGAAACTGCTGGCTCTACCTGTTGATAGCACAAATTAGAGAACAGACAAAGTCCGCAAAGGTAATGTTCCATCATTATCTATCAATCCAGTGGAGATATGGATGATTACAAAAAATATATATCGGTTTTTTCAGTCAAAGCTGAGAATACTTCTTTCTTTTCAATTTTTTTAATTTTTTTATCAATCAATCATAGTAGCCTGAATTCTTCCAAAAAACACAATGGAAGCTATTTCGAAATCAATTTATATCCAGTTGATGATCATAATCATCTTTTGTAAAAGAACAACTATGACAAAATAAAATAAGCTTACATTCCCATTGTTCTCGGAACTGCGGGGCAGTGGAGGCAACTTTCCATTTGGGGTAGCTGAAACAAAATTAATTACCTTAATACTCAGTATTGTGAAGTTACTAGTAAAACTAATGTCATGCATCAAACTATATATATATATATATATATATTCCACTCACCTTCTACTGCCTCAGCTGGTTGCAAGATACTCAGCAAATTCACAATAATGTCCTGTAATTAATAGAAAATTAGAAGCACAAATAACTTTTAGCTTTGGAAATCAACTCTTCAAGCCAAATACACTTTAGCTATGTAGGAACAACTTTCCAAATCTACCTGTTGAATTGACAACTGCTGAGAAAGATTCTGAAGGTGAGGTAGAAGTGATACAGGAACGTCGCTGTTGTTGTTCAACTCCTTTGGAGACGAAATAACAGGCTGAAAAATACAAAATGACATGAATGAAAGGACAGCTTAAATTTGAGGCTAGTGACAATCTGTGACCGACTGGTGTTCATGTTTTTTAAGTAGAAAGTAACATCATATACAAGAAGACTGAACTGAAGGAAAAATCTTATGCAGTCGTGACATCCATCAAACAGAAACACGAAATTTGATTTCCTAGTGCTTCATGACCACAATTTCATGTTCGCCAACCACAGATCAATTACCTCAAAGTCTTGTATTCAACTCTCTTTTGTAAGAATATTAGAGAGAGAGAGAGAGAGAGAGAGATTAAAAAACCAACCATTTGCCTAGATTCAAACACCCAATCACCAACGCTGGCAGACTTTCTTAGAGGTGATCCCTAAAATAACAAAAGACAACATAAATCAAACTAAAAAAAAATTATTTTGAAGAGTTAAGCGCATGTTGGCCACCCACCTGTGAAGGTCGACGTGGTACTGTACTTGATGGAATATCCTATGGGAATTTTTTTGTAAGTTAGTGATTATGAATAATAGAATAACATACCATAAAAACAAAGCCTCACCTTTACAAGATCTAAATTTTCTGATGTCACTGAGAATCGCCCTTTTATTTGCACCAGATTAGCCTTTGACTTGTCATCCAAAGATCTCTATACCCTATTATAGATAAACCATTTAGTGCTCAAAGAATCCCAAGCAGATTGTATATAAGTACATATGTCGTTGCAATGATCATTAATGAATAATGAACATCCTTATTACCTCCTGAAGATTTTATAGGAGCTGACAAACTATTTGCTGAAGCTCGGTTTGGAAGCATCAGAGGACCACTGAAGCTTGGTGTTCGTCTTACTTCACATTTAGCTTTCTCGATAGCAGATTGGTTTTCATTATCATTCCTAAGAAATGACAGAATATCAGCCACAAATCATGCACGAGAAAAAGGGTGTGTCAATAACACCACCTTTATTACATTCATACTTAATATGTGACATATACATATAGAGAGAGATGACAAACCTTTCAAAATTGCGTCCCACCTCCGATAAAGAATGTTGAAGCACACCACCAGGCGTGAGTGGGCCACTCCGCGATTGACGACTTTTCACAGCTACAATTCTAGGCTTGGCCTGTCCCATGTCTGTTTCTGATGTAGACGCTATTGCTTCAGAGCTTGATCCATTTTTCGTCCAGTCTGTCCCTTGTTGACCGCTAGATTCTAATATATCATTGTCAAGAAGCTTCCCCTTTCTGATCACACATTCAACCTGTTGTGCCTCATCATCATTTACTTCACTTTTGCAATCAGTCCAAGGTCGTTCATTCTTGTCATTCAATTTTCCCAAACTGGATTTCCAATCATTTGCAACCTGTTAGCAACACACAAGAAATAAATTTTCTGCATAAGAATGTAACTACAAAAAAAGTCAACATGAAACAGAAACTAATTCTGTGCTTTCAATAGCACTCCAAATGTATCATAATTAAAAAATAATAATAGTAACCTTATAACTAAAGGCTTTTGATTTTCCTTCTTCGTCAATCATTTCCGAAAAATCATCATCATCATCATCATCATCTCGCACCTAGCAACAAAGGGAAAGATGTATTCAGCTGCACTCATTTGTAATCGTACAGCCAAGGAAGGATTACCAAAATGAGATAAACTATCTTTACAGAAACATGTTAGTTTTTCCTATATAACAGATGTAGCATACATACCATGGATGCTTGAGCTTTTAAATCCTCAACGTCGAAGTTCCAAGCGCTAACGCCTCGTTGGTACTCACTCTGATCAACGAAAAACAAGATGATACCACAATAAGAAAATTATAACATAAATTCTCTATCAAGTTCATAAAAGGAAGCTCAGACCTGTGACATTGCCTCTTGCTCTGCTGAAGGCATTTTCTTCAAAGCCAATTGTGCTGCATCTTTCAGCTGCAAGATTGCAATGTTTCAGCAATTTAAAAAATTAGTCAATCACCACATATGAAAGCAAAGAAAAGATATTGAAACAGTATGACAGCTAACCTGGAGGGCTTTTACACGATTCCAAAGTGGTGGCAGGTCTGTAAACAATTTCTTAAGAGAAAGCTCCGGAGGTTTTGCAGTCTTGAAAAAGGAGTGTTTCAACAATTTTTCTGCTGTTGGTCTCTTTGTTTGATCTTTTACGAGGCACATTGCAACCATCTCTTTAAAAGACTGAGCACAACTGGAAATCCTCCAATTAGAATATTATTCATATAACACAAGGCAGCAAGAACAGTGACCATTGCATACCAATACACAATCAACTACTATATGTTTTTACTACATTAAACACATCTATCAATGCCACTCTCTCTATTAAAACAATAAACTATCAATGTCACTCTCTATCTAGAAAGAAAAACAGTACCTTGGAGAACTTTTTATCACGATCATAATCAAGTCCAGGAGGGGCATTCTGTATGGTCATGAGGAGAACCTAAGAGAACAAACAAAGAGTTAGGCATGCCAAGATTTTCAATGAAGAACTACCTTACATTTATTTACATTTTAGTTCAACCTTTTCCAATAGAAGTACCTTCATGGGAGGATATTTTGAAAATGGTGCATGACCATGTGCCAACTCCAATGCTGTTATACCAAATGACCAAATGTCGGCCCTGTACCCAAAAAAAAAAAAACTAAGCATATAACTTCCCCTTATTTATCATACAAAACAAATAAAAATCAATCTTGTCCCACATGGTAATGAAGATAACTTATCAAACAGATGAGACAGTGAATGCTTGCAAACAAAAAAAGAAATAAAACTCTATGATGCCTTGATTTACACATATATACACTATAGGTTAGTAACCTACAAGCCTATAACCACATCTGACAGAGGTGAAATCCATTTCTTAGAACTTGTTTTAGTTACCACATGAAATATAAACTCACTTGGAATTGTATCCACTTCCTGGTTGCAGTACCTCTGGTGCCATCCTGGAACGCAAAAACGTCTTAAAATCTCATATACACAGATAAGAGAGCAATTAGCATAATATGTGGCAACAAACAGGAATCAAGTAAAACTTTGGTGACTTTATACTTACCAGCAAGGTGTTCCTACAAAAGTATTTCTTGACCTTTGTCTATCACCTGCATCAAACATGCATGCTGAAACACCAAAGTCCGCAAGCTTCACCATCCCATTAGTATCGAGTAATATGTTTCCAGCCTGCATCAAAAACAAACAATTCCATTAGAATCAATATGAAAACAAAAAGGTACGGAAGTTTATTAAGAAGTAAATTACAGACCTTGACATCTCGATGAATATGACCCTGTTTGTGAAGGTAAACCAAAGCCTTAAGTGTTTCCTTTAAAACGGAACCAATTGCAGCCTCCTCAAACCCATCCGGATAAGCAATTTTCATGAGATGCAGACAAGAACCCTCCGCCATAAACGGCATGATCACCCAAAGGTTCCTTTCCACTACAAACGAACAATACGACCTTACAACATTCGGATGATCTATCAAATGCATTGTTTGCGCCTCCCTACGTATGTCGTCCTACAAAAACCAATCAAGGACGCATTTACAAATCTAATCTAACAATAGGAAGTCTCTAAATTGAAACAAATCCAATCTGAAAAACACTCACAAAATTGCTGTTGCAACGATCAAGATCCAAGCATTTGACGGCGACGACTTCATTGAAAGGGAGATAGATCGCTCTGTAAACAGTAGCACTGGCGCCGTATCCAACTTCTTCTAGAAGCTTGTAGTCTCTCGAATTAGCCGAGTAAGTTCTGGGATTATTACCTCCCATCCTCCCCATACCAATCACGAAGAGCTTGTGGTGGCTCTGCGTTTTCAGCTTTGGGGGTCTGCGTTTCGATGATAACTATTTCGAGTCGTTGACCGCCATGAGAAGCGCTTTAGAAAACAAAAGAGAACTCAGAACTGGCTGCCTTTCTGAGTTTCACTGAATGAGTTGTGTTGGGAGATGAGAGAGAGAGAGAGAGAGACACGGTGCTGACGTGTCCATGTGAATCAGTGATGAGGATGTTGCCACGTGGACCTGTCGTTTTAAACGGACGGCTGTGTTTCCGCTTTTGGTCTCGGGGCTGAGTTGTCAAGTTGGGGTAATCCTCGGTAGTAACTAGCTAGCAACCCCAATTACTTCTTGGAATTGTTATGATTTTCTTAAATTTAGAATAACCTTTGGGTTAAACATGTTTGGATAAGTGTAAAACAATGAGATAGCAACATTTTTCTTCGTATGCTATGGAAGAATATGTGACCATGAGGGTTGTTTGAAGATTGGTTATTTGAGGTGACTCGTATTCGTTTATCGCACGTTTAGCTAGTTTGTTGTCTTTTATAATCAAAGATTAAGAACAATGCAAATTTCCAACCGTTCATATATCCTTGAATCTTTTAACTACGGTGAGTTATTAAACTAATGTCTTCATCTAGACTTTGTGATCAATGTTGTCCGGATCGGTCACTTATGTGTTATTTTTTTTGGTAAAGATACAACGAAGATTTGTTCGTTTCTAAGTTGACGTGTAACTGAAAATATGATAATAATTGATCGTTTATAGTATGTCGTTAAATTGAAGACATGTTACTTGTTAGTTTTTGAATTGTCGTTATTTCATACTATGTTGGTGATTGGTTGCTTTCCAAATTGTCGGAAATTCAAACATCGACAAGGATAAATTAGATTAAAGACGAAGACTTTTAAAGCATATAAACTTTTACATTAATTTAAGTAGTGTTCTTTCATCTATTCATTCTTCTTACTTGGTATGTTGGCTGTTCCCATATGCGTTTTCATTCTTCGTACATTTATCAAGAAAGGAACCAAGGAACCAAGTGCTGATGTTCTAGCTAACTTGGGTCTCATTCATTCTAAATGCACAATTTACCATATCCATTATTTATTATTCTTTCAAGAAGTTTGGTTTTATGTCCCTCATCGCTTTTCTTTCTCCTTTTATTTCTTTTGAAATAAAACTCAATAGAAATGAGCCAAATAGGCTAATCCATTGTTTATCAAAACTCTAGGTATATCGTGAAAGACGATATAAATCCCTAGTAAAGGACTAAAGGTGAAACGAGATATTGAACAAAAATGCCAAACGGTGAAACCAATGCTACCAAAACTTTTCTTTGATTCGATCTTTTATATCATAGCTGTGCTTTTGCAACTGTACAACTTGGTATCAAAAATTTAAACTGAAAAAAAAAAAAAAAAAAATCAAAACAATCTCCTGCGTCTCAAACTTTTGGACGAGGCCTTGGAAACCAAGTAGCCCACACCCAAACACATGACCCAAAAGCCCACATCCACAGCCCATCTCACTCCCTCCACGTCCATCTCCAACTCCTCCTCCACCTCCTCCTCCTCCACGTCACCACCATCCTCCTCCAAATCTCCACCGTCCATTTCCCCACATATACAACAACACCCGCCGTCCGATTCCTCGTCCACCTCCGGAATCTCTTCCAGCGGATGAAACCCACACTTTCCCCGCCTTTTCACCACCATTTTCACCCTCTCGCTCATCGCCACGTGTCCCTCCACCGCCACGCACACCTCCGCCTCCGTAATCTCCGCCCCGACACTCTCGCTCTCCAGCACACACTTGCACTCCAATTTCCAATCCTGCCCCTCGTCTTTCCTGAATATCCCCTTGAGCACCTTCTCCTCCCCCAAATACGCCTCGAACCGGACCCCGTCCCCGGCCCGAACGGCCTCCCGCGACCCGAATATCGCCTCCCCTTTCCTCACCTTCGCATTCACCGCCCGGTGGAGCGTCACGAACGCCGCCGATTCGGGTCGGATCTTCGACCCGCCGACCTCGAGCGCGGCGCCGTTGATCCTCGGAAGGTACGAAAGCGTGAGCGACTCCGGCAAGGGCTTGCGAGAATCCAAACCCTTGAAGCGGAGGAAGAAGGCTTGAATCTTTAGGGCTTCTCTCTTGGCCTGGAAGCCCGGGTAGTCCGTCGACCTACACATTGTTTGTTTCTATCTGGAGCTCCGAATTGTGACCCGAAAATACTCTGGCTTTCCTTTTTGGTGGGTCTGAGTGGGTTGGGGCTTCTATATATATATTGGGGGCTAATCCGTAATTGTTTGGGATTTCCGGGGTAGGGGAGCACACGGTTTATGATGGTGACGTGGACAAGAGGACAGAATAAGCCGGCCAGGTTGCCACAAGTTTTCTGAGGAATTCTACGTGCCGCGGTTTCGGACTAGGGTGCACGGTAGTGGAAGGAGTACGATTTGATCACGTGCTTCGCGGAGTTTGAGCCGTTGGTTGATGAGGTATGGGTGAGCGACGGTGGAGATGTGGTTGTGTGTGAAAGAGAGGATTGTATTGGTGGAAGTGGGAGGTGCATGAACATAGCTAGTGGTTTTGTCTTGGACTTGGTTTTTGGGGTTGGAAGTCAATTTGCATTTTGCAAGGTCCAGGTTTTTATGATTATTTATTTGTGGGCACTTTTTTCAAGTGGGAATAACAGTGATGATGATATCTCAACTTAAAAAAAAAAATACATGTTTAAAGAGAAAAACGAAAAAATAAATAAAACAAATAGGATGAAAAGATGATAACAATTGAGAGCTTGTTTAAGGAAAATCAAGTTTATGTGCGTCGAGTCAAAGTAAAATTCATAACAAGAGTTGGTGGTCAAAGTAAGATTTGATTTTAGTATTATAATAGGAATCTATTTATGTTCTTATACATTAATTATATCACCTATATATATATATAGAGATCTTTATTTATAAATGGAATATGATTATTATTCTCTCAATTACTCTCAAATCCTCCATGACCCTAGAATCTTGAGTTCATAGCTAAAAACCCCAAATAACTTTTTCTTTTTTCTTTTCCTATCGCAAGTATTTTCTTCATTTGGTTCTGCCACCAACGCACCTGATATGCAACTTAAGACACCTCTAGAGTTATGGAATGCTCTTAAAGATCGAGTCAGAGACATACATAACACTTTACTCCCAGAATTTAACAATCAAATGGAATTACATGCGTCTCTTGTACCACAAGATTGATCAAATTCAGAGATGTTGTGCCTGAGGGTTATATTACATTCTTGTGATTGAAAATTATCTATCTTACTTCAACAGTGATCTTATCGAATCAATATAGGCTAGAATCAGTGGCATAGCCGGAATTTTTTTATAAGAGGGTCAAAAGTTAAGTGGATATTAGATATTAAACAATAAATTAATCGTAAAATAACTTATTTAATTTGTGCATAGTTTTCACTTCTCAGACATAACAAACCAGCTTTTTGTCCATGGGTGGGGAAGTCTGGTCCAAAGTAAGACTATACTTGAAAGACAATACATAAAAGATAATTAATTAATATTTTAAAACAATTGGTGTCAGAATTGGGCAGTATTGATATAAAATATAATATATATATTGCCAATCAACAGCTACCGAAGAAAAATAGTTGCGTCTGAAATGTCAGAGGTTCTCGCCCCATTGTAGCTACGCCTCTGGCTAGAATATGATTATAATCACTAAATCATATTCCAGCCGATACTGATCAATAAGATTATTTATGAAGCAACAAAGATAGATAGAATATTTTCGATCATGTCATCCTTTATGACGTTCTTTTTACATGATTGCAATACAATTTAAAAAAATGGGGGCCGGATGAGCTATCATTTCGAGGTCAGGAGCAATTTTAGGTATGATTCCTCCCTAAGGGATGTTTTTCGCAAGCTGGGGTTCGAATCAAAGACCTCCTATTATCAGAAGAATCATTGCAGCGTCCGCCCCACTTGCAGCCTAACATGTTTTCACTAGACCAACTCCATTGGGTGGTTGTAATACAATTCTTAGGTGCAACATCTCCAAATTATATTTAGAGAAAATTTTTCAAATGGTGCCCCAAGTTAAGCCCATTCATCATTTTGATATCTTAATTTTGAAAATTATGATAATAATATCTTAACACTTAAACCCAATTGAACATTAGTTCCCTCTGTGATTGACACCGTTAAGTTGGATTTTATCTATAGGCAAAATTGTTTTTTCATGTTTTCTATCTCCAAATCTTTTCCCTCCATAAACATTTCCCTTCAGAATAATGTCTATTTTTTCATCAGTATCAGAATTTGTGGTGAGTCATGTGTTGACTGCATACAAAAATTAAAGATATCTATAAAATATAATATACATTGGCCACGTTTGGTAGAGTGGATAAAATTAGTACAGGATTTTAGATTGGATAAGACTAGATTAGATTAGATTGAGATGCTAACTAATCTTGCGTTTGTGGAACCAGATTCAGTATTGGATAGGATTATTTTGAGAAAAAAAAAGAAGAGGGGTCGAGACTCATCGATGTCTCCTCACTCCTCAGGTGACGTCTCCTCCGGCAACGTGAGATTTGGTGATGCTAAGGAAACAGAGAGAGCGAGATTGAGATAAAACCCCAGCGGCTCGCCGGAAAGCACGACGATGACGACTATTTTATAATCAATCTCAAATCTAATCCTTCATTTGTTGATTCTGGACCAAAATCGATCGAATGGATTAGGATCTTGAACTTGGCAAGGAGGTCTTGTGATGGCGGCGATCATGGAGGGGACGATTGCTGAGATCAGGAGAGAGGCTTGGGTTGGTTGACGATGGTCGAAGAACTGGCCGAAGAAGAAGATAAAATTTTATTTATTTTTCCTCGATGAGGCACATGGGCATATCCAGATGGATAAAACGTATACCACCTTTTCAACCAGATTTGAAATCATGGTCTGACATGATTAAATTTTTCTGGTCACCTCATATCAGGGTGTCCAAACACAACGATTCATCGGATAGTAGATAATTATTCCAATCCAGCTTCTATATCCTGGCAAACAAACGACTCCATTAATATCTATCATTAATATCTATCAGCTTCCTATCAATTGGTCATTAATATCTATCATTAAAAGTAGCTTTTACAACCCACGATGAGAGAAAAAATCAACATTGATTAAAATGCATTTTCTACTAATACATTTTGTATCAAGTACAGAAGTTCATGGAACATATATACTTAATAGAACAATCAAAGATAACTAGGTAATAAGACTCACATTCATAGTTGATATCTTCAGGTTGAGAAACTTTAATTCAACTGATAAGGTTTGTGGAGGGAAAACATGAATAGACAATTTTGTTTATGAACAAAGTCCAACTTAACGGTATCAATCACAAAGGAAACTAATGTTGAGTCGGGTTTAAGTGTTGAGATACCATTATCATAGTTTTTAATATTGAGATGTCAAAATAATGAATGGGTTGAACTTGCACCATTTGAAAATTTTCCTCTTATATTTAAGAAAACATTATGTATAACATTTGTAGTATAAAAGAGACGCATGTCATTCCACTTAGACTGTTAATTCTGGAAGCAGAGTGTTCTATACATTCCCAAATCGATCTCGAACAATGTTCCATAACTCTTGAAATTTTTCAGACACACGGTATTTTGCAAACCCGGCCCAGAAAACCCATCAATTGTATCCTGCAGTTGCTGCTGGACAAGTTGTTTATGCACAGTTGGGTAACTTTTGAGAGACGTTAGAAGAGAAATGGACAATGATTGAGCCGAATATAAGTCGAAGTCGTCTCCACACTCCAGTTGATGGTTGTAGCGATAGGTTTGGAATTTTATTTTATCATGAAGAACATGACACATTCTTGTCATCGTGGTTTTAATGGATTGAAACCGCACTCAGTCTCTTTTGCTTTCTGAAAATGGAGACATGAAGTATACCAGAGCCTACCAAGAAGAGTGGTGCAGAATGCAGGCATGCAGCTCCATCATATCCATGGATAGCAAGCAAACCCACATCGAATAAAAAAGCGGAGAAAAGGGGCCCATTTTACCATATATTCTGTAATCTGTACCAATCTACTAGATTACCAGAAAGAAGTCTAGCTCATAGTAAAAAGGATGATAAGCATTCTTCCTGTGACAAGAAGGTAGAAGAAGAAGAAGAAAAAGTTGAGCTTCAAGGGTGATTGACTTGCAACCTATGTCTATTCATACAGATCAGCAAAGATTGTTCAATCCTCCACTACGTTTGTGATCTCTATCATTCTTGTCATTTGAAGTCGACTTCAGCATCTGGTGAAAGTGAAACCAAACTTTGGGGGCACTGTGGGTGGTGGTCTATATTTGGGGTTTAGCTGGTTTTTTCAATACCTAAACCCTAAAGTTCTCAGGCTAGGAGGGCCAGCAGCAGCAACCTGCCTTGACTTGAGAAATGAACAGATCAAAGTTGAAGTCTCTGGATACTAAATGATAGTTTCTTGAAAACGTTGTGGAGAGTTGGTCACAATATACATATTAGTCTTGTGTATAAACTATTTCATTTTTGTTTGTTACACGTTCCGTTCTGAATTCCTCTCACAAAAGCACTTGTAACACAACTTTTTCCTGCAGTCTCAAGCACGTAAAATGAGTTGACCTTAAAGGTCAGAATGTAGTTTGATTAATAGCTCTGAAAGTAAAATCTGTAATCTAACACAGACATCCTATATTTTGCCTAGTCAAGAAAATAGGTACACATGTTTGATGCTTAAAGGAAAGGAAATGAGAAAGGAATCCACAAATGTTTGTGCTTGTTTACATCATATTCCTAAGCAAGGAAGCAATACCTGCCTCTGTTAGTGAGTTTACATCATTTTCATTGTGGAATGGGAATCCATTGAACTAAACTTTTAAATGACCTCAACAGTTCAACCTAGCTCTCCCTAGCTTCAACTGGACTAACAACCACTGTAAAATATTCCATTGGTACGTGATCTTTTGCAGAGAAAGAGCCAAACATATCAAGAAGCACATATTCTTTCAAACCTAGAAACAGAAGCTACTGTGAATAGAGTTGAACTGAGATTACTCAAACACCGCATTAGTTTAGCTTAATCTGAGCAATATAGATTGGTCCTGAGGTTTCAATCAGATAATATTCGAGTGCCATTTCATCTGGTGTCAAAATCACGTGCAGGAATCAGTGAAACTGTGAAAGGTTCCAAAAGCACAGCTATAGCTAGCTGGGGGTGAGTGAGAGGCGTGTGCAGGCCTCATGGCCATTGCTTTTTACATGGAGGACAAGAAGAGCCCGCCGCTCACTCTCACTGACTTGTATGCTTCTCCTTGATTTGGGTTGAAGATTTAAGATTCTTTTTCAACTATGATTGATTGCTAATTTAACTGTATACTAAATGGTTTACTGTTTATAATCACTGTTCACATCACATAAATAGTGCACGGACGATTTTGCCCTTACTTTTGGTGGGTGTGATTCCGTTTATGCCCTTTGTTTCTAAAAAACCACGAAATTATTATTAACCCTACATATATGATTGTCTTCTACATAATTAGTTGTTGTTGTGGATGTGGGTTAAGAAGTAATTTTTGAACTCTTATTTTCATTACCGTGTCTCAATTTTTTATTTTTTTCATAGATCTCACAAAGGGTATTGTTATCGAAGTCAATCTAAAATAGGGTAGTGGTATCACATAGAGCAACGTTGAGCAAGTCTATTTTCTTAATTATTAAGGTGAAACAATTTTGGTTCTATTTTAGCAACGGAATATTAATTGAAGTACATACATCTTTGATTTGGCCAAAGAAATTATTTGGTTGCAAACCAACTCCTAATTAACAAAACGTACTAAGTTAATTTAAATATCATGTGATGAAGTACTATGTTATATATACTAATGCAATATATTTGGTTTTTGTTTTGTTTACTTTTAATTTACTTGGTTTCTCATCTTTGGTTTTAGTTTTGTTTACTTTCAATTGAGTTGGTTCCTCATTTTATTTCAGGTTCTCATCTTTGACATTTTGACATAAGTCTCTTTAGGAGCTTGAGATAGATATTCTTTTCAGTTCTTTGTGTGTGTGTGTGTGTTTTTTTTTTTTTTCCTTTTCCTTCGAAATAGATCTTCAGTTTGCTATATGTGAGAGTTGGTCTTTTTTTTTTTTTTTTTTTTCTATCTTTAGTTTTCTAAAATTTCACCGATTAATATTGACCACTTGCAAAAGATTCAAGTTTTATAATCAATTATTGAATGATTATGCATTTCTGATTTCTTTCCAACTGTAGCTTTATTCTTTAATCATTGATTGATCTTTATTATCTTTACATATTGTGAACCCAAGCAAGAAAAAATTATCATCAAGCAAGGAGGTGAACAACAACTAAATGTCTGCAGTGTTTTATCTAACTCTTAGTAAGCTAAGATTGTGTTTTTGGTGAAAAACAGTTAAACAAATAGGAGCATTTTGTACAGTAAATACTGGAGCTATATTTTCGATCATACTGCTCCAGATAAGTTGTTCTGCTTTGTGCATTTACAAGACATTTACAATTTTAGGTAAGACACAACACTAGATGTTTTGTTATGTAGTGTTGTTACTTTTGTAATAGCTCCATTATTAGAATTATATGTATATGTGATATACAATGTATCGAAGTTCTATAAAGTACATATTAAAAACTTTTCTATTAATCAACTGAATCATTAACCAGCTTTATAAATATACACCGTGCCAAGTCGCGGGTATCAACTCTAGTTTAGAACCAAGCATTGTGTGTGTGTCTCTCCTGGTTTTCATATTTGGCAAGTTTCTGGGATTGATATTTATATAACATGTCTGGTTAAGATCTGTGATAGTTGGTCGAAGGATCAAAGTCCTGGTTTTAATGTTTTATAACGTTACATGCTTAGATTAACATCCATCACGTAACGTGATCGAATAATTGAAATGAATAGTCTGCTAGTCTAATGTAATGTTAGAACTGAAGAATCTGATACACGTACATTCCATTATAAAGAGGTGGAAAGGCGCAAAATCTTGTCGGAAACATCATTTTTTCGACATGGAATTCTAGATTACTCATCAGTGGACTATTGTAATCAAACAGACAAGACTAGAAACTAGAGAGCAACATATGAAACAATCCAACACAGTGGAGCATCTTTCATGAATATTAATCACTCGTATATATATCATGCTCAAGAATGCAGTTATCATTTTCTACTCGATGGGGTGTGTGATTTTTTCTCCAGCTATCATTTTCTACTCAATGGTGTTGATAGGTCCACAAAGTTTTCCTGAACGGTCCAGTTTAACCACTTTATAAGTGAAATAGATTGTGTAGAATCATCATCAATAATTCATCATAACCAATTTGTGGAAGAAGGCTAGGTCCATGATAAGGTCAGGAAGTAAAGCCAATCATATATAAATAGTAGAAATTGTATGCAATCCATTGCCATATCCTTATTTTTAAGCACCTTCGGCCATGTTATGCCCTACTACTCTACTAGAACTTCAGAAAATCTAAATAATCAGGTTGTAACTTTTTACAAGTTGATACATATATGGGTGTGTTATTTGAACTTGTAGGCTGGTGACAAGACACAAAAGAAGATAACATGTCTACCATTATTTGCTGAGCGGTGGGCTATATATTCAGGAACGCTATAATAAGAAGACAGGGGTGCCAGTTTTTGTCATCTTTTCTGTGTTATAGATTGAAGAGAAGGATAAAAATAGATCACAAAAGAATTTCAAGGTGAGTTCAGGAATGGATTCCCTTCAGATCTTCTTCATTTTCCAGTCTCAGTTGTAGTTTTCCCTGTTGCTTAGCATATAAGCTAACCCCAAAATAGTTAAGATAAAGTGTAGATAGTAACAAAAGTGAGAGCTAGCCATGAACATGGACTTGGAAGCAAGGGAAAAGAAGGAGATTGAGAGAGAGGACATGGTAGAAGAGATCATTGAATCCGAGGGGCCATTGGGGAGAATTGATGCATGGACTGAGCAGCTAACAGTAAGGGGAGTCATTGCAAGCATAGTGATTGGAATGGTGTACAGTGTGATAGCCATGAAGCTAAACCTGACTACTGGGATTACTCCTAACCTCAATGTTTCTGCTGCTCTTCTCGCTTTCGTGTTCATCAGGACATGGACTAACCTGCTCTCGAAAGCTGGATATGTATCGAGACCCTTCACTAGGCAAGAGAACACTATGATACAAACATCTGCAGTTGCATGTTATAGTATTGCTGTTTCAGGTATTTGAAATCTTCTTTGAGTTAACTTACTTCTCTCTTTTCTTCTTATTTATACATATATAAATGTAGATTCACTTAATAATATTTCTTGAACATGCAGGTGGATTTGGATCTTATCTCTTGGGACTAAACAAGACGACATATGAGTTATCAGGGATTCATGCTGAGGGGAACTCTGCAAGTTCTGTAAAGGAACCTGGGCTTGGATGGATGACTGGCTTTCTTTTCCTAGTTTGCTTTGTTGGACTTTTTGTCTTGATTCCTCTTAGGAAGGTAATAGTCATATCTTTAGTTCAACTTCTTATCATAAAAAGAATGGTGAGCTTCTATTTTGTTTATGCAATCTTCATTTCTTCGCATGCAGGTAATGATAGTGGACTTGAAATTGACTTATCCAAGTGGTCTTGCCACTGCTGTTCTCATCAATGGCTTTCATACTCAAGGAGATAAGATGGCCAAGTAAACATCTGTCGAAAGCTCCTTCGGATCTTTTTCTTCTTAGAAACCAATTTGAACTGATATTTATGATCATTTGCAGGAAGCAAGTTAAAGGGTTCATGAAATACTTTTCGGTCAGCTTCTTGTGGGGATTTTTCAAGTGGTTTTACGAGGCCTCAGAAAACTGTGGATTCTCGCAATTCCCCACATTCGGATTGAAAGCTTGGAAAAACACGTATAGTTTTTCAACTAATTTTCTGTCTTATACAGTTATACTAGGCATTGCTAGCTGTTCTTACTGACCTTCTGCAATTTGTCTTATGAATTACAGATTCTACTTTGATTTTAGCATGACTTTTGTTGGAGCAGGCATGATATGCTCCCATCTTGTGAACCTGTCTTTACTTCTTGGAGCTGTGCTCTCTTTTGGAGTAATGTGGCCACTAATTGGCCAACTTAAAGGAAATTGGTTCCCTGAGAGTTTAGAGGAATATGATATGAAGAGTTTATATGGTTACAAGGTCTTGTCTCACTCTTTCTATATGGTTTTTCTTTTTAATCTTTTATCTCAGTCATCTATAAACTGTTTCCCCATGATCCCTTTCTCAGGTATTTCTATCTGTTTCTCTAATCCTTGGTGATGGCCTTTACAATTTCATCAAGATAATGTTGTCAACCATGCTTAGTATTCATGACAGAATCAAAAACAAGAAACTTCCAGGTATTATGAATCCTTTACTTGTACTGAGTTGGTAACTCTTGACCCACCAGAATCTAATCGAATCTTTGTTACTGTCATCGAGATACAGTAAAATAGTGACACTAATGGGACACATTCTTCTCACTGCAGATAGGGATGACAAGTTGAAGCCCATTGAAGAGAAGCAAAATGAGATTTTTATCAGAGAAAACATTCCATTGTGGGTTGGAGTTGCTGGATATGTTGTCTTCTCCATCGTGTCTGTTATAGCGATCCCCATGATGTTTCCCGAACTCAAATGGTACTATGTAATCGTAGCCTACATGCTTGCTCCATCCCTTGCCTTCTGCAATGCTTATGGAGCTGGTCTTACAGACATAAACATGGCTTACAACTATGGAAAAGTTGCTCTTTTCGTGCTAGCGGCATTGACAGGGAAAGAACACGGCGTGGTGGCAGGGCTAGCCGGATGTGGTGTTGTGAAATCGGTTGTTTCCGTGGCTTGTAATCTGATGCAAGATCTCAAGACAGCGCATCTAACTTTCACCTCACCTAGAGCAATGTTTGTGAGCCAAGCCATTGGCACCCTAATAGGCTGCATAACTGCTCCTCTCAGTTTCCTCTTGTTCTACAAGGCATTTGACGTGGGAAACCCACATGGAGAATTCAAAGCTCCTTATGCCTTGATCTACAGAAACATGGCGATTCTAGGTGTTGAAGGCTTCTCAGCTCTGCCTCGGCATTGCGTGCAGCTCTGTTACGGGTTCTTTGCTTTTGCAGTGATGGTTAACCTAATTAGAGATTTTTCACCACCAAAGATTGGGAAATGGATGCCGCTTCCGATGGTCATGGGTGTGCCATTTCTAGTCGGGGCATACTTTGCCATAGACATGTTCGTCGGGAGTGTCATCGTTTTTGCATGGCACAGGCTTGACAGCATGAACGCTGGCATGATGGTTCCTGTGGTTGCCTCTGGTTTGATTTGTGGAGAAGGGTTGTGGTCTCTTCCTGCTTCACTTCTTGCTCTGGCCAAAGTAAAACCCCCTATCTGCATGAAATTTTTGGGTTCCTAGAGTAGGCTTTACAAATCTTATCACTGATAAATGGGAAACAACACTAAAGCGATATACATAAAGGGTAGAATTGTATCAAGTTTTTATCTCATTGTAGACAGTAATAAGATTCACCTCGTCACTATCCACTTGTTGGGTCATTGACCACCACTTACCACTAGTAATGAAAATCTTTCCAATTTTGTTTGATGTTGCACACAGTATTGATGCAATGGAATTATGGAATTAAGAAAATAGATTCCAGGAAAAAATGAAGGATGAAAATGAGTTTGAGATTTTGGAATATGCCGAATATCCACCACCACATTTTTCACTATTTTCACTTGCCATAAAATAGAAAGATCTGTCCCAAGCAATCCAACACAATGCAAGTATTTCCGGGTATCATATATGACATCGGAAATAGAAAAAGGGAGAAGCAAGTCCTGAATGAACCTTATCCTAAAAAACCCTCTCTGATTCTGTAATAAAAATTCTATTTAACGCATCCAGAGTTTACAATATACATATTTTATTTGAACAAGCTGTTGATACAAAAATTATACATCACTCGAAGCAAAATTAAGGAATTGGTGGTATATTTAATTAAACGAAAAGAAAATCACCCTGTTATAATACCTGCCAGAACATCACTCTTACTCCTTGCATAAATTGTATAAACCAGACGAATTGCATCAAGCCATCCATCAAGGAAGTCCCATGAATCAGCAACCTAGAGGTTGATGAAAGAAATCACATTAGAAAGCACGCTTATTCTATACAAAAGGCAGTGCTTTGGTTCACTTCTACGCACTAATGTACTTCACATTACAACAGTAGGATGCTAATGATATGTCATCAAATAACATCACTAGACAACAACGAAAAGGCAGTGCTTTGGTTTACTTCTATGTCCTTCACATTAGAACAGTAGGATGCTAATGATATGTCGACAAATAACATCACTAGACAACAACGAAAAGTGTATAATCATGTCTTAGACTAGAGCAAAAACCATATATTAGAGCTGGTATTGCAAAAAAAGGAGATATAAGTGCCAAAAGAATTGAATGCATGAAAGACCATGTAAATATTGTAAAGCATGCAAGTTAAGTTGTTAACTAAATATCCTAATTGGTTATTTGTTGCCAAAGCTAAGGCTGCTTAATATCAGTAGAATCATCATCTCTTTTTATCAAAGTTGCTTGCTTTGACCAGCCATGATGCAAAATTCTTCCTGATTATAAATGAACAGGATTGACTTATTTTTAGATAGGACCAAAAATGGAATAAAGATCAACCCTATTTGTAGGAACTTAAACATGGTCCGAATTCAAAGTGACAATGACATGAAAAAGTTGATACAACTTATGTATCCAAGAAAGGATTTAACTTTTCAAGTAAGAAAAGGTGAACCCTTACCAGATAGAGAGGTCCATTAATTGTATCAATGCAGAGCCCTGCACCAGGTGGTAAAGTCAGATCACCACATGCTGAAACAGAAACGATATCTGGAATATTAACTTTTATAGCTGTATCTCCTGATCTTCCAGAGATGCTTTGGGGTACTTGCTTTTGGTCACCTTTGCTGACCTGCTGAAGTGATGGATAGGGAAATAGGGTTTAGGTTTAGGTGTGCAGATAATTTTTCTTTTCTTAATACACACTATAAATATATGAAGAATCATGAATCAATATAAAGAATTACCTGTAGAAGCCCTTCGTGGTTCAAAATAAACTGTGATCGTTTCCAATCACTGTGGGGTGCAATTGGTTTCCCTACTGGTGGTGCAGTAAGATATCCGACTTTAAGATATGGCAGAGGAAGCTGTAACAAAGATTACCATCATTTATTGATAATGAAGAACTATAAGGGTAAGGATTTAAAAAGAACAGGTCCAAGTATGGGGGATCAGATTAATCACAAGAACCAGTTCTTAAGAGAACAGCAAGAGACCAATTTCATGATTGATCAAAGAAAGATTTACAGAAAAGAGTAGAAACTGTATTGAATAGATTGGTAGTAATGCTTACCATGGATCTCACCAGCCGCAGAGCACTAGTGTAAACCTGAAAGTAATCACAAAAAAGCTTAGCTTAAAATTAATAAGTAACAATATATCCTTAAATATCACAACCAGACTAACGGACACACATAGAGATTGAAATGAATCAGTGACATTATTTATGATAAAATATTCTTCCCTAGTTGCATGCAAGTCTGAAACTAAGAAGAAGGTGCTCATGTCAAGTTATCTTAGCTAAAGTTGAGTGAAAAAAAGGACGGGATCATTACATTGTAATTTGGTTTCAGAGCATGAGCAGCTGCAATGTAGATAGCTGATTGACTGTACAACTCATTAGGTGAAACTTCTTTGGGATTTCCAGATCCCCCAGTTCTTAGTGTATCCTCCGCCAATCCATACTGAAAAAAAAAAAGTTATACCAGTTTGGCGGAACAAGTTACAACTTACATGAGATTATTAGATAAGAAGAACACTGATGTCTTGTTATCCTATGTAGTACAGTATAGTGCAAACTAAGAAGCTAAGCATATTATCCTAAGCTAGAGAGGGTAACTCAAACTTACCAATACAGTTCCAAGGTTGTAAATTGCTCGATGGAAATCAAATTGCAACTGAATAGCTGCCCGGAACTGCAACAGACGAAAGCGAAATCAGTCGGTATAAACTTAAGGGACTTACCTAAGAAATTAATTGTTAGCTCCTCCACATTTATCCAACCATTCTGATGTCTCGAAACAATATCCTACCTTACTGATTGCACTTTTTACGATCGATTGCTTTTCTCGTGCAGGCACAATTGCGCTAAGTTCCTAAATTGCATAATCACACATAAGAAATCAGAATGGAGTGAATATCACAAAACAAAAGTACGTGTAGAGGACGACAAAAGTTCAGTATAGAACTTTAGAAGGCAGACCAACAAAACTTAAGATACCTGCAGAGCAAGTCCCCAGTTGTTAAGTGCCTGAAAGATATTGCATGGTGTTAGTACAAGGGAATCAAAGAAACAAATAATATTTTCTCTTTCATCAAATCAGAAGGGTTCTATAAAAATTTGTCTTAGAATATCAGATAACGGAAGAAATCTAATTCAATATTTTTGAGTCATACCTGGGGACTATTCCAGTTCAGCAAGACAGCTTTTTCATATTTTTTGTCGCCTGCAAATCAATTAGAAAGGTGAATTTCACTTATTTGACATTTTTTTTTTATAGAATAAATTCAAGCTATGATGTGAAGAATAAATAAGCTTATGTGATACTAGCACCATCATATATAAGATTAAGCTCACAAAGGTACCTACTCCAGACTCCCAACATCATAGTAAATGAGAGCATATTTGAAAAGAGCAGTGTTCAGTTACGATATACTAATGTATTTTAAACAGTATCCTTGAGAGTTGTCAAAATAGTTATTTAAAAACTAACTAGGGCAGTTATAATTTTTTTTCAAGACATGCAGTAGAGAGAAGTCTACAATCTTGCAAGCCTCAAGTGCTGAAATTTCATTCTAACCTGCTTCCACAGTTCTTCAGCTTCCTTTGTACGACCACGCATTTTCGCTCGATCAGAGATTGCAATAGCCCAATTATAGAAGGCCTGGATAGTAATGACAATAGCCCAATTATTGTCATATGTCAAATGAATAAGACAATTAAAACATCATCTACCTATAGATACCATGATATTTGCTAGGTGTTAGCTTTCTGAAATCCTATCTCATCCCCTTATAATTGGTATTATAGCTTGCTATATTAAATAAGGATAATCAAACATACATCATGAGTGTAGGGCACAGACGGGTAGCCTCGTCATATTTTTTGCAAGCCTCCTCCAGCAAAGCATCTTTAGAAGGAGACGTAGAATCAGGACTAACGTTGTCCGCACTTTCCTGTATGGAACATGATGACCATTAGAATCTTTGACATAGTAAATTTTCTCTAACGCGCTAAAGAGTGAAACAAACCATTCTTAAATTAAGAACTTCTCGTTAAAAGTGAAAGAATAGCTGGATATTGTTTATATTATAGAAGTATACAAGAGTCACATGACTTTCGTACCTGAAGAACCAGCGCCCAATTGTATAGTGCATCATAATCATCTGGATTTCTCTCTATTGCACTAGCATACCTACAGAATTCAAAATGCAAGTTACAATTTCAGAAAACCGAGACTTCAAATTAAAGAAAAATGCTCTAGTTGCATACATCTCACAGTTGCAGTAAAAGGATGGTACCTCTTGGCAGCAAAAGTAAGGACGCGTTGGCGGGATCGACCATCATCATCAGTGCCTGTGACACTATTGATCAACTCCATTGCAGCATTGTTCTGCTCTTGTTGTTGTTGTTGCTGCTGCTGTTGACGCGGGGTTTCTCCACTGATACATTCAAAGCCACAAATCAGCAAACAAAATGTGAACAAATAGTATAACAAAATCATCCACCAGAATCATTCAATTCCCAGTTTCCATCTTTCTTCTCTCGCAGACACATTTATCAAAGGTAACACCTAATCACATTCGTAGTTACGAAATTTCGAAACATAAAGATTGATAATTGTAGTAATATGCACCAATTTTCAAGCTCAACAAACACAATTACATCACCAAATAATGTAAACAACACAATTTTACAGAAGGAAATGAATGGTGATGTGAACCTGTAACTGTAAGGCGAGCTAGATTCATTAGCAGCGTCATTTCCTTCATTTTTCAAGCCATTAAGAAGCTCCCTCATTGTGAACGTACGGCTCCCTTCGTCTTTCTTCAGCTCAGGCCTTGCCGTTCCTTGCGAACCGGATTGGATCGGCGTCGAGGTCTCTTTGGATTCCTCCACCGTCGGATCTGCACCGTCGATTACCACCGGTGCGGGTCGAGGTTGCAATTCCGGTTGAGCCTCGGGCTCTGTAACCGCCTCCGGTTGAGCTTCAGGCACCGGCGCCGGTTCTGGCTCGAGGACTGGTTGTGATTCGGGTTGGGACTCCGGATTTGTAGTCGGGTCGGGTTGGAGTCCGTTTTGGGACGGAGGCTCCTCGGCGGGTGTGGACATTGTGAGAGAGATCGGAAAAGCGCTCAGATTTCAAAGACTGATCTGACTGAGAGAGGAATAGAAGAATCAAATCGAAGCTGCTTGGGGAGTTAACAGAGAGGTTCCATGAAACGAAGGCATTAACGGATTTACGTCCGTCTCATTAACGCCGTTAAACAATATTAAATCGGTTACTTTTTCTGCTCACTAACTAAACCAACAAGTTTCATGCTCAATCACGTTAAAAAGTAAATGTTTTTTTTTTTTGAAGGCAATTAAAAGTAAATGTTTAAGTCGAATTGTTTTGTGTTCTGCCGTTCATTTCATGCTCAACCACGCTTAGAAATAAATCTTCAAGTCGAATAGTTTTGTTTTGAGCTGTTCGATGTAAATCTAAGAGTGATTGAGCAAACATTATTAAATCTTCCAGTCGAATAGTTTTGTTTTGAACCGTTCGATATAAATTTAAAAAATAACCGACACTTTTCTATGGGTAGTTAATAATTGGTTGCAGTAATCAATTTTTACATTTACAATAGGGTTAATTCACTTAATTGTAAAAGTTTCTTTAGTTTAAGACCCCTCTTTAAGTTTCATTTTGCAATCTAAAATGACTGCCAATGATATATTTTGGGAGCATATAACTTGCTGAAATGGCGACGGACACAAACTAGTGAAAGCCTGCAAAGGATATATATATATATATATATATACAGTCCCTATCCAGAGCGAAGCTTCGCTCTGGAATTAACGTGCGAAGGTCCTTATTTGACTCACTTTTCGGTCATATTTTTCGATCATACCCGGTCAGTGTCTAGATACATATCGTATGATCATCCTTACAAAGTTTCATCCAGTTTGGTGATCGTTTGCACACCGAATCAGATAAAATAAATCAATAGAACAAAATCTGTCCAAGTAGAACCGTTGGAGTAAATCATGATTATGGAGGCTTAAACGGTCACCAAATTAGATGAAATTTTGTAAGAATGATCATACGATATGTATCTAGACACTGACCGGATATGATCAAAAAATATGACCGAAAAGTGAGTCAAATAAGGATCTTCGCACGTTAATTCCAGAGCGAAGCTTCGCTCTGGATAGGGACTGTATATATATATATATATATATATATATAAGCACTTCAAGAACCAGAGTTCCATACAACGCATATCCAAATGCAAAGGCACAGTTATTGTGTTCACTGATTGTCAAGTGTTAACACCACTCCGAAGAGCCCCCAGTTACTAAATCTGCCTTTGCTGCCACAATCACTCCGATGAGCATCAGAGCGCGGGCAACACATTATAAATCCCATAACATAGTTCAATACAGAAATTGCTTCTTAAGCAGTGTGGAAGTGGCCTTGAGATCCCTTGGTTTGAAAGGGAACCTCAGCAGGTGCAACAAAAACTAAAAAGGAAAGGGAATGGGGAATCACTGAACGAATGAGAAAGCAAAGAATACCAAATCCCCTTGCAGTAGCGCTCTAAATCTTGTCATGAAGGGATACCACCAAATCATGAGCATCATCTAAAAGCTTCCAAACATCCAGACAGCCAGCCATGCTATTGCACTCCCTCATGATCTCTTCCATGCTGCTGTACTTCTCTACTATCAGCTTCCTTCGCTGCAGCACACAAGCTGCTATTGCATACAACAAGAGGTCGTCAGTGGGCGGGGCTCTCAACCTCATCCTCCCCCAAGCAGACTTGGCAATTCCCGCCCTGATTGCTGCCTGATCTGCCCAGATTACCTCCCAGAGGCAGAGTGTCTGCTCAAAGCTCAACTCCCGCCTGAAGAGAACCACTACCATTCTGTACACAAAAAAGCAATCCTCTGCTTGAAGCTTCTCCAGGTGTCTATAGAGAGTAACATCTTTGCCCTTGATAATCTTTGAGATAATGCCAAGCTGCCTCCGAATCCCAGCCTCATCAAGCCGGAAGTTATGCCGAGCCTTTTTCATAAAACCCACAAAGCACCAGAAGGCTTCATCGTCCTCTTCCATGACTGAGATGATAGGAGTAAGTAGGTCACTCATCCCTTGGCAGTAACCAATTTCAGGATCGTACAGAGCATAGGCTTCCAGGATGGCAACCAGGCGAGCGGCATGAAAAATCCTGCATGGCTCTAAGTGTTCATAATCCTTCATCCCAACACTCTCAGCTAATCGATGTGCCTTGATCTCTGAGACATCAGCCTGAGTGGGTGAATATATTATCCATTCATCATTTGCACGCACAGCATCAAGGCGGATTATTCTCTGCCATGTTGCATAATCTTCTGCTGTGTGGGATTTGTGCCTGTTTTCTGTATTGGCAACGGATGAGTTTTCCGTAGCCTTGTCATCAACATTATTCTCTTCAGTTCCTTCAGTAGTAAGTAAAGGTCGAGTGATATCAGCATCTTCAGAGGAATCAGAATCAGTTGATTCTGAGTCACCAGCAGAGGCATCTTCACAGGTGACTCCACTCTTCTCACCATCTCCTTCGCATGATTCAGATGTCTGAACAGCTTGATGGCTAGCAGCATATTTTGTATCCTCGGGCAATTTGCTTCCTGCCTCAGTTGAAAATGATCTCCGGGAACTTGTAACATCCCCTTGGCCAGTGGAATCTACAATTTGACTAAAATCCCCACTGCCCTCATTGCTACTGTTTTCAGAAGTTTCCTTCAACTTAAAACTCTTTTCACTTTGTGTTAAAAGTTTCCGGCATTGTCTCCGCAAGTCCTCATATTCTCTTCTGCATTACAAATAGAACAAAGAATGTGGACAAGGTGAGGAAGGGAAACACACAGAGAAAAGGAAGGAGAGGGGAGCTGACAGGGACCATGCCATAGAAAAATTTAATCAGAATCACAAATGCATACATAGGAAGAGGGCACACAACTGAATCACTATACCTTTTCTGATTTTTTACAGATTCTCTTTCTTCCTTTGAACTGTTCACGTCATAGCTGTTGATGGAGAGAAACCAATGTCAGTATATCAAGAGAGAGAGAGAGAGAGAGAGACGTTTTGCAAAGTCCTTTTTTCTCAGATGCTACTACAGCACTAAGGCCTTACTTTTCCATATACCAAACTAGAATTAGGGGTCCCAACTATTGGTTCCCTCCCAGCAAAAGAACTAAGCTGGACAATAATGAAAACAAGTAAAATTACCCATTATTGCCTAATACCATTCATTTAGATGTAGATTTCTATGACCAAATGCACCAGCAGTAACAATCTAAAAAATAAATGAAATGATTGAACATAATTTGGTTTTCCATTGCTCCCCTAGTACACATAATATTTGGCACTTAGGAATCCACAGGAACCAAGTAAAACCAAAATGGTGATCATATTCCATGTTCATCTATTCCCAAGCACTCAGAAAATACAAGATAGAACACAACAGTTAAGCTAGAGAACTTAACTGGTTGATAGAGCCAATCATTATTCGAGTTCAAAACCAGCAAAGATTCATAAATCAAGAATTTCAGAGAACTAGATCGAGTGGCGATAACCAGTTCTTAAAAATAGGTAAATCTTTCTAACAGATCTGTCCAAAACACACACGACTGAAAAATTGAAGTAGCGGTAAAATACTTACACTCCAAGGAGGAAAGGCCACACTTCAGCTCGTAGACTCGGATCAACACCCTGCGTTGGAACATAATTAATTTATATCCGACAGTTGCAGCACTTATGTTAACAAATACAGAAATGCAATGTAGACACTAAAAAGAGAAAATAAGCAAGTAAAAAGTCAACAACATACTCCACTACGAACTTTCTTTAAGAACTTGACACCACCATCAGTGAGCTTCCCTTCTGGTGTAAAGAAACTTCTCCATTGTTTAGGTAGAAGCGCATGTTTTTTTCTCCTTCGCGACCAGGGTGATTTAAGACTTCCCCTGAGAAAACAGCAGAAGAAAACATATTAGTTTTCACCTTTCACCAGGGAAGAGGACAACATATTAAGCTAACACAACCAACAATCCAAAGTGGTACACAGAGCAATTGCAAATATATGTGAGGTGCATTTCATCTATAGAAACATCAGAAAAGCACCCCAAAAAAAAAGAACAGATTTTTATGATTCTTTTAAATGATGAGACATTTGCTAATAAGAATTTTGGGAAACATTATAACACTGAATTTGACCTCTTATAATGCCAATCCAAAACTAAGACACGGTTCAAGCTCATTCATGGAAAAGCAAAAGGCAATAAATGATTATATGAAGCCCAGAAAGAGAGTAGTCTCGGATGAACCCTAGCGAAAGCTAGCTGAAGGAGACATTTTTTGGACACAACAGAGAACTTCCAGATCCGGATCTGCGAGGCAATATCAAAAATAAATAAATAAAAGCTAAAACAAAACTCTGCTGGCTGCTAAGAACATTTCAAAAAACGAAAACAAAAATCCGAGCTTTCTTTCCAAATCAATACAATAAATCTAATGTTTGGGGGAAGAAGAAGAACAGCAAACAAACAGTGGAAAACTCACCGATCAGTGTTAACTGGTGAGGAGGAGGAAGACGAAGAAGCAACGACTAACAAAACCGATCGCAAATGAATCCACGACGACGATGACGGTGAAGATGAATTTGACGACGTTGGAGACGAAGTAGAAGAAGTGTGACTTCTTCGTAGGGCTCTCATTAAGGGTTTCTGTTCTGTAAGCATCTCTGTTTCTCTATGTGTAATTTCTCTCTCTCTCTCTACCTAAATCTCTATATCTTAAGCTTAATAATAGTAAGAATAATCTTAGGGTTTCGGTTTCCACAAAGCAAATTTCGGAGATTCGGATTTTGATTACCTAGAGTAGACGACAGTGGCGGCCAAGGCGATTCCGGCCATGGCCGTGACGGCGACGGCTAATCCGACATTGGAGGGAGCAGTCCAAGCCCAGAAGCCGCCGGTTCCTCCGCCACCGACGCCGCCGCCGATGAGAGAGCCGCTCCGCCCGCCGCCGGTGCTGCTACCCTCCGCGAACACGATCCATTGCCGACGATCATCACCGCCGAAGAGCATCAATCGAGGAATGAGGGAGGAATCCGATCAGTGCTTCTTGTTCTTCTTCGTCGTCTTCAGAAATCGCCGATTTGGGGTTGGCTCTCTCTCTCTCAACTGAAACCCTTTTGCTTCCAACTGCTTTTCTTTTCTCTCTCTCCTTTTCAGAGCTTTCGCTCTCTTTCCATGAAAGCCAAGAATTATTTTAAAAGAAATTATATTGGATATTATTTTCGTTGCGGATATTATCTCTCTCTCAGTTGGGAGAGAGTGCGGAGAGGAGACTGTAAATGTGGATCGAACACCCGGGGAGGGTCCGGGTCCTACACATGTGACCCGGCCCAACTTCAAATTACTACTTAGGGTAAAAAAAATATCTTTTTAGGGTATGAAAATCACCATACATCGAGAGAAACATAGAACCGAATTAGAAGCCTGATCGTTTGCAGCATAATATGTGACGCTATCACAGACTATCTAATTAAGTTGCAACACATTCTCTTTGATGGCGAGAAAGGTCGAGAGATTTTTAATGTCACTGGTATATAATATATTTTGCAACCAATACTCGTGAGTTCATGTTCCTACTTACAAAAACTAGACTTCACAAATGATCACTCTCTTATATGACATAGAAAGTTAATGATGTAGGTTACACTTAGGGCATCCTTTTTTTTTTTCTTTTTTCTTTTTGCAATGTTAAGGTTACCCTGAAAGCTTTCTAGACCGAGAAGTTAAATCTCATGATGAATGTAAAATGCTCAAACTATGTATAAAAATTGCAACACATTGTCCGAGCACACTTGACCAAGTAAGAACCACTAAGTTACTTACAAGGGTTGCATTTACGACGTCTCTGTTTTCTTCCTCTCTCTCTTTTGGAATGAAGACTTCATTAGGGGCAAGCCCCTGTTTTCTTCCTCTCTTGCTTTCCCCACATCATGCACAAGGACTGCTCTGCATAAATGCTCATGTATCATTGAGGCGTGCCTCGTCAACTCTCATTTTACCCCCATAAAAGCACAAGTGAAAGAATCAAAGGAAAAGGCTTAATTACAAAAGTCAAAAGCCAAATCGGGGGGATTATCATTATCAAGAAAGATTAAAGATTAAGATGGGAATTACTCACATGCAATGAGCCTAATCGGGAGACACTTTGTGCCGGACCACATGCCATTACTTTGTCCTAATGCTACTACAATATGCCACATGAAGCATGAGAATGAGAATCTTCATTTTCGACCAAAACAGATAACGAATCTTAAACTAATTTCACTTTAATTAGCAACATTAAAAATATAAACATGAATATCTATAAAAATGGGATCTGTAACACAGTCAAGCTGAGATTTAGTATAATTAATAGTTGAAGTCTTGAAGATGATCCAAGTTATGAGCTATATGGCATTTCATACGCGATATGCCTAAAGAGACAAGATAGGCCGGTTTAAGGGATTAGTTATTTGTTAATTGGGGATTAAGGTATAGATGGAATTGAAAATGCTCTTACGTTTGCTTGGTTTGTGTCCTCTTCGAAGGACTGGAGGGTTCGGATTCCATGATGATAGTGATCATGATGAACCCATTTGCTCCTGCACTGAATCATTAAGATAACTTGGTGGATCGGCTTGAATGATGAGATTTTGAGACAATGTCCCAGGAACACAAGGACTTCGGCTATCACAGTGCTCATTGTCAATGGAACTAGGCAGTCGGTTCTCAACTATGTGACTCCCCTTTTGGTGCTTGCTAGGGTTTTCCATTTGTGAAAAGATTGGGAGCTAGATAGACTTTGTAACAAGTCAACGATGTATCCACTTACTCGAGGGATTGATTTGACGACGAAAATCATTAACAATAATATGATGATGTATTTTTCATTCAACGAAATGTATTGATGTTTTTAGTCAATTAGCAAGGTGTACATTTTGTCTCTTGTATTGCATTTGCTTATCCGCTACATGTCACCAATATGACCAAGGATTGCCGTGAATTATGTTACATTTATTTTATGTCTATTATATATGTCACTCATTTGACCAGGGATTGGCATAGAGACATCATTCTTCTGATCAATAATCGTAGTAGCCAAAGTATGGGGTGGAGAGGAGAAATATTCTAGGATATCTTGTGGGACAAGAAAGCACCCAAGTTTGGTGCGTCGATTTTGGTGGGAAATTGGATATACACAGCCAATCATTATAATCCCAAACTAAAGCCATCAATTTCGAATCATCATACTCCTTCCATTTCATTTTGGGCAGATCTTAATTACATGTTTGATTTGTCTTTAAGTTACTACGGATTCTTTCTTATCGTCATTATACATATATTGACAATCCGTTTGTGATAATAAATAGTTAAATTTCATCGTCTGTTCAACCTAAACACGATCAAACGATTTGATTATGTATTCTTCGATGTTTCTTTTATCTTAAAAAAACTTATCATTGATAATTGACTAAATTGAGTGACACAAAATTAGATATAATGGTTCGAAAGTTCTAATATGCAGCCTGCTTTCTAAAGACAACTTCTCAATATCAGCCCTCGTGCAAAGCACATGCAATCCACCCCTATTAGAGCAGGTGCAGCGTGGGTGTCACATCCCGACTCTAAATTTTTTTTTACCTTATTTACTAGCTCGATATTAATAAAAATTTTACCATTTTCGTCAATGACTTTTGTCACATCCCGACCCGTAAATTTTATCTTATTTACTAGCTTGGTTATAATAAGAATTTTTACCGTCTCCGACATTGACATATAGTTTAATTGGTCCCTAGAGGGGTTTTGAGGGACGATTATTTCGGAGAGTTATTCGTAGGAGAAAATTTTAACGACTGTAAAATAGTAAATTTTAGTTAGTAAAAGGTAATTTTTATTAGGGTATTTTATTTTGGGGTGTTAAATTAGTGAAGTTGGGTATTTTTTTATGTTGGGCCGGGTTGGTGTGAGGCCCAAACCCATTTTTTTCTCTCTTTTCTCTTCTCCCTTTCTCTCTCTTTCTCTCTCTTTCTCCCCCGATGCTCTCCCTCTCTTCTTCCCGCTGTCGGATTCTTTCTCCGTCGTTCGCCGCCGTCCGGCCACGCCTGGCCGCCGCACGGGTCGCGTCTGGCAGCTGGGACGCCGGTCTTCCAGCCTGGGCCGGTGACCGGCCGTGTAGCGCCGCCGTGAAGGAGTAACGCCGCCCGAAGGCGCGGCTGCCTAAAGCTTTCCTTCGCCGGAACTCCCTCCTCCGGCCACCAATCCGGGCAAGCTTGATACGGTTTTGAAGCTCTCCTCCCGTGCAACAACCCCTCCAAAAGGCTCGATCCCTCTTGAGCTCGGTAAGGAGAAATTCGAAGTTGAAATTCTAGGGCTTTTAGGATGTTTTCGTTCGATTGACCTAGTTAGACTTGAAATTGGACTTAGTGATAGTTATGAAAGTTGTTTGTGATGATGAGAGGAAGATTCTGTTAAAATTTGGTAGAATTTGGACGTCGCCGGAATCTACCTCCGGTCGCCGCTGCCGGCGGAGCCGCCGCCGTTTTGGGGTTTTGTATAATTTTAAATGTGTAATAATTAGAGGAATTTAATGAAGTGAATTGTGGAATTTTCGGACGAGATTTGAATAGGTTTGTGAATTTCTGAAGTTTGGTATTTAAGCGGTTAAATAATGTAAAATCCGATCGTAGGATTTAAATCAATTTCTGGGGAAGGTTGTATTTACGACTGCCGAGTATGATATAAAAGTTTAGATCGTTTCGATTTAAGAATATCGAAGTTAGGCAATGATAAGCGTATTTATGGCTCTCGATTAATTTTGCCTATTTTGAATAAATACTGGATTTTAGTGGGAAATTAATTATATATTTGGAACAGGACGTGAGGAGACTCAAATTGGAGAGACCTCGGATCGACGTCAGGCTTAGGCCTAAAGTTGTGAGTGGACCTTTGTTTTAAATAAAAAGCATGCGATGAATGATTTTATTAATCATTTGTTTATTCCGATGAGATTATTGATTTCTCGCCTATTTGATAATTTTTCCTCCTTTGGAGAGATCCCGAAAATGAGATTTTCGGTGGATATATATGTTTTGGATTTTATGAGAATAGTATGTATATAAATGCTAGCTAGCCATACGTGCTTGGTCCGTCATAATGAGGTAAAATACCATTATGGTGTGTCGTGCGTGTTAGACACAAGCGTCATAGCCCTATATGAAAACTTCTTTCTTTTTCAGTTTATTTAGGTTTTCATATAGGGAGTCCACACGTATATGTACACCGTCCCTTTTCGGTCATAATGAGGAAAAATATCATTATGGCGCAACGTGAGCGTTAGACGCCAGCGTTGTAGCCTTGTATGAATTTCTATTTTTCTGAATTGTTTCTAGGATTCATACAAGGAGTCTGACGAGTGTAGATACATACGAATATATGAATATATATGGTTTAGCCTGAGAGGCTCCATTTTATTGAGTTTGTGACTAGCCAGTGCTAGTCGTGAAATTGTCAGATTATGAATTGAGCGCTTTTGAGCTGCCGCATGCAGTATATTTTCTTTGAAATTAAAATGGGAATACATAAATATTTTGTTATTAAATTATTTATGTCCACTCACTCTAACGTTATTAAATGTCTTCCCCTGGGCCCTTCGTTTTAAAATGCCCAGTCTGCAGGATTGCATAGTTGAGATCGGGCGTACATGGAGAAGAGGCATAATCAATAGTATAGCTTCCGCTCTTTTCTATTTATTTCTAGTTCATTTCCTCTCAAATAGAGTTGCTCTGAATATGTTGGTTATAGGATCTTTGTTAGATTAGTAAATCTATATTGGGAGATGTTGTAATTTGTGGGGAGCACGAAGGCTCCAGGAGTCTATAAGGTTGGATTTGGAACCTTTAGACGTGTTTGCAAGGTTTCTATTAGAAGGGTTGTCCATTTTCAAGGGAGGTTGTACCAAAGTTAGCGGTAAATTTTTCCTTAGAGGTGGTCCCCGCACGATTTACTCCGGGTTTAGGGTGAAATTCGGGGTGGGTCGTGTCAACTTTATAGTTTATTTGGTCCCTAGAGGGGTTTTGAGGGACGATAGCTTCGAAGGGATTTTTCGTACAAGAAAATTTGACGACGGTAAAAATGGTAAATTTTAGCTAGTAAAAGGTAATTTTTATTGAGGTGTTTTATGTTATGGAGTATGGGTATTAATGTTTTGGACCGGGCCATTTTTTTGGGTCAAAGCCCACTCTCTCTCTCTCTCTTCTCTCTCCTCCTCCTGATTTTTCTCTTTCTCTCTCTCCTTGTCGGAGCCCGTCCGCCGCCGTCCGGCCGCCTGAGACCGCCGCACCGGTCCCGATCGGTCAGCCTCTGACCCAGCTCTCCTCTTAGACCAGTGGGAGCGCCCGAAAGCTTCGCCTGTCGTGGAGGTCCGGTCTCCGGAACTTCCTCCTCCGGCCGCCATAGCCGGAGCTTCTTGGCTCAAAAGAAAGCCCTTCTCCCGAGCATTCATCCCTCCAAATGTCTCACCCTCTCTTGCACTAGGTAAGGAGAAATGTGGAGTTGAAATTCTAGGGCTTTTTATGTGTTTTCGTTCGATTGACCTAGTTAGGCTTGAAATTAGTGTTGGTGCTAGTTAGGAAAGTTGTAGAGGGGGTTGAGAGGAAGCTGCTATTAAAATTTAGTAGACATTGGAGGTCGCCAGAGCCGGTCGCCGGCCGCCGCTGCGCCGCTGGTTGGGATATTTTTATGGTTTTAAATGTGGAATATTAAAGGGTGTTTATTGATGTGAATTATGGAATTTTTGGATGAGTTTTGGATAGGTTTGTGAATTTCCGAAGTTTGGTATTTTTGACGGTTAGTTAATGTAAAATCCGGCCGTAGGATTTAAGTCGTTATTCTGGGGGAGGTTGTATTTACGGCTGCCGATTATGGTATTAAAGTTTGGATCGTTTCGATTTAGAAATATCGAAGTTAGGCGAGAATGAGCGTGGTTACGGCTCATGTTTAATTTGCCTATTTTTGAGTAAGTAATGGATTTTTTTGCTGGTAATTAAATTGTATATTTGGAACAGGACGTGAGGAGGCTCGAGCAGAAGAGGCCTCGGATCGACATCAGGCTTAGGCCTATTTTGTGAGTGGACTTTTGTTTTAAATAATGTGCATGCCAAATAATTTGTGTTGTTAGAGAATAACTGAAATTGAGAATTTCGGTGAGTATATATATATATATCCATATTTGGATGATTATGATAATAGTATGTATATAATAAATGCTAGCTAGCTATACGTGCCTTTCCGTCATAATGAGGTAAAAATTCCATTATGGCGCGTCGTGAGCGTTAGACGCAATCGTCGTAGCCCTATATAAATTTATTAATTTATATTGGAAATATGCACGTATATATATATACACACTCGTGGTTTTCCGTCATAATTAGGTAAAATTCCATTATGGCGCGACGTGAGCGTTAGACGCAAGCGTCGTAGCTTTGTGTGAATTTCTATTTCTCTTATTCTTTCATAAAATTTATACAAGAGATATGATGAGTGTAATACATACATATTTTATTTTAGCCTGAGAGGCTCTATTTTTTTTGAAGTGTTGGTGACTGGCGCGGCTAGTCACATTTCGGTAAATTCGGTAAATTAATAAAAGCTTTTGAGCTTGTTGCATGCCGTTAATTGTTTTTCCACAAAAGTTAAATCGGAAAAGCATAAAGATTTATTTTCTTTTTAAATTTATTTTTGTCCACTCACTCTAACGGTTTCAAATGTCTTCCCCTGGGCCCTTCTTTTTAAAATGCCCAGTCTGCAGAGTTCGAGTTGGATCTAGTAGGAGGCGAGGCATAGTCACCCGTATTTCCACCACCTTTCATCAATATGTTACCTATTTAACCTACCAGTGTTCTGCTTGCTTCCTCTAGTGTCCAGTAGCTCTGATTTTTCCTTGGAGATATTATATAATTTTATTTCGGTTGTGGGCGAAGGTTTAGATACGTTTTAGAATATTTAAAAGAAGATGTGTGTTATCTTAGTTGGATAATTATGTGTTGATCTTGAAGTTGATTTTATTATTGTTATTGGTGGTGTTGTGTTTGGGGAGCATGTAGGCTTCAGAAGTTAAGGTTGGATTGGAAATTTTAGAAGTGTTTGCAGGTTTTCTTTAGGAAAGGTTGTCCACTTTCAAAAGAGGTTATACCGAATTTTCGGTAATATCTTCTTTGGAGGTGGTCCCCGCAGGACTTACTCTGGGTTTTAAGGTAAAATTCGGGGTGGGTCTTGACAGTGGGAGTGATTGGTGGGTTGGATGATTGGTAGGATCAATATATGCAATGCACCACGAGAAATTTTTCTGTCCTCCCGGAGGACCACCTCAGCGTGCCCAATGGTCCTCCCTAACAATTAGAAATTCCCCACATGGTATTTTTTTACACTTCATAACAAGATAAAAGAAAATTACTGAATTTAACTAAATTAAAACCAAACAAAATCAAACATTCATAAAAAAAGTTAATAAAAACATATATGATGGGTATCCATCTCATAGAACACATGAATTGGGGTTGTTATCCAGAAAATGTTTCATGCCAAATCCCAAATACTTTAGATTTTTCTTACTGATCAACACCGAGAAGCATGCATGTTCAAAGAGTTTAATCTACTGATTTCCAAAAGAAAAAAAGAAAAAAGAGTTTAATCCATTGATGAACACCCAATTCTTCTTACCCAATAGTTGGTTCTTTTTCAATGAATTGAGATCAAATCAATAGATTGATAACCCTCACATGCATGTACAAATGTCAAAATTCAAGTTTCCCGGAACTAAGATATTAAAAATGGAAAATAAGGAAAAAAGAATTGTTGGGAGAGATAGTCCCAAGCAACATCAACTCTAGTCAACAATGGAGATCAAGATTTTGCAGTAGCCAAAGAAGATCTAGGTTTTGCAATAGCCAACACAAGTCTATTTTTATCTTTTGATTATTTTTGTTTATAAATGTTTGATTTTAATTTAGTTAAATTCAGTAATTTTTTTATCTTGTTATGAAGTGTAAAAAAAATATCATGTAACGATTTCTCATTTGTCAAGGAGGACCATTTGACATGTTGAGTTGGACCTCCTGGAGGACAGAAAAATTTTTCTATGACCCATGTGGGACCCAGCTAACCGGATTAATAGGGAGAGTAATCCTTGCTCCACGGATTGATCTAGAGTAAGGGGAAGTGCGGGCCCATATTTAATTAGTTTGTCAATTGTTGCACACCCATGTGCACTTTTAACGGGGAAAGAAAAAAACTTGTCACTCTAGACTTTAATATGGGCCGTTAGATCTTAATATTTTTATCATATAATATATTTTGGTAAAACGTGAATAGTAATTGGTTCTCGGATTGGTCTCGTTACTATATTGTCGAACCAAGGACTGAAGACTAATTTAGATAAATAGTGCATTAATTCGGGTTGAGGATTGGCGGTACATTTGCTCTTAGTGTATGTATGTTATACCGTGTTACACAGCAGACATACCCATAATGGTTAGACAAGACTTAATTTCTTCACACACGAAAATGAGAGGATAGAGGCATAGTGATCATGTTATCACAGATTCACAGAAGGCAGAAGCAGATCCATCTAATGGCCCGGCCCAATCTCCCTAGATCCGGAAACCCGTTTATCCCGAGGGTTCATCTTTATCCACTGCACCACTCCCACACCTGATTTTCGTGCTCCGAAAGCCACCATTCTTTACCGCCACCCAACTCTCTCAGCTGCTCAACAAGCCCCGGTTCTCTGATTCTCACTCAAAATTTCTCATCAGGTAATTTCTTCACCTCCTTTATTTTTCAATTAAGTTCCAGATTGTGATTTGAACTAATTCTACACTCGATTCATAGTCTTGTATTCGTTTGAATGACGCGAATTGCTTCAGATTAGGATTTTTTTTTTTTGTCTGAATCTTTAGACTGAAGTAGTGATTGAGATGTTATATAGGTTGATTTGATGGGTAAATCATACTTGGATGTCACCTTGCGTTTTAGTTGTGCAATTAAATCAATCTGTGCAAGAAGTATTTGGTTTGGTTGATCTGTTTTCGATGTATGTATCAGCATGAGCTCTTTCTTTGTAGATTTCCATGACTATATTCATGACACTTGAGTTTCGATGTTAGGCTATCCTCTTTGGTTTCATTACAGTTGTTTAGTTATTTCTTAGCAGTGCCGAATTTACATGTCTTCTTACTAATCAATCTCGAATAATTCATGGGGGTGTATATATTAAATTCATAATGTCTTGTTAAAACTGCTTAACATCTGTGCAAGTAACTCAGTGAGGCAAATTTTGTCTTCTTAGCAGGTTTGGGAGAAGCACACGAGATATGGCTCTGACAAACTTCATACTTACTGTGGCTGGTGTTAGTGCTGTGGTTCTTTTGTTGAGGAGTGATGTGAAACAGTCAGCTTCCATCTTCAGGCGGAACGTCAAGCATATACGCAAGTGGCTTGAAGAAGAATCCAAGTATGCCCTTCAAATTTTGTTTCATGAACTATTTTCTATCACAATTTGTTGTTATATTTGCAGAACAGATCGATTTTAATGCAATCCGTATGGTTCATCTTTATGTGCTATTGCCATTCTTATAATCGATTATGTTTGTGATTTTCTGGGTATTGCAAGAGCTGGATACCTGATACTGTAATAGTCTGATTGGATGAAGTTTCTGATGTTATCATCAAAGCATTGTCCTGATTTATTGTCTCTTGTTGTTTGAAAAGTTGGGGTGGTAAATTAGCAAGTGAACATTTGATATGGTTTTTCTTCTTAGAGTCGGGGTAGTAAGTTAGCTAGTGAACGTTTAAACATGGTTTTCTTGTTAGAGATTAGTTTAATGGATTATGAAGTTTTCAAATTTCCATTGTACATATCCAGGTTATGGTCACCATGGCATCTGGATGAGGATGATTCACATTCCAACTTTATAAGTTATTTTTGTTTCTATTTGGCATTAGGGGAGTCTCTCTTTTCTTTATCTTTTAGATTTACTTAATGTATTAGTGATTGTAGACAATCAGAACTTAGATGCAAGGGCAGATAGAGCAATTTTCTGCAACTCCATCTTTTTGTCAATATGGCAAGATAAATTTTCTGTCAAATGATATTGTTACTCTTTGTTAGTTCAAAAGACTTTCAAACCTGGTTTCTGAACATTTTGCACTTAAGTATGATCTTAAAGACCAGATTAATTGTGATTTGTTGTTTGCTTTGCCTTTTGTCTTCTTTATTTATCTTGCATCCAAACAGACACATTATATGACTCCATGAATTTTCTCTTTCAGGGCAGTCCCAAAGGAACTGGAAACAAAGGTTCCGCCAAAAGATATTCCCAAGGAGCCCAAGGAGGACAAACACTAGTATCGATATCTGCACCTTGAGTAGTTTGCAGGAGTTTAGTTGTTATGGGATCAAGTGTTTAAATTTTATGTTCATAAATTGCTTATCATGGTTTTCCTTGCTAGCTTTTGGTTTTTTTATTTTTTTTTTTTTTTTATTTTTAATTTTTTAAGGAAACTAGTTTTGGGTTTTAGATATACTGATTGTAATTTGTAACTAGTAACTTCCGCGGGAGCTATATTTTCCTAATCCGAGGTAATCAGCTTATCTTTTCAAGATTTGCTTGGTTCTGCAATAAACTCTCTCCCCACTCCCCAGTTCTAGCTGCATGTAATTAGGTCATTTCTATTGGCAATAAAGTATCATGATTAACGTGATACATTATGTGCCGTGTTTGCTCTGGTTATCCAACCTATTCTTTTCTGTTAATAGTAGTGCTCTGAATTGCATGATCTCAATTGCTTGCAACAAACTTGTTGGAACTCTCCTTACAGAAAATCGAATCATCGTCCGATTTTGAAACTGTCCAATTCACTCTTTCGTTCTGCATTGAATTGTCTGAGTTTGTAGACCTCAAGTTTGTGCACCAATTTCCTCACCCTCTTTTGGCCTTGACGGGTAGGTTATCCAAAAGATCCAACTCTAGTTTTCTGTAAATTGAAGAACTACCCCACTGTTTAGTTGCTCTAGTTTATGGCTCTTGAACAAACAAACTGATAGTGATTACTTCATTTATAGAATTGTACTTGTGGGTTGGTTTGGTATTTGATCCTTTCTTAGCTCAATCAGGAAGTGTCTTAAACCAACACGCCAAACCATGTGAAATTGTAAGCACACAAAACAGATGAGCATACACCAACGACAGCGTTACATTAATGTCATTCCCATTCGGTGAACTACCTCTATAAGAGAAATCAGTAGTCTCAACCCCCATCCAACTACCTTAGTATTTATATTAGTCTCCACCATCCTCTGAATCTGAAACTCAGGCCCATATTTGCTTAAACCTCACCACAGAAATGGCTTTGGTTGTGGCAGACAAGCGTGCAGGTGCTGAGATCGTGCATGGAGCTGAAGAGTGTTACAAACAATCCATTGATCTCTTGGAAGAGCTGGGTTTTCCCAAAGGTGTGCTTCCCCTGAAAGACCTGGTGGAGTGTGGAAGAGTGAAGGAAACTGGTTTGTGTGGATGAAGCAGAAGGCGCCGTACGAGCACTTCTTTGTTGGGGCGAACACGCGTGTGAGCTACGCGACTGAGGTGACTGCGTATGTGGAGAAGGGGAGGATGAAGAAGATGACTGGGATCAAGAGCAAGCAGGTGTTTCTTTGGGTGCCTATTACTGAGATGATCATGGAGGAGCCGTCAACCAAGAAGATCACTTTCAAGACTCCGATGGGGATCGGGAGGTCTTTTCCGGTGACGGCTTTCATGACTGAGGAGGAGAAGCAGAAGTATCTGGAGAATGGTACCGAAGAGTGAACTAATTGGGATCGATGTCTGGTATGGTATGGTGGTTAATTTCGACTTTGAGTATTCATGAAATGATGATTCTGTCTTAACAATTAAAATGGGAGTCTATGCAGACATAATATGTTAAATTTTCATACTTGTAATTCGAATTTATGATTCTATATTTGAATGTTATTTTCGAGTTCACAGTTAATTTCTTTGTTTATTTCATTCAAATGGTGAGCTAGAACATCATTCATCTCCATGAAAGAGAAAAGAAAATTGAGCTTTTGGTTCTTTTGACTGATCTTGCGCAAGATCAGACCATCCGTGATGCTATCCAGTTTTTGAATTTTCTGTATTTTGGTCACTTGGTCAATCTTTTAAGGGAATTTTGTCACAATAACACTCATCTAATCTGGGAACTTGATCTGGACCGTAACTTGGATAATTCATGAGGCAACACTTTTGTTCTCTTGTTACATAGAGAATAATAAAACTAACATGTTAAGCATTGGTCGATACAAGTTTACGAGCGATATTTTAAAATGAGATACATGAAGCCCTTCTAATAAAGATCTTTAAGTTGAAGACTTTTTGATTTATCTTATTTTTTGATATTATATCCACATCTTGACCGTTCAGTTTATAAGTATTTATGACTTTATGAGTATATCATTTATGTTAATTTTTGGTCATATTAAAAATCATTAAGACATTCATAAGTGTGATTTACTAATTATGAACTTGAACGGTTCATGTTTGACATATTTTGTCCATCTATTAATTCGATTTAGTTTGTTACTTTAACGATCACCGATTTGACTAAAAATTTATATGGCTGATCTACACATATAGACCTAAACTAAAAAAATATGTAATCGAAAAAATGTCTTTTAAGGGGGTGTATTGTATTTGGATTCGTATAGACTTATTTTAATCAACTGATTTTTTGAAAAGTCTACATACTCTTTGAAAAGTTCATAAACTTTCACTGATTTCTTAAAACCATCGATTTTTAATCACAGACTTTCACTGATTTCTGAAATCTACATATTTCATGTGAATGACTTATGTAGATTTCTCAATAATTACAGAGTTACAGGAAAGAAAGAAAGAAAAAAGATGTAATGACAAACATATAATGACACCGATTATAAGTTTAGTGCTCATCTATCTAATTTCAATACATACAGTTATAATATTTGATTGAATTACATAAACACATGTAACAAAAAAGATTATATTAACTTAAGTTACCAACACGCATATTTGTACGTGAACCAAAGACACATGTTCTAAAGTGGGACATTAGATGTTCACAAGTTTAATTCATGTATGCAAATATAATAATATATGATCATGCGGTTCTAGTATCAAGAGTTAGTAGATAAACTTTAGGTTATCGAGGGTTCCAAGCATTACAATTGAAAGACAACAAAATGTTAACATTAAAAAAACATTGAAAAAAATAGGTAGAATAAAACGTTGATAGCATAAAATATTATAAAAAAGAAAAAAAAAGATGATGTATCGTAAGATCAACCTATTCAAATGTAAAGAGAAAGTCTGTCGTAGACTTTTCCAAATCTTTGCTCTAGTGGATGAAAAAATATTGGAGTTTGGTGTGTGTAATTTACACTACAAAGTCCACAGTTATTCATGAGTTATTAATTCCGTAAGTATGAATGATATTTTGAATACATCTAAACTTCTATTCATTTTAAAAAGTCTTAATTGAATATACCTGAACTTTGGTGGAATTCATAATGATTTTTTACAATCTAGTTAAATACACCAAAATTTTAATGGATATTTAAAAATCTGTATTGAATATACCTAAACTTTCAAATTCCATAGACTTATTTAAAACTTCCACTAATTCCATATACAATACATCTCTCTTAAATCATAAACTGAAAAGTCCTCAATTTAAGAGACTTCCCATGAGATACAAATACATCTTAACCACGTCTAATAATATAAAAGCACACAACTTTTTAGATGTTCATTCCTTTTTTGTTACCAGATTCACTTGCCCCTCACAAACTCTTAAAACATGTCCTTTAAGTGAGCAGGGGCTTTGGTTGATATACACAATACCAAAACTTCAAAGTCTAAATACGAAATGAGCAACAACCAAAGGCAAACGAGTAGTCCTTAATGAAAAACCAATTTTCTTACGTCTTTCGTCTACACGGCTACACCTCAATGCACTACGATCGTATTAGGACTAACGTATCGCATAACTCCGAAGTTAACCTTTTAGTAATGTGAGGGTGCCTTAAAAGATTGGTCAAGAAGTTAATCTTTCGGGGCCCTTATAAATGTTCTAATTATGAATTACATCAGTGTGTGTACAACTTTAACAACTTAGAGTCCAAACCTAAACACAACCAGATGGACAAAAATCACCGGGCTACTTTCAAGAATCTCCAACAGTCCAACCACATGAGCCACTCGAAGTCAAGTCCTCTTCTATCTACAACAACCAGTCCCCTCCAAATCCAACAGCTACAAATGGCCAGAGCCACCTTGAACTTCCCACCTCCAACATCCTACTTCCGCCAAGTGTCTCACCTCCACAGGCCAACTCCCCCATCCGCCCTCCACGTCAGCTCATCCGCCGCAACCATGGCCCACCACCACCCTTCCCTCGAAATCCTCGGCGGCGCCAAAGACACATTCCTCCCTTCCCTCCCCTCCCTCACCCGACCCTACAACCCCTTCCCCGTCTTCGCCTGGAACCGCCACGTGGAGACCATCTTCGCCGCCTTCTTCCGCTCCACCCCCGACATCAAGCTCCGCCGCGAGTGCCTCCGCACCCAAGACGACGGCTCCGTCTCCCTCGACTGGGTCCCCGGTGACGACCGCGTCCTCCCCGCCCATGCTCCCCTCCTCATTCTCCTGGTTCGCAACTTCGATTCTCCCAAGTAAAAAAAAGATGAAGGCTTTGAGTTAAAAATTGAGTCTTTTTGTTTTGGGTAAAAATAAAATGTAAAATGTTGCAGCCTGGTTTAACCGGAGGAAGTGATGACTCGTATGTGAGGCACATGCTGATCAGAGCTAGAAATAGAGGGTGGAGAGTTGTGGTGTTCAACAGCCGCGGTTGTGGTGCTAGTCCTGTTACTACTCCTCAGGTACTATCCAAACCATGATCGTCTGTGCTTACCTGTTTCTTTCTACAATTTGATAATTATTGTAACGTGTGTAAATGGTTTGCTAGTTTGATAATGATGAAGATTCATAGCCAGCATTGTGATTGTTTGTTATTTTTATGATGCTGATATGCAGTTCTATTCGGCTTCATTTTTAGGAGATATATGCGAGGTAGTAGACCATGTTGGTGGGAGGTATCCGGAAGCTAATCTCTATGCCGTAGGATGGTCTCTTGGCGCTAACATTCTAGTTCGGTATTTGGGGCAGGTACCGTTCCACTCATTTTCTGTTCCATGGCATCCATATACATTTTATTGATCAATTGCTCATGTGAAGTTTGTAGAAATGCTTAACGGTAGGTATGAAAGGCAGTGTGTTTAGCAATGTATCTATAAGCTGTTTCTGCTCATATGAATTCGTCAATACCATTAGGTATAACAAAGGATCTGACTTTGAGCTGCTAAATAGGAACTTATAACTTTTTTTGCAAATATAGAAACTTATAATAGGATTTACATTTGCACTGGTATGTTTCATTTGCATTGTCTACTTCATGTCCATTTCATTTATCTCTAAAATCTGATACTCTGCAGGAATCTGATACGTGTCGCCTATCTGGTGCTGTGTCATTGTGTAATCCTTTCAATCTGGTGATCGCGGATGAGGATTTCCATAAGGGATTTAATAATGTTTATGACAAAGCTCTGTCATATGCTCTATGCAAAATTTTCAAGAAGTAATCCCATGATACTTTAAAAACTTTCCGAATATCTATTTTTGGTTCGAAGGTGATAACTAATTTTCTGACACTACATTGTAGGCACGCATTGCTCTTTGAAGACATGGGTGGTGAATATAATATCCCACTGGCTGCTAATGCCAAATCTGTCAGGGACTTTGATGAAGGACTAACTCGTGGTATATATATCATGCACTTAAATCCTTTTTGTTTTTGGATTGGATTATCATAATTCATAATGTGACATTAATCTGCTAAGAGCACCTACATTATTGCAGTTTCATTTGGTTTCAAGTCCGCGGATGACTACTACTCTAATTCTAGTAGTTCAGATTCCATAAAAAATGTTTGCACACCGTTGCTTTGCATTCAGGTGACATTTTGCCACAACATATCATATGATAGACATTTAATGAACCTCTTTATTGATGTTGATTGTACATGGTGAATGCTTTCTGTTATTGATACGGTTGAATGAAAATGGATCTGGTTTATGGATTGATGAGACACTTGGTGCTTGTGCACATCTGTTCAACTCTGTCATTTGGTATGAGTAATAGAAAAGAGTGACAGAAGGTTAAAGATGGAAGAGTGGAAGGGTTTCAATTCCTTACTCAGTTGCTTGTTTAAGTGCAAAGGGAAAAGTGTAGGGATTTCGAGCCCCCTAGGTTCAACTGCTTCATTATATGATAAATTGACAAGCGTGTGAGGAGGGAACCTATTAAACTGAATTTTTATGGATATTATATTCCCCTCTCCGTTCTACTCTATGACTAGTATGATGATCAACATACTGCTATATAGATTCTTTCCTTTCTACGTTTATACTTTTCTTTCTTCAGACAAGAAGAGGAAAATCAATTCTTTCCTTCCATAGTTCCAGTGATGTGTATAAGCCATCCTGTTGCATTCCTTTCCTTTCTATCAATGCCCTTGTTTGGATGTAGCATGAGGGGTATATTAAAATTTAAAAATCTTGTTCTATTATCCCATATAAGATTCACTCAAATGTTTTTGATGGTTTCAGGCAGCAAACGATCCAATTGCTCCAAACAGGGGAATTCCTCGTGGAGATATTCAGGTTTGTGGAGTCTCAAGGGTATATTTCTTGTGATATCTTTCTACATACCATTGCGCTTAACCTTGTTGTTGTCTCAGGACAATCCAAATTGTATGTTAATAGTGACACCTCAAGGCGGGCATCTAGGGTGGGTTGCCGGTGCTGAAGCTCCATTTGGATGTCCTTGGACTGATCCAACTGTGATGGATTTCCTTGATCATCTGGAGAGGGGGAAATCTAATGGCCTACCATGTACTGGTGATTTGGAAAACGTGAAACTTGCCTCTATTGGAAGTTAGTTAGCAAACACTCCATTCTTTATATATACACCCATATTCTTGAACCTTTATCAAATTGTGGTCATGTTCTTGTAATAGTCTGCAATAAAATTTTATCTGAAATAAGTTAAAATCATGTAGTCATTATGCATTACAAAATACCTATCGACCCAGTGTTGTGTAGACTCAAAATGATGTTAAACATGAGATTTATTATGTGAAAGTTGCATCAAACTCTTTCTTTTACTTTGACGACTCTGATTTTTTTATTTTTCATTGCAAATTTCCTCTTCTTGTGATCCAAATTTCACTCACTTATTTCGTAATTTGAAAAAGAAAAAAATATGTATCGGGACAAAAATTTGGACACTAGTTAGCTTTTCAACGAAATTTACCAACAACAATCCAAAGTTGGATGCAATAAAATAAAATAAAAAGTTCAGGACCAAGATAGCTTTTAGGATACTTTGGAGTGCACTAACGAGATCCAACCTAATCCTAAACATCATGATGTTCTGTACTACCATGATCCACATCATGTCATTCAAGTCATCTAAAACTGAATACCATGGTCCGCAACTCCGCATCATGTCATTCAAGTTGTTTTAAGACTTGAATCTGCACTTGTGTATGTACTTCGTGTGGTAAAGCAATCTTTTTAATTTCCACCAATATTTCACTCAACTTGATATGCCAAAAAAATAAAAACTAATTATTCTGATGCTAGATTTTTTAGCTTCTCCAGTGAATGAACAATTTGGGATAGACAACAACACAATACCATTCTTCTTCCAACTTCCCTTCAAATATAGCACGAGCGCTATTTATTCGAACAATCATGCACTAATTGTGATTGTTCCATGGATAATTTCATAACAAAATCAATGCACTAGCTGAAATGTATAGTTAGTGACAAATTAAAAGCTCATCTTCATTGTATTTTAGGCATACATGTAATATCAAACAGTCAAAGCGAATTGAAACATACATAACTTCGACGAGATACACCAGAACTTGAAGAAGCTGGTCTGTTAAGAAGCACTGGTTGCATAGATAACTAGATACACAATGCCTATGAAATTCTCAGTATCTTCAGATTCCCATATACATAAGATGAACAAGCGCACGAGTAGTGCTTTTACGCTGGGTGGCCTTGGTTTTATTTTTTTGTGCTCTTGGTAGTGAGCCTTTGCGTCATCGCTGTGCTTCTGTGATGTATTCATTCATAATCATACACACACACACACATGATAATGTCTAATCTACCAATCATGCTGATGTTAGGGCACACTGGATCATATGCACAGTCATATCATAGAATTCAAATGCAATTCTTCTTCTAATTTTCTAGGATGAATTTCGACGGTTTTATGTAGCGAGCTAGTGGACACAGAGATACATATGATGTTGATGAGGATGGATGATACCTACTCGTTAAACAAAGGCTTATTTTGTTTAATGCGCCGATGAGTGGGACTGCGCGGGGGGAACTCATCAACAAGTCCCATTTCGGTGGAGGACAAATGATCAGCTCAAACCATTCACTTAATATCATGTGATTAAGATTTTTTCGGTTTTATAAGGAAAAAGTGATCAAAATATTTCATCGAATAAACACGAAATTATCTGCGACAAATAACAGAAAGACACGTATACAAAATAAAATATTTGTATTGATGAATTTGCGGGTTACAATCCCTGTGGGTATTCTTTAACAAGAATTTCTTTTGATTCGATCTCCGACGTCGATTTGATCCAAGGGTGACGAGCACTTGATCTTGAATTGATCTGTTGTAGTTTGAACTTCTTATCGTGTTGACGATCTGTAGAAGGAAGTTGACCAAGGGCCGTAGAGGCTTGATCTTGGTCAAATTTAGGCCGCGAGAGGTGTCACGTGGTGAACGTTCTTCGGCTTGATAGCGGATGAATCGGCACGTGTGTTTGATACTTGTTGATTCTCCACGAGCTTGTTGAAGAACTTGGTAGAAGTTTTGATTTGTTGAAAGGCTTGAAGACAAGGGTTGATCAAGGGTCGTAGAGGCTTGACGTTGATTGGGTTTGGGCCACGAGCAGTTCCACGTGGTGGTTGCTCTTCGTCTTGTAGTTGGTGAAGATGTCGGCTATTTGACAACTTGGTGACTCTTCGGGATTTGACAACTTCTAGGCTTGAGGTTGATGAAGAATCGGCTATTTGGCAGCTTGATGATTCTTCAATGGTTTTGGGAGAATTCTGAGCTCTCGGGAGTAATTTTTCTCTCTTGTCCGGAAGTCTTTTTCTTGATATGAGAGGGGGTATTTATAGTGTCGACGTTCTTCCGTTTATGGAATATTTTGAAGACACCGTTTTAATTGTATTTCCTTAACGGTATAATTAAATCAATCGGTATTTATTGATTGATTCGATTATGACCGATAATGTATTTTACCAATTTGATTAAATGTTCGACTTCTTTTCCGATAATCAATTTAATTTGATTATCGATTGACATTTAATATTTTCTTTTAGTCGGGATTAATGATTTTTGTTATCGACCGACCATTCACACGTTGCCACATGTCATTTCCGAAGACTTTTCAACTTTCCTGACTCACAAGCCACGTATGTAATTTGTCAGAATCATGCGTCGTATAAGTAATCTAATGATTCTTGTTTTCATCAAATTTTATGCGTCTACGTATAAAAAAAAACTATCTAATATAAAATGTCAATTATCATTTGACGACTCAAATCATTGCAGTTAACGATTGAACGTTAATCGTTGACCAAATGTAGACAGAGGCACATTCTCTTTGGATCCGTTACTGGTCGCACATATCCTCTTCAAGTAAAAACAAACATATATGAGAGAGCCAGCCAAGTAGATATATAGATTTCGATTCCCATCCAGTAGGCTAGGAAAAATCTGCAATATGAAAGATGGATCAACAAATTCCTACGTGTTTAATCTCTTTCTTCTTATTGTAATGCAGTGCCTAGGATAAGATGCTTGGAATCAAACAAATGGAAGATAATTGATAATATATAGATGGATCATCACGACTGGGTTCCCATTCCATCTCATTACATTTGTTCCTATGTGGAACTTCCAGCTTCTGCTTTGTCAGTATTCACTTATTAGCTCGTGTTTGGCTCCAAAATCATTTGGTCTAAAACACAAAGCTTAATCATAGATTGAGCTAGGGTTTTGGTATTGACATCCTAACGCTGAATAGTTCGCAAATCTCATAGCTCGATCTACTTTTCCATATGTTTTGTACTTTGCAGATTGAAGTCATTGAACCATGAATATTAATTCATTAATTCATTGTTGTTTGTTTGTGTGGAATTCTTAAGAGAGCTTAATTAATGTGCATCGTTGGCAGTGCTAATTCTTATCTCTTCGTTTAGAGTTTTCGGATAATTAAGAGCACTCTTACCAAATTAACCTAATGCATGCGTAATGCCTGCGTGGCAATGCTATCGAATCAATGGAGTCATCATATATAAGCATGAACAACATGAATCAAGAACCCCGTGATTAATCTAAGTTATTAATCAGACAAATACTTAAGATTTTTGTGATTCTTTTCCTATTCTTTCCTTTTTTTGGAATATAATTACAAGTTTGTGACAAAGGTGGTGTGATACACATATGGCAAATTAAGGTGGGCAAAGTTACAAGTCGACAGGAAGAACAGGTCTGTCCAAAAACTAGAACAATATTAGTGCGTGGGTTCTGCCTTATCTCATAGATCATCGATGGAATACTACCATGCTCCAATTTCTTTGAAAGATTGATAGCTAGGCTGTGCTCCCAACCATAAAAGTCTTCATGGAAATTATGTAACTCAACTATATGTCTTGCTCATAATTAAGCAGTTTTCAAGGTTGGAAATTGATCAAAGTGCATGCACATTTTAGGAAGGAGACTGGTCTTTGAAAAGAAAGAGAGACCAAAAGAGAATTGAAGATCCCTGATATATGTGGGATGGAAATAACAGGGGGGACTGCGTATGTAACCAGATTGTAAGCCAAGTTCTTTCAGCTTTTGGTACACAACATATATTTTTACCAAAATAGTGAAAAGTATTGACGTTTTGAGTATCTTTTTTCTTTTTTCTTTTGTTATAGATTAGACACAAAAAAACAGAAGTAAAGACTAGATGTTAAAACAGTTACCAGCTCTCCTGGCTTTAGAACAGCACACAAGTCATCTAAAAATGCATCAGTATCATGAGCAGGGAGGGTTGTCAAAACGTTTTGAGTATCTTTCTATAACAGAGAAGAAATGTTTAGTGAGTTTTTCCATATATATGCAAGTGTTACGTGTACCTGATAGGGCTGCTTTCTATTTAGAAGTTTTCACATATACATATGTCGATCTCTATCGTCCTTAATTTTCACATGTTCTGAAACAATTTCTCTATAGCATGATAAGGACCAAAGCCCTAGAACACCACACACATGTAGTTATATCACAGCAAGTGTAAATCTCTAATGATCTGAAAACACCTGTGCAGTGATGAAACAGATCGAAACAAAAACACCTGGCCGGCATTTGTTTGTTCGTACCTATTGTAGAAATATCCAAGAGATCCTATGCTTAGAATGCTTAATGTATATGTACTTGGCTGATTAACCTTAACTCCTTAACGAACCAAAGTGCAGCTAGCCTTCAAGTTTGGTTGTTGTAGGGGTTTTATCTTTTAGATTTTTTGTGTGTAAATATCCAATTGGCTAGAGCGTATCATAGAATTTGATGAGTCTACTAAACCTCCGTGCTCTGAATCCTTTCCCTCCTATGTAAACACACGAAAGATACAACTATGAATATTTAGTTACTGTGGAAGTCTCGGAAAAATATCAAACAGTTGGATTGTCTACCAAAAACGTGATCATCTTCTTCTTTTATTAGAAAAACGTATCCACCATTTGTAAGGCCAGCGACTACAAGTAAAGGACCAGATTCACTGTACCTTGATTGACAGAAAATTCAATTAAGCCAGGTAAACCAACAATTAAAATCATATCGAGTAAAATTTAATTATGATTTCACTGCTGTTACAATCCAATCTCCACTGTCATCTTCCCCAATTAGCTCTACCACCTTCGTCTATATATGGCTCTATTTTCCTACATATATACAACATATATAACACCTTGCTACAGCTTGTCATCCTAATTATCTCCAGCACCTTCTCCAATTCCCTCACTTTAATCTTCACCTTAATCCCAAAGTTGTTTTACAATGGCCGAGACCCTTCTCCCCACCAACAACAACACCAAGAAGAGAACCGAGCACGACGACATGGACGGACAAGACTACGCCGCTTCCGCCGCCAAGAAGTCCATGTTCTTGCCCACAGCCGCGTCCGCGGCGTGGGAGGACCCCGCCATGGCATTAGCCAGTGCTCGCCACGAGTTTGGTGAGCACGGTGGGGTTAACATGTCCATCGAGGCCTCGGCCACGTTCACCGTCATGGAGCCGGAGACCCTCCAAAAGATGTTTTCCGGCGAGCTTGGCGCCGATCGTGACTTCTTCATCTACAGCCGTCACTTTAACCCCACCGTCCTTAACCTCAGCCGTCAGATGGCTGCCCTCGAGGGCACAGAGGCCGCCTACTGCACCTCCAGCGGCATGTCCGCCATCTCCTCCGTCCTTCTCCAACTCGTCAGCAGCGGCGACCACATCGTCGCTTCGAGAACCCTCTACGGTGGGACGCACGCCCTCCTTACCCACTTTTTCCCCAGAGCCTGCAACATAACCACAACGTTCGTCGACATAAACGACCTTGACATGGTTAGGAATGCGATCGAGGTCGGAAAGACTAAAGTTGTATATTTCGAGGCAATGTCTAACCCTACTCTCACCGTCGCTAACATACCGGAGCTCAGCCGGATTAGTCACGAGAAAGGCGTCACCGTCGTGGTAGACAACACCTTCTCTCCCATGGTTCTCTCCCCGGTTAAGCTCGGCGCTGACGTTGTTGTCCACAGCATATCCAAGTTCATCAGCGGCGGTGCTGACATCATTGCAGGTATAATAAAACTTGTTTTTTTTTCTTCTTCCCGTAATTTAATTCGTAATGGAATTGTTTTAGTTTGCTGATTTCGTGCTTATACCCAAAATCCAGAATTTTATTAGAAGGGAATCTACATTGTATACTAATCAAAATCGAATCTATTACCATAAGTAGATTCCTATATGAGTACGTAGAATATGATATAAATAATTTTAGTGACGCACTTAAAATAGAAAAGGTTTGTTCTCAAAAAAATAAAGTAGAAAAAAAAGGTTTATTTGTGACGGAATCTAAGGACATAGATAGATGAAAATGAATGAACTTTATCTCCGGGATGGCTAAGATTGAGACGTTGAATTATTAATCATGTGATAGAGTTGAGCGCTACATACTTGTTTAGTTCTTTTCTCTCGTGAATCTTGTTTTGATCTGGGACAACCGGACAGGTGTTCTGCTTGTGTTTGTTTGTTTGTGATTCTTTAGGGAATCGTGTTATGTATGTATCTGTATTGTTATTAAGTTCAGCTTTGTTTGCTTTCACTGCCCATCTCCACCGTACTCGGTGTTAACATGGGTGACTCCAGTTGGAGTTGTATGCTTCTACCGTGGGAATCTCTTAAGCAGTGATTTGATGTTTTACCTGTTTTTCCGAGTACCTCTGCACGGTTTCATGTGAAGCATGTGCTCGATCTGTTTTAAGCAGTGTTCTAGAACAAGTCTAGGCGTTCCAACCCAACCATCCGCCCTATTAACCACTAATACTCGACTTCTTAGAATCCTGGCTATTTCTGTCTAGCCTGCCTAGGGCTAGCGCTCCAAGCCTACCCTCCGCCCTAGGAGTGCCTTCTTGGAGCGTCTAGCAAGTTTTCAAACCTTGACTTTAAGTTGTAAAGAACATGAAAATAAACAATAAATTTGCTAGAGAAAATGTGCAAAAAATTTAACTAACTCAATATATTGAGTTTGAAACTTAGAGCAATCAGAAAAACAATGTAATCTTTGTTTTGTAATGAAGTGATCTTGATTGTAAAAAATAAAAAGACCGAGTGCGGTAAAACAAAAAATTGGAATGTAGAACTCGTTATCCGAATCTGCCGAGAGATTGGAGGGATTCTGCTTGAATATTATCTTATTTGGCAAGCATAATCCTCAATGATATGCTTAAGCATTATTTTCTTAATCTCTTCCCCACTTTGAAAGTGGCTTTTGTGAATTGACAACAAAATCTTGAGTAGTGATGGCAATGTATACTAATCAAACTGATGCAGGTGTTGTGTGTGGACCTGCAAGCTTGGTGAACTCGATGATGGACCTTCACCAAGGTGCCCTAATGCTTCTAGGACCCACCATGAATGCCAAGGTTGCATTTGAGCTCTCTGAGAGGGTCCCTCACTTGGGTCTGAGAATGAAGGAGCACTGCAACAGGGCAATGGTGTATGCCACAAGGATGAAGAAGATGGGACTCAAGGTCATATACCCTGGCCTCGAAGAGCATCCCCAGCACGAGCTTCTCAAGTCCATGATCAACAAGGTTTATGGCTATGGTGGACTTCTCTGCCTCGACATGGGGACTGAGGAGAGAGCCAATAGGTTGATGAACCTGTTGCAGAACTACACGCAGTTTGGGTTCATGGCTGTGAGCTTGGGGTACTATGAAACCCTGATGTCCTGCTCTGGAAGTAGCACAAGCAGTGAAATGAACAATGAGGAGAAGGAGTTGGCTGGGATTTCACCTGGGCTGGTTAGAATGTCAATTGGTTACATCGGAACTTTGGAGCAGAAGTGGAGCCAGTTGGAGAAGGCACTGAATAGAATGCATGATTCTGGTTTATTTGGCAAGAAGTAAAAAAACACTGTGTTTTCTTTTTGTTTTTGGGGTCCAGAAATAATGGCCAAGTTGGTTTGCTCTTGTAAAAATAGGCGGACCCTTTTCTTTTCAATAAATTTCCCTAATTATTATCCATTTGATTAGTTTTAATGTTTTTTTTTTATAAGAAAGAAAATAGAACAAATTAAAGAAAAGATTACAAGGAGCCGCCTCTAGGGTAGCCACATCCTAGTTGGTCGAAAAGGACTGCTCTAGCAATCAATGGAGGTAGACATGGGTTGATTGCAATTTCTTCTTCCGGTGATGCTATGTCCCATATTTGCCGTTGCATCTGTAACAAAATTGGCTTCGCTTAAGACATGTCTGAATCTAATGTCTTGGAACTCTCTCATGCAATGCACTTGGTATCTTCCACAATTTGATTATGTCTGTCTCCATTGGTATGCTGCATTTCTTGTTTACATCTTCAATAATCAGCTTGGGGTCGCCTTCAACAATTATTTCGTGTCCTTCATTCCTTGCTAAAATGCGAGTATATATGCGACTATCTCTTAGAGCTGTGTTGTTTTTGTAGGTGATACATTAGCTAAGCCAATGTTGTGAGTTGTAGTGATAATTGGGGTGCCATCCGAGTTTCTGATGATTCTATCGCAAGCAGCTGACGATCTTGGTAACTGATCCAAAAAGGTTGATTTTGAGGGAAGGATGCAGGTGAAGGTTTTGGTTAGTTCTAATGTTGCTATAGTTCACCCAAGTGTTTTTGCATGATCTATTAGAAATGTGGGTACGCCGGCTCTTCTAGGACAAAGATAAGTAGGAGGATGGATTGTACCGAGAAGCATGAGATTATACTTTTGTTTCTTGACTTTGTCTGCAACAATGTTACAAAACTCATATCCATCTCCTTCTCTCTGCAAACCATCTAGAGTGTGAAGCAATGGAAATCTTCTCAAGTTGCTTCGACTGTCAAACAACTAATAGTGTGACGCCTGTTGCATTTTTATCATCATCTTATTCTTCCTTTTCTTCTTCCTCACCTTCAATCCAACCCCAAAACACTTCAAAATCTCTACAAAAATCCAACCACCCAAAATCAAAACTTAAAAACCCAAGAACTGAAAAGCACAGAATTTAAGAACCCAGATTCCAAAAATGAAAATTAAGCAGAGAAATAGCACCTGGGATTTGAACGAGGGCGTAGAAATTTGAAACAGAGATTTACTTGCAACCAAGATTAATTATGCAATTAATCAGTTCCTGTTGAAGCTAGTATTAATGGATTTGATGGAGAAAACTTAGACACAACGAATCAGAGAAGGAGAAAAGCGAGAGGATCCCGTTGCCAAACTTGATCGAGTCGGCGCATTTCTACAATGAATCAAAGATTTGATGAATATATGGGTTCTAGTTTTTGGATATGTGTTTGGTGATTTTAGTTTTGGTTAATTGATCGAGGCATCTTGGAGAAGAAGATCTTGGTGTTCTCCAAGTTTTCATCTGGAACCGTCAGATGTCATTGGTGTGACGTGGCCGGCCTAGGAAACATTCCAAACAGATCCAAGCAAATAAAACCCAAACAAAGAAGCCAAGTTCTATTTTAGTTAGGCCAGCCCAAAATCCGACTTGAGCTATTTCAGAAACAAATCTCATTTCTTTCAATTTCCAGCCCAACCCACATTTCGAGTTCCGTGCAGTACTCGCTTCAATAACAATCAAATCATCCGAAGAGACCTGCAAGATCTGATATGCTCGACAGCTCGAGTGACGAAGGACAATACATTTCTATCTGGGGTCTCAGTGCCCCATCATAGACAAGGGACATGTTCATTTGCAAAGTAGGATCCAAGAGAGATATCTTACCAAATCTTGTCACACACATACATATATATATATATATATATGGTAATTAAGCTTCGATGCAAATAGCTAGGCCTTGTACTAATCCCCCAACAAATCAACATCGCTGGACTGGTGGTATCACTCGAGTTGCCCACGGGCACAGGCACCAAACAACAAAATAATATCGAACTCGACCCTACAAATTAATGGAAGAAAACGACCTGACCTGAAACTAATGGCATCACAATAGAGATTTGATTAGGACTTGACCAGGCACCTCAAAACATGCAGACCACAAGATCACTGTGTATGTATTTGTTTGATTGTAAATCTCTAGTACTTTTCAAGGCGTTTCTCATCGTTCATCATCGATCGTCTGTGTCTTTCAATCCTTATGATGCCACCTTCTCTCAACTTTGATGCTTTTGACAAGTGATTATCGTACTTCATTATTGAAATGACTTGGAGTGCCCACCCCGATGCAAAAAGGAATATATTTTGGAGTAAACTTTGGAGTCATGTTAAATCTGATCTTCATGAAACCATGGGCGCATGACGTAACACTGAATTATTACATTTGCCTATGAACAAGAAGTGCCCTCGTTCCAAATACAGCGTACTGCACTACTGCGTACATGATTTTAGCTGCATATTGAGCTGGTTAATATATCTGTTGTCAGTTGTCTTATCGCATCCACAAGGCTGGGCGCAAAACAACAAGAAACATATGCAAATCGTCCTAGAAATTTGCTTGACACTATCCAACAGGTTCACATCTACAGCCAGGTTCCTGATCTTGTCGAATCGAATTCACCCCATTTAACTCGACTTAAGTGCGATGTAGATCAATATCAAGAATATCGACATTTCTATGTCACATATTATCCACAATTTTAGGTCAGATATAAAGTGTATACGTGCGATGAGTAGGTTGTATATCAATATCAATATCGCATGAGGCTCGACAATCCTATGTCACATATTATCATAAAGTTTAGGTAGATCGTGTAATAAATTTCAGTTTTTTATTGAAAATAAAATTATTTTAACTTTCTTTCTTCTAAATATCTAATTAAATATAAAAAAATATAACATCATAATAACATTATATTATATATTTATAATACAGGTATATTATAAAAAAATACATGTATATTATATAAATAATCTGTATGTAAATCATTTAGAAAAATTATTTGTATATAAATTATTTTTTGGACGAACTATGGAAAATTTTGATAAATTATATCCGAATTATTTGTTTTCTTTTTGATGAATTATAATTGCTTTTTGGACGAATTAGGGTTAGAGGGTTAGAGTTTATTTGACAAAACTAATTATTATTTAAAAAATAGTTAATCTTCATATTGATGTAAGAAACATTCCTTATATTATACATAATTAATGGTTGCTATTAATTAGTACATTAATATCATTGATTCACCCCTTAAAATGTAAAAGAAAATAAAAATGGTAAAATTAGTAATACGATGTTTTGATTTGGCAAGATATATTATGTGGAATCGAAAATAAATATTTTTATTTACTTATATGGCATGACACATAAGATTAAAGACCATAAATTTTAGACCTTATTAAGGTCCTCTAACACTACCCGTAAAATAATTATGCATAAACTCGCTCATTACATAACATTTTATTTCAAACTTAGTGTGATCATACAAACAGGAGAATATATAGCACCATATATTAATATAGCACCATATATATTATTCACTCTCAAGCATTCACTAACACTGGTTACAAAATACATATTGATTCCATGTTGTTCCCCGAAGGCTAAGGCTTAAGTATCATACTAGCTACACGCATATTGCTTAGACCGTTGAGATTATACATGATCAAACCAAGTTTACAGGTCCAAGAGATAGAGAGAGGCTTAATTAAGATTTAACATCTCAGTACGTAGAAACTTCTAAAAACCATATAATACTCTTCTTCCACGTAGTTCTTTTTCTTTGGGGTGAGTGTGAGGAGAGATGCCATAGCTTATCTGCGCCTCGGGTGCACCTGAACAGTGAGAGGGTTTGCCATCTCGCATGAAAGCTTCAGCACTTCCGAGAGGTCGACCGCCTCAGCCCGCTTCCACTCAAACTCATGCAAAAGCGATCCGACCCAGAAGCTCACCGTAGCCAACCCTAACGACTTGCCAGGACAGCTCCTCCGGCCAGACCCAAATGGCGCCAGCCTTAGGTCAGACCCCAACACAGAGAAGCTCACGTCAGCTGATTCCTTGGACGACACAAACCTCTCCGGCGAGAACTCTAGCGGGTCCGACCACACCTGTGGACTCCTCATGATGGCCCACATGTTCACCATCGCTGTGGTTCCCGCAGGCACATGGTATCCATCAACGACTGTGTCTGTGATCGCCAAGCGGGCCCAGGAGAGTAGTGGGCCTGGTGGGTGGAGCCTTAGCACCTCTTTGATCACTGCCGGCAGGTATACCATTGCGTGGATGTCAGTCTCCTTCAACGGCCTTGATTTTCCGACTACCCGGTCTAGCTCGGCGTGAACCTTTGATTGGATATCGGGATGGAGGACCATTCTCGCTAGGATCCACTCTATCAGAACCGCCACAGTGTCCGTTCCTCTGAATATCATCTCCTATAGTTTGGACAACAACATATATACAATTAATAAAGCAAAAATCATAGCATTATTTTTGACGTAAGTACATCATCAACACAAAAGTATGTTCATAATGAACATAAAAACAATCCGCAAATAAATTATGATCGCAAAATTTGGAAGGTCAATTATTTAGTCTTACCCACAGTACTGCTATCATGTCGTGGTCGGACAATTTTTCGGGTCCTTGAAGAGAAAGAAGAACGTCCACAAAATCATTATGGTTATTCCGGCCAGTTTCTGCTCGATGTTCTTTGATAATACGGCTAACGAAGCTGTTTACTCTGGGAACGAGTTTGGAGCATCTGTGCCGGATGCTCTGGAGGTCTAAACCGGCCAGCCAGGGAAGGTGATCAGACCAGTTAAGCTTTCCCAACTGATCATAACCTTCTTCAACAAGCTGACTCAGTTCCTCGGTTTCCTTATTCAACTCCCCTAGTGCATACTTACGTCCAAACACAGAGCACATCATGTTGTTCAAAGAAGCTCTCCTCAGTACGTCGCGGACGCTGAACTTGCGAGCGTTAGAGCCACATGCCGCCACGATGGACAGCATTTCGGCGGTGAGTTGGAAGCGTTGGGGCTCCGAAGCGCAGATTTGTTTAGGGCAGAAGAGATGAGTAGCGGCGATTCGTCTAAGGGTAGTCCAGTACATCCCGTAAGGTGCGAATCCAATAGATCTGTTAAACATGAGACTGTAAGCCGACTCTTTGATCGGTCGGTCGGCGAAAACCGAGCTGTGGAGGATTTCCTTGGCGACTTCAGGGTTGCATGTGATGATGGCACGGGTGTCACCGAGGCTGAACGCCATGAGACGACGTGCGCCGAACTGATCAGCCGCTTTAGTGAGGTTGCGGTGAGCTAGTTTGGCCATAAGGCTCATGCTGCCGAGGATCGGAAACCCTCGTGGTCCGGGAATGGGGTTGTTGGTCATTTGATGATCTGTTTTCTTCCAGTGGTGCTTTCCCCATGCTGGGCCTCCGGAAAAGCCCAGAAGAGAAAGGACATGGCTAGCCATGCCATGCACATGAAGAGGAGGGCTAGAAGGGTGTTTAGGGAAGACAAGGATTTGCATTTAGCAAAGACAGCGAAAACCCAGAAGCTCTCTAGCTGTGTGTCCATGGCTTCGGCCGGGAAAAGAAAACAAGTGTTTTGTGTGGATGGGGTGGAAGGAGGAGTGAGCTAATGGAGTGTCGTTTCCTTTTTTGGGTTGAACTAAGAAGTGGGAAGTTGGTTTATATAGGCGCAGGATATTAATAGAAAACTGAACCGTTATTTTGGAGCCTCAAAACGGAAAACGGAAAATGTTCAAGACATTTGCGCCGCCATGATTACCGTAACCGACAGTAAAGGGCCACTCATAAATCATAAATCATCGCTTAATCATTCTTTTATTGTGTTTTTAAGGTCATTAGATCCGTTAGGAATTTAGCCCTTGAAAGTTGAAACGATCGTCCAGAATTAAACCAATAAGACGAGGACCACACATGACTGGTATGTGTCCCATGAAGTTCATATACATTACAGAAAGTGATAGAAAGTGATACAGCCTAAAAGCATCTCCAACCTTTAAAATTTAGCTTAAAAAACAAGAATATTCTTTAAAAAAAATTTCTAGCTTACCAAACTCTCTTATTATGAGCTAAATTTTTGGCTAAATTAATAGCATTCTGGCTTTAGAAAGACTCTCACCGTAAGCTAAAATATAAGGTAAAGCCATTTATTTTTCTTTTCTAACATATTTGTTTAAATTAATAATTAATCATAAAAAAAATATTACATAAATATATTCGATATGGGGCTCATATGAAAGATCTCGTCGAGATCTTCGTGATGGTTGTCAGTAACGATTTTTTAATTTTTGATAATAGTGTAAATTAAAAAGAGAAACGTAAAGTTGAATAAAATAACATTTATTTTAGCTTACAAATTTCATAAGTCAAATTTGGCTTACCAAATAGCTCAAGCCAAATTTTTTATCTTGAAAAATGTAATTTGGCTTATGGTGGGAGTAAACATAGGCTAAATTTAGCTTTGTAGCCTATGGTGGGAGATGGTCTAATAGTTCAATATTATTTGATCTAGCGGCATATATAGTTTTCTCTTATTAAGTAGGAGACTAACACAGTATCTCATAGGTTCTTAGTTAGGCCAAATTACTTAAAAGTCTGGCCTGAAGAATCATGTCAAAACGATTTATTTCTCTAACAATAAGAACATAATTTCCGCCCAGTTACTAATTACGTAGAAATTTGTTAGATTACTTGACAAAAAGTCAATTTAGTTCGTCAAATTAATATTTGTTGGCATCAATAAACATACATATGAATCACAATCAAAGATAACTCAATAACTCAAATCAACTCAATTTTATAACGGTCTTTCTAATAATCTCTATTTCTCTTTACCAAAACTCTAATCACTCGTGTGAAATGTTTCAACTACTATATGTTGCATCACAATCCCCGACCACTTTAACGGCTTGATTCAAACGCTGGTTAAAGGGATTCCTTTACTGAGACGCTCCACCACTGTCATTGATTTTCCCGTTGAAAAATAATTTGTTCTATAATTGAAGATTATAAAATATATGCGGACATTTTAGCATTTGTCACACAACCATACTATATTGTTGCGCCTCTAACCATGCATCTTTCTGCCAGCTACTTACTGCGCGATTGTTTGGCTAAGATTGTTTCACCGGTCCTTTTCTGTCTCAGGTAAATCAAGCTGATCTCAGATTCTCAGATGACCTTATACACAGTATATATACATGATACAGGCAACCAGAAGGTCCAGAACACACCCAAAGAAGGGAAAAAGTACAGGTAAAAATCGGGAAAAAATCTCTGGAAACTGGACACTGATGTACACGTGTCCGACAAATGGTCTGAAGCCGATGAGATCGAGCTGTCGTGGGAACTCCCAGAACTCGCATGAAGTGCATGAAGTTTTGGCACTTACATCTGGCTTAAAGGTAGGGCATGGATGAGACGAGGCCCCCATGCATAATGGAGCAACACTGTGAGAGCCTCTGACTGTAAGGTTCAAACGCAACTATGCAAGTGCCTTGCTCACCACGTGTGACATGCAGTGTCCCTGTAACAGAAAGCGGACGGCCCTCGTTCTCCCCGCGCACCAAAGCCTAGCTGAAACCTCCACGCGTCGTCGATACTCAGGGGGCTTGGTAGTGGCAACGACAGCGACGGGGCTTGGTAGTGGCAACGACTGCGACGTATGAGAAACCCTAGCCTAATCGTCTACCTTTTCCATTACACACAGACGAAATGGGCAGAATGGTCTTATCGTGGTCATCTGGTGTAGTCCAAATCAAGGTGGAGGACCGTCGTCGGTCCCAGGTGGTCAAGTCTTGGTGATCTTGGTAATCTTACTATTAGCAAGAAGGGGCAGACAAGGATCTAGACTGAAAGAGTCAATACGTTCCTTCCTAGCTTGTGAAAAGTTGCTCTTTCTTATCACACGGATCGACATATTAGCTTAGTTTTCTGGGGGAAGATATGAATTACTGTTGACCATGTTGTGAAAATATATTCTGATCGAGGGGATTGGAAGACAGACAGACAGACCTTATCAAAAGAAATCTGGACGACCACCCAAATGAAAAAGTTGGAGGACAGTGATCGAATTGGACAACACTGTTCTATTTTCTGTTCATGCAGATTTGACTTGAAATGGTAAATATCACCAAAGGATGCGAATCTTAGCTTGTCGCTCCAGGTGTTCTGAACTTCTGATGCAATGCGCTTAATTATTTGATTTATTTCACATGCGCGAAAACTAGCGAAGTTATCATATATAGTGATCGATCAGGACTACAAGAAAGATCGAGCTAAAGGTAAGAAGAAAGTGTTACTGATTGATTTAAAATGAAATTAAGTACATGAGGTAAACTATAGGTCTATAGCTAGTTGGAAGGGACCATATCTTAAAGTAATTGAATTCAGATATGGTAAGGATGTTGGGGTTTTGATTATTATCACTAAAGATTTACTAAAACAATGTATCAAAAAGATGGAGTATCTAGTAGCTAGCTAGCAATATCTGTCTAAAACCCAAAGATATATATGGTTGAGTCAGTGTACCAGTTAGGACTTTGTACTTCAGTAGTGTATTTCCCACTCAATCAAGTAAGTTACAATTGCGATGACTCGACTTGTTGTACATATGATTCTCGGGGTACTCATTGCAAAGGTTTTTGGAAGGTCTACTTTCACACAAAACTCGGTAGTTAGGCCTCGTTTGATTCGTGGTAAGTAACCATTAAGAAAAGAAAGAAAATATTTTCTTGAAGATCAGGAAAATGTAAGGAAAAGTGGTTCATTTCAAAATCCATAGGAACCACTAGTTTTCTCATCTCCTTTCCTTACATTTATTACTCAAAAAATATTGTTTTAAATAACAACTTTTCTAATAATTTTTCTTGTGTTACCAAACATCGGAAAATTTTATTTTTCTTCTATTTCTCTTCCCGTAGGAAAAATAAATGAATTACTTTCTTTTCCACGAACCAAACAAGACCTTAGTGACTAATTACTTTACCTTGATCCTGTTGTTACTGATACTAGCTTTATACTCATGCATTTGCACGGGATCACGATCACCTATAAAGAAATTTGAATGGTTAATTTTGGTTTCCCACTATTGAAGTAGCTTTCTCATTTATCTCTATGTTTTATTTTCTTTTATTTACTTTGTTGTTTACTATAACGACCCTTGTTTTTGTTTGTTTTAGTTGACTCATTAAGGCAATTGTGACAGTTCATAATATGGTGAATTTTCTGGCTGATGGCTTTATTATAGTACAGAAGAGATGTGGCGTCACTGGCGTGCACCTTGATGAGGAAATAATGATGTTATTAGTGTTGCACTTGATAACATTTGGATATGATGATATGATCACTCGCTCTAGTGCTAGCCAGTAGTTTATGGTGTAACAATACTACAGGAACTTTTGGAAAACAGATCTGATATGATTTTCCTTTCCAAAAAAAATCTGATAGGACTTTGATAGATAGAAGAATATCTGAAGCAAGAAAAGGATGAGACCGATCAGTGAGATCGAATAGCATTGTGGCTTTTGGAAATATCCTTTGTTGAGTTGTTCAAGTCTTCATTTGAACTCTGACCACGTACAGTCGTCACAAATAAGTGCAATGTGAAGTTAAACGCATCAGGTACCTATAGTTGTTATACGCATGAATATTACAAATTTGATATGATTCTGATGTTTAAAAAGATGACTTAGAAATAAATAGATGAATATCACAGGTGATAATTGGAGCATATTCGCTATGATGTTATTACAAAGCCACATTTTTTTTTTCATGCAGTACTGTTTTTTCATGACATGGACTACAGCAAAGTGGGTTCTGTTTGCTTCTCCAAAATTGTGGGTTGTATACTGAAAGTGCACAATAGATTCGGCGTCAATTGGGTTATGTAGTGGTATCCTACTGGGCTGGTTGTTTGCGGGCTTGTCACTGGGCTTGATTTCTACTGGAATTAATTGCATGATATTCGTATTGGAAGTTAGGAACTGACCTCTCACAAATTAAAGTTATCAGGCAAACGCAATTTCCAGGTTCCTATGGAGGTTACTAAGTGAGAATGTTGAGTTTGCATATATAGGTTGATCGATGATGTGGGCAATATATCCTGTTTTATTTACAAGGGATCTTATAAACAGCTAGCTGCATTTCCAAAACTCAGATGAGTCAGATCGGTAAAGGATAACTGATACCTGCTTCAACTCTTCAAGGCAGCTGGTTTTACCTTTTAGTTCTGAACCCTTTTGATCATTTTTTCTTTATTCGACTTCAATGTGTTCGATTTACTTGATATACTTTGCTTTAATGTTTTCTTCAGAGTTTAAGAGAGAGCATCAACAGATCAACTAGATGATAAGATGAACCTGAACTGCAGGCATTTCCTGATCGATGTTGATTCATAATTTCATACAGAGAACTAATATGTGCCGCTTCTTCTGCTGCTGTAAGTTGCATTGCATTGATCCTCCATAAAATGTTACACGGGTGTTTGGGTTGTTTTCTTTCTAGGTTTTAGTATATCGTTGCATCTGATACAGGAAACGAAGCTTGCAGGTAGACAAAACATATTGCCAGATGATGATGTGAAGGACATCAAATCTGACATCTTAGTGTCGTTTTGTATCAGATTCTAACCATATTAAGAAAATTGTAGTCTATAAGGCTTGCTAGCTGCATTTGATTGTTGTTCTTCTTTTTGGACAGATTGCAATAATTGATTGTTGTTCTTCTGGTGCAATAAGAACATCGATATCATTCAAGGAAAAGAAAGAATTACGAACACAAGTGACTTGGTACTAAACTTCAAAGGCGCTGAGGATTCTATTAATTGGATTTGTGTTAGGCTTCTATCGGGTCCATTCTAAGGTTATAATTCCAATATATATAGAGAACCCAAACACAAAAAATGAAAATTTGTTTCCTACCAGATTGTTGAAAATCATATAGTGGTTCCAGACCAAGGTGATGCAACCAATATTGTGGATGTGGGACTAATATCTCAATGGAGTGGTTAAGTTCATTTAGAACTTCCATATATACCTGTATGATGAACACCAGAAAGCTGCTAAGAAAAACACAGATGCAAAATCTTTAATCAGGCAAATTGAATACCCCGTACCAACTTGACCCCATTCAATTATTATTCGGCCTTTGATCGATGATGTCTCGCTCAAACTAGAAACAAGAAACTAACAAATTACAGTCCAATTAAACGAACACAGGAGAAAAATCTTGAAGTAAATAAAAATAAAAATAGTCCAAAAGCTGACATATTGGTACTGGTAGCTTTGATTATAATACATTGCTGCATTTTACCAGGAAACTGACTCCAGCAACTGCACTCTCTCTGGTGTTCCATTGGTCCATTACAAAAACAAAACAAGATCGAAACTTAATACGTCGTGGTATGTATGTATTTATGTCTGTGTTTCAAACTTTTGAATCACATAAAAAAGAACAAGAACACCTACCAAAACCAAAGCCTTGGTTTTATTTTCTGCGTTGTGTAGTTTGTGAAAGAATCTTCTTTGCTCAATCAAGGCCTACTTGGGTTCGGTGGGAAGAAATGTTTTCGAGTCCAAAAAAGGGCCGTCACCTTTTTCCTTTTCACAACTACTCTCGCACAATGCATTTTCTTAATGTTTGTTTGTATGAGAACGAGGCCAAAGAGCTTCATTGTTTAATCAGCACAATGCGAGCTAGATACTTAATTCTAAGCTGTTAAACATCCATATATTTATCTGCTACAACAACATGCAGGATTGCAGGGTCTTAAAATGATCAGCTTACGATCAAGGTTTGGTTCGAAATCAAACAAAAATAATTGTCATATTGAGTTCTGGTATATGTGGACGATCTAAAAACTATGATTCAGCAAGTAAAAACACATGAAATGCGCAAAATGGACCCTCGATGCCCCAACATGCAGTGAGAAACACAAAAAAGATATCCCTTAATCTTTAACTAAGTTCAAATCGTTTTCTCCACTGTAAGAGCTAGAAACACAGCTTCTGGCTCAGTTAATAACAGTTTCTTTGTAAATGTAAAAGCACTAGCTAGTTGTTGAAAACATCTTTGATCTGTCTATACTTATTCGAAATCTTAAGTCGAAACGCACACCACTGCTTAACCAATCGATTAACTGGAGATACAAGTTCAAATTGGTCATAGCTAAGCAGATTGTGAGCTTTGGAAAGAACTGTTTCAGACAAGTTTAATAGAAAAAATATGATCAAGATATATAGGGGAGGAGACAATGCCGTTACTATGTGTGGTGGCATGGGAATTGAGAAAGAACAAAAATCTAGGTAAAAGTTTGGTACTCGTCTAAAGATGCTTTGAGCTAAGCTATATAGGTCAATCACCATGAAATTAGGGAGCTCGGGAAAAGAGAAATGCAAATCATACCAAATTATTTTCTTTGTTTATGAGATTTGGGGTCAAAGAGGTGACTGCAGGTCAATGGACACCTTAATAATATGGACCTGATTCCAACTCAAATGTTTGGCCTGCTTAATTCCCTATTAATGGTTTCTCCCCATTTTATGTTCTTGATTTAGATTATTGCTGATTCTGATAAAAAGAATTTCCAGTTCTAGTTATGGCTATGTATCCCAAGTTCCCAACATGGTTTATTACCTGGAAAGATTTATAAATGAACATAATAACCATTTGCACCTGATTTCAAATTTCAACTCTGCGTTGGCAAAATGTATAGGATCGATGTTCTGTGTGGTTGTTGGGGCTTGTTAACCTTGTTTGACAAAGATTGTATCTATCTAGCTAGGTTTTTTTGTCGAAATGGCTACATGTATGATAAATTCACGTCAATTGGTGGGTGGCATGGATTTGACAACTCATGACTCAATGACTTCTGTCCATACGGCCTCCATCTACAACTTACTTTGGTCAAATTCATGGTTCAAACTAATGTTGATACCCATACATTGTGTTTTTTTTTTAAAAAGCAATCTTGAATAAATGATATATCCAATGTCGATCATCAGTACTTTATATTGATTACGATCATATTGGGTCAGTTTTCGTTCTTTTTTAAATAAAGGGTTGGTGCGTAATTTTTGTTCTGATTAACGTAGATAACAACATGTATATGTCTTCTTCTCGTACTTATTCCAAGCCCGGCCGTGTCACAAGTTCATGAACTTCTAATTTGGTTAGAAAAATGGAACTATGTATAGTTGCAAACTAAATATACAAGATCGATCTAATTTTATAGAAGATACTTCTTTTAAACAAACAATCATTAGATTAAAATTACGTGTCAAAACAACTAAGACTTAGTTTGATATTACGGTTTAAAAACTCAGTTTTAAATAAGCAACCCTCAACTAAAATCGTGGTTATTCAAACTAAAAAGTTATACATAAGCACGTTTTAAGATTTTACCAAACAAAAAATCTATCTAAAATGATGATCATAAGTGATTTTAATCCTCAAAACTCAATACCAAATTAGACATAAGATAGCATTAGTATGCTAACGTTTGTAATTTGTGCATAAAATGCGGAAAGTATTGAGTTGTGTGGTTTGGTAACTCTTGATAGGTGTAGCTAGCTTCTACAATTGTCAACGATTCGAAATTATTGAAGCATATAATGTAAACTCAATATGTGGTCCATACGTGTTGATTAAACTCACGTTAACTATTCAAGTTTATCACAATATTCATTCACATAATAGAGTCAACAACACTACACGTGCTGAATTTACGTTTAAACGGTTCAGAATCACTAAAACAAACATTGAAGTGGCTACACTAGCGATTATTCCACCTCTACTTTTTCTCATATAGTTTATTTACGAACACCATTTTGCATTGCAAGGTAGATTGATAATTAAGCTTATAATTATGCACATACAAAATTTGGTCTAGAGGACTTTGGTATAGGTGGGAGTTTAAATGAGGATGGAGGACCATACTATGGAGGAGTGGACCAGCAAGCACCTGAAAAATAAGTGAGCTGTTTGTATATCTGTATGTATTGCTGGGTAACTTTCTATTTGTCAGCGAGTCACTGTCGTCATCTTGAATCCCCCGCGACCGTAGTCCTAGTAAAAACCAGTGAAAAAAACGAGGGATTGATTCCCCCTTTCTTCTAGTTTACCGAGACATTTTCCAGACAAACTAATTCACAACTGGGAAAAGCAGGCAAACTAAACTCAACCCAAAATTTCCTATAAATGGTTGGATCAATTAGCTCAACCAAACCACTGTGGAAGCCTCTCTTTGTGTCTCATCCTTATCACAGTCTAGGGTTTTGGCTTTTAGGGTTTCTGATGGAATTAGTGTAGTAGCTGATGGAGTGATTAGGTCATGATGATAAGGGTTTTGGTATTAACGTGTAAAGCAGTGCTTGTGTTTCTGTGTTAGATTTGCATGGACAAGTGAGTGAGCCCGAGTCAGAGTGAGTGAGTTGGGAAGAGAGAGCGAGTCGTGGTCATATTTTCTGGAAGACGACCCAGTTGGTAGGGTCGTCCTACTTTAATTTACTTTGTCCTTTTCACCTTCCCCTCTCCTCTCCTCTCCTCCTTTTTATCTCCATATAATCCTTCCCTTCTCTTCTCTCCTACACCCATTTCTCTCATTCATTCACTCATTCAAGAACATATGAGACTTGAGAGAGAGAGACCTCTCCATCTCTCTCCCCCTCTCTCTTTGTTTCTGCAGTCTTCTAGGGTTGGTTCTGTGAGATGGAGAAGATCAAAGAAACTAAGGAAGCTTTGTGTTTTTTGAGGGGAATGTTGTCTGGCTCGAGGCCCCTATAACCAGATCTATGATCTAACCCATCTCAGTTCTGTCTATGATATCATAGATTTGATCCAATTGAGATGCAGATCATTGAATCTACATTTAGCGACGTCGGACCAGGCTTCATTCCCCCCAATTACTTGCTTCCCATGACACAGATCTTGATCTATACAAATCAACCCAAGGTGAGGTGAGAAAGGTGAGCCCTTCTGTGGATTTGTGGTTTTTCTTCATGAACTTTAGCCTGTTGTGATTTTTTTGTTTTTGTTTTTGTGGTTGTTGAGCAGAACAGAAGCTGATTGGGGTAATGATGAAGGGTTTTGACTGTGTGGGTTCTTCTTTTTTTTAACTCTGACGGATGTGGGGAAAGACCATCATTACACTTTTATTTTTATCTCTAAATTTCATGAGTATTTTGCAGGAGTTTTTGGGCTTCTTTGTCAGTCTCCTTAACTCTCTTTCTTCAGGTCCTTCATATCATTGGGTTATGATGGTTTTTCCTTTTCCCTAATGTTGGCTTTCAAGAATCCAGCTTTCTCTGTCAACCTCTGCAACTCCAAACACTTTTAATTGGCTCGGTTCCTTTTACTTACGACACCCCCACCGAAACCCTATTTCTCCTTGTTCATTATAGTATATATAGGGTTTTCAGTTTCCACCAGTGCTACGGTCTCTCTGAAATCACCTTAAGTTTTTCTTAATTGAATATAAATGCGTACATGAATGTCTGCGTTTTCAGTTACAGATTTAAATTAAACGGGTTTCATATTTTCCCTTGCTTTTTAATTGCCTTGTTTTGGTTGTTAGTGATGAAGTGAGTGGATGCAACGTGAAGGTAGCTGTGTATTCTCCCCTCCTAGATCTGGACAACTCAGCAGTATAACTATTGTTCATTTGTTCTTAACTGATCATACTGAACTGGGTTTTCTTGTTCAGATCAGATTACTTGCTCTGTAAATGTATTCAGTTTGCTTTGATGTCAATACTATCTCTTTGATTTTGAAAGATGTGATCTAAAGTTCGAAACTTGTTCTCCAGTGGTCTGATCACACTGATATGATCTTATGCTCGCATAGTCTCATCTCATAAAATTATAAAGAAAACTTTAAAAAGGAATAATATTTCAATTCATTCAAGACTGACAGATGCATATGACTAAGTTATATACAAGAAGCAACCACTAACCCAGTTCCAAACAACTGTGTTGAAAGGTGAAACTCGAAACAACCCTCGCAAAACTTGAGGGTTTGTGAATGTGCTTTCAAAGGTACTTGGGTAAATTCTTGTTTGAAATTCAAGTGAAACAAGTAAAACAAAGAAGATTTGATAGATAGATTAGGCTTCTCTGAATAGTTTGCATCAGATTTCCTGCTGGTAAGTAAGAACTACTAGATGCAGTCATTGTTGCAACTGAAAAGCCTCAAAATCTGTGCAATTAGTGGGGAGCGTGGGGTTTATTCAAATAGGTGGGCATTGTATTATATCTCGTATGGATTTGTGTGTTCATGTTTGCTTTGAATCACTGTAACTTTCTTAGAGGAGCTTTGGTGATGATCTCATGCATTCTGTTGTGTGTTATCAATTCCAGAAGCTAGGAGCCAAAGGTGGTGGCATAAGCAACACTAAATGCCTTTAATGGCTGCCTCTGACTCTTGCCCAGAAATCTGAATCACATTTTACCATTATGAAAGTCGAGTCAACATCAGCAGTTACGCCATGGATTCCTAGCTCTATGATACATTAATACCATGGCCATAGATAGATGGAGAGGAGAGCGTGATGCTTCAGTTTGAGCACAACTGTTTGTGTCTTTTGCATAACAGAACCCAATGCCTATTTATTTCTATACAACTTTGTTATCAGTGATCTTCACACTGTTCCCAGTTTCCCAGTTGTACCGTACAAATCACAATATGTCAGCTTGAATGGTGCAACCCGTGTGTGTCTATATATCTATCTTCTGGCCCAAACCCAATTAAACCAGCAACGAATCTTCTTCATCCCTTGAAATGATGGCCTGCAGGTAATTATTTGATGAGCAGTAGCAGTACTATATAAACAAGCAAGGCATCATCTGCTGCAGAAGCTTCAAAGGGGAAGCTGCATTTTTAGATTTTGGTTGTGTTGAAATAATACATGACTTATTATGGAAGTGAGTTGGGAATTGAGCTTTGTTTCTGGGTCGTAATTGACTAATTGGTTTTCAATGTGGGTTTTGAAGGACACAGTAGAGATGGAGGAGATCAGAGAACAAAGTTTGTGGATGACAATACTACTAATTGGAGAAGTCATGGACATAGCTTTCCAAGCAGTCCCACAATCATGTCCCTAAAGTTGGCTAAAGGGTTTTGTACATGTACATTAAAATAACCAATATGGTTTTTTGATATTAAGGACTGTAAAGCTCACATATAGAAATATACTATAGAGTAGAATAAACTAGAATTGGGTTCTATGACTTCTATCGCTTCTATGTATTTTATGATATGATAGCTCATTACTAAATTACAAACACATCAACTCAAAAGAAACGCTTGTCAATATCCTTGGCATTGTGGTTTGACAGTTGTACCAGTATTTCATGCTAAGCTCCTCGTGAGGTGCTCTAATGCTCAGCATGTTATTAGAAGTTGATCAGAACTAGTACAATTTTTTTAATAATTCTATCGACCATGTTTGTATATATAAGCTAGGAAAACGTACACATATTGTTGCTTCGATTATGCATCCTAATCTTTACTTGATAATCCTTTAAATTGGGGGTATATCATATATTGCATCTTGATTTGTCATGTCTCATGTGTTCTTGTTATTTTGATTCAACTGTTTCAGTTTCGCAATCTGTGTTCATCTATGCAACACGACATGCAATTTGGGTCATTTAGATGTGAAAACTAGAACACGTGTTGGAAAAAGAAAATTAAGATAAAACACTACAAGCAGTAACGTATTTTATTTCTTTTAGAATCGACTTTCACATATGTCAAACCATCAAACCCCCGTTTTTGAACATAACTATGAAGTAATTTGCAAATAGTTTCATATCAAATGTATTATTTGCTGATTTGCACCAACCTCAGAGAAAACCCCGTCCTTAAACCCAGGATTAGAGCCCTAGAGCAGCAATAGAGCTTTAGACTTTGCCATTGAGGGAGAAGCATGAAAAAATTGGAAAATGCGTTGTATTTCAATTGGGCCAAGCTGAACAAAATAAAACCAAAAATATCAACGGCAGGCCCTGGGTCTGGATCAAAATAATCCAATAGGCCCTGCATATTAACACTTAGGCTTGTTGGACTATACAAGATATTGGGCACCCAAGAATATACTTCGGCCCTCCAAGAGCAACACTACCTTTTGGAGTGGGAGAAATTGTTCGTGTATTTTTGTATATCAACTGGATAATGATATATTCTGCAACTTTAGTTCCGAGTCACAAAACCCTAGTCTACTGCTATGGCTAGAAAGAAAGACATGAATTTTGAGCAACAAGTTCTTTGTTATGATTTCCTACATACAATATATTACAGCTGTTTGCGACCAAATCATTATTTGGAGGTGCACACAATGGACCCTGTAGAATTTGAGAACAGTTTTAGTGCTTTAACTGCATCCTTGTATCAATTTTTAGGATACTCGATCTGTATTCTGTACATATCCAACATGAAAAGTAAAAATGCAATTACAAAAATGAGTCTCAGCTATATTGTGTCTTTGTCAAATTCTTACTTGGTTTTTGATTTACGTACTATTTTGCGTGCATCTAATTAATCTAATGACCACCATGTTCATTTTTTTTTGCCTAAAAAGAGAGATAAGAGAGGCATAAAACCTCTTTATCGCCCATGTTATTAGAGGGGGCCGAAGCCAAAACCTCCATGGAAAATAAAGCAGACAGTAGAGAATAACTAACTACTGAAAACCAAATCTCAGTGAGTTTGCGATCCCATATGCACGTAGTGTTTGATTACTCGTTGATTTACATCAATATGTATAAAACTATAAAACCAGCTCCGAATTCACGGAGCACTGTGTTACCGACACTTTGGGTTCATGGCATCCAGATTCCATCTTGTATGCCATCTTTTCAACCATTTGAGACGCTTCCATCATTTGGCTAGCTTCAAACAAAACTCAAATGACCCCAGAAAATAGTACGCAAAACCGAAAGTGAGAAACTTCTGAAGAAAAGTCTCATTCCCTCTCGTCAGTTTTCCATCATTCCATTTATGTTTTTACCCACTTCACGTCTTAAACCAGTACCATCTTCAATGATCACAGTTTCCCACCCAGGATGGCTTAAATGCTCCTACATTGTTCGTTCATGCATTATATTCTGAAGATCTTTGGTCCACTTCCCTGATCAAAACAATGTGTGCTAGCCGCTACCAGTCAATATATTTTCCATTTACATCCAACAAATGGCTAAATTTGGTGAGTTTATACAACGATACTTGGTTATTTCCTTGTCTCCTTTACCCTCTTTTGAAAAAGGTAAAAGGAACATGGTTGATCGAATTGGCTTCGTCTGTTTTTTTTTTTTTTTTTTTTTGAGAGTATCAACGACGACGGTATCCATAAGTATTTCCAGGCCTAGAGACTAATCCACGCCGAGAGATCATGTCAGAACGCTTTACAGCTATATGCCGGCCTCATCCATGGTCCCTAGCTCCTTTGGTTTTACATAAACCCAGTGACCTACTCAGCAGTGCCTAGCTCACCTACCATGTGTGAACATCCCCACTCGGTAATATCTCGGCCAAATCATTGTGGTATTCTCCCAATTATGTCATTGGAACCCGACTAATTCTTTCTGTTTTTTGGCCAAGCAATTAGTTCATTACTCAAAAATGTCTGATTCCCCACTAATCAACAAGTAATTGTACTTCCTTGGGTAATGCTTCATGTCTAATCACACCCAACTCTTACTTTTTCACATAAGTATTGCGTTCTGGTCATCTTGTTCATCACAGAAAATAAAACATGGTAGCAAAATTCTCTGTTTTGCTACTACTGTCACTCTGCTCGGTGATCTTCACTGTTGGCCTTGCCGGCCAAGCCATCCACAATGGGAAATGGAAGCTGCTGAAGAAGAGCATTGGAGTCTCGGCAATGCACATGGCATTGTTACCGAACGACAAAGTCATCGTCTTCGACAGAACCGACGCCGGTCCTTCCAATCTCACTCTTCCACAAAAAAGGTGCGCCAAAGATCAAGTCTGTTACGCTCACTCGGTAGAATTCAACCCAGGAAACCGGAACTTCCGGCCGCTCACTATTTCCACCGATACATGGTGCTCCTCCGGTGCATTGTCCACCAACGGCGAGCTCATTCAAACCGGCGGGTATGGTGTTGGAGAAAGAGTCGTGAGGCGCTTCAAGCCCTGCGCTAACTGCGACTGGAAAGAAGACCAGAATGGCCTCAATGTACCAAGATGGTACGCTTCCAACCAAGTCTTGCCCGACGGCAGAGTCGTCATTATTGGCGGGAGGTTTCAGTTCAATTACGAGTTCGTCCCCAAAAGCAAGATACACAGTCTTCCATTTCTTGAAGAAACAAGGTACTCGGTATATGTACCCAACAATCTCTACCCTTTTGTACACTTAGCCCCCGATGGAAATCTCTTCGTTTTCGCAAACGATAGGGCAATCTTGCTCGACTATGTTAACAACATTGTCGTGAAGAGGTTTCCGGTGCTTCCCGGTGGGGTTTCTAGAAACTACCCCAGCACCGGCTCATCTGCTCTGCTTCCGATCAGTCTTGTGGGGCAAAAGAGTAGCGGTAGTAATTTTCCGGCACAAGCTGAGGTTTTGGTCTGCGGTGGTACAGTGGCTGATGCCAACGTTAAAGCCGACGCAGGAGTGTTTGTTCCGGCAACGAAAACATGTGGCCGATTAGTAATCACGTCGGAAAATCCCAAATGGGAAGTTGAGGAAATGCCGATAAACAGAGTAATGGGGGACATGATTATGCTGCCGACAGGAGATGTGCTCATTATAAATGGCGCGGCAAAAGGAACCGCCGGTTGGGGAGTTGCTAGAGAACCGGTTCTAAGCCCGGTTCTCTACAAACCCTGGCATAAAGAATCATCCCGGTTCGAGGTCCTCACTCCCACGACAATACCTCGTCTATATCATTCAACTGCACATCTGTTGTCCGACGGCCGTGTTCTGGTCGGCGGCAGCAACCCCAACGCGAACTATAACTTCACTGCGCTCTACCAAACTGAGCTGAGCCTCGAGGCTTTCTCTCCGCCGTACTTGAGTCCTTCGTCGAAGTCGAGGCCGTTGTTAAGCTCCGTGAAGCCGGGGTCGGAGTTGGGTTATGTGCAGAAATTTTACGTGGAGTTTAGGGTGAATTACGAAGCGGAGAAGATCTACGTGACGATGGTGGCTCCGTCGTTTACTACACATTCGTTTGCTATGAACCAGAGGTTGTTGGTTTTGGATATGGGCGGTGTGCGCAAGAGTAGGACTAAGAAACCTGGAGGTTCTAAATCTAACCATGACTACAGTGTTGAGAGCTACGCACCTGCGAGGCCCGAGTTGGCGCCACCTGGTTATTATTTGTTGTTTGTGGTGTGTGATGGTGTTCCTAGTAGGGGAATGTGGGTAAGTTTGACATGAATTGCTACGTAGTATTCTCCTTGGATAAAAAGCTATATATTTAGCCGGTATCAAACTATCAATTGCCAATTGCCATGTAATGTTTGATGTTGCAAATTGAAAAAAATAAATGTAATGGACTTGCAGAGTTGGTATATGAATGATTGATTGGACTTTCGTTAGAGGCTTTTGATGGGGCATGAGCGCTTTTGCTTGTTGTAATACAAAGCCTTGGTATGGACTACCGAGCCCATTATTTTCAACCCACTACCGTGTTCTTTCTTCTTCATCTTCATGCATCGTATTTTTTCTTTTCTTTTGGTTTCCTTTCTGTGTGTGATACTGATACATCTCATGATTCTCATGGGCACGTATTGACACCTGAAACAAATTTCAGTACACTATGTACCTCAGTGTGTAATATTTCCCGTGATAAAGGTGAGCTGGAGTGCTGGACAGCTATGTACAAGGGTTAGAATTTGTTCATGAAATAGCGGGGTGCTAGGGTTAGAAGCTTAGAATCACATATATCAATGATATCATGGAAGGAAGAGCGGAGCCTCGCAGCTAAGTTGGACTAACAAATGGAGAACCTAAATCCAAAATTGATAAATGATAATAGAATATTAATTATCGGGAAATATAGGAGCTCTGGGTTGTGAACACGTACTCTAATGGTCATAGATTATTACTATTTCAAATTATTAGTTATCTTGAAATAAAAGGGAATGAACTTATTCGTCAAAAGGAAAGGAAATGAAAGGCGTGTTGAATAGCTGCACAGATCGAGGGAAATAGACATGACACTAATAATTCAAAAGAGAGTCGATTGCATACGGTGATATAGGACTTTCGAGAAGCATGCATTATTCCCTCTTGAAACACACACGTACTGTATATCACATATTGCTGCAACTTGTTTACTTTCCTACGACCCCTGCAAGCCCCAGAAGAGCGAATAGTTATGAGTAAGATTAAGTATTTGTTCAAATTAGACTAATTTTGGATTTGATTATAGGGAGAGGAAACACACCGGTCGAAATTGATTAATTAGATGAATTTATCACCAAAAGTAATTCAATTAAGCAGGATCAATTCCACTAAATTGTTTATATTAGACACGTGTACGTGTTTGTTAATGTTCTTGGTGATTTGTAACAAACGAAGATTCGGAGAGTTAACAGATTAGCTAAGGTTGCTAATTAGGTTATTGTTATTGATTTTTTTTAGAGGAATTCTTACGTACGACAACCCAACCAAAGAGAAACATGTGTCACACCTTTACCACGTCAGCTTGACTGAATTGAAAATATAGAAGGGAGATCGGAATTTCTCTGTCTCTCCGATCAAACAGAACCAGCTCCTCTCTCTCTGCCCAGCCGCAGCCTTCAAACTTCTCACCACAAACCTGCAACCCACGCCGCTCCAAAACCGATACAACCCACCGCTGAGCCCTGCAAATCTCCCTTCCACCAAGCCGTGCAAAACTCGCTGCCACGAAATATGTCGCTCCCGTCGCGGTCACACGTAAGAATTCCTTTTTATTAATCCCTTGACAAAATTAGTGATATTAATTATTAGCTTGAACCACCACCTGACAAGAATGTCACGTTATAGAAAATTCAAAGATTCAATCTTATTTCAACAGAAACAGTGAATTGATAAATAAAAAAAAAAATGTATAGCAGAATCAATCAATTAACAGTTGGTCAAGAATCGATCGTGGGAGACCTTCACATTCTTCCATGCGCATGTAACACACGGAGGAAGAAGTCATGCATGTTTCCTTAAATTTCTTCGATCGGCCGAAATTAAGCTCCAACTGTTACTGTTGAGTGAACACAGGTTCTTTGAATTCAATTCCACGCAAATACAGAACAAGTAGTAGCTAGACAACATATACTCCATTTAATCTCTTGTCGATATATATCAGTGATCCGTTGAATTTGATGCCATGAACAGGTCGATCGAGAGGACAACAAGCTTCGTGACCTCGATCGAAGCTTTTGGAGTGGGGAGTGAATCTGTGAATGCATGCAACTACGGAACAAATATCCTAGCTAGTGGATCTTCTTCATAATATCGAATTCTCGTCTACTCTTGTACATTATTCGAGAAGCCTAATTATTCAAGGTAATTAGTAGTTATCAATCACAATCTCTGTATGCTGTAGTTATTCAAGGTAATACTAATTAAACGGATATTTTCCCATTTATCTTTCAAGATCAAAGTTATCCTCATAATCTCGTCAGTAGTTAATTATCCCATGATAACTCATTTCTTCACATGCAAATTAAATGATACATATTAACAGTGAAACTAAACATGATCGAAGTAATAATTAAGAGAAATGAAATTCAAACTCCCTAAATTGAAATCCACACTCACACTTTCTATTTTTAGTCATCATTCTTATAAGAGTATAAATTTTGAGTCACTAAGAACAACATTTAAGTTACAAAAAATGAAAAATGAGAATGTGGATTTCAGTTTGGGAAGTGTGGAATTTCACTTCCCATTATTAAAGATTGCAAGTGTAAAGTTAGTTATCATGTTATGAATTCTTAAACAGTTATCATTATATGATGCGTCGGATCTAAATTTGTTCATGTATATACATGCTGATTTGGTTAATGGACACATGAAAAACGATAGAAACGAACTAAAGTCAGATGCAATGAACAGATAAGGACATTACCTCTTACACACACATTACGTCAAGGAACACAACTCCGATGCTAGCTAGGGACCAAAAAACAAATGGTCATGTATGGTGCCCTACTCCCGGCCTGCAATGAAGTAAGATTCCATGCGGACATTGATTGCCAACCTAGCAAATAAAACCTTGGACACGAGGTTTAGATTGTAAGGAGTGAGTCAAGATTAACATCAGCCAAATTTTCTCTTATCCTCGTTCTCTCCGTACGTTATATTATATTGTATACGAACTACTGAAAAATTAGATCTAAATTTGAAAAGACTTTGAAGACAACGAGAGTCTAGTGTAAACGAACAAACGATCGAAAATATAATTATCAAAATTATAATGATAATCCTAGATTGTTAGTACTTAGCTAGCGATTTTTCTGCCCAAATAGTTTGACAGCTCTAGAAAACCAAGACAGTACGTTACAATGACCACCGACCTAGAATCCCATGAGGTCTCCTTAAAACAACGAGGAGTGATAGCGCCCTCCAAAGTCTTGCCTGAATTAATTGACAAACTCTAAAACCCTTTCATGCATGGGAAGCCGGCCCTTTTATGGGTTCGATCAAGATTCTGTTGATTTTTACTAGGAAAAATTCTCTTCCACTTTTATTTTAAGAATTTTTTTTCCACTAACAAAATAAAACTCTAAAATTCTCGTTAGCCTAAAGGCTCTTAACACTTTCTTCCCATCAGCAAAACATTAACCTATTTGTATATTTTTCTTTACAAAACTACCCCTCCAATCTTTCATCTCTCTCTCCCCTCCGACCTCTCTCTCTCCTTCTGGTTTCAGATCTGGTTTGTGAACTAGAGCTTCCAACCGTCTCCAACACCATGGTCGTTTCTCCGGCACCACTCGATGAATCCGACGACTCGGTGAGGAGGATATGGACAGTGACCATGGCCAGTTTATGTTTCAAATCTCCCTCATTTCTCATTAATCGATCTAATTTCCCACTCCACAAAGATGAAGAGAGGTACCGCCACTCGAAGCATGTTGCTGACACGTCCTTCGCCGCCGACGATCCAGAAAAGTGATCGAGTTCTCGACGAAATCGAAATCCAAACCTTCCAGGTCATTCTTTTGATCTTTTCGTTTTTGATTTTCATTTCAATTTGTAGAATTTGTCTGGTTTATAAATTTGGGGGAAAGCTGATTTCGTATTGGATGAGCTTAATCTGGAATGAAGGCGTCAACGCTCTCACATATTCTCCCTCTCTCTTCTTGCGTGGAGCCTGTGAAGGCTCACGAGGACATTGTAAGCGCGGTGGCGGTGGCGAAGGACGGGACGGTCTATACAAGCTCGGTGGATTGTCGGATTCGGGTGTGTGCGAAGCCGGGAAAGGGACACGTGTTGGTGGCGACACTGCAGAAGCACAAGTCGGCGATGGCGATAACGTCGTTTTCTGTTGTGAGTGGGAGTTTAGATGGAGTGGTGAAGGTTTGGCTGTGTCGGTTGTGGAGGTGATTAAAGAGCAGAAGATGTGATGATTAGCTTCGAGTTTAATTTGTAAGAATTGTAACACATGAGTATTCTGCAATCATTTTCCCATGCTTTTTTGCTTTATCTTGAACTTTTTGATGTCCATTCAACATGTTGGTAAGGAGAAATAACTCCATTTCTTGTCCAATGGTTATGCCTACAATCAGTTATCCCGACAGACCCCCTCCTGCCCTCAGTAGACCCTTATTTCCCCCAATAGGAGGTCCTAACCCTAATGAGGTCCTACTGACTCCAATAGGTGGTCATACTGCCCCCAGTAGGTGGTCCTACTGCCCCTAGTAAGTGGTCCTACTGCCCCAGTACGAGGTCCTACTGCCCCAGTACGAGGTCCTACTGCCCCAGTACGAGGTCCTACTATCCTAGTAGGTGGTCATACTGACCCCAATAAGAGGTCCTACTGACCTCAATAGGTGGTCATATTGCTCTCATTAGACCCCCCGACACATCCCCTACTGCTCCCAATAGACGTCTTATCGTCGGAATCCGGTCAACGGTCCTCGGAGCCCAGTCAACAGTCGCCAGAGTCCGGTCAACGGCCCCAAAAGCCCGGTCAACATTGTTGGTCGTGGGAATTTGGTCATAAAAACTTTATTTTATAATAAACTCTTATAATAGTCTATTGTACTTTATTTAATTCATTAAGGGTATTATTGTCTTTCTGCTGTTTAAGTTGTCTCTTGGGAATTTTAAAATCTGATTTTGTTAGTGGGAATAAAATTCTTAAAATTAGGACTAGTGGGCATTGTCCCTTTTTACTACGCTTAATTAACGATTGCGTTAGGGATTATGGGATAGTGACTTAATTAGTGCCTGCATGGGATCATTGGGTTAATTAAGGATCAATAAAATCATGGATTAGTTAGTTAATTAGTAGGGTGAAGCTTTAACCAAACATAATTAAGGTTGTTAATTTTATTTTGGGAAAATGCCCAAATGCACAAAAAAAACAAACAAATGCCTAAGCCAATGAAAAAAGTTTTCCATAACCCATATCAATGATTCTTAACAAAAAGACATTTTCACCCCTCATATAAATAACCTCACTCTCTATCTCTCCTTCTCATCTATTAATCCGAACTAACTTCTCTCTCTCTCTCTCTCTCTCTCTCTCTCTCTCTCTCAATCGCATCTCACCAGATCTAAGACGCGCTAACGAAGGGGATGACGACCACCGACCGCGTTGAGATTCCAAAGATCTCTGCCGATCGGGCGCCACTGACGACGTCGATCACCTTCATCGCCTCCTGCTTCTCCTCGACTCCCTTGTCCCCGAGCCTAGCGATCCTCTAGTACTTCGTCGTCAGAGCTCGCCGATCTCCACCTCAAGATCATTGTCCTCTGGTTCGACTCTAAATTCTTCGCCGCCTCATCGTTCAACAACTTTTGGTAGCACCAGCTGCTCGTGGAGGACGTGGAGGCGTCGAGGAACTTTGTCACCGATGCTCACGACTGACTGGGAGAATGGGAGTCATGCGCCGGTGGTGTCTTCGTCGGAGATTGTCTAGTCCGATATGGGAGGGTCCGGTAGGGTTTTAGAGATTAATTTTTCTTTTTTCTTTGAAAAAAATGGTTATTAGGTGGTAAAATTTTGATTACTGGGGGTAATAAATTTCTTATGGCTCTGGAAGTTGTTCGTTAGTGTGAGGGTCAGGACCTCTGTTGTTCGTTGGTGTGAGGGAGATGACCTCTTTCTTATTCTTCTTCTATCGTCTTCGTTTTTTGGTGTTTTAACTAATTACTAGGGGTCAGTAACTAATTACTCAGGGTCATTAATTGATTACTGAGGATCAGTAACTCGATTATTGAGAAAATCCGGCGACCGGTGACCAAATTTCGATGATTAACTCAATTATTGGGGGTCAGTAACTGGTTACTAGGTGTCAGTAATTGATCAGTAATTGGGGTTACTGGGTGTCAGTAACTGGTTACTGGGGGTTATTAACTGGTCAGTAACTGGTTATTAGGGGTCAGTAACTAGTTACTGGGGAAATTCAGGTGACCAGAGTTCGGCTGTCGGGGAAATTCCAGTGACCGGAGTCCAGTGAGATTCCAGCCAAGTATTCTCTCTTCCATTTTCTCTCTCTGTGCATGTTTAAAGGGTGAGGGCAAAATAATCTTAAAATAATATGATTTGTTAAGATTTTAATAAAAATTTGTGCATTTGGACATAAAAAAAAATTAAGAATGGACTAATGAAAAAGATTAAGAAGAATAAAGAATTTAATTAGTACTAAATGAACAATTTTTTTTTTTTTTTTTTTTTTGTCCAAGAAAACACAAGTACGTCCAGAAAAAAAGCGACACTCGTAAACCCAAAACAGAAACGCAGTACACATTCATGGAATCTACTGTTGACCTGTTGTGTGTTTATCATGTGTTAAATTGAGTTCTGTTCACAACACGTAGCACAACAATTGTAAATTTGTAATACGTACGTACTGAGATTGAGATAGCTCATTTTATAGAGGTGGGCCCTTTCTTTCCCAGAATCAATTATTATCGATCACCTCAAATTATACCCAGCTATATATATAGCTCATCAACAACTTCCTCTGCTACACATATCTTTCGCCTCCTCTCTTCTAGCTTAGCTGCTATACTGATAATTTGATAGTGAGCTTCTTTGTTAGCTTGATTTCCAACAACTTAAATTTGGACATGGAAGAGATTAATATAATTTCCTCATGTTCTCCACCTTATAGCATTTGTCAAGAAACCTCTGCAAACACACTTCAACAACGCCTCCAGTTGATAGTTCAAAATCGGCCGGAGCTTTGGGTCTACTCTATTTTCTGGCAAGCCTCCAAGGACCGCAACGGCGTCCTTTCGTTGTCATGGGCCGGTGGCCATTCCAGAGGCACCAGAGACTTCTCATCCAAGAAGTTGGATAACTATTACCAGCCCAAATTCGGGTTGGAACTGCAGACGCCGAAGAAGGCGATCAGCCGACAACTCCAAGCTTTGTTCCAGGAAGACATGGACATGGACATCAATGGAGATGTGACTGATTCCGAGTGGTTCTACTTCTACACCCTCTCTTTCACACAGTCCTTTGCTGCAGGCCATCGGAATAACAATATAGTTGGGCGTACATTTTGTTCCGGTGCTTTTGTATGGTTGGCAGGAGATCAAGAGTTGCAGTTGTATGAGTGTGAGAGAGTTAAAGAGGCCCGCATGTATGGAATTCAAACACTTGTTTGTATTCCTACGCCCGATGGGGTAATTGAACTCGCCTCTTTGGAAGTGATCAAGGAAGATTGGCTTTTTGTGCAGAACTCAAAGTTGATTTTGGGACTCGACAAGATCACAACCAGCTGCAGCGTCTCAAATTCAAACCGAGGTCATGTTCATGTTCCTCAGCTGCAAAACACTAGGATTCCAGAATCAGATCAAAACGAGTGGACACAAGGTGAATAATCGAAATTCCTGTTTCTTAAAACTAAAGTTCTACAGTATGTGTATTTTCATTTGTTATGCGTTCGAGCAATGCTAGGACATTTTGAGGAATCATCTGAAGCTAGCCTACCTTACATGTCAGTTTATGTGACATATATGTCATCAAACCGAAATGTTTTATTAAATGTGATTCACTTAGCATTATTCTTTACGCTCCTCGTTAATTTTCGTTGATTTGTGAAGGTGGTAGGAAAGTAACTGTCAACAACCTAAGTGGATCATCATCCGACTCCGGGCCTTGTGAGAATACATCAAGCACTCGATTGAGAAAGAGAAGAAAATCTGACAAAGGCGAGCGCGATTCACTGATAAACCATGTGGAGGCCGAGAGACAACGACGTGAAAAGCTTAATCACCGATTCTATGCTCTCCGATCTGTTGTTCCGAATGTGTCGAAGATGGATAAAGCTTCTTTACTCTCTGATGCAGTTGTATACATCAATAACCTCAAGACAAAGATTGAGGAGTTGGAAGCAAAAATTCATGCACAACCCAAGAAACACAAACCGAGTGTTATGAGTGACGATACTCTTGACTATAGTCAAAGGACCAACTCCTTAACTTATAGAGCTGCGGCTGCTACAGAGGTGGATGTGAAGATTGTAGGCTCCGAAGCCATGATTCGAGTCCGGTGTCCAGATGATGAGGACTATCCAAATGTCAGACTGATGAATGCACTCAAAGATCTTGAACTACACATTCATCATGCAAGCATATCAAGTGTGAATGACTTCATGCTTCAAGATGTCGTGGCAAGAGTTCCTGATGGTTTCACAAGTGAGGAGGTCATGAGAACTGCTCTTATACAAAGATTTGATAACTAGTCTCCCTTCCTGGGAATTGTGGATTTGATCTTCTTCTCCCTTTTTCGTTCTTTCTTTTCCTTTTGAGAAATGAATGTGATGAAATTTTCGCTTTGCTAGATACGTACTAGGTTTTGGTTATATCAGTTTGTTGGGTCAGGTAGGGTGTCCTTAGTAATTGGATAACCCAAAAGAGAAGGCTATGGCTTATGGGTGACCTACTGTTTCTGATTCAATTGAGGATCAGTTGCCCACAACATGTTTATCAAGACTAATAAAAGTGTTGATTCACTTAAGGGGATTAAATCATATTTCATTTCTAATAGGAAGCATAACTTTAAGATAGACTGTGTTTTTCTTGTGTAAATAGGACTAGAAAACATTTACATTCTCTACTGCATGTCATATATATCTTCTATGAACCAACAACCATGATTAGTAGCCTTCCTTAAGTGAACCCACCTTGAAAGCTTCACAAGTCCACATCCAATATTCCTTCTCCAATGCAAGCTCTACCTTAATTAGCACAACTTTATAAGCAAGCAAATTAACTACAATTAACTATCAAATTACTGATAATTAGCTAATTATCCGAATAGTAAACTGATAACTATCCGAATTTGTTTTAGGGACAATGCCCACTAGCCTTAATTTTAAGAATTTTATTCCCACTAATAAAATCAGATTTTAAAATTCTCAATTGCCAACTTAAACAGTAGAAAGATAAATATACGATTAATGAATTAAATAAACTACAATAGACCATTATAAGAGTCTTTATTATAAAATAAAGTTTTTATGACAGGATTCCCACGACCAATGACGTTGACCGGACTCTGGCAACCTTTGACCGGGCTCCGGAGACCGTTGACCGGACTCCGGGGGCCGATGACCGGGCTCCGGGGACCGTTGACCGGGCTCATGAGACCGGTGACGGGCTCTTGAGACCGTTGACTGGACTCCTCCTACTGGGGCTAGTATGACCTCCTACTGGGGCTAGTATGACCTCCCACTAAGGCCAATAGAATCTCCTACTCGGGTCAGTAGGGGCAGTATAACCTCCTACTCTGGTCAGTAGGGCCTCCTACTGGGGGCAGTAGGACAACCTACTGGGGGCAGTAAGACCACATACTAGGGGCAGTATGACCACCTACTGAGGGCAGTAGGACCCTTAAACTTAACTGTGCTTTAGTCACTTATAACAGGTCCTTATTGAGGGCAGTATAAGCACTTATTAGGACCTCTTACTAGGGGCAGTAAGGCCCTTAAACTTAACTGTGTTTTAGTCACTTATAACATGTCCCTATTGGGGGCAGTATGAGCACCTATTGGAGTCAGTAAGACCTCCTATTGAGGTCAGTATAACCTTCTGTTAGGGGCAATATAATTCAAAATGGAATCCAAGTTCTTGTACACCTAACATTTTTTCTTAAAAATAGAAAAACTAAAAAATTGACACGAAAATAAGCATAGCATGAGAGACTTCAAATCCAATCATTCTATGTATCAATTATAGCTATTTAAAAAATCTTGACATATAAATACAAGTGGTCAATTAGAGGCTTAGAGCGGCATTCTCATCTAGTGATACCATACAAGTATTCCCAGTATATTCAACCATAAACAAAGAAACCATAAAGAAGTACCAAGTCCTAGTAGCTAACTATAGTAATGGAATAATATATCAAACAGAAATAGTTAAGGCAAAGCAAAATGAGAGAAAGATGCAGGGAATATATGATTTATACTATAGATTGAGGGCACATGAAAGCTTATAGAGTGGATTACTCCACACAAATTTGCAAAGCGAAATCAAAAAGCCAGAAGTAAATTAATTAAGAAATGATTAAGAAACCCCTAAGAAAACACTGTGTCTGTTTAAAAAAACTTAGCTAGCTAACTCATATCCACGATCCACAATTTTCACTTCATCATATCAAATCAAATCAAACCCTAACTCCAATCCATAATACGTCAAATCAAACCAGAGCATTCAAATTCCCAATTTCCGGGAAAATTCTTCATCTTGTTGAACGAAAGGTCTAGATACTCCAAGCTCTTCAAGCAGCAAATCTTCGGCGGTAGAAAAGTTATAGAGGAATAACATACCGATATCTTTGACAGGAGCTTGAGCCCGACGACCTGGATCAGAATCAGAACCGCCGAGCACCGGGACGTGACTTTGGAGAGCTTTAGCTCCTTCAACACCTTGAACTTGTGCAGCGGCAAGCCGTCGAACTCTGACGATGAGATCCTCAGGCATTCTAGGCTCACCAAGTCGCCTGGACTAGCCAGTCAACGTTGATGGAGTGTGGGCTTCGCCGACAGCGTTGTCGTCAGGTCTGTGTCAGCGACGTTGTCTTCGAGCATAGAGAGAGAGAGTAGATATGAAAGAGAGAGAGAGATTAGATACGAATGAGGGGATGAAAGAAAGAGAGATAATAAGAGGCAGGGGCAGGGGTAATTTGGTCAGGAAAAAAAAAGTTAAAAATTTTGTTAGTGGGAAAAAGATCCCTAAATTTAGGGCTAGTGGGAATTTTCCCTTTGTTTTAAGGTTACTTGATTTTCATGTAGGCTTTATTTAACCTCTAAGTCATAGATTCTAAATTTACCAAAGAAAAAAATGACTTGGGTCACATTTTTTTTATTAACTCACACATCATATATATATATATAGATATATATATATATATATATAACGGAGAGGATCTAAAGAGGACGTCCGCACGCTCTTAAAGTGTGGACGTCCCTCCGTTCTTCACCGTCCGGCTCTGACGACGACCCGCCTCCACCCTAGCGGACTCGAGCAGCGTCCCCGACCATTTTTCCTTCCCGGCGAGTTCGCCGAATTCCTGTTTTCCAGTGAGAATATCATAATTTGATATTTTGGGTGATCTCGCCGGAAAACTGGAATTCGACGGACTCGTCGGGGAGGGAAGTGATCGGGGACGCTGCTGGAGTCTGCTAGGGTGGAGGCGCGCCGTCGTCGGAGCCGTTCGGTGAAGAACGGAGGATGTCCGCACTTTAAGCCCGGTGCGGACGTCCTCTCTGGATCCTGACTGTATATATATATATGTCCGTGAGGTTTGAAGTTATGATCTCAAAGTTGTCAGTTAAACACCTTAATTAACCAACCAATCACAGCTCACCGATAATGACATGGGTCACATATTTTAGCGTTTATTCTCTCAAGATACATATTGTCCGATAAAATTTATTTTAACCTCAGACATATGTATAAATATGTGCTGATTTGAGCAAAAATCAGCATTACTACGTACGCAGGAAGTAGATCAGCAATAGACTATTAGACGCTGTAGGTAGCTATAGTAATATATTTATCATGGTTTTCTTCGATCACCAAGCAATGTAGGTTGTTCCTTTCACCAAACTACATGAATACCAGCCGTGTGGACATAAACGACTATTTATTCGCTCCATCGATCAGTTTTATATATTGAAATTTTCATGCATTTGTCGACAGCTCACTGTCTACACTCAAGCATGAGAAGCCATTTGTGATTAAGCATGCATACAATACCATTCGTTTGAGTCTCATACAAAAATATATATAGTATACATCATGCAGTGATCTGAGTCAAACTTGGGTCGACACAGGTCCTACCTATAATCTGGATTTCATACCAGAAATCATGGGGGCAAAGTCATGGTCGATTTCAATGAAAGAAAGAAAGAGAATGGTGCGAGCTAGGCTAGCCCTCTCAGTATTATTATGAACCATCATGTTCTCTCTTCCTGTTGTTCTTAGTTTGTTATGACTTTACATGACTCTTCTAGCTGCAGATCTGCAAAACAATAACTATCCTCAACTGATATTACCTAACAGAAAATCCATGCATTTACTTCTTCTATTCACTCTACACCTACAATTTTGAACCTTCACAATGTCCTTCTCGTTCAGGTCTAAATATACTGCCTAACCTCACGAGCATCACAAGAGTAATGTTATTGCCCCAAGTTCTTCCCTTTGTTTTCTTAACTGGTTTTATAAGTCTCATCGCTACGCTAGCTAGCTAGGTAAAGAATGTCCTCGACTATATACATTTTTGGCACTCTTTCATGATCGAGGACGGATGTGGTTGGTTTTTTCTTTTTTCTTTTTTCTCTATCAATTATTCAGTTCAGACCATGGTAGCTATTAGAATTCCGAATTGATCAACGCGCAGATAATGTAGAGACTCACTAAGTTGGCAAAAGTTGAGAAGTAGCTGTCGCTATACTCCACCGGCAAGACTTCAGTACGCAGGTCTAATACTCTACACTAGATCAGGTAACAACATTTAACACACTGGGTCCGATATGATTTCAGTGATTTATGATAAGGTTTGAAAATGGAACCAGGGGTACGGTTTCGTCCTGGTAGAGGAGTTTCTATATAAGCGGTGCACTCATCACTAAGGTTAATGACTTCTCTAGCTTAGACAACAAGAGGAACAAGGGTAAAATTTAGATCGAATATTGCCAATCCAGCTATCATATTTAGGGTTTAGGGGTTAGTCTAATCAGGTCGAAACCATTGGATTAATCTTTAAACATATATACGCAGTTGCTAAAAATTGAAAGCTACATCGTCGGTTAGGCATGTAAAGGTAAAATAGCTAGAAATTAAACTGTAACACAGACTGGGATTGTACTAAATGTAATCTTTTATCTTCTTGAAGTTTTATCAGGACCCAAAGAAAAGAACACTCGACATTTTTATGACTTAGGTCTTAAACTTTAGGGCATATTGTTACCCAACAATACACTACTAGGGTAGTCATTTTCACAAGGCTGAGCCCTCTAGCTTGCTGAGTCGATCCTTACTGAGACTTCCTTGAAGTACGTCGAAGAGGAAGACATTTAGTCTCCCAGTTCTTGATGATCAGATTTTGAATTCTCACTGCTTTTATCCCTAGCCTGTCTAATATCTTGGAAAAGAAAAAGCATCACATACAGACATACATACATACATACATACATACTCGATCAACCAACGCCTCAAGATCGAAAACATATCGTAAAAGATATCTCTTTTCAATTTCTGTATATTCTTAACCATGCACTTGGTTATGAATTGTTCCAAATCGCCTCCAGCTCTCTAGTGAAAGCCTTCTGTCTCCCAACGACAATCGTGATGTGATCTTTCTTCTCAATCACCTTAACGCGAGCCCGAGGAACCCTCGATTGCACATTGTAACTGCATTCAACTGGGATAAGCTCATCATCTCTGCCATGGAACACATTGACATCGCATTTTAGTTGGTCTCGAACAGTGTCTAAGTAGGCGTCCATCTTGGCGGCAGTGCCGCATATTATGTTGTGCAGAGTGTGCCATGCTGCGTTGTGTGTGTGGCAGAAGAACCCTTCAAGCAAAAACGTTCTCATCCTGTAAAAAAAGAAGAAGCAAGAATCTATCAATTAGTTAATTTCTTTCTTTTCTCATGTAGTATCATCCAACTCTAAATAGTTCAATAAATAAGTATAGTTGTAGCCTTAAAAGTTTGTTCGGAAGGTGAAAGTGAAGTGTTGGGTATTATGGAAGTATGGAACAGAGCCCTACAGAAAGTGAAAGAGGAAAATATTATTGTAGCTAGCTGTGGTAGCACAACCAATACCATGACCCATATTGACTGGTCTATGCAACTACAAGCTGTGACCAGCATGGTGTTAATTTCCTGGTTACGGATGGGGCCGAGTTTCCCCAATCAATATGAAAAAGGGTCCACGGGAACCGTTTGGAAAGTTTGGAAAATAAATGGCAGATAAGAATAAAATGATTTCGTGCCGAAAATAGGTTTTGGTTGGTGTGACTAAGTATATTCCATAAAGTAGCTACCTTAGTGTACTAAATTAATTTGATCCAAAAAATTCAAATTAGTTTAATGACTTTACCTGTTTCTAGTCACAAATTTGGCAACAAACTCAATAAAACGGTGGTTCTTGCAAATGAGAAGGCAGATCGTCCGTGAGATGTGCTCGTACCAGCACGCAATGGACGCACCGAAGCCAATCACCGGCCAAACACGCCTCGGCGCTACCATCCTCATCACATGTTGTGTTGCTTGTACCCCTTTTGGTACAGGGAAGTATGGCTAATTAACAAGCACCAATTAAGAAAACAAACACTCTAGTTAATAATTTGTTGAACTCCCAAAATTGATTTTTCGATAAAGATTTTGTTTAGAAATCGTCTAAAGTCTAGTGATGTAACATTGTAACATGTCAAATTAATTTACGAATGATCGATTTGATGACATACCGGGGCGAGTAAGGTGAGGGATTTGATAGAGTTGGGGTGCTTAACGGCAAGGGCAAGGGCCAAAATGCAGCCTAATGAATGAGCAACAATGTGGAAGGATTTAACTTTATGAGGCTCAAGCACGGACTGCTCGATCATTTCTAAGTGTTCTCTGAGGGTGTACATAGAGTCGGCTGGCTTTGGACTCCTTCCAAACCCCAAAAGATCAATAGCAAAAAACCTAAAATTTGATTTTGCAGCGCTTGACAAGTTCGGGAACACCGTCTCCGTCCAGAATGCCGATGATGAAATAAACCCATGAATGAATAGCACATCTTCTCGTGCATCATGATCTGACATCATAATAAATAATGTCCAAATCATGAAAATGTTAATTACGAGAAAAAAAGACATGAATATACACTAAAACAAAACCTTCATGATGTGATAGTGTTATGTACACTCTTATTAAGTGAGAAAAACAATGTTTAAGCATAACCACACCAGCTCTTCATTTCAAAAAAAAGAAGAACAATGCTCGATCGTTTACCTTTGGGTCCTTCAGCTCGAACGTAGAGGGTTTCTTTGCAAGAAGAGGTCCAAGAAGTGCAGAATTTACAGTCACAATCCGACCACCTCGGGATAGGGTGGCATATTTGGCCGCCGATCTTTCCCTGAAGCATTTCGACGATGGTGGAGTTGACCGTGAACGAGGATCGAACGGCGGAACCTCTCTTGGTCTCCCTCGTAGTCATCTTGGAGACCTCGGACAAGAGCGAAGGGCGAGTGTAGAGTGTATCTGAGATCTCCTCGAGCTGTAGCTTCGTCGAGCTAAGGCAGACGATTTTCGACTCGCCCTGCTCTGAGACCAAGATCTTGCCGCTGTTCGTAATGACCTCTTTGGAAGATGAACAGTAGCAAGGCTTCCATTCGGCTTCAAAGAAAAGGTCCGCAACTTTGTAGAGAAAACACAGGAGGAAATCGACGAGGTCGAGAATGGAGAAGACGAAGAAGCTAACAGCCTCGTTTATGAATCTTCCTGTCAATGTAAGAACCGATCTGGTTTTTCCCATTGCATCCATTCAGGACCCGAAACACACACCAACCTCAAACTGAAAGCTCTAGACGACGAGAGAAAGAGAGATGTCACCACACTGTCATAGATATAGTAGAGCTCTCTGGTTTAGTGTGTTTTCAGCTCCTTCTATCTTAATAGGGAAAATAGCCAATAATGGAAAGGGGAGAAAACTAGGAGGAAGTGGGTCATGGACTCACGGCTAAGCTAAGCTTTTGATCGACGGGTCTTCCAAATGGGTGAAGCAAACTTAAGCCTGTTCACTCTGCCCTCCCCTAGCTCCTCCTCAACACTATAACATGTTACGTTTGAATGGAAGCGTGTGGGAGAGTTGAAGATATCTAAAAATAAAAACAGTGAGTGAAAGAGAGAGGCTAGGGTTGACAGTGCAAGTTACCAACAGAGATAGCGCTGAGTTAAATGTTATATTGATTGTTCATTAACATGGTTTGTTGGCCAAGAGGAAAAGGGTAGGTGGTAGTTGAACCTCCCCCCTTGTATGGAATTGGGAAAAAAATTTCGTAGCAAAATTATACTAGAAAAACACATTTTTTTGTTGTTTCTTCTGTCATTCCACAAAATGGATGCCTTTTTCTTGCGAATGAGAAGTTTTGGGTACATGTTTTTCTCATCCACCAGGTTACAACTCATCCTTTGTAGCTCAAAGTTGCCAAACTAGCTCATCAATGTGTGGCAAGAATCTCTACTAATTAATCAAATTGTGATATCAATCTATCAAATTTGAAGATCGGTGCTCCCAAACCTCTAAGAGTTATTGCATGGTAGTCTTAGTCCACATGACTCCTATCCCTCTGTGGGAGAGACAACCACGCCCCACCGTCCTAAGATCTGAAGAAACAAATCTAAGTTCTATTATCGATTGGTCCTAAATGAAACACTCACTAAGATCGATCGGTGGATACGATGCTTTAGTTTCTGTCCCTTAATAAGCTATATGTACATTGTTAATGCTTAGATTGAAGAAGAAAGAGGTAGAGAGAAAAGGATCTGTAACTAATTTCTAGCAGGAACTAATTTCCTATTCGGACAAGTTACTGAAATCACAGCTGGACATGAGCTTATATAGCTAGTTATTGCTGACCTAATATAATGCACAGAATTGTGACAACCATTTGTGCACTAAGTAACGACCTCTCTTAACTAATTGGCTAGCACGCAGTAGAACACTTGTGAGCATCGATCGGCTGCAATGGATCATTTTGTCCGAAGAATCCTACAGACTAGATTACTCATGCATGTCTTTCTTCATTTACACTAGCACATTGGCTAGTACGCAGCAGAACACTTGTGAGCATCGACCGGCTGCGATGGATCTATTTGACGTTCGAAGAATCTCACAGATTATTTTAAAGAATGTTACAAGCTAGTGTGTTGGGATATATGCATACATGTATTACAACTGACATATAGAGGGTGCTCGACATTGTAATTATGGCTTACTTTGTTCGTTTCATTGCAGTTATCGAGTGGTTAGATGAAGCAATCGAGAATGCTACTTAGATACCTATGTATTCGATTTGAAATTATAAGAAAAATACTAGCAATCATACACTCGCTTAGATGAATACTTCTTCGAGGAATCAAAATCATGAAGGCAGCGCTATTGTTATGGCACTGCTTAATTAGGGTTTTGAGAGCGAAAGCTACCGCACCAAATTAAATGGCACCAGAAACATAATCAAATAATCTATATACGTAGGTTATGCGGCTTTTGCCAAACAGACGTCCATTGGACGGGTTTGAGGTATGAGTTTCACAATCAGAACTAATTAGTATTTGATTGATGAAGTTAATTGATTCATGTCATTATCCATAAACAAGATTTCATTCTTCAAGTGATTGAGGGAGCTTTTATCTGTTATTGTGGCCAGTTCTGACAATAATTAGGTAAATTAGGACATATATACCGACTTTATTAAATTATAACAATAATTTGGGTATTGAAAATGAAGTTATAACAGGCTTCATCAGTTCATGCTAACTTTCAAAAAAAAAAAGAAAAGGCTTCAGTTCATGCTATTAGGTTTGAGAGTACTGAAAATGTCATGGTTTTGGGTATACCAGTTTAGAGTACGTAAACAACCTGCTTAGCATAAAACGTAAGTGATATTAATTGGAAGGGACGCTTACTTTCATATATCATCAATATGAGAATGAAATTAGGTTATTTTTGTTATTGGATGTAGCATATGGTTGGGGTTGATTATTATACGTACTGTGTGCGACGTGATAATCAATTAGCAACAATGACAACAAGTGATTCACGTAGTATGATATATATCTTCAACAAATTAACACAGCTTCATTAACCTAGTCCTGTACTATGAGTTGTTTTATTCTATTCGAAAATAAATTTTTGTTTTTTGATGATGAATAATAATGAGGAATTAAAATACGAAATATATAACTTGTCTTTCTTCTTCTTCTTCTTCTTCTTCTTTTTCCCCATAATTTTCTTCTTTTGGGAGAAAATGAAAGCTTGCACCTCACATGGTACACGTAGAGGGAGACAAGGTGGATTGATGTTATTATCATATTTTGCTTTTCGTCAAGATGTTATTCTCATTTGATGGTAGACAGCAAAAATTCGTTATAATAGATATTTGCCATAGAGAGTGTTACGTCCATTTGGAGTGTTTTTTTTTTTTCTGAAACAAATTTTGGAGTGTTGAATGCAAGCAATTTGGGGGCAGTACTCTTTAATCGGTTTATGTCAAGCTCAACATACTCAACAAACACCTTTCACCAAATCTTGAAAGATTCAAAGTGCAGCTAAAGCAAATAATTAACAAGTTAATTAATACGTGCTAATTGGTAATATTATTTAACGTGATAGATCGATCAAAACACTACTAAGAACGACGTTTGGGATAAAGTAATAATGATTATGCACAGATCTAGACGAAATCGATCACTGTGTTTTGTCATATTCCTATTTCATTGAGTAAACCAGAAATCGTTTTCAGAGAATATCATCAAAGACCAATTCCAAATAGTTATGTCATGCACCACTGCTACTAGACCTCTTCAAAGATTCTGTTACCTGCTCATGAAGTACGTTCATCAAAGATTTATATATATAACTCTGTACCCTAATGCATGTGGTTGTTCTATGACAATGGAGGTCCTTCAGAAAACTCAGTCCATTCTTCTGTGTGCAGTTCTCGTTGTTCTTTGTATGGAGGCCTCCCTTTGCTTTGCTTTCACTTCGTTTGTGTTTGGGGACTCTCTGGTTGATGCAGGAAACAATGACTACATCTTCACGCTCTCGAAAGCCGACTCTCCTCCTTATGGCATCGATTTTAAGGCTTCCGGTGGACGACCCACCGGTAGATTCACAAATGGTCGAACCATATCGGACATCATAGGTAAATCAAATCATATATATGCAACATCTAATATTATGTTTGATAAGTGATATATCCAACCAAACTATCAGGCATTAATGGTCTTAGATCTATATATACAAAATACTAATTATGACAAAATTCAGTTTGAGGGATAATATTGCCTTACATAATTGGTGGTAGCTGTAACTAATATCTTTGAACAAAATTAATATGGGGGCCATTAAGCCAATTATACAGGTATTTGTGTCTACTGTTATATCATATGTTCACTTATAAAGATTTTGGAGTGGAGATTAATAAATCGTGGTTTGGTTATGTCACGATTATATGTTGTGTGTTAGTTTGATAGACATTGTTATAGAATGATTTTACTAATTCCATTTACCATTTCTTATCTGTGTGCAGATAGAAAAAAATTTACATTTCATTCATACTTCTCCGCAAAATAGATCACACTTCACATGGAGAAGGGAGTTTGAGTGTAGAATTTACTAAACTTTCCAGTTCATATGATCTAGGACTTTGTCTACATTTCGAAGAAGGTTATATATAATGATCGACTAACTAACTGGCTGTAGGGTCAGAGAGTTGATTAAAGCAAATCAAATGAATTGGGTTTTTGCATGGTTGTCACGATTATATAAGACCATCTTTAAACTACTTACTCATTTACGAATTAAGCTGTCTGTGCTCTACTCAGGTCAAGAACTTGGAGCCAAATCATTTCCACCACCTTATCTTGCTCCAGACACTCGAGCCAGCTCAATTCTCAGAGGAATTAACTATGCATCTGGAGCCTCCGGAATATTAGATAAAACAGGGTTTTTGTTTGTGAGTACTTGAAGTTAAATAGTTGATACTATAACTGAAACCATTCATTTGATCAGTTTCACAGATTATTTGGTAATAATGTTTACAGATCGGAAGAGTCCCACTGCGTGAGCAAGTTAATAATTTCGAGCAAAGCAGAAGTTACATGGTAAATGTAATGGGAGAGATAAGCACCAGAGAATTTCTAAAGAAGGCAATCTTCTCGCTCACAATTGGATCCAACGATGTTCTCAACTATGTCCAACCATCAATACCATTTTTTGCTCAAGACAAAGTCTCACCCAACATGTTCCAAGATTTCATGGTCTCTAACTTGACACTGCAACTCAAGGTACACTCAACTTAAACCAGTACTCAATCCATTAAGCTGAACAATACTAATATTTACAATATTATTGATCTAATTATATGTAAGTTAATTATTTCTGTGTGAAGCGTCTGCACGAGTTGGGAGCTAGAAAGTTCATTGTGGTTGGAGTTGGACCATTGGGTTGCATACCCTTCATTCGTGCCATTAATCTTTTACCAAGTGGCCACTGCTTTGGTGAAGTGAATGATTTGATCCAAGGTTACAATAAGAAACTCAATGGAATTTTGGATCAACTGAACCAGGAGTTGGGTCCTGAAGCAATCTTTGTGTATGCAAATTCCTATGACATCTTCATGAAGATCATAGTTAATTATCATCAATATGGTAAACCAGCTACCCTTTTGCTGCTTATTTTTACTATTTTGATCATTTTCTTCATCTCTTTGATCAATCTGTTTGGTATTTGTTAGGGTTTATGGATGCTGATGCACCGTGTTGCGGCGGATACTTCCCACCGTTCGTTTGCTTCATGAGCAGGAATTCAAGCTCTTCCCTGTGTGGTGATCGATCCAAGTATGTGTTTTGGGATGCTTACCATCCAACAGAGGCTGCTAATGTCATCATAGCTAAGAGATTGCTTGATGGAGATGAAAGTATTAGCTCACCTATTAATATCCGGGAGCTTTATAACTACAACTCTTAGTGAAATGTATTGAACCTTTGAATGAATGTTAAGTTTAAAATGACCAGAATATTATGCAGTTGATATTAGTGCTAAGGCCAACAGATTCCTCTACGTTTTCTATTTGGCAACAACAGAGTCCTCTACTTTACTTCTGGATATTTTTGGTGGGACTAGCTTGCTGTACATGATTGATGATTGATGAATGATGATTGACAGCACCTTCCAATCAGACCAGCTTTGATCAATTTGAGCTCTTTAAGGAAAAATCAATACGAAGAAAGAAACAGAGAAGGACCAGTAATCTCAGAACAAGTTTAAGGTTGCAGAAATGAAACATAGAAGATTAAAAATTGGAAGAAGTAGCAGCCTCATTTTAAAATTGATGTTGCAGAGCAAGTGCAGACTAAAACATAGGTCAACTCTAGCAATTTACAGATTCCTGACATAGCTATAACTCCAAAGAGAAGTCAACCCTCTGAGTTCTCCAACCATTGCAGTTAAATTCTTGGAAATGGGGAGAAAATATAATATTACACTTATCAGCTTCTCTTCTGTAACATCTTGAATCTTTGTAAGAAAGAACTGATCACCATGCATGGCTCTCTTCCATTAGAATCATAACAATAATAGTTTTCTGTTTGCCAACTGCCATCAAACCCATAAATGAAAACTGCATTAGATAGATGAAGTCCATCCCCATATGTTTTCCCATTGTTTTATGTCAATGTGTCTCTGTTAACTTGTTGCAAGCTAGCTTTGATGTATACTCAAATTGAAGGAACGGTGTATACAGTTGGGTGCTAGCAGATGCCAATTCTGGTGCAGTTTTGCCCAGATTTTGGGTTTATCAATAATGCAATTCTAATTCTGTAAACATGTTACATTTTCTGGTTTTAGTCATAGCTGGGCCAGAGAAAAAGACTGATTCCTAGTGCATGGGATTAGTTTGATATCCCAAAGGAGAACTTTTCTTGGTTCAACTCAGACCCAATCCAATAATTGCACCACTGATGATGGATATTGGTTTGGGTGTGGGACTACTATGGCATGGGTTTGCAAATACATGAGAGCACAAAAATGAATTGGAATCCCATACATTGGTTATATGGCCCATCATACCACTCATCTTAAATTCAATTTTGTTTTCCAAAATCCGGAGGATGTTGTACGGTTGTATGACTTGTATCACATTTTTGTTATCGTGTATTGTTTTGCTACAAGAAGATTGTTGAAAAGAATTATAAACCAAGTGTCGTTGGATATACGTAACAATGTTCATTTTTATCCATGTTTAGAGAGCAACTTAAATCAAGCGTGTCGTTAGAATTAGCCTCAAATCTACCCAAAAATCCTATCTGCTGCTAATATCAGTCCCTACAACCTCACTTAACTGGGACCAGTCATAGAGTTCTCAAGCTACATGTCTTCACTGCAATCTCAAGAAATCAAATGGATAATTGTGAACTGGGATTCTTTTCTATTTTCCCAAATACAGAGCAACCAATAATAGAGCCACAGATTGCCTTCCCAAAAGCTGGGCCACAAGTTTTCTAAGCATACAAACAAGCTCAACCAACCATATGCATCTCTAGCCTTTCAGTGAAAAACCAATGCTTTTCTTTCTGTATCAGAAATTAGGTAATCTGTTAGGTAAATACTATGAACAACACCTACTAATACTAAGCTCTGTCTCATGCACTCTGTGCTTCTGCATTGGTATTTCTGAGGTGTTCATATAGTACCATTTCTTTTCTTTGCACCACAATTGCATTTACTTCATGGTGGTTTTAAGCTTTCAACCCGTCCAATTCACTACCCCTAAACAACTCTCATATTGTAAAACCAGCACCACTGGTTATAGTACTAGTGTTCGATGTGGGATCGCAGAGCCATCAGGAGTTCCAGCTCCTATGGGGCAAAAGACCAAATACAATGATGGGTTTTTTGAGAAAGCATTCATGACACTCTTTGCTCGCAAAATGAAGAGGTTTGCCGCTCCAGTGAAATCCAAGAATGAGATTGAGGAAAAGAAATGGTGGGAATATGACTATGAGAGTTTTGTGGATGTCTCCAAGAGAGTTATGCAGGGAAGGTCTCGCATTCAGCAGCAGCAAGTGGTTAGGGAGGTCTTGTTATCTATGCTACCTCCAGGTGCGCCTGCTCAGGTGGATTATAAACCATTCTCATTACTCTACTGTTGGATTTTATTTGCCTCATTCGTTTGAATATGTTAGTGATTTAGTTAATGTGTGATCCTCAGGCTTCAAGAAATTGATGATTATCCCTATTTATACCAAGTAAAGGGAGCATTGTGTGTTCTATAAGAGTAACATGTGATTAGGCTAAATGTCTGAAGTCTATGTCTGGATGTAGATTAATCATATTTGGTATAAGATAGTGAGTTGTTTTGACTTGTTTCTTTTGCAGTTTAGGAAATTGTTTCCCCCAACAAAGTGGGCTGCAGAGTTCAATGCTGCATTAACAGTGCCTTTCTTCCACTGGTTAGTTGGGCCTTCTGAGGTAAAGTATACAAGTCACTCCTGTTAGCCATAGTCTTTTATCACGTGTCTGCAGAAGTATGAGTTTTGTCGAAAACTTGGAAATACAGTTCTTTGGCCAAGGGCTTTCAGCTGTAGCAAATGACATTGGTTTTTTCAGTTGTACAACTTTTTTCTGTTTCCTCTTGGAGTGATTTCTGATGCACTAATTGATGGAAATTCTGGAAATTCACTAGGTTATAGAAGTTGAGGTAGAAGGAGTGAAGCAAAGAAGTGGAGTTCGTATAAAGAAGTGCAGGTAGAATCTATATTGCATCATGTACAAATTGAACCAAGTTGGTTCATCATGTGCATGCATTTCTTTTAGAAGTACTGCAATACGTTTACAGATGAAAGCATTTCTTCAAAAGTATGAGTCGGTGTTTATCAGCAACTTAGTGAATTAAGTAGGGTTAGCGAACCAAAAACAAATTTGGTAGATGACATGGTATTGTCAATTAAAACAGCCATATTCTACTATTCCCTCCGATTTTTTATATAGGTCGTTTTAGGAGTTTGCACAAAGATTAAGAAACAATTTTAATGACAATTTAATCCCTATTTAATACTTCATTGCCTTATTACTACTCTTCACTTCACCATGTCATTATTGTGGCTCAGGGATAAATTAAGAAATATAAGCTAAAACGACTTATATATTGAAACAAAACTCAAAACCTAAAACGACCTATATAAAAAATCAGAGGGAGTAACTTTTAATTTATAATTCCCCTCATCTAGGTACCTGGAGAACAGTGGCTGCGTTGGAATGTGTGTGAATATGTGCAAGTTTCCAACTCAAGATTTCTTCACCAATGAATTCGGGCTTCCATTAACCATGATTCCAAGTATGTCTCGATCCCATTGTTTGATCATCACCTAAATCTGCATATAGAACCTACTATATGAATTTGATCAAGTACATTCAAAGTGGTAAAAATAATAGACTGTTACCTAAAGTCTTATCCTCTTTCTGTTCATGCTCAGATTTTGAAGATATGAGTTGTGATATGGTGTACGGCCAAGTTCCACCACCATTCGAAGAGGATCCAGTGTCCAAACAACCCTGTTTTACTGATATATGTAAGTTTGTAGAACTTCTCTACAATATAAAATCTGATCGATAGACACACGTATTTATGATTTCTAGCTATGCGTTTATCTGCAGGCTCCATTGCGAATCCCAGCGCCACTGTCTGTCCAAAGTTACAAGCTTGAAAGATATTCATCCTGAATCAATCACAATAAACAAAGTAGTTTTAGTACATAGAAAGTCCAGTATCCAAATTTGGCAGTCATCTTACAGTTCAACTTCAGTACATATATTTTATGCATGTTGAACACGGCTATGTTTGGATGTTACATTATGCATATTAGGCTGAAACTACATGTCTGAACTCAAGATCAGAAGAGAACTTGTTTGTAAAATAGAGGATGCTATATCACTATATATAACCCTCATCATTCATATAGACTTTGATTTATTGTTCATTTGTAATGGTGTACTGAAGAGAAGTTTTCTCCCTCCCAAAAGTTTTATGTAGTCCTCTCTATTGAGAAATCTGTATTACAAGTAACAGATTACCAGTTTGATGTGTTGTGCCCTACTGATAAATTCAATAAGATGGCAGTGCCCTGCATTACATATTTGATTATGTAAAAATTGCGCAGCGCATTTTGAAGCATAGACTTGCAGACTCGCATTTGATGCTGCTTGAATTCAGCCTGCTTTTCACCATTGATACCTAAGAGCATCTCTAACAGCTTCCTCATAATTTCTCTATAATGGGCAAACAAAAGTCAATGTTTCAAGCAATTTTCCTTCTCCAACTCCAACAGATTCCCCATTTTGAAGATTTCATGATCATTCCTCATATTATTCTATAAAATTATAGAGTTTGCTGCAAATATGTGAAATTTGGGTTTCTCACTCCTTACATTCACCATTTTGGAGAAAATTTTAAGAAACCTGTTGAAGCAAAACACTAAAAATCTTCTCCAAAATAGAGAAAATCGAGAAAATGAGAAATCTGTTGGAGATGCTCTAAAATATGGGTTATAAGATGTTGGCTTTGCACAAAAGAAAACTGGCATTGCTTACACATGAGGCATTGCTTACACTTGATTTTGATGTTTTCCTTTAAAACTTTTTGGGAGAGACCCCCTAATTGAAGCAACTTGCTTAAGTTGACAAGCCGAAAAAACCCGATTACCATGCTCAATCCACAATCTGTGTTCTTAATCTCATTATAAAATCCTTCACCAACTCTTTTGTTTCTACACTTCAACCAATGACCTCAACGAAAAGAGAGGAAAAAAAAAAAAAATCCATCACACTGATCCCTTTCCCTCCCAGTCTCCTTCACATGCAATTTAAACTAGCTTGCTCGAGGCATTCTCCAACCTTAAAAAAAATTCCAAGAATTCTTCCCCTACTGCAACCTGTGAGACTCTAGCGTAACTAGACTACGTCTCAGTATGTCACATGATCTGTGGAAGAACAGTTTGGAGTTGGGGCCTCCTTTAGCTAATAAAACCATTCATGTGCAACACCACCTCTTTCCCTTTCTTGTTTCTTCTTCTTCTCTGAACTTCATCTTCCTCATTCATAGCCTTCAATCTCTTCAGCTTGCTTTGGTGGTCCATGTGATTCTCTTTCCCTATCCGTGACTATGGTGCAACAGACAAATCCCATTTCGACCTTAAATTGTGGCATCCGATGAATCCAAAAATCCCCCAAAAACCCCATTTCAGCTTCACGTCAATTGCGCATTCTACAAGACTTTTGGCATGATTTAACAGTAAAACTTGGTCTTAAACCCATTCAGAAAGAATGATACCAAATTTTTGAAACATGTGAGGGATTTATGCTCTTCGTTTTGTCTGTACTTCCATAGATACCTTTCAGTTTCGTATGCCCCAATAGTGTGAGGATAAAGTTTTGGTGTATTTTTGTCCCATTAACCTCCATCTCTGATTTGGTGCAGTTGATCCCGTGACCAAGGACCAACGAACTAACCAACCTCCCTAACTTCCCTTCTATAAATTCCAGTCTCTACCTCCACAGGTTTCAAACCCAACTCCTACCTCTATTGCTTTGCTACATTGCTAGCATTAGTAGCTTGAGGAATTAAGATTTGAGTGCTAATATATGGCTTCTGCTGCCACATTTCCTTAGTGACACAAGTTCTATGCTTGAGTCTTTGTTTTCTTAGCTTAGGTTGCTCTGCCTTCACTGCTGAAGATTACACGGATGCTCTTGACAAGTCCATTCTCTTCTTCGAGGGCCAGAGGTCCGGGAAGTTGCCATCCAACCAGCGGCTCAATTGGAGGGGCAATTCTGGCTTGTCTGATGGCTCCTCTTATCATGTACTAATTTTAGTTCCTTAGAATTATATGTTTTGTCACTTGTGACATGATTATGTTAGCTAGTTTGATATGCATTGTTGACTCATTTCCTAAAGGCTTATGCTTTGGCGTTACTTGGATGCCAATTGCAGGTGGACTTAGTAGGCGGCTACTATGATGCCGGAGACAATGTCAAGTTTGGGCTACCGATGGCCTTCACTACTACACTGTTAGCATGGAGTGTTATCGAGTTTGGTAGCTCTATGCCTAATCAGATTGACAATGCAAAGGCTGCGATACGTTGGAGCACAGACTATCTGCTCAAGGCAGCCACCACAACCTCGGGAACCTTATATGTCCAAGTAAGAGCGACAAAATACTTCCTCAGCTTTGAAGAACAAGGAATCCCACATTAGATATTGCTAAATCTGTTCACTGACCAGTATTTCCTGAATCCTTAGTTTCTCACAGGTTGCAACACTAATCACATTAGATATATAGATGTATGAATGAATTTAGTAGCATGATATATCACACTTGAGAAAACCAATAGTAAAAGCTAGGAAAATAGTCCATCTGATCAGTAACTGCATTTGTATATTAACTTGAAGATAAGCTCTTACTTATAGTCACATGATTTGCCGGTGCAGGTGGCAGATCCAAACATGGACCATCACTGCTGGGAGAGGCCAGAAGATATGGATACACCGCGCAATGTTTACAAGGTGTCCACTCAAAATCCAGGGTCTGATGTAGCAGCAGAAACCGCTGCTGCACTGGCTGCAGCTTCCATAGTCTTCAAAGACTCTGACCCTTCTTACTCTGGAAAATTGCTTCACACAGCAATGAAAGTAAACACCCTAACAATAAAACTGAATTCAACACTTCATTTTCACCAAAGTTACTCACATTGATCACCATGCAGGTGTTTGATTTTGCAGACAAGTACAGAGGTGCTTACAGTGACTCCCTCGGCTCTGTGGTCTGTCCTTTTTACTGCTCATATTCTGGATACCACGTAAGCACTGGGATGATTTGCTTGTAATTACCTTCTCATTTTGACACACACACACACACACACACACACACACACACACACACACACATATATATATATATATATATATCAAGGATTCAAATCATACCATTTTTGTTGATTTATAAATAGGATGAACTTCTTTGGGGCGCATCATGGATTCACAGAGCCTCGGAGAACAGCTCATACTTGTCATACATCAAGTCCAATGGCCATACATTGGGTGCTGATGATGATGACTACTCCTTCAGTTGGGATGACAAGCGAGCTGGAACAAAAGTCCTCCTTTCCAAGGTTTCATTCTCATAAACTCAGCTCTAGCTAGCAAATCCTGCAAAATCTTAAAGGTCAAGTAACTAAAATTAGCTAATTTTGGTTTGTTGTGCAGAGCTTCCTAGAGACAAACACTGAAGAATTTCAGATATACAAAGCACACTCAGACAACTACATATGCTCTCTAATTCCAGGATCATCTAGTTTTCAGGCTCAATATACCCCTGGTAAGCTATATGTCCAGAGTGAGGGACACTTAAAATTCTAAAACAACGTCATTTTAGACATAAGCATAATATCGACACGACAAAGTCATTTTGAAAATAAGCATGGCATTGACATAACAACATCAGTTTTGATATAAGCACAATATCAACACAACAAAATCGAATTACCTAAACATACATACTTTGCAGGTGGACTTCTGTACAAGGCAAGTGAGAGCAATCTCCAGTATGTTACTTCCACAACACTCCTCCTCCTTACATATGCAAAGTACCTCAGTTCAAACAGTTTAGCAGTAACATGTGGATCCCTAGCCGTCACAGGCAAAACCCTAATAGCGCAGGCAAAGAAGCAAGTGGACTACATTCTTGGTGACAATCCTGCAAAGATGTCATACATGGTGGGATTTGGGAAGAAGTATCCACAGCATGTACACCACAGGGGTTCTTCTGTGCCATCTGTACACGATCACCCTAACCCCATTCCCTGCAACGACGGATTTCAGTACTTCCACTCTGGTTCCCCAAATCCAAATGTGCTCGTCGGAGCCATAGTTGGCGGACCTGATAACAAAGACAACTTTGCCGATGACCGGAACAACTACCAGCAATCCGAGCCTGCTACTTACATCAATGCACCATTTGTTGGGGCTCTTGCTTTCTTCTCTGCCAACACCAACCCAAAGTAGTGAAAAACACAGGAGAAGTACGTGAGGAATTAGAAAGCAAAAAATTTAGCCATCATTATCCCAATGACATTATACATGAGCTATGGCATATCGTAGAAGTGTAGGTGAATGCTGGAAAATTAATGCAACTTCCAACTGTAGAAATCAACTTTCAGTTTCGAAGAGATCAGTGGTTATGATTTTTCGTTCTTTAAACTTATAACGGTCAAAAACAGTCCCGCTTTAATAAATCGAAATCTCGTATTATTCTAACTTAATTACCTCGACCTCTGTGTGAATCTTTCACCACTCTCAGGTGATAACCGTGACACAAATGAACAGTAACGGTCACAAAAAAGTAAATTAATTAACAAATAAATCTGAACAAAGAAGGCAATTAATCTCCCTAATCACATCTTAATCATGTCCAACTCCGTAATTTCACCACTGAGAAGAAAACAAAGCAAGTAGTCGGTGGTTCCAACGACACCTCCAATCTTCTTCTTCGTCTTCTCCAACGACCCAAACAAATTTCCAAAACCCAAATCTCCGTTGAAGGGTCGCCATTGCTGACTCTTCTCAATCCCAAATTTCTCAGATCCAAATCCTCCAGATTCCAGCCATGTCCAAGCTCCTCTTCTTCCTCCTCACTCTCTTCGCCGCCGCCGTCTCTCTCTCCTCCGCCGAGATCCGCACCTCGTCCCTCCGCAACGACTGGCGTCCGATCATCCCCTTCGACGAGTTCGGCTTCACACACAAAGGCCGCCTCGAGCTCAACGTCTCCAAGGTCGCCTTCTCCCAGCAACCCGGCCCGGATCCGGATCTCTCCCGGGTCGGGTTCTTCCTCTGCACCGGCAACTCATGGATCCACGTCTTCCAGCAGCTCGAGGAAGGCGAGATCGGCTGCGCGCTCAAGTCCGATCTCGTCAAGCGCGTCTACACCTTCGACCAGCTCAAAGGCGCCGATCGATTCTCCACCGTGTTCCAGGAGACCGACGCCGATCAGTACACTCTCCTCTTCGCCAACTGCCTAGCGCCGCTCAGGGTTTCGATGGAGGTGAAGTCCGTCATGTACAATCTCGAAGGGAAGAGCAGCGATCGCCGCGATTATCTCTCCGCCGGTAAAACTATTCTCCCGAGAATTTACTTCGTTTTCTCGCTGGCTTATATTGTTCTCGTCGGGGTCTGGATCTCCGTGCTCTACAAGAAACGACTCACCGTTTTCCGGATTCATTTCTTCATGCTCGCCGTGTTGGTTCTCAAGACTCTGAACCTGCTCTGTGAGGCTGAGGACAAGTCGTATATTAAACGCACCGGTTCGGCGCACGGCTGGGATGTGTTGTTCTACATCTTCAGCTTCTTGAAGGGGATCACATTGTTTACTCTCATTGTGTTGATTGGGACCGGGTGGTCGTTCTTGAAGCCGTTCTTGGCGGATAAGGAGAAGAAGGTTTTGATGATTGTGATTCCGCTACAGGTGGTTGCCAACATTGCGCAGGTTGTGATCGATGAGACTGGGCCTTTTGGGCATGACTGGGTTACTTGGAAGCAGGTTTTCTTGCTTGTGGATGTGGTGTGTTGCTGCGCGGTGTTGTTTCCGATTGTGTGGTCTATCAAGAACTTGCGCGAGGCTGCGAGGACTGATGGGAAGGCGGCTGTGAACTTGATGAAGCTGACTCTGTTCAGGCAGTACTACATTGTGGTTATATGCTACATTTACTTTACGCGGGTTGTTGTTTATGCATTGGAGACTATTACTTCGTACCGGTACCTTTGGACCAGTGTGGTGGCCGCTGAGTTGGCTACTCTGGCGTTCTATGTGTTTACGGGGTACAAGTTCAAGCCAGAGGCGCACAATCCTTACTTTGTGATCGATGATGAGGAGGAAGAGGCTGCAGCTGAGCAGCTGAAGCTTGAAGATGAGTTCGAATTGTGATTTAGTGTAGAAGATGGCGCTGAAGGATGAGGTAGAGTTTTCGACAGTTACAGTGGGATGAATTGTGTTTTTTGTTGTTGTCATTGTGATGTTACCTTCTGTTTATGTTATAAATTGAGCTACTAGGATAATATCACACCCTTATAACTTTTTCTGTGAATCTGTTATTACGTGTAAGTACGGAAAGATCATGTTCGTACATTAATTTTGGAAGAAATGGTGGTCCATTGATTTTACTCTATTTGGTTCATGTGAAGCTATATATATTTGTTGGATGTAATGTAGTTTCATCACTTCATGTGGTGGAGTAGGAAAACAGAATGATATCAAAGCTCAATGCAAGGGTATAGATGTTATGTTTTTTTTTTCTTTTTCAAATGAGAAATGGCCACTTAGGCAGTGTCATATGGCTTTCTCAAATGGAAAATGTGAACTGTGAGTGCTGTACTGTAGATCCTTTAATCCTAAATTTCTCTCCTTAAACATGCAACAGATAGTGAGTGGATTACTGCTACCAATAATAGTTTTTATCAAGGTTTCTCATGTATTCTTGTGTGCCGTAGGGAAAAATGCTTGCGTCCTGTTCCTTTTGTTGCACTTTTGGTGGGGCTATATTTTCTGTACTGAACATTGAAACAGTTTTTGACATGCTGTGTAACTTAACAGTGACTTGAAAATTACCAGGTATTGAGATGGCTATAGCACTAAAATTACTGTGCAACTTTAAATTTTATGTCTTTAGGTTCCTCATGTATGATGCAGCCAAGTGCTCTGTTGATGCAGACAAAATCTGAGTTCTGGTCATAGTATAGTGTTCTTTTTCCTTTTGATGTTTAGTTAGTCCTATAGAATATGCCTACTTACCTAGCTATTAGTGTGGCTTATCATTTTCTATTTATGTGCGAATCTGTTAGATATTATTTCATCATGTCTTATTATACTAGTTAGCGATGTCAGCCGACATTAATGCGTCTTCTCTTTCCTCTCTTTGATACAGTTTCATGCAAGAGTGTTCTTAAAGGGTTTCATATATGAGATGAGAATTTTATCATCTTTGAGTGTAGGAAGTGAATATTTGGCATAGAGAAGTGTAGGATGCGAATGGATTTCTGAATTCTTGCTTGCAACTATTTAACAGTGTTTCTTATACAAGCCAATCCTATTCACCTTACCATCTTGTAAATGTCAATGCTTTGGCACTGGAAAGTTGTCGTGGAATGGAGACATTTGAATGCAGGTCACTGATTTTAACCAATTCTCTGTTGTTATTAGCTAGTAGTTGATTAGTTTGTTCAAGTTGATACTTCTTTCCGGTTTACTGTAGCAAAAACTACTTGATCATTGCGTCAGTGTTGCATGTTCTTCTCTTCATTAACACAACTGTTTTGCCCCCAATTATCTGGGTAGGCCATGAGGTCCATGAACAGGGGTTTGCCAAGTGCAATCAGTGCATGAAGCTAGTAACACTTCAGGTTGTTAATTATGACTTTCTAATTTCGTCCTCCAGTCTCATGATTGCCTTCCTTTTAGTATTGGTGTTTATCTTTTCTCTTTTTTCCTTTATCCCACGGATTGAATCATTTGTCTTTCTGTTCAATTGTAAAATTGAACAAACAAAATTTCCAAAGCATGGTTTCCGGCTACTGAAATCCGGAATTAAAGCCTACATCAGTTTACACATCAAGTATCATCTTCTAAGGTAGGGACTTGGTCCTTAATTGGTTTCCAGTCGAGTGAGTTGACCACGTATATATGCTTAAAACAGAGACAAAGTGCTCCTAGATTTGCTTTTAAGGTTTGGCCAAGTTCATAATATACATTGACTGAGGTTTTATATTGTTTTCCTTTAAATTTGTTCAATGTGCATGCTAGATCGATCCGGACATAAAGCAAATGAGGTTCTTCAGCTAGCTAGCTAACGTTGTGTTACATTTCCAGACTTCCCTGTTTCCTATTATGGTCGGCAAAGTGCGTTACCTACGGCTTAAGCTAGTTGACCATGCTATGTGAAATGATAGCGACTCGATGAATCTATACGTTAATGTACATTCATCTTCTAGTCATTAGCTAAAACGAAGTCATGTCAAACATAAATAGATTATGTAGTTCTAGCATGTATACCATGGACCTTTATATAGCAGCTTTCTATTCAGAATTGTAGATTGTACTAAACAACAAGAGCAGTTTTGAGGCTAACTTATATATATGACCATTGACCGGCCACATGAGAGTGGAATTCAACGTATAGAACACATTTTGCTTAATGGAAGCAATATGGTGCAAGATTTGATGCAGAATATCACTATAAAAGGAGAGGCTAAAGCATCAATAGATCAGTCACAACACATCAAACTATCTATAGCAAAAAGAAGCAAATACCTAATTAACTTCAGCACCAAATGGCTCATCCATCTATGGTGCGCCTGGGTAGTGCGATTTTGCTCGTTCTGTTACTCGCCGTTCTTTTAGTTGAGGGAGCTTCTCAACCGAAGGCCAAGAAGGTCAAGTGCAAAGACAAGAAGTTCTCCAAGTGTTACCACAAAGATCTCTATTGCCCTAAATCATGCCTCCGCACTTGTTTCGTTGATTGCAAGAAATGCAAAGCTGTTTGTAAGGCCCCTCCTCCACCACCACCTCCTCCTCCTCCGCCTCCACCTAGACATAAGAGGCGCTACCCACCCCCTCCTCGCAAGACATATCCTTCACCACCACCTGCCCCTTCAGTTGTTCATACTCCTCCTCCCTCAACTACAACTCCACCTCTGTCACCCCCTATCTCTACCCCGTTATCACCACCATTGCCTCCTCCTACTACCCCATCACCACCTTCTTTGTATCCTCCTCCACCACCGCCTTCATCAGAGGCCGCCGGTGGAAAGAGAGTCAAATGCAAGAACAAGAACTACCCTCATTGCTATGGTCTGGAGCAGAGTTGTCCTAGTGGCTGCCCTGAGCAATGTGAAGTTGACTGCGTTACATGCAGTCCCGTTTGTAGTAAGTTCACATTACCTATGTTTGTTATTTATAGGTTACTACTTGATCTCCTCAGCCAGACCAAAGGGTAGCTAGCTAGACAGATAAATCAATGAACTTATACCTAAAGTTTGCTACTTGATTTATTGTCTTTCTGAATAGCATTACATGAAATTAAATGCAAGATGCAAATACCAACTAGCTTCGATAGTTCATGAAATAATTGATTTGTGTTCATGAAATTATTAGTAGTTGTTTACTTGGTATGTACGTGTGAGATGCAGACTGCAACAAACCAGGTGCTGTGTGCCAAGATCCCAGATTCGTTGGTGGCGATGGTATAACCTTCTACTTCCATGGCAAGCGAGACCAAGACTTCTGCCTCGTATCTGATTCCAACATCCACATCAACGCCCACTTCATCGGCAAAAGAGACCAAAACATGAAGAGGGACTTCACCTGGGTCCAATCTCTTGGTATCCTCTTTGACAACCGCAAGCTCTTCATAGGTGCTAAACCAACCTCCACTTGGGATGACAGCGTCGACCGCCTAATCGTAGCCATTGACGACGAAACCATTAGCCTTGCTGACAACGAAGGCGCGTATTGGCAATCGCAAGGGCTCAGGATCACAAGGAGCAAGAACACAAATGCCGTAGAAATCGAAGCCGAAGGGAACTTTAAGATCAAAGCAGTAGTGGTGCCGATAACGGAAAAAGAGTCGGTTATACACAAGTATGGGATCACACAGGAGGATTGCTTTGCTCACCTTGACTTGAGCTTCAAGTTTTATGCCCTAAGTGGGGAAGTTAATGGCGTGCTGGGACAAACATATGGTGATAACTATGTGAGTAGGGTTAAGATGGGTGTGATGATGCCTGTTCTGGGTGGCGATAGAGAATTTTCATCGTCTAGTATCTTTGCCTCAGACTGTGCAGTTGCTAGGTTTAGCGGTGAGTTCAGTGAAATGTCTAAGTATGCTAGTACTATGAATTGTGCTAGTGGGATCGATGGACGTGGAGTTGTTTGCAAGAGGTAATTACTTATGGATCTTTTCTCCTTTGATCGATTTATAACTATTGTAAAATAAAGGCCAGAATCATGTATCTGGCTCTAGCAGTTTCATAAATATATGATGCAAGTCATTTAACGTTGGTTAACTTGGTGCTTAACTTGTTACTGGTCTCCTAATACACGCTTAATATCGACGATTTATTGTGCAACATTTTGTTATCTAGATATAGTCAGGAAAAAAGTAGCTAACACAGAATCAGCACAATGAACACATAGCTCGTTCTCGTTTACCATCACAGTCAACTTCTAATTAAAACAAAACCTATAGAAAAACAAAGAGCGCTCACCTTAGACACTGGGGGGGGGGGGGGGGGGGAAACGATTCAGGCAAACCTTACTGAACCTCCCATGAAATTCAATTCATGATCCTTACCATTTCTCCAAATTCTGCCTTGATCACCATTCACCAGTTTCCCAAATATAGGTGGTGTTGCTGGAAAATATCATGTCTGCAAACTCCTTGGCTTCTTGAACTACAGTAATGTTGGATTGAATCAGAACCCTTGCTCCTAGAGACCTGCAAATCCATAACATCAGAACAGTGCCTGTAGTGATACTCTATTATTGGTTCTCATGAGCAAACAGTCAACGAGAGATCTGAGGAGAAGGAGCAGATGGTGACGGCAGTGTCCGGCCGGAGAGAAGACGGCGAGTGAGAAGAATCGAAGACCCGAGTAGTTTCCTTTTTTTTTTTTTTTTTTTTAAAGGTGGACGACCAACTTGCTTAGGCCCATTACGCCTATGCGGCCCACTATTTTGTTTTAAGTAAAAAAAAAAAAAATAAACCCCTGCGATTTCTGCAACTCTGCAGAGTGCAGATGATGAATTGGATTATTGGAATGATCAAGGCGTTGGAGGTTGGTTTATGAGCTTTCTCTCCAAACAGAAGATGGTTTGCAATTCAAATCTGTTCTGTTTCAAATTCAAATACTTTGCCATGGCCTTAAACAGAACATCCATTATTGTAATGCTTTGGTCAATCAGATTTTTATACAAAGACCAGCAATGAGGCTCAACTTTTTCCAGGTATCTTACTATATATGGATGGGAATCCTAAACTATAAAATTTATGATCATTATGAATATAAATTGTGAAGAATCATCATGAAGATGGCTAATGTTTGAATCGAGTACAAAGCCAGCTATCCACAAGCACAATAGCAACAGTATATATGAAAATGTTTGCAGAGAATCAGTGAAACCCCGATACGGATTCATTTCCAAAATGTCACATTTAAGGTCTACACAAAAGGGATATGTAACGTAGCATTTCTCCGCTCAGTTCTGACTGATTAAGTTCCCCTACGTTGTTGCTGTTCCCTTATGTTGTAGTCTCTCATCATATTATCTCCATGAATAGGCTATGGACATTAGCTTAGCTCTAAGGCTTTCCATATGTCAGAATGAGTAGGTAGATGAACTCACATTAGTATCACTATCTTCTGAGTCCTGAATATGAAGAGGTGTAAAAAAACACCAATCCAACCATCAGAACCTACACATGTATCAGGAATGTTTGACATGTGCATTCATGGACCAAAGTATATATCAAATTATAATTGAGCAAGAATCTAAGAAGGAGCATCTGATACTAATTCTAAAACAAAGCATGCTTTCTAAGAAAACATGAAACAAGAAGATGGGTGTTCTTCTAAGCACCACATAGACAATGTTCCTGTCTTCCTTAATCCAAACTTCTCTAGGATTATCATCTCAGCACATGTGCAACCACTTGTTAATTCTTTGGCATTTGTTTGGTACTAAGCCAAAGTCCTATCAGAAGCTGCAAGATGAAAAATGTTTTGTCAGGTTAATCACCTATGACTGTTATTTCCATTTGGGTACTTAATAGTTAATACACACTGAAATTTGAGCAAATCTATCACAGCTTCTTCTTTGCTGAAAGGGGTGTAATGATAATGTTAGTACTTAGTAACCATTCCATCTTGTGATTCTTGTCATCCAAGATGATATGTTGGTAGAAGTAAGCACATAATTTGATGATCTTATAGACCAGTACCAGTAGAGGGGACCATGAATTGGAAAAACAAGGAACAAAATGAGGAGACAACCATGTGGATCCTCTACAATGAAAACACAGTTGAGGTATGAGGGTTCATTTCATCAATTTGTCTTCTGGAATCCCATCAAAAACACAACCAGCAAAGCAAATTTAATGTGTATAGTCCAATTATTGCCAACAGATTAAAGTCTCCCCACTAATCACAATATAAAACATTCCACCAACTACTAACTTCAAAAGCTATAGCCAATGAAATAGCTATGACCATAGAAGCATAGATCAAGGTTCAATTTTTTTCACTCTCAACTTCTTCCCGCTTCATGCTCTTGCTGTCAATATAAAAATAGAGACACAGATTAGTTAGGCTCTCTGCAAAGCAGCTGCATTATCAGTTTTACTGATCCAATCTGACTTGCATAAATTCTGTTGACCCAAAGGACAGGGTTGGTTGACCAAGAAACAAAAAATGACTGTATAGTTGAGAGGAGAGGTGAAATAGGACCAGTTCATTATTAAGATGGAGCAGAGAGAAACAGAGAACTCAAGGCCACCTCCACCTTAATGAGTATCAGATCCATGTGATCATCTGCCTTTTTTTCTTTAGAAATTTCCATGATCAAATGACCCTACCTTCATTTCTTTCTTTACAGAGCAAAGCCCCCATTACAAGCAAAAGAGAAAGGTGAAAGGAACCCCCAAAGATAGAAGAAAAAGACTTCACCTTTCAAAAGAAAACCACCCACCATTAGAAATGGAGGAGGAGATGATGATGATGATGATGACTACCAGTAGCAGCCCAGAAACTAGCACAAACGAAGCCACTACCACTTCAGCTTTCCCAAGCTGGAAACTTTACGAGAATCCATTTTATAACTCTCAACCTCAGCATCAAAAGCACCCAGAAAAACAACCACAATGCCAAATTAGCACCACCAAGAACCAGCATTGCCTTCACCTCCCTATCTCTGCTCGAAAGCTCGCTGTTTCGTTTTGGGATCTCACATTTTTCAAGCCAGTAATGGAGACTGAGATGGAGTACACAAGAGCCCAGATCATGGAACTGAAAGCTGAGCTTGAATACGAGAGAAAGACAAGAAAGAAGTTTGAGGTGATCAACAAGAAGCTTGCCAAAGAGTTAACTGAGGAGAGGAAGGCGAGAGAAGCAATTGAGAGTGTGTGTGAAGAACTAGCGAGAGAGATTTCAAGTCGGAATTCAGAGATTAATAGGATGAGGAAGGAAATGGAGGAAGAAAGGAAGATGCTGAGAGTGGCTGAGGTGATCAGAGAAGAGAGAGTTCAGATGAAGCTCTCTGAGGCCAAGTTTCTTTTTGAAGAGAAGGTGTTTCAGTTGAGTTGCAAACCAGTTCAAACTGAGAAGTCTCCTACTTGTGTTGAAAATGATGATCCAGTTTGCTCCAATGTGGTTAGGACTAATTCGAAATCGGGGGTTAGCCGTGAAAATAGTGGTGGACTTTCAACAATGGCGATTCAGAGAAGGGCTTCACCGGAATCGGAGAATCCACACATAAAGAGAGGGATCAAAGGGTTTGTGGAATTTCCGAGAGTGGTTCGAGCAATTGGGTCCAAAAGTAGGCATTGGGGTACAAAGTTGGAGTGCCAGAAAGCTCAGCTGAGGATTCTACTGAAGCAAAAGAGCCCCATCAGATCCAATAGTCTCATTATCAGTTAGTTCCTCTTGCTGAGCCTCTGTCGTTGTTGGTTAATTTTTGTTGTTTGTTAATCAGTGTATAATGTGTTCTGTATCATCTTAAACATGAATTTAAGTTTTTTTTTTTTTTGGTCGAAATGAATTTAAGCTTGTAATGGTTCATATAAATTTTGTGCTTAGGTGCATTTTTAGTGCTTGCAATTAGAAAACTATTGTTCTGGATCCGATCAAGCGCGTCGAAAAATCGTGCAAAGTCTTATCTAAATCTAAACACATGCACATGTTTCGTTCTTATTCAGATTGACTTCTGAAGAAAACTACATATGCAGAAGCATGCTGCACTTGTTTTGGGTGTTTTATAGCGATCGGAATCGTTAAATTACCTCATTGGGACTGGGAGAGGAACACCGGAAACAATTTGCCCTAAAATGTTCTGTCTATACCCGTCCCTTTAAGTTTAAACCAATTCTAGCCAGATCCCTTGCTATATAGCACACGGTTTTTTGACAGATTTCAGTTTTTTGAATATTTTTTTTTCATTCGTGTGTGCTTATAGACACCTAACAATACATTTTGAACCATTATAACATCAAAAGTCATTGGCGTTTATCATTTTACTTATAAATCAAGCTTTGTAAAGTTGTTGTAATTGTTGTTTCAGATTTTATAAGTGAACGTTAAAGCTTGTGTTGTCTTCTGTTATGCTCCTACTGACCTCGAAAACCTCAATTTGAAAACAAATTACGTCTTACCCGTCCCCTCAAGTTTAACCCAATTCTAGCCAAATTCTCTTGCTATAGCACACAGATGTTTGGCAGATTTCATTTTTTTTGGACATCTGGTTTTTTCCATTCGTGTGTGTGGTTATACACACCTCATATAATCTTTTGAACCACTATAGTATCAAAAACTCGTGGGTTTTATCATTTCACTCGCGAATAGAGCTTTAACGACCCACACTGCCGTGTTTTGTAAAACTGTTGTAATTGTTGTTTCAGGTTTTATAAGTGAACATCAAAGGTTGTGTTGTCTTCTATTATCCTCCTACTGACCTCAAGTACTTCAATTTTGAAAACAAATTACGTATTACCCGTCCCCTCAAGTTTAACCAAATTCTAGCTAAATCTCCTTAGCACATAGATGTTTGGTAGATTTCATTTTCTTTGGACATCTGGTTTTTCCATTTATGTGTGCTTATACACACCTCATAGGACTCGTGTAGGGACCGCCTAGACCCGCTTAAGGGTAGCCTAGACCCGTCAAGGGGTTGTCGAGACCCGCCTAGGGCCGTTAATAGGCCGCCTTGACCCGCCGAGGGCAGCAGCCAAGGGGCCGCTTTGACCTGTTAAGGGACCGCCTTGACCCACCTAGATCAGCTTAGGGGCCGCCTAGACCAGCCAAAGAACTCCTAAGACACGTCTAGGGTTGTTGATGTGTTTTAAAATGTTACTCACAAGCGCACGAATTAGTTGTAACACAGATATGCAAGAGCGAGATCCACAAGGAATGTATGAAAATATGAAAAACTAATCAATCCAAATTAATTTAACACTAATCTAGTTAAATGAAAGTTGATTGGGATGTAGAGCTAAATATTAAGATAAAGCTAAGAGATAAAGATTACCTTGAAGACGAAGTAACTAAGGGATTCCACCATATTACTCGATAAGTCTCTAAATATTATCTACTAATTCCCAAATTAGGAGTAACAATCTAGAAATCAATCTACTGCTTTCTCAAGATTTAACAATGAAGCACACCAAATAAATCTAAAGTAGACTCTTCTTCGCTTCTTAATTATGAACACTAAAGCATCACATGTAAACAAACTTATTGAAACTACAAAAGATCAAAGTGTGTGCAAAGTATCAAATGTGAAACAAGCTCGTTTAAATGACAAGAGATCAAAAGAGTTCATATTAAATATTTTACAAAGCCAAACATGAATTAATAAAAGTGACTTCCAAACTACTAAAAATGCATGACATTAGAGATGAAAGGAACAAAGATTTTATTAATGTATTTTGAAGCAAGAGTTATAGGCATGAGTAACATAACTATGAGAATTGATAGATAATTAAAAGAAATTTATTTCATAATGTGGTATCCTCCTTAACCTTAGTTAAGAAAATTAGCAAGACATAATACAAATTGAAAACATGCTTAAAAAAAATACAAAACATCATAGGAAAAATAGATAAAGAAAGGGAAGAACAAGAGCAACAATATGTCTCTCAATCTCCACTCTCTCCGGCTCTCCTATTCTCTTCAAGCAACATCTATATATAAGGCAACAATGATCTTCATTCCATTTTCATCTCCATGTGAATGTGATTTTTCTTTCGTCCAAAATCTCATGCTAGCTTGATGGAACATGTTCACTCATAAATGATTTCACACACCACTTTCTCTTCATCAATTCCTTTTGTCTTCAACATCTTTTACTAATTTCACTTCCCAAGTGTGAAGAGAAACAAGTACGTACAAGATCTTTGAAGTTTTGAAAGGTGAGCTCATTGTCCCATACAAGCTTGTCTTTGGCAATTCTTCATGTAATTCCCTATTTGTTTCCATCAATTCATGCACATTCCTATATGAATCAAACAACCAAAGTGAATTCAACATTTGATGGCTAAGGTTACATTTTCCACACATCACACTTAATGCAATGAGAAAACAATCCACCAATTTAAAACATGCATATATGATATACAAGATACTAGAACAAGAAGAACATGTGTTACAATTATTCATCTAAATTAAGGAAAAAAGACTCATGTTAAAAATAAGGACTCAATTTACTATTTGAAAATAGATACATTAATTCTATATGTTTAACATTTTATTTATTTATGACAACATCTATAAGAACACAAAAACAAACTAAATAACTCAAACTAATTAAAACAAGTAACTAACACATAGAAATTAAGGATAATAATATGATATAAAATGTGCTCATCAGCTGCCAAGGGGCTGCCGAGACCCACTTAGGGCCGCCAACGAGGTGCTTTGACCCGCGTAGGACCGTCAAGACCCGCCTAGACCAGCTTAGGACCCGCGTAGGGACCGCCTAGTCCCGCTTAAGGGTAACCTAGACCCGCTAAGGGGCTGCCGAGACCCGTTTAGGGCCGCTAATAAGCCGCCTTTACCCGTCGAGGGCCTCCAAGGGGTCGCTTTGACCCGCCATGACCTGCCAAGAGACCGCATTGATCCTCCTAAACCAGTTAAGAGGCTGCCGAGACTCGTCTAGAGCCGCTAAGGGGTAGTCTTGACCCGCCGAGGGCCTCTAAAGGGTGGTCTTGACCTGTCGATGGCCGCTTTGACCTACCAATGGACCGCCTTGACCTACCTAGACCGGCTTAGAGGCCGTCTAGAGCAGCCAAGGGCTGCTGAGACACGTTAAGGGCCGCCAAGGGGTTGCCGAGGCCCACTTAGGGCCGCCAAGAGGGCGTCTTGACCCGCCTACACCTGTTTAGGACCAGCGTACAGACCGCCTAAACTAGCTTAGACCCTTCAGGGGGCTGCCGAGACTCGCCTAGAGCCTATCAAGACTTTCTTAGGGGGCCACCTAGACCCGCGTAGGGACCGTCAAGACCCGTTTAAAGGCCGCCTAGACCCGTCAAAAGGCTGTCGAGACCCGCCTAGGGGTTGTCGAGATATGTCTAGGGCTGCCACGGGAGTGCCTTAACCCGCCTAGACAAGCTTAAAACCCGCGTAGGGACCTCCTAGACCCGCTTAAGGGCCGTCTAACCCCGCTAAGGGGCTGTCGAGATCCGTCTAGGGCCGCTAAGGGGCGGTCTTGACCGGCCGATGGTCGCCAACGAACCGTCATGACCCGCCAATGGGCTGCCGAGACACGTCTAAGGTTGCTAAAAGGCTGCGAAGACCCACTTAGGGACACCAAAGGGGCGCCTAGACCCACGTAGGGACTGCCTAGACCCGCTTAGGGGTAACTTACACCACCTGAGGGGCTGCTGAGACTTGGCTAAGGCCGCCAAGATCCACTTAGGGACCACCTATGTTGCGTAAGGACTATAGAGACCAGCTTAGGGCCACCGAGGGCCGCTAATGGCCGCCTTGACCTACCGAGGGCCGCTAATGGGCCGCCTTGACCTACGAGGGCCGCTAATGGGCGCCTTGACCTACCGAGGGCCGCCAAGAGGCCACTTTGACCCTCCATGACCTGCCAAAGAACCGTTTTGACCATCCTAGACCCGCATAGGGACCACCTAGACCAGCTAAGGGGGCTGCATAGACCCTCCAACGGACTGCGGAGACCTGCCTAAGGCCGCTAAAGGGCGGTCTTGACCCGCCAAAGGCTGCCAAGGGGGCCGCCTTGACCTGTCAAGGGACCGCCTAGGCTAGCTTAGAGGTCGCCTAAACCGGCCAAGGGGGCCGCCGAGACATAACTAGGACAGCCAAGAGGGCGCCTTGACCCGCCTAGACCAACTTAGAACTCGTATAGGGACCGTGACACGACCCACCCCGAATTTCACCCTAAACCCGAAGTAAATCGTGCGGGGACCACCTCCAAGGAAAGATTTACCGTAAAATTCGGTACAACCTCCCTTGGAAATGGACAACCCTTCCAAACCAAAACCTGCAAACACTCCTAAAGGTTTCAACTCCAACCTTATAGACTCCTGGAGCCTTCGTGCTCCCCACAAATCACAAAATCTCCAAAAATAGATTTAACAATGATCATATAACCAACAACCACATATTCAGAGCAACTCTATTTGAGAGGAAATGAACTAGAAATAAATAGAAAAGAGCGGAAGCTATACTATTGACTATGCCTCTTCTCCATGTACGCCCGACCTCAGCTATGCAATCCTGCAGACTGAGCATTTTAAAATGAAGGGCCCAGGGGAAGACATTTAATAACGTTAGAGTGAGTGGACAAAAATAATTTAATAACAAAATAAATATGCATTCCCATTTTAATTTCATAGAAAAATATACTGCATGCGGCAGCTCAAAAGCGCTCAATTCATAATCTGACAATTTCACGACTAGCACTGGCTAGTCACAAACTCAAATAAAATGGAGCCTCTCAGGCTAAACTATATATAAACATATATTCGTATGTATCTACACTCGTCATACTCCTTGTATGAATCCTAGAAACAATTTAGAAAAATAGAAATTCATACAAGGCTACAACGCTGGCGTCTAACGCTCACGTTGCGTCATAATGGTATTTTTCCTCATTATGACCGAAAAAGACGGTGTATATATACGTGTGGACTCCCTATATGAAAACCTAAATAAACCGAAAAAGAAATTAGTTTTCATAGGGCTATGACGCTTGTGTCTAACACTCACGCCACGCCATAATTGTATTTTACCTCATTATGACGGACCAAGCACGTATAGCTAGCTAGCATTTATATACATACTAAATTCATAATATCCAAAATATATATATCCACCGAAAATCTCATTTTCGGGATCTCTCCAAAGGAGGAAAAATTGTCAAATATGCGAGAAATCAATAAATCTCATCAGAAGAAATAAATGATTAATAAAATCATTCATCGCATGCTTTTTATTTAAAACAAAGGTCCACTCACAACTTTAGGCCTAAGCCTGACGTCGATCCGAGGTCTCTCCAATTTGAGTCTCCTCACGTCCTGTTCCAAATATATAATTAATTTCCCAACTAAAAATCCAATTTTATTCAAAATAGGCAAAATAACTGAGAGCCATAAACACGCTCATCATTGCCTAACTTTGATATTCTTAAATTGGAATGACCCAAACCATACTCGGTAGCCGTAAATACAACCTTTCTCAGAAATTGACTTAAATTCTACGGCCGGATTTTACATTATTTAACCGCTAAAATACCAAACTTTGGAAATTCTCAAACCTATCCAAATCTCATCCAAAAATTCCACAATTCACTTCATTAAACTCCTCTAATTATTACACATTTAAAATTATACAAAACCCCAAAACGGCGGCGGCGGCCGGAGGCCGATTCCGGCGACGTCCAAATTCTACCAAATTTTAACAGAATCTTCCTCTCAACATCCCAAACAACTTTCATAACTATCACTAAGTCCAATTTCAAGCCTAACTAGGTCAATCGAACGAAAACATCCTAAAAGCCCTAGAATTTCAACTTCGAATTTCTCCTTACCGAGCTCAAGAGGGAGTGAGCCTTTTGGAGGGGTTGTTGCACGGGAGGAGAGCTACAAAACCGTACCAAGCTTGCCCGGATTGGTGGCCGGAGGAGGGAGTTCCGGCGACAGAGGCAACACGACAGCTAGGGGAGTTTCCTCCCCGTTCGGCGACGTAATCGGCCCGGTGCGGCGGCCTGGCTTGGCCGGACGGCAGCGGACGACGGCTGGAGTCCGGCGGGGAGAGAGAGTTCGGGAGGAAGAGAGAGAAGAGAGAGTGACGGGTGAGGGAGAGAGAGAGAGAGAGAAAATGAGGGGATGGGTTTTGGGCCTCACACCAACCCTGCCCAACATCATAAAAATACCTAACTTCACCAATTTAACACCCCAAAATAAAATACCCTATTAAAAATTACCTTTTACTAGCTAAAATTTACTATTTTTACCGTCGACATATTTTTCTCCTACGAATAACTCTCCAGAATAATCGTCCCCCAAAACCCCTCTAGGGACCAATTAATCTATATTTCAATGTCGGAGACGGTAAAATTCTTATTACAATCAAGCTAGTAAATAAGATAAAATTTAAGGGTCGGGATGTGACAGATCGCCTAGACTAGACCCGCTTAGGGGTAGCCTAGACCCACCAAGGTGCTGTCGAGACCCTAATAGGCCGCCTTTGACCCGCCTAAACCAGCTTAGAACACACGTAATGACCTCCTAAACCCGCTTAGGGGTAGCTTAGAACCGTCAAGGGGCTGCCGAGACCCACTTAGGGCCACTAATAAGCCGCCTTGACCCTCCGAGGGCCGCCAAGGGAACGCTTTGAACTGCCTTAACCTGCCAAGGGACCGCCTTGACTCTCCTAGACAGCTTAGGGGCCGCCTAGTCTAGCCAAGGGGCTGTCGAAACCCACTTAGGGCCACTAATGGGAGGTCTTGACCAGTCAGGGGCCGCCAAGGGGTTGCTTTGACTTGCCAATGACCCGTCTTGACTCACCTAGACCAGCTTAGGGGCCGCCTAGACCCGCCAAGAGGCTGTCGAGACCCACTTAGGGCTGCCAACGGGGTGCCTGACCCGCTTAGGGCTGTCAAGATTCGCCTATACCTGCTTAAGACCCACCTAGGGACCACCTAGACCCGCCAATGGGCTGTCGACACATGTCTAGGGTCGCGCGCCAAAGGGGCACCTTGACCTGCTTAGGGCCGTCAAGACTCGCCTAGACAGCTTAGAACCCGCGTAGGGACCATTTAGACTCACTTAATGGTCGCCTAAACCTGCCAAGGGCTGCCGAGATGCGCCTAAGGCCGCTAAAGGGCGGTCTTGACCTACCTAGAACTACTTAGGGGCCACTTTGACTTGCCAAGAGACGGCCTTGACCTACCTAGACCAGCTTAAGGGCCGCCTAGACTGCAAAAGGCTGGCGAGACACGTGTAGGGCCGCCAAGGGGCTGCCGACACCTACTTAAGGTCGCCAAAGGGGCATCTTGACCGCCTAGGGCCATCAAGACCCGCCTATACCTACTTAAGACCCGCGTAGGAACCACCTAAACCCGCTTAGGGGTAGCCAAGACCTGCTTAGGGGGCTACCTTGACTTGCGTAAGGATCGCTTAGGGGCCGTTTAGACCCACCAAGGGGCTACCAAGACCCGCCTCCTAGGGCCGCTAACAGACTTCCTTGACCCTCTTAGACCCGAGTAGGGACCACCTAGACCCATTTAGGGGCCGCTTAGACCAGCCAAGGGGCTGCCGAGAGCAACCTAGAGCTGCTAAGACCCACTTAGGGGGCTACCTAGACCCACGTAGGGACCGCTAAGACCCACTTAGAAGCTGCCTAGACACGTCTAGGGCCAACAAGGGGTTGCCAAGACAAACTTATAACAGCTTAGAGGGCGCCTTGACCCGTCGAGGATGCCAATGGGCTTCTTTGACCTACCAAGAGACCGTCTTAACCCTCCTAGACCCGCGTATGGACCAACTAGACCCGCTTAGGGGCCGCCTAGACTCGCTAAGGGGTTGCCGAGACATGTCTAGGGCCACTAAGGGGTAGCTTGACCAGCCAACGCAAAGCCCTCATACACCCGTGTAGGGACCACCTAGACCCGTTTAGGGGTTGCCTAAACCCACCAAGGAGATGCAGAGACACGTCTAGGGCCGCCAAAGGGCTGTCGAGACAAACTTAGAGCCGCCAATGGGGCGCCATGACCTGCCAAGACCTTCCTAGACTCGCGTAGAGACCACCTAAACTCGCTTAGGGGTCGCGCATACCCCCTAAGGTGTTGCTAAGACACGTCTAGGGCAACCAAGGGATTGCGGCGACAAACTTAGAGCCGCCATGGTGGCGCCTTGACCCGTCGATGGCCGCTTTGACCTGTTAAGACCAGCGTAGGGACTACCTAGACCTGCTTAGAACCCATGTATGGATCACCTAGACCCGCTTAAGGGCCGCTTAGACCCACCAAGGGGCAGCCGAGACACTTCTAGAGCCGCCAAGATGGCGCCTTGACATGCCTTGTGCGGTCAAGACCCGTTTAGGGCCGCCAAAGGGCGATCTTGACCCGCCGAGGGCCGCTAAGGGGCCTTTTTGACCTGCCAAGGGACCGCCTTTACCTACCTAGACAAGCTTAGGGACCACCTATACCCGCTAGAGGATGCCGAGACTTGTCTAGGGCCGCCAAGGGGCTGCCGAGACACACTTAGGGACCGCCTAGACCTGCCAAGGGGATGCTAAGACACGTCTAAGGCCGCCGAAGGGGCTCCTTGACCCACCTTAGGTCGTCAAGACCTACTTAGGACCGCCTAGATCCGCTTAGGGGTAGCCTAGACCGACCAACGGGGCTGCCGAGACTCGCCTAGGGCCGCTAATAGGCCGCCTTGACCTTCCGAGGGCCACCAATGGGCCGTTTGACCAACCTTGACCTGCCAAGGGACCTCCTAAACCTTCCTAGACCCGTGTATGGACCACTTAGACCCACTTAGGGGCAACCTAGACCTGCCAAGGGCCTGCCGAGACATGTCTAGGGCAACTAAGGGGGCGCCTTGACCCGCCTAGAGCCGTTAAGACCCGCCCGCCTAGACCAGCTTAGGACCCTAGACCAGCTTTATGGCCCTTACAAGAAAATATCCATCTGGACATTTGAAGCTTCTAAAAAAGAGAAGAATAGAGGAATTGAAACAAATATCTCAAAGAGGGGCTCTTCATAAATTTCTTGTTAAGCAACCACAAAATTTAGCTAATGAAGATAGATAAGAAATATTGCAATGAGAATAAAAAATTTCTTATTCTCAGAATTATCAAGTAATATTGCAATATGGCTGTTATATTCTCTTTTGGTAAGGTTTAATATTGTTAAAGTTCTTGAAATTTAGATGGGATTGCTGGGGAAATTCATAGGCAAATTGATATAAACTTGTCGCTTTTTGATTTCCTTGTTCATGTGATTTTGATGATGAATGCAAACAATCATTCAACTTATATATGAAATTGATGTGTAGACAACTCTATCCTTTTTTAGTAATTACATTGTTCTGTATCTATTACCCAAACAAGTTTTCTTGTTCTGTGTCTGTTGCAATGTTGTTCTGTATTCTAATACCCAAATATATGCAGTCACATAATTGAAAAAATTACTTGACCTTGTTGAAGTTAATCATATATAGTCTCAACTAACTCATTTGAGTTTTATGTGTAGCAAGCTTATTGTAGGGAGTAGGGACCCTTAATTTCTAAATATGAATTTTCGATGAGGTGTGTGTTCAATCAATGGATCCTTTAAGCTGTGTGCATTGTTTCTGATCATGGACCACATATGGTCCTTGTTGTTCTAGCTACCAAACTTTCAGATCCAGATATGGGAAAGAGAACTCTGTAAGAATCTGTATATATTTTTGTGTTGATGATCTTATAACCAAAGTTTATATTAGTTAGTGAAACTATAGTGTTGTTAGTATATTTAATGGTGACTGATCATAAATATCTTGGTCAGTCACTGACTAGGTGAACATGACTGCTTTGAACTATTTGAAGTTTAAGATTCTGTGAGGTGTTAACGTACTGTTCATTTGGTGTCTGACCATAAATATCTTATTCATTGTTCATGTCCAGATATAGCGAGAGACATCTCCCAGTGGTTGCAAATCTCTAGAGATATTGTTACTATCTCAGTGTAACAGACTCAGTCTTGGATTTTAATCCTTGATTTGTTGAGTTCTTTAGTCTTAGAGTGTTTTAGCTCAAATTGCTTTACTTTCTCATGTGAACCCAATGTTTTCTCTGGTAATCCCTCTGTATGTCAAGATACTTATTTAATTTTTTTTTTTTGAAAATGATAACTTATATTTTTAATCAATGGCCAAAATGCACGTACATCAAAATGCCGTTCTCCACAGAGTATGTTAAGAGAGGCTTACAAGCACCAAGACATGTACCTTACTGATTACACATAGGCTCAAAAAGAGCCCGAAACAATAGAACACAATCTCACTACCTAAATCTCTAGAACATAATATTAGCTGCTTAAGACCTCAATTGGTGTACAACTAATAAACTTAAGAAATAAGTAGTAAAACTAACTCTGATGTTCGGGCTGAGAACAACCACTACCAGGACAAGTACTTTAGCCGACGAAAAATTTTCGTCGGCCTATTATCCTAACTCGTCGGCTATAGTGTCGTCGGGAAATGGTCGTCGGCGATGACTTTAGCCGACGACCCTAGAGACCGTCGTCGGCTATTGTCCAGACAATAGCCGACGAACTATTTTGTCGTCGGCTTTTGTTCATGAATTAAGCCGATGAAACAGACTCTATCTTTCGTCGGCTATACTCCCAGACTTTAGCCGACGACGTCCTGTGTCGTCGGCTATACTGCCAGACTTAAGCCGACGTAACAGAAATATTCGTCGGCTTTACTCCAAGCGTTTAGCCGACGGAACTGAGATATTCGTCGGCTAAAGTATATAATTAAAAAATTAAAAAATAATTATAGTCGACGAAATGGAGCCTCTTTCGTCGGCTATAGTAGAGTTTAGCCGACGAAACATGCCATAATTCGTCGGCTAAACTATATTGAAAAAAAAATAAAAATACTATAGCCGACGAATTGTGGCATATTTTGTCGGCTATAACTCCATTCCAGTAATAAAAAAAAATACACAAAATTCTTAAATTACCATTCCAAACAAGCTGCAAAATACACCAAAACAATTCCATATATATAACCAACAAGAAGCACATAAAACTATATAAGGTATCAACTACACAAAATCTAAACGGTCTAAATCAATATCCGAATCTGGGGCCTGCTGGTGAGGAGATTGCGGCGGCTGAGGTATCTCTATAGGCGCAGGCATGGGCGGAGGTGGAAGTTCCTGAAGCTGGGCAGCTGCCAAATCCTGGAAGTACTGGAACATCTGCTGCTGCTGGGCTGCATGTAGGGCTCTAGTATAGGCTCTATATTCGGCGAACTGGGCGGCATGAGCGGCAACCTGAGCAGCATGAACGTCAGCCTGAGCAGCCTGAGCGGAAGCTAAAGCGGCAGCATGAGTGGCTTGCTCTTTCCGTAGTCTCTCAACTTCCGACTCTAGCTGAGTCGTCCTGCTGCTAGTCGAGGCTGCCTTTCGTTGAAATCCTGGAGTGGTCTTCAAGACCCCCTGGCCCTTTTTTCCTAGATCCCGGCAGTAGAAGTTGTTTTCTCGCGGTGGGAAGGCTGTGCCCATGATCGTCGCCCCAACCCTCGGATCTGAAGTGTCGATCCGGGAAATGGCTTCGGACATCTCTTCCTCCTGCGTGTCAGGCCATGTCTCCCTCACTATAGCACTCATCACCTCGTCACTCGTCACTCCCCCTCACCCTTGCCTAATTGGATGAAAAAAATTATTAATTAACATTTTAACATATATATAAGTAAAATTAAAAATTCCGTAAAAAGGAAAGATTACTTACTATATCCTCCTGGGAGTCAGGATATGCCTTCTCGTACGTATAGACGTACTGGTTGACCTCTGGATGTTCCCTGGCCGCCTCGTCCATGAAGACAACGAACGGTTTTGAACCGGCATGATGGTTCCTTGTGTTGCGTTGCCGATTCTGAGCGTTCGCCCGGGAACCGCCTTCAAAGAAAAAAGTAAACTATTAGTAAAATATTTTAAAACGCACGTACTTAATGATAAATTAACTAATTAATTTATTTAAATACCTGTTTACGAGGGTTGTTGAATTCTGATGTCAGAAGCCAACGCCACTCGTACTCTCTGTACTGAAACTCAGCAGGGGTAGCAGAACGTTCGTTCCCGTGCGTAGTCCAATGGGTCCGCAACTCGTTCTTCCACTCCTTGTACCTACAGATACAACAAAAATATTAAAAATATTATTAATATGACATACAGTTTTGTTTTTTCATTAATTTCCCAACGTACCTTCCCCTATGCACAAAGTCCGCCCAGCTGCTCTTCAAGGGCTCGGGAACCTCAAACCACACCTGCATTTAACCGTTTATTAGTTTAGTTTTTCCAGAAATCTACAATGTAATACATAATATTATTCAGACATTTTGTAAACTCACCGACATCGCGTTGTGGACCATGTCTTTAACCTCCTGCGGGACCTCGCCCCAGTCTGACCACAACATAGGGACTCTATCCCTAATAAGTGCTCCCACGCGGCCGGAGTACGTCCTCGACTTCCCGCCCGATACTACGTCGCCATCCCCGTCAGTACCGATGACAATCCTCCCTGAGGTACCGACGATCTTCTCCAGAGCCTTCCCTGTGACGGGGCCTCTCTTCTTCTTTGCCGGCTTCGCTCCGACGGTGCCTATGACATGATAAACCAAATTGATTATTAAAATCGGAATCGGAGAATTATAAGAAAACAAATCATTCATCTTTCATTACCTGAGGGCGAGGACGCGGACGCGACGGATTCCGCCTCCGATGATGATACCCTCGCGGAAATAAGACGCGTATCAAAAGGCACGAACTGGTACGCCGCTGATGGAGCCACTGGCGGGGGCAGTGGATAAATCGGTGTCCCTGAGTCATCGACTACAGGTATGGCCGGTATCATCCGTGGAAGGAATATGTGAGGCGGCGGCATCTGTACCCCAGATGACCCACTATCCGAAGAAGTAGGAGTTGGAGTGGGCGCCCGGTGTATCTCAGGCATACGGGATGCAGACAACCGGGATACACAAGAGTCTGTTGGAAAGCAAGCAGTTTGTTGTACTTTTCAATACCAGCAGTGTTGACAGCTCTAGGGAAGGGCTGCACCGGGTCAGGCATATACTGTCCTTGAGCGCATACACCGCTCTCATAAGAAAACATGTCGTTGATGAATGCCGTTGATGGATCGTTGGATGTACTGCCCGTCTCACAAAATTGCCCATGATCATGCGGACCCCCTGATGATGTTTCACCGTGATATAACCAACATGTGTACTTTTCCCAAAAGCCGTTACTCCTCAGGTGCTGCCATACTTTGTCAATGGGAAATCGATGCATATCGCTGCGACACTGACATTTCGTGCACGGGCAATAGAAAATTGTATTCCCGTTAACATTAGCCAGCGCATATTCTATAAAACTCATAACTCCTGCACCGTATCTTTTGTCCCATTTTGGAAGCGAAATCCAACTCTTATCCATATCCTGAAAATATAACAAAATATATATTTATAACGCTGCTAGCTAATTATTAATGAAATTCATGCCATATATAAAATCTCAATTCATTTACTATATATTCTACGTACTACAACTAATTAATAACAAATTAATTAACACACACACACACATATATATATATATATATACTTAATAATTACATAACAATATTATATATATATATATATATATATCTACATCATCACAAAATCATCATTGTGGTATATACCATCAACACAATATTATCAATTAATTAACATATATATATATATATATATCTACTACTTATAAACAACTTAATTCATATATATTATATCAAATCATCAACCAAATCGATCAACATATATGTATGTATATATATATATATATATATATATATATATATATATATATATATACATCCAACATACTCAAAATCAATCAACTCGATCATAACAATATTATATATCAACATCATCACAAAATCATCATGAACTCATATATATCATCAACAACTTCATACCATATCAACACAATAATATTATAAATTAATTAACATATATATGTATATCTACTATTTATTAACAACAAATTAATTCATATATATTATCAATTCAAATCATCAACCAAATCGATCAACATATATATATATACATCCAACGTACTCAAAATTAATCAACTCAATCACAATCAAAATCAATAAATTCAATGACACTTAAAATCGATCAACTCAAATAAAACTCAATTAATCAACATATATATACATATACGTACCTATATATGGCTCCACAAACTAATTATGGACAGATTTCGACAACACCCAAACGTTTTCTCCCGTTTTTTCTTCTCCCGTTTTTTTTCCTAGATGAGCTGTTGCTGTCCAGATCCGCAAATATAAAGCACTTTAGCCGACGACATATTAATTTCGTCGGCTAAACTTTTAAATATTTCGTCGGCCATAGTCTGTGAACTTTAGCCGACGAAATTTTTTTTTGTCTGCTAAAGTTTACCATAGCCGACGAAAATTTCACTTAGCCGACGAAAAAAAGCTTCGTCGGCCTGGTTTTTTTTTTTCGTTGGCTAAAGTCTTTCTTGTGGTAGTGAACCCAAGACTTACGTCTTGCCCGTGCCCATAGTAGGAGGGCAAACCTTAACACTAACTGCAGCTGAATCCACCCTAGTGGGCCCAAACTCACACCCATCCGATCCAACAAGTGGTTGTCCAAACACCCGATCCAGCCCAGTCAACTCAGCCGTGGTCAACCTTAGGTTAGGGTATCTCGCCGTAGAAGCTAGGTCAGCCTCTTTGACGGCTTTCCCGGCCACCATGAGGCCCGACCACGCTTGAAGCTCCTCCGATCCAATCTCTGACATGTAGACTTGCACCATTACAGCCGCCACCACAGCTAGATATAACTTGTAACCACCATCTGGTTCTTCAGCCTCCATCGTCATAGATTTAGGCCAACAAGGAGGTTCACAACCTTTCGCAGACGAAGCTTCGACAAAGGTCGTCGAAACACGTCCACCTACAACACCCTCAACTCCCAGAGAGCGCCTCTGCTGGAACTTTATGAAAAGCTTTGGCCGGCGTTGCCGTCATCTTACCACTGCTGGAACGACGAAGCACGAGGGCCGCCGCCGTGTCAAAGAAACCTAGGTTTCCTATTGCCAGGGTACTCCGAAAGAGACGGAGCATAGGCCTAATAAGTTTTTGAGGTACTTATTTCTTCTGATTGTAACGATCCTGGATCAATGAAAGAAATTTCATTTCCTCAAAAAAAAAAAAAAGAAGAAGAAGAAATGATTGCCATTGGATTAAGAATTCTGGTGGGGATCAGACAAAAGCATAACATGATTGAAAACAAGCTTTGCCAACTTAGATAATTGCTGCAATCATTCTTTACAGAGCAAAAGATAGCGGCTCTGATATGCATTACACCCTGGAACTGGAATTGAAGCACAAAAACAAGTCCTACCTTTGAGGGTCCATAACTAAGAACAATATGTCATTATATATTTATATAAAGCAAAGAGCCAAATAGACCTGGCAATAGGCAACTAGAGAATGTCTTGTAATCGAAAAAACTAGAGAATGTCCTGTAATTGCAATATGCCATCTATAACTAGCAGCCTTCCCCTTTTGACCTTTCTCGTTAACCTTTTTTTTTCTCATCACATACTGCAATTACAGAACTAAACTACTCATTTTGCAGAATGCTCTTTAAACGTTACTAAGAATTGAAGTGTTTACCAACACATTCTCAAAACCATCTATTAAGTGTCGACTATCTGTTTTTAATATCTTAAAGACGAATCGTGTTTCAAAAAATGAATAATTCTCAAGAAAAATTACGCTAAAGAATTGTACACAAAATGAACAATTATCACCATAAAGTGACACTATAAATTGCATAAAATAACAAAGATGATTGATTGCAAATATGTTTCACTCGAACTGGATCGATTTAATTATCTGGCATAACCCGCACTTGACACGCTAGATATTTGTATTTTCTTAATGAGCCGGCTCAGGCCCTTTGGAGTGTTTGATGGATCAGCCTGAACAAGACCCAAAGCCTTTCACTCCTCATTACAAACAGTTACCACTATTCAATGAATTTCAATCTGTTAGACACAAGGGGGCACTCTTAGTAAGAAAGCATCAGAATAAGGTTCTGTCTGTGTGGGTTGAGCTCACACTTCACTCCACAGTCCACAATGGTGCCTATGATTTGAGGATACAGCCATGGCAGCACCACAAATTAGTTCAAATCTTTCAACATAAATGCTCAATGAATTCATCACCAGGGAGTAGCCCAGATACATGTAAATTCTTGTGAAGGCTGACACAACATTCATACCAAGAATTAAAACCAAATCTCATGTCTTTATGATGATGACAATCACAGTATGAGTCCAGATAGAGTGCAAGTAAAACCAAGTCTTGTAAAAGCATGGAATTCTTATCCTCTTTACCAAACACAAATTGGTACCACACTCATCAGTCACCACAATACTTATTTGTTCATCTACTTTCTACTCATTTCACAGTTGTATCTCCTGGAATTGAAATTCAGAAATTGTACTTTACATTCATCTGAAATATTAAATCTGCCATTGCCAGTTTGAGTGATTAATTCCATCATGAAACTTATACCCTAAACCCTGAAATATTAGTGCCCTTTTGTATCTCAGACCCTAAACCCTAAACTAATATTACCAAATTGGGTTTGATATGATTAGATGGCTAAAAAAAGTTGTTTCCAGTAGTCCACATCAGAGAAACAGAGGCATGTATGATTGGCATCCACCCAGATTACAGATCAAATTAACCTGACTAATTAATCATAGAACATTCTACCTTCCAAGATTGTAAAGTCCAAATCCAAAGTCTTAACATTCTCATTACCAAAGCTAACTTAATGCATTCATTCATGGGGTCCGAAATCCATGTAGGAATTGGTTACTGCATCAACATCTCAACAGCCTTTGGTCCCCAAACCTCCACATAAACCCTAGGGGAGCCCACACTTTTAACGCCGTTAAAGACCTTCTGTCATTCAGTCACCTCAGTCAAGCTTAGTCAGAGTACTGAACAAAGTGAGAGCCAATGAGGCTTTGTGTTTGCTATGAAAACCAAGACTCAACACTATCATGAGTTGATCAGATCGAACAGAGGATTGTTAATGGTGTTAGACTCTGTCGTAAAGAAAACGTTATGTCTGTATGTGTGGTGCACTGGTGCAGTGCCAGCTGCTTTGTACTAGTGTTTTGTCCTTATTGCATAAGAGGAACAAATGTTGGCAGCTTGGGAAGCAAAGGGAACCGCCACACAATAGCAAAACCCACTGAGACTTGCAAATGGCACAAAACAAAAGTGTGGGGAAGTCGGTGTCAAATAAGATAGAGCAAGAGTGTTGTTGAAGCTGTTTCCTTTTGGGGTTTTTGGGTGGAGAAGTGAGTGGGAAAGGTAGAATCTTTGTGACTGCATATCATGGGGAAGAGTAGGAGAAATGGATTTGTGGAAACAGAAAGAGAGTGTTGTGATATTGGGTTGGGTTTGATGATGGAAACCCATGACCAATCATGTAAGAAGATGAATCAGATGGTGATGGTGATGCCTCATCATGAGCCTCAATTTTGCAGTGGTGATATTGATGGAGGCACAGCTACACCTTTGTTCTATCCCACAAGAAACAACAACGCAGTGACTACTGATATATACAATACTGCCTCCTCTGATGTTGGTTCAGTTGTGGTGCCAAAGAATCTGCAGCAGCCTTACTACTCTGATAGCTTGTCTTTCAGTTCCTCAGGTAAAGCTCCTATATTTTCATTAAGCCACTCTTTGATTGACATGGGTAGGAATAATGGTGAAAGATTCTAACTTTTTTGACAAACAAGTTCTGGTCTTTGTGGGTTTTGATCAGTAGGTGGAATGGTGAATGTGAATGTTAGAATTCCTTTTACTCCAGCACAGAGAGCAGAGTTTGAGGCACAGACTGTGATTTACAAGTACATCATGGCATGTGTCCCTGTCCCTCAACAATTACTTCTTTCTATTACCAACAGTTCACCAAATGGTATATCTTTTCTGCTATTTCTTCATGGTCAATTTTGTGCTTTTTTTGCTTGTTCTGTTGATTCTATTCTATGAGGTTGGGGAAGTAGAATGATGGGTTTTGTTTTTCTTTTTGTTAGGAGTGAGGAACTCATCAAGAACAAGAGGAGTGAGAGACATGTCCGAGGGGTTTTCTAAGAGCTTGGATCCAGAGCCATGGAGGTGTAAGAGAACAGATGGTAAGAAATGGAGGTGCTCCAGAGACAGAGGTATTGATCAGAAGTTCTGTGAGAGACACTGCCACAAAAGACGTTCAAGAAAGCTTGTGGAATCAGTCCCCAACTTACTCAACAACACCACCAATAAGAATGCTAACATGCTAAGTCCAAGGCCTTCAGCTTTCAAGAATTACAATCAAACTCCATTGTCAAGCTCCATGGTCACTCCTGCTGCTGCATCACATGCCCAACCCAGGTGGGTTTAATCTTCGAGTTTCCAATTTTTTTAACTTCCTACTGAAACTTAGGACCAGAAGCCATAACTTCTGTACTATTTTATTGCTTGGTCTTATCTATTTGCATTTGAATGTTTCAATTTGAGTGGGTCTTTGCTATACATATTTGTTTGGGTTAATAAATGTACTTTTTGTCTATGACTGAAGGGCATTGGACTGGTTCGTGAATGGAGAAAGCGCCTCTGTTGCTGTTTCTAACCAAGAATGGGAGCAATTGATGCCATTCAAGTTAGGGTTGAACAGCCACACTAGCAAGCGTGACACAGATGTGGATTTTCCAAAGCAACAAAATGAGAGCTCACTCAATTTGTATAGGGGTGGTAGCCAAGGTCTACAGAGTCAGAGGTCACATGACCATTTGGGAGGAGCTTTAAATTCAAATCAGGCACAACAGACAAGGCATTTCATTGATGCTTGGTCCACTGAGAGAGCTGGTAACGGCATTGATGAGCTTGGCAAGAGGAAGAGGGACTCTGTTCCATTGAACCAGAAGCTGCCCCTTTCATCCCTCACTCTATCAACGTCTGGTAAGAATAGTGAAGCCAATGAAGAAAATGGAAATAGGCAAATGGGTGTTGGGGTTTTGGGTTCAGAGAGTCAGAATGTTACACAATGGATGAGCCCACTTTCATGGATGAGCTCAACACCTGGTGGACCTTTGGCTGAAGCTTTGTGCCTTGACATTGCCAGTTCCACAAGAACAACATCCACCAAGGGCTGTAGAAACTCAAATGCAGATGTTAGACGAGAGTTTGATTTGATTAATTGAAGATCGAGAAAAGGCGGTTTTGCACCAAAATGGTAGGGGTTTTGAGTTTTAAGCAGAAGCCAGAAGAAAGAAAATGCAACTATTTTGCTTCATTTTGTTGCCTACGGGTATAGGAGGTTGCAAGATGATTACCATTACTGTTCTTTTCTGTATTTTGTTAAAAGTGAACCTGAAATATGACTTACGAGTTTTGACCGTATTTGAAGTTGCACAATAGGATTTTCCATTTTTCAATCTAATGCCACTAACAACAAGCTATAGGTTGTTCTATGACATTGAATTGCCATGGCCATAGTCAGGGATGCTGAAAATAAACATCAATGTATCAATTTTCGAAACTCAATAATCTCCATTTATTTTGTTCAGAACATCAAGATAGGCCTGATTGTAGAGGTCCGCACCATTTATTTTCCTCTGAACCTCAAGAAAGGCACGATTGTAGAGCTCTGCCCCATTTAGATTATTCTCAACTTCAAGCGAGGACCGATTAACGTGGACGTCCGCCCCATGTAAATTTTTTTGGACTTCAAGCACAGCCTGATTGTAGAGGTCCGCCCCATTTCTGTTCTTCCTTTGGTCGTCGACGCCAGTCGAGTCCTTATTGCTTTGGTGGTTGAAGCCGGGAATATCTTCTTTCTTCTTTTGGTCGTGGAGGCCAGCCACTTCTTTTATCTCTTTAACAATCTTCTCAATAAAATCAGATTCATACCTATGAATTCGAAAATATGTAAGAAGTTCTTGATCAAAGAGTGAAATATGTGTGTGCATGTTTGTAAATAACATATATACCCGTTCACGTAGGTCCATCCAGACAAGTTTGCTACTTGTGTAAGAGCTGCCCTCCATCTGGGAATCTTGTCCTTGTTGTATTTCAATCCGGCAAAGGCCTCACCAAAGCTACCGATTTGATGTCGTACATGTGATGGATCCACTTTGTAAAATACTGGAATAACAATCTGCTGCTTTGATTCTTTACATTCAAGGATCTTGACAAGTTCATCCAAGCACCAACTTGACGAACCATAGTTTTCCGAGCATATCACCACCGAAATCTTTGAAACTTCTATTGCTTGAAGAAGTGCTGCTGATATGTTTTCTCCTCTATTGAGCTTACGATCATCGAAGAAAGTCTTGATTTTCTCTCTTTCTAAAACATTGTACAGATAATATGTAAAACCGGTGCGTGTATCCGTACCTCTAAAACTCAGAAACACATCATGTGTGCAGGGAGGGATGAGAGAGCCAGAGGAGGAAGAGGCTCCCTGCATAACTAGAAGCTAGGGTTATAGCCAGCGGCCTCAATCTCCTTCATCCGGCCGGAGACTAAGCCTTTATTTGTAATCACCACCCAAAGAGAGTTGACTTCAGCTACCAGTCTTTCATATTTTATTCTGATCCGAACAGCTAGCCCACACGCGCGTTCATGCCTATGCTCAAAACGATTACATTCATTCACCGCCATTGTCATAACCTTACTGCAACAACTCTCCTGATCAAATTAATCAAGAAGTTTATATATTAGTAGTTGACATTATCTACATTAATTTAACATGATGTACGTTAGTACATATAATCTTCTAGGTTAATAGGATTGGGGAGAAGACTTGATTTGTTTCATACAATTGTTAGTCTGATCGAGATTAGAATCATTATCTGTACAAGTCTAATTTAATTTCACGTTATAGCACAATGATCTTGACCATTTCTGTACGAGCACACTTGCAAACTACTGAAGCATATTCAATACACACTTGTAACAAACAAGTGTATTTGATTTGATCTTCTCTAGAAGCTCAAATGCGAGCATGCATGCATACATACATACATACATACATACATACATACATACATACATACATACATATATATATATATATATAGGCCTGATCAGAGGCGCACGTCCGCACCGGTCTTAAAGTGTAGACGTCCCTCCGTTCTCCATCCTCCGGCGCCGACGATGGCGCGACTCCACCCCAGAAGGCTCCAGCAGCGTCCCCGACCACTTTCCCTCTCCGACAAGTCTGTTCTTACAAGCATGGCCGAGCCTAAGTGAGTTAGCGAAAACTAGGCCCAACAAACTTTGAAGAATAGAGGGTCCAATGAAGTTTACAGTGGTGTTCTTCCCGACGACACTTTCTTCATTAACGGCGGTGATCTGCAACTACGTTTCTTTCAATGAAGAACTTAGCAAGATGTGCATGGCGTGTGAGCTAAAAAAACATGAGTTTAAGAAGAAGAGATCCCGATAGTGATTTAAAGAAGGGTATGGATATGGGGAATTGCTTGGGTTTGCATATCTGGTTTTCTTTGGGTTGTTCTTTGAATTTGAAGTGGTTAATGGGATTGGATAAGGGCTTGGGAGAGAAGCATGGTGTGAGAGATGTAGAATGGCAGAAGAGAAGTATTAGAGAGCTTGCTAGCCTCCTCTATTCTGGTTGTCCTCTTTGGTTGATAAAAGGTATTTATAAGCAATAACAAGTTAACAACAGCTAAAAGAATCTTAGTGGTTGAAGGTTTTTTACTGCTGTAAAGGGGATGAGTAGGGTTTAGCGTGTATTGGTTTTTGTATTGCCTCTAGGCTTGTCAATTTGTGTCTAAAGTTGAAATTGTAGAATAGGCTTTGAAAGATGTGATTGTAGGCTTTGGGCAGCTTTCACGTAGGAAATCTAAAGCTGAGATTTTACTGCTGTTTTGCCTCATATTTTATTATGTAGCTGGAATGAAGCAGGTTATTTATTTTTGGTTTGGATCTTTAAAGGGTTTGAGCTTGGATTTTGGGCCTCTCTTCTTCATTTATCCATATTATGAGTTAGGTCGTTAGGCATGAATTTTGGTCCCATGTCCAAAATTACCAACGATCCTAAAACTAATAGCGGACCTCATGCTTTTCCTTTACCTTCCACACCACACCCATTCTTAAAAGCCCTAAAATGCATGAATGTGGCTTGGGTCCACGTTTGCATGAATTGGGCTTGACGAATTAATCGGGCCTTCTAGCTGGATTTTTAGGCCTCAACAAACTTCAGACAAGATCGATCTCCATGGAAAACTGGAAAAGAACGGACTCGCCGGTGAGGACAAGTGGTCGGGGACGCTGGTAGAGTCTTCTGGGGTGGAGGCGTGCCGTCGTCGGCGCCGGAGGGTGGAGAACGGAGGGACGTTCGCACTTTAAAGGCCATGCGGACTTCCGCTTCTGAACAGCCCTGTATACACACACACACACATGAAAATGATATGAAGCGGACGTTCGCACCGAAGAAAAAGTGCGGACGTCCCTCCGTTCTCCTTCGTCTGGCGCCGACAACGGTGCACCTCCACCTGAGCAGACACTAGAGGCATCCCTGATCACTTTCTCTTCCCGACGAGTCCGTCAAATTCCAGTTTACCAGCGAGATCGACCTTATCTGAAGTTTTGGGTGGAGGTTGCTGCCCAGACCTTCAAATCAATCTCGCCGGTAAGAGAAAGTGATCGGAGATGCCGCTGATGTCCGCTCGGGTGGAGGAGCGCCGTTGTCGGCGCCGGACGGAGGAGAACGGAGAGACGTCCACACTTTAACATAATTGCGGACGTCTGCTTCATATCCGGCCTCATATATATATGTTTGACAAGAATTTGATTTGCCACATCCACATCAAGGAAAGATCATCTTCTCATATGACTGTAGAAGATCATTTGATCCAAATCCTTCAAAAATAAAAGTAACAGTACTATCTCTAGCACGAATCATAGTTTTGATCATGGAGTATTCCTCAGGTAAACCATCGAGAGTAACTACCATGTACAATATCTTCATCGATTAAACAAACCCCAATTGAACTTAGTTGTTCTCGATCTTGCATGCCTGATCATCAGCATATACTTATTAATATAGTCAAATCCTTTCTTAACGGTCTGTGCTAGCTAGTTAGTTTTCAACTTTTATAACATTTTCTGGATATAGTGGAATACCTTTTTACAAGATCTTGTCAAGCTTCATATGAAGATGAGCATCGATCCAACAATGATTTTCTTTCTATCATCAACTAAAGTTGTCATAAGAAGGCCAAGAACAGCTTTATCAACTTTCTTCCATTGCTTATAAGCTTCATAAATTTGAGCACTAAATGTTCCTCCTTAGTAAGAGCAAACCAAGGACATAATCTTCCTAATCACGAGCCAAAGCTCGGATACTATGATAAGAAGAAGAAGAAGAAGAAGAAGAAGAAGAAGAAGAAGAGAAGAAGAAGAAGAAGAAGAAGAAGAAGAAGAAGAAGAAGAAGAAGAAGAAGAAGAAGACTTACAGAGAGAGAAAGCTTGAGAGAAAATATCTCCGAGTATTTCAATAATGCAATGTAATGAAAAAAGTGCGGCTATTAGGACCTTTAAATTTGCTCAGTATACATTTTATGCTCTTTACACCTCATTTTTAATTTTAACTATAAGCATTTGGTCAATAGACCTCCTTTTTAATTCCTAAAATAACCTTAGGTATGTTTTTTTTTTTTTTTTTAACTTAAAGTCAATTTTGTCATTAGAATCAAGTAGAGGGTACAATACGAATCGATCCGTTGCCATACGCACAGAGGACAAACAAGATCATGTGATTCGTATGAGGGTTGTATCCTCATTACAAATTGAGGCTCATAAAGAGCCTATAATCTAATATCAAATAGATCATAGGCAAATGTTTCTAACTAAACTAGAGCAAGAAAATAAAACTCCCCCATGTGAAAAGCATGGACCAAGAACAATTGTTCCGCAATTAAAAAAAAACTGAAAAAGTAAAAAGGAAATAGCAGAACTTCAAATAACCTCCTTGCCCTTCAAGCTAGGGCTCGGGGGCGCTGCAGGCGTAGTCATGACAGGAGTCCGATCTGCGTGGTTAGCACTTCTTTTTGGCTTCGTGTCTTTGGAGCCAATGGGTCGTCCACGTTTCTTCAAAAACTTATATTTACTAGCCCAGTACCGTCTCTCTTTGTAAGTGAGAGGTCGTGAGTTCGTGAGTTCGACTCACAGCAGACTCGTTGTAGCATATTAGTTATTTATCTGATAAAAAAAAACTTATATTTACCAACAAGAAAATATTCTAACATAAATTAGCTTTTCTTTTTTTTATTTTACTTGTGTTAAACAATGATCAAGGATAACAATTGTACACACCAATTGTCTGTGGAGATAGTGGCTTAAAAAACAGAATGCTCTGATGAGCTCGCTGGTCGGGCTGGATTTCGATCGGGATAACTCGACCCGATCTCGAATGGTTTTGCTGGCTTAGCTTGGATTCTAAGCGGCGTTACCACAACTGGTGGAAGTTTGATGGCCGGTGAGTGGCTGCGCAAAGTGCCAGTCGAGTTTTTCCAGTGGGCTCGGACTTGGATCTGGACCCAAGTCTTTGGGCCGACTTCTGGGCTTAGGCCTGGGGAGATGGCTTTTGACCTTCACTTGACCTCCTTTGGTCATTCTCCCATACTGATAGCACCTACAAAGTCTATGAGGAAGCAGATATTAGTGCACTTGTTGGCGGCATTCCTCCAAATCCGACCTCTAAGGTGCTATGCCCTAACACTCCTCCATGCCCTGATCTTAAGGGCAAAACAAAAATTCAATAAGTGTTAGTGCATTGATAGCTTGGCAGACTGTGTGAGCTGGATGCAGCGAGATAGATTCATAAGACTTAGAGTACCGCAATTGAGCGCCTTGGCTCTAGTTTTATGTTTATCTGGTATCTTGTTTTGTTTCTAGTTTAATCCTCTGCTAAGCTCACTTGAATAAGTGAGCTAATTGTTTAATGTAATGATGCTTTGATGTCATTCTGACCTAAGTTTATTAATGAAATTTATGGGGTTGCTACTCCTTTTCCCTTCAAAAAAAAAAAAGGATAACAATTGTATACTATGTATGTTCTTTTTTTTCCTCTATTTTATGTACATTAAATTATTTCAATAGTTATTTAATTTTTCATCATCGATTTGTTTTTGCATATATATATATATATGTCTATATATTTCTTCACCTTGAATATATATGCTTTCAACATGTATGATGTCACACGGTTGATATTGATCATAGTTTTAGCTCTAATTAAATATATAATATGTAATAAAATTTAGAAAATAGTAAATTAGAAACTAAAAATATATAAAGAAAATAATAAATAATACAATCAATTAATTATCAAATTGGAAATTCTAGAGAGAATAAATATATTTCTTTTTATATGATTATTATTCTTAATAGGAGGAAATAATTGTCATTCAATAACTTATAACAAAGGGAGGTTAAGTGAGCAAATTTGAAGATCCCAATAGCCGCACTCTAATGAAAAATATGTCATATAGCTGTTTAGACATATGCATCTACAATACTAAGAACTAAGGTAAAAAGAAATCACCCTAGCTATCATTTTGTTATAGGCTGTAAAAGAGAAGAACTAACCCAAACAATAAATCCGTTCATCAAAAAACAATAAATCCTTTAAAAAAACAATAAATCCTTTAAAAAAACAATAAATCCACATCATCCAAGAAAGGTCAGCAACAAACATTGACAAGAGAAAAAAGGTGATGACTAACACATGCTCGTTAACAATAATATATACATGCCTGTATAACACGAGACGCGTTAAGAATTGATGCTCTCATTGATTTATTTCCTTCTGGAGCCGAAGCAAGGTCTTATTGTAGACGTCCGCATCCTGTGCTTCCTTCTGGAGCCGAAGCAATGTCTTGTTGTAGACGTCTGCCTCCTCTGTTTCTTTCTGGAGCCGAAACAAAGTCTTATTGTAGACGTCCGCCTCCTCCATCTCCCTCTGAAGTTTATTGTAGGTCTTATTGTAGACGTCTGCCTCCTCCATTTCCTTCTGAAGTTTATTGTAGGTCTTATTGTAGACGTCCGCCTCCTCTATTTCCTTCTTAAGTTTATTGTAGGTCTTATTGTAGACGTCCGCCTCCTCCATTTCCTTCTGAAGTTTATTGTAGGTCTTATTGTAGACGTCCGCCTCCTCCATTTCCTTTTGAAGTTTAAGGTAGGTGTTATTGTAGACGTCTGAATCGACTGTATTCATTTGGTGATGAAACAAAGTCGGATTGTAGACGTCCTCCCAATATTTGTTATTCTCTTGGTAGTTGAGGCCGTTCAAGTTTGTTTCATTCCTCACGCCGCCCACATCCAATATCTCCATAACAATTTTCTCAATGAAATCAGATTCATACCTGCCGATTTAAAATATATAATACTCGATTCATCAACATTTGTATATACGTATTAAGATAATCAATATATAACACATACACACATCCCTATATTATTTTGTGTATCTAAATTTATAGATTACAAGACTCATTATTTGATTACCTATTTAGGTCTCACCACGAAAATTTTAGCCAATTCAATAATTGTTTTGGTATCAAACAAGATAAAATCAAACGCGGAACCAAATACATTCAACATAAACGATCTATGTAAATAACAATGAATCATGTAAGTGTCTTAAAATTTGATCTTAAAGTGAGACTGACAGACTATCCCTTGACAGGACAAAACAGAATTGAATCTGATTGGAAGAGCCAAACTTTATGTGTGTATTTTTGTGTAAAAGTGGTTTTTATTCTTAAAGATTGCGAGCACGTATATATTCTGAAATTTTGCGTGTAAGTAAACGAGGCAATCGTACTAATTCATAAAAACTTATTGTGTTTAACATACCCGTTCACGTAAGTCCATCCAGACAAATTTGCTACTTGTGTAAGAGCTGCCCTCCATTTGGGAACCTTGTCCTCGTTGTATTTCAACCCGGCAAGGGCTTCACCAAAGCTACCAATTTGATGTCGTACATGTGCTGGATCCACCTTGTAAAAAACTGGAATAACAACCTGCTGCTTTGATTTTTGACATTCAAGGATCTTGACAAGTTCATCCAAACACCAACCTGACGAACAGTAGTTTTCGGAGCATATCACCACGGAAATTCTTGAAACTTCAATTGCCTGAAGAAGTGCTGTTGTTATATTTTCTCCTCTCTTGAGCGTACGATCATCAAAAAACGTCTTGATTTTCTCCCTCTCTAAAGCCTTGTACAGATGGTACGTAAAACCAGAACGTGTATCTTTACCTCTGAAGCTCAGAAACACATCATGTCTATATGGAGGGGTGAGAGAACCAGAGGAAGAATCGTCTCCCCGAGAGGCCATAATTAGAAGGGATAGATCAAAGAGTGCTTACATTGTTTCTCAGACAAGTAAACTCGATCTTTCAGCTAGCTGAGTTATAAGACAGCCTCGATCTCCTTTATCTGGAGCTAGACTTGGCTTTTTTTGTACTTCATCACCTCCCAAAGAGAGTTGACTTCATGCATCTCATGATCGATATGCATTAACAGTTAGCCCACATGTTCATGCTTATGATTCCATTCACCTCTCATTGTCATCAACCGGGCAAAACCCAGGCGACTTGGTCCAAAAAGAATAAAGTTTATACCTACAGCCGCCTTCATTGACATTAACTTGGAACTTGTAGCTAGGTAGGTTTTTTATTTTGAGTAATGCTAGATTAACCACCTTTTGGTAAAGTACCTAGAGCCCACCTTAGGTGGCATACTGATATGGCATATCCATGTCATCAAATCATAATTCTTGGTTGTATATTTTTGTTTTTCTTAATTATAAAAATTAATTTTTTTATTCTTAAATAGTATTTTTTCAGTTCTTATTTTTAGTTAAATCTTGTTCTCATCAGACATTTTATTCACTCTTCTCTGCCGTCCTCTCTCAACCTCCTCATGAGGACATCTTTTGATGATTGATCAATATCTTTTGATTCTGTTCTACCTCCTCTTCATCCATAGCTCCATTCTTCTCCCTGTCCTAATTTGAATGACAACAAAAACTTCTATGAATCAAATTCACCCCTTCCACAAACCCTAATTTGGTTATTGTGTTTTCATATTTCACACTGAATCAAGAAAAAAAACGAACCATCGATGATAAGATTAATATTAATGGGCATAGTTTTTATCAATGATGCCTTACGAATCGGATTGAGAAGGTATATTGATCAATAAAAAGGGGTGATAAGGCTCAGGAGAGGAGGTCGAGCAAAACAACGATTTGAATGAAGACGTCACCCTTTTTTGAGAAGAATGAAGACGTCACTCAATTAATATCAAAATGAAAAAAAAAAAAAGGTTAGAAGATAAAATGAAGAACGCAAAAGGAAAATATCGTAATTAAAAAAATAGAAATATAAAAAGTTATAAATTATGATTTGATGACATAGATATGCCATATCACCATGCCACCTAAGGTGGGCTGTAAGTGGTTCACCAAAATGTGGTTCACCTAGCATTACTTTTTTATTTTTTTATTTTTTTATTTTTTTATATTTAAGATTTTAGTGTACGGAGAAGAGACTTTGTTTCATGCAATATGTAGTAATAATGTCCTAGTATGAAGTTTCAATATTCATCAAGTTTCAAATTTCTACTGCATTTTAATTCAAGTTAGAGCACACTAATCGATCTCGACTCTTTTAATATCCACCTCTCATGAGTCCTGACTGTAGAAACTGTATGTTTGACAAGAATTTGATTTAATCAACTGAGGAGGGAAAATGATTGACACCTAAATGGTATGGTTGAAGTTTAAGTTCTGTGGATAAACCAAAAGAAAATGCAACTAGACCAGAGCCGTCTTAGAGATTTTGAAGGCCCTGTGCAAAATTTCAAAAGATGCCCTGCTCATATAAAAATTGAAGATGAACAAACTCAAAACATAAAATCAAAGTTGGATCATTTATCAAATAATAATACCTCATTAGTTGAACCTACAAAAGAGGCTATATATTCAATACAAAAACAAAAGTTTGAGGCAAAAAATTATGACAAACATATATATGCATGATCTAAAAGCAACACTGTTGCTGGGTGTTCACTTGAATATCATTCTCCTTGCCTTCTTGGCTGCAAACTCATCAATTAGCTTAGTAGAGAAAGAGACAGATCGCAAAAAGCCAAAGAAGAAGATTTGGTTTGGGAGTTTTTGGTCGATAGGGCCTCTTCTCAATTATATGGGCCTTTTTTTTCTAATGGGCCTTTTTATATTAAGTATAGTTCTTAATTTTTATATATAATTAAAAAATTATGAATATGTGTATTTTTGTGGCCCTCCTAATTTTGGGGCCCTGTACCTGTGCACACTTTGCACCTGTTATAAGCCGGCTCTGAACTAGACAAGTTTTCATGTCAATACATCATTGTTTTGATAATTTTTTTGCCCTGCATACAGTAGGAGGTTGGAAGTTATTTACCTTTTTCTTGTTGTTCTTTTCTCTTTTTGTTAAGAGAAGGATGAAAGATAATTTGCGTAACAAAAAACAAGGATGAAAGAAATGGACATGTTAATTTCTGTCTATATTGTTTGTATTCTGACTACATATGTACATGTTATTAATCAGTTTTATGTTGCAAGACAATGAGCTTTTAGTTACAGCACTAAGGCTTCCTGTCATAAAAAAATGGAGGGTGTAAATATCCCCGGTATGAGCAGGAACAGCCATCTGTTCGAACAATACCTGCAATGGAGTCTGCAGCGTCCCAAAGAAAGGTCGCGCCTTTATGATACTGTTCGTCCATAACAAATAGATGCAACATAAAGGTTCTTCGCCGCCTTCTCCTTGATTTGTGTACTTGGAAAAACTGAAGTACGCATTATCTCCTGTGATTCATCTCGAATCTTCTTCCTTGGCACACTAAGAACAAAAGCGGCCTGATCGCAGGTTGCTGCAGTTGCTGTTATGCGATATCCAGAACCCCACCGTCGATGTATTCCTTCACTGGGATAATGGAAATCTAGCTCCACAACTTGATCTGAATAATTAGAACCCCGGGACATAACAATGGCCCATGTACTTCCTGCAGTGGCCATTGAAGTAACAAAATGCCCCTCTTTCCACTTCTTCTTGATCCATTTAAAGGGAAATGTATTGCTGACCACATAACACTGCTGCGTAAAACTTGTACCCTTGGACATTACTACTAATGCACTCCCATTATCAGCTCCGGCTATCGCACTGATGTAATATTTTTTCACCCACTGCTCCGTTATCCATTCTTCATGAAGACAAGTCGGAGCAAGTTCAAAAACTTGGGAAGTGAAACCAGTGCCTGCATCCATAATCAAGGCCCACAAATTTTGACAAGAAGCCACACTGCTAATATATAACCCCTCCGCGTTTCCTTTCTCAATATGATAAGCAAGCCTTGAATCAGTCACATTGTAGTGCCACCTTTGCTTCATTGGTATCCGACCATTATAAACACTGATCCATTGTGTTGCTGGGTCACCAATTCGTATTCTCTTCTTTGGTTGTTCATCATCTTCCTCCTCCCTTCCTCTCTTACGATTGATGAGCTTTTGCGCACCGTCAGTGTTTATTGGCCTGAGATCAGGATTTCGACTAACATGCCACTCAAATAGTGATATATATTTTGCATAATTTGGTTCTTCATCAAACTTCAAGTTCACCACATGTTCAACAAATTGTCTAAAAGGGAGGGGATCGAGATAACACAAGGTGTCCGGAGACATAGTCATCTTCTTCTTGCAGATATGATATCCTTTATCCTCTCCCTGATATCCTTGCCATTGGAGGCGACCGCGGAGAAGGAACACAAGGGTATAAGCTAAAGACTCAAGATCATCTCTCCTGCTACTCGTTCTCCCTAAATGAGCATGCACGCTAGCATAACGTAATGTTCCTCTAAAAACATCTGGCCTTTGATCATACTCAACATGCTCACCAGTCGAGCTGTCACGCCATTTAGTTGCTAGTCCAAGATCAACCAAAAACAGCTTTCTCTCATCTTGAGTCCCTGGAGTACCAAGTAGAAAGTTTTCAGGTTTTACATCTCCATGTACATACCCTAGAGAATGTATCTTCTCCAATATTGATATTGCTTCAATGGCAATACATGCCACCATTTCAATTGTCATTCTTTGATTGCAATTATTCCAAACATCCCACAAGCTTGGCCCCAACATGTCCATCACCATGATATAATACTCGCCTTGCTTTCCCTTATAGTGTACCCGCGGCACACCATGGCTGCCACCAAGAATGTCGTAAACTTTCCACTCCTGCGGTGGTCCATTATTGCAGCCTATACTATTTTTGTGCTCGAGTTTTAGGGCAACCTCAAGAGCTCCTGGTCCTGTTCTGTCGACGTTTGTATTTACACCAAAAACACGCCGACCTACGTAGACTTGTCCGAAGCCGCCCTTACCTAGCTTTCTGTCTAATCTGTAGAGAGGGGAACGACCAACAGAAACGTTCTTAGGTATAGGAGCAGTACTGCTGCCTTCTTCTTCAGCCATGGCATTAACCCTAACGCCGCGATTCATCTTCTTCTCTTTCACTTCCTTCTCAGCAACCCTCTTCTGAGAATGAACTGCGTGATACTTTATCCAGAGTCGTGTAAGACTTGTATACAATCCCTATTTTAACTGCCCAACTACTTGTACTACGTACTACATGGAAGGAATTCTATTCCTATAAGGAAAATAATACAAATATCGGCCTGTACTGATTTCTCCACTAATGACTCACGAATCAGCCCACGGCCCGTTTCAGGCGGCACCGGCATCGTTCAATCCCCAATCAATGAGACACTCTGTGATCGCGACGGCGAATTAGGGTTTCGAATAGATCAGAAGACGAGTTTCAGGGAAAGGCTTCGGTTACTTCCATCAGATAGAAAAAAATTGGTGATGCATGATAGGTGCAACTTTGAACTTTCGACTAGGGATGACAATAATCCCCAGCGGGTAGGGACGTAGGGTACCCACGGCTATTCGACCCTAACAGAGAAGATATACGGGTATAAACGGGTAACGGGAATGAGGATCCCCAGTATTCGGATTTTTAAATCGGGTACGGGGCGGGTATGGTATTTTGATATTCGTCCCCATCCCCATCTATTAAGGATGAAAATATTATTATGTATAATTATATAATTTATTATTATACATATATATATTTATATATAATTTATAAATAAATATTTATGTAAAAAAATTTGTGATTCTCTTAATAAACATTTAACGGACCTTCCTTTTTATTATATATTTTTATTCTCTTAATGAAATTTATCAGTATTGTTTTGTTTTACCCAAGATTTGTATTTATTTTTATTGGATTGAAACATGAAACTTATTTATTTTGGTATTTGATTTTAATTTCATACTTTTATATAATTGTATTTCGTATTTAAAAAAATTAATTAATTAAATACATAATAGTTAACGGGTACGGGTACAGGTATGGAAACGTAATCCCCAAAGGGTACGCGTACGGGGAATCCCCATTATCTAATTACGGGTACGAAAACACATTAGGGGATGAGAAATGTAAAAGAGTATGTGTACGATATTTTGATCCCCGTACCGTACCCTATCCATTACCATCCCTACTTTCGACCTTGTTATAAAACAATTGCAGCACAATTTTTTCCATGGGCAAATCCCAATCCTTTTTCCCCTGTGAAAGCCCACAAAACCTATGCGGGGTCACTAAAGTCCATGAACATCTTTTATTTACTTTTTTATTCTTTAAATAATAATATATTTGTATACCAATGTTAGTGAATAACCAAATATGGCTCATCTCTAATCACAGATTCACAGGTTTTGTTGATTGGATTTCTAGTTTGGATTAAGAATTAATCGTGGGATTTAATGATTCTCTATGCATGACAACCTCAAAAAAAAAAAAAATTACATACATTTTAAAGAGAATGACATACAACTACCTTAAAAATAAACATGCATAACACACATAACTTAAATTCAAAAAGATTTAAACAAATAAAGACATGAGCCCAAACTCAAAACTAAATAGTGTCAGACCTCATTCAAATTTTAAATGCAAAAAGATAATAATGCTTAGTTTTCTAACGAAATTACATTACGTGCATCTCTCTCTCTGAGAAATCTACTGCAAAGTCCAACTGGTTGCAGCGACGCCGTACTCCACCATCATTAACACCGACAACATACTCTCATCTTCATCATCATTGGACGTCATAGCTAGGCAATTGATTGGATCGGTGCCACTACTTATCTCTGTCTCCAATAAGTCCTAAATCGAAAGGATTGATCGAAATAGGTAAGCCTAAACTGACTAGAATTAAAAAAGAAAATTTTGGTAATTACATAACGTGCATTCCTACCAATTTTGGGGATTTCTTTTAGTGTTTCACTTTAAACTTGTCAGCTGATCCTACATTGATTAGGAGAGCTAATATTAGGGATTTAGGGGGGAAAATAGCCTGTAATCTTACCAATGTTGATGGTTATGGCATAATAAACAAGTTCATGAAATATTACAAAGACTGCTGCGAATAATTCATATTACTCATAATAAGTGAGAAATTCAAAAGAAATAACTACTGGCAACTAGATTCACTCTGATAATATATTGTTGTCATTTCTCTCATTGTTGTAATTAACCACCTTAAATCAGAGTGATTGAAAATGCAGAAATTTCTCCCCCTAGGCTATCACCGTAAGTAGACAAGTTCTCCCTTCCATAGTACCCATGTTTAAGACGAAGACATTTTTAACAATTCAATGATAAAAAATGGGTCGGGTGTGTGGATTGTTATAAGTTGGGATTAAGAACTGATCGAGGCATTTAATGATTTTCTATGCATGATCACCTAAAAAAATAATTTAGTCATTTAGTGTATTTATATTCTGTTATTCTATTGCATAATTTTAAGTCTGTTGATGAAATTATCCTTCACAATAGTTACAAACAAAAACAAGCTAGCTAGTGGAATGGACTTGAAAATCATGATCTTGAGACTTAGCCGTTTCAAACTCGGAGTCCTATGTGATGTGCACTTCAATTCAGTTCAATTAAATACATTGATTGATATGCAACATACCAGATTTTCTCAGGTGCGGATGTCCGTATTTATTCTTACAGTGCGGATTTCCACTTTACACTCATTTTTCAATCGAATTTTCACATCTCCACAATCTAGTATTTAGATACTAATGTATAGATCATCTATGCAAAATTTCAGCCAATTTGGTTATCATTAAGGCACTCAAACTGGGTTTTTCTATGGATGAACATAATTCTGTCGAACTTGAACCGTTCATGTTTATAACAGAAAAACGCAGTTTTGAGTGCCTTAATAATAACCAAATTGGCTAAAATTTTGCAGAGATGATCTATATATTAGTATCTAAATATATACTAGATGGTGGAAATGTGAAAATTCGATTGAAAAGTGAGTGTAAAGTGAAAATCCGCATCGTAAGAATAAATGCAGACGTTCACAGCTGAGAAGCGCTGTGCAACATACTGTAACTTCTCAAAGACCAACCAGATCCCACCAGTATCATCTTGTATAATAGTGCCAACACAAAAAAAATACTAACATAATTGGCATGACATAGTTGAACATTGCATCAAGAACATTCATGAGCGCATGAACTAAGTACTCCAAGGGTGGCTTAATTAGCTGCGCATGTAAAAGAGTAGATGATATACGACCATCAACAACCCAACAGCATGAGAACCTGTATTCAGTGGCAGAACTACGTACCACCAGGCCTGAAGGGGTCCAGATTCCCCCTGACAATTTTCAAAACTTGATTATATATGTTTATGGAGTATAGAATTAGAAAGAAAGTTATGCAATTTGCTAAACTGAACCCCCCTAGGAGTAAAGTCATGCATGCGAAGAAAAGAAAAATGAAGTATTAGAGTTCATTCACAATGCCATACACATCATTAGACGACAGTCCAATTCTGTCATCTGACATTTTTTTTTATGTTGTCTGAGGAGCTGTCGAGTGATGGTCTATCAGACGACGAAGAATAGCCATCGTCTGAAACGCTATCACATGACACATCTTATGCCGTCTGAGAAAAGTTGACACGTCCCATCCCGAATTTTACCTTGAACCCGGAGTAAATTGTGCGGGGACCACTTCCAAGGAAAGATTTACCGCAAAATTCGGTAAAATGTCTCTTGGAAATGGACAACCCTTCCAACCGAAAAACCTGCAAACACTCCTAAAGGTTCCAACTCCAACCTTATAGACTCCTCGAGTGATGGTCTATCAGACGACGAAGAATAGCCATCGTCTGAAACGCTATCACATGAAACATCTTATGCCGTCTGAGAAAAGTTGACACGTCCCATCCCGAATTTTACCTTGAACCCGGAGTAAATTGTGCGGGGACCACTTCCAAGGAAAGATTTACCGCAAAATTCGGTAAAATGTCTCTTGGAAATGGACAACCCTTCCAACCGAAAAACCTGCAAACACTCCTAAAGGTTCCAACTCCAACCTTATAGACTCCTGGAGCCTTCGTGCTCCCCACAAATCACAACATCTCCCAATATAGATTTACTAATCTAACAAAGATCTTATAACCAACAACCACATATTCAGAGCAACTCTATTTGAGAGGAAAGGAACTATAAATAAATAGAAAAGAGCGGAAGCTATACTATTGACTATGCCTCTTCTCCATTTACGCCCGACCTCAAGTATGCAATCCTGCAGACTGGGCATTTTAAAACGAAGGGCCCAGGGGAAGACAATTGAAAACGTTAGAGTGAGTGGACAAAAATAATTTAATAACAAAATAAATATGCATTCCCATTTTAATTTTATAGAAAAATATACTGCATGCGGCAGCTCAAAAGTGCTCAACTCACAAACTGGTAATTTCACGACTAGCACTGGCTAGTCACCAACTCAAATAAAATGGAGCCTCTTACGCTAAACTATATATAAACATATATTCGTATGTATCTACACTCGTCAGACTCCTTGTATGAATCCTAGAAACAATTTAGAAAAATAGAAATTCATACAAGGCTACAACGCTGGCGTCTAACGCTCACGTTGCGCCATAATGATATTTTTCCTCATTATGACCGAAGAGGACGGTGTATATATACGTGTGGACTCCCTATATGAAAACCTAAATAAACTAGAAAAGAAAGTAGTTTTCATATAGGGCTATGACGCTTTTGTCTAACACTCACGCCACGCCATAATGGTATTTTACCTCATTATGACGGACCAAACACGTATGGTTAGCTAGCATTTATATACATAGTATACTCATAAAATCTAAAATATATATATCCACCGAAAATCTCATTTTCAGGATCTCTCCAAAGGAGGAAAAATTGTCAAATAGCAGAGAAATCAATAAGTCTCATCAGAAGAAATAAATGATCAATAAAATCATTCATAGCATGCTTTTCAATTAAAAAACAAAGGTCCACTCACAAATTTAGGCCTAAGCCTGACGTCGATCCGAGTCTCTCCAATTTGAGTCTCCTCATGTCCTGTTCTAAATATATAATTAATTTCCCAACTAAAAATCCAATATTTATTCAAAATAGGCAAAATTAACCGAGAGCCATAAACACGCTCATCATTGCCTAACTTCGATATTCTTAAATCGAAACGATCCAAACTTTAATACCATACTCGGCAGCCGTAAATACAACCTTTCTCAGAAATTGACTTAAATCCTACGGCCGGATTTTACATTATTTAACCGCCAAAAATACCAAATTTCAGAAATTCACAACTTATCCAAATCTCATCCAAAAAATCTAAAATTCAAATCAATATACTCCTCTAATTATTACACATTTTAAACCTTAAAAATCTCCCAAACCGCAGCGGCAGCCGGAGGCCGATTCCAGCGACCTCCAATTCTTATGAAATTTTGATAGCATCTTCCTCTCAACATCCCAAACAACTTTCATAACTATCACTAAGTCCAATTTCAAGCCTAACTAGGTCAATCGAACGAAAACATCTTAAAATCTCTAGAATTTCCTCCTTGAATTTCTCCTTACCGAGCTCAAGAGGGAGTGAGCCCTTTGGAGGAGTTGCTGCACGGGAGGAGGACTACAAAACGAGCCAAAGATTTCGACCTATGGCGGTCGAAGGTGGAATTTCCGACGAAAAGCTTCCCGGCGTCTCCGGCGAGTTTTCCTTCTCTCCGGCGGGTTAGAGGCTCGGGCACTAGGCCGGGAAGGGAGAGGAGGTTGCGGGGCTCCGAATTGGGCTGCAGCGGCGGCCGGTGGCTGGCTGGACGGCGGCAGACGACCAAGAAGAAATCCGGCAGCGGGAGAGAGAGAGAGAGAGGGCTCGGGAGGGAAAAGAAAAGAGAGAAGAAGAAAAGAAAAAGAGAGGAGATGGGTTTGGGCCTCACACCAACCCGGCCCAACACCACAAAAATACCCAACTCCACCAATTTAACACCCCAAAATAAAATACCCTATTAAAAATTACTTTTTACTAGCTAAAATTCACCATTTTTACCGTTGACCCATTTTTCTCCTACGAATAACTCTCCTAAATAATCGTCCCCCAAACCCCTCTAGGACCAATTAAACTATATCTCAATGCGGAGACGGTAAAAATTCTTATTATAATCAAGCTAGTAAATAAGGTAAAAATTTAAGGGTCGAGATGTGACAAGAATGAAGATTGAAAAATTTCCGTAAACACACCACAGTTAAGTGTGGACTGAATAAACGTCCAAAAACTGTAATATCATATCACAAGACACATCAAATGTCGTCTGTTTTGTATACCTACCACATATAAGTGTGGACTGATTGGAGAATAATTAGATTTATTGAATTTTTCTATCAAATCACACTTCAATTAAGTGTTGAGTGTGTGAGCTTACAACGTCAAAAACTTGTGATATATGTGGTTATATAGAAGATCTAACCTCACTTATCTGTCGTTTCACATTGTAAACTATTAGAAATTTTTTTGGTGCTTCTGTCATACGACATTTAATTGTAGTTGCATTTCTATTCATACCACATATTTTTACTTTTGGACTTGGTATTACCACAGTTAACTGTCGATTGAATGAAGCATTATCATAGTTTGTTATGATTTTGCCGTTTGATTGAAGAATTACAAAAGTTTAATCTTGTGACTCCTTCTCAGTCCACATATATGTGTTGAGGTAGCTTATATCCATCGACAATTTTTTTTGTTTTATGTTGTTACATGACATTTGGACCACATATATATGTAGGTTGAGGGATAGCAAGTAAGTTTTTCCTACCCTAAGTCGACATTTTAATAGAGTTTGATTATGTAAAATATGTCGTCTAATGCTCAATTGCACTACATTATCATGTTTTTTGGGAGTTAACATATGTTGTTTGATTTAGTACGAGACGACACATTTGTGTCTTTGGTTGCATGATGTTGCATGTCTGTTTTGGCTCAAAAAGTACTGTTCATATGGTAAAACAACCTCAATTTGGTACAAAAACCTGTGCATTCTAAACCATATATGCCAATCAAACCTCACACATTATGAACCATAAGGAAATCAAGCTGCATTAAACTTGTAGATCATACTACTTAAATTAAACAAAAGCTTTGTAGCCATTTCCAAGTACACAACATATATAAACAAAAATATATGTTCGCGCGCATAAGTAAATTTGTTCAACATAGAATAACTTAGCTACCCAGTTGGCATCAGACCCACAAAATAGGCATATTAGTCATAATTATTTATCATGTTCCGTTATAATGCAGTAAAGCAACACACCTATGTATGAGCTATACACTACGTCCTTTTTGGCTTCAGACGACTTGGATCAGACGACAGAAGACGTATTTGCTGTCGTCTGATACATTCAGACAACACACATTTAAATATATGTCGTCTGAATATAGCAACTCACAGACAGCTTAAATTAGCGTGTTCATGAGATGACAGACGTCTGTCGTCTTAAAACAACCCTAAATTTGTAATATAATGGTTCGATCTAAGACGACACTCTTCTGTCGTCTCTATATTGACGTAAATATCTAATATTTTTTTGGTACAACGAATGTCTTTTTTTGGACACTTTATAGACCCTATCTTCCTGATAATTTGTTTGAAGTTCTCAATTGAGTGATTTTTCTCACAACTGAAACCTCTCTTCCTCTCTTCCTCACAAACCAAATTCTCAAACTAATCGAATCCTCTCTTCTATATCTAACCCTCAAACCAATTCCTCTCATCTTCGGAGACCCAGATCTGAAAACCCCCAATTTCAACCTCCCAAACCCTAAAAGCTCCAAACCCTCGCAAACCATGTCCGCCGCCTAAACCATGACCCAGAAGAAGCGCGCAGCCGAGCCCGAGCTCATCAAGTCGGCCAACCTCGATCTCAGCCTCTCCATGTTCTTTTTCTCTAATTCCTTCATATCTCTTGCTTTCGCTTACGGAATCAGCTCTTGATGTGTTCGATTTGAATTTTTTTGCAGTGATATCAAAGGAATCATGTCGGCGCTGCAACAGATTCGATATAAGGCGCACATGGACGACTTGAAGATGAACGAAGAGGCCATTTCCAAGTAAAAATTCAAAACGTTTAGCTCTTGATTTCACTAAATCAGTTAAATACAATAAAAGGTAACCAAACTCAATATTTAATTATAAATTGAGTATTTTAGGGTCAGAGAGACCACTTTCATATGTCGTCTGAAGTTATAAATTACAAGGTTCATACACTCAATTTTATGGGTTTGTTAGACGTCATTTGTTTGTCGTATGAATAAGTGAATTTAAGGGTTCAAAATGGAGGTATAAATCAAAGATTTATGGTTGTTTCAGACGACATTAATATGTTGTTTGATGAAGTACATAAAAAGGGGATTAAAAGTAGATTTCGCAATTTTTCACAGACAACTTTTATATGTTGTCCGACGTATTACCATAAAGTTGCTAAATGTTGCTTTTTTACACTGCATATATATGCCGTCTGAAATTTTGCATATCACAGACAAATTGAGCAACATCTAGAAGTATGAAGGGAGCATGGCACTCACACGACTTATACTTCACAAATGTCGTCTGAAGGGTCGAAAAATTAATCAGACGACACAAACTCAAAATCGTCCAAAATATGTCGTCTGATGATGTATATGGCCTAGTGATTACAAGTGAAATATCAGCCATAATACAAAGACAAATGATAATTATAGAATCTTCTGTATTAACTTATTAATTATTTAACTAGTTCACGTACTGATTATATTTATAGTTATATTTTTTAAAGTGTAGCAACGCTAAATTGTTATATTCAAATAGGTTGGGATTCATATTTTCACTAAAAAAAAAATAACGGTGCTAGAACAATTTATAGATTGATAGAAAGGAAAGATACCAAGACAGGAGGGACGAAGTGAGCCTTACCACTCGAATGCATGCTTAATTCATAAAACTCTTTAGAGGTAACACAAAAGAAGCTAAATAAACATTTCAATGCAGTGCAAAATATATAGATGTAAAACCTAGCTCAACTAACTGGGTGGAGGCAAAAGCCACCAAAACTAATGATTCCAAAGTTGTTGCAGATTTCCTCCGTTCTAATATTTTTTATAGGTTTGGAATGCCTCGTGCTATCATTAGTAATGGAGGGTCCCACTTCTGCAACAGGATAATCGCAGGCTCTACTCAAAAAGTACAACATCACACACAAATTGTCTACTCCTTATCATCCTCAGACAAATGGACAAGCAGAGGTGTCAAATTGAGAAATCAAGAGGATTTTGGAGAAGACGGTGGGCCCTACACGCAAAGATTGGAGTCAGAGACTTGATGGTGCATTATGGGCCTATAAGATTGCATACAAGACCCCAATTGACATGTCACCTTTCAGACTTGTCTATGGGAAGGCATGCCATCTTCCGGTGGAGTTGAAGCACAAATCTTGGTGGGCGGTGAAAACATTTAACATGGACATTGATGAGGAAGGTTTGCACAGGAAGCTTCAATTGAATGAGCTTGAGGAGATAAGAAATGAGGCCTATGATAGTACTCGGATTTACAAAGAGAGGACAAAGGCCTTCCATGATAAGATGATTCGTGGAAAAAGTTTTGAAGTGGGCCAGAAAGTCCTACTCTTCCATTCTAGACTTAAACTATTTCTAGGTAAATTGCGTTCTAGATGGATTGGACCTTTCATTGTTACTAATATTTTTCCTTATGGTGCTATACAGATAAAAAGTCTCACATCCGAGAACGAGTTCAATGTGAATGGTCATAGATTGAAGCCTTATTACGAGGTTTTTGAGGAACACAGTGTGGAGGAAGTATCCCTTCAAGATGTGCCATCTGATGGATAATTGGAGGTACAAAGTCTAGGCTGAAAGACTCTAAACCTTAAGCGATGCTTGGGAGGCAACCCAATTCAACCGAAGCTATGAAGGAGCCATCAACACAGATTTGCTTTCTTCTCCCTTCTTCTCTTTTACTTCTGTTTTTTGTTTTTTTTTTGTGTGCTTGTTTGTTTTTCGTGACTCTTTCTTCTCATACTATGACTCTTTGCTTATTCTTGTGTTACATGCATTGTGGACAATGTAGGGTTTAAGTGTGGGGGAAGGATTTATATCTTTTTGTATCTTTAATTGATAAATCATAAATAAAAAATAAAAAAATCATATAATTTTTTTTTAATTTTCGTCTTTTGTTTTGTTTTTGAGTCTTAGAAGCCCTTAACTGTCTATGATGAGTGATAATCTCTGAAATTATGAATAAGGAACGATCACAAATTGAGATGATTTCTAACTGATATTCGGTTGTTAATTGAAATGAATAGAAATCATGTGTGAAATGTAGTGGATATGATTTGAATCTCTGGTACAGAAATGAGCATGCTAAGACGAGTCTTTGATTCATATGACCTTAAATGTGAGCTCTCGAGCCTATATATGTGCTATTCTTTCTGAGTGTTCATTGAACTGTTCTGATTCGTTTTCTTGGCTATAATTTTTCAAAAACCTCATTATAGTTTTAATTTAATTGATTTCTCACCATAGCTTTTAATGAACTCTAGATGACCAGAACTCACTCTTGTGGACTTTCAAAATTTTTAATCATAAAACGCTCTGATTTTGGAAAGGATAAATGAAACTTTTTAGGGTGATTACCATTGCCAAACAAGCTTGTGTCCCTATTTGTGTGCGCTGCACACCCCTTAGTTTAAACCTCTTTGAGCCTACGTTAAGTCTTTTCTTTCATCACCCATGCAATTTTTACCTTGAGCTTAGTACAGTGATATCTCTACCCTTGTCCTTTGGGCCTAGTAGAGCAATTGTGACGTATTGTATGAAGTGATGATGTGAAACAAATGTGGGGGAGTTGAATGTTTGTGTAAAGAAAAAGAAAATGCTGAAACAAAAAGAAAACAAAACAAAACAAAATTTCGGCAAAGAAAAAAAAGAAAAGACATTGTCTTTATGTTGTGAAATGGGAGTTTTGGTTGTAAATGGAAGGCCTAAAAACAAAATATTTGGCCTTTGTTCTTTTTCACAATGTTTGAAGGTGTTTAGAATGACGAAGGGCCCAACAAGATGATATTTGACCCTTGCTTTGGCGACATAAGGCGTTAAAGAATGCTCTGCTAGGTCTTTAGGAATTTTGCAATTCATTATCCTTCAATTCATACCCCTAGCCCAACCCCATTAATACCTTGTAAAGTTCTTTTTGATCTAAAAGATGAGTAAACTTGATCTGTGGAGTTTGTTCCAAGAGTTGAGCTTATGGTATGGTTCATTTATGTGAGTAATTGATTCTTTTATGAGGTTTATATCTGTTCTATTATGCTTTTGTTCATATAAATTAATGCAAGCTTTTTGATTCTATCTTGCATACTTATTGAGTGATTTAACCAGAAAATCTGAGTGAAAAATGAGTGCATACCCTGTGAGAATGAATCATACTCATTTGAAACATGCTGAGCTTAAATATCACCATCGTTCTATCAGGTCCTACATGTAAATATGTGATCTATGCATGGTAATTAGCTTTTGAAACTTCATGGAATGATTCTTGATTGAGTGCTAATTTTGATGCCGTGAGAGTGGAGATTTTGAGACAATATGTTATGGGCAATAGAGTTGTTTGTTTGTTGAGTTTTGTAGTTGTGTGATTTTTGGTTTGTATGTATTGAGTCTTTTATTTGATTTTGCTAAGGGACTAGCAAAAGTTAAGTGTGGGGGAATTTGATAGGTGCATTTTATGCAATGTTCTTAATGTATTTCTGACCCTATTTAGTTATGTAATTCCTTTAACAATATTGATTTTAACTTGGTTTGTGTTTTTAGGTTGCAAATAAAGCCAAGGAGCACAAAAGAAGCAAAAGAGGAGAAATCCTGAAGGAAGAGGAATCCATATGGCACAAGGAAAGAAATCAGAAAATCTGCTAGGAATTGTCAGTCAACTTCGACAGAGGATTATGACCAGCTCACAACGATTCAGGAGATGAACCTTATATCAACGGAAAGCTAGAAGAGTCTAGTTTCCAAAACTTTTCGCAGATCATCAATAACTATTTTGGAGAAGAAGTATGACCCTTTGAGTGGCCAAAGGTCAGTCTGTCCGAATTTCTGGATTGGACCGAAACTTAAATTTCAAGGCCCAGACCACATTGGCAAGCCCATGGACGAAAATTAAGGTTCTCTAACCCTAATAGTAGCTGCTCATACATATAGGAAGAGTTAGAGATGGAAAAGGCATCACTTCTTATGCACCAAAATTCAGAAATTGCGGTTCTTCTGCTCTCCATAACCGTAGCTCTATTCCTCCCATATATCCTAATTTTAGCTTTAGTTTCTGCCAAGATTAGGACTTTTCCGAAGCTTGGCAGTTCATCTCTTCCGTGTGCTACTCTTGGCGTGCTTTGAAGTTTTCTTCGAAGATCAAAAAGTGTAAAACATGACTTCTACTTCTTTATTTCGATTTAGTTTTAATTTTAGTAGTTTCTCTTTCATCTTTGTGACGTTTGGATTTGATGTATGGGATGATTTTGAATTATTGTTATGAAATTTTCAGATTGTTATGATTGAGTGTTTGAGTTATTTTTGATATTTGTTTAACCTAGATCATGCCTACTATTGTGTTAGAAAGTCTATGATTCCGGTTTAATTCAATATGCTAATTCGGACAAGTTAGCAAAGCCATAATTTATGCTAAGCCTCTTCCGGTAAGTGTAGATTAACAAGAGGTAAAAATTAGGATTCATGTGATATGGGTTTCGATTAAGAACATAGATTGCATGTTAGGTTGTTAAGCCTCTTCCGGTAAACAAATCTAATATGTTCGAGTTCATCTTTTATGCCTAATGATTTATGTAGTGTGTTGTATGGATGCACTTCGTATTAACATGATACATTGCATGAAATATTCTATGTGTTAGGACTTTTCTGGCGTAGGAGACTTGAGAAGATTATATGGGATGCATGACCTCTTTCGGCCTGTGTTTCGAATTTGTTTCTTGCACTTAGTTGGCATGGTTTTAGGTTTTATGAATTGAAATAGCTTGGATACTTGGTGGTATGACTCTTGGTTGTGTTTGAAGTTGATCACATGTACATAGTAGCTTAGGTTTTTGTTTCTTTTTAGTTTTAGGATTTTCGTTATTCTTATGTCCCCTGTTTTATTTTATTTTATTTTTGTACCAAACGATCTCCGAATCTGCTAAACATTTGTACAGTTGTTTATATGTCTGTTTACTATATTTCTGTAAAGTTTCGTATTTTTTTGAGTAGTTTAGGTTAGGTTTTTAATTAGGTTTTCGACTGCTGTTCGTTAGGAATAATGGTTATTTTTGTAAATTGTTTAAAGGTTTTATTACTTGTTAGTATTTTTATGTTTTAATAACGCATTGTTTTGCAAGGTACCCTCAATCCCCGCCCTATACGATACCCTACTTACTCAATGCTGCTAACGATAAGGGTTTATTTGATGTAGGTTTTGCCTCCGTCAAAATGCCGCCGTTGCCGGGGATTGAAAAATCCTTAGCTAAATAAGCGTTCTTTATAGTTGTATATACATGATATATTTGTTTTTCATTTATTTAATAATTACGTTATTATTTATATACATGCATTTCATGTGAATTCTTGAAGACTAACTTAGTTGTTTTGATACAGGAACTCATAGGTTTATGCATACAAGGGCGAAACCGACAAGTGAACTTCTCTTTGATCCTGAGATAGAGAGGACTACTCGAAAGAACAAGAAGTTAAAGGAAGCAAGTGCATCTACAACTCGAGTAGAGGAAAACGAAGAAGTTCACTCAGAAGCTAGTTCATCACATCTCTCAGACAACGAGGAGGAAATCTTTGAGGAAGAAGTACCACACCTTGAAGAAAGATCCATAGCAACTATCAGGCAACTCTCGTCAACAACTCAAGGAGCAGTTGCTCCAACATGCATCACTTATTCAGATCCGGCTATAGGCAAAGAGACGGAGTTTGAATTGAAGAGTGGTTTCCTACACCACCTCCCCAAGTTCCACGGGCTTAACAATGAGGACCCTAACAATCATTTGAAGCTATAAATAGAAAAGAGCGGAAGCTATACTATTGACTATGCCTCTTCTCCATGTACGTCAGACCTCAACTATGCAATCCTGCAGACTGGACATTTTAAAACAAAGGGCCTAGGGGAAGACATTTTATAACGTTAGAGTGAGTGGACAAAAATAATTTAATAACAAAATAAATATGCATTCCCATTTTAATTTCATAGAAAAAATATACTGCATGCGGCAGCTCAAAAGTACTCAACTCATAAACTTGCAATTTCACGACTAGCACTGGCTAGTCACCAACTCAAATAAAATGGAGCCTCTCAGGCTAAACTATATATAAACATATATTCGTATGTATTTACACTCGTCAGACTCCTTGTATGAATCCTAGAAATAATTTAGAAAAATAGAAATTCATACAAGGGTACAACGCTGGCGTCTAACGCTCACATTGCTCCATAATGGTATTTTTCCTCATTATGACCAAAGAGGACGGTGTATATATACGTGTGGACTCCCTATATGAAAACCTAAATAAACCGAAAAAGAAAGTAGTTTTCATATAGGGCTATGACACTTGTGTCTAACACTCACGCCACGCCATAATGGTATTTTACCTCATTATGACGGACCAAGCACGTATGGCTAGCTAGCATTTATATACATACTATACTCATAATATCTAAAATATATATATCCACTGAAAATCTCATTTTCAGGATCTCTCCGAAGGAGAAAAAATTGTCAAATAGCCGAGAAATCAATAAGTCACATCAGAAGAAATAAATGATCAATAAAATCATTCATCGCATGCTTTTCAATTAAAAAACAAAGGTCCACTCACAACTTTAGGCCTAAGCCTGACGTCGATCCGAGGTCTCTCCAATTTGAGTCTCCTCATGTCCTGTTCCAAATATATAATTAATTTCCCAACTAAAAATCCAATATTTATTCAAAATAGGCAAAATTAACCGAAAGCCATAAACACGCTCATCATTGCCTAACTTCGATATTCTTAAATCGAAACGACCCAAACTTTAATACCATACTCGGCAGCTGTAAATACAACTTTTTTCAGAAATTGACTTAAATCCTACGGCCGGATTTTACATTATTTAACCGTAAAAAAATACCAAACTTCGGAAATTCACAACTTATCCAAATCTCATCTAAAAACTCCAAAATTCAAATCAATATACTCCTCTAATTATTACATATTTTAAACCTTAAAAATCTCCCAAACCGCGGCGGCGGCGGCCGGAGGCCGATTCTGGCGACCTCCAATTCCTATAAATTTTGACAGCATCTTCCTCTCAACATCCCAAACAACTTTCATAACTATCACTAAGTCCAATTTCAAGCCTAACTAGGTCAATTGAACGAAAACATCTTAAAATCCCTAGAATTTCCTCTTTGAATTTCTCCTTACCTAGCTCAAGAGGGAGTGAGCCTTTTGGAGGGGTTGCTGCACAGGAGGAGGGCTACAAAACGAGCCAAAGATTTCAACCTATGGTGGCCGGAGGTGGGATTTCCGGTGAAAAGCTTCCCGACGTCTCCGGCTGGTTTTTCTTCTCTCCGGCGGGTTAGAGGCTCGGGTATTAAGCTGGGAAGGGAGAGGAGATGGCGGGGCTCCGAACTGAGCTGGAGCGGCGGCCGGTGGCTGGCCGGACCACGGAAGACGGCCAAGAAGAAATCCGGCAGCGGGAGAGAGAGAGAGAGAGAGGGTTCGGGAGGGAAAAGAAAAAGAGAGAAGAAGAAAAAGAGGAGAAGAAGAAAAGAAAAAGAGAGGAGATGGGTTTGGGCCTCACACCAACCCGGCCCAACACCACAAAAATACCCAACTCCACCAATTTAACACCCAAAAATAAAATACCCTATTAAAAATTACCTTTTACTAGCTAAAATTCACCATTTTTACCGTCGACACATTTTTCTCATATGAATAACTCTCCGAAATAATCGTCCCCCAAAACCCCTCTAGGGACCAATTAAACTTTATCTCAATGCCGGAGACGGTAAAAATTCTTATTATAACCAAGCTAGTAAATAAGGTAAAAATTTAAGGGTCGGGATGTGACACAGAAAATAACCTGCTTCAGTATTTCTATGAGGGACTTCTCACTAACGAAAGAGAACTTTTGGATGCTTCTGCGGGAGGTTCTTTCTTGGATAAGACACCAGAAGTGGCTAAGCAACTCTTGGAAAATCGTGCTCTCAACTATCAACAATATGAGGGGACGTTATCCTCTTCTCGGAGGGTAAATCAGGTATCTTCTAACTCTGCACTTGAGGAAAAATTGAATAACATGAATACTTTGTTGTCTCAGGTCTTATAGGTAAAAGGTCAAGAAGAAGCTAAGGCGTGTGGAGTTTGCTCTATGCAAGGACATGTGACTGATCGGTGTCCTCAGTTGATTGAGAATGGAGGATGAGAATCATTAAATGCTTTGGGATCGCAACAACGTTACAATCCCTTCTCCAACACTTACAATCCAGGACTTAGGGACCACCCCAACTTTCAATGGAGCAACACAGAGAATGTGCAACAACCCCAACCATCTAGTGGACTCTTTCCACGTCCTCAAGACTTCCATCTGAGGCCTCAGGTTCCTCAAAACTTTGTTCCAAATAATAACTATGTTCCTCATAATGCTACTAATGCTTCTTATGATAAAATGCTTGAAGCTCTTTTTCAAGGGCAACAAACTTTGACAACTTCTACTCAAGCACTTGTCACAGGACAACAGAGTCATGGTAAGGACATAGTGGAACTCAAGAAGCAAATGGGACAAGTCGTGGACTTCATGGGAAGAATAACTAAAAGTGGAAAGCTCCCACCAGTATTATTCCGAATCCTAACTTTGAATCTACAAAGGTAATTGTTACAAGGAGTGGGAAGAGGCTTGAGGACATCCCTAAGGCACCAAAGAAGACCAAAGTGGGACCAATTTTGGCCCATGATGAGGAGGGTGACGTTGAAGTCACCAAGAGGGACTTAGAAAAAGATCCAGCAACATCCAGGATTGAAAGCTTACTGCAATCTCCACCGAAACCAACAAGGAAAGGTAATGATTCTAACTCTCAAAGTTCGGTTATTACTAACTCTCCCTATGCTCGTGTACCATTCCCAAGCAGGTTTGCACAATCAAAGAGGGATGAGTCGGATCAAGCTATCCTGGAGATTTTCAAGAAGGTTCAAGTAAACATGCCTTTGCTTGAGTGCATCAAAGAAGTGCCAAAATATGCTAAATTTCTGAAAGAGTTGTGCACTACAAGGAGACAAACACGTCAAAAGGAGGTTGTGAAGATGAATGCGACTATCTCTGTGGTCATTCAAAGGAAATTGACTCCAAAGCTTAAGGATCCAAGGAGTTTTTCTATCCCTTGTGAAATTGGTGACAATAAGTTTGAAAATGTCATGCTTGACTTAGGTGCATCGATCAATGTTATGGCATATAGTTTATATGCATCTATGGAGTTAGGCGCACTTAAGAAAGATAATGTTATTATTCAGTTAGCTGATCGATCCAACACATATCCTAAGGGGTATGTAGAGGATGTGCTTGTGCAGGTGAACCATTTGATCTTTCCAGCGGATTTCTACATCATTAACATGGAAGACTCGCCTCATAATTCCACGACCTTGTTGCTTGGACGTCCATTTATGAGAACGGCGAAGACAAAGATCGATGTGTATGAAGGAACATTAACCATGGAGTTTGATGGTGATGTTATTGGCTTCAACATCTTTGAAGTCATGAGGTATCCTATTTCTGATGACAAATTTGGTTTTTCTATTGACATACTTGATTCTCTTGCTCAGAAATTCTTAGATGAAATTCCGGATGATGAGTTGGCGCTAACAATCGCTCAAGGAGTTGGTTATAATGAACATGGCGCCAGCATCACCAAGGCAGAACTTGAAGAGAACTTTAGTCCTATTATCATCCAAACTGTGGCTTCTCTTGAGGCCATGCCACCACAGGTAAGTTATGATCCTCCTTTGTCACTTCCCATTTCGACTAATAAACTTCTTCCTTCAGTGATACAGGCCCCAACTCTTGAACTTAAAGTTTTACCAGACCACTTGAAGTATGTGTTTTTGGGAGACAATGAGACACTGCCAGTAATTGTATCTTCTACGCTCGAGAAGGAGCAAGAGGAAAGACTTGTGGAAATATTGAAGAAGTACAAGACCGCAATTGGTTGGACTTTAGCAGACATCAAGGGTATAAGCCCTACAACTTGTGTGCATCGGATTTTGCTTGAAGATGGCGCTAAGCCCACCAGAGAGGCCCAAAGACGCCTCCACCCACCCATGATGCAGGTAGTTCAAAACGAGGTTATTAAATTACTTGATTGTGATGTGATCTACCCTATTTCAGATAGCAAGTGGGTCTCACTGACGTGTCGCGTAACCGGGGTCAAACAACTTCAATTTAATTACCCTGCAATCGTAGTAATATGGACAAGTAGGGATCGTTTTAACCAGGGAAACCAAAGGGCGATCGAAAGAAGAGAAACCAAACAACTTATAAACAAGTATTCACATATATACATCGAAATATTGGGGGTTTAAGATTGATTAATTCTAACAAATAACCTACTGAAAATTAAACCTAAGATTATTACATACAAGTGATCAACATACTCATGCAACACCTAACACGAAAAACCATTAAGAACACATAACAACTTCATGCAAGGCCGGGCAACAACGTTCAAATTGTCCTAGACTCTAACCAATTCCGATTCTAATTAGAGCCTTTGCGGTTATCTAATTGTTAAGACTCCTCAAGTATTTAGAACCATCTTTGCGCTTGATCCTAAACATGAATGCTAACTCATTTAAAGACATGTTGCGTAGAGATTAAACAAGAAAACACTTTAGCAAACGAGTCAATCGAAAACATGATCTAAGTCATGGCGTCACTCATCCTATTAGCATGTAAATTATCAGAATTATATCCGCCCTAAGTTAATAACAAAGACCAAGACAACTTTACATATGAATCGATCCAAAATTATTATGGTAGATGAAACCGCACCTTAAGGACAACCATGGCCAAGGCAGCCTCAAGGATTGATTTAGATGCATGAATTCATGACAATTAATCAATTAGAAATCAAAAACACATAAGAATATGCTACTGCCCCAAAACCTAAATCACGAAATCATCATATATTCAAGAAGTTACAAATCAAAACATAGAACAATCAAAGATCACAAAGAAATCCAAAAACCATGTTTGATAAATAAAACCAAAATTGAAAAGTATATTACAATAGAGTTTGAAACTATACAGAAAATAATACAAGAAGCCATGAGAAAATCACATTTTTACAACCTTGAAAGATTCGACAAGTGTGGGGAAAATTGGTGGAAGGATGGAATGATTCTTATGGTTTGTGGTGGATGAATCGGCTAAGTAATTTTCTGTATAGGGTTTGGTAGAGTTTCGGCTATGTAATTGCAAGAGTAGTGATGATGATCTTCTACCCTTGAAGTCGTGCTTTATATAGAGGAAAAACCCTAGAAAGACCGGCCACAAAGTTGAAACCAAATTGGTTTAGGATTCCTAGTTTTCCTCAATTCGGCAGAATGACCTCCGTCTGATAATTACATCATAACTCCCTGTAGAAAATAGACATTGAGGTGATTCCAATTGATTCGGAAACTAGACTCCCGTAGCTCTCTATCCATATCTAACACGTTTTCTGATTCATTGTGAGCTGTCCTGGAAAGTCCATTGAAGTTGAGAGACGTGCACATGAATTATCCCGAAATTAATCAGGGTTTTCAAGACTTGGATATTCCTTGATATTCTGCCAAATTTAGATCTTCTTCTCCATATTGGACATGGTTTGGACTTCTCCTTCATGGACTAGGCTTCCTGGATCAGCTGCTTTGCTTCCCATGAACTCTTCTGCATGTCACCCAAGTATCAGAGAAGTTAAATCAATTTGTGACAATGTAAAAACTTTACAGAATCATAAGAACATCTCTAATGCTCCACAAATTGGCTTTTGACAATTTTCTATATCATTCCTCTATGTTTAACATGTTTTACACACAACTTTACCAAAAACTTTCGACTCTACATTATGACTATATTCTACGACAATAAGAGATAATCAAAGTACAAATGGAGGTAATAACACATTAAGAATGTCGCATTTTATGCTCCTATCACTCACCAGTCCAAGTGGTGCCAAAGAAGTCTGGAGTGACTGTGGTGAAGAATGAAGAGAATGAGCTAGTGCCCTAACGAGTTGTAACTGAACATAGAGTCTACATGGACTACAGAAAGCTCAACGCCACCACCAGGAAGGACCACTTCCCTTTGCCATTCATTGATCAGATGTTAGAGAGGTTAGCAGGTCATGAGTATTATTGGTTCTTGGATGGCTATAGTGGTTACAATCAAATTTTCATAGCTCAGGAGGATCAAGAGAAGACCACCTTCACATGCCCATTTGGTACGTTTGCCTATAGACGCATGCCTTTCGGTTTATGCAATGCTCCAGGTACGTTTCAACGTTGTATGATGTCTATTTTCTCTGAGTACATTGAAAAGATCATTGAGGTTTTCATGGATGACTTTAGTGTCTTTGGACAAAGTTATGATGCATGCTTAGAGAATTTAGAACTAATCTTAAAACGTTGTGTTGAAACTAACTTGGTGCTAAATTGGGAAAAGTGTCACTTTATGGTTAGACAAGGCATTGTGTTAGGACATATTATATCTACTAGGGGAATAGAGGTCGATAAGGCCAAAGTTGATCTTGTTCGTTACTTACCATTTCCCACTTCTGTGAGGGTTCGTTTCTTGGCCATGTAAGATTTTATCGCAGGTTTATCAAGGACTTTTTCAAGATAGTCAGACCTCTATGTCATTTGCTCCAAAAAGATGTACCATTCGAATTTGACGACGATTGCAAAAAGGCATTTGAGAAGTTGAAGGAGCTTTTGACATCAGCTCCTATTATGCTCCCTCCGGATTGGTCTCTACCCTTTGAGTTGATGTGTGACGCCTCAGACTATGCAGTTGGAGCTGTGTTAGGACAACGGAGTAAGTAGGGTATTGTATAGGGCCGGGGATTGAGGGTACCTAGCAAAACAAAGCGTTAGTAAAACACAACAAATATTAACAAGTAATAAAACCTTTAAACAATTTACAAAAGTAGCTACTGTTCTATAGAATAGCAATCAAAAACCTAATTAAAAACCTAACCTAAACTACGCAGAAAAATATGAAAATTTACAGAGACCTACTAGACACACATATGAACAACGGTACAAATTTTCAAGGGATTCGGAGATAGTTTGATATGAAAATAAAATAAAACAATACAGGGGACAGAAGAATAACGAAAATCCTAAAACTAAAAAGAAACAAAAACCTAAGCTACTATGTACATGTGATCAACTTCAAACACAACCAAGAGTCATACCACCAAGTATCCAAGCTATTTCAATTCATAAAACCTAAAACCATGCCAACTAAGTGCAAGAAACAAATTCGAAACACAGGCCGAAAGAGGTCATGCATCCCATATAATCTTCTCAAGTCTCCTACGCCAGAAAAGTCCTAACACATAGAATATTTCATGCAATGTATCCTGTTAATACGAAGCGCATCCATACAACACACTACATGAATCATTAGGCATAAAAGATGAACTCGAACATATTAGATTTGTTTACCGGAAGAGGCTTAACAACCTAACATGCAATCTATGTTCTTAATCGAAACCCATATCACATGAATCCTAATTTTTACCACTTGTTAATCTACACTTACCGGAAGAGGCTTAGCATAAATTATGGCTTTGTTAACTCGGCCGAATTAACATATTGAATTAAACCGGAATCATAGACTTCCTAACACAATAGTAGGCATGATCTAGGTTAAGCAAATATCAAAACTCAAACACTCAATCATAACAATCTGAAAATTTCATAAAAATAATTCAAAATCATCCCATACATCAAATCCAAACGTCACAAAGATGAAAGAGAAACAACTAAAATTAAAACTAAATCGAAATACAGAAGTAGAAGTCATGTTTTACACTTTTTGATCTTCGAAGAAAACTTCAAAGCACGTCAAGAGTAGCACACGGAAGAGATGAACTGCCAAGCTTCGGAAAAGTCCTAATCTTGGCAGAAACTAAAGCTAAAACTAGGATATATGGGAGGAATAGAGCTACGGTTATGGAGAGCAGAAGAACCGCAATTTCTGACTTTTGGTGCATAAGAAGTGATGTCTTTTCCGTTTCTAACTCCTCCTATATGTATGAGCAGCTACTATTAGGGTTAGAGAACCCTAATTTTCGTCTATGGGCTTGCCAATGTGGTCTGGGCCTTAAATTTAAGTTTCGGTCCAATCTAGAAATTCGGGCAGACTGAGATTTGGTCACTCAAAGGATCATAACTTCTTCTCCAAAATAGCTATTGATGATCCGTGAAAAGTTCTGGAAACTAGACTCTTCTAGCTTTCCGTTGATATATAGTTCATCACCTGGATCATTGTGAGCTGGTCACAATCCTCTGTCGAAGTTGACTGACAATTCCTAGCAGATTTTCTGATTTCTTTTCTTGTGCCATATGAATTTCTCTTCCTTCAGGATTTCTCCTCTTTTGCTTCTTTTGTGTTCCTTGGCTTTATTTGCAACCTAAAACCACAAACTAAGTGAAAATCAATATTGTTAAAGAAATTACATGAATAAATAGGGTCGGAAATACATTAAGAACGTTGTATAAAATACAACTATCAAATTCCCCCACACTTAGCTTTTGCTAGTCCCTTAGCAAAATCAAACAAAAGACTCAATACACACAAACCAAAAATTACACAATTACAAAACTCAACAAACAAACAACTCTATTGCCCATAACATATTGTCTCAAAATCTCCAATCTCACAGCATCAAAATTAGTACTCAATCAATAATCATTCCATGAAGTTTCAAAAGCTAATTACCACGCATAGATCACATATTTACATGTAGGACCTGATAGAACAATGGTGATATTTAAGCTCAGCATGTTTCAAACGAGTATGATTCACTCTCATAGGGTATGCACTCATTTTTCACTCAGATTTTCTGGCTAAATCACTCAATAAGTATGCAAGATAGAATCAGAAAGCTTGCATTTATATGAACAAAAGCACAATAGAACAGATATAAACCTCATGAAATAATCAATTACTCACACAAATGAACCATACCATAGGCTCAACTCTTGGAAGAAACTCCACAGATCAAGTTTACTCATCTTTTAGATCAAAAAGAACTTTACAAGGTATTAATGGGGCTAGGCTAGGGGTATGAATTGAAGGATAATAAATTGCAAAATTCCTAAAGACCTAGCAGAGCATTCTCCAACGCTTTATGTCGCCAAAGCAAGGGCCAAATGTCATCTTGTTGGGCTCTTCGTCATTCTAAACACCTTCAAACATTGTGAAAAAGAACAAAGGCCAAATATTTTGTTTTTAGGCCTTCCATTTACAACCAAAACTCCCATTTCACAACATAAAGACAATGTCTTTTCTTTTTTTTTCTTGGCGAAATTCTGTTTTGTTTTCTTTTTGTTTCAGCATTTTCTTTTTCTTTACACAGACATTCAACTCCCTCACACTTGTTTCACATCATCACTTCATACAATACATCACAATTGCTCTACTAGGCCCAAAGGACAAGGGTAGAGATATCACTGTACTAAGCTCAAGGTAAAAATTGCATGGGTGATGAAAGAAAAGGCTCAACGTAGGCTCAAAGGGGTTTAAACTAAAGGGTGTGCAGCGCACACAAATAAGGACACAAGCTTGTTTGGGAATGGTGATCATCCTAAAAAGTTCTATTTATCCTTTCTAAAATCAGAGCGTTTTATGATTAAAAGTTTTGAAAGTCCACAAGAGTGAGTTGTAGTCATCTAGAGTTCATTAAAAGCTATGGTGAGCAATCAATCAAATCAAAACAATAATGAGGTTCTTGAAAAATTATAGCCAAGAAAACGAATTAGAATATTTCAATGAACACTCAGAAAGAATAGCATATATATAGGCTCAAAAGCTCACATTTAAGGTCATATGAATCAAAAACTTGTCTTAGCATGCTCATTTATGTACCAAAGATTCAAATCATATCCACTACATTTCACATAATTTCTATTCAATTCAATTAACAATCGAATATCAGTTAGAAATCATCTCAATCCTCTGATCGTTCCTTATCTATAATTCCAGAGATTATCACTTATCATAGACAGTTAAGGGCTCCTAAGACTCAAAAACAAAACAAAAGATGAAAACAAAAAAGAAAATTATTTTTAGATTTTTCAAATTTTTTGATTTTTTTTTTAATTTTTATTTATTATTTTTCAATTAAAGACACGAAAAGATATAAATCCTTCCCCCACACTTAAACCCTACATTGTCTACAATGTAAAACAAGATATAGCATGCAACATAGAGTCTAAGTATGGAAACATGGATTCAAGACAAAACAGACAAACAAAAACAAGAAAGAAAACAGAAAACAAAAGATATAGCAAGAAAGAATCGAGAAAGCTCCCCCTTGTAGACTTCCCATACTCATAACCTTTGGAGATGATTGAAATTCAGGCACCAACCTCAAAGCACAAGGCCTTGACTTCCTTACAAAAGCTACTTGCAATACATACTCCAAAATAGAAGAAGTTGAGGTGAAACAAGAGAAATGACAAAAATCAGGCCACATGGCTAACTTCCAGCCCTTATCACTCTTCGATGCCTCCACCAATGCTCGAGATTCAAGTTGGAGGTGCAATATGGCATTGCAGGGTTTCCATGCATATGTTGTATGTCCCTTAAGTCCAAGTGGTTTGGAGATAGCAGCCCTGCAAAGTTAGAGAAAAACCAGAACTTGACAGAAAACACTAGCAGATTGACCTTTACCTATTCAAACCTGTGTGCACGGAGCTTCGTTGGTCCAATGAATATGAAACGTCATAGGTATGTAGCACACACCGAGAGCTTTCCATCCATATATTATACGCCTGATTTGGACCATGAAAAGTATACCCAGTTTTGACATTTATACAGCACAACCGCCCAGTTTTCTGTTTTATGCTCTTGCTTCCTTCAAACCTTGATTCCGGGTGTAGCTGAATTCAGAATCCAGTGTAAAAAGCTACAAAAACTAAACTCAGAGACCTTTCTGTCCATATACAACATGTTGTTCCATTCCAAGAGAGCTAAAAATTGTGCATGTTCAAAGTTAACTAAACTCATGGCCTGCATTCTGTTTTGTGTACACCTTCGCATCCTTCTTCCCTTTTTCAATCTGTAAAGCATCTGAAGGGAAATCATTAGTGAAGGTGGGAACTACCAAGCATATTGAAGGATGTGAGGTCCTTGATTGACTAAGTTCCTTTAGCCATATGATGTTCATGGAATTCAAATGCAAAATGTATGGGATGCAACTGAATGAGATGCAATATGAATGAGATACAAGATAAATGCAAGGAATAAGAGAATGCAACCATGGTGACGACGCTTAACATTTAGAAAGCCCTATGTCTAAAACAACCTAATTATCGACCAAATCCAAAGATTTACAATTTACAATTCACAACAAAAATGAACACTTATTTAGCAAATGGTGCCATTTATTTAACACAAGAGTGACAGACTCACTGATGATGCGTGACAAGGGTTTGGTAAGAAATAAAAGAAGACAACGAACAACAAAGATGTTTTTTTTTTTTAGAAGATAGAGAAACTTATCAGTTTCTTTAACAAAAACAAAATTAAATACAAGTAGACACTTGAAATAATCAGCGCGTGCTAGGACTTGAGTGGGACTCGGCCCAAAAAATTTACAATATGAAGGGATTTGAGTGGGACTCAGCCCAACAATCTTACAATCACACCACCATAAGGGGCGCTTATTAGGTACTCCATAATATAATTATACTAGCACCATTTACGTGACGTGACAGTTAACCATTTGGAAACAGAGAAAACCAAGGGCGTCAGTTGGTGGGGTAGGCACGCTGGTAAACCCATTCTTATCACCCTCTCGTGTTCTGCACGTGGTTGTAGTCAACGCTCTTAATGTGTGTAATTACCAAGAGGGACATTGTGAAACGTATACGACCAAACAACATATCGGGCAGCGGTGAAGGTTGGTTAGTATATGTATTCATATTGAAAATCCAAACACAATCGCGGCTCTGGCAAAATTGGAAATGAGGATTTGTGTTTGCCGGTCAGCTGAAAGTAATTCTATTTGATATAGTGAATTGGATCCAGTAGACCGGATCCACCATCAGCGGTAACGGTAGTAGAGGTGGCAAACGGGTCGGCCCAGCCTTGCCCGGCCGCCTAATCGGGTTTCGGGCCGTGCTTGGGTCAGCACACGACGGACCACTTCTTAACGGGCTCGGGCTTCGGCCGGCCCATTTACTCAAATGTAAGGCCCAGCCGGACCCACAGCCCAAGCCCATAAGGTGGTGGACCGTGCTCGGGCGGGCCCGTTTAGTGTCGAAAATTGAAAATGGTCGAGGTGAATATCCTATACCACCGCTTCTACTCTCATAATCTCAACTTTTAATTATACATGATATGATTACAAACCAAAACTAATTCACACAATCTATCGATCATTTTTTTCTTTGTTAACAAACTAAAGAAATAAGTGATAAATGCTTATTGTTCACAATTAATAAATTTTTAGGCAAAAACTTCTTATATGAGTCTAGGAGAATGCAAAATCATACTCAAATAAATAATTATTAGTATATAAGTATATTGTTTACACTCAAAACTAAGTTTATTATTTATAATATGTTATCTTCATATTAAAAATAGAAAAAAAAAATTTATAACGGACCGGGCCGTAGGTCTCAAATTATCGTGCTTGGGTTAGGCCCATTGACTCATTTTTTTAGGCCAAGCCCGACCCATTAAAATAATTAGCTTGGGCCGTGCCAGACCGCTTTTAAACGTACCGTGCTCGTGCCGTGCCTGTGCTTAACAACCCATTTGCCACCTCTAGGCTGTAGCTAAGCATAGGTATTACAACCCAGAGCGCCTTGTATCTGTGTTCGCGATCAGCTGAAGGTAATTCTAGATCTATATGTTACTATCTTTGATATGTTACTATATGATTGATTCAATTTCACCTGTTTAAAGAGCCGTGTTCGTGTTTACAGTTGATAGAAAATGAACGGAGATGATGTTCTGGTTAAACGCAAAAGGTTGTGTACTGAAAAACTGGTAAGCGGTTGTAAATACATAGTTGAATATAATTAGATTGAAATTGTCAATGTTTTTTTGAATCGTTTCGGAATATATGTTAGAATGATAGTTATAAACATAATTTGGCAGCAAAAACCGATGGATATAAAAACCGGGTGCAATCCAAAAGATTTCAAGGCAACCTGTGAAGGGTTATCAGTCAGTAAGAGGACAGTGGATGGAATGGGATTTGTCGCACTACGGAAGATAGGCTGCAACAAACTGAACAGGGAAATATGCCAGATGCTGGTGGACAACATAGAGGTGCGACCAACTAGCTGCTACGTTAATATTCACAGGATGACCGTACCCATAGCTGAGCTTGACATCACACGCGTGATGGGCGTGAAGAACGGGGGGACACCAGAAGAGCTTGATGGATGTTTAGAGGTCAGTGATATGAATGAAATTACATGGAAAATCTTTGGTAAAGAGAAAGATATTAGTATGAAGAGACTGCTGGAAATTGTGGTCGAAAGGGAGGAGGCCGACGACATATTCAAAATAAGCTTTGTCCTGTACGCTCTTAGCACAATGCTGTGCCCCACAAGCCCCGGCAGGGTTGATAAGAAGTTCTTAATTGCATTGCGTTATCCAGCATCCATTAGCACAAAGAACTGGGCATCACTGTGTTATCGACATCTATTGGATGGGGTGTTGTCGTATCAGAAAAATAGGTCTGGTCACATGAATGGCTGCATGGTATTCCTACAATTATTCTACTTTGATTCACTTAAATGCAGCACCACAATTGTTTGTAAAACGTTGCATCCTGTTGTTGCGTAGACACCAAGCAAGTGCAAGAGTATGATAGAATGGATCATAGGACAGGGTGGATTCCACAGCTGCTCTGTTGAAGTTTGCAGAACAAGTGATATTCCAGAGACACTGATTCTGTCCACCGTGGCTGACCAAACCAGATCGGAAGATGACTCAAATTCCAGGTCTAGAACGGATGCAGTGAACAAGCAGATTGAGAGGCTAAGTTCACTCTTGGATAGCATGGAAGAGAAATTAGAAAGTACGGGGAGTTTGATGATTGACGTGCCATAATTGGGGGGTGTACGAAGGGCAGTAGTGGACGCAATCAAGACTGAATTTTTAACTGAAGAAAAGGATACCGATTGGCTCGAGAATCGTACATGTGACCCTAGTGATGATCTAACAAACATTGGTATGGATATCAGGACACCGGAACACCGACACCTTTCGCCAATTTATGAAGCAACTACACCATCAACATCAGGTGACCAACGTTCTCCTGCAGCATCAGATGAGGGCCCTGTTGCACAAAGGGGATTAGATTTTCCGATAAAAGGAGAAATGACACTTCCAGACTAGACTTTGTTGAACTTTGTATTCCGGGAACCTTGCAAAGCAGGAGTGGATGACTCTAGGTAATGCATCTATTTGAACTATTTCATTGTATAATGATATGAATGATATATAGTAAAGATGTGAGTCTCATGTTACATATTCATGCAGTTACGTAGTAGCCAGTTTTTGCGACATTATCTTGACAAAATCTCAAATTGACTGTCTGCGACCTAGTAACAAAATTTGCCCCAAGGTACGTCATTGTATTATCACTTTTATAAGCGGGGTAGGAAGAATGCTATATAGCAGCAGGGTATAAATGTCAAGCGGAAACATTCATTTGCATGTGATGAACATATGGGCGGCTTACTTGTCGGACAAGCACTCAGACTCTTGGTTCCTACCCGCCAGTTTCGGGGTATGATGAACATGTTAGTTATATTCCCCTCATTTGCAATTATATGTTGAAAATGGACTTTGGCATTGTTGTTTAACACGAACGAGCTTGTGATTCAAAACTGACTACACGACAGAATTGGATGGCAACCATCATTGAAGAATGCGGGTTACACAGGTTTAAAAGGCGTTTCAAACATTGCTCCTAGGTATTTAAATTATTTAAATACAACAAATTAATTACCTTGAAGGGCTGATAACCAAAGAAGTACTTTCTTGATCTAGATCCTTATCCCTTTGCTTGATGTGACATCAGACCACTGGTTTTTTGCTGGTAACGAGACCTGCTGCTAAAGTGGTTGAGATTTGGGACACCAAACAAGATATATCGGCATCAACCAGAACGTATTTTGAAAGTAGAAGGCTCGATCAATATGGCAACATGTGTGGTAATATTTTATTTTGGACTTTTGGGCTTCTAAGGTTCCATATTTTTTTATAAACTGAGAACACGTTATTTTGTTTGACTGCAGATGAAGCTTCTCCATAAAGTGTTTTCCAATGATATGACAAGACCGGGAGACAGTTACTACCATATTCCGTCGTTCCGGATAGATAATCTCAACGCAAGCCAGAACAACGTTGATCGCTTTGACAGTGGTATCTATGTAATGAAGCATATGTAAGGGTTAGGTGAAGTACCGTCTCAGTTTCAATCTATTCAAGAGAGGAGTGTGGTGGCCTTGTCAATTGTGATGGATCCCAAGAATGAAAAGCTGAAGTCAATGAAAGAAGCAGCAGGTTTAAAGCAAACAGAGCGTTCTATTCCTACAAAACCGGCCGGCATTCACACATATGATGAAGCAGACTCAGCTAACTGTGACAATATATATTCCAAACGGAAGGAAGTCTCACTCTCTTCGTCGGAGAAGGGATCATAGATGATTTTAGGCGGCTCATCAGTTTACGCATTCTAGTTTTGTTTTATTTTCTTTAGCTTTTATGACAGTTGATCAATGTATAAAGGCTACTAAATTCTACTGAATTCTTATAAAGTTGGTGTTTATCTCTTGAAGTAGGTGAGGAACAAATGAACAGAATGAATGCTATATTCTGAAAGTAAACATTGACATAAAATGTTAAAATGTATGAATACAGCCCAACATGTCCTCACGATAACCGCATAATAACAACACACTATTGAATTTTATTTGTTTTCTGATTCCCCTGTCAGCCAGATCGTGTTCTCTTAGCCATTCCATATATAACATCCATGGAGGTATCAGTATATGATCTGCGATCCCTCTTCAGCACGTCCACTGTCAGCTTATCACATAACACAGAACTATCTTCCTCACGCGGGTGTTGCGAAGTATGAGTAGTCTCTGTCCCATCTTCAGTGTCTGAAGTGAACCCGGTTTTACTCTCCGATAATGTATTATCCGTTATCGCATTCAAATCTCCTTCTGATTCGTCAGTTGCTTCCTTATCGTTCTCATTCTCTATGAAATGGAACTCGCCGCATTTTGATTCTTTAACATTCCCCGTCATGTCTGCAGTTTGGAATACTCCGCTATGTTCCTGCTTGACATTAAGATTAAAAAAAGGTAAAATTTCATTTAGTCCCTATAATTTAGGTTAGACATCCCTTTAGTCCTTAAATTTTCAATTTAATCTGTTTGGTTCTTGAACTTTGAAATGTTAATCTGTTTAGTCCTTTCTGTTAGAATATTCTGTTAAGAGAAGGAATATACTGTTTTTCTTTATTTACTGCTAAAAGAAATTGTACGGAGCATGATGGGCCTTGAATTTCGAATTTGTTTATTTAATATTTTGCAAATATCTAAATCTATCCTCTACTCAAAGGTAAACAGTTAATTTTACATTATCAATAGGAGAATCTATTGCTACTAGGCTTGATTTATTAGCAGAAGCTAAACTGTCATATAAAGAATTGCAAGAAGAAAGAAAAAATTTTAGAAAATTAAAAGAAAGAAGAGATAAGCTTCCTAGAAGTACCAAAAATTACTAGGATATTATTTTCCAATTATAAAGAAGAATATACGAGTCAAGAGAAGAAATTGAAGTTCTTCAATTTACTTTTGAAGAAAATCAAAAACCTCTTGATACTTTGAGTATCGGTTAGATCCGCCATAGCTGGTATCAGAGTCTGCTTGGCTCAAAAGCAGGTAACTAAAGGCTTATGCCACAAAGTTGGCTTTTCTCGTCCAACAAGAGAGAATCCAGACTGAAAAATTATCAGTCCTTTTGTATTACAAAGGAAACTGATAAGTGGGAAGTGTGCTTTCATTCAAGGCACATACAAGAAAATCAATACTCCATTGAATACGTTTGTAGAGTACTAAATACTCTATACGACGAACATATTCACCTCCAGAAGGAAATCGGAGTAGAAGAGCTTGATCCATCAAAACCAAGCTTAATCGAGTTCCTAGATCATTTATCTAGGGATAAAACCTCTGAAAAGGTTATAAAACAACTCGAGAAAGTTAATCTAAGGATTAATCAACTTGAGGAAATAAATTCAAGAATTGCTAAGCTTGAATTCAAGCTAGATTACCTCAAGGAAAAACAATATCTAATAGATATTGAAAAGAAATTAGTTCACATTGAAAATCTTGCAAACAATATTCACCAACAAGCAGTCGAACTAAAAGATACCCAAGAAAACTTAAAAAAGCTTTTAGAAACTCTTATCTCCAGAATAGGATGAATCAAAGAGTAGATCTAAAAGTAAAACATGAAGATGTCAAAGCTATTGGCTTTCATCGTCCTACTGAGAAACTTGCTGAAAATGTAGAAGCAATAATTCATCAGCAGAATTATAATATCGTTTATCTTCAAGAGATAAGTACTGACCTTGACATTCAATTTCAAGAATTACATAACAAAATCTCAGGTCTACAAAGAATGGTAGAAAAGATGAAGGAAGGAGAAATGTATGAAAGGATTAATGAAGAAATACTAGCCCAAAACGTAGCTAGTAAAATCATCATACCTCCTGCAACAGGAGACAGTAGACTAAGGTTCAGCGAACCTAAGCTACTCGAATGGAACTCATCAAAGTCATCTACCAAGAGAGACATGAAGATGCTGAGTAGAATTCTCAGTAAAAGAAACATGGTTCCAGTACAACTGATAAACACTCAAGAATTTGAGTACAATGAAATCGAATCTAGTGTAAGAGAAGCATCGGCTCCTAGATTCAGATTCAATGAGATCTATAGGAGAGGATCTTTCATTATGGATTCTCACAGATTCAAAATTCTTGAATTAACTGTGCCGGCAACAGGTGGAGAAACAGATATTAGGTTAATAACTCCAAAGGAAGTAAGTGAAGCTTTCCAGAAAAAATATTCCTATATGCATATTGGTGCAGTTCAAGTAGGAATAAAGCTCTTAGCCAGAGATGGTATTGACTGTTCAGTTCTATGTGTCTTACAAGACGATAGAATAACAGATTTCAAAAAAAATCTGTTAGGAATAGTAGAAGCTTCTTTGTGCAACCAAGTTGCATATTTCAATGTATTTTCAAATTTCACAACACATCTTAGAGATGCTGCTCACTGTCTAAGGTTGAGAATCAAAACAGATGGAATTTCTATGAAAGAAGGAATGATGGAACTTGCGATAGATTATCAAATCTATTATAAGTTGATGAGCTCAAATGTGACTCCTAATACCAGGTTCCTAAACAGTCCTGGAATTACCACATCTGTCCTCACCAACCCAAAGAATAATTCTCAGCAAAAACATGTTACAAAATGGCATGAAGTAACATTTCCAAGAGAATGGAATCTGACCCCTCCGGTCAGACAGCTTGAGAGTTCCAATGCCACAATATATGAAAACATGGGAGGAAAGATAAGCTTACAATTTCATAGGCATTCTTTTGCTAATTATGAAGAAGCTAGTACCTCTGGAACCAAATCAGCTTATAATGAGGAATCTTTTGAAGAAGATACTAAAAGACCTATGAGAATGTTTAGAACAAAAGGGTTAAAAGAATTATATGCACAAGCTGAGACTTGTGATTCCGTAGAAGAATTGGAAAAAATCATGAATGAGATTCTCAATTTCGCTTGAGAAAGAATAAGAGGAGGATTCTTCCTTATCAAGCAGCAAAAGAAGAACCAGAACCATCAGGAGCCTCAATGGATACAGATGGACAGACCCCTCCAGAAGGTGGTCATACCATAGTCCAGAATATTACAAACAATCCAACGAAGATCATTTGTGAAAAGAATATTAAACTTCCAAAAGGACAAGCTCCTACAAGAAGATATGGAGAACGAAGTTCTCAGAAGTATATCCCTACAGAACCCAAATGGGGACAGTTTGTGTCCGAAAAAGGGGTTTATTTGGATTTAGACTAGGTAGGAGATAAAAGAAAAACAATAGACAACTGAGTTGCTAGTTTAAAGCTAACTCAGGCGCTAGTGTTATCTAAATATGCATACGAGGAAGCTCATGCATATTATGAGTCGACCTTAACAGGGATAGTACAGAAATGGTACCAGTCCTTTAAAAGAAGTTATAAATGGGCTGATTGGGCAGCTAAGATAGCCCAGACTAATAATCCTTTAGATTTTGCAGTGCCTATTTTGCAGACTAATAATCCTTTAGATTTTGCAGTGCCTATCTATGCACAATTCTGCGGAGATATCACTGGGCATAGTGAACAATCTAAAGAAAAAGCTAAAGCAAATATTCAAAAATTGAGTATTTGTAACATGAGATATTTCGAAGAATATACCAATGAATTTCAAAACTACTACTGCACTATAGGAGACATTGAGAATGATGATCTCATCAGAACTTACTACAGAAAATTGCCAGAACCCTGGAATGATGCAGTAGCACAATCATTGGAAGAAAACCCCCTCCAGTATTTTACTGTAGGAGGAATAGCAGAAAGAGTTAGGGATCTCCTAAGAAAGCAATGCACAGAGAATAGAAAATCCAAAACTGCAAAGAAGCAACTCAGAGGAGTTGAAAATATGTGTCCAAAAATATTGGATACCCCAACTCAATGGGGATGTCATATTTCTACGGAAAGAAAATACAGAAAGAAGTTCTCTAGTAGCAAGCATGATAAAAAATTTGCTTCTAAAAAGAAGTATAGGTTCAGGAAAAGGCCTGAATATAAGAAAGAGCAATCTTCTCAAACTTCTCCTAGAAAGAGATTTTTTAAAAATAAAACCAATTTTTCCAGAGAAGAAAAGAAATGTAGATGTTGGCTTTGCAAAGCAGAGGGACATTATGCAAATGAATGTCCTAAGAAGGACAAAAGATCTTCTAAAATCTTAATTGCTGAGTATGATGAAGCAATAGATTATGCTAATCTAAAAGGCTTTGAAGTCGCCTATTCTGATGAAGAGAATGAATCAATATATTCTCTTGAATACCCATCAGACAGCGAAAAAGAGAATACTTCAGAAAGTTCTGAAGAAGAAGAAAATATAGAAAGTCGTCCTATATTTTTATTACAAATACAAAATTGGACAGAGGAAGAATCTGATATTATCAGTGCCTTCTATCCCAATCCGGGAAAGTTCAATTGTGACTATTGCAAATGCGATGATAATAATACAATTCCCATGTACTGTGAAAGTACAGGAGAAACTTATCATCAAGAATGTTTTATTGCCGAACTCAGAAGGAAGACTAAAGATAGTGAATCACATATCTTGGTAGAAGAGGAATATAATATATTCCACAAAAAAGAACATGAGAAAAACCTTGAAGATGATATAAAAACGATGAAGTTGGTAACTTCATTAAGTCAGAACAAGGAAATAAAAAAATCTTTAAATGATGTAATGAGCACCAATCCAATACTTCGTATCAATTTGCCAGTTTCAAAAACTATTGAAAGGAAAATTAATCATTTCACAGAATTACCTAATACTCCTAGCCAGCAAGAAAAGGTATGCCAGTCCAGACCAGTATATATAGCAATTATATTACTATAGGTCTGAAGTTTCCAGACTACAAGAAGTATCATCTCCGAACTAATGACACTTATATTCAACAGCAGAATCGCTAGAAACCTAAAACAGAAGAATAAATCTGAAATATACTGCCGATGTGGACGGGTTAAACGCGAAAAGGCGAGAGTCAAGGATACTTTACCAGATCTGGAGTGGCATAAAAAGGCAAAGAACTTTCCGACCGACCAACTATGCAAATTCGAAGAATAAGGTTTTTGTGGTAGATCTGCCGATGTCCACGGTCTTGGAACTATCTGAGACAAAAAGAGGATAGTCCTTTATTTTCTTTTCAGAATTTTCCAAGAGAGAATAGTCCTTTCTTTTCTTTGCCCTTTTCTTTTCCCAGACCCCACGTGTCGCCTGTTTCTAGGAATCCAGAATTCATTAAACGCACCATCTCGTCATAAATACAGATAATGAACTGATGATCATGTCTCTCAATTTGCTAATTTCCCACACAACCAACAAGAGTATTATGGTAAATACCGACCACACCACATAAATATAAAATAGAAAAAATTAAAAAAAGGGAGTTCAGCGCGTGTTCAGATGTGGAGTAGAAGTGGGACTGTGGGAATAAACATGTATTTATCCATAATTTCAACTGTAATAGCACATGCAGCAAATGATGTATCTATCAAAAGACTGGGTTGGAGTGAGGAGTAAAATAAAAAGTGAATGCATTTGTCTCGGTTAGTCATGGGTCGCACATGGGTCCTAGCTCACCAGGGTAAGACATGGAGAAATCAGGTCATCTCTAGCAGGAGAGAGCTATATTGAGGTCAGGGCTATAATTTAGCCCTAAAAATATTATTTTTTATTCATAGACTACTAAACCATCTCCAATAACGAGAGCCAAATTTTAGCCCTTTCTAATATTTTATAGTCTCACATTATATTTTAACATATGTTGTCACTTTTACTACAAATATGTTGTCACTTTTACAATAAATATGTCGTCACGTTAATTCTTGAATATTTTGCATTGTTTGTGAATTTACTAACATAATAAGATATATCAGTCATTTATTGCATATTTAATTAATTACATAGCATTGATTTTGAGTTGAGAGAATTTGCCCGTTGTAATGGGATGAGAATGAAATCATCTAATAGAAAGTTGACAATTGTAAACTTTAGTTTTTTATTCTGATTTAGGACCACAGTTTGCTTTCGCCTGGGCTAGCCAAAGGGCTATGTTTAGCCCTTTTATGACCCTTTTGATTTGGTACCACAGTTAGCCATTTCCAGATTTGTTGTTGCAGACCAAAATAAGGCCAAATTTAGGATTTGGCCCTATAACCTCTATTACTGGTCTGGGCTAACTAAAATTACGGGGTTGGTCTAGGCTAACTAAATTTACAAGGCCCGTATTGAATCATCCACTACTCATCCCATTTTATTGGTCAATTATAGAATAAAACAAGAGTAGTAAAAGATATATACAAAAAAAGATGGAAAAAGGAAAGAAAGAGGAGTAGATTGTAAGAAAGAGGTAACCGTATATATAACAGCGCCATATCCACATTGTCCAACTTTCACGTACAAAACCGTTCCGTACAAACCGATACAAAAAACAAACCCCTACACTACCAAATCCACGTCCCAAGCAAAATATACAAAAGAGCTGTGGGTTTACAAATCAGCCATATTTAGTAGCTACATAACTTTGGCAAACCTAAACACCATTGGGCTTACGAGTGTCATCCTTACCACATCTCCTTCGTTAATATCGTTCTCCCTCTTCAGTGTTGTAAACTCCCCATACAATCTCACACTACTGCTGTTTTGCAAACAGTTTATAACATATTGTGTCCCATTATCAGCAATCAACGATATTTGGCTGGAAAAAAGCTTGATGTGGCGTTAAAAAAACGCAACAGGAACAGTCTAAAACACATAAACAATCAAACATAACAATCAACAGACATGTATTTTTGGCATTTTTGTTCAAAAACACACAGGTACGAATGAACATCATTATGCAGATGGTTATGTGGAATAACATACCGGGGGATTCGGACCAATACAGATATAGCATTCAGTGCCAGCATTCCCGGCATTCTCAGCTCTGGGATTATCAGCCCCAACATTTTGAGCCCTGACATTCTGAGCCCCCGCATTTTCTCATACCCTGCATTCTGAGCCCCCACATTCTCAACCCCGACATTCCCAGCCTCGGGATTCTCAGCCCCCGCATTCTCAGCCCCGGCATTCCTACCTCCAGCTACTCCAACTCCTACTATGTCAGCCTCACCCTCAACCTCCGCCCCAGCATTCTCAGCCCCAGCATTCATAGTTCCCCTACCTATATACGTTGTCCTACCAACTCTACTCCTTGTGTCCAAAATAATCACATGGAACCATAACTGTCCCATATGCCTGAACACAGCGATATGGTAATGACCCCCCAACCTATTGTCATCCCTGAACGCTATCCACCCTCCTGTGAATGCCAACATATCCTCATCATCAGTTATGTCTACTTCCCAATTGTAGTCCATCTCAGCATCAACAGTCAACCAAGCTTTCATATCATTGCTTTGACGCAACGCCTGATCCAAATGATCCCTGAAGTCTTTTGGGATAGGCTTCATACACAATATGAAAGAGTTATTAAACTCCCACCATTTAATATAATAAACAGTGTGGCTAAAAACTTAACATACACATGCATAACTACGGATCCGGCATAGCTATTGTCAACTTCTAACCAATGTATTTGAATGACGACAAATATAAGCAAGACCAAATAATGATTCATGCATTTTCTGCGTAATATTGCAAGACCAATAAAACAACATAGTTTTAACCTGAGTAATTTAAAACATCTTACCAAGTGACTTCTGCCATATATCGGCGTCAGGGCAGCAATGAAACAAGGGAGGTTCTCAACCATGTTTGATAACCTGGATCAAATTAAACAACAAACAACAGTCACGAACTTGATTCCTTAAATTGTCACATCTCGACCCTTAAATTTTTACCTTATTTACTAGCTTGGTTATAATAAGAATTTTTATCGTCTCCGGCTTTGAGATATAGTTTAATTGGTCCCTAGAGGGGTTTTCAGGGACGGTTAATTTCAGAGGATTATTCGTCGGAGAAAAATGTAACGACGGTAAAAAATGATAAATTTTAGCTAGTAAAAGGTAATTTTTATTAGGGTATTATTTTTGGGGGTGTAAATTTTTGGAATTGGGTTGTATATAGAAGAGTTGGGCTGGATGGGTGAGGCCCAAAACCATCTCCCTCTCTTTCTTTTCTCTCTCTCCCCCTGTTTTCCTCCCGAGCCCCTCCTCCTACCGGAAACTTCTCGTCCTCCGCCTGCTGTCGTCCAGCCACCATCAGCCGCGGCACCGGTCCCGTTCGGTCGGTCTCCAACCCAGCAACCTCCCTAGACCGGTGACAGCTCCCCTAGCGCCGCCATGAGAGAGAAGCGATGCCCGGAAGGTCCGACTGCCCAAAGCTCTCCGTCGCTGGAACTCCCTCCTCCGGCCGCCCAAAGCCGGCAATCCTTGGCTCGTTTTGCAGCCCTCCTCCCGTGCAGCAACCCCTCCAAAGGGCTCACTCCCTCTTGAGCTAGGTAAGGAGAAATTCAAGGAGGAAATTCTAGGGATTTTAAGGTGTTTTCGTTCGATTGACCTAGTTAGGCTTGGAATTGATGTTTGTGGTAGTTAGAGAAGTTGTAGAGAGGGTTGAGAGTAAGATGCTGTCAAAATTTCATAGGAATTGGAGGTCGCCGGAATCGGCCTCCGGCCGCTGCTGCCAGCGTCGCTGCTGTTTTGGAGATTTTTAAAGTTTTAAATATGTAATAATTAGAGGAATTTAATGAAGTGAATAGTGGAATTTTCGGATGAGTTTTGAATAAGTTGTGAATTTCCGAAGTTTGGTATTTTTGGCGGTTAAATAATGTAAAATCCGGCCGTAGGATTTAAGTCAATTTCTGGGAAATGTTGTATTTACGGCTGCCGAGTATGGTATTAAAGTTTGAGTCGTTTCGATTTAAGAATATCGAAGTTAGGCAATAATGAGCATGGTCATGGCTCTCGGTTAATTTTGTCAGTTTGAATAAATATTGGATTTTTAGTAGAAAATTAATTATATATTTGGAACAGGACGTGAGGAGGCCCGAGCAGAAGAAGCCTCAGAGCGTCATCAGTCTTAGGCCTAATTTGTGAGTGGACCTTTATTTTTAATTGAAAAGCATGCGATGAATGATTTTGTTGATCATTTATTTCTTCTGATGAGACTTATTGATTTCTCGGCTATTTGACAATTTTTCCTCCTTTGGAGAGATCCCGAAAATGAGATTTTCGATGGATATGTATTTTGGATGTTTATGAGTATTGTATGTATATAAATGCTAGCTAGCCATACGTGCTTGGTCCGTCATTATGACCGAAGAGGACGGTGTATATATACGTGTGGACTCCCTATATGAAAACCTAAATAAACTAGAAAAGAAAGTAGTTTTCATATAGGGCTCTGACGCTTGTGTCTAACACTCACGCTACGCCATAATGGTATTTTACCTCATTATGACGGACCAAACACGTATGGCTAGCTAGCATTTATATACATAGTATACTCATAATATCCAAAATATATATATCCACCGAAAATCTCATTTTCGGGATCTCTCCAAAGGAGGAAAAATTGTCAAATAGCCGAGAAATCAATAAGCCTCATCAGAAGAAATAAATGATCAATAAAATCATTCATCGCATGCTTTTCAATTAAAACAAAGGTCCACTCACAACTTTAGACCTAAGCCTGACGTCGATCCGAGGTCTCTCCAATTTGAGTCTCCTCACGTCCTGTTCCAAATATATAATTAATTTCCCAACTAAAAATCCAATATTTATTCAAAATAGGTAAAATTAACCAAGAGCCATAAACATGCTCATCATTGCCTAACTTCGATATTCTTTAATCGAAATGACCCAAACTTTAATACCATATTTCGGTAGCCGTAAATACAACATTTCCCAGAAATTGACTTAAATCTTACAGCCGGATTTTACATTATTCAACCGCCAAATTACCAAACTTCAGAAATTCCCAAACCTATCCAAATCTCATCCAAAAATTCCACAATTCACTTCATTAAACTCCTCTAATTATTACACATTTAAAACCATCTAAAACTCCAAAACAGCGCCGGCGGCAGCGTCGGCCGGAGGCCGATTCCGGCGACCTTCAAATCCTATGAAACTTTAACAGAATAATCTTCTCATCAAGCTCTACAACTTTCTTAACTAGCAAAATCACCAATTCTAAGGCTAACTAGGGTAATCGAATCAAAACTTCCATAAATCCCTAGAATTTCAACTCCACATTTCTCCTCACCTAAAGTGAACCGAAGTGAGTCCTTTTAGGGCAAGGCAGCTGGGTTGGAAACCTTCAAAACCATATATGGCTTGCCCGGATTGGTGGCCAGAGGAGGGAGCTCCGGCGAGAACACAGTCGGTCCTTCGGGACCAGTTTCCTTCCGCTCGGCCGTGAAGTGGCAGCGCTCACCGGCCAAGGATGAGAGAGGAGGAGACGCCGGTCCAGACGGGACCGATGCGGCAGCTTGGCTCGGCCGAACGACGGCGGCGGGCGGAGGATTCCCGGCAGAGAAAGAGAGAGCTCGGAGAGGAAAAGAAAAAGAGAGAAGAAGAAAAAGAGGAGAAGAAGAAAAGAAAAAGAGAGGAGATAATGGGTTTGGGCCTCACACCAACCCGGCTGAACACCACAAAAATACCCAACTCCACCAATTTAACACTCCAAAATAAAATACCCTATTAAAAATTACCTTTTACTTGCTAAAATTCATCATTTTTACCGTCGACACATTTTTCTCCTACGAATAACTCTCCAAAATAATCGTCCCCCAAAACCCCTCTTGGGACCAATAAACTATATCTCAATGCCGGAGACGGTAAAAATTCTTATTATAATCAAGCTGGTAAATAAGGTAAAAATTTAAGGGTCGGGATGTGACAAAAGCCTTCACCAAAGACACCAAATCCAGGCCTGACTTTCTAAGAGTAAAGATATCATAATATATTTCAAGTTTTTTAGATGTATTATTTAACACAATGTTTCATTTAAATCTGGAAATGTCCATGTCGAACAACATCATTTTTGAAAATCTGATATACCAAAACACATTAGATTCTTCCCAACTACATCACTTACACTTAAATTCATCAAGTACCCGGAACACCACGTGGCACTGCCATGTGGTGTACCCGGCCAATATATAACTCAATTTCTTATGAGAACCAACATGAGGTGGAAAAAAAAAGTTGAGGTAAATAAATAGACCAATCAAAAATAAGATTAAAACACTTGGACCAATAATATTATAGGGAAACAAATGTCACGTGGTGTTCCGGGTACAGTTTATAATTTTCCTTACTAGTAATGGAAAAAGAAACTTTAATACATTGTCTTAATACACCGCTTAATACATATTGTTCAACATAATACATGCACATCACTAAAATCACACAACCACCTTGGACAACAAGATAATACTATTCCCTAGAAAAACCACCTTGCATTTGTCCTTGTCTTTCAACCCGTATGCTTTCATAACTTTGCCAAATCCACCACTGAACCGCATCGTGTCAAGAGACGGAATACACCTGACCCTCTGCTCTCCACCCTCAGGAGTCCTCATCTGGCAGTGAAATGGTTTCTTTTTACGCATATGAGCCTTTACATATTATGTTGGGAATTGTTGGAAATATAATTTATCAACAAAGGATAATATATCGTAATTAATTTCACACCTAATAATATTGAACAACCAATTAAAGAAGCCTATAATCTCATGACTATGAAATATATATAGGCAGTAAATGAATGACTCACCAAATATTTTTCGGTAATCTTCATTTCACAAGGCGGTAGTCGCTGATCAACTTCAACTGCATTCCAAGCTATTACATCCCCCCATTCACCATCTTCTGAACCTTCAGCCATATTCACGGCCTCATCAGAACACAAACCTGGCTCATCATCACTTATCGATATGTGTGATTTAGTCTCAGCATCATAACGACTACACCCACCAGAACCATCCGAGGAAGTCACATAACCTCCGATTATTGGGACCATCGGTCTACCAACAACAGACTCCGGAGATTTTGACACCACCCCTCCATAATTGCTTAATACGGTAACAACAAAGTTTTTTCTTTGCATCTCTACAAGGCACCATTTCAGATGATCCCCACTCTTGAGCTTAACAAACTGGTCCCATGCCTCACCACCGAGTATACACTGTCCATTCTCTACACTTAAAGACACATGCCACACTTCATTTCCCTCTGAAGTCCTTATTTGCATTGTCCCGAAATCGTCATCAGTTAGGCGATCAACTGTCTTGGACGGTATAACATGTCCATACATCATAACATAAGCAATTACAAACAAGGAAAACCAAAATTTAGGAAAATCTTCTTCAACCATGTACATGTAAATGATGTTCACTATCACTACAAAACTATCCCCATATAATTATAAGGGTCAATACTTACAATCTGCCTAATCTGGTGAGGCTTAATTATAGTTATGAACTGGTTGAATACTCCCCCAGCCCCGGCGGTGTTCCCCATAGATTTTCCCCCTTGGAGGCTTCCACATCAAAGAACCCTCCATGTTATATCTCCTCACCTCAAATTTTATTTTCCCCAGGTACGTCACCATGATCATCATAAACTCATCCTCCAGATTATTGTCCACAAATTTTTCCCAACCTTTACAAATCTGAACATGATTACCTTCCCTATGGATGTCGACATGGACAACACATCTTTTCAAACCATGCAGTCTGACGCTACCCTTCCGCGCAAAATCACCAAGCATAAACTTGTCCACAAATGGAATTGGAATGTCATGCAAATATACATTGCTGTCAATGACAAAAGTATGTATGTATATTACAATCAACCCATGAATTTATAAAAAACATGTGGATATCTGGAATATTTTGGTCTGGTCGTTTTACGATCTGGAGGAAATCTAGAATATTTTCCAGATGCAACATTTTATTACTTCCATGGACTCCTGGCTGCCACACAGCACACGAGTCATTCGCTGCATAAAATGTTGCGTAAAGATTAACAAATCAAAAGTAGAAATAATACAGGCTAAACAATCGATCCATAAAAAGAAATAAATGGGACTTTATTTGTTTACTGTCTTTGAACACCACAATTAGCACAAGAACAAACTCTAGTGAAACGATTCTACTGATATCGTGTATTTCGTTTAATTGTCATCTTTCATTACAATATTCCCTAATTATTTCTTTCATTCTACTTCCACAAACTCTAGAAAATTTACATTCACAAAACGTAAAAGCTGGATACTGCAATTATAATAGTAATCCTAACCCATAGCCTCACTTACCTCGACCCTGTTTCAAATTGGAGCCTTCTCATTCTGAGGGCTCGACATCATGGTTTCGACACAGGAATTGGAATTTTCTCAATCCCTTGGGTGGCCGCCGACAGGGGAGTTTAGGGTTTGGACTCGTTCCTCGGCTTGTTCCTTTATGTTGTCCCTTTTTGGTTAAAAGTTGACAATCCTTTTTTCTTTTTCTTTTTCTTGGGAAACTGGGAAAAAACCAAAACCGTTTTGCTGACCCCCCGCTGTTCACACTGCCTTTATTAATTTCAATTTTCCATGTAACAATGACGGCCTCGTAAATGTCGTGGAAAGGCCTTTGCCATATTTTTATTTTTCTTGGCGTGCAACCAAAAAGGTCCAAATCCAAAACCTTCCACCCATCGCTGAATTTATGTTCTCAACTTGATTTTGAAATTCTTTTCAATAATTATATTAATCCATTTTACTTATACATACATATTTAAAATTGTTACATGTATAATGGCCCGAATCATATATATATATATATAAATTACATATTACAGCGCATAATTTCCATCACTAAATGTAAAGAGGCAAATTATTTAAAAAAAAAATCACTACATTGGTCATGCTGAATTTTCCCACAATAGGCGGTCATCCATTTCATCGCCCCAATAATTATCAATCCGGTTATTATAAGCTTCATTACATAATCGTGGGGCCAACAACTGGTCGTTGTAGATTAAATGTCCCCAGTTAACACTACTAGAAGAAAGGCTTTAGCCGACGAAAATAAAAAAACCAGGCCGACGAACTATTTTTTCGTCGGCTAAAGTTCACGTTAGCAGACAAAATTTTCTTTCGTCGGCTAATTTAAATTTTCATCGGCTATCGTCAACTTTAGCCGACAAAATTATAATGTCATCGGTTAAAGAATTTATTTCATCAGCTAAAATTCACAGGCTATAGCCGATAAAATTTTTAAAAGTTTAGCCGACGAAATTAAAATGTCGTCGGCTAAAGTGCTTTATATTTGCAGATCTGGACAGCAACAACTCATCTGGGGGAAAAAAAACGGGAGAAGAAAAAACGGGAGAAAAAGTTTGGGTGTTGTCGAAATCTGTCCATAATTAGTTTGTGGAGCTATATATAGGTACGTATATGTATATATATTGATTAATTGAGTTTTATTTGAGTTGATCGATTTTGAGTGTGATTGATTTTGAGTACGTTGGATGTATATATATATATATATATATATATATATATATATATGTTGATCGATTTAGTTGATGATTTGATAATATATATGAAGTTGTTGTTAATAAATAGTAGATATATATATATATGTTAATTAATTTATAATATTGTGTTGATATGGTATGAAGTTGTTGATGATATATATGAGTTGATGATGATTTTGTGATGATGTTGATATATAATATTGTTATGAGTTGATTGATTTTGAGTACGTTGGATGTATATATATATATTTATCGATTTGGTTGATGATTTGATATAATATATATGAAGTTGTTCATAAGTAGTAGATATATATATATATATATATATGTTAATTAATTTATAATATTGTGTTGATGGTATGAAGTTGTTGATGATGATTTTGTGATGATGTAGATATATATATATATATATATATAATATTGTTATGTAATTATTAAGTATATATATATATGTGTGTGTGTTAATTAATTTATTATTAATTAGTTGTAGTACGTAGAATATATACGTATACCAATGAATTGAGATTTTATATATGACATGGAATTTAATTAATAATTAGCTAGCGTTATACATATATATTTTGTTATATTTTCAGGATATGGATAAGAGTTGGATTTCACTTCCAAAATGGGACAAAAGATATGGTAAAGGAGTTATGAGTTTTCTGGAATATGCGCTGGCTAATGCTAACGGGAATACAATTTTCTATTGCCCGTGCACGAAATGTCAGTGTCGCAGTGATATGCATCGATTTGCGATTGACAAAGTATGGCAGCACCTGAGGAGTAACGGGTTTTGGGAGAAGTACACATGTTGGTTATATCACGGTGAAACATCATCAGGGGGTCCGCATGATCATGGCCAATTTTTTGAGACGAGCAGTACATCCAACGATCCAACAACGGCATTCATCAACGACATGTTTCCTTATGAGAGCGGTGTATGCGTTCAAGAACAGTATATGTCTGACCCGGTGCAGCCCTTCCCTAGAGCTGTCAACACTGCTGGTATTGAAAAGTATAACAAACAGCTTGCTTTCCAACAGACCTCTGTGTACCCCAGTTGTCAGAAGACTGTTCTTGAAAGTGTGATGGACGTAATGAAGATTAAAGTTAAGACAAAATTGACCGTGAAGGCTGTCGATAATTATCTACAGTACAGTGTTTCGATGCTGCCCCACGGTCATCGTCTTCCTACCACTCATCATAAGGTCCGATGTATCCTGAAAGATCTTGGGCTTTCCTACATCAAGATCCATGCATGCAGATATGACTACGTTCTCTTCTGGGGTAAAGATCCAGAAGGAAATAACCTTAGTGGCCTTGACGCATGTTTAAGTTTAGAAGATTAATTGAATTCATATTTTTGAAGAAGTATAATTTCAAAAATATATATATTTCACATTATATTAAGTGTTTGAATTTAAGCATGAACATAATGAAAAAAAAAGGATAATATGGAACTCGTTTACTTTTTCAATGTTGCCTCAACCTTGAATTAACGAGCAACATTGAATGAGTGTATCCGCCCATATCTCAGCCTTGATTTAAATTAATATTTTAAACAGGATGAGCGGTAATTTTAGATCGACGAAGGGTTCGAAGGGCCAAAGGTCCGAATCATCTGAGGGAACCTCTAGCAACCCTCAAACGTCGTTTCGGGGCCTCAAGACAGCCAGACGTGCGGCCCTTCTGGAGACAGCGCAGAGGCAGCCGGAGGTGCCTCCTTCATCGAGGCAGCAGGGCGTCCCTCGTTCCTCGAGGCAGATGTGGGCTCAGACCCAGACTCCAGTGTCTGCACCCCGTATGCCTGAGATACACCGGGCGCCCACTCCTAGTCCTACTGCTTCGGATGGTGGGTCATCTGGGGTACAGATGCCGCCGCCTCATCTGTTCCTTCCGCGGATGATATCGGCCTTACCTACAGTCGATGACTCAGGGACGCCGATTTATCCACTGCCCCCGCCAGTGGCTCCATCACGGTGTACCGGTTTGTGCCTTTTGATACGCCTCTTGGTTCCGCGAGGGTATCTTCATCGGCGACAGAGACGGAATCCGTCGCGTCCGCCGCATCGCCCTCAAGTAATGAAAAATGAATGATTTGTTTTCTTATAATTAATAATAAAGGGTCTCCGATTTTAATAATCAATTTGGTTTATCATGTGATAGGCACCGTCGGAACGTAGCCGGCAAAGAAGAAGAGAGGCCCCGTCACAGGGAAGGCTCTCGAGAAGACCGTCAGTACCTCAAGGAGGATCGTCATCGGTACTGATGGGGATGGCGAAATAGTATCGGGCGGGAAGTCGAGGACGTACTCCGGCCGCGTGGGAGCGCTCATTAGGGATAAAGTCCCTATGTTGTGGTCAGACTGGGGCGAGGTCCCGCAGGAGGTTAAGGACATGGTCCACAACGCGATGTCGGTGAGTTTACAAAATGCCTTAATAATATTATGTATTACATTGTTGATTTCTCTAAAAACTAAACTAATAAACGGTTAAATGCATGTGTGGTTTGACGTTCCTGAGCACCTGAAGAACAGCTGGGCGGACGTTGTGTATGGGGGAAGGTACGTTGGGAAGTTACTGATGAAGTTGTATTGTATGTGATATTAATAATATTTCTAATATTTTTGTGTATCTGTAGGTACAAGGAGTGGAAGAACGAGTTACGGACCAACTGGACTACGCACGGGAATGCACGTTCTGGTACCCCTACTGAGTTCCAGTACAGGGAGTACGAGTGGCGTTGGCTTCTGACATCAGAATTCAACAACCCTCGTAAACAGGTATTTTAAAAATTAATTAGTTAATTTGTCTTTAAGTACATGCGTTTTTAATTTTTTTACTAATAGTTTATTTTTTTCTTTGAAGGCGTTTCCCGGGCGAACGCTCAGAACCGGCAACGCAACACAAGGAACCATCATGCCGGTTCTAGACCGTTCGCTGTCTTCATGGATAAGGCGACCAGGGAACATCCAGAAGTCAACCGGTACGTCTATACGTATGAGAAGGCATATCCTGACGCCTAGAAGGATATTGTAAGTCATCTTACGTTTTTAAATTTTTAATTTTACTTATATATATGTTAATTAATAATTTTTTCTATCCAATTAGGCGAAGGTGAGGGAGGCTAGGGACGAGGTGATGAGTGCTATAGTGAGGGAGACATGGCCGGACACGCAGGAGGAAGAGATGTCGAAGCCATGTCCCGGATCGACACTTCGGATCCGACGGTTGGGCGAGTATCATGGGCACAACTTTCTCACCGCAAGCAAACAACTTCTACTGTCGGGTCTAGAAAAAAACGGCGAGGGGGTCTTGAAGACCACTCCAGGATTTCAACGAAAGGCAGCCTCGACCAGCAGCAGGACCACGACCACCAGGACGACTCAGCTAGAGTCAGAACTTCAGAGACTACGGGAACAGCAAGCTGCTCAGGTTGCCTATAATGCCGCGCAGGCAACCTATAATGCCGAGCAGGCAGCCTATAATGCCGGGTACATGTCATCCAGCAGGCCCAGCAGCGGCAGATGTTCTAGTACATGCAGGACTTTACAGCTGCCCAGCTTCAGGGACTTCCGGCTCCGCCCATGCCTCCCGCTATACCGCTACCCCAGCTGCTGCAACCTCCGCAACCTCTGCCGCAACCTCCGCAGCAGAGCCCAGAAGTGGATATTAATTTAGACAATCTATATTTTGTGTAGTTGATGAATTATATAGTTTTATGTGCTTGTTGTTGGTTATATGGAATTGTTTTGATGTATTTTGCAGCTTGCTTAGAATGGTAATTTAGAAATTTCAGGTTTTTTTTTTATACTGGAATGGACTTATAGCCGACGAAATACGCCATAATTCGTCGGCTATAATAATGTTTGGCCGACGAAATATGGACTGTTTCGTCAGTTATTTTTATTTTTTTATTAAATACTGTAGCCGACGAATATATTAAAATGTTTCGTCGGCTAAAGTCTCAGACTATGGCCGACGAAACATTTTAATATATTCATCGGCTATAGTATGAGACAATAGCCGACGACAAAAGAGGTCGTCGGCTAAAGTCTTAGAGAGTAGCCGACGACGTCTTCTGTCGTCGGCTAAAGTCTTAGAGACTAGCCGACGATGTTGTCTGTCGTCGGCTAGCTCTGGGACAATAGCCGACGACGGGTTATAGTTTTGTCGGCTAAAGTCATCGTCGACGACCCTTTCCCGACGAAACTATAGCCGACGAAGTCTAGTCGGCTAAGATCTTAGCCGACGAAGTCTAGTCGGCTAAGATCTTAGCCGACGAATTAAGCTAACAGGCCGACGAAACTTTTTCATCGGCTAAAGTGCTTGTCCTGGTAGTGTAAAGCCATCACAATTTTTATTCCCTACATAGAGCAATCACAATTTATATAGTGTCAATAACTCAATATATAATAACTTCGACTTTCTGTAAGTTATTTAACTTCAAAATTTAAAATAATCGTGGGTTGAAAACTTAAAATCTTGTATTTGTAAAGTGTGTGAGTTATTTAATAAAAAAATTAAAAATATATATTTAGTGTTATAAATATATATTTCAGTACTAGTCATAAATTATACACTACCAGGAGAAGTACTTTAGCCGACGAATTATTTTCGTCGGCCTGTTACCCTAACTCGTCGGCTAAACTCTTAGCCGACGAGGCTTCGTCGGCTATAGTGTCGTCGGGAAAGGGCCCTCGGCGCTGACTTTAACCGACGAAACCATCACCGTCGTCGGCTATTGTCCATACTTTAACCGACGAAACATTATGTCGTCGGCTTTTGTTCATGAATTTAAGCCGACGAAACAGTCTCTATCTTTCGTCGGCTTTACTCCTCCCAGACTTTAGCCGACGACGGTTTAAGTCGTCGGCTATACTCTCAGACTTAAACCGACGACACAATACGTCGTCGGCTATACTCCAAGACTTAGCCGACGAATATCTCAGTTCCGTCGGTTTAAGTATATAACTAAAAAATTAAAAAATAGCCTCTTTCGTCGGCTATAGTGAGTTTTAGCCGACAAACATGCCATAATTCGTCGGCTAAACTATATAAAAATAAAAATAAAAATACTATAGCCGACGAATTGTGGCGTATTTCGTCGGCTATAACTCCATTCCAGTATAAAAAAAATACACAAATTTTTAAATTACCATTCCGAGCAAGCTCCAAATACACCAAAACAATTCCATATATATAACCAACAAGAAGCACATAAAACTATATAAGGTATCAACTACACAAAATCTAAATGATCTAAATCAATATCCGGATCGGGGCCTGCTGGTGAGGAGATCCGGCAGCTCAGGTATGTCTATAGGCGCAGGCATGGGCGGAGGTGGAAGTCCCTGAAGTTGGGCAGCTGCTAAATCCTGGAAGTACTGGTACATCTGCTTCTTCTGCTGGGCATGCTGGGCGGCATGTAGGGCTTTAGTATAGGATCTATATTTCGGCGAACTGGGCGGCATAGCGGCAGCCTGAGCGTCAGCATGAGCAGCTGAGCGGCTTGCTCTCTCCGTAGTCTCTCAACTTCCGACTCTAGCTGAGTCGTCCTGCTGCTGGTCGAGGCTGCCTTTCGTTGAAATCCTGGAGTGGTCTTCAACCCCCTGGCCCTTCTTTCCTAGACCCCGGCAGTAGAAGTTGTTTTTCCGCGGTGGAAGGCTGTGCCCATGATCCTCGCCCCAACCCTCGGATCTGAAGTGTCGATCCGGGAAATGGCTTCGGACATCTCTTCCTCCTGCGTGTCCGGCCATGTCTCCCTCACTATAGCACTCATCACCTCGTCACTAGCCTCCCTCACCCTTGCCTAATTGGATAGGAAAAAAATTATTAATTAACATTTTAACATATATATTAGTAAATTAAAAATTCCGTAAAAATGAAAGATTACTTACTATATCCTCCTGGGAGTCAGGATATGCCTTCTCGTACGTATAGACGTACTGGTTGACCTCTGATGTTCCCTGGCCGCCTCGTCCATGAAGACAGCGAACGGTCTAGAACCGGCATGATGGTTTCCTTGTGTTGCGTTGCCGGTTCTGAGCGTTCGCCGGGAAACCGCCTTCAAAGAAAAAGTAAACTATTAGTAAAATATTTTAAAACGCACGTACTTAATGATAAATTAACTAATTAATTTATTTAAATACCTGTTTACGAGGGTTGTTGAATTCTGATGTCAGAAGCCAACGCCACTCGTACTCTCTGTACTGAAACTCAGCAGGGGTAGCAGAACGTGCGTTCCCGTGCGTAGTCCAATAGGTCCGCAACTCGTTCTTCCACTCCTTGTACCTACAGATACAACAAAAATATTAGAAATATAATTAATATGACAGACAGTTTTTGTTTTTTCATTAATTTCCCAACGTACCTTCCCCCATGCACAATCCGCCCAGCTACTCTTCAAGGGTTCGGGAACCTCAAACCACACCTGCATTTACCGTTTATTAGTTTAGTTTTTCCAAAAATCTACAATGTAATACATAATATTATTCAGGCATTTTGTAAACTCACCGACATCGCGTTATGGACCATGTCTTTAACCTCCTGCGGGACCTCGCCCCAGTCTGACCACAACATAGGGACTCTATCCCTAATGAGCGCTCCCACGCGGCCGAGTACGTCCTCGACTTTCCCGCCCGATACTACGTCATCGCCCTTCCCGTCAGTACCGATGACAATCCTCCCTGAGGTACCGACGATCTTCTCCAGAGCCTTCCCTGTGACGGGGCCTCTCTTCTTCTTTGCCGGCTTCGCTCCGACGGTGCCTATGACATGATAAACCAAATTGATTATTAAAATCGGAATCGGAGAATTATAACAAAACAAATCATTCATCTTTCATTACCTGAGGATCGGACGCGGACGCGACGGATTCCGCCTCCGATGATGATACCCTCGCGGAAATAAGAGGCGTATCAAAAGGCACGAACCGGTACGCCGCTGATGGAGCCACTGGCGGGGGCAGTGGATAAATCGGCGTCCCTGAGTCATCGACTACAGGTATGGCCGGTATCATCCGCGGAAGGAATAGGTGAGGCGGCGGCATCTGTACCCCAGATGACCCACTATCCGAAAGTAGGAGTTTGAGTGGGCGCCCGTGTATCTCAGGCATACGGGGTGCAGGCACCTCCGTCTGAGGCTGAGCAAACAACTGCCTCGCGGAATAAAGGAAGCCCCGCTGCCTCGATGAAGGGGCACCTCCGCTGCCTCTCTGCGCCGTCTGCAGAAGGCTCGCATGTCTAGCAGTCATAGGGCCCCTGAAACACGTCTAGGGCTGAGGTCCCTCAGACTACAGACCTTGACTTCAGACCGCTACCTGTACTTATACCTTTGCCCCTCGTCCCTTCGATTTACTATATTACCGCCATCATCCTATTTTTAAATATTAATTTGAATCAAGGCCACAAATCAAAAATGCAAACTCATTTTTAAAATGTAAAAAATATATTCACTTCCTAAATACTATTTTTCACTTCCTAAATACTATTTTTCATTCTTCCTAAATATACACTTCAAAATAAAAATATACACTTCCTAACACACCACAACATTGCAATTGACCGGAAAATCAAAACAAACACAAATACAAACAAATATATACATTTCCTAAATACTAATATACACAACAAATATACACTTATTAAATAACAATATACACTTCCTAAATACAAATATACACAACAACCCACAACATTATATACACAACAACATTATATACACAACAACACCACAACATTATATACACACAACATTATATACACAACAACATCACACATTAAAAATAACCGAAGCTCAAAAAAACGTACTCGAGGAGGAGGAGGGAGGACCGGAGCAGCAGCAGAATTCGGCCGGAGCAGCAGAGGAGGAGGCCGGCCGGCCGGAGGAGAGGAGGAGGAGGCCGAGGAGGAGAGATGGAGAGGAGGAGGCCAGAGGAGGAGGAGCCGGAGGAGGAGCCGTAGGAAGAGCCGGAGGAGGCCGGCCGGAGATGGACCGTCTGATTTTCCGAGGGCGAGGGCGAGGGCGAGGGCGAGGGAGAGGGAGAGGGAGAGGAGGGAGAGGGAGAGGGAGCGCGAGCGGAGGCCGGCCGGAGAGGGAGAGGGAGCGGAGGCCGGCTGAGAGGAGAGGGAGAGGGAGCGGGAGATAAGGTCGAGGGCGAGGGAGAGGGAGAGGCAAGGGAGGGCGGCGACCGGAGAGGGAGCGGAGGCGAATTTCGAGAGGGAGAAAATAGGGCGGAGGCTAGGGCATACAACCAGTCGAGCTGGGTTATACCCGAGGACTTTAGCCGACGAAATAATAATTTCGTCGGCTAAAGTAATAATTTCGTCGGCTAACATTAAACTTTAGCCGACGAAATAATAAATTCGTCGGCTAAACATTTCAATAATTTCGTCGGCTAAAGGTAATAATTTCGTCGGCTAACCATTTGAAATTCGTCGGCTAAACACAACTGTTTATACATTCATCAAACTGTGACTGCTGCTCGTGATGATCAAACTTGAGAACGGAAATCCTTCCGTCAGATCTGACCATCATGATAAAATACATGTATGGGAAAAAATTCAACTTGATCTGACCAGGTTAAGTGCTCGATCCGGACGGTCAATCCCGTAAGTCAAACCCCTAAATGCACGGAAAAGGTCGTTGGACCGTCTAAATTTCGTATTTTGGCCGGACCTTCAACTGAAAATATTTTCAAATTGATGAGACACAACAAGTGGTATAAAAATTTTACGCAAAATAACCACCGAAGATAGGGCTACCCATAGGGAGAAAGAATTGAAAATTGGATTGACCGCAACTATCGGCACCGAGACATGACCGGAATACCTTGATTTTTCAACCGTAGACGTATTTCACCATTCTGGTCATGTCTTATTTTTCACGACTTTTTCACGTTTGAAGGTTCTATGTATAGTTTGTTTTTGAAACGGAACATTTACCTAACACTTAGTAAACAAGTTATACAACATTAGTAGGCATGTTCTGACTGTGATGATCAAACTTGAGAAATTAAAATCCGACGGTCAGATCTGACCACCATGATAAAATACATGTATGGGAAAAAATTCAACTTGATCTGACCAGGTTAAGTGCTCGATCCGGACGGTCAATCCCGTAAGTCAAACCCCTAAATGCACGGAAAAGGTCGTTGGACCGTCTAAATTTCGTATTTTGGCCGACCTTCAACTGAAAATATTTTCAAATTGATGAGACACAACAAGTGGTATAAAAATTTTACGTAAAATAACCACCGAAGATAGGGCTATAGTATGTAACAGAAAAGTTTAGGGTTTAGCCGACGAATACCCTAAATCATCGTCGGCTATACTATGTAATAAAAAAATATAAAATTAATAAAGCCGACGAAATATCAGGGTATTCGTCGGCTAAGATGTTTTTGGCCGACGACTTCCATTATACTTCGTCGGCTAAGATGGTTTAGCCGACGACATTCATTTGAACTCGTCGGCTTAAGATCTTTAAACCGACGAATTCCTTTTCAATTCATCGGCTTTAAGTTCTTTTAGCCGACGACTTCCTTTTCAATTCGTCGGCTATAAGTCCTTTAGCCGACGACTTCTAGTATTCTTCGTCGGCTAAGACGGTTTTAGCCGACCGACGACATTTAATATAATTCGTCGGCTAAGAGGTTTTAGGCCGACGACTTATGTTGTATTTCGTCGGCTTAAGTAAAAAATACAAACCCTAAAACAGATGGTTTAAACCATACTAATTTCCTGTTCATATATCACCAAAATTCATATAAAATAACAGAAATATGAATTCAACATATGTAAACTAGAATGAAGGTAATACAGTCTTTTTTATTACAAATAATGTATTACTGTTTCTGCACATCCGGAGACTGGGATCATGGAGAATCACGGTGGAACACGAATAAATAGTAACATCATGGGCAAGAGACAAGCACGTATAGTGGTTCACCATGCCATCGGAGGGCATGGCTACGTCCACTTGGAATTCGCTATCATGGCCAAGAGGCCCTTTGGGATCGGGAGAGATATTCATCATCTATCATCCTATCTCCTCTCTATGTCTATGGGAAGCCTTCCTTTTATAACTAAGGAAGGTTCCCTCCTTTTACATATTAGGGATGTGGGACAAACTACCGACTACAATTACATCCAACTACCGACTACAATTACATCCGAAGAAATTAAAACTAAGGCTCGTAATCGGAATCATCCGATGAGTCTTCTTCGGTGTCAGAAATAATTTCTGGTAATCTATGTCTTTTCCTCATCGCCAGAGTCTTCGTCTGTTTCTTGATTTGGATCAACATCAATAAGCCTTGGCTCTTCATCACGAATTCGCACCGAACGACCCGCTTTAAAATTATTAAGGCGAACGGTAGAGGAGTTAGGAATACCTATTGCGTTGGGCTCTTGATACGCAACATCTTCTTCCTGGTCTTCGGCCTCTCCAAGTGTAGCCCCGGTAAATGTTTCGAGGGTGCACAAGGTTGACTACTTTCCACGCGTCACCCTTAGCAAGGTCATCAAGATAAAACACTTGTTTTACCGATGTGGCAAAAACGAACGGGTCATCTTCGTAAGAACTTGTAGCAGTGTTCACCGATAATATTCCGTACTGATCGGTCTTCATGCTCTGCGGGCTAGTATCAAACCATCTACACTTGAAGAGGTGCACTGTCATGCCTTCACCGTAAACGAGTTCCACCACTGAATCAAACAACACCGTAATAGTCAACTCCATTCCGCCCACCATGCGCCATCACCCCCAGAATTCTGTGTTCTCCGTCTGCTGTCTCTCTGTTCACATATAAATTGCACGCCATTCACCTTGCACATCGGATAAACTCTTGACATTATCGGCTTCATCGCTAGAAGTCTTAGTTCGTGTGACCAATTTGGGTGACCATCAAATTGAATATGGTTCATCTGCAATTTACAATTTAACATTGTAAATATAGATAATTATGCACTAAAAATAATACGTACATAAATATTGAATTACGTACCCAGCCGTCAAAATAATTTGCGAACTCCCTGTTGTGGTACTCGAGATCACCTTGAATGTCTGGACATATAGATGGATGTCTTTCCAGTATTCAACTTCTGGACAGTTAATCATACCCACCAGTGGGCAATGACTAGCTCATGTGGTTGCAACTTGTAGGAGTCTGGCAAAATTCCATAAACTTCAACATCACTGGAGAGTATGGAAAGAGTGAACTTCGGTACATCTACCGGCATGGCTTCGTCTGTTTCCTTCAACGCTCCTAAATACAACTTCATGTAGGTGACGCACTCGTGCGCAATATATGCTTCAGCTATACATCCTTCAGGCGCGGATTTATTAGCCACATAATCTTTGTAGTCTCCAAGTTGCCTATAAATCAAGTTGCAAAGTGTTATGATTATTGAACATGTATATAGAAAAATTGGATTGAGGAATTCAGGTGTAAAAAACGTACCTTTCCATGGGATACATCCAGTGTAGTGTACTGGACCGGTAAGCAACAATTGCTCGGGAAGATGGATCATCAGGTGAGCATGATGTCAAAAAAATTGGAGGAAATATCCTCTCAAATTTACACATGATATAAATGATGTCCTCTTGCATTTCCCGGAGGTTAGATTTTGTCACTTCTTCCGTGTGCATAACTTTTGGAAGAATCTTGCCAACGCTACTAACGGCTCCACCACCTGACGGGGAAGGACGGTCGAATGAAAACAGGGAAGAGACGTTGTAGCAGGATATGACAGTCATGACTCTTCAACCCGTACATCTTATTGTCCCGGAAGTTCACACACACCGGCTATATTTCCTGCATAGCCTGAAGGATACTTCACACAACTCATCCACCTGAAAATTACGTTCTTCTGGTCAGGTTTCACGGTGTAAGGAGCTTGAGGCATTTTTTCTTCCCTTCTTTCAACCACAGATGTCTTCTTAACTGCATTTTTTTTTAGATCAATGCGTGCCTTAGGACCGTCTTTCGTCTTCCCCTCCAAGTTCAGCACTGTGCCCACCACACTGTCGCAAACATTCTTTTCTATGTGCATCACATCTAGGTAGTGCCTGATCAACACTTACTCTCCAGTATGGGAGTTCCCAGAATATGCTCTTATGTGTCCAGAATTTGTACCTGTCGGGTCTTTCAGGTATTGCTGCAACAATATTTGGATGATTGCTGAGCTGCCCAAATCGTACTCATTAAGCACTGCTAAAATTTCTTCTCCGTCCATCTTCTGGGAGGCACCCGTGTTCTACGGTCCCATCAAATGCCTTGTCATCGAACCGCCAATCGTGATTATATGGAAGGAAAGCACGTGACCCAATCTGCATATCTTGTTGCAATGACTGCTGCTCCCCTCATCGCTAAGGCACTCTGGACAAGCCTTGTATCCCCTAACACGTTGCCGACAACATCCCACGGGCAGGAAAATCACTGATGGTACCAACAACCATGACATGCATCTGGAACATCTCGTGCATGTACTTGTCATAAGTGGGATGACCAACTTCCCACAAAAACTGAAGCTCTTCAATCAAAGGTCTCAATACACATCGAGACACTTCCTGGATAACCGGCCCGGAATCAACAAACTCACATATTGTATTCCTTCTTCATGCACATCCATGGAGGAGGAGGTTGTACGGTACCAAAATCACCGGTCATACACTGTATTGAAGACTCATGTTGCCAAAAGGGTTGAACCCGTCGGATGAGAGCCCGAGCCTCACATTTCGGACCTCTGACGCAAAATGAGGAAACTCCTGTCTATATGCTTCCAAGCCTCCCCGTCAGCAGGGTGTATAAGGGTATCTTCGTCATGCATTTCCCTATCAACGTGCCATCTCATAGCTTTGGCGGTGTGAAGACATGTACAACCGCTCAAGCTATCCCTCAACGGGAAATACCGAAGTACCTTCACAGGTTTCCTATTGCCTGCAGGAGTCAGCTTATACCTGTCAGTGTGACATACCGGACATACGTCAAGCCCACCAAGGTCATTCCCTTCTGGATCTTTACCCCAGAAGAGAACGCAGTCATATCTGCATGCATGGATCTTGATGTGGAAAGGCCAAGATCTTTCAGGATACATCGGACCTTACGATGAGTGGTAGGAAGACGATGACCGTGGGGCAGCATCGAAGCAGTGTACTGTAGATAATCATCAACAGCCTTCACGGTCGATTTTGTCTCAACTTAATCTTCATTACGTCCATCACACTTTCAAGAACGGTCTTCTGACAACCGGGGTACACAGGGGTCTGTTGGAAAGCAAGCAGTTTGTTGTACTTTTCAATACCAGCAGTGTTGACAGCTCTAGGGAAGGGCTGCATGCACCGGGTCAGGCATATACTGTCCTTGAGCGCATACACCGCTCTCATAAGGAAACATGTCGTTGATGAATGCCGTTGTTGGATCGTTGGATGTACTTCCTGTCTCAGAAAATTGGCCATGATCATGCGGACCCCCTGATGATGTTTCACCGTGATATAACCAACATGTGTATTCTCCCAAACCCCGTTACTCCTCAGTGCTGCCATACTTTGTCAATGGGAAATCGATGCATATCGCTGCGACACTGACATTTCGTGCACGGGCAATAGAAAATTGTATTCCCGTTAGCATTAGCCAGCGCATATTTTATAAACACTCATAACTCCTGCACCGTATCTTTTGTCCCATTTTGAAGCGAAATCCAACTCTTATCCATATCCTGAAAATATAACAAAATATATATTTAATTATAACGCGCTAGCTAATTATTAATGATGAAATTTCATGCCATATATAAAATCTCAATTCATTTAGTATATATTCTACGTACTACGTACAACTAATTAATAACTAATTAATTAACACACACACATATCATATTACACATAATATATATTTAACACAAATTAATTAACAACAAATATACACAATTAATACATTAATATATATTAACACAAATTAATTAACAAAAACAACAACTTCCTACCGTACCATATCACACAATAATATAATATTATAAATTAATTAATAACATATATATCTACTAATATTTATTAACAACAAATTAATTCATATATATTATCATTCAAATCATCAACCAAATCGATCACACATATATATATATACATCCAACGTACTCAAAATTAATCAATTCAATCATAATCAAAATCAATAAACTCAATCATAATCAAAATCGATAACTCAAATAAAACTCAATTAATCAACATATATATACATATACGTACCTATATATGGCTCCACAACTAATTATGGACAGATTTCGACAACACCCAAACGTTTTCTCCCGTTTTTTCTTCTCCCGTTTTTTTTCCCAGATGAGCTGCTGCTGTCCAGATCGCAGATATAAAGCACTTTAGCCGACGACATATTAATTTCGTCGGCTAAACTTTTAAATATTTCGTCGGCTAAAGTTCACAGACTATGGCCGACGAAATAAATTCTTTAGCCGACGACGTTTTTTTTTCGTCGGCTAAAGTTTACCATAGCCGACGAAAATTTTAGTTAGCCGACGAAGGAAAATGTCGTCGGCTAAAAAAAAATGCTTCGTCGGCCTGGTTTTTTTTTTTTTCGTCGGCTAAAGCCTTTCTTCTGGTAGTGATATAACATGACAACATATTTAAGGAAATATGTTAGTATTACATTAATATTATCACTTTGCAAAGCCAATACATAGGATGCCGTGTGGGTTCCTTAGATTGAGCAATGAAGTCCTTCTATAATTCCAAACATTTAAAACACCTTGGATAATTCGTAAATCGATTGGCTGATGGTTTCAACTACATGGATTATACAACCGTCATACATTGAAATATTTGTACATAAAAATTGTAACTGCATTTGGTTCATTGTCTAGTAAAATGACAATATGGCAATATGGCAAATAGTTCTTTTTAATAAAATCCCGGTCACTATATGGAGGTGTGACAGCACATGGGATGTTCTCATCGACCCAGGAAATACCTTTACATAGGTTTAGCGTAGTCTCTATTGTCTTTCTGACACGACCACCGGCCCCGAATTTCACCCTAACCCCGGAGTAAATTGTGCGGGGACCACCTCCAAGGAAAGATTTACCCCGCAAAATTCAGTACAACCTCCCTTGAAATGGACAAACCCTTCCAATAAAAACTGTCAAACACTTCTAAAGGTTCCAAATCCAACCTTAACTTCTGGAGCCTTCGTGCTCCTCAAAAACAATCATCACCAACAGGATAATAAACATTATCTAAGATAATATACATACATCCGTCAAATATTCTAAATATAAACAAGCCTTCACCCACAACTAAAAATATATACATTAAACCCAAGTATTCAGAGCTACTAGACACTAGCGGAAGCAAGAAAAAGACAAGTAGGCTAAACAGGTAACCTACTGTGAAAGGTGGTGGATAATACGGGTGACTATGCCTCGTCTCCTACTAGATCCAATATGAACTCTGCAGACTGGGCATTTTAAAAACAGGGCCCAGGGAAGACATTTAATAATATTAGAGTGAGTGGACAAAAATAATTTAATAATAAACTATTATGCATTCCCATTTTAATTTCATAGAAAAATATACTGCATGCGGCAGCTTAAAAGTGTTCAACTCATAAACTAGCAATTTTACGACTAGCACTGGCTAGTCACAAACTCAAATAAAATGGAGCCTCTCAGGCTAAACCATATATATTCATATATTCGTATGTATCTACACTCGTCAGACTCCTTGTATGAATCCTAGAAACAATTCAGAAAAATAGAAATTCATACAAGGCTACAACGCTGGCGTCTAACGCTCACGTTGCGCCATAATGGTATTTTTCCTCATTATGACCGAAAATGGACGGTGTACATATACGTGTGGACTCCCTATATGAAAACCTAAATAAACTGAAAAAGAAAGAAGTTTTCATATAGGGCTATGACGCTTGTGTCTAACACGCACGACACGCCATAATGGTATTTTACCTCATTATGACGGACCAAGCACGTATGGCTAGCTAGCATTTATATACATACTATTCTCATAAAATCCAAAACATATATATATCCACCGAAAATCTCATTTTCGGGATCTCTCTAAAGGAGGAAAAATTATCAAATGGGCGAGAAATCAATAATCTCATCAAAATAACAAATGATTAATAAAATCAATCATCGCATGCTTTTTATTTAAAACAAAGGTCCACTCACAAATTAGGCCTAAGCCTGATGACGCTCCGAGGCTTCTTCTGCTCAGGCCTCCTCACGTCCTGTTCCAAATATATAATTAATTTACTAACTGAATTCCAGTATTTATAAAATAGGCAAAATTAATCGAGAGCCATAATTATGCTCATCATTGCCTAAGTTCGATATTCTTAATCGGAACGATCCAAACTTTTATATCATACTCGGCAGTCGTATAAACAACCTTTCCCAGAAATTGATTTAAATCCTACGGTCGGATTTTACATTATTTAACCGCTTAAATACCAAACTTCGGAAATTCATAAACCTATTCAAAACTCGTCCAAAATTCTAAAACTCATTCCATTAAATTCCTCATAAAAATCTCCACCTAAAAAAATTTTTCCAGCGCCGGCGGCGGCGGCCGGCGACCAGCTCCGGCGACGTCCAAATTCTACCAAATTTTAACAGCAGCTTCCTCTCATCATTCCAAACAACTTTCATAACTATCACTAAGTCCAATTTTAAGCCTAACTAGGTCAATCGAACGAAAACATCCTAAAAGCCCTAGAATTTCAACTTCGAATTTCTCCTTACCGAGCTCAAGAGGGATCGAGCCTTTTGGAGGGGTTGTTGCACGGGAGGAGAGCTTCAAAACCGTACCAAGCTTGCCCGGATTGGTGGCCGGAGGAGGGAGTTCCGGCGACGGAAAGCTTAAGGCAGCCGGAACTTCCGGGCGACGTCTTTCCCTCACGGCGGCGCTAGAGAGGCTGCCACCAGTCTAGAACGGTAGCTGGGTTGGAGACCGATCGATTGGGACCGGTGCGGCGGCGAACGGTGGCCGGACGGCGGCGGACGGCGGAGAAGAAAATCGACAGGGGGAGAGTCGGGTGCGGGAGCGGGAGAGGAGAGAGAGAATCGGGAGGGAAGAGAGAAATGTTTTTGGGCTTGGCCCAAACGGTTTTTAACCACATATACCCAATCCAAAAATTTAACACCCCCAAAAATAATACCCTAATAAAAATTACCTTTTACTAGCTAAATTTACCATTTTTACCGTCGTTACATTTTTCTCTTATGAATAACTCTCCGAAATAATCGTCCCTCAAAACCCCTCTAGGGACCAATTAAACTATATGTCAATGTCGGAGACGGTAAAATTCTTATTATAATCAAGCTAGTAAATAAGATAAAATCTTACGGGTGGGATGTGACACTTTCAATATAATGTTCAAAAATTCAGTTACATAATTAAAATAAGATTCTAAAATTAAATAAAAGTTCCTTGGTTTTAGAATAAGTGTAAGAAAAACAACTTATGTAAATCACCTACCTTTTCGATCGCCGAGTCACACCACCAATATGGTCACTACCAGAAGAAAGGCTTTAGCAGACGAAAATTAAAAAACCAGGCCGACGAATCATTTTTTCGTCGGCTAAAGTGGACTTTAGCCGACGAACTTTTTATTCGTCGGTTGATTTATATTTTCGTCGGCTATGGTAAACTTTAGCCGACGAAATTAAAACGTCGTCGACTAAAGAATTTATTTCGTCGGCTAAAGTTCACAGACTATGGCCGACGAAATATTTAAAAGTTTAGCCGACGAAATTAATATGTCGTCGGCTAAAGTTCTTTATATTTGCAGATCTGGACAGCAGCAGCTTATCTGGGAAAAAAAACGGGAGAAGAAAAAACGGGAGAAAAAGTTTGGGTGTTGTCGAAATCTGTCCATAATTAGCTTGTGGAGCTATATATAGGTACGTATATGTATATATATGTTGATTAATTGAGTTTTATTTGAGTTGATCGATATTTTGAGTGTGATTTAGTTGATTGATTTTGAGTACGTTGGATGTATATATATATGTTGATCGATTTGGTTGATGATTTGAATTGATAATATATATGAATTAATTTGTTGTTAATAAATAGTAGATATATATATATATATATATATATGTTAATTAATTTATAATATTATGTTGATATATATGGTATGAAGTTGTTGATGCATTTGTTTGAGTTGATGATGATTTTGTGATGATGTTGATATATAATATTGTTATGAGTTGATTGATTTTGAGTATGTTGGATGTATATATATATATATATATATATATATATATATGTTATTGATAGATATATTTGGTTGATGATTTGATATAATATATATGAAAGTTGTTTATAAGTAGTAGATATATATTATATATATATATGTTAATTAATTTATAATATTGTGTTGATGGTATATATGTCAATGATGATTTTGTGATGATGTAGATATATATATATATATATATATATATATATAATATTGTTATGTAATTATTAAGTATATATATATATGTGTGTGTGTTAATTAATTTGTTATTAATTAGTTGTAGTACGTACATAGAATATATACTAAATGAATTGAGATTTTATATATGACATGAAATTTCATTAATAATTAGCTAGCGTTGTACATATATATTTTGTTATATTTTCAGGATATAGATAAGAGTTGGATTTCGCTTCCAAAATGGGACAAAAGATATGGTGCAGGAGTTATGAGTTTTATGGAATATGCGCTGGCTAATGCTAACGGGAATACAATTTTCTATTGCCCGTGCACGAAATGTCAGTGTCGCAGCGATATGTATTGATTTCCCATTGACAAAGTATGGCAGCACCTGAGGAGTAACGGGTTTTGGGAGAAGTACACATGTTGGTTATATCACGGTGAAACATCATCAGGGGGTCCGCATGATCATGGCCAATTTTATGAGACATGCAGTACATCCAACGATCTAACAACGGCATTCATCAACGACACGTTTCCCTATGAGAGCGGTGTATGCGCTCAAGGACAGTATATGTCTGACCCGGTGCAGCCCTTCCCTAGAGCTGTCAACACTGCTCGTATTGAAAAATACAACAAACTGCTTGCTTTCCAACAGACCCATGTGTATCCCGGTTGTCAGAAGACCGTTCTTGAAAGTGTGATGGACGTAATGAAGATTAAGGTTGAGACAAAATCGACCGTGAAGGCTGTTGATAATTATCTACAGTACACTGCTTCGATGCTGCCCCACGGTCATCGTCTTCCTACCACTCATCGTAAGGTCCGATGTATCCTGAAAGATCTTGGGCTTTCCTACATCAAGATCCATGCATGCAAATATGACTGCGTTCTCTTCTAGGGTAAAGATCCAGAAGGGAATGACCTTGGTGGCCTTGACGCATGTCCGGTATGTCACACCCACAGGTATAAGCTGACTCCTGCAGGCAATAGGAAACCTGTGAAGGTACTTCGGTATTTCCCGTTGAGGGATAGGCTGGAGCGGTTGTACATATCTTCACACACGGCCAAAGCTATGAGATGGCACGCTGATAGAGAATTGCATGACGAAGATACCCTTATACACCCTGCTGATGGAGAGGCTTGGAAGCATATAGACAGTGAGTTTCCTCATTTTGCGTCAGAGGTCCGAAATGTGAGGCTGGGGCTCTCATCCGACGAGTTCAACCCTTTTGGCAACATGAGTCTTCAATACAGTGTATGGCCGGTGATTTTGGTACCGTACAACCTTCCTCCATGGATGTGCATGAAGAAGGAATACAATATGTTGAGTTTGTTGATTCGGGGGGCCCGTTATCCAGGGAATTGTCTCGATGTGTATTTGAGACCTTTGATCGAAGAGCTTCAGTTTTTGTGGGAAGTTGGTCATCCCACTTATGACAAGTACATGCACGAGATGTTCCAGATGCATGTCATGGTTGTTGGTACCATCAGTGATTTTCCTGCCCGTGGGATGTTGTCGGGCAACGTTGTTAGGGGATACAAGGCTTGTCCAGAGTGCCTTAGCGATGAGGGGAGCAGCAGTCATTGCAACAAGATATGCAGATTGGGTCACCGTGCTTTCCTTCCATATAATCACGATTGGCGGTTCGATGACAAGGCATTTGATGGGACCGTAGAACACGGTGTGCCTCCCAGAAGATGGACGGGAGAAGAAATTTTAGCAGTGCTTAATGAGTACGATTTTGGGCAGCTCAGCAATCATCCCAATATTGTTGCAGCAATACCTGAAAGACCCGACAGGTACAAATTCTGGACACATAAGAGCATATTCTGGGAACTCCCATACTGGAGTAAGTTGTTGATCAGGCACTACCTAGATGTGATGCACATAGAAAAGAATGTTTGCGACAGTGTGGTGGGCACAGTGCTGAACTTGGAGGGGAAGACGAAAGACGGTCCTAAGGCACGCATTGATCTAAAAAAAATGCAGTTAAGAAGACATCTGTGGTTGAAAGAAGGGAAGAAAAAAATGCCTCAAAATTTTTTTGACATCATGCCTCACCTGATGATCCATCTTCCAGAGCAATTGTTGCTTACCGGTCCAGTACACTACACTTGGATGTACCATGGAAAGGTACGTTTTTTACACCTGAATTCCCCTCCTTATATATACATGTTCAATAATCATAATACTTTGCAACTTGATTTATAGGCAACTTGGAGACTACAAAGATTATGTGGCTAATAAATCCACGCCTGAAGGATGTATAGCTGAAGCATATATTGCGCACGAGTGCGTCACTTACATGAAGTTGTATTTAGGAGCGTTGAAGGAAACAGACGAAGCCATGCCGGTAGATGTACCGAAGTTCAATCTTTCCATACTCTCCAGTGATGTTGAAGTTTATGGAATTTTGCCAAACTCTTACAAGTTTCAACCACATGAGCTAGTCATTACCCACTGGTGGGTATTGATTAACTGTCCAGAAGTTAAATACTGGAAAGACATTCATCTATATTGTCCAGACATTCAAGGTGATCTCGAGTACCACAACATAGAGTTCGCAAACTATTTTGGCGGCTGGGTACGTAATTCAATATTTCTGTACGTATTTATGTTTATTGCATAATTATCCATATTTACAGTTGAATGGTTGGTTGCAGATGAACCATATTCAATTTGATGGTCACTCAAATTGGTCGCACGAACTAAGACTTCTAGCGATGAAGCTGATAATGTCAAGAGTTTATCCGATGTGCAAGGTGAATGGCGTGCAATTTATATGTGAACAGAGAGACAGCAGAAGGAGAACACAGAATTCTGGGGTGATGGCGCATGGTGGGCGGAATGGAGTTGACTATTACGGTGTTCTTCATTCAGTGGTGGAACTCATTTACGGTGAAGGCATGACAGTGCACCTCTTCAAGTGTAGATGGTTTGATACTAGCCCGCAGAGCATGAAGACCGATCAGTACAGAATATTATCGGTGAACACTGCTACAAGTTCTTACGAAGATGACCCGTTCATTTTTGCCACATCGGTAAAACAAGTGTTTTATCTTGATGACCTTGCTAAGGGTGACGCGTGGAAAGTAGTCAACCTTGTGCACCCTCGAAACATTTATCGGGCGGCTACACTTGGAGAGGCCGAAGACCAGGAAGAAGATGTTGCATATCAAGAGCCCAACGCAATAGGTATTCCTAACTCCTCTACCATTCGCCTTAATAATTTTAAAGCGGGTCGTTCGGTGCGAATTCGTGATGAAGAGCCAAGGCTTATTGATGTTGATCCAAATCAAGAAACAGACGAAGACTCTGGCGATGAGAAATGCATAGATTACCAGAAATTAATTCTGACACCGAAGAAGACTCATCGGATGATTCCGATTACGAGCCTTAATTTGTTTTAATTTAGATGATCTAATACATTAATTTGTAATAAAAAATATTGTATTACCTTAATTTATAGTTTACATATAAATTATTCATATTTCTGTTATTTTATATGAATTTTGGTGATATATGAACAGGAAATTAGTATGATTTAAACCTTTTGTTTTAGGGTATGTACTTTTACTTAAGCCGACGAAATACAAAATAATTCGTCGGCCTAAACCATCTTAGCCGACGAATTATATTATATGTCGTCGGCTAAAATGATTAAAGCCGACGAAGAATACTAGAAGTCGTCGGCTTAAAGGACTTATAGCCGACGAAGAATACCAGAAGTCGTCGGCTAAAAGGACTTATAGCCGACAACTTGAAATGGAAGTCGTCGGCTAAAACCATCTTAGCCGACGATTTCTAATGTAATTCGTCGGCTTAAACCATCTAAGCCGACGAATACCCTAATATTTCGTCGGCTTTATGAATTTTTAATTTTTTTATTACATACTATAGTCGATGAATGTATTAGGGTATTCGTCGGCTAAACCCTAAACTTTTTCTGTTACATACTATAGCCGTATCTTCGGTGGTTATTTTACGTAAAATTTTTATACGACTTGTTGCGTCTCATCGGTTTGAAAATATTTTCAGTTGAAGGTCCGGCCAAAATACCAAATTTAGACGGTCCAACGACCTTTTTCGTGCGTTTAGGGGTTTGATTTAACGGATTGACCGTTCAGATCGAGCACTTAACCTGTTGGATCAAGTTGAATTTTTTCCCATACATGTATTTTATCATGATTGTCAGATCTGACCGTCGGATTTACGTTTCTCAAGTTTGATCATCACAATCACAATCACAGTTTGACGAATGTATAAAAAGTTATATAGCCGACGAATTCAAAGGTTAAACCGACGAATTTATTGTTTACCCGACGAATTTCATAGGTTTAGCCGACGAGTTTCAAAGGTTTAGCCGACGAGTGAAAATGTTTAGCCGACGAGATTATTATGTTATCCGACGAAATATTCTAAAGTTTTCGGGTATAACCCAGCGCTCGTCTAGTTGAAAGCCCTAGCCTCCGCCTCCGCCTCTTTCCCTCTCCAAATTTCCCCTCCTCCGCCTCTGCTCCCCCTCCCGGTCGCCGCCTCTCCCTCTCCCTCTCCCGGTCTCCTTCTCCCTCTCCCGGTCTCCGCCTCCTCTCCCTCTCCCGGTCTCCGCCTCCGCTCCCTCTCCCTCTCCCGGTCTCCGCCTCCACCTCCGCTCCTTCTCCCTGTCCGGCCAGCCTCCTCCTCCTGCTCCGGCCTCCTCCTCCTCCTGCTCCGACAGTGCACCTCCTCCTGCTCCGGCCTCCTGCTGCTCCGGCCTCCTCCTCCTGCTGCTCCGGTCCTCCCTCCTCCTCCTCGAGTACATTTCTGAGCTTTAGTTTTATTTTGTGTTTGCTTTTATTTTCCGGTCAATTGCAATATTGTGGTGTTGTTAGGAAGTGTATATTTGTATTTAGGAAGTGTATATTTTTATTTAATAAGTGTATATTTGTATTTAGTATTTAGGAAATATATATATTTTTTTTGTATTTTGTGTTTGTTTTGATTTTCCGGTCAATTGTTATGTTGTTGTGTTGTTAAGAAGTGTATATTTTTATTTATGAAGTGTATATTTGTATTTAGGAAGTGAAAATTTATATTTAGGAAGTGTATATTATTTTTTTTGACTAATTGAATGAGTGGTTATTTTTTGATTTTGTGGCCTTGATTTAAATTAATATTTTAAACAGGATGAGCGGTAATATTAGATCGACGAAGGGTTCGAAGGGCCAAAGGTCTGAATCATCTGAGGGAACCTCTAGCAACCCTCAGACGTTGTTTCAGGGCCGCATGACAGCTAGACATGCGAGCCTTATGCAGACGGCGCAGAGGCAACCGGAGGTGCCCCTTCATCGAGGCAGCGGGGCTTCCCTCAATCCCCGAGGCAGTTGTTTGCTCAGCCCCAGACGGAGGTGCCTGCACCCCGTATGCCTGAGATACACCGGGCGCCCACTCCAGTACATGCATCTTCGGATAGTGGGTCATCTAGGGTACAGATGCCGCCGCCTCACCTATTCCTTCCGCGGATGATACCGGCCATACCTGCAGTCGATGACTCAGGGACACCGATTTATCCACTGCCCCCGCCAATGGCTCCATCAGCAGGGTACCGGTTCGTGCCTTTTGATACGCCTCTTATTTCCGCGAGGGTATCATCATTGGAGACGGAATCCGTCGCGTCCGTCGCATCGCCCTCAGGTAATGAAAGATGAATGATTTACTACATTATAATGGTCGAATTTTAATAATCAATTTGGTTTATCATGTGATAGACACCGTCGGAACGAGGCCGGCAAAAAGAAGAGAAGCCCTGTCACAGGGAAGGCTCTCGAGAAGATCGTCGGTACCCAAGGAGGATTGTCATCGGTACTGACGGGGATGGCGACATAGTATCGGGCAGGAAGTCGAGGACGTACTCGGCCGCGTGGGAGCGCTCATTAGGGATAGAGTCCCTATGTTGTGGTCAGACTGGGGCGAGGTCCCGCAGGAGGTCAAGGACATGGTCCACAACGCGATGTCGGTGAGTTTACAAAATGCCTCAATAATATTATGTATTACATTGTAGATTTCTCGAAAAACTAAACTAATAAACGGTTAAATGCAGGTGTGGTTTGAGGTTCCTGAGCCTTAAAGAGCAGCTGGGCGGACGTTGTGCGTGGGGGAAGTACGTTAGGAAGTTAATGAAAAAAAAGGACTTATATGTGATATTAAAAATATTTCTAATAATTTTGTTGTATCTGTAGGTACAAGGAGTGGAAGAACGAGTTGCGGACCCTTTAGACTACGCACGGGAACGCACGTTCTGGTACCCCTGCTGAGTTCCAGTACAGAGAGTACGACTGGCATTGGCTTCTGACATCAGAATTCAACAACCCTCGTAAACAGGTATTTAAATAAATTAATTAGTTAATTTGTCATTAAGTACGTGCGTTTTAAAATATTTTACTAATAGTTTAGTTTTTTCTTTGAAGGCGGTTTCTCGGGCGAACGCTCAGAACCGGCAACGCAACACAAGGAACCATCATGCCGGTTCTAGACCGTTCGCTGTCTTCATGGACGAGGCGGCCAGGAAACATCCAGAGGTCAACCCGTACGTCTATACGTACGAGAAAGCATATCCTGACGCCTAAGAGGATATTGTAAGCATCTTACGTTTTTAAATTTTTAATTTTACTTATATATATGTTAAAATGTTAATTAATAATTTTTTTCCTATCCAATTAGGCGAAAGTGAAGGAGGCTAGTGACGAGGTGATGAGTGCTATAGTGAGGGAGACATGGCGGACACGCAGGAGGAAGAGATGTCCGAAGCCATGTCCGGATCGACACTTCGGATCTGACGGTTGGGGCGAGGATCATGGGCACAGCCTTCCCACCACGAGCAAACAACTTCTACTGCCGGGGTCTAGGAAAGAAGGGCGAGGGGGTCCTGAAGACCACTCTAGGATTTCAACGAAAGGCAGCCTCGACCAGCAGCAGGACCACAACCACCAGGACGACTCAGCTGCTACAGTCGGGATTTCAGAAACTACGGGAACAGCAAGCTGCTCATGTTGCCTATAATGCCGCGCAGGCAACCTATAATGCCGCGCAGGCAGCCCATTATGCCGAGGTACATGCCATCCAACAGGCCCAGCAGCGGCGAGATGTTCCAGTACATGCAGGACTTTACAGCTGCCAGCTCCAGGGATTTCCGGCTCGCCCATGCCTCCGCCCATACCGCTACCCCAGCCGCCGCAAGCTCCGCAGCAACCCCCAGAACCGGATATTATTTTAGACGATCTAGATTTTGTGTAGTTGATGAATTATATACTTTTATGTGCTTGTTGTTGGTTATATGGAACTGTTTTTTGTGTTTTTTGCAGCTTGCTTGGAATTGTAATTTAGAAATTTCGAGTTTTTTTTATACTGAAATGACTTATATACCGACGAAATACGCCATAATTCGTCGGCTATAGTATTTTTAATTATTTTTTAATAGGGTAAACCGACAAGTTATGGACTGTTTCATCGGCTAAAACCATCAAATGACGAAATACGGTCGTTTTCGTCGGCTTAGTTATTTTATTTTTTTACTACATACTATAGCCGACGAATATATTAAGCTTTTCGTCGGCTAAAGGGAAAAAGCCGACGAGTTTTTTCGTCGGCTATAGTAAGAGACAAGCCGACGAAACAACTCGTCGGCTTTTTCCTTAGCTTAAGCCGACGAGTAATTTTGTCGGCTATTTATTAGTTTAAGCCGACAAGTTTTCGTCGGCTAAAGTCTGAGAGACTAGCCGACGACGTTGACTGTGGTCGGCTATCTATGGGACAATAGCCGACGACGGGACATTGTTTCGTCGGCTAAAGTAAGTACCGACGACTCTTTACCGACGACACTTCGTCGGCTAAGATATTAGCCGACAAATTAAGCTAACAGGCCGACGAAAAATTTTCGTCGGCTAAAGTGCTTGTCCTGGTAATGGGTCGATTGACATAACAATCTTCGTTGCCGGTAATCCTTACGTGCATTGTACGGCCGCAGTCATGACACCAAGGGCGACCACCAAGAAGAGGTGGACCGGTTGCGGTGCTGGCCGTGCTGCTAGCTGAGGACTCGGGTGCACTACCTACGGTGCTTCTGGTTGATGACATCTTAACCTGATACTACAAATTGCAGGGATGTAATGTTAATCTAAACTAGAAAAGTATAGTAGATCTACCGCACCTACTTGTTCTCAACTAGTGGCAACTACAAATTGCAATATTCATGGGGCATTTATAGCTGTAATTTGCAGCTCTGTTCCCCTACCTTATTTTTTGACCAGCGTTGGCGATGAAACTAACACAACGCTATTTCTTACAGTCTACTTTGACCACTCGCGCAGTTAGGAAGGTGTCAACTCCATTGAAGTGACAAAAGGCTCTTACTGTAAATTGATTGACCACTGACTAACGCAGCTGCTACACGCCACCCGGCCATCGAACGTCAATATTACTATTTCCACCAAACCCATACTCAATAATCGTCCTTTGTCATTTTTCAAAGCCTTAGATGATGAGAGATCTCATCATAGACTGCCGCAGAGAGTGTGGGGTTCTGGGGACCCAGGGGTTCTGTCGCATAGACTGGATAACCCCAGCCTAGTTGATATCGAAATCACAAAGCTGAATAAGAATCTGCAAGGCTGTAAAGGGATTCGATACACTATCATTATCAATTGAATGTTGAACCTATATGGCCTACCCAATATGGCGTCAACCATTTTCTTGTGAAACATACCAGGATCATTTATCTAGCACCACACAGTAAAAAAAAAAAATCAATAAAAAATATTTCCCATCACTAACGCATATGAACAATGCCTTTCATATCAAAACAAAAGTGAACAGGGTATTAACGTACCAAAATGAGGGAGGGGTCCTTGTTCACAAGTAGCATGTATTGATCATCTATAATTTGACAGTAACTCGATCGCATTGTTTGATTATTGATGACGCGATTGATGACAAGGTCAGAACTCGATCGCATCTTCAGTGGTCTCTCTACCATTACATGCCCGTCGGGGTAAAAGCGTGTGACACGAAAATACATGTCATCTTCATAGGTTAGATGTAGGTATAATGCACCGTATTTTCCCATAACATCGTCTATAAATTCATTCCATCCCCGAGTTAGTGTCGAAGAGTAACGGCGTCTCGACACTGCAGTCTCATATGATGCAAGGACACCATTTATTGACAACGTGGCTTGTTTCATCTTATCATGCTTCATGTGTTTGCTCCTAAATGAGTCCGGGATCTCTTGCAAATTTGTATAAATTTAAATTCATATATGAGGTTTGTTAATGTTTGTTAGTAAACATACAGCGTACCGGTGTAATCGAAAATAACACATAGTACCAATACAGGTAAGTACCATTTCCTCCGTGTTGAGGTCAAGCCTCACGATCTTTGCTACAAATGAGGGGCGTTCCGACATGATATCAATAAGGGGTGAAAGCCAATAGTTTACTCGTAGTTTACTTACCACATGCATGAAATCTTATACAATGATCGTTTTCCATCAAAGAGCAGATAAACCACGGGGCTGGCAGTTGAGACGGAAGTTATTTTAAACACATGGCAAAAGGTGGTGATTCCAAATCTTCTTGGAAATCTCCTACATCATCAGCAACTTCCCCCACGTGTCAAAATGTTGTAATCTCTAATTGTGCTACGTACGTGTCAGTAAAGGAAATTTCAAATATATATATTATAAATATGTTGAAAATAAGATAAATTGTATCGGTTGTTAGTCGTAAAAAAAACTGCAATCGTCATTTTTTGTTTTATTTCGGATTGCACCCTTCTTTTTAGGGAATTTTGCAATTATGAAAATCAATTTATTCATTTGAAAAAAAATCAACTGACACGCCTAAGAATGAAAATGATTGTTTTTTCCTTTTCTGCTCAGACTGTTCGGAGTTCCAAGCCCACTGTACAACCACGCTTTTGAATTTTGAATAGTTGAACAAAGCTATGTTGTAGAGTAAAAGGACGACGGTGTGGAGTGTCTATGTGAAGTGACGTGACATCTATTTGACCCGTGTTATATTGATATCAGAATTCATTTTCCTTCAATACATGTGTAACTGTGTTGGCATGTGATGAAGAGTGTCTGGTAAGTTGTCTGACATAATTTCAAATGTACTGTATGGTTTTTGTTTTAAACTTGGAAATTGAAAAAAATCTGCACTTTTTCATCCTTGGAAAAAAATAAATCTGCATCCTTTCACCATAATTTCCGCCATGATCGCCCTCAACCAATATGAAATAGATGAAGATCTTCCCATTCAAGTTTTGGCACGTCTTATTACTGATCATGAAGTTGACCCTGCATTTATTTGCGGTGTCTTAGAATTTGAGTGGTCCATGTTTGGTTATGTCACGGTTGATCATAAGCCTGATGAGCATGATCGCAACTCTTTCTTGATCACTGCATTAGATGGAGCGCTAAAGAGCATAATCAATAATGGACCGTGGTGGGTGATGGGCTATGTTGTTACTGTGCATATCTGGCCAGATGGAGTGCTGAAGGAGGAGTTACCATTGCATCTTGTGGCTGTCTGGGTTCGGATAAAGGGTCTTCCTCCTCATGTCGATACCCTGGCAATTGGAAAATACGTAGGTTCCCTGCTGGGTCACGTTAAGCAAGTTGAGATTCCGACCTCGTCGAATTTTTCCCGTTGCTGTATTCGTGTTTAAATCCTTCATGATAGTCATCAGCCTTTGGTTTATGGAATTTACTATACACAAAGGGAGGAGAGTGCTTATCAAGTACATTATGCATCTGTTCGCTATGAAAGGATGTATTTCAAACCCCCCCCCCCCCGGTTGAATTAAACAGTGATGTGCCCAACCTGGATGGTACTGCATCTTCTGTGTCCAATATTAGATTTTGATTACCGAGTAATGCCGAGTAATGCTTAAGCATCTTCTGATGAAGGTTCGGTTCAGATGCAGATTTAAATGGCGGGGCTTAATGCGCAACATCTTCAATGGAAGTTCTCTCATCCAACAAGCTCGAACTTTCAGTATTTTTTAATAATTGTGTAGAAAAACCTAGCTAGCTACGGCTTGTTTATGTTTATCAATTTTTTTTTCGGTTACAATATGTTTATCATTAATCCTTGCACTATTATCATTCAGCCCAACAATATCCCTGGCGTCAATTTTTATATATGGTTTGGCTGGGGTGCAACCGTTTTCATGTTTATATTTTTAAAAATTCCTAGCACGGATGATGACAATTATTGAAGTGCGATTTGATTGATCCCTCCCTCTCTCCTACAGCTTGGTTTTGTGGACAGAGAATCTTAGTGCTGTAAAGCAATTTGATTCCATACCACATGGATTCTTGTGACAATAATAACAGCTAGTATTGTATTGTAGGACTTTGGACTCCGCAGTGCTTTATATATAGATGGAGTCAGTTACATATCAGTACGTTGCATGGAATCAGAAGAGTACGTTGCATGAAATCCGAAGCGGAAGCATAGAAGTGAAACGTTTGGAAACGCGGAAACGTTTTTTTTCCAAAAATAATCAGAAACGGAAGCGTTTTGAAAACGCGGAAAAAAAATTAAATAAATATATATATATATATATTATAATATAAGAAATAAAATATATATTTACATTATACTTAAGAATGTAATCTATATAGAGAAGGTTTTGCATGTCTTCATTTATTAATTTTTATAATTACCTTTTAAGAATAGAGATAAGGGAACTCGATAGGGGAGGCATTTTGTTTCTTTTCCTCTAGAGCCTTTTTCTCCATTAAATTACTCTTATAAATATGTTGACTTTTATATTAATGAGAGTATCTTCATTACACAACGTGTATCTTCACATACATACATGGATGATCAGGATTAAAAAAAATAATATAAAAATATGGTGGTCAAACATATAAAGTATTATGAACGGTTAAGATTGCGTCGTGTAAATACAAGTCGTGCATACAAGAATTTCCCGATATTAATTACCGAAGAGATAAGATTACTCCGAGAGTCCAAACTCCAAAGTAAACTTCTAATCTCTTGTTCCATATCCACTCTTCACATTTTTTTTCCTTTCATCGTCGAAACCCAAAGTGAAGATTGTTTCAAACTTTCAAACAGCAAAACCCACTTATTTCCGCATCCTCTCCTTCTGCTTCCTCCCAAGATCGAGTTGAACTCGGCATCTACTCTCTCCCTCCTACTCTAGACGATTGGGTTGGTTGGATCATCACTAAATTGAGGTTCAGGCTTAGTGGTCGAAAGGGAGATGGGGACTAGGGAGGCAGAGGTGCAGATCTGAAGAGGTAAAAGAGAATCACTCTTCCCTGCTACCTTGGTCCTTCCGCTCTTACTGTCAATTTGGCGCTTCCAAGTTGGAAGCTCGCTCTTCCGCCATGCAACCAAAGAGGATTTTTCTGGAAACGCGATTTCGTTCGCTTCCGAGCGCTTCCAAGGTGATTCTGATTCGCTTCCGCTTCGGAAGCGTGAATCGTCAGTAATGGCACACTTTTGTGCTTCCTATCAATCACCTATCCAACATTGAAAGGGAGAGCAAGCAGATTCTTTACCGGGCCGCTCCTTTACAGTGCTTAAGATCGTGTTTGGGTACTGCAACTGCGAGTAGGGGTACGTTTCCGCATCTTAGTAAGCGTTTGTACGTTATCCAACTGATCATGGTTTATGTCGCGGTTTATGTCAATGATTGAAACGTAAAATTCTATATATGTGTAGAATTTCAAGGAGACATGATTACTTTTAAGTATACCATGATTGTGAAAGGTTTCTACATTACTTGTGGAAATAAATTCTGCTAAAGAGTTAGTTCGTCGAACATGTTATTTGTAATTTAATACCAAACTGATCATCAAGGTTTTTATTTATTGGTAATTTTGTAGGTCATAGGGAAATACTATGTTGTGTGGGTTGGTAAAAAACCAGGCATTTACAGTACATGGGATGAATGTAAAGCTCAGACAACTCGAGTGAGAAATGCTCAATTCAAGGGTGGTTATACTTTACATGAAGCACTAGATGCCATTCTAGCACCACCTCCACATGATACATCAGTGAAACCACCTAGTTGGCCATTGGAAATTCCAAAAGAAGCACAATCCTTGTATAAGATGAAATTGGGCAGTCCCTGTAACACCCGGAATATTTGACCAGCTTAATTTGAGGTGTTTCGGTAAATAGCTTCGACCTCAAAGATATTCAAAATGTGTTCTTGGAGATTTTCAGAAATTTTTACTAGGCCATGTCCATGATTGAAGACTTGGATAATAATGTACACGATAAGACGAGTTTGTGGATATTTTCGAAGATTTGACTGCTATCCGAACTAATTTTTATGATTCCCTAGAAGTTCAAAAACTGCAGAAATTAACCAAAACGAAAAGAAATTTGATTAAGTGCAATCTCAGCCGTACAAATCCCATGGCTTCATCTCAGCCGTTAATCAACAAATTGGAGTTACCTATAAATAGGCATTTGACCAATTGAACAACTGAGAAGAATCGAGAAAGAAACAGAATTGTCCAGGCCGAGTTCTCGACCCACCGACATGTGGAGGTCGGCCAGACTAGCTCTCCTCCTTCCGGTGACTTTCCTACAACACACTTGTTCCTCTCGGCTTCTCACGACGTCGTAGACGCGCTAGGATTGGTGGCTCGTCCAATAGTTAGCCGAGGAAGGATATTTGATGTTCAAAACATTGACGGTTCGACGACAATTTCCAGCGGCTTCAACAATCGATTCTTCTGCATGTGTTTCTGTTTCCGGCAACTGTTCTTGAACTCATGGGTTCGAATACGAATGGATATCTAGAAGAACTCAGGTTGTTGAGTTGGTGTATTCAGAAATTAGTTGGTGCTCTGTTCGACCTTCACACGAAGTAGCTGCACCGGTCCTCTGTCAAACAAGTTGATATACGTGAATTCAAAGGTAATTTAGATTTTATGGAATTCGAATTATGGTTGTTGGTTGCTTGTAAGGAATGAGTTGTTTGTGTCATGATTAAGCTCAACTGTGTTTGGCCAAAGCATGATTGTTTGACATGATAAGATACTGAAGTTGAAATGTATATAATTATGCAGTGAGTTAATTATGAATGAGGATTTATGTAAGATGGGTTCTGTCTTGATCTAATTTATTTCAAGGTCAGTTGAACTATATCTGAAAATATGGGTACGGCTGAGTGTGTGTTGTCAGTTTGGATTATCAATTAAATAGTTGATGATTATGGTGGTATTGTGATAGTTGTATATGCGTTCAAATTGACATTTCTGGATATATGTAGTTTACCAAGGTATTTTGGTTTGATTATAAACATGGTAGTAGTGGACTAAACAAGTTGGTGTATCTGTGATGAAGTATGCATTTTAATTGTGAGTGGGATGTTGTGGTGAGTTTTGCTTGAAATGATTAATGGACAATAAGTTCTACATTAAGATTTGAGAGACTATAGTTAAATGGTCTTGTATTTTTATGCCGAAGAAGAGTGATCATAGAGACATACTAATGGGTGTCCTTAGTAAATTGAAAGGATTGCACCCGATAGAGAAATAAGTTCATTGACTTGAAAGTTTGTAGAGTGGTATTGAATATTAGATTATATTAATGATCGTAATGTTGTCGGACATTAGGGACTCCAGTTACCCATGGAGCGGAATGCTCGAGATTCTCGGAGTTCATGAGGAAAGCCTCGGATTCCAGGTATCCGGAACTCCCTTGATTAATGATATTTGTTTTATAAAATGTTTATGCATATATGATGTTGCATGATCCGGTTATCCAATAAAAATACGGTAACCGGTGTTATGAGATATTGATGGCTTGAGAGTGAGAGGAGCATAGTGACTACCTTGGGTTCGATCCCCTAAACCTCTAGAGAGGCTTTTATGAACGGAAGAGTGTCTTACATCCCTTGTGGAGTGGCACTGCTTCTAGGCGATAGGGCGTTTTATGAACACTCTCGCTATACTTACCTGTTATACACGTATATAGTGAGGTAAGTTGGGTAGTGGGTCTAAAAAGGACCGGCCATCAGGTACAGTTTTATGGCGCCGCATTTATTTGATCATACAAATGTTTTTGAAAGTTTTTCGTTCATTAAATTTTTGGATTCAATCTTGTTTTTATACTGGGCCCTATGAAACTATTTCTTTATCTGTTTTCAAGAGTTCCTTGAGCAGCGAGGACGAAAACTCACCCCTAAACAGTTTGTGGATGCATGTACTGTGTACTGGGACGTGATAGTGACGAGGAGTTGGGTGTGCATATTTAAGATTAGTAATTTGGTTTTCATGATGTTTCCTTTATTTTTGTGCTTGAGTTTCTTGAACCAAATTCTATTTTGTTAACCTTGTTATAATATCACTCGTGATTCTATTCCTTGAAGTTTAGAACTTGATATCAATTGGCTTTGTGATATTCTTATTCGAATTTCTATTCCTTGAAGATTGTTAATTAACTATTGGTCATTTTATATCAGGTTTTGGTGAATGAAAGTATCTTTAGGATATAAAGATTTACACCTCAAAATATTTTCACGCTTCTGTTGTGTTTTTCTTAAATGTTTCCTTGAATAAACTACCTAGCGTTTCTCTTGGTTTTCGGTTTTAGAGATTCGCGGCACTGTGACGTGCCTAATATGAGGAGGTGCTGTTTAGGGCGTTACCGTCCCGTAAACAATGAAGATTCAGCCGGATCTTCTTCTACGGTGAAAGCGACAATTGAAGGGAATGGGAAAAGAGTGATACTTGAGGGAAGTGCTGATGATATTTGCAATCTTATGAGACAGATGAAATTTTAATTTGGTGTTACGGCCATGTATTGAGGGCAGTAGTGTTGAACAATGGTCTTATGTATTGAGGGCAGTAGTGTTGAACAATGGTCCAGTAATCATTGTTTTATACTACGTTGATTATTGTCTCATGTAGTTCGTTAATGTTGCGTGTACATGCCTTCATCAAAATGTGAAACTAGGGAATATTTTAGGAGCTAAAAACAATTAATTCATGTTTACTCATAGTTCCTTGGCCGCACGTATCACAAAATGGCAAAATTGTTCCAACAGATCACATTATATATAGATTCATTATACAAAATATAACTAGCATGGCTAAGCATGTCCCAAAATCATATCCCTCCACAGTCCAAGCAAAACAGACGAATTCTACAAAACAGACTGTTTACTTCATTTCAAGTCTGATTTGTCAACCGTTGGTTAACATTTGTTAGTTTGAGATTTTTGAAATCATAAACTCTAAAGGTCCTATGACCTCCATTCTCAAAATGTTTCCCCTTTGGATAAGTAGGCTTCTTTGATTTGGCGCGATCCCGTTCCAAAGATGGTGCTGTTTTAGAATGTCCACACATCTTGCTTCTCCCCATCATCCCCTAATAGTTTCACTTCGAATTCCTTAATCTGTGCTTGGAAGAACGGAGCTGGTAGGGTCTGCAAATGAACCATAACCAACATTCAATTACCCAAAACAACACAGATGAATTTAGTAAACTAGGGTTTATTCGGTAAGGATAATACCGGGGGATTAGGACCCAGACTGATAATTCCAGAATCTTTATCACCATTAGCTACATCTGCAACATAGTCACCCTCTTCCGCAGACTCAACCAGGTCTTCATCATCGGAGATCACAATCGGCCCCGAATCCTCCTTATTTACATCTTCATCGTCAGTAATCACGATCAGTCCATTTTTATTCATATTGGTCCCACCGAAACCAGGACTTTTGTAAATGAAGGACACATGAAAGGACAAATTTCCCTGGTAATCCAAAATCAGAACACTGTATTTCCCCAGTCCGAGGTCGTCCATGAATTTCCTCCACCCATCTCTGAAATACAGCTCTCCTTGGTCCTCAACTAAATACTTCCCATTTCTGATTTGGAGCACATGTAGCAGTCACAGTAGCAGTTTGGACTACACTTACTGCAATGTCCTCCTTAAATTCTTCCCAAAATTCTCGCAGCATACACTACATAGAATTGAAATAAGAATTATTTTAAACAGATTCAGATATAGTTTAATCGAAATAGTTCAACAAATAGTTCACTGTCCCAACAATATTTGCAGGGGCATTAATTCACACAAGGAAAATTTTACATCATACCATTTCTTCTCTATGGTTAGATGGAATGATGTACGCGTAACTGGGTATGGCACGCCACATGTCTGATAGGATTCTGAAAATAACAAGAAGTACATCCGAAACACATAAAAGACATAACAATGGTCGGGAATGAGAAAATATATGGGCTTAAATCAGAATCAAAATGCAGAATCAGATGCAGAATATGGAAGAGGCGATGAAAGCAATTGGAGTGAAAGCATGATCATCATCAATATTGATAAAATCATTCAAAGTACACCACACGAGTTCATATTTTTATCCAGGTTGGAAATACACGGTGCGTACACTAGAACATTTTTATTCCCCAATTGATAGAAACTACAAGGGGACCCAAACTACAATCCAAGTTTAGAGAGATACCAGCTGGGAAAGTTACCTGTTGGATTGTCGACCGAAAGGGAAGTATAACCTTGGATCTGAACTGGAACAAAGGGATGTTCGATCATAGTCAACACAGTGTGTTAAAGTATTTAGTAAATCTTACACCGTGCTCTTTCGATAATACGGTGGTGTTTACCTGTTCGGATTTGAGATCTGAGATTGCGATAGAATATCGCCTGCTCGCCTTCTAGATCCTCGGCTGTCTGCGGCCTTGATAACATGGACAAAGGAAAAAGCAGGGAACCCACCTTTATAAACCCTAAGATGTTTGCCTTTTTTTTTCAAATATAATAATAATAATTAAAAAAAACATGTTTGCTTTTTCTGAAAATTAACATATTTAAAATTCAGACAAAAAATGATTGGTTCATGTGGGTTCTATCGACTAGGGTATTTTTACTTGCAGTTGGTTCCAATAACCTACATATCACAAGTCTGATAACTATAGATAATGTAACACATAAGTCTGAGCATTATGATGCTAACATGAATTACGTACTACTAATTAGAACAAATAATAACTTACAACCATCTTCTTAAAAAAAATAAAAAATAAAAAATAAAGCAACTTGCAACCACGTTTGAAACTTTACACGTCATAAGAGCATTTTTAACAGGTTTTCTACTTTTACTCTTTATCTATTTTAGAGAACGTGTTTAGTTTTTCTAGATATTTTAGGAGCTCCAGCAGAGTAGTTAAATTTGAGCTAATATAACATATAGCTAGCGAGATAACTGAAATGAGGCTGGATATAATTTTTTTATATTCTTTTTAAGATATTTTAGGTGATCTATAAATACATTTAAACTATTAAAAATTTATTTAAAAAATAATATTAATGTAATGCTAGATAAAACAGAGAGTATTGAATCCATCGATCCATACACATTTCTAAAGTGGTTACTGACTAGCCAAAATAACATTATAGCTAATTTAACGAAAATTTAACCCAAATATAACTAGCATTGGTAAAGATGCTCTAACACTTGTAACCAAAAGTTAAACACTCTGGTACATCCGGTGACACCGTGACAGTAAAATGAGGAAACTTAAGGAAGCTCCTAAAACAACATGCATCAGAACATTTTCCTTTCTATGGTTCTTGGCTGGTTTCATTGACCTTGTCTTTCAGTATGGCCACAATTGCCTCCAGCCTAGCCACCCGTTTCCTTAGTTTGGCAACACGCTCATAAGAGGTTATATGGATACCGCCGGAATTGACCTCATGTTCCCCAACTTCGGTTGATCGAAATTCAGTGTTTGAATGATGAGAATATTGATAATATGCTGGATCACTACCAATCTCTACTGAATCTGAATCGGCTTGCCGATGTAGTCGATCCGGCTGGCGAACCACCTGCTCCACCGTATCCTCCGATCTAGCCTCATATACGCCGCCGCGAAATGGACGGTTTGTGGAATTGAAGGTCGGCGGAGAGTTATCCATGTGGGTTGATGAAAGTTGAAAGCGAAGATGGAGGAAGAAGATAGATCGCGTTAAAAGGAAGGACACGATCGGATTGGTGGCGAGAGGTCAAGGATGAAGGCAATTTGTTCCTTTGTTTTGTGGTAGGAGGAGCGTTTAGTAGGCGCTCGTTGAGAATATAAGGACAATTTTGTAATTTTCAAGTAATCCCTAATATTTGTACATAAAATGATACAATCAAAGCCTCAAAGGGGTCTCGAGTCAAAGACACAGGTGATTGATGGACAGTTGAATGACAGCCTTGCTTTAACAATTAATTGAAATAGAGAGCATTGATCATAGAGCATGAAACTTCACTAGAAGGTTTTTGCTAACGTGTCACTTAACGGATGAAACAGTTGTTTGTTGACTGTTACGTAAAAACAAACATGAAAAACCGAAAAGGTTCCCAGTCACTTAGAAGCTGGGGTAAATCGAATCTCTCAATAAAAACCCTAGATCGATAAACTTTCAGTATCATTAATATTCATACCTCGATCCGAGCAGTGGTCACCTATTTAGCCGTGACTATTCTTGAGTTAAGTAAAGAAAATGTATCCTGTCAAATCTATAGGAGTTGATTGATTGATATTTACAAACAAAATTAAATTTTTGAGCCAACCATGACTACAGGTGTACTAAGTTATAACATTAAATCCAAAAAGTAGCTGTAAATATAGAACACATGAACCAAAACTACCATCACATAAATTCTACATAATACAATAAGGTTGCAGTAAACCTCCAAAACACCAGAATCGATTCAACTACAAACGGAACTGCGAAATACAAAACCCAAAACACCAGAATCGATTCAACTACAAATGGAACTGCGAAATACAAAACTCCTGTGACCAACAACATGGAGTTGAAGCACCTGTGGCGTTTCAAAGTGGTTTTCCTTGACGAACTTCATATATCCTTTGCCCATGATGTGCGTTTCTTTTGTAGGCACCATCTTAATCCTCTAAGCTGCTCCGTCTGATCTCTGGACCTTGATGTATGCTTCTTTTCCCCTGGAAACAGAGCCCTGGAATCCTGCACGACGAAGGCCTGCATAAATCACATCAATTCCAACACGTTAGTGGGAATTACAAATGCCTAAATTTCATCTACTACAATCCTATAACATGGTCAGCAATATTGAATGAACAAATCGTTACAAGTTATACGGGACTTACACCAAGGTTCCCTTTAATCGTGCATGGTAACGAACGTTGGTAGTTGCTGACAACAGGTTCAGTCAGCATACAAGAGCCAGTTCCATGGTTGTGGACAGTCTGTTCGTCCACTTGAGCACCAAGCATATTGGCCACTACGTTGTTATCCCTTACAGCCCCATCCTCATTCACCTCTTTCTGTACCTTCCCCAACTGTACCTCTTCCTTGTTCTGTGCAATCGTCGCCAATGCAGTAGACTGGGTCCCGTCTACTAAATAACTTTTTTTGTGTGTAAAACAATCACAGAGAACCCTAAGCGTGCTTTGTAAGTGAACACACAGACCCGTCTCTGATCAAGTTGGTTGTCCGCTGCAAATCTATCCCAGCCATCTCCAAATTCAAGTTCTCTTCCGCGGTTCTTCAGCTCTACAGGCCATTGCATGATTCCACGACAGCCCTGCAACCATATGGTTGGCCATTCCGGGAGCCCCGTGATCTCTGAGCCTCCAGTTCAGAGAGCCTTCAGGGATTACAAGCTACGTTGACAGGAAAAAAGATTAATTAGCTTATATAAAATAAAATCAGTACACTGAATAAAAGTAGAATCACCTTCACACATCTGATTAACTTACCGGATACCCTTGATCAGCCAAAACACGGGACGCGAATCAGAAGTATCGTAGCAGAAGGTCGCAGGCCGACGTGTATCCTACAGTTGGTGATAGCGGTGGGGGTACCGGGCTCATCAGTGACCCGTCTGGTCAGAATCGGAGGACAGTGAATTTCATATTACGATGGTAACGAAAAACCAAAAATATTTTATCCTCATCTTCACGGATGCATTGAATGAAATACCTCCACTGAGAACCCCACATCCACTTATCTGCATATGTCGTTTTGACGGTAACGCGGTAGACAACTGTCCCACCGGACAGTCGGAGGTACACTTTAGGCCCGTCATCGTCGGCCATGTGAGCCTTCCTAAACTCGTTTGGAATTTTTTTTAATCAGATAAACAAAATCCATACATTAATCCCCTTACCGAAATACCACATACAAATTATTCATAACCGGAATAGTGTCCAATTAATATCCATATATGACTGAAACTCACCGCTCCAAGTTCGTTCTTCTCCGAGAGTTCCCAAAGCACGCTGAAGTAAGGGGCCTTCAAGGGAAGCTTTCGATCTGCCATTGTTGATGTGTCGATCTAACATTTATTGAAACCGAACACAGTTACAATTTGAGGATGGAAATGTAAATTTCAGGAACTACGGAGACAGGACCTTACCAAAACACATGCATGTAATTGGCTAACCTTCACACAATTCAGCTTCCTCAGATCACGGAAGCAGTAGCGACATGCAAATTTTTAGGGAGATCTGAGCTTATCTGAAGGAGATGCAAGTAGGCGACATTTGAGACTCCGTAGAGAGATTGTGTAGTACTGTGTATCAGAAGCGGAACGACACCAAAACATCTTGGTATTAGAGATATTAGCAAGTTACCGGGTTGTCCTTCTCTTTTATGCGTTAATACCTGTTACACCCCTCCATTATGATTTGATTAGTGCCTCGAATCCATCAGACGAATTGATAGGACCACTAGATCACTCCCGTCTCCTGGGCCTTGTTTTTCTCCGAATGTTTGACATGTGGGATATGCGGAGAAACCCCTAAACCCTGAATGTAGCTGAACCTGCCCCTATCTGACACGTGTCCACATGTTGTATTTATTTTTTGAAAAATTCACAGTAGTTTCCAATTTGTAAATTGAAATAAAAAAGGATCATAAACAATATGTAAAAATTCGAAATAAATAGTTAGGTTTGTTAGAAAATTACGAAAATTGGAACGGGCCATCGGGTTAATAAGAGGTTCATGAAAATGTAGTAAAAATGCCAAATTATCAAATGGGGAATTAGGGCGACCTTAGTGATGCAACGAGAACAATGTCAACTGCGGTCACATATAGTATGACCGAAGGTTGACGGGTCGAAGAATGACGCGCAATTGCTTGCAACGGCAGCTCCGTCCACCCGGCAATTTAAAAACCCGATTTAGACAATGTTTTTCTGGGAGGTTACAACAACATGACAACATGTGTACTAAGTTTGTTACACATGTTTGTTGGTTAAGTGGAGGAGTGGACCTCCTAAAAAGAACAACCCACCCGAAGTCGTGTAACGCAAATCGGACCGTCAGATGTCGTCGTCCCCTTGAAACTGGAGCATGGCTGAGGAATCACCTGATTCGGACGTAGTGTCGGTCTCGATCTCCATGGTCAAACTTTGGCCCATCACACCGCAAATCTTCAAACGCACATAAATGCCACACCCTAAACTCGTTTTGCGATTCCGTCAAGCCGCACCACATCACGGTGACCCGGCTTACCGATGTGTGTGAAGAAAGCCCTCCCATCCCCAGTCGTAGGGTCGCCCCCCCTTAGGGCGGCGTTTGTGTATTGTGCGTTGACCGAATAATCTGTATATTAGAAATGTTCCAGTGTGGGAACGTCACAGCCACTCTGGTACTGGTACCTATTTAAAACGCAGCAGTCATCTGGGCCCGCGTACACAGTTATAGGGTTGTCCTTCTCTTTTATGCGTAAATACGGTTTACACCCCTGCACTGTGTTACACCACTAGATCACTCCCGTCTCCTGGGCCTTTTTTTTCCTCCGAATGTTTGACACGTGTGATCTTCGGACAAACCCCTAAACAAACAATATTTTATTATGGAGTTTTTTTTCATCCAACAGAGTGTTCACAGGTCGTCAGTTGTATACTACGTACCGGAACCGGTGAAAAACTGTACTCTCTAACATAGTATGTCGGTTCCCGGTAGAAATCTCATTCTAGGCTGAACAATTGTAGCTGACGTGTGTTTCCCCCGACCGTGTATGTAAACGGACATTAGTTCCACACAGATCTCCTATAAATATAAGAGAATGGGGATCCCTATTAGGGTTAGCAGCCGCACCTAATATTTATTGACCGTGCAAACGAAAAGGTGCAAGAACGATCGCTGCAGTTGTTTTGTATCAGTTGATCAAGGAGAATCGGGGGTCCTAGAGAATAATATTCCGAATACATCCAAAGCCAAGGTCAGTCAGAGTAAATAAAAATGATGTCGTTTTCATCTGCTGTTCAGTGTCTTTTTCGCCAGTTTGGGAGCAGATCCTTACTTATTCGATTGTCTGGGTCATATTTGGTTCAGTCTGTGTCTAGTTGTTTGAAGTAAAAGGCTGACCTCTGTGGTAATAAAGACTGTAAAAGGACTGCTTGATTTTCATTATTGACAATATTTATTATTTAGTTAGATTCGTTTACTGAGATTCTTGATGTTATGGATCAGTTCGTGTGTAGTAAAGACATTAAAAGGGTTGGTGGATGTTCTTTATTGAGTTTGTTGTTGCCGGTATTTAGTTCGTTTGATACTGTGTAATTATGAAAACAATTTCAGGGCATGCAATGGGTAAGAAAGTGGACGGTAACAGCACAGAAGTGGACCCTGTTGCAGATTCTGTTGAAAAAAAAATGGCGGCGTTGACGGAAAGAGTAGAGTCAATTGTACCCATGGTGGAAAAATATGTCGCAAATATCCACATCGTCAACGCAGAAGTTGTGCAAAGGGTAGTGAAGGAAGCCATGAAGGAGTTCAAGGCAGAATTCCAGAGATCGTTGGATAGGGCAGGCCAATGCCATGTGACGGAAATGACGGGTATAACCGAAGTTAGATCAAACAGCGTCCACTTTGACGGGCTCAATTATGACAAAGGCAAGCGTAAATTTGGTCAGATGGGAGGTGACAATGAGGTAATGTTTAATAGCCAAGAGTATACAAGCAGTGTGTAGTGATAAATATAATTGTGTTCTCAAAAGGGTTCTTACTTTATGCAGGGGGCAACAATTTACCGGATGATTCTGTTTATGAAACACCATCCGACTGCTCGTATAGTCCGGCCGCACCAAAAAAGCAGGGTGGAAGGGGGACAACAACAGTGAATCGTGAAGCTGCTCCTCCCTCTTTTGTCCGTGCGTTGTACAGGAAATTTGGAGAGGAGGATGGTCACATGGATGCCTCTCGTCTCAGAAACGAGTTAAGGGCCACGGATCTGGTTTGCACACTCGTCCTGCACCCTTCTCACATTTGACATGTGGTGTAACAGGACAGACATACATTGTATATAAAGTACACATTCGTTGATAGGCCACCTAAATTGTCTGATTCTAAGTAAGAACACAACCTTCTATTTTAACCAGCAGCTTGATCGTAATTGTAATACTAATGTTTGTCGTTTGGACTTTGGACATATTCACAGTGAAGTGGTCTGTATGTGTGATGAGATATTTGGTACAAGGACTGACCTTCAAAGCTTTGGACCTAGAGGATTACTATGTGGCTCGGTAAGTTAGTACGGAATAGAGACAGAAAATTATGGCATGCTGCAGGTGTTTTTCACACCAGTTTACTGCATTTGATACACACATATGCTATCATGATTTATATTTTTGCACCTCATATTGGACAATTGACAGGTGATAGACACTCAAATAAACTTGATGAACTCAACGAACGATGGCACATACTGGTTTCTTCCCTCGATGTTGGCGGTATGTGTGACAATTACCGTGTCATATTTTTGTATCAAATTCATTGCAGAAATTGTGATTGAATGTGGTTTTGCAGATCCAGGCTTCCACATATCAAAAAACCGAGAAGGACAAAAAACTGGTCCTTGTAGAAACAATTACAACATGTCGCCTGCGCAGGTTTAATAGAAAATTTGTTGTATGCAACAAGGTAAGTAGAATACCGTTGGATAGAATAAGAGTATAATGTTATTGTAGGTCTAAAGGAACTTGTTCGTAGATTTTTGTTCCAATTAACAAGCCAAAAAGGACAGATGGTGAGAATGGGCACTGGTTTGCTTTGCGTGTTGATGTGAAACGTCAACTCATCTCGATCCTTGATAGTGCTTGGTCAGCTGACAGCATCACAGCAAGACGTCGTCATGCCATGACTATTGTAAGTATTACAATGACTGGTTTTTGTTAACATAGGGATTGAGATTTCCCAGATTTCCCACTGATTCGATAATCCGTTGGAATGCCTTCTCTTTCCATGCATGTCATAGTAATAGATTCTTTCGGTTGAATTGATCGTGTAGTTAACTATGCTCGACTGCATCTTCAAGGCTGACATTAAAGCAAGGTCATCCGTCAAATTAGCGAGATACGCCTGGGACGTTACAACTGGAAGACTATAGCAATCCAACAGTTTTGACTGTGGACCACTTATGCTCAAGAATATTAAGGAGCCATCTTCAGATTGTACCTTAGAGGTAGTGAAAAAAATGAGGAACCTAGTTTTGTTTATGACTATTTAATTACGAACAGAAGTTGTTTTTCATGGCCCTTTACACTGTTTGTTGATGAAATTGCAGTATCATTCTCAAACTTTGCGGGTAGAGCTGCTTCTAGAGATGTTAAGTCACCCAAAGAATGAGATAACTGAACTGGATATGAAAGTGAAGACATCTATGCAACTGTGGAAGTTAGAGGATAAGGAAAAGAAGAAGCTTGCTTCATTAGCGAAAGAATCTGCTCAAGCGGCCATCCGATCTAAAATTTATAATGCGAACCTCAAAGCAAGGGCTGATCTGAACAAGGCATCTGTGTCCTAACCGAAGAAGGCAAACCCATGTCATTCTATCACTACGGTTTCATCTGACTCACTTAAGGTTATGGACAAACTGGTCATTCCACCTGCGACACGTCCCTCTCGACGAAATTGAGCATATACCAAGCCTCAGCACGGTTGGGTAATGATGATTCAATATATTTGGGTTGTCGTTTTTGAAACATTTAAACCTGCAAGTCGATTATGATATGTAATATACTAGACTAGGGACCGAACAATGGGTCGCATATGTATGCTTTGGTTGTTGCAGCAGGAAAACATATAACACATGTTTTTCTGCGGCAACACAAATTACTTGAACCAACGATGAACCTGTTGCAAAATATATATATATATATATATAGACACACACACACTTGGTCAAATGGAAACTTCATTAAACAAGCCCAAGGGTAGAGTTACAATTATATACAAATAAGGCCCAGAAGAAACAGAGCCCAAGAAAATAGCTACCCAGTCAAAGCCAACTGAAACAGCAAAGACAAGGAAACCTGGAGAAAAAAAAGAGAAACAGCAAACTGAAAGCAGAGAAAAAGCACGACATGCAAAGCAAAGGAAAGGACTCTGACACCGATGAAAAAAGAGCAACTAAGACCTCGACTGAGTCAAGGGCTCCCAAATTCCAAGCTAGAATGCGGAGGGCATGGCAAACCATCACGAGAAAGAACAAACACAGCGATAAACATGTTGCAATAGTGTTACATTACGAGAATGCCTCCCTATTTATATTGATTCTTCATTGCCGAGGAGTCCTCACCTGCCGACTAATCTAGGTTATTTCAGACACGTTTGACACTAACATTCGTCGTATGTTCGGGAAAAATCACCATTGTTTTCTAATTTACGTGATTATAGTGATACCATATTTGTTTAAACACAAAGCTATTTAATTTAAAGCAACATGAAAAGTTATCTTTGATCCGAGTGTCATAAAAACAATGTTCGGTTCATGAACATAAAAGGCCTAACTGGATGGCTCCCATCCATATATCCATATATCCAGAAACACTAATAGTCACAATAAACACTCAAAATGTAGATTTCGACCTTTCTATACACTGCATTTCATAAAACGGTTAATAAAAAGCAACCGTAAAACGCACCAACGCAGATACTCCATGTCAGCAACCAACAACAAAATACCACCATGCACCGTTTCTAACCATCCTTAAGTTGACCTGTCAGAAACGAAACCAAATATACGAAGTTACCAAATTATCAGACTGAGTTAAATGCAAACATACTGCGAAAATAACATGGTCGGCATATATAAATGGAATGGCATCTACCTGAGGCCAGTACTGTACATATATCGTTTCTAGTTTCCATCTGTGAATGGTCCAAAACCACGAAAGTAATCTGACACTCCTCTCATCGGTTCTCTCATGGATGATTGGGAAGACTCTCTAGTTTAAAATTCAAACGACCTGGCTTCCTCCGAGTGATGAAATAAAGTATCATTACTGGTGTTCTTAGTCTCGCTCCCTTCTACGTCACTGTGAATGTTGTAGGAGATACCCCTTGTCCCGCTGCCATTCAGATCAGTAGCACTGCTGGAGGAATGTGGTCCACTGTCGTCGATATCAGAATCAATGATTTCATTGCCATCACCCTTCCTAATTGGTTGTGTACAATTTCGCATGTCGTGCCCAAGCTGTCTACATTTTTCACACTTCCTCCCTGTATTCTTTTCACCTATTTTACTAGCCTGTTTACTAGCAGCCCCAGTCATAGGTATTGTTCCTTTACTCCTGCAAGTCACATGGTCCCTTATGACATTAGGGTGGAGGCCGGTGGAACTATCAATCCCAATATGTATATCGGTCTTTGGGTCACTAGTGCGTTTCTAATTTGGTCTTGTTAACTTTGTTGCTTTTTTGGAGTGAAGCAATGTGGGCGATGGCAGTGAACTTAGACACCATATCACCGTACCTTGCTAATTAAACCGAATTATCATCACCCTCACCTTCAGGAATCAGTTCCACATGTTTTGACCACCTTCCATTAACCAAAGATGGAGGAAATGTTGTCACATTTTCTGTTTTCAGGACACAAAATATATGACAACACGGAATGCCATCCGACTCAAACAACTTGCAAGAGCACATAAAAGTAACCTCCTCCGCTGGTTGGTGAGTCACTTTCCACAACCGCATGGTTTTGCATATTGGGTGATCGTGAACACAGTTGCCTCGGTAGCTTCATTCAGCTCCCTACGACCCAAACCAAGGTTCATCTCAAAAATAATCTGGTCCTTGATTAATAAAAATATGTCATGGGTGAATAAAGCCGCAGCATCCTCTTCCAAATTTTTCAACTGAGTATTCACTATCGGAGAAAACTGCTCAGACCTATAATCATCGTACATGGCTCTGTTCCTCTGTCCCTCCATGGTTCTCTCCATACGGGGCAGAAACTCATACAGCCTCATTGTGTCACCCAAACCTGGTTTAATAATTCTATGCATTCTCTCACACCTTTGGGTGCTTAGCATCCCCCAAAAGAAATGGTCTCTGAAAAAAGCCTCCACCCACTGTTCTTTTTTCTCGTACATCCCCTGAATCCAAGTGTTGTTTCCTAACATGTTCATTGAAACAAAGCGTTGCCACGCCAACTCCCAATCACCTACACTAATTCAAGAAAATAACAGATGGTAGAAATCTCTCTGGTGTTCCACATCCCCCAAATGCGAACACACATTCTTACCAATATGCCATGCACATAGACGGTGATGAGCTTGTGGCATCAGAGTATCCACGGCATTTCTCATCGCTGCATCACTGTCGGTAATAACCGAAATGGGTTGTTTATGTTTCATGGAAGTAAGAAAGGCTGTTAACACCCAGTTGTAAGTTTCCTCCGTTTCATCAACCAACAATGCACACCCAAACAGCACCATGCCTCTGTGATTGTTGCTTCCAACAAATACCACCAAAGGCTTCCCATATATATTAGTTTTGTATGTACTGTCGAATACAAGAACGTCGCCGAATGAATTATAATCGTTCAGCGATTTTCCATCACGCCAAAACATATTGGCAAGCCTCCCATCAACATCCATACTAAATATGCAGTAAAATTAAGGGTCCCGGATGGCTTTCATATTCATCCGGAGATTTACCGTGCTCCGCTTGAACTCTGTTGTAAAGGTCCCTCACTGTAAATCTCACAAAGTCATGCCCTCCTGCTTGATGTACAAGGAACTCATAAGCACGTGATGTACCAACACAGGCTTTCCTCAACGCCATCACCTGAGCAAGGTCAGGCTCCTTAACAGATCGATTAGACCTCATAAACTGCCTATGTGGTAATCAGGTAAGAGGATAGTTGTGTTCTGTGTGAAACGAGGACATAAAAAACGCTTCACGTTCGGAATCCCAATTCATTGTAATCTGGGCGGGACACTCGATTCTTAAAACTCTGGCCGTTCTTTTCCTTTTCGCCCTAATACCGCTTAAACAACTCTCACTAACATCTGACCCTAATTTGTATTGATTTAATATCCGCTTACCCTGCCTTGAGCAAACTAGTTCTCTTCTAATAACTCGATCTGAAGCTCGAGATTTTGAGAACTTATGCTTCCGCATGCTGAAACCCTTAGCGCAACTGAATATAATAGGTAGAATCGATCCACATGAGCGACACTTTCGAACGATACATGTGATAGATCACAAATTGTAAGGTCCTTGTACGGCTTCCATTAAAATCAGTGACCGACTCATCCTCCTTTGCACTCTCGCTTTCTTCATCTTCATCAACCGGAACCATATCTGAATCTTCATCTTCATCTTCATCTTCTGACTCAGTTTGAAGCAAATTTGTGGTTTCATCTAAATCATTCATATCGCTTCTCGTACCACTTTCTTCCATCAGAAACCTGGTATACAAAACCGGTCGTTATCAATTTCTAGCATTAACAAACTAAAGAATCAATACTACCCATCATAGATCCATAGGTATCAAAATTAAAGCAAAAGACATTATTGGGAAACAGATCTCGGGTCTTTAATGAATTCACTTACTTCTCCTCCTCTCACTCAGAGTTGAGAATGATAACGGATCTTCGCGACCGGATCCGCTTCGCGACTCCAAATATCTCTTATCAAAATCTCCTGATGACTCTGTCTACCCCAAACCTCCTGATGTTGAGGGCTACTGAATGAGACTTCTTCACTACCTCTCTCTCTTCCCCCTTCGCTCTAGTCCTGATAGCTATTGATAAAGTAGTCTGTGATTCACATCCAAAACCCATTGGTAATGGGTGGAGAGGCTCAAACCCTTATAAAGCCACAGACAATGTCTCATATTCCCGATATGGGATTGATATCTCAACATGCCCCCGCACGTGTGACGAATTTTCAAGCCTAACACGTGGATAAGATTTGGGGTGACGTGGAGTTCATGTGGCCTTTGGGCTTCACACGTGGACGTGGGGAACCCGCTCTGATACCATAATAAAGTAGTTTGTGGTTCACATCCAAAACCAATTGGTAATGGGTGGAGAGGCCCAAACCCTTATAAACCCACAAGCAATGTCTCATATTCCCGATATGGGATTGATATCTCAACAGCTATGATAGAATGGATCATAGGACAGGGTGGATTCCACAGCTGGTTTGTTGAAGTTCGCACAACAACTGCTCTGTTGAAGTTCGCTCTCGTCCTGATAGCTATCTCTGATGGAAGTTCACTCTCGTCTTGATACTGCTTTGTTGAAGTTCGCTCTCGTCCTGATTCTAGATTTGGATTTGTGGAAGTGATTTACCTGACAGGTGATTTACAGATTTTGATTGGGGGCATTTTGGGTTATTCGACCACAGATTTACCGTAGCTAACCGTAACGTTCAACAAACAGTCATCAACTCACGCCACATGCGGCCCCCTCCCGCCACGTCATGCCACTTCATGCCCCTCCATACCACATGCGGCGCCCCCTCCAACCACGGCATGCCACGTCACGACTATGGTGCTAGTATACTTATACTATGGTGCACCTAATAATTCTCGCACCTTAATAAGTCAGTAGTAATAATTTCTCCCATAATAGTTCGGTGGGACATAAGTCATATGCTGCTCCATACTAAATCCGCCCATGTCCCAAACTCTCATTCCTAGTTTCGTCCCTGCTTGTATCAGATCCCGCTCTTGCCTCAAGGGTCTAGATGGCTGCACGCCGGGGAGCCGTATCATCAATGATAAGTACCAACATATTATGGTCCCGAAGAAGATGATGACCAAAATAAGAGGTATGACACGGTTGAACAGTGCATCAAGAAAAATCATGAGCGCATGAAATAAGAACTCCAAGACTGGCTTAATTAGCTTCGCATGGAACAGGTAGCGCAAGAAATAATTTACGAGCAGCAACTTCCCAGCCAACATGAGAACCTGTATAAGATCCCGCCCTTGCCTCAAGGGTCTAGATGGCTGCACGGTTGTGAACCATATCATCAATGATCTGAACCAATATATTATGGTGCTCAAATATCTTCTTAGCTCGCCGGCGACAGTAGGTAGGAACCTACGAGTTCTATGTTGTGTGTGCCGGTTTCCTGTAAGTCTTGGTGGCACAGGAGCGACCTCCACATCCATTGGGACTCTACAAACGGGGCACAAGTTACCATTGCTACCGATCACCCTCCATTTTTCTACACAATTGGCATGAAAAATGTGTGGGCAGGAGGACAACCGAGCAATAGGCTCATTATTTTCAGAGCTAGAAATTTCTTCCATACAGATAACACATTCCTGGATATTATCTTCTAACCTATCACGTCTCGCTTCATCGGTAGTTTGGATTCCGGTAGACAAGATGTTATCTTCTCCGACCATAAACTCATGGATGGTCCTAACATTAGCTTTCTTTCGCACAATGGCGGGTCTATCGATGGGGACATGCTTGCGGGTATGTGGATGGTGGACATGCTTGAAGTTTTAAAACTAGAAGATCAAAACTAACTAATTTCAAGTAATATTTGGAGAATTTAGTGTCATCAACTTCTGCTGTATTGGTTATATATAATGTAGGTTTACAAGCCCTAAATCGATGAGCATTGATCGAAATACGTAAGTGATGATGCAGATTTTTTTGGTAAGACACAATGTGCATTCCTTAAAATTTTGGGGATTTCTTTAGTGTTTCACTTAACTTGTCAGCTAATCCTAAATCGATTAGGAGAGCAGGGGATTTAGGGGAAATAGGAGTAGAAAAGAATGATTCGATATGGTTTGGAATCCTCTAATGTATTATTCTTCTCCGAATAAGAGTTTTATATAGAGATACAATCATAACGCTACTAGGAAAATATGTCCTACATCTACATCTACATCTACACCTACACATACAAAGAAAGTAAATATATACAAAATATTCTACACTCCCTCTCAAATTGGTTCATAGATATCGATCATGCCCAACTTGCCAACCGAGTTGTCAAACACTTTTCTTGACACTCCTTTCGTGAGAACATCTGCTAATTGATCTTCTGTATACACGAAAGGGAAACGAATGATTTTTATGTCCAAGTTTTCTTAATGAAATGCCGATCTGTCTCCACATGCTTTGTCCGGTCATGCTGAATAGGATTATGAGCAATTTCAATAACAGACGTGTTATCACAATGCAAGTCCATGGGTTTCTTGAGTTTGAAACCTAATTCTTTCAATACATTACGAATCAATAGCATCTCACAAACTCTATGTGCCATACCTTGAAACTCTACTTCAGCACTTGATCTTGCAATGACTTTTTGTTTCTTACTACGCCAAGTCACAAGGTTTCCTCCAACAAATGTAAAATACCCAGATGTAAACCGTCAGTCAGTCTTATCACCAGCCCAATCAGCATCTATGTACCCTACAACTTCCAATACACCACACTTGATCTTGCAACGACTTTTTATTTCTTACTACGCCAAGTCACAAGGTTTCCTCCAACAAATGTAAAATACCCAGATGTAAACCGTCTGTCAGTCTTATCACCAGCCCAATCAGCATCTGTGTACCCTACAACTTCCAATTCACCCTTCTTTTCAAACAACAAACCTTTTCCAAGTGTCATCTTAAGATACTTCAGAATACGATACACTGCATCCATATGCTATTCGCTGGGACAATGCATAAATTGACTAACCACACTCAAAACATAAGCAATATCAGATCTAGTATGAGAAAGATAAATAAGTCTCCCTACTAGACGTTGATACATTCCTTTATCAGTTGGAACTTGATTCGGATAGATGGCAAAGTTGTGATTCATCTCAATTGGTGTCTCAACAGGCTTGCAGTCAAGCATTCCGGTCTTAGCTAACAAGTCAAGTACGTACTTTCGCTGGGACAAACAAAATCCCCTTCTTTGACCTTGCAACTTCAATTTCGAGAAAATACTTCAACTGTCCAAGGTCCTTCATCTCATACTCTTTTAAAATGTACTTCTGTAGAGCCTACATCTTTTTTGGGTCATCTCCTATAACAATCATATCATCAACATACACAATCAAAACGGTGATCTTACCCTAATTACTTTTGATGAAGAAAGTGTGATCTGAGTTGTTTTGTCTATAACCAAATGTCTTCATTGATTTGGAGAATCTTCCAAACCAAGCTCTAAGAGACTGCTTCAAACCATACATAGACTTCTTCAACTTACAGACCTTTCCGACATCGCAAGGTCTACATTTGACTCTTGGGGCATGTCTATATACACCTCTTCTTCCAAGTTTCCATTAAGGAAAGCATTCTTCACATCAAACTGTCGTAGAGGCCAATCTTTAGTTGCTGCAAGTGAAATCAAGATTCGAACAGTGTTGATCGTTGCTACAGGCGCAAACATTTCTTCATAATCAATCCCATAGCGTTGGGTGTATCTTTTGGCAACTAATCTAGCTTTATACCTGTTAATGCTCCTATCGGCTTTAAGTTTAACCGTAAATACTCAACGGTCTTCTTTCTAATAGGTTTATGAATAACATCCCAGGTCGAGTCCTTTTGCAAGGCTTCTAGTTCTTCATTCATTGCTTGAGTCCACTTCGGATCCACCATTGCATCATGTAAAGTACTAGGAATAGAAACACTGGATAATTGATTAATGACAAGAGCATGTGACCTAGCCAACCTATTGTTAGACATGTAATTAGCTATAGGATATTTAGCTTTGGCTTTGATGTCTGGTTTATATTGTTTCTTTGGAATACCCTTGGTAATCCTCTGTGATTTCATAGTTACAATATTATCTACCTCATATAATTGGTTTGAATTTTAAGGTACCTGAGGAAAGATATGTGCAACAGATTCTTGGGTTGATGGTGTAGAGAAAGGGAAACTATTTGACCCAGAAGAATTCTGAATTATAGGGACGACATCTGAAGGCTCAACAGTTAAATTGATGGGTTTGTCATGTGGGTCCCCTTGTAAAGACGTTGTTTCATTTCTACCGACACCATCTGCACCACAAGGCACGTCAACTAGTGGCTGCACGACACGTGGCGAGTTCAGACTACCTTTCAGCTATGGTCCAACACGTGGGCCGCCATCCTCCTCAAGCTGCACGACACATGGCGCCTGTATCTCTCTTCTGACGTGGCTCGTCTAGCCTCTGAAGTGGCTCGTTTAGCTCGGCTGGCTCGGCTGGGCATCATGTGAGCCTGCGCCTGCGTCCTACATTAGCACGTGTGCATGTGTCAGCGTCAACAGCTTTTGTCTCTTTGTCCTTCTCTTGCGTCTCTTTGTTATTTGTGGTTTCTTCGACTCTAAATCTCGACTCCAATGCTTCAAATTCTTCAAATTCTTCGAATTCAAATAAATTTCGGGAATTCCCTTCATATGCTCTCTCCCTCTGAAGGGAAGATTCTGATACTCCCCCCGAGTAGTAAGGCTTAGATTCACGAAAAGAAACATCAAGTGATGTGTCTGTAAGAGGATCATAACATCTATATCTCTTCTGAAAATCTGCATAACCCATAAAAATACACTTCCTTGCACGGGGATTAAGCTTACTTCGTTGTGGTTTTGGAATATGAATATACACTGTACATCCAAATACACAAGGCTCCAAGTTAGGTAACGAAGGGAATCGAGAGACGTTTCTGAAGCTGTTGTAGAGGGTTTTGACATTCAATAACCCGAGAAGGGGTACGATTAATGAGGTAGGCAGCATATGTCACAACTTCTCCCTAATATTCTATAGGTACATTCATGCCAAACAAAGAGGCACGGACAACTTCAAGCAACTGCCAATTTTTCCTCTTTACCAATCTATTTTGCTGAGTATAAGTATTTGAAGTCTGATGTCGAATTCCATGTAACTACATAAACTCTTGCATAGGACCATTAATATATTCTCCACCATTGTCAGACTGGAAAACTCGAACAACTTGTTGACACTGTGTGGACACCATCTTGGAATTCTTTGAATCTAGAATAAACATCGCTCTTGTTCTTCAATAGAGACATCCAAGTCGTACGGGTATAATCATCAATAAACGTCACAAAATACCGGGCGCCAGAGAGAAGGAATTTTTGTAGGGCCCCACACGTCAGAGTGAATCTTCATAAATAGAATAGGACTTTTATTTAGGATTGGTGAATATGAAATATAGTGACTCTTGACCAGTTCACATGTCGTACTGAAGATCTGAATGATCGACACCAAAAAATAATTGTGGTTGCAGTTTCTTCAGATAATTGAAGTTTAAATGACCCAAGCGGCGGTGCCAAAACCACACATCTTTCTTAGCACTCTCAGCTCTATTGAGCTGATTAGTTTGACCCAAAAACTGCATATGTTTCTCTCCTTTCTCTGTTAGATCCAGGTAGTACAATTTCCTTTTTCTTACTCCATAACGCAAAATCCGCCGCTTCAGATTGTCCTGAAATACATAAAAAGACGGATAGAAGGTGACAATACATGATAATTCTTGAATGATTTGGCCAACTGAGAGAATATTGTATGACAATGAATGGATGACTAATACATAATCAAGGGTTAATGTGTTTGATAGGACAATAGAGCCTTCTCTGGTAACCGAAGTTGGAGTACCATCAGCGGTAGAAACAATATTTTGAGAGGAGGGTCTTAATTTTTTCAAGAGGCTAAGATCATTACTCATGTGATCAGATGCTCATGTATAAATTATCCAGGACCTATTCATAGATACATTACCACTCATACCTGACTGTGCGACATTGGAGGCATTGGACAGTTGGTCTTCTTCTGTAGTGGCTATGACAGCTTTTGCTTGATTCTTTCGGGGTTTCTTGGTGAAATCTCACCAATCCAGGTACCTAATTGTTTCAAAGCAACGTTGTTTGCTATAACCTAATATTCCACATAACGGACATTTTGAGTTCGCATATGAATTTGGTTTGCATGGAGACCGGCATGGTGCGGTGGTATGGTAGTTGATTTGGTGTGCCATTTTGGAGGTTTGGTTTTTGAGATTCAAGGATTTGAGAATTATGATTTTGATGTATGCAACGATTTATTTGTGGTGTGATTCAGGATTCAGGTTTGGTTTTGGGATTTGGGAATTTATGTGTTTTTATGGTGATTTGTGGGGTTTTTGGTACGCAGCGATTTGTGACGTTTTGGGTGTAAATTCAAAGGATCGAACCTGACAAGCTTTGATGCCAAGTAAAAAAGAATGATTCGATATGGTTTGGAATGCTCCAATGTATTATTCTTCTCTGAATAAGAGATTTATATAGAGATACAATCTTAACGCTATTAGGAAAATATTTTCTATATTTACACCTACACATAAAAGGAAAGTAAATATATACAAAATACTCTACAATAGCTTGTATTCTTACCAATGTTGATGATTATTATGGCATATATTTCATGAACTTGTTTATTCATGAAAAATTACTTGGACTGTTGCGAATAATTCATATTACTCAGAATAAGTGAGAAGTTCAAAAGAAATAACTACTAACAACCAGAGTCACACTGATCGCGTATCATTGTCATTGATCTCTCATTGTTGTAACCACCTTAAGTCGGTGGTTGAACATGGAGAAATTTCTCCCCCTAGGCTATCAGTGTAAGTAGACAAGTTCTCCCTTCCATGGTACCCATTTTGCACACTCTTGAAGCTAGGACTTCTCAAGCTATGTGTCTCGGGGGCCGGGTACGACAGCCTCTTCTTGGCCGAACCACCTCGGTCTCTATCCGGTGTCGCCGGCCTTGACCTTGGTGCACTCAGAGATCGAGCCTTAGCCTTTGCAGACTCGGTTGCAGCCATGTAATTAGGCACTGAACCAATCACATTATTAGTAACCCCATTTGAGCCGACCCCATATCTACACGTTCCACCCCTGAAACAGTAAGTAGAGCCTAAATTGGGGGTATGTGCTGCTGAAGAGCATCTAGGACTTGCGGATCGCACTTTTAGCGCTCTGGGTTTTGAAGGAGAGGGTGTTGCAGGAGAGTGGCTGAGAGAGACGTTCATGTTGTTGTAATGTGACTTGTGCAAAGGTGAAGCCATTGCAGCATTTGGGTTTGGCTGTTTTTGGTGTTGGGATGAAATGTAAGGCCTAGAAGTGTCCATTTCCACTGTTTTTATGGAGTCTCTTTTGTCTGTTGAAGCTCTGTAATTTTCCCAGTTCTTTGTGGCCATCCACCGATCAAGCCATTTTGTTCTCTCTTCTAGCTCTGCTTCTTCCCCTATAGAGGGGTGTCTTCTAGGCCTCCATATCTGAAATTTGGGGAAATTTAATTACATGGTTGGTTCTGATGAACAAATTTTTACAAGTACTAAAATAAATTATGTCAAACCTGGTGAGAAAAGGCATAAGCAAGGGCTTTTTCACGTTTTAAAGAAGCTTCCTTTCGACTTTGTAACAAGAATTGATCAACTCCTTCACTCACTTTTTCTCTCGACTGTGATACAAATGCCAGTAGTTTCTTAGTAACTATGATCAATAGTAAATTCACGTTATACTAAAGTAGTGAAGTAAGCAAAAATCTGCAGCTACTTACTATCGACTTTCTGTCGCGAACGTCTTGAAGGTATCTGGACTCCCATAAGCTCATTTCTGTTTCGGAAAGCATGGAGTTTCTGCCTCCTTCATGCGAAAGCCTGGCTCTTTCGTTTCGAACCTGATCTTGAACTCGAACCAGAGCTTGCATGCATTTAAGTGTCAGCTTTGCTTGCTTCCTAATATTGTGACCTCTCACTAAAGCCTGAAGCTTTACGAGACCCTTAAGCGCACGCAGAGCTCTCCTCGCCTAAAACAAAAAACTTAAACATTAACCACCTTCATGTAAGTAATTTCATGATCTTGAACTCTAGTTTAATTTGTACATGGTACTTAAGTACTTTGTTACTTACTAAGTAACCTCTGAAAGCTGTTTGAATGAGTGTAGCCGCATAGTGCTCTTTGGCAACATTGTTCGGCTTAGTGAGCCGAACAATTTCTACTGCCGCTTGGGTAGTAGCAACAGTTGCTTCGGCCGCAGCTGCAGTGGCTGCGGCCACTGCAAATGCATGTTTTTGGTCAGCAGCCAAAACAGGAGTCACAGATATGGTTGTTTCTGTCTTTGTTGCTTGACATTGTTGAACATGTGAAGTAGCCTTTCGAAATAGCCATCTTCTCTTCTCTCTTTTCTGCATGCACAAACTCAAAAATGAGAAGAAAAAAAATGGAGTCAATTCAAACAATCGAACTAAGCACATTGTTAGTTATTTACCTTCTCTTCCTCTTCTGGTTCATGGTCTTCTCTTCTTCTGCTGCTCTTTTGGTCATGATCCTTAGACGGAGACCTGAAGGCCCTTTTGACAATAGTTAACCATGAAGTACTACCACTTTTCTTTCCCATTTAAGTGATTGAACATAGTTTTCAACACCAGAGAATGAAGCTTATGAAGAATGAGAGATTGAAGAGGTTAAGAGCTAGAGCGTTTAATTTGATTTGATGGATGAGAAAGGTCGAGGATATATAGAGAGAGAAGAGACGTGCATGATGTTTGTCTGTTTATATGAAGAATCAAGTACTACGAGCTCCGATATATCTGTGAAGGAACAGCAATGGCGTTTTTTAGTGGCATGCGTTATAAAACTAATGGAGGGTGTCAGACATTTGGCAAAATCAATGCAAAAGCAATAAGGTTGAGATGGTGAAGGAGACGCAGGAAGAGATGTAGAGGGTGTTAATGTAAGAGAAAGCATCCAAAGTATGAGTAAAAAAACAGCACAGTGGTTCTGTGATTGATCAAAGGCTTTAAATAAGACTGACGCAAACCAAATGGTTTCACGTGTTGTGGACAACATAAGGACGAGGGAGAAGGTGAGCATGAATGTGATAATAGAGAAGTCGATCATAAGGAGGAGAGAGGTCACAGTGCTTCTGGGTTAATTTATATGTATCTGTTTGGTGGTGGTGGTGCCCTAGTTCTCGAAGACCATGCACCAACTAAGAAAATGGCAGAGGGAACCCGTATTCCCATTCATAGATAAAATAAAAGCATCAGAGTTGGCTTCATTTCCCCAGCATTACCAGTCAAACTAGTTTGATTTGATTCTCTAGTCAACTTTTTGATTAAGTTTTAGCAAATTGAGTAAGAGCAACCCCCATGATCCTTCCAAACTTTCCCCAGCCCACTAACTATTTCTAGATCATTGTTCAGTATCCCGGTAAATATTGAGGCGATTGGAAAATGAGAGTGAAATTCAAGACCATAAATTGCAATTCACACACCGATATAAACCATAGATGTCAACACAACATGAGGAAGGGAAACTAAAGATGCAACCGCCCCAATCAGAAACCCTTCTCCTTCTTCTTCTTCTTCCTCTGTTCTCTTTACTTCTTTTCTTTGCCTGACTTCAACTAAGTACCGATTTAACTGCGTTACCGATAGTGAGAACTGAATCACCCCTAACTGATGACTCATGTAATTTTTCCCATTGAATTCAAAGATTAATTGGTAGAAAACAATCTGTAAAATCTATGTGGACCACCTGGTATCCATGTCAGTGTCACATCAATGAACAAAACCTTGATAATGGCGGGACGTGTCACCAGGTCTGATAACGCCAAGCCCAAACTATACCACACCTTCTACGTTACTGTACTAGGATTCTGGGCGATGAAAACTCAGCCCAACTTTTCTTACACAAGAGAATAAAAGTAATTAAAAAGATCCGAGCCCAATTAGATCTTCTTACTGGTACAGATATCCCATCAAAGTGATCAAACAATGAATATCAGCATCTTAACTGAACAAAGTAGACTGCTCAACAAAAATTAGAAGTTTGAAACTAAGCAATAGTACCTGAAAAAGTGAGGGCAGTAGTTCCAGTTACAATCATCCAACACAAATTTTACCATTTCAGAAATCATTGTCCTTTTACTGTGGAAAAGGAGGCCCATCCTTTCCTGTCATCCCACTTCAATCCTCACTACAGTACTAAAATTCAAACACCAATGAGATAAAACAGAAAAGCTTCTGAAGCACTAGTAGGTACACATCTAACTCAGTATCAGCCTTTATGGATCCTTTATTCCGGACAGATTTTCCACTGAGATTGAGAGGACAAGTTCCTATGAGAAGGCCAATGCAAGCTATGATTGTCAAGAGCAAACAAGGAAATTGTGAGCTTAAGTGAAAGCATTCATGATCTACAGAAGTTACAGCTGCTAACAGTAATTTGTTTTTTGTAGAAAATGCAGTAAATTCTAGTCTCATACCACCAGCACCAGTTTATGTTAACCAAATTCAAATGGCCTCGCTAATCTGTGCTGCTGGACTTCAGGATTCATCCGTATAGTAGTAAAAGCTGAGAACAGTATAATAGCACACAAAAGCAATGGCAAATGAGTGTCGATTAAGGTTCTGTTTGGAGGTTTTCTCAAGATGCAAATGGTTGTCGACCTAGGCATTGATATCTGACCATCGATAATATCAGAGATTCTGTTACTTGCTTATTCATCATCTCAAGGTCAGTACTTCTCTAGACCCAGAATATGTTTTCTCAAATGATAAAATGGCTGAATCTGCTGAACTCACACTACTTTGTACAAGAGAAGAGGTACTACCCCAGTCCATATGAAATTCCGAGCACATTGAGAGGTTCAACTCTAAATGAATCTATAGCAGGACAATGATTCTCAAATGATTCAATGCACTTCTGATTATTCAAGTATCATTGCAAAGATTTGAATCTTATGTTGGTTGCACTAAATTTGCTGCATACAGATATGAGGAGTAGAGATAATTAATGCCAAGTAAAGTCATAACAGATTGATCATCATACAAGACCAGCCTCCAATATAGAAAGAAATTGAGTGAAACTAACATTCTCATTTTACAAACTACAAATAAGTGAAACAAGTGTCTATTGCAGATTGAAGTAAACTTCCAACAGCTTGTAATATATTGCACAGACTCATCAAAGTAGAATAATCAACAAAACCTCATTAGACTCTCTTTAAGTTCTCGAGCACAACAGTCTATAGCCTAATCCACATTGAAATTCTCCACACAGACCCAACTGACAGAATTTTCCTCAGTTTCAATCACTGTTCTTCAATCTAATATGATTATGACCAGGCATTGTGAATCTATAATGGAAAAAAGCCTAATCTTTATATCTCTAATTTTTTGTATATGTATTTAGAAGTTAAAACTATGCATTGTTAAACAAAGCTAAAAGAACTTCTCAAACCACAACATACATATATAAACAGACAAAAACAAGAGACACATAAGCATATATATTTTCCAGAAACTCAAGCAGAGTCCCCAAAATAAGAAACTAATATCTTACTGTAATAGATCATAATTCAGAAACATCTTACAAAACCCAAAAGCCCTCTGCTTCATCAGCAAATCAGCTACAGATTGGGCAAAGCACCAACCCATTCTCATTACACTCAGGACACCTCACCACCACCGTCCCTCCTCCTCCCCCTCTCACCCCCTCCGCCTCTTCCTTCACCACCAGCACCATCTTCGAGCTCCCATTGCACTGAAAACACGGCAAGAATTTCGCTTCCCCGCACCCCTCGCAAACCGACCCGGCCCGCTTCTTGGGCAGGCCTTCTAGAATCTCCCCCAACAAACCCTCCTCCACAATCTTCAAAACCTCCTCGGATCCACCAAGATATTTTCCCTTCACAAACAGCCTCGGCGGCACCGCCGCCTCTCTCCCTTTCCCCTCCATCAATTCATTGAGCTCTTCTCTGAACCCGCGATCCATCGACACGTCACGCTCGCAGACCATCACGCCGAGATTCTCCACCGCCGCACGCACCGCATTGCACGCCTCAAAAGTCTTTCTCACTCCTCGCAACGACGTCGTATACAGCACCAGCTTGTTCTCTCCTCCCGGCGGGCATATCCACTCGAACCGGTCCAGCGGGGATTTGACCCGACCCACCCGGTTCGGGTTGGAGTTCTCTTTATCCGCGGTTTTCGGGGTCCGGGTCGAAAACGGCTTCGGCGGCGGGAGCGGCGAGAATCTGAAGCTTTCGGCATCGAGGCCAGCCATGAGCTCCCATGAGTTGATGACTTCCGGGTCGGACCGGAGGGGCTTCGGGTCGGACCAGAGCGACTTTGGCTCGGAGAGCGAGGTCGGGAAAATGGAGCCGAATGTGAATCGGGAAGGTGGGGTGAGCGGAGTAGATGGGGTAGAGCTCGGTGGAGGGTCGAGGGTGAGGAGGCCGTAGGTGGAGGAGGTGAGGGAGACGATATGGTGGCTCAAGGCGGAGCTGCCGAGCTGGGAGAAGTCGTCACCGTCGTGGTTGAAGAGATTGGAAGAAACGCAACCCATGGTGTTTGCTTTGCCTCGAAATCTGAGCTTGAAGGAGTGAGAGTGAAGCAGAAGAAGAAGAAGGAAAGGAGAAGAGACAAGAGGTTGGGATATACAGCGAGGACTTTTAATTAAATAATTTTTTGAATTAGAAAAATGGGAAAGTGAGAGGGTTTGGATTTTGGGGGGGTTGAATTTTGAAATGGAGACACACGAGGGTTTAGCGCTAAAATTTAATTCAAAATTGATTGCATACAAGAGGAAGAGGCTCTCTCTCTACCCCAAAGTCAGTATTGCCACTGCAATCTAATGGATATTGGGGTTACTAATGACTTTCCGCCTCTAATGTTTTGTACTTTCAATTATTGAGTGTTACTGTGCCAACAAAGACGTTGCTTTTCTCTGCTCGCGCAACTTGGGATAATGGGCCTTGAAATGGATCGTTTTAAATTGGGCTTTTTTTTTCAAGTTTTTGAGTTTGGTCTTTCTCAGATTAATCATGACATGATTCAGATTTTAGAGTAATAGCAACAAAAGAAAATTTTAGGTGCGATGGTCGTGTCACGTGGATGGTGCAACCCACCATTCACAGGCCGACATGTGTTTTTTTTTTCAACACTCTTCTTCTTCCTCCCTTCCTCTTCTCCGATCAGAAACCGATCCCCTCTGATCTTCCTTCGTCCGACGAAGCTTCTTCTTCCTTGCTCTGGGCGAAGCTTCTTCTTCCTTTACACGGGTTGGTGGAGGCGTCCTCTTCTCCGACGAAGCTTCTTCTTCCTTCCTCCGGAGCTTCTTCTTCCTTTACACGGGTTGTATCGAGGTTGGAGCGGTGAAGCTTGTGGTGGAGGCAGCTGCTGGGCAGAGGGAAAGAACCCGCTATGTTTTTTTTCGCCGGAGGGGATCGGTTTCCGATCGGAGAAGAGGAAGGGAGGAAGAAAAAGAGTTGTGAAAAAAAAAAAAAAAAACATGTGTCGGCCTGTGAATGGTGGGTCGCACCATCCACGTGGCACGACCGTCACACCTATGACTTTCTCTAGCAACAAACACATCATGGGTGTGATCCTCGATCACCATAATGAAGGAGAAGTTCTTCCTAATATGAGTCGTGTTACATTTTTTACGGTTAAATTTAAACCAAGGCAACTTAATATTTCACTAATTACAGACGTCATTGCAGAGAAATTTTGATAACTAGCCAACTTTTGGTCATCAAGCTGGTTTTTAACCTTCTTTTTTCATTTAGTTGAAAAATAACCATTTTACAAGACAAAATGTCTAATATACCCTTATCAAATTCTCTACAACTTTGAGAATTCTTTTAGAAAAAACGAAAAATAAAAAGATAAAAAAAAAACAGCAAAAACCAAATCCACCCAAGAACAATAAGATCATTTTGATAAAAATAAAATAAAATAAAAACAATAAGATCATATGTTATATATATACGGATCCATTCAGAAGCGGACGTCCGCACAGTCCTTAAAGTGCGGATATCCCTCTGTTCTCCACCGTCCGGCGCCGACGACGGCGTACCTACACTCGAGCGAAGACCAAAGGCGTCCCCGACCACTTTCTCTTCCTGGCGAGTCCGCCGAATTCCATTTTTCGGCGAGATCACCTAAAACTTCAAACAAGATCAATCTCGCCGATCGGAGAAGAGGAAGGGAGTGTTTTTTGTTTGATAGAGTTTAATAGAGTTTGAGTGTCTTAATGAAAACCAAATTTGCTGAAATTTTACAGAGATGATCTATAAATTAGTATCTAAATACTAGATGGTGGAGATATGAAAATTCGATTGAAAAGTGAGTGTAAATCCGCATTAAGAATAAATGCGGACATCCGCAATTAAAAAAAAAATATATATATATATATATAATTCTTTTCGTTTCCCGTAGAACACAATTACATGCTCTCCAGACCATGCTATGCTATTAAAGGGAAATATTATTTTCATATTTCGTTCGGCAAAGAAGTAAAAGTACAAACCAACAGTATCAATGTGTATCATCTCCATCTTTTATTTGAAAAATCTCAAATACGTTAACAACTAATAAAAACCCAAATAGCAATGTATAAAGCTCCAAAAGCTAACTGGATGGCTTAAAATTACAATGCCCAACCTTAAGTGCATAGATTACTAAAAATCTGAAGATTGCAATATTCCATCAATTAAGTGGAATTGGATTTTTGCAAGTTGTTGATAGGTGCACTTTATGCAATGTTCTTAATGTATTTCCGACCATATTTAGCTATGTAATTTCTTTACAATATTCATTTTAACTTAGTTTGTGTTTTAGGTTACAAATAAAGCCGAGGAGCACAAAAGAAGCAATAGAGGAGAAATCCGGAAGGAAGAGGAATCCATATGGAAAAAGAAAAGAAATCAGAAAATCTGTCAGGAATTGTCAGTTAACTTCGACAGAAGATTGTGATCCGCTCACCACAATCCAGGAGATGAATCTTATATCAACAGAAAGCTAGAAGAGTCTAGTTTCCAGAACTTTTCGCAAATCATCAATAACTATTTTGGAGAAGAAGCTATGACTGTTTGAGTGACCAAATGTCAGTCTGTCCGAATTTCTGATTTGGACCAAAAATTTTATTTCAAGGCCCATACCTCATAGGCAAGCCCATGGACGAAAATTAGGGTTCTCTAACCCTAATAACAGCTGCTCATACATATAAGAGAAGTGGGAGACACAAAAGATTTCTCTTCTTGTGCATAAAATTCAGTTTTCTTTGCCGTAGCTCTGCCTCTCCAAGGATCTCTCCTAATTCAGAAAATCATCCTCCTTGCCATGCTTTAGGACGTCTGCAAAAGCATAGCGTTACTCTTCTTTGTGCTGAGACTATCCCTTGTTGTTCTCCAAGCGTTTTTGAGATAAAAAAGTGTAATCTATGGTTCAAACTCTTGTTTTTAGGTTTTATATTTGTTATTGTCAAATTTCCTTAGATGATTTTATGCATTGGAGTTGGACTTTTATTGAGATTTAGTTATTGCATGAAATTTTCAGATTTATATGATTGATTCATGTGTTTATGATGTTTGTTTAACCTAGATCATGCCTACTATTGTGTTAGAAAGTCTATGATTCCGGTTTAATTCAATATGCTAATTCGGCCAAGTTAGTAAAGTCATAACTTATGCTATGCCTTTTGCGGTAAGTGTAGATTAACAAATGGTAAAAATTGGGATTCATGTGATATGGGTTTCGATTAAGAACATAGATTGCATGTTAGGTTGTTAAGCCTCTTTCGGTAAACAAATCTAATATGTTCGAGTTCATCTTTTATGCTTAATGATTCATGTAGTGTGTTGTATGGATGCGCTTTGTATTAACATGATACATTGCATGATATATTTTATGTGTTAGGACTTTTCCAACGTAGGAGACTTGAGAAGATTATATGGGATGCATGACCTCTTTCGGCTTGTACGTGTTGAATTCGTTTCTTGCATATAGTTGGCATGATTTTATGTTTTGGAAATTGAAACATTGTGATGACTTGATTATGTAGTTTGAAAGGCTGTTTTCTATGTGAAAGAAGATGATCGCTTGTATATATTATATTAGTTTAAGTTTATTTATCTTGCATTTTAGGTTAGAAGTTACCTCTCAATCCCCCTAATTTAATTGTAAATGTATTTGATTGTATATTTGTAAATAATACTTGCGTTTATTAGTTTTACAAACGCTTGTTTTGCAAGGTACCCTCAATCCCCGGCTCAATACGATACCCTACTTACTCAATGCTGCTAACAATAAGAGTTTATTTTATGTAAGTTTTGCCCCCGTCAGTTGCACGGTTATGACCTGCTCCACCACATCTTGTACACTTTTTTCTAATTGCATCCTCTCGTACAAATGGAATTTGTACCGACTTACGTCTTCCGGGTACTACTTGTCTTATTGGTGGTTAGACAATTTTATTCTGCACATCTTGAGACACATCCCACTCACTTTTATTTTCAACTGGCCAAATAGGCTATGCATATGCTAACAAGAGTGCATTGGCCGTGTAAAATTGAGAACACATGCTATACACTGATACTTCTTTAAATCTACAACCAACTGTCGCATGGGCACAAGGAAGTCGATCAAGATCAAACTCTCAACATGTGCAGGTCATGTTATTCTTGTAAATGTTTGACTATGATCATGTATTTGAAATGCATAAAGATCAATTGGAGACACCTAAATGATTATTAAAACTATGGTTAGCATGTTTTTTAAACCAAAATCAAATAATATAATACTATGACAGTAATTTTTAAAATACATACCCGCATATGCAAACCACTGTTGTTGTTTTTTCGCACTTTGTTTTCAGCCCACTTGGTTAAGTGTGTATTAAGGGAGATTACTGCATCACGTCGTTCAACAAACCATTGTTGAAGCACTTCTCTTAAGTGATCCACTAGAGCAATAATTGGTAATTTTCAAACCTCTTTAAGCTTCGCGTTCATAGATTGGCTATGTTGGATGTCATCATGTTGTATATGTATCCCATAAAATGAGCTCTTGCCTGATAAGACGTATTTGCACACGCATCAATTAACCCTGTCAACAAATCAATCGTAGTATAAAGCAAGCAGGGATCGTTCTAAACCGGGGATCCAACTACAGGGTAGATCCATCTAATCTAATAAAAATGTCGAAATAAGCATATAGGGTTTAAGGGTTTTATAATTTCGGAACAAACATTAATAATATATCCTATTTACTTCTATACATATATACATGTGATCAACCAACAATCATGCAAACTCAACCAAACAACCATGCAAGAATAAAGAAGACGATTTCTAATCTCATTTAAGTCTACACTGTGAGCAAATATACAACTTAAATTTGATATGCACATAAGTTCCTACGTGGTTCCTATGACATAGACATACTTTGAATTAGACTACGGGTTTCATTCAACATCGTGACACAAACAAGCTCGGCTACGTGCTCTACTTATAGGTCACACACATAAACTAATCATGCAATTACGTATCACATAAAGAATCGATGTGTTTAAGCACAAGTCCAAATCAAACATAGGTAGAAAATCGGTGAAATAACAAAGACCATGCAACTTATCAACTACTTGTATCAAAGTCGAACTTTGGATGATTAACACATGCAACATCAACTACTTGTATCAATTACACATGATAATGAAACAATGCACCGAAAATTTAAAGTATAAAAACATAAAAACTCACGGCATAGAAAACCTAAAATCATTGATTAAAAATTGAAAACTTTAATTCAAAACATGGTTCAAAAGTACTTCTATCTCATAGACAATAATCGAAACATACTTAAGCAAAAACCTAAAATAAACAAAAACGAGAACAAACACATAGCAATCCGAAAATAAAAGATGGAATACACTCTCAGAATATCCCTACTTGTTCTATTCTTCGAGTGAGCGGAACCCTAGGCTACTTGCTTTGGATAATTGCTGAAGGTGGGATCGGATTGTGGTGTTTGGAGGTTGATGGAGTTTCGGCAAAGGCTTTGGTGTTATTTGCACGGGTTGATGATGATTTTTGCTGCCATGCCATGCCCTATTTATAGAGTAACAAGTCTTGATCTTCAAGAATTCTTCTAGCACAAGGAATCCTATTGAATCGGCAAAACCAAGTCTAAGTTGGATTTAATTTCTTCTCTTGTTCTTCAAGTAATCCTCATGCATTAAGGAATGACAAAACCATCTTGAACTTGGAAAATCTTCTCTCTTTATGCCGCACAGTTTCTCTCTCCTTGGAGACTTGGGAAATTTTCACGGCATCTCCATACATATCTCGGATTGTACTTCTCCTAGCTTAAGCAGGAACTCCTAGTTGCCGGTCACCTTTCCCTCATGAGTCAGGAAAACATTTCCTAGTCAACACGAGTTTAGACTTTCCTAAAATAGAAATAAGAAAATTAGAAACTAGGAAAGAGGAAAGATGGAATCCTGATCAAGACAGGAATCCTGAGTAAACAAGGATTTCCAACACTTAGCACAATTTCAACACCAAATTCTTTAATTCCGAAATTACTATGTATTTTAACACTAAAACCTACATATTTCTATTTTAAGCAATTATTCTACACTAAACACAATATAAAGCTAAAACAACTAAATATGAGTTAACAAAAGGTAAATAAAGGATATAAACATATTAAGAACGTCACACTTTGTGCTCCTATCAACATTAATAACAAACCATTGTTGAAGCACTTCTCTTAGGTGATCCACTAGAGCAATAATGGTAATTTTCTAACCTCTTTAAGCTTCGCGTTCATAGATTGGCTATGTTGGATGTCATCATGTTGTATATGTACCCCATAAAATGAGCTCTTGCCCACTTATGACACCTAATGCCTTCAAGATATTTACAAACTTCTCCATCTTTTATTTTTCGAATGTCATCCATCAATGTATTGAACTCGGACACCTGGTACTTCTTTGCCGCTGTGTGATATAACATTAGAATCTTCATTTTTTGCCAAACTTTGATTGCAAGTTATTAACTATATGGAAGATGCAGACTCCATGATGTGCTTTAGGAAAAACAATATTGATAGGAGCATAAAATGCGACATTCTTAATGTGTTATTACCTCCATTTGTACTTTGATTCTCTCTTATTGTCGTAAAATAGAGTCATAATGTAGAGTCGAAAGTTTTTGGTAGAGTGTGTGTAAAACGTGTTAAACATAAATGAATAATGTAGAAAATTGTCACAAATTGATTTAACTTCTCTGATACTTAGGTGACATGTAGAAGACTGCCGAGAGAAGTGTTCCTGATGGATCTAGAGAAGCAAAGCAGCTGATCTACGAAGCCTAGTCTATTAAGGAGAGGTCCAAACCAAGTCCAATATGGAGAAGAAGATCTAAATTCGGCAGAATATCAAGGAATATCCAAGTCTTGAAAACCCTGATTGAATCGGGAAAATTCTTGTGCACGTCTCTCAAATTCAACGGACTCTCCAGGACAGCTCACAATGAATCAGAAAACGTGCTAGATATGGATAGAGAGCTACGTGAGTCTAGTTTCCAAATAAATTGGAATCACCTCAATATCTATTTTCTAGAGGGAGTTATGATGTAATCATCAGACGAAGGTCATTCTGCCGAAATTGAGAAGAACTAGGAAACCTAAACCGACTGGTTTAGGCTTTGTGGCCGACTTCTCTAGGGTTTTTCCTCTATATAAAGCATGACTTCAAGTACAGAAAATCATCATCACTACCCTTGCAATTGCATAGCCGAAACTCTACCAAACCCTATACAGAAAATTACTTAGCCGATTCATCCACCACAAACCATAAGAATCATTCCATCCTTCCACCGATTTTCCCCACACTTGTCGAATCTTTCAAGTTGTAAAAGTGTGATTTTCTCATGGCTTCTTATATTATTTTCTGTATAGTTTCGAACTCTATTGTATTATACTTTTTGATTTTGGTTTTATTTATCAAACATGGTTTTCGGATTTCTTTGTGATCTTTGATTGTTCTATGTTTTGATTTGTAACTTCTTGAATATATGATGATTTCGTGATTTAGGTTTTGGGGCAGTAGCATGTTCTTATGTGTTTTTGATTTCTAATTGATTAATTGTCATGAATTCGTGCATCTAAATCAATCCTTGAGGCTGCCTTGGCCATGGTTGTCCTTAAGGTGCGGTTTCATCTACCATAATAATTTTGGATCGATCCATACGCAAAGTTGTCTTGGTCTTTGTTATTAACTTAGGGCGGATATAATTCTGATAATTTGCATGCTAATAGGATGAGTGACGCCATGCCTTAGATCATGTTTCCGATTGACTCGTGTGCTAAAGTGTTTTCTTGTTTAATCTCTACGCAACGTGTCTTTAAATGAGTTAGCATTCATGTTTAGGATCAAGCGCAAAGATGGTTCTAAATACTTGAGGAGTCTTAACAATTAGATAACCGCAAAGGCTCTAGTTAGAATCGAAATTGGTTAGAGTCTAGGACAATTTGAACGTTGTTGCCCGGCCTTGCATGAAGTTGTTATGTGTGTTCTTGATAGTTTTTCGTCTTAGGTATTGCATGAGTATGTTGATCACTTGTATATAATAATCTTAGGTTTAATTTCAGTAGGTTTTTGTTAGAATTAATCAATCTTAAATCCCAAATATTTCGATGTATATATGTGAATACTTGTTTATAAGTTGTTTGGTTTTTCTTTTTTCGATCGCCCTTTGGTTTCCCGGCTAGAACGATCTCTACTTGTCCATACTACTACGTTTGCAGGGTAATTAAATTGAAGTTGTTTGACCCCGGTTACGCGACATGTCAAATATCCATAGCTCTAGCGATGCTTCCATGTCGATCATATATAAAAACCAAGTTTTCTACCACTCCAATAGCCGCTCTCAACTTTGTCAAAAACCATGACCATGATGCATCATTTTCTGAGTCTACCACCCCAAAAGTTAAATGATATATTTGATTCTCTCCATCTTGGCATGCAGCTACAAACATAGTTTCAAAGTACTTTCCTTTCAAAAAAGTACCATCTATCGCGATCACAGGTCTCATAGAATCACGAAATCATCTAATTGAGGCTCCAATCGTCATAACAAAAAATATAGAAAATGATTATGTTCATCAGTTTCAATGTGTGTTATCGTACCTTGATTTTTACGCTCTAACATTGCACAATATGCTAGAAGTATAGCAAATGATCCCTCTGGTGACCCCCTTGCAATTTCTAGTGCTGCTTCTCTTGCCCTCCAAGCTTATTGTAGCCCATGTTAACTCCAAGTTGGACACGAGCATCATCAATGATATCTCTAGGTCTATACATACGTGAGGTTCCTCCCTCAAACTTTGACTTGACAAATTGACCGATTAGGGAGCTTCTTGCTTGTCTATGATCACGATGTATAATATCCAATGAACAAGAATGTTCGTTATAAAACTTTCTTACTTCAAAATAGGCCAATTCTTGTAGCTTTACTGCACGGAGTCGCCACTTACAACTAGGATCCAAACACCCAACTTCAAACCGATCACTGTAGATCTTTTCACTTTAAACTCATAATTTTTTTTCATTGCAAGCATACCCAAGTGTTGTTTCAAGGCTTTCTTACTCAGGTATAACTGACCTACCAAAATATCTTCATTGGTGTCCACAAATGTAACATTCTCAAAATCTTTTGTTCGCTTTTTCTTGCTACGATAAGAAGATGATGAAGCAAAATTGCCATTCGTAGGTTGCGCACTAATATTGATTTCTACACCATGCATTGGGTTCTCATATCCCAATTGGATTGTGAAAACTCATCTTCCTCTCTACTTCCATAAGAGACATTATCAGCATTATCCAAATCAGAGTTTACTATTATGTGCTCATGTAGGGAACTCACTGCAATCGGGCTTTGATCATCGAGTTCAGTAGAGAAAATGGTTGAGTCAACATCATCATACTAAAAAGACGGGTCAGATCTATTGTTCATGTCTTGATTGCCTTCACTTACAGATCTTGACAAGCTGCGTTCCAGAGTAATGTATAATGGAATCTTGTTAGGTTGCACCGAAAGGCTGTCATACATGTACCCAACTAGCAACATCTTCTTTATCAACTATCTTTATTGTGTTGCACACCCCTAAGCTACTTTTATATTGATAATGAACTTTCATTCCATATTGATCTGGACTAAAACCAATATGATGATATACAAGCTCTTGATAGGTAACCTTGTCTGAGACTAACATTGATTTCGATTTATCACCCGAATATTGAGAGTTAACCTATTTACCACCATAATACAGAACAATCATAAACTGATTCCCTGAAAGAAAACAAAATTAAAATGATCATGACAGTATATACTGCATGCAACTTCAATCGAAATATATATCAATGATGCTTATAGGCAAAGAGACATAATAGCAAGTTAGCAGCAACTACTATACATGCAATGTTCATATACACCATGTAATAAATATTGTATTTATGTAAACACATCGAGGATTGGTGTTGGAACTTTCATCCTAATGTGAAAAATGAAAACAATGTAATCAAGAGTCAAGACCATTGTCTTTTTAGTATTTGCATAAATTACAAGATCAAACTCAAAATAAGCTTCTAAAGCTAGGTAGCTACCAAATTCTCAATAGATCAAGACTAGAAAAAGAAGATCAAATCACAGGGGGGATAAAACTCAGAAGATCATGATCATATAGGTAATATATATATTGAAGGAGAATACAATGACTAAAAAACATAATTAAACTAGGAATATGAAACCTAAATAACATGATATGTAAGCAAACAAGTCTAGTACATCAAACATATCATAAACAAATACATATTCATGATAAGCTTCTTCACATGCTATCAATATTAAACTCTAGGACACTCTTAAACACAAACTCTTAAACACAAAAGAATGGAGACTGAAGACCTAACGTACAATCGCACTAAGAAAATATGTATAAGGATTTAACAATGGACAATATACTTGATTATGCTCTGATATATATATACTTTATACAATAGAGGACAATATTCAAAGCTAGGCCTGCAATCTAATCCGACCCTAATATTGTTCATTATCCACATGAGCTTGGCAGTAAATTAATGTAATATTAAACAATTTTTCTTGTACATCTTATGATCAAATTAAGCACTGATATGATAAATCATTGGACACGATTAGGACCTTGAAGCTGAAAACTCTTGACCTTGAATTAAACCTTAAATCTTCAAGAACTCTAAATCTCAAACTAGAGAGCGTTAGAGCTTTATTTAACCACTAAATATAATCTAATTTTAGAAAAGAAAACTAACGATATTATAGATACATACCTTCAACACACAATGAGTTTTGATTATGTTCCAAAATCCAAATCAGTCGGATAGTATTTAGGTTTTGACTATATGAGAAGTCTGGTAGAACTCATAGAAGTAAAACGAATGGAAACGAAAACGATATAACAAAATTTCTGTTTTTTTTTTTCTCTTATTGAGAAGAATAAAAAAAGTATCAAAATGCTTATTTGGTATAAAGGGTATAGTATACTTTTTGTCTTGTAAAATTGTTATTTTTTAAATAAATGAAAAAAAAAGGTTAAAAACGATCTTGATGACCAAAAGTTGGCTAGTTTTCAAAATTTCTCATCATTCCATAGTAAAATAAACGATAATGTGTTTGATCCCACTAAGGGTAAGGCTAATTAGTTATATTGAGCTTCTTCTAATTTGTCTACTTTTCTTGATCGGTTGTAGTGTCGATTACTGAAGGTTTCTTAGCACATATATTTGGGATTTCAGAGCTTGCGTCCTCGTTCTTGTTTGTTACTCTATTGAGGCTAGTCTGTAATTTCTCTTTGAGATTTCATCTGCCTGGCCGTTTTTAGCCAAGTCTAATTTCATTAAATTTATGGAAAATGATTCTTGGCCTTAATAAGGCCTAAGATTTATGCATGACCTTAATCTTATGTTGCATGCTATGTTACCTAGACACATCACTAATTAAAAAGATTATGTCATGTAGTTCTTAAGCAAAAATACAATATTATCTTTCCAAATCCAATGTCTCTAGATTATTTTGTTTTTTTATTAAGAGAAAAAAATTGATTTGTCTTTCTTTTATAATTAAAAAATATATATTTCTAGCATTTTCTTTCTTGTTTTCTTTTCATCATTATCATGTTTAGATTTAACGTAACATATGGTGTGAAAATACATATATTTATGAGAATATACTTGTTCAAAAACACGAATTCTTATGAAATATATATATATATATACATATATATAGTTTGTCCAAGAAAAAACAATTTCGTCTAGGAATTTTTTCACACACACACATATATATATATATATATATATATATATATATAATTCGTCCAAAATAATATACACACACACGTAATCATCCAAAAGAAATTCGATAGAGATTTTTCTATTTTTTATTTTATTTAAATTATTCGATACATAAAATGGCTTATATATGGATATCATAATTTTAAACTGCAAAAATAAAATATTAAAATGGAACTAAATTTCGATTCACAAAGATAGAAGAAAATTTTAAGAAATTTACAAAATTGATTTATGGTATAAAAGCTTAATTTGGTATGATTATTAATTTGGTCATTATTATTAATAAATTAACTAAATTTGGTATATACACATCTATATTAAAAAGGTAAGAAAATATTTCATCTATAGCATTCATTAATTATTAAGGTTAAGAATGTATTTTTTCCCTAAGAATGAAATGACATGATTTATTAAATTGATGATACGTCCATGTGACATGACATGCCACATAGCATGCCACATTAGATTAAGGTCATAAATTTTAGGTCTCATTAAAGCCCTCTAACACTACCCCAAATTTATTTACCAAGAAAAAATAACTAGTTAACAATCTCTTAACATCCTTTAGCAAAATCTTGTATACGTTGCAGATAAAACTGCTACTTCGTCTGTGGTTAATTATAAGACATATAGCAACTATAATCATTTACATACAAATTTGAAATTTCTCTACGTCGTCCACTCCTTTTCAGTCCGATCTGTGTATTGTCATCACCATATTTAAGTACAAAATTTATATATCTAGCTTTCATACGAAGCTTCATGCAACAATTATTAAGCTGAATTTAGCATATTATGTTTTTTTGTTTTTTTCTTTTATGTCTGGGCATACTATGAATCAGTACTAGGAAAAGCATGCAGCAGTGACAACTACATGATGAACAAGATGATCCATTCATTTCTGTGTAGGGTCTGTCGGTATAACCCTAATTAGAGTTGGCTAATTAGAGTTGGTTGTGGACTTGTGGTTGACATGGCAATTAGGTTTTCGAAAAATATGAGTTTGATTATGTTTTATTAAGTCTTTCAATCAATCAAATTTTCATAAAATATCCAGTGGTCTTTCACTTACAGTACTGTGGGAAATTTTCAACGACAATATTATGCCTCTCATTGTAACAAATGGAAAATCTAATGATACAATGATCGATCGCAAGCTAGTCTTTTCTACCATTATTTAACAAATACTTTGTGATCAAAGTGATCAGATCTCTTGTAATTTCCTTATCAGTTTATACTCTACACATTTATCCTCCAATTTTCCAGTATCAAGCACCTGAAACAATGCAACTGCATGGTATAGGTAGAGATGCTCGATCTTCGCTTCTTCATATTTTTACAAGTATTTTCGCGTTTCTATAGCTACTACGGAGCACATTGCATCAAGCACCCGGTAGTTTACTGGTTTAGTATGAACTTTAATTTGAACATTCAACTTGGATCATAATATTCCCTTGAATAAGCTGGATGGCGAGTTTGGAGCCTTCTTCAACCTTAAAAGCTAAAGCTCATCATATTAAGTCTGTCTGCTCAGATCAATCAAAAACTCCAGATCGTAATTAAACAGATCCATACAATTCGGTACACAGTACGTATGGAACTATGGATCTTCTCTGTGTCAACTCAGCATGCGATTAATAAGTACTTCATCAAATTACAGAGACATTAGATTCAATGATTATGCTAGTTAAGCACCAAATCGATTCCTCTCAGCTGCCTCGCCAAGATCATCCTTGGCGCCAAGACTCACAGGTACCAAGTTAAGATTTTTAACTTTTAAGATAGTAAAACAGTATCAGATAGCGCCAACATCATCAAGCTCTCATTGTACATGCTGTTGCTAAAATCAGAAACAAGTACTTGGCCTTTGCCTTTTGATTCCTAACTGGCTTTTATTGTAGGATTCAAACCCATTAATATGGGTGATATTAGTTTACCCTACATGGATAAAATTACTACATCTAACACTCCAACGAATCAACCTTCCGGTTAATTAGGGTGCAACGAAACTAATTCTATTTCTTAGCTTGAAAATTATTATATATAGTTCTCGTGGCCGAACTGGCCGATTTCTTTTGAGCAAATTTCTTTAGAATTTGGATTCTAGGTCCCAAGATTTCACAAACATCTGAATATAGTATACGCATGCAGCCAAGCAGAGCAGAAGTACTATATATGGATCTACATTTTTCACGAGCCATTTAGAGCTAGAGTCCTAGAGAATATCTACATGAAAATATGCGATTCAATTTTATATGATTTTCATGGCTCACTGCCTCACTCTTATCTTATCTTATCTTTATTGGTAAAAGGTGGTCAGCTTTATGAGCATCATCTTCTTTTCTCGTTAGGTGAAGGTTTGAAATAACTGGCTGGGTTCCGCTCTCTATTAATAGACTCAACAATAACCAATTGCTTGGTTGGAATAACGACCTCTTACCAATAATATTGTTACCGCAAATTAAACCAATTATATGCTGCATTACTACATTATATGTAGCAAGCTCGATATGATGATCAATCATATCACTGAATAAAACGATGTTCATGCCTTTTAAAAGAGCATAATTAACCCAAAGAAATAATTGCAAAGTAGAAAATAAGAGCTAGCATGCTTATAACAGAGCTGACAACTCCCAAAATTGGACAACAAATACTTGCATAATAGAAATACGAGTAATTATTCCACACGTAGCTAATTTATTCTCTTGCGATGGATATAAGTATCATCTGTAAACAGTAAACATATATATTATATACCTCTATCATAGTACGTGTATGTATATGTGTCGTTTGGATCGAGCTTAATTAGGTCGTGCTTCCCTTATACCGACAGGTGGCATAATGGGTCTGATGATGACGGCGACGGCGATGATTTTGTGAAGCTCCACAGATCGTTCTCACTGTTGAAGACTTCGGGTTGATTCTGTGATATTCTTCCTTGACGTAGGTATGGATAGGACAACTGTAAATCCCCGTCGTTAGAAGGAGAAGAAGAGCAAAAGGCCATGTTAGGGTCACCGAAGCAGGACAAGTGCTTTGAGGTCTCGTCTTCATGGCCATTGAGTTGAGATGCCACGAGCCGATCGAGGGTCGCCCAGTCATTGATTATTCTTGTTTTGGGGTCATCATGATCATGATGATCATGAACCGGGTTGTTGGATTGGTTTGTTGGAGAAGGTTGTTGTTGTTGTTGCTGCTGATGGGTTTCTATAAGCATGTCATCAATGGTCTGATCATGATAACAAGCTTTGAAGCTACGGTTGTGATCGAACTGGACTGGAAGTGAGGGAAGAGAAGTTTGGCTCTCGAGCCGTGGAAGATGCATGAACCTTTCATGATGAAGTGAGTCATGGTTTTCGATCTTGCAAGTGTTTCTTCCCATGTACAATAGAATCTGATCGAGAACGCCGTCGTTTCTTGAACCGGAAGCATTTGGTTGTTTTGCGAGTCCATTGAGAAGGAGACTTTAGGGCTCTCCATTGCTTTCTGGTAGTTCTTCTTCTTGAAGACCCTGCAAACCACCCCCCGTCTTCGGCCATCGACTCCCCAATTGATGAATTAGAAACCTGCAACAAAGAAAGGAGCATTGTTAGATGTGTTTGACAACTAATTTGCCACTGATAAATATTTGATGACAAAAAATGGATTAATATGAAGCTGGCAGGCTTACTGTGGTGTCAAGACTGCTGCTGCTGTCATCAAGTCTGTATTCATGCATGATCCAATCAGACTTTTGACCGTGAGGCGCTCGTCCCTGTAAAACACAAGCGTCTTTCGCAATCCGATTCTTCGAATGCCGCTGTAGATGATCTTGTCACGGCCGGTGGCCTTCCAGAATCCGGCAGCAGTTGCACGATTTGTTCGAGTACCAGTTGGGTATTTCTTGTCCTTGTGGCTGAAGAAGTACCAATCGTTCTGCGGAGTGGAACCTATCTTGCACTTCTCTATCAATTGAAACCACAAACATATGAGTTTAACATGTTATATTATTCGAGGCGCAATTTAAGCTAAAGATCGAGGAGTGTGGAGCTGTGAGTACCTTGAATGTCCCATGGCTCGAGCTTGTTAAGATCAACCTCTCGAATGACGTCAAGATCAATCCTCTCATAGGCAACTTTCTTCCTCAGATAGTAGTGAAGAAGCTCCTCTTCCGTAGGATGGAAGCGAAAGCCTGGAGGGACCTGAGACTGACCATTTATAGAGAGATTCATTTGATCCTCTGCAGACATTAGCAGCTAGTAGGTAGCTTAGCCAACAAGAACCCAGAAAATAAAAACCAAACTAATGTGCAGAGAGAGAAGGGAAAGAAAGAATGAGAGAGCAGTGAATTTGAAGGACAATAAGCGCAGTCGATGATGATAATTTATAATGGGGGTAGGACAGGTAAGGGTCCAAAAATGCATGAAAAGCTTTAGGTATCATGGCTATTAGTGTACTTGGAATATGGGGTCCAAACCCTTGAAGAAGAGCCAACCACCTAAACCAGAGAGACGATGAGATACGAGAGACGACGAGAGAGAGAGAGAGCAAAGAAGAAGAAGGGTACGTTGTGGACCACCACTGGTAATATATCAGTGAAAAGTGGGCCCGAAGTAAAATGCGTTAGAGAGGCAACAAAACAGTGTTATTATAAAGTCAGTGGTGTGCGGGAGGCACGCCCACGTCTGAACGGTGACACTCGACCTTAATATCTAGTGGAAAAGCACCTCTAGCTAATATTCTCTCTCTCTCTCTCGGCATCATGCACTCGTTTAAACTGTGCAACCACCTCTCAACGACAAGAAGCCAAAGAGAGGGACAGAAATGATGGGGTCGGAGCCACTGAGCTTTCATAACGACCCTCAGCAGAAGAGCAAAGGCATCGCGGCCTCTTCCCCCTGATTGTGCTAATTCGGTTCTGGAGGTTGGAATTAGAATCCAACAAGCTAGCATAGACGCCGGCCAGCTGCTTCTTTGGTTTCGGAAAAGAATGCGACGAGGAAATTAATAGCTTCTTCTAATTATTGAGTTCGATCATATTTGTCCTCCTTTCGATCATTTTTTACCCTAATTTTTTTACACACATGAATTAGTTCCTCATTCGATAACACACGCCATTTCATATGTTTGAACGAAGGTGTTGCCTCCATTAACTCATACCCGGCCCTGCTGGTTCATCGGTTCTGTGTTAGATACGCAATCAAACTTCTGGATGGTTCTAGAGCAGGCTCTGTCGAGTCACACTTTAGCGATGTTCATTGACATTGCTAGCACGTAATATAGGGTTTTCATATTTTCTCACTAGCTCGTTGCTTATGGTTTCTACCAATAGAGTAACTTAATTTTAGTAAACCAGTTAATCTACATGTTTGATCCAATGATAATACGTGTTCCACGTCGCCTAGCTATTTTCTCACAAATCATCTAGTACGTGGATATTAGCTACTCCTCTCGAGTCTCGATCAAATTATTAACGTACAAGGGTAACTTTGGGGTCCCGTATAAATTCACATTGCGGGGTACAAATTAAAAAATGAGAGAGCTAGGGCGCCTCTGAGTAAATGGTCCTAAAGATCAAGGTGCCATATATACATCTTCTTTATGTGAAGTGCAAATGACTGCCATTACAACACCATACATATCAGGAAAGCTGGAATCGATCACCTAGAATTGCCCCATCTTCCCTGTCCCTGCCCTAGTCTTGATTATAGCTGCATGCATGGGGTAGATTACAGGTACGTGGGATCGATGCAGTGATATTAAGGACTCGATCGAGCAGCTGTCCTGGCATGGATTTTGGTACATATGATCACTTGCGGAGGTTATTACTTCATACCTAGGTTAATCACTTGTGATGATCGACTTCTATTTTGCGGTATAAAGAGTTAACGTTTTACCTCGACACTTTAGACGAAAATATAGCCTTCCTCCGCTCCTTGGCCTCGTACTTTTACCGAAGAAGAGAAGAATAAAACTGCAAGAACTACTTAGAGAAAGTACTTAAGCTGGTAGCTAAATTAAATCGATCAAACTAATTCATTTTTAGATAAACGTACGGGATTGTAATAGCACAATCTTGTTGATATAACGGTTAGCTGCCACAAGCCAGCTATGTATATGGTAACTTTTCTGATACCTCTAGTTAAAATTTTTGGTATCACTAACGTAAAATGCATGCGGACGGTTCGATGTCAGAGCCCTCGCCCCAACCCACTGATCCATTTTGGCCAAGTATGTTATATATACCCAAGAAAAGAGATAAATCAGAACGGATTCAAATTGATACAAAATAACAGCCTTTTGCTCTATGTGATACCCTAACACCCTTCACCCCCATAGATGTGATGTCATTCCTGGTGTCACAAATTCGGTCCACTGCATTGCATTTGTTTGTATGATTGGATATGCAAAATACAAACAAAAGCGTTCGTACAATAAGATGTTAAGGTACGATACGTTTTTGCTTACCACAAAGTGTTCGAGTGTTTCCACATTTAACAACCTAAGTCACTACAAGTAACAAATTAGCCATGCCATCTTAGTGTTGAAGATGGCCAGTTGTTGAAGGTTTTAGTGCACTATCTATCTCTCAAGTCTTTCTCACTCTCGAACACACCCACATACACATAACGGTACCACTATCGATCATTTGGAAATATATAACAAAGGGGATTTTCTGTTATGAATGAGAGCCTTGGATGTCTTCTTTGGTATAATCATGAGCGTTATATTGCCCACAAATTCTATGCATAATCATGATCTTACGGGAGACTAATAGACTTGGCAACCACCTCTCTCACTAACCTGCACTGGGGACATCTCATCTTACTCCTCCATGACTTCATATCTAACGTGGCTTAATTACCATTATATGCTCTCTAAAAGTCCATCTAAACCTTTGGGAGCAGAGTCGACGGTGGTTAATTTTCAAGTGACGTGTATTGTGACAAATCATGAACAAAGATTAAAGTGGCTTAATTAAACTAATTAATTAAAAAGAATGTAATGAAAACCACGGGGGAGATGGGGATTGATGGAGCTAGTGTGCTTGTTGTGACGCAACATGTGTGTGTGGCAAGGCGTATATATATATGTTCTCTCTCTCTTGATGTAAAACAATGTACCTACGTGCATGCCTTTGAGGTTGGCAAATCTCTGTTGTCTTGACACAGGAGAAATTGGGACTACGACATTTTATTTCACATGCCCTAATTCAAAAAAAATTAAACCCATTGCCATTGATTCGTATAACATGTGTGCATTGTTGTTTTACCGGAATTAATTTAATTTGCATCTTTAAAACATATGGAAAATATGAAAATACTAATCACTTTATTTCTCTTTTAATTGAGATCACACGGTTTTATCAGCATCTTCTACATACGCTAGCTCATAAACTAATTCGTATATATCAGGATATTATATCAGAACGCTCCTCTTCCTTCTTGGCCACTAATAATATATTGAGATTTAATTTCAATCAAAGTTGGTGAGCCGTGGCTTGGTTGGTTAAGGTGTTTAACTGACAACTTTGAGGTCATGGGTTCAATTCTCATTGACATATGTAAGGTGTGTGAGTTATTATTAAAAAAAATAAAAAATAAAAAAATATATATATATTGAGATTTAATTCCAATCAAAATCGGTGAGATTCAAACTAAGCTCTTCACCTTATTTATATTGAAGGATAAATTCAGTGTACTACCTTGAACTTTGGGTCACTCATCAGGTGTGTCCCTCTTTTTTTTTTCATCAGGTGTACCCTTAAATTCTTAAAATCCATCAAGTTGACACAAAAATTTAAATTTCATCCGTTCATGACATCAGCGTCCGACGTGGAGGAGATAAGAATAACTCACATTTCAGTCTCCAACCCCATTTTGGTGAAAAGACCAAACTAGCCCTTGCTTATATTTTCTTTCTCTTAACTTCGATACAGGCCAACCCAGAAAAAAAAATACGCATCAATTTTCTCACTCTTTCTCTCACTTGTTCCGCGTTCTCGACCCAGAAACGCCCACATAGATCAACACCCAAGATTGAAGACCCTGATTGAAGAGATGGTTGAGCTTGATGCGTAGATACCGAGATTAACAAATGGCGAACGAGGATTGTTGGAGGAAGCCGAAAAAATCTCTAACTATGGTGAGTGTTTAATTTCGATATGAAAATTAAGGCTTGTGTTTCGACTTTGTGCAAAGGTTATTGGTTTTGATTTTGGGGTTTATTACCTTGAACTGTTTGAAATTTTGATTTTAGGGTTTATGGGAGGTGGGTTTCGATATTTTGGGGTTTGGAAGCTTCTGATATGGGGATTTGGAGTTTAGTGTTTGAAGAATGAGTTTTGAGTTTTGATTTAGGTTCGGAAGCTTCAGATATTGAGATTTTTATAAGAGGGTTACTGCTCTGGGTTATTTGACAATAAAATTTTAAGAATTTGTTTTGTGTATCACCTATACCAATTGTTAATTTTAATTTGTGTTTTTTTTTTGGTTGACATAGTCGTGTTTACATTTAGTATATTATTTAAAATTTAATCTGTAATTCAAGTAGTAGACATTATCCTAAAGAATTTTGCGTTTGTGTAAATGTAAATATCAGATTTGTGTGTCTATGTAAGTTGGATTTCATTAATATGATATGTGCTATTTTTTGATGATATGAAGACTAAAACTTTGAATGAAATTGTAGAAGGGTAGTCCAATGTGGAAATCTTAGCTGAATTTTTTATTGTCTTTGTTATTCATGTCAATATAAACTAGATGCAAAATCAGTCCTACTAAATCACTCAATTCTTCACATATGTAATCATTCAAGGGACAAGACAAGGATAAGCTAAATCATTATGCAACCGGTTGAACTAAAATGCTGTAAATTCTGTAACTTCAGAAACCACCGCAAAGAATCTTCATTTCCTTGTAAGACAAACTAAATACTGGATAGCGTGAAGCGACTTTGAACAAAGTGATCTTAAATGGGAAGTAAAACCTGTTATTATATGATTTACTGTGAATTGTGAAATAAAGATAGATTATTAGCAGAATTGTATATAAAGATAGATTAATAGCAGAATCTGTGAAGAGTAGTATGTATAAGATGTCCTGTAAAACATACAGAGGATATACTTAGATATCTAAGGTTCTGATTCTCAAGCTCCTTGGGAAAAATGCTAGGTTCTGTCAAGTGTTACATGTCTAAGGTGTCAAGTGGCTTTTTGTTCTTTAATCGAAATGCTACAGTTTAATATGATCGATATGTCACCTAAAACAAATTAAAACATGAGACCTTTGGCCTCCATATAGCTAGAGATAGTAATAATAATAACAATAACAATACTAATTTGTTGTATTCACTCAGCTTGCAATGATGATGTATGATGAATATCAGAGGGTTAGAGCATTATGTAATATATGAGGTCTGGTGTATATAATTTTTTGAAGTGTTTTCCACCTTTAGTGTTACTTGACAGCCTGCAAGAATTGTAGTTGTCCATTCTTGGTGGAGTCCGTATTAGGCCATAAACTTGATAAGATAAGGATATCCATAAGATAATCAAATCAAAACAAAGAGTATGTATTGGAAGCTAGGTTACAACAGTTCCACTCTTCATATATTATATATAGATATCCTATATTTCAACTACTATTATCCTTTAAAATACTAGTATTTTGTCTTTTGTGTCGTTGACGTTTTCTTTTTCTTTTTCTATACTTTTTTTTTCTCTCTTTTTTGTTTTATCCAATTTGTGTTAATGAGTAATCAATATGTAATGACTTTACAAATTTTTAACTTTCAGAGAACCCTGATTATGAAGACCTTAATGACATGTTTATGTATGAAGACCAAATACCTGGTTGGAGTCCAGTTCCATCAAGCAATGTGGTAATAGAAGAGCCTGATTCTCCTAAAAAGAACTCTGAGGTTAACAATGCAGCAAAGGGTAAAAGGTACAAGGTTTGTGCAAACAAGAAGACTTTTCTTGGTGTGAAGTTTGTTGAGCCCCGAGATGAAGTGCCAACTCAAGCTAGCAGAGCACTTGTGGTGATGGATAAGGGTAAGGGTAAGAGAAAAGCGGAGATGGAAGAGCAAACTGGTGATAGCGACAATGAGGATGAGGAGTTTGGAGAATCTGGTGGGAGATGAGGTAATGACTGTGAAGATGTGTTTGGGCCTGATGGGTTTGAAGAAACGTTAACTGAAGTTAGTGAAGATGGTCCGTATGAGAAGGGCAGTGATAATGAAGATGATGAGAGTAATGATGAAGATTATGACCCCGTTAAGAATGATGATGATGTTGCAAAGTATGGGATTGATGATGATTACCTATTCGATTGGTTAACTGAAGCTGAGCCTATTGAGGGCAATGAGAAGGAACCAGAAGCTACAATTGTACTTGCTATTGAGGAAGGAAGTAAGGTGATGAAGATGATGAAGCTATGTTTGGGGCTGTGGATTCTGATGAAGAAGCAATAGGAGAAGAATATAATTCTGATGGGAATGAAGTTAGATATCTAGAGTTTAACCCTAAAGTGGACATGGAGAATCCCTGGTTTTGTAAGGGTATGTTGTTTGCAACCCCTGAAATACTTAGAGCAGCTATAATAGAGAGGGCAATCTAGAAGGGTTGGGAACCACTTTACAACAAAAGTGATAGAAGCAGGCTTAGGGTTATCTGCAAAGCTGAAGACTGCGAGCTTGAACTCTTTGCATCGAGGATGCAACATTCTAACACATTTCAGATCAAAACATATCAAAGAAACCATAACTGTGTAAGGGTGCAAGAGAACTGTGCTGTGAAGGTACCATACCTTGTGAGGAAGTTTTCTAACTTCATTAAGATGAATCCAAATATTACTACTGGTGTGATTTTTCCTTCATATCATTTAAATTGCAAACTTTTTAAACTTCATATGCAATTGTTTATGTGTTGATGCCTTCATATCATTTTTTTATTGTTTTATGTGACAGAGGCATTAATGAATCAGATGTCATCTGAGATTAAGACAAAAGTATCATATTAACATGCTTATAGGACAAAGGTAGACGTGTTGAATCAACTGAAAATGTGCATGAAGGAGCAATATGCAAAGGTGCAAGATTATGCTCAAGAATTGAGAAGGACCGACCCTAACACCATGGTCGATATCATGTGTGATTTCAACAACCTTGAGAAGCGTTGTGTTTAAAAGGATGTATATATGCTTGGGAGCTTTGAAAGAGGGTTTCAAAAATGGATGCAAACCAATTTAATTTAGGACTTGATGGCTGCCATTTGAAGAGTCCCTATGGAGGTCAATTGTTGTGTGCAGTAGGGTTGGATGCAAACAACACTACATATGTTGTTGTTTACGCAATTGTTGAAATGGAGAGCAAAGATTCATGGATTTGGTTTTTGAGTCTTTTGAAAAAGGACCTAAAGATAACTAGAGAAGGAAATGACTTCACTTTCATATCTGATAAGCATAAGGGGTTGCTTCCAGCATGTGAACTTGTCCTCCCACTAACTGAGCATAGGTTTTGTGTGAGGCACTTGTGGACTAATTTCAACAAGAAGTTTCCACGGAAGGCATTGAAGGATCAACTTTGGGCAATCACCAAATCAACAACAATGACCTATTACTGGAAAGAGATGACTCTGTTGAATCAGATGGACACAAATGCTCATGAATGGTTAACTGGTAAGATTGTTCAAATGTCTCATTTAAATTCATGTGTGGTTTCAGTTCAGTTTTCTAACTTTACCAGCTTTTTTAACTTGTATTGGCTTTCAATCTATAGTTCTTTTACTTTTTTTTTTTCTAGAAGATAATCTTTTTGTTTTCCAAATCTTTGATTTCTGTTTTGTTTCATGTTTTGAATTTTGTACTCTAATTTTACAGACCCTAATGAACCTACAAGAAATCCTAAGCATTGGTGTAGAGCACATTTCAATGGCATTCTGAAATGTGATGTGCTTCTAAATAACTTGTGTGAGAGTTTCAACGCCTTCATACCTTGCAACCTGTTATTTCATGCTTTGAAGAAATCAGAGTTAAGTTAATGAAGAGGATTGCTGTTAGGAAGAGAAGATGAGCAAAGTGGTGGATACCATCTGTCCTAAGCCTAGGGAAGTTTTAGAGAAGAACAAAGTGAGAGCAAGCACAGATTGTATCTCTAGTGCTACTGGAAGCACTAAAATAGAGGTGGAAAGCATTGGAGGAAGCAAATATGTTGTTGATCTACAAAGGAGGACTTGTGCTTGTAGGAGATGGAACCTCACATGGATACCTTGCAAACATGCAGTTTCGGCCATCCATTTCATGAGGGAGAAGCCTGAGGATTATATGGATGCATGCTACCTCAAAAAGACGTACCTTGCAACTTATTCCCACACAATTCAGCCTGTCAATGAGATGGATTTTTGGATGTCTTCTGATAAACTTGCCATCCTTCCACCTTAATACACTAGGTAGCCTGGGAGGCCAAAAAACCAAGAGAAATAAAGATGCAACTGAAAGGGAGAATGATGGTCCTAAGCTTGGGAGGCGTCAGAGGTCCTTAAAGTGTGGAACTTGTCGCAGATTGGGCCACAATTCAAAGACCTGTCATAGGCATCTTCCTCCAAAAACACCAGTTAGTACAGTCACTAATGCTCAAAAGAGGAAGAAGCTGAATACTGAAGAGGCCTCCTCTACTAAGGCTAAGCGCACCAAACCCCCCCCCCCCCCCAAAGTCGAAGAATGATATAAGAAAGAAGGCGGCTGTTAAAGCAAAGGATATGAAGGTAAACTAATGATTTGTTAAGTGTGTTTAATTTGCTGGATGAATGTTTGTTTAATTATGGATTATTGGGCATTCATAATTTGTTGTTGCATCTATTATAGGAAAAAAGAACTGCACAGAAAGCTGCAGCAAATGCAACATGAAGGGGAACAACAAGGGCAACTTCAAATAAAGGCAGACCACCAAAACCACCAAATATTTCATCTACATTGTCACAAAGTTCTCAAGCTTCATCAAGAGCATCAGTGAGGCTTAAGGCTAAAAATGCTGGAAAATAGGGTATGTAGGGTTGATAACAACCAAATTCAGGAATTGAAGATGCAAAGTTGCAATTTTTTACGCAACCATGTTTTGTGTCAAACATGGTTGCTAGTCTTAATCTTTTGTTGAATTTTCATGATTAAGGCTAGAAATTATGCAACTTATTTATGAATGTTGGTTATGATATTGACTATGATGGTTTTTGTTGGCTTGGATGTAAACCAAACATGATGCATCTATTTGATTATTACTATGAATTGTCTTTTTTGTGGATTTTTTTTCTTTTCATTTTTGTCTTTTTTCCCATGTTTGAACTTTTCTGGAGAATCTTGGAGTTTTAAGATAATGAGTAGCAGATTTGATGTGTTTGATCTTATATTTGGTTTTAATTTTTTGTTTTTAGGTAAAATGACTTATCTGCCCTTTGGTTAGGGTTGGAGACTGAAATGTGGGTCATTTTTGTCTCCTCTACGTCGGACGCTGATGTCATTTTCGGATGAAATTTGAATTTTTGTCTCAGCTTGATGGATTTTAAGAGTTTAAGGGTACACCTGATGAAAAAAGAAGAAGAGGGGTGTGAGTTCAGGGTAATACACTTTAATCCTATATTGAATATATGATGTATCTGCAACACGTTCAGATAATGTTGAACTTGATTCTAGCTAGCAAACCTTTGAACTTGATTAATTCTAGCTAGCAAACTATTTCCTTTGTTCAAGCAGTCAGCTTCGAGCTTGATAGTGAATTTATAGTAATGAATAATGACGACGAGGACACCCGAGTTACCGGTTAGAGACCTAATGACCTAATTGTAGTGGTGTAAATATGAAGATAGAGGGTTTTTTTTCTCAGTGATTGATGATTATATATGATTGAGAAGCTAGCTAGCTAGCTAGCTAGTCAAGTATCTCTTAATGTTACCGGAAAATGTTAAGTTGGTGCATGGCTGATTATACTAACATCAAGTCTACTAAATCTGCAGTAACATATATAAACACATACAAATGGAAAATCTTATATATGAGGCCTCTGAACTTAATAAGATTGAGCTCAACAAAACGCATCAACAACAAGAGATTATTAGAGCTAGTGCTTGATTAACCTCAGCGGAATCTTGCTAAAGCAGCTTTAAATCACAAATTGTCATGATATGGGGCATACAATTATTAGTGAATGATTTCCTCTGATTCACACATGATATGGTGATTAAAAATAATTATAATTTATATAAAGATAAATTTACACTGATTTACACAAGTCGTTTATTATTTTGAATGAACCGGTTCGCCCATCCTACACCTAGAATTTGTTTGAATATATACTTTATTTTGTTATGGGAGGCCAATGTTGCAGTGACACATATCTTGACAATGGCATTTCAACTTAATTGTCACTAGGACAAACCTGTTAAGGGGAACAAGACCTTTATGTTCTAGTGCTTATTGTTGAGATGCATGCGCGCAATAATATGGAGCTTTATACATTTCGCTCCCCATTGAATTGAAACGCGATTGAATAGCTTGAAATTATTGGTTTTCTTTTCTAATACCTAGCTAGTTCTATACTTTACAGGATGGCCATGGCCTTTGCTTTATACATATATCAAGGCTTTATCACCAAGTTGCAGGCTTTATATGAAATGGTCAAATGAAATGTGATCGAATAGAAGCATGCAGGTTATGGATCTGGAAAATTAATAATTGATGAACTTTTCGAAAAATAATTCAGCAACAAACGTAAGATTACAGAGTTGCGCAGTACTTAATCGAAACATGATTCGACTTCTCTGAGAAATATATGGTAGCATCCTTAGCTTCTTTAGGACCAGAAGTACCCCCAGCTCTTTTTGTTGGCAATTTGTAAATTGTCACGCTTTGTCTTTCTGAACTTTTTTTTTTTTTTTTTTTTACCAGATTCTTTAGTTCTCACGACGTTTTCTACAAATATTTGCTTTTCAAAGTAGGCTTATACAATGCATGGTTGAAGTCTATTTTAGTTGGAGTTACTGATGATGTATATAGTTGTTGAATGAAAAATAAGATATGTTTTTCCAACATTGCATGAAATGATGAAATGCGTCGAAGGATTCTAGCCTTCTAGGCCTTAATTGGACTTTGGGCTTTCTGAATTGATCCTTTGATTAGGCTGATGATATAAATTTAACCCATTATTATCAGTTGGGTTTGCAAATACAGAAGTTCCTATTAGATGATGATTTCTAGACACACCCAAGAATTTCAAGACTACACCCAAGACCTAATTGCTTATATTTTGGCTCTGGCACATCTTCATTTGATCCTTTCTGCAGACTTCACACAATCATATTATGCCTCAAAAAAACCAACTTTGGATACAAGACTATGATCAGTACATTGAGGCTTGAGCAGTGACACACTATTTCTTACAAGTCGAAGACCAAACACAAAAGAGAAATATCAACGCTGTAACTCCTACGAATCAAATGTCTACCAATCCAAAATCTTTCTTGGAAGTAGAAGAAGCATTCCTGCTACTACTGAAAGACTCCACTGATCGGAAAATCCCCCGGCAGCCGATACCGAACCACTCCCACATTTTGCCACCGTCCTCACGCTCTCAATCAACTCCTGCGTCCGACCCTCCTGCGATAATATCTCCAAAAGCTGTTCAGGGCTAATTACCAGCTTCACCTTCCAAAAGCTCACATTATTATACCTCGAAAACGCTTCAGTGTAAGATTTCCTCACCATTCCCTGGTAATCAAGCGACATCCGGTACGGTGCTCCGGCAAGCAAAGTAGGTAAAGGTATGCTATTGGATCTAACATGGCCTTGACGCACAAGCTGGCTAGTACTACTACTTCCCAAGTGATCGCTTTGGCTGTTGAGTGGGAGCAAATAATATGACTGGCCTGCCACAAGTTCTTCGCTGTTACTGAGCGGCTTCCAGAAGAGATCATGGCTTCTGAAAATTCCATGGCTCGGAAACTCGTCGGTGAGGGAGCTTACTGTAATAGGCGGGTAAAACTCCATGATGCCGCCGTTGGACGTCGTCACTTGGACTACTCCACCTGCCTCTCCCATACCTCCAAACAAGCAGTTCCCCATTATTGAGAAATTCCACAACTACTTAGAGAGGGGAAGTGTTGTTCAGTTATAGAGGAAAACGTCGGTGGGATTCTTCTTGGGAGCTTTCCTAAACCAACAAGAGGATATAGAAAACAAAGGGTAGAGGAAAAGAAAGCCAAGGTGACCAATGAAGACAAGTCCTGTCGTCATAAAAGCTTAGTGTGTACAATGTTTATATATTTTTATAACTACAAGGATGGTGGAATGGCCCATGTCTGAAATTGATGGATTAGTCGGTACTTTTGGGTCCATATAGCCGACGAAGCATTTTTGATTTCCGGTCAATAAAACCCATTAAACATCTTTGTCTTGCTTTCTCTTTATCAAAACCTTAGACCGGTTTGACACGATAGGGTTAGCTTGGTGGAAGAAGCATAATACTAGGTTGTAAGTGCAAATGTTCTTTTGGTAACAAGAGGTTCTATGTTAGAATCACAACCTGTGAAAAATATCTTTTAATAAATGGTCATACCTAAATTGCTCCTGATCCCGAAATGTAGCTCACCCGGTTACCATTTTCTAGAACAAAAGAAAAAGATCTAAGACTGATCTAGGTTAAATAGACGAGAAAGAGGACCCAATGACATGTTACGCGCCAATATTGCAGAGGGGAGCTCCATTAGTAAAGAGATAGCTAGAACCCTAGAAGTACCTCTGGCTAAAAAGCTAGAGGCAATTATGTGATCACTTGGAGACTCACTATCATCATTCACTCATTGTTTAAAGCGAAAGTGGCCAAGATTTTGAGATTTTGACCAGTCGTATGCATGTAGAAAGAGATGGCCTTCCAAAGTAAGGGTCATAGCCATATTCTTTTTGGCCTTCCACGAAACAGAAAAGGGCATAGACGAGTGGGAAACCACGGAAATTGGGGGAGAGAAAATTGGCGGCACTTACGCATCAAACGCGAATGAAGCATTTAGGCAACAAGGTGAGGCATTATAAAATCTAACGAGAGATTTTCAATCATGATTATAATCTTTTTTCGACTTCGTTACGTGTAATATTATGTTATATATAAAAAGATAGAGATTACGTAACATTATAAATTTGGATTAGAGAATTTTTTATTTTCTTTTATACAATAAGAGTTCCATCTAGAAAAAGCATTATGGTTCTCTCAATCATAGAACATAGTAGTGAAAAAGATGAGGTGAATCATTAATTTGTCTCTAGCTATTTATTCAGCAAAGTGCACGCCTAAAGTGAAGCATCACATTAATTTTCTTAGCATAAAATAGTTCATTTATTATGTATATATGATCCCACTCACTTCTTTCAGGGATTGTTTCAAGCACCGACATCCACCTTGTTGCTGAAGAATTATTAGGACCATAACCATTACTCTTCCTATGTCGATTGGATAAGAAAAATCTAAAGCCTGGAGATCGATTACATGCATCCTCCACAACCCGAGGCCGCCGCTTCTGCTTGTACTCTAAAACCTTGCCGACGTTCTTCACAATACGCAAGAGTTTCAATCTCCACCCTCGGATCAGCCTGATGATTGATGCTTGTTCTTTTTTTCTTTTTATTTTTTTATTTTCTTGAAAACTAGCCTGATGTTCTAGGATATTTTTTATGTGTGTCTTGGCTTATGCCAATAGGATATGTAGTTTGACTAGATCTATGTATTCATATCCTTACTATATTAGTATTATGTAATTCCCTATATAAAAGGCTCTTATCAATGAATAATATATACATCTTTCACGATTCTCTATTCTCAAATAAAAGTCATAAACATACCAGATGATAGAACTTATCATACAGGTAAACATTTTAAACTGGCACCAGACACTAATGTGGTCATTACTCGTCACACAATTGCATATCAGGGTAGCATAGCTTAGCAAAATGCAAAAACTAATTAGTCTTTCATATACTTGAATGATGTTCTTTTCGGAACAATTAAGCTCTATTTCCCTCACAGTTGCTTTAATTTCAAAATTTCAAAACAGATACAACAACTAATCAAATGCAAGAACTAATCATACATAATAGTTTCAATGAATTTAAGGCAAGAATAAATCATACCTAATAGAACAGAAAGTCTGGTAATATAAACAAACTAAAATCACTTACTCATAGTATTTCAATTTTACTATGACAATATATTAGTATTACTATACCTGAAATCAAAGGTATCAAAATTCACAGAACAGAAAGGTTGAAAAGAAGTCCATTTGAAGCCTGGGTTGTAAAATTTACGACTAAAATCGAGCGGTCGAAGCAAGTCGATTGAGAGATTCAATCCAGTTTCGACAGATTCTTTCGGTTTGATGGAGAGAGAGAAGAAGAGACAGAAAAAAGAAGAAGGGAGAAATTGAGATTGCTATTGAGAGCCGGAGTGATTCGAGAGAGATAGAGAGATCAAGTCTTGACGCGATATGCAAGAGAGAGATCGAGAGAGAGGAAGAAAAAGATATGCAAAGCGGCGAGAAAGATCGAGAGAGATATAGAAAACGGCGAGATACAGACCCAAGCCCAACACTGTTCCATATGAACAGTTGCCTGAACAGTGCTTTGACCAGTAAAACAGTGCAACAACAAATAGTATAATGTTAAATTACTTTCACTTCATCATATTATCAGCACTTGGCTCATCCCTTTGAGCTAATAGTTTTTCCCAAACCCTAAACACCCACAGACGAAAACTCCCGGCCCTGCCTTGGCCGCCGCCGCCATCGCTCTCCGACCGTCGCTTCCCGGTAGCCTGCTCTGCTGTTTTCTTCTCGTCCGATCAAGCATCCAAGTTTTACGGTATGTTTTCTTTACAACTCTAAAACCCTTCCAAGTTCAATAACCTTGAGGGAGATAAAATGCTTTCTCCCCTTCTTCTACTCCATTCTATGCTTGGGACGGTGTCTTTGCAGGTTTAAAATCCCGGTTGTCCTTCCCGAGTCTAAAGTTGTGTTTAATCAACTTTGGTTATTGCTATTTTGAAGGTGTGTTTGATCACCTTCACACAAATTTTTCGGGTCGTGTTTGATCGACTCCGGACATTTAGGTTGTGTTTGATCAACCCTAGAGAGACAAACCAATATAAAAGCATCGTATTTGAGTATCCTTTTGGGTCTTAACAGAAAACTAATACGACTTGTTCTCTCTTGTATGCAGATGGACAAAGACATTGAATTCGACGTCCTCGACGCCCATGGTACCGAGTACCATCGCTGGGTCTCGGACATAGAGCAGACCTTCATTGCTAAGGATCTGATCGAGACCATATTCCCCGATCCAACTCAGGAACCGCCCCACAAGAGAATAAAATCTCAGGCGCTCATGTTCCTTCGTAAGCATATCGATCTCACACTGCGCATGCAATATCAATCGAAGCATGATCCAAAAGATCTGTGGGATGCACTTGCCGAACGCTTCGGCAATATCCATTCGACCTTGCTCCCATAACTAATTGCTCGCTAGGATGAAAAGGTTGATCACTTCAACAGAGATATGCTTTGCCTACAAGCTCAACTGAGCTCATGTGGAGTCGAGAAAAGTGATGCCGACATGATTGAAAAGACTTTCTCGACCTTCCCTTCAGCTACTAAGATCTTAATGAACCAATATCGCCTTGAGTTCACAAATAAGGGGATTACTACATTTAGTGGCTTAATGACACAACTTCTTATGGAAGAAAAGAACAACATGATCAATGATCAGCATAATTTGCATCCTGTAGGCACCTGGAAAATTCCGTAATCTAATTACAACAGCAAACAGAGTCAAAAAGCTCCGAAACGCAAGGATCAAAATTAGAATGAACCATGCACGTGGGAATCAACACCACCGTGCCTCTGGTTCTCGGAGACAAGGTAGTGGCTTTAGTGGTCGTACCAACACATGGCGTCGAGACACTGGTGCCGCCGGCCCCAAGGGCGGCGCCGCTCCTCCTCGGAAGCAGCATGTTCGCTCTTCTTCTGCCTTTAATGGTCAATGCAACAGATGTGGGTCCAAGGACCACTGGTACAAAAGCTGTCGCGCTTCTACAAATATTGTTGCCGTATACAAGAAATACAAGGAATTGATGGAAGTCAATTCCACTGAAAACAATAGAGTTGAACATAATGTTACCTTCAAGGTCGCATACCCCAATGAACATTGTTCTGACTTTTGCCCTTGACTTTGACGTCACCGGCTAGATTGTTTTCACTTTTACAAGTCATGATGTAATAAGGCATCATTAGCATGCCATGCTTAGTTTTCTTCTCAATTTCTTTTTGAGACCCTTATGTACTCTTTTCAGCGCATTAATTAAATTTCTTTTTGGTTCTTCTTGTCTCTACATGGTTCGAATTGATTTACATCTATCTTAGAACACATGACATCAACGCCGTCTTCTGTCTCTCCCTTAAAGGAGGTGACGTATGGTGCCATGACTCTCAAGGAGAGTTACTAACGTGTTTTCCTGTTCAAGTCTTTTACTTATAGCGGATTTTCCATCATCAATTGTTCAATTAGGCTCATCCAAGTTAGTTGATAAGACGTACTTGCACACGCATCAATTAACCATGTCAACAAATCAATCGTAGTATAAAGCAAGCAGGGATCGTTCTAAACCGGGGATCCAACTACAGGGTAGATCCATCTAATCTATTAAAAATGTCGAAATAAGCATATAGGGTTTAAAGGTTTTATAATTTCGGAACAAATATTGAAAATAAATCCTAAATTACTTCTATACATATATACATGTGATCAACCAACAATCATGCAAACTCAACCAAACAACCATGTAAGAATAAAGAAGACGATTTCTAATCTCATTTAAGTCTACACCGTGAGCAAATATACAACCTAAATTTGATATGCACATAAGTTCCTACGTGGTTCCTATGACATAGACCTACTTAGAATTAGACTACGGTTTTATTCAACATCGTGACACAAACAAGCTCGGCTACGTGCTCTACTTATAGGTCACACACATAAACTAATCATGCAATTACGTATCACATAAAGAATCGATGTGTTTAAGCACTAGTCCAAATCAAACATAGGTAGAAAATCGATGAAAAACAAAGACAATGCAACTTATCAACTACGTGTATCAAAGTCGAACTTTGGATGATTAACATATACAATATCAACTACTTGTATCAACTACACATGATAATATAATATAGCACCGAAAATCTTAAAGTATTTTAGACATAAAACTCACGGTATAAAACCTAAAATCATTGATTAAAAATTGAAAACTTTAATTCAAAACATGGTTCAAAAGTACTTCTATCTCATAGACAAGAATCGAAGTTTACTTAACCAAAAACCTAAAACAAACAAAAACAAGAACAAACACATAGCAATCCGAAAATAGAAGATGGAATTCACTCTCAAAATATCCCTACGTGTTCTATTCTTCGAGTGAGCGGAATCCTAGGCTCCGTGTTTCGGACAAATGCTGAAGGTGAGATCAGATTGTAGTGTTTGGAGGTTGATGGAGTTTCGGCAAAGGCTTTGGTGTTATTTGCACAGGTTGATGATGATTATTGCTGCCATGCCATGCCCTATTTATAGAGTAACAAGTCTTGATCTCTAAGAATTCTTCTAGTACAAGGAATCCTATTGAATCGGCAAAACCAAGTCCAAGTTGGATTTAATTTCTTCTCTTGTTCTTCAAGGAATCCTCATGCATAAAGGAATGACAAAACCATCTTGAACTTGGACAATCTTCTCTCTTTATGCCGCACGGCTTCTTTTCTTCTTCTTCTTGGATTTGTACTTCTCCTAGCTTAGTTAGGACTCCTAGCTGCCGGTCACCTTTCCCTCATGAGTCAGGAAAATATTTCCTAGTCATCACGGGTTTAGACTTTCCTAAAATAGAAATAAGAAAATTAGAAACTAGGAAAGAGGAAAGATGGAATCTTGATCAAGACAGGAATCCTGAAGAAACAAGGATTTCCGACACTAAGCACAATTTTAACACCAAATTCTTCAATTCCGAAAATACTATGTATTTTGACACTAAAACCTACATATTTCTAAATTAAGCAATTATTCTATACTAAACACAAATATAAAGCTAAAACAACTAAATAGGAGTTAACAAAGGGTAAATAAAGGGAATAAACATATTAAGAATGTCACACTTTGTGCTCTTATCAACAACCCCACACTTAACTTTGCTAGTCCCTTAGCAACTACTAAAAACAACAAAATTAATATTGAAAATACTACAATGACTCAATCTAATGCCTTCAACGAAATTGTCTCAGAGACCTTCAAAATCATAGCATCAAGAATAACACAAGAATCGAAATTGAAAGATGAATTCAATGGTTAATAAACATGAGATTTTGATGTAACAAGTAAGACATGGCAGAAACAAAGGTGAAATTAAGCTCGACATGTTCCAAACAAGTTCAAATTCAACTCACAAGGATATGCACTCCGAATTTTTTCTCTCAAGAACATGGCATATGCTTAAAAGCTTTTCACACACAAGAGTTAAAAAGAACCTAATAAATTCGAAAGCCTCATGAAAGATATCAATCATATGCACAAATGAACCACAATCATATGCTTACTCATGAAACAGACTCCACAGATCAAAGTTTACTTATCTTAAGAATTATGCGGATCTTTTAGAAAATAGGTTGGCTAGGCTCGGCATGGAAAGATTTTCAAAGTAAAGGAATCACAAAGGTCATCCTCAAGACTTAGCAGAGCAAGAACATCCACCTTATATCACCAAACACCATCGGGCCAAATATCATCATGTTGGACCCATCATTCACTTTAAACATTGTGAAAACGAACAAAGGCTAAAAGTATAACATATTGAGCCTTCAACAAACAAATCACAACTCCAAATTCACAAAAACTTCATCTAGGCCGAGATATCTTCATCAAAATCAATTCGAAACTTTTTTTTTTTTTTTCTTCTTCTTTGTTCTCTCAGATCATGCTTTTCTTTTCTATTTTCTACGAGAGCAATTTTTTTTTTCTTTTCTCATGTGTATCTCGGCAACAAACTCCTTAGAACAACCCTACACTTGTATTGAATCATCACCTCAAATCACCACCAAAAAGATAGCTCTGCCAAGCTCGAGACAAGGTAGAGGAATTCTATACTAGGCAAGGGATAATTTAGGTGAACAAGAAAGGCATAACGTAGGCTCTAGGGGGTTTAGACTAAGGGGTCCCAAACAGGGCTCAAAATAGGGATATATGGCTATTTGGATAAAGTGGTGATAGTCCTAAGAAAGATCCACAATCCTATTCAAAATCAAAGCAAGTTATGATAAAAGTTTTGAAAGTTTCATAAATAAGTTCTAGCAATCTCTAGTTCATTCAATATCTATGGCATATAAATCGACCAAGTAATGTATAATGATGTCATATATATCAAAGAATAGATAGAGTAAACTCTCCAAAGAATAGACACATATATATGGCTCGAAAATCTCACAAAGGTAACATGAAGTTAAACAAGTAAGGAACATGCTCATTCTGTACCTAAGTTTCAATGGTCCTCATCTACTACAAGTTTGTACAATTTCAACATATCTATTATCCATCAAATAGCATATAAGCTCAAATATTCGAAATCATGCTCATCTCAATAACTAATCAATCAAAGATCATATATTCATCCTAGACACGTTAGAAGACACCTAAGACTCAACAAAATAAAAGCAAAACACAAGATAAAGAAATAAGTTCATCTAAAAATCGGAAAACATAAACAAAAATTTCAAAATTAATCCTAAAAATTAAAAACAATTCAAATCATATCAAAGCATAGCAAATCAACGAGTAATGACATCCATCCCACACTTAAAATCAACATTGTCCTCAATGTAAGAAAACTAAGAGCAATCCGAAAAGAAAAGAGGAGGGATAAAGAAATTTGCAAACTCTCATTGATGGCTCCTTCTATGGGTTGCCTCTCATGCAGCGCTTAAGTGTTTATAGTCCTTTAGCCTAGACTATCATCTCTTCATGCTCATGCCGTAGCATCTAGAAGAGAAACTTCCTCCATCGTTTGGTCCACCATGTTCTCCATGTAAGGCTTTAATCGATGACCATTAACCTGAAATTCGGCTCCTTTGACCATGCTTTTAATCATGACTGCACCAGAAGGAAAGACATTAGTGATAACAAAAGGTCCTATCCACCTAGAACGTAGCTTGCCTGGAAACAACCTAAGTCTAGAATTAAATAAGAGAACTTTCTGGCCAATAACGAAGTCTTTCTTTCAAATCATCCTGTCGTGGAATGCCTTGGTTTTCTCCTTATAGATCACGGCAGAATCATAAGCCTCATTCCTGATTTCTTCAAGTTCACACAACTGCAACCTCCTGTGTAGTTCAGCCTCATCAATATCCATATTAAAAGTCTGAACCGCCCACCAAGCCCGATGTTCCAACTCCACAGGCAAGTGACAAGCTTTGCCGTACACCATACGAAACGGTGACATCCCCAAGGGATTTTTGAATGCTGTCTGATATGCCCATAGTGCATCATCAAGTCGTTGGCTCCAATCCTTGCGTGACAGCTTCACACTCTTCTCCAATATCCGCTTGATTTCTCGGTTACTAAGCTCCACTTGCCCACTTGTTTGGGGGTGATAAGGTGTAGCAACCTTATGCTTGATTCCATACTTCTTCATTAGAGCTTCAATTGTCCAATTGCAAAAGTGGGAACCTCCATCACTTATTACAAATTTCGGCATTCCAAACCTGGAGAAAATATTATAGCGTAGAAAATCTGCAACAACTCGAGAATCATTAGTCCGGGTGGCTTTTGCTTCCACCCATTTAGAAACATAATCCACACATACGAGAATGTATAAATTTCCCTGAGAATTCGGAAAAGGCCCCATGAAATCAATACCCCAACAATCAAATATTTCAACATGTATAATAGGTTGCATAGGCATCTCATCCCTAGGTCCTAAGTTCCCTGTCCTTTGACATCTATCACATGAAGCACAATACATATATGCATCTCGAAAAATAGTAGGCCAAAAGAAACCACATTCTAAAACTTTCAAAGCAGTCCTACGAGAACCAAAGTGACCTCCACAAATTTGATCATGGCAAAAACTAAGAATAGACCTATGCTCATTTTCCGGGACACACCTCCTAATAACTTGATCAACACAATGCTTCCATAAATAAGGTTCATCCCACACATAATGTCTAGCTAATGCCTTAAGTCTATTTCTAGCATGGTAGGACATAGAATTCGGAAATTGCTTTGTAACAAGGTAATTCACAATATCGGCATACCAAGGCTCACTTACCTCACTTACCTTGCTGACCTTGAAGAGTTGCTCGTCCGGAAGCATTCTTGGATGGCCACAGGATCCGAGTCACGCACCAACCGGCTAAGGTGGTCGGCAACAACGTTGTCCGACCCCTTCTTGTCTTTGATTTCCAAATCGAACTCTTGGAGAAGCAATATCCATCTTATCAATCTCGGCTTGGCATCCTTCTTTGTCAACAAATACTTCAAAGCCGCATGGTCAGTGTAAACAATAACTTTAGATTGAAGTAAGTAAGAACGAAACTTATCCAAAGCAAAGATTACGGCAAGAAGTTCTTTCTCGGTGGTGGTGTAGTTCTGTTGCGCATCATTGAGCGTCCGAGAGGCATAATATATGGCATACGGCTGCTTGTCTTTTCTCTGTCCGAGCACAGCCCCACGGCATAGTCTGAGGCGTCACACATCAACTCGAATGGCAAGGACCAATCTGGTGGCGCCATGATTCGTGCCAATGTCAACATGGTCTTCAACCGCTCAAAAGCCTCGCATTCGGCATCAAAGTGGAAGGGCACATCTTTTTGCAACAAAGAACTCAAGGGCCGAGCTATCTTGGAGAAATCTAAGGCAAAGAGAATAATAGTCTAAATTATATATATTATTTCCAACTGATTATTAATTTAGTTAGCTAGTCTTGATCACCTGAGTTTTTTTTTTTCCATTATTGTCCAATCATGTTAACGAAATGCAACATTTTGGGTCAGGTTGCTGCAGGAGCCAGAGCCAGAGGATCGAAGAATCTAAAATAATTGGCGTTGACGTGTACCCTAATAAATTTATCAAAGGTATTGGTATATTTTTCTTTCTTTGATTCTAGTCTATCTTACATAGATATGCTTATTTATTTTTTATTTTTTTAAACTTTTTATTAATAACTCACACACCCTACACATGTCAATGAGATTTGAACCCATAACCTCAAAATTGTCAATTAAACACCTTAACCAACCAAGTCACGGCTCACCAACACATACATAGATATGCTTATTAAGTTGGTGTTCTTTACATGCATAATTTGTAATGTGGACATAGGCCAAGCAATGGGAATCACAAATTTCATAACACTACCAGGACAAGTACTTTAGCCGACGAAAAATTTTCGTCGGCCTGTTATCCTAACTCGTCGGCTATAGTGTCGTCGGGAAAGGGTCGTCGGCGATGACTTTAGCCGACGACCCTAGAGACCGTCGTCGGCTATTGTCCAGATTTTAACCGACGAACTACTTTGTCGTCGGCTTTTGTTCATGAATTTAAGCCGACGAAATAGACTCTATCTTTCGTCGGCTATACTCCCAGACTTTAGCCGACGACGTCATGTGTCGTCGGCTTTACTCCAAGAGTTTAGCCGACGGAACTGAGATATTCGTCGGCTAAAGTATATAATTAAAAAATTAAAATATAATTATAGCCGACGAAATAGAGCCTCTTTCGTCGGCTATAGTAGAGTTTAGCCGACGAAACATGCCATAATTCGTCGGCTAAACTATATTGAAAAAAAAATATAAATACTATAGCCGACGAATTGTGGCATATTTCGTCGGCTATAACTCAATTCCAGTAAAAAAAAAATACACAAAATTCTTAAATTATCATTCCAAGCAAGCTGCAAAATACACCAAAACAATTCCATATATATAACCAACAAGAAGCACATAAAACTATATAAGGTATCAACTACACAAAATCTAAATGGTCTAAATCAATATCCGAATCTGGGGCCTGCTGGTGAGGAGATTGCGGCGGCTGAGGTATCTCTATAGGCGTAGGCATGGGCGGAGGTAGAAATCCCTGAAGCTGGGCAGCTGCCAAATCCTGGAAGTACTGGAACATCTGCTGCTGCTGGGCTGCTGAGCGGCATGTAGGGCTCTAGTATAGGCTCTATATTCGGCGAACTGGGCGGCATGAGCGGCAGCCTGAGCGGCAACCTAAGCAGCATGAACGTCAGCCTGAGCAGCCTGAGCGGCAGCCAAAGCGGCAGCATGAGCGGCTTGCTCTTCCCGTAGTCTCTCAACTTCCGACTCTAGCTGAGTCGTCCTGCTGCTGGTCGAGGCTGCCTTTCGTTGAAATCCTGGAGTGGTCTTCAAGACCCCCTGGCCCTTCTTTCCTAGACCTCGGCAGTAGAAGTTGTTTTCTCGCGGTGGGAAGGCTGTGCCCATGATCCTCGCCCCAACCCTTGGATCTGAAATGTCGATCTGGGAAATGGCTTCGGACATCTCTTCCTCCTGCGTGTCCGGCCATGTCTCCCTCACTATAGCACTCATCACCTCGTCACTAGCCTCCCTCACCCTTGCCTAATTGGATAGGAAAAAAAATTATTAATTAACATTTTAACATATATATAAGTAAAATTAAAAATTCCGTAAAAAGGAAAGATTACTTACTATATCCTCCTGGGAGTCAGGATATGCCTTCTCATACGTATAGACGTACTGGTTGACCTCTGGATGTTCCCTAGCCGCCTCGTCCATGAAGACAGCGAACGGTTTAGAACCGGCATGATGGTTCCTTGTGTTGCGTTGCCGGTTCTGAGCGTTCGCTCGGGAAACCGCCTTCAAAGAAAAAAGTAAACTATTAGTAAAATATTTTAAAACGCACGTACTTAATGATAAATTAACTAATTAATTTATTTAAATACCTGTTTACGAGGGTTGTTGAATTCTGATGTCAGAAGCCAACGCCACTCGTACTCTCTGTACTGAAACTCAGCAGGGGTAGCAGAACGTGCGTTCCCGTGCGTAGTCTAATGGGTCCGCAACTCGTTCTTCCACTCCTTGTACTTACAGATACAACAAAAATATTAGAAATATTATTAATGTGACATACAGTTTTGTTTTTTCATTAATTTCCCAACGTACCTTCCCCCATGCACAAAGTCCGCCCAGCTGCTCTTCAAGGGCTCGGGAATCTCAAACCACACCTGCATTTAACCGTTTATTAGTTTAGTTTTTCCAGAAATCTACAATGTAATACATAATATTATTCAGGCATTTTGTAAACTCACCGACATCGCGTTGTGGACCATGTCTTTAACCTCCTGCGGGACCTCGCCCCAGTCTGACCACAACATAGGGACTCTATCCCTAATGAGCGCTCCCACGCGGCCGGAGTACGTCCTCGACTTCCCGCCCGATACTACGTCGCCATCCCCGTCAGTACCGATGACAATCCTCCCTGAGGTACCGACGATCTTGTCCAGAGCATTCCCTGTGACGGGGCCTCTCTTCTTCTTTGCCGGCTTCGCTCCGACGGTGCCTATGACATGATAAACCAAATTGATTATTAAAATCGGAATCGGAGAATTATAAGAAAACAAATCATTCATCTTTCATTACCTGAGGGCGAGGACGCGGACGCGATAGATTCCGCCTCCGATGATGATACCCTCGCGGAAATAAGAGGCGTATCAAAAAGCACGAATCGGTACGCCGCTGATGGAGCCACTGGCGGGGGCAGTGGATAAATCGGCGTTCCTGAGTCATCGACTACAGGTATGGTCGATATCATCCGCGGAAGGAATAGGTGAGGCGGCGGCATCTGTACCCCAGATGACCTACTATCCGAAGAAGTAGGAGCTGGAGTGGGCGCTCGGTGTATCTCAGGCATACGGGGTGCAGACACCTCCGTCTGAGGCTGAGCAAACAACTGCCTCGCGAATAAGGGAAGCCCCGCTGCCTCGATGAAGGGGGCACCTCCGGCTGCCTCTGCGCCGTCTGCAGAAGGCTCGCATGTCTAGCTGTCATAGGGCCCTGAAATGACGTCTGAGGGTTGCTAGAGGTTCCCTCAGACGATACGGACCTTTGGCCATTCGAACCCTTCGTCGATCTAATATTACCGCTCATCTTATTTAAAATATTAATTTGAATCAAGGCCACAAAATCAAAAAATGCAAACTCATTTAAAAAATGTAAAAAATATATACACTTCCTAAATACTAATTTTCACTTCCTAAATTTTACACATATACACTTCCTAAATATACACTTCATAAATAAAAATATACACTTTCTAACAACACCACAACATTGCAATTGACCGGAAAATCAAAGCAAACACAAAATACAAAACAATATATACATTTCCTAATACTATATACAAATATACACTTATTAAATAACAATATACACTTCCTAAATACAAATATACAATTCCTAACAACACCACAACATTATAATTAACCGGAAAATAAGCAAACACAAAATATAACTAAAGCTCAAAAACGTACTCGAGGAGGAGGGAGGACCGGAGCAGCAACAGCAGGAGGCCGGAGCAGCAGGAGGAGGAGGAGGAGTAGGAGGAGGAGGAGGCCGGAGGAGGAGCAGGAGGAGGCCGGAGGCCGTGGAGGAGGAGGACGAGCCGGAGGAGGAGGAGGAGGCCGGCCGAGAGGAGAGGGAGCGGAGGCCGGCTGGAGAGGGAGAGGGAGCGGAAAAGGAGGTTAGGGCATACAACCAGTCGAGCTGGGTTATACCCGAACACTTTAGCCGACGAAATAATAATTTCGTCGGCTAAAGGTAATAATTTCGTCGGCTAACCGAACACTTTAGCAGACGAAATAATAATTTCGTCGGCTTAAAATAATAATCTTGTCGGCTAACGTAAAAGTCGTCGGCTAAACCTTTGAAATTCGTCGGCTTAACCTATGAAATTCGTCGGCTAAACACAAATTTCGTCGGCTATAACCTTTTAAATTCATCGGCTTTATAACTTTTTAAACATTCGTCAAACTGTGATTGCTGCTCGTGATGATCAAACTTGAGAACGAAAATCCGACCGTCAGATCTGACCATCATGATAAAATACATGTATGGGAAAAAATTCAACTTGATCCGACAAGGTTAAGGGCTCGATCCGGACGGTCAATCCGTTAAGTCAAACCCCTAAACGCACGGAAAAGGTCATTGGACTGTCTAAATTACGTATTTTGGCCGGACCTTCAACTGAAAATAGTTTCAAACCGATGAGACGCAACAAGTCGTATAAAAATTTTACGCAAAATAATCACCGAAGATAGGGCTACCCATAGGGAGAAAGAATGGAAAATTGCATTGACCGCAACAATCGGCACCGAGACATGACCGGAATACCGTGATTTTTCAACCGTAGACGTATTTCACCATTCTGGTCATGTCTTATTTCACGACTTTTTTACGTTTGAAGGTTCTACGTATAGTTTGTTTTTGAAACGGAACATTTACTTAACACTTGGTAAATAAGTTATACAACATTAGTAGGCATGTTCTGATTGTGATGATCAAACTTGAGAAAAGGAAATCCGACAGTCAGATCTGACCATCATGATAAAATACATGTATGGGAAAAAATTCAACTTGATTTGACAAGGTTAAGTGCTCGATCCGGACGGTCAATCCTGTAAGTCAAACCCCTAAATGCACGGAAAAGGTCGTTGGACCGTCTAAATTTCGTATTTTAGCCGGACCTTCAACTGAAAATATTTTCAAATCGATGAGACACAACAAGTAATATAAAAATTTTACGTAAAATAACCACCGAAGATAGGGCTATAGTATGTAATAGAAAAAGTTTAGGGTTTAGCCGACGACTTCCTTTTCAATTCGTCGGCTATAAGTTCTTTTAGCCGACGACTTTTAATATAATTCGTCGGCTAAGAGAGTTTAGGCCGACGACTTATGTTGTATTTCGTCGGCTTAAGTAAAAAAATACAACCCTAAAATAGAAGGTTTAAACCATACTAATTTTCTGTTCATATATCACCAAAATTCATATAAAATAACATAAATATGAATTCAACATATGTAAACTAGAAATGAAGGTAATACAATCTTTTTTATTACAAATTAATGTATTACATCCGAAGAAATTAAAACTAAGGCTCGTAATTGGAATCATCCGATGAATCTTCTTCGATGTCAGAATTAATTTCTGGTAATCTATGCATTTCCTCATCGCCAGAGTCTTCGTCTGTTTCTTGATTTGGATCAACATCAATAAGCCTTGGCTCTTCATCACGAATTCGCACCGAACGACCCGCTGTAAAATTATTAAGGCTAACGGTAGAGGAGTTAGGAATACCTATTGCGTTGGGCTCTTGATACCTGATATATGTACCTTTATATGGCTCCACAAACTAATTATGGACAGATTTCGACAACACCCAAACGTTTTCTCCCGTTTTTTTCCCAGATGAGATGCTGCTGTCCAGATCCGCAAATATAAAGCACTTTAGCCGACGACATATTAATTTCATCGGCTAAACTTTTAAATATTTTGTCGGCCATAGTCTGTGAACTTTAACCGACGAAATAAATTCTTTAGCCGACGAAATTTTTTTTCGTCGGCTAAAGTTTACCATAGCCGACGAAAATTTCACTTAGCCGACGAAAGAAAATTTCGTCGGCTACAGTCCACTTTAGCGGACGAAAAAAAGCTTTGTCAGCCTAGTTTTTTTTTTTCGTCAGCTAAAGCCTTTCTTCTGGTAGTGTAAACCCACGTGACCCAGGAAAGCCTTTGCATGAGTTCAGTTGTGTTACAAACTTACAATAATGAATACTAGGAAGCTCTTCTAGTGAGGACCTTTAAGTTGAGGACTTAGTGAGGATTTTTCGGCTTATCCAACCTTTCGATCTTATATCCACATCTTGACCGTTTAGTTTATAGGTATTTATGAGTAGATCATTTCTCTAAATTTTCAGCTATATTGAAAATTGTTAAGGCATTCATAAGTGTAATTTATCAATTATGAACTTGAACGATTCATATTTGACAGATTTGGTTCGTCCATTAATTTGATCTAGTTTGTTATATTAACGAACACCAATTTGGCTGAAAATTTGTAGAAATGATCTACTCATATAAACCTAAAAACTGAACGGATGAGATGTCAAAATATGATCGAAAAATAAGTCTTTTAAACCATAAACCGAAAAGTCCTCAACGTAAGAGTTCTCACTAGAAGGGCTCACATGAATACTAATCTACTTCCAAATTACTTGGTCGACTTTCAGCAATTGAGATCGATCTCTAGCAATGTTTATATATAGTTATCTTCTTTTTGTTTCGGACTGCAGAGAATCAGGGAAATAACACAAGGAGGTGTGGACTATAGCTTTGAGTGTGTAGGAAACTCTGATGTTCTCCGGGAAGCCTTTCTTTCCACACATGAGGTACTTCCTATACTTGCACGCACATGAAGTTGTATTACACACTGTTTGTCAAACTATTTAGTAAGATCGGCTTCTTACTATTATTGTAGGGATGGGGCTTTACAGTGATATTGGGAATTCATGCAACCCCAAAAATGCTTCCCCTCCATCCAATGGAGCTGTTTGATGGTCGAGGAATTATCGGATCTGTGTTTGGAGGCTTCAAGGGGAAGAGCCAACTACCTCATTTTGCCAAAGAATGCATGCGCGGGGTAAGTCATCAATACAATTCACTGTTCTCTCTTTGTTTAATACCGTACACCTTAATTCGTTTTGAAGTTCTAAGTTCTAACAAGTTTTTATCTCATCGATCAGGTGGTGAATTTACACGAGTTTGTAACGCATGAGCTTCCCTTCGTGAAAATAAACGATGCGTTCCAGTTGCTCGTCGAAGGCCAGTCACCGAGATGCGTTCTGCACCTGTGATCCGATCCTCAGCTTAATTCGCTTTCACTGTCCCGGATTGTCTTTGTGATTCATAAATGGTTGTGTAGTACTTGGCCTAAATAGGCCATTCTATATAAATAAGAGGCAGAGGAAAGTTTCTCCATCAATGCCTTAGAAATGAACTTTCTAAGTAAGAAAAGTTTTTCCATCAATGAGATATGCAGCAGCAAATGATGTATGAGACTCATAAAACGTCATATTCGATTCCCAGTACATGCATGCATCATGCATGCATATATGAGGAGACACATAATAATGAAGAACTACCGGATCTTCCTGCAAAATATCTACCGGTGCAGGACGCCAAGTTATTGTGGAATATATACCAATAAATGAGTAATATCGAGGGCAATATATACAGCTATATATTCAAGTCATGCCAAAGCTAGCAGAACCATAGATGGAATGGAACACACACCGTACCTCATCGAAAATTCATAATTAGAAATTTTAAGGGCCCCTACTACAAGCCAGCAACACATGAAAACCATTAATTGAGTTGGTTGAGACTCTATATATGATTAACTTCAACAAGGTCCACTGGTTCTGGTTCTGTCACTCACGTGAGTAGCTTGCATATATTTGGGTATCAAAAATGAATACACGCAGAACAGAGTAGCTAGCCATTCTCCATTTACCCCATGCAATGAGAAAAGCTAAGGGAATAAGCATCTGAAGCAATTATATATCTACCAGAAGTAAAGTTTGCTTCCTCCTACCATATGAGCAAGGCTTTCTTACTTTGACAACATCTATAGCTAAAAAAACAACCTCTAAAATAGGATATTCAATGTCATTAGCTTTGACAACATCTATAGCTAAAAAAACAACCTCTAAAATAGGATATTCAATGTCATTAGCTTCACGTAATGGTCCATTTGTTGAATTGAATTTTCTTATGTGCAAACTGCAAAGGTCAAATGGGATATAGCTTGAAAACATGTAAATGACAATTTGGGTGCCATCAGCATAACCTAGTTCCAATTGGAAATTTGAACAATTTGCCTTAGACATGGACCAAGTCTTAGGCCATTGTCCACACTGCCATCCTATTAATCAAATGGTTTACTTGTAGGCATGTAGCTTCCATTCTTTCCTTCTTTACAAAATTTACCAAGTCAATTAATGATAGATAAACATCCTATATATTAGTCTTAACCATCTAATACGTACAAGGGTCATAAACTAAACTATACGTCAGGTAAGAAATCCCCCAACCCGAGTTTTATTTACGGAATTATCAAATTGGTCATGCAGTATTGCGTATATATATAATGGCATGCATCACCTTAATTTGCATTATTGCATATACATAGGCACATAGCTAGCTCTTATATATCATTAAATGTTAACAGGGTTATAGCGAGCTGCCCTCTTCAATCCACCGAAACCCTGAGGTTGCTTTTATTGTTAGCCTTCTTCTTCCTTTTACCTTTCCTCTTCTGGGTATATAAGCACTATTCTGCACAGGGAATACAGAAAGCACAGACCACTATTACTATAACATCATAAAATCCTTAGCTTAATATTAACCACACACCAACAGAGAGATGGAGAAGACAACCGGAAAGGTCATCACTTGCAGAGGTAAGAGCTGCTAGCTCCAGACTACTTTGCATATATGTTTTATCAAACATTTGAACTAACATGGACGATATAAATGGTGGCCGATCATGAAGCTGCTGTCGTTTGGGGTCCGGGGGAGCCTTTTGTGATGGAACAAGTTCAAGTCGACCCGCCACAGAAAAAGGAGGTCCGAATCAAGATTCTCTTCACCTCAATCTGTCACACTGATCTCAGTGCTTGGAAAGGAGAGGTATTTGTTGACACTATATATGTTCAATTCATTAACATATATAAGAAGCTTTTGTTGTGAACATGGACTACACATTATGCATGAAGAACCTAACGTGCTCTCCAGATAAACAATCTAACAACAAAAAGCCGAATCGTGTTAGATGACATTTCCTACCTATGTTTGCTCTAACACTAGTTAATTTTCTTTTCTTATGCTTTGTTCAAGAATGAAGCTCAGCAGGCCTTTCCTCGAATCCTAGGCCATGAAGCCGCCGGGTAAGTAATGGTAGTAGACTAGTAGTACTTGTCCTTACTGAGAGTATTTCGATCTCACATATCGGAAATTCATAGCCTGTAATTTCTTGATCGACGAGCAGAATCGTTGAGAGCGTTGGTGAAGGAGTGACAGACATGAAAGAAGGGGATCATGTCATCCCTATCTTCAACGGGGAGTGTGGTGACTGCAAGAGCTGCAAGCATGAGAAGACTAACATCTGCAACAGCTTTGGAGTAAACCCGATGAAGACGGTGATGAACAGTGATGGAAAAACCAGGTTTTCCATAACAGCCAAGGATGGCGGTGAAAGAAAACCCATATATCATTTTCTCAACACATCTACTTTCAGTGAGTATACAGTTCTCGAGTCCGCCTGTGTTGTCAAGATTGACTCGGAAGCTCCTCTCAAGAAGATGACGTTGCTCAGTTGTGGCGTTTCAACTGGTATGTCTGCATCAAACTTATTGCTTCCATGTGTCAACACTGATGCCGGCTATGCCATTCCGTTCTGTTATTTACGAACGGCCGGCAGAAACCATATGCGATAATTTTGACACGAAATTAATTCATATAACTTGTTCTGCCCGTAACCATATGCTATAATGTTGAGATATTCATTGTTCGATAATATGAATCTTCAAGTCTTCTGGTCCAAATCTGACTTGATATTTGTCTTGTTGGAAAGAGCCAAGCACTAATAAATAGCATCCATAATGTAAGGAAGGGCTGCTTGTTCAAAATGTTTATCTATATTATCTTAGCTAATCAAAGAAAATTTCAAGAACAAGTTGATGCATGGGACATCGATTATTGCCCAAAATTTAGAGAGAGAAAAACCAACGCTCTCCCCTTCCGGCCCTCATGGGGACAATGGTGAATGGCCTGGGGATATGAACATCTATATTAACAAACAAAATCTGATTTGTTTTTTTTCTGCATTTGATAGCGTCTTATTTGATAGCGATCTTATGCAAACTCGCGTTTGGAAAATTTTAGTATACATATTTGTATGTTATACATACTAAAATTTAGTATGTGTGAATGTTAGTATGTGTGGTTAGAATTGATTGAAGAAGCTATATATCAAATGATGTGTAATGATCATTTGCTCTCTTAAAAGCCCCTTATATAACATGTATTTGGACACATATACATAATATGTATGTCATACAAATATGTACAATAAACAAACCCAAGGCATTCTTGTTGCGACAAATAGAGCTGTCCCCTCTAGTTCCAAAATTGCGAGGCATTTTCACTTTTACATATGAAAAATGGTTCTAACTGTGACATATATGTAGGAGTTGGTGCTGCATGGAATGTTGCCGATGTTCAACCCGGCTCAACCGTCGCCATTTTCGGTTTAGGCGCCGTCGGACTTGCTGTAAGTTCATTTCTAGCTATTCGTTTGATTTTTTGGATATGGTTTTTATGTACAAGAAGTAATAGATTATAGAGGTTGTTTTTAAAGAAGAATTGTATTCTTTATATTTGATGAAACTGCATATGCACGCACGCTGACGATAAATAGTTGACCGGAAGTTTTTAATTAACATAAACATGCTGACTTTCGATAAAACTATTATTCATTATTTATAGTTTACTAGCTAGTTAAATTCATACGTTTCTCATGAAACAGGATTAAAGAAAGATTACATGTTCATGTTTCTTGGTGCAGTACTAAGCATATACTTGACATAAAACTAAATAATTTGAGATCTAACACACATACTCTATCATGCATTATTTCCAGTTCATTATCAATTGCACCAGTCTTGATCAACTGGGATTTTCCTTTTATTATCCAGTGTTCTTAAACTAAATGCAAGTTGCAAATTGGGTCAGGTTGCTGAAGGAGCAAGGGCCAGGGGAGCATCTAAAATAATTGGGATTGACATTAACCCCAAGAAATTCACCATAGGTATTTTCTTGTCGTTGTTTAATTTTGATAACTAAAGGTATTTAGATCGATTGTGATTTCTATATTACTTGCTTGGTACTCATTTTTTTGATGTGAACAAAGGCCAAACAATGGGAATCACAGATTTCATAAACCCTACCGATCTTGGAAAGCCTTTGCATGAGGTCAGCTCTGTTTTATATAATTGATAATTACTAATTAATAATGAATACTCGATCAGTTCAAGTCCAGATTATTACTCGATCTTTCAACAATGTTGTAGACTTGTAGTTATATATGTTCTTCATCTTCCGGACTGCAAGATCATGTATTTTCTGTAATATGAATGTTTATTAAAACCTTAAAACCTCATTGTTGCAGACAATCAGGGAAATAACAGAAGGCGGTGTGGACTATAGCTTTGAGTGTATCGGAAACCCCGATGTTCTCCGAGAAGCCTTTCTCTCCACACATGAGGTACTTCCTATACTTTTACATAATATGCAGTTGCATTAACATATGTCAAACTATTTAGTAATTAAGAGTGGCTTCTTACTATTATTGTAGGGATGGGGGTTTACAGTGATACTGGGAATTCATGCAACCCCAAAAATGCTTCCACTCCATCCGATGGAGCTGTTTCATGGTCGAGGACTTATTGGATCTGTGTTTGGAGGCTTCAAAGGGAAGAGCCAACTCCCTCGTTTTGCTAAAGAGTGCATGAGAGGGGTATATATATAACATTCCGGCCACTATTATCTTTCAGTTTAATAGACTAGTACCTGTCAATTTCCAGTTCTGAACTCATTTTGGTCTCATCAGGTGGTCGATCTAGACGAGTTCATAACGCATGAGCTTCCCTTCGAAAAGATAAACGATGCATTTCAGTTGCTCGTTGAAGGCCAGTCACTGAGATGCGTTCTGCATCTGTGAGCCTCTGTTTCACTTTCACTGTTCTGCATCAAAGGTCTTTCACCTTCTGTTTTTTTTTTTTTTTTTTGAACAAGTATCCTTCTGTTTAATAAGTCATAATTCTGATGTACGTATACATATAGCTGTATAGTGAGTGGCTTGCACAGCATTACTATTCAATCACGGTTGTTCTATCTCTACAAGAAATTGATTTACATAATTATTTATTTAACTTTACATGGCAAACTCAGAATAAGAACTCAAATCTTTAGTTTGGACGCTATAACGTCCCATAGATACATATATATATATATATATGGCCCTTCCAACGAGGAATCCCTTTTTTTGTTCATTTCTAGGGATAGGGTATTTGACAAACTTTAAGTTTTTTGTTTTAATTTCAGTCACCAAGTCCATTAAAAAACAGATCTAATGATGTGGGCTTATCCCTAAAAGTGACAAAAAATATATATGACAAAAAATATATATCCCTAAAATATATATGACAAAAAATATATATGGGCTTATCTAATCATATATATGACAAAAAATATATATGACAAAAAATAAGGATCTCTCACTAATATATATATATATATATATATATATATATATATATATCATGGCCCTTCCACTAAAGGATCCATTTTTTTGACATATATGAGGGATGGGGGATTACATCAACTTTTCGATCACAAAATCACATCTCCACCGTTCAATATGTAGTTCTATATGAGTAGATCATTTTTGTAAATTTTTAGAAATTTTGGTGATTGTTAAGGCATTCAAAACTACGATTTATAATTATAAGCATGAACGGTTCAGGTTTGGCAGTTTTGGTTCGTTCATTGATTTAATCTTGTTCGACACCTTAACGATCACCAAATTGGCTGAAAATTTGCAGAATTGATCTATATATAAGGACCAACAAACTGAATGGTGGAGATTCAGAAATATAATCGAAAAGTTGGTGTAATCCCCCATCCCTCATATATGTCAAAAAAAGAGACCCCTTAGTGGAATGGTCCTCTATATATATACAGGCTTTCTCTGCTACACACGTTCGCATTTATTCTTACGGTGCGGATTTCCACTTTAGACTCACTTTTAATTGAATTTTCACATCTCCACTGTCTAGTCTTTAGATTCTAATGTATAGATCATCTCTACAAAATTTCAGCCAATTTGGTTATTATTAAAACACTCAAACTCGATTAAACCAATGGATGAACATAATTCTGTCGAACTTGAACCGTTCATGTTTATAACAGAAAAACGTAGTTTTGAGTGCCTTAATGATAACCAAATTAGCTGAAATTTTATAGAGATGATCTGTACATTAGTATCTAAAGACTAGACGGTGGAGATGTGAAAATTCGATTAAAAAGTGAGTCTAAAATGAAAATCCGCACCGTAAGAATAAATGCGGACGTGTGTAGCAGAGAAGGCCTGATACACACGTCCGCATATATATATATATATATATATAGTTCATATCCAGAGCGAAACTTCATTTTGAAATTAAAGTGTGAGTTCCTTATTTGACTCACTTTTCGGTCATATTTCCACATCTTCACCCTTTAATTTATAGAACCTAATGCATAGATCACTTCTGTCAAGTTTTATTGAATTTGATGATCATTTGGGTTTTCATAATCGTTATTTACACAAACAGTTATGAATAAACAGATTTATGGTCCGTTCGTTGATTTAATCTAATTCAGTACCTTAACGATTACCAATTTGGATGAAACTTGGCAGAATGATCTATGCATTAAGTTTTATAAATTAAACGATGAAGATGTGAAAATATGACAAAAAAGTGAGTCAAACAAGGAACTTCACACTTTAATTTTAAAGTGAAGCTTCGCTCTGGATAGGAACTATATACATACATATATGTATATATATATATGTATGTATATATATATATATGTATGTATATAGTTCCTATCCAGAGCGAAGCTTCACTTTGAAATTAAAGTATGAAGTTTCTTATTTGACTCACTTTTCGGTCATATTTTCACATCTCCACCTTTCAATTTGTAGATACTAATGCATAGATCACTCATACCAAGTTTCATTCATATTGGTAATCGTTAAAATACCGAATTAGATTAAATCAATGAACGGACCATAAATCTGTCTATTCAGAACTGTTTGTGTAAATAACGATTATGAAAACCCAAATGATCATTAAATTCAATGAAACTTGACAGAAATGATCTATGCATTAGGTTTTACAAATTGAATGGTGGAGATGTAAAAATATGACCGAAAAGTGAGTCAAATAAGGAACTTCACACTTTAATTTCAAAGTGAAGTTTTGCTCTGGATATGAACTGTATATATATATATATATAGTTCCTATCCAGAGTGAAGCTTCGTTTTGAAATTAAAATATGAAGTTCCTTGTTTGACTCACTTTTCGATCTATACATACATATATATATATATATATATATATATATATATATATACAGTTCCTATCCAGAGCGAAGCTTCACTTTGAAATTAAAGTGTGAAGTTCCTTATTTGACTCATTTTTCGGTCATATTTCCACCATTCAGTTTATTGATACTAATGCATAGATTATTCATGCAAAATTTTATTCAAATTGATGATCGTTTAGGTACCGAATTAGGTTAAATCAATAAACGAACCATAAACCTATCTAACAAGAACTGTTTATGTAAATCACGATTATAAACACCCAAACGATCATCAAATTCAATGAAATTTTGTATGAATGATCTATACATTAGTATCAATAAACTGAATGGTGAAAATATGGAATTACGACCGAAAAATGAGTCAAACAAGGAACTTCACATTTTAATTTCCAAACGAAGCTTCGTTTTAGATAAGAAGTGTATGTGTGTGTTCTATTAGATAAGAACTATATGGGGCTTTAGGATCAACGCCCCATCTACGTTAATATGATGCCTTTCATTTGATGTTGATGAGGCGCAGTTAGGTCTCCAGGGAGCTGACCTCCATTTCTAGCATTTTTTTTTTGTTAGCATTTTTTCTTAAATCAGAAGAATAACAATGGAGCATAGTATCAAAACTACCAGGGTTTGAGGCTGACAACAGAAACATAGCGCAGACCATCGCAATACAAAAAGGGGCAGAATCTTCAAACACGTCTAATGAAAAAGAAGCAAACAAGGAGTCGATTAATAAAAATGAGCAAGCTTAAGAAACCACTCATTAACGAAGGAACCATTAAATTAACTTACTAAAGGACTGTTAAAAGGGTCTTCATATGTCAGAAACTACTTTGAAGAGTTTAGTCTTTGGGAAAAGACCACAACCCAAAATGGACAATAATACATGAAATCATGTGAAGCCTCAAGTTCTTCTCCAACTCTATATTCCAGAGAACAACATAATAAACCTCTACGAGAACAAAAGATCCAAGGCTATATCAAACCGAGGACAGGTATAAGATAAACCAGCAACGACCAGAGGCAAGGATCTTTACATAGTTGTGTGTATTTAAATATATATATTTAAACCGGAACTGTAAATCAGTCTTGGATGCCAAAGATGAATCAATGTATGGGAAGGCGAGGAGCGCGGGGACGAACAGGTGTCTTGGATGGACTTACCCTGTTTATACAAGACATCAGAGATTAGCAAACCGAAAGTAATCTAGAAAATTCATACCTTACTTATTGGGAGGATAGCAAGATGAACCAGCATGGAAATCTAACCTGATTGGCAATGATCCCAAAACCACACCACTGCAGTTGAGAGCAGCAATTGCACTTTCAGCCTGCAGGATGAAGCACAATACCATTATATTCTAACAAAATGCAGCAACCAGCTCTATTTGATATCACCTATAATCAAACAACATTCCAATAACTAAGCATAGATTGGCAGGTATTACAGTGAACATTTATGGCACGTATCCATGCCTCCACTTCTACAATATACCGCTATAGAACCCAGGCTGCCCCCAAGATATGTGTTTCCCAACTCCAATAACACTTCAGTTATTAAAACTTTCCCATGAGTATATGTGTCATATATATCAGCATATGCCTTCCATGTGGTCTCAAACCCTCCAGTAGAGAAATACTGCAAGGCAGCAATATTCCTCCCTTCCCCATCCCAACTGTCCCAATAAGATATCCAATAGAGGAACCATAGATTATTAGATCTCACTTCACCCAACAAATATTCTGTCATGGGTAAGACCAGTAATCAGAGTTTCCTTGTTTCAGAAAGCAGAGCAGGACAACAATAATTTCTGCGTCATATGAGGACTTTTAATATTGACTGGCAACAAGTGTTTGCATAAATACCAAGGGTCCACTGTTGGAACTTGGCCGGAAACAGCAACACTTAAAGCAAAAGGACATCAAAGACAGCTGGTGTCTTGACACTAGTTACTCTCCAATTATACTCACTTTGGCAGGTGCCATCAATTACTACTACTATAAAAATGCACAATCTTCTAAACCTTTGTTCAAAAGAGGATATATTATTCAGCAATATTTCTCTCAATTCTGTAAAAGAATGAGCTTTACTCAAAATCCAGTGCCTTAAAATACTTACCTCTGAAAGAGGATATCACATGAGAATAGAGTATAACTAAGTTTACTGTATATTACACCCATGGGTTGGGGAGGCAAGGAAAACAAAGTCCTACAATACTTTCAATTTTGTGTACAAAATAACAGGGAAATTGGCAAAAATGTTGAAGATCTTCTTGAGTCTTATGATTCAAATCTGACCAATTCATGGCAATCAAGAGCTATAAATTCTTTTTAGCATAATTCAACTTACTTGATACTCTTATGTTCAGAAATGCATAAAAGCGATCATATATCTTCTTGAGTCTTATGATTCAAATCTGACCAATTCATGGCAATCAAGAGCTATAAATTCTTTTTAGCATAATTCAACTTACTTGATACTCTTATGTTCAGAAATGCATAAAAGCGATCATATATCGGGTGCTCTTTGAGGATGAATTATAAATAAAGCTAATTGATAACCCTGTGTTCCCATTATACACAAAAACTTAAACTATTAGGATGTGGGCCAAATTGATGTTGTAGTCTAAAGCTCCCTAATATGTGCTGGCTTCTCCCAACCTAATTAGAAATACCTGAAGTGTGTAAGTTCACCCACATTAGAAAGCAGCAGGTCCTTCTCTGATTCCCAATTAAAACTTGTTGGTTTATTGGTGTTGCTAAAAGCCAAAGTTGTTAGAAAATAGGCCCTTACAATTTAAAACTCACAATAAGCAAACCATCTTAAAACGTACAGCCCATCTAAGGATAACAGAAAGTATGGAGATGAATGAACTTCAAGGTAAATCATCTCTACAGGCTTAAAATAGAGTTTCAAAGCAACCTTGCTCCCTCTATCAGTCCCAACACATTTCATTCAAATGTCTCCCTATTACATAACTAGCTTAGATATTAACACATCAATCTCATCACAGTCACACTTGTCAAGGGAAATACAAGAAAGTCTTAAACTATCAGCTTTTGCTATAGTAATGTCCTCACATAATCCCTATTCCCTAGCTTGAACTAGTACATAAAAGCTAAAGCTAATACTAATATAAATAAATACATAAAAAATACAAATGCAAGATTAGAGGAAGAGATAAATACCATCACAAACTCAACAAATGCAATACGAGTGGAGTGGTGATAGTCTCCCAGCAGCCTCAGACGATAACCTGCAGCAGAATAGATATCCTCATGAATTGAGTCCAATACAGTAGAAGTAGTCACTGTTGCAAACCAAAAACAAAACAAAACAAAAATAAAAGGAAAATATAATACTTAACATCAGCAAGAAATCACAAACCTCTCCACAAACTGATTCAAAAAAGAGCTTAACATCAGCTTGAGAAACCTGCAAAAATAAGCCAAATAACAGTCATATAAGAAACCGGAAAAAAAAAACCTAAGTGGCAACAAATGATAAATTGTTCAAATACAAGTACCTTCTTGTCAATATTTGTACAGTATATAGTTCTTGCACACATCTCACGTTCATCTTCAGTCTAAACCAAAATATAAAGAATAACCACGTTATAAAGAAAGAAATTATTGATTTTATGGAGCTAAAAGACTTAGTACAGAAATATGAAACTGTCTCAAAAAAAAAGAGGGTCACTTACCCGAGGCAAGAATGTTGGGTTAACAGGTGCAATAGCTGTCTTAGAAGGCAACACCCTCACAGGGTAGAATCCAAGCATTGTCCCAGCAAGACTCAAAGCAGCCCTTGCACCTTCTGCTCAAACAAGAACCATGAACAATCATTAGCAGGCCATAACTGCATTATACAACTCTTCACATTTATACTTCCATATAATCTCAGCATATGGCCAACCCACACTACCTTCATCAGTGAACTCGATAAAGGCAAAACGGAGTACAGAATTCGGGTCACCACAGATTCGGCAGTCAACAACCTTCACCCACAGAAAATGCCAATTGTTTAAAACTAGAGACTTTGATCAGGCAATGAAAAAGCTCTTCAAAAGAAAACCACGTTACCTGCCCACAAGTAACAAATAGCGCCGCCAGCTGTTCCTCAGTGACCTATGTTCCAAAAAAAACCACCACATCAGTTCACATACATGGTAAAGACAATGAAAACAATAAAGAATATGACTTTTGTACCTGTTGATCAATGTCAGACACATACACAGTCCTCCGATTCTATCTTCTCGCTGGGCTAGACTGGTCCTGCTGTTCATTCTCCTCTTTCCTTGATTATTTCTCTGATCAAACAACAAAAAAGCACACACAGTCAGTCCAATTAACAAAGAGTGCAATAACACTAAAATCTCCGATTACAGCAGCCAAATTCTTCTCAATCACTTGCCTAACGAACCACAAACACAATAAAAATGCGATCAATCAAAACTAAAATGAAGAATGAACTATGTACACACCCGTCGGCCGGGAAAGCCACCACCGTTAATCTGTCCCATTCTGTTACCATTCTGCATCATCAGTGCGGTGAAGTCAACAAACCCGCCGTTGATTCCGTGGTTGTTGTTGTTGTTGTTGTTAGCATGAGAAGGAGGCACAAACTCCTCGGCCATGGGGTTGAGCTTAGAGAACAGCTCCCTCAGCTCCCTCATGTCCCGATTGAAGCTGTCCCCCGCGTCGTGGTGATCGCCGCCGTTCATCTCGCCGTTGGATCGCTGCTGGTGATGCACCACCTGATCGTAGCTCAGCTGACCGTTCTGGCTGTTGCCGTTGCCGTTACCGTTACCGTTAGCCATCGCATACTGCTGCTTCTGCTGCATAGCCGCCTCAAGCCGCTGCCGTAAAGGCCCGTGCTTGGCGGACGAGGACTGATCCTGATCGTTGGATGTCTCCGATGGCTGCTCCGCCGCAGCAGCCTCCGGGTTCCGATTCGCTGAGGCGGGCCCCACGGTCTTCCCCAACTCCACCCCAGCATTCTCGAGATTCTCAACCACTGCCATAATTCCTCTCTCTCTTTCTTTCTTCCTCTCTCTTTCCCTTTTGAGACTTCAAGAAATTAAAAAATAAAATAAAAAATAAAGATGAAAACTTTGATCGCCGATCAACAGCGGGACAGAGCCTAAGAACAATCGGCGCCCTCGAGATCACTACGGAGAATACAAAATGCGGAAAATAAAACAGAAAAAAATTAAAAAAAGAGCTGAAATTCTCGTCTCACAGTGGTTAGGGGTTTTTGTTTTTATTTGGTTTTATTAAATTGAGCCGAGTGAGAGGGAGTTTAAGCAAGAGGAGGAGCTGTGTGTTTACATGACATGGTCCTAAAAATGGCGATGGATAAAGAGAGAGAGAGAAAAAGGGAAGGGTTTGGTGATGGTGGGTTTTCTGAAACTGAGAAAGAAAGAGAGCTCAAAGCATCTCATTCATGTTTCTGATGTACATAAGATGGTGGCTTTGGGGATCATAGGTGATGATGATGATCATAGGCGTTGGTCGTATGTGACCACGTGGCGCGATGGAAATGGTGGATATGGAGGAAGGGCAGGCGACGATTGATTGCGTTGAGTTGAATTATTAATCTTTGGGGGAGGAGGCCTATCTTTTTTGACCTTTACCCAGTTGTGCGTAACTCTCTATCTCTGCGTCTCTCCCGGACTATTTGGATTTTACCGGTAGCAGGAGACGACTAAACAGACTGTTACTACCAGTCGGTCGAGGGGTCTTTCTGTCATTCCACCTATCTCAACATGAATTTCTACATTTTTTGTCTTTTACTTTAATGTTCCTTTTATTATGTCAAACTTTCATAAGCGTCATTTAGACTTTATGTGAGGTTTCTTTAATCGGTTGAGTAACGATTTTGACAAAAAATTAACGTGGATTGGTTGGCTCTCGTTTTGAGTTTTTGGCCAAAATGAGTTTGTTTACCACATTTGGTAATAGCATATTGTTTCCTTACTTTGCTTATAACGTGGTATAATATAGTAATATATATGGAACTGAATTTACATTTTTAATTTTACAATTTACATTCTTTTTTTTTTTTGGTAATTTAAATATTATCTTAATGACGTATGTTTTTTTTTTTGTAAAAACTTTACTTAAAAAAAAGGTGAGAGTGTGAATTATAAAATAGACAATGTAAATTTCACCTCCCTATATATACCTTATTAACCATGAGCAAGTCTATGTCATGAGTACACTGATTTGAACCGGATATGGTTAATGTGACATATCACGTATAGTTAGTTAAAAATGATGCTATTAACTATTAAATGTTTTAGGATATTCTGTATCTTTCTAGATATTCTTTATGTGTGTCTTGACCTTATGTCAATAGGATATGTAGTTTGACTAGATCTATGTATTGTTTATCCTTACCATATTTGTATTGTGTAATTCCTTATATAAATGACACCTATCAATGAATAAGATGATGATTCTCTATTTTCTTACTAGATCTCTTTGTCTCTACATTTTATTCTTCATCACGTTATCATGCACTTTATTCTAACCCTAAAGCCAATAGCCCACCATTTTTTTCAAAACCCTAAAAGCCAAAAGAGTCTCTCGGATCCTCTGTCCGACAGTCGTCGCCGTCAGCTTGCTTCCCCGGCCTCTATTGTCCGACAACCTCCGGCAGCAAATCTTCCTACCATCTGCCATTGATTCTTGGCTTCCTTCGGCTTAAATTTTCAGCTTTTTCTTTCAAATTTTAATTTTTTTTATGGTTTATATCTATATGGTGAATATGGTTAACCATATATTTTGTTTTTCATGACATAATCGCGCGACGAGTTACAACGGAATTACGCGAGCAACTTCGTCGCACGCATGTGGAATTAAGCTTGAAAAATTGCAAAGCAGCTCCTATAAATGCAGTTTATTTGGCAAACTATTTGGCAAACTATCAAGTAAGCTTTAATATTACAGTTATTTACTTTGGAATAACTCGGGGGGATAAAATCCTTTCTCCATTCTCCATCTTCATTCTATGCTTGGGATTTTGTGTGTGCAAGTACCAAAAATCTCGGAATTTTATTCGCGGGTCAAGAGTGTGTTTGATCACTCTTGTTTCCTTGTCAGGGTTGTGTATGATCAACCCCGACCTTTCTCCGGATTGTGTTTTATCAATCCGATGCCTTTTTCGAATTGTGTTTGATCAATTAGCGGCTTTTCTAGATTGTGTGTGATCAATCTGAAGGAAAAACCATTAAAAGCATTGTTTGTGACCTCTATCGAGTCTCATAACAGTTTGGTTTTGTATGCAAGAACAATGTAACATTCTGCTCCTTTGAGTTTTGACGTACTCGATGCCTAAGGCGAATCTTCGCTTGGTATCTGTGAAACCTTTCATTGGAAATGATTAAACCACATGTTTTGACCCCTAGGCTAACAAGCCTAGATGCCGAGATTTCAAATCGCATGCGCTTAAAGTCTTTGACACGCCACATCAACAAAAGTCTCAAATGGCAATCTGTGCAAAAAGTAATGACCACAAAGTACTGTGGAATGCACTCATAGAGCGTTTCTTAAAACGTTCATATAACTCTACTTATTAAGGTTATTAGTCAAGTGGATCGCTTACCACCTTAATTGACTACATATTGTCGATGATGTTTTGTGGCATCATGATCCATAATCTTTAGCGGATTCGATCATCATCAAGTTCTCTAGGTCTTCCAAGTTGGTTTGGAATTACCAACGAGACTTGATTTTGATCATACAATTACAAACGGGAATAGTGTATACGCTAATGTGATAAACGTATTTGGGATTGTTCCCTAAATGTGGAGACAACAATATGGGTCACGGCAACTGCAAAAAACGTTGTGCCGATGTCTAGAAAAGAGGGGGAGGTGTCGCCGGCCCTAGTGGCGACACTCCCGATCTAGACACCAATTTGTCAAAACTACTTATGCCAGCTCATGACAATGTAACTGTTGTGGATCTTCGGATCACTGGTTCAAGAGTTGTCCAGCTCTCCTTCAAATTATGAATGCATACAAAAAGGTACGGAAAATCCATATGAGGACAATAACGTCATCCTCATGATCACAAATTTCAAAGATTCGGATCCAGCTCTAGCTATCCCTGATTTTAACATCATCGACTAGATCGACTAGATCGACTTTGATTTTCTTTCCAAGCTATATGAAATACGGCGTCGTATCGACGTCATTCGTCTATTTGAGACCTCGATGTACTCACATTAGCAATAATGAATGCCTTGAGAATTTTTTTTGAAGTGAAACTATTCTCCTCTTATGGTTCGTATTGATTTACAATCAAGATATTCACTTACATCGCCCTTAGAAACATGGCATATTGTGCTGATTTTGGTCCCTTCCTTTGAAGGTGACTCATGGCATAGCATCCTCAGGTAAGATCGCCCACATGTTTTCCGGTTAAGTCTTCTACCATATAGCGGATTTTCCATCATTAATTGTTCAACTAGGCTCATCCAAGCTCAGTGTGATGTCTTAAAATTGTCCGAAATTAAAGAGATAGTGGTTTCAAGTGTGCCTCACACTACCGACCCTCCACGGACATACCTGGTCATACTGACTTGGAGTTACCGAAAGCTTTTGATTTTGGATTTTCCTACGCTATTAAATCAATTGTCGTCTTGCAAAAGACGTTGAAGACTTATCAAAACCGGACAATCATCATCATGATCGAATCCTCTAGGTCTTCTAAGTTAGTTTATGTTCATGTCAGGGAGCTTTTGCTAACAAGTCATGGAGTTTACGACCTTGGAACGACCAAAAAGATTTGATTTTGATCATATACACATTATTTTGGCTTCGGCTTATGCCCACATGCCATCCACAAGCTTCAAAGCTTTGTCAATCCCAAATCTGCGGAAAACAGCAATCTGTCCCTTCTGGACAGTCAAATTCGTTTAAGCTTTATGAACAGCTCCTGACTAACCAGACAATAAGCTTTATATTATTGGAAAGCTCTACGAGTCTAGTTTTCAGAACTTTCACGGTTTATCCATATCTATTTTAACGAAGAAGTTATGGTTGTTTTAGTGCGTAAAAGTCATTTTGCGCGGACATTTTAATGCACTCTCGGGATTGCAGCTTTTTGTAGCTTCTTTCAATCCTTTTAAATTGTTCAAGTGAAACTATTTACTCGTCTATCTACTCCTTCTTGATATATCTTATAGAGACATTGAGTGCCTCGCAGATAGTGGAACTATCCACAACATTCTAAGGAACCGGCAACTATCTATGGATTTTATGCCTTGTAAATCTTCTGTGAGTACAATAATTGAATCATGTACCGGTCATTTAGGGATGCGGTTTAGTTTGCATCTTGATACCTTATGACACCATAATCAATGTCACAGATACCCTCTATGCATTAAGAGGCAACCGAACCATGTTGAGCTTTAAAGACATTCTTGCTAATAGTTTTCATTTAAAAACACATTGTGAGAATGAATAAGAATTTTTTGTGTATACCTTCTCATGAATGCGGACTGAAATGCATCTTAGAGAAGTTTATGAGTCAATCTAGTAGACTGTATGTCCCTATGATTCGAATATCGAATCACATGTTGTCGTCAAACATGATATTTGGGACACCGACTCATATATGTTTTGGTTTGACCAAATCGGTCATTTTGGAAGAGATATAATGGTCCAAATTTTGAGAAATTCTTATGGACATCCATTCTTCCGCTCAAAACGAAGACATTCGGGATCTAGCTTCTCCATAAAGCATGATGGTGACGCCATGGTTGTAAATGACGGCACCCGGGGGACATTGACGTCATCCGAACACGGCTCTAACTTCCCGGAGGCTGTCCGGTCAATCTCTCAATCAATTGAGGTGCACCGGTCTTCCCTCAATGTCTCATTGGCCCCCTGCAATACTCATTACTCGTTTTGACAGCCTATTGTTTAGCTAAATTAGGAGTGAGACCCTCTTACGCTAAATGACACAAAAATGAACATTTCATTCTTACATCAAACTATGTAGATAGATACAACCAACTTGCGGACATTTTTTTATATTTTGTAGTGTTGGTTAAAGTGTTAACACACTAGTCACGTGTTACACTATTATCTATTGCTTATGTTGTTTATGCTGCTTATGCTTCTACGGGCTCACTACTCATTCTTTAAAGAAGTTTATCGGGATATAAGTTAAAGTGTCATATACCCCATGTTCACACGTGGTATGGTCTCACTGAGGCTACGACCAAACAACTTTAGCTTGTCGCTCGAATATTATTGATGCGCACCCAATCTTTCTATTACGTCTTGGGGCTATGCAATATTTGCAGTTATGCTTCTACGGGCTCACTACTCATTCTTTAAAGAAGTTTATCGGGATATTAGTTAAAGTGTCATATACCCCATGTTCACACGTGGTATGGTCTCACTGAGGCTACGACCAAACAACTTTAGCTTGTCGCTCGAATATTATTGATGCGCACCCAATCTTTCTATTACGTCTTGGGGCTATGCAATATTTGCATGCAACTTTACTATTCATCTACGACCTACCATCATTGAATATTATGGTACTACAGCTCGTGACTGTGTACTAGGATTGACACGAAATTGCAATCCTTGAGCTCAAACAAGATTGAAACAGATCTTCAATCTTTGAGTTCGGCTAGATGTTATTTCTAGGTGTTAAATCATAATGTCACTGCGCACAATGATGGGTCATTTGAGATGAATAAGTATTTAGGTTGGATATGAACCTCCACCTATAATCCGCATATGTAGAAACCTTGTCAGGCGATCTCATTCACCGCTAATTTACGGATTGTCACTTTGATGAGACAATATTCCCGCCATTAGGGAGAGATAAGAACACAAGTGTTCAAATGGAACGACGTGAATTGTCGTGGTTTGTCCCCACTAAGTCTCATCTTGATCTCAAATGCTTAAAGTGTTAAAGTGACAAGATCACATGCTGCAAATATGTCTGCAAGGATTGATGTCCTATCAAGAAGACATGGTGTGACCAAAAGTTGGTCTTGGCGCCATTACCATAGATGGTGATATGGTGACGCCATATAGTAGCAAAATTGGTGTCACAAGGCTGTGTGGCTCCCCAAAATGAGGGAGGTCCTTAGGTTCGATACTTTCGCACACTAGAAAGAAAGCGAGTTTGGTACAACATGATCCATTAATCAGTGATACTCAAATCTATCTCATGAAGTCTGAATTGTGATTATCGTTGGGGGACGCCTCAATGTCAAATCCAATCCATATAGAGATCTCTACAAGTATTACACTAGTGTATATGAGGACGTGGATAATGAGTCTACTATCGAACCACCCTTCGTTGATAGATACCAACTTAGTTGATTGGCCTAATAGAAAGATACGATCAAGCATAACAAAGAGATAGGTCGTTGGGCAAGTGATGCCAACACTACAAGCTAAACCCTATCAACTATATCTTTGTTAGATAGCGTAGTGAGAACAAGAGTTTAGACTCACCTTATGGTGCAAGGTCTCTCACTAACACGCACTGGAATCGACTACGATGAGATATGCTCTCGTAATGGATGTCATTGCACTCCACTACTTTGTCAATTTGGTAGTTTCTGAATAACTAAACATGCAGACTATGAATGTGGTCATAATGACATCTCTACGGGATCAGAGATATACATGAAGATCTTAAACAGACTTCATTCATCCAAATCAAGTTGCTTCAGACCACAGGAGCACGTGTTTGCTAAAGGTATTGAAACGCACTTGGACTCTACTTGATTTGGAAGGGATACAGTGAATTATGCCTTTGCGTGTTCATTCCAGATTTACATGGACTCTTGATGGATCAAGAGATATCAATATGTATCAAACATCCGAAGTCAGAATAAAAAAGATCTTGAGATGACACGGTCTCAAAAATGCACTCGATGACTGTATTGATGATGATTTTCCATCAATCGGCTTAGGGGCTCTAACGAAAGTGAGGCCTACATATTCCCATGATTATTCAAAGTCTTTACTCTAAAGAGAGATCCATTGTTTTGTCTAAGAAAGATGACAAATATGTGTTAAGAGATGAAGTTCTCATCTAAGTACAATAAGACGCATCAATGTTGACACGACCCACCCCGAATTTCACCCTAAACCCGGAGTAAATCGTGTGGGGACCACCTCCAAGGAAAGATTTACCACAAAATTCGGTACAACCTCCCTTGGAAATGGACAACCCTTCCAAATTAAAAACCTGCAAACACTCCTAAAATTCCCAATCCACATTTAACTTCTGGAGCCTTCGTGCTCCCCAAATACAATCACCACCAACAAAATAATAAACATTATCTAAGATAATATAATATACATCCTCCGTCAAATATCTAAAATATCAACAAGTCTTCACCCACAACCAAAAATATATACATTAAACCCAAGTATTCAGAGCTACTAGACACTAGCGGAAGTAAGAAAACACAGGTAGGTTAAACAAGTAACCAACTGGTGAAAGGTGGTGGAAATACGGGTGACTATGCCTCGTCTCTTACTAGATCCAATCCGAACTCTGCAGACTGGGCATTTTAAAACGAAGGGTCTAGGGGAAGACATTTAATAACGTTAGAGTGAGTGGACAAAAATAATTTAATAACAATATTTATGAATTCCCATTTTAATTTCATAGAAAAAATATACTACATGCGGCAGCTCAAAAGTGCTCAACTCATAAACTGGCAATTTCACGACTAGCACTGGCTAGTCACAAACTCAAATAAAATGGAGCCTCTCAGGCTAAACTATATATAAACATATATTCGTATGTATTTACACTCGTCAGACTTCTTGTATGAATCCTAGAAACAATTTAGAAAAATAGAAATTCATACAAGGCTACAACGCTGGCGTCTAACGCTCACGTTGCGCCATAATGGTATTTTTCCTCATTATGACCGAAGAGAACGGTGTATTTACGTGTGGACTCCCTATATGAAAACTTAAATAAACCGAAAAAGAAAGTAGTTTTCATATAGGGCTATGACGCTTGTGTCTAACACTCACGCCACGCCATAATGGTATTTTACCTCATTATGACGGACCAAGCACGTATGGCTAGCTAGCATTTATATACATACTATACTCATAATATCCAAAATATATATATCCACCGAAAATCTCATTTTCGGGATCTCTCCAAAGGAGGAAAAATTGTCAAATAGCCGAGAAATCAATAAGTCGCATCAGAAGAAATAAATGATCAATAAAATCATTCATCGCATGTTTTTCAATTAAAACAAAGGTCCACTCACAAATTAGGCCTAAGCCTGATGACGCTCCGAGGCTTCTTCTGCTCGGGCCTCCTCACGTTCTGTTCCAAATATATAATTAATTTCTCACTAAAAATCCAATATTTATACAAAATAGGCAAAATTAACCGAGAGCCATAACCACGCTCTTCATTGCCTAACTTCGATATTCTTAAATCGGAATAACCCAAACTTTAATACCATACTTGGCAGCCGTAAATACAACCTTTCCCAAAAATTGACTTAAATCCTACGGCCGGATTTTACATTATTTAACCGCCAAAATACCAAACTTCGGAAATTTCCAAACCTATTCAAAACTCATCCGAAAATTCCACAATTCACTTCATTGAATTCCTCTAATTATTACACATTTAAAACCATACAAAACTCCAAAACGACGGCGGCGCCGGCAGCGACGGCCGGAGACCGATTCCGGCGACCTCCAAATCCTATGAAATTTTAACAGTATAATCCTCTCGTCAAGCTCTACAACTTTCCTAACTAGCACAAATACCAATTCCAAGCCTAACTAGGTCAATCGAATGAAAACATCCTAAAAGCCCTAGAATTTCCTCCTTGAATTTCTCCTTACCTAGCTCAAGAGGGAGTGAGCCTTTTGGAGGAGTTGCTGCACGGAAGGAGAGCTACAAAACGTACCAAGTTTGCCCGGATTGGTGGCCGGAGGAGGGAGTTCCGGCAAAAGGCTTCCCGGCGTCTCCGGCGGGTTTTCCTTCTCTCTGGCGGGTTAATGGCTCGGGTGCTAGGCCGGGGAGGGAGAGGAGGTGGCGGGGGTCCAAACGGGATTAGTGCGGCGGCCTGGCTTGGCCGGACGGCAGCGGACGGCGGTTGGAAATCCGGCGGGTCAGGCAGCTCGGGAGAGAAGTCGGGAGAGAGAGAGAGAGAGAAAATGGTTTGGGCCTTTGTGTCCAAACCGGTCCATTCCTCTATATAACCTAAAACCAAAAATTAACACCTCCAAAATAATACCCTAATAAAACTTACCTTTTACTAGCTAAAATTTACCATTTTTACCGTCGTTACATTTTTCTCCGACGAATAATCCTCTGAAATTAACCGTCCCTCAAACCCCTCTGGGGACCAATTAAACTATAAATTCAATGACAGAGACGGTAAAATTCTTATTATACTCAAGCTAGTAAATAAGGTAAAAATTTAAGGGTCGGGATGTGACAATTCTCCCCGCCTTATAAAAATTTTGTCCTCGAAATTTACATACCTGTCATTCGAAGAGATAAGGATACGGCTGCATCATTTGCTCCTCTGATTCCCAAGTAGCTTCTTCTACTTGATGATTTCTCCAAAGCATCTTGACAAGTGGGATTGTCTTGTTCCTAACCACTTGCTCCTTTCGGTCGAGAATCTGAACCGGTTCCTCTTCATAGGACAAATCTCTCGTCAAACTGATCGGCTGCTCTTGCAGCACATGAGAAGGATCGACAATATACTTGCGAAGCATGGATACATGAAACACATTATGTATCCTGGCTAATTCTGGAGACAAAGCTAACCGATAAGCAAGTGAGCCAACTCGCTCTATAATCTCATAAGGGCCAATATACCTTGGACTAAGCTTCTCACGCTTACCGAAACGTACAACCCCTTTCCAAGGAGATAATTTCAAGAACACCCCCAATCACCTATTTGAAATTCAAGATCTTTCCTACGGACATCTGCATAACTCTTCTACCTACTTTGAGCGGCCTTGAGTCTATCTCTAACCACTTTAATCTTCTCATTTGTCTCATGGATTAACTCTGGGCCACAAAACTCTTTTTCTCCTACTTCATTCCAACATAAAGGCGTACGACATTGTTTCCCATAAAGCGCCTCAAAGGGAGCCATACCAATGCTAGAATGATAACTATTATTATAAGCAAATTCCATCAAAGATAGGTTTTTATCCCAACTCCCTCTAAACTACAAGGCACAAGCTCTCAACATATCCTCCAAAGTCTGAATAGTCCTCTCAGACTGCCCATCAGTCTGAGGATGAAAAGCAGTGCTGAAGTGTAATCGAGTACCTAAAGCTACTTGAAGAGCTCCCCAGAATTTAGAAGCAAATCTAGGATCCCGATTTGACAATATTGATTCAGGCACACCATGAAGCCTCACAATTTCATTCACAAAAAGTTCTGCCAATTTATCCAATTTATACTTATTTCCCACCGGCAAGAAATGTGCAGACTTGGTGAGTCTATCCACAATCACCCAAATACCGTCATGCCCTTCACGGGTACGAGGTAAACTGAAAATAAAATCCATGGTGATGTGGTCCCACTTCCACACTGGAATAGGCAACGGCTCAAGCAATCCAGAAGGCTTCTGCCTTTCAGCTTTTACTTGCTGGCAAATCAGACATCTACTCACAAAAGCTGCAATTTCCCTCTTCATGTTTGGCCACCAATAATAATCCTTCAAAATCCGATACATTTTTATGCTACCCGGATGAGCTGCATAAGCGGAACTATGAGCTTCCTCTAATATCTCACTCTTCAACTCTTCATTTCTTTTTGGAACACAAAGCTGATTCTTAAACAATAAAGTCCCATCCCTTCTAACAGAAAAATGATCGACTGCGGCTCCGCTCAAAGCTCTTTCTATCAATCGAACTATGGAAGGATCATTATTCTGTGCTTCCCATACTTTATCAACCAAAACTGGCCTCACATGAAAACTAGCTACCAAGGTACCAACCTCATCTACTGCTAAATCCACTCCTGTAGCTCCCAACTCACTAAGAAGTGGAACTCGAACCGTTCTCAAGTGAGACAAGGATATGGAGGGATTTCGACTAAGAGCATCAGCTACCACATTAGCTTTTCCAGGATGATACTCGATAGTACAATCATAATCACTAATCAACTCTATCCACCTTCTCTGTCTCAAGTTTAGCTCTCTTTGAGTGAACACATACCGAAGACTCTTGTGATCGGTAAAAATCTGACACTTGGCTCCATAAAGATAATGTCTCCACAACTTGAGAGCAAAAACTACCGCTGCAAACTCCAAATCATGAGTAGGATAATTCCCCTCGTGCGACTTTAATTGCCTGGAAGCATAGGCAATAACTCGCTCATGCTGCATCAATACCCCACCTAGACCACGTCCAGAAGCATCACAAAAGACCATATACTCCCCACTATCATCCGGAAGTGCCAAAACATGGGCACTAATTAAACGATTCTTCAATTCTTGAAAACTTTGCTCACACTCATCTGACCATTCAAATTTAACACTCTTCTTGGTCAACCTTGTAAGAGGAGCAGCAATCCTTGAAAAATCTTGCACAAAGCGCCGATAATAACCTGCTAATCCCAAGAAACTACGGATCTCCGTCACAGTGGTGGGTCTTCTCCAATTTGACACTGCTTCCACCTTTTGGGAATCTACACTAACTCCTTCTGCCGAAACCACATGGCCCAAGAACCCCACTTTATGTAGCCAAAACTCACACTTGCTTAACTTAGCATATAACTGAGAATTCCTCAAAGTCCGCAATATTATTCTTAGATGTTTGGCATGCTCCTTCTCACTTTTTGAGTAAACCAAAATATCATCTATGAATACAATCACCAAAGGATCAAGATATGGACTAAACACCCTATTCATGAGATCCATAAAAGCAATAGGTGTTAGTAAGTCCAAATGGCATCACCATAAATCAAGGAAGAAAATTTCGGTGATTACGGAAATTTCGACCATTTAAAATATGGAAATTTCGACGGAAATTTCGGGGAAATATCGATTGTAGTAAAAAAAGTGAGAAAATTGACGGAAATTTGAAGAAAAACAAGGAAATTTTAAACCAAACTTTAAGAGATGTTTGTTTTCTATATTATGTACTATATTTGAAATGAAAACCTTGAATAAACATTGATCTATATGGAGTTGTAGTAAGTTAAGGTGAAAATGTTAGAGCTGAAATGTTAATAATTTAAAAGTCTTTTTTTTTTTTGAAAACACAAATGAAAGTTAGGTCATCACGTCTTATATACATATGATACATTTCACATGGAATTATATAAGTGCTTTAAAACCACGTAGAAGACCTATGAGGAACAAAATTTTCATTAGTATTGGTTAGAAATATTGGAAATATCAGGAAATATCGAGAAATATCAGGAAATGTCGAGAAATATCGGGAAATATCGGAAAATATCGAGAAATATCGGAAAATATCGAGAGTTTCGGACGAGAAATGCTTGGGAGGGGAAAAATATATCGCTAGGTGAAAAAATCGAAAATTTCGACGAAATATCGCCGAAACTTTCGATTTTTTCTTCCTTGCCATAAATTCATAATGACCATAACGTGATCGAAATGTGGTCTTAACTATGTCACTCTCCCTGATCCGTAATTGATGATATCCAGATCTCAAGTCAATCTTAGAGAAAACAGAAGCACCCCTCAACTGATCAAATAAATCATCGATCCGAGACAACGGATATTTATTCTTCACTGTGATCTGATTCAACTTCCTATAGTCAATGCATAGTCTCATGGTGTCATCTTTCTTCTTAACAAACAATACGGAGCACCACATAGAGACATGCTAGGCCGAACAAAACCCTTGTCTACCAATTCTTGCAATTGAGTCTTCAACTCTTTCAACTCCGTTGGAGCCATTCTGTAAGGTGCTTGAGAGATAGACATAGTTCTCGGAAGTAATTCTATACAGAAGTCTATCTCCCTTGCAGGAGACAAACCAGGCAACTCCTCAGGAAAAACATCCGGAAACTCCCTTACTATAGGAATATCTTCTACTCCCAAAACTCTCATACTTGTATCCACCACATGAGCTAAATACGCCTGACAGCCTTTATCTAATAATTTCTTTGCAGCAACAGCGGAAATTAGGCAACTCGAAATAACATCTATTTCCCCTTGAAAAGCAACCTCAAATCCACTTGGACTTCGAAGCACCACTACTTTCTGAAAACAATCTATCAAAGCTCTATATGCTTCCAAAAAGTATCCCCAAGATCACATCAAACTCCACTATCTCTAAAAGAATTAAATCGGCCTTGAAATTAAATCCCTCTACTAAAATTTCACATCCACTAAACACCCAATTAATTCTCATCACCTCACCGGAGGGTAGAGATACATGTCACTCGCCTGGAAGAGACGATGATGACACATTGGCATGGAGAGCAAATCTACTAGACATGAATGAATGCATGACTCCAGGATCAATTAAAGTGCATGCAGACTGACCAAAAATTAATAACGTACCAATGATGACATCTGGAGAAGTACGTCCTTCTTGCTGGGTCATAGCATGCAATCTAGCACGAGTTATGGGACGTCCACGCTGACCATGCCCCGCTGAGAGCCACCTCGGACCGAAGCACTACCCTGGGCACTACTACTAGAACCTCTAGCTGAAGACTGACCAACTGACTGAGTAGGGGTAGAGGTTGTCCTCTGAGCCAACAATGGGCAATCTCTCCTGAAGTGATCCAGACTACCACACTCATAGCACCTAGAAAACTGTTGTTGCCTATAAGAATAAGTCTGGCTACCGGATAACCCACTCTGGAAACTGCCACTAGAACCATACTGCCTAGACTGCTGCCTACCCAAATAACTCCGAGAAGGTGTCCTCAAACGTCCTCTATTCTTGTTCCGAGCACCAGAGCTCGATCCCCCACTACTGCCACTACCAGCAGAAGACCCAGAAGCGGATGATGAAGCAGCCTTCTTAGATGGACCCTGACTGGGGCCACTGTAATCACGAGGCCGAACACCATATGTCCCCCTGGACTCAATGGCCATGGCTGCACCAACTGCATCCATAAAAGTCGGGTAAATTACCCCCGTCATCTTGTCTGCATACACTCCACCAAGTGCTCCAATGAACATCTCAATCCTGGTCTTCTCATCAGGAACCAGATATAACACATGGTAGCTCAGGGAAGTGAATCTTTCCTGGAACTCTATGATCCCCTCATTATCCCTCTTCGTCATATGCAAGAAATCCGACTGAATTCTGCTGCGGGGGCATGATTGAAATACTGCCCCAAGAAGAGAGTCTTAAACTGCTCCCACGACATACTCAAAGCATCCTCAACATTCCTGCTGGCAAGCGACCACCAGTGATGTGCTGAATCATCCAGAAAAGTCACTGCCATCTTCACCTTTCTTTCTTCCGGTAACTCAGTGATCGCAAAAGCATTTTCCATCTTATCAACCCAATTGCGAGCATCAAGGGGTCCCTTGGCACCCTTAAACTCTCCAGCCTCATAAACTTCTCTCATTTTTACCGCATGAGGGTGTGGAGCTCGATCCATGACATCCCTCAGCAAATTTCCAATATCATCAACCAATCCTCTAACCTCATGGCCCTCATCGGCATTGATCGAAGTAGCCACACGGGTTTGCCGTGGGCGCCTACGAGGCAAAGTACCTAAGAAAGAAAATATTTAGTAGTCCATAAACAAGACTAACTCAACTATCACACATACCCAATAACACATAGCATCATAAGCATAAAATGCCAATGAATCCGGACGGATCATCACTCTATAGACACTACGTGCTGCTTAGGCAAATATGATAGTGACAAGGAAGCAAGAAAAGGAAACCTAGAGCTCTGATACCAACTAACACGACCCACCCCGAATTTCACCCTAAACCCGAAGTAAATCATGCTGGAACCACCTCCAAGGAAAGATTTACCACAAAATTCGGTACAACCTCCCTTGGAAATGGACAACCCTTCCAAATCAAAAACTTGCAAACACTCCTAAAATTCTCAATCCACCTTTAACTTCTGGAGCCTTCGTGCTCCCCAAATACAATCACCACCAACAAGATAATAAACATTATCTAAGATAATATACATCCTCCGTCAAATATTCTAAAATATCAATAAGCCTTCACCCACAACCAAAAATTATACATTAAACCCAAGTATTCAGAGCTACTAGACACTAGCGGAAGTAAGAAAACACAGGTAGGTTAAACAAGTAACCTACTGGTGAAAGGTGGTGGAAATACGGGTGACTATGCCTCGTTTCCTACTAGATCCAATCCGAACTCTGCAGACTGGGCATTTTAAAACGGATGGCCCAGGGGAAGACATTAATAACATTAATAAAGCCCAGGGGAAGACATTTAATAACATTAGAGTGAGTGGACAAAAATAATTTAATAACAATATTTATGCATTCCCATTTTAATTTCATAGAAAAAATATACTGCATGCGGCAACTCAAAAGTGTTCAACTCATAAATTGGCAATTTCACGACTAGCACTGGCTAATCACAAACTCAAATAAAATGGAGCCTCTCAGGCTAAACTATATATAAACATATATTCGTATGTATTTACACTCATCAGACTTCTTGTATGAATCCTAGAAACAATTTAGAAAAATAGAAATTCATATAAGGCTACAACGCTGGCGTCTAACGCTCACGTTGCGCCATAATGGTATTTTTCCTCATTATGACCGAAGAGGACGGTGTATTTACGTGTAGACTCCCTATATGAAAACCTAAATAAACCGAAAAAGAAAGTAGTTTTCATATATGGCTATGACGCTTGTGTCTAACACTCACGCCACGCCATAATGGTATTTTACCTCATTATGACGGACCAAGCACGTATGGCTAGCTAGCATTTATATACATACTATACTCATAATATCCAAAATATATATATCCACCGAAAATCTCATTTTCGGGATCTCTCCAAAGGAGGAAAAATTGTCAAATAGCCGAGAAATCAATAAGTCGCATCAGAAGAAATAAATGATCAATAAAATCATTCATCGCATGTTTTTCAATTAAAACAAAGGTCCACTCACAAATTAGGCCTAAGTCTGATGACGCTCCGAGGCTTCTTCTGCTCGGGCCTCCTCACGTTCTGTTCCAAATATATAATTAATTTCTCACTAAAAATCCAATATTTATACAAAATAGGCAAAATTAACCGAGAGCCATAACCACGCTCATCATTGCCTAACTTCGATATTCTTAAATCGGAATGATCCAAACTTTAATACCATACTCGGCAGCCGTAAATACAACATTTCCCAGAAATTGACTTAAATCCTACGGCCGGATTTTACATTATTTAACCGCCAAAATACCAAACTTCGGAAATTTCCAAACCTATTCAAAACTCATCCGAAAATTCCACAATTCACTTCATTGAATTCCTCTAATTATTACACATTTAAAACCATACAAAACTTCAAAACGGCGGCGGCACCGGCACGGCGGCCGGAGACCGATTCCGGCGACCTCCAAATCTTATGAAATTTTAACAGCATAATCCTCTCGTCAAGCTCTACAACTTTCCTAACTAGCACAAACACCAATTTCAAGCCTAACTAGGTCAATCGAACGAAAACATCCTAAAAGCCCTAGAATTTCCTCCTTGAATTTCTCCTTACCTAGCTCAAGAGGGAGTGAGCTTTTTGGAGGAGTTGCTGCACGGGAGGAGAGCTACAAAACCGTACCAAGTTTGCCCGGATTGGTGGCCGGAGAAGGGAGTTCCGGCGAAAGGCTTCCCGACGTCTCCGGCGGGTTTTCCTTCTCTCCGGCGGGTTAATGGCTCGGGTGCTAGGCGGGGAGGGAGAGGAGGTGGCGGGGATCCAAACGGGACTGGTGCGGCGGCCTGGCTTGGCCGGACGGCAGCGGACGGCGGTTGGAAATCTAGCGGGTCAGGCAACTCGGGAGAGAAGTCGGGAGAGAGAGAGAGAGAGAAAATGGTTGGGCCTTTGTGTCCAAACCGGTCCATTCCTCTATATAACCCAAAACCAAAAATTAACACCTCCAAAATAATACCTTAATAAAATTTACCTTTTACTAGCTAAAATTTACTATTTTTACCGTCGTTACATTTTTCTCCGACGAATAATCCTCTGAAATTAACCGTCCCTCAAACCCCTCTGGGGACCAATTAAACTATAAATTCAATGACGGAGAAGGTAAAATTCTTATTATACTCAAGCTAGTAAATAAGGTAAAAATTAAGGGTCGGGATGTGACAAATGTACTCAACACAATACGAAAGACTTGACATCTCATTCGCTATGAAAGTTGTGAAGCTAAGTAGAGCTAATGATATGAAAGGTTAAGGCTTATTCTATCCCTACATAAGAAAGACACATCAAAAGCGAAATCAAAATCTGCCAAGTCTTATAGGTCAACTTCCACGGGACCTACAAGAAATCTCACTCACTGGAAAATGGTAAAATTGGTACCATTGGAAAGGTCTAAGTGTCTACTTCTCAGAGACACCAACCATTTGATCATACCTATCATATTGAGTAAATTATGTCGTTTTCATAAAGTAGGACGAATCTGTCCGAGAATCTAATTTTGGCAAAACAGTCAACTTCGATGGGACTTTGTGAACAGCACCTGATGAACCAAAATGTGTGTAATATACAGTTGGAAAGCTAAATGAGTCTAGTTTCCAAAACCGTTTACGGTTCATTCATATATATTTCCTAGAGGAAGGAAATTATGGTTGTTCTAATAACTGAAGGTCATGATGCACAGAAATCTGATTTCCTGCACGAACTTATGTTTTAAGTTCATAAGCGGTCTTCTCCTCAAGATCTAAGTGTAAAAGATCATTTGAGGACAATACGACATGATTTAGCTAATCATTGCCTAATGTCACATTTGAAGACATGTTAAAGAGCATTGGCATGCTAAGTTATTGAAATTTCCGTGATTAGTAAGAATCAGGAAGAGCCATATGATTGATGTAAAGATCAGGGGGAGGTGCAAACTTCAAGGGGAGTCTAGCACATACATACATGTCACTATCAAATGTGAATGGTGCGTTGTACTCTTTTTCTTCTACGATCAAGGTTCAGTTTTTCTCCCACAAGGTTTTTGTGACTTGACGAGGTTTTTGACGAGGTAACGGATCAGCACCATCGGCATATCAGCGCGCGGCATAATGTGGAGTGTTTTATGATATTTTGTATCTTTCTAGATATTTTTTATGTGTCTTGACCTTATGCCAATATGATATGTAGTTTGACTAGATCTATGTATTCATTATCCTTACCATATTGGTATTGTGTAATTCCCTAAATAAATGACACATATCAATGAATAAGATGATGATTCTCTATTTTCTTACTAGATCTTTTTGTCTCTACCTTTTATTCTTCATCATTAAAGACTTAATAAACTACTTTAAATTAAGCGATAGTTTTATTTTCTTTCATAAAACGTACAAGTCTTTACCTGTTCGTTATTATATTTACCATCTCACTTTCCCTGTAGCTTGTGGTGATAGGATGAAATTCGTCTCATGTTGAAAAACAAAACAAAAAAGTTAAACATTTGATAAGAGAGCTGGATATCATATTGTTTGTATTATATTTATCTCCTAGATTCTTGCATAAGAGGAATTCGCTCCCTTGATACTTAGATAGGAGTTTTGTAGATCGATTCATTTGTCATTTGTTTTAGATTGTTTGAAGTGGCAAACAGTTCATTTCATTTCATGCATAACGTGGGTAAATGAGAATTACCCTAGAATTACATATGCAACAATATAAATCAAACTAATATGTTGTCTTGTTTGCAGGTGCGGGTGATGGGTGGTTATGGTCATTATTGTGACATCTGATGGGGATTAATTTCAAAGGAAAGTAGTATTTTTGGTGAAATAGTGATATGAAATGATGTTGTATATGGAATAATAATTCTTATTATTGAATAAAATTTGGATGTTTGACCAATTGATGGTAACTCAATAACAAAAATTAAAATGGTTGAGGTGGTGGGTGAGAAATAATTTTCTCACTATATAAGATTATATGGTATGACATCAAAGACATTACCATGTCGTTTGAGATTAGATGGAATATATATCTCCAACCTTAAGCTTTGGTTTGGTTGTTAGCTCAATTAGGACTTGCACAATATTACAAGATGAAATAACAGTTGGTATAATATCTCACTTCTCATAGGAGGTTCCAGTTTTGCTATGTAAAGTGTACTACGTCTGATTTGGCATAATCTTAACTCAATAGTTTAGATGCGTAACAATGTTTTCAATTTTAGCAAAAGTAGCCTCAAGCATTGGCTTTAGTGTTATTTTTTCTTCTCTTTTTTGAATGAGAAAATAAATTATATAACAAGACGCTAAATCAAGACTCTTGCATCATGGTCATATCCAAGACTTAACTAGAGAATCCATAAGAAAATTCACCTCACGCTTGACATGAGTAAACCTCACACTTGGCATGAGTAAAAGTAATGGATAAAAGATAAGATGCTAGATGCCTGATGTCATGAATCTTCACGTTTATTTAATTATTTATTTTTCTGTCAAATAAAATTTTAATTTTCCAGAAACGCCCTGCGTGGTAAATTGACCAATTGTGGTCACTCGTCACGAGTATAATTGGGCTGGACCAACGGGGATTAATGAACGGGTCCAAACTCAAAGCCCAATGAGCTTCAATTTAAGACCGATTAGTCAACTAAGTCCTTTTGCTATTCCCTAGGCAGCACTAACCGACGTCGTTTCCGTTCCCTCCAAGTCTGAACGCCCCATCACGATCACGGCCCGGCTTGTCTTTCACGTATCGCGATATTTTATTCGAGCCGAGCCGAGCCGCGCCGTAACTTAAAAAACTGACACGGACGCCAAAACCAAAACAAATCCACCTTCATCCCCCACTGCTTCATTCTCTTTCAATTCCGCTGAATCCCAACCTCCGCAGAACGCAGAGCCAAAATCTTCTCTCAAATCCGCTGAACGGCGCCGTTTGCCACCAAACCGCCGCGCGCCGCCTCTGGTTTCTTCTCCGCCTCCGCCACCGAAGAATCCAGAGGTCTCCGGATTCTCCAGGTACACGAATCTTCAATGTTCGGAAACTCTATTCTGGTTTATTACGCGAGTTCATGGATATGCTAGAAGTTTCAAAAACAATGCATTCGAGCTGTTAATTATAGTTATGTGAATTCGGAATTTGGAATTAGGATTAGGAATTTAGGATTAGAATCAAGGGATTAGGGGTTTTTTGAGTTGTAGGGGAGATAAGATTAGAGATATGAAAGGGCGATCCCACCGGCTTCAGAGTTCGGACCCGCCGGACGACTGGGTGGACGAGTCGTGGACGGTGGATTGTTTGTGTGGTGTGACTTTCGACGATGGGGAGGAGATGGTGAATTGCGACGAGTGCGGTGTTTGGGTGCACACGCGGTGTTCTAGGTATGTGAAGGGAGATGATAATTTTGTTTGTGATAAATGTAAGAGGAGGAATAGTAGGAATGATAGTGAGGAAACTGAGGTTGCGCAATTGTTGGTTGAGCTGCCAACTAAGACTGTGAGAATGGAGAGTTCGTTTCCCCCGCCCCCGAGTATGCCTGCTCGGCGGCCTCTTAGGCTTTGGACGGATATTCCGATGGAGGAGAGGGTGCATGTGCAGGGGATTCCGGGGGGTGATCCTGCTTTATTTGGTGGATTGTCGTCGGTTTTTACTCCGGAGCTGTGGAAGTCTACGGGATATGTGCCGAAAAAGTTTAATTTTCAGTACAGGGAGTTCCCTTGTTGGGATAAGAAGGAGGAGGCTGATGATGGATTTGATGAAGACAGTGAGAATGCTGTGGATAAAGGTGCCGGTGTTCTGTTCTCTTTGTTGAATGAGAGTGTCTTGGCAAACCCAGTGGCTGCTTTGGTTGGAATGAGGAGCCGAGAAGGTGGGTATGACAAGAGGGTGTCTTTGAAAGAGACAAAAAGGTGGGATAAGGAGGTTCGTGATCTTAGGTGTGCTCAGAGTGGTGGGAAGAAGGAGAGGAGTTTGCTTCGGCCCATGGTGTTACATACAGGAAAGCGTAAGAAGGACGATCTTGGGACATCCAAAGATCGGATTGCCAAGAAGAGGGCTAGAGCTGCTGAGAAAGAGGCTGATGCAAGGAAGAGAGGGGCTCAATCGTCTAAATCAGGTGATTTGTTGTACTTTGGATGCTTTAACTGATTGCTGTGTTAGTTTTCTTTCATGAGAGAAATATATTTTATTTCATTACTTGTCATTGAATGAAAAGCAAGAATTGTAGTAGTGGGTCAAATCTTGCAGTGGTAGACATGCTCCTGTTGACTCCAATTTTTGTGTTTTAATTTTATTACTAGTGTTTACACCCTCAAGTGATGCAAAACAATTGGAATTTTCTGAGGACAGAGGTCCGAAGATTTCTAAGGCTGATGTTCAGAGTATGAAGTATAAGAGGTCGAGCATCTCTGTGGTTCGAGAACCTGCAACAAATGTTTCTCTTGCGACAGACTATACTGTTGAAAAGCACTCTTCCGAAGCCTTACTTTCTGATAGGTCTAAAAGAATTGGTGATGGACTAAAGGAAGACAAGGTGGAACACCAAGTTTCTACAGTGCCGGGGAACATGACTATCACCAAAATGGATGATGCTGCTGTTGCATCGTTGTTAGAATTAAATGATGCTAGTAGGACTGATTGTCTACAAGAACAGGTATGCTTTATCTTTATCACTTTCAGCTCGGTTAGTATATTATGGTCATCAAAACTCAATACTCACCATGGCCTCAGAATTCACTATCCCCCCTCCCCCCTTTGCGGCACCACTGCTACAATATATTTCCTTATTCATATTTATTTGCACTCTGTCAGTTTAAGAAACTTTATTTTGATAGATTGCTTATTAATCATTTTATACTTAATTTAAAGGTCCTAAAGATTCCTGGTTTGTTTTAATTTGATGTTGAGCACATTATAGGCCTATTGTAGTTGGATAGTTATAGCAACATGCACTATGTACTGCACATATCACTTAGGTGGGCTGTAGAAAGTAACATAGGCACACACGTAATTATTTCAATTATCTATGCAAGGTCTAGATTTTGTGTTTCAGAATTACTGGTCTGGGCAGTATCTAATGCTAGTTTATTGGCTTGCATGGATGCTGTGATTTTCGTTAGTTTAAACTTATTGCAAAGTGTTTTCTTGATAGTAGTTTCCTTTTATATGGTACACAAATAGGGGATCATATGTTTTTAGACATTAGATTTGAACTCTTTCATGTATTTAAAATAGGGAGATAGCACAGAAGATGATAACGTGAATGTCAAACCACCCATTGAAAATGTTAGCACACCACCAACGGTTGAAGATCAGAATCACTGTCCTACTGGCGACAGGTCCATTCAATGTTCTCCCAATGGGAAAACTGAAGACCATGAGGACATTTCTCGGAGCCTGTTGGATGTACAGTCTTCTCATCACGGTGATGCAAAAGATCTTGGCAAATGTTCAGATCAAGTGTCTGAAAGTGCAAAGGATAATGATGTAACATTAAACATCCCACTATCCAGTGACCAGAAGGTGCAAAGTGCCGAAAAAACTTCTGAAGCAGTTGATCCTCATACAGACAGGGGTGATGTAGTATCTGGTGATTGCCAGCCTAAACGGGAATCAGAAGGTTTGGCAGGTTCGATTACTCTGCAAAAATGTTCTTCAGATGTCAAACATGGTTCAAAGCTTTCAGAAGATCTTTCAAAGGCTGGTGGGATCTTAAACTCTGCAGCAACACCGGGTCAGCTTAAAACAGCTTCAAGTGCTGGGAAATCTTCTACTGTTCCATGCACGAGTTTGACCCCCAAATCATCCACTCCTCAGAACTTAAAATCTGGGGATGTTCAGAATCCTAATCCATTTACTAAGCAACGAGTAGTGTCTGAAAATAAAGTTAGCATCAAGAAAGATCATGCTTCATCTGCAGACATGGATCACGATAAGGACAATATGCCAAGGAAAATAGTAAAAGAGCACTTAAGATCCCCTACAAGTTCTGCTCTGAAAACCCCACACTTTAGCAGGAATTCACATGATTCTGTATCCAAGCGGACCACATCAGAATCAAAAGATTCATTGCTTCACTCATCATCCAAGACATTGTCAGAAGGAGATACTGCAGTTCCTGCCGGCTCTAGTGAGAAGGTACATGGGCAGAATAAAAGTTCAGCTTCAAGTGCAATGCAAAGAGGTGAAAAGTTGAACCAGACAACTTCTTCCAAGACTAGTCAGAATCATGCACCACCTGCTTGTCCACCTGCACCATCTAGTTCTCAAGCAAAACTAAGTGACGAGGAAGTAAGACCACCGGTTTCATTTCTTTTTGTCATCTTTTATTTCTGGCAAGAAGTTATCTTAGTAAGTTCCGGGATTTTTTTGCAGCTTGCTTTACTTTTACATCAAGAACTCAACAGTTCTCCCAGAGTACCTCGTGTACCACGTGCTCGTCATGCGTCTAGCTTACCTCAGCTGGCTTCTCCAACTGCAGCAAGCATGTTAATAAAGCGTACATCTTCTTCTAGCGGAAAGGATCACAACACGGTAATAATGTCAATTCTTTTTAACTTCAAATTAGGCTACTTGGGCATGTTAACAAATGTGACTGATACATTACAGGGCTCTAGAAGAAAAGTGAGGGATGCTTATAAAGATGGGGTCCGAAATTCCCGTGAACTGGATGATGAAGCTAAGAAGATGGACAGAGTTCCATCTTCTCCAGATCGTAGAAGACAAGACACAGCAAGTACAGTGGATGCTGCTACTAAGAGGGAGGAGAATGCATCTTCAACAGCCTCACATTCTTACAAAAAGACTATCCCTTCTACCTCCATTCCAACTGCAAGCAGTGGTCGATCTTCATCCACTGAGGCTAATGATCGCAATTTGCCATCTGTACGCAGTTCACCAAGGAATGTGTCTGACGATGATACGGGGGCAGTTGGTCCTGTTCATCATACTTTACCAGGTACATGTGATATTTCTACAAGGTTTCCTTATTTTACATAGTTTTCCTATTCATCCTAGCTTATCCTTCTTTTCCTCATGCAGGCTTAATAAATGAGATTATGAGTAAAGGCAGACGAATGACGTATGAGGAGCTCTGCAATGCTGTGATGCCGGTATGGTTGGTTTTAAAAGAATGCTCCATATTTTTCGTAAGTGTTGTTTCCTACAATGGGTGGTAAAGTTATTTAAATTTATCATATTTTTCTTTCTTTTTGTTTCTATGTGCAGCACTGGCATAACCTGAGAAAGCACAATGGTGAGCGTTATGCATATACAAGTCCTTCACAGGCCGTTCTTGATTGCCTTCGGAATCGACATGAATGGGCTCGATTAGTTGATCGTGGTCCGAAGGTACTCTCCTGATACTATATCGAATAGTTTGTTGATATTCGCTGCTTGCATACGTGTTTTATTGAATATTGTCATATAAACTTGATTGCATCATTCAGTACTCTTAAATCGCAAAGCCGGCTGTATGGTCCAAATATCTAAATGTGCAAATAGTGATACTGAAATCATCTGCTTTGCATGTCGTCCACTCCACGGGAAGGGTAAGTTGAGAACTTGTAGATTGTTATACAACTGAATATGTAGCAAGGGGACCTCATATAATGGAGAAGCTGATTTAGTATTTATGGTACTTAAAACGGTCTTTTAGATTGGTGCACATGGACCCGTTTATGTTGCTGAACAGGGATCCACGCCAAACAGGAATTTGTAGAATAATGCATATGTTCATATGTTTTGTATCTAGAACTTGAGGATCTTAATGTGTATGATGCTTCTTTGATATAATTCTAATCTCAAAATCATTCTGTGGCAGACAAACCCTAGGAAAAAGCGAAGACCTGATGCTGACGATTCCGAGGATAATGAATATGGCAGGGTCAACAATCCAAAGGAGTTAGACAGTAAAAGCATTGATACACAGAGAGAGGACTTCCCGAAGGGCAAGAGAAAAGCTCGAAAACGCAGAAGACTGGCCCTTCATGGACGAGGAATAAAGGATGTCAGGGAGAAACGGAAAACAGATTGCTCACCGACGATGATGTTGGGCCGTCATTTTCTAATTCCACCGAGGAAACTGTGTCAGAGGATGATAATCAGGGAGGTGGAGCAGGTCCAGTTGGAAGTGAGGCCACTTCTAGTTCAGAGGAGGCAGGGACAAGTTGATTGTCCACAGTCTGGTCTAACCTCCAGGGCTCCGGCAGAGCAACGGCTTGTCAGAGTCAAGAGTGTAATACTAGTGTACATAGTAATGTATATTTATGGGTCAGAAATCCTTGTTTCTTTAGGGAGTAATTCAAATTTGATTGAGTAAAACATTAGGCAGAGGTTGCACCTGATCACTACAAAACTATGTAGAATTCATCATCTTACTTTGCGTGGTAGAGTCTAACTTCTAGATTTTTGTTTCTGCTCAGATTACTGGTCCTTCCTTTGCAGTATATAAACTAAAAACTGATAATTTACACATCTCTTGCAAATACATTACCAGGGAGGAAAAAGTCCTAGTCATAACCTCTTACTTACAATATGACGACGATTAAATGATTTTATTTAGATTTTATTTAACTGCGATTTTTCTTATTCGGTTTACAATCTAACTGAGGTAGCAAACCATCTTGATTTTTTTCCTTATGGAAAGCAAGCTACCCACCTTGGTTTATGTATCAAGTTTTTTTGGAAATGTAACTATTAACACATTTCTCTTACATTAAGATTAGAATGATTAGTCCGATTAGTCCGATTACATTAAGATTAGTCTAATCGGATTAGTAATTAAGATTAGTAATTATCTTAAGATTAGTCTACAAGAGTAATCGGACTAATCTCCTGTCGTAGGTGCACAAACCTAAAGACCCCTCAAATATGTTGCCCACTAAGAGCAACTCCAACAATAAATGCTATTTGAAGGTGTTATTCTCATTATAGCACCCTTGTGGCACTATTCATATTTCATTAATTTTCTATCTCTAACAATGAAATGCTATATGGAGGTGTTATTCTCACTATTCCAACAATGAGATATTATATCATATGAGGTGTGTGCATGTGGAGCTCACAAGGGCTGGTCTTGGAAAAGTCTTGAATATAAGACTTAGGATGACACTTGGGGCTATATTATTAAGACCAGCACCTAGTCTTTTTTGCTGTTGGAGATAGTTTTTTCCATTTCAAGAGCTGGTCTTGGTTTTTAACTCTACCGTTAGAGTTGCCCTAACATGTGAAAATTGACTCTAATCCCATATAAGAGGCATTCCGACCAACTTTACCACACCATTTAGCTATCAAACTGCTATTTTGGCAGGGAATTTGACAGAAATATAATTGGGTTACAATGAAAAAGAAAAGTTCCCCAAGTTTGGACTGAAGAAGGATATTCCTTTAAAGGAAAGAAAGGAATACGAGAGGGCGTAGACTCCATTGACAGCCCAACCCGCTGCATGTGAGGGACGCTATAAAAGCTGGGGTGATTCAGACTCCCCGCAGTTAAAAAAATAAGGACTAGATCGTTGAAAACGACGGTGACATATTTCTCTGGCCATCTCTGACTCTCCCCCAAACACCATTACTTAACCCAACTACCTACCTCCGGCCACCTCCTAGGGTTCATCTCCGGCTACTCCCTTTCTTACATTTCTCTCTTCTCTGCTCCGCGATCTCAAGGTTGGTCCGCTATCTCAATTTCTCAATTATGTTCAGTCAGGATTGTCAATTTTGGTTGATTAGGTTCGAGATTGAATTTTCTGAGATCGATTTGTTGATTAGAGGAATCAATCTGTTGCGGTTTAGGTTTTGTTTGAATCGTTCGTCGTCGTCGTCGTCGTCGTCGTCGTGAGATAATGACGATTCCGGATTCAGGTTTCATGATGGAGAACGAGACGAGTTGCTTACCGCACACACCGGAGGAGGAGAAGCGGATCATTGACGAATTGACACGCCAATCCGAAGCCAATGTCAAAGAAGGCACCTTGTTCTATGTAATTTCCAACAGGTTTTCCTCTCTCTCTTCTCTATTTAGCTTGATCTTTGTAGGAACTAGCCTCTAATTGAAATACTGGAAGCGAAATTTTGATGTTTAAGCTTAGCTTCATTCTTTGCTTTCTTTTGGGAATTCAGCTTGTGGAGGGTTTAAAGTGCTCTATAAGTGAATTAGATGCATGTGTAGTATGATTCTGTACCGGAAAATTGAGTGTATATGTACTTTTCTTTTTAAGAAGGTATTCTCCGTGCATTCTGAGTTAAGTATAAGCCAGATTGATTAAGAAAGTGAAGGAGGCTTTCGTTTTCGTTATCGAACAGTTTCTATGGGATGTGTGTTTTTGCCTAGAAACTCCTGTTTACCAATACCTGGATCAGTTTGAATAGAAGGAACTTAATTAAGCATGTACTCTGCTGCATTGGTGGCTCCTACTCCCTGTGCATTCTAAGTTACCAGCTTTTGTTTCAATGTCGATATACTTCTCATGTTTGTTAAGTAGGTTCTTTCTGTTATTTGTCCAGGTGGTACTCAAGCTGGAGGAGGTATGTTGAACAAGGCACTGGAGAGGATGACAAGTGTGATTCTGAATCCCAACCTATGGATCTGCACTCTTCGAAAATTGTCAACAGACCCGGACCGATTGATAATTCCGATATAGTTGAAAAAGAATGCGAGGGAGGTGATCTACAGCTTCGTAGAATGCTGATGGAAGAGCAAGACTACGTCTTAGTTTCTCAGGAAGTTTGGGAAATGCTTTTGAATTGGTAATTAATCAGTAAAGGCTCTTGCTTTGTAGGATCATTCCACGTAATTTTGATTAATAATCTACACTGCATATTTTTAAGTTCCTAGGTAGATGGTCAAATACAATAAAAGATAGGTGTAACTGTGCAAGTTGGAAATCTTTTTCCCATAGTTTATATTCTATAATTTGTACAGGTATAAAGGAGGTCCATCATTAGCAAGAAAGATGATTTCTCAGGGAGAAGTTAATAAGAATTTGATGGTGGAGGTTTACCCACTGTGTCTTAAAATTATCGATTCTAGAGACAAAAGCCAGACAGTTATCTGGTTAAGCAAAAAGGTACAACAGTCTTCCTTTTGTTATTATATCTGTAAATTTATATTCATTATGATTTTACAAGATATTTCCAAATGTCTTAATTGCTTGGTTGCTTTATTTGGGTTTAAGTTTCTTTCATTCAAGTGTTTATTGTTTCTATATTTCTCAGTTGATGTGTCTAGAAGCATCAGGTTCACTAAACTAGTATGTTCAGATGTTTCTTTGCTTTCATATTCTAGCTTTGGTGTCTGGTTTATTGGCAATCGAGTCCACCCCACTCAAGAGGCTTATGAGGGATAGAAAACTCAATGAAAGATTTTTGGGGGTGTTCCATCCTTGAAAATATAACTGTGGCTGTCAGATAAAGAAAGCACCCTTAAATGACTTTGACCATATGTAGATACTGCATTCTGACAACTTGATTCTGTTCAGGCTTCTGTCCAGGAGCTTCACGAGAAGGTGTGCACAATCAGAGGAATTGAGCAAAATAAGGTATATCTCTTGTGTCTAACTTATGTTTCTTATTTATTATCTCTGCTGACTTTTGGATTTGAGAAGTTAAAGTGAACCAAGACATTCTCTCTCTCTCTCTCTCTCTCTCTCTCTCTCTCTCTCAGGCCTGTATCTGGGATTACTTCAACAGGGAAAAGCAGTCATTGTTGAATGCTTTGAACCAAACGTTGGAGCAGTTGAACTTGCAGATGGATCAAGAAGTGAGTTCTATGATTTACAACGTAAAATACTGTTCATCAACCTGGTGACGGGTAGATTCATGGTTGCCTACTCTTAGATGTGATATCTAGGTTGAGATTGGTATTAAATCTAAGGGCAGTTTGGTGACCATAATGATTTGGTCTCACATGCAATTAATACTTAATCATCTGCTAGGTATAAAGTACTAGATAAATCGATGCTGGTTCATAGAATTTCAGACTTCATAGATATCGAGACTTAATTTCTTATAATAGGTCAGTTGGAATTCATTTGCATCTTCAATTGGAGTCGGTTGAATAACTTTCACTTCTCTAAGCATCCGAAGTCAGTAGCTTTTCAAATTTTGCATGATGTGCATGCTTGCATACTTCCAGCTTGGGATTGAAAAGTGTATATCTATTTATATCTGACCATTGTGGCGATTATCTCATTGTATGTGTAGTGTATCTATTGATCAATTCTCTGCTATGCAGGTTCTTCTTGAGGTACAAGCTGATGGAAACTATTCCTCTGCAGTTTCCATGGATTCAACTGGAAATGAGTTGGCATTGGTAACTGTAGAACCATCAAGGTCATCGATGACAATTGCTGGGGGTCCTACTTTGTCGAATGGTCATTCAGTGGGTTATAATAATAATGTGCTTCAAGGAAGTACATTTGGTAGCTCAGCATCAACAGATACAGATGACAGATCTTATCTCTATAATCCAATGAAAAAAGGAGACAAGGGCGGTTTGGCAGGATTGCAGAATCTTGGAAATACTTGCTTTATGAATAGTTCCCTCCAGTGCTTGGTCCACACACCCCCTCTTGTTGATTTTTTTTGCAAGATTACTCTGATGAGATCAACACAGACAATCCCTTGGGGATGCATGTAGGTGTCTTATCTAATTTCCCTTGTCTTCTGTTTTTATCCCCTGATGAGTGTAACATACAATTTTTCTGTGCAGGGTGAGCTTGCTCTTGCTTTTGGTGAGCTGTTGAGGAAATTGTGGTCCTCTGGGAGAACAACAATTGCTCCACGTGCATTCAAGGGAAAGCTTGCTCGATTTGCTCCTCAGTTTAGTGGCTATAATCAGCATGACTCTCAGGTTAGTACTGTATTCTTTTTAAACCTTCATGTACTAGTAAGGTTGGATCTTAGATAGATGTATCCCCTGGAGTACTCAAGCTTAGTGGTTGGTTTGAGTAATATATAAGTTAATATTGTTGGGCAATTATGAAATATTGCTTGCTTACTGTAATTCTTTCAATAGGAACTTCTTGCTTTCTTACTGGATGGACTGCATGAAGATTTGAATCGTGTTAAAAATAAGCCCTACATTGAAACAAAGGATTCAGATGGTCGTCCGGATGAGGAAGTTGCAGATGAGTGTTGGAAAAATCACAAGGCCCGGAATGATTCATTGATTGTGGATGTTTGCCAAGTAAGCAGTAGTTATATCACTGTTATTGTTTTATCATATTGTAGAGTGCTAGATCATCAGCTTCCTGTAAGTGTTTTGATCTCATTTGCATATATATTGGCAAGTTATATGTAAATGTCTTGCCAACTTTTGCTTTCAAATAGACGCACGCATGGGCACACACTCATTAAAGTCATGTAGGAAGATTTTTATGGGAGTTATATACAAGAGTCAAGGTGAAGTCCTATATAGTTGCTAATAATGTGGAATCAAATACAATAAAAAGGCTCAAAGCTTGCAAAGCATGAAGGATACAGCTACCTTCAACTAATTTCTTACTATCAATCTCTGAGTAACTTATACATATACTTATTTGCTTTTATGTATTTATCTGTTTACTTTCTTGCTTCAGGAGTAATTTTTCTTTTGTTTTTTTTTTTAGCTTACTGAAATTTCCCTTTTAGGATTTTATCTTTCTTGTCTCATAATACATTTTAGATTTTGATATTTTGCTGAACTGAGCAGGGTCAATATAAGTCAACTTTAGTGTGCCCCGTTTGTGAGAAGGTATCAATTACTTTTGATCCTTTTATGTACTTATCGGTGCCACTACCTTCAACTGCCACTCGATCAATGACGGTGACTGTACTTTATGGTGATGGACGGGGTCTTCCAATGCCGTACACTGTAAACTTGTTCAAAGATCGCTCTGTTAGAGACCTTATTGAGGCATTGGGGACTGCATGCTGCTTGAAGAGTGATGAAAGCCTTCTGCTTGCAGAGGTAAATATGGCTTTCCTTTGGCTCATGTTTTCCTTTCCTGTAAATTGTTCCTGTACATTAACTAGTGACTATCTTTTGGCGTAACAGTAGTCTAAAATCTTTATTGTCAGATATACGAGCATCGGATTTATCGATATTTGGAGAACCCTTCTGAACACTTGTCTTCAATTAAGCCTGATGAATGTATTGTCGCCTATCGGTATTCTAAAGGGGCTGGAACAACCAGACTGGAAATAATGCATCGATGGCAGGAAAAGTAAGTCCTCTCTAGTCTCTTCATCTCTCCAGGTTTCTCTTCTCATCTAATGTATGCAGTGGCGTCTGTGCCACACATAATCTATATGGTATTTGTTTTGACCTAAGTATTGCCAAATTTCAGATGTACATTGGATCCTTTGAAGGGTCAGAGGAAGCTTTTTGGAACACCTTTGGTTACTTATATAGGAGAAGACCAATTAAATGGAATAAATGGAGTTGATATTGAAAGAGCCGTTTCTACATCTCTGTCCCCTTTGAGGAGAGCTGTTAAGCTTCATAGCACAACAGAAAATGGCTCAACTTCAGAAACTGTTGATGAACCATCAGATAGCTACAATTTGAGGTCCATGGACAATGGAGAACAAGAAGAAGCATCAAGCAGGGAGTTATCTTTTCACCTATTTCTAGCCCTTGATGAAAGGGGTAACACATGCAAGCCACTTGAGAAGTTTTCTTCCATAAAGTTCGGTAAAAATATTAAGGTTTTTTTGGACTGGACTGAGAAAGAAGATGAATCTTATGATGCTAGTTACCTGAAGGATCTACCTGAGGTACACAAGTCTGGTAATACTGCGAAGAAAACTCGACAAGAAGCTATTTCCTTATTTTCTTGCTTAGAGGCATTTCTCAAGGAAGAACCTTTAGGTCCCTCAGATATGTGGTATGGTACTTCTAATCATTTCCAATGGCTTCTGTATGACATTATTTTGAATCTTCAGACCATCTAATGTCTCCTTGGCAATATTCAGCCGTTGATCTATGCTCTTGGATTTTGTAATGCAGGTACTGCCCAAGGTGCAAGGAGCATAGACAGGCTACCAAGAAGCTGGACTTGTGGATGCTGCCAGAGATTCTTGTGTTTCACTTGAAACGATTCTCATACAGCAGATACTCGAAGAATAAACTCGACAGTTTTGTGACTTTTCCAATTCATGATCTTGACTTGAGTAAATATGTGATGAGCAAGGAAGGGAATCCATATTTGTATGAGCTATATGCTATTAGCAACCATTATGGTGGTCTAGGTGGTGGGCACTACACTGCATATGCGAAGGTATGGCACAACTCTACTGTATGCTACCGGGTGATTTGTCTAGTTTTATGGAAGTTATAAGGCTCATCATGCCTCTTTTTTTACACTATCAAATAGGTGAAATTTTTGGCCATCTAAGGCATCTCATTTTCCTATCTTGCAGTTGATTGATGAGAACAGATGGTACCATTTCGATGATAGTCATGTTTCTCCAGTCAGTGAAAGCGACATCAAGACTTCGGCTGCCTATGTGCTATTTTATCGAAGAGTAAAAGGTGGACCGAATACAGGAGATGCATCAGAGACTCATATGGCTTCTTGAGGACTTGAAGTAAGTGCATTTTGTTACAAGGTTTGGAGGCTTCCTTACCAGGTTGGTCCAAGAATGGTACAGATATCTTTTGCATGGACCTTTGAGACAAGACGAGAATGCAGAACATGGTTGTCGACTTGTCGGTACAAGGAACGTGTACCTCTTATTCTTATTTCTTCTAGAAAAGAAAATTTTGGTAGATATGTTATCTCATGATCAATTCATCTTGTGAAGGTTACTGTAAACATTCACATGAAGGCTTATTCATTGGTAAGAGTAGCAAATCATACGAGAAGCTCTGTAAGGTGTTCTATGTTTAATCCTCTGTGTAAGGCGTTTCTATGCTTTTTTCATGTTAGGGCAGTGCAGTGTACCAATTCAACCGAGAGGTTCTGGACTTGCCTGGACATATTATTTTGTAGTCGATTTCGAGACTGATGGAAGATATGTACGCCTTACTGAGGTTGAAACATTGTATGCAAGTGCAAATGATGAACACAGCATTTGAAATATAGCCTCCCATTTTTATGATGTTTGGGTTCATGGTTTTTTATTTGAGTTTGGTTTCATTGTAAGAATCTGAATAAATGGAAGGTAATAACAATGTTCATACACAGAAACACCGTCAAGAACTCTACGATGAAAAAGAGAGATACAACAAATACAGGGGAAAATAAATAGATCCAATCTTCTAAATGGTGGTCCTCTCCAGCCTCCTTCACAAACCCTACCGACTAGAGTTATTGAGATAGATGAAATAATGCTCCTGCAAAAGCCAAAAACACAGAGAAAGTTAAAGCCTCTAGCTAAAGATGACAGGCAGCAATTGCTTGCCAACTAGAAAGTGTATACTCATTGATTAGGAGAGGAGCACAGTTTTCACCTTTGCCTAGTTCTCAAGTAGCCTCTTCTATTTTTTTTCCTCTTCCTCTACCATTCGTTCACATCTGATTTTTCTGATTGAGCACTTGGGTTTGCTCCAAGCTTTTACCTCCAACTTCAAATGACTTTTATCAACAATAGGACCATCCACAAAATTGAAATCGAACCGATCATATGGTATCTCTTCTGTGAAAAAAGAAGCATCATAAGCCAAAGATGAAAGCAACTAGATAAACAAAAAAATCGACAGTAATAGGCTAGTAGCGTTTGATAAAGATGGTTAAAAAGTGTTCAACCCTGAAGCATAACTCGATGCCCAACATATGTAAATAAGATCGAGTTTGGCAGTCATCTAAACTAGTTTAGAAACGAGGAGTGTTTTCAGTTAGAAAGCACTTCCAAAATGTGGGCTTCCGGCAAATGCTTGCTACAGAAACCATGTGACGCTGACGACAAAGGTTTGTAGCATTTATGTCAGTGCCAGATGACAACGACGACAAACGACGTCGTTTTCCACGGCACGTCGCTACAATTTAATTCCCAACAAAAATTCAACGGACCACAATCACTCTTATCAAGATTTAACGACTCCAATGGTCCACTAGACATTTGGCCCAGTAAAAAATAGACACGTAAAAAGTAAAACAGTAAAAAAGATCAGTAAAAATTGAAGTAACACTCACAGTGGCGGAGGCGGATGAGATGGACAAGTAGCCGTTACTGGAAGAACCAGGCGGCGACGATCCGATAGTAATCGGATTAATCCCACCCTGACCCGACCCGGACGAGCTGCTACTGCTACTGTTGCCCTTACTACTTGAGCTACTGTTCAGCGAGAATCCAAGCGAATACGCCGGAGTTCCATCAGGTTTCAAAAGCCCGAAGTTCCTCTCGGAGCTCGGCCCGGTTTCATGTTCTCATTAAACAGAGCAAACACGTAGATATTCAGATCCGAGTTCGGCCTCAACGGCGTGCCTTTATTCTGGCAAATCAGCTTGATCAGATTCCCGTTGTACTTCTTCGCATTCTCCGGCGTAGCTCCGGCCTCGTCGTCGTCGCCTTTAGAAGGCCACCCTGTCTCGGAGATGTGAACTGGGAGTTTTTTGTAGCCGAGAGATCCCAGCGCGGCGTAGACGGCGTCGATCTGAGCGAAGAGCATGTTGTCGTAGTGGAGATTAGTCGCCGGATCCGGCGATCCGGCGTTGGGCTGGAAGAGGACGTAGTCCAATGGAACTTGCTTCGGGTTTGATTTGTATGCGAAGTAAGGGTAGGCGTTAATTAAGAAAGGAGATCCGGTTTTGGCGTGGAAATCGAGGATCGGAGCTATGCAGTTCTTTAAATCCCGGCGGAAAGTTCCGGCCGACGGCGGGAAAGAGTTTTCAAGAATGGAGAGGGAATGGGCCGTGGTGACTGTGACCTGCTTGTCGAGGTTTAGATTGACCAGCGCGGTGTGGACGCTCTGCATCGCCGGGAGGAGGTTGCCGGTTAACGACGTGTCGTTGAATGTGAGGACTTCGTTGCCAACGAAGATGCAGGTGATCTTGGTGGCCGGGAGGTAAGCCTGGACGTTGGACTTGACCCATTCTTGGGCTTTCCCCGGATCTTGGACCTTGGCGAGGTACTCGTTCCCAAGGCCGACTATGAACTCCACTCCGGTGTTGGCGAATGCTTTCAGCACTTTGGGATCGGCGTCGTAGAGCTTGATTCTGGTGATTCCGATGGATTTCGCTATGGGCACCACGGCTTCCGGTGAAGGTAAGTTGTTGGCAATCTGGCCGTAGTTGATTCCAATTGAGTTCGCCACTTCAGAGTAGAGGAACCCTTTAAGAGAAAACAGTGAAAGGTTAGAGCTTTGATGTGAAAATGGGATTAAAGATTAGAGCTTTGAGACAAAATGGGAGTGTAAAGAGTTGGGTTTTGGTTGTTGGTACCTGAAATTAGCAGAACGAGGAAGAACAATGAACAGTGGCTAAAGGGCTCCATTCTGTGCAGCTCAGGGTGGAGTATAAAGTGAAGGAGCTGCAGCTCTAAAACTGAGGTGAAGTAAGTGTGAGAAGGACAAGTTGGGGAGCTCAGTTTCAGTGTCTGTGAGTCTGAGGAAAGAGAAATGAGTAATGTCAATGTCTTCTGGAACTGTAAAAAAAATGGGGGAAGGTCGGTTGATATTTTGGGGATGTGAGATTCTGAGAGAGGGTGAGAGATGGAGAAAGGGGACCAAGGAATAAGAGGGTGTGAATTGGATTCTTTGGTTTGATTTTTTTACTGTGATTGATGCATTGGAAGGGTTGGCCGTTGGCCTTTTGCGGTGGTGATAGGGTTTGGTGGGTCAGGCGAGTTGTATTTGCATGACAAGCTTCACATGGTGGCCATTCCTAACCCACTTAATCAGGGATAGCTTTCTACTTTTCTGAGGAGGAAGAAGAAGAAGAAGAAGAAGAAAGACAGGCTCCTCTACTTTGTTTTTTTATCATTTTCCGGTTGGCCTTTTTCAGTTTTAGGAGCTGTCGGTACCTGGTATTAGGCTGTTACTGTTGGTTCATTACTTCATTACAGTCCAATAAAAACGACAAAGATTTCCAACCAGTATGAGATACGTGCCATGCATGCGAAGCAAAGTGTGAAGGCAACTTTCGCCGTTTTTTTTTGGCCGGGGAATAATAGAATCTCGGCTCTTTGCTTGTGGTTCAATCAACTCTTGGTTCATAGTGAAAAGCCAAGATTAGTTCCGTTTGAGCATCTGGGGCTTTTTGTTGGGGAAAAATTATTCATGGAACATTATGATTCAATTGCATATTGATTGGCGAGTTGACTAGTTGAGCTTTTTGTTTATGAGCATCTTGATTCTTTTGTCCATGGACCATATATATGAGAAGAAAAATGTCACCAGAAGCATCATGATGTTTGTTGCTATTATCACTTCCAGCAACTGAATCGATTACTTGAGTGTGTTATTTTACTACCCTTCTTCTATGTTTCTAGAGTCCATAGTTGAACCAGGACCTATATATATATGTTCATGGTGCTCAAATTATAGTTGCACCAAACACACCTACTTTTTTTGTCAAAACCTTTAAATGGTTGTAACTAATGTAAAAATCTGGCTAACACTATACACAATGGCTCAAAGGCTCAATAATAGAATCGGATCGAGTATGCCTTCAAGTAGACATGCATGTTGATAACTATAAGGCTCATTATTATTTTTTCTTTTCTTTTCTATTTTTCCAAAAATTGAGAGGGTAACCATTGATTGAAAGAGTATTAACCTTAAAATGTCTAATAACACTCATTTTTAGTTAGCCCTACAACACCTAATGAGCAAAGACTAAGCCATCTTACCCTTACCATCGTAAGTGACCTAGTGATATATAGATAAAGGCTATATATAAAGCGTGTTGGTTGGGAATCTCCAAACCTGTGTACGAAACACGAAGCTGTCAAAGTGATTAGGCATTGTGCTATTGCCGGAACTTTTCAAAGATTAGAGCAAGTCCAACAGATTCTCTAAATTCTTTGGTTTTCTCTATTTTGAGAAATATGGGGTCATTTTCCACTCCAACAGCTTCTTTATCTTATTCTCTAAAATAAGGAAAGAGATGAAAGAGAAGTTTTGCTTCCCTATATTTACATATTCTCTAAAAATATTTAGGGAAAGAAGAACTGAATATTGCAAATTCTTCAAGGCTCAAAGATAAGAAAGAAAATATAATTTATTCTAAAAAAATAAACTTTTATATTTTTATACTTATTATTATATTGTAATAAATGAGGATTTTTGTTGTAATAAATATTTGAATATTTAAAATAGGAAACTGTTAGATTTAGTATACAAAATTTTTAGAGATTTTGAGTTTTGTTTCCCTATCATGTAGAAAATATAAAGAATCTGTTGGACTTGCTCTTAGTTATTAGGCTGGCCTATATAGTTTTTGGAAATTAGATTAATGTCAAACCCAAGAAAAAAATTGTTAATTAGAAAATATTCCTGAAAAATAAGAAGAAAATATAGTATTGCGCGATAGCTGGAAAACGTAGAGAACAGGAAAAATTAGGGTTTTGTTGGTAGATCTACCAAATGGCCTTCGCTAATCGACTCCGATCCAGCCTCCCTCTCCAAGTCCTCGTTAGCAAGGTTCTCAGATCGGAACCAGTCTCCGCCGCCGCCCAGCGGGCAGCAGTTTGCCCTACTTTGTCCAAAACCAATAACAAATCCGATGAATCGTCAAGGAACTTCGATTCCATTTCCTCTAAGAATAACAAGGAAGAGAAGGTGAAGTTGCCTTTGGTTTTGTTTGGGGGGTATGGGAAATATGCGTCTGCTTTGTACATTGCTGCAGTGAAAACTGATTCCTTGGACAAAGTCGAGTCTGAGATTCTCGACTTTGTTCAGTCTATCAAGAACACTCCTGAGCTTTCTCAGTTCACCAAGGATCCGACGGTGCCTGCTCGTTCTAGAGTGAAGGCAATGGCAGAGATTTCGTCTCAGTTTGAACATTCAAAGACTACAAAGAACTTCTTGGGTATGAAATAATTGGATCTTAATTATATATTGCTCTCTTTTGTTGTAGAGTAAACAATGTCTATGATCAATGTCTAAGTTTATCTAATTCGTTGCTTTTCTTCTGTAGCTGTGTTGGCTGAACATGGAGGTCTGAACCATGTCGCAGCCATTGCAAAGAAATTTGTGGAGTTGACTATGGCACATAAAGGAATAGTGGAAGTTAATGTGACTTCTGTGATTGTAAGTTGCAATATCTAAACTTGATAGTAAATTTCATATCTTATGAATATGAGAATATATATATCACAGCACTACTTACCTAGCTAGCTAAACAATTGCCTAGACGAGTAAACATGTCAATTTATTTGAGGTATAGAATCAATCGGTGGTCTGTATATTGCTAATGCTCGGGACTTACTGCTGGCTGGTCCTTGATTTTAGTTAATGTTAAAATTTAGAGAAATAGGAAAGTTAGGGTTTTACTCTAACTTTTTCAATAACGAGGGGATTGACAAGGGCAGAGAATAGAATTGTATATGCTTACATAACATTGGTGCTGGCATTTTGAGTTTGCAGTTTGTTATGTTATGGTTTCCCTTTCGAGTTTTGGTTCGTTTACAAAAGATTACTGACTACCTTGGATGACCTTCTATGCGCTTTAATTCTTAAACTTCTGGGACGTAATTGAGGATGTTATATCACACTTCTGAAAGAAATTTGTGACCATACATGATGCATGTATTTATCACAAGACCTGTGTCTAACTGTTTCGTCTGTGATTACCAGCCCCTACCTGCTGAAGAGGAGAAAGAATTGAAGGAGACAATGCAGGAGATACTTGGACAGGGGAAGACAGTGAAGTTTGAACAGAAGATCGATCCGGGGATTCTAGGAGGTATTGTGGTAGAGTATCAGCAGAAGATGGTGGACATGTCCATCAAGACTAGGGCACGCCAGATGGAGAGGTACTTGCAGGATCCCAAAAATTGGGACGAGCTCCTCCTCTGAACGGTGCGTATCAGTTGTTGTCACACAGCTTATGAAGGGAGGAAGGTTTTGATGCATGCTTTGAATTCTACAAAATCTTGGTAAATCCATTTGTTTTCAAATAAGCTTTATTTAACCATGTTGAACTTTACTTCCAGGATCCACTTAATTAAAATTAAAATAAAGATTATTTTTTCAACTGTGTAATAACATGCATTTGAACTAGCGACTTCTTGAGCTTCTTAATTTTTGTTTTTGTTTTTGTTTCTGAGAACTGAATGCTGATAAAGTAATCATCACCGAAAGTTTTTCTGCTTTGAGAACTCATTGCCAACGAACTTCGTTGAAACCCCTATGTTCAAAACATGACAAGTCTAATTCTCTCGATCAATGGCAGCTGAAGCAAAGAAACCCTACTGCTGCCAATAACCTTTAGGCACACGGATTTCTCTTTGTCAAACTTAGGGGAACTTCTGTATCATTAGCTCTGCCTCTACGAATGCAGAGATAATTTCCACAGTTCCAACTTATGGAACACCGAAATCTCAAATAATTCTTTTACGAACTGTTGATAGTATATATACCACAAACATAAGCAACGACCTAGTAGACTGTTTTCCGGCCACGAATGGCCCCGCCCCCAACATATTTCCGCTAGACCGACATCCGGACTACCTCGCTATAGTGAAAGATCATCGGTACCACATCTGGAATGTCCTCCTCCAGGCTCCACAAGAAGGCACCATGATAATAGTTATGTTTAGATTGTCCCACATTGGAAACATGATATGTGAGGGAACCTTCCTTAACTATAAAAGGAAGGCTTCCCATATGTAGAAATGATCGATCTCAATCACTACTCACTCCATCTTGGAGAGCTCTTGTAACACTAAAGACATATTGGTCATGATAGTGGAATCTTAAGTGGATGTAGCCATATCCTCTGATGGCATGGTGAACCACTATGTATCTGTGTCTCTTGCTCATGTTGTTTCTTGTTAATGTTCCTCCGTGCTTCTACATAGCCTCCGGGATTATGCAGAAATATTTGGCATCATCTGTGGGAATCATTACGAAAAGTCACGTTGTTTTGCCTCCAAGAGGCAATTCACTTATGTCCATGAGAGCAATAAGTCCATCGGGTTGTATCCAAGCCCAGCAAGAGGCTAGCCAGTCAGTGGGCCAACGAGTGCCCTACCGGGTCCAACTACCATCGGGCACAAGTATGTATGCAGGTGCAATTAATCAACGGATCAAGGAGCTTCAAGGTGCAATTACTGGTGCACGAGACCCGAGGGTTCCTCTCCCGGTGAGTGCCTCCGTTTTGTTCCAAATCGTCGGTGACTTCCGGCAACAGTAACACCCATCCCGGACCCTTGTCCCCTCAGTCCAGGGAGCGACTCAACGGGTTCCCGATGGCAGCATCCGGGTCTTACCAGTCTCAGCGGTAGTTGATAATCTTGATCATGATTTCATCAAAGTCTGCGGGTGTGCAGCCAGTTGTACTTCACCGGGATCATCTCCATCACTCGGTGACTGGAGAATTATGAGCTAGTTTCAGGACCGTTCTTATAACATAACAGGTCTGGCCCCATGAGCTCTCCCGGGTCAAGCTCGTCAATCAATTGCTAGCGGGATAAGTGTGATTCGCCGGGAACCGGCATTATCTTGGTTGAGTTCAGTCTTCCAGGTCCGATATCAAAATAAGTCACCGACACCCGCTGCTCTCATTCATCTGCTACTGCTCGATAAGCATCGGAAAAAAAGAAAAAAAGGGACAGTATTACATGGATGTAGTAGTATATTTACCCAGTATCTTCAAAACCATTCCCTGATTTGGATTTAAAGAAATCCACCACTTTCTCCGATCCATTCTCATGGAAGCCGAAAGACAGTGTTTGTTGCTGGGGATCATGTGGAGTGCAAATCGCATATCCCTAGCGATGGCATCGGGAGCGATCGATCTGTCCCATATGCCTATCGATGGTCTCAACTCAAGTCAACACATTGAGTTCTGAATAGAAACCCCAGAATTGTGCAAGTGCAGTGCTCCCATCAATACACTTCTATGAGCAATACTTCTACGAGCAGGGAAAGGCAAAGTTTCTTAGCACATTGTCTGACTCGATTACTGTTTAGAATTGGATGATTTTGCAGTTTATATTTGAGAATATTCTCATCGAAATTCAGATAATGACGGTTATTCGCCTATGCGGCTGTCTTCAATCGTACATGGGCAGGAATACACAAGGAAACTTGGTGAAAAGCAAATAACAAACATGTTGAAGGCAACTTGCCGAAGTTCAATGGAAAGTGCATCCAATAAACAGAAGATGGTGAAGCGAAATAATTACAGCAGAGGGACTCTTGTTGGGTGCTTTAGGAGTACAGGCAGTGAATTAGAATTCAAGTGAAAGAACAACTGGCACCGGCGGATACTAGGGTACTACTGCCAACCTACTGCCAATTATGTTAGAAAATGAAATAACAAGTAAAACAATAGGGGGGAGCTATAAGGGAAATTGCTTAGTTTGGTTGTCCCAGTCTCTTGTTGGCATATACATAGAGCAGCAAATCCAACAAGAAAGGATGATAAATGTGGGATGAATAAGCTTGCAAGTGAGGCGCAGTTAAGGAAGAAAATTTCGACCCTTCAAAATATAGAAATTTTGACGGAAATTTTGGAGAAATATCAATTGCAATAAAAAAAATGAGAAAATTGACGGAAATTTGAAGAAAAACAAGGAAATTTTAAACCAAACTTTAAGAGATATTTGGTTTCTATATTATGTACTATATTTGAAATTAAAACCTTGAATAAACATTGATCTATAGGGAGTTGTAATAAGTTAATGTGAAAAAGTTAGTGCTGAACCGTTAATAATTCTTAAAAGTTTACTTAAACATTTTTTTTTATGGCTGAAAATCTAAAGGAGGCTAGACCATCACGCCTTATATACATATGATATATTTCATATGGAATTACATGAGTACTTTAAAACCACGTAGAAGACATATGATGTACAAAATTTTCATTATCTTTATCGTCTCTCTATGTAGAGCCTTCAATATATTATGAAGAATAGTCATTAAATGATACCTTACCTTTGTAGATATATTAAAAATGAATTAAGAAGTGTAGGTAAAAAAGTTTTTTTTATGGAAGTGTAGGTAAAAAAATTAGTTGCGGATTAGACATTTACCTACTTTTTTACTTTTCAGATTCAGAAAAAAAAAACCAATATATATTATAAAGATATTATAACAAACAAGTTGAATGGTTAGTAGGGTTGGTTAAGGTGTTAACTTGTTCCAACCCGACCAAGGCTCGACTCATCTTCGCTGCAAAATTTAACATTTTGCCGTGGTTTTCGGTGGGATTTCAAAGTTTCAGCAATATTTCGAAAATATCACGATATATCGGAAAATATCAATTATTTCAGACGAAAAATTCTGGGAATGAAAATATATATCGCCGTGTGATAAAAATGAAATTTTTTCTTCCTTAGGCGCAGTCATCGGGAGTTCAATGCGCGTTGTATATATGAGATGGCAGAGGATTAGTACAATGGGGGATCAGAAAAATGACTATCAGCCAAAGCTTGTGACTATTTAACCGAGCTGGAAAGAGAAAGTGACCAGGTTCGAATCCATTTTTGGTCGAGTTCAATCTCCAGGAGCACCCTTTTGGGTCGAAAGGCAGATTAAATGAGTCATCGACATCCCTCTGGCTTCATAAAGAAAGATTATCGGGTTCAAGTGGCATCGGGATGTTTGGGAGTGCAAGTCACATATCGTCTACCGATGGTATCGACATCTCGGTCGATATGTCCTCCAGGAAGTTCACCCAGCCTTTACCTAGTTTATATGTTCCACATGGTCGAACCGGTAAGCCGTCAACTCTCGGTCGGTATCAGTTAATAGCACAGAAGGAATACTCTCCGCACTAGCAACAACTGCTATGGACACCCATCTTATTATGTCAAGAAGAAGTCCTTCCGGTAGCAATTTAATCTCCCGGTGAAACTCGATCCCATATTCTTCAAATTTTCAAGCAGAGAGTCTGATCAAAGCTTCGATTCGTCTCCCTCCCGATGACTCTCTTCTATTTATCTCGAGTATTGCAGAAAGATATCCAAATTTCAGATAAGTCCCTCGCCTTGATTATGATTATATAATCTTTGATTTTGGGAAAGTTCATGATGCCATGACATTGTTCTACATGAAAAACAACCTGCTGTAATATGAATATGATGGCCTCTAAAGACTATAGATCAAAGCCGTAGGCTTATTTGTTCTCACCTGAGGTAGTACACATGCCAAGTCCACTCTTGTAGAATATATATATCAACTCCATGCAAAGCTACACATACATATGCATGGCAGATGCACTTAGCTGCCTATATCGTAGTGGCTCCATTTGTCAAATGTTCATAAGCATGTAAGTTGTCACCACATCTGATTGAATTGCATGAATCTTTAGTTTTTAGTGGCCATGCATGAAGTTTTGCCAATCCAAGTATACATGAGTGTTCGACTGATTATGAACATATCTTCATGATGGGATAATCAAAGTGTTGTATGTAGATATACCGCAAACATAAGCAACAACCTCGTAAACCGTTTTCCAGTCACAAGGGGCTTCGCTCCCGACATACTTCCGGTAGACCGACATTCGGGCTACCTCGCCATAGTGAAAGATCATCGGTACCACATCGAGAATGTGCTCTCCCAAGCTCCACAAGAAGACATCATAAGAAGATATGTGTAGTTAGTCTGTGAGACCCCGAAAATATTTAAGGAGCTAAAATTGAGTAGTCCGCGGTATAGATTGCAATTTCGTTAAGTGCTGAGGACACTGAGGAAGTTTTTCAAAAATTTAGAAGAAGTGAATCCTCTCTGTGATTCGATAATGAAGAACACTTAATGACTAGTCTGGTGATTTTCATGGAAATCTTCAGACATCGGATGTATTTCTTTTATATTACAATATTTTGGGAGTTGGAAGTTAAAGTGCATAATTTACTATATATCTATTTTTTGAGATGACGTCATCTACGGTGTTTAACAGTGTATTTCCGGATTTTGCCCTCACTGTTGGGTTGTGCAATTTCGGTACTGCCCTCTACCAATGTCTCGCCGCATGTTCTTTCTCTCATCTTCTGGCGTCTTCTTCAGCCGTCTCATCTTCGAGATTATCTTCACAGCCTATTCGAGACTATCTTCACAGACTTCACTCACCGCTAAGCAAGTTCATCATCTTCAACGGCTTTCTTAAGCTCTTATGTATCTCCCTCGCCTCAGATCTTTTCCGTCGCGACCGCAGCTCAGGCCTTAGCCCCAAAATCAAAACACAACCGTCGTCTTGCTCATAGTAGCCTTCTAGCTAGCTCACGCGAACCGGTATGTGACTTTTCCTCTCTCTCTGTCTCTCTCTCTCGCTTTGGTTAGAAGAAATAGGCTTTATGGTCTTTGAATTTATGCGATTGATGAGGCTGGTTCTTTGTGGAATTTGGCTTCCAACCTATCATTTTATGTTGTTGCGTTCTGTGGACCTGTGATGTTTATGGTTCGATTTTTGGGAAATTTTAATGCAGAAGGTGTTCAAGGTTTGATTTCGCCGATCACTCTTATTGCCAGTTTGGGATTCAATCAAGCATCAAAGGTTTTTGGTGAATTCAGGTTTCTTTTAGTAAGGTTCCTTCTCTGAATTTTTTTTTTTGGTTTTGATTTTGTATTCTAGGAGTCGTCTATCTTTTTTGATTCAATTTTAGCGCAATTTTTTGCAGCGGGTGTTAGGTTTCACACATCACTTTCCTTCTGAAGTTGGGTATAGAACATGGGTGAGTAGAGAATCTGTCTCCTGTTATGAGTTCCAATTATTGGTTTTTGTATACTGGGTTTATTGATTGGTATACAAGTAATCCATAATACAAATTAAGCACTAAGTTTGCTCTTCAATTTAGGGTGGCTTTCTTTTTGCAGGTTAGAGCTCTTTTTCATCCTTTTAATCAAGTTTGCAGTTGAGGTGATTGTATTCTTGATATATCAACTCTGAAAATGTACTTCAATTGCTTTAAGCTTTACTTCAGTTACTTCAGTCGTTTCAACTGATTTCTGTTACAAATAGGAAAAACTATTCCTTCAACAATGATTGCTTCTTTCACTATGTAGATTCCAAGTACTCTTTCATCTTTAGATACAATAGAGATGCGGCGTGGAAAGCGGATACCGTTAAGAGAGAGATTTTTTCAGAACTTGGAAAAAGAAGAAAGTACTGATCACACTATGATAAACTCAACAGAAGTTTATAAGAAAGCAGGATTCCAATATCTAAGTGGGTATCTACTGTTAACTCAATTTTGTAACTCAAAACAAGTTTTGACTGTCTTGGCGTTCTTGAGAATCCTAGATTGTACTACGTACCTATCAACGGGTGAGATTCGTCCGCGTGGAGGGCCATCAGATATCTTCGGAGGGGAACGGAGGCGAGAATACAGGAGGGAGGACCCTGAATATGAACAAACGCAGACGGAATGTATCTGTGAACAAGGGGCATTCTTGACATTTCAGGACACTAATATGATCGGTGGGAATTCCAGGTTTTTGAGGGCAATCGTGTTTCTTTTGGAATTTCCCAGTAAATGTGTAATCTCCTTCGATGGATTGTAGCTCCAGTAGACAGAATCTTTGATACACGATATCATCATGTAGATTGTTTTATATAAATACATATGTATAGCTGTTTTCGTATATAAATAGCTAAAGTTGCGTCCTATTTTTCCCATATACGTATTTTCTTTTTCATCACAGTTGCCCTTTATTCATTTTCCACTCATACGTTATTTCCTTTTATTCATACATGATTCCTTTTATTAATTTTCATCTTTTTTAACAAAACCGAAATAACAAAACCATTTTCCATACATACGTTATTTCCTTTTATTCATACATAATTCCTTGGATTCATATGTTATTTCCTTACTAGAATGACTCCCTATTTTCAAAATCCACTTGTAGAAGTACAATGGTTGACAATTACTTGGTTTTACTTTTCTAAAATTTTACGGTTGCTTTTCATTTTGCAAGTAATTCCAGTCACCTGCAATTAGACAAAAATAAGTGAGATATTGTACTACTGAGAATTACTGGAAATGCGCCTTCACTCCTTCAGCAATTTAGAATCCACATTTTACATTTTACATATGAATGTGATTGATTCACTTATTGTTGAGTACAAGGGCCATGCTTGAAGTGAAAAGCCAAGGGTTCTCTGATGGTAAACAAAATGAAGATTGAAGATCCTACCGAGACAATGCTGATTTCAATTTCACATAATCACATTAATAGACTTTTGTCAAATTAATATTAAGGGCTATTTGATTATTCTCTCTTCAAGCATTGGACAAAAGAACATGACTATATGATATAAGACTTGGCCTTTTCTTTACATAAGTTTTTTAGCACGTCTTTTGTTAGCGTCTTAGCATTATGATCAGCACTCAGCTAATTAGTTATGCTTAATTGGATGAATAACTTCTTCAGAAAGGGCTTTAGTATTAGTGTGATGCTTATTATTAGCGACTTAACATTAGTGTGATGCTTATTGTTAGCATTATGATATTGCCTTGTATAAAAAGTTGTTAGCAACAAATCCCCCACCAAAGAGGGGGTTGGTATTTCTAGTAGGACAAGTTTATGGAAATTTTTTGGGAAATATTTCGGATGGGGCTAGGAATTACACATTTTAGGAGCACCTGAAAATTAGTTTAGAGAAACAGATCGAAAATAGAATTTAATTTTGGCCTTCAGATATTAAAGTGGGACGATTGTGGTCGTCTATTACTTTGGTCAGACCGCCTCTTTCTCTCGACTCTTCTTGAAACTCACAGAAGCCAAGTACCGACTCTGAGCTTCTTTGACCATGTCTCTGCCATCCAGCCTCTGAACAGCTATGCAACGATACCAATCGACCCCTCTTGTCATCGCCGACACACTCATGGTGGTAGCTCAATCAATCGATGACAGAGTAAGGAGATTCGACAAAGTGTAGCTCTGCTTTCTTTGACAGATTTCGACATTTTCCGGTGACTTGGGTCGTTACCAACGACGCTTGAGGTGAGGAAAACCTTCTCTTCATTCCCGACACGTTGTTATAAGTCGGCTTTGAATTTGATTGAGTTTTAATCCAACTGAGTTTTGGGTGTTTCCGGGCTTCGTCGGAATTCACTGTTCGTGGCGGTGGTTTTTGGATTCCTTACTTCATCTTCAACCTCTTGGAACTTGTGTTTGACATTTAATCGAGTTGATGTCGAGGCTTGGAGAAGAGAAGTTAGTTTCGCCAAATTGCAGCGTCAGAGAAGAGGAAACAGTAGCTTGCTGTTTAATCTTGAAATTGCACATTCAAGGTGAGCTGTAATTTGGATTCTCTGTGTTATATTGGTTTAACTCAGTTGTGATTGTTATGCAGTTGTGAAGTTAATTGATAAGGAATTAGTTTATGTGCTCATGAAATTGGTTGACGTCTGAACTAGAGGAATGAGTGTAAATGTTAAAAATCAATAATTGGTGCGTACTTGGTAGTGATCAGTGGAGTTGTTACTGTGTAGAGTGGGTTTTAGTGGAAGTTCACATTTATGTGGTTGTTTAAGGTTTGAACAGAAAGTTAAGAAAAACTGGAACTTGATTGAAAGGAAACTACTCTGAGTTGGGTGTCCTTAGTGCTTTTGAGGATACACCTAAGAGAACAGTGACATTGTGTTAGTATTTGAAAGAATTTTGGTGTCCAGAGTAGCTGAACTAATCACATGCTTAATGTTGGTATAAGTGAGGGATTTGCATTTGAGTACAATATTGATTAAACTTGGTTAAGGGATATCACGCCAAGAGATGAAGAGATTGTGAAATGGGTATATATACCTTTAAGGAGAATGTTCTGCGTTGGTTTCTATATATACAGTGATCATCCTTGAGATAATTATGATATACCAAGCCATTGAAATATGTTAAGTATGATTTAAAATTAATTGGTATATGATTATATTGTCACCCTTGAATCATGACGTTGGCTAGTGAATGGACTTCCATTCTCATGTTCTTGTTAAGTGGTATTGACGGGTGCATTAATTGTCGGACTAGGGACTCCGGTTACTTGAAACAATAAAGTGGTGGTGTTGGCCTAGGAAAACCTAATGGAATCAAGCAGCAATATTCCAGGTAGGGGATTCTGGACTTGCCTTAGTTAGTGATTTTATGCATATGATATTAAAGTAAAGTGATTTATGCATGAAAGATATATTTTTCGATTCCTTGTGAATTATTGTTTGATGACCTGAGAGTGAGCGGGGCATAGTGACTTCTTTGGGTTTCGATCCCCTAAACCTCTGGAGGGGCTGTACAGACTGGAGGACGTCTAACATCCTTTGAGGTGTGGCGTCGCTCCTAGGCGGTATGGTGTAAATGGACACTCTCGCTACACTTTGTCGGTGTGTATTATAATAATCGTGGTAAGGTTGTAGTTGGCTTAAGATAGATCGGTCATCAGGTTTGTATATGTACTTTGGGCCCTACTTGCATTTTTACAAGGAATGTTTATTTTAAACTATTATGCATTGTTTTCACTACTAGCCATGACAAATGTTTTAAATTGTTTTCACACCTAGTTGGGGTAAAGTTTATTGAGCAGCGAGGACGAAAGCTCACCCGTACAACAGTTTATGGATGCAGGTACTGTGTATGGAGACGAGACAGCTAGATGGCATTGGGTGTGGCTTAGACTTTCTATACTTCATGTTATTGTCAACGTTAAATCCGTATGACAAGTTTCCTTATTTATCGTGTCCTTGTTTAGCCTTTTAATCGAGTATGTGTTTATTAAATAAACCATTCCTCTTGCAAGTTTTCAATCGTTGATCTTGAACCGGATTGATATTGATTTTTGTTTAGAGAGGGTTTGTTTGATTTGAAAGATATCTAAACGTTTATATAGTTTCACCTCATTTTAAAATAAACGCTTCTGTAAACATTTTTGAAATTTTTAATTTTTCCTTGCCTTGCGGGTTCTCAGAACTTGAGTGATGGATCCTAGTTTGGGTTCTATGAATGCGCGGCACTGTAATGTGCTCGATTTGATGAGGTGCAAATCGGGGCGTTACATAGTCCCACATCGGAAACATAATATGTGAGGGAACCTTCCTTAGCTATAAAAGGAAGGCTTGCCATATGTAAAAAGGGTTCCTCTCTCTCTATCTCTCTCTCCTGATCCCTACTCACTCCATCTTGGAGAGCTCTTGTAACACCAAAGACATATTGACCATGATAGTGGAATCTTAAGTGGACGTAGTCATGTCCTCCGATGGCATAGTGAACCACTATATGTCATTGTTTCTTGCCCATGTTGCTTTTTGTTCATGTTCATGTTCATGTTCCATCGTGATTCTACATAGCCTCCTGGATTATGCAGAAATATTTGCCGCCGTCTGTGGGAATCATTACAAAAAATCACCGCTTTCTACCGAGAGGCATTTTACCGAGAGAGGCATTCCACCGAGAGGCATTCCACTGAGATAGACATTCCATCGAGAGGCATTCCACCGAGAGGCATTCCACCGAGATAGACATTCCACCGAGAGACATTCCACCGAGAGGCATTCTACCGAGAGGCATTTCACCGAGAGAGGCATTCCACCGAGAGAGGCATTCCACCAAGAGGCATTCCAAATTCATCGGTAGTATAGCAAATAGAAAGCAACACCCGAGCAAGACTTGGGGGGACATAGTGAATTTTGTCTCTCCCTTCAAAAAAAAAAATTATGAGAAAGAGGGGGAGAGAGGGAAATAATTCCGAGTAAGAGAACCTTCTTCTTTATGAAGTTAGTAGGGACAAGGGGTGTATGTCGTTACTCAATCGTTACTTATGCTTGGCGGCATACCATTTATTTATAACTCTCCAAGTAAGATGGTCCTCTTACTCAGGAGTTAGGAGGGACATGTTGTATGTAGATATACTGCAAGCATAAGCAACGACCTTGTAGACTGTTTTCCAGCCACGAAGGGCCTCGCTCCCGACATACTTCCGGTAAACCGACATCCGGGCTACCTCGCTATGGTGAAAGATCATCGGTACCACATCGGGAATGTGCTCTCCCAAGCTTCACAAGAAGGCATCATAAGAAGATATGTGTAGTTAGTCCCATATCGAAAACATAATATGTGAGGGAACCTTCCTTAGCTATAAAAGGAAAGCTTCCCATATGTAGAAATGGCTCCTCTCTCTCTCTATCTCTCTCCCAATCCCTACTCACTCCATCTTGGAAAGCTCTTGTAACACCAAAGGTATATTGGCCATGATAGTGGAATCTTAAGTGGACGTAGCCATGTCCTCCGATGATATGGTGAACCAATATATGTCCTTGTCTCTTGCCCATGTTGTTTCTTGTTCATGTTCATGTTCCACCGTGATTCTACATAGCTTCTGAGATTATGCAAAAACACAAAGTATGTATCCATGAACCAATATCTTTAGGCTCTAATTGCCTACGTGCACATAGGTTGGAATTTCAATTATTGCTCATTATCAATTTATTGGCATATCAGCGAGTCATGCTCACCAACATGCATTATTTGCATCACCGGCATACTGGTAGCACCATGTATTCCATTTTACTGATGCATGTTGTAAAACAACCGAAAGTGGAAGCAAAGCTATACAAATTAGGCATGTTATATTTAATCTACCATTAGCTAAATCATTTGAGAAAATTGCTCTAATCACTTATTTGTTTTTGATGAGGCAAACCAACGGGAAACCTTATGCGGTCCTATGCATAGACAACTCAATTTACTCTCAGGGATGCAAAGGTAAGAATACTCACTACGTGAAACACATTTGGGAAGTACAGGATATATGATCACTTGACCGGATATATTATTGGCACAGTGGAAAGAAACAGTGGAAACTAGAAAAAAAAAAAAAAAAAAAAAAAGAAGTGAAAAACGGGAAAAATCTTAGGGGCGTGGCAGACATACAACACGGGTAATGCAACATGATTTTACTCTACGGTATTCTAACATGAAGGTGTCCACACTACCACACCTCTTATGTGCACCCATTCGGTAGCTCTCTCTACAGATAAGTCTTTCATTTGATTGCCTTTTATGAAAATACAAAACATGCTTCACGTATATATGATATGAAGTGGCCTGAACATGCTCGTGAGCAATATAGATGTCTTATTTCGTATAAGTAGTATGTGGTTAAGAAATGCTTATACAATTTGCTAGTATACTAATCAATGGTACTAGAACACTCTTTTGCTCATGCACATGCAGTTAATTCCACCATTACACAGAAGTCTTGTATATGAATTTGTGGAAGTATGCATGCAAGTGATGAGACACTATGACAATCTATCATATGAATTTGGGGAAATATGCATGCAGGTTATGACACACATGCTAGTATAGCACCATAGAAGCACATATGACATTATTTGTGTTACTGCTCCATGTTTCAATTTGAAAAATTATTGTTGATTATGTTCCACAATTAGATCATGATAGCGTTGGCTTACCATGCATTGTTGTAACTAATACGGGCTATGTAACATATAGTCCATGCTCAACTATTGTCTATTCAAATTTGTTTGAGGAAAATGTATATACTCTATGTGTTGATATCTTATTTTGCCTCCCGGACATGGCATAGGGAGTTCCAAGTCTTTATGATTGGATTGGAAACACAATCAGGATATGAAAGTCTACGTCTTCATGATTAGATTGAGAAACAACATCTCGGGTTATGGAAATCTAAGTCTTCATGATTAGATTGGAAACACCGTTGGGTTATAAGGAGCTCCAAGTCTCCAAGATTGGGCTCGGCCAGCTTGTAAGAAAGTATTAAGCTAGAGAGAAAGAATGAATTTGGACTTCCGGATAAACGTCACCAGGAGGAAGCATACAACAACTGCTTAAAATTATTATACCCGAATAAGTGTCACCGTGATAGGCATAATTCATAATCCATCGAGATCGGCAATCCATCGAGATAGGCATTCCACCGTGATAGGCATAATTCATAATCCACCGAGAGAGACACTCCACCGTAATCCATTGTGATAGGCATAATTTGTAATTCACCGAGATAGGCACTCCACCGCGCTCAACAACTGCGTAGAAATGTAAGTCTCGGATAAGCCTCTCCGAGAGGCCGGGGTCGGGCAATTTATGTCATCCATTTAAAAAAGGAGCAAGTGGTTTGATAAACCACAGACGGCGTTAACACCCCGTACTCGAGTAGAAACACATGATATGGAAATGGCTCGTTACCTTTGTTCATGAACAAACGTAACACTCGGATGGCCGTAGAAGGGGAACCAACGGTACCTTGCCATTGGAAACATGAAAACACCTCGCCCGACTAAATAATTTTTTAGGCCGGAGGTGGGGAGGGACATTTTCAAGTAAAAGACAACACCCGAGTAACACCCATGTGTAAAAAGGAGGAAGACCAATACGTCAAAGTAGAGAATATCAACAAGTAAGACCCGAGAATCACATTGACCACTACCCGCCCGAGTACCAAATTCATTGGTAGTATAACAAATAGAAAGCAACACCGGGGATAACACTTATGTGTCAAAAACGGAAAACAACACCGAGCACGACTTGGGGGGACATAGTGAATATTGTCACTCCCTTCAAAAAGAGAGAAGAAAATCGTGAGAAAAAGGGGGAGAGGGGGACATAATTCCGAGTAAGAGAATCTTCTTCTCAGAGAGTTTGGGGGACAGGGGGTGTATGTCGTCACTTGGTCGTCACTTACACTTGGCGGCATACAGTTTATTTGTAACTCTCCAAGTAAGAGGATCATCTTACTTGGGAGTTGGGGGGACATGTTGATGGTATATATACCGCAAGCATAAGCAACGACCTCGTAGACTGTTTTCCGGCCACGAATGGCCCCGCCCTCGATATATTTCTGCTAGACCGACATCCAGGCTACCTCGTCATGGTGAAAGATCATCGGTACCATATCCAGAAGGTCCTCCTCCAGGCTCCACAAGAAGGCACCATGATAATAGTTATGTTTAGATTGTCCCACATTGGAAACATGATATGTGAGGGAACCTTCTTTAGCTATAAAAAGAAGGCTTCTCATATGTAGGAAGGATCGATCTCAATCACTACTCACTCCATCTTGGAGAGCTCTTGTAACACCAAAGACATAGTGGCCATGATAGTGGAATCTTAAGTGGACGTAGCCATGTCATCCGATGACATAGTGAACCACTATATCTCTGTGTCTCTTGCTCATGTTCCACCGTGCTTCTACATAACCTCCGAGATTATACATAAACACGAACTTTATTGTTTTTCGACTTTGGGTAATGGTAAAAGAAATTTCATCATGATTGTTGAGTATTGCCGGTCTGAAAATTGTATAAAAGATTAGTTGAGAGTGGATATAACCTTGGCGCAAAAATTAGAACACATACAATTTCTGCCAAGAGTTGCATGCTATAGTTCATAGCTAGTTTTGCCAAAAAAATAATGTTTATTTGGAGTGCTTTCTTTCTTTTTCTTTTTTAATAGATTAGGACAACACCAAAAATTAAGACGATGTTCTGTAACATATATGAAACATCAATATATCAAGTCGTGCACTGTAGAATGTTTCAATGTTTAACAGCGCTCCAAATATTATGCAAGAAGCTGCACATAATTTATTTATTAGCGATACCTACATTAAGACACGCAGGAACTGATTCATTACTTTATACACATCATTCCTCCTCACAATCATAACTGATTGTAGAAAAGCTGATCACCAAGTACACATCACTCGCTCACTCAGAGCTCAAAGCTTAAGAACCAATAACTTACCACTAGTGGAAGCAGCAATTAGGATTTAGGAATATACTTATAAGCATGACAGAACTTAATGCTCAGGGAGTGGCCACATTTTCCCTTGCAAGAGGAGCAATCTCTTCCCCTTCGAAGCCAGGTTCGCCGCCAGCAACTTCCAGGCTCAACAGCATCTTTTCCCATTGTTTTGAAGGTTCCTGTATCAAATAGACAATTACATTATGCTTTAATAGACGTCGGTAATATTACAAACTGTAAGGAGCAGTTCAGAAGCCAGATTATTGATTTCTGGATCATCTCAGTATCATATTAAACCTTCCAGGAAAGATCTTGTGCCATGCAATTCTGGATCATTTCTTTCATGGCAGAGGTACCATAGCTTGTAACAGCTCTCCTCACTGTAGTAGATATTGCAAGTACATCTGCTGGATCAACTTCGTCGCACTAACAAGAATCCAGTACATATGATTCATTATATTTGAAGATGAGCAGAAAAAGGGAATATGAATGCAGCATTGTCAGGGATGCAGAGCCAAGTCATAGACTTACATCAACATTGAAACCTCCCATTTGAAATCCTGTAAAACCTTCCTTGACAGTGTCGACAAGTCCACCAGTTGAAGCGACAATGGGAACCTGCAGTCATTGCATTGGGAGCTATCAGCGGAGGTTACAATCAGTTTAAGGCTAAGGTAATGCAAGGATAATGATATAGCTCCTTACTGTTCCATATCTCATAGCATGCAACTGAATGAGTCCACATGGTTCAAATCTACTTGGGATCAACATGAAATCAGCACCACCAATAATCATGTGGGCTAATGGAACATTGAATTTCAGCACACCTACAGCGGTTCCCGGATATTTTGTCTCTAGCTGTTTGATCTGCTTCTCCAGGTCCTTTTTGCCAGTTCCCTAAGACAAAGAACATACCAAAACAATAAAATCAACCAGCACTATGTATGTACTGAAGAAAGTAAGGCCAAGGCTTACTTACAAGGACTATTATTTGCAAATTCTCTCCAGCTAGTTCTGGAATAGCTTCCACTAGAATATCCGAACCTTTCTGCTCCTCTAGCCTACCGATGAATCCTATCAATGGGATGTCCCTGTCAACTGGAAGCCCAACTTCGGCTTGAAGGACCTCCTTCAAAAGTGGCTTTGCATCCAGTACCTGGACATACATTGCCGATTAGTAAAAAGTTTACCTTCTAGTTATCTTATGGAGTTTAAAATTCTTACGAGTTACTTACAGTTGTTTCATCATAGTTGACATGTAAGTGTTTGTCTGTAGCTGGATTCCACTCTTGAACATCCATGCCGTTCACAATTCCAGTGATTCCAGTCTTACGAATAATGTTATCTAATTCCACACCTTTGTCTTCTCCAGAAACAAGTTCCTGGGCATAGTAAGGGCTTACAGTAACTACCCTGTCCGATTCCAATATTCCAGCTTTCATCCAGTTGATTTTTCTTCCCTTAACAGGCTTGTTATACCTGCAATCAGACATTCAAATTGATGATTAGCTTTTCAAACTTACAAGTACATTTCTAAGTCCTAATCACAGTTGCCACATCACAATCTTTAAAGTATACCCGTCAATGAAGTCGAAAGAACCCTTAAGTTGGTCAGGTAAATCAAGGAATTCAAAGTCCTCCATACCAAATCTTCCCTGGTAAGCTATATTGTGGATGCAAAATGCAACCTGCCAACATTTATCAAACACTATCTGAGCTATTATGAAAATGAGTTGGCCGGAGTATAAATAATTCTGTTCAGCCAGGACTCATTACCTTGGCACTTGTGTAAATCCCCCTTGGTTTGTAGATGGTTTTTAAGAAGCAAGGAAGAAGAGCAGTGTGCCAATCATTGCAAATGAATACAACATCTTCCCCTGCAATGATCAAGCACACATCCTTAGTATATCTATTTTTGAAGAAGGTATACTTACAGAAAAAAAGAGACAGATGCACACCATAAGGTCCAGAGAAGTATTCGTTGCTGTTCAAATTGAGAACCCTAGGTGCCTCCAGCGCAGCCTGAAGCTCAAAAAATTCACAATTGAAATTTACTCATAGTTATGAGAGAGCCAGTCTATTGCCTAAACACCATTGCAAATGCAGTGCTCTCATTTATCATCTGGAATACATATTAAAGTTACGAAAACGAAAATTAAGCCAAAATGCATGACATGCCTGGCACAACAAGCTGAAGCGTAGTTGGTTGTCCTTGTAATCCACTCCTGCCTTAGGACCATAGATCTTGGATTCTGTTTTACCCCATACCTTCATAGTGAGAAAGACAATTGCATTAGTCATAGATCACCGTACTCCCAAAATTTTCTACATAATATGATCTGAAAACAACAGAAAGGATTCCTACCTTCTCAAGGAACCATGGATGATCGACAAATACACGATCAACCCCGCGTTTGTAGCAGTGGAAGAATCGGACAGATTCAACTCTGCCACCAATTTCCATCTGCAAACATAAAGCTGCTGATCAGTTTGAGGAAAATTTCCAAAGCATCACATTAGTACATTACAGTCTAAAACATGAAAGCATCTAACTATATTTGCAAAGCTGACCTCAACTAGTACACTGGTGTCCCATGCATCTTTGTATTGATCATAGCGAGGAGACACCGTCATAACACGGTGGCCATTAGCCTACGCATCAATGAATCAGGCAGTAAAATCATTCAATTTAAATACAGGAAGACTAAAATCACATAGTAAAGTCAAGAAACTAACTAACCGCCATAGCTGGTGGGAGACCTCCAAGAACATCACCAAGACCACCGGTTTTGCTCCATGGACCGACTTCAGCTCCAACAAATACCAAGTTCATTCCATGACCACAGACAATCCTCCCCTCAGATCCAACATCACTGGCAGCTTTTCTCATGACTTGCATAGAAAATGCATTGGGACGGGTTCGGATTCGAAGCATATCCAAGTTGCTCAAAGATTTTAACCCATTGTGAGTCATTGATTGGTTCCACAGACCCATCTGTCCCAATTTTGTTCTGGCTTCTGATCCTGAAGCTCCATTCACATGTGAAGTGCTTGGTACAAAGTTTGAGGTTGTCACAGTTGCCATCTCTGATATCCTTGCTCTGAAACACACAGCCAAAATGAGTATACAACATGATTATATTGAAGAAAGATTACATCTTAGGGACTAATCTAAAAAAAATTTAAAAAATCATGAACCAGAAATAGTGAAATGAATATAATAACAAGAAGATCAAGCAAATTAAAGGCTGGAAAGCCATAGGAGTGAGGGATTACTCGAAGAACAAAGAGCCAGAAAAGATGATCAAGCGAAATCAAAGACTCAGCAGCTCGTAAGTGTCAGAGATCAGTGAAGGAACATATAATTGGAGAAACGATCATCAAGTAAACTATGAACTACAGCTATTTCCTTTATAGTTTATACCAAGAAAGAAACCACAACTGATCGAGAAAATTACTGAACTTAGTTAACAAGAAGAGAGCAAAGATCGGAGGTGATGCCACCAAAAAATATTGAGCCAAGAAATTAAATTTAAATTGAAGAAATTCACTTACCTATTATTACTAGTGCACTGACGAACTGTGATCCTTGGCAGTCTCAAGTCTCCGACTCTGTTTCGCTTTTTAAGGATTTGGTGGGAGATTTGTACCTGCTGCCCAGAACCACGTGGCGGGAAGCAACGGTCGTAGAAGGCGCACGTGGTGGGTCGGGTCCCCGGTTGCATTGATTTTCGCCCGTGAGACGCCGTAGAGGCAAAAACGACACCGGAATGATTGTAGTTTTCTTGGGTGGAGTTCATGGCTGGTGCCTGGTGGGGCCGTGAGGGGACAGTCCCGGTCCTAAAGGATCGAAGGCCGTTGAGAAGAAAAGCTGTGGGCCCTTATTTCAATTTTTTTTTAGATCATTGTATGAAATTATTGCTCCATGATAGGGTAATTATTATTGTATAAAGTGTATTAGTATAGATTTTTTCTTCTTTGCTAAACGAATAACTTTATTGATATTAACTCATCCGACCAACTATTGTTAAATCAGGCAATAATGAATTCTAATATAAAATCAAAAGTAACTCTTTATTCTCTTACACTAAAACTAAAAGGGAAACCCATAAAAAACAGTTTAAAAAGGTAGATGAATACAACTAGAAAACAATGAACCTACATGAACACAACCAAAGACCTAAACATTAACTTGAGGCCTAGAGATTATCTCATAACCTACACTGCGTGTTATGAGAAAAAGAAATATGAAATTTTTGTGTATTAGTATAGATTAGATGACACTTCTTAAAATTTAATTCGATGAATATTTCTAATCTTTTTCTTGAACAAGTTGAATTTTGTTATTTTTAATACTTTACTACTCATAAATAACATTTGTACTTTTTTTTTAATAGAACATTAGTAATTTACTCATATACAAAGTATTTAAGAAAATAAATATGATAGAATTTCTGAAACAATGTTAGAAAAAAATTAATGAAACAAGCCCTTGAAAAATAAATAATAAAACATGATATTTAATTGATAAATATTAGCATATGAAGTTAGCAAATAGATTGATGTGCGGTAGGGATGGTTGTGTTGTTTGTGTTCCATTTAATCCACCAGAGTTTGGATCACAAAGGTGGGGTTTTTTCCAATTTTTTCCCAAAAACATTAAAAGGACTTGAACAAGTTGGGCCCCCTATGATCGTGGGCCTAGTGTCGTCGCACAACTGGCATTGGGCTAGGGCCGGCCCTTTAGGGGGAGTGATTGTTAGAGAGGAGATATCTCACATTAAAAAAATGACAAATAAAATATAATTCATAAGTGGGTGGATCATCCCTAATTGTACCGAGGCATTTTGTGATTAAAACTCAACACCTTAAAGGTGGTTAAGTTGGGACAATATTAGTATAATGATGATCCACGGGCCACACTTGTCGCTGTTTGACATGGTATCAGAGCGGGTCCTTCTCCAGCTGCGTTTCCATGAGCCCGGGTTGGTTCTTTTAGGGGTCATGGCCCTGGTTTGGTTCTTTTAGTTGTCATGGGGCTCGGGTTCAGTTTGTTAATTAGGTTCACATGCAGACCTAAAAATTAGGTTGCACGTGAAGGGGAGTGTTGGAGAGGAGATCCCATATTGGAAAAATAACAAATAAAATATAATTCATAAGTATATGGATTATTCCTAATTGTATCGAGACCTTTTGTGATTAAAACCCAACACTTGAAAGGTGGTTAAGTTGGGACATTATCGGTACAAGGATGATCAACGAGCCACACTTGTCGTTGTTTAACAATGATAGGCTTCCTAGGGAGGAAGCAAATGAAATGAAAACTTTGAACTAGACGTTGAAGACTTGAAGCAGCTTTCTCTATTTGTGAATCAGTTGAAGAAGAGAGATGCAGGATTTAGGAAAATCTTTATTTGTTTCAGAAAACCAAAGTATAAACAATAGGATTCCTATTTAGAGTAGGAATAGCATACTTGTTCGAGTTCATTCGCCGGGGAAGCTAATGGGTTGGACATTGTCGGTTTCCGGTGGATATGGTAAAGGCTTATGTGCCAGCTTCTTTGGTGATAATATAGTTGGGCTCTAATTCTGCGTCTAATTGTTTGGGCCGGGTAACCCAAATCAAGTACCAAACTGGGTCTTTTTGTTTTTTGACGTAGGCAACAAAATGCTTGTGTTTGATCCTACCTTGCGTTAGTGTTTCCATCAACTTGATTGTTAAACTCTAAAGTGGTTTGAGATTTACTTTGCCTTGGATGAATAACGAGATTTTGAAATTCATTATCAATTGGCATTTAAACAATCTTAACAAACGCAGAGCCACCTTGATAGTAACTTAACCGTCACCCCGCTCAAGAGTCATCAGAGCTAAACCAACCTTATCAAATCATACCTATAAAATTACCCTTCAAATTTGACATACATTCCAAAGAAAACTGTACTGTACTCCATCAGATATCAGATATATATATAAGGTGGATGGCAACAAATAGCAGCTTGATCGATGAAGAACACTTTACAGGCGAAAGGAATTGACGATTGAAACGCGTTCGGGGTCTAGGCTTTCATGCCATCCACATATCAAATGAGAGCATCAGTAATGCAAGTAGTCTGTGATTACAGACCATCTATCAGATATGTGGCCACGCTTCATTGTTTTTATGTCTGCCAGGTTCAGCTTTGGCCTAATATGACAATATCTAGGACACAATTTGTGGCCTACTATCATATAACAATCTCAAGCACAGGAATTACACAGATTTTTTTGAAGGGTCTTAATCATCGTGACTCTTACACCACAACGAAGTGATTTTCCTCAACAAAAGTGTATGGTATCGAGTCATTTTGGAATTTAAAATCCAAGCGTTGCGAAACAGCATGGAGTTCCTAATTCATTTTCATATGTTTCCTCACATCAGTGACGTCTTTTATGGATTTGGTTGTCCAGTTGATGAACAATAGGTCGATGCAGGACAAAATTGGGTCGGCGGTTTTGTAACCTATCCTAGGATATGGGTTTCCATGCTTCTCCATAAAGCTGGGATATGATCCTTAGAACTTGGAGTCATCGAGCTTCGAGATCGGCACTCCTTGTTAGAAAAGAGAGAGTTGGAAATCTTGAGTTAATACCCGATATAGCAAGAATTTTAGTTTCACAAGTGTTTCGCTACAAAAAGTGAGTCGTTAAATTAGTCACTAAATGTAACAAATTACGTGCTACATTTAGGCAAGCTCCATAAACATGTGTTAGACATGTCATTTGATATACAAACTTGAGGAGACAAGCCCTGATGATACACATTTGGCATGTTGTTCTTGTTTGTGCACATAGGCCAAGTCATCTTCCTTGAAGTTTCCTACACATTTTTATCACCAAAAGACAAGCCCTACATATTTTAATCATTCTGTTCAAGTCTGTCCGACTCGTCCAATCTTAGTTTACTTCCTCCGCAAATAAACCTCATTTTTGACTTCTGCCCAGAATCCTCATGTTACAGCCAATCCCAGTTTATTAAAAATTCAAGCATGGCAAACCCCCCAACATTTGCAGGCTCTGCTTAGCTGGTAGAGCCCGGTACAAAGAATTAAGAAGTTGGCAGAGATCCCAATTTTCCGAAATTCACAACTGGAAGCAGCATATGATTAAAGGGTTGGCAAAACAATATTTATACAATTTAAACCCCCAATAATTTTCTCCAAAGAGAAAATACAATACAGAGTTGTAAACAAAAGAAGCCAGAGATCACAAATGACCCTAAGAAACACCCAAATAAGGCTTCTTAGTTAGGAGATTATGAGATTGAGAACATACCAAACACCAAAACCGACCCAATCACACCATCAGAAGTATTCAAATTTAAAAAAGAAAAAAAAAACAAATTCTCTCTGAATTCCAGTTTGCGGATTTCACAGACTAATCAATTCCTCCTCGCCATTAATTAGGGATCCGCGGTCCTTACCCTTTATCTGTGCGCTGTGACCAACGTCTCAATGAACCTCAGCCCGTCGAATCTCGGCTCGAATTTCTCCTTAGTCGAACTCTGTCCTCCGTTCTTTCCACCCGCAGAGGTATAACCCTAAACAACAAAACAACTCCTCTCAAAATCCGATTTTTATGAATCAAAATAACAGATCCAATTGTAAATCGACACAATTGAAAAAATCAGCGGCATTTATGAGCTTACCGGAGCGGAGGGAGAGGAAGACGTGGAGGAGAGAGCCATGGTGGAGGCGGCCACCATGGAGGCAACGAGAGTACCGGAACCTTTCATTGTGGAAAGCTGCGAGGAAGAGGGAGGAGGAAAAGAAGAGAAGAGACAGGACGGAGCACCGGAACGGAAGCGGATTCAGGGGCGGACGAAACCCGACGGAGTTATTCGCCGGATCTCGACCCGAAAAGCTCTTCTCTTTCCTTTCCTGAAATTCCTGAGAGTACAAGAAACGCTACCTGGCCAACTGCTGGGGAGGAGGGGCTTTTATATAGGGAGGGGGACGGAGGCGGGTACCGGACTTAATGGGATTTAAATTTTTCTTTAGTTCCGCGGAGATTCCCCTTTGCCTCGCTGTCGCGTTTTGAGTGGTTTGATGATTCTTGGCCGTAGGATTTGAAGGGGTAAGCGGATCCGTGATTCTGAGGAGGGTTAAGGGAGCGTGGAGGTTGGTGCACGGTTAGATTGGTGTGGGAGAAAGTAGTTTGTGAGGTGGAACAAGGAAGATTCTTTCATTGGGCCGAAAGGTGCTGAGGGGTTTGGGCCCCACGTTGCTTGGGAATGCGTCGTAGTTTGATTTTTTTTTCCTTTGTCCAAAATCGACGCCGTTTTGGGCTGTCAGTCTGCTCTTCTCGACGCCGTTTATTTTAGACTTTCGCGTGCTTTTTATTTTTTATTACTTTTTTACTTTTTTCTATCAAAGAATTTTCTTCATACATTTAAAGGTAAAATGATAATAAGTTTTCGTTACCGATACAATGTTGGTGCAACAGAATTTCTTCACACAGACAAAAGTCTAAAGTTTAATAATTTTCTTTTGTACCGTTCTATCGTAGTTCTAACAAGGTTATTATTTATTAACATATTCACATATGAGATAGTCTTAGAATCCGACTTCTCTTCTCTACTTATATTTTTTAAATTTCTTATAACCATTAAATTGCATAAGCTAGGATGACATTGTGGTCTCGTATATTATACTCTTTTTTTTTTTTGAAAAAGGGCTGGTGTGGTTGTCCTTAAATCTTTATTAATAAAACTGTTGAATACAAAAGGGGACATGAAACCTAAATTCCTGATTACAATAAGCATTTAGAAGTCCGGAAATAATATTGAGAAATTCTACAAAGGACATGTATTTTAACAAACATCAACTAACAAATAGTACTACTCTAATGACGACTCTATTTGCTTTGTCACAGCAGCGACATAATGGAAAGATCAGTTGATATGTGACACGATCACATATCCTGGTGTCCAATAATGCAGCTTTCCTACTATGTTGCCGCCGGAGAATAAACCCGATGACACTTAGTTTTATTCTACCACTAGGAGGTTGCGACCATTTGATCAAACAAACAACTCGCCGCTTGCCTAGAGCAGATGAGACACACAAGGTGCATAAACCAGCACAAGGCCCTTCACACCTTATCAAAATGTGATAGGATATTATTGGCAACATAAAGTCGTTTAGAACTACAATTAAATTATAGTAAAAAACTAAATAAAATTACAGAATAGTACAATGGAATGGACCTAGGGTAGAGCCCTAAACCCATTCCACACTTGGGCCAGAAGATACCCATAACTGGAAGATGGCCCATCGGGTCAGACCTTGGACCTCAGCCCAAAACAACGCTTGCACAAGCAGCCCCGTCTCCACCAGCGAAACCACAGCCCCTACCCGCCGCCGTCATCGCCACTTACAGCTCTCGACCACCGTCGAGACACCATCTCTGACCCAGCGTCGTCATAACCCCTCCACCACGACAACCCCTAACCACAAACACCAATAGAACAACCTTCCACCATCCTCTGCCACATACACTGAAACCCGACCCCAAACATACCCGGATGAGTCTCCGGCGAGATCCGATTGGATCCGACTCCAAACCAAGATCCCAGATTGGGCCAGACAACCAATATTTGCAGCGAGAATCGATCGGGGTTGATCTGACATCACCATCATCCACAAAACCTCCGCTTGTGCCGTCGCCACCATCGACCGAAAACCATACAACCTATACCCTCTCCCTCCCAACCAGTCATCAAGGCATCCTTCAATACTAGCAGCCTGTCCGACCACCCAATAGTTATAAGAAGTCTAAGTAAATTCAAACAACATAAATCAAGGATAGAAACCAACTTCATATTTCTTAAAGACAAATCTCTAAATTGTACAATAATGTTTGATATGTCATATTGTTGCATAGTGGAGTACAATTATGACCTTAATACTTGACTTGAGGTTTAATATATAATTCTGTTTTTAGTAATATTCTGGGTCTCAAAAGCACTACTGATAACTATTGAGGAACTTCAATTATTGTCAAGGAGATATTCGAATATATGTGGTCAAATATTCTGCACACGGATCACTCAATCTTAGCTTGTGCCAGTTTAATGCCTTGGTCAAATTGGAATCTCAGTGTCAACTGAGCACTATAAAAGTTCTTGTCAATAGTTTGTACGACAGAGAAACGAAGCACTATATGTGATTCTCAAGAGTAGCCAGAAATGCTTAGTGGGATCTGCAAATGTGCAATTGGGCAAATGCGTCGGTCAGTTGTAAACTACAGGCAAGTATGAGCAGACATCATCAAGTTAAAAGTTCCACATATCCATAGCACCCTTCGGTTTCCCACACATGGTCGATATATCTTTGTTAACTCAAGGTTCTATACAAGTTTCTCGATTTTTTTTTCTGGATGAAATTTCTCAATTTTCTTTGTTTCCGTTTGTTAGAGAAGTAGCCAATGTGACGATGTCAATAGTGGTGATTTGAGAAACACACGCGTTAACTTGTATGCAGCGGATTTCGAAATTCCGTCTTATGAATAAATCAATACCTCTCTTATGAATAATAACAAGCAAACAAGAGCAATCTGTCTATGTAATGATATTGCGGAATACCTAAACGGTCACTATTACATGATGCCAGCAAGAAAACATAATGACAGCAAGCAAGAAAGGATTAAATGCCCTTGACTTCCTCGTTGATTTCCCCTTTTTTTCGTTTGTTCTCAACACAGAGCCCCTCCCTTGATCTCCCCTCTTTTTCCTTTATTCTCAACATTGAGCCACTGGAACATAATAAGCAACCCATTTGCCCCATTTTCCCTTCTTTTTGACTTTCAGTTCACGATCTTCTTAAATTAAATGCATTTGCAGCATATATCAAGCAGTCATGAACCTCCATGCATACAGTGCCATATTACGGACTTTTATTCTTGTTGGGTGTTTTTTGGCCAAATGACTCAATGAACTCCCAGATTTAAATTTATTCCAATACCTCACATATACTGGATTACGAACCATTGTTGCTTGCTTGAAAAGGAAAAGCTTTTTGAGTAGCTGGAGAACGTAATAGAATATGAACTGATAGTTGTGAGGACATTTTTTTGATGAAATACTTGTGAGGACATGAATCTATCAACTATATATTAAGAAGTTGTAAGGTGGGTAAATAGGTTGTGATCATGCCTGCATTATGGTTGTAGCTCACTCAAATCTAAACCAAACATGTAAATTGTGACAACCAGTCATGCATTTCAGACTTTCCTTTTATGACAGCTATGAATAAAATAGACTGTCTTGCAAATTTTGGCAAATAATTCCTTAGTATGACATGAGAAAGGAAAACCCCTGACCCACAAGTCCACAACAGATCGACATAGCTGAACCGAATACTTCCTCAGTTCACTAGGAATGGAAGAAAGGAAAGGAAAAAAAGACTGAATCGAATACTTCCCTTAGTTCACTAGGAATGAGAAAGGAGGAGGGAAAAAGGCCCTTACAAAAAGCCTTTGATTCTCTACACAGAAATATACACAGACCCAAGTCACCCAACTATAATCTCTGTTAAATTCTCAGGCCCTTTTTTGGTTCCTTGAATTCCAAGATTCAAAATCGTGAAGACAATGTCTGTTTTCGGTGGATTTTGCGGTGGTATATATGCCGACTTCTTTGGTGATGAATATGGTTTGGCTCTGCCTCTGCCTCCCATAGTTAGGAGCAAAAGTTCCAAGGAAAGCACCAAATCCATGAAGGTTCATAACTCAGCCGCAAGTAGTGAAGTTGTGACAGAGAAAAAGAATGCGGGCAACGATTCATCTTCAACAAATGCATTGGCTGCGGAACCTCGACCTGCAGTACTGCGTTTCTCGCCTGCCTTGGATGGATTGTTCTGCTTTGAGACCCTAGTTTTCCATTAACTTCGTTTTGTTAGTAGTTGGCAGAGATATGTGTTTGTATCATCTTTTTTCTTTGGTTGGTTGATGAGCATCGTAAAGGAATTGATTGAAGTTTCTGTCATTGTTTTCTATAACACTTTCAGCTATACTTTAGTTTTGTTTTTGTTTTCTGTTCTATGGTAGGGTTAGTTAAACTTAGTTTATGATCTCTCTAGCTATCCGAATTCTAAATCTTCGATTCAATTTGTAGGAAGAGACTTCTGACTTCTCCTTGGTCATAATACAGAAGAAAAAGGGAAGGATCTGACTCTAATTTTGTAGAAGCGAACATTGAATTGATCCCGTTAGGAAATAGCTGCGTCAGTACAGTTGAAGCCTTCAAGGTTGAACACTATACCAGCTTATTTCGCCAATACTATACATATAAATCTGGTCCTTCATTCCTAGAATTTTGCATCATTTTTTATCAAAACCTCCGAATATGGAGCTGGTCTTTCATCTTTATCCATGAACATGTTTGACTCGTGATAGGCTCCGGGGATTCAAACAACTCCTATTTCCCATGTAAACAGCTTTCTTTGTCTCGTCCAGAGACAAATTCAATGTCATTAGAACTGAAACCAAAAACAGCTCCAACTTCAATAGAGATAAACATGCACTGAAATTTTTATATTCATGCAGCCATTGAATCCCAAGGTTACAAAAATATCAACCTTGAAAAGAATTAAAAAAAACATAAATATCATATAATTTTTATTAATTTATCCCAATTTGTTAATATTTTTGTGTACTAGATTTTGTGGATATGAGCTCCATCTCAACTTTAAAAACTAGTTGGTTGACATTATATACAAATACAATGAATAAGTAAATTTATCTCTAATAATTTAGTTTGGTTGAAAGCCTGAACAGATCATTTTAAAGACAATTAATATTGTCACAGTAACTTTTATTTAAAACGACTAAACAAAGTTATCTTAATTTGATTTGAATATACGTGTTTTTTGCTTAAATTTCTCTATTAAAGATGAAGAATGTGTTTGATGAAGTGAAAGTAATTTGAGAATAGAGAATCGTGAAAGATGTTTATATTATTCATTGATAGGAGCCCTTTATATAGGGAATTACACAATACCAATATGGTGGATATGAATACATAGATCTAGTCAAACTATATATCCTATTGGCATAAGGTAAGACACACATAAAGAATATCCTAGAACACTCCCCCTTGTGCAGCGTGCTGATATGCCGATGGTGCTGATCTGTTGCCTCGTCAAAAACCTCGTCAAGTCACAAAACCCTGTGGGAGAAAACTGAACCTTGATCGTAGGAGAAAAAGAGTACAACGCACCAGCCTACTTCATTGAGATGATACTCTCCCTGATGTGAACATTATTCAGAGAGACTTGATAGCCGACGCATGCCTATACTTTTCACATGTTTCTCAAAAGTAGACTTAGGTAAGGACTTAGTAAATAAGTCTGCTGCGTTTCGTTCGGAACTAACTTGGTTCACTTGAATGTTGAGAAATGCCTGTTGTTGTTGGTTATAGAAGAACTTGGGTGAAATGTGATTTGTATTGTCACCCTTGATGTAACCTAACTTCATTTGCTCAATACAAGCTACATTGTCCTCGATCATAAATGCATGTAGGTCTATCAGTTGTAGAATTTAATCCACTAGTCCCTCTAATGTGTTTAATGATTGATCTCAACCAAACACATTCCCGAACAGCTTCATGCAAAGCTATAATCTCTGCATGATTTGAAGATGTCGCCACTAGAGTCTACTTAGTAGACCTCCAAGATATCGCTGTATTCCCAATGGTGAACACATAACCAGTTTGAGAACGTCTTTTATGAGGATCAGATAAATATTCGGCGTCGGCGAAACCCACCAACGTATTGTTGGGTGTCTCGGCATAGGACAAGGCGGCGGTGGCGTGCTCGGTATTAGACTCGTGTCCAGCAGCCATACCGGCGGCGTCCATGGCGGCGGTTCGGTCTCTTGGTGGATCGGTGCCGTGTCTTCCATGAGCCATAGGACCATCTTTTGTCCTTCTTGAATCAGTGTAGGGAAAGAACAGTCCCAAGTCAATGGTACCTTTAAGATATCGAAAGATGTTCTTAACTCTGGTTCAATGACGTTGGGTTGGCGTTGAGCTAAATCTAGCTAACAAGTTGACTGAGAATGCAATGTCTGGTCGAGTGCATTGAGCTAAGTACAATAATGCGCCTATTGCACTAAGATAAGGAACCTCTGCGCCTAAGGCCTCTTCCCCGTCCTCTTTCGGACGGAATGGATCTTTAGTTATATCCAAACTTCGACTAATCATAGGAGTGCTAACAGGTGCATCTTGTCCATATTAAATCGCCTTAGCATCTTTTGGACATATGCAGACTGATGGATAAGGATTCCACAGACTCGGTGCTCTAGTTCAAGACCTAGGCAAAAACGAGTATTCCCAAGATCTTTCATCTCAAACTCGGATTTTAGATAAGCCGCGGTCTCTTTGATTTCATCAAGAGTATCGATAATGTTCATGTCATCGACATAAAAGGCCACTATTGCAAATCCGGAACTTGTCTTCTTTATGAACACGCATGGGCATAGTTCATCGTTCTTATATCTCTCCCTAATCAAGTAGTCACTTAGACAAGTATACCATTTTCATCCGGATTGCTTTAATCCGTAAAGTGAGCGTTGCAACCTTATAGCATACGTACTTCGTGGTTTAGAGTCACTTGATTTAGGTAACGTAATGCCATCAGACACTTTCATATATATCTCTGAATCTAGATCACCATAGAGATATGCCGTAACCACATCCATAAGCTGCATCTTAAGTTTTTCGGACACTACCAAACTGACTAAGTAGCGGAAAGTTATGACGTCCATGACTGGAGAGTAAGTCTCCTCGTAATCAATCCCAGGGCGTTGTGAGAAACCTTGCGTCACAAGGCGGGCCTTATACCGAAATACCTCATTCTTCTCATTACGCTTCCTAACAAAGACCCATTTATGTCCAATAGGCTTTACACTCGGCGGAGTTAGCACTACTGGGCCGAAGACCTGTCTCTTTGTCAGAGAGTCTAATTCTGCCTAGATTGCAACTTTCTATTTAGGCCAATCTGCTCTGTTTTGGCATCCTGCAACAGAGCGTGGTTTGATGTCATCGTGCTCAATGATTTCATGAGCCACGGAATAAGCAAATATATCATCGACATGGGTTGATGACCGGTTCATCAATTCATAAGTGTTATCATAACACATGGAGATCTCTATGTTCTCTGATGTTGACATTGACCCTAAGGCGTCCCCTATGGATTCTAACATCAATTCGTGGACATAATTGTAATCAGAAATGATCTCGTGAGAAGGATTCTCAACATCGATGATCAAATGATTGACTTGTGCCTTGTCGGTCCGTTTCTTTCTTGAATGCGTGTCAATTGAACCAGGTGGCCTCCCCCTTTTCCTTTGGGGAGCCATGGCCTCCATCCCTCCACCGTGGGCGGCGCCGGCGCCGGCGGCAGTACCGAGCCCGGGGATGGCCGTGCCCTTTCTAGGGACTTCGAGCCTAGCATGAACATTTGCAGCTAGTATATTTGATCTTGTCACTTTCGTAATCTCGGAGAAAGAGTCAGGCATCGTATCTGCTACTTTTTGAAGTTCGAGAATACGTTTCACTTCACTTTCAGTATGTGAGGTGCGGGGATCATAATGAGACAGAGTGGGGAAAAACCACGACAATTCCTGTCGTTCCACATGAACACGTTTGTTCATATCTCCCCCTAACGATAGGAAGAATGTCTCATCAAAGTGACAATCTGCAAACCTTACGGTAAAGAGATCACCTGTTAATGGCTCGAGATATCTAATAATCGTTGGAGATTCATAACCAACGTAGATACCTAATCGTCTCTGAGGACTCATTTTAGAACGCAATGGAGGCGTAATTGGCACATAAACCGAACAACCGAAAATACGTAGATGCGAGATGTCAGGCTCATATCCAGTGACCAACTGGTACGCACTGAATGATTGTTTGACAGTGGGTCTGAAACGAATAAGTAAGGCTGCATGCAATATTGCATAGCCCCATGATGCAATTGGGAGGTTGGTGTGCATCACCAATGCTCGAGAAATAAGCTGAAGCCGTTTAATCGTAGCTTCGGCGAGACAGTTTTGCGTATGAACATCGGGGTACGGGATGTTCGACTTCAATCCCGATAGACATGCAATAGTCATCAAAAGTCTTTGATGTAAATTCTCCAGCGTTATCCAGTCGAATTGAATTAATTGGATAATCTGGGTGGTGAGCCCGAAGTTTAATAATATGTGCTAGGAGTTTTGGAAATACAGCATTACGTGTGGACATGAGCGTGACATGAGTCCAACGCGTTGAAGCATCCACCAGAACCATAAAGTATCGAAATGGTTCACATTCAAGATGGATGGGTCCACAAATATCACCTTGGATACGATATAGAAATGGAATGTTCTCGGTGTTATCTTTAGCGTAAGACGGTCTCGATACTACTTTCGCTAAAGAGCAAGCTTTGCAAAACGAACGATGAGCGTTTGAAACAGTCAACGACACATCAAGGGAAGAACGGCGCGCCTCAATTGCTTGAGGGATCGGCCGAGCGGCAGCCATGAAGTTGGTGCCGAGCCCGGGAGACGTCAAAGTCCCCTTTGGGCCGTGGTGACCATTTGAGGCGTCACCACCATGACTCAAAGTGATATCATTTCCTAAATGTTTTCGTTTTGATCTGAAGAAAAGATGTCCATGAGAATTACACAGAATTCGGATCATCATGTCCCTTCTAGGATAACCAAGGTGATCATGTCAAAGCTTGTATGAGTCAGAGTCTCAAATATCCTGTTTGGCGACTACATGGCATTCAATAATCCGAATCGTAGTAAGGTAAAGACCATTAGATTGACTCATGAGTTTCTCCAATATACGTTTACGTCCGTATTCATGGGAAGTGATACACAAGAACTCAGTTTCATCTTCACAATGAGTTTCCAAGTGAAAGCCATTAACGGGAATGTCCTTAAAGCTCAACAAGGTTCGGTGCCATTTTGGGGCATAAAGAGCGTCCGTGACATGGATCATAGTGCCATGAGGCAAAAAAAATGAGCGGTTCCACGCCCGAGGATCACAGGAGAAGATCCAATCATTGTCGTCACAGATGATTTACAAGACACTAACTCAAGAAATAGTTGTCGGTTCCTTAGAATTGTGTGGGTTGATCCACTATCTGCGAGGCACTCGATCTCTCCAAGAGACATACCTACAAAAGAGAGTAGATATATGAGTAAATAAATCGATATCGAGCCATTTAGAATGATTGAAAAAGCTAAAAGTAGCAACAATCCCGAGAGTGCTGAAAATTTTCTCACGCAGAAATGACCTTTGCACACTAAAACAGTCATAACGCCTTCGTTAAAATAAATATGGACAAACCGCAAAATGTTGTGACAACTAGACTCGTAGAGCTTTCGAATGATATAAAGTTCATTATCTGGTTCGTCCGGAGCTGTTCACAAAGCCCAAACGAAGTGACTGTCCAAGGAGGACAGATTACTGTTTTTCGTAAATTTGGCATTAGCAAAGCTTTTTGAAGCTTGCTGGTGGCATGGAGGCGTATGCTCAGCCACAAGGACGTGTTGATGATCAAATCCAAGTCCAGAGAACCTAGAGGATTCGATGTTGATCCGGTTTTGCCAAGTCTTTAACGTCTTTTTCAAGACGGCAATTGGGGTAATAGCGTAATGGGAATCTAAAATCAAAAGCTTTCGGTAACTCCAAATTAAGTATGACCAGGCATGTCTGTGGAGGGTCGGTAGTGCGAGGCACACTTAAACCACTAGCTCTTTAATTTCGGACAATTCTAAGACATCATACTAACTTGGATGAGCCTAGTTGAACAATTGATGATGGAAAATCCGCTATAAGTAAAAGACTTGAACCGGAAAACAAGTTCATAACTCTCCTTCAGAGTCACGGCGTCGTACGTCACCTCCTTTAAGGGAGAGACAGAAGACGGCGTTGATGTCATGTGTTCTAAGATAGATGTAAATCAATTCGAACAATGTAGAGACAAGAAGAACCAAAAAGAAATTTCATTAATGCGCTGAAAAGAGTACATAAAGGTCTCAAAATGAAATTGAGAAGAAAACTAAGCATGGCATGCTAACGATGCCTTATTACATCATGACTTGTAAAAGTGAAAATAATCTAGCCGGTGACGTCAAAATCAGGGGCATCTAAGTCAGAACAATGTCCATTGGGGTCTGCAACCTTGAAGGTAACATTATGTTCAACTCCATTGTTTTCAGTGGAATTGACTTCCATCAATTCCTTGTATTTCTTGTATGCGGCAACAACATTTGCAGAAGCGCGATAGCTTTTGTACCAGTGGTCCTTGGACCCACATCTGTTGCATTGACCATTAGAGGCAGAAGAAGAGCGAACATGCTACTTTCGAGGAGGAGCGGCGCCGCCCTTGGGGCCAACGGCATCGGTGTCTCGACGCCATGTGTTGGACGGCCACTAAAGCCACTACCTTGTCCTCGAGAACCAGAGGCACGGTGGTGTTGATTCCCACGTGCATAAAGTTCATTCCGATTTTGATCCTTGCGTTTCGGAGCTTTCTGATTCCGTTTGCTGTTGTAATTAGATTCCGGAATTTTTCGGGTGCCTACAGGGTGCAAATTATGCTGATCATTGATCATGTTGTTCTTTTCTTCCATAAGGAGTCGCGTCATTAAGCCACTAAATGTAGTAATCCTCTTATTTGTGAACTCAAGGCGATATTGGTTCATTAGGATCTTAGCAACTGAAGGGAAGGTCGAGAAAGTCTTTTCAATCATGTCGGCATCACTTTTCTCGACTCCATATGAGCTCAGTTGAGCTTGTAGGCAAAGCATATCTATGTTGAAGTCATCAACCTTCTTGTAATCCAAAAGTCGGATTTCATCCCAGCGAGCAATTAGTTCTGGGAGCAAGGTCGAATGGATATTGCCAAAGCGTTCGGCGAGTGCATCCCACAGATCTTTTGGATCATGTTTTGATTGATATTGCCTGCGCAGTGTGGGATCGATACGCTTACGAAGGAACATGAGCGCCTGAGATTTTATTCTCTTGTGGGGCGGTTCCTGAGTTGGATCGGGAAATATGGTCTCGGTTAGATCCTTAGCAATGAAGGTCTGCTCTATGTCTGAGACCCAGCGATGGTACTCGGTACCATGGGCGTTGAGGACGTCGAATTCAATGCCTCTGTTCATCTGCATACAAGAGAGAACAAGTCGTATTAGTTTTCTGTTGAGACCCAAAAAGATACTCAAATACGATGTTTTTATATTGGTTTGTCTCTCTAGGGTTGATCAAACACAACCCTAAATGTCTGGAGTCGATCAAACACGACCCGGAAAATTTGTGTGAAGGTGATTAAACACACCTTCAAAAAAGCAATAACCAAAGTTGATCAAACACAACTTTAGACCCGAGGAAGACAACCGAGATTTTAAACCTGTAAAGACACCGTCCCAAGCATAGAATGGAGTAGAAGAAGGGGATAAAATACTTTATCTCCCCCGAGGTTATTGAACTTGGAAGGGTTTTAGGGTTGTAAAGAAAACATATCGTAAAACTTGGATGCTTGATCAGACGAGAAGAAAACAGCGGAGCAGGCTGCCGGGAAGTGGCGGTCAGAGAGCGATGACGACGGCGGCAGCGGCGGCGGCGGCCGAGGCAGGGCCGGGAGTTTTCGGCTTTGGGTGTTTAGGGTTTGGGAAAAACTATTAGCTCAAAGGGTTGAGCTAAGTGCTGATAACGTAATGAAGTGAAAGTAATTTGAGAATAGAGAATTGTGAAAGATGTGTATATTATTCATTGATATGAGTCATTTATATAAGGAATTACACAATACCAATATGGTAAGGATATGAATACATAGATCTATTCAAACTACATATCATATTGGCATAAAGACACACATAAAGAATATTATAGAATATTATTCAAATTTTATGATTAAACTATAATTCAATCTTAACACGGCTGAAGTGACACCAACATGATCTAACACTCGACAATATGAAAGAAGAAAGATCGAAAGATGTAAAGGGTCGGTGTAGTATTCCAAGTCAAAATAGGCAAATAAAGATTACGAGTAAACATGGAAAAGGTCCAAAAGAGGAATTTGTCATCCCTTACTTGTAAGGAAAGGTCCAACCAACCAGCTGGAGTCAGTCGTCCATACGGTCACTCCAGAGCATCCTCGCTATTTCTTGTCGTCCCAATCTCAACTCAAACTAGGACACACGCCTTTCTCTTCTCCCCTCTCGAAGTTTCCTTACCCACCACTATATATTCAAACCCTTTCTTCCACAACTTCCCAAATCATCTCAAACACAAATACCAAACTACCATCTCTCTCTGAGTTTCTTGAGATCCAAGAATTGGGTTTTCCTATTTTGGTGCAGCAAACACTTCCTGATCATAGCAATCATGAATTCCATGTTCAGTTCTTTCGATGCTTTGTGCGCCGAGGTCTTGGGCCAGACCGTCAAGGCCTCCTTTCCTATTTCGCAGCAGCAGAAGAGTTCTGGTTTTTTCAATAGCTTGCATAAGAAGCAAGATTCTAAGCCAGAAGCCGGGCAGGTTAAGAAGCAGGACCAGCAGAAGACGGCACCACCACAACCGCGGCGGTTTGCGGTCGAGTTGGATGGTCTCCACTGTTTTGAAACCATCGTCTAGCTGCTGGGTTCCGATCCTAGATAAAGAAAATCAAGATTTTTTTGAAGCAAAAGCTATATTATTGTTGTATATGTATAAAGTTACCCACAATTAATAGGAAATTCTATGATTCTTTTACCAGAAATTTGTTTCTGTTTGAGTTTTTAATTTCGTGGAAATACTGATGATGTCTAGTTGTGAAAAATTCGGCTGCCAATGATCTATATGGCTTAGAAGAAAACAAACAAATGCTTTCCAAGCCCCAATTGATTTGTCTGATTGTAGCATCTAATGGCTGCATCCAAGAACCTTATACTAAATCTGGAACTGGTAACTGGGTTTCGGTTTTGAAGCGTGAACAGTTTGGACTTGCAGCCTAATAAGCACTTTTGACCCTTAAAAGGAGGAAACAGAGAACAAGCTCTCCATGCTTTATAGCTAAAGAGCCTAGAACCAAGCAAATTAAAGTTCGAGTGGGTAGTCAATTAGCCATCACAATTGCTGTAGCTATGGATAATCCATAGTGATCATCAACTTCATGAACGAAATCTATTTCATTGTCAACCATCTAATTGCAATCACCAATGTCGTCGAGGTTTGCAGCTTGAACTGACTTCTGTACTCTCCAATCTAGTTATCTCATTCAGCCTCAACTTCAAGTCTTCAAACCCTTCAAAAGTTTTACGAAAACTTGAAAAATTAACCTAATATACAGTAATCAGGTATCAGCAGATGTTTCAAACCTTGCTTGCCCCTTAACAGAGTTGGAGGCAAAATGTTTGGTATTATTCAACAGCAGCCAGTAGGCAAAAAGCCATGTCCACAGGCTTTAAGCTTTAAGCTTTAAGATGCTGAGAATAGGTTCCATTATGCTTCATTTCTAGTCTTAAGGACCACTCAGCCAACTGTTAAGGTTAGGCTGTCCTGAAGAACGGGGGCCAAGGGAATTATATATTGATTGCTTGCTTCTGTGCATCAGATTGTGATGCTTGCACACTCAATTACTTAAACACAGATCCGTCAAAAACGATAACGGTATGAATAGCCGACTTTCTTGAAGTCAGAGGCCCCAGATGAACTGCTGGTGTGAATTCTTGGTGTGCCGAGTGCCGAGCCACGTGAACATAGAATTCAAGTCATCTTTTGAGGACTCTCAAATGCTATACAATGCAACTTCGCCGGCAGTGTGCAAAGTGAATGTGCTAGTTTCTATCAAAACCCAGTTCTTTCTTTCAAGGTAAAGTCATCATGTGCTATGAATATCAATTGGTTATGAACATCAATATATTGAAGAAAGAAAATGAACATTAAAAGAACCTGAACATTTCTGTTTATTCTTGCAGAACAAGATCCTTTTATGACATTTCCAACTTTAAAATGAATACAGCTATACGCTCTCTCGTCTTGCTTTCCTCTCTTTTGGCCTGGGGTACTTATACAATTAAAGCTATATTCATAGCTAAAACAAAAAGGAGAAAGAACGTGACACCTCCAATCCAGTCGAAAGGGGGCAAGTTCGAATATTCATCACTTGACAGTTCCCACTTTCTCTTGACAGCCGTTAGCTTGGCATCTCTCAAATGAAGCAATAGCCATGTTAGATCACAACCTCCTCCCAATCTTGGCAAATCTTCTGGCTACTCCAAATATAACGGCCTTAGTCAAGAGCCCCCGATCAAGACTGCAAGCAAGAACTAATGCCCCTCCAAGAATTAGAGCTTTAGGTATGTTCCTCCCTACTGGTTTCTCCGCTGAATCTGAAATTTCAACCTCCATGGAATCCTTGGTGCTGTTCTCCACCGATCTCAAGTAATCTGCACTGACTTTTGTGTTGATCTGGGCCATTTTAGCACACCGGGAAAGTGGCGCTTTAGCGGCTCTCTCCTTCTGATATAAACGTAGGCCTGGTTCAATCTTTTTTACAGCTCCCCACATACCCTGACGAACTCCAAGTTTCGCAATCTCCCAAGGAATACCCATATCTTCATGGTGAAACAGTATAACCTCACATGAGGTAAGCTGGCCATCCCCTCTTTTTGATTCAACTGTTCATACAACGGATATAATTTTAATCAGCAGGTGTTCCCAAGACGACAATTAAGATAAGAAAGCTATGTGACATTTTAAATGCATCGAAAGAGCATAAAGTCCTTTGCTTAAGAAGTCACAGAGATGTTTTTCTCTCCATCGCTGAATTTTTCCAAAAAATCAAAACCACTTTGCTTTAGAGAAATTCATATTGGAAACATGCCGTTACCTGCACGAATGCACCAGCTTGAATAGTACAAATCAACACGTCTAGGTTTGTCACGCCTTGGCACAGCAGAGGAGGGCACTCCCTGAAACATATAAAATAACCACATTATTTCCTGAACTCCTGAATCAGAAGTAAATTACTTCTAAAAGTATCTCGTCAAAACCACAAACTAGCTCAAATAAAACACTTCGCAACATTCACTGAAATTCCTATTCTGGTCTACAATTGAGAATAAGTTTTCTTTAAGATTCCACTTATTAGCACCAGAAAATAACAATAACTCAATTTGCTTATCGAGTATTGACAACCAGCTCATGTCACCATATTGCAATTACCAATAATTAGTCTCACATTTTCAAATCCAAAATTGCTATGCTACTAAATTACTAGAGTTTGAAACTAATTTTCTGGACAAAGATGCATCGACCAGAACACACATATCTAGTTCAGTTTTTTTTTTTTAGCTAAAACTCTTCAGCAAATTAAAGCTAATCATTTATAACTATTCCAAACTAGTTACATAGCCTAAGCGAGAAAAAATGAATAGTGGAACAAAAAAGAACCCATCCACAAAGTAAGGCTATACAATGATATGATCATTTGTCTGTGAGGCTGTATAGATAGCTTTTCCTTCTCTTACCTTAGTTACACAGTAGTATGATCGTCCTGATTCCCAAATGCGACGGCCTATCATGTAATCTCTGTCGCTACAAAAGAATGGAAACTGTGTCCATGCAAAAAGAAAAACAAACAAAGTAAGTCATAAGCCAATGCAACCAGCACAATTCAAGACCAGAGATCACAAATAGACACATTTCTCACCTTGCGGACCCAGTGCACTAGCATGGTTCCAGTAGTCGGGCATTCTTCCAAAGTAGAAGAATGGATAAGCATGTCATCCCACTTTGCTCGAAACTCATCATCCCAAAAGAAGTCCCTCACTGTCTCAGGTGAAGCATCTTCAAATACAGTTCTACTTCGGTATTGTGGAGGTCCAGTCTACAACACACCAAAAAGAACAAAATTCAGTTAACCTCACCCACAAAATACATACATGCAAAACAGTACTCCATCATCATCCACCAATCGAAGACCTCAATTCAACCGAAACCAGAAGTAAAGACAGCTAGCTACCTGAGGATCTCTACGCCAAGCTTGGTAGCCCATAGTTGGAGTTGACTTATTCATCATATGAATCCAGGCAGGACCTCCATCTTTCTCCTCAACAAGCTGACATATGTGGCGTAAATCCTCATCGTTGACACTACAAGATTCTTCTTTTTCAATCTGTGAGCAACTGCCGGAGCCAAAAAATTGATTTATCAATCCAAAGCTCAATTTAAGTCCCTAATTACATCAAACTAACCGAAACCCAAGTTTCAAAAGTTTGTGTAATCTTTGAGACATAATCCAATTGAAGGTGCGAAATTTGTTCAATTAACAAGGCGAGTCAAACAAACCTGGAATCAGTATTGGTGGTAGGTGGCGAAGTAAGAGCCTGGTCCTCAACGGTATCGTCAGCAGCCCAAGGAATGCAATTTGGCAGCAACGAACTCAAACTCGGAATCGAAATCCCACACGTGGTGGGCGCGCGTGGCGATGAAGATGATGATGAAGCCGATGAGGAAGATGAAGACGACGACTCCTTTTGTGAGGAGCTATCCAACAATTCTCTACCAACCACCGTCACCCATTTGGGCCGCCACGCCCACCCAACGAAAACCCCAACAATCACAGCAATCCATATAGGGGTTATGAACTTCACCAGCTCCCCGAACACTTCTACCATCGTGGGTCTCCCCAGAATCTCCACCAAAGCCATCTTTTCTACTGTGTATCCAAATATTCCCTAAATTGATAGAAAACAAAACCCTCAATTGAATCGAATAGAGGTATGCGTTAAGCGCAGCGATTATTCGAGGGTTTTGAGAGATGGGTAGATAGGGGATAACCAAAGCTCCAAGAGGGCTAGATTGGGTTTTAGAGGTATATGTAACAAGCAAAGAAATAGATATAATAAGGGAGAGGAGGAGAAGAAGAAGAGATTTAGATATGGTTTTCTTCTTGCAGCAGAGAAGATGATGATGAGGAAGAGGGAAGGAGAAGACAAAGAGGGTGTGGATAAGATTTGCGAAGATAAGCGGTAGAGAGACGCTTGTTGGGATTCTGCAGGGTCTGAGAGGCTGAGTTAGACCCAACCAGAGAGCTTTGTTTTCTTTCGTTAATTTGGTTTCTTGGGGTTTGTTTGGCCAATAGCCACCAGATGAAATGGAACCAAGTTGAAGAGGGTGGCGGTAAAAATTAACCAAAAGGCAGAAGCTTTTTTTTTTCTCTTTCGCTCTCAGTGGCGGAGTGAAATGGAAATGTGTTTGGTTTGATGCATTGGCCGCTCTCGTTGTTGATGCCCTTTATATATACCAATGGCTTTGGCTTGGCTCTATTATTATGGTGTCTGTGGGTAGCCGCGTTCTCGTTCTTCACGTTTCCCTTGACTTGGAATTTCTGTGCTGAATTGAGTGAATTCTTACTCTCCTTCACTTTCTATTATTTCTGTGTTGGCTTAGGAGAAAACATTGGTGATTTGTTTAGTTTTGTTCTCTTCTTTGTGCGCTCCCTTTTTTTGAGAATGTTGTGGACAGAGGTAAATTACCATAGGTCGATGAAAAACATATATATGATTTTGGACACCAACGTTAATGTTCTGTAGATTTTTAATTGGTGGATATTGAAGGAACAAAACTGAATTTGAAAAATAAAAAAAAGAAACAAAACATAGCTAACTTAAATATGGTAGATCTTTTAAAGAACTTATACCAGCATGTTTATTCACATGATAGACAGTTTTTGAAAGATTATGAGGGACAAATGTATATCACCCACATATATTAACTATAAAAGCAGAAACTAAAACAACTGAAAACTATGACATTTACTTTCAGCTGTCATATTTACTTGTCACTCACAATCTCTTAAAAATTGTCTTCTTATTGTGAGCATGCATTCCCCGCATGTGATAATACATGTGTGTTAAGTTAATATTCTTATACTAGTACACATTACTTATTCTTAGTCATGGTTGTTTTCTAACATATGCCTCCAAAGAGCGGTCATGGATGTGTAATTTTTCTTTGATATGTTAGTAATTTCTTAAGAGCATATGGATCACAACAAAGGGAAGAACAAAAGGCAATACACCTTATAAGAACATTAAGCAAATCAAACAATGAACCGTAAAATTTGACGGCTAAATGTGCATTAACTACAACTTGAAGAAATTCAATGGTCCTATACAGAACACAATACTATCGGTGATATGGCCGGAGTCCTACAAGACCAAGTTGATCTCTAATTTCCTACCAAACTCATGGACTAAGTTGTTCATAGTTACCAGCTCAAAACTAAACTAAACACCAACATCACATCAATACTTAAACTAGTCTTATCCTATGCTTACATAATTAATTATAACGTTTTATTACATCCTCGCATTCAAGCCGGAAAGCTAGTTTTTAAAATTTTCTTTGAAAGAAGAAATTCAAAAATAAAAAAAAACAAGCAAAAAACAATATCTCGATACGATTAATAAATGCAAATTTAGTAAAAGAACTCACAAAAATGGTTCTAATTAATTTCATGAGGTAAACCACCGACAAAACTACATAAAAACCCTAACGGATCCTTTTGGTGAAGAAAATCCTAATCATTTGAGGTTAGATAGAATGAAGCTAGTTTCATATTTATCGCAGAAAACAAACACTAAAAATTATAACATAAACTAAGCTTAGTGGTACCCATAAAATAATGTAGCAATGCTTTCCTTAGCTCATCAATCCCTAATTCCAGCATTTGACACTTGAATTGATCCAAATGCACGCGCTCAACTCTGCTGCTTCTTTCTGACTAGATCGAGTCGAATTTGCATAATTAGTTCAGAATGGTCAACTAGATGAGTTGATGAAGCTTTCAACATTTTTCGGTCTGAAATTCTTATGAATAATATAGTATAGGATTGAATTCAAATATGTGCATGGTCTCTCTGCCCCCAAAACTTGCCTATGTTCCAACCTTTTGAATTGCCAAACTATTTGACCTGACCCTTCTCTTATGGTCATTTTTAAATAGTGTAGAATTTCACACCTAGTTTGGTCAGGTTAGCTTGTTTGAGTCAAAAGAAGCATCATAATACCCAACATTGCGTGGACACATGCAGTAACGTGGTACTATCATATCTAGGTTTGCAATAGCCGGAATAAGCGAAGACAATCGCTCTCTGCGCGCTTAACGAATTATATCAACAGTTAAGATAATAACAACCGACCATCAAACGAGATATATCTTCATTTCTTGTGAAACGCATTCATCTACTTCGAAATTTGTCACAAGCTAAACACTTTGAAAACCATGTAAATGAAAGCTATGACAAGAACAAAGAGATCAATCAAATTGCTCGACAAATTGTTTTCATAACAATCATACGTACGACCAAAACATGTTCAATGTCAAAATCTACCGCAAACCAAAGACTTGTGAGAGCATGTGGAAAGTGATGTCAACATAGTTTTCAGAGCATTTTGCACACAAGTAACTTCCATACATATATCGGTTACGGACTCAATAATGCAATGTCATGCTGAACCGACCCCAATTTGATATGAGTCACATGATCTACGCCATGTTTTCGTCGTGCAACTTATTTTAAATGGCAAAGAGATTGCAGTCCAAGAATTCATGTGTATACTAAATCACCTTTATGATCTTCCACTCACATATATAGCTGCTGCTTCACCTAGTCGATCCTTATGCTTTGAGAATAGACAACTAAACAAGCACAAGCCCTCTATACCCAAACCTTCACTTTCACGCTTTACACATGCTAAGAGCTTTTTTTATTCCAACTCGTTATAATCAACACTTGTGTGACTTCACGAATTGAAATAAACCGATTATGTTATGCAGATTCAAAACTTAAACATTATGAAATAAGTCAACAATATATATCAAACTTATTAAACAACTCTAAATGCTGTCAGAAATCTTTCAGAAGTGAGAAACAAGAACACATCATTTCGGCCATTGACTCATTAAACCAAAATAACTGCTCAAGTCACTCGATCATAGTTGGACCACAAGCTAGCTGATGATCCGAAGTAGTTCCAAACCATAATGTGAAGCCTTGGATTTTCATACTTTGGGAAATTGATGTTCCAAATAGATTCTATCAATTGTGTGCTTGAAAAAGATGCCATACTGGCGGTGATTAGGTGAGTAGGTCCTGGACTGATGGCTCAGTTGCACTTACATGCTTAAGATTTTCTTCAATAAGGAATATTGGCCAGTATGCCGGTTGGAGTTTTCTTCTTCCACTACTTCATTTTTACACATTGTATGATTTTATGGGAAAATCCCATCAGATGTGCTACTTGTTGTCTAGATTATAATCGGCAATTGTCACATTGATCCTGGCCTAACATCTTTATGGTCCTCATTTCCACTTCGTCACGGTTTACTTCGAGTATTGAAGATCTTTGGTATGGTATATGTCAATTTCCAATTTCCACTTCGTCATGGTTTGCTTCGAGTATACGGTATGGTATATGTCAATTTCATATGGTCGGTTATCTTTGGGAATGCATATACTTGATTAAGAGCTGCGTAAACAATTGAACAATGGATTCATAACGCTGTTGAATATGAGTGGTAGAGCCTCAAAAAGTGCAGGAGTGGAAAGCCAATCTCAGTACAAAAGAGTGATACACATGCAAGAATGGAATATTAAGTGCTTACACGCGTAGGTTTGAATTTCATATCAGACTTCACTGCCTGACTGGTCTCATAGTAGAGGCTCAAAGCCAGAGTTGGGTAGAATTCAACATGGTAGTGGTCAAAATCTTAAGCGGAAATAAGACTTGGAACTTGAAAGGGCTAAAAGCTTCTCTCTTAAACGCTTCAGAATGCACATGAAGCACAATGTTTCACATCCAAGCATGTGTTGGTGTTAGTATGATAAAAGAACAGTGTTATTGTTAGTGTTACAAGTAGCAAAGAGTATCAACTCGGAAAGAAATTATGAATTCTCTCCAGAACTCCTGACTAAAGATTGCATATGTGCAATAGTTAAATTAATCATATGCCAAACTGTCCCGGGCTTGAATGAGCAAAAATGGGGCAGATGGTGCGTTCATCCAATTTTTTTTTTCTGTTGATGCATACACATTTACATTACAATACTAGAAGTCTAGAAGTGAGCAAGAACGTAGTTTTAGAAACTGGTGTGCCAAATCGCATCATCACCCTCTCCACATCTCTGGTGCACCTCCTCCATTCTCTCCACCGATTTGCATATGCCGCTGCAGCTCCAATCGAATGATGCAGCACAGGGATTCCCAGCTTGAGCTTTCCACTCGCAATCTATGACAGAGATATATATTTCATTGTAATGAATAAAAGCACAAAAAGTACCTGTTCTAATTAGAAACAAGAACTAAAGATTTACGTTCTTAAGCTTTGCTACTACTTCATCTAATTACAGGCATGAACTAAAGATTACATGTTTAAGCTTGCTACAATTGCTACTGTTTTCAGCACATGATCAGAGCAGACGTTAATTTATTCTTAATATAACTCTTAATTGAAACACAGATCATGAAACCATCAATCTTGAATTAAGTAACGGTTATTGGCTTAGAAAAACCAAAATCACATTATGATAACTTACCTGGAGGAGTCCCACAGCAAAGGCTTCGCTCATCAATGTGCTGGACATCAAGACCAATAAACCAAGAACCCAAAGAAACATCTTCATTCGCATATCGGTGAAGTATGTGCCTGGAGGAAACAAGAACTCAATTACTAACATTTTATAGTTATATATCCTCAGGAAAAATGATGCTCCACAAAAGGTCTTACCTATTAACTGAAATGTAGGTTGCCAAATCTTTGGAAAGTGCATATATTTGACCTGTTGCATGCCGGAAATATTTATTTCCCTCCTCTCCGAATTTCCAATATTCTGGTTCATGGTACTTGACCCCCCTAAAGCAAAGGTATATACATCAATACATCATGATGGGTATGAATAAACATAAGAAGGATGCCCAATGTTCGTTTGCTTACTGATGTGCGAGGACAGGTCCAGACTTCATGCATCCAATATACGTACGAGGCTTTGATCTATGGCGGGCCAAAGTAGAACCAACCATACCTGTGAAATGTTAACTGAACTTAGTGCCCTGAAGCTGTTCCCCCATCCAGTTTCAAAAGCAGAAAGAATATAAATACACTAACCAAGATTTATGTGCACATCATCATCAACTTTAATATAAAAGTCAGCATCCCACTTATTGACAGCTGCTGTAAAATATGTTTGGGTTTTGGACGATAATTCATGGTACCCCTCTATATGGTTCTGCAGACATACATTGGTAACAAGGCATAAGGTTCACCAAAGTATTTCAATTTTGATACAAAGGAGAACATGAAAAACTTAAACAACTAGAACAAGCCCACCAAAGGATTCAAAAAAAAATTGTTCCTTTGATTGGTACCCAAGAATACAGATCTGCATGCATCACACTTTGCATGAGTCCCCAAAATACTGACTAATATAACAGGCTACCTTGGGCCTCAGAGCTCAGTAACTTACCAGTCGGAAAAAATCCTTGTGTTTTACATCTTCTGCATCAATGGCACGGTCCAAAACACCACCAGTGGATGCACTGAGGATTAAAAAGAAAAATTGAACCAATTATGTTGGAAGATTATCATTCTGAAGTAAGCAGTAAAACACCAGCCACTTGCAACAAGAGTTAGCCTACCTGTGTCCAATAACAAACCGCATTATAATTCCCTTCTCTGTCTCTAGCTTCTTTAACTCGTCACCTAGGGAAAAAAGGATAATTTATTATAGCTGCTACTACTTTTGATGTTAGAGAATAGTTCTTAAGTTTTTATATTCACACCTCCAGGCATCCATGTTTCCCTGATTGAATCCCTTCGCTTTCTGCTGCTGAAGGCAGTCATGATTCCCATGACAAAGAAAACCTTTTGGCGCTCCTTGAATGATTCGCTTCCTGGTTTTGTAAACACCGGAGATCCTTCATTATTGTCAGATTTGGAAGCTCTAGCTGCTGCTAGCTGCACCTCCAATGCGGAGATTGTCTTGTCTAGCTTCCTAAGAATGTCAACATGAGTGTTACATATGAAGCAGTTTCAATCATACAATAGCACACAAAGAAGTTAACTCACTCACATACACAGAAAGTAATTTTCTCTGATCACATCATGTGTTTGCAAGACCTGAGAAAAGATGTATGAATAGAAGCTCCCTAAATATAATAGTACAAAAAAAGAATTCACCTGATCACATCATGTGTTTGCGAGACTTGAGAAAAGATGTCTCCCGCCTCATCAGTGTCTCCCTGGAATTGAATAGATATTATTGAAGTGCTTTACGAAATAAATGGAACTAATGAATACCAGGATCTTATAACTCGCCTTCTTCTCACACTTGACAGCAGACTGAAGAGAAATCGATTGATGTTTCTCCAGTGATGAAGCCTCTTCATCCATTTCATCTGGATCGATGGCAGCCCAAAACCTGGAAAACAAACATGAACCACTTGAAGTTCATATAAGAAAAGAACGGTAGGGAGCAGAGAAATATAGTCTTGTGTCTCATTTCATTGGTAGAATGAATGATCACTCCAACCTCTGGTCATGCAAGCTCAAGGCACATCGTACATACATTATTCACAGATATGAACACGATGCAAGGCACATTGTATCTCTCATGGGAAATAAGGCTATGATGAACTCCATTTTGACAAGTTCCGGCCCAATGTGATTGTCCCGGAACTTATTTTACTTAGGAACCAATTTCTGTCATGAATAAATATTCCTACTAAAAGTAGGCTGGGCTTTTATAAGGAATATGAAGCTTGGATGCAAAGTGAACTCTAGTTTGCATCCAGCAATAGATACTCAAAATGGACTTCATTATATGGGAATAACCGAATAAGGATCTAGACACTGTCCCCATTTAACACTGCTGACCAATTTCGAGCACCACTGAACTCTCTCAATTGGTCACCATCAGCTTATTGACAAAATCTCACTAACTTGCCTTCCAAAAACCATCTGTTAATGCCTGGGCTAGGCCTTAAAATAGATCATCAACCTCCTAAAATTTCCACAGTTACAAGATCAACCTCGAAGCAATTGAGCGCCAAACCCAAATCTGAATCGAATTACATGAATGTACGAGATTTCGTTGCATTTGCCAATTCATATATTCACTAAGTCACTCGACCTTTCAGATTTCAGAGCTAAACATCACCAAATCTACTACATTTCAGACTTAAAACTCTAATTTTATACATACTATCCTTAAAGACATAGTCTACTCACATCTACGGGCAAGACACTTGTTCACATTTGCCAATTCAAGTACTGAGATTAAGACCAATACTTGCACCTAAATTGGTCACTTATGACAATCGAAAACAACTAAAGTGGGAATCTTGAGCATCATGGATTCCAAAAGCAGGGACTTTTGAATTCCAGAAACCAGATAAACCTCATTCACATCCAAAACAACATAAAGACCAAAAATTTACAAGTCCATTAAGCAAATCTAGAAGCTGAATCTCAAAGAACAGTAAAGAACCTGTTGACAACAAGAACACCCAAGAAGAAGCTGGCAATGCAGAAGACAGAAACCCATCTGGTCGAGACTCCATTGCCAACCTTGTGAGGTCTGCTCACACCCATCTTCATTTCACAAAGGCTTCAGCTTTAAGGAACCTTCTTCTCTTTGCTTAACCTTTTCTCTAGTGAGGTGGGGCTCCTGGAGCGTTAAGAAGAAGACACAAGCAAACCCATCAAGAGAAACAGCACAGAGTTGACACCAACAAAACCATGTCCCTGAAGTAAAAGTAGACCCAAGTTTGAAAAGGAAAGGGAAAACAAATTGATGGAGTTTAAGGTGAAGTGTTGTGCTTTTTTATGTTCACTTTGATCGATCAGCTTTCTTAAACGAATCAATTTCAGTCTCTGGGGAGATGGGCTACCTTGTAATTATGCTCGACTTCATCTTATTATTCTGTCACGGGAAAATATTATATATTCGAGCAAGACATAAGTCGTGAGTCGTGACAGCTTTAACTTACCAATAATGCCCCTTTATTCTCAAGCAATGTATTGGCCGGCTACTTTCTTTGCCTCTCTCTCGATCAGTCATTCTGTTTTCCTTTGTTTTGGTTTAGTTTCTGCCAACTTTTTTTTTCTTCTTTCTTTTGATTTTCAATTGTTAATCCTTGATTTCCTTTCTCATTTTGTAATGTACTATTGATCTTGTTTTGGTTTGGATATAAACTCAATTGTTTTAGTTTACTATATTACTATTGATCTTGAATTGTTATGATAGTATATGTTGCACATCCCTAAGTATTTGTAATGTTGTTTTACTTCCACCCCATTATAATTATTCAACCTTGAATGTTGAATTACTATACAAACATAATCTTTGTGTTGTAAGATTCAAACATAGGGTACAATGGTACATTGCATGCACTAATCACCATTACAAGATATGATTTTTTTAGTGGGTCACTTGCCATCTCTACTTGTCCTATGATGCTCGTTCAACATTGCTCGACATGATGAGCAAATCTTAAACGAAATAACATTTAGAATTGATTCGTCTAATTCAAATTATTAGTCAGCATGATGCGATATTTAGTTATATATAGATAATAATAATCGATAGAAAGTTTTGTAAGTCATGCTAGCTAACATTATATTTGAATATTGTTTTACTTTGACATTTCTTGTAAATAATGTATGCTTGGCTACAAATTTAATAGAAAGTGAGAATCGAACAGTTAGTGAGAACATATACGCAAGCTAAAATATATACTAAAATATAAAACTTTACCATTTAACTATTTTGTTGAAAAGAACTTGACATTGATTTTTCAAAAGCTCAAATTTTTTTATTTTTTATTAAATATTGATCAATGATTATAACAACCATAAACCATGCCAAAAAAGCTTATGATGCTAAAGATATCGAGGGTAGTTTGGTCCAATTTAAGGTAGATGATGAAACTGAACACTTTATGATGATGATCATTCTCAGAAAAAAAAAAAAAAAAAAACACTTTATGATTGTGAGAATCCAGAATTCAAAAAACAAAACGGAACTTAAAAGGTAGGTAAATGGCGGTGGTGTAAATGTGGCAAGAAGTAAAGGGTACTATAGTCGATTCCTGTGCGTATTCCCGCACGAAATGCTGGAGGCACAGACACGTGTAGTGACGAGGACGAACAAGGACGACGTGGATACATGATGATGTCGACTGTGCACTCAAAAGCAGACACCCACTATTTACCATATTGCCCCTCCCTCACGGTCTCTATTGACTTCCTTTGACTGTGGTCCTCACCTCCATCCTTTTCCGATTTGTTTTTTCAAGGTTTACCTATGAGGCTCTCCAGTATCAGATCATCAAGTGCTGGATTTTCTTTGTTCTGATCTGTTTTGTTTTCTTGCTTCCTTATAATATTCATGTCCTGCAAACTTGAGCCAAAAGCTTAATCTTCAAGCATGGAGCTGTCTTGATCTGCTGTGTTTCTTTCATTGTTTTTATCCACTACAATTTTCCATGTCTTCGCTGGCGGAGCTACCTTACGACCAAAGGGTGCCATGGCACCCCCAAAGTTTCTGAAAATATCAATTAGCACTATATTATTAGTAGGATTGTATGATTATGCTTATTATTGGCACCTCTAATGTTTTTGAAAAATGTCAATTAATTTTATTCTATTAGTAGGATTAAATCCTTATGATTGTAATGTATAGGTCTATCTTCACGTTATAATATAGACTTCTATTTTTATTGTCTCTTGCCGTATCGATCTATCATCATAATTCGTTATGATTGTAATGTATAGGTCTGGCTTCACGTTATAATATAAACTTTCATTTTTATTGCCTCTTGCCGTATCGATCTATCACCACAATCAATTAGTTAGTAACTAATCATTTTACATACATATAAATTTTCATTATACATATAGTTATTTACATGTACATAACTCATATTTACAACAAACGATTATGTTTAGAGATTATAAGAAAATTATAATTTCAATTAACACATAATTTATCATGCGATTTGAAATTATTATATATCTTTTTTCCGCACTTTTACTACTTTATATCTCGGCCCTCCGAAACCTACATTTCTAGCTCCGCCATTGCATGTCTTGTATATTGTTACCCTAAATATTTTGAACCATACCCACATATTGCAGAAGGTAATCCTTGCATTGTTCTTAAACGAGTATAGGGTTGATGGCTTGATGCTCACCGTAACGAATCGGATATTTAATGACGGAACTAGAAATTTGTCTTTATAGAAACGTAGCGGCATTATTTAGAGTCTAAGTTAATTTCGTGAGAAATTTTATCAAGGGCAATGGAGGATATTCCTAAGTCGAGGCCATAATGCGGATTTTTTGCTCAATCATGGACTACTTAATTATTTGCAGCATGGGCATTTCAGCAATTTTTACTGATCAAGTTCACTTGAGGAAAGTGGAATTCCATCTCATTATAGTCTAGAATGGTGGAGGTCACCTGCCTACTTTGTATAATATAGGGATGGAAACATATAGTTGAGTTGTTTGCTTGTTTCTTGAAACAGGAAGGAAGATTCATTCTTAGTTGTGCCAAGCTAATTTGGTATAATTTTCTACGCAGAGCATCAATATTGCATGTGAGAGGCCATTATGATTTTCTCTAGTTCAAGTTAATATGTCATTCTATGATTCTGTCATGTCATATATGTAGCAAAAAAGAGGTTCAATATTGCAAATATATATTCAAATAAATCTAATTTATAATTAAACAATAATTATAAATAATGAAATGATAAACATAAAATCAATTACTTTGAACAACTTTGGTTACCACTCTTGATTGAAGGAGAAGTGGAATTTGTGGAAGTGAATCAAGTGTTTTGAAACACTTAGAACGAATAACACAAATATCGTTTTATGCTACCAACTCGGATATATGATCAGAGGAAACTGTTGAAGTTGAGTCATATGTCTCACACATTTTCCTTAAGACAAATTATGCCTCCTCTACTAGTTCAAAAGGCTTGATGACACTTATCTCCCATGATACAACGACTGCTCGTGTTTTTGGAGCTGCACTGCTGCTAAAAACACATGACGAACTTGTAGTACCTTCTATCTATCACCAGAAAGCTAAAACTCAAGAGAGAATAACTTTTTGAGAGGAGGAGATGATTATCGAGAAGGTGTTTTGAATGTGTGTTTAAAACAAAGGAAGTGTCACCTATTTATACATGGAGGAATGTGATCACCACTTGAATATCATGAGTTACAACTTTTCACATATCAACCCTTAACATTCTTTGATATGTTACAACCTTTAACATGCCAATCCTTAACATTCTTTAGTGACAAAATTCAACCATCATTGAACTTGTTGTTACAGAATTCAAAGGGTCATGTAGTTGTAACAAATTCTAGAATTATAAAGGTTAGGCACAAGTGAAAGTCCAAAATGTTTCAAGTAGCCATCTTTGGGTGACTATTTCTTATTCACCCTATAATCCATTTAAATTCTCAAATTTAAATTGATTAAATAAAATGGTGAAAAACACCATTTTTCCAACAATATATACCTAAATATAGAAAAGAAGAGAGGAGGCAGAAGTCCACATTACAGTTATATATATGGGTCATATATCATAAGTAAGATTAGGCTAATGCAGAACCAATCATTCAAGCTACATATCATTCTTATTCCTGCTCAACCTACTGATCGAAGATTCCACAGCCATTAAGATACTAATTGATATGGTGAATGATGGATCCTCAGCTTGCATTTGTGATGCCCAGATTGTTCTCTGGTTCTAGAGGTTCTGTGGATTAAAGTTTATCTACCTAAATATCATTTTCCTTAGTTTCATAATATGTGAATAAAGAGTCCAAAGTCATAGTTGATATAGGAATGCACTTGGCTCTGCTGATCAAGCTGGGTTTTGAAAATTCTGTATGGCAAGGCATCTAGAATTCTTATTATTATTCTTTTCAAAAAAAAATTAAAAATTATTATTATTATTATTTTGGGAGAGAGCAAGGCATCTAGAATATAGAACTGATGAAAGTCAGTTAGCTCTTTTTTTAGTTTTTGGTCCAGACTATTAATATGTGAACATTGCAAAAGAGAAAAAGACTTGGTAATAACTAGCGGGCCATCTTAACAACTAGCTCATAATTGATAAATGTGAGATTGATCAAATCAGTAAATCACTAGGGATTTTATGAAGTTCTAATCACCTTCTTTGATCCCTGGCTAGCATTTTTGTTTCCAGCAAAATATAGACCTCTCAGTACCTATTGACTACTGTCTTTTTTCCAAAGCCATAGACCATTTTCATATCTGCATACTCTAATTTTCCATGAGATTACTTCTTGAACAAGAAAGTGGGCCAGAAAATGAATGAATGCCCTTTGTTCTTTAGGAGCTTATAGTCAAATTTGAAGGGTTATTCTCCAGAATATTCAAGCAAAGCCATACCAGACATAATGCCCTGTTGATCTTTATGCATAAGCAGAGAAGCTTCCTTTGAGTCTGTCCAAGACTTTTGTACAATTATCTTCAAGTTTTCTTTTTCCATTTTCCTTTTGGGTCAAGAATTTACTTAAGCTCATCAGAAGCAATATAATCCTCCCAGTAAAGTATGGAACATCTACATTGCAGTAGATATTAATTCACTAGTTAGCAAGCTAAACTTTCATTAATCATTGTATAACCAAATGAATGTAATCCACTTAAATCATTAAATCTTCATTAAGACAATAAGACTGCCAACATAAGCATCTAAATCTATTTTCTGTGTGTCCACATAGAAGTTAACATCTAATGCTTGACTTTGCAGCTAGCATATATTTTCTTAATTTCCCACTACTATTATGAACTTGACCCAGCCTCCAAGCTATCATGCTCAGCCACCAATTACCCTTATTTCTTGATCCATAATCCAATAATAGAGTCATCTCTAGCTCAACATGTTAATCCTCAATTGATCTTTGTTCAGCCTCCTCATCTTCTCTCTTTCTCTAGAAAATATGAGCAGCCCAATAAGTACAGTAGTACTTGGTTTGTTATGCCTTCTTTGTGTTCTGAATGAGCAGGGAATATCGATTACAGTGGTGGAAGCTAAGAATAATAGCCATGTATGTAATAGCATCATTATACCTATCAACATCTTGAACATGCACTTCTTCTTTAAGCCTGGATAGGGTGTCCTGATACCTGCATATATTCTTTTTAACTAATTGCAGGTTCACATTGTTTATCTGGGAGAGAGGCAACATGAGAATCCCAAGTTGATCACTGATTCTCATCATGATTTGCTTGCCACCATAGTTGGAAGGTAATTAATTACAGTGGTATCTGTTACATTGGGAAAAAAAAAAATACTGTATATGTTGTAAATTTGAGTTCTAGGATGCTTCAATTTATGAGTAAAACTGTAAAACGTTTGTTGCTTCCTATGCTGCAGTAAAAGTTTGGCCTCAAAATTGATGGTATACAGTTACAGACATGGTTTCTCTGGATTTGCAGCCAAGCTTACAGCGGCTCAAGCCCAAAAATTTTCAGGTATCTTGCTAACTTGATGAAACAAAGATATGTGAATTTGCAGTGATCAGAAAATTCATGAAATATTCCAACTTTAGCTCATACACTAGTCATTAATATGTATTGTGAAGGTCCTAGAGGGGGGTGAATAGGCCCTGATAACTTTTTGCTCTATCCCGCACACAAGGATAGCAAAGATTGTGCTATCCTGTTTGCTGTGAGACTAAGTTGTGTAAATAAAAAGACAAGTACTGAAAGTAAAAGATATAACACCAGTACGTTTTTTTATACGCAGAAACCCTGCAACCAGGGAGAAAAACTGCGTGCCTCTAACTCTTGAGAGACAAACTATTCCACTATTGTAAAGACACTGCTTACAAGACTCACAACTTAGAGGATGGCACAACGCCTAGTCATCGTGCCTAGTTTAACTACTAGCACTCAACTGAACTTGCTCTCTTGTCACTCAAGTGTTTTACACATAGCACGAATCTAAGCTTCTCTGCAGAATTCAACTAACGCCTTTAGATAATTCTCTAAGACAGCTTACAACTTGCTTCACACGAACTTAACTAACTACTTAGCTAATTCTCTATGAAGACTTCACCGGGTTGCATCACCTAGACCGCTCTCAAGGTATGCATGAACAATGAACAATGAAATGGGTTTTGAAAATGTTTTGGTGCTCAGCTCTAAGATTTATAATCAACGAGGAAGACTTAGAGCAAAGGAGCAAAGAAGCAATAATGCTAAGACTCAAAGGAGAAAACGCAAATGACAATTTTCAACAACCAAGAGCAAGAGAGGTCTTGCTCTCTATTTATAGGCAAAGTGCACAGCTATGAGGAAGCAAGCACGTTTGCCACATCAACAAGATTCTTTTGGACTCTAGCTGCTTGTCTGGAATACTAGGACGGATAAGACCCTAGGGATCCCTCCACTCACAAGACAAAAGCTGAGAATAGACTTTCCTAGGAAAGACTAAAGCCAAAACGATAAGACAAAAGGTTTTGGGAAAACTAGATCAGATTTAGTCAAGCATAAAGACTCTACAAAACCACTTTACCTAAGAAGACACTTAGGACAGCTGATAGCTTGGGCGGTGCATCACATGGGCAGCTGCCAACTTGGTTTGTGTATCACAAAACCCAGCTGGTTCCCAAAGGCTCAAGTTATGTGGTCACGGGTTGGTTTGCCACACCACCCTAGACTAACTTGGAGCTCAAGTACGAATAGACTAATGTTTTGCTAAAAGGTATTTGAAATTCAAACACTTAAAAACTGAAGCAAACACCTTTGAATATGCACATGGACAGACCTAGTAGATAGAACAGATACAGCAGGGGTATCCGTTTAATTGGGATGGCAAACACGGCTGCCATCCTTAGTGAATGAATGAGATGCACATGCATGAACTACCTGATGCACATGAGATCTGTCAGGTTCTTCATTCTTCACTTGAGTAGTCCTTGCTACCAGGCTACAACATGTAACATGTATCCTTGTGTTTTGATCATAAAGGGATAGCCAACAATTCTTGTACCAACATATTGTTCTTAATTTTGTTTTCATGAGCTGAATGAAATGGTGTGAATTCTTATAGAGTTGCCTGATGTTGTTCGAGTCATACCAAATACTCTACACAAGCTGCAAACTAGTAGGAGTTGGGATTTTCTTGGCCTCTCTCCTCATTCACCTTCAAGCAATATTCTTCATAGCAGCAACATGGGTGATGGTGTCATCATAGGTGTCCTTGACACAGGTGACTTTCTTTCTTCCTCTCTCTCATAGGCATGAAAACTCGTAGAAAAATGCCTAGCTACTTATGTAATACAATGACTTAAGCAGGTATATGGCCCGAGTCTAAATCTTTCAATGAAGAAGGCTTAGGGTCAGTTCCATCCCACTGGAAGGGTGTTTGTAAATCTGGGGAAAAGTTTAATGCCACATTGCATTGCAATAGAAAAATCATCGGAGCACGTTGGTTCAACGATGGAATACTTGCTGAGTATGGAAAACCATTGAACACATCGAAAAGAACTGAATTCATGTCCCCAAGAGATGCACATGGCCATGGCACTCACACTGCTAGCACTGCAGCTGGTTCTTTTGTGACTAATGTTAGTTACAAGGGCCTTGGTCATGGGACTATTAGAGGGGGTGCCCCAAATGCTAGATTGGCCATTTACAAGGTTTGCTGGAATGTGCTTGGAGGTCAATGCTCAGCAGCTGATATGCTCAAAGGTTTTGATGAAGCTATACATGATGGAGTTGATGTATTGTCACTCTCGATTGGGGGTTCAGTTCCACTCTTTTCTGATGTGGATGAGCGTGATGGCATTTCAACTGGCTCCTTTCATGCTGTAGCCAGGGGAATTACTGTTGTTTGTGCAGCTTCAAATGATGGACCTTTGGCGCAGACAGTTCAGAACATATCACCATGGATCATAACTGTTGCAGCAAGCACCATGGATCGAGCATTTCCTACTTCCATAACTTTAGGAAATAACAAAACTTTCCTGGTACTGTTTCCTCTCTTTCATTGTGTGGCAAGTTACCCTTTTGGGATTTTGAACCGTACTTATGGATTTTCTACAGCCATTTATATACTTGATTGTTCTTCTAGGGTCAAGCTGTGTTTACAGGACTTGAGATTGGTTTTACAAGCTTGATATATCCGGAGTCTGAAGGGCTTGACCCTACAGCTACAGGGTACCATGATCTGAAAACTTTTGACTACTTGCTTACAACAATGTCTCATTCTGTTAATCAAGTACTTGTAATATTTTGATGATGTACCCTTTTGCAGCATCTGTGATTTCCTCTTACTTAACAACACCGTGGTATCTGGAAAGGTGGTTCTATGCTTCACTTCACTCGGTCGTAGGATAGATGTAACAACGGCTTCAGATGCTGTGAAACAAGCTGGCGGTGTTGGCCTAATCATAGCAAAGAATCCAACTGATGCCTTGTATCCCTGCAGCGATGACTTTCCTTGCATTGAAGTTGACTATGAGATTGGCACCCGAATAGTGTTTTATATCCGATCTACCAGGTAACACTTGGACATTCTCACCATCTTTTACACTGATCAGTATTGAAAGGTGTGTTTCTAATACTCAACTTTTGGATGAGATGCACAGATATCCTCGTGTGAAGTTGACCCCTCCTAAAACAATTGTGGGCAAGCCAATATCGGCCAAGGTTGCCTATTTTTCATCTCGTGGACCAAACTCTGCTGCACCAGCAATTCTCAAGGTATCGATTAGCACCATTTTGATGTTGAGTATAGTTCACCATATAAGTTATGGCCTCTGCTTATAGTACATTTCTTTTTTCTTTTTCTTGGTGGACAGCCTGATATAACTGCACCTGGTGTGAACATATTAGCTGCAACCTCTCCACTTGATTCATTTGCGGATGCTGGATATGTCATGCACTCGGGAACATCGATGTCTACTCCTCATGTCGCAGGCATTGTAGCTCTCATCAAAGCAGTGCATCCTACCTGGTCTCCAGCAGCCATTCGATCAGCGCTAGTCACAACTGGTATACTAATTTTCGTAACTCTAATACAATGTCATTGTTATGATACATTTGCAAGTCAACAATATTATCATATATCCTGCAGCATGGAGCAATGGTACCGGTCCATCTGGTTTACCAATTTTTGCTGAGGGATCTCCTCAAAAGTTGGCTAATCCATTCGACTTTGGAGGTGGCATTGTGAACCCGAATGCAGCATCGAACCCGGGTCTTGTATATGACATGGGCGCAGCAGACTACATGCATTATCTATGTGCCATGGACTACAACAACTCTGACATTTCAAGGCTCACAGGCCAAGCCACAACATGTCCCATAAAGAGACCTTCTCTTTTGGACATTAACTTACCTTCCATAACCATACCAAGCCTCAGAGATTCCATTACTGTAACAAGAACTGTGACAAATGTAGGAGCCCCTAAATCCGTTTATGAAGCTACAATTGATCATCCATTGGGAACAGTGGTATCTGTAAAACCCAATCTTCTGGTATTTAATTCCACGGTTAAGAAACGCACTTTCAAGATTGCGATTTCCACAACCCACCAGATGAATACAGGGTACTTTTTTGGAAGCCTTACTTGGACTGATAGAGTGCATGCTGTGACAATTCCCTTGTCAGTGAGGACAGATTTTTTACAACATTTTGCTGATGATCACTGAAGTACTAGTGGAATAATTAAGTACAATTTTGTTTTCAGATCCTTCATTTCCTTCACATATGTATGAAGATAGGTTTCAACCATTACTTATACATGCTTTCATTTCTATAGTCAATGCACCATAGAAATTTTCCATTTTATTTTGTGTAATGGTTGATGTCTACTTTTCTTTATAAATTCGATCTCCGAGTCAAATTCTTTGTACATTGCTACATTAAAATCGGGTAACTCATCGTTCTTAACGTAACAGAGTAGTTAGCAAAGTAAAAAAATCATATTGGATACACAAAAAATGGGAAGTAATCCATATTGATTCAGCGCTCAAAATCTGGTGAATGATGATTTGGATTCTAATATTAAACCTCTTACCAACTATGATAATGAAAATTTTGAATAATATCATTCTGTCACTTCTTAGTAAGAATTTCATGAATCTTCGGTTATGAAAGAGAGAAGAACGACTATATAGTGTTGATGAAGTCGTAAAGGTTTCATGTTGTAGTCTATAGGAATTCATATATCAGTCTCTTTGGAAAAATGTCTAAGACTGTCCCTGTTGACATCCAGGGCGTTGCCGTGACCGAAATTAGAGAAAGCAATACTCCACCGAGGCATGAGGTTTGTGCTTACAGATTTCAACTCATGAATTTGAGAGATGATATTGATTCTCGTAAGAGTTTTGTCTTGTGTTTTTCCAGATAATAACTTCGATTTTTCATGAACAAACAAGCAGGGACAATATAAAGCTATAGCCGTTTGTTGGGTTCTTGGACTAGGAACCCTATTTGCATGGAACAGTGTGGTCACCATAGGGGATTACTATTACATCTTGTTTCCTGTAAGCAGCTCGATCATGTCCATTCCTTTCATCTATTCTGGTTTTTTTTTTTTTGGGTGTAAATTTGTTTCCTAGCCTGTTGTTTTGATTGTAGAAACCTGTGTGCACTGACATATGACAAACGGCTCCATGGAGATTACAGTATGATATCTGCACAATTTCTTTTCATTGCAGAAATACCATCCTTCACGGGTTCTTACCCTCACTTATCAACCATTTGCACTTATAGCAATGGCAGCACTAGCTTACAATGAAGCAAAGGTGAATACCCGAAAGCGGATCTTAGCTGGATACTCTATCTTCTTCCTTGGTACCTTGATGCTAATTGTTGTGAGTATTATTGCAGTATTGCCTTCACTACACCTTTCTTTTAGTGCAAACTTTAGTCTGCATCAGTTTGCACCATCTAATTCATCATGTAGAGTTCTTTAAGTTTTACTTCACTTTCATGTTTGTAATAGGTGGATTTAGCTACGTCTGGTAGTGGAGGCATTCGACCTTATATTGGCATATGTGCCATTGTTGGTGCACTAGGGGTTGCAGGTGCCCATGTCGAAGGTGGGATCGTTGGCGACCTATCTTTTATGTGCCCTGAATTCATCCAGGTTGATCTTCTTCTCAAAGTTTGCTTGCATTTCCTGTTTTCTTCTCAAACATATACTATTAGCCTTCTGACCTATGTTACAGTACATTTAGTTGATGTTTTGCTTCTGCAGTCTTTCTTATCTGGATTGGCTGCAGCAGGTGCTTTAACCTCAGTCATGAGGCTGATAACAAAAGCGCTCTTTGATAAATACAACAATGGTCTTCGGAAGGGGGCAAGTATGTGACTGTCACTGGTTCACTGATATACCAATTGGTGGTTCACTTCAATCAATATGTAACAATTTCCTGTATATTGGTATTGAATTGCAGTGTTATTCCTGTCGATTTCCACATTCATTCAGTTGGTGTGTATTCTTCTATATGCAATTTACTTCCCTAGATTGCCTATAGTGAAGTACTACCGCTCAAAAGCAGCCTCGGAAGGCTCTAAAACTGTATCAGCTGATCTTGCAACTGCTGGCATCCAAACAAATGTAGACATTGAAGTATAAATTATAACTTTGTAGTATTGCAAGGTGTGTTGCACTCAAATATGCCTAATTGCTACCTAACGAGCTTCTCAATATGTTACAGGTCCAAAACAATGCTGCTCGTCCACAACGATTGAGCAATAAGCAACTGTTCAAACAAAATCTAGATTATGGACTTGGCTTGTTTTTGACATATGCTCTAACATTATCAATATACCCTGGTTTCCTATATGAAAATACTCAAAACCACAAGCTTGGCTCGTGGTAAGTTATAATGTGCTTCTGTTTATCAGAGGTTGTTATATTCATGTGCATACATTCCATTACATTACATGTACGTACTACTATAACATTGATTTAACATTTATCATTAAGTTGATCCTTATGGTGTTAGCTTGTGAACACTTGATCAGGTATCCACTTGTTCTGATCACAGTGTACAATGCGGTGGATTTGGCATCGAGGTACATACCTCTTGTGAAATGTCTGACGATGGAATCCAGAAAGGGATTAATGATTGGAATTCTATTGCGAATGCTGTTTGTGCCAGCGTTCTACTTCACAGCAAAATATGGTGACCTGGGATGGATGATGATGCTCACATCACTCCTAGGATTTTCGAATGGCTACTTTACTGTTTGTGTCATGATAGTGGCACCCAGAGGTTACCAGGTAACTACTCAATGTGCATGTGTGATTTTTAAGTCTCTTCACTTTTTTGTTTTGGTGGATTCACATCAAAACATTTCACTTGTTTGGTTTACAGGGATCTGAGCAGAATGCCTTGGGAAATTTGCTTGTACTGTGGCTTTTCTTTGGCGTGTTTGCAGGGCTTTCCATCAACTGGTTATGGCTAGCTGATTGGTGAAGACACAAACTAGTTGTTCTGTATTCATGCTTAGACGAAGACCACATAGCAAGTATCAAGTGTGACTTACTGGTATACGGTAATCAGTTGCCAGAATGTATGTGGGATTTAGTAAAATACATATATTATGATCCAGATAATCTGCTGTAAAAAGTTAAATATACCAATGAGAAATTGTAACAGAGGTTAATACAACAAAAACTACACATGTCAAATATATTCTGTTCTAAAATCACAAGGATATATATGCTCAAAGGAGTTCCCATGGTTGACAAATAGATTAAGTCATTTTCTGGTAGCCAAAGAATTCTCAGTTGTGCGTCTTCAAGAACTCCTTGCAGCCCAGAACATGTGTATTCTTATGATATTTAGATAGACTTCCAGGTTTTATATGATCTAAAACTTGATTACAGCTTATGCAAATTTCAGCTGACTAATGAAATTAATTAGTATGCCCTTGGTTTTCATGAGAGCCTTCATTACTTTGACCATTGAGGTGGTTTTATTTCTGCAGGGGCATAAAAAATATCCCAAGAAAGAAGAAAAAAGAAGGGGAAAAACTATGCACATATATTGTACTTAACATGATGTGCTTAACAAGAAAAGATCTAAATAAATTAAGGAATATTGACTTATTAACAATCTTATTTGTTTATCTGGTACTTATCTGTATATTTCTTAATCCCCAATCCTTTCAAATCATTTTTCTTTTTTGTAATTTTCTATCCATATTATATCAATATACATATTGGACTGCAGATTAGTTATATCACAGATACTTTCTTTTTTGTTAGTCTTTGATTTTCAGGATCTCTTCCTTTCATACTTGTAGTCAAACATTGAAATTACAAGGATATGACACAATATTTTTTGCATCACAATAGCATTAGCCTATTAATCCCTTGGATAAGAACCTATGACTATAAATCTTGGAATTTCCTGGACTTCACTCTATCTTCAACAAGTTTATAATTTGAATGGGAATGTAACATTTGTATATTTTAGAGTCAAATTCTGTTTGTTGAAGCATCATATTATGATGATAACATCAAATAATTTAGGTTTAATTAAAACTATATATGGCAATGCAGCAGATGTTTTAGCATATCTATTTGTCACTTAAACGCCATGGGGTCTCTTCAAATGAAGAAGAAGAGCCAAAAAGTGAAACTTTTTGTGACATTCAATCTTTTCTTCATCCTCTGTAGCCAAAACAGCATCATTAGGACTGTGGATGCCAAGAGTAAAGTAAGTAAATCTGCAATTTTACATGCAGAAAACATATTTACTTGTGACTGGAACTATAGCTCTTTTTGATAGGTTCACATAGTGTATATGGGTGAAAAGCACCACCATGATCGTGAGGTTGTAACCTGTTTGCATCATGACATGCTTGCCTCTGTTGTGGGGAGGTATATATATCTGATAAAACCGTTATTTTAAAATCTTCTGAAGTAATTAATATTTTCCTACATGACAAAAAATTATGATAGATTTGAGAAGCAATCATTAGGCTTATTCTTGTTCAAGCTTACTATACCATATTTTGTCTATGCAGCAAAGAAGCAGCCACTGAAGCTATGGTGTACAGTTACAAACATGGATTTTCTGGTTTTGCAGCTAAATTTACAGAATCTCAAGTGAAGAAGATTGCAGGTACTTTTGGTTCAGTTTTGTGCAGCTGAACAAAGTTGAAATGTGTGTGTGTGTGTCTATTTCTGTCACTGATTAAGAAATTCTATGCCTATGTTCTTAGATTTTCCTGGAGTTATCCGCGTTATACCAAATCAGTTTCATTCACTGCAAACAACTAGGAGCTGGGATTATCTAGGGCTCTCCCCTAATTCTCCTAATTTCCTTTTGAATGACACAAACTTGGGTGATGGAATTATCATTGGTCTACTGGACACTGGTAACTTTCCTAACCTCTTTTATGTAAAACATCTTTGAAATTCTCAAGTGCTTGAAACTTTGATCAGACAAAGAAGTCTTCAAATGGTGACAGGTATACGGCCAGAGTCAGAAGTATTCAATGATGAGGGTCTGGGGCCAATCCCAAGTCAATGGAAGGGTCGGTGTGTCTCTGGACAGCAATTCAATGCCTCAACAGCTTGTAACAATAAGCTAATAGGAGCAAAATATTACATTGATGGGTTTCTTGCTGAAAATCAACAACCATTCAACACTACAGACAGCCCGGACTTCATGTCCCCAAGAGATGTTGTTGGACATGGAACACATACATCTACAATTGCTGGTGGCTCATTTGTGTACAATGCAAGCTACAAAGGTATTGGCCTTGGAATAGTCAGAGGTGGTGCTCCTCATGCTCGTTTGGCTATGTACAAAGTGTGCTGGAATGTGCCAAGAGGACAGTGCTCAAATGCTGACTTACTGAAAGCTTTTGATGATGCAATTCATGATGGAGTTGATGTCATATCAGTATCTCTTGGCACTCAACTTCCACTGTTTTCAGAGGTTGATGACCGCGATGCAATCTCCATTGGTTCATTCCATGCTGTTACTAAAGGCATACCTGTTGTTTGCGCAGCTGCAAATGAAGGACCTTCTGCATACACTGTCGAAAACACAGCACCTTGGATCTTAACTGTAGCAGCTTCTACTATTGATCGGTCCTTTCCTACAAATATTACACTAGGGAACAACTTAACCATACTGGTAATTTTCAAACAATTTGCATTTTGTGGAAAACTTCATGAAACAATTGGTGGTGTCATGTTGTCAGCTTGTCAATCTCGCACCAAACATCAAAAGTGCAACAGAACATGTCATAATTTTCTGACCCTTTTCCCATTTGGTTTTTGTTTTTATAGGGTCAAGCCTTGTTTGCAGGAACAGAAGTTGACTTTACTGGTTTGGTGTACCCAGAGAACCCAGGACTTATTCCTTCACTAGCTGGGTAATGGATTTTTTTTCTCTTAATTAGACAATCTGTCTTCTTTAGATTCTTACAGATTAAATTTACATGGTTGCTTGAGATCAACTGAGAACTTTCTCATTTCATGCTTGTATCTGGCACAAGATGCATAAATCCTAATTTGGAAAAATATTCCTTCACTTGCAGTGTTTGTGAGGCTCTATTACTCAATAACACACCGGTGGCTGGAAATGTAGTCCTTTGCTTTACATCAGTAGCCAGACGAACTCCGGTAGCACTTGCTGTCTCTAGTGTCAAAGCAGCTGGTGGGGTTGGAGTAATTGTTGCCAAGAGTCCTGGTGATGTCTTGGGTCCTTGTAGCAGTGACTTCCCATGCATTGAAGTAGACTACGAGCTTGGTACTCAGATACTATTATACATTCGCTCCACCAGGTACTTTCAATTTAACCATCGATCAGTCCATCAGTATAATTCACCATCAATCTTCAACTTATTCATTTTTGAAATACAAACTAAAACTGCTCTGTGGTAAACAGTTCTCCTGTGGTAAAACTGAATCCTTCTATGACACTGGTGGGGAAGCCTGTATCAACCAAGGTTGCCGCTTTCTCATCTAGGGGGCCTAACTCCATTTCTCCAGCCATACTAAAGGTACAATCTCCTACCAGTTTAGCCTTTTAATAAACTCCAATTCCAATGGAACTCGTTTCCTTGGGAGCCAAGTTATTAAGTATACTCTGCTGCAACAGCCGGACATAGCTGCACCTGGTGTGAGTATACTAGCTGCCAGTGCACCTTTTGATCCATATATGAACGGAGGATTTGCCTTGCATTCAGGAACATCAATGGCAACTCCTCATGTTTCGGGGATTGTGGCGCTTCTAAAAGCATTACACTCCAATTGGTCACCTGCTGCAATTAGATCAGCAATAGTAACAACAGGTTTTTAACTCACTGTCATTAACTGTCACAATTTTCCATATTAGTCTCAGTGACAAGTGAATACAAAATTTGATGACAGCATGGAGGACTGATCCATTCGGAGAGCCAATCTTTGCTGAGGGGTCACCGCAAAAGCTTGCTGATCCATTTGATTATGGAGGTGGAATTGTGAACCCGAACAAAGCTGCAGACCCTGGTCTAGTATATGACCTGGGCGTAAATGACTACATACTTTACCTATGTGCTGTTGGGTACAACAACTCAGAAATTTCACAACTTGTTGGGAATTCAACAACATGTTCTAGCACAAAGCCTTCTGTTCTTGATGTGAACCTGCCATCCATTACCATTCCAAATCTAAGAGAGAACATTACACTCACCAGAAGTGTCACAAATGTCGGTACAGTCAATTCGACATACAAAGCTCGGATAAGCCCTCCGTGGGGAATCAGTGTGGCTGTGAGCCCTGAGACCTTGGTTTTCAACTCCAACATTGAAACAATCTCTTTCACAGTTGAGCTTTCGACCATTCATGAAGTGAACACAGGGTACTACTTCGGCAGCCTCGCTTGGACTGATGAATGGGGGCATGTGGTGACAATTCCCATGTCTGTGAGGACACAAATCATTCGATATTATGCAGATGGCAACTGAAGATCTGATCATCCATGCCAAAAGGAAGCAGAGCTATGAAAATAAGTGTGGAGTTACTAATTACTATAGTAAATAAAGGAGATTTAATAAAAGAATATATGTAGCTCGCTCCCGCACACAATCACATATGCCTTGAATCTCAGAGGAAAACACTTGGCAACAAACAAAGTTGAGGATCAAGAAAGAACTTGTTATGTACTACACTTACAGACTTGCTTCTCCCAAGTCAAGTTACACTCTTAAACAGAGTTTTTTCATGTGCATAAGATACATTATACATTCTTTTCCTAAGTAGGATCGTATTGAGTTACATTCATACGAAAGAATTATACACTCAAGAACCGTTCCGGATCAAGAAGACAAGCGAGTTAAACCAATGGCTTCCCACTTGGAAATTTCAATAATTAGGGATCGAATTTATGTGTTTACAGTAGAAGCATCAAAGACAAGTTTTTGATTTTCATAATAACATGCTACACTGGAGCAGGCTCAATGCCAAACCTCCTTCTCTTTTGGACACAGCCGAAGAAGACGACGAGTCGTTTTCTCCCCCTTCATCTTCCTCCTCCGCAGCTCGCTTCCGTTTACGGCTGCGATGATGATCCCTCCCCCGCGAAACCAACGACGCGATCTGGAGCTGAGTCTGGAGCAGCATCTCAGTCAACTCCGCCTCCGACTCCAGCCGCCGCTTCTCCGCCTTGAGCCGCAGAGCCTCCCTCGCCTTGGCCATCTCCAGCTCCGTCTGCTCCATCCTCAACAGCGACTCCGACACGATTCGGAAGCTCGCGGCGAGCCCGGACAGCCGAGCAGACTCGCCTTCCGAGTCGGAGGAGCTTTCCGAGTCTGAAATCGGCAGCGAGTGGGTATCCTCGGCATCGGGGGCGAGTGGACGGTTGCGCGCGCTCCGGTGCGCCATTATCGGAGGTGAGCGACTTTCTACTCTGACTCGAAGACGCTACTCAGGTCAATATAAATTGTGACTTTTTTTTTTTTTTATTTTGTAATGTACCGATTTCTTACGTCAGGAAGGGCCACAAGGTACCCCAAAAAAAGCCACAACGTTGATACGGTATTGAATTGGACGTATTTTACATATGTTTTGAACGTCACAATACCGAGAGATAAAAGTGTTTTACATACGTCTTGAATATCAGAAAGTTGGAGTCTAGACTACATGTATGAACGATTGAAGATCTTTGTTAGCAGAGTTAAATCTTTTACATGTACTCATGACTTAGCATTCACAGCAATTGCGTAATATATCTGTCAGCAACAACTTCATACTAGCCAAGAGTAAAAGCAGCATATTGTACTCCAGGAATTCCACTTATTTACTTGGATATTATATACTCTATATAAGCTGAGATTATAAGTTTTAATTCAGTATATTCATCCTCAAGTGCAGTGCAGAGCATAGCTCCAATCAATAAATGGATGGATTTATTATCAAAACTCCATCTCATTTTTATGACCAGAGAATAGATGACAGTCGTGCAGTATTCATTTCAGATGTTGAAGAGAATAAGCGTGATTGTTTCAAGTATGGATTTTTTTATCAAAACTCCATCTGCATAAAATGGTTGAACTTGGATGTCAGTTCTGGTAGACTACAATGATGTTCTCTGGAAGCATTATCTCTGATAAAATACCTGGATATCATGCTATATAATCTACAAAGCAGCAAACCCTGGACTAATATGTAACATGGCCACAGATGACTACATCATATACCATTGTGCAGTGGGCTACAACACCACAGCTATCTCTCACAACGAGTTGGGAAAATCACATCATGCCCCATTACTAAGCCTTCCACTCTTGATGTGAACTTATAATCCATTACAATTCCAAATCTAAGCAAGTCGATAACACTCACACTACAAGTGTGTCGAATTTTGGTCCTGTGAACTATATCATGGCAAACTGACCCTCCTGCAGGCATATATGTAGCTAGCTGTAAGACCAGAGACACTGATCTTGAACTCCACAGTTGAGACGGTCTCTTCAACAGTTGCAGTTTCCACCACCAACCAAGTGAACTCCATATACTACTTCGGAAGCCTGCGTGCAAGCCGTGACAAGTCCCTTATCTGTTAGAACTCGCATCATACAAGCTTATACTGATGAAATGAGATCACTTACAGTATTAACAATGCAGACAGATAACTGCATTATCTAGAATTGTAGATACATGATCAGTATGCATTCTAATTTCCAAAGATTGGGTCTACTCTTCCTCCTTTTTCAAGCATATTTTACTAATTACAGAATGAACATCTAAAAAGAAAACAAAGAGTATGAACCATAGGATTGCAAATGCGAGGTTGCCAGGACCAAACAAGAACTTGAGCAGAAAAAAATGTCAATTGTAACCCCAACTTTCCCAAGATCATCTCACTACTCATCTGTGTTGTCATCATTTCTCTCCTTGCTTCCTTTTCCTTTTCAAGCATCATGGGTTTGTACAGGAAGACCTTTCGTCCCCAGATAATCCTGCTTTTCCTTGAAAAGAAAAAGTCCCACTAATCAAAGGCAAAAGCATCACTTATGAGTTGTGGGCTGGGAATCTCACAGCAGGTGGCTTTGGTAAAAGGCAGCCAATAAACGTGGTTTTAGGGACCTACTCTCCTACATCAATACAGAGCAACACTACAATCATGCTTCTTCACTTTTAAGTACAAACATAAACACAAAGCCAAACACTCATATCAGTCTGCATGTATCCATATACATACACATAAACATACATATCCAGAATACCAGATCAAAATATCAACAACAGAAACTTTTGTTATTCATAATCCTTAAAAATTAGAAATATATAGACTCTATATTACACGGATACAAATATGGCCATTACTGCATTTCCACCAGTTCTGTAATGTTATGCTTGCCACTAGGAATCATGGTTGACAACATGGAAATCACAAATGTTTGTGCCCTACAGTTCAAGTTGACAAAATAAAAAGCTGGGGAAGTTGATAAACAAATTATTCAAACTTTGAGCAAGAATCTCTATCCAATATGATGTGCTCACATGGTTTACTAAATTTACTATATGTTAAGCCTGCATTAGAAAATATTGCCCTTTGCGGTTTTTTTTTCTCTCCTCTCTCGTCACCAACTAAATTCAAATACCTTCTTGCTTTTCATTGGATTGAAATCATTAAAGTGCAGTAGTACAATACAGAAAAGATTTTCGACTTTTAACATTTTCGTTACCTTATAATATGCAGGTGTAGGGATGGCTGCTTTTTAAAGTGTTTGCTAACTTGAAGGAGTATAAGTGATACCTCTGTAGGAGTTCATAAGAGCTTTCGCCCTCCAATGTTGATGGACTCCAATACAAGAAACGGGACTTGTGCGGGAAAGAACTACTCTTTGGTGGTTCTCGTTCTGATCTTGATTCAACATCATCTGTATATAGTAGTCGATGCCACATGTAAAGACTGTAAGGTGAGTTTCTCTCAATTATTTCAAGTTTTAGCTCCAAGTCTATTTTCACTTTTCTTTCAACATAGGCATTTGACAAGCGAACATTTCAGGTGCACATTGTATATTTGGGAGAAAAGAAACATGAAGATCCAGTATTCACAAAAAAAATTCATCATAAAATGCTCACCAACTTGTTAGGAAGGTATGGATTTACTCTACAATCTATAGCACTATTCATTGTAAATATGGCTTGGCATTCAGTGACAAGAAAATAATATTCATGTTGAAGCAAAGAAGCTGCATACAACTCCATTCTTTACAGCTATAAGCATGGCTTTTCTGGATTTGCAGCACGATTAACAGAATCTCAAGCAGAAACAATTGCAGGTAATAGCTATTTAAGCTGGATAGTATAGGATAAGCTAGGTAGTATAGCACCAATTCATGGCTATCACCATAAACTGCAGAGTTTCCAGGAGTCCTCCAAGTGATTCCCAATCGCGTTCACAAGCTCCATACAACCAGAAGTTGGGATTTCATTGGAATCCATCAGCATTCTTCAGAAAACCATTTAAGAAGAAGCATGGGAAAAGGAACTATTATTGGTGTAATAGATTCAGGTAAAAAAACCTTTTGACAAATACTATACCAGTAGACCTCAAACTGTTCTTAAAAATATATTTGAACATCTGTGCAGGTGTTTGGCCAGAGTCTGAAAGTTTCAATGACGAAGGCATGGATCCTATCCCATCACATTGGAAAGGAATTTGCCAGCAGGGTGAGCTTTTTAACTCCACAAATTGCAACAAGAAACTTATTGGTGCTCGCTGGTTCGTTAAAGGAGCGCTGGATGAATTCAAAACACCAATTAACAAAACTGACAGAGTAGACTTTCTGTCACCGAGGGATGGAATTGGCCATGGCACTCATACAGCTTCTACAGCGGCTGGCTATTTTGTCAAAAGGGCCAACTATAGAGGACTAGCTTCAGGATTAGCCAGAGGAGGAGCACCTCTTGCTCACTTAGCAATTTACAAGGTTTGCTGGACCGATAGAGGATGCACTGATGCTGATCTTCTTAAAGCATTTGACAAAGCCATTCATGATGGAGTTGACATCCTATCTTTATCTGTAGGCAATGAGGTTCCTTTGTTCTCTTATGTTGATCTACGTGATACAATTGCAATTGGTTCCTTCCATGCAACCATGAAAGGGATTACGTTGTTTGCTCAGCTGGAAATGATGGCCCTATCTCGCAGACTATTGTAAACACTGCACCTTGGCTCATCACTGTTGCGGCCACGAAAATAGACAGGGCATTTCCAGCAGCCATTACACTTGGAAATAACCAGACTCTTTGGGTAAATGAAATGATCCTTGGAACTAAAGCTGAAAAATGAAGCAGCTACTTACGAAAATTTGGAATGTCGTCTATTGCAGGGCCAATCTATTGATATTGGAAACATAACCATGGATTTTCAGGCCTCACATACTCCGAACGCATAGCTATAGACTCTACAGATGAATCAGCGTGAGACCTCTCTTCCTTCCTTTCTGATTTATATGTTATCTTATATATCCTTGTGTGTACACTGTGTTACGATATTCCATTTTACTTCAAGAGGATTGTCAGTCTGGAAGTCTCAATGCAACATTAGCCTCGGGGAAAATAGTACTGTGTTTCTCTAAATCAGATGAACAAGACATTGTTTCTGCATCAGCTACCGTGAAAAAAGCTGGTGGAATTGGACTAATATATGCCGAGTTTCCCAACGATGGGCTTGAGTCATGCAAAATTCCATGCATTAGGTAGATTATGCAGTAGGAACACAAATACTTCTCTACATCAGAAAAGCAAGGTAAGCTCACATAGAGATGGAGACAACAACAGTTTTCTTGGAGTACTAGAAAACTGATATCCCACTATGCTATGAAGGTACCCAATTGGCAAGCTCAGTGATCCAACCACAGTTGTTGGAAAGTGGGTCTCTCCACAAGTTGCTACTTTCTCATCTAGAGGACCTAGTTCCATGACACCAACAGTTCTAAAGGTAGAAGCTAATACTTATATCTTGAGCCTAGTTACTTCCACATAACAAAAATAAATTTACTTTCTCATATGCAATATGTTGAAATGACCTCTTGTTCGAATACCTGATTGATGAACATAGCCTGACATAGCTGCACCGGCGTGGACATCTTAGCTGCATTTCGACCGCATGAGAAAAAACAAAGCAATGGCTATGCACTGCTATCAGGAACTTCAATGGCATGTCCTCATGTGACAGGGATTGTAGCTCTCATCAAATCTGTACATCAAGATTGGTCTCCTGCAGCAATAAAATCAGCTCTAGTCACTACTGGCAAGTCAACCAAACACTCTCTATTTACATTGAAAACTGAAATCCATCTCCATCTAACTTACACTGACCGTTTAAAATTCTATGCGAATTGCAGCTTCCCAGACCGGAACAGATGGAACAAGCATTTCTGCTCAAGGCCAAACTCGCAAGGAAGCTGACCCGTTTGACATAGGTGGAGGGCATGTTGATCAACAAGGCAATGGATCCGGGGCTAATCTACAACGCTACTACAAACGACTACATTCAGTTCCTCTGCTCCCTGGGTTACAGTACTGCATCACTTACTAGATTAACCAACACCACAATAAACTGCCTAACAAAAGCTGATGCAATAAACCTCAACCTCCCTTCTATCGCAATTCCTAACCTCAAAAGGACCTCAACGGTTACAAGAACGGTGACACAATGTGGGGAAGATAGACTCAAAGTACAGGGTCATGTGCTGCAGGCTCCTCCTGGTGTGAGAATCACAGTAAAGCCTCCAACTTTACGTTTAATATAACCACCCAAATCCTTTCCTACAAAGTTACCTTCTTCTCAACTCAGAAAGTGAACGGAGGTTACAGATTCGGGAGCCTAACGTGGACAGACGGCGAGCATGACGTCAGGATTCCTATAGCCATTCGTGTTACCGCATTTGAATCATATGCTCATGTATGAGATTTCTACAAATATATACGGGGTGCGACTATTTTTACCCTATCAAATATTTTGTTCACCCCATATTTTAATTTTAAATTATATAATCTAATACTAACCACACAATCAATAATTTTGTGAAAATATAATATAAAACTAAAATCTATAAAATCCAAAACAACAACAATTCTCTACATCTTTATATCGAGAAAAAAAATATTCTCTACATATTTCAAATCAGATTTAAGAATCACTTCAATCTTCAACAAGGCGCATGGTTATACAGTGTGGTGAGATTGTTCGTTCTTATTTTTCTTTTATTTATGACTTCAAATGTAGTCTTTCCATATATATATATACAGTTCCTATCCAGAGCGAAGCTTCACTTTGAAATTAAAGTGTGAAATTCCTTATTTGACTCATTTTTCGGTCATATTTCCACATCTCCACCGTTCAGTTTGTAGAACCTAATACATAGATCACTTCTGCCAAGTTTCATTGAATTTGATGATCATTTGGGTTTACATAATCGTTATTTACACAAACAGTTATGAATAGACAAATTTATGGTCCGTTCGTGATTTAATCTAATTTGGTACCTTAACGATTACCAATTTGGATGAACTTGACAAGAGTGATCTATGCATTAGGTTATACAAACTGAACGGTGGAGATGTGGAAATATGACCGAAAAGTAAGTCAATTAAGAACTTCACACTTTAATTTCAAAGTGAAGCTTCGCTCTGGATAGGAACTGTATATATATATATATATATATATTCTGTTTTGGCCACGACCTTCAGCAGGGGTAGAGAGGTAACTTGTGCTACCAAAAGTAAATTAGGTTTGCAGGGCGTGCCACCCGCGCGGACGCGAACGAGAACGGTGCGCGTTCTTGACTTCTAACCAGGTGAAGTAGGACTCCGGTGTCACCTCGGGCGAGGAATTACGAGCAAACTTCTAGTCACCTGTGAATCGATACTCACTGTTCGAAGCGAGCAGAGCAACAATTAGGAAGGGAAGGCGAGTCTAGACGGGCTCAGAGAACTAAGCGAGGTGCACTAGAACTTTTAGGGTTTCAAAGATGCTCGAAGATTTGCAATTGTTTTGTATGATTGATTGGTCATTTTCTGTCATCAAGCTCACTTATATAGTACCTCGCTTAATCACAAACCTATTTGGATTCAACTTGCCAGCGGCCTGTGCTATCTACGCGACGCGTGTCACAATAGACTAAGATTAGACTCCTAACATCGCCTCGCCAGCACTGTAGACTTCTATGCGAACTAAACGAGAATCTCGCGAATCTCGCGGACAGCAGATCTTCGCCAAACTCTACCTCGCTCGCTGGCAAAGCTCACCACCTCGTGGGCTCGCCGCCTCTCATGGCTTCATATTAAAAAGGCCACAGGTATTGGCCCAAATGTTATCCAGAACTATTACGAGTCTTGGACCAAATCTCGCTGGGCTCAACATATTCATAATCATAAAGAAGGAACTCAAGAAAGAGATCGAGGAGATCTATATAGGATGTAGTTTGAGAAGAATGGAGGTCTGCGTCAAATATATTGATGAATATATGACTATTTGTATATATTTTTAGATTTTATCAGATTAGAACAATAAAAGAAAGAAAATAAAAATCAGATTTTCTCAAAATTTTAAGACATAATTAGAATGTGAAAGTAAAAAATAAAGCATGAGGTGAACTGAGCATTTAGTGGGGTGAAATAACCGCACCCATATATATAGACCTGTAAATGGACTGAATCTTGATCCGGACCCGCTCCGAATCCGTGTTTTTAAACGGGTTTGGTCGAAAATTGACCGTTGATCCATTAAGATCCGGATCCGTTAACCCGTTTATTAACGGATCGGATACGGATCGAGGTTGATCCGATCCGTTAAGGACCCGGATCCGTTTTAAAATAATTAATAATATTTTTATAAATATAATATTATTGATAAATATTAAATAATTAATAATTATTTGGATAACCTAAGCGTCTAAATTACGTCTAAAGTATGATCATTTGATGAAGTTGAAGGTTACGATGCTATGTTCTTTTTATGCTCGTTGCTAAATACATTGGAGGTTTAGTATTTTGAATATATTAATTTATTGTTAAAGAGTATTTTGGCCATGTAATTCAACTTTTGATGTAAACCTTTATTTTATTATATATTTCATTAGTGTTTTATGAAATTTATGATAAAATTAAGAAATTATTATTTAAAATTTAAAAATATTTATAATCATAAACGGATCGGATTAACGGGTCGGGTATCCGTTAACCCGCCGGATCCGGATTTGGATCTAGCTATCAAAGATCCGGCGGGTAACGGGTCGGATCCGGATCCAAATTTATATTCCGGATCCGGATCCGAATCTAGGTATATCTGCTTCAGATCCGGTCCATTTACAGGTCTACATATATATGCCTTCAATAACTATTTTTGAGATGAAAAAGTGCTTCCTTTATGTATCAACCATAGAAACCACTAGAATCGAAGACATGAATCTTTTTCCGATGGGGATGATTGGGGGTGAATTACAAAGCTTTGATTGAGCAGCAAATGAGAAAGAGCAGCTGGATGATGGCCGAGGTTTTGCCTTTTAAATGGTGACCCACAGCCATTTCAGCAACAACAACAAAATGTGAATTGGGCCTAAGCGGGCTAGGCGGATACGCGCCGTGGCTAGGCGGGGAAGGAACTTGGTGGGTCTTTTCGGGCTGGGGGTCCATTCTTTGAAAACATACAAAATAAAAACACACATAAACGAATCGGGCCTTAGTGGGCTCAGGGGAGACGACACGTGGCTAGGCGGAAGGAGGCGTGGTGGGCCTATACGGGTCGGAGTCGGACCTTTCGAATTTTTATCTCCTTTTAGATTTAAAAATAATAATAATCACAAAAATCAAGCATTTGTTTCCTGCACTTCTCGTCGGACTCCGAAGAAAACCCTGAATTTTTGTCCATTCTGCAAGCCTTAGAATCATGACGAAACCAGAGGGGTGCTGAAGATCTGGTTGGCATTTCCCTGCACTTGTACTGAGCACGGTAGGAGGAGACTACTGTGACCGCGCGCATGGATGTCGTCTATATATGCTCTCAATATCGATCTATTAAGACTTGACTGGACTCCTCTACCGGAAGCTTCTTGACGTGTGCTGTTAGAACAGGCATGGACCGGGACTATCATTCTATCAATGGGGACAGATGATCGAGCACAATGACATAATTTGTAGAATATGTTGGTCGTTCTGTGGAGTTTAGTCACGTCTTTAGAAGGTTGAGCAGACCCAGATGACTGAATCTCCCATCATAACTATGATCTTGATTCTTGAAGAATGCTCTATCAGGTTTGGCAGCATTTTAATGCTCGGGCATTTCGACATCTTCATGATTACAAATGCGCAAGGAGCTGATGAACAAACTATATATGGAGGGGTACTTAAGTAGATAGGTGTACGTTGTTTCCCTTGAGTACTATTAGTAATTGTTTGAAAGTTTACTTTATTTAGTGCTCCAAAGATTTCTAGAAATTCAATGATTGTTAACTCAGATCTTGCTTGAATCGCAGGAAGAAGAATGATCGTAATAAAATACGGTCCAATGAGTGGGGACTATAATATAAAGCCATAAAATATATATAATTGAAGCTAGCTTGCAACTATGATTTAAGTCACAAATCTTGTATTTGTGTGGTTATCATGAACTTATGGTCAAGTATATCATGCAAGGAACGTATGACGTTTGTATATATGTACTCAATATTAATGTTAAATTTTATTGTCATAAATAATCTCTGAATTTAAATGCTTGCATGAGACTTATTGTAGTATTTCAATTAAGTAACTGAGGTATTTAAAGAAATTTAAAAGTTGTGTCCATGGAAATATTAGCAGCATGTATGTCTCTTGAAAGCAAAGACGGACACATTTTGAAGCGTCTGGGACTACTGCCCCCACTTGGAATATGCTAGGGCCAAATTAAGCAATTTAAGTACATTTTTGTAAAGAATTTGAGCTAATTGCCTCCATAAGATTCCTAGTGAACTATTACAATAAAAATAGCCCCCTAAAGAACTGTGTCCTCCAATGCTTGAAAGACAGACGTTTTGTTGTTCCGGTCTATTGTGGTGATATTAATGTAAATGTAATAATCAGTTAAAAATACGATCAATGATGTAACTTCGATTTGATATGTCAAAGTATTCATGTACAATAAGTATTGATTGATCAAACATTCAAAAATTATAGTTTGTATTGCCTAGATAAATTGATAAATTTCAATTGCCTGTATTGCAATGAAACATATATACTTAAAAAAATTCTAATGAAATAGAATCTTCACTCATTGAAGAGTGATATATATATATTTTTTATTAAATATATAATTAATGTGTTACAATATTAATGTATTACAATATTTTGAGTCGAAGTTACGACTTGTAGTTACATAAAGAAACTTATGTCACTGTTTACGGGTGATGGTAATAAACTAATAACATGGACGATCAAATATATTTTTTTTCTTTTAATTATATTATAAGTAATTTCTTAAATCGGACATCTGGGCGGAAGCAGAGACGGCGTCGTATTGGGTTTCGATAGTTGGGGCCGTACTGTGAAAGATAGAATTATCCAAAACTCTGCCTCTGTCCTCTACTCACTGAAACCAAACCTCCCCAAATGGCGTCGTCCCAACACCTCCTCCCCTCTTTCTCCTCACCCACCACCGCTAATCACGACTCCACCCGGTCTCACCTCCTCTCATCTTCTCTCTGGGCCTCACCCATCACCATCAGCAGCTTCTCTACCACCCCCAAACTCTCCCCCCTCCTACAAACCCGCCGCCGCCTCCGCCTCCGCGTCACGGCAATGGCCCCACCCAAACCCGGCGGCAAAGCCAAGAAAGTGGTGGGAATGATTAAGCTGGCGCTTGAGGCCGGAAGGCCACTCCGGCGCCGCCGGTGGGTCCCGCTTTGGGTTCCAAGGGTGTGAATATCATGGCTTTCTGTAAGGACTACAATGCCAGGACTGCCGACAAGGCCGGTTATATCATTCCTGTCGAGATTACCGTCTACGATGTCAGTGACTTTTTGGTCTGGTTTTTGTTGTGTTGAGTTGTGTTTTGCAAGGTTGTGAGTTTGTTTATGGGATATTTTTGTCTGATTGCAGGATAAGAGTTTTACTTTCATTTTGAAGACTCCACCTGCTTCGGTTTTGCTTCTGAAGGCTGCGGGTATTCTTCTTTTATGTGTCTTCCTCTTAGTGTCTGATGTGGGTTCATTTTAGTTTTTGGTTTAGAGTTTGGCTCAAGCATTCGCCTTTGATTGTTGGTTTGATGATTGCGGTTCTGTTAGTTTGTGACTTGTAGTCCAATGTTGTTTGGTGAAAAGTGTTATCTCATCAAAAAGAAAAGAACTTGAAAGGGAAGATTGTAATGAAACTAGGTAGTTAAAGGTTGTTCATGTATTCGGGGCTGACATACATTAACCAAAAATGTTTTATGTGGGGACTTGGGGTCTGCTGCCATGAGTTGCGCATTGATTCTTTGTGTAGTAGGCCATGTCATCTGAGCCAAAAACTTCAGCAGCTAGTGTTCTAAGTGAAGAATTAAGAAAAAACTTATTTCTGGTGTTGTTCAATTCATATGATAAAACTAAGTTCAGAGTCCTGACTACTCTTTTAAATAACTCTTGTAGTTCTGATTGTTAGTGCAGTAACTGGTTTGATCATCTCAGTCACATATGCTATGCATCAAGTTTTGCCACTGTTTTCAGCACTGTGGCTGTCGCAGGTTGAACTAAATTGGCTTTTCATAATGGACCGTCATCTTATATTAGTTCATACTAGAACCAGTTGCATATTAGTGTTTCCTTGTTAAATGCTAATATGCTATTCATTGCCAGCGTTCAATAATGGTTACAACCTTAAACCTATGTTGTAATGCAGGAGCTGAGAAAGGTTCAAAAGACCCACAGTTGGAGAAAGTAGGGACGGTAACCATTGACCAGCTGCGAACAATTGCACAAGAGAAGCTACCAGACTTGAATTGCACAAGTTTAGAGTCGGCAATGAGAATTATAGCCGGCACTGCAGCTAATATGGGGATCGATATTGACCCTCCTGTTCTCGAAAAGAAAAAGAAGGAAGTCCTGCTGTAATCCTGCCAACATGTTGATTCCTTCATTAGGCTTTATATGTAAAATCGTATTTATAAGCTTATAGAGGATTGATGCAAGTCAGAATGTAATACTGTCCCCGCCATTTTTTGTTGCTGGTATAAATTCTTCACCCATATTGCACTGGATGACTGGATTCTGTTTTATGGTTCTTATTACAATTACAGTGGAATCAAAAACAAAGTTCCCAATCTCGCAAACACAATCGAAACAATAAGACGCTTGTAATCACTTTCATTATGTTGTACTGTTCTGTTTGAACATCTCCATCGATACTATCCATAAGAAGCTTAGAGTCTCCTTAAACCTCTGCTCAATGCTTGACGAAGGCCTTTATGCAGAGCCAGAGCGTCAGCTACTATAACCGAAACAAGGCCAATATTCATAAGTAAGACTGTAAGAGTAGGAATGCCATTTGTGTCTCTAATGAAGAAATCAGCAACCGAAGTTTTGTTATGTGCTCCATATCAGGTTACTATCAATCGATTCTTCTTTCCTCAGCGAATATCATACTTGCAAGGAAAGCAAGGCCTGTCATAGAGGATGTTTCCGTATCACCACATGGTGCAGATCACACTTTTCCTACAATTTTGAGTTTTTGACATCACAGCAGAGGACAAATGCCCAGAAAAGCGGTGCAGTGGATGTGATAACTACCAAACATGACGAGCATCAAGGTTCCTCATAGAATGAGTTTATGAGTTCAAGATTTGGCTGTATGGTAAATTAAGTTTCGGTTTATAAAATAAGAGTCTGTTGCTGTTGTTGGAAATAAAGAAAAGATAGAGAGAAGACACATAAGACAATAGTCAGGAGGAGGCATCAGTCTACTCATTCATTCTCATTAGCCTCTTTATATAGAGATAAAGTTTACATTAGAGTACATAACTAATGAGTAATTATATAGACAGCCACATAGATTATAATATTTATAACACTCCATTTTGGATGTCCACCAATGAATGATGAAATTAGACGCGTATAATGTTGTCTCGTTAAAAACCTTGCCAGGTAAGAAAAACCCAGTGGGAGAAAAATAACCCTGGTCAAAGGAGAAAAAAGTGCAAGACGCATATGTCTTAGATAGCATACTTCTGGATGCTCTCCCTGATGAGAATCTCCCCTTAAACGTTGCAAGCTTCATGCGCCGTAAATAACGGTTTGATTTGTCCATCACTAAAGTGAGACCATGCGTGCTTTGCATATAGGGGCTCATCATGAAATTGTGTACCTGCAAAGTTAAAACAATACCAACAAAGCTAGACGATTTTTAATACGTCTTACCTCATTTAGTTATATGATCAAATTCATACACCAAGTAATGGCTAAACAAGATAAGTAAATTGGCATTAAAACATTGAAATATCTCATAGCGTATCTAGCCATACACATTAATATCTTTGTGCAGTGATACGTCTCATATAAGCTCTTCAAGAGCTATGAGTAATTCAATTCAATTCGATGTAACTAGTGCAATTCAATTCCTCTTCCAACATGGTACGTTGCCGGTCTCTTTTAATTCAAGTCTTATTATTCTGATTCCAAAGGTGGATCATGCAAACTCCATTAAGCAATTTCGCCCAATTGCACTTGCTAATTTTGTTTTCAAGATCATCCCAAAGATTTTGTCTATTCGGCTTGCATTTGTTGCATCAAGAATAATTTCTCCATAGCAGCATGCCTTTGTTTCAGGACGTAATATTGCAGACTGTATTGTGACAACATCAGAGTGTATTAATCTGCTAGACTCTAAATGTCACGGAGGGAATGTAGCAATTAAATTGGATATTACAAAGGCCTTCGATACACTTTCTTGGGAATTTCTTATTCATGTTTTAGAGGCTTTTGGTTTCAATCAGATCTTTGTTAACTGGGTGCGAGCTCTCTTGTCTTCTGCAAAACTCTCCTTATTGGTTAATGGCAGGTTAGTTGGTTATTGCTCTTGTGGGCGTGGTGTACGTCAAGGGGACCCACTATCTCCTCTACTCTTTTGCTTCGCAGAGAAGGTTCTTAATAGAGGAGTTTCTGAGCTCCTAAGTAGTGGCAGGATGCACCCAATTTCTTCTCCATGAGGTGTACTGGCTCCTTCACATGTCTTGTTTGCTGATGACGTGATTGTATTCTGTCGGGGTGATAAACGTTCTTTACATATGATTATGTCTTTTTTTGAGGAGGATGGTCAGAATTCAGGTCAGATAATTAATAAGGCCAAATCTCATGTCTTCGTCAGCAAGCATATTTATTATCGGAGACACTCTATTGCTACTTCCTTGGGCATTCTTATTGGGGAAGTTCCTTTCTCTTATTTAGGTGTGCCTATCTTTCGAGGGAAACCCCGTGCTTCTTATTTTTAGCCAATTGTGGATAAAATTCGAGTTCACCTCTCTAGTTGGTCAGGTTCTCTTCCATCCATGGGAGGTCGGCTTCAATTATTGAAATCTATATTCAATAGCATGCTTGTGTATAGCTTCCAAGTCTATGAGTGGCCTATTTCTTTATTGCGAAGATTGGAGGTGTGGTGTCGTCACTTTTTGTGGTCTGGATCTATTGATAAGAGAGGAGTTCCTTTAGTTTCTTGAAAAACATGTTGTACGTCATTGGAGGAAGGTGGTTTGGGCCTAAAACAACTTGTTGTCCTAAACCATTCACTCATTCTTAAGAAGAGTTGGGAAGTTTTTTTCTCTTCTTCGCCAGCTTGTTCTTTTCTTTGAGCTCGCTTCTGGCGAAATGGCGTACAACGTCGCTCTTATGCTAGCTCTTCCATTTGGCCCGGTATAAAGCGGTTTTGGGCTCAAGTTCAAGATAACACAAGATGGATTATTGGTTCTGGTTGTTCTGTTTCTTTTTGGCATGATAACTTCTTGGGCAAACCTCTCATGGATTTTTTTGGGTCTCATACAAGTATGCTTGCGCTACAAGATGACTTGGTAGCTGATTATATTCATAATGGGGCTTGGAACTTTCCTATGTTGCTTCAATTTCACTTCCCAGGCATATGTAAGTTGATTAATGATGTCCCTATCTCTATTGTTCCTGATATGTCTGATAAGTTGATTTGGGTTCCATCATCTTCTGGAGAGCTATCTGCAAAGAAGGCATTCCATTTTTATATTCACGATTACCATCTTTGGATTGGGGGAAGCTCATATGGTCTAAATTCATCATTCCCTGTATTTCTCTTCATTCTTGGAAAGTGTTAAGGGGTAGGGTGTTATCCGAGGATTTACTACAACGTCGTGGGATTGTTTTGGCTTCTCATTGTGTCCTTTGTGGTAGAGATGGTGAGTCATTACCACATATCTTTCTGACTTGCTCTTTTGCTGCTTCACTATGGAACAATTGGGCGGGCTTATTTGAGTTAGGATGTCTACCTCAAAATTTGGTTGATCTACTATACTATGAGGGTGTGTAGTCATCAGCTCAAGGAGATTTGGTTAATATGCTACACCACTACCTTGTGGTTTATCTGGAAAGCAAGGAATAAAATGAGGCATGATAATTGTACCATTATTGTAGATGCAGTATGTCAGTTAATTATGGGTCACGTGAAAGCAGCTAGCAAATTAGCCTCAGGTTGCATGTCTAATTCTTTAACAGAGCTCCGAGTTTTGAAGAAGTTTGGTCTATTATGTCGGCCCCGTCGGGCTCCAAGGATTACAGAGGTTAATTGGCATCCGCCTCTCTTTGGTTGGATTAAAGTCAATACCGATGGTGCATGGCAAAAGACTACAGGGAAATCTGGTTATGGTGGAATTTTTAAGGATTTTCACGGCTCTTTCCTTGGTGCTTTTGCTTCAAACCTTGAAATTCCTAACTCGGTGGATGTAGAGATTATGGCGGTTATTCAAGCTATTGAGCTGGCTTGGGTTAGGGATTGGAAGCATATTTGGCTTAAGGTGGATTCAACAATTGTGCTTAATTTCTTGCGGGATCCTCATCTTGTTCCTTGGCGTTTGCGAGTAGCATGGGGTAATTGTTTGCACCGCATTTCTCAGATGAATTTTCGATCTTCTCATATCTTCAGGGAAGGTAATCAGATGGCAGATGCTCTTGCCAATATGAGTTTGTCGATGTCTGCATTATCTTGGTGGGATAAACCTCCCCACTTCATTCGGGGCATGTATCAATGAGATAAGTTCGGTCTCCCAAACTTTCGTTTTTATTGACTTGTTTTATAGTGTAGTTTGATGTCTTTTGTTTAGTGTTTTAGGGTACTGGCTTTAGTGTCATCCAAATTATTTGTAATATTTATTTTTTATTAATAAATTTGAGGTGGGAGAGCACTCTGCTCTACCTAGCTCATGTTAACTAAAAAAAAAAAGAGCTATGAGTAATTCATAACTTCCCAAGAATTAGAATATGTAGCAACATAATGATCATAATTTGAATTCGATTGTGTAGTCCGATCATAATACTCATTGAGGCAATTTCGATCACGTTAGCTATAACGGAATGAGTATATATGAGTTAACTTTAGACTATTTGATTCCATGAATTAGCTTCAAGCTCTCTCAAGTATTCATGGATCGAATTACATTAGAATCATTCATGTACTTGAATCCTTTGAAGATTTGACCAGCGATACGTTGGTAATGACACTTCACTTCTGGGAATTTGGTTTATCAATGTGTCTTTAAAGGCCCTCGTAATATACGATGATAACATACCATAAGTCTCTCGTCCATGTAACACTGTACTTATAGAAAAATATCATTCGTATAAGGGCAGATTCATAATCCCATGTCTTTTGTAGACATTAAATCATAGTGATTTACTTTCACTGTGGTAAATACCTTTTTGTATCTATAGAGTTAAAGGTAAAAAAATCTCATCACGTTTCATATATTCAGTTTCATTGGAATTGCCTCTTTCCAACTTGGCCAATAATATGCTCTGTCGACATGCATAATGAAACGTGGTATAATATCGATTAGTACAATTCTTAATGGTCTTTGGTAGCTACCATTTGTAAATTGTCATAGATGATCATCATTCATAGATCCCACACATTCTTATATGCATGCATTTTTGATATTGGGTACCCATGCCACTTCTGGGGCAAATATTGTCACTTCTAGGACAAATATTATCTAGCGAATGTGGATCTTTTACTTGTAATATTATATAGACCATTAGATGACCTGTATAATCTTTCATTTTTCAGGAGCTTAAAACTTTAGACCTAGTAGATACATCCACTCAAATTCACGCCGTTATTCAAATGACAATAGTCTTATTCTCCCCTAACAGCGGGAAGACTATCTTATTTTGACCATGAGCATATACTGCGTCTAAAGATCTATCACTTTCTTTCTAGTGAGATGTTCATTGGCTGGTGGCGAACCTAAACCAAGTATGAGGTAAAAAATATTATATTCATTAATATCAACCAAGATGTCATTCTCTAATGGCGTACATACAACATTTGTATGTGTAGCCGTATTAGGAACTCTAACATTGTATCATAACATTCTCTTTAGGAAAACCATGTCACTTGAATACATGTGCATCCCACAAATCAAAATGGGGTATAGAGTATTTGAGTTAATATGGATGATCTCATAGACTTAAATCCAAGTTGACGTCTATGCTTTTAGCATATACATTTGTCAAGATCTTTTATCAATCACTAACTGAGACATTTCTCAAAATCAAAATGAGAAAGTGGATAAACAACTCACACCACTTTACATTGTTCTTCAAGAACAATCTATCTCCCTCTCATGACAAGAGGATTGTCTCATTAAAGTGTCAAATAAACGATCGGCTATAAGTAGGGTTAGTGGTCATCAAAACTTGTTATTGATTCTAGGCAACACTATAAGTAAAATATGACATAACTTGTCATTCCAAATAAACTTGTCATGCCAAATAATGTATTTGGTTCAATGAACTTTTGGTTCATGATATAATTATATGCCATAAGTTATTGGATAAATTTAACACTTTATGTGCTTCTGGAGCCATCAATCATATGTGTAATCGAAGCTTCAGGTTCGAATATTTACTATTAGAACTTTGGGTTCTACAATACAATATTTTGGAACTTCTTGTCCAAAAATATTACACTCAAAATTCATATGATCGAGATGTAGGGTTGTTGGCCCATATGAATAACAATAAAATTTAAACAATACGTATAGTAACGAAATTGCATAACAAAATAAGAAAACTGCAAAGAGCGAAAATAAATAAATTATACATAGGAAACTTTTGGTTCCATGAATAAATAAAATACACAGATCTTCAGGTCTGGTTAACTTTATCAAATATGATAATCGTGATTCCCGATCTCATCTAGTTACACATGCAAGAAACATCATATGAAATAGGTGGGGAACTTCATGTCCTCATATGATTAGGGATCATAAGATGTCGTTTCGTCATTGTATAACTCTAAGGAACTTCAAGCCCTTGTCAATTGCATAAGATTTGGGAAACTTTATATTGAAATTCTGATATTACTCTAAAGGAACTTCAGGCCCTCCATTGTTCGATTAAGAGACTTCAGGTCTCGATCTATGATCACACAATTCACAACTATATGTAAACTCACTCCATGAAATTGAAACATATCATGATTGTATTAGATCCAGATAGTTAAATTAATAAATACATATCTGGATTGCAAAATCCATATTAGCATGACAATCAATCACGCTAACGAGACCAATATGTTGTTAAAGGAGGAGATCGCACTGAATTTATTGTGAATATTATCCTGCTTTAAAGCAATTACCCAATCATTGAGATCCATATATATCATGATACAATAATAACATATAGAAGAAGACTTGCTTTTGTTTGCTTGCCAGAAGCCTAAATTTAACCAAATCAAACGATTTGATATGCAACCCATGCAGTGGCTTAGCTACCCATCCTTTAATCAACATGTTAGGGAAAACATTCTCATATATATGCACACCGAACCAATTTATTGGCATAATTACATAACCCGCTATTTACATAACCTGCGATTGAAAACAATTATAGAAAAGATCAACTGCTATATATAATTATGAAATTTGAACTCATAGATCATTCATCATGGTCAAAAACAACAAGCGTTGCACCAAGAAATCTTTGATCATCATCGAGTTTTGGGGAAAAGATGAGTTTTGGTTTTCTAGGGTTTGATTGTTATCAACTCAAGGAGAGTCGTGCTGATAACGTGTTAGAAATAAAGAAAAGATATAAAGACAATAGTTGGGAGGAGACATCAGTCTATTTATTCATTCTCATTAGCCTCTTTATATAGGTGTATGGTTTAACCAGAATACATAACTAATGAGTAATTACGTAGACAACCACATAAATTATAATATTTATAACAACGGTAAATTAATATATCGATATATAAACAAAAACCGGAACCTTTTCTCATATTACCAAAAGAGAACAAAGGTTGCCCTCCTCCTAAAATTATGCATGTTTGCCAACTGCCAAGAATATACGTCTCATATTCGCACAGTGATTCAGGTGTATTGACTATTTCTCTGATCAATGAAAACTGAAACAGCCATTAAATCCGAAAGCAACACAGCTGTAACTGACAACTGCACCTTATATAATACCACTTTGGATAAAAGAAAATATATAGTCCTTTCCATTAAACGAAATATTTAGAAGCTTAATTTGGAATTATAATACAAAAAGAAACCGATAAAAATGGCGGCCCAGATGGAAGTCCTTAATGGATATTGAATGACTAGAAAACAAAAATCCAAGTTCATGATTAACAGGGAAACAGCCTTCTTCATAACAAAATTACAAAAACCCTAAGCCAGCTTTACACCACATCCCCAATTCCGTTGTGGGCAACTGGGCATTCCTTGTATTTCTATATCCCCCGTCTCTATATATTCTATATATAAATCTCATTCAGAGCCAAAACTCACCACCATACTGTTCCCTCGGAGAATCTGAGGACCGCCACCATTAGTCTCTTTCTTAGCTCTCCATTAATACAGAATCTTGAAGACCTTCCCTTTACATTCCTGATTCTGAGGTATGTATCTCTCTTGTGTATAGATTCTGAGCTCCTCTAAACCTCTCTGTTTCGGGATTCATTATAATTCATCTTATTTGTTCTGGTTTTGCAATACTGTGTATTGGAATCCATTGATTCATTCCATTTTTTAATCACCCAGAACCTGAAAAGAGGATGGGGATCAAAAGCTCATTGCTTTATGTGATTTGGGTGGTATTGGTTTGGCTGTGTTGAGCTTTTTGGTCTGTTTTGTTTCCTTTTCTGGCTTTGTGTACCTTTTCGTGGTATTGCTTGATGGTCCTCGTGATTTTGTTTCGTCATATTCGTACATTACAGCCATTCAGGATAAGGTCAAATTTATGTTTGGTGTTGGCTTTTCATGTGAGCTTTGGTTATCTGATTCTGGTGGCAAAGTGCTTTGAATTCATCTGCTTTGGTGGTTCCCTGGTTTATTTAGAAGCATTAACGACCTTGTGTAGATTACCAATTTGTCATTCTGTCTCCAGTAGTCCAGTTTCGATGTGAGGTTCAGTATTTTTCGGTTGTTTATCGCATGTTTCTTCTTGCATTGGTTGTGCTAATTGCATATGAATCATGGTGGGATGTTGTATGATGGATGTTAAGGATAATGTTGGTTGTTCCTTGTTTTGGGTTACCTATGTTGATCTCCCTCCTTTTATTTTCTAATGTCAGATGAACAATTTAGGATAGAAGTGGTTTCTATCTATCACTGGAATACTATGTCCTTATGTCGTATGATCAAGACAGAAGAAATTTACATGTGTGCTGTTGTCATCATTGGTTGTCACAACCAATGCTGATTCTCTTACTGGTTCATTCTGTCTGTTGTTTGCTGTCTAGTACGAAACTATTAACTCAGTTACTTCTGACATTAGATACCTCTAGTATGAAACTATTAACTCAGTTACTTCTGACATTAGATACTATGTGATTTCTGTGGGGGTTTTTCTACTACCAATGTTCTGAATTTTCAGATACTATGTGATTTATGTGGTGTTATCTGACTGAATAGTTTGCCAGTTATCATTCTTATCTTATCATTGCTTATTCAGATGGAAGCGCAACATTCTGGACACGGGCATATAATTGAAGTGCATGGAGATGTGAAAGATATTGAGTCAAGCTTGCGTGGTAACAAGGTTTGTGCGGAAGCACCATGTGGATTTTCAGATCCTAATAACAGTTCCAAAGATGCCAAGGAACGGTCAGCATCAATGCAGAAGCTTTTGATAGCAGTTGTTCTCTGTGTCATTTTCATGACTGTGGAAGTTGTTGGGGGTATTAAAGCCAATAGTCTTGCTATTATGACTGATGCAGCTCATCTATTGTCAGATGTTGCAGCATTTGCAATTTCCCTGTTCTCGCTATGGGCATCTGGATGGGAGGCAACTCCACGCCAGACTTATGGCTTCTTCAGAATTGAAATACTTGGCACACTTGTTTCCATTCAGATGATATGGCTTCTTACTGGGATTCTTGTTTATGAAGCCATTGCTAGACTCATTAATGAGACCGGTGAAGTTAAGGGATTTTTGATGTTTGTTGTTTCTGCATTTGGTTTAGTGGTTAATATTGTTATGGCATTCCTGTTGGGTCATGATCATGGCCACAGGGGGCATGATCATGGTCATGGTCATGACCATGGTCACAACCACAGCCATAGTAACCACAATCATGGACACAGTGAACATCATCATAACAATGAGGACCATCACAATCATGGACATGATGACGGGCACCATCATTCTGAGGGAGGAGATCACACACATCCACTGCTGAATGAAAATGCAAGACAGAAGAAACAACGAAATATCAACGTGCAAGGTGCTTATCTTCATGTACTCGGTGACCTCATTCAAAGTATTGGAGTTATGATAGGTGGAGCAGTCATATGGTACAAGCCAGAGTGGAAGATTATTGACTTGATATGCACGCTTGTATTCTCAGTAATTGTGCTGTGGACAACAATCAAAATGATGCGCAACATTTTGGAGGTTCTTATGGAGAGCACTCCGAGAGAAATTGATGCCACAAAACTTGAGAAAGGTCTCTGTGAGATGGATGAGGTTGTGGCTGTTCATGAACTACATATTTGGGCCATTACTGTTGGGAAGGTGCTGCTGGCTTGCCATGTCATTGCTAGGCCAGATGCGGATACTGACATGGTACTAGAGAAGGTGATAGACTATATCAAGAGGGAATATAATATCACTCATGTTACTATTCAGATAGAGCGTCAGTAATCTGGACTCGGATGATTTGCGTCATCACTCGGGTGTTGTAACTAGGTTGGTTGGTTTCTCTTAGACTGAAGTTTCTTATAATATCCATCTTCTATTGCTTGCTTTCTACTCATTCCTTCGTGATTCATCCCTCATTGCCTTAACTCCTATTCATGCTAAGATAAAAAAGCTATTCCATCTCTCTATGCTATATGTGTCTGCAATTCTATCTGCTACAATAGATATTTATGCAGCTTTAATCTTCAATTTCATTGTCATACAATATCAGATAAAAACTTATGTGAGTTTGAAAATGAAAAGAGTGAGTGACCATACAAAACACAAACATATCCAATATATATTGGAGTATTACATGCTCTTAGAAAGCTCCACCACTGAAAAATTAAATGCAGAACATGCCCCTCGAATGGTGTAGAACCCTGCTTGTTTTGCCAAACTTTTGAATTCTTTCTCTGTCCTCTCACTTTCACTTATACTGGTGTTCATCAGGAACATATCGCACTGAAGCAAGCTTTTGGCAGAAAGACTAGTTTCAGAGGCTTCCGGTACAACCAAATTTACTACTATCATTTTTCCATTGTCTGGCAAGGCCTCATAGCTGTTTTATAGTATCATCAAGGAATGTTTTTGATTCAGATGTAATCTCTTCCGCATGTAGCTACTGCTACAGCTTCACCTTAATCAGAGGTAATTCTTTTTTACACTTGTGTCTGAAATTCCATCTGCTACAATTGATCTCTCTATCCTTCTTTATTCTTCAATGAAATGATTCTACAGTATTTGATGAAAAGAGATACAGAACTAAAATAAGAGAAGACTGAACATCTGATAACTACAAAAACAGAACATATCCAACTAGATATTGGATGTTCCAAGTTCTTTCTCTGTCTCATTTCCAGTGGTGTTCATGTTCATCATGAACATATCAAACTGAAACAAGCTTTTTGTAGAAGTAGTAGTTTCGGGGGCTTCCAGTATCACCATATCAACCACTATGACTTTTCCATGGTTTGGCAATGCCTCGTAGCAGTTCTTTAGTATTGTCAAGCAACGTTTGTCATATTACTGGTGTAGCATCCACTGTTTTCAAAACCCTCAGGATTAGCTCAAAACACTCTAAAGTACATAACCAATAAATCACCTAGTAATATCTTCAACCGGCATCTGGTTGAATCAGCAAGGTAGATACTATTACTAATAGACTATTACCTTCATGAAATACGCATCTTCTTTTGGAATGTTTTCAAAGATATCACCTGCAATCTGCTCAATACCTGAAGAAATTCCTAGATGAGTTAACATATTAAAGTGTAATGATGTACTGAGGTACACTATGCATAAGATATTAAGATCAAGAGCAAACAGCTTAATCTACATGTCATAACATTTTACTCTAGAAAAAAAAGGTACTAAATTGTCTGAATTGAAACGATGATTGATATCATACCAGGAGGGAGATTTTTCTATAACAGGAGCCAAATCATAGTTGATACCCTTGATGGTAGGGTACTTGGAGACGATCATGTTCAGGATAGTACCATCGCCACCACCCGCATCTACGATTGTTCTTAGACCTTCAAAACCCTTGTAACTCTTGAGGATTTCCTTCATTAACACAGCGTTAAACTCTTTCATTGAGTTTCTGAATATTTCACCATATCTAGCATCTTTTGCATTGTACTCCACCGCACTCATTCCATAGGCCTTGGTAAATGGAAGTCCTCCTTCCAGAACTGCATCTGTCAAATGGTACCTGTTTGTGACATGCCAAGATCTTACTTGCTAGAACTAAGTGAGTTCAGATTCGCAAAGAGTCGATTAAATGATATAGACTTTGTATAAAATGTAGTACCAGCTATCTGTGTTGACCTTGTCATGGCTAAAATTCAGTGTAGTTGCTAATGATCCTCCATCCTCGTCCCGAATGAAGTACTTGCCAACCGGTGCCAAGCCATAAAGCCTCAGAACCTTCACATGATCAAGTTCATCAGTGGAAACTGAACACGTGAGAATGGAGTGAGCAGACAGAAGGCGAAGCATACGATCAAGCACTGCAGGCGCATCCGGGTTGTTGTGGGAGTGGAGTTGTGACGCTATTTTGGAAGGTGATAGCTGAGCTCCAGGGCCAGCTCTGTGTATTATGTCGAGCACACCAAGTTCTATGGCCGCTTTAAGCACCATAGGCGCTAGTGATGCGCTTACTAGCTGCATGGCATATTGGGAGTGACTTTCCATCTCAGATGGTTTATGTTGATAACAATTTCCTTAGAATAGGGAGTGTCTGTATTGGCTATTAATCTGTGCCATAAGTTTATAACCACTAGCCTTCATGCACGCCGTTTCTTTGCTCATGAGACTGCTTCATGTGTAATTTAACTGAGAATTCAACAATTGCAGAGAAAATAAGAAATTGGGAAACTGATATTTACTCAACAATAACTAAACGTTAAAGTAATAAGCAAAAATAAACATGATAATACAAATTAATATGGTGCATAAACATGATTCCAAACTACATTTTACGGACACAATAATAATACATTGTTTACCAAAAAAATGAAGACTGATTATTGAACATGTTACCAACTCCTGTTATCCTTCATTTTGGCAGCCATTTTAATCGACATTGGAATCCTGAAAACAAATGGGCTGGTGAATCAAAATATGGGTAACATGTTAAACCCAAAAGAAAGCAATAGAACTAAAGAACACGCTAACAAAGCGGAAAAAAATATATAAAAATTCACTGGAGGTATGAGAGGATATGTTTAATATCATTTATAAACAATTTAGGAACACACTTTTTTTTTTCTAAGCTGCATCAGTTATACACAGATTAGTAACTGATTTATAAATCAGTTACGCACACATTAGGAACAAAGCTCAGTAATAGATTTATAAATAGATGGTGACATGGTGCATCTCAGGAGTGATACACTTGTTGATCAGTTATACGTATATACACAGATTAGGACACACACACACACAATATCTGATGAAAGACCCAGTGTTATTAATACTCTATTTACTGTGCTATTGAAATTAATCTCTGAAAATTGAGAAAGCCATCTCAAAGTTCCCATTACAAACTCGACATAATATAAAAGACATGAAAAGAGAAAGCATCAGACAATATTAACCATGTAAGTAATAGAAGTTGAAACTTCAAATATAATAGGTTTGTCCATCAATATTAACTATAGGAGTAAATACTTGTGACACCCTGTAGTTTACACCTAAAATCAGTTTTGTCCCTCACTTTTTTTTTAAAATTGGTATACCCCTATACTTTGAATTCTCAACTGATTTGCCCTTGTCGTCAATTGAACCCGTTATGTAAGACTGTTAAGTTGCTGAGATGACCGGTCCTGTGATTCCAACTCAGCTAGAAACCTGCCACATCGACATAATTGATGACAAGAACGGTCATCTCAGCAACTTAACAGTCTTACATAACAGGTTCAATTGACGACAAAGGCAAATCAGTCGAGAATTCAAAGTATAGGGGTATACCAGTTTTAAAAAAAAAGTGAGGGACAAAACTGATTTTAGGTGTAAACGACATGGTGTCACAAGCATTTACTCCTTAACTATAAAAGCTTGTGCAAACTTATCTAATGAACTAACTCTTCAATCTCATGCCAGTATACTTGCCTCAAATTTAAATTCAATTAGAATATCAAACGTTGAATAACCAAAACTGAATTTGTGTTGAAGTTCTTGTTAACAAAGTATTGAACCTTACACATACTTCAAAGTTTCGAGATCATGTCTTCATCAAAAACAAAAAAGGAAAAAAGAAAATTAAATTGAGAGAGTGCTATGACTAATGTCAACTTGAGTACTACCAAGAAAGAATGGTAGGTTATGCAACTAACTATATATAAAACTATAAATACAGAATAGGCACTAAAAAAGCAAAGTAAAACAGAGCAAAAGGGCCAAAATATCAAAATAAAACAGAGCAGAAGACACTAAACCTTCGAATTCAGTCCTTCAATGAAGTTTTGGTAGTTGAAAAATGCACTGAAAGAATCATATCCACCTTTGTCACTAAAGCTTTGAATTGAGCCACAAACCTAGCACAAATGACATCCCATAATCGATATCATTATTAATCCACTAATCACTACATCTTAGACATCATGCAACATAAACAGATGTGACCATTTTCTATTTGTGAAAGTGATTATATTAGCCAATCACCAAAAACACATTCAGTTGCTGAGAAGTAAACAAAAACTGCGTGGAATATATTATACTACTTTTTATCATCATAAGTATTGCCATAGCCCACAGGGCAACTTTGAGAGCATCCAACAAAAAAGCTGACTTTGCTTAGCATTTATTAAGCAAAACAAAGCACTTCAGCTGGAGTATATACTCCAATCTGTTCTGGTAACTATAATTACATGGTATTATATAACTTATACTGGACAATGAACAAATTTGAAACCCCGCATTTTGCTAATTAAAAGCATATACATCAATAAACACAAACATGATGCCAGCCCATGATATATATTGCTGGCAATTTCAAGCCTTAGCAGCAAAAACAATAAAATTGATTGAAGAAAGAGGACTAACACAGTAATAGCAATATCAAATTAACACACCATAAAATACCAACCCAAAATTATTCTCAGATCAAAAACCAACCCAGCTAAGAAGCACCTCTTATGCTTATGTTATTCACGATCTGAACCCTAATCACAACCAATATCAGTACCACAAAACCAAAGAAGCAATCAGAGCCTCAGTTTTAGATCGACCCATTCTGATAATACCGTAACAGAAACCAAATTCATGTCACAATCGGCGAAAAATTGCTCAAATATTCAAACTCATTACATCGTTCCATTTGATGATCAGAATTTCAAGAGAAAAGGAAGATCGAGAGAGAAATCGGGGAAAACTAACCAAGTCTGGATCGAAGAACAGCTTTTGCAGAGAAGGTGAATATAACCAGAGGAAGAGCTTTGGCAGAGAGATGTCGCCTTCCTCTTCTGTACACGCCGTCGTTATTTTCTCACAATTTGAGTGGCAAAATCGTTATTAAAGAGAAGGTAGAAGTGGTTTTTGGACCTTTGATTGTGGCTGTACCTGGCTTCATCTTAAGGGGCGAGGACACTGTTCACGTGAACAGTAATCCCCCAGCTCTGCTTAATATATACAGACAGATGAGAGTTGAACATGGTGTCCGATTTGGTTACGATTCTGATCTTTTTTGAATCATCATATTGTGATTCTGGAAATGAGAATATTCAATAGTCATGTAAAGTTTTGATCCTGCATTTTATGAACTTCCATTTGGGTGGCTTGACACCTTCATTTCATATTCGAAGCCAGCTTTTGAAACTTACCCTATTGGAACACGCAGTTGATTTTAACTTCGGAGGAAAGGTCAGTGAAAAGAACATGGGATTCAACTAGGATGACTCGTTGCAAATGACATAGGAAAAAGAGGTAAAAGAAGATATCAGAGTCCCATTTGAAGTGGTGAAAGATTTTTCCACCATTTGACAAACACAGCCATTTTCATTTTTCTTTTCTTTTCGTCTGGGACTAAAGCCAGACAACCACTTCTACAGATTTTGGAAGGCTAAATTTAGAAATTGATTGCAGTTTTTACACAAGTAATCAATTTTGTTTAAACAAGTCTAAGCAGCATTCTTTGGCAAGTCCTCTGTCCCAGAATTTCGAATAGAACTCTGCATATGTGAAGTTTCTGTACACTGCTGGTTGATCATGGCTGACGAGCTCCTTGGCAGGGCCAATCAGTGCATCAGGTGATGGACAGTAGAAGGTTGGAACTGAAATTCTCTCTTTGTTGCAGTTTACTACAGCTCTGTGCAGCACACTCTTGTACCTATCATTGCTTATTACCTATGCAAACAGAGAGAATATGCAAAACTAATTAGAGAAACTTCGAGATTAGTTTCATATGTTGTGCGCACATAATTAAGACTAAGTTCATATGTTAGTAGCAATGATGTTACCTGCATTTGATCACCAATATTGACAATGAAAGTGTTGGGAATAGGGTTCACAGCAACCCACTTGCCCTTTCGAAGGACTTGCAATCCAGGTACATCGTCTTGGAGAAGAATCGTGATTAGGTTACCGTCGGTGTGTCCAGGCAAGCCGTAAGTAAGCTCTGGCTCTGGACATGGTGGGTAGTAATTCAAAGCCATATGTTGTGCTTGCTTGCCTAAAGCCTTCACAATGTAGTCCTTTTGCAGTCCCAAGCTCTCTGATATGGCCTCAAGCAGTTTCAGCACTAGTCCTCTAACACTAGTGCAATACTCACCCACTTCCTCCCTATGAACAAACAATGCAAGCGGTCATTCAGTTATGCTACTTTTATCTTAGCACAAAGCTTGTCGTGACTTTGTATTTGGCAAGTGAGTATGAATATTTAGATGAATGAAAACGAAGAAATCATTCTCCTTCGTTTGGATTCTTATCTCGTAGAATTAGCAAATTTCCAAAGAAAAATAATCATGAAATTTGGAAACTTAAATTCCCGACTTAAATTTCTCACAAAATATACGTCTTTGTAGTTAAGGTTAATATGAATATAAATTTTTATCATTTTAAAAATCTACGTCATAAAATTCAAACAATCAAATTTTTAATTAATAAAATTTAAATTTATAAAATTATAATTTATGTGATTTTAAAATTTTTATAGAAATTGAAATTACTTCATCCAAAAATGTACCTGAACGAGGGGGGATTAGAGGGCCATTCATGGACGTAATCTTCAAGAGGGTAGCAGTGGAGTCTGAGAAAGTCCCTCCAGTTGGCGGTTTTTTCTGTCTTGACGTTGAAACTGGTGGACAGCCTTGTAGTCTTTGAAGGGTCATCAGAGTACATCTTCATCCTCTCACTCTCCGGCAACCTGAAAAACTCTCTTGCTATATTTAACATGCCGTCGATCAACTCCTCCGGTACCCCATGATTTTTAACCTGAATCATTATCAAACAGTTGGTTAATATTATTAAGTTGTAAAATTCAGTCATTAACAAATTAAGCTTTCACTACAAAGACGTACGTACGTACCTGAAAGAAGCCATCATTTTGGCAAGCTTGGGCAATCTGTTGGATAATATCAGAGTGGTTGGGGCCGTTGAGGCCCTGAAGATCAATGAGAGGGATGGAGCCCTCCGACGACGCCTGGACGTCGGCGAGGTTTGGACGGTCGGAGATGGGGCGAATGTAGTTTGAAGGGACATGGTCGACGACGGAGATGAGGTCTGTAAGGAGTAGCTTTGCTGTGGCCATCTTTGCAAAGTAAACCGGACGAGAAAACTTGAATGCTGATGGTAGTCGACTGAGGTTGGTTTGAGAAATGGGATTGCTCTGCAGTCCTATTTATGGTGTTTATGAAATCAATTAAATAACAAGTTGTGCAGAAACTTCTGAATAGTCGTACCCTCGTAGGATTTGATCAACACATGGAGGTTCTTGAACAAACGTGTCGAGTTTTAAAAAGAGCCAACATGCAATATGCACCGTCATCTGTTTTCAAATCAAATAATGTGACGTACACAATCTAACAGTTTAGACCTGTATTCATGTGCGTTTTAGTCCATCTTGGTATTTTGAATCATCTCTCTTGTACGATGATTCCGACTATTTGAAATGAGAATTATTGTCATGTGAATATGACTCATCAAATCGGGAGAAGGCACTGTCATTGCCAAAATGCTTGTTCTATGTCGGCGAAATGGAAGTTGTCCGGCTGAAATATGAGGTGCAATTTCATACAAGTACGTAACCGATGATCAAACCAAACCGAGAAATTTTGATAGTGCAATGCTGGTATGATTGAGAACGGCAACTACTGACAGATTTGGACGCGCAAGTTGAGATCTTGCCCCACAATATATATAATTAGTTTGCATGATGTAAGAAGAATGACACTCGAGAATGACATAACATTCGCAGCGTCATCAATATATGATTCATATATAATAGCAAACTCTTTTCTTGTAAATTAAGACTGTGTTTGACGACCTATGTTAAATATAAACAAAATGGTTAAATCAAAGACTAAGAATCATTGGAAGAGAGGGAATATTAATTAAACAAGAGAATCTGAGTATATATATGTATCTTTCAATGGGTTCAAGAAGTCGATCAAATAGTTTTGTTTTTGGTAGGTATGAGAAATCTCACAAGAGATCTTTTGGGATGTCAATCATGTTATGTTCACGGATCACACAGGCAGGCAGATCTAAGTGGTGTTTGTAAAAGGAAAAAGGGAATCGACCCCATTACGTTAGTACAAAAATGTACAATAAAAGCGTTCGGTTCTAAACTAAAGTTAAAAAAAGTGTTCAATAAAACGCATCAAAACAAGATTCGAAAAGCTAATATGTCCACTTTGTCATCTTCGTTGCCATAGGCAGTGCAGCTGAGTCGATTTACTGCACAGAAACGTACTGTAGAAATTGCAGCTGCAGCTGATACCGAGTGTTAGTTTTTAATTGAATCAATGATGCACTTAACAAATAATAGCCTCAATCATATATGTATCTAATTCTTTAATGATCTGTACAAAATATGATCGAGTCTGTACTGCAAGACCATAAAATAAAGTCCCCCGTAGCATAGACCATAAACTGTGATTTTTTAGAGACATTTCTGTCGGTGGAAACAAGTGATGATACTCACAAATCACAGTTTGAAGGTTTAAAACACTTCAAGAAACGGGAGTCAAACTCAAATGAAGTGCTGCATGCACCATGAGTTAGAAATGTCTCTCACAAATCACAGTTTTAAGGTTTAAAACACTTCAAGAAACGGGAGTCAAACTCAAATGAAGTGCTGCATGCACCATGAGTTAGAAGCACTTCAATTTAAATAAAAATCCCACACAAATCACATGCTGCAGTATTAGCTAGCTTTTCATGAGTATATATAATCTCAGATCAAGTCAGAAGTCCTCGAGTTGTTTAAGGTGTGTTTCTTTTGTTTGAAACAGAGTTGTCTAATTAACCTTAGGTAAAGCTCTAAACCCGTTCATCAGATGTAGTTAATTAAGCAAGACGAACATAGTTAGGATACCTAAGATGTTTATCTCATTCGTAGACGCATCAAATTGGAAGATGGTTAGTAGTTCTTTCAGTGAAGTCGGCAAGATTGATGTGCATTGGTACTTGTTTACTAGTCGTATAGTTCATGGAAATGTGAGATTGGATCCGCACGAGTAATCAGAGTGACATCGCTATGGCAACGTCAGCCCTTACGATTCAGTCTATCTTCTTGCTGACATCACCCTTTTCACATCATCTGCCTCGTCACCCCCAACAAACAAACTGGGGCAGTCTTTTCTTAAATTAGGCCACCAAATGCCTTGATAACTAGACGTTGATACAGTCTGATGTTTGATTCCAGGAGGAGGAGAAGAAATAGCCAATTTGTGACGAGCTCTAGATGACTCGGCCTGGACGCGTTTTCCGCACATAAAACCAAATGCTTCTTTGGATTACACACAACCTATGAATCGACCTAAGTTAGTTTCATCATGGTACATTGGTACATGACAATAATGGATGATAGGTCAAATCGTAACGATACAATAACAAAGACGGAAGAGGAAAATGTATGCAGAGCTCAACAATTAGCACAATAATGTGAATGCAACGCTTGGTCCTAAGAAAGAAGTTGATCTTCGCTATAGAAGAGTACAAAACAGCATAACCTCAACTTGCATTTGTAGTTTGTTCTGTTTTGCAACTTTGGCTCTCTTCACAAAAGCAATTTGATACTGGGAAATTTAGCGCTGGCCTGCTGCACTAAAGAGAGCTTTACTGATGATGCCGGTGGCCTCAACATAGCGATCCATGCATCTAGAGATGCAGCTGCTCTCACCCCCACTTAGGCTTGATCCTGGTTTTGTCACGCACTTGTCAAAGCACTTAGTCCTCAAGGTCTGTGTGGCAAATGAAAAACAGTTGAGAACAAAATCCAAGCAGGGGCGTTTACATATAAGATTCAGCTAGGAATATTCCCCAATCCAAAGTGACATAAGTTTTTAAGGCACCTTTGAAAGATTACATATACATGTGACCCAAAACCTGCAAGTGCATACACATATACATATCTACAGCCCAAATCTGTAGCTCACCATACCAAGGATAACAAAAGAAAGACATAATATGCATGGAATGTAGCAATTGACTTTTTGAGTAAACATGTACCTACCCTATTCTAAAACATCACACACCTTAGTTTTACCACCTTAACACATCACCCAGGACCAGGTAGCTAGCAGACCTCATCAAAGGAAATCAAAGTGGCTACTCATCTCAAACATCCAAGCCCAATTATAAACAGGGGCTCTTTTGTTGTGTGATCAGGATTTCTATTACAAGTTGTGAGGAGAAAATTCAATCAGAGTGATTGTGCATCTTATAAGAAGGAAGTATGAGAAGGATGGACATGTGTTAGGCTTTCTCCAGAAGCCACTGGGAACATGTGCAGACTTAGGATTGAAAGAGTATCAGAACCCATGGTAATCTCAATCGGTGAGACTAGATAAATGACATATAAGACACCCATATCCTGCAATAAATGGAGGCTCCTCTTTCCTTAGAATCTGGGTTACATTCTGAGAATGAGTGAGTTTAAGAATTCTAAGTCTAAATATCTCTCATAGGTTCACTATTGTTTTGCAAAAACCATAGTTCCACCAACATCCTTCCCCATTCTCCTTCTGGATCCAATTTCTCAACTTCTAAAAGCCTCCTTGTAATTGCAAACTAAAAGCAAACACAAATATAAATAAGCACAACAATGCCAAGACAAAAGAGCTCAGCAGCCACTATTCTAACAAAGGATGCCACATAAGTGATCTATACAGGGAAGAGGAAAGTAGTTATTTTTTAACAAGGAGAGTCCGCTATTTTAAGTTACTTAGCAGTTTATGGGTATATTCAATTGATCTTTGTATACTGAACTAGGCCAAAAGTACAGACCTATAAAACTGGGACTCAGATTCTTTCACCCTGTACATACCAGGGCGGTTCTGAGACTACTATTTCAGTGATTCAGTATATAAACATTACTAATGCTACACTAAACCCCCTGTCATTTAGATTGACAAATACTGGAAAGATCAAACATCAAAAGATAGGAATAAGAACAAAAGGGAGACGTAGTTCCATTGATTCCACAAAAGTCATACTCCATAACAATTTCACTCAAACTTACAAAAGATTAAACTTTAAAACAGGATACCACTATATTCGAAGTTCTAAACAAGCTAAAGTATTTAGTGCCGAATCGAAGAAATAGTGAGCAAAAAAAGTAAAGCAAGCCAGCAATCTTAAACTAGCATTAAAAGAACAAACTTTCCACACACTGTCGTGCCCCAATATTAAAACTCGGAAGTTCAACTAAGTTTCCGACATATAACCAAAACAAACCGGGAGTGAACTAATACGAGGCATTGATGAAAAGCAATCAACCTCACAAAACTGGTATTGAACTGAAAGATCAGATGAAGCGCATAAAGTAAATATAGTGATGAAGAGGACTGACAAGAACCCATGATGAAAGAATGAATACCTCAAGGAACTCCTCAGCATAAGCCTGAGCGAGTTGGGACTGAAGCTGGCTCTTGAACTGGTCAGGGTTGAATTGGGTTGATGAGGACCCGCTTGATGGCGCTGAAAAATCCATTGCTCTCTTTCGATTTGCCTCTCTTCGTCTCTTCGCCTCTAAAACCCTACTCAACTCCTCCTTTTGCTGCTGCTGCTGCGCTCTTCTCTTCTCAGTTCTCACCAAGTTATTAGGAAGGGCACCGCTTTGGGTTTGGGCCTAAACTGTTCTTTTACAATTTCTACGCTTCTAGTTCAAGGCCCAACCATCCCAGATGGGCCCAGATTTTATTTCACAAAGATGGAGGCACAAAGCTGTCTTGCAAGACACGAAACTAGATAACAACACACATTATATGTTTGGAAATTGGAATCTAAAATTAAGTTACGCAATAGTAAATCGTCATATTTTAGGTCGTTGATAAACTTGTTTTTCTATGGTTCTAAACGTGATAGAATCGATGATCGAATATAACCTGTTCAGCTGTTCTTTCATATAGGGAAGCCGAGAAAGTGGTTGATTCCTCATTCCAGCTAACTTCACCGTTTTAATAGTCTTGTTCATCAATAAACCCTTTAGTGAGCTTGATGTGCTAAAATACTAATAAATATATGTATACATTGTGTTGGGCTAACATCATGTCCAACACAAAACTAACAATTCAACTCGATGGTATTGAGTTATGTTCTTTTGTTCAGAAAAATGTTATCGAGTTCAATTAGAATAATCAGTACAATCGAGAGATTCAAATTCGTTCAAAAAGAATAATACGTTCTGGCTAGTTTCTTCAGTAACATGCATGCTGAATCCATTTAATTATATATGCACTACTAATTAATTAGAATTGCGGTTTGTTCTTGATATATTGCTTCATCATCGTAAGCATCTCTATCTGGAATTTTTAGACCAAAACAAATGAACAACCCCTTGCTTCATTTTCAACACGGGAGAGATGGAAGAAGGCGACAATATATATGAAAGATGCATAAAAGACATGATAGCCGCCAACTGGATACCGATGAATGATCATGATCGAACAACACCCTAGCTAGATCGAGTTGTGCATTGCCTGCTTCGATCCGATGCTGCTCTCTCTCTCTCTCTCTCTCTCTCTCTCTCTCTCTCTCTCTCTTGCAGTGGTCCATTCCATTCAAGTTTTTCACAGAACGCGTGGTCCTAACCCCAAACAACACCATCATCGCATCTCTACAAGCTTCAAGTTTATACTTAAGACTTTTCATTCCCTCATTTTCTTCCTCATTTCGCTAATCCGTTCCTTTCCGATCGATACGTTACTTCTGTTAATCCCTTTCTTAAATCATAAAACCCAGAAGCTAGGGTTTGTGCTTCAAGTTAAGCAAATCATGCATTTACACTACTGCTGGTCCATACATGCATGCATGTATATAGCCACACCTACGATATGACGAAGAAGAAAGAGAGCTACAGTGTTTATTGGGCTGGGTGGGAATAGGATAAGCCTAGAGATCGACTAAAGTACGTTAAAGTCCAGAAAAAAAGCTTCATACATAATTACATATACATGATGCTCTTGTACACATACACAGTCATATTGGTCATGTCACTGTGTGTTCCAATACCACCCAGAAACAAAAGTCATGGCAACATTTCTGTCATCAATTTTTTAGCTTCAAACGGGTTGATGTGAATCGATAACAAGCTTCATGAACCGGTGGGATGTGAAGCCAAAAGAAGCAACTAGTGAGAGAGAGATGAAGCTAGCTAGCTAGCTATCCCCAACCTAAAAATGACCCAAAGTCCCGCAACCCTAAAAACCCTAGAGTGGGCGCGATCGAGAGAGGAAGCGATCGATGGAGCAAAAGAGAAGTGATCATCGATGAAGAAAAATAAAAGGTGAAGCCCCAAAACCATAAGTACAGGTAAGCTTAACAAGGCATGATGATCGAAATCTTATTAAAGCTAGACATTGTCAATGGGCTTAAGCTATGGTGTATATATAGGGTTCTTGTGAGAATAGACGGCAGCAGGTCCACTAATAACTCCAACGGGTGAGACATCATAGTCCCCTTCCCCATCTCTCTGCGTACGTATTATATTGCTTAGATTTTGTATCAATGGTATTGCTAGCCTTGAACACTTGGGGTAATGGAAAGTAGATATTCTGGTTGGGATTATGTGCATTGCCTAGCTATATATACAATCTCTTAGCTATCTCTCCCACCCGGCCTTTTGAATCCCGTGGAAGAAATTTGAGCAGAAACTTGAAAACAACCCACTTTAGGGTTTGAGGTAATGTTTGCTCGTCGATTTCGATTTTCTTCGATTTAACCTAGTTACCAGCAATATGTATATACATAAAAGTACTATCACATACAACATAATATTGTAGTTATTATGCATACGTATTACGATGTATACGTTGATCAAAACATTATACGGGTATCAAATTAGTACGTTAAAGTTTGATTTCGCTCGTCGGGAAAGAATTAGTTACACCATGTGGCAAGATGTCTCGTGAACTAACATGCTGCTAGTCTCACTCATTTGGTCGAGTTTAGGCTTTCACAGTAACCCCACGTTTCATACCCTAACACACATCATTACATACAAAATAACCTTTCCCTATGAGGAGGGACTAATGGATCCTTTTCATACCTAACCATGGCATCCTGAAGACAAATATGGAAACGCAGAAGTGATTCCCTAAGTAACATTTCAATATCAAGAAGAAAACCATGCATCTATCTCTATAATATAAAGAACATGCATATGCGGGTCGACACCAAAGTACTAAATAAGAACACACATCGACTTTCCATAATCATATAAGAAGGCACTCAATATTATTAGTCGTTCTAAGCGTTAATCATTTCGTACGCCTAATTAAGCTGCAATTAATAAATTCCATATATATCCCCCAAAGTTTGAATTTGACACTGATCGATCGTGCTACAGCTAGGTAACCAGCTGGGTTGGCCATTTATCAAACCAGCCACTTGATTATCGAATTAAAATGTGAGCCTAAACCCAGGCCAGAGGCAAAGTTTAGTACCAGAGATATTACAATTTGGCCATACTTTATTTTAGATGATAGTCTAAATCAAGTAATCCAGATAATACAAATTTAATAATTGGCCATACTTAATCTATAATTTTCCTCAAACTCAGAATCATATCAACCACAAAGATGCCGAGGTTTACATGGAATTCAGGGATTCTGCCAATATGTCTTTCTGCATTTTAATAACAACGAGATTGCTCCTCTTGGTTGGTAGCATATGTTCAAGTAAGTAAGAGTGATTTATCGCTTAAGTTACGAATCACTGGAACCATGTGTTATGGGGGATGAAGAAATGATTATATATTTGCCTAATTGATGTACATTATCCAATAATTATCGCTAGCTAGCTACTTAATTAACTTAATAACTACTTGTTCAAGCAAACTAGCTAGTACTGTTTGTTAAAAATCTGCGCGAAATTAAAACTAAAGAAATTGTAATGTGAAAATATTTCTAAACAAGTGCAGAGATCGTATTAATGAATAAGTTATTCCGGCGAGCGATAACATCTCTTTCTCTAAAAAAAGAACACAGAGAATATAGTTTTCATGAATGGAAGGCCATATATATATATAGTACTTGTAATGGTTATTTTTCCGAATATAAACTACATTACGTATAAGATTCAGTTTTTTCGCAAAGAAGTAATTAAGCCAATCAAGTTTATAAGGGAACAATAAGACAAGAACCCCGGTTGGGCGGCTAAAACAACTGGGTTTTCTTCTTACATTATGGGATGCGAAAATTGCAACTTGGTTGGAAATTAGGGTGGCCTCCCAAAAATGTTTCCAAGTCAATGTAAAGTTGTAAACACAATTGAATACACACACTTAACAAATGAGAGAGAGTTTAAGTTAAGCGATTCCTTTCGATAAACACAAACGTCACTTTGCTCAGGGGTTGATGACGATTGCTAGCTGCATCTTAGCTACTGGAGCACATTGCTTATAATTTATACGATGACTTGTGCATATCGAAACTATGATCCTGATTAATTAATCAACTAACTAAATTAATTAATTGCATCAACTACAGGTTATAATATGAGCTAGAATAATAACATCACGGTGCCCAAAATGGCAAACTCAGTTTTACTTAATTTGTATTTTCTTGCATATATATGATTAATATATGCAAGTGTGAAGCTAGCTAGTGTGGTCCATTTTTATGTGGGCAGGAGACTTACCCAACCACATGACAGACATGTTAGTAAACAGTGCGCTGTTACAGCATTCAAGTTTTCGATCAAAATTTATATATGATCGATGCTTCAAATTAACATCAAACATTGAGCCAACCTTCTCTTCGTTACACATCGATTTTGCGCTCAGATTTTGATGGGTGAGCTTGGCACAGTAAGATGCTTATATACATAAGAGTACGACCGATCTGCTTCATTGCACGTGTTGCACAGAGAGACACGGATTTTAATTTGTTGTTGTTAATACTACCGTATAGAATATATAGAATTAAATTATGAAATGAAATGGTCGGATAGTAGTTCTTTGGTTTGGTTCGCAGAAATGAAAGTAGCTTTCGTCTGATACACTTGGAGCGAGGGACCGTTGATCATTAGAGAGGCAGAAACATTATTTCAGAAATTAGGGCATGGAAGTTGAGGGAAAGCTGGGGGATAGAGACGTCGAGGGAAACCAGCTATGCCCTATGAATCATTTTAATTATGTGCATGACATATCGTGCTGCGGGATTTCATATATGATATATATACTTATATATATATATAGGCCCTTCCAACGAGGGATCCTTTTTTTAGTTTAGTTTTAGGGATAGGGTATTTGACAAACTTCCCGATCACTAAATCACATCTCTACCGTTCAGTTTGTAGGTGTATATGAGTATATCATTTCTGCAAATTTTCAGAAAATTTGGTGATCGTTAAGTCATCCAAATATTTGATTTATTTTTAATGATCTTGAATGGTGTAGGTTTGACATAAGTGTTAAGTTTTTTGTTTTAACCTCAGTCATCTAATCCCATTAAAAAATAGATCTAATAGTGTTGACATATCCCTAAAAATGACAAAAAATAAGGATCCCTTATTAAAAGAGCGCCATGATACAGACATATATATATATATATATATATATATATATATATCCAGGCAAATTCAGGAGGTGATGTTCATATCAATCCACCGGCATTGATCAGATTTTATGAGCAGGAATGATTGGATGGTAGGGATCATGTAGTGGATTAATATTTATTTCTTTTATACGATTCTGAGCCTACTGATATAAACCAGGTGTACAATCTCATCTGTCATGTAGTTGCTTACGAAGTTCAATTTTATTAAGTAGAAGCATATATACGATCCTTAGCCCTTCTTTTACTCTAAGGCAGGTGAGCTGGTTAAAATAAGTTTCATGGTCATGAATTATTATCTTTTAGCTAGATTGCTGTTTAGGCCAATGAATTATGAAGCATATATTTATAGGTTTCTCCACTTCCCCGGTATGTAATAAATTGGCATTATGATTATTATGTGACTGAATTCGAAGGATGAAGCATAAGGAGGGGGAAGAGACAGTGAGACATTGCTACACACCTAATGTGCCTCTCCAATTCAGTCCATGGTGTAGCACTTTACACCCAGAAATGGTCCATGCAAAAATAAATCAAAGTAATCTACCTACTTCTGATAATCAAAGCATCAAGCTGTGTATGTATTTTTCATCTACTTTTTTTTTTTTTTTAGAGTATCAACGACGGTATCTTCAAAGACTTTTCAGGCCCAGAGACTAATCCGGGCCGAGGGATCATGTCAGAACACTTCCTCCCCCCTGGCCACCAAGAATAAATTGGGATTTCAACTCCAATTAGCGTTGGCTGAGATTCGAACCTGGGTATAGAGGTTCCACACCTAAATTCTTACCAACTCGACCACCTGTGGTGTTTGTATTTTTCATCTGCCTAATGTATGATTATGTATCTCAAACAGGAATGGTCCTTAAGTAATTAAGCTGAGTAATATCTGAGCTGGTGATCAGTCGGAGATATTGGGTCATCTTGATAATTTACCACGGCGTACGGATTACTCTATATATTCCTTTTGTTAACCAGCTGCAGGCCTTTATTTCTATTTATAGAAATTGAAAGTTGAACTTGAACCCTAATTCATTACAACAAATCATGTAAAGCTGCTCAGATGTCATCGTATATATTTCTGAATTTCATGATGTTATATAATACATATACATATACATATATATATATGGTTAATTGTCTTCCAATTAATGGAATATGTTTACATTTTTGGGAAAATTCTAGAATTAGTTAAACTTTAATGCATGCACACTACCAGAAGAAAGGTTTTAGTCGACGAAAATAAAAAAACCAGGCCGACGAACTATTTTTTCATCGGCTAAAGTCCACGTTAGCCGACGAAATTTTCCTTCGTCGGCTAATTTAAATTTTCGTCGGCCAAAAAAATCTTTAGCCGACGATATTTTAATTTCGTCGGCTAAAGTTCACAGACTATAGCCGACGAAATTTTTAAAAATTTAGCCGACGACATTTTAATTTCGTCGGCTAAAGTGCTTTATATTTGCAGATCTGGACAACAGCAGCTCATCTGGGAAAAAAAAAACGGGAGAAAAAGTTTGGGTGTTGTGAACTTCCGGGACAATAAGATGTACGGGTTGAAGAGTCATGACTGTCATATCTTGGTACAACGACTCTTCCCTGTTTTCATTTGACCGTTCCTTCTCCGTCAGGTGGTGGAGCCGTTAGTAGCGTTGGCAAGATTCTTCCAGAAGTTATGCACACGGGAAGTGAAAAAATCTAACCTCCGGGAAATGAAAGAGGACATCATTTATATCATGTGTAAATTTGAGAAGATATTTCCTCCAAATTTTTTTGACATCATGCCTCACCTGATAATCCATCTTCCCGAGCAATTGTTGCTTACCGGTCCAGTGCACTACACTTGGATGTATCCCATGAAAATGTACGTTTTTTACACCTGAATTCCTCAATATATATACATGTTCAATAATCATAACACTTTGCAACTTGATTTATAGACAACTTGGAGACTACAAAGATTATGTGGCTAATAAATCTGCGCCTGAAGGATGTATAGCTGAAGCATATATTGCGCACGAGTGCGTCACCTACATGAAGTTGTATTTAGGAGCGTTGAAGAAAACTCTGCAAACCATGCCAGTAGATGTACCGAAGTTCAATCTTTCCATACTCTCTAGTGATGTTGAAGTTTATGGAATTTTGCCAGACTCCTACAAGTTGCAACCACATGAGCTAGTCATTGCCCATTGGTGGGTATTGATTAACTGTCCAGAAGTTGAATACTGGAAAGACATCCATCTATATTGTTCAGACATTCATGGTGATCTCGAGTACCATAACAGGGAGTTCGCAAACTATTTTGGCAGCTGGGTACGTAATTCAATATTTCTGTACGTATTTATATTTATTGCATAATTATCCATATTTACAGTTGAATGGTTGATTGCAGATGAACCATATTCAATTTGATAGTCACCCAAATTGGTCGCACGAACTAAGACTTCTAGCGATGAAGCCGATAATGTCAAGAGTTTATCTGATATGCAAGGTGAATGGCGTGCAATTTATATGTGAACAAAGAGATAGCAGACGGAGAACACAGAATTCTGGGGTGATGGCGCATGGTGGGCAGAATGGAGTTGACTATTACGGTGTTCTCCATTTAGTGGTGGAACTCGTTTACGATGAAGGCATGACAGTGCACCTCTTCAAGTGTAGATGATTTGATACTAGGCCGCAGAGCATGAAGACCGATCAGTACGAAATATTATTGGTGAACACTGCTACAAGTTCTTACAAAGATGACCCGTTCGTTTTTGCCACATCGGTAAAACAAGTGTTTTATCTTGATGACCTTGCTAAGGGTGACGCGTGGAAAGTAGTCAACCTTGTGCACCCTCGAAACATTTACCGGGCGGCTACACTTGGAGAGGCCGAAGACCAGGAAGAAGATGTTGCGTATCAAGAGCCCAACGCAATAGGTATTCCTAACTCCTTTACCGTTCGCCTTAATAATTTTAAAGCAGGTCGTTCGGTGCGAATTCGTGATAAAGAGCCAAGGCTTATTGATGTTGATCCAAATCAAGAAACAGAAGAAGACTCTGGCGATGAGGAAAGGCATAGATTACCAGAAATTAATTCTGACACCGAAGATGACTCATCAGATGATTCCGATTACGAGCCTTAGTTTTAATTTAGAGGACGTAATACATTAATTTGTAATAAAAAAGAATGTATTACCTTTATAGTTTACATATGTTGAATTCATATTTCTGTTATTTTATATGAATTTTGGTGATATATGAACAAGAAGTTAGTATGGTTTAAACCTTCTATTTTTTTAATGTATTTTTTATACTTTAGCCGACGAAATATACCATAATTCGTCGGGTTAAACTATCTAAGCCGACGAAATATACCATAATTCGTCGGCTTAAATCATCTTAGCCGACGAAATAAGTCATAATTCGTCGGCTAAGATGAGGTTAGCCGACGAATACAGTAATATTTCGTCGGCTAAACCCTAAAACCTAGGCCGATGAATACCCTAATATTTCGTCAGCTTAACCCTAAACTTTAAACCCTAAACTTTTTATACAACTTGTTGCGTCTCATCGGTTTGAAACTATTTTCAGTTGAAGGTCTGGGCAAAATACGTAATTTAGACGGTCCAATAATCTTTTCCATGCGTTTAGGGGTTTGACTTACGAGATTGACCATCCGGATCGAGTCCTTAACCTTGTCGGATCATGTTGAATTTTTTTCTACACATGTATTTTATCATAATGGTCAGATCGGTAGGATTTTCGTTTCTCAAGTTTGATCATCACAATCACAACATGCCTACTAATGTTGTATAACTTGTTTACCAAGTGTTTAAGTAAATGTTTCGTTTCAAAAAAAAACTATACGTAGAACCTTGAAACGCAAAAAAGCCGTGAAATAAGATATGGCCAAAATGGTGAAATACGTCTACGGTTGAAAAATCATCGTATTCCTGTAAAGTCTCGGTGTCGATAGTTACGGTCAATGCAATTTTCCATTCTTTATCCCTATGGGTAGCCCTATCTTCGGTGGTTATTTTCCGTAAAATTTTTATATGACTTGTTGGGCCTCATCGGTTTGAAACTATTTTCAGTTGAAGGTCCGGGCAAAATACGTAATTTAGACAGTCCAATGACCTTTTCCGTGCGTTTAGGGGTTTGACTTACGGGATTGACCGTCCGGATCGAGCCCTTAAGCTTGTCGGATCAAGTTGAATTTTTTTCTACACATGTATTTTATCATGATGGTCAGATCTGACGGTAGGATTTTCATTTCTCAATTTTGATCATCACAATCACAACGTGCCGAATGTATAAAAGTACTTTAGCCGACGATTTTCAAATGTAAGCCGACGAATTTCAAAGATAAACCGACGAATTTCAAAGGTTTAGCCGAAGAAATTCAAAGTTAAACCGACGAAGTTTAAAGGTTAGCCGACGAATTGCAAAGGTTAGCCGACGAATTTTACAAGTTTAGCCGACGAATTTCAAAGTTTAGCCGACGAAGTAGAAATTTCGTCGGCTAAAGTTACACGGTATACAGACGAAGACTCGGCGCTCGACAGCCTCCACAACACGTTTCAAAACCCTAGCCTCTTCCCTCCGCCTCCTCCGCCTCCCTCTCCTGGTCTCCGGTCGCCCTCTCCCTCTCCCGGTCTCTCGGTCTGCCTCCTCCGCCTCCTCTCCCTCCCCCGGTCTCCCGGCTGCCTCCTCCGCCTCCTCTCCTCTCCCGGTCTCCTGGCTGCCTCCTCCGCCTCCTCTCCCTCTCCCGGTCTCCCTCTCCCAAATTCTCCAGCTCCCGGTGTGCCTCCAAGGTTAGCGTTTTTCTTCTTTTTACTTTTGATTTCGAATTGATTTTCACTTCTGTTTTTTGTCACCATATAATCTCTCATTTTACTGTTATGATCATGAATTTTGATGGCTAAAGACGTTACATTTTTGTGGTTAATTTATGTTTAGGAGATTAATTGAATTTATATTTTTGAAGAAGTATAATTTCAAAAATATATATATCTCACATTATATTAAGTGTTTAAATTTAAGCATGAACATAATGAAAAAAAAAATGGTTTCAACAATATTTTTATAGAATAAAGACAAAATAATCTAGAGCCTTAGATTTGAGAAGGATAATATGGAACTCGTTTACTTTTTCAATGTTGCCTCAACCTTGAATTAACGAGCAACATTGAATGATCGAGTGTATCCGCCCATGCCTCAGCCTTGATTCAAATTAATATTTTAAACAGGATGAGCGGTAATTTTAGATCGACGAAGGGTTCGAAGGGCCAAATGTCCGAATCGTTTGAGGGAACCTCTAACAACCCTCAAACGTCGTTTCGGGGCCTTATGACAACCAGACGTGCGGCCCTTCTGGAGACGGCGCAGAGGCAGCCGGAGGTGCCTCCTTCATCGAGGCAGCCGGGCGTCCCTCGTTCCTCGAGGCAGCTATGGGCTCAGACCCAAACTCTAGTGTCTGCACCCCGTATGCCTGAGATACACCGGGCGCCCACTCCTAGTCCTACTGCTTCGGAAGGTGGGTCATCTGGGGTACAGATGCCGCCGCCTCATCTGTTCCTTCCGTGGATAATACCGGCCTTACCTGCAGTCGATGACTCAGGGACGCCGATTTATCCACTCCCCCCGCCAGTGGCTCCATCAGCGGCGTACCGGTTCGTGCCTTTTGATACGCCTTTTATTTCCGCGAGGGTATCATCATCGGCGACAGAGACGGAATCCGTCGCGTCTGCCGCATCTCCCTCAAGTAATGAAAGATGAATGATTTGTTTTCTTATAATTAATAATAAAGGGTCTCCGATTTTAATAATTAATTTGGTTTATCATGTGATAGGCACCGTCGGAGCGAAGCCGACAAAGAAAAAGAGAGGCCCCATGACAGGAAAGGCTCTCGAGAAGATCGTCAGTACCTCAGGAAGGATCGTCATCAATACTGACGGGGATGACCGCATAGTATCAAGCGGGAAGTCTAGGACGTACTCCGGCCGCATGGGAGCGCTCATTAGGGATAGAGTCCTTATGTTGTGGTCAGACTGGGGCGAGGTCCAGCAGGAGGTTAAGGACATGGTCCATAACGCGATGTCGGTGAGTTTACAAAATGCCTTAATAATATTATGTATTACATTGTTGATTTCTCGAAAAACTATACTAATAAACGGTTAAATGCATGTGTGGTTTGACGTTCCTGAGCACATGAAGAACCGCTGGGCGGACGTTGTGCATGGGGAAAGGTATGTTGGGAAGTTAATGAAAAAACAAAATTGTATGTGATGTTAATAATATTTCTAATATTTTTTTGTATCTATAGGTACAAGGAGTGGAAGAAGGAGTTGCGGATCCACTGGACTACGCACGGGAACGCACGTTTTGGTACCCCTGCTGAGTTCCAGTACAGGGAGTACGAGTGGCGTTGGCTTCTGACATCAGAATTCAACATCCCTCGTAAACAGGTATTTAAAAAAATTAATTAGTTAATTTGTCATTAAGTACGTGCGTTTTTAAATATTTTACTAATAGTTTATTTTTTCTTTCAAGGCCGTTTCCCGGGCGAACGCTCAGAACCGGCAATGCAACACAAGGAACCATCATGCCGGTTCTAGACCGTTCCCTGTCTTCATGGACGAGACGGCCAGGGAACATCCAGAAGTCAACCGGTACGTCTGTACGTACGAGAAGACATATCCTGACGCCCAAGAGGATATTGTAAGTCATCTTACGTTTTAAAATTTTTAAATTTACTTATATATATGTTAATTAATAATTTTTTTTCCTATCCAATTAGGCGAAGGTGAGGGAGGCTAGTGACGAGGTGATGAGTGCTATAGTGAGGGAGACATGGCCGGACACGCAGGAGGAAGAGATGTCCGAAGCCATATCCCGGATCGACACTTCGGATCCGACGGTTGGGGCGAGAATCATGGGCACAACCTTCCCACCGCAAGCAAGCAACTTCTACTGCTGAGGTTTAGGAAATAAAGGCAAGGGGGTCCTGAAAACCACTCCAGGATTTCAACGAAAGACATCCTCGACCAGCAGCAGGACCACGACCACCAGGACGACTCAGCTAGAGTCGGAAGTTCAGAGACTACGGGAACAACAAGCTGCTCAGGTTGCCTATAATGCCGCGTAGACAACCTATAATGCCGCGCAGGCCCAGCAGCGGTAGATGTTCCAGTACATGCAGGACTTTACAGCTGCCCAGCTTCAGGGACTTCCGGCTCCGCCCATGCCTCCGGCTATACCGCTACCCCAGCCGCTGCAACCTCCGCAGCAGCGCCCAAAAGCGGATATTAATTTAGACGATCTAGGTTTTGTGAAATTGATGAATTATATAGTTTTATGTGTTTATTGTTGGTTATATGGAATTGTTTTGGTGTATTTTGCAAAAGTGAGTGTATTTTGTCTTACCATCATGATGACCAAAAGTTGGTTACTTATCAAAATTTCTCTAAAAAAAATGAGCAGTCTAAGTAAGAGATTTGTTGCATTAATAAGATTTTTAATATAAATAGAATTTCTAATGTTTTTTTGTGGTTAGATTTTGAGTTTTTAGCTTTAGTTCGTGAAATTTTTTGTGTATTTCTTAAAAAGAGAAAATAAAATTGAACGAATAGTATATTTTAAGGGCCCAAATTTGAAAGTTTGACTCAGGTCTAAAAATCTCAGGTCCGGGCCTAGGTGTGTTAATACATATCATGCATTAACTATGTCCTAAAGTAGTAATATTAGTCATCAAAGTTATAATGTGTCCTTAGAACATCTCCAGCAGTATTGCTAAATCAATTTTTTTTTTGAAATTTGTCAATTTTTGGGATGAATAAGAGCTCCAGCAGAATACCAAAAATATTGTTAAATCTTAACATTGCTAAACTAAATTGACAAATTTAGCAACCTAGACAAGAATTGCTAAAGAGAAACTTATGTTTTCCCTCCATTTTTTATCTATGTGTAAGTTTATGATTCATTAAAAATATTAGTTAACTTACATTTAACAATTACTGCTGGAGCACAATTGCTATTTTAATTGTTAAATATCCTAACTATTGTTAAATTTAGCAATAAACTAATCTATACTACTGGAGATGCTCTTAAAGTTGTAAAATTTTAGTTACAATTTTGATCCTCATGTGTTCTTAAAGTGGTAATTGAGTCGTCAAAGTTGTATGAACTTTTCTTTTATCACTTTAAGGACTCAATTATCACTTTAAATACACATTTTACCACTTTAACGACACATGAGGACTAATGTTGTAATTAATTTTTTTTACAACTTTAAAGACTCGTATTACAAATTAAAGACTAATATTACTATTTTAAGAACTGATGTTACAACTTTATGACAGAGTTGATGCATGATATGCCACTACCAGGACAAGCATTTTAGCCGACGAAAAAGTTTCGTCGGCCTGTTAGCTTAATTCGTCGGCTATAGTTTCGTCGGGAAAGGATCGTCGGCGATGACTTTAGCCGACGAAACTAGAAGACGTCGTCGGCTATTGTCCCAACGCTATTAAAAATCTTATTAATACAACAAATCTCTTACTTAGACTGCTCATTTTTTTTAGAGAAATTTTGATAAATAACCAACTTTTGGTCATCATCATGATGGTAAGACAAAATACACTCACTTGTATTTTGCAAAATACACTCAATTATATAGCCTATTTAACCTTCTTTTTTCATTTAATTAAAAAATAACCATTTTACAAGACAAAAGGTCTACTATACCCTGATCAAATTCTCTACAACTTTGAGATTTTTTTAAAGAAAAAACGAAAAATAAAAAGATAAAAAAAACAGCAAACACCAAAACCATCCGAGAACAATAAGATCATTTTGATAAAAAAAAAACAATAAGATCATCTACTACATATATATATATATATATATATATATATATATAATACAAATTCTTTTCGTTTGTTGTAGAACACAATTGCATGCTCTCCAAATCATGCTATATTATTAAAGAGAAATATTATTTTCATATTTCGTTCGGCAAAGAAATAAGAGTACAAACCAACAGTATCAATGTGTGTCATCTCCATTTTTTATTTGAAAAATCTCAAATACGTTAACAACCAATAAAAACCAAAATAGCAATGTATAAAGCTCCAGAAGCTAGCTGGATGGCTTGTTAGTATCAAGCTTAATGAAGAAAAATTACAATGCCCAAACTTAAGTGCATAGATTAAAAAATCTGAAGATTGCATTCCATCAATTAAGTGGAATTGGATTTTTGCAAGTTGCACGGTTATGACCTGCTTCACCGCATCTTATACACTTTTTTCTAATTACATCCTCTCCTACAGATGGAATTCGTACCGTCTTACGTCTTCCGGGTATTACTTGTCTTATTGGTGGTAAGACAATTTTGTTATGCACATCTTCAGACACATCCCACTCACTTGTATTCCCAACTGGTCAAATAGGCTTTGCATATGCTAACATGAGTGCATTAGCCGTGTAAAATTGAGAACACATGCTATACACTGATACTTCTTTAAATCTACAAGCAACTGTCGCATGGACACAAGGAAGTCGATCAAGATCAAACTCTCGACATGTGCAGGTCATGTTATTCAGGTCCACTGTAAATGTTTGACTTTGATCATGTATTTGAAATGCATAAAGATCAATTGGAGACACCTAAATGATTATTGAAACCACAGTTAGCATGTTTTCAAAACCAAAATCAAATAATATAATACTATGATAGTAATTTTTAAAATACATACCCGCATATGCAACCACTGTTGTTGTTTTTTCGCACTTTGTTTTCAGCCAACTTCGTTAAGCGTGTAATAAGGGAGCTTACTGCATCACATCGTTCAACGAACCATTGTTGAAGCATTTCTCTTAGGTGATCCACTAGAGCAGTAATTGGTAATTTTCTAGCCTCTTTAAGTTTCGCGTTCATAGATTCGGCTATGTTGGATGTCATCATGTTGTATCTGTACTTCATGAAATGAGCTCTTGTGCCCACTTATGACACCCAATGTCTTCTAGATATTTACAAACTTCTCCATCTTTTATTTTTCGAATGTCATCCATTAATGTATTGAACTCGGACACCTGGTACTTCTTTGCTGCTGTGTGATATAACATAAGAATCTTCTTTTTTTTGTCAAACTTTGACTGCAAGTTATTAGCTATATGGAAGATGCATGCACCATGATGTGCTTCAGGAAAAACAATATCCATAGCTTTGACGATGCTTCCATGTCGATCATATATAAAAATCAAGTTTTCTACCACTCCAATAGCCCTTCTCAACTTTGTCAAAAACCATGACCATGATGCATCATTTTCTGAGTCTACCACCCCAAAAGGATATATTTGATTATCTCCATCTTGGCATGCAGCTATAAACATAGTTCCAAAGTACTTTCCTTTCAAAAAAGTACCATCTATAGCGATCACAGGTCTCATAGAATCACTAAATCCTCTAATTGAGGCTCCAATTGCCATAAAAAAAATATAGAAAGTGATTATGTTCATCAGTTTCAATGTGTGTTATCGTACCTTGATTTTTACTCTCTAACATTGCACAATATGCTGGAAGTATAGCAAATGATCCCTCTGGTGATCCCCTTGCAATTTCTAGTGCTGCTTCTTTTGCCCTCCAAGCTTTATTGTAGCCCATGTTAACTTCAAGTTGGACACGATCATCATCAATGATATCTCTAGGTCTATATATACGCGAGGTTCCTCCCTCAAATTTTGACTTGACAAATTGACCGATTAGGGAGCTGTTTGCTTGTCTATGATCACGATGCATAATATCTAATGAACAAAAATGTTCGTTATGAAACTTTCTTACTTCAAAATAGGCCAATTCTTGTAGCTTTATTGCATGGAGTCGCCACTTACAACTAGGATCTAAACACCTAACTTCAAACCGCTCACTAGTAGATCTTTTCACTTTAAACTCATAATTTTTTCTTATTGCAAGCATACTCAAGTGTTGTTTCAAGGCTTTCTTACTCAGGTATAACTGACCTACCAAAATATCTTCATTGGTGTCCACAAATGTAACATTCTCAAAGTCTTTTGTTCGCCTTTTCTTGCTACGATAAGAAGATGATGAAGCAAAGTTGTCATCCAAAGGTTGTGCACTAACATTGATTTCTACACCGTGTGTTGGATTCGCATCTTCCTCTCTACTTCCATACGAGACATTATCAACATTATCCAAATCTGAGTTTACTATTATTTGCTCATGTGGGGAACTCACTACAATCGGGCTCTGATCATCAAGTTTAGTAGAGAAAATGGTTGAGTCAACATCATCATACTGAAACGACGGGTCAGATCTATTGTTCATGTCTTGACTGCCTTCACTTACAGATCTTGACAAGCTGCGTTCCAGAGTAATGTATAATGGAATCTTGTTAGGTTGCACCGAAAGGTTGTCATACACCCAACTAGCAACATCTTCGTTATCAATTATCTCCATTGTGTTGCACAGCCCTAAGCTACTTTTATATTGATAATGAACTTTCATTCCATATTGATCTGGACTAAAACCAATCCGATGATATACTTCTTTCACAAACTCTTGATAGGTAACCTTGTCTGAGACTAACATTGATTTCGATTTATCACCCGAATATTGAGAGCTAACCCATTTACCACCATATTACAGAACTATCATAAACTGATTCATTCCTTGAAAGAAAACAAAAATTAAAATGATCAGGCATGACAGTACATACTGCATGCAACATCGAAATATATATCAATGATGCTTATAGGCAAAGAGACATAATAGCAAGTTAGCAACAATTACAATACGTGCAATGTTCATATACACCAGGTAATTAATATTGTATTTATGTAAACAGAGGATTGGTGTTGGAACTTTCATCCTAATGTGAAAAGTGAAAACAATGTAATTGACCATTATCTCTTTAGTATTTACATAAATTACAAGATCAAACTAAAAGTAAGCATATATAGCTAGCTAGCTACCAAATTCTCAATAGATCAAGACTAGAAAAAGAAGATCAAATCATAGGGGAAATAAAACTCAGAAGATAATACAATGACTAAAAAGCATAGTTAAACTAGGAATAAGAAACCTAAATAACATGATATGTAAGCAATAAGTCTAGTACATCAAACATATCATAAACAAATCCATATTCATGATAAGCAAGCTTCTTCCCAGGCCAGGCTGTCAATATTGAACTCTAGGGCACTCTTAAACGGAACCGGAGAATGAAAGCTAATGTACAATCGCATTAAGAAAATATGTATAAGGATTTAACAATGGATGATATACTTTTTTGACGTAAAAGCCATACGACAAATTCATTGATACTCAAGCTAGAATGACACGGATACATGTCTTTCCTTGCCAAACATTTGGGCAAGTTAAGGACGTGGCATGCTAGCACCATTCATTACAAAGATTCCGTTCACTTATTTCTAGACAACAGAAAAGAAATATTTGAAAACTAAACAAAGCTAGGTCTCCTAAGAAGGAGCTTATTGTTCTTAGATTAACTAAAAACTTAGACTAGAGAATGAAGTAAAATACTCCAGCCATAATTTGAGGCCTAAAAGAAGATCAAAAAGAAGATGCTCACAATACAAAGCTCAGCAGGATATGGCAAGAAATCAGCCCACTACCATCTCCACAGTTTGCAACTCTCATGCCAGTGTACTGACCTACCTTCCGGTCGCCGTCGTCATGCCATGTCGTGACACAAAGCCAGCCAAGACACACTATCACCGCCTTGCGCCCAAACCACCATAAGTTCACACCTGCGAAACAGCGCCCCAGCCAAGTTCTTTTAGAACCCACCCACACCGGCGCACAAAGGCATGAAACTCGCCAATGCCCTAGACGTAAGCCATCCACCACCACAGAAGCCACCCCTTTTGAGAGAAAAACCATGGACCATGCCCAGTCATCCGCTAATCTATGAGTCGAGAAGCATCCCTCTAGATCTCTTCTGGCAAGCAAATTGCAGATCCCATCTGGTAGCAGACCCCGAAGCAAGGACAAGGCCAAGAGGCTCGTCGAGGCGTTCGGGCGCCATCAGACAAGGTTGGATCAGAAAGTTTTGGGAGCGACGGCTCTTTAGGGTTTTGGATGAAACTCCTTTTTTTAATGGATGATATACTTGATATACTTGATTATGCTCTGATATGTATTTACTTTATACAATAGACAATATTCAAAGTTAGGCCTGCAATCTAATCTGACCCTAATATTGTTCATTGTCCATATGAGCTTGGCAGTAAATTAACGTAATATTAAACAATTTTTCTTGTACATCTTATAACCAAATTAAGCACTGATATGATAAATCATTGGACTCGATCAATTGGACACAATTATGACCTTAAATCTGAAAACTCTTGACTCTGAATTAAACCCTAAATCTTCAAGAACCCTAAATCTCAAACTAGAAAGCGTTAATGCTTTATTTAACCACAAAATATAATCTAATTTTAGAAAAGAAAACTAAAGATATTATAGATACATACTTTGAACACACAACGAGTTTGATTGTGTTCCAAATCAGTCGGATAGTATTTAGGTTTTCACTATATGAGAAGTCTGTTAGAACTCGTAGAAGTAAAACAAACAGAAACGAAAACGATATAAATAAGATTTCTGTTTTTTTTTCTTTTTCTCTCTTATTGAGAAGAATAAAAAAAGTATTAAAATGGTTATTTGGTATAAAGGGTATAGTAGACCTTTTGTCTTGTAAAATGGTTATTTTTTAACTAAATGAAAAAAGAAGGTTAAAAACCATCATGATGACCAAAAGTTGGCTAGTAATCAAAATTTCTCTTTTTTCTAAAATAGTAACTAATAATAGTAATATAAGGGTAAAATTTTATATTCATTTTTCTCTTTTGTAATTTAACACCACCCTCTTTTTCAAAAATTTAACACCACCCTAATTGGATGCTCTTAATTATTTTTGGTTGTTTTTAACTAGTTACTAAACTAATGTGATCACACAAAGAAAAATAATAATAATTTGAGCCTCTTAAGGCTCCAGGCCCTGAGTCTATCGACTCTTAAGACTATATTCAAGTACGGGTCTAAACACACCTTAGCTTTACCCAGGTAACGAATCTTGTTGCATGAAGTGATCGATATCCATGCAGTCGTGTGCTAATTGGTTAGACATCATAGTTTCCGGTCACCGGAAAAGCCCGCCGCCCCTCTCTACTTAAACCCAAGGTGGGTTGCTTGGTCGTATTCTATTTGGCAGGAATTTTTCTTGGGGTACTTTGCAAATCATCGATTTGATTCATCTTAATTTGCCTACAATGTTCTAACTGTTTTACCCAAAGAAGAATGGAAAAGAGAAATAATTAACCACAATATATACTGCGAGGGTAGTTTATATCATGCCTTTCAATTCACTGAACTTACAAGTTCGAATTCATCGAACAAATTAACAAGCTTGTGTCAACATACAAGTTTATTCGATCCAATTAAACAATAATAAAAATCAATTAAAACTAAGTAAATAAATAAGAAATTAATGACCAAATTAGTTATTGTTATTTTTCTTCATTAACAAGATGAATTAATTTTTTCAAAAAGAATAGTGCATATTCATTAAGTAATTAAAGTCGATATCTCTAGACGTGAGCGAATGGTAAACATTGTTGTAGAAGGTGATAAAATGACCGAATTAATAATGTAATATTACGACTCTAACAGAGAGCTATAGGATGGTCCTCTTGACGAATAAATGGAAGCACTTCTTCAAAAGAAATTAGTCATATAAATCGCAAAATAGGAAAAAAAAAACAACCGAATTACCATAAACTAATCACCATCAGGTAATTTACAATTATCTTCTTTATTTCACCATGGATTAATTAAATAAATAGCTGCAGGAGCTGCAGATAGATTCTCAAAATAGGTACCGAGAAGCAAAATTCCAAAAATAAAGCCGAAAAGAATAAAAATGGTCCACCAATCCTAGTTGGTGTATTGAATTACAATTTCATACCCCCTCCCAAAACAGCTGGCCCTTTGGGCCTTATCGTAGATAACATTAATCCATAATAAACCAATTAAAAACTAGGAAATTAAATGAATAAACATATATCCTAGAGGAAAATTAAAAACGAAAATACCATGCACCCAGGAAGATGACAGGGACAAGCTCACATGAGCCCAACCAGATAATACATGGGGTCCCTACGTATAATTTCTGAGAATTTATTGATCATTATTTTCATCCCAAATTATTTTCTTAATCAAAAACCAAAAAAAAAAAAAAAAGGTAAAATCTAATGCCTACATGCCTAACCAGAGAAGGTTCCGGGCGGGGAAGCACCCACCTCTTCTACAGTGACTACTTTAGACATAGACACCGTCCCTCTCTCTCTCTCTCTCTCTCTTTTAATTTTTATTTTTTTTGGGGTTTATTTCTTTCTCTTTCTCTTTCTCTCTCTCAAAGCCCAAGGTCAACAACAAGAGGAACTTCGCACTCTTTTGAAACGTCCATGGGGTGTGTCTGAGTCTTCTTGGTCAAAAGAAGAATGCACCGACCGTCATTGTATTGAGAGCTACCCTTTCTTTCTCTCTGCTTCCCCTCCGGCCTCCGGCCTCCTCCTCCTCCTTCGTCTTCCTCTTCTCCTCGCCCTGTTCATCTTTCGTCCTCAATCCATTTCCGTACTAGCTCTCTGTTCTGTTCCCTCAACCCTAGGACGAGATAGAACAAATACCAACAAAACGAAAACAAAGAGGAAAGTATAGGCTGAGAGCTAGCTACCAAAATTGCCCATCTGCTCAGAGCCGTGTTTGAATTTAATTTCATCCACCTCCTCCCTGCGCAGATCTTCGAGATCTAGCTTTCCTGATCATGAATTTCGGCGCATCCAGAGACGGAGGAGGAGGGGGTTTCTCCGAGGATGAAGTCAGAGGTAAGCTTCCCTTTTCGTCTTACTCTCCCACCTCTCCTTCTTCCTCTTCTTCTTCACCTCACTTCAACACCGCCAGTACCGCCACTCTTCTCCCCGCTGGTCTCAGCAGCTCCTCCACCAGTTGGGATACTTACGGCAGGGGCGGTGGTCCAGACACGAGGCTAGAGCTGATGGACTCGTCGACGCCGCAAAACAACGCCGAGAAATGTAATCAAGAGTCGAACAATGAAGCTCATATTACCACAGCAGAAGCAGTAGCGGCCATAGAGAAAGAGCATATGTTCGACAAAGTGGTGACCCCGAGCGATGTTGGGAAACTTAACCGGCTGGTGATTCCGAAGCAGCACGCCGAGAAGTACTTCCCGCTGGACTCGTCAACCAACGAGAAGGGGCTCCTCCTCAACTTCGAGGACCGGACCGGCAAGCCGTGGCGGTTCAGGTACTCGTACTGGAACAGCAGCCAGAGCTACGTCATGACCAAAGGCTGGAGTCGCTTCGTGAAAGAGAAGAAGCTTGACGCGGGCGACATCGTGTCGTTCCAGCGCGGACTCGGCGAGTTGGGAAAGGACCGCCTCTACATTGACTGGAGGCGCCGCCCCGACGCGCCCGATCCCAACCACCACCACCACCACCACACGCGCTTCATCACCACAGTTATGGGATTCCACCCCCGCATCATTACTCGTTCCACCGCTCGGTTCCGTGGAGTCCACTTCTAATGCGGCCACCTGGATCTTCGTCAGTGAGTGCACGCGAGCACCATTTACAGCAGCTCAATTACAGCATGAACATTCATCCCTATCGGAACAGCGGCTATTCTAGTGGCAGCGCTGGCGGCGGCGGCGGTTATGGTTATGGAAATGTGGTGAATATGAACATGAACATGAACCCGGTGTGTACGGCGCCGGTTTATTATCTGAGATCGGGTGGAGTAGGAGGAGGAGCAGTATTCCCACAGCAGTTACATGAACAAGAGGGAAGTACTGCTAGTGCTGCTGCTCATGTTCATTCTCCTCATCAAGTGGGTCTGGGTCAGCTGAGTCGGGTTAATGTGGTCGAGCCCATGGTTTTGGAGTCGGTGCCAGTGGTCCATGGCAAGGTAGCGGCAGCAGGCAAGAGGCTGAGGCTGTTTGGAGTAAACATGGACTGCGCCGTATCCGATCAGTCGTCGGACGAGTGCGACATTTTGTCATCAACAACTACTACAGCAGCAATGGCACTTTCCCAACCCCCGCTTCAGTTAAGGCTCTACGATGGCACCCCGGCCACCACGGACTTCTTCAACAGAGGGAAGACTTCTTCATCGTCGACCTCCATGTCCTTGGATTTCGATGCCTGAACAATGAAGACAACCGCATTTGCTAGCCTAGCCTATATTAATTAGTATTCAGAGACACGCCGCAGATGGATCATGGGGATGAGCAGACAATGTATGTGCTGAGAGAATAAATATGGATTTGAAATTTCGGTACAGAAGGGGTACAAGGTTTGGGGTTTATATGCCAAAGTCTTTGTTTCAATAGTTTAACAGCCTTTTCTTCTTCTTCTTCATTATCATCATCATGTGTATAAATATTTTAATTATTTATATAACAATTTATATAGGAGAGATGATAGATAGTTCATCATTGCCAAGATTTCATGCTCGTATAATTTCATTTGTAGGCTCTGGTCTCAGTTCCCCTCCTCTCTCATTCTCTTAATTTGTATCCATTCCAAGCCTCATGATGAATTTGTTTCCTCGATTTTACTTATAATTCAGCTCCATCTTTTATCATATTCATATACATTCTCTTCGCCACTGCCACCGCCACCACCGACTTCTTCTTCTCTCTAATAATTTTGGAAACAAGGTTTACCTTTCCTGGCATGGACTGTTGATGAAGGCAGTGGATCGAGCACAGTGCATGCTAAAGCTACCTGATGTAATTGCAGTTTTGTATTTTACCCTGGTAGGTTGTTGTTCTTGTCGCTGCAGCAGCCAGCTACTTGGTTGGGCTCACCATCCCCCGCAGGTTCTGCAGAAGACTTGCAGACAGAGCTTAGAAGCAAACAAAAAGGTATAGGGTGTATGTAATTTAAAACTATTTCTTTAATTAAATTCTCTTTACCATCATTAATTTTCCTCATTTACTTCTTGCCAGTAATTAGTTACCACCTTTTTCTGCCATATTTATTGATTTAAAGCCTCTAATTAGTTCCCAGCTGCTCTATCATATCTGCATTTGATTCATTTACACTTTGAAATAAATTGTATTCATCCAAAGGGAGACTCTAGCTCTTTGGCTAGTTAGTCTTCTTATGATGGAGCTCTGGAGTACATTGATGATCATCATCATATAATGTATGTTGTTCAAAGATGCTACAAGATCTAAGACAGTACTTACAGAACTGCTCCCTCTGTTGGCTATATAACCTGCACTAGGCTGTTCTTTCTGTCCATCCAATTTCACATGATTATTTCTTTGGATTTTACCCAGTGTAATTCTAACGTTTACGCTTGAACTTAATTGATGTGGAGACAAATTGACATTTCTTGTAAAGATGTCTGCATTTACTAGCTACCATATGCACAGTTTTTACTTGCATACATAAGACAGTAAAAACTGAGTCTGCTAGTTAATTAATTAGTTTTGCTAGCTCCAGTATTGTATGATCATGATATATTTGATGAGGTGAAATCTTAATTACCAAGTCTGCTTACTTGTATGTTTAAGATTTTTCCTTATACTTAAGTTGATGTTTGATCAGTATGATCATGATAAGAAGAGGGTGAATTCTATCACCTTGGAAATTCATGATCATGGCTCTTTGGACACCAATTTATGCCATAATATATCATACAGAGTATGAGACATGCATTATATTGCATGAAATTACATTAATGAGCTCTTTTTGTAGTTTTGATCCACGTTTAAAGCTTTGTTATGTACCTAATTATGTCGTTCATCTTAATATTTATGTACAAAAGTGGTAGGGAGCATGTAGAATTCACCATGCTTTAGCACTATTCTTTCTGCTAGATATATAGCATAACTGTATAACTAATAACTACAGCAGTTTACCGGCGCGCTTTTACCCATTATAAGTCGAAGTTTCACTTCCTTCACCTGCAGATGAATTGTTTCACTAAATCTCATCATATAATGTAGGGTTAAACACATAGTTCAATAGTTTGTTTCCACTGTTAAATTTAGATTATGCAGCCAATGAGATAGCAACTTAAATTTCTGGATATTTGAAGAATGTAACTAAAATACTTTAATGAGTAATAACCTTTGCCTACCCAATTAAGGATGGCTTTTGAAGTGTTTAGGGTTTCATATCTTTTAGGACAGTTTTTGTTACTGTCAGTTGCTCATTCTTTTATTCTTCTATCTAGTTACTTGAAAGATCATGTAATTAAATGTACACTAGTTAATGCCTGGTTTGATTATAGCTAGTTAGACAAAGGAAGGTAGCAGAAATATAATTAAGTTCAGGGAACACTGCAACACTTTAGGGTTTGGAGAAGTAGCTTGAATAATTTGTATCTTCTACCGAGAGTGCCCTAATTTGCAATTGGACCCTAGATAGAAATGTTACCTATTTAAGAATGTCAAAACATTGTAGGATGGAAATACATGCTAGTAATTTCTACTTTGCATTTCACAGCTTGGAGTTTTTCTTATTCAAAGAAAAATTAATATATGTGGCCGGTCTCCTTATTCTTTGGAAGTAGAGTTCATTCACCATTTTCAGCTTAGGGTAATGTGGGTCTGCAAATTGTTCTCAAATGTAGTCAAATTGTTAGCTCTTATTGAAAAGCTAATGATGCTTCTATAGTAAAAGTTGCAATTCAGTTTCCTACTAGTACAGGAGATGCATTAGCTCCCCCCTCACATTTGAGTTGCTCATTCGCAGATTTATTAATTAATCATGTAGTTTAATTTTGAGAAACTTAACTGTATCCAGTTATAGAAGCTGGTATGTTCGTTCAGATATCAATGCATGTATATTCAGATGTTAATGCATGCCAGTTTTCCTTTGTTAACTACATGATATTTTGAATGAACAGTACTAAATTCTTCTGTTTTGAGACAAATTGTTTCATCTGTTAACCAAACCCAAAGAATCATGTATCTTTAGGTTAATTTTCTACATGGTTTGAGATTAGCATTGGGAGATATTGATGATTTTACTAGCTAGGTGTCCGTCGCATAAATTATTTTTACATCCATATTGCAGGCAAATGATATTTTGCATTCATCCATCCCTTGTTATGCTCTATTTCCCTCGGATAGTAGTACATAGGCATTATGTATAAAAGTCGATCGACAGATCCATGCAAGCACACAAACTCGGAGCAAAGAATTGATTCAACACAAATTTCATTCATCAAGAGCCATGAGAAAACTGAAATTTATGTTCTGTGTTGGAAACATGAGGTTATATATCAGGTATAATTTCTCGAAGTTAAGTTTCTTCTAATTTTTCTGACGAAATGTCGAAATGCAAATAGTGGCCTCTCATTAATTAAGTCGTATAGTTGCCCTAACAAATAAAAATCTATGATGAATTCCTCATTGTTCGTCCAAAAAAGGGGTAGGGGCCGGGGAGAGCACAGATGAAATTGGAGGAAGGAGGGGGCAGGGCCATCTCCCTTGTTTTTTTAGATTGAGGTTCCATTCGTTAAAGAAATAAATTACAGTTGGTATGGACTATGGTGCATTTTGTGGCTTGGTTAAAATTGTTTCTAATTAAAGAGATTCATTGGGACAAATTAAATCGTAGATGAAAGCCCTATTTGTTCATCCAATGAGGATTATCTACATCCCTACTTTTTCAGTGGGAAATGAAATAGGTAGCTCTTGTCAAATTATACCCATTTCTTTGTTTTATTTTTCTATTTTTATTTAAAATTGCTTTTACATAGATATGTGCGTGCTTAACGAAATGAAGCAAAAATGTGATTTGCAGAAAATAGGGTGCAGATTTTTCACCCCTTGATAATTTTGCGTTACGTATTATTGGAGCAAAACCTAACTAGCTAGCTAGTCTTATATAGGCGGTGTACGTTTCGATCCCTAACTAAAATTGTAGGAATGACGAGAGAAAATGCCAGCAAACATTCAAGAGATTAACATTTACCATTGACAACTTGCCTGAGCAAAAAAAAACTAGTGTACGATACTGCGAATTTCCACGTACGTCTAGCTCGGACTTCGACAATAACTTAATTGGAACAGTTTTCTCCTTCATCGATCACATTGATATATAACAGATCGATAAATTGATGTGTCCAAAGGTGTCAAGGGTGCTAGCTAGTTAGCTACTCGATCTCAAAGTCTCAAGTCTCAACATCATGCTGACTTGAAAATTCCATGTTTGATTTCTCTCGTAGCTAGCTAGTTACAAGGAAACTAAATGCTAGACGGCATATCTGACAATATTGACGACTATGTATTCAGTAGAAAGAAACAGCTCTATGTTCTGGTCAAGGCTTAAGATGCCATCGCAGATTTTTCTGCCAACTAAAATTTACAAAACAGACCAAAAACATATCCCAGAGAATTGAAGAAAGAAATGTGTAGAGTCAAAATAGCAGAGATGGGTGTGTCCATCATATAACTGTTGGGTGTTTGGGGGGTGTCATGCTTTACACAGACAGGGCCACTGGCAAGGCTTAGTTTGCTATATGAACCTTTACCTTCATCACTTCAAAAGCCAGCCTTCATCAATTCAACTTGGAAATGCAAAGCCTTATAAATTGGGGACCCTGCCCTAGATTATGGTATCCCTAGAAGTAGGCACGCATCTAGGCACAGATAAATTGATGAGGATTGGATCGGATCAATCTGAGGAAATCAGAAGAGTGCATGTACATTATAGAGTTCAGTGATATCAGTATGTAGGGCTGCGTATGGATCTGACTTAGTAGCAGTACTGGTAGTACTGTTGAGGCATGCTGAGCTATACTGTTGCTGCTGCACCTAAAAGAGTACGGCATGGAGGACAAGCATAACGAATTGCTAGCTAGACATATCACTGTTCTGCTAAACAGTTATCACTAACTCCTCCACGGACGTTTTGTCCATTTCTGGACAGTCAATTTCTTTTGGGCAGAAGCGTGTTTTCGTTTTCCCTAGCTAGTTTCTTCTCGGCATTTTGGCAAGGACAACTGGGTTTCATTCATTCTGATGGTAAATAGTGAAAACTGTGGGATATCACATCCGAGCTGGGTTTTTAGCTTTTACTAAGCTCCAACTCTTCCATGTCCAAACTTCACACCATGCTTAATTTGCTGCATTCGAATCTGCAAAAGTGCAAATACTCCCTATCGATCAGCGTAACCCTAAATTTCATAGTTTTAATCTTCCAGCTGTAAGTCTTTCTGCAATATATTCTGGTATTTTCTGCAGGGTTTTGTTTTCTAAATCCAATATTATCCTAGCCTCCTGGGTTTACTGTAACTAAAAGAACAAGATTCGTAAGTGTTGGATATGAAATGGAACCCTTTGAAGAAGAACAAATGGAGAAGAATGCAGTCAGTCCCCACTCTAGCGAGCTAGTATGAAACAGAGGGGAAGTAGGTTTCAGCTAGGGTTTGATAGACGTAATGAATGACGCCAGAAAAAAAAGTCGGAGTGTTGTTCTTGGTTTTGAAATTTCTCTGTCGTGTTTCAGAAGACCTACATACTTTGCCAAACAAAGGCCGAAGGCGTGCAAATGCTGTTCACTTTGCATGGCCCGCGTAGGTTGATATTTTCCTTCGTTTTAATGCCACCATTTATATTCCCGTGATATATGTGATTGTGATATTAGTATCTTGGCCAAAGAAGAAGAAATGAAGAATGCCGCGCTCTCCTAACACGTCCAATTGATTAGTTTGGCTCTTTGTCATGGTAAAAATGAGAGCATATTTACTTCTTCTTCTTTTTTTCTTTTTCTTTTTTTGACAAGAGAGATGATTGTATTAAGATAATGAGGGCAAATTAGCCACTCATGCGGAGTACATCATAGTTTAAAACATCCGAAATATGATTTGGAGGTCGATGGAGCCAAATAAGATGCTCAGATGACTCATATGCAGTAGCAGCTAACCGGTGTGCCACTCCATTGCAATTTCGAGCATATTTACTTCATATATAGAATACAAAGAGAAGAAATAAAAATGGTAATCATACCCAATGTTTTAACTCAGTTACTATTCAACCGTTCCCTTGATGTACATATCAAAAAAAATTAATTATATGAAAAGAATGCAATAGTATACTTCTTGATCTCACAATCTCAATGAAAAAAGGGGTTATTGTTTTGATTCCTTGTGAATAGGAGCGACTACTTTTCAGTAGTGGGTTTGTTTTGAAAGAATTCCAAGAACGAGTGAGGTGAAATTGTTGGGAAAATTGTTTTGCATAAAACTGTATGAGAGTACGTACGTGTAGGTCTAAAGTCGATATGATTATGGGTTACCAATGATGATTATTATGAATTTAAGATTTCGTTTTTGATTATCAAGGTATTGGCTAAATTCAAAGCCTAGCAAACAGTTCTACAGATACATGATCGAACATTATCACATGATTTTTATCAGTCAAACAAAAATAAATTAAAATAAACTCAAGTACGTGTCCAGTGCTTGTGGCTAAATTCAAAGCATAATTACATGATTTAACATTTCGCCTGATTAATCTGTCAAAGTAAATTATTGTTTGACGTATCAGTACGTGTTTATTATATATGCTAGATATTTGGGTGTAGAATATCTGAATATGACAAATTTTCCTTGCCAAGTCAATGTTGGATATACATGGAAAATGGAGTCATGAGTGACGATACATTACATTTAAGTTGCCCTAGCTCGATCACTCATTGCTATTTAGTGATTAGTTTTAGGTTAGGTTAACTGCAAGCAAGCCAAAAATAAGCTAAACACTTAACTGGAGTTAAATGCACCACACCCTGTAAAGCGGCCGGAACTTTTACATACGTTTAGGGTTCGATCACATCAAGAATGCTAAGCTTTGTAGAGGCATGGCATATGGCATATTTGCACGGCATGCTTTATTTGTTTCTTTCCTCTTTCCTATCATCTTCTCTCACCCAACATTCCATGTCCCCAAAGGTTAAATATGGACCATCTACCCATCTGGGTCTGCCCCAAAACTCGATCTCGAATCCTCAAAGAAGCTCAGTAACCGACGGCTGTGATGAACTGACTTTTCACTTTTGGTTCGTTACCATCTCTGATCATTTACTGTCGTGCGTAAAAGCAAACCAAGATGGAAGGAGATCGAACAAGACGAAGAAGAAGAAGTAGAAGAAGCAGCAGCAGGAAATTTAAGGAGGAGGAAACAAAAAGCTAGGGGGGGGCTGAACAGTCCCTCTGTATTACACACAGACAGCTCCTTCGGCTTTCAATTTTTTTTTGGTGACAGAGCAACAGAGCATTAACAATGACAGTGCAGAGGGTGAGGTTGATATCTGCAGCCGATCCCATAAGAAATTATAGAGTAAATATGAAAGCAATAGGTCATGGCGGGGTTGTCACTGTTCACTGTTCCCAGTTCTACACCCTAAAAGCTCCAAAGCAGCCGTAAAGATGTGCCTAGAAACCTTACTATATTTGTAGAAGAACAAGACGAAGATACCTAACAGAATTAAGAGAGGAGCTAGATAGGTCCTGATCAGAAAAATAAAGCTTTGCTCTTTTCTGACGACCCACCCTCACCTGATCTGTGCTAGCTGATCGAATAGAGATGTGTATCTATCGAGCTAAACTTGCGCTCTCTCCTTTAATGATAGGAACCCAGTTTCATGCAAAGGTATCCAAAACTGAACCGTATGCCAGACCCAGTTGGCCAACCCTTATCTCCACTCTATTCCTTTCCTCTTTCGTCTCTTTCTTTCCCATAATTACTCAACTAGCTTAACCATCTCCTTGGAGTCCCTTTTCTGTTTGTAGTTTTGCCTAAAGTACGTACTACCATACTGATGATTGATGATCAGCAATTGTATGTGGTTCTTTTATGGCCTTGAGGTGATCGAGCATAGATTGTTTTTTTCTTTAACGGCTTATCTGCCCATGCATATCTTCGAAGAACAATGATTTTTGCGGGTGGTTTCACTTATTTGAGTAACTTTTAATTGGTTTGCGGAATGAGTCTGATGAGAATGTAGTAGTTTCTGTTACAGAGTCTAGGAATAGTTACTAGGGTTTCATTGATCCAAATTATGTATGCCGTCATTGCTCATATTAATTAATTTGAGGTCTTCAAACAAATCCAATGGGAAAATGGGTTTATTCTGTTGAGTACTCTTATATTAATCAAACGCTTCACATTAATTATAGATTACTGTGTGCAAATTAATTCTGGGAAAACCAAATAAACAAACCAGTAATTAATTTTGATTTTATCCAATACGATGATGATGATCGTAGTAGCGCGCAATTACATAGAAGTTTTACTTGACCGTTAAGACATGTGACTTTACTGTATAATTCGAATTTCTACTGTAAAACATGAAGAAAACTTTGCTACTATTGCTCAAAAGTTAAAATGTAATTAGTTGGTTTTACCGGCCATCTCCCTCGCTTGTGAAATAAATCCCAGACAGATGAAGATTGTATTATAAGCATTACAAACATCCTTCTATCTTCAATATTTCTAGCTTTCCTAATTTTAACTTCCATTTCTTTTTGTTTGTCTCTCTTTACTTTGTTTCATCTCATTCTCGATCTAGCTATTTGTGTTCCACAGAATTGAAAGCTAATATATTGTTGGTTTCGTAGAATTATGATGATGTGATGTGGACCATTTACAAATGGACCATATGAACTATGTGGAAGAGAGTGAAAGAGAAAGATTGGTGTTGAGTCCTGTCTGATTACATGCTCAAAGATCATGAGAAAGCCATATGTTTTACAATTATTCTACATGGTAGTAAATCTTGAAAAAAAGAAAAAGAAGATGACCAAGTGTGTTTGTTCTTAATCTTTGGATTTGAGGTTAAATGGTAAATGGTAAATGGATAGTAGATGATGGCAAAGTTTGAGGTCCCCTACTGCCATGATCTGTCAATTTTTGGCTTGGTGGGTGAATGGGCAGTGTTCAATGTCCATGAACAAGTACTACTTCCCTCTGGGCATTGGGCTCCTAAAACCTACAGTTATGTAACACAATGTTCATTTGTGGTACCACATGCCTGTACCAACAGTAATCAATTCAAAATTCATGATCAGTTACTTACTTTAGTGCCCCTCTGTTCCTGCCTTGTCCATTCAGTACTATTTTCCAATAATTACTAGGTTAAATATTTGAATGTTCCCCCAATTTCTGCTCCATAGGGGATTTGATTTGGTTTTCACCATATGACAATATGTGTCTCCAGTTGAAACATAAATTTGGTTTGTCAGTGATGAGTCGAAGTTCAACTGAAATTACTAGCCCACTAACATCCAACTAGTTATGGTTCAATTTGCAGGCAAATAGATACATACGGACTCAAAACTGCTAATACAAAGATCAACGTTCTTACTTTCATTGGTGAATTATATCTTGTTATTCTCACAATAATTTTAGATTGCTTGCAAAGCTTTACTCTGACATGATTAGGCTGCAAGGCCTAACCCAAAATCCCAATTCATCACTTCTTCCCCTACAAGCTGTTTAACAGTACTAAAAGAAGTAGCTTTCTGCTTTTTACAGCAATTGAAACAGTAGATTTATCTTTTTAATAGGTAAAAGATGGCCTATAGTTGGAGCATGTTCAAAGTAGGTACAGTAAAAGTGCAATCAAAATATTGTGCATAGCCTGTAGTGTAGTTCTTCCTGTACTGGGCTTTTTGGCCTTCTTTTAAACCAGAAACAGAAAGAAAAGAAGAAAACATGTTCCAATATTTATCGAGGAAGGTTGTCATTGATTCAAACACTTGGAATCTTCAACTGTACATTTTAAACACTAAGCTAAATACATTATATATACTGGCATACTGCCATTGATTATAAATTGTACGTACATAGAGGTTAAGAGAGCTTCCAACTCCAACAGTTCCTTCTCACAAAAGTACCAGCACGAACATGTATAGCTGGTGTCTATGTTAATAGCTTTCTGTTTGCCTAGAGATGTAAGCTCAAACACTTCCCTAGTTGTCTAGCACCTATCAGCGTGACGAGACAAGGTCAAGTTAAGAATAATCAAACAAGATAATTGATAAAGGAAGTAGCTAACCTTATTTTTGTTTAGATTGTGCCATCCCATATCCAATTTCCTGCATCACACATCTTTCAAACTTCATGGCACGCAATGTTGCTTCAGCTTCAAGCCACAGTTTTTTGTATACTAAAGCTTGTGGGTCTATCTCGTCCTTGGTTAAATAATTGTCCCTCCCAGCGTTTCCCATGACCTGCATTCCACCATTACAAATATGAAGTTTCAATTATTAGTAGATGATACCATTAAGCACTTGTATGAAAATTTTCAGTATCATATACACAAACTCTGGGTCACTCTACCTGAATAATGTCTTTGCTCTTCCCAGTACCTATGTTGCTATCTGAAGGAAAGGAATCCAACATTCTCCCAGTAAAATCAAGACGATTGATCAAATTCTGATAATCAAGTTCAAGTGGAACGTCAAAAGGCCCTGTATTTGTTGCTTGAAATCCCATGTTCGAGCACTGAAAGGCATTATCAGGCTTTTAGATAGAATATAATAGCATAACATGTCCATGTACCGTCTACCAGACAGAGAAAAGTGAGAAATAAAGAGAGCAGCAACCTAACAACCTTAGTTATCCAAAACCTTAGTTATCCAAAAAATGATGAAATTACGTAAGTTAACCAGCTCCCTGGTATACACCAAATTAGAGCTTAATAACTATTTAAGCAAAATAAAAAAGGTCATTCTTCTCATTTAGATTAATGGACCAACATGAGAATTCACAACACATGTAAACATTCATAATGATAACACATTAAAGTTATATCTAGAAATACGCCAAAAATCCATCAGTATCCCTAGAAATTTTAGAAGGGAAAGTGGCCTAGGGATTTCTTTATTTAGATCTTTAAAGATTGCAGCAAATTCAACATCTTCAAATCAAATTCTCAGGCTTTCAGCATAAACAAAACAAGAGGGACAAAAGACACAAGTACCCCCACCTCGATGATCTCTGTTGACTTATTAGGAAAGTTCGGAGTGCCTGAAACTGTAAAATCAGGTATTGGAGACTTTCCTCCAGCCCTATGTTGGATGCACATACGCAGGTTATTGATTATATGCTGGATCAAGTCATGGTCATCCAATAAAACGCCATTTGAACAATTTTGCACAAGAAAACTTGACAGATCATGCATCATATCTAGCACTGTTGACACATCTATTTTTGAATCTGTAGACAGTAACTTGGATACACCCTTGCTAAGTGCAGAGTCACTTCCAGATTTATTGAGCAGCGCATATTCTCTTTTTGATTCATGGATGTTGTTGGAAGTTTGAGTACCCATTCCATTAATTGATAATGATGACTTCGCTCCTGCTTTATCAGCAGATATGTTTTCCTTGGAGAATGAACTTACAGCACCCACAGCTCCAGAATCACTCTTTATGAAAGATGAGAAATCATCTGCGTCATATTCATTTGCATAGCAATTAACGATTTCTTTAGAAGGCCGAGGGAAAAAATGAGGCGCCAGCGGATTCAGACTATAACTTGCTTCTTGTACATTTTCAATAGAATGTGAACTCAAAGACCTTGAAACTCCAAGTGGAGTTTGTCTAGAAGCCAGGCTTCCTCTCCAACAAGGTGAGTCCACATCCGAGTCGTTCCCATCCAACTTTGTCGAAAGAGAAATAGCTTCCTCAGCATCCTGATGTTCCAAACTAGATTTATCATGAGGCTTCTTTAAGGCGACTTGTGGATCAGACTTATCTGTTAGTAACAGGTCTGAACCCTCACTAGATACATATTCAACACATTTCCTTTCGTTTCCTTTATAACTTGAACTTTTATCATGGTCATTCTTTTTGCTTTCACCATACAGCAGCTGGTGGAGATCCATTATGTCACGAGAACTGTATTTAGAAGAATTATCATTGTGTATCACTGCAGAGCCGCCTGTAACATCAGCATTTTTTAACAAAATGGAATTCGAGGGAGAAAATATTATGCAGGTATCTGATGAACCAGACTCCAGATCTGGAAAAGCATCGTCTCTTGGTGACCGGGATATGGTAAAATTGTCTGTACAAGGATCAGATTTCGTCAAACCACCCTCACCAAAAGTCATTGTCGAATTAATTTGGTTCCAACCCGCAACTGGTGTAGTATATGGAAGCTCAGGTTGAGAATAACTCTGAAGCATAGATGCAGAGCACTTAACTGACATCGGAAACTCAAACGGAGTCGCCACAGAATTAACTGCTGAAAAGGAGAAAATTCCAGCATCAACTTGGTTTGTGGATCTTGAAGTGAATGGATTTTCTTTTCCCATGGTCAAATGACTGCATTTATCACGAGCACTCCCAGAGTTGTTATCATAGAGTTTCGATTTTTTAACAGGCTTTCCTGCATAGAAGCATGTAATGAATAAAGAGCTTTCTGTATTGACGTCACAATTAGTAAAAGTGGCCTCACAATACAAGTTTTGTTTCGTTATATACATTCCCTCTCCATACAATTAGGAACAGATCCATTACAACTTAGTAGATAGTAGAAAACACAATGAAAGGAAAAAGTCAAGAATTATATTGCCTGACAAAGTGAAGCAGTTCTCTAAGCACATTGCATGCAAATAGTTAAAGCCATTTTCAATTTACAAAATATGTAGCATATGCAATACTTTCAACAAGAACGCGGCATACAGAAAAATACATATTAACAGCAAGCACAAACCATGTACTAGGAGTACCTCAAAATGAAAACACAACATATCACTCCACTTATTTCCTAGATCATAAACATCAAATAACAACAGAACATCACCAGAGAACTATATCTTCACAAAGTGGGCAAGCCAATTGAAAAAGGCAATACCATGTTGCAGTATAAACAACGAATCAAACTCATTAATGTGCTTATCAACATCCAAAATCTCTAATGCCAAAAGGTAGTAACTCAATTTTACACATAAATACAATCGAAGCAAAGAAATTACCTTGTTCATAAGCATAGTTGTTGCAGGCCAAACTGGCTTCATCCCGGCCAAACGATGAGCCCTGAAATGAATCAAACCCGAAATTCGATGCAGATGGTAATGGGTCTTCTTCCAAGTTGACATTAGACAAGGATTCGAGCAAGGAATCACAAGGGTCTAGTGAAGTCAATGAAGAGGTCCAAGTGGGTTGGGCAGTAAAGCGGTTCAATCTAAAGGGCGGAGCTTTAGCTGACAAACGAGATGAGACTCTCTTTCCATGACCATCCTCCTCCATTTCTATACTGTTAATTGCAGACAAAACTGAAAACCCTATGCAAAACCCAAAACCCAATATCAAAAAAGTAAGAACAGTAATGTAGTCTGCTCAATTTGGATAGTAGAGTACCAAATAACAACATGATCGCCTCGATTAAGCTAAAGGATGAGTCCGATCTTTGGTGTTTTCTTAGCTCTCTCTTAGCTCTTAGTAGATGAAACCAAGCATACATATTTGACATGATAAGTAAAGAATCTTCACACAATAAGAAGAATGGAGATTCAGAACGCACACCTATTGCAGAGGAAGAGGATGAGTTAGAACTTAGAACTTAGAATAAGGTTGTCTCTGTTGGGTTTGATGTTTCTCTAACTGTTTGACTGCTTCCTTCGTTGAGTTGTGTCAGGTTCGACTCTCTTCAGTTGCTTCGAGGGCCGGTCCGTTCTTCTTCTTCGCTTTTAATCTGCTTTTGTTTCGGTCAATCCCAAGTCCCGCCCATTTACTCGTGCTGTTGTTGTTTTTTTTTTTTTTTTTTTCCGAAACAAAATAAATAAAAGAACAAAGGTTAATAGAAAATTGTAGGAGAGACAGCCAGCAATTGCAGTAGAATCCGTCAACAAGTTTCCTCCTATCTCAATTTTTTTGGCCGCTTCCTTCCTTCCTTCTATCTCATTTGGCTTTGTTGTTTGATATAACAAATTAATTTTATTTTACATTGGAGGTTTTCTAATTTAGCTTCTTTTAGAAGGACTTTGAGATGAACGGCTCGGTTTTCTTTAATTTAGTTTATCTGTATGTTATGTAGGGTGATCTTGGTGATGACGGAAGACCTTGGCTATTCTCATTATTTGGTGATCTTCATCAATTGTTAGTCTACGTAACATTAGGTAAATTTTGTTAGTCTACATAACATTAGGTAAATTGTCCAAAGTCAGAGTTATGCATTTGGATGCAAGGAGTAAAATATCGACGATTATGAAACTTTCAATGGTTTAAAAAAAAAAATTCTCGATAGTTATATCGAGATAATATCGAATATCGATGAAAATTAATTTTACCAAATTTTATATAAAAGTTGTATATTCGACCAAAAATATACTAAATATAAAATATTGAAATGATATGAAAATTAATATCGGTAATTGTAAAAAACGGAAATTTTGAGAAAATATCGAGAATATTTTGAATATTTTACTCCTTGTTTGGATGAACCATTAAAAATTGGTTTAAGTACCAATTTACTGAAACTTATATTTGCAGTAACACATGGTTTGGAACTTTCTGTGAATTCACATTCCAGTGTTGCAGAACCACAAAGGATATTACTCGCTATCCCATAGTGCTTAAAGCACTAAACATTTACAAGTACAAATCCAACTGATTCCTTGAAATAGTTCTGTTGAATATATTCCCCACACTAGATACTACAATCACATGACGCTTAATTTGCATACTGTACAGAACTATATGGTACAGATTGAATGCTTGAAAACCACACTGCTAGTTAACATAAGGATCATCATATATAGTACGTAGTACACAGAAGATCATCTTCATCTAGTTACATGATTGAGCAAGCATTGACATTATCATCGTTGAACATGTTGCTGACTTTATCGTCTCCCCGATGAGTCACCGGAATGGTACCGTGTTTGTCCCCAATATTGTAACCATGCTTGTAGTAATTGTAGCTCTCTTTAAACTCATTGGTTGTGTCCCTGAAATAGTCACTGGTGGATGTGAAGTACAAGGGATGGTCCGGCCAGAACTCTGCTCTCTTTCCGGCCCTCCTCACCGCCTTTAGGACCTTGTTCCGTTCAACATACCCGACTACTGTCACCTTTTCCATCGGCAAATCCACCTCGACCGAATCAATCCCTAAGTGCATGTAACAATATATGAAAATTATGAGTAAAATTTACTAAAACAAAATATGATATCGAAATATTTTGAATACGTTACAGATGTCTGTCATTTCCTGTTGAAAATGAGAAAAAAAAAAATGAAAAATCAATGATTGTCGTCTAAAGAACCACCTCTGAGCTTGAAAATCGCATGCTTGACAACTCTCTCACAACCAGTGCAGCACATCCTGACTTTGAGCTCCACAGTCTGTAAAGAAAAACAAGATTTCAGAATCTATTCTTGCACAAGCTTTTCTACAACTTTCCTTCCTTTCTTTTTGTTCCCTTGGTTCTTTCAGACAGCTTTTCACTTTTAGGCAGTTTATTAATTGGAAACCAAAGGGATTAAGAAAAGCCATGACTCATGAGGCGGGTTAAACCTTTGCTTAAGATCATTCATTATTATTCTTATATCATTAGCATGGAACAGTCTCTTGTTCTTATTTTCCATACATAGTTCAAAAAATTGATTCAAGAGATTACAATAACTAACAAAGATTGCATCTGATAAGTACACCAGAAAAGCTCACAAGCTTGATAAAACATCAAATTAAGGAGGATATATAGCTCTATCTATAACGTACCATTTGGTCATTTCTTGTTGTTCATATAGATATGGTTCGTATAGACACAGATAGAGAGGGAGGAAGAGAAGCCATATACATGCATGGTGAATGACATACTCATGCAGCAAAAGAAGATACCTCGAAATATTCAGAGAAAACAAAATGATTCAGAGAGGATCATGAAAGCGAACCTGCAACGAAAGGGGTCGACCTCTAGGCATGTTGTACTTGAGCTTGTGGATGTTGCTTCTGTTGCTTTTGTGATGGTGGTGTTGATGGTAGCGTTGATCGTGGTGGTGATCGTTCGTGTAAAACAAGTATACAATGGAAGATAGGATTGAGCCAAATGTTCTCTTTAGTGAGGTTGCCATGACAATTGGGGTTAGTTGCTATTTATATACAAGGAAGGAAAAGGATGTGGACAAACCAACCCTAGAAGATATTCCTCAGTAGCCTTCAGCATGCATTCCCTTCCTTCAGCTTTGTCTAAAACCAATTCCAACTTACAGACTCAGAAGCTTTCTTGTGATTAAAATCACAAATTATTAGATCTTTTAGATAGGGAATGGTATCTAAATCCTCACACTAATACTTGAAATGTGGGTCAAGCTAACATGACTGCTGACAATTGAGAAGGGAATATCAGGTTTCCATGGGGATATGGATGAGCTTAAGGAACAGGAAAGATGGGTTTTGATGCGAAGGGAACAATATATATTCTCTCAAGTTCTAAATATCTTTCTTTTTTAACCATATTGAAAATCACTACACAGCATGCACTACCATTTATCTAAAAAGTTTATTAGCAAAGTTATATTCCCACATGCTATTTGTAAACCCTGTATAACACTATAACCTATAAGTGATTTACATTTCTACAACCCTATACAAGAAAGGAATCTTTTGGTTCTAGACTTTTTAGTTAATAATATCAATGGGAATTGCTCTACCAATAAACTATGCTACAAAGAAACTGGTACACTAGCAATCTAGCATTAAGAACAACCAAGTGCTAAACAAAATGATGACATTTTCCCACACCAGACCACACAATACCAGAAACATGGGCTCATACACCCATGTATATGATTTGTTTAAGAAACAAGATAAGCAAAATGGTGTAGTTGGTGTACTTTTCTAGTAGCTTGTATTTTCATTTGTTTAATTAAATTTAAAGCTGTTCATAAAAATCCAGAAAAGAATAATTCTGGTGTAATGGAAGGTTTTGATGCTTCAAGTTAATATATCCTGCTTTTCCTGCATTTTGATAACATTTCTGCATTTATAGTAAACTTTAGGAGACAAACAGTACAAAACAAAGAATATAACAGGTGAATAAATATATACTCTTGGAATACCACCAAGATCTCAGAGATGAAATACAGGAATTCCTGGTAACCTTGGAATTGAAATGCACAGTTGGAAAGGCAGTACTGCAGAATACACATTATGCACACACATAAGGAAAAGCTAGAGGTTCTTCCTAATCCAAATACTATTATTGTGCATCAGATGTGATTTGTTCATGCTATTCTCCAACAGAGAATATTGGTGATGTAATTTCATTGGTAACCTTACCTTGCAATACAAAATACAATGTGCTCATAGATGCCTGGTTTTGGACTTCAAAATTTGGTAAAATCATATTGAAGCTCACGAACTGTAAGGAATTCGAAACTCAAAATCTCTAGCAGATTCTTATTGCAACCTTTGCAGTTTTTGACCAATAGAGATACCTCTGCACTATAGGGCCATATCTGAAGCTAATATTGCCCTAGCTTGAAAAAATAGTGATCAGTGAGAATGTTTTGATAGTTCGGCTACATTGCAATTCAAATATTTGAGTTCCAGTTATTTGCATGGGAATCTCATATTTGGCATATATTCTGCAGCACCCACCTCTACGGGTGGACTTTTAGGCACCGAAAAAACCGAAACCGGTCAAAACCGCACCGAACTGACACCGAGTAACCGAAACCAAATGAAACCGAGGCAATCGGTTCCTAAAGTCACACAAACCGAGTAGTGCAGTGTCGGTTTGAGGTTCCGTGCATCCTAAAAACCGAATAAACCGAACCGAACCGACATATATTCATTTAATTATTAATACTTAATTTTACATTACATGTCATGTTCTTATTGGTTATGAGTTACAAATAATAGGGTTCCACACACATAATTATGTTTTTAAGTGTTTAAATATAACATAATTTCCTCTCATGTAGTCTTCCCTTTTGCAATATATGAATATTGAAGACTTCAAATGAATTATGTATAAAGTTTACCTTTTCTTTTCTTTTCAATTACTTGTTGAACTCATTAGAATAACTTATTTGAAGTGTTGATAGTTTACAACTTTGATATTTTTAGTTTTTATGTTGTTTGGTTAAATGCAAAAAATATTATGGATAGTAGGTTTTGTAACTGAAACTGCACCGAAACCGAACCGATGTTCGGTTAACCGACAAGAGTAGTTTTTTTCATATTTTATCGGTTTCGGTTTTGAAAAATAGAAAACCGAAGTTTCGGTTTCGGTTTTCGGTTAGTACCTAAAAACCGAACCGTTGGGACCGAGTCCACCCCTACTGCCACCTCCAGTTTTCTCTGCCTTCTTGTACCTTCTGTCCTGCCAGCAATTACACTCTTCCATAAGTTGTATGACTTTTATCCATAACCATAATCTGGAAATTCATCTTTACCATTTTAAGCCTATCACTCCATATTCTTTTTGATAAGCAATTTATATTTATTTGAAGAAGAGCATCAGATCCAGGGAATAGCTAGCTTTTCAAAACCATGGTATGTATTGGGTAGTCGGCATGTATGAGTGCATCCGTACTCTCATATTTGCATACTTATAGTAATGTAAATCGATGACTTTAACCATTTAAAAATTGAATTAATCATTGAAGATCATCTCTGCAAAAGATAAATATAAACAATAATTGTTTGCTCAATTGTTAGCTTTCAACGATTAAATTAAAATCAAAATAATGAAAATGAATCGTGAGATTGTTAACTTTCACGGATATAAGAAAGTGTAAGACCAAAGTGTTTTCCTTAATTTCTCAATAAAAAAAAAAGTGCTTTGCTCAAATTTTGTACCAGAAATAACTGGGCCAACAAAAACAAAGCCCAAACACAATGTAAAGCCCAAAAACAAATACATAATAGGTTAGGCCACTCTCACTGTCATTCAAAACCTACCCGTCTCAAGGGTCGGAGCTGCCGCTGTCGAAGATCCTCAGGTTCATTTCTCATTTTTCCTAGTCTGTTTCATTTTCAGCACATAGACTAGGAAAGAATTAGGGTAAGAGATGGGTGTACACACAAGAGAGAAATTAGGGATATTTTCATCGTTGCACGACGATTTAGTTGGCCTAATCATTAACAAGGTCAAAGACAAACAAGATAGAAAATCGTTTTCCGAGGTCTGCAAGCAATGGTTCAAACTTGAAGGTCTAGACCGATCATCACTTACCCTTAATGTTACCAACCCTGGATTTTCGCTTCATGCACCAACTAGATTCCCAAATATAGTCAGTATGAGAGAGTACGTGATTGCCAAACCCACACTGACCTTGAGTTCATAGCCCAAACATGTCCCAAAATCGAGAGCATCAGGATTGATTGCAGAGATGAGAAGCCGGAAAGTGGTGTTTTGAGCCCGAAAGGTCTACGTGCTTTGGGAGAAGGGTGTCCCAAATTGTGTATTGTTGATATTGTAGGGCGAAAGGCAATAGGGAATTCTGGAGTTGTTGAGCTTCTACATTCAGCACATAACTTGGATGCCCTTGGTTTGCTAGACAATGAGTTGATATCTGATGAAGCCCTCAGAGGAATTGGGTGCACATCTTCTCTTCCATTAGCCTTCTAGATTTGATACATTGTCATAACATTACCGACAAGGGATTGGCTTTCTACCTCAAGGACCCTCAAGAAATTGATCATCGACTGTTGCCCTGAAATCACTGATACTGGAATTGAGCATTTGCGCAAAATGTGTATACTGGAGAGCCTGGAATTGTGCTTGTTGGGAACAAGGAGTCCAATCACTGATATTGGAGGTCTGGGAATCTCTGCAATTAGAACCCTCAAGGAATTAATATTGATTCATCCGGACGTGTCTGACTCTACACTGGTCGCTCTTGCGGAAAATTGTAGCAAACGGGAAACACTTGATATAAAGGGTTGTGAAAACGTAACTATAGCTGGCATTTGTGCATTTTGAAATCATAAGTGCTTGAAGATCCTTTCATGGGAGGATGTAAAGATCATTCCTTCTGATGTCAACAGCATAGTGCTTGGATCCCCGTCCTTGTATTCTGTTGTCGCTGGAGGCTTGATCCAACTCTTAGCGATGAATTGATACTGTTTATATGTAGTTGCTAAGTTTGTTGTACGTTATGCTGTTGATAAGTACTTGCTGGACTTTTATGTACTAAGATATTTAAGTTACCAATGTTATAGTTGCAGATTTGTTAAGAAAGACACCATCAAGTTTTTTGAAAAAGTTCGAAAAATTCAAATCTTCCTTGGTAGCAACTTGCCCAGATGCATCTTCTCCATCGGGCTTTCGTTTGGTTGCAACATCTCTTTTCTGCTGTTTCTTAGCTTTGTATTAGCTATGGACACCATTGTTATGTTATTCAGTGTTCATGGTTCAAGTTACCATGTCTCATTTGTATGCTAAGATAACAATGACGTGCAGTCTTCTGTTGCTTCTGCTGCCGCTTGCTATAGGTATTGCAGTTTGGATTTCGCTCTGTTCTTGCTTCTGCTGCCGCTTGCAGTTATATACCAGATGAACTATAGGCATTCGTTCTTTGTGCTGACAGTGTTGGTATAAGTTTATGGTTGAAAGTTGAAACTTGCTATTTTTTTTTTTTTTTTAAATTTTTTTATTAATAACTCACGTTCTACCTACCTACATATGTCAATATGTAACATATGTTAATACCCTGAAAGAAGCGGTATTAGAGTTAAATTTGCATATCGTAGCTACTTAAATTTGTATATCGTATCAGAGTTAAAGGCAGTGTACGTAGTTCAGCCCTCAAATCAGATGCAGGAGATACTAATGACGTTAGGCCTTGGAAGCTAAGACGTCCGTTTTCCGGATAAGACCGTCCATCAATTTTTGAAGAAACAGATACACATGGAACTACGGATGTTTTAGTTGGTGGTGATTATAGAACCATATCTTAAATTCTTACTAATTCACCATTTGACAATACGACCAAGTTTCCGATTATGACGTAACTTATCCATAACTCATAAGTATAGTATTCACGCACTACATGTCAAAAATGCATGATGTTGCAGTTTCTACCCTCTTCTTCTCCATGAACACCATGTCTGGTGCTTTTAGCCAGCTTCAATTTCCCAAAGCTTCATGAACAAATGAAAAATAAAACCCAGAATTCCAAGTTCTTAGATAATTATGCCAAGTTGGAATCTTTGTTTCAATACAGAGCTGAATTTCAAATGATTAAAGGTGGCCATAGACCATCATGTCAGCAATCAAAACATGCTAGATTTTTTTCCATACAAGAAAATTACAAGCTCAAAATATGTACATGAAATCGAAATCTCCTCTCCCTAATTTCCCGACAAAGAGAAACAATTTAACCCAAGAACCCTCACATCCTAAAACACAAAGAATGTCAGCCAGCCCTTTGTTGTTGTTCAAGTTTCTCAAGCAGCAGCAGTAGCCCCAAGCAAAGGATGAGGAGGAAGAGGAAGAGGGTAGGTGGACACAAAAGGAAGGTTTCTGAGAATGAGAAACCTCACCCTCCTCGGAAAAGGCGCAGACTGAAACATGTGCTCGAGAATCCTAGCCAGCAACGCCGTGTACTCCTCCATCATCTCCGCCACAATCGCCACCAGTATCATCTTTCTTAGTTTGATCTCTCTTTTGTCTTTTCACCTCACAACACCAAAACTTGAGCTCTCAAAACCCAAGAGTCCCTTTTTATCTCAAAACACTAGGTCGGTTATTCGAAGATTCTAAAACAGAGGAGGAATACGGTGACTCATGTCATCTGGTATATGAAGTTTTGGGTCCCCTTTCTAGTGGGCATTACAACGGCGCCAACAGCCCCCCACTTGGGTTTTTATCTAGGACTTTCCAGTGTGCCATAGCTGTTGGCGGCGACACGTGTGCCTCCCCACCAGACGACTCGTTCGGATTTCAGATTTATCATCACCAAACCAAAGCTTAAAAAGAACAAAGGAAAAAGAAAAAAAATATAGGTGGGTGATTTGGCTTTTCTGAATCCTTATCCTCTGTATCCCTCGTAATTTCTATTTCTATAATATCTCCAAAATACTGCTGAGATTGATGAACTCTGGTTTTGTATGTTTGTGCTGTTTGTTTCCACCTTTCCTATATACCACCTTCGCCGGTCTGTTCCATAAAATAGAGATGCCGCGGTTATATCCCACAATTTTGAGTCCCTGATTACAGTGACGTTAGTCTTATGGTAAAAAGTGAAAATTGATTTACTTGAGGTGTAAAACAATCGAGGGAGATGAGAATGAATCCTGAAACTAAAGAACAGGCAACAATTCATTTCTATTACTAATATATGCGACATGTCCACTAAATTACGATCATCTCGAAGGTTTACACATAAACGGACCAAATCCCAACACAACAGGTTTCTAACCTAAGGTTATAAGTTATAACTAATATATATATATATGCACGCAAATGACAATGCAACTTGTCCTAATACACCTGCTTCAAAGGAAGTTGTACATGAGATTCTGCAATGAACCACCTAAGGCCTATGCTGCCTGCCACTTTCCCTGCAACGTCGAGGTCTAATGGGATATCCATATTCCACTAAAAGCTACGAACATGGTTAGAACTAAGGGGATCCCAACTGTAATGATGAACACAGTAGTCAGGCGACGATTTTTAGACGGCAATGACATCCCAATATGGCCGCTGTGTAACGAATTATCACCCCCTCCGGTCCTTGACCTGGTCTTTGTTGCGGCTTCAGTGGTTTTCTTGTTCTCGTCAACCAGGGTAGTTGAGGGTTCTTCAGCAATTTTCTGGTTCGCATCCAACCTTATTGGATGACACTTTACCTCCTGCTCGTTGAGGTGAGGAGTTTCCTCTGTGGTTCCACTGGCCTGCATGGAACAATACTACTCTGTTTAAAATCTGATTCAAGCATATAACTCGGAATGCCTGTCTGGGTTCACAAATAATCCTTACCTCAGTAATACTAGATTTCACTTTGTCTTCTTGCCCATACTTTGTATCACTCACATTGCTATTGGCAACTGACCCCACCGCCAAGCGGATTCTTCTAGGAGTTCTAGCCATGCCACGAGTTACGGGTTTGCCAGAGTTTGATGGCTCTGGAGGTTGGTTGGTCTCACAACTAATTCCATTTTTACCACCAAGATCGTAATCATTGTTAACAGAGTAATCCCTACTGGTTACTTCTTCCTCATCATCTATTGCATGAACTTTCTCCCATTCATCAGAAGTACTCTGTCCAGCTTCTCTGGCCTGCATGGAACAATTAGAGTCAAATAAATGCATACGAAGAGAGTTGTCCAATTGGCTTCTCAAAGACTTTTACCTCAGTGATAGTTGAATGTCCTTCATCTTCTTCTTTGCTGTGGTTTGAAACCCCTGTATGGTCACCAACTGCTAAACGAATTCTTCTGTTGGCAGAACCCTGGTCCACAAAGTTCGAATTTGGTCGTTCTGGAGGAAGGCGGGACCTGATTTTGATTTTAGGTCCACCAACTTGATCACTGCTATGGTTATTGACATCATTCAAACGGGTAGATCCATCCAAAATATTTGACACAGCAGAATCAGGATATGAGTAACCAGAATAACCAATATTTTCCAAGGAAGGTTTATGGTCATAAAGAGATGCCTCAGCTTGGTAAGCACCAAATGAGGTTTTCCGTAGCAGATCCTCAGTATCAAACTGCTCATTGGACAAGCCACAAGCTCCAGTGTCCAGATTATGCTGGTTAACAACAAAGAAACAGATTTAATCATATTTCATCCCTATATAGCAATCACAGTAGCCTGATAAATTCCAAATTCTAGATGTTCAATATTAAGTACTGTATGTAGGTTAGACAGGAAAACAATCAAATCTAAGGAAACTGTGGCTAAGAAGAAACAAGAATAAAAAAAAGTATTAATTGACACATACCTGGGCCGCATTGGCGTCTTGGTAACCCCATGCACCATTCAGCCACGAGTTTTCTAGTGGCATGTCTTGCAACATGAATGAATGATCAGATGGATAGGCCTCACTGCCCACAACCAAGTTCTTCTGACTCTCCTCAAGGGAGCTTTCCAAAATTTTATTGCCAACCTCATCGAACACCTCTGGGAGGTATACATCCTGTTCACATGTGCCATCCTGAAAGTACGAACCATTGTTATGATTGCCAAACTCAAGAGGCGAACCAACATAATCCAGTTCTGCATCGAATGGTGTATGCGATGGTGAGAAGATTTTGCAGTCAAATGTGGGTTCAAAGAAGCCCATTTCTCCCTGCAGATGACAATGTCCATGTAGTGAGAAGCATGAAATCAGTTATATGTAAACTTGTGTATAGATACAGGCATACAGGCACACAGGAATAGGATAAATTACATGAAAAAAACACAGTTAAGAATCACTTACCGAAAAGATTGTTTCTTCTGGTCCAGAGACTTCCACATCAGAAGCCATATAACTGTCAATAGGTGGCATAGTCACAGTATCAGGGGTCATGTGGTCAAAACTGTCATTCCACTTTGATAGACCTTCTGATTCCTTTCCACCTTTCATATCTGGAGTAGGTGATTCCTGAACTACATCTGAGGATGTCTCATCAGGAGAGGTGGTAGGAGATAAGCCAGGCTGGTCTACTTCATCATACTTCAGAACTTCAGCCTTCTCCTCTGGTTTATGGAACAGTCGACACAGAACATAGGCACACTGCAACATAGAGACATTAAGACATTTTCAGAAAGCAAGTAAATCTACATCACTTCCAGGACACACTATTTCCTGATCCAACAACTACCAAGTATACACACAAAGGATTGGCGACCAAGAAAAGCATTAGCAGGAAGTACCTGGCCAGGAGCGGTACCATCAAGCTCCTTTTGAGTAGGACGATACTCATGCATGATCCAGCTGGTGCGCTCGCCCTTGGGAGCACGGCCTCTGTAGAAAACCAACGTCTTCTTCATCCCAACCAAGCCTGTGCTATTCGCAGCAGACTTGAACTGGCGTGACTTAATCGTGCGGTCCTTCCCGGTCGCCTTCCAATAGCCAGCATCAGTAGCTCTGTTGGAACGTTGGCCATTCGGATACTTCCTGTCACGCGGACAGAAGAAGAACCATTCTTGATCATCCGACTTTATCATCGACAACTCTGCACAGAAACATCACAAATCAGACCAGTACAGCTACAAGCTTTACGAAAAGATCACAAATTTCTACGGCTACTGAGTTAAGATAGTATTAAGGAAAGAATCTAGCCCAAAATAGTGAGGAATCATCCATGGAATAGAGTGCAAATTCAAACCGAGCCAATCAAAACCATTTTCAAACTCCGAAATTCCAAAACTAACAGAACCACAGCAACAATATTTATGTATAGTATTTGATTCTCATACGACGAATTAAGCAAGGAATCTAGGTGAGAAATATTCATAGTGACGAAGCGAATAAAGCAAAATTCGAAGCCCATCCAAATCAGATATTCTTATTCACAAATTATAAATTGTAATCGAGATAAAGAATGAGGAGAAGAAATCAGTACTAGGCAAATCCCAGGGCTCCCATTTACAGACGTCGATATCGGGGATGACTTGGACCTCGGAATGACGGCCGTTGATCTTGAGACGCAGGTAGTGGTTGATGAGCTCCTCGTCCGTCGGCCGGAACCGGAATCCGAGCGGCAGCGACTCCATAGACAACACCGCCATCGATTCACTTTCCCAATTTCACTACTTTTTTGAAACCCTAAAAACGAGAGAAAAAAGCCACGACTGGATGATTGGAGTAAACCTACTGCTTGGTTTAGGCTCCTCCTCACTGACAGTTTGGTAATTTCAACTCCCTCCTCTCTTTTTCGCTTCGAAAGAACGTGCGCAGCTTCCTGTATCCCTCGGCTGCTTATTTGATTCGGTTTTACTTGACCGTGAGCTGACTAGGTTTTGATTGGAGGATACACCTGACTCTCCGTGTATGTGGCGCACGAGATCCCGTTCCCGCATATCGAGGTATACTTGTTCTCGATTAAGGTGGACACGTGTCGACGGGAGACACGTGCCACTGCGACACGTGTTGCTCCCATCTGATCCAGATTATCACCGTCAGCCAATAGAAGAATTCCCGCGAGTTACCAGGAAATTGTCATGTTTCATTTAGTCCTACAAAGGTTACAATTCTATGTCCATCATTCAACCTCAGGGTTTATTCTTCGATTTCGAATGACTATATGTCAAGACAAAAACATGATGATATTCGAGCTCTAGATTTTGTGAGTCATTATACTGATAACAACATCATTTGAGTCATAACCGAAAGATTAGGTATGAGATTCACGAGATTAGAATTAAACAATAGACGACAAATAACACTGTCAATATTTCTACTTCTCAATCGTAACATCGATTTTATTCCTCTTTGTCAATGTCACCTAACTAAACGTTTCTGTTTGCCTCCCATTTTCTTAATATTTCAATTTCACCAATCTTCAATTGACGAGAGATTGACCACCAAATTAAAACGTGAGGCAATCGACAAGTTTAGGCAGAATTGAGGATCATGCATGTTTTCCCCTTCTTTTGTTCAATGGTCCAAAAATAATCAGAGTCCCACGTTTAGTGATTAGAAAACAGCACGTTCAAAAAAGGGCACGAAGGCCTAAACAATGTTCTGCCACTTTTTACAAAGTTAGATTCTCCGGCGCCATAGCACATGACTTGTCTTCCCCGAAGAAGAAAGCAGGTCTCGTTTAAAGTTTAAACCCAATCACATCTCAACGCCTGTCCTCTCACCCCAGTAACAGTAAAGTTGAAACATGAACAAGAACAGTGACCACTAACCACCATTTGCCCCAAAGTAAGAAAGTTATTTCAACCCAGATCTCTGTGTATTCAAGATACATTTGGTATATGAGGTAATCAACACAAGTTGGCAAACAGAGAAAACAACAAGCTGAGCATCATATAGATCCCAAGATAAAAGTAAAGTTCTTCTACTTCTACATCTTATTGTTATTTACAGGTTTGTACCTAAAGACCAGGATGGTAGCCAAGAGGCACTCTCTGTGTTTCCACTCGCTGTACAACACTTCTCGTACTCCATTCATGGCAAAACGCCAAGGCAAGTCTCAGAACAGTTCCAAGCCCAAGGACCACAATAACACCTATTTATAATTAACCTTTAATATCAGAAAACTCCTGTATATGGAACAAATGAAAGTGATGCAAGATCCACATGGTAACACTTGACAGGTAAAAGCATACCAATGATAATGTTAATGGGAACAGCAGAGATGCCAAGGGTGGTAGATATTAGCACATCCAACAGCAGACCACCTATGAGGATTGAGAATACCACCCAAAGGGGGTTCATGCAGCCCTGCAACAAAGAACAGCATAAGCAAAATCATCACACAAATAACTGTGCTCATAAAACACACTACAATCTTACCCGGTCTTGATTTTGCGATCGATAGGTTGTTTCAATTCTCCAAACCCAATAATTTGTCTGTTACACCAAATACACGATTCTTGGTAAGAATGGATAATGGGATAATGAAACACTCCCACAAGAAAGCTAGAGTTTGAAACTAAAAACAGCTAAGTAACGAATACATAGATACCAGTAACATTTTGGATATTGAGACTTTGAGAGAATCCAGCTTCAAACAACAAAATGCTTATAAATCCACTTGTATTTAATTAAATCATAATCTCATCTCTACAACAACATCATTTTCTAATACATGGCTATTCAGACGTTATTATTTTCGATACAAACATACTACTTTCTATTCCTGTAAGATCAGTACTTCAACCCATGTAAATCATTATCATGGTCATGACTTGAAGGGAAAAGCCTATACATAGAACCCAAGGGAACAAATCACATACAGTTGGCTGGGATTCTGGAGACGACACATTGCTAGCTACCCCTCTGCATTTAAAAAAAAAAAAAATTGACATTACAATGTGACTTCTAATTTTCACACAGGTTATGAGTCAAATACTGAGAGTGAATTACTGGCAAATCTCGCATTTGTTGGATCCTTTGCTCCGAAACCAAGTGTCTATACATGATCTGTGCGCTTTCGCAAGTCCACCTCGACAATGGCATCCCAGATCAATCAAAGCTTCATCTTTATCCTGCTGACACACTCTGCACACCAACCACAACACTCCTCAACAAATCGCAATGAAAACCACCAACTGCTCGCATCCATTTGAATGTTGACGACTCTTACCTGCATTGTTCATGAGCACTGGAGCTTCTCGAGTGCTGTCCCTTAGCCTCCTTTGACAGATTGGCGGTAGATGCGGCGGCGACGGGAGGCGGTGGTTGCGAAACGACGACGTTCAGCAGCGGCGGCGCGGCAGAAGAATCGGGAATTGAGGTAACCGCCTCAGCGGCGGCGTCAGGCTGCTGCTGCTTCTCGAGGTCAGGAGGCTCGTTGGAATTTGAAGTCTCGTTGTTTCTGCTCATCTCACAATCCTAAAGCTTCCTAATCGAATTGGAATTTTCAGGTGACGAAGAATCTGGTATGGATTTCGTAAAGTGAGAGGAGAATGGTGAAGATTGAGGGATTAAATCGGCGGTTTTGATTTTGGGGATTTGGAATAAAAGTCACGGTCTTTGCATTTGGGATAAGAAGGGAGAAAGAAAGCGGCGAAGAAAATGAAACATGAATTCGGTGGGTTGCAGAAGCGTTTTGATTACTGATTACTAGTACAACTACTCCGTCAGCTCCTGCAGGATGAGCTGCAGCAAATACGGGTGGGTATGACCCGGCCCATATTAACATAGTAGACACGTGGCTGGAGGGCCTAAGGCAGGCTGGGCGTCCACCTTTTAAAAATAAATAAGAATGGACGTCGGGGTCTTCTGACTCTTCGTTCATCTTTCTCCGGCGGAATTGGGCGGCACGGCACGACCCGGAGACTCTTCTTCGGATATTTAGACGAGAAAATCCATCTTGGCGAATAGTAATAGGTCATCTTCAATTTCTAGCTCGGAAGTCTTGGAAACAGAAAAGAAAGGTTCTTTGGTGAACTTCTTGCTGGGTTACTGGGTCTTATAACCAAGGAGTTGCTGCTAGTCTGCTACTCAAGAAGCTTCACTTGATGCTTGATCTGGATCACACGTTGCTCAATACTCTTGACGCCGCAGGAACGATACTGGTTAGAGGGAGATCACTCTGTTTTCATGGTGCGAAATTCCTCAACAATCTTGAATCTTTTCATGTTTACACTAACATCTACATCAAAAGATCTCTTCAATTTGTGTTGTGTTGTGTTTTGTTTCAATGACACTGATGATGGTACTCAAATAGCTGTTTGCTGAAGCCCGGGATTTCTTCACGTTCTCAGTTCTAATTAGCAAGATCGTCGACATATTTGCTCTTTTTAATGCGCTATAACAATGGAGCACAGGAGCACGAGGTGTACTTTCAAAGATTTATCACTAGCAACTCATATATAACTATGAAGACCATTTAAGATGGCCCTTAATTGAGTTTCAATATCCAAGTCATAACCCAACGGGATAGAAGTAACTCAAAACGTTTACAAATGCTCTCAGTATGAATGCTGATGGCAGTGAACTGTGTAGTAATGCATCTCATGTTGTAACAAGAAGATAGGCAAGGCCTTTCAGATATTCAACAATTTCAGAACCACCGAGCTTTGAAATACCATATACTCTGTCAACAAAAGTGATTGGAACCTGCAGATGGGTACAGGCAGGCAAAAGGAGCAGGAACAGTGAGAATGCCGCTATTTTGAAACATAAATGTGAAATAATGAAATCAATCAAGCAAGCAATACAGCCGATGCAAAATGTGCTTCAAGATCATAGAACTATCGATTTCAACCAGAAACAAACGTACGAAAAACATGTATGATGTAAATTTATCTACCTCTTCAATATGGTAGCCTTTTCTAGAAGCCCGAACTATCATTTCCATCTGAAATACATATCCCTTGCTGACACATGAACTAATGATATCTTCAAGAGCTGATTTTTTATAAAGCCTACAAAAGAAGCACAACAATCTGAGTCCTGTACTGTGATTTTCCTCATATCTCAATGCAATAATTAACTCAGTACCTGAAAGATCCTGTCAAGTCCGATGCACCAGGCCATAAAAGCGTCTGTGCAAGTACATTGGCTCCCCTACTAGTTAGTTTGCGCATAAGATTCCACCCATGTACACCCCCACCTTTAACATAACGGGTTCCAGTAACTATACTAGCATTAGTCTCCAACTGTTTCCTAATAAACATGCCATAAGTAGTTTTAGAATCATTTCAAGATAGTAGAGGCAGTATGGTATAGCAAGTAAAGCATGTGATATGATATTGTTCTTACTTGATGAAGCTTGGCAAATACTTTGGCTGCACCACAAGAATTCAAACAGATTAAATGAATAAACCGGTGATTGTGCGAAGCTGATGAAATTGTATATGAACAGAGAAAAATACTAGTACTTTGATTCTGCTCCCTGATTATTAAAGGGACAGTGCTTCAAATTCCACGATCGAGTTCTTTAAAATAGTGCCATGAAGACGATATACTGATCAACCAAATGAAATAACTCAAATCTCAAAATTTGCCCGAAACATTTCTGGCTACTGCTAAGGGATCTAGGATTCAATTAGCTTTAATGAAATTACATTCTATACTAACATACACAGGCAACAGCTATCACCCTCTCCATTGCTAATATTCAGAAAGATAGATTGAAATACAGCTATCCGGCAGCGAACCCTTAACAGATTCAACGAAACTAAGCATATCCAAGGAAGACATATTATGATCCTTAAGATATAGTAAGCTTACATGATGCGACAAATCCGCATCCATTATCACAACAAAATCCCCAGAGGCATGCTTCAATCCATGAATGTAAGCCGTTCCTGAAAATCGCAAACACCGAAACTATTTTTACCACATCCTAATCACAATGTACATCATCTAGATTTCATTTGGCATGTCCAAATCATCCATCTCAAAACAAACCACCACACTCACCCAACCCAAGCTTCTTCGGTCTAGCTCTCAACAGCTGCAACACGTCAAAACAAACACCAAATCAAACCCTAAAATCAGAATCCATAACAGTTTTAGGCCTTCAATTTCGAACCGAAACTACTCACGATGCGATCCTGACCGTAGAGGTCCTGCAATTGCTGAACCACCTGCTGAGTCCCGTCAGGCGATCCATCGTCTACAATGATTATCTCAAAGTCAACATCCCTAATCCCCACAAAACAAAACAAACAAAAAAACAGATTCAATACGTCACCGTTTTGCTGGATTTTCAATTTTAGGGATTCAAATTGGGGGGAAGGAGATTGATTACCGGAGATGCTTGAAGACGAGGTAGACGAGGAGGGCGATGTTGAGGCGCTCGTTGTAGGTTGGGACTATGATACTGTACTTGTTCTTCGTCTTCTCCATTCTTCAATTTTTCTCTAATTCTAATTCGGCGAAATTGAACAAGAAAAGGAATGTAATCTCGGTCAAGCATACGTTGACTCAGATCTGACGGTTGCTGCTGTACCAATTGGTAAGTTGATCAGCGCCAACTTTTTGGGCCCTAACCCGTCAAACCCGCATATGACCCGCCCAATTAATCGTGATATTAGGAGTTTCGATATACGTAAGCTTTCTGATGAAAACTCTGTACAATTAAGATATATTTATTTGGTTGCAAACCCCCCTTTCAAAAAAAAAATATATATATATATATAATTATTTGGTGATTTTCGTTATGAACGAGAAGTTATAAGTTCGACTAACGAAATGTTAGTTGTAGTATTCGAGTTACACATTTATGACCATGTTAGTGAACTTGTAAGTTCTTCATTTTATAAGTTCATTTTATAAACTTTCTAAATCCTAAGAGAAATTATATACTGTATCCAGACGTGACATTTGGTCCCTTTTAATATTATTGGTCCAAGTGTTTTTATCTTATTTCTGATCGGTTTATTTATTTACCTCTTTTTTTTTTTCACCCCATATTAGTCCTTACAGAAAATTGAGTTATATGAACATCACCTGGCAGTGTCACGTTTGTGTAACAGAGTGTGAGAAACAAAAGCATAAAGTGAAAGAAATTATGGGATGAACCAGATCTCAAGTCATCCACATTCCCCTCTTCTCTTTGTTTTTGCAATCATTAATATCCTTGTATTGCCAATTAAGGCATTCCTTTATTCCTTCACTCTTTTATATATCAACCAATCTCATGAAATGCAATCTACCTCAACACCTTCAACTCACAGCACAAACTCATCAGCCTCTCCATCCTTGTGTACGTGTTCTCTTGATCAGAACCATGTCGAGCGAGGCAGGCAAGCCCACTGGCCACAACAAGCAACTCGACCGCGAGCTCCGCGGCATGGTCACTTCCATCACCAACCGCGTGACTGATATTCACAAGTCCCGCTCGGGCCACGGCCATGAGGACGAGGACGAGCATGGTGCGAGTATCATCACTCTTGCCGGAAACAACACCGGAGCCACATTGCGAAGCGAGTTAGATGATCATTATCAAGACAATCCTCGTAAACGTGGTGGCCATCGTGGTCTTCAACATGGAGGTCCAAATGAAGAACCAGAGGGGCTGAGCACATATGTGAACAGCAACTTCCAAGCCATCAACAACTCGGTCATGATGGGGGGAAGCTACACGACTAATGATCCGGGTGTTCATCTCGACATTAAGGAATTTTTCGAACCTCATGGGCATGGTAAGCCGGAGAAGAAGGGATGGAAAGGTAAGGAGAAGGAGAAGGAGAAGGAGAAGGAGAAGGAGAGCTTCCAAAGCGACCAACATCAGGAGCATGATGACGCTTTTGCTTCACTTACCCGTTGAGTGGGTTAAGAACTTAAGATTAATAATAATAAGCCTTTTACGGCTTTAAAATTGCTTTTATGTTAAGTGTAAGTGATAAACTAAATGCTATCGAGTAGTATCATATCATATTTACTTTAAGAAACGACAGCCTGCAATTTCTATAAGCTTTTGGGGGCTAATAAAGTTATATATATGTTCTTGGTTCAAGATGGAGTTTATTGTGATTATCTGCTACTGAACAAAATGGATTGTGTTGATGTGAACCTTAAACAAAGGAACTAAGAACCACCAAGGAAGCTCATGTTGCTAACTAAGGGGTAGTGTAAATTTTTGAAAACTGGATTTGGTTGAGTGCACCAAACTTTGTGTATTGCAGCTCAAAGATGACGCATCTGAGTCCCAATAACAACTTATTGTGTTGGACTTACCCGTTAAAAATTAATTTAATATCGTGTGAACCATTGGTCCACGTATCAGATATTAAATTAGTAAGAACAAATACTACACTTGATCTTAGCCAAAAAGCCGAGAAAGGTATGATCGATGACAAAGGTCTGTGTCCTTTCTGTATGCTGTTTTACTTCCCTGCTTGTTCCTTTCTGCGGTGTGGAATGTGAAGAGAAAAATCGCAAGCTTAACAAAACCAGCATGTTTAGCATTTCAAGACAAAGAACCTAACTGACATTATCTAATAAAAATGCGAGAATTCAAATCTTCTTTTATTCTGCTTATACCAACTGATTTTTCTCTGTCAGTTTCCTGGCTAGAAGATGATATACGATAACAAATCAATTGGGAGGATAAGAAAAAAAAGGAAGCCTTTTCTACAAGAAACCATGTGTGACTTGGCTTCATGGACACCTTGAATCATCATCAACAGAGACTCTGATGGTGACTGGCAGTGGAGGTTGCTCCTGCTCCTTCATCGCTTCGGCTTCTTGGGCTTGTTCTAACTTACACTTCAGCATTTCTTTTGTCTTTCCCCAGAGAAGAATGTACAAGCCAATTATCACAATGATAGACCCCAACAAGCTGCTCAATGCCAATGCAGCAGTAACCAGCAAAGTTAGCACCGTATGTAGTTATTATACGTTATGGACGGTATAAGCAACAAGTCTGGAATACATAGAAAAATTCACCTTCCAAGGTGGAGTTGTTCATGAAACATTGGGATTCCAATCATCGCGGCCATAATCTGAACAAGGGGGCTAAATGCTGCAGTAAACACAGGTCCCCTTTTCTTCACACACCATGACATCCCCACAAAGCCCAAGCCTGATGCTATCATCCCCTGAACACACCAATAGCTTTCTTATGAACCAAGAAATCACTCGGAGACAGCAAATTTTAGTAGTTCTCTTGTACTTGAGGTTGTTTTCTATGTTCAGAATAAAATCTTTTTAGAATCAGGAAACCAATAATGACACTCCAATTTTAGCTTTGTACATAAAATGTTCGGTTTGGAGTGCAAGAAGCTAAAATGAGATTATGCTTACAGCAAACATGACAGTGAGGACTTGAGCCTTTCCCCTCAGAACCCACACGGAGAGGTTTCTACTAGTGCACAAACCTAAGATTGCTGACTGAATGGCACCGAAGAAATTCATTATAGTAGTGCTGGAATACTGACATGGATATAGCTTGCTTATGTTTGATTGTACTAGAAACCATGAAGACCATAACAGAGTTCCTGCAACCAAAGCTACTGAACCAATAGTCCATCTCTCTTTATTTCTGGTGCTGCTAAGCTTGATACCATGATCCATCATGGTAATTTGAGTCGTAGATTTCGAATGATCAAACAAAGGAACTCCTTTGTAAAGTGTCAATATCACTGCACCGCATAAGCACACCAGTGTTCCGAGTACTTTGGCTCTACCACTGTTGCATTTCAAGTCCACCGTCTCTATCCTATCAACAAAAGGAGAGCAATAATTTTGTGAGGTAACCGAAAATTTTATGTAGTGTGGAACTGAGATTTCTCATTTCTATAATTAATTTCTTACCCGAACGGTAATGCCATGATGAATGTGACCATAGGCACCATGTTGACAAAGGCACAAGCAAAAGTAGCAGATGTGTATTGGATTCCAAGGAGAAAGAAGTACTGTGTTATGGATGACCTTCAAGAAATTAAGCATTATATTTCAGCTCATGGATAAGAATGGAAAATACAAAACTAGATGGGAAAATGAGTATGTTTTTAGATTTAACTAACCCAACAATGGCACTCAGGAAGAGGTAACACACAATCCTTGGTGTGAGCTTTGGTCTACTATTCCTGCAAAGAAAGCTTTGTCTGTAAGAATAGATATCCAAAAAACTTGAGTTTCCGGAAATGGAAGTGATACTGAGAAATGAGAATCAAAGGTTGCTTACCTTTCCCAAAAGTAGCTAATTGGAGCCAAGAAGATGGTCGAAATTGTCAAACGATACGTAATGAGAACCAAATGGTTCATTCCTTCATCAAGCACTTTCTTCAGCAGAATATTCACTATGGCAAACGAAAAATCTATGGCTACCATAGCAATGAAAGGCTTCCATTCGTCGAAACCCTTCATCTCCCCGGCCATTCGATCAGTCTCAGTTAAGCTAGTAGAAGCAACTCTTCCTAACTAGCTATATCACTCACTCCTGGAAAACAAAGTTTCCCAAGTTCTATATATAAAAAACAAAACTGCAGGCTAGGAGGCAGAGAGAGCTAGACCAGACCACTGTCAATTTCTGCCTTTTTATCAATGATTTTTCATGTGCTTGATGAGAGGTAATTATAGACAAGACTCCAGAATAAGTGGGTACAAAGCAAGATTAAAATTCTTCAAATCATATCAATGCTTTAAGCAACCAACTTTGACATTATAAAATGTTTGATTCCTCTTCTTTTCTGCTTTCTTTTCACTGATCCTGTCCATATTTTCTAGCATATGGTAGTTTATCATCAGGAATGGGAATCATTTGCAAGGCTCATATACAATTTATGAAACCCCCATTTGCCACAATTTATATATGGTAGTTTGTTCTTAATTGAACTCGGTCCAGCTTTATCTTTATAGTCAACATTTTTACTGTATATAACTTATCATAGGCTGTTTTAAGGCATCTTTTTTAGTGGTGTTGTAGAAGATCATTATATACTTGTCTCTGACCTCTGCTACTGTACCATGCATGGCATCTAATACTTCATCTTAGAAAACAGAATGAAACATCAACTGTGTGGTTTAGAACAACTTAATTGTCAGATCTTACAACCAAACAAAGAAAGAGAAAAAAAGAGAGGAGGAACATAATGTTTTAAACAAGGTTTAATGTATATGCATGATTTAATAACAAGTCAATTGAGCATAAACTTAAAGAATAAGTTTAGGTAATTGGCATGCATGTATTCTCATTTTAAATCACGATCAATGCTCATTGGTTGACATGGGATCCTAGTTCAAAGAGGAAGATTAGGAAATAATGGGAAAGTTGTTGAACTTCGTCAAAAATTTCTGGTGTTGATCATTTCTGTTTCTGTTACTTCACTTTGTTCGCTGCTGGCCGGACTCAAACTCTCAAAGGCGATTGTAGTACGTGGCTGGACTTGTTCTATAAGGATTCAAGAAACTGGATTACTAAGAATCATTTGCTTATCGATCTCCTCGGTCGACATTCTCATTTTAACGTCTTCTGCTAGCTAGTGTTGTTATTCATGGTGTCAACTCCTCCATGATATCGATTAATACTTTTATCAGTACACAAATGAAGGACGAAACAGATAGAAGATGATTGAAACTAGCAAGCTTTTCTGTCGTGCACTTTTAAGACATGATTGATCAAAACGAGATGTGAATTACTGTTATTTAGTCTTCTTTTTAATCTTTGCATGTTTTTATAATGAGAAAAATTTAAGAATAGTACATAACAAATGGTCGACTCTAAATTAAAGGTAACATAGTTTATGTAATATCAAATCGGTACATGATGTTTTAAACTCGACCCAATATCAGTACATTTCGTTAACCCCTCCGTTACTTTCAGACTTTTCTGTCAAATTTGAAGGGGTAAATCTGTCACTCCCTCTCTCCCGCCAATTTACTATGTACACTGTGTCAGCTCATCACAATTCCTTCCAAAAAAATATAAAAAATATACAATTTCCCGCCACTCCACTGTGTACACTATGCCAATTCACGATTCCTTCCAAAATCACAAAAGTCTTCCCTCCAACATCACAAAAGTCTGCAGTTGATGAGAACTGCTGAAAACAGCTGGTAACTTGTTAAAGTCCAAATGCAAACCAACATAAATTCCCTAAATAAAATATAAAAAAACACAAATTGAGAAATTGAATCATAACCAAACTGGGAATGATTATATTATCCAACATAGGGCATATGATATTGTTCAAAATAAAAAAAAGAACAATCTATTATACAAAAGCTTATAAAGCATGACATTTGTCAAGTTCCAGAATCAAAATAAGACAAATGTCACCGGAAACAAATTTGCCGACCACCCTTTTGTGCCCACCCACTTAATCTAATGTCAAGTGTCATTTCTCATGGATTTGGCTAGAGTTGGTTAAGAGAAATGACACTTGGCATTAGATTAGGTGGGTGGGCACAAAAAGGTGGTCGGCAAATTTGCTTCCAATGTCACCGTAACAAACCCTTAATATGCTCCAAACTATCAGATTTGTTAACTAACCAACTATGTAATACAACAACCTTTCAAGGTTTCCACAACCTCTTTTGCACTTGGTTCTTTGGCAACTTCTCAATACCAACAAGTGGTGCTGCTTCACCTACAATTATCATTTGCTACAGGTCACCTTTCTTGTTTTCCTTTTGAACTAAGCTCTCAACTGTGTTTGTTTTCGATAGCAAGCTCTCAACTTTGTTATTGAGAGGAAGACATAATTGAGATTTCAATAAGAAAGGAAAAGTAGAATATGTGGAGACATTTAAAAGTGAGATAAGATTTCTATTTTTCTATTTTTTTTTTTTGAGAAGAGAGATAAGATTAGGGTTAACACGTGAAAAACCAATTTAACCCTTCTATTATTTGAGAATGGCATACACCGTCAGTGAGGGGTTAACGATATGTACTGATATTGGGTCGAGTTTAAAACATCATGTACCGATTTTATATTACATAAACTATGTTACCTTTAATTTAGAGTCGACTATTTGTCATGTATCATTCTTAAAAATTTTCCTTAATGATAGCTGAATGACCGGAATTATTCTGTTATCATTCTCAAAAAAAAAAAAAAAAAAAGGCCGGAACTATATGTAAGCAACGATCCGCAATATTTGCTTCTCCTCTTTTTTCTCATACTAAGAATCATGCATATACAGTTCAAAAAAAAAAAATCATGCATATATATCTGGTGCCAAATTAAAATCACGAATATATTTCCATCTCATATGATCGAGTGCTTTCTGGGATGACACCAGAACCATCAAACAGTTACTTATGTCAGTTTTGCTTTTGTTGGGTGACCTACGACCACTCCTTTGGTTGTTGTGACACTTTGCATGTCCACTCCACCTTTTATTCATCAATTCAAGCCAGGCTAGAGGATCATGACTAAGATCACAGTAGCATCGATCCTTTCAGATAGGCACTAGTTCCTTGAGATTTGAGAAGATAGATCGTGCATGGTGTTTCTTTTTTGAGTTAATGGAAAATATGCATGAGCCTAGCTAGCTAGACTCAAAGAGTGGATATATCTCCAAAACTGTCTTCCTAGTTTATAAAGGAGTTGTATGTATATCCACCAAAGAGTGGGGATATTTGCTAATCTATGGAGGCATATGCTCCATTTATATGGCATTTGATCGACAAATGAGTTTCCAAAACATATATACAGGTGCCTGTTTCGTGTTCGTATTTAGCTCTAGAGCACTCCTCGTCTTTTTATTGTAGTTGATTTGCAGTTGCAATACTAATGATCGAGTCGCTGCTTGGATAGTAATTCATGCTTATATGTAATGACAAAATTGCAATTATGAATTCTTTGCATTAGAACTACCAGTCAAGCTTTGCGCATATGTGTAGAGAATAACATAAACTTGGTAGTGGAAGAAATGGAGAGCATTCTTATATTATGGTCTAATGACTCTTTTTGGATCAAAATCACATGGTTTACTTAATGGTTTTTATGTCCAGATGGACTAATTAGTGTAAGGAGATCATGTCATCATAACACTTATATATTTCCATAGACACACCAATAATAGATTTTGATTTGAGTTCAATCATTGTCTCCGAGATTCAAACATGGATACTCTTACAAACTCGGCTAATTGTGATGGTTATGATCTAATGACTCTAATCTAGTTGCATTTTTGAGTCGACGGTTCAATACTCCAAAATCGATAATTACTTAATTAGATCATTGAGGGTAGTTTCAAAAGGAAACTCCCTACACTTATTATTGAAATGACTCCATCATGCATGCTTTTGCACTAAGATTGAAAGTGGTAAAGGTTGGTAGAGGAGCGCTTAGCTAGCTAGAAGTGAGATAGATGAGTTGAAGGTTCAATATTATTTAGGAACAAAGTTAGCTTTACTCCAAAGTCGATAAGTTAAATCTTTGATATTTCTAAAAGGAAACTCCCTATACTTGGTGTTGATCGAAAATGACTCTCATATTCTTTCCGACTAAATGGTAAAGGTGGTTAATAGGGTTGACAAGAATCACGAGGCACTTGCTTGAGTTGAACCTTCATCCAAGTTTGAGGCCCCAAGCCTGTTAGTAGTATGTAGTATGTTGGAAGTTGAGTGTTGGGGACATGTGCAAATCATATATGACAATGATAAAAAAATGTCAGAGAATATGAGTCGTCACGAATCCTAATTGTCGGATATTTAGGGGCTTAAGATGAAATACTTTAGATCAGCAGGGTCTTATTGCTCTCATGTGGAAATTGGTTAGTTCAACCCGTATGTTAGTTGAGTTTCTACAGGTCACAGACGGTTTATAAAGTTCGTGATTTGGTAGGCTATCTCCTCTCAAACAAAATACATATTACCAATAAAATGGTAAAAGTGGATGGATGAAGGAGTGGGATTCAAATTTTCAATCAGACAAGCTATGGAACATTCCTTTCAAAAAAGATTATCCACCAAGATATATCCAGAATTTTTGTTAGACACATGAAGTATCATTTTTATTGACAACGAAACCGAAAAACTTCCCCTAAATGATATAAACATAGACTTTAGCTTTAGTACAATTTTAGATGAAATAAAAGACTATATATTCATATCATTACATTTTGAGAACATACATATACATCATCTGCTGAACTTGTGTTCAAATATGAGAAATAAGAGAGGAAATAATAAGAAAAAGAAAAAGAGACCGACTTAAATTGACGCAGAGTTCCCGCGGTTCGGGCTTAGTTTCAACGCAACACACACACATATTTATATACTTCGAGATCGATGGCCCCTACTTCTTCTCTCTACTTTCATCCACGTACCCTCCCCCCTCCTCGCAATTTCAGGTATTCTCCAAACCCTAAATACTGTACATTTTCTCTGTTCGTCACATTCTTACCTGCCTCTTTAATTCTGTAGTTCACCTCAAATTTTCGCGATTTGCACCCAATCCTAAACAGTAAACACCCTGTTACTGCATTCCCCGTATCATCTCAATTACTGTATGATTTTCTTGGTTCCATTTGCTGATGATCATAGTTCCGAAATCAAAATACTTTGTCATATTCATTCATATGTTCATGTAATTTTGTTTCTTTTTGTTGTTGAAATGTTGTATACAGGTTGATTTCGATAAGCCATCGCTGGTTTTGAGCTATACAAAACGATGTCTTCTTTCGGATTTGGATTCGGTCAAACCCCTAACCGTAAGCTTTTACATTGTCATGAACCTGTTGTTTTACTAATTGTTGGTGACATGCAGTTTTTTTGAGGCATTGTCTTGTTGGATTCGTGTTTTGGGTGCCACGAAATTGTATGGTCGTTTTATGATTATTAGGATTGATCATGACCTGTATGCAATTTGTTTGTTTGTGTTGCAAGAAGAATATGTCCGGAATTTAGCTTGCTGGTTATGAACTCATGACTCTTTCTCTCTTATGTAACAGCTTTTAATCCTCCAAAGCCGTTTTCTGAAACCAAAACAGGCTTTGGATGGAGTCCTTTTGGAAACACAATCCCGCCTTCTGGCGCTACCACAATCCCGCCTTTAGCCACTAACAACGCTACTTCTGGCACTGCTAGTAGTAGCCCGGCGTTTGACTTTACCCCTGTTGGTGCCCCGGTTTTCAACACTGCTAGTGCTCCAGCTTCTGGCACTAATTGCACCATCACTTTGGCCACAACAGGTTCCCCGGCGTTTGGCACTACTGTCACCATAACCCCTGGTGTAGGCACTTCTAGTGCTCCAACTGGTGGCACTAACGCCATCGCCATAACCATAAATGTTGGCACTGCTAGTACTTCATCTGTTGGCAATGGTATCACCAAAGCCCCATCTGTTGGCTGTACTGTCACCATGGCCCCAGCTTCGGGAACTAGTATCACCCTAATGCAAGCTGTGGGAACTACTATCACCATAACCAGCAACCCAACTTATGGTGTAACGAGCACCCCAGGCATTGGTGCTGCAAGTACTCCAACCGTTTGCTTTCCAACATCCACTGCTCCTGCAAGCACCCGAGGCGGTTTTGGCTTTCCAACATTCACAAGTCCTACAAGCACCCAAGGCGGTTTTGGCTTTCCAGCATCCACTACTCCGGCAAGCACCCAAGGCGGTTTTGGCTTTCCAGCATCCCCTACTCCTGCAAGCACCCAAGGCGGTTTTGGCTTTCCAACACACACAACTCCTGCTTCAACTTCCACCTTTTCCAGCAGTAAAGTTGGTGCTTCATCTCAGTCTGAAACGCAGAGTTCTCCATTTGGTAAGTAACCTTTATTTCATTTGTATATGAGTGGTTTGCATTGACAAAAGCACAAAAGAATTGAGCAACTGTTTAAAGGTCTAAGGAATACTTCATTGTATTATACTTATATATGTTCTGATGTAGGAGCTCAGCCAACACCGATAGTTGGGAACAATGCCTCCAGGCAATCAGCTTCTGGGAGCCACCCGGGGCATGGAAGTAGAGTGGTTCCTTACACAGCATCTATTGATGCAGATAGTTTTAGTGCTGCCTCTCCTATCAAAATGCATTCAATATCAGCAATGCCAATTCATAAGCATAAATGTCATGAGGAACTGAGATGGGAAGATTATCAATTGGGGGATAAAGGTATACTTTTTCAGCTTGAACTAATAACTTTTGCCTTCAGTTTAAGCAATGGTGACATGGTGACTTGCTAAGTTCTGTATTTTTTTTTTTAAAAAAAATCAACTTTCAGGTGGAGCGGTACCTCCCGGTGGGAGCTCTAAACATATCACACAGTCATTTGTTCATAAAGAAAAACATGCTTCCTTTTGTCCGTTTGGATGTCCATTTGCTCAAACATCTTCAAGTACTTTTAATACCTCAACTTCATCTCCATTTGCTGAAAGATCTACAAGTCTATTTGCTCAACCAAGGCCATTTACTCAACCATCTTCAAAGTATATGCCTTCACAAGTGTCTCAGCCGGTTGAAACTAGTACTTCCCCCTTCCACAGCAATCTAACAAACACAGGTAGCTTCTTTGGTGTCTGTATATAACTATATATACATATATATCCATTTAGATAGTGGTTTGTTTATCAGTTGATGTTTCTGACTTTATTAATTGGTTCAGTTTAGACTTTGTAGGCGGCACAAGGGTTTATGCTAGCTTATTAATTCTCTAGTCTTTTTTAGAATAACGACTCTGGGCAATTGTATGCCATATCTCGTATCACACTGGCCTTTTTGTGCATATCATATTTACTGTAGTTGTATTTGGCTATGCTATGTCCATATCATAGTTCTAGTGAACTTTTGGGATGAAGCAGATCTCATTTGAAAGGGAATGTCCTGGTATTTCATGAGACTTCACTCATTTTCATCTTAATGCGAATATCAAAGTATATATCCTAATTTTAGAGTTTTGATTTGTTAAGCTGAGTGAATATAACTTCCCAAGTGTAGACATTTTACTTTTTACAAAAGGTTAGTTTCTCAATCTTTTAAATCCTTTTACAAACGTAGTTGATTACCCGAGGATAGTACCTGATCACTAAACTGCTTATCAGCACCTTCTGTTTGGTCGATCATCTTTGCTGTATGCAAAATAGGTAAACTGTTAATCAGTATTATAATCCAATGTAAATTTTGTGCTTACACCTTTCTACTTGTTCTTGTTTCACACAGCAGGTTCCTTGCCTAGCTTTTACTAGACATGTGATCATGGAGGTACCATTTTGATGAAGTCTCAGGCGATAGTAGCAGATCTCGTGTGGACTCGAGGAAGGAAGAAGTATCGTGTTATTGCCATTGTCCTATATAAAGCATATATATTAGGTGTTTTTGGTTCAGATGTGAAAGGAAAGTGTTTAAAATCCCAAAAATGTCTTTTGAAGGTTGTATAGAATTTGAGTATGATACTTTCATAGATGTTAGAAATTTCAAGCTTCATTTCGTATTTACAATTTCAGGCATTAATGAATGAGTAGCAGATGTGTTCATGTTACCAATACTGAAAGCATGATCCATTATAACTTTGAACTATATTACCTCACATTTCATGCATGGCTTATACTATGGTACCTCTAAGAATAGCTTTTCGACTGCCAATTCATGAATCATGATATCGTATTCCCTTTTCTAGTTACAAGTCTGCAATGCATTCTTTAGCTGAGGTTCTGGAGAAATAATAAACAGTAAATAAGATAATCAGATTCATCATTCATCCCACTTTAAGTGGAGCAGTTCAAGTTAAACTTCTTATATTTTGTAAACCCACATACAGATGCACAGGTAAAATGCTAGTATTAATTACACGGACGTATCAGATACGGGATACGGATTCAAAAGGACGTACCCATGCTACGTAATTGTCACGATATCCGGCCCAATTCAACGGGCCGAATTCGAACACAAAGCCCAAATGAGACATACAGCACGGCCCGTTTACTTCCTTGGGATCCGGGAGTTCCCGCGCCTCCAGGCGTAGTTTTCACGCCAATAAAAACACCTATTTATACCTGAAAGGCTGAAATTCAGTTCTCACTTTCTCTCTTCCGCGCTCTGCAACCTTTCAGGTACCTCCGAACCCTAACCCTAATCTCCGTCTTTTTTTCTGCTTAATCAGAGTTTTACCGTCACTAATTATAATAATTTTCAGTACTATTTATCGCCGAGTCTCATTGATTCAATCTCTGTATTATATTATCGATTTGGCTCACAATTTCGTTTACTTGTAATCGCAATCGAACCTTGATCGGTTTCAGTTTTAGCGGTTTACTGCTCTATACTGTGTGTAATCGCAATCGAAACCTAGATCGGTTTTTTCAATTTTTGTGGTTTACTGTGTATTTCTCGGTGATTTCTCCGGCGGAGTTTGCCGTGATTTCTGTTTGCATTTGGTAATTTCTGTGTTCTAATTTCTGTTTCAGCTTTATATTGAAGGTTTCGCGCCGCAGAATCAAAAGAAAGGACGATTGTTCCTAATCCTTACTGTAAGCTTTCTCTATCTCTCTAGTCATGTTTTGTTGCCTCAAATTGTTCATTGTGGTGTTGTATTTTCCGGATTGTACTTTCACATTTTTTTTTCTTCTTTTCTGGTTGCATTATGCTTTATCCGAAAAAGTTGGTTTGATTATGTAGTTTCCCATCCTCCATGAAGTTTTCTTTGTTGTCAGGCAACTGTTTAATAGTGTGAATTCCAAGTTCCTAATTGTTTGTGTCAGCTCTTTGTATTATGCCTCTTCTTTGAATAAGACATTTTGGTGCTTCATCCTCGCCAGCTTTTGGACAGCAGAGTTCTGCATTTGGTGCATTTTCTACTCCAGCATTTGGTGGATCATCTACTCAAAGAAGTCCATTTGGTGGAGCATCTGGTACGTCTGTTCTTGGTCAGAAACCTGCTTTTGGAATATTTTGGCCGAGTCCTGCTCAAACAAATCTACTTGGAAGAACAGCTCAACCATTACAATCAGCATTCGGAAGCAATATGTTTGGTACCACCACACCATTTGGTGAAAGTAAGCCTGCATTTGGCATTAATACTACCCCAGCCTTTGGTACCACCACACCATTTGGTGAAAGTAAGCCTGCATTTGGCCTTAATACTACCCCAGCCTTTGGTTCAACAAATATCTCAGCCTTTGGTTCAAGCGCTTCGCCTTTTGGTGGTACAAGTACTCCGGCCTTTGGTGCTCCAAGTACTCCCACCTTTAGCTCAATAGCAAGTCCTGCATTTGGAAGCACAGGATCTGCATTTGGGACAACAAGTTCCAACTTGTTTGAAACTGGGGGATCATTTGGGGTGACTTCAGCAGCTTTTGGTCAATCTAGATCAGCTTTTGGTGCTACAACAAGTGCTCCTGCTTGGGGCCAATCAAGCCCAGGTTTTGGCTTTTCATCAAGTGCTCCTGCATTTGGCCAATCAAGTTCTTCATCTGGTGAGTATCTGAGATATTAACGAGTCATTCAACATTTGGAAAAAGAAATTGTGTTTAGAATTCTTGGAATGACATTATATCATGGTTTATTGTAGCAGTAATGTATTCGTATGATGCTGATGCAGGGGCTCAGTCAACAACACCAACACTTGGAAACACTGCATTGGGACAGTCACCATCTGGGGGTCAACAGGGTGGAAGTAGAGAGACTCCTTACACAGGCACAGCTGAACCAGATAGTAATGGAATGGCGAAATTGGAGTCAATATCAGCAATGACAGCCTATAAAGAAAAAATTCACGAGGAATTGAGATGGGAGGATTACCAATTAGGGTATAAAGGTACTTTTCAAGATTATGTTTTTATTGTTGTAGAAATTGGCAGCATCGGCCACCTTTACTATCATATAAGATTGTAATTTAACTTAAATTGAACTTTCAGGTGGACCGTCTCCTGCTGGTGAGGGTGGCTTTGGCATGTCAACTGTACAGACAAATCCTTTGAATCCTAATCCTGCAACACCGTTTGCTCAAACGTCTTCAAGTCCTTTTAATGCTTCAACTTCATCTAGTTTATTTGCTCCGAAAACCTCAACCTCACCCTCGTCCTTTTCATTCTCTACCCTGGCTACATCATCCTCTCCCTTATTTAATTTCCCCACTCCATCAAACCCGCAGACACAGTCTGCTCAAACAGGCACTACCTCATTTCAGCTGAATCCATCAACCTTTGGTTCAAACTTGTTAAATAATACTTCCAGTTTGCAGAGCAGTTCATTGGGCACTACAAGCAACCACTGGGTAATAATCCACCAACTGAAACGGATTCCAGTACTACTATCACCATAAATCAACCATCATTGAGTAATGGTGGATCAAGTCAGGCTGGTTTTGGCTATACTAGTAGCTCAACTTTGGGCACTATCACCATAAACTCAAGTTCTGACTCAAAGATCACAATAACCCCAGCTTCTTCAACTACTATCACCATAACCCCCACTTCAGGCTCCACTACTGTCACCATAGCTCCAAGTTCCGGCACTACCTCAACTTCTACATCTGGACACACTCCATTTGCATCTGTAAGTATCTTTCTTTCACATAAAACTTTGTTCTAAAGTTTATTAATATGCTGTTCGTGCTGCTGGCTTGTCCCAAGCTTTCTTTTTAGCAACCTGATACTTGATTCGAAACTTATATACTGGTGACATATGTTTTTGTTCCTAATATCTCTTCCTATGTGTAGCCCTTCGTTGTGCCTTCCCAAGCTTCTCAGCCATCTCAGACTAGTACTTCTATCTTCAACACAATCAATAGTTTTGATCAAATTCAGCCAGGTAAGATTATGTTTTTAGTATGTTTATGTTCCTTCAGTTATTGAAATCTAGGTCAGTTCATGGTGCTAACTTTACTTATTGCATGTGTTTTCCTTAGGGAACAGAGGTGGCTTTGGTTCTTCATTGTTTGAAAGATCGCAGAATAATTCCGGACCATGGTATGTCATATTTCTTGTTGATACTTGTGTATTATGAGCATATCATATTTACTGTTGTAATTGGGTCCCAATTTCGAAGAAACAAAGGGGCGCTTTTAAGTTACATGAATAATAAGCAAAGATGCTCATTATAGAATTTTTGTCAGTTACATTGGTATACAGTACAGTTTTAAACGTTGCATCTCTCTCCCAGTCACTAACACATGCATTTTGTCGGCCGAGGTTTGTTTACTTTGTACATTACTAGTGTCCCCATGTTGTATAGAGTTGTCTTCGGTATATTTTTCCACTGAGAGTTTCCGATTAACATTTGGACTGAAGAAACAAGTATGGTGTCATGTTCTTGTTTACAGGCTTGGTAGTGCATGCCCTGCTACAAATCCGTGTAATCTGCTACACAGGCCTGGTCAACTTCCATTTGGTCATGCTCCTCCTTCACCATCAGTTCAAAATGGAATTTCAGGATCTTTGACAGCTTCAAGGGATCTCATAGAATCCGTCCGCAACCAATCTGATGTCGCACTGAGAATCACAAAAGAACTGCTTTTGACTAAAGGCAAGGACAAGAACATGGTCTACTCTCCTATGTCCATACATGTGGTTCTTAGCCTGATAGTAGCTGGGTCGACAAAGGGTCACCCCCTCCACGATGAGATGCTGAAGTTCCTCAAGTCCAGGTCCATCGAGCAGCTAAATGAGCTTGCCTTGAATCTTGTCCCTCTGGTCTTTGCCGATGGAACCGCGAGTGGCGGCCCTAGCTTGTCATTCGCCAATGGTGTTTGGGTTGAAACTTCTCTCCCAGTCAAGGCTTCCTTCAAAGAGGTATTGGACAATGCGTACAAGGCAGTTCTAAAGCAAGTAGATTTTAGGACCAAACCTGAGGAAGGGCGTTGCGAAGTTAACTCATGGGTGGAGAAGGTGACCAGAGGCCTTATCAAAGATCTTCTTCCATATGGAACAGTTACGTGCGCCACAAGGATCATTCTTGCAAATGCTTTGTACTTCAAAGGAGCTTGGGATCAGAAGTTTATTGAATCAAGAACAAATATGTTTGATTTTCACCTTCTCAGTGGGAAGTCGGTTAAGGCACCCTTCATGACCAGTTGGAAGGATCAGTTTATAAGTGTCTTTGACGGTTTCAAAGTCTTAAAGTTTCCTTACAAACAAGGTGAGGATCACAATCGGCGCTTCTCCATGTACATATTTCTTCCTAATGCAAGTAATGGGCTGCCATCTCTGGTTGAGCGAGTTTGTTCAGAGGCTGGGTTTTTGCACCGCTATCTTCCTTGCGGAAAAGTTGAAGTTGACAAATTTTTAATCCCGAAGTTTAAGATCACTTTTGGCATTGAAGTTGTTGAAGTTCTGGAAACTTTAGGACTGAAGTTGCCATGTTTGTCAGAGACGGTGGTTGGTGCTGAACCATTTGTTAACTTGATACTCCACAAGTCCTTTATTGAAGTTAATGAAGAAGGCACAGAAGTTGCTGCTGCTGCTGCTGCTACTGCTGCTACCGCTGCCGCGTTTGGTTGCGCTGCTCCTCGTCCTGTGATTGAGAAGATAGACTTTGTGGCAGATCATCCATTCCTTTTTCTGATTCGAGAAGAAGCGACTGGAGCAGTGATGTTTGTCGGGCATGTCCTCGATCCCATTGCAAAGTGATTTCTTAGATGTCCTGGCTAGGTCCTATTAGGTTATGTAAATGTTCCTAAGGTTTGTTTTTGAATTGAACAGTTTATCTTTTGATACATCTCCAACAACCTATTATGAGGATCCAGGCCCTTGTTTTCTAAACAAATCACTATATGACAGAGGTTGTGCTTGATTCCTTTGATCTTTTTGCTATATGGATTTTAATTAATCTTAACTGGCGTTGCTTGCCGGCGTGCGTCGAGGTCGGTGGAGAAGGCTGGTGTTCTCGTTCTCTTCGGTGGAGGAGGCCGTCGGGGACTGCGACTTGTTCTCTTCGGTGGAGGAGGCCGCCGGGGACTGCAACTCGTTATCTTCGGTGAAGGTGGGTGCCCAGAGAAGAAATATGGGTGCCCAGTTCAAGTCGGTTAGTTTTTTTTTTTGTTTTTTTTATCCTTACATTTGAATATTATGGTCATTAAGTGATTATTAAGGATTGATAAGTGATTATTGAGGCCAGTAAGTTATTATTTGAGGTTTGTAACCTGATTATTGAGGGTCAGTAAGTGATTATTGGGTGATTACTGGGTGTCTGAAAACTAAGTGATTATTGGGTGTCAGTAACTGAAAACTAAATGTTATTGGGGGTCAGTAACTGATTACTGAGTGTCAGTAATTAATCAATAACTGGTTACTAGGGGTCAGTAACTGGTTACTGGGGGTCAGTAACTGGTTATTAGGGGTCATTAACTGGTTATTGGGGGTCAGTATCTGGTTACACGGGAAATTCCGGTGACGGGAGTCCGAGGTTTCGGCCAAGTCTTTTCATGTTGAAGCGGTGGGGGCAAAATAGTCTTAAAATAATATAGTTTATTAAGACTTTAGTAAATATTTGACTATTTGGACACAAAAAAAGTTTACTTTCATTCAAATGGGCTTATATAAAAGATTGTCATTGAAATAGACAACGAAAGGTTACAATTAATACTAAAGGGACATTTTCCCTTTTAATTAATCTTAACCGTACACATTATCTAATGCTTACTAATTACTGGTCATTCATGTTAAGTTTCTTGCTGTATATTGCTGTACAATACTTGTTTGTTCTATACGCCAATGGTACTTCTCCCAGCTCCTTAATTTATCTGCAAGGTGTCTTTGTCAAATCTTCATCATAAAAAATAGACATTGCCTCGCAACAGGAAACATGAAAAGATATAGAATGTTACCAGAGACATCATTCTCATTTAACAAATAAAAAAACTTGAGAAAACAACAGATGCAACTAGGCCACCAGACGACTTCGAACTCAGCTGAAATGTTCCTGGCCGGGTTGCGAAATTTGGTAAGAACAGTTACCATAATCATATATATAAATACAATCAAAGGGAAAATGTATTAGGTTTCTAGGTGAAGATTAATTACCAGGTTGCCACAAAGCCTGCAGTACGTGGGTGGGAATAGCGTACTAAAGGTCACCATCATTTAATAATTCAAAATTTAAAACGATTGGACGGCTCACGATTTAATGTATGCTATACACATTGTTATAGTAAAAAAGAAAAAGTCCAAGTTATAGATGCTTTTTGTTCATTCATGCCTATAGTTGCGAATGAATATAGTACTGGATGTGATTTAGGCTGAAATTACTGAACTATATATATGGTACCTCTAAAAGTAGCTTTTCGACTGCAAATTCATGAATCATGATATTGTCATTCCCTTGTCTGGTTACAAGTTTACATTTTGCAATGCTTTTTTACTCTGTAGTCGAGGTTCTGGAGAAACAAGGAAACAACAATCCAATTGCTGATCTTCCTTAGCTGAACTATTGAGGACCTATTTGTTCTCGCGCTTTCTCTATTGAGTGTTTCTCTCTTCCTGTAAACAGATTACGCTAGCTAATCTCATGGAAAATAACATTTCTTGCAACCTAGGTACGTAGATGTTTGAAGTTGACTGGAACATAGAAACATTACATGTACATGTATCGATCATAAGCAAACTATTTTCTTATCATCATTGCTGCTGGAGCACACAAACAATGGGATATTTAGCTTATTTGGGAGCACATATTAAAGAATCAGTAGCCTTTGATGCGCTAAGGTTATAAGCGAAAGAACCTAGAAAGAATAGACCAAGTAGCAATTCACTGATTTAGTTTTAGATCATATCACTCAAGAAACAGAAGGGTGATAGAAGGGGCCTGGGGATTCCCAAGTGCCATTAGCAGCAGCAGCAGCTGCCCAACTGTTTTCGAACTGCAAGTACTGCTGCTCTGCAGACCAAGCACCACCACCTTCCATGCCTCCTTCAATCTGTGACATTTGCTGCGTTACGGTCACTTTACCGTGATCTCTACTCGTTGTTGGCAACTCCATCGGACACTGATCTGTATATGACATATTCACAATTGACTGCTGATGATCAGTCGATACAGGCCATGTAGACATAGGCAGTGTGTTGGACCAAGGAACTTCATATGCCGGAGATTCATCGGTCCACACCATGCCCGGGTTCGACGCAGCGTGACCGGCCGCAGCCACCTCTGTCTGATCTCGGACATCAAACCTAAGTTCATCGCCGGTCACGCGATCATTTTTGTGAGAGAGAAGTTGTATACACTCATTTTGAGCAGCACTTTTTTGTTTTGAGGACCCTGCTACATATGAACCCTGCTGAATAGAAGGGTTTGCAAATCCAACCCCACCGCCACGTGGCACAACAGGAGGACACGGATCAATCTTCTCATGCACCCGACCAAGTCCCTTGCCATCAAGCAACTTAGCCTTGAGCGCACCACGCAACCCTTCTGCTTCAGCTCCATTGTCACAATCAGTCTCGAACGAAAACGGTTCGACATTTTCCGAACCTCCCAGGCCCGCACCATTACTCGACATAGGCAGTTCAAAGTTGGTGCGGGCGTTAGGGCCCCGCAACGTCCGCGCGGCCTCATCATAAGCCCTAGCAGCATCCTCAGCAGTGTCGAAAGTCCCGAGCCAAAGCCTGATCTTTTGCAACGAGTCTTTGATCTCCGCCACCCATCTTCCCGACGGCCTCTGCCTCACTCCCACAAACCTGTGGTGCCCTCTCGACGATGACTTCCTCCGGCCACGGACGCCCTCGTTTTGAGCTCGTGCAGTAGTTCCCATGGTAGCTCTAGCTTAGCTTGGTTTGAAAACCGAGAGGTAGGAAGTAGTGGTTGATTTATAGAATTATAGTGCAGAACAATATACCAGTGTAGTAAACTGACAAATGGAAAATGGCCAAAAACGTCACCATTCCATCCTTGCAGGCGGTGTTGTTTGTAACGAAAGATAGCAATATACAAAACCACAGAAATGGTCATCAATATATTTTTGTGTGCCCAATCAAATGAGGTAATTGCATACGAACAAGGTTTTGTATATAAACTAAGGGGAAAACCCCAGAAAACCGTACTAAACGTACAGTAATACGGTAAATACTGGCATTTGAACCATTATCATGCATCCATCGTTAATTATCCTAGTATTTACTGTTGGAGAAAAGAATCAACTCCATTGGAGTTACCGCTGTAACTCCCCTTTTTCCTATACGAAATCATTGGATTTACCGTGTGACTTGCAAGTAGTAAAGTAAGGAGGATAACTTGATAAGATTCACATTAGTTAGATTTCAACATGAAAGTTACCATGCTAATAGGTAAACAGTGGAAGGGAATTCACCGGGGGGCTAATTGGGGAACTTGAACACGGTCTTTCTTATGATGAAGACCCCGATGTGTACGTTTATGTGATTAATCCCCGGTGAGTGATCGAGTGACACTTTAGTTCAATAATGCTCCTCTTTCTCTTTGTTTTTTTCACAGAAGTACGTAAATCCACAACTGTGTCCAATAGATTATTAAAAGGGAAAATTCCATCTGCTATAGACATCTGGTTGATCATATAGACCAAGTCATCTAAAAACTTAGATGAGAGAATTAGTAATTAGGGATTAATTAAGCATTTCATGTCACTCGGCGAAGTCACTCTCCAACCTCGTATTTTTTTTCCCTTAATCATCATCTTTTTAAATTTTGAGTCTTATAAAATGTAGACAGGAGGAGGGAAAAAGTTTTAGTTTAGTTTATACGCATCATGCAATTGAGTTGAAAATTCAAGCTGATTATTCTGAAGTTAGTTGTGCAAATTGCAAATTAACACAAATCTTTCTTTTCTTATATTGTTTTTCTTTCCCTCTTTAGAAACCTAAGGTTTCCTAAATATTAGACTTTCTCTACACCATCTGTCTTAAACGATGGTGCTTGTAGTATCTTAATAAATAGTTCATCAAGCGTTAGTCTAAAAATATTAAGATCAGTTGTTGTTTTAAATTTTGATTTTATTTATAAAACATCGTCGTGTCATTAGACGGTATGCCTAACCGAATGCTAATCAAAACACATGATAGGGAAATCACACCGAAAACTAATTTGATCGATATGAAATACTATAAGACTAATTTTAGTAAACAAATTTTGTGACACGATTACTTGAAATAAAAAAATAATCATGACTTAAATACAAGTTGGATATTTTTTTAGTTAGGCTTCAAAAACATGTTAAAACCTTAGGCCCAGTAATGTTGGGCTTTGACCACACACATTTACCCAAACAAAATGCTTCCCGCGCTCCCTGCCTACTTTCTAAGCTAATAACCAACACACTCTCTCTCTCTCTCCTCTCTCTCTCTCTCTCTCTCTCTCTCTCTCTCTCTCTCTCTCTCAGAGTCACAGTTGCTTCGAGACCAGGTACTTTCGAAACCCTAATCTTTGTATTTTATATGTAAATACTGCTATTATTCGTATAATTTCTTTAATCAATCCATTTGATCGCATCATTTCCCTTTGTAATTACCGAATTTTCGCCCAATTAGTGCTGCAATTGCCCTAAACCTTCCTCACCCAAACCGACTGCTTCGAATTTATTTATTTATTTTTCAATTTAAGCGTCTTTGGCTCAGTGTGGAAGTAGCTCGCTGGCTTTTGCTTTCGAATTTCGGTGTCTGATTAAATTTGTTTTCTAATTTTGTTTCAGCTTGATACTGGTTTTTGAGCTTCAGATTCGTCATAAGAGATGGTGCTTGGTTCGGGTATCCGTAAGATTTTTTTATCACTAACGACTTTACATGATTATTGAGTCTGATTTGGTTGCCTCAGCTTAACTGCATTCGGTTATTTTCAATTCATTTTCATACATGAATGATTGTGTGTGTTCTATTTTTTTTTTTTTTTTCATTTTTTAATTGATTAGATATGGAATTTTTTGAGGGAGAATTATATGTTTTGCTTGTAGTTTTCGGCTTTATAAACAGGGCGGTTACTTTATGATACTCATTTTGAAGGTGCATATAGGAATGTGACTGGTTGTATACAATTTGTTTGTTTTGTTGTAAGATGAGGATGGGCATGCATTTACTGGCAGATTGTTTGTGGGTTATGATTTTTTTTCTTTTTTCTTTTTCTGATGTGATGATGTGTTTGTACTGCTTTAGTTCCCTTTGTTCTCTGTGAAATATGATGTGATGTTGTGGAATTTGCTCCAGCTTTCGGGCAGTCATCTGGTGGCTCGTTTGGGTCCTTTGCTGCTTCCTCTTCACCGGCTTTTGGAACTACAATGTCTGGTTTTGGAGCAACTTCTGGTCCTGCTTTCGTAGGACCTCAGCCACCGGGTGCTCATTTTGATCAGAAGCCTAATTTGGGAGCATTTTGGTCTAATCCTGCGCAGACAAATCCTTTTGGAAGCATGACTCAACCATCACAGCAAGCATTTGGGAGCAATATGTTTGGTGGAAGTCAGTCTCCATTTGGTAATACTAGCACCGCGGCGTTTGGTGCCACAACTTTGCCTCCCTCGGCCATTGGCACCCCACCATTTGGTGCTATAGGCTCTCAGGGCTTTGGTGGTACAAGTACTCCGGTCTTTGGCTCAACAAGGAGTCCTGCATATGGGGATTCAAGAACCCAGGCATTTGGTTTCTCTTTTGCTACTCCTACATCAAGTGCACCTGGTTTTACTTCCTCAACTCCATCTTCCAGCTTTCCTTCCTCTCATGCTCTAGGCCAATCAAATTCTACATTCGGTAGCATTCCAATTTGTGCTTCAACTCCTCCATTGCAGTATTTTCAATCTGGTGAGTTTTCTTATTGTACACAAGTGATTGCACATTGTGAAAATATCAATTGGACCACTGTTTCTGGCGGTGAAGGACTAGTTAGTTGCTTCGTTTTATTGTTGCTGTATTATATATTCTTCTAAGTTGTGATGCAGGAGCTCAAGCAACAATGCCAACATCTGGGAACACTGGCTTTTGGAATTCAGCTTTTGGGAGCCAGCGTGGGGGAAGTAGAGTGGCTACATACACAGACACACTTGCACCAGATTCTTTTGGTAATGGTAAAATTGCAACAGTGGTGAAATTGATGTCAATATCGGCTATGCCAGTTTATATAAATAAAAGTCATGAAGAATTACGCCATGAGGATTATCTCTTGGGGGATAAAGGTAATGTTGCGTTAAAAAAATCTCTGCACTTCTCAGTATTGATGGAATTTACTAAGCTTGATGTTTCATATCATAACTTTCAGGTGGAATGACTCCTGCTGGTGGGAGTGGGTTTGGCACCTCTACCACACAGTCAGGCCCTTTGAATCCTGCATCAGTATATACTTCATCTAGTATATTTTCTCCACAGACTCCATTTACCTCTACTGGCTTCGGAATTGCATCTTCACCATTCAATTCATCATCTCCACCTTTTTGGCCTTCTTCTACAGCCAATCCTTTTACACCTCCATCATCATCTCCTTCAGTTTTTGGCCAAACTTACCCTCCATTCACATTTGGCACCTCTATCAGTACACCAACAACATCTTCATTCACATTTCCAGCTCCATCATCTAATTCCACATTTAAATTCACTCCCTCATCTTCTATTTCTCAGACATGTAGTGCTGTTGGACAAGCATCTACTTCCATTTGGCCTACTCAAACTCCCTTCGGTCAAACAAATATGTTTAGTACACCTTCCACTGGGTTTTCTACTACAACCAATCTATTTGCACCTTCATCTCCATCCCCATCAGTCTTTGGACACATTCCCTCTCCTTTTAGCTCACAGGTCACATCTGCGATTCCATTTTCAGCTCAAACATCAACATATAATTCTGGCCTACATAATTTCACATTTTCAATACCACAGACAGGTAGTACATTTAGGCACACATCCACTCTCTTTGGTCAAAACATATTCAGTACTCCTGTAAGTATATGTCTCTTTCCAGCATAGCGATGATGCTTTATAAGATCTTTCATCGTTTTGTAACAATACGTGGTATTTACTTTGCTATTCTGCCAGTTTGTAGACAAGGAGTCGGACAAAGATATGGATATGGATGATTGGGTCTTCTGCTGATCCTTGGGCTGCAAGAATGATGATCAATGGTGAGGTTGATGTTGTTGATCTCTTGCTCTTCCTTTATAAGGTAGTCAGTTTTGTGCTGACACTGGATTGTCCTTTGCAGATCAATTTCCATTGAGTTAAAGATGTGACATAGGAAGCATGTTTGTAAAGGAGCTGACAAAAGTAGCATACGCGTATAGAGGGAAGAAGTATTGGGTTATCTACAAGACAATAGACTAACAGAGCTTGGTAGTAGTATGGTACATTTTATGAATAAATCACGCCTATAACCGGTGAATGAATACTGAATGTGATTTAAGCTTACACTAATCAGGGTAAATCTATATGTCAAGGAAAATGATTTTAGGCCTTAAATCTATGTGGCATGCCAAATTATTTAGATACATCAAATATTAAAAATCTTATGTCATGTAATACTTAAGTATAATAGTAGACTATATATTAGTTACTAACCAAATATCAATTGACAAAAAGTCCATTAAGCATATTACTAAACAAATAAGGACAAATATTTACAAATAAGGACAAACTGTTATATTGTTGTCATGTGGCATTACACATTTACAATTTTGTCCTTAATTAAAACATACTTCCTTGCTACTGCTTCTGACTGGAAATCTGCTACTACTGCCTCCGACTAGAAATCTGTTGCTACTGTCTCCGACCAGAAATTTGCTGCTACTGTCGTCGACCAGAAATCTGCTGCTACTGCCACCGACCAGAAATCTACTACTATTACACCGATCAGAAAATTTCCTGCTACTGCACCGACCGTTTACAAACATTCTACTACTGTGAATTGAAGAAGCTGCTACTGTCGAACCAAACAAAGTTTCTATGTCGCGATTGGAAGCCTTCTGCTACTATCATGATTGGAGGTCTTCTGCTACTGACCACTGAATAGTTACTGCTACTACCAAATGTGCAGTAGCATGACTCATACTCGTCCACACCTATCTAAAATCAACGACAATTAAATTGAAATTGTGTGAACAAGAATCAACTCACCTTCCCCCTCACCATCCTCACCATTGAGTCCACCCAGGGATTGATTCGAAATCAGATTGGAAAAGAAACGAAGCAGTAGTAGCAGCATGACTAGCTAGAACCCCTTCTGATGCAACCCTCTCCCTCCCTTCTGAACCACCATCCTCAACACTGAGCCCGAACCCCGCTTCACCTCCATCAAGGCGTTCGCCCCTGCCACCGTGGCGGCCCAGGTTTGCCTTCCTTGGATGCACCGTCGACGGCCTCAGCGACTCCGTCTCCCTCACCGTCGACCTCCAAGTCCTCCCTAGTGAGATCGAGATCTCCTTTAGAACTTCACTGAGATCGCCGTCATCTCCCTCTCTCTCGAGAAAGGCCTGCCTTTTGGTAGCGGCCTCAGGGATCCAGTGCCGCCAGCACTGCCGCCGGAGGAGAGAGAGAGAGAGAGAGGTTAAATCGGATGGATGAAGATGCATATTAGTTTTAAAAATTTATGTGGTAATTTTCGTAATTTTATTGTAAAATAGGGTATTTTGGTCATTAATTATGAAAAATCGGATCAGGCTTGGTATTATTGTTATTGGGCCTCATGCTTATGTCCTAATTTGTCTAAATATTATTGAAAGTGGTTTTTTGTGTTTTTAAATTTGGTTATGTGCTACTATGTAATTTTCTCTAAGTATAAAGACCATCTTACCATTTGGTCCATTTCAAATAATGATTCTAATAAATTTCAGTTTTTCATTGAAAAATAAAACTATTTTAGTTTTACTTCTAAATATCTAATTAAATATAAAAATATAACATCAAAATAACATTATATTATATATTTATAATACATTTATTATAAAAAAAAATACATGTATATTATATAAATAATATGTATGTAAATCATTTAGAGAAATTATTTGTATATAAATTATTTTTAAAACAAATTATAGAAAATTTTGATGAATTATATCCGAATTATCTTATATTAGTGTTTTTTTTATGAATTATAATTGATTTTTGGACGAATTAGGGTTAGGGTTAGAGTTTATTTGATAAAACTAATTATTATTTAAAAAATAGTTAATCTTCATATTGATGTAAGAAACATTCCTTATATTATACATAATTAGTGGTTTCTATTAATATGTAATATTTGATTCTATTACCTAATAAAATACATTAATATCATTGATTCACCCCTTAAAACGTAAAAGAAAATAGAAATTGTAAAATTGGTAATGCAATGTTTTGATTTGACAAGATATATTATATGGAATTGAAAATAAATATTTTTAGTTACTTACATGGCATGACACATAAGATTAAAACCACAAATTTTAGGATTTATTAAGACCCTCTAACACTACTCATATGTTAAATAATTATTTCTTTTCTATTCACAAGTTTGCACTGCATAATTACTCTGAGATGCTTTGGAGACATTTTGTTTTTCTCGTGACTACATAGATTTTTTTTTCTTAGTAAAGACATATAAATTAAATTAATTTAATTATGAAAAACCCAGCAATTTTTAATACAGGAAAAGAAGGGTGACGATTTATTCCAGGTCGACCATGATCTCTTGCTGTAAACTAAAGAATCTTCATGAAAATTAAACTTAAATTATGGAAATTGAATAAAAAATAAATGTGAACAGTTTTTTACTATTCACTTTCACTTACATATTCTGAAATGCATCTATGACATTAATGCATATTCATGGTTGCCTCATATAAACTTGCACTGTCTTGTATATATGACTTTTGCTTATAATCTTGTCAAAAATCGAAAGTAGTTTCTCATTGTTAAAGTTGATAATTTCTTTAAAGAAAACGACATTTTTAGCTTTTTAAGATTCTTAGATGTTAGAATAGCTGTTCTAAAGTTGACCATTAGAACATACGTTATAAAAAAAACAATCACACGATTGACCATTAGATCACAATGACGAAATAACTTACCTCGGTTTAATATTCATCTCATCCTTTATCTTCTCAACAAAATTTCAGTTCTTTATCCAGTCCACTATTGTACCATAATGCAAAATAGTAAAACAAGAAAAAGTAAAAAAAAAAAAAAAAAAAAAAAAAAGAACAGAGAGAAGCAAACGAGGCCGTGTAAAATTAAACGCCCCGTAAAATTCACGCCCCCTGCTACTCTCTCTCTCTGCTTAGTTTTCACGCAACGAGGCCGTCACTCATCCTCAGACTTCTCTACTATTAAACCTTTTTGCCCCTCTTCAATTTCTCACATATTCTCAACTCTCCGGGGGTTCCTTCTCCTCTCTCAATTTCCCAAACCCTCCGCCTCTTCTCCGATCTCACAACCGCCGCAAGCCTCAGATCGCCGCCGCACCATCTCCTCTTTCAGGTATAAACATCTCCGAAACCCTAGCTTCTTCTTTCTTCACCTTTTTTTTTATCTGATCTAACGATTACTACCACCGCTCGCCGATTATCGAATTCGTATTTGATCGGATTGCGATGAGAGTTTTCGAGCCTGTTGTTGTTACCTGTCGTTAATTTTTGCTCGTGTGAAATTGTTTCGAGCGTTTTTGGTTAAAGTTTCAATGGCTGTGTGCTTTTTGTGTTGAGTCCGTGGTGTGTTTGTGTTTTCAGGTTGAGATCGACGAGTTGTAGCTGATTTCTGAGATACAGAATCGCAGGGAGATAAGATGTTTGGTGCTTCCAGCCGTAAGATTTCTTTTCTCTTATCTTTTCAATGTTTTTGGTTCATCGAGTTGGATTATGCTGCCTTGTAGGACCTGCATTCTGTAATTTGTAATTCATTCGGTGCATCGATGAATTGTTTATGCTGTTGTTGTATTCATCATGTACGAGTTTTCGTGCCGAGGTGTTTTTGACAATTGCAAATATATATAGACTGTAATTAGTCTTTCGCATTTTGTGGATTATGATTGTTTCGGGATTTCAGTCTCGTGTACAGTTTATGCTGTTTCTATTTCCTTTTGGCATTGTTTTTGTCTGTCAAGATAAGTGAATTGATGGAGTTTTGTTTTACAGCTTTTGGGCAGTCATCTAACAGCCCGTTTGGGTCCCAATCGGTGTTTGGGCAAAGCAGCAACACAAGTAACAATCCTTTTTCTCCCCAGCCCTTTGGTAGCACCAACACATTTGGTGCCCAAACAGGGAGTTCTCTATTTGGTGGAACTTCAACTGGCGTATTTGGTCAAACCCAATCCTCTCCTTTTGGTGCTTCATCTTCGCCAGCTTTTGGACAGCAGAGTTCTCCATTTGGAGCAGCTTCTACTCCAGCATTCGGTGCGTCATCTACTCAAACAAGTCCATTTGGTGGAGCATCCAGTACGTCTGTTTTTGGTCAGAAGCCTGCTTTTGGAGCATTTGGGTCCAGTCCTGCTCAAACAAGTCTATTTGGGAGCACAGCTCAGCCATCACAACCAGCATTCGGAAGCAATATGTTTGGTAACACCTCTTCACCATTTGGTGGAAGTCAGCCTGCATTTGGAACTAATACTACCCCAGCCTTTGGGTCAACAAACACCACGGCCTTGGTTCAACAAATACCTCAGCCTTTGGTACCACCACCAACCCTGCTTTTGGTGGCCAAGCCACTCCAGCCTTTGGGGCCACAAGCGCTTCGCCTTTTGGTGGTACAAGTACTCCGGCCTTTGGGGCACCAAGTACTCCCACCTTTGGCTCAACACCAAGTCCTGCATTTGGAAGCACAGGATCTGCATTTGGGACAACAAGTCCCAGCTTGTTTGGAACCGGAGGAGCATTTGGGGTGACTCCAAGCACCCCATCTTTTGGTCAATCTAGCTCAGCTTTTGGTAATACAACAAGTGCTCCTGCTTTTGGCCAATCAAGCACAGGTTTTGGCTTTTCATCAAGTACTCCTGCATTTGGCCAATCAAGTTCAACCTTTGGTAGCACCCAATTTGGTGCTTCATCTCCTTTTGGAGGGCAGAGTTCTTCATTTGGTGAGTATCTGAGATATTAATGAGTCATTCAACATTTTAATAAGAAATTCTGTTCAGATCTCATGGAATAAATCATCATATCATGGTTTATTGTTGCAATAATGTATTCTTATAATGGTGATGCAGGGGTTCAGTCAACAACACCAACACTTGGAAACAATGCCTTTGGACAGTCAACTTTTGGGGCCCAACGGGGTGGAAGTAGAGCGACTCCTTACACAGGCACATCTGAACCAGATAGTAATGGACTGGGGAAATTGGAGTCAATTTCAGCAATGCCAGCCTATAAAGAAAAAAGTCACGAGGAATTGAGATGGGAGGATTACCAATTAGGGGATAAAGGTATTTTTAAAGATTATTTCCTAAATTGTTATAGGAATTGTCAGCATCGACAACTTTTACTATTTGTATAAGATTGTATAACTTAAAAGTGAACTTTCAGGTGGACCGTCTCCTGCTGGCGGGGGTGGCTTTGGCACGTCAACTGTACAGACAAATCCTTTGAATCCTAATCCTGCAACACCATTGGTCAAACATCTTCAAATCCTTTTAATAATTCAACCTCATCTAGTTTATTTGCTCCAAAAACCTCATCCTTCCCTTCTGCTGGTTTTGGTGTCACTTCATCTTCACCATTTAGTTCGTCTTCACCGTTTAGTTCGTCGTCACCATTTAGTTCTTCTTCGCCGTTTAGTTCATCAACTCAAGGCAATTTGTTTACACCTGCATCATCAGCCCCAGCATTTGGCCAAACAGCTCCAGCATTTGGCTCTTCCCCATCATTTGGCCAAACATCGTCTCCGTCGCCTTTTAGTTCACCGTCGTCCTTCTCATTCTCTACCGCGGCCACATCATCCACTCCCTCATTCAATTTCCCCACTCCTTCAAACCCGCAGACACAATTTGGTCAAACAGGCACTGCCGCATTTGGGCAGAATTCATCTCCCTTTAGTTCAAACTTGTTCAGTAATACGTCCAGCTTGCAGAGCAGTTCATTGGGGACTACAACTAACCAACTTGGTAATACTCAACCAGCTGTAAGTATCCTCTCTCTCTCTCTCTCTCACTATATATATAGTTGTTTGTACCAGTGTATTATGAGGTTGTGTCAAAGATGTGCTTACATTTTGTGTTAATTGCGCTTTCATTAGATGCCGGATTGATAGGGTTGATAGTGTTCATAAGTGTGTGTGTGTATATATTCATGTTGTGTTATGGGGGTTTCAAACTGCTTCATCATTTGCTACTTAAAAAAGTATATTTTGAAAAAGAAAAAGAAAAATGTGTTTTTGAAATTCCTAGTGAAAGCAATACCAAGTCACTGGTTATACACTATATTTTGAGCAATATATCTTTGCATTTTTCAACTTTCTTTTGGATGTATTTAGCTGTAACGATGATGTTGTATTAACTCTTTTTCTTTTTTCTTTTTCTATAGTCTGCTTTTCCTAATTTCCAGACATCTCAGCCTTCTCAGACTAGTCCTTTTGGCTTCAACAACACCAGCACTTTTGGTCAACAACAGCCAGGTAAGTTGTACTTTTGGTTGGATCATTTTTATTGAACTTTTTGAGCCTCTTTTGTTTTATTTAGTCGATTTCCTGACCTTGTTAATTGGTGCTTTTGGCTTTGTAGGCAATATAGGCTTTGGTGGTTTAGCCGGCATTTCTGGTCAGAGCAACTTTGGACAATCGTATGTCATGATTCACTTCTTTTGTAGTTATTAATGTGTTATTTGGTTCTTGGTGTATCCACTTTGAACTGTAAGCGGGCAATTTAAAAGAAACCATGGCTACTAAATTACATAAGTTATAGGATGAATCAAATTTCTACTTGAATTTCAAATGTTCAGTCAAAATTTGATTGGGTTTACAAACCATGTTATCTCGGACAAAACTTTCAGATCTAGTGTCTTCCTTGATCTGTTAGGGTTTTCTAAATTCTTCATAATTTCATATAGCTTTATCCCAGTTGCTTGCTACCTTCTTTTTGGATGGACATTAGTGAGTTATGTTGGCTTTTACAGGTCTGTGGCTCAAGGCTATGCAGGTGTACAACAACCAGTACCTGCTACAAATCCATTTGGAACGCTCCCCGCGATGCCTCAGATGTCAATTGGTCGTGGGGGAACTGCACCCTCAATTCAATATGGAATTTCAAGCATGCCTGTAAGATGAAATTTTATGAAGTTGTTTCTAATATTACCAAGTTGTTATTATGGTAACTATCAATCATGCATGTGACACTCTTTTGTTTTTCTGCCAGGTTGTGGATAAACCTGCTCCTGTTAGGGTGACATCCATCTTGACTCCTCGACACCTGTCACAACGCCGGATCAGATTACCTGCAAGAAAATATAATCCTAAAAATGATAACCCAAAGGTTAGGATGATGCTTAAGCAAAACTATAATGTGTATGTTTCCTGCTCAGCTTACACCTGTATGCTTTCATCTTGCAGGCTTTTTTTAGTGATGATGAAGAAACGCCCACAACACCCAAGGGTGATGTTGTTTTCCATCCCAGGGAAAACCCAAGAGCGCTTGTCATTCGTCCACGAGAACAACAGTGGCCTCTAAGAGCGAGTGCTGAGAAAACAACAGCACTGAAGAATACAAATACTTCAATCCATCAGAACGGTAAACTTCTCTACTTCTTGTCCCATTGTGCTTATGGGGTAGTATCAGAAGTTAAAAATGAGGAATATCTTGGTACTAAATTATATATTCTTGTATGCTTTGTCCATAACTCCATATATATGAGTGCACTTGGATTTTATATTTGCGTGTATTTCTTTTTCCTCTTAAACTCACATAGGTCAGCCTTGGTTTTGTACTGGGCATACAATCAGTATGTAATGCCATTAGTTGCCAATTGACTTTTGGACTTTTTGGTCATTGCTGACTCTTACGACACAAATGTGTTTCAGGAGAGAGTTCGGGAGCACCACTCTTTGTGGGATCCAACTCTGAGGATAAAGACGGTGAGCACGTGTTTGCCATAGCTAGTAGCATTTATGTATTTTTTTTTGTAAATTAAAACAAAAGAAGTATGATTTTGGCCCATACTCTGTGATTAACAGACCTGTTCTAACATGTGTTGTTTCAAAACCAGAAACTCTGCAAGAAAATGGTGCTGTGAAGGATCATTTAAATCATGTCAAAGCTAATCAGAAACCTAATGGAGTACATGATGATCGTGCCCTTGAGAAAGGGGACTCGTATGCAACACTAAGTGGGCACAGAGCTGGTGAGGCTGCTATTGTATATGAGCATGGTGCTGACATTGAGGCACAAATGCCGAAGCTCCGATGCTCTGATTACTACACAGAGCCTAGAATCCAAGAACTCGCGGCAAAGGAAAGGGCAGAGCCAGGGTTCTGCCGTCGTGTGAAGGACTTTGTGGTTGGGCGACATGGTTATGGTAGCATAAAGTTCTTGGGGGAGACAGATGTAAGGTGCCTTGATCTTGAGGCTCTGGTGCAGTTCAACAATAAGGAGGTAATTGTGTACCGTGATGAGAACAAGAAACCTCCTGTTGGGCAAGGCCTTAATAAACCTGCTGAGGTAACACTTCTCAACATTAAATGCATTGAGAAGAAGACTGGCACTCAGTATACAGAAGGACCAAAAGTTGAGAAATACAAGGAGATGCTGAAGAAGAAGGCTGAGGAACAAGGTGCCAAGTTTGTCTCCTACGACCCTAAGAAGGAAGAGTGGACGTTCATGGTTGACCACTTCAGTGAGTACAATCTGAAAGACGAAGACGACTGGGATGTGGATGCTGCCCCAGATTGCTGACAGGATGTTGAGTCGGGTTTGAGGAAATGTCGTTTGTTTTTGGCCAAGGGTTGATGATTTTGGATTTGTATAGAATTTAGGCTTGTGGTATAGCTGCGCTCAAGCCTTGGTCAGCCTGTGTGGTTTAGTATTTTTCATTTATTTTTTGTTCACCCTCAGACAGTCAGACTGGTCGCCTGAGTGGGCAAAACTCCGGTAACTAGGTCAGCCTCAAATTACTCGTTCATGTGAAAAGTAAATTCAAGAGTTTTTAAATGTGTTTGATTGTTTTTTTTTTTTTTTATGTAAATGTGTTTGATTGTGGCAATGTCAATTTTTCGACTAAATTGTGGAAATGTCTTTCCATCGTTTGAATCCATTGACATTTCTTTCAGCCTGCATTCACATTTCTGTATGTACTGCACTACGACGAACAGATTTAGAATCTGCTTTTGATGAACTACTACAAGGATTGTGTGTAACATTAACCTCACGATGTCGCAAAAGTATATAGTACCACACGATTGTTTTGCTAAAAATCTTCCGAAATCTCTTCCAACTCTTGATCCAAATTATTAAGCACGTTTGTAATGGACGGCCATTATTTTTCTAGTAATGTTCACTTAATCAGGAACTGACCAAATAATTTAGAGTGCGGCTATTGAGACCTCCAGATTTGCTCAGTGTACTTCCATGGCTCTTTACATATCCATTTTATTTTTAAAAACAAGCATTTGCTCATTAAACCTCCTTTCAAATTTCTAAAATAACCTAAAGTTATTCATATATATTTCAATAATTTACTCATTATACCTCTTATACATTCTTTAAACCTCCCACACTTTAACTTTTCTTTTTCTTTTTCTTTTTGCATGCAAACATCTATTTCAGACCTCGATTACTTGATTTCTTTTTCTTCTTATCTTTTGTCATGAAAACCTCTTTCGCAACCTTAATCCCTTGTTTTTTTTTTTTGCATAGAATGTTATTAACCTCTATTATTTAATCAAGTTGTAAGAACGATTTTTCGATGACAACAATTGAAAAAAAAAATATTCAAATCATGAATTGCAATTGCAAAGCAATAAAATACATAAATTCCAATATATGAAACATTTTTCCAAGCATCTATTAATAGAAAAAATCTCAACATAACGAAAAAATATTCTAATGATCTTCAAGTGTGATAGTCTCAGAAACTGTAGTAACTCTTTCTGGATGGAGTATTTGAGTATAGAGATGCAAACGATTAATATATCTACTGTATAATGATTTTGCTTTGTCATCAGCATGGCGATACCAATCTGGTGGAACTGGTGGTAATGGACATCTTGCTACCAACAATACCTATTAAAAAAAGCATATGATTAGTTTAGACTTCATAACTAAGCAAATGTATAAAGATGTAATGATAGTACTTACCTGCACAAAGTGATTTCCATTAACAAAACCAATTCCAAGTTCAGGCAGTTCTTGATTTTGAAATCTTCCAATGACGTGTTCCATCAAAGGAAGAAAGGTTAGGCACTGTCCATCAGAAGAGTTTATAACAACAACTCCGTAACATGAACTTAAAATCTCAATGTTGTAACTCTGTAAGGGTGACACCAAAACAAATCTGTTACTTTCCCAGGATCACCATCACTTCTATGATGCTCAATATACTTGTGCTCAAACAAGTTACTTAGCAGTTGCTGCATTTGTGTTCTCCCATCTCTAATCTTTGTCCTGTATCGTTGCCTGACATTATATATTGTCTTCATTGTTGTTACATTTTTTGAATTTCTTCTCTTGATGACAGTCAAAATATCCTTAGGCCTGATTAAACTCGTGGACATATCCACTAATAATGAATTTTCTTCTACCAATAATCGACCTGCAAATGAGTGCCCATTAAGATATTTCGAAGCAGCATGATTATGCACTCCACAAACCACCTCTAACTTCCAATCATCTCCATTTCCAATGCTGATGCCTCGTAATGAGAATGGGCATCCACATTTCTTTGTACCAGTATGCCTCGGCTGCTTCTTTTTTTTACTCTCTACATTAGACTCTTCCATAATTGTATCAGACTTCAAAGACTTATATGACTTATATTGCCCATTCCTCTCACAATAAAAACCTTACTTTAGGTCACTTCTTCTTATTGCCAATTTGTCCGGAGTCAGATCGTCGAATAACAATCACAAAATTATTTTGAATTCCTTCAGAACGAGTTCATTCAATCATCTCAGCTTTACTTTTGAATACCTACCAAAACATAAACTAATCAAAAATAAAAATATGCTAGCTAATATAGACTCTTACAGTATTTAATGAAATGAAGAAATGATTAACCTTGTCAGTTGTAAATTGAGTGGTATGATCTAATACATCATCAACTTCAACTTTCATGTTTGGAGTAAAGCTATCATAATTTTCTCCATCCTATATGTCGTAAGAGATTGAAAATCAGCAAAGTGGTGTTTCTGACCGAATGTATAATAAGTTAGTAACTACAAAAGTAAGAAAATAGGCATACATGAAGCAAATCTGATGAAATATTAAAGCAAGCCTTTCTCTTGTAGAATGGCGATGACCTATTCAGATTAATGTTCCCAAAAAAAAAGAGTTGAAAACCCAGAAACCTTTGACCTAGAAGAAAACCCTAAGAAGGCTAATCTCGTCGACCACCACTACATGAAATATGTCCTCGAGGAGAAGATTCATTCACAAGAAGAAGATTACGAAGAAGACGTTTCCTAAACTAAACGAAAATCAGGAGGAAGAAGAAGAAGAACATATCATGAATCGAAACAAAAATTATATTAGTATTGAAAAGATACATTGTCTGAAGATTTTGAAACAAAGGATTGTGTCTTCATCAATGGAGATTCTTCCATAGGTGTAGTAGTTCTTTGCGATTGAGCAACGGTTGCACTTTAGGGTTTATAGACTCCTCACGTTTTTTATTGTTAACTTGAAGAAAAAAAAAATGAAGAATACTAATCTTATTACAATTTATTTTATTTTTTTGTGTGAAATTCAATGTCTAATACTATCATTTTGTATGAAGTTATATTTGTAATCCAATAAGTCAAAACATGTGAAGATATATTGAGTAAATCTGAAGGTTTTAATAGCTCCACTCAATAATTTATGTTCAACCACCTTGGATTAGAGAAGATCATTATTAAGCTGGGTTGTTTCAATTTCCACACCCATTAGATGTACTGTAAATCTAAGAATGGGATTTTTTATGTTTGGGCTTCTACCCGTTTAGTATTCTACCCAGCCCAGGCTCTCCACTATAAATAGTGCAGCCTTTCCTGGGGTTAGGGTTTTGTGGAAGGCCTGCGAAGTGTGAGAGACGCCGAAACGACTGAAAAATGAAGACGATTCTGTCCTCAGAGACCATGGACATCCCTGACGGCGTCACCGTGAAGGTGAAGGCCAAGGTCATCGAGGTCGAAGGTCCCCGCGGCAAGCTCACCCGCAACTTCAAGCACCTCAACCTCGACTTCGAGCTCATCACCGACGAGTCCACCGAGAAGAAGAAGCTCAAAATCGAGGCCTGGTTCGGCACTCGCAAGACCAGCGCCGCCATCCGCACCGCCCTCAGCCACGTCGACAACCTCATCACCGGCGTCACCAAAGGCTACCGCTACAAGATGCGATTCGTCTACGCTCACTTTCCGATCAACGCCTCCATCCCCAGTTCCAATAACGCCATCGAGATCCGCAACTTTCTCGGCGAGAAGCGAGTCCGGAAGGTGGAGATGCTTAACGGCGTGACGATCACTCGGTCGGAGAAGGTGAAGGATGAGCTGGTTTTGGACGGGAATGACATTGAGTTGGTTTCGAGGTCGGCGGCGCTGATCAATCAGAAATGCCATGTGAAGAACAAGGACATTAGGAAGTTTCTGGATGGGATCTACGTCAGCGAGAGGAGCACCATTGCCACCGGAGACGAGTGAACAAAGAGCTTCGATTAGTCCTGTCAGTAGTATTACTATATTTTGCTTTAAATTTCGAGCATTTTGTTTTGATTTTCTTTTCTGTTATGGGAGTGTGGAAATTTTGATCAGAAATTTTGGGCTCTGTTTATGGATTACTATATTTTATGTTAGCAAAGAGTTTGGTAAAACTTGAGCTTGTGAGTTGCTACTGAGTTATTAGTATTTCTAAAAGCAATGTCCACTGATGATTAGTTAGTTAACTTCTTTCTTTCCAAAGTTTAACTTACTCGTGGCGATCCTTTGCTACTGCAAAAACCATTGAAACTTTGAAACTGGGAAGTGAAATTATAACCATTCGAATATCCATGGAGGGATGGAGTTACTACTTGGCGATGTTACTGGTTCAGCTAGCAGATGGTGGTTCAAACGCCCTCCCTCATAAAACTTTCTCTTGCCGAAGACTCGATCCAATTGTCTTCTCTTGCCGAAGGACTCGATCCAATTGTCTTTGTGGTTTATAGGCATGTTATTGCCATGCTTTTGCTAGGACCATTTGCTTATGTTCTTGAGACACTGTCTCTGGTATTGAAGAACACTGTTTCTGAGAGAACCTTATTACTCTGCAATGAATTTGCAAATCAGGAAGCAGAGACCTTCCCTCTCAATTTTAGTAGCTGCAAAAGTTTTGTTCTTGCGTCATTTGGGACTACTATCCATCTATCTCATTGTGTACTATGTTGGTTTGGCATACATTTCTCCGACATCTGCTTGCGCCCTGAGTAATGTAATCCCAACTTTGACCTGGCTGTTCTGCTTCGGTATATTCTCTAATCTCAACTCACATCGTCATATAGCCACTCCTTCAATTTCTATGCCCCTTATCTACAAACTAATCTGTAGCAAATGTATGTTCTTATTTTCAAAACCACTTCCTTTAGGCGTTTTGTGATTAGGAAGGATTTGTGTCGAATATATAAGATAATGCAAGTATATGGCATAAGCGATCACAGAACAGTGTTCTTTACATAGCAGTGATTTAGGAGAACAGGTTCTTTTGCCTGTTCACAGACTTGCTGGGTCTTATTCAGGATGGAGAAGTTGAACATTAGAAGTACCAGAATCAAGCAACGGTGGTTGGTACACTTCTCTGCATTGGTGGTTCTCTTATCTTCACTTTCTGGAAAGGAGGACACATATTCAAAGGTTTTGTTGATCGGGCCCTGATAACTGCATTGAGCACTGAGTTGAGGCATGGTAAGCGAAACCAGATCAAAGGTTCTGCTCTCATTCTGACTAGTCACATAGCATGGTGTTCATGGCTAATTCTCCAGGTGATTAAATACTCGATTCAAGTCATATAACATAAAATGAACCAATTTAAGTGTTTTATTGAACTTGCCCTTATGGTTATCGTGCACACAGGCTGTGATCTCCAAAGTCTACCCTGCGCCATTGTCACTTACCACTATCATATGCTTTTACGCATCGTTGCAATCTTCCTTTCTTGCCTTGTTCTTTGCAAGAAATCCAGCTTCATGGAGACTTGAGTGGAACCTGCAGCTTTTAACCATCGTCTATTGTGTGTGTGTTTCTCTTCATACATGTATGTTTATCTTGTATATCCATCCAAACGTCGATCTGAAGACCGATTATTGGATTGTTGTTTGAATATGGATTCGAGCTCTCAATAAGAATAGCATACTCCAATCATCACCATGGTTATCATACTTCGAACTACTCCTGATGGATATTCATTTGGTCCTTACTTTTGTAATAGGGAATTGTGTTGTCGGCATTAGTGTATTACCTGCAAGCATGGTGCATCAGTTACAAGGGACCAGTTTTTGCTGCTATGTTTAGTCCCCCGCAAAGTGATTATAGTGGCAATGTTCTCAGCAGTTGCTTTTGCAGAACTGCTTTACGTTGGCAGGTAAACTGAAGAACATAAGCACTTTCTTTGTGTCCATGCTGCTTCCTTTTTACAGTTTTTGTTGATCAATGTCATAAATTGATCGAACTATTTGCAGCTTGATCGGAGCATTTCTCATTGCAGTTGGCCTATACTGTGTGCTATGGGGAAAGAAGCAAGATAGTCTTGTTGCCGAACCCACTCAGAATGGAAAAGGAGAACTTAACAATGATAAAGTGCTCACAATTTCCGTGATTGATATTCAAGTGATAAATCCTGTAACTAGAGAAAGGACGTGTTCATAAGAACAACTGATATGTAAAGAAAATTGTTACACCATGGAGTTTGATGAGAAATCCTAGACTTGGGTTTTTTATGGTTTTAGTGTATTCTAAATATAAATTGGTCAATTTTAAAATTGTTAGAGTCCACCTTGAGTTTGATAAATTTCTGTTTCTTTCTGCAGGATGCAAAATGACATGAGCATTGTAGTTATTTATTTTGTTCTGCAATCTTTTTCTTTGTACCAAAACCTGGACAAAACCACATGATGAAAGCAAGGTGCACATGAAAATGCCCCAGAGTTTATTCCAAAAGAGTTGCACCATTCGTACAAGGTAAATTCTGTTTCTTTAGGAACCTATTTGAGTAAAGGTGAGTTCATTTCTGTTTCTTTAGGAACATTAAGCACAAATGCGTCATTGGTAAACTGATTATGAAGTCCAGACCAAAAAAAGAATTCCGGTAGCTAATTAAGTTCTTTTTTCTTTCCCACTTTAGTTTTAACTATTAAGAGTATTACTTAGAGGGGATGGTTCGGCTTCATCCTTCAGTACTATAAACATGAAGCAAAGTGATCATCATTTTGAATTATCACCATTTTCAGTGATCACCATTAACCAAGCAAGTAAATCAATGGAGGGCTGCAGTTACTACTTGGCAATGGTAGTTGCTCAGCTATCCTTTGGTGTATCAAGCATCCTCACAAAATTTTCTCTATTGCAAGGCCTCGATCCTGTTGTCTTTGTGGTTTATAGGCATGTTCTAGCCATGCTTTTGTTAGCACCATTTGCTTATTTTATTGAGAGGTAAGCTGAATGTTCTTGCACATTTTCAGAATGTTGGTATTGCGGTACTGAGGAAACACAAAAATTAATCAATGTTATGGATTTGCAAAGCAGGAAGCAGAGACCTGAACTGTCAATTTCAGTAGCTGCAAAAATATTTTTGCTTGCATTATTTGGGACCACCATCCATCTCAATGTGTACTACGCCGGTTTATCATACATACCCCCCACAGTTGCTTGCGCCTTGGGTAATGTAGTCCCAAGTTTGACGTTTGTAATGGCGGTTCTGCTTCGGTTTGTTCTCTACTCACATTGAGCATAACCACCTAAAATATCTGTGAAATAATCATCTGCACATATTTTCAGTGTTGACCTTAATCATGTAGGGCTTTAGACTATCAGAAATGTAATAAAATCCAAGTATAATGCAAAATATAAGTGAGTACAAGTTACTTTTCCTGTTCATAGTTTTTACTTGCTCTTATACAGGATGGAAAAGTTGAAGATTAAAAGTCGGAGAGGTAAAGCAAAGGTGTTTGGTACACTCATCTGCGTTGTTGGTTCTCTTATTTTTACTTTCTGGAAAGAAGGGTACCTATTCAAGGCTTTTGTTGAGAAGCCACTTATCAAGGCATATAATAGTGAGATGAAGCATGGTGAGGAAAACTGGATCAAGGGTTCGGCTCTCATTCTCACTAGTCACACAGCATGGAGTTCATGGCTAATACTCCAGGTGATTAAATCTTCGATTTCAAATGACATCTCTATTTACATTAAATTGTAGTGGATAGATAATAGATCAATTAAGTTGACCATATGGTTATCTTGCTCCCTGCAGGCCATTGTCTCAAAAGCCTACCCTGCTCCATTGTCACTAACCACCTTAATATGCTTTTTTGCATCGTTGCAATCTTCCTTTGTTGCCTTGTTCTTTTCAAGAGATCAAGCTTCATGGAGACTTGAGTGGGATTTGAAACTTTTAACCATCGTCTATAGTGTGAGTGTGTTCTCTTCTGCATATGTTTATCTTATGTATGGAATGCTTAAATGTGGATCTCAACCTTTCAGTAGTTGGATTCATTATTGTTTAAATGTGGGATTCCAGTTTCAATCAAACAGTAAGAGAAGTGAGGCTCAATTTTGTCACTACTATGTATTTCCTTAATTCATGTTCATCTGATCCTTTTGTATTAGGGAGTTGTGGTTTCGGCATTAGTCTATTACCTGCAAACATGGTGCATCAGACATAAGGGACCAGTTTTCACAGCTATGTTTAGTCCCCTACAAGTAATTATAGTGGCAATCTTCTCAGCAATTGCTTTCGCAGAGAGACTTCACTTAGGCAGGTAAATGAATTTCTTCTTGTTCCATCTTGATACTACTTCAGAGTTGTTTCACTTCTTTGTAAGCTTGATATACTACTTTCTGCTTGTCATAAATAATCTAAAACAAAAATTATTTTCAGCTTGATTGGAGCATTTCTCATCATCGTTGGCCTTTACTGTGTGCTATGGGGAAAGAACAAAGATAATGCTATTGCTGATCTCAACCAGGATGGAAAAGGAGTGCTTATTGGTGGCATATCCGTGAATGGCCGATATAGTGATGAAGCCTGAAACTAGAGAAAGGACACTCATAAGAACAGTTTTATGTAAAAGAAAGTTTTGATTTAATTCACAAAACCCGGCATCTATGAAATTCATGTTTATTCACATATCTGTTATACAAATCATGTTGTTGATCAAATCCAAATTAAAATTCTCACCATCCTAAGCACTCCATTTGAACTTTTATACTTGATAACACACGTGAAGAAGAGAAATTCTGCTCTCTCTGACAGTTTTATTTCATAAAAAGCTTCAATGTCATTCACAAACTGGTATTTCACACGGCTTTTCATAAGCCTTTAAGTTGCTTCATTTTCGTATAGAATTGGAACCACTTTTCCATCATAGCTGGAGAGGCCTGATTCATTCATGCTTTCAGAATGTTTCAGAATTAGGCCATCTTTTGGTCAGTATATTTTAATTATAAGGAGTTGTGGTTCTATTTTGATTATGCAACACTGGTATCCATCTTGAATATGCTGATTCTATCGAATTAGAGATTTCATATCGCATCAGCTTATTGGTTACTAGTTTTTCTTCAATCTTTTTCTTTCACGACAACAAAAGTGGGCATTACTCATTATCCATAAGCAGCTACAATAGTTCTTATCCAATTAGAGCTTATTAAAACCATAGTCACACCTCACTAACTATTAAGCCGGTTTATGTTCAGCTTGAGGTGGCAGAATGATATAAGTAACCTCTTTTGTGGTAGTGGAATAGAGTGGAAATCACATATTTTTCATCTGGGGATTACCATATCCACTAATTAGTTTATTATGGCTTAAGTAGTGAGTGCCAAAAGTCTATATAAATATATTGCTGAGCAATAATTAGCTTTATATAACAGTAAGCATCCATACGTCTGATCCCATCATGCACAGCAAAAGAAGCTTGGATACGTCTACATAATACATAACATCATCACTAGCTTGAATCTCTAAAACTTTTGAGCTCCTGATATTACAGAGATTCAGGGACAACCTTGTTCACAGTACTAGCTGATGTACAAATACCATATGTCATATACGTATACAATATATGTATGTATAGAAGAAGAAATTTCAATTCATACCCAACTGATGAACTTGCTAATATATAGTGAGGGCATGCAGACCAGAACCTACATATAAAGCAGCTATATCAAAATCCAAAATGAAGTTCACTTGCTGTTAGTGCAGATATCACATACCAAAACCTGAACCTAACAAAACAACAGGCTTAAGTCCGACAATCGAATTCACCTCCTACTCAGTATCCTCATCGTGAATGAAAATGATGACGTGACTTTTGTTGAGATATCAATCCTACATCGGGAATTTGAGACCTTGCCTGTGGGTTTATAAGAGTTTGGGTCTCTTCACTCATTGCCAATTGTTTTTGGATGTGAACCTCATACTATTTTATCATGGTATCAGAGCGGTTACCCACGGCTACGTGTGTAGCCCAAAGGCCCCACACGAACTCCACGTCACCTCAAATCTTATTCACGTGTTAGGCTTGAAAATTCATCACATGTGCGGGAGCGTGTTGAGATATCAATCCCACATCGGGAATATGAGACCTTGCCTGTGGGTTTATAGGAGTTTGAGTCTCTCCACCCATTGCCAATTGGTTTTGGATGTGAACCCCAGACTACTTTATTAACTTTGAAGTGCATCTGTACCAAAATCTGGACAACACCTCAATGTGCACTAAAAGGAAAATTCCCCTAAATTTAATCTAAAAGAGTTCTACAATCCAAGTGTTTCTCTATTCTGTTTCAGTCATCCCTTTTGATTTTAAGGTGAGGTGCCATCCTTCGTAAGCATAATTGATGCATGTGAATTCCACTAGCTATTTAGTTAATTGTTTTTTAACTTTATTTCTAACTAAAAAGAGTGGTACTTAGAAGGTGTGGTTCTGGTTGATCCTGCACTGCTATAAAAACCAACTGATTGAAACTTGTTAGTAATGTTATAACAGATTGAACTAGAACAATTCGTATAAACATGGAGGGATGCAGGTACTACTTGGTAATGATACTGGTTCAGTTAGCCTATGGTGGTTCAAGCGTCCTCGTTAAACTTTCTCTTGAGGAAGGTCTCAAGCCAGTTGTCTTTGTGGTTTATAGGCATGTTATGGCCATGTTTTTGCTAGCACCATTTGCTTATGTTCTTGAAAGGTAAACTGTATATTCTTGCATCTTATTAGATTCATATTGTTGTTTATTTATACTAAGGAACAGAGAAAACTAATACTAGAATGAATTTTGCAAACCAGGAAGCAAAGACCTTCACTCACATTTTCAATAGCAGCAAAAATTTTTGTGCTCACATTATTTGGGACTACCATCCATCTCAATGTGTACTACACTGGTTTAGCATACACCTCCCCCACAGTTGCCTGCGCCTTGAGCAACATAGTCCCAAGTTTGACGTTTCTAATGGCAGTTCTACTTCGGTATAGTCTCTACACACATCGTGTAAATCCACCTTTCTCTAGTTCTTTTTGTGCTTATGTATGTTCAAAACAACATAAAGAGATAGCCATGCAGGTTTATAGTGTATCACAAACATATAAATTATGGGAGAGTCTACGGTGCAATAATGTATCCATACATAAACACTAGATCAGCTACGTGCACTTGTAGACTAGCTCAAGGCCGCGGACCAGGCGGCGCTAATCCACCGCTACATGCATGGAGTCAGTCTAGCTGCTACGGCACTGAGCTGGTCTACCTGATGTTGATACATTGATGTGCCGTAGACAAACTCTAAAAGTATAGTCCAAATAAAATTTTATGCCTAAGCGGGTGATCATCTACTTGCTCTTTTCAGGATGGAGAATTTGAATATAAAAAGTGTCAGAGGTCAAGCAAAGGTAGTTGGCACACTTCTTTGCATCTGTGGTTCTCTAATTTTCACTTTCTGGAAAGGGTACCTTTTCAAGGGTCTTGTTGAGAGGCCACTGCTCAGTATATATAGCACTGAGTTGAAGCATGGTAACGAAAACTGGATCAAGGGTTCTGCTCTAATTCTTATCAGTCAGATAGTATGGTGTTCATGGCTGATTCTGCAGGTGATTAAATCCTTGATTTCAAATTATAACTCTATACAGTGAATTAAGTTGTGTGTTCAACATGTCCTCGTTGTTTATTTGGCTCACAGGCTGTGGTCTCCAGAGTCTACCCTGCTCCATTGTCACTGACCACCCTGATATGCTTTTTCGCATCATTGCAATCTTCCATTGTTGCTATGTTTTTCGCTAGAGATCAAGCTTCATGGAGACTTGATACAAATGTGCAACTTTTAACCATTGTCTACAGTGTGAGTGTTTTCTTTTCTACCTGTTTATCTTTTATTCATATTTCGATCTGAACCATCTTAGTACTTCGGTTGTTGTTTGAATGTGGGAACTGCTTTTGTCAACGTAACAACATAAGTCATCAGATTTAGCCAGTAACATATTGTTCATCCATTTGTTCTCATACGCTTCTTACTATTGCAAAATAGGGAGTTGTGAGCTCAGCCTTGGTCTATTACCTGCAAACATGGTGCATCAGCTACAAGGGACCGGTGTTCACGGCTATGTTTAGTCCCCTGCAAGTCATTATAGTCGCACTGTTCTCGGCATTTGCTTTTGCTGAGAGATTTCACGTCGGCAGGTGCAATATTCTGTTCTTCTATCTTGCTACTTCACAATTTTGTGTAAAATGTCATGAACAATCTAAAACTGGGTTATTTGCAGCTTGATCGGAGCATTTCTCATTATCGTTGGCCTTTACTCTTTTCTATGGGGAAAGAAGACGGATGGACTTGTTGCTGCAGTCACAGAGAATGAAAAAGGAGTATTTAATGATGATAAGGTGGTCACCATTACCCTGAACGATATTAAAGTGACGAATCCTGTAACTACAGAAACTGCATAGTCCTAACCTAAGAACAGTAGTTGATGAAATGAAAAGTTTGTTTTAGCATGATTCAGAAAATCAATCCCATATGAAATTGATGCTTATTCACATAATCTCTAATCCCTTTACACATTATGCAAAAGACCATTTCCAATAAAAAGTCCACAAAGGGTATTCTTACCCTAAACACAAAATGTAAGAGTTTTAACTTGATAACATATCAACACGAGAACTTCTGCTTCTCTTCCATGGTATCATTTCAGGGAGTTTTCAATGTCAATCACAAATCGGTATTTCACATCTCTTTTTGTAAGCCTGTCAATAGCTTCATTTGCATATTGAATTGGAATTACTTCAATCATTGGGTGGATTCCATGAGCAGCACAGAAATCTATCATTTCTTGTGTATCCTTTGATCCACCTGTTATACTTCCAGAAACTGTTCTCATACCTGCCCAAAGGTCGATATATAAAGTCATTATACTTGAACCGAAAAGAATTGAATACATGAAAACTATAATTTCATCGTTGAAATGCCAAAGTACCTAGATTAAGGCTTGCAGGACTGAATTTGACTTCACTGGGGAATCCCACCAAGACCAGAATTCCACCAGTCTTCAACAATGCCATGTATGGATCAAATGGGTGATCACCAGATGCTGTGTCAACTATAAAGTCAAGTGACTTCACCAAGCCCTGCATAGCAGAAGGCAAAAATTGATAAATAAATATCATAGCAGTATGGAACTACGGATCACCAATTTCACTATTTCTTGTGGTCAGGTAACCAAACAAGTTGCTTTATGACGAAAAATGATTGATAAATACCATAGCAAAACATAGATCATCAGTTTCACGATTTCTTTTGGTCAAGTAAAGAAATTGATGAGAAAACTTATGTTGCTTACCTTCATCTGCTCTTGGTCATATGAGAGCACAAATTTATCTGCACCAAGCTGACTTAAGGCTTCCTCTTTCTTGGATATGCTTGTGCTGAATACTGTTACACTCAAACCAAATGCCTTTCCAAACTTCACTGCCATGTGACCAAGACCACCAAGCCCAATCACTCCTAGAGATTTACCGGGTTGGTTCATCTTATGGCGCATCATAGGAGCATAAACAGTAATTCCAGCACAGAGCAAAGGTGCTGCTGAAGCCAGTGGATAGTTATCAGGTATCTTGTAGCAGTACCTGTAATATGAGTTGGTATCAGGTTACAAGAAGCATAACTTCAATAAACCATTTAGATCTGATCTTGTATTAGTAACTATACCAAAGGACGGCAATATTCAAAAGCAATAAACTTCATACCTATCATGAACAACTATATGACTGGAGTATCCCCCTTTCGTAATTGTACCATCAGCATCAACACCATTAAAAGTGAAAACTGATCCCTTTACACACTGTACTTCAAGTCCATCATTGCAATACTCACAATCTCTGCAGGAGTTGACATAGGTTCCCACTCCAACATGGTCACCAACTTTGAAGCGCTGAACATTTGAACCTACCTCTTTTACAATACCAGCAATCTCGTGTCTGTATTTCAAACCAAAAGCAAATAGTTATACAGTGAAAAATACAGCAGCTACATATTTATTTATGATACAGTCAGTCTACATACCCTGGTACTAGAGGGTACTTTGAGTCTCCATGCTTATTTCTGGTCCAAATCACATCAGCATAACAAACTCCGCAATGAGTAATTCTTATGGAAACATCGTTGGTTCCAAGATCCCTGAAGATAGATTGAGTAATTACAATGTCAACATGATCACCAACTAGATGCAACTAAACTCTAGAAACTCAACATTCTGAAACCGATGCTAAGGCCTAAGGATGAGAATTCGTTTTGTCATCACAGCTCAACAGCCTCAACCGCGTTATTTCCAATCAAAAAGTGATCTCTAGATTTAAGTAATGCTACAAGAAAGAGGCTTTCTCTTCTTATCTGTCCTCGATGAAAATTAATGAAAAATTGCCTAACTTTTATAGAATAAGAATGATCGAAAACACACCTGCGGCTGAACTCATAATGGGATAGAACCCCAGATGGATCCCTTGCAGCATATCCAATGCAATTCCCCTTCTCACTCATTCTTGCCTTATACCTGTAAACAAGGTATAACAAATAGCAATCAAAATAAAGCTATGAACGATTAGCCATTCCATCTCAAACTGACTGAGCTTAATCACACAACACCTTGCAATACAACACCAAAATCAGTCTCAAAATTCTGAACAACTAATATGTGTGACTTATTGACGTTGGACCACACCAATTGGGTGTCTTTTATTTTGGGGAAAGGTTTGGTCTTTTTGTGGTTCAACTGATACCCAAACAGTGAAAGAGTATCTAAACCGCACAAAAACAAGGCTGCATTAAGGGTCTTTCAGATACCAATGACTTCGACAATAACAGAATACAGAACGAGAAGGAGTTTACTTACCGAAAGCTAAGCACAGAGAGAGCTCGGCTTTGTTTGAGAGAGGCAACAACTCGGCGTTACTTGGCACAGCTTTCAGTCTCTGGAATCTGGATTCCTCGGAACATATGAGGCCGTTGATTAAGACTTAAACTTTCTATCAGTTAATTAATAAGACAGGCCCTACTTGTCATTTAGACGAAAAAAATAATTATAAAGAATTTGACTACTAGAAATTATATGAAAAAATAAGGCTCGAAATTTGCCTGTCCTGATCCAAGAATTTCTATAGAGATATTATAGAAAATTATAGAGGTTGTTATCAGTAAAAGTTGAATTATAGGGGAATGACGATTGTTGGTACTCTGAATTACAGAGCCAATGAAATGTCGCTCACTAATAACCTCTTTTTAAACTGCCTTGCTCCACAAAATATAGAACATCCTTCAGCTCAGGGTAATTCACAGAATAATTCTAAACATTTACTGTTCTTCCAAACAATAAATCATGGACCGAAGTCACCGAACCAATAAAGCCATAGATTGAATGGAACCCATTCTACACTCTTAAGAGTGATGGTAGGAGTAGGACAAACTTGAATTCACTTGTGCTTTAATTCAAAATAACATCTGCCACCAACATTATTCCAGATATTCCAATTTGTCATCCTAAATAATACAAACAAACTACAACAAAAAATGCATTGGAAAAAGGGGGTGAAACTAAGTGATCAGCCTCTCGTCCAACCAAAAGGAGCACTGAAAACGCAATGGATCATATGAGGCATGCGGACAGATCCCCAGCCTGAAGCAAACTAAGACAAAGAGCTACCTCCTTTGCTTTTGCTTTTTCTTCTTGGAGGAAGGCTTCTTAGATTGCACTTTTACTGCAGTTGAATTTATGAACTCAGTAACATGAGGGTCTTCAGGCAGTGTACATAACAAGAATTTTTTGTTTGAACCAACTTGGTTGGGGAACAGCTTCAGCATCTTCCTTCCTCTCATCCACTTGAGCATTATCTTCATGTGTGTTTTGCTATTCAATCCACTGACACCAGACTCCTGAGGATATCAAATTCAAAAAGACTCGGTCAGAAAGTTGAAACTAAAAACAATTGAAAAATCAAAATTCTAACTTTGCACTTGCAGCCCACTTTCTTTCGAGAAAGAAGAGTTTGAATCTCATCATAAGTCGATGGCGTTTGAAAATGTACAAGAAAGTAGGCATATAGAAAGAAATCAAGCGAGCAACACAATCTGTTTGAGCATTGCAAATGCAGTACCAAAGTAAAGTAGCACAATCATAAACAAGTTAAGCACCCTACCGGCCTATCCTAATATAACAACTAGAGAGTGACAGTGTCTGGAGTCTGGAATTCAGAGTCCACAACAAGAAGAAAGTATGGTCAGCCTTAAAAGGCTTTTTGTATAAGCTTCCATTTCCATCATCATGATCTCACACAAGGCTATAAATCAGGCTGGAAACAAACCCATAGCTAAACAATCCAGCCATTCAACTTAACCAGGTAACAGTCTCTAACTAATCTAGAGCTAACACCAGCTCTTCCATCATCAGTTAAGCATGTTCCCAAGTAATCTGTTATAGTTACAATGCAAACCATATTACTCTAGTGAATGACAACACCATTATATCGTCTACAGAGTTGTGTCAACCTAGATTACATCTTACAGGACCCTTCAATTCAATTCATTTAGAAATAGCATAAAACCGCCTGGGAATGAAAAATGACCAAATGGGCAAATAGTTTCAGGCAAAAATGTGCAATCTTTACTAGAATCATACCTATCAAAACCTATAAAAACCCACACAAAAACTGAAATGGGGAAAAGGGTAATAACCTTGGCCTGAGCCCAAGTATTGGGGATGGTGATAGGTCCATGTTGCTTGACGACGTCGTATAGCTCCGTCGCAATTGAATTCGCCTCCGGGAAGCTGACCTTAGGGTTGATTTTCCTCAGATTCTCGGCGCGCTCCCGAGAGAAGTACCTCGAAAACGACGCCGTTGCAGCTCCAATCAAACCATTCCCGGTACAATTAGCACCGGAAGAAACCCTAAACACACGACCAGCTAACCACATCGCTCTCCTTTTAGCTCCCTCAGATTCACACTTTCACAGGGGTTTAAAGACTGAGAGATGAAGCTACAAAACCCTTTTGCTTCATCGAGGTCACGTGCATCTCACGTGCGTAACAATACTATTTTGATTTTTGCGTCGTCACGCCTCTTTTTCCTTTCCCAATTTGGGTCTGTTTCCTACTGCTGGAGGGATTGCCTAAAGGGAGGAGGAGAGCGGGAGGAGGATGTGTATAAGTAGGGATTCTGGCATTCCATATTTGACATCATTCACCAAAACAAGAGTTTCATGAGGTTCAAGGCGTTCAGATGGCTTAAGGCCTTGTGGCCGGCTCGGAGATCAAGTCAGCTTCACCGATTAATGATGGGGTTACAAATATGAGGACTTTCATTACCATGAATTCCTTTGACATTATTGATACAGATGAAGATGATGATCTAGTCGCCTTTGTCTTCGGAGAAAATGAGAGGGTTGATGATGGGGTTACAAATGTGAGGACTTTCATTGATCGGAATTCCTATGACATGGAGACGTATACAGATGATGATCTAGACGTTCTCTTTCCCTTCGGAGAAGATGAGATGGTTGATTTAAACGCTAGTCATGTTCAGAGAATGAGAAGTGAGTGTTTGAAAGCCGGAGATTGTTCTATATGCTTGGAGGACTTTGAGACGAGTACTCATCGTCGATTTACTCGCTTGCCTTGCTCGCATTTTTTTCATGAAATATGCATTTCTAAGTGGTGTGAGAGTAGCTCTCATGTTGGATGTCCTTTGTGTCGACAACCAGTACGGCCTCAAGGCCTCATCCTGTCCTTGGTTGAGGAGTCTGACGACGATATATATGGGATTTTCGATGCCCTATATGATAGATTTGGCCTAGTAAATCTATAATTACTTAGGCTGTTTGGCCAAGTAATTATAGATTTTATGACCTTGACAATTTTTTTTTGCATTTTACTCCGGGGTCTTATCGTTTACTTACTAAACTAGGCCATACTTATTCCCAAAATTGTATATGGTGTAATCATTTAATTTCCTCCTACTATTGTACCCTTGTTACTTTTTGATCAAGCCTTGTATAAGGATATCCCAATGGGATCCTCGTAATTTTGTTTCTTACTTCAAAGAAAAGAAGACAAAATTCGTTTGCTTAACTTTGTTATGAATTTGAGATTGTTATGTTTGGTGTTCTGATGTTTTATTGGTACTGTGTATTACTAGCAAAAGACATGAGCGTTGCTGCGGGGTGGAATACCAAAACAAAGAAGAATAGTGGGATCTTTGACACTGTATATGTCTGTGTCAAGACCCACCCCAAATTTCACCATGAAACCCGAAGTAAGTATTGTGGGGTCCACCACTAAAGAAAATTTACTGAAGAACTCGGTAAACCTCCCTTGAAAATGAACAACCCTAACCCGAAAAATTCAAGAATTTACCCTTCTAGGCGAAACAACCAACTTCCAATTCATCCCTAAATATCCAAATAACGATAACATACATCATCCTTTGAATATTCTAAAATGAAAAAAAGTCTTCACACACAACCGAAATACTAAACAATATCGCAAGGTAATCAGAGCTACTAAACACTAGCGGAAGCAAGAAAATATGACAGTAGGTTAACAGGTAACCTATTGATAAAAGGTGAAAGAGATGTGGGTAACTATGCCTCGCCTCGATCTAGTGCCAACCCGAACTCTGCAGACTGGGCATTTTTAAAATGAAGGGCCCAGGGAAAAAATATCTGAAACTGTTAGAGTGAGTGGACAAAAATGAATACATAAAAATATTTATGCTTTCCTAATTTATTTTCTAAAGAAAAATGAATGCATGTCTCAAGCGATAAAACTTTTAACTCTTAAATATTGAGCCTCTCAAACTCAATCATAAACATTCAACTATATATATATATATATATATATATGTATGTATCTACACACGTCCATACTCCTTGTATGAATTTTTGGAAAAAATATAAAAAAATAGAAATTCATACAAGGCTACTTTGTTTGCATCTAACGCTCACGTCACGCCTTAATGCGGTGCTACACCACGCCATTAAGGTGGACGGACGGGTATATAAATATGTGTCTATACCCCCCATATGAATTAGATACTCATATAGAACTACTATGCTCGCGTCTAACGCTCACATCACACCATAATGCGGTTATATACTACGCCATTAAGATAGACAAACACATATGGCTAGCTAGCATTTATATACATACTTTCCTCATAAATATATATTATATTCACCGAAAATCTCATTTTCGGTAACTCTTCAAGAGAAATAAATTCGTCAAAATAAAATGACGTCAAAGGCTCAAACAAAAGAAAATTAGTCAACCATGAACCATAGCATGCATAATATTTAAAACAAAAGTCCACTCACTAAATAGACCTAAGCCTGATGTCGATCTGGGGCCTCGTCTGCTCGAGCCTCCTCACGTCTTGTTCCAAATATAATATTAATTTCCCAACTAACAACCCAATATTTATACAAAATAGGCAAAATTAATCAAGAGCCAAAAACACGCTCATTATTGCCTAACTCCGATACGGTCCACACCTCAACACTAAAACCAGCAGCCTTAACTACACCCTTCCACAGATTATACGACTTTAATCCAATGGCCGGATTCTACCTTATTAATCCGCCAAAATTACCAAACTTTAAAAATTCCCAAACCTATCCAAAACTCCTCCAAAAATTCTAAAATTCACATTACTAACTCCCCTTAATATAACCAATCTAAAACCATGAAAATCCCCTAAACAGCGGCGGTCGGAGGCCGACTCCGGCGACCTCCAATGCCTACCAAAATTTGACAGTAGTTTCCTCTCAACCTTCTCTACAACTTTCCTAACTAGCACAAACACAAATTCCAAGCCTAGACATGGTAATCGAACCCAAACGTCATAAGAGCCCTAGAAATTCAAACAAGGATTTCTTCTTACCAAGCACGAACCGGACCAAGACCTTTCAAGAGATTACTACCATATAAGAGAGCTTCAAGGTGGATTGCTAGCTATGGTGGCCAGAGGAGAGAGTTCCGGTGAAAAGACCACCACGGTTTCTTGCCGTGATAACTTGAAGATGCCGGCGGAAGAAGGGCAGTCACCAACCTAAGACTGGAGAGGGGAGAACAGCGGTCCAAAAGAGGCCGGTACGGTGGCCTAGCTCAGCCGGTCGACAGCGGCCGGAGGTGAAGAAGAACCGGCAGCAGGAGAGAGAGGAAGAGTGAGTCGGGAGGAAGAAGAGAAGGAAGAGAGAAGAAAAATGAGAAATGGTTTGGGCCTCCCCAAACCGGTCCAACACCAATATACCACACCAAAGAAACATAAACCCAACTCCAAAATTTACACCCCAAAATAATACCCTAATAAAAATTACTTTTTACTAGTTAATATTTATCATTTTTACCGTCGTCACATTTTTCTCCTACGAATAATTCTCTGAAATAAACGTCCCTCAAAACTCCTCTAGGGACCAAATAAACTATAAACTCATTGACAAAGACGGTAAAACTCTTATTAATACCAAGCTAGTAAATAAGGTAAAAATTTAAGGGTCGGGATGTGACAGTCTGAGACTTGAAGACGATTGTTTAGGGTTGAGATTAAATGACTTATAATTTAATCATAACTCTTGAAATTCTTTTGATACTTGGTAGAGAAAATATGAGACTTTGCATGTGAGTTTCTAAGTGTTTGAGTCACTTCACCTATTGCCCATTAATTTTAGACGCGAACTCAGACTACTTTATCACACTCATCAGTCAGTAAGTTTAGGAGAAGGTTATGTTTAAGAGGAAGGAAGGTGTCAGAAGGGCATGTGGAGAAGAAATCACCAAGACCATGTACTACTTTTAAGGATACGTCCACATCCCTTCTGTTTGTGGTCTGGATTAGAATATCAAACTTAATAACTTATTCGAAGTTGCTTCTGCTTTTGAATTCGAATGTTAATAATGCATCCTTGAACTTCAACTTCAAATTGCAAATATATGCTAGCTTCTCTGTCTCTTCTGATGGAGTGCAATGCTTGGATTGTATCCACCCTTCATTTCAAGTACATGGTTTCTAGTTACCAGATTACAAATGACATGATCACTAGAACCATGTGAGTTCACGACTTTAGTGACTACGAGTGATAGAATAAAGCCATTATTATTTGTGACCATAAGATAATGGTCACTAAAAACATATTAAGTTAGTGACCAAACATTGTGGTCATTGATGATATTTTGATTTAGTGACCAAAACAGTGGTCACTAAAGAAATTATGAATTAGTGACCAACAACATAAGGTGGTCACTAAATAGAATCAGGGGACCTATAGTGACCACTCAAATTTGGTCACTAACCACATTTAGCGACCAGATTTTCTAGTTTTAGTGACCAATGTCGTGGTCACTAATGTCCATATTTCTTGTATGCGCATGATTAACAACCAGTGGTTTTTATCTAAATTGTGGTTTTATCTAGTAAACGCTGGGGAAGTCAAGTCAAAAGTATTTTAATTTGTATTTCACTGCCAATTGTGTTTGCTTCCAAAATGTGTATGCTATTAGCCACTAAAGGTGTTTCTTGCTAGCTATCGTGAAATTTGTATAACAAAAGCGGTATGACTTCAATTTTTGTGCTAAGGTTCAAGTGGTTTAACACGTTTTCAGTTATAAACAACTCAAGATTTTGCATGTAACTTGTCGTCTAGATCAGACGATTGAGCATGTTATCAAGAGGGGGTATTCACCCTTGCCAATTTCATCAATTGATGAAGACTCACGAAGGCAGTCATGAGTGTTGTATGCTTAAGCTAAAGTTTGTACGCTTTAGTCATGAATATAAAAATTTTGTACCATCTTAAAAGCTTTTTGTAGTTTTGAGATACTAGCAAGTGTGTTTACCATAATAATGAATATCATTTCATTCTTGGCAGAGGAAGTCTTTAATAGAGGCCTCACAATGCTGTTAAATTTGATTTAGGTGCGGCTATTGCCACCCCACCAAATACTTTGTTCACGCCACATTTTAATTTTAAACTGAATATTCCAATACTAACCCCACAATCAAGAATTTTGTGGAGATACAATATTAAACTAAAATCTATAAAATCTAAATAACAACAATTCTCTACATCTTTCAAATCATATTTGAGAATCACTTCAATCTTCAACATGGTGGCTATATAATGTGGTGGGATATTTTTATTTTATTTATGACTTCAAATGTAGTTTTTCATATATATATATATATATACAGTCTATCCAGAGCGAAGCTTCACTCTGAAATTAACGTGCGAAGGTCCTTATTAGACTCATTTTTCGGTCATATTTTTCGATCATACCCGGTCAGTGTCTAGATACATATCGTATGATCATTCTTACAAAGTTTCATCCAATTTGGTGACCGTTTAAGTCTCCATAATCGTGATTTACTCCAACGGTTCTACTTGGACAGATTTTGTTCTATTGATTTATTTTATCTGATTCGGTGTGCAAACGATCACCAAACTGGATGAAACTTTGTAACGATGATCATACGTATCTAGACACTGATCGGGTATGATCGAAAAATATGACCGAAAAGTGAGTCAAATAAGAACCTTCGCACGTTAATTCCAGAGCGAAGCTTCGCTCTGGATAGAGACTGTGTATATATATATATACACATATATATATATACACATATATATATATACACATAATCGTAAAGAAGGAACTCAAGAAAGAGATCGAGAAGAACATATATATGATATGGTTTGAAAAGACTGGAGGTCTGCGTCAAATATATTGATGAGATATTTGTATATATTTTAAGATTTTATCATATTGAGAAAAATAAAAGAAAGAAAATAAAAACCAGATTTTCTCAAAATTTTAAGGGCCAAATTGGAACAGTAAAGGTAAAAAATAAGGTGTAGGGTGAACTAAGCATTTAGTGGGGTAAAAATAGCCGCACCCTTTGATTTTTACGTCGCCCTTTTTGGTATGCCTCTCTTTTCCTAGTTTGGGTTTTTTTTTTTTGAGAAAATAGACAATTTCATTAACTTGTCCACGGCTAGAAGACGCTTACATCAATTTGCCTACTCACAACCAATAAGTATAATTGGTAACAAACATTAACAAAGAAACAAGTAGTCCTCATTACAAATGTGCTTAGTTAAACCTATCACATCTAACTTCCATCTATTCTTATCTAAATTCTATATAACGGTAATACCCGTTGCTTACGGACCTCAATTGGTGTATAACAAAATAGAACCGAAATCTAAACAAGAATAGTCTTCTATCAGATGTCTAGGTAAGAAACAAGAAAATAAACCAACCTCCTTGCCCTTGTTATTAGGGCTAGTCACACCCCTCCCAACTGAGGGGTTATTATATGCGACGGAGGTGCACTCGACTTCTTATAGGGCACGTCAGGAGGCCTCCCCTCCTCCTAGGACATGGATGGCCAAGGAAATTGAAGTTTGATCTCCAGCGAATCTAGAACACGTACAACCGCTATGAATGTTGATAACAAGGCCGCGGGAAAAGAGAAAGACAAAACTCACCACAAAAATCCCAAAGAGACTTGTCGGGGATGAATCTTTGCTCCTGTCTAAAGGATGGTTGTTCGGCTCACACCGCTGGGATCAACAAGTGTTGTTGGGATGGCGTGAAACGCCGCCGGGATCGGCTAGAGCCGCTGGTATGGCGACAAGCGCCGTAGGGAAGGCGCTAGACGCCGAAGGAGAAAGTAGTGCGGCTAGGGTTTTTTTTTCCAGGGTCAATAATTGTTTAGTTTGGGTATGTTTCCTATTGCTGGTGGGATTGCCTAAAGGGAGAAGGAGTCAAGGAGAGACATAGGAGGATGTATAAAGAGGGGTTCTGGCATTCCTGTTTTCCCATAGTTCCTGTTCATTCACCAAAAGAAGGAGTTTCATGAGGTTCAAGGCGTTCAGGTGGCTTAAGGTCTTGTGGCCGGCTCGGAGATCAAGTCGGCTCCACCCGATTAATGATGGGGTTACAAATGTGAGGACTCCCATTACCATGAATTCCTTTGAAGTTATTGATACAGATGAGAATCTAGTTCCGCTTTTCTACGAAGAAAATGAGAGGGATGATGCTGCGGTTACAAATGTGAGGACTTTCATTACCAGGTATTTGCATGACATGGATACAGATGATGGTCTAGTTCCCGTTCCTTTCGGAGAAAATGAGTGGGTTGGTTTAAACGCTAGTGATGTTCAGAGAGTGAGAAGTGAGTGTTTGAAAGCCGGAGATTGTTCTATATGCTTGGAGGACGTTCAGACGAATCAAACCAGTCCTCATCGTCGATTTTCTCGCTTGCCTTGCTCGCATTTTTTTCATGAAATGTGCATTGCTAAGTGCTTAATGAGGAGCTCTCGTGTGGGATGTCCTTTGTGTCGACAACCAGTGCCTCTCGCCCTCACCCTGTCCTTGGCTGAGGAGTCTGACGACATTTTGGGATTAAGCTTGTTTAGTTAGGCTGTTTGGCCAAGTAGTTATACATTTTCATGACCTTGACAAGTAGTTATCTTCTCTTATCGTTTGCTTACTAAACTAGGCCAAACTTGTTCCCATAATTGTCTATGGTGTAATCATTTTCCTCCTACTATTGTACCCTTGTTACTTTTTGATCAAGCCCTTTATCCTCCTTGTAATTTTGTTTCTTACTTGAAAAAAAATAATATATCGTTTGCTTAACTATGCTATGTTTGGTGTTCTGATGTTTTATGAGTACCGTTTATTACTAGCGAAAGACCTGAGTGTAGCTGGGGGGGGGATGTTCATTAAGTTGCACGGACCAGACGGTGGAGTGTCGAAGTGTCGGACACTTCCGGACACAGCGACACGGTCTGACATGACGTCCGACACGTCACCTGGTGTGTCTTGACTTTTTTGACACGGCCCCGATGCTTTGATCAACACGCCATCTCATTCTTCTGACACGTCAACGTCGAGTTTCATACGGTCGCTCATCAAAAAACTGTTTCAGCTCCTTCGCGACAGGTGTTTTTGAAACACGAGCTTAGGTCCTTGCCGAATCAAGTCATCGGGTAGAGCGGTAACTTCAAGATTCAAAGTTACAGTGGCTCGACGAGCTAGCGCTGACGAACACAACAGCCTTGTGAGCCTGGGAGTAAATTTGATTGCCGATCGAGGATTCAAGGAAAAGATTGCAGATGGAAGAGAGAGGGAAGCTTGTGGTGACTGGTGAGAGAGACAATTTCCATGTGATTTGAAACTGAAATTTGATTCAAGTGTGAAGAAGAGAGGTGGATTGTTTCTGTATCCAGAAAGAGAAGATGTGGATAGGATTGGGTGGGGTTTCGTTAGATACAGAGAGTGAGATGAATATTGGGTCAAGAATAAAGAGAGAGTGGTTGCGTGTGTTCGCACGCAAAGAAAAAAAATAACCTGAAAAATATATTATAATTTTTTATTTCATCTTTTTAGTATTTCTTATATATTAAAAATACATAAAAATATTTATTATTTGTCATGTCCAAACCGTGTCAGATCTTGAGTTTTTAAGATTTGTCGTGTCACCGCATCGCTCCGTGTCATGTCGCCGTGTTCGTGTCCATACAACATAGGTTATTGACTTTATAATACTTGGTAGAGGAAATATGCCTCGGTGTACTATAGTTGATCACTGATTAGCAACTAGCTAGCGGTTTTATCTAATAAATGCCAGGAAAGTTAAGCCAAAAGTAGTATAATTAATTTGTATTTCACTGGCAATTGTGTTTACTTCCAAAATGTGTATGCTATTAGCCACTAGTCCACTACATGTGTTTTTGGCTAGGTATCGTGAAATTTGTATAACAAAAGCTGTATGACTCCAATTTTTGTGCTAAGGTTCAAGTGATTTAACACATTTTCACTTATAAACAACTCAAGATTTTGTATGTAACTTGCCACTCGTGTGCATGAGAATACGACTCTGATTTTTCCGTCGTCCTTTTTATGCCCCCTTTTCCTAGTTTGGGTATGTTTCCCACTGCTGGTGGGATTGCCTAAAGGGAGAAGGAGAGCGGGAGGATAAATAGGGATTCTGGCGTTCCATGTTTGACATAGTTGCTGTTGTTGAAGAGTTTTCATGAGGTTCAAGGCGTTCAGATGGCTTAAGGCCTTGTGGCCGACTCGGAGATCAAGTCGGCTTCACCCAATCGGTGACGGTGCGGTTACAAATTTCATTACCATGAATTGCTTTGACATGGATGCAGATGATGGTCCGGTTCAGAGAATGAGAAGTGAGTGTTTGAAAGCCGAAGATTGTTCTATATGCTTGGAGGACTTTGAGACGAGTACTCATCGTCAAGTTTCTCAATTGCCTTGCTCGCACTTTTTTCATGACATATGCATTTCTACGTGGTTTGAGAGGAGCTATCATGTTGGATGTCCTTTATGTCGACAACCAGTGCATAGTGTGCTCTTTGTCGCTATATGACTAAGACTTGGAGACAATTTATATCAGAGTTGAGATTAAAAGACTCATAATTTAGTCTTAATTCTTGAAATTCGTATGATACTTGGTAGAGGAAATATGTCTCGGTGTATTTGTATAGTTGATCACTTGATCAACTAGTGGTTTTATGACTTTTATCTAAATTGTGTATTCACAATGGGGAGCTACCCATATTGGTTGTAAAGATTCTTAGTTGTATTACAACGTTAACTTGCTAGTATTATCGAACGCAGGGGAAGTCGAGTAAAAAAAGTTGTCTAATTTGTATTTCACTAGCAATTTTGTTTACTTTAAAAATGTGTATGCTATTAGCCACTAAATGTGTTTTCTTGCAAGCTAGCTATCATGAAATTTTTATAACAAAACTGGTATGACTCCCACATTTTGGCTAAGGTTCAAGTGGTTTAACGCAACTCAAGATTTTATATGTAACTTGTCGTCTTAATCAAATGATTGTACTTAAAATTTGTACTATCTTAAAAGTTTTTTACAGTTTTGAGATACCAAAAAAATGAATATTATTCTTTTGTATTCGTAAAATCTTCTAAAAGATAATAAACATGTGGAGGATATAGCTGTAACAATCACATTTCACACTTAAAATCATAAAATTTTCTATCACATTAAAACAAATGAACAAGTAGGTATCCAAGTTATTTATGCAATGTATTTTTTTTTTTTTTTTAGAGTATCAACGACGGTATCCTTAAAGGCTTTCCAGGCCCAGAGACTAATCTGCGCCGATGGATCATGTCAGAACGCTTTCTCCCCCCTGACCACCAAGAATAAATTAGGATTTAACTCCAATTAACGTCGGCTAAGATTCGAACTTGGCTATGGAGGTTCCACACCTAGGCTCTTACCAACTCGATCACCTGTAGTGGTTCTTTATGCGATGTATTTAACGAATGCTCATTTTTATTTTAGATCACTCTTTAACTATTTAACGATGTTCAATGTTTTTTTTTTTTTGAAATCACGCTGTTCAATGTTTATTTCATCTATTTTGTTCACTTGTGAATGTTTTTGTTTGATAATGATTTTTTTAAGTAAATAGAGGATTAGGCGATATTAGCTCCTTTGCAACGGCTGAATTGGGGCGACAAGCGCCCTCTCACAATCCTGAAAAAAAGGGGGTCATCACATCTGGAAACCCACTGCCCATCCCTCCATTTATATGAAGGGGGACCAAACCAAAACCTTCCCCAACGAAAATAATGGGTAGAAAGTCTCTCAAAACTAAGAGAACTAAAAAAAGAAAAACCAAACTGAAAAAGACTATGCTTCTCAACTTGGTAAAAATAAAGGAAGCTGCTCTCAAGATGCCATCCAACATTCATATCCAACATATTAAGAATGCCTATAATATGGAAAACCCAAAGCATCCACACGCAAGTAAGGACAAACCTCAGGAGGAGGAGTAGCATGCCAGCACAAGGATGGGGAAGCCAACCCTAGATTAGCAAACCTATCAGCAACATAATTCCCTTTGCGAAGGATGTGTGAGCATGTGAAAGAGATATGGCGAATCTGAGTCAAACAATTGTGCCAGGCAATTCGCAATGGCTAAGGAGGAACAAAAGAGGAAGAAGAAATACATTGAAGTATCGTTGTAGAATCACTCTCCAACCATATGTGATGCCAGCTAAATTGAAAAGCAAACTCAATACCTAAAATAACAGCCATAAGTTTCGTAAAGAAAGCAGTTTGAGTTCTCAATCCTTGACAATAACCACCAATAAAACGACCGGAGCTATCCCTAAACACTCCACCACAACCAGCAAGGCCCGGGTTTCCCTTGGAGAAACCATCAGTATTGAGCTTGAGCCATGGAATGAGAGGAGGATGCCATAACACAATACGAGGAGCACTTTGATGTTTGAGAACAGGAATCACACCCATGCTAGAAAGGACTTTGGAATCCAAAATACCACAGACAAAACCATGTGTATGAGGAGCAATATTACGAACCCAAGCCTTAACATATCTTAAAACTCGCATACGAGAGGGCTGCTTATTATCAAACCGAAGCTTGTTACGAGACTTCCAATAGCCATAAGAGCAAAGAGACAATTGGCAAGCCAAATATTTTTAAGTTGCGAAGAAAAAGCTTTACCAGTGACAGAGCTCCAAAGATCATTAAGGGATCCATATGACGGAAAGGAAGTGCCAAAACAACAAGCAAGCCATTGCCAAATATGTTGAGCAAAAGAGCAATTAACAAATAAGTGAGGCATATCCTCCGTATGACTAAAAGAGCAAAGCTGACATACTAAGACAATTGGAATGCCACATCGCTGAAGTTGATCATCAGTCGGCAGCTTGAGATGAAAAATTCTCCATGCAAGAACGGAATAACGAGGAGGGATGAAACTACACCAAACACTAGAAGCCCAATCTGACTTCTCAAAATGGGGCGAACTAACTCATAACCATCTGAAAAGGAGAATAGACCAGAGGAGGAATTTTCCCATATAAGAGTATCACTCTCTAGAGCACTCGGCAAAGGGACCTCAAGAATTTGCTTAGCACAATCTGGATATAAATTAGAGAAGCGAGAAGGCAAAGCCCATTGTTGGTCCAAGATAAAATCAGCAACACGAGATTTCAACAGATGAGACAAAGAACTCATATTTAGCTGCTGAACAATAGAAGAGTTCAACCATTTGTCTGACCAAAATAAAACAGAATTCTCGTCTCCAATAATCCATCTAGAGTGTTCAAAAAGAAGAGGAAGCACTCGTTTGAGCCCATGCCAACAGATGAAGTAAAATACTGAAACTTCATGTGTCGAAAAATAGTAAAACGCTTACAAGCAAAGGAACCCCATGAAGAGCTTTGTAATAGAGTCATCCAACCCAAACTTATAAGACCAGCTGTATTAAGAGCCTTTAGGTTGCGAAGGCCGAGACCTGCCTCATTCCTTGGAGTACAAACTTATTGCCAAGAAACAGTGACTAATATTCTAATAGCCAGGTCACCAAACCAAATAAAATTTCTGGCACAAGCTGATAGATGACTCAAAAGAGAAGCAGGCCATAAATAAATAGAGAAACTATGGAGAAGCATGCTCTGAAACACAACATGAACCAGCTGAACCCTACCAGCCATTGATAAAAGCTTCTCTTTCCATCTTGTTAACCGAGCTTTAGCTTTATCAGCCAAAGCCTGAAGGTGCTTACGCAGCGGTTTTCCCTTAAAAATTAGAACACCCAGATAGCTAAAAGGTGAGGTCCCTAATTTGAAGCCCAAAATCTTCTTTACTTGGTGCCGACGATGAAAATGAGAGACCCCCAAATAAATGTGCTCTTGTCCTTATTAACAAGCTGACCGAGGCCGCACCATAGTTATCCAAGAAAGATTGCAAGTGCCGAAGAGAATAAGTATCCCCTCTACAAAAGATAAAAAGATCATCGGCATAGAGAACATGAGTGAGAGAAAAGATCTGACTTTCTTAGAAGAGAAAAGATCAATGAGGTAATGAGATAGACCTGACTTTCTTAGAGGTAATGAGATAGACCTGACTTTCGTAGAAGAGAACAGATCAATGAGACCCCGGCTTAAAGCCTCCTCGGCAATGCAAAATAAGATTGGAGAAAGCGGATCCCCTTGTCGCACACCCCTGGTGCAAGAAAAAAAACCATGTGGAGAACCATTAATTAAGATGGATAAACGAGCTGAATTTAGCAAAGTGAGCACCAAATCCGTAATCGAGAACCAAATCCAAACTGATGTAGAACCTCAATAAGAAATTGCCAATTTAAAATGTCAAAAGCTTTAGCAATATCAATTTTAATATCAACATTACCACCAACAATTTTCCGGTCTAAAAGATTAAAGCCTTCTGAGACCATCCCAATACTGTCAGTAATGCGACGACCTTTAAGAAGAGCTGTCTGTTGAGAAGAAATAATCCGAGAAGCAATATGACCCAATCTGGTTGCCAAGATTTTCGGAATAATCTTAAATAAAAAATTTGCCAAAGCAATGGGGCGAAATTGGAAACCTGGTTTGCATCTTCAACCTTGGGAATGAGAACAATGAAGTTTGAATTGACATTCGGGTGCAACCAATTGTTCTGGAAAAAATATTGGACCAAAGCAACCACATCTTTACCGATAATACTCCTAACACTTTTGATAAAAATAGCCCGGGAAACCATCAGGACCGGAGGACTTGAAGGGTCCATAGAAAAAACAGCATCATGAATCTCCTCTGGCGTAGGAGTGGATACTAACATAGAGCTTTCCTCATGTGAAAAACTTGGAATAATGGTACAAATATCATTGATTCCTGAAGAAGTTGTATCCGCACTATACAAAGATTGATTGAAATTCACAACATGATCTGCAATGTCTTGAGAATCAGTGAGAAGAGCCTCCCCATCTTGCAAATAATTAATCCGAGTCCTCGCACTTTTATTTCGGGCGTACGCATGAAAAAATGCAGTACATTTATCACCCTCTGTTAACCATTTGACCCGAGCTCTATCCTTCCAAAAGGACTCTTGCCTATGCGAGGCCTCAAGGACAGCAGCCTTAGCCACCACTTATTCTTCTATAAGAGACTCTGAAGCACCGGATGAAGCAATAGCCTAATGATCTAATTTCTGCTAAAAGCATTTTTGTTTTTTCAATAAATCTTCTTTTCGTCTTAAAAAAAAAGGAAAAACTAGCCCACCCCTTCGCCGCCATAGGCCCATAAGTAAGAAAGTAGAAACTCTTCAGACCATAAGTAAGAAAGAGAAGCTGAAACTCTTCAGTCATCGTTTCCCAGCTGCCTTGTTTCTCTTTATTCCTGTAAATCACTTTCTGTAAAGTCCATTTGGGGCTCCACAGCCCACCCTTTTTGGTAAAGTTCACTCCTTTTTCCCTATTTCTTGTTAATTAATTTCTTTCCCCATCAGCTTTGTCTAATCTTAAAGTAGAATCTTCCCACTTTCCTTCTCATTATATTCTCTCTCACTCACTGTTTGCCTCCTTTGGTTTTCTCTGCACGTTTCTGCCTTGTCTCTGACTTGCTCTCAGATTCTCATCGACCCCAACTCTTTCAAGGTTTGTGCTTCTTCTTGCTAAAGATTGCTCCTTTTTCTTTGGTTTATGTGAGTTCGAATGGTAAAGGCTTCTGATTTGCGGTTGGGATTTGTTTCTGAAGTCTTTTGGTCTTAATTTGTGTACCCCATTTGGATTTGGAGATGTGGTGTTTGATTAGTATGCTTGGGATTTGAGTTTCTGAGTGTTTTGATCTGATGGGATATTAGTTTGGTTTGATATATGATTATCAGATGTCTTAGAGAAGTTTAAAGTATGAGAAAGATTGGATTTTGATTCAGCATAGCTTATGATTTGATGGGGACAACAGGAAATTCAGGAACCCAGTTATTGTATCTTGCTTAGCTAATTAAGTTACTGATTGTTGGTTGCATGTGTCTCAAGAAAAATGGAAAGTTCTAAGATTGACCATGTTATTTGTATGTAAATGGTTTTCCGCTTCGGGCTATTTTTTGGTGTTAAACACCATTCTGGAAAGAATCAAGAAATTGCGGTGAAATTGTATGCACTGTTCGTTATACTGTCATACAGGGCAGCATTATGTTCTTTTGCGGTAGGATGTCAGTTGTGCCTGGTTAGTACTTGCTTCAAGCTTGGTTGTAGTTACTTAATGATATGACCATTTTTATGGTTAAAATTGTGAAATGTTGATATTGCTGTGTCAAAAGGACTTGATGTTTTTTTTTTTTGCTTTGACTTGATGTTGCGTGTATGGTGATATGCTTTGTTGAAATGATATAATTATGGTAGGCACTCTGTGGACCAAGACCATAAGTGAGAATTATGTAATATAAAACCTTGCAAATTATTATCTCATTAATTTGATGAAGAACTGTTGTTAGTTGTTACACATTTACGTATACAATTAACATGACAATTCCCAACTGTATAGAAGCACTTTAAGACTTTAACTATTACTATCTGTCCATATTCATCGTGGGTGTGGTTAATGTAGCTGAAAGAGGTGATTCGTGGCTGATGAGCTGTTGTATGCCTATTAGTTTCTAACGGATCATCCTTATTCCTATGCAGTGATACTTTAAAGAATGGCCGATTCCGAGGACATTCAGCCTCTTGTCTGTGATAATGGTACTGGAATGGTTAAGGTAAGGGATCACTTCTGTTTCAAGTAGCAATGTATGAAAAGCTGGCATAGCATTCAGATTCCCTTAGTAATTACTTGATTATAATCTCTTCAACAGGCTGGATTTGCTGGAGATGATGCCCCAAGGGCCGTCTTCCCCAGTATTGTTGGTCGACCTAGGCACACAGGTGTTATGGTGGGGATGGGACAGAAAGACGCATATGTTGGGGATGAGGCTCAGTCCAAAAGAGGTATTCTCACTTTGAAATACCCAATTGAGCATGGGATTGTTAGCAATTGGGATGACATGGAAAAAATCTGGCATCATACTTTCTACAATGAGCTACGTGTGGCTCCTGAAGAACATCCTGTGCTCCTTACTGAGGCACCCCTCAATCCTAAGGCCAACAGGGAGAAGATGACACAGATCATGTTTGAGACCTTCAATGTCCCTGCTATGTATGTTGCTATTCAAGCAGTTCTCTCCCTCTATGCCAGTGGCCGTACAACAGGTATGTCTACTTTGTCTTACCAATTTGAAATATTGAAAGTGATCTCTCAACTTATTTCGTTAGAATTCTTTACCACTAAGAGAACATAGACCACAGTAACTTTACACATCAACTTTGATAACCTCTTCTTTCTTGCTACAAAACATTTCCCAGGTATTGTGCTGGACTCTGGTGATGGAGTCAGTCACACAGTTCCCATCTACGAAGGTTATGCACTTCCACATGCCATTCTGCGGCTTGACCTTGCTGGACGAGATTTAACAGACTCCTTGATGAAAATCCTGACTGAGAGAGGGTATTCTTTTACTACAACTGCTGAACGGGAAATTGTACGTGACATTAAAGAGAAACTTGCATATGTGGCACTTGATTATGAACAAGAACTTGAAACTGCTTCAAGCAGCTCAACAATTGAGAAGAGCTATGAACTACCTGATGGTCAGGTAATTACCATTGGAGCAGAGCGTTTCCGTTGCCCTGAGGTCCTATTTCAACCATCACTAGTTGGGATGGAAGCAGCTGGTATTCACGAGACCACCTATAACTCGATTATGAAGTGTGATGTTGACATCAGGAAAGACTTGTATGGTAACATTGTGCTCAGTGGAGGGTCCACCATGTTCCCTGGAATCGCTGATAGGATGAGCAAGGAGATACAGCCCTTGCACCAAGCAGCATGAAAATTAAGGTGGTGGCACCTCCAGAGAGGAAATACAGTGTATGGATCGGAGGATCTATATTGGCTTCCTGAGTACATTCCAGCAGGTACTGCTTATACTGCTTCTCGGATGACATTCTATTATATTTGATTTCTTTTCATTTTAACTATGTTATATGATTCGTACTGATCATATAGAACTTTGGATGATGACTGAGCTTACTAAAAAGACTTAAAATTCGAAAACCAGTGTAATCCTCCTGATATTCTCAACAAATAAGATGGTCTATAACTATATTGCTCATGCTCTTAACTTATCGTTTAAGATCATGATATACACTACATGATAAGATGATCGGCTCTTACATTTCATGAATTCCTGCAGTATTAATATGATTCTAGTATAAATTTTCACTGTTGTTTTACTGGACTGCAGATGTGGATATCGAAGCCAGAGTACGATGAATCCGGGCCATCCATCGTCCACAGAAAATGCTTCTAGACATGTGATCATATTGTCTTTTCTTCCTTGGATTGTGTGGTTCAATTGGCATTGTCAGATTATGGTGTGCTTCCTGATCTGTTTGTAATTTTGTTCCTCTTTCTTGTTGCTACATTCACTTTCATACCTGCACTAGTTCTTGTATCAGCTCAGTAGTCTACGCAGTTGTTTTGTACGCATTGTTTCTGTTGTATTGCTTTACTGCATGTCTCGGGTTCTTGAAATGGAATAAATACGATAGCGTCATTGTTCAGGTTGTTCGTTTCCTATGCTTTATTTGGGAAAATGGAAACCACTGGAAAATTAAGACAGACGTTACCAATAGATCCCCTATAAACACATAGACACGCATGACTTCGGTTCTGTTTTTCCACTCATCAGTACACACCAGAAGCATTTGTCGTAAACCCGAAAAATAATGGACGGTTATCAGAGAACTGCAAGCCCCATGTGAAAATCTGACCAGGAAAGATAGTTGACATCACAATAGTGACACAACCTCTTACCAGAACCTAGCCAGATCCCGGAATCAATATTCCGGTGGGCGCGGCCGAACTAACAAGTTAATTACGTTAATTTACTAAATTTGTTCACCAAATGATACATTTTAGCATACTAAATTTGTTAGTTCCAGAAACTTCATTCAAGTACGGATTGTAAAATATCGCATTATCTGATGAGCAAATTTGGTGATGAGAAGTTGATGAAACTTAAAAGTTCAACTCATCAAGCTGGTTTTACATACATGCATTAAGCGTACAGTAGAGCCGTTCACGGACCAGTACTCTCCGGCAAGGGCGGTTGATCCACCTCGGTGGACTGCTGCGGCGGATGAGGAGGAGAAGGCGGGAGGCACGTGCGACGGCACGTGGGACAAGAAGAGTGAGAAGACAGCCAGGCTTGAATACAGTGGGAGTGGAACCCATGCTTACACCTCTCCAACACCCTTATCCCCTCCCCATCAACAAACTCCGACAAGCAAATGGCGCACTCCGCCGCGGCTCCCGCCAGCTCCGCCTTCATCTCCGGCGAGTACACCAGCGTGGGCCCCCCGTCATAGCAGGGAGCCACGGCCGCATTGGTCTTTAGCTGCATGCGAGCCAACTCATGAGGTTGTTGCGGCGGCGGTTGTGTTCCTCGTCGTCGACGATGTGAGTGCTGCGGAGGAAGCAGCGGATGACGGAGTTGAGGCCGAGGGCGCAGATGAGAGCGGAGAGGAGGATGATGAGCACCATGGCAGCGTTGGCCTCGAACTGTTTAGAACTGGAGTAGGGCCACCAGCGGCAGGCGTGAGTAACGCATGGTGGCGGTGTTGGTGGCGGCGAGGCTGTTGAGAGTGGCGGTGGAGAGAAGTGTTTGACTATGCCGCCGTACTCAGATACTGCTGCTGCTACTGCCGCCTCTAGAAGTATTCTCGGCGGTGGTCTCATTTCTGCTCTGTCACCTAATCAAATATTTAATTGCTCTCTCTCTGTTCTTGATGATTAGTCCCGAGTTTTGCAGAAAGGAGAATTTCTTTTTAGTTTTTTGACGTGAGAGAGAGAGAAGGAGAGAGAGGAGAGAGAGAGAGAGAGAGAGGAGAGAGAGGAGCGGGAGAGGAGAGAGGTTTGAGGGAGAGCGAAGAGAGTTCTGACAGGGTCCTCTTTTTTTCTTTCTATTTCTCTCTGCTCTGCTAGATCGCTCTCTCTTCAGAGAGAGCGCGAGAGAGAGAGAGGGAGGGGGTGAGCAAGAAATGCATACGTGCACTTGAGGTTTTTACATATTTTGGCTTCTGCAACAAATTTGTCATGTTCATACATTCATTCAAGGATTTTCACAGGTGTGGGTCATGCCGTTCAGCAAAAGTTACCCTCTCACCACTGTTCAGATCTAGCAGAGTTCAAAGCCCAGATGTAAAAATACCCGCGAAATTTTCATGCATGTCACCAGTGATGATTTAACCGTATTCGAAATTTACCTACCATGCCTTGAATTTTACCATGCATGTTAGGTAATTACTAATTAAACGTATTCAGAAGGAGATTAATCTACCTCAAGTGATTGCATGTATTCGAGGTTGCGGTAAACATGTCCTCCAAATTATTAGACATTAGTCTAATTGTTCCATGAGTATTAATTTGGTGGTTTTCTCTTTCACTGGTTGCTTGATCTCGACATTTGACATTACTTACGGGAGTATTACATGCTATTGCTAATTATGAAAAACGAACTGTATAGTTGTGCTACATGTCTGGTCAGGATATAATTCGAGACTAAGTTGTAGGGTTTAGAAAGAAAGAAAGGATGATTCTTACTCCAAATACAAAGAGTTGGCGGCATAGAACCTAATCATAGTAGAAGATTATAACATTTATATGTTTTGCTTTGAGAAACTAGAACAAAATAGAAATAAGATCAAGACAAAAACCCTGTAGCATATATATAGAAAGTCATTTTCCTCTGGAATCGAAGTAACCTAGCTTTTAGAAAAATACTTGTTCTTAAGATATTCCTGAAAAAAGAGATGGGGTTTGGTCCGTTTGGAATTCGACCTTTGACTTCACACTAGCTAGTGAAGTTTTGTTGAAGGAAAGAGGAGAGAGTTAGTTTGTTGATTCTTGGTTTCTCATTAAGGTATTCTAATCCAAGAGGAGAAGCAATAATTAAGCAGTTATTTTTCTTCTTAATATTCCTATCTGAAAAGGACCATTAACAATGTTTTAGTATTTCATTTTGTGAAGCACACAGAAACTCCATTAGCGGATGGATGCTAGATTTCTAGGGGTAAGGAAAGAGAGTTGGCCGGGAGTGAGTGTATCTGAGTGGAGTTGAAAGTTCGAGTGTTTTAGGATCTGATTTCATATAGTATACAGTGAAACAGAATATAATGAGTCATAATCTCATACAATCCCTTCAGTGACAGGATCCATATATATACATCCAAGCTCCAAACATGAAATGATCCTGTAGGAGAATTCCTTATACATCTTTTACCATTTTTGATTATAGATTATTGCATTCCCCCTAATTGAGATGTCAAATATTCGCTTTTATCATACTTTCCCAAAGAAATATTTGATTTCTTTGTAAATTAATCAAATTAAGAAGGATATATGAGGATCCAATTGATCCCATGGAGCTACATCTATATCCGGACTTCTTTTCCTTGCATTTAAAACAAATTAAATATTGAATGGCTCTTCTGGATATGATGATGATGATGTGAGCTCGATCTTTAGCTAGGAAGTCTCACAATGAAGCCTTGATGGATTGGTAACAGCCCAACAGGTAATGATCGATGTAACAAGTTGTGAAGAAAAAGATTGACGGGACTAGGAAAGCAATACTAATCATAATGATAAGGTGGAGAAGTTGGTGTAGTAGATAATTACGTAAACAAGGTCTTTAGAAAGAACTGGGTGCCTTTTACCCTTCTTGTCTGGAGATATTGAAAAGTAAGGAGTGGATAAGCTGATCATATATAAGGGTAAGTTGGCTTGTCAAGAACAGAAACAACAGCCATTTGAACATGTGAAAGTTTGGAACTATTGGAGGAAAGAGTGAGATGGTTCTCAATGATTCCAAGAAAGATGTAGACACTTCTAGAAAAGTCCTATCTTCGTCTCCAACCTTGATGACTTGGATTGCCAGGTATCCGCAACGAAAAGACCTGTGTATATCATTCGAGAATGCTGCCAACCTTTCTTGTTACTTTGTGAGACCTTCTATTATCACGGAAGTACAAAATCGAAAGATTAATGGAAGAGGTTATGACTTATGAGGAGAAAATTGCTGACATTGTAACAATTCTTCTTGGTAACATAGCTTCACTACCCTCCCTTATATGGATGTCTCTAAGGCTCTGGAAACACTTGGTTAAATTGTTATCAAACGACAAGATTGTAAGACACTTGCTTGAGTGGAACATTCATTCAAGTTCGAGCCTCAACAATCACAGATACTGTATTGATAGGTTGTTGAGTACTGGGGGACTCGATGCTATTAAAAGTGTCAGATTTTAAAAAGTCTAGGTATCGCATATGCATGCAAGTTTACAAGATAAAAAACCTTGGGCCAGCAGGATCTCACTCGTGGTAATCCGCTTGAACCCAGGTGTTAGTCACTGCGAATTACAGTCAGTTCATAGCCGTCCCCCCCCCCCCCCCCCCCCCCCCCCCTTACCCATAAAAAACGACCAGAAACACCTACGCAAATAGTCCAAAAATGGAAATCCCTAATTAAAGTTAGGTCCACAAGAGTAAAGTGAACTTGGGATGGACTTGTCACTCACCAAGTCGGCTTGTACGAATCACTTATTACAAGTCACAGATGTGGCTGTGGGCAACGCAACTAGTCCTACCGGTTAACCACATGCTAGAACTTTCATGGTTAGAGTTGTGCACAACCCACGTAACAAGCAAGTAGCAGTACTATACGACCCGGGAAACCAACTATTCAAATCGAAGTTGCCTTCATCAGAGGGAACTTCACAATCAGAATTAAAGTGCAAAGATGCATAGAAATGATAGAATGCTAGGAGTGGGGACTTGGAACAACGCCCATGCTCCTATAATCAATGAGTTTGTTTGAGGCAGCTATCAACCCAATTCTGTACAATAGTACTTGTATCATGTATGACCCACAAACGCCTTAGCGACCAGGGTAGTGAGAATTAATATGGCAGTAGAATAAGGTCAGTTGCAGATAACTCTAGTAGAATAGTTTGGACTTCTCATCACAAGAGAAAGAGCAGGGACAATATAAAGGTTCTAGCATATTCACAGTCTACAATAGTGTCACACATTTGGCTTGCACTCTAGATAGGCCTAGTATTTAGCAAACAAACCAATGGGGGTCGGCTTGAGGATTAAAGGAGATTTGAAACAGGAGAAGAGGGACCTTTGTACCAAATCAACTACTCGAAGGAGGGAGGGGATAGTCTAGTCTTGATTAGCCTTGATCATGTATTACTGGTATTAGCGAGTAGCGACTACTCAGATGTTTTCGCATATACAAAAAGAGGTCATAATATTGCATCCACTTTCAGGTTGTTCAAAACCAGCTTCACCTTCTTCAGCAGGTTTTGGCTTGGGTTTTACATCAGCATCCTGCAGCCGAAATGGCAGATACTTTTGAGTGTTCAAAAATTTTCAGGGATCGATTAATAAAACTGTTGAAGTGTCGCTGGATATACCTGTGGCAAGTGGAGGAAAATCGATGTCTTTGCAGTAGAAGGATAATGATTTCCTGCACCCTTGTGCCAGTCATAGCAAACCTACAACACAAATTTGGACTCATGGTTATGAGAGAGAGAGAGAGAGGGAGAGAGAGAGAGAATCCTATTACTCATCCTGACATTGGTTCAAAATAACAGAGAGAAAATTACCGAGTATGCAAATATGGAACCATCATTGTTGAAAGTACTGCAAGGAATGGGTTGATTGCACTTTGACATGGCCTAAAATCAGAAAACCTGTATTAGACAACTATATGCATATAATTACAAAAGATCAAAACGATGATGCCAGGTGATAAAATGACGATCTGTTGTACAGAATTAAGGAAAGAGAGAAGATGTGAGAGAGGCAGCGAAAAAGACTAGCAAAACAATAATAAATTAGATGTGAGAAGAACCTTGAGTCTCTGTTTGCTGTCCTTATCCCAAAAACTGATAGAACCATCAGACCCAGCTGTAGCAAATGTGTGATGCACCTGAAACAAGTGACACAATAAGATCTTAAAGGACAAATAATAAGAATGAGCAGAAAATAAACTATATACAGTGTAAACTTCCAGAATCAGAATGAACATGACTTATAAGTTGGCACTACTGAGATAAAAATAACTAGGCAGACCTATGACAAGAATGATGTAGAACAAACTATAACAAATCAAATGTATGTCAAAGTTCCTGTAGACTTCATATATGGATGATACACATCAAGAGGAAGCTATGATGGGATAGTGTAAAATTCGTGAATGTCTCAATGTAGCCATCAGAAAAGAACACTCCATACCTTAAATGATATGTATGATCTATTGTATACGCATATAAAGAACCTGTAACCAGACATCACTATGAAATTTCCAGAAATCTTATCCATCATTATGCCATATGTAGTATTTTGTCCAGTATTTGAAAGTGTAATTAAGGATTCCCAAAAGAACTGCATTCACTAAACTCAAACCTATGAATTGGATTCTCAAAAAGACGCAAAAAAGACTAACTAGTAACCAAACATGTCTTATGAGTAAGAAGAAATGTGTGATAGAATGTTACAATAACAAAATTTCTGTGTTTTTTGTTGTTGATGAGGATGATTTGAGGTGCGATTGAATGTTCACACTTCATAAGAAATCAACTAAGAGGTTGTGTTATATCAAGTTTACCCGTGAGACATGTACTTATGGGAAAGGAAAATATATCTTAAATTAATCTTAGTCGAATATCAAGAGCTTTTGGACTTTTTTCCCACAACTAAATAACATCTGTCAGGAGAAACAAGTAACATTGAAAAATGCACAAGTCCATGAAAGCAATAAGTTGTAATTTTCATTTTCTTAGTCATGATCCCAATGGAAGACTACATAAGATCTAGGTAATGAAATATAAAACTGCTCTAACTCTTGCAAACTATGAGAAGTCAACAAGCAAAACAATCCAGTACTTGTTATAGATTACTGATCTTTATGAAAATGAAAATCTTTCATTGTATAAACCACTCCTTTCTCCACTTATCATCCCTAACATCTTTTCCCTGACCTTCTCTCTCTCTTTAGTTATAAGATTAAACAGCAAAATGTTATTAAACAGATCTACACTAAACAGCCAGAAAATAATGACAAAGAAAAAAATAAGAATGGAGACAGAAATCTTACAGGATGGAAGTTTATAGAGTTGACTGAGTAAATAACATTGTTTTCTCTGTGGCATTTGAAGGTGAAGTTTTTACTTTCCTGTCTTTCATCTAGATGCTGCACTCCAACCCTCCCTTCAATAGAACCAACCTGGCAGAACATAACATCAGAAGCATTATATCTTATTTACAAAATACAATAGTCGTCAAGCAAAGAAAAACTTGTATATTTATATGTCAGTCTCCTAATACACCATCAGAAAAAAGAAAAGTAATGGAGCACAGATTATCATGAAGAGGTATATCATCTGTGTTGATAAACATCTGCATGTAAGGAATTTTTATTTCTCTTCTTCAATATTCTTCTTCTTTTTTCCTCAAGCAAGTAATTACATGTTTGGTGTGTGTGTGTGTGTGTGTAACTGTATTTGATGCAACATGTTTAAAAGTAATCTATTCATTCAGGCAGCAAAGGTTTAAAGTGTTAATACTTACCAAGAAACCTTGCTGATCAGGAAATGCAGCAACACACCTTGTCTGATACTTAAGGGGTGAAATGATTCTCTTGAATTCAGTCTGTCAGAATATGCGCAGAGGTCAGCCAATAATAATCTCTTGAATATCCAAATACAGTTTCATGTTAAACAATTCTATAAAGCCAGCAGATTATCCTCAAAGTCCCGCTAAAGTTAACTAATGGAAAACATATGTTCTTTCTGGATTCTGGAAACTGGGAGCTTAAGCTTCCATTGTTTTTTTCTAATTTTCTTGTCCACACCTTCTGAAAATTATATGTTACCTTTGGATACTGCAAGTTAAACATGATCAGATTTCTGTCTGCTGTTCCCACAACCATCAGAGGGTATTTCACTGTTAGTGCATAACAGCGTTCGGGAAGTAGTTGGGTATGCACCGGATTTGGCTGCCTCAAATCCCAATACCTGAAAATAGGCCAAGATGATATGGTTATTAACAGATAACTTGAGGTTAAGGGGAGATATAGATTTTTGACTTATGAATAAATCTAAGGTGGCAAAACAATAAAGGAAAAGAACAATTCGAAGAAACCTAGTTCTCAGACGTATGAGAACATTAGGTGACACAGAACAATACTTAGGACCTAGGAGCAAATGAGAACAACATTCTCAACCGGATTGCTGGCTATAACCTTCAAGTAACAAGACACATAAACCCATGGCGTGTATAATATTTAGATAACTCAAATACTTGAGATGGAAGGATGTGCTTTAATTACTTCAAAGTCTTGTCCCAGCTTCCTGCGACTAAAAGCGCAACCTCGGGAATCCAAGCAATCTCTTTTATGGGTGCATCATGCATAGCAACAGTAGTCGGTTGGCCTCCAGACATTAAAGACCACATCTTAACTTGCCTGTCACAACCTCCAGAGAACACAGCCATCCCATCATCTTTCCACGTTGAGCACAAAACCTACATATATAGATTTTCATATATTAGCATTTGTACTGTATTAAACATAAGAGAAGTTGGTGGTCGTAAGTTAAATCACAGGCACATACATGGAAAAATCACTGGAAAATAATGAACCTTGCTCGATCATGAAGACTATCTTATTCAATGATATCACATAAAGACAGCACAAATTACGCATTTTTAAATTCAACACCATATCGTACAGGAAATTGTCCTTCATGTATATGTTCTGTACCTACGATCTTGCAACATGTCTCACACATTCTTTTTCAGTTATCTTTTTGTTTGTCTGGTCTTGATGCTTGAGAAATAATATCTCAAAGCAAACAGCAAAAACTAATACAGTGCGAGTATTAACAGTTTAACACACTACGACTTAAAGGGAAAAAGTGAAGAATATCTAATATGACAAGGCTCCCTTGAGCTTGGTGAAGCCACGTAACAATCATAGATTCATAGGTTGTACTTGTGCAATATGAGAATCATATCAGAGGACCATATATGATCCTAGCTCTATCGATGGAGCAGGCCATGTGGAGTCAAAAGTTCTAAGGGCAAATTCTACAGGTAAAGGCAGACCATAGGCATACACCGGTTAAATCTAAACTGACAGATATCTTAAACTCACAGCATAGTTGCAATTGAAAATCACAACTGACTGACTCATTATAGTTCACTATGCACGTATATGATTCGATTAAACATTGAAGTAATGCAGATGGTTTTAGCACAGTTGCTTACCTCTTTTATTTACACCACAGATAACAGTAGATAAAAGCCAGATTAAAAGTAAAACAAGCTAAAACAGAGAAGTTAAAGTACCGGCTGGTCATGCGAATAGGAGCTCTTGGGTGTAGCAGCAATACTTGTTCCAATTTTTTGAACATCCCAGCACCGCACCTAAACACAAGCATATCATCAGTCATTTACCTTGTCATTTTCCAAACTCTAATAAGTGGTTGCTAAATCATAACAATGTTGTGAGTAAATCTTACTCAAGTTACTGTGAATTACATAGACTCTAAACCTCATATATCATACTACTACATATCCGATGGCATAGTCACAGAAATGTCTCATTCCTCTATAATCTCTACAAGCAACTTCCATAGCAACCAAACAGAATTTAAGCACTATACACCAAACAAGTACAAAAATAGTAGAAGAAAGCGAATCAGAACCTGATTGTCCCAGGAAGTAGAGACCAGAAGGTTCGATTTAGGACTGAAACTGAGGCTTGAAACGGAGTCGGTTGGAGGCTGAGCAACCTGTAAAATTACACCATAATCTCACTAAAATGTCACCAAAAGTAAACAATAAAACAGCAGAAACCGAAATCGAATTCACCTCAAAGGAATTGTTCGGATTGTGATTCGTGAAAAACGACATTGAAAATCCTCAACTCTGTAAAAATCTAGAGAAAAACAAAGCTCGTTCATCACACATGTGAAATCAAATTGCTGGCGAAGAAATTAAGCTGAACCTAGCAGATCAATCGGCTAATCGTGCTTAAACGCAGGGAAAATTGAAGAGAAAACAAGCTTAAAAACCTAATCAGTCGTACCGCATTAGCTTAATCTGAGATAAACGAAGCATAACCGGAGATTAGGGTTTGCGAAGTACCTGAGAGAGAGCGTAGGGAATCGGAGACGGTACCCGGAGGGTTTTGAAAACGAAGAGCAGTTGGAATTGGAGAGAGAAATTGAGAAAATGTGAGTGAGTGGAATGAGAGAGAGGGGGGTGGTTATATATATGTGTGAGATTAGCGTTTAAATTACGAGCGAGAGATTAATTAGCTTTAATAGTAAGCTATGAGTCTAAAGAGCGCGAGATTTAAATAAACCACCAGCCCCTCTCCCTCCCTCTTCTCACTTCTCTCTCACTCTCAGCCATGTCATCAACCTCCTCCATTCTCATCATCCTTCTCATCGTCGTCATTCTCATCATCTGCCGAATCCTCCGCCACGTCAGCTCTTCCTCCGGCGACGACGGTTCAAGGAGTTTATCAGGTCGGAGCTGGCTCAAGGAGTTTGTCGACAGGATCTCCAGTTCCGGCAGTAGCCGTCGGAGAGAGATAGGCGTGGAGTTGTCCGAGTATTTCCGGTGGTTGTCGGAGGTGTGATTTTACTATACTACGAACCGTAAATACTCTAGTCTTATTAGACTATCGACACTTTTGATTAATCTTGGTAGCACATTAAGTCCAAGATGATTTCATGTCATTTTTTTTAATCTTCACCTGTTCTATGTCTGTGGGATTAAAATTAGAGCTATAAATCTTACTATTCAAGCATAGTTCATGTGTACAGTGCCATTCGAATTTCAGGGAAATTAGTTCTTGGATGAAATCGAAATGAATTAACGTTGTGCTATGGACAAAAATTTGATAGGTATGGAGAATCAATGGTAAGAAATGAGACGTCAGGGCTCAGGCTATTGATAGCTATTTATCCTTGATTATTAGTTGTACTCACACTTTTATGCATTTGCGATAAAGGAATAAAATAACACGGTTTATTCTGTATCATGTTATGATCGATGATCAAGAGAAGTTTGTTTGTGTGATTGAGGAATGACATGCTCGACTCATAGAGAATGCATGAAAGAATTGTTGCATGTATTCTAAGTACGAGGGTTGATGAAAGAATATGAGATACTAATCATATGAACGAATATGATTTTTGAGGTAAGAGTATGTTCAGGACCTGGTGCAGTTTCTAACATGTTTATAGTTTGTAGTGGACATGGAAGCTCATTTTTAAGGTTTCATTAGCGTTGACGTGAGTCACATGTTCAAGACAATAAAGCAGCTCTACGGAAGCAGGGAGACTTATCGTTGCATCTCAGCCGCTGCTCGACCTTTGGAGAGAATTTGAAACACTAGATAACATAGAAAGAAAAAAAAGTCACAAGTATAAATATTATAGAAACGTTACACTATATAAATGGATAATCCTAATAATCCTAATGCAGTTGGGAGATATACCTAGGTTCCACCATAGTCGAATAGGACTGCAATTAGGGCCTACAATACAATGGATCCGGGTGCCAATTGACCCGGCCCATGGTTATTTTCTCTTTCGGGTGCTCTTCTGTTGGAAACGACAGTTTGGAGTTTGGACCGTCTCCGACTTCAACAAACTCAAATGAATGGGAGAGGGCCTGAAATGCCGAGCAAAGTCGTTATGACGGCGTCTGCATCACAATCGCCGGTGAGGTGGTGGCGGACGGCGTTTCTGACCGTCAGAGACGAATCCCTCACAACTCCTCCTCGCACTCCAATCCCTGACCTCCTCCACAACTTCATCTTCTCCCACTCCCACACTCTCCTCTCCGCCGTCCCCGACCTCCCTCCGCCGGAGGTGACGTCAGATTTGCTGTTTGTGACGGAATTGATCACCAACAAGCCTCACGGCGCCGGAGACTTGACCTCAACCTTCGCTCACACAATTCACCTGGTATCGACTCTGACCGAGACCTTGGCTTTCTTCAACCTATGCTTTGCTTCTTCATATTAACCTCAATGAAATTCCGATTTCAGATCCATGACGTCAGCCATCGTCTTCCGCTTGAGTTCAGTTCAGCTTCGTGGACTATCATGCTTGACGGTTTCGGCAAGATGCTTCAGTTTTTCATTGCTTCTTCTTCATTTACGCCGATCATGGAATGCTTACAGACTCTGAGGTCAGCTCCGCTGGTTTTCGATTCGATTTTGAGCAAATGTGTGTTGTTGTTGTTGCTAATTGTATATGAATTTCTATTATTTCTAGGCGTGTGATGAGTACCTACCAGAGGAAGTGTTCTACGGCTGATGAGATTCAGCTGGTGAAGTTCCTTCTGCGCTTAATCGAGAGCTGCCATTCGGAGTTAAGCAGCTCGTCGCATTCGTTACGCAACCAGAGCTCTGCTTCTGAAGTTGGAAAGAGAAAACCAATGCCGCAATATGGTAGCTTATGGGAAGTGCAGACCCTTGCATTCAATATGCTTGGAGAAACAATCTCTAGGGCCGGCTCGTTGTTTCCTGTAGATATCTGGAAATCATCTATTGAGGTAGCAATCCCTCTTCTCGATTTGTGCTTATAAAAATACTTATGTACATTTCATTTGAGGCCGTTTCTTTTTTTAAATAGAGGCTGTTCTTATTTGAACCAGGTTTTTAGGAAAGTGATGGATGTATTGGCAGCTAAAAGCCAGCTTGTAGAAGATACTATAATGTCGAGGTAACTTTCCTTTGAACTTTTCTGTTGGCTCTCTCTAAAGAAATATGTAAACAAAGATATAAATGAAAGCATGAATCTAGAGTACTGCTTGTTTCGCCTTGTTGTCTGTAACTTTTCATCCTTACATATAGTTGCCATGATGCTTTTTGCAGGTTTTATTTATCTCTCCTGAATTGTCTGCACTCGACTCTCGCAGATCGTAAGTGTTCCCTCTCTGACCATGTAAGTTATTAATGTCTTGTGTATCAGATTTTAGATTATATATTGAATGTGGTTATGCAATTATTATCCTTCATATTTTCTGGGGATTTTATATTTTTTCAGGTGTCAGGTTTTGTAGCTGCTTTGCGAATGTTCCTTTCCTATGGTGTCAGTAGTAGAAGCCAGCTTGTCAGGCCGATTACTGGTCAAAAGGAGAGTGAACTTAGTGTAGCGAGCCTTAAGGCTGGTTTGGAAGATCCTAAAAAGACAGATCGTAGTCCATATAGACCTCCACACCTACGCAAAAGGGACAGTTCAAAGCAGATTGGAGCTCGAAATTCTCAAGGTTTATCAGATCAGGAATCTTCCACACTTGACTTCACCTCATCAGATTCAGATTACAGTGACAGTGATGGATCACTTAAAGACACTGAGAGCAATCAGAAATCGAAGGTCAGAGTAGCTGCTATTGTTTGTATACAGGTAAGTTTTGCGTAACATTTTGGTTTGTACATGTTTTATCCCAATGTCGAATAATTGTAGATGTAGCCTTTTAAGCTCCCTTCTTCTTCTTCTTCTTTTCCCTTTTTTTTCTTGGTATTCTTTGTTTTCATCTTATCATCAACAGTCGGCCACACAATAGGAAATATGTTCCCTGTCTTATGACTCTCTCCTTTGAAAGATATTAGGTCGTTTTTTTGGTGCCTAATCGTTACATCTCCCAAAAGTTGAAAGAAAGGGAAGATGTTAAAACATAAACCTCAGAAAGATTAAAGGAATATGTTTTTTGATCTTTCATTGAGAAGTACCTTCTCTTTGAGCTGAATTTCGAAACATGAGGAGTTGAGGACAAATCAAACGACATGATTTATCCTGCATTAAATGTGGATAAGATGGTATGCTCGACTTTGATAGTGCAAACTTTTAATGTTAGAACAATTGACAATTTTTTTTCAATTTTTTTTTGAAGGATCTCTGTCAAGCTGATTCAAAATCATTTAGTAGCCAATGGACGCTGCTTCTGCCAACCAGTGATGTACTACAACCTAGGTAAGCATCAGATGCCTCCAATCTATTGTTGATTCATTTCATTTATCTCTCTCTCTCTCGTTTCATGTTACCTTCTGATATACAGGAAGTTTGAAGCAACACTAATGACTTGTTTGCTGTTTGATCCCTATTTAAAGGTATTGTCTACTCTTCTTATTACTTTTAGTTCCCTCACTACCCGTTGGAGAATGATTTGGCAGCTATACCTGAGATGTATATAAAAATGTGTACTTTTTTTTTTACTTGTTACAGTGCATGGAAAATGTTTTTGTCATATTCACAGCTTTTAAACATCTTCTGATTGTCATATAATGATATAATGAATTTTCTTCAGTGGTGCTTCTAGCTGACATGCTTGTATATGGTGCCTAGGCACGGGTTGCATCAGCCTCAACTCTGGAAGCAATGTTGGATGGGCCTTCTTCTGTTATACTTCAGGTAGCTGAGTTCAGAGAGTCTTCTAAACGGGGATCATTTACAGCACTTTCAAGTTCCCTTGGACATATACTAATGCAGCTTCATACAGGTATGTAAAAGGCACTATAATGCAAAAGTTCATTCTCGGTGTTGTTATACATGTACATGTTTCAGGATATCTACTATTCTCTTTTGATATAAGACTGATGTATCTGATGCAGGTATATTATACTTAATTCAGCGAGAAACTCATAGTCGATTACTGGCCTCCTTGTTCAAGATTCTCATGCTTTTGATATCATCTACACCGTATGTATTCTCCCACCAAATTATTTTCATTGTTAATGTTTTTTTTTTTCTGTTTTTTTCTTTCAGTGTAGCATATTTGTTTGTTTGTTTAATCTTCTTATGCTGCCCTTAATCTGTATTCAAAGTCTTGTGTTGAATTAATTAGAGTGATCTTGTCATGATTCAATTTGATATTTCTTTTACTGTACAAAAAGAGAAGTTGGAATAAATGATATGAATTACAGCTTCAAGTGCATTGTTATTACCCGTTGGGTGTGATCATCCCCTCACCCACCCCTTTTGGCTTTTGGGCGAGACAGTTTGTCCTCCGCATTAGGATCCTATGTGAAAGTCATGATGGCATTTCATGTCCTCTATCATTTGGAACTTTTCAACATTTAAGACGAGGATAGATCCAACCTCTCAATAACATATGATTCATTTTAGAAGATACTTGTAGACAGTCAATAAATCCAATGGTGATGCTGCATTGCTGTTTTCTTTTTCTAATTATTGTTATCTTCTTTGAGGATAATCTAATGTGTACTTATTGTTCCTGTCGATCATCATTCTACAGATACACAAGAATGCCTGGAGAACTGTTGCCAACAGTTTTTACATCTCTACAAGAAAGGATACAAAATGGGTTTCAATATAAAAGTGATCAGACTGGCCTGCTGGTCAGTACTCCTTATGCTCTTTTTATCTTGTATAACATGGAAACAATATCTGTGATGCGTGCGCTTACTCACTGTGATACCTTATACTATATCTTATCTCATTCAACAGGCTGCTTCTTTTAGTTGCTTGACAACAGCTCTGAATACCTCACCATCTTCACCGCAAATTAAAGAAATGCTTCAGAGAGAGATATTTAATGGTGAGCTTAAGTTTTGCGGCATAGATAGATAAACTTTACTGATACTCACTCACTAGTTCTTAGACTCTACTGTTCACCAAAAAGAGAAACAAATTCGACCGGTCAGCATGTAACTAATGATAATTCAGTCAGCTTCTTTTTTTCTCAAATGGTTAACTGATCTGTAGAAGTTCATCTATTTTTTCTTAATTTGTACTGTGCCTTGTCTCCAGGTTTAGCTGAGGCCAAAAAGAAGTCAGGTGTTCTTTCTACATTGTTTCAATTTTCAGAACAAATTAGCAACCCACCGATATGCTTTGAGGCTCTTCAGGTAATACTGTAACTAGTGTAAGACGGCTTGAAACCTAAAATTTGTCTCTTATGATTTCTGATTGGAAGTCTGATTATCTTGTAGAAAGGCATGCGGCATTGTCCATGCATGTCATTGTTATAACTAAGAAAAAGTCTCATTACATTACTTATGCTGTCACTTGCAGGCGCTTAGGGCTGTGTCACACAATTATCCAAGTATAATGTTTTCCTGTTGGGAACAAATATCCACCACTGTTTATCACCTTTTGAGGGCATCTACTCCTGAAGTTTCTGTAGGACAATGGAAAGGGCATACTGGAAATTCTGTTGGATTTATTGGGGAAAAAATCATTACAGCTGCTATAAGAGTAAGAGAGCTTTGCTGTTATTGAGTTTTTCATTCCCCTATTCAATCAAAATATATATTTAGAAAAGTGAAATATTACGAAGTTGTAGCGTTTTTCTGTAAACAATAATGATTATATTTCCTATTTTTATATCTACATATACAGACATATTGATTCTTTATGCCAATTATATCAGGTTTTGGATGAATCTCTTCGTGCAATATCTGGATTTAAAGGAACGGAAGACCCTTTAGATGATAAACTACTTGATGCCCCATTTACTTCTGACTGCATAAGGATGAAGAAAGTTTCGTCAGCTCCTTCATATGAACTTGAGAATTTTGAAAATACTAGAGATGAACTCACATTATGTCAGTCTGGAATTGAGCAGTGGTGTGAGGCAATTGAGAAGCATATGCCTTTAATTCTACAACATACTTCTGCAATGGTTAGTTGATATATGAAGTGACTTTAGATAAAATTGCTTGTTTGAACAATTTTAGATATTCTGATGGTCCTTGGGTGCTTCTGGGTTTAAGAAATGTGCCTGCTGTTCCTGCAGATTATAATATAATGTCAAACAGTTGTCATAGCATGCAATGGATTTAATGGAATTTGGAAGGAGATTAAAACAACAGATCTTTTTGCAATAGTTGTATCACTGCATTGTCTTTATTTGGAGTCTCTTAATGTGTCAACAGTTGAAGCCATTTTGACCAGGATGAAGACTGTCCCCAGTCTTGATTAAGTTGGTTAAATATATAGATGTGTTTTTATGTTTTAGTCTGCACTTCTTGACCTTTTTCTTCTTCTTTTCTTTTGGAAGGTGAGAGCTGCCTCAGTTACCTGTTTTGCGGGTATAACTTCTTCTGTGTTCTGTACACTCTCAAAGGAAAAACAGGAGTTCATTCTTTCGTCTATTGTGAGTTTTCTTCAGCTGCACTGTAAATGCTCTATTTTGTTGAATGCAATAGAAATTAGCTTATGATTTGAACTACAAAACTTTGTAGGTTCGTGCTGCCGTACACGGTGATGTACCTTCGGTTAGGGCAGCTGCTTGTCGAGCTATTGGTGTCATTTCATGTTTTCCTCAGGTTTCTCAAAGGTGATTTGTATGTTCTTGAAGTGCACTGAAAGATCTCTCGAATTTGTATTGTTTGTTATCAACTTGGTCCTCTATCAATTCTGTGCAATGTGCAACTAAGAACTCAAATTATAGTGCAGAGATCCTTGATAAGTTTGTTCATGCTGTGGAGAGTAACGCTCGTGATCCTTTGGTCTCGGTACTTTTCTTTTTCTCTTTTTATTTAATAAAACATACACGCTCCATTTTAATTCTAAGCAGGTGAAATTGTCATTTTTCAGGTCCGAATAACTGCTTCTTGGGCTTTGGCAAACATATGTGATTCTGTCCATCATTGTATTGATGATTTTAGCTTGGAAAACACTGGAGGTAGAAGTGATGTAGTTAGGTCAATTTCCGTAGTACCTTTGCGTCAGCTTTCAAACTAATTATTATATTTTGTTTTCTCTTTTACTAGGCTCTCTTAAAATTTCTCAATTGTTTACCTTATTAAGTGAGTGCGCTTTGCGTCTGACTAAAGATGGAGACAAGGTAATGTGCTAATGAGCAAAGTTATTTTAATTCTTTTATAATTGCTGGTTAAGCAAATTACTCTCTCTCTCTTTCTCACTAAATAATCTACATGAGCAGCTAGAAAAGGAATTCAATAAACAAAAATATTGGTGCCAGGAAGGACTACCTCTCTCTAAATAAGAATGTCTTGATACTGCGCACTCACACAATTCTTGAACTTGATTCTGATGACTCTGCAAATTTATAGTAATTGAAAATCATATGTATTCTCATAGCTCTGAGACTTTTCTTTCCCTACCATCAGATTAAATCAAATGCTGTAAGAGCTCTAGGGAATCTTGCAAGATCTGTCAAATGCACAATTGAATTTGAGACGACAGGGGATTCTGGGAAAGGTTGTCGAGGAGATGTATCAATATCATACCATCCAGCTTCTTTGAGAGATTCGCGTTGGCTTGAGAAGGTTGTTCAGGCATTCATTTCATGTGTTACGACTGGTAATGTCAAGGTATCGATAGTCAGAATTTCGTAATGAAAATTTAATTAGACAGGTAATGATCTAAAATGTGTATCGTTATTGTTAATATATTGTGTTCTGTACTGAAAGTTCAAATTTATCTAACAGGTCCAATGGAATGTTTGTCATGCTTTGAGCAACCTATTTCTGAATGAGACATTAAGACTGCAAGACATGGATTGGTAAAGCGATTCGAACCTTGTTTCTAGAATCTGTTGAAATGCATTTGTTTGCTGATATACTGTTGTTTACATGTGTATGGGTGCATAATCTGTGGAAACACCCCCCACCCAATGAAAAAAAAGAACGAAAAAAAAAAAAAAGACCTGATGCTTTTGTAATTGTGGAAAGTACAATCAATAACTTTTTGATAATAGTGAAATCCCAATGAGCATATAATCTCTGTATGTTCCACAATAAGCTTGCAACAAAATGTAATAACTTATGCATGTTTGTCTGACAGGGCTCCATCTGTGTTTAGTATTCTTCTACTACTATTACGCGATTCTTCCAACTTTAAGATCAGGATTCAAGCTGCTGCTGCTCTGGCTGTTCCAGCATCGGTTCATGGTGAGCAGAAGCATTTACTCTTGTTTCTAGAATTCTAGTTTGGTTGCCTTTGTAACTAGTGGTACCAGTTTTGTCTATTTATCTCCTGCATGATGTTGACTGTCATCTTTTGGATGCATCCTTGACAAAAATTTTGCTTCTATTTTTCTTTTCTTTTTTCTTTTGGTGTTTGAGGTACTTCAAGTTATTCCTTCCTAAAATCTGGAAACTGAAACAGATGCCTATTTGTTTGTTACAGATTATGGGGAATCTTTCTCAGATGTCATCCAGGGTCTGGAGCATATATTAGAGAATCAAGGTTCAGACCAGATTGCATCGCCATCAAATTTCAAATATAGGGTAGCCCTTGAAAAGCAGGTCAATAATCCTAATCACTTGTACCTGAGTAGTTATGTGGGCCAATTTTGGTGTAAACTATGCTATATGGTGTGTTTACTTACTGTATCTTCTGCTTGATTCAGTTAACCTCAACGATGTTGCATGTTCTTATCCTCGCTTCAAGCTCTGATCATGAACCGGTGAAAGATTTTCTTGTGAAAGTAAGTCTATACATCCTGATAGCACCACTTTCCATAAACAGTTTATTAATTTTGTTCCATATCGAGGAATAACCCACATTGCTGATATGTTTGTCCTTCTGGCTCATTTTCCCATTTGCTGCATACAGAAAGCCTCATTCTTTGAAGACTGGTTCAAGACACTGTGCTCATCATTAGGAGAGTCAAGTAGTCAACCAGAACTTGAAAATAAGAAGTCCCTTGAGAACCCAAAGAAAGGAATGATATGCAATGCAATTCGGTCACTAGTTCAGCTGTACAATGGCCGGAAGCATCATGCAATTGCTGAGAAATTTGAGAAGTTAGAGAACAGCATACAGTAAGTTCTCTTAATCTCCCTTGACGAACTTGTATACTACATGTGGGGACAACCCCATGACCAAGTCCCTTGCGTAGTAGTATATGCAAGAAATACTGCTTTCTGAAGGCCTAGTATGCGGGGTGGTTCTCGACACACTGGGCTCAATTTCCATTACAACACATGGTGAGCTCTGAGCATGATCATATGCCAACTTTTTTGTTCTTTTGCGCCCTGTTTTAGGGTATCTGGAGGGGGTTTGGTTAGAAATTAGGATCTAAATGGCCAAATGAGTCGGTGTTGTTGTATTACTGTGCATGTATAATACTAGATTATAGGGAACTTTTATGTGATTTGTAACCTTATTGGATAATGTGTATGGATTAACTAATTACAAAAGGTTTTCTTCTTTCGGCCCCAAATTATTAAAGTTCAGAAGTCGGCCGTTCTCATGTTTTGTGTCTTTCAACAAATCCAGAGTGTTGGTTCACTTTTGGTTTATGCTCACTGATTACTCTTTCCAAGCTCTCTGACCTTTTTCACCATTTGGGATTCCACTGATGAAATCTTTTACGAAATTAATATAATGTCGGTAGTCGGTACTACAAAGATCAAAATTTACCATAAGATAAGAACTGTATTCCACACCCTATTCAAAAAAACAAGAAAAGAACTGTATTCCAAGGCCTTAGTCTCATTCAATACCTCTCACTTACAAATAAAAAAACTGTTTCGTTCGATATCTCTTATTTACAAATGGAAAACATTGCATACAAATATATTCCTAGAATAAACCTCACTCACTTGGTTTGAGCAATACCTCTTACTACCACTATTACATGTTACTCTCATCGTGGCATAAACCTCACATCGATACTGATTAACATGTCTATATTGAACAAACTGGCCGTCATTGTGGATGCGAGGATAAGTATTTAACGTGTTCAAATTCTCATTTCTAGTATTTCCACTTGTGAATATGAAACACACTGTCGTCTTCGGCTAAACAAACTAACAGAGATTGTGGATATGAAGATAAGCAGATCCTTACACCAGCCTATAGCAATTTGTTACACTATGGAGTATATGGGGAAAAGCCAGGAAGACTAACACGACTTTTGACCAAAGAAAATGAATGAACGAAATGAAACAATACATGGTGGCCTCAACTTTAAATCTTTCCCATCTCATTCTCACTTTTGGCGTTCCTCATCATGTTCCTGAGTACGTTCTACGTAGAGGTAGGTCGCCATCCGAGTTTCCTTGTTTATTATTTCCCAGATTGAGGCCATTTACACTCTTCCTGTTTATCTTCTATGGTTTCTTATTGGAGATTTTAATCAAAACCCTTGTGCTTCTCCACTCGAGACTCCACAATTATCTTGATTTGAGGGAGCATATCACTATAGTATACCATTTTCTTGACCTTCATTCTCGCAAGGGGAATGTGCTACATCTCTTCCCTTATCAACATCACGCACATCAATATATTTATTATGATTCGGGGGTTATTGATCTTGGCTGGGAAAATCAAACTCATGGATCTTGATTAGGAAAATCGAACTCATTTGGGTATACGAAAATATCTTATTACAGAAAGAAATATAATGAGAATTTGTGAATTATAAATGATTCAAACGACCAATGTCACTCGTTAACATAACCTGAACAAATACGACACAATGCTCCTACAACATCACTCAAGTCATGTCACCTTCTTTTTGGTTGAAATTTTGGTAATCCATTCCTACTCTCTCACCTCCAAAAACACTGTTGACGGAAATGGAATCTTCCTAAAATTGCAAATGTGCATGATTCCGTCCTACCTTTACTCTCATCCAAATTTGATTAATAATGCAACCAAAATTATGAGATATGCCAATCCTACAGAGAAGTGGACTGTGGACCTCACCCTCAATATATGTCGTGTAGCCAACTTGAATGTCGTTTTCTCACAGGAGTTGGCCATAGTTGCATGTAAACCTTAAGTAACATACATACGATACGCCCATTGATGAGCTTCACGTGATCACCCTCTTCAAATCTAGCTCAGTTCCTAAAAATAATGGAATAGGTCTCATATTCTTCTCCGTTTTGCACGTACACTTCTTTGTATTATGTGTCGACAGTTTTATACTCCCTGCAAATCCCCCATCCCTACCATATCATTAGGTAGAGACATTCATAGCCCTTCAACCACCAATTTGAGTTTAAATTACAGGGTGCTCTGAGATTGGAGAAAAACCCTAATAAGTTTAATCTGGGTTTTGGATTGTTTAGCAATGTGATGCAACCCAGATCAGCTACAGCTTTGCTTGGTGTGTTTGAGCTAGTACATAAAAGGGTGTGAAGAAAAATATAAAATAGCACCAAACAGTGTTCCCACTTTGCCCAGATGGCCAATGGCTCAGCAGGTTAGGTTGAATATTAAACACTGACACCTTTGTCAGTGCTTTTAGAACTTGGTTGGATTCTGAAGGAACCTAAAAGGGTCACACAAAAATTAATTTTAGTCAAGCTAAAATCACATTAGGTGAGGAGCAATTTGAGGCTGGTCAGTCTCTTCTCTTCTGTGAAGGCCGCAAATGTCGTATTGGTAGACAAAATCCTCACTTAAGAGAGTCCCTTAATTACTATACTCTCTATTTTTAGGTCCCAAATAAGTTGGGTTACCCCTCACTCAAATGCCTTGAAACTAAAACCCCCAATCACAAACTGAACCTCTCTTCACAACTCTATCTTCTTTCTTTCTTTCTTTCTTCTTCTTCTCCCTTGCCTCTTTTTCATACCAAATGAACGAAAAAGAGGAATGCATAGCTGTTGCAAACACTCACCATTTCTAACCAATCACCACTTGCCCAGTTCCTGTAATCGCGGAGGAGAACCCTTTTAGCTTTCATTTTTATTATTTTTCATTATAAGAATACTTCCAATTCTTATATCATTATAAGAATACTCCCAATTCTTATATGGAAACAAATCTGACTTAAGAGGCTGTATGTGAGATACTACTGTACTGGGGGAGGACTAGTCAGAGAGATATACACACACAAAGCCTTTGGTTGATATTTTCCTCTCAGGTAAATAAAAAGGCTCTGCCTCTTTTTGGTTTCTTTGTTTGTAGCATTTACACAACTAGTACTACTGTTTACCCATTTCCAGTTGCTTCTATTGTACAAGTTTTCTGTTGGGTTTCCTTGAGAATCCATTGATTTGGGGTTGAGAGGGGTCTTTTTGTGGTTTCATGACAAGAAACTTTTGGGGGTCAAAAACAAGTAAAGAATATTAGAAGATAGGGAAAAAGGAAGAAGCTTCAGAGACTTCAGAGGAGGTGGTTTTTCATGTGTTGTTTGTTTTTTAGGTTCCACTTCTGTTGCTGGCAATTAGGTACATTGATGTTTTCTGTACTGTGCTTCCTCCTTTTGGTTTACTTGATTTCTAGTTAGTTTTGCTTGATGGGATCTTGTAGCTTTCAAGTGTTTGGATCTGTGTAAAATTTGTTTATTTTCTGTTGTGTTCTTGATTTGAAGCAAAATAGGAAGATAACCGAAGATTTATGGATGTGGGGATGGGTGAGGTTTGGTAAAGATAGGGTCTTTACGTTTTTGTTTGATAGTTAAGAGTATGATCTTGATGTTTGATATGAAATTATATGGTGGGGTGAGGTTTGTTAGTGGATTATATGTGGGGTTGGTTTTACAATTTGTGAATAAAGCTTGAAACTTTGACTGTGTTGATTGATGATGGCTACAATAGTGTGTTATTATTGTTGTTCATGTTTTGTAATTTGAATTGAAACTTCTGCAGGGAGCAAAATGGCTAGGGAGTATGGAGGTGGATCACCGAAGCACCACCAGCTTGAATCCAAGAAGAAGAGGCTTACTATGATCTTTGGGGTTAGTGCACTTTGCGTAGTATGTTACTGCTTGGGAGCTTGGCAAACCACTTCTGCTCCCGTCAGTCGGTCTGAGCTCTACAGCAGGGTGGTTGCGACGAAGCTTCTAGCCAAGCAAAGATCTCCAATGCCTCATCGGGGCCTGCTGGACTTCACTTGGATTTCGAAAGCCATCACCAAGTGGAGATCAACAAATCTGAGGCAGTCCAGACGTTCCCACCGTGTTCCATGGTATACAGTGAGTACACTCCTTGCCAAGATACAAATAGGGGGAGAAAATTCGACAGGCAAATGTTGAAGTACAGAGAGCGACATTGTCCCACCAAAGAAGAACAACTTCTTTGCTTGATACCTGCTCCACCAAAGTACAAGACTCCTTTTAAGTGGCCTCAGAGCAGGGATTTTGCCTGGTATGACAACATTCCGCATAGGGAGCTTAGCATTGAGAAAGCTGTTCAGAATTGGATTCAAGTTGAGGGTGACCGCTTTAGATTCCCTGGTGGAGGCACCATGTTTCCGAGAGGAGCTGATGCTTACATAGATGATATTAATAAGCTCATTCCTCTTACTAATGGTCACATCAGAACTGCAATTGATACAGGCTGTGGTGTAAGTAATATATCAAAATTAGGATTCACTACTCATCTGTATAATAATGTGAATGCTAATGAACTCTTATTGTTGGTTTGTTAAGGTTGCAAGTTGGGGTGCTTACTTGTTGAAGAGGGATATCTTGACAATGTCGTTTGCTCCGAGAGATACGCATGCAGCACAGGTCCAGTTCGCATTGGAGAGGGGAGTTCCTGCTATGATTGGTGTCATGGGTTCGAAAAGGCTTCCCTACCCGGCCAGGTCTTTCGATATGGCTCACTGTTCCCGCTGCTTGATACCATGGCAGAATTATGGTAATCATGTAACTCTTGGATAAACTAAACAGTTTAAATTATCGGATTCAATACCGAATGTAGGTGACTTTGACAGTGACTTGTATGTAGAGTGACCCGAAAGCAGGACCATGCTTAGTGTTTTGATTACATGCTAAATGTGTGTGTGTGTGTGTGTGTATACGTATACACGTAATGAAAATCTGACCTACAGTTCAAATCCTCCAGCTTAATATGTACAAGTGACTGAAAGAGAAGTTGAAAATCATTTCTCAGTTCATGATATAGGTTACTTATTACATGAGCATTTTCTTGTGACTTTTTGCAGATGGTTTGTATCTGATTGAAGTGGACAGAGTTCTAAGGCCGGGTGCTTACTGGATTCTTTCCGGGCCCCCTATTAATTGGAAAAAACACTGGAGAGGATGGGAGAGAACCCAAGAAGACTTGAAACAAGAGCAAGATGCTATCGAGGCTGTTGCAAATAGCTTGTGCTGGAAGAAAGTGATTCAGAAAAATGATCTTGCTATCTGGCAAAAGCCTCTCAATCATGTTGAATGCATCAGAAGCAGGAAGGTCATTAAGACGCCACATATATGCAAATCAGACAATCCAGATATGGCTTGGTACTACTCCTCCTCCCGAGGTTCATTCAGGATATTTCTTTGATTTCATTGGCACACAAGAGATGATCCTGTTGTTGACTCGTTTTTTTTTTTTTTTTTTTTTTTTTTTGCTTCTAAGGGACAGAAATATGGAAACTTGCATTACACCTCTGCCAGAGCCAGGTAATCCAGATGACATTGCTGGTGGGGCATTGGAGAAGTGGCCTGAGCGTGCATTTGCCGTACCTCCAAGAATCAGCAGTGGTTCAATACCAGGAATCACCCCTGAGAAACTCAAAGAGGATAATGCTCTGTGGAAGGAGAGGGTGGAACATTACAAGAATAAAATACCAATTAGCAAGGGAAGGTATAGGAATGTGATGGACATGAATGCTTACCTCGGTGGATTTGCTGCTGCACTGTCGAAATATCCAGTTTGGGTTATGAACACAGTTCCTGCCAATACAAACCAGGACACTCTTGGTGTGATTTATGAAAGGGGTTTCATTGGTACCTACCAGGATTGGTGTGAAGCATTTTCGACATACCCCAGAACTTATGATCTCATCCACGCTGCCAATGTCTTCAGCATATATCAGGACAGGTAAAACTTGCTAGATCTCAGAGTACCTCAATGCCTTTGGTATTGTAATTCCTGCTTTCATGGTCTAATGTGCTTTGTGTATTACAATTACTGAAGGTGTGACATCACGTACATATTGCTGGAGATGGATAGAATTCTGAGGCCAGAAGGAGCCGTTATATTTAGGGATACTGTGGAGATACTTGTGAAGATAAAGGCCATCACAGATGGAATGAGGTGGACTAGTCAAATTATGGATCATGAGACTGGACCTTTTAATCCAGAGAAAATTCTATATGCTGTCAAAACTTACTGGACAGGTGAAGCTAAAAAGCAGAGCTAGTAGAGTTTGTAGTAGTGTATTCTATATGCAACCCACTCTTTTTGTTTCTGTTTCTCTGTTGTTCTATATCATCACCATGTTATTATCCTCTTGGGATTTTGTAAACAAGTATTATGCAACTAATTGAGAAAAGGGATAGTTTGGCTCATTCATTGTGCATTATTCTTCTCTGGGCAAGTCATACTACTACTTCCAAAGAACAGGTACGAGGTGTTGTATATTATTGACTTATTGGTATCATTGAACTGTTCATGTTGAACTCGAAATGCATAGACAGATTAATAATTCAATGAAGCGTATATTTAACTAGGGAAGTTAAAGTAAACCCTTTCATTGTGAAATATTGAGCATTTCTTCTTTCTTGATCAAAGTTTAGCTCAATCTGTCTATTTGTTCTTTGTTCTTGGGGACTTGGGGACTTGGGGCCAAAGGTTAGGCATTTGTTCTTTGCAGATGATTCATTGTTCTTTCTACGTGCTACTGTCTTGAATTGTGAAGTTCTTTCTGATGTCCTTCACCATTATTGTTCTGCATCTGGTCAGATCATCAATACAATGAAGTCTAGCCTTTACTTCTCCCCAAATACTCATCCCCACATAGTGCAATTAATCAGTTACATGTTGAATATGAAAGCAGTAAAAGATCCGGGGAAATATTTAGGTTTACCAACCATTTCGAGTCGTTCAAAAGTTTCAGCTCTTGGGTATATTCGAGATACTATTTTGAAAAAAATCCAGGTTGGAAACAAGGAATCCTTTCTCCTGCTGGCAAAGAGATATTGATAAAGGCAGTGGCAACTTCCATTCCTGCTTATCCGATGGCATGTTTTAAGTTTCTGAAAACTTTGTGCAATCAGATTAATTCAGCTTTAGCTCATTTTTGGTGGAGTAATACTTCAGATCAGGGGGTTCAATGGAAAGATTGGAATAGTTTGGGAGCTCCTAAATCTGTTGGCGGTTTGGGATTTTAGAAGTTTGGAGTCTTTTAATTTGGCTCTTTTGGCAAAACAAGCTTGGCGTTTAATACATTCTCCTACTGCTTTATTGGTTCGGGTGCTACAAGCTCGGTACTTCTCCAATACTAGTTCCATAATGCTCATAAAGGAGGAACTCCTTCCTGGATTTGGTCCAATTTACTTGAAGGTCGAAATCTCCTTTTTCAAGGTACTAGTTGGAGAATTAGAAAGGAATTTTTTAGTATACAGCCCTGCATGCTATGCAGATTTCACTAGAGACCATTTTAGCTCAAGTCATCAAGAGCTTTACCTAAAAACTCAACCGGGAAACCTTCCCAATAGGTTTTACTTTCTTTTTAGCCTTTATGCATTTAAAAAAAAAAAAAAACATCAAAAATTGACGGAGCATGGTGGGCTTATAAAATTTGAATTTGTTTACCGTAATACAAATATAGACTTATCCTCTTTACTCAAAGGTAGACAGTTAATCTTTTACAATTGGAGAATATATTGCTATCAGATTAGAATTTTTAGCAGAAGCTAAATTGTCTTATAAATAATTACAAGAAGAAAAAAGAAATTTGAGAAAATTAAAAGAAAAAAGAGGCAAGCTTCCAAGAAGTACCAAAAATTATTGGGATATTATCTTTCAACTACAAAGAAGAATTTACGAATCAAGAGAAGAAATTGAAGTTCTTCAAGAAACTTTTGAAGAGGATCAAAAACCTCTTAATATTTTGAGCATCGGTTAGATCCGCGTTAGCTGGTATCAGAGCCTGCTTGGCTCAAAAGCAGGTAACAAAAGGCTTATGCCACAGAGTTGGCTTATCTCAACCAACAAAAGAGAATCCAAACTGAAAAACTATCAGTCTTTTTGTACTACAAAAGGAACTGATAAGTGGGAAGTATGCTTTCATTCAAGGCACATACAAGAAAGTCAATACTCCATCGAATATATTTGTAGAGTACTAAATACTCTATACAACGAGCATATTCATCTCCAACAGGAGATAGGAGTAGAAGAGCTTGATCCCTCAAGACCAAGCTTAATCGAGTTCTTAGATCATTTATCTAAGAATAAGACCTCTGAAAAGGTTATAGAACAACTCAAGAGATTTAATCTACGGATTAATCAACTTGAGGAAATAAATTCAAAAATTACCAAGCTTGAAATCAAGCTAGATTACCTCAAAGAAAAACAATATCTAACAGATATTGAAAGGAAATTAGTTTGTACTGAAAAGCTTGTTAACCATATTCATCAACAAGCAGTAGAACTAAGTAATACTCAAGAAAACTTGAAATCGCTTTTAGAAACTCTCATTACCAGAATAGGATGAATCAGAGAGTAGATCTAAAAGTAAAACAGGAAGGTGTTAAAGCTATTGGCTTTCATCAACCAACAAAAAAACTTGCCGAGAATGTAAAAGTAATAATCCTTCAACAAAATTATAACATCGCTTATCTTCAAGAGATAGGTATTGATCTCGAAATTCAATTTCGAGAGTTACAAAATAGAATCTCTAGTCTACAAAAGACCATAGAGAAAATGAAGGAAGGGGAAAACTATGAAAAAATAAATGAAGAAGCACTGGCTCAAAGTGTAGCTAGTAAAATTATCATAAATTCTCCACCCCTACCAATGGGAGATAGTAGACTAAGGTTTAGTGAACCAAAGCTACTTGAATGGAAATCTTCAAAACCAACTACCAAAAGAGATATGAAGATGCTAAGTAGAATTCTCAGCAAAAGAAACACAGCCCCAGTTCAGCTGATAAATGCTCAAGAATTTGAGTGTAATGAAATCGAGTCTAGCGTGCGAGAAGCATCTGCCCCTAGATTTAGATTTAATGAGATCTATAAGAAATGAGCTTTTCTTATGGATTCGCATAGATTCAAGATTCTTGAATTAACCGTTCCAGCCACAGGAGGAGAAACAAATATCAGGCTAATAACTCCAAAAGAAGTAAGTGAAGCATTCCAGAAAAAATATTCCTATATGCATATTTGTGCAGTTCAAGTAGGAATAAAACTCCTAGCCAGAGATGGTATTGACTGTTCTGTTTTATGCGTCTTACAAGACGATAGAATAACAGATTTCAAGAAAAGTCTGTTAGGAACAGTAGAAGCTTCTTTATGCAATCATGTTGCATATTTTAATGTTTTTCCAAACTTCACGACACATTTCAGAGATGCTGCTCACTGTCTAAGATTAAGAATCAAGACAGATGGAATTTCTATGAAAAAAGGAATGATGGAACTAGCGATAGATTATCGTATTTATTATAAATTGATGAGCTCGAATGTAACTCTAAATACCAGGTTTCTAAATAGCCCTGGAATTACCACATCTGTTCTCACCAACCCAAAAAATAATTCTCAGCAAAAGCATGTCACAAAATGGCATGAAGTAACATTCCCAAGGGAATGGAATCTGACTCCTCCGGTCAGACAGCTTGAAAGCTCCAATGCTTCAGTATATGAAGATACGGGAGGAAAAATTAGCTTACAATTTCATAGGCATTCTTTTGCAAACTATGAAGAAGCTAGTACCTCTGAAACTAAAGCAGTTTATAATGAAGAATCTCTGGAAGAAGAAGATACTAAGAGACCTATGAGAATGTTCCAAGCAAGAAAATTAAGAGAATTATATGCACAAGCTGAGACTTGTGATTCTCCAGAAGAACTAGAGAAGATCATTAAAGATATTTCTCAAGTTCAACTTGGAAAGAAAAATAGGAAGATTCTTCCTTATCAATCAGCAAAGGATGAACCAGAACACTCTGGAGCATCAATGGATACAGATGGTGAAAGACAGACGCCCCCAGAAGGTGGTCATATGGTAATACAGAACATCACCAACAATCCTACAAAACTCATTCGAGAAAAGAATATCAAGCTTCCTAAAGGTCAGGCTCCTACAGGAAGATATGGAGAACGAAATTCTCAGAAACATATCCCTACAGAACCTAAATGGGGACAATCAGTGTCAGAAAGAGGCGTTTATCTGGATTTGGACCAGGTAGGAGATAAAAGAAAAACGATAGATAACTGGGTTGCTAGTTTAAAGCTAACCCAAGCTCTTGTGTTATCCAAATATGCCTACAAGGAAACTCATGCCTACTATGAGTCTACCTTAACTGGAATAGTCCAGAAATGGTACAAGTCATTCAAGAGAAGTTCTCAGTGGACTGATTGGGCGACAAAAATGGCCCAGACTAATAGCCCTTTAGATTTTGCAGTCCCTATCTATGCACAATTTTGCGGGGATATCACGGGGCATAGTGAACAATCTAAAGAAAGAGCCAAAGTAAATATTCAAAAATTGAGTATTTGTAATATGAGGTATTTCGAAGAATATACCAATGAGTTTCAAAACTACTACTGCACCATCGGAGACATTGAAAATAATGATCTCATCAGAACATATTACAGAAAATTACCAGAACCCTGGAACGATGCAGTAGCGCAATCATTGGAAGAAAACCCTCTTCAGTATTTTACTGTTGGAGGAATAGCAGAAAGAGTTAGAGATCTCCTAAAAAAACAATGTACAGAGATAGAAAATCTAAAACTGCCAAGAAACAACTCAGAGGAGTTGAAAACATGTGTCCAAAGATTTTGGATACCCCGACACAATGGGGATGTCATATTTTAGAAAAGAATTACAGAAGAAAATTTTCTGATAGCAAGCAAAAGAGCAATTTCTCTTCTAAAAAGAAGTATAAGTTCAGGAAAAGTTCTGGATATCAGAAAAGACAATCTTCTCAAACTTCTCTAAAAAAGAAATTTTTTAGAAGAAAAAAGAAACCAGATGCTGGTTCCAGAGAAACAAAGAAGTGCAGATGTTGACTCTGCAAGGCAGAAGGACATTATGCAAATGAGTGTCCAAAAAAGGATAAAAGAACTTCAAAAGTCTTACTAGCCGAATATGAGGAAGCCATAGATTATGCAAATCTAAAAGGCTTTGAAGTTGTTTATTCTGATGAAGAGAATGAATCATCAGTATATTCTCTTAAGTACTCATCAGATAGTGAAACAGAAAGTACTTCAGGAGGCTATGAAGAAGAAAAAGAAATAGGACATCGTCCTATATTTGTATTACAAATACAAAATTGGAAAGAAGAAGATGCTGATATTATCAGCACCTTTCATCCCAATCCTGGAAGATTTGTATGTAATTATTGCGAATGCAATGATAATAGTACTATTCCCATGTACTGTGAAAACACAGGAGAAACCTATCATCGCGAATGCTTTATCGCAGAACTTAGGAGAAAAACCAAGGCTAAAGATGCCCACATCTTGGTAGAAGAGGAATATAATATATTCCATAAAAAAGAGCAAACAGAAAATCTCAGAGAAGATATGAAAACGATCAAGTTTGTAACTTCATTAAGTCAAAACAAAGAGATAAAAGAATCTCTTGAATCTCTTGATTCCACGATTGATGGAATAAGTGCCAATCAAATTCTTGGTATTAATCCTCCAAACTCCATAATTGAAGAAAGAAAAGTCAATCCTTTCACAGAATTACTTGACACTCCTGAAAAACTAGAACAAGTAATGAAGATCCAGACGAGCATATATAGTAACTACATTACTATTGGTCTGAAGTTCCCCAATTATAACAAGTATCATCTACATGCATTTGTAGACACTGGCTCAGGATATTCTCTAGCCAAACGATACGCAATCCCTGAAGAATATTGGGAAAAATCTCCAAGAAAAGTCACTGGAGTAGCCATGGAAGAAAACAAGATTGTTATGGATACGATGGCACGTAATGTTAAAGTTTCCCTAGGAGGAGGAAATTTTACTATCAAAATCTTTTGGCAGTGTGAAGGCCAAAACGCTGATTTGTTGATTGGAAATGATTTCCTACTTCAACAGACAATAACTCAAACTCCAGAGATGATTGGATTTGAAAAGGATCGGAAATCCTATTGGGAATCACGCTTGCTCGACGCCGTTAGCATTACACGAAAGGGATTTACAAATCAATATCAAAAGTCGCTAGCGAAGAATGGTGATTATAAGCCAATTCTTAAGCCTATTTTGTTGCTTCAAGAACAGCTTAAAGGGTATAAAGAAATATTGGTAAACGAAACAACAAGTTCAGAAGACTCTGAATTAGAGAAAAATTCTGAATATCAAATATCTGACAATGAGAGTTCTGATGGAGAAGAAGAATACATCAGAGAGCATAACCTAAAGGTGTATGCTAAGAAAATAGAGGAAAAAAAGATACCAACTCTCTCAGAAATAGAAGCTTTACTGAAACTAGTTATCAGTGAAGATCCTCAGCTATATTGGGAAAAAGACCCAATATATTGCCAGTTAAAGATGCATGATGCAAATACTATTGTCATGTTAAATCCATCCCTCACTATAGAGAAGAAGACCGAAAAGAAATGGAAAGTCAGATCCAAGAACTTCTTGAAAAGAAGTTAATAAGGCATTTAAACAGTCCCCATCATGCTCCAGCTTTTCTGGTAAGAAATCATGCGGAACAATTAAGAGGAAAAGCCAGAATGGTAATTGACTACAGAGATGTAAACAAAAAGACAGTTAAAGACGATTATCAGATAGCTCAAGTAAGAGTTCTCATCAATAGGCTTAAGGGAGCAAAAATCTTCTCAAAGTTTGATGCGAAATCAGGTTTTTGGCAGGTTAAAATGCATCCTGAATCCATTGTCTTAACAGCTTTTGGAACTCCTCAAGGGCATTATGAATGGTTGGTTATGCCATTTGGTCTTAAGCAAACCCCGTCTATTTTTCAGAGAAAAATGGATAATATCTTCAAACCTTACTCAGATTTCTGCATAGTTTACATAGATGACATTCTTGTCTTCTCCAAAACTATGAATGAGCACTTAAAGCATCTTGAACAAGTGTGTAAGCTTATTGTCCAAAGAGGAATTATCCTCGGACAAAAGAAGATTCATCTTATTAAAGGAGAAATAGATTTCCTTGGCATTCATGTTAAGGATGGAGAGATTCGTCTCCAAGAGCATATTGTTAAGAAAATTAGCCAATTTCCAGACAATATTCCTAATGCAAAATCTTTACAAAGGTTTTTAGGAGTTGTTAATTTTGCAAGAGATTTTATTCCTCAAGTTAGTGGTCTAACTGCTCTCCTCTCTCCAAAAACAAGTTCCAAGAAAAAATGGTCTTTCACAGTTGATGACAGTAATACTGTCAAAAAGATTAAGGAATTAGCAAAAAACCTTCCTCCTTTACAATTACTGAAGAAGGAGATCTGATTATTTTGCAGACAGATGCAAATGATTATTATTGGGCAGGAGTTGTTTTAGCTGTTGCCACGAATACAAATCATGAAAAGATTTGTAAATTTCTATCTGGAAAGTTTAACGCTGCTGAGTTAAACTATTCTACTGGAGACAAGGAAGTCCTTGCCTTAATTAAAAGCATCAAGGGTGCCGAGGCATACCTAGGAAACAAATTTGTAGTAAGAACTGATAACAAAAGAGTTAAAAACTTCAAAAACTACAAATTAACTGATGCTGCAGATAGAGGAAGAGTTCTGAGATGGCAAATGTTTTTAACCCAATATGAATATGATGTTGAAATGGTTGCAAGAAACAAGAACTTTTTGCCTGACGCACTCACAAGAGAAATGGCGATGTTCGAAAGAGAAGGTCGTAACTCCAGAAGCAGAAAACCAGAATCAGAAGAAAAGAAGCTCTGGGAAAAATTCAAAGAGGTGATAAGACCGTAGGACCGCTCCATGACGGACCAGGATATCAATATTTAGTCTCCTATGGAACTGCTGAAACCAGTCAAGCTTCAAGAATCAAGCCTAAACCAGACTTTGAAAAAGATGGTCGTTCTAGTCATTCCGACGGTACTAATGAAGAAAGACTCGTAGAAGAGTTCTTGCTGTGTCCAAAAGGATCAGCCTTAACTGATCAGTCTCAGAGGAAAAGACTGGCTAGCCCGTCTCAAACGGCAGACGGTAAATGCATATCAAGACCGTTCATGGCTGTTGCTTTGCCAAAAAGCAGAAAAGACTCTCCTAGGGCAAACAAGCTACCATAGTCACCGGAAGAAAATTGTTCACGATCAACCTCTGAAGATCTTTCAGAAACCAGTTTTTAGAACAGAAAGGCTATTACCCTTCAAACAGAAAATTATTATTGATAATATTCTGTATTCCTTCTATGAAGAAAATGAAGCCCATTTACTCCAAGCACTTATGGCTTTAACTGAAGAAATGTATGGAGTTCATATAAAAGACAAAGGAGTTTTAGCAGAATCACCTAAAGTTGTTTTTCTTGCAAGTCCTGAAAGTGCTAAAATTCCTATGCAAGCTTTAAAAGAATCAGAATGGTATAATTTCCATAACTTCTTAGGTGAAGGAAAAGATGTGCTCCCAGAGTCATTATCAATAAGCCATGGCCCATATTATGGGAGATACCTGGTTGATGTTCAAGCAGAGCATCCTCAGAAGCATAAGGTATGGCTTATAGAAAATGGTTTTGTTCATAATTTGTGGACAAAAACCAATGAAGATCTTAAGGGTTTCCCAGAAATAATAGCCGAAGCTGTCAAGAATATCAGACCTGATGGATGTATCCTAAGAATAAAATTCATTTCAACTCCACCAGAATGGACCGTGGTAAATGGACAGATGAATTATATCTCTCCATATCATCATGTCAGATTAATCCAAAGTCCGGTTCAAAAGCCAGCTATTACCAGTGGCAATGGGAGACCGAATCAGAGCATTCCATGGATGAAAGCTATGACCATAGCAATTATCAAAGATATAGTTCTGAGAGACTATGATTCAAGCCTCTTGGCAAGTGGAGAAAAAATAATGGTCACTTGCTATAATCATCCTCCTCCTAAGAACTGTGATTTTTTCACAACTCTTATGAGAAATGAAGTGGATTTCACGCTTGCTACCACCAAGTGGCTAGAAAAAGTTGAGACTGAAGAAAAATATAAGATTTCTTATCCCTATGATTCAGACCTCGATGATGGAAATGAAGGCACGACGCAAGATTGGGAAAATAATGGTCCCAACTCCTCAGTGGGATATTCTGAAGATCCAGAAACATATCACAACATAGTAAACATGTTGGATAAATGAACAATGGCCGACGCTTCATGCCAAACTACTTTTCTTTGCTAAAAAGAAAAGGAGCCACCAGCACAAGAAATCAAACGACTTTACTTTTTCTAAAAGTAAAGTTATCAGTTTTAGATCCCTCTTGTCCTCCACTCTGCACAGTTGTGTTTTATTTCTAGCTTGAGTTCCGTCCCTATATAAGACCCTCATACTTCAGAAGGAAGACATCGAGAGAAAAACAACACAAGACAGACATAAGTTTTTCCACTCTCCAACCTTTCTCAAGAAGTTTAGCCAATAAACAGTCTTTGTAATATAGTAGTGTAAATAAGAGTGTATGTGAGTCATCTGGTGTGAAGTACTGTAAAATACAAGTAAGTATTTATCTTGTGATTATGAGTAGCTAAATAAATTTTAGCTGTTTACCTAAGAGCGAGGCTCTAGGTTTTATGTTTGTATTTATGGTTAAATAAATTCATCTTGATGCTCAAAATCCCGTCACAAAAAATATATATAATTGCATGTTAATAAATTTTCTCTGTCTTTCATTTTACACTTTCTTTGCTTTGTAATTAAGAACGTTCCTAGTCAGGCAGCAGTGATTCCGCCATACCTAGTAACCAGGTTGACCAGAGGTCGTAGGTGAAATTTTTGGCATGATGAAGGCTAGTTCTTTTTAGGATGTTTTTGGTTATTAGCAAGAACTGTAACTCTGTAGGTAAAAACATGTTGTTCAAGTTGCTAGCAGGTCATCCTCTTTACCTATAATATAAAATATTGAAAAAGCAGTCTGCATCCCATGCAGCGCTGCATAATAGATAGACCCAATTGGAAATGGTTGTCTCAGTGATATGTGGAATGACAAATGACTGCCATAAGCTTCATATTCCCTTGCATCACATTATGGTCAACAACCTCCATTGATGGTCAATCAGCTCATTACATTGGATCCTCCCTCTTGGAACTTAACATCTGTAGCTCATATTTTGTCTGTTTCAGACCAAGCGGCGATCCAGATGATTCCCCTCATTGATACTGACAATGAAGATAAATTGATTTGGCCGTATCAACAATCAGGTTCTTATACAATCTGGTCAAGGTATCATTTAGCTCAGTCAGCTGTGACTTCAGTTCCTAAATTAAAAGCTTCTTCTTCACATTCTGTTACCTCGGCAGTATGGAAATGAATTTGGAACTTACAAACTCTTCCAAAAATCAAAATCTTTATTTGGAAAGCAGTTAGTAATTTTGTGGCTACAAAAAGAAACTTGCATTTTCGACATATATCTCAGTCTTCTTTATGTCCTATTTGCAATGCTTTTCCTGAAACAATTGAACATGTTTTGTTTACATGCCTTGGGTAGTTTGTGTTTGGTTTGCTCACCATTTTGGCATTCATGTTCAATGTTCTCATATTACTACATTGGATGCTTGGATTCAGCAGCTTATTAACTTGCAGAGTTCTGTTGCTAATATGAAGTTTGTTTTTACACATATTTCTTTCTTGCTATGGAATATTTGGAAGCATCGATGTGATTCCATTTTCAATCACTTCTCTCCGGATCTAGTGTTGGTCTCAAAATTAGCTTCACAGCAAGCAGATGAATTTTTATCAGTTCAGAACATACGTCATTGGAATTCTCACTCGGTGCTTGTTCCCTCTGCTTCTGGTAATTGGATTCCCCCTTTGGTTGGAACTTTAAAAATTAATACTGATGCTACTTGAAGTTCAAATTCTTTTAGTTATGGTTTGGCAGCCCTAGATAGAGATTCTACTGGTTCTCTTCTTCATGGTGTAGTCTTTGTTGGTCAAGCAATTTCGGCAGAAGCTGCAGAGGCTCAAGCTCTTCTTCAAGATCTCAAGTTGGCTAAGTCGGTTTGTTTAATCTCTTTCTCTATGGAAGCTGATTGTTTATCCCTCATATCAGCTTTGAAATCCCCTCAAGGATATGTTTTTTGGTCTGCTGCCTCCTGGTTTCAGCAAATTAAGTCTTCGGCAAGTTCTTTTTCTTCTATTAACTGGCCCTAGATCAGTAGGGAGGCAAATGCAGCGGCTGATATTGCTGCTCATTTTGCTTCAAGTTTGGAGTGTTCTTTGAACTGGGTTCATAATCCTCCTTACTTTTTGCTTCATGTTCTTCAATCGGATGTGGTCGCTGCTCCTCCTTGAAGACTATAATTTTAGCTTTTATTTTTCTAGTTTGTAAGTTTCATAAGGTTTTTTGGTTTGTAAGGTTCTTTTGTTAAAAAAAAAAAAAAAATTAGCTTAATCGTTATCATATTTATTGAATTTTGCTTGTTTCATATTAAAATTGATATAATAAGCAAAGGGGTGGTCAAGTAAGTAAGGAGTAAGTCGCAAGTAATTATTAAGAGTGTAATAGGTTTTAGAATTGTGTAAGGGCACTATAGTCTTTATACTTCATAGCCCTATCTAGGCCTATATATACATCTTGTAACCTCATTCTTCATCAATGAGAATAGCCACAATGTAGTCTCCAAACTCTTTAACGTTTCTTTACTTTCTTTACTTTCTTGTTCTTTCATTTTCAATAAATCTCTGATTCTTAGTAATAAGGTGTTGTTGGGGAAGTTGGGAAGTAAGGAACAAGTACCAAATAAGGTATGGTCGGGGAAGTTGGGGAGACCATACACGTTTGCAGTGATACTGCTACTGGGGAGGCTCAACTAAACAGACTGAACCATTACATCCAGGATTTACCAACACAATATGGTCCTCCAGCAAATTGAATTCCTATGTTAGGTCACCGAATCAAAACTCAAGTCTCAGATTGGATAGAACTGACGCAGCCTTGATTGATAAATATCTGTCCCGATTCCTCTTTCTTTTTTTGGTCTTGAAACTACTTGGATTTAGAGCTCAAAACGAAAGTGGAACACAGCAGCAAAGAAGACAAAGCCAAGAAGAAACAGAAGTTCTATAGTACCGAAACTTGGGAGCAGATACCCTAGAGAAGTAGATAGCAGGTCCCCAGAACATTAAGTGCATGTGTCACTGCCAAGCCAGTTGACACTAGGTAAAGGGGTTGGGAATTCAACTGTCCTAGTCCCAGAACCAGACCTAGACCAATGGACAAACCAATATTAATGAAACGATAACGATCAACATCAACCCCAGCAATTGATTTAGTGGTATAACTATCTACCAATTTCAAGAACGTAGCAGCTGTAATGATTCTGTAGCCATGACCTATATTCTAAATTTGGTCCTATTTTTTTTTTTTTCTTTTTGAGGAAATTCTAAATTTGGTCCTTTCTCTTTTCTAGTTGCTACAATCAGGACTGGGGGTTGAACCAACTAAATTGGTCTTTTCAAGACTTTTTGTGCTTCCCTTTGTCCTGTGGATCGACATCAAAGTAGTCGGATTATGTGTAACAGGGACTAATAGCTCACAACGTTTTGGAATATTGGGCTGTTGTAAGTTGGATGCTCAAACAATTAAACTTCTTCTTCAGAATTCACACCATTTTAAGCATTTTTCGACTACAAAAAACTCTACACATGAAGTCTAAACTCAACATAAACCGGATCTCTACTAATACTTTATCTAATAATTAGTTCGTTATTTTTAGATGACAATCCTTAAAAAGAGGAACATCACATCAATGCAAATGACATGAGATCATTTAGTAACACAATTTTCTCATTTACAATTTTGTTTTCTTTCTCAAATCTACAGCTTAAGTCGATTAACTGAACTTTCAATTACGTGGCAAATAAAATGAAAATGAAATGGAACTACCAACTATGCCTTGCTGTTGGGGTAAAGGACCCGTTTGGGCTAGGGGTGCCAATCACCACAGGCACCTGTCTTCCCCATGTTGTTGAACTCTGCGTGCGTGTCAGGAGCATCCTTATAAATCACAACTCGCACACTTTTTTGTGGACTCTGTAACGCTCAGAACACCAAACTGACCTTCAACCCAAACCCCCCACCAACCAAACCAATTCACTCCTCCCTTCTCAAATCGCAGCCGACAACACAACACAGTAGTACCCAATAACCAAACCCAACATAACAACACTAAGATGGGAGATGATGCTGCCAACAAGAGCTCCTCCTCTGTTTTGGAGACCCTTCAAGCTGAAGTGACCAAAGCTATGGAAGGCGCCAAGTCTTTACAGGAGTCGGCTTCCTCCTTCATCTCCCGAAACTCCAGCGAAGAACAGTCGCTCCGCCACCGCGCCCAGTCTCTCGATTCCACCATCCGCCGCCTCCGCTCCCAAATCTACTCTCTCCACCATGACAACAAGGCCTTGGATCCCAAGCTCGCTGACAAGGCAAGCTCATTCTTTTATTCTTTCCTGCATGCAATACCCAATTCACAGATTGACGTGTACTGAAATCGATTTGGGTTTGTTTGTTTTTGGCAGCTGGAGGAGGATTTGCATAGGGCGACGTGTATTTTGACGGACGGTGACGCCGGTTCTTTTCTGCCTCCGAAAGCTCATGGTACTGTTTTATGTTTAAGTTTCAGACTTTGGGTATAAATTGGTTAAATTGGATTTGGTTTCGGTTTGTGTGTGTTGAGAGGGGTGAGTTTTATGTGGCAGGTGGGTTTTTGAGGATGTTTCTTGGTCCTATCAATGTGCGTTCGTCTAGCAAAGACATCCAGCTCAAGGTTAAAGAGGAATACAATGCTTATAGAGTAAGTGAAATGTGTTCTTGATTGCCTTTTCGTATTTGCGACAGTGTTGATCTTTGCTTTTGTTGAATTTGTGAGGTTCTAAGTAGAGTGAAAGTTTTGGAGATTGGAGGAATAGATTTATGTGTAGATGGATAGTGTGATTTTTCGTGTGATTAAAGCTGAGTTGAGTTAAGTTCAGTAGAGAATATGGTTCTGGAATCACGCCTAGTACATTTGTTGAAGGAAAAGTAGATAATCTGATCAAAGTAGATCTTTAGGGGCTTTGACATGGTAGATATTCAATATGTTAAACCACATTCATTTATACAGCTTATGTGAATATGTTTTCAATTGCTTCTTCAGCTTTGCCAATAGCCCCAGTTTTGGTTTCACTGTCATGAAAGATCATTTTTGGCATTGAAGTGTTTGGGCATTGTAAGTTAAAGATTTGTCTCACATTCTAGGTGTCAGTATATTTGCCCGAGTAGGCTGAGTTTAGATAAGTGAGTGCGGAATCTGTGCTCAGAATCATGCCTATAATTCAAGCTAATTCCAATCAATGAAATCAACAATGATACTCTGGTCATTTATGCTTGCAGATAACTTCCTCAGACCACCTTGTTTCTTGTCCAGATCATTATTTATTTCAAGAAAAGTTTTTCTTCCATTTCTTTTTGTAGCCCTTCAACCAGAGGTTTGAACTTTTCTCCCGGCAGGGAGAGAAATGGTCTCTAAGTTTAGGGTAGGTTGAATTTTCCAGTGCAAAATTGAAGACCCTTTAGGATAGGTTGGATACCCTTCTCCATATTCTGTTACTACAAAGAAAATTGAATGAGACAGAAGTTTTGCTTATAATGATTTCCTTTGGAGCAGGATCGAACTGCCCTGCTATTCCTTCTCTTTCCATTAGCACTTCTTATTCTGAGATCTTGGGTATGGGATGGATGCTTGCCAACATTTCCTGTTCAGGCTTACCAGGTATGTGCCAATCACTTGTTATCTATGAGATATAAAGATAGGGCTGATACTGCGTACATGCTTGATTTCATTATTAATTTGACTATGATTTTATGTTTATTAGGCATGGCTCTTATTTCTCTACACTGGTCTTTCATTGCGAGAAAATATACTGAGAGTAAACGGAAGTGATATTCGTCCATGGTAAATACACACTGTCTATCCTGACTGCTTTCTTTGTTTTCTTTTCTTTGCTATTATTCCTCTTCAATATGGCATACAAGATAAAAGAGTGAAATGTAATGGACTAGTATGCTGAAATTAAGGGTCACAGTGACCATAATTGGTCAAATTTTTATATAATTGAGACATTATGTTTATATTTATTGCTCTTGAATGATATTGGTTCAACTAGCTCTAGTCATTAAGTGGGCCTCCAATCACTGCCTCACACACAGTCACACACAACATTTGTGGAACTTCAGAACGCCTACTTTAGGATACGTAAACGGCATAAATTCCTTATTACATTGCAATTGGCAAGGGCAGAATTCCTTGCTGCTTTTCATGTAGTCTGTTTTCCCTTGCTAGTATCGTAAAAGCTTACCTTTTCTGAGGTACCAGTTCTTCTGGTGCATATCAGATGTCCTGGTTTGTTGTGTCACATGTTGGTTGGTCATGGTTCATTTCTTGATTCAAATTGGCATATATGCTGTGTGTGTGCCTTGCAGTTTTAGATGCTCATAATACACTTGGAATCTTTTTGTGGGATGTGGAACAAAATAAAACTTCATATTCCCAACTGGGATAGGTAGAAGTGTAGAACTTAGAAGATTAAAGGGTTATCATTTGTGATTCTTTAGTCAACATACACAAATTCTAATTTCAATCATTTTTATTAAAAGATTGCTTCATTCTTTGCTTGAAGCCCAACAATGAGATATCTAGTGATCATGCATTGCATGTATATTTATCGTAAAGATACTGATATGCTTTTGCAGGTGGATATACCATCATTATTGCGCTATGTTTATGGCCATGGTTAGTCTCACATGGGATATTCAAGGACAACCGAATTGTGCCCAAAAGCAGGTAACTTTAGGTTTCAATTAAATTTTGCTGATTGTGTGTAATAGCAGTGGAACCTTTGAAGATTAATTAATATATTGCAGAGAGGGGTGCAACTTTTCCTGCAATGGGCAATGATGCAAGGAGTGGCTATGCTTTTACAAAATAGATATCAACGCCAGAGACTATATACTCGAATTGCATTGGGAAAGGTGTGATTCTAAGTTTCCAACTATTACTGTTTGCTTAAAAATTTAAGCCTGCTTTTTTCTTCTTTTGTTTATGAATTTGATTTATATTTTCAGGCCAATAGGATGGACGTTGTATGGGGTGAAACAGCTGGTGTTGATGGTCAACTGTGGCTTCTATGTCCCATACTTTTTATAATGCAGGTGAGTAGAAACATTGTCCTGAAAGATTATTAGAGATATAATATTTCAGGAGTTAACAGATACTTGGGTGGGGTCTGCATCAGCTTATTTTCATGCCTTTCTATGAGCTTTGCATGACATGCAGCAAAATGCTTTAGTAAGGCAACATTATATGCAATAGAAATTCATGCCAAGACTTCTTTTTTTTTCTTTTTTTCGCATACTTACATGATCTGTGCATGGGTATGTTCTAGAATTTCCTGGAATAAATAGAAACTCAGGTATTATAAAATGATATATTGCATACCTGCATGATCTGTTCAAGGTTGGGTTTATACTACTACATATCAGGTAAACTGAAATAGGCTGACCAGACTATGCAGGTTAGCTGAGTGCATGGATAACTGACTATAAGACTGTTCTTACATTGTTTTAGGGTTTTGAGGCATATGTTGGACTACAGTTGCTCAAGACTGCTTTGTTCGGGGTTGTTACCGAATGGCAGGTAATTTGTACTACAACTTTATGCTGATTTATACAATAACAAGAACAAAATGAAAATCCATAGATCTCAATATTGTCTTCAGAGATTACACATAACACTCCACTTTTCAATCTTCAAGAGAAGATCTATGGCAACTTTCCTGTTCCTGTTCTTGAGTTTTTGCTTTACAAAACAGAAAGATCGGCTATATGACTGATTTTCAAGCGTTTATCATATACATCAAACATTATATGTTTGTTTTCTTTCACTGATACTTCAGAACCTAACAAAATAGAAACTTAGCTTTACTTCTGGTAATAATATCATTAGGTAGTTGCTTGAAATTGAAAAGCCAAATGAATGTGCTGCACAACATTTTCCCAAAATTTTCTAGAAGAGCTCTTTGTAATTTCGGAATTCAGAAAGGCTGACTCACTAAATCTAATTTACTTGAGATTTCAGAATCATATCTTATCATTGCATGTAATGGGATGAATATATTTTTGTAGGTGAGTTTGTGCGGTGTGCTATTAATTTTAATGGCGATCGGGAACTTTGTAAATACTGTACAAACACTAATGGTGAAATCAAGGTTCAAGGCAAAGATGAAAAAAACCAAGAGCAAGCAGGAATTGTAGGCAGGGCGTCCGTAATTATTAGGATTAATCTCCTTACGATTTCTTAGGAACTCATTTGTTTTCTATGGATCTCAAATTGTTGTTTTGACGCATAGGGACTGGAAATTTCCTTACCAGTTTGAGCTCTATATACATGTAGAATTGATCTTTTACAAAAATGATGAGAGTGGCAGCGAGTTTCCTTCAAATAAGTTTTGGTGCTGGTTCGTTATATATGATACTTGTATAGAACAACACTAATAAGAAGCTGCTCGACTATTTTGCCTTCCATTGGTTGTTGATACATGTGATACCTGTATGCATCTGCACCACAGTAAAGCATGTTTACAGCTATACCGGCTGATTAGGGATTTGCCCCCTGCCGGAAAACCTACATTGATTAGATATCTGTCACCTCTGCCGGAAACTCCACAATGATTAGGGAATTGTCATACCACACCAGAAAGAAAGGACCATGGGGGTTGTCATTCACTCTGAGCATGAAGATACGCAACGCAAGGCTCCAAGCAAAAGAGGAAAAGAGGTGAATGGAGAAAACAGCAATTGACAGCTTCTTGTGTATTTTCAGTGACGGTGATGATGTTGCTGAAAGAAGAAAGTGATACACCACTAGATACATGGGATTTACAGGCTTTGGTTTCCAGCCACGTACTAGACAAGTAGACATTACATGTGATATGTAAAGGGAAGGAATCTCATGGCACACAGCTTTCATAGCCTCCATCTTGAAATGCAAGTTTTGGAAACTTAGAAAGGACCCCATCATTGAATAACGTATTCTACAAATCCCCCCATATTATTTAGTACCATAAATCATTTGCTTAATCAATCACACTACTTTGAACCAATACAATTTTGGGTAATTCGTACTCGACAACTCAAAGAGATGCATTGCACATTATCACTAATTAATTCTGTATTACTTTGATTTGGAATATGGTTCGAGGAAAAATGAAGTTTCAACACTCGTAACATAGTTTATCTCGTTTTTTTATTTTTCTCGGTAGATTTAACCGGTCGGAGGAAGGAATCGACGTTGGCGATGAACTACAAAATGGGGAAGGTAGAAAGGGAAGAAGGGTGAGGAGAGATGCTAGCATTGCGCAAGAAGTTAACATTAGTACAGGCTGGGATGTTCCATTAATAAGATGTTAATCCTTCAAGGCTTCAACCAGCACCAACCAAATGCCACTCTTGCTACCATGTGCTTGTGTTTGTAATATTTAGTGAACTTGTTTACAAGTCCTTTGTGATTAGATAGATATATGTTTAATAGGGAGAGATGGAGTTGAACTCATTATTACACAAGATGTGCTTAAAGTGAAAGATGCATCACCGTATTGCTCGATGGAATTGGTTAGAGGCTTTTGTAAGAAAAAAGAAGAAGATAGGTTGTAGCATGTGGGACTGTGGTTTCAATAGCAAAGAAAACTACAATAACTTAGCACATGGTCGGGGGCAATGTGCCATCTTTTATTTCAAATGAGTACGAAACTTAACACCTAAATAATAATGTTCATGTTACGATCATTTATTTCAAATGCCCAAGTTATTATTCTGTAAAACGAATCAGCAAACTGTTGTTCGCGACTTACTAACAGATATTTGAAATTCGAGATCTGACGTTTTTGTATGTATAGATAAAAGAGAATAATTGGTAAATTATTCGCATCATAGCCTCCACATATTCGTCATCACTATTCACCAAATGCCAACTCACAAAGTTGTTTTTGTTATTAGGTTGACGTGGTGAGAACCCAAATAGACAACACCACCACCATGCAACCATGTTGTCCAAAGTCTTCTAAAGGTTAAATCTCAACACCTCTCAATTTCATTATAGCTGGCAGTATTTATCTACTTGTCTTCATGATCACTATCCTCTATTCACATTTCCTCATTTGACCAATTTTTCATTTTTGGATGATCTATGTTATATATCAATAATGGAAAAATCTAAACAATTGACACTGCTAGAAATGAACTAGGTAGATAGTGTTTTGTCATACAATATCCAAGGCTAAGATTGATTTAGATGTATTTCTCAATCCTCTGTTCCTGTACATAATCGAATACTTGAATACTATCGTCGTATAATTGGGGATGTAATGGAGAAGACGTAAGACAGGAAATAGTTATGACCAATGAGAAAAGTGAAGATGAATTCTAGAGAGCCCAGTTTGTTCATTCATTCAAACCCAGCAAAGTTACAAAGAACTCAAAACTAGACCAGAGCATACAAATAAAATAAATAAAAGTTGAAATAAAAAGAAAAAAGAATAACTGAATCATCTGCTTCTGCTTCTGATGAAACTGTCCACTTCTCCCTGATCTCTTTCTTTTTCTGCGCGCAGGGCTTTGTTTGTTTTCTTCTGTATCTCACATCTCTCTCTCTCTCTCTCTCTCTCACTAAGGACCCAACTATGAAGGTGATGCTGCTGCTGCAGCAGCTTATTTTCCAGTGTCTTAATCCAATCCCCCTCTCCGTTTTTTAACGGTTCTTTATTCACCAATAAATCAATAAATTGGAAAAACTGATACAAATGATGATGAGTACTTGCCATCCAAGATATTAATTCATCTCAGAGAAGCTATACATGAACTCTCTCTCCCTACCCAATTGAAGTAGAAAAGAAGTAGAAGAAGAAGGAGAAACAACAAAAAAACTGAAGAAGACTGATGATGGTGATGATGGAGACCAAAACAAGAAAATTTAACAACAAAAGAAGAAAGAAAGTAGAGGAATTTAAAGGCTATCATGGATTTTCAAGCTCAGATAGATGTTAGGTATCTTACTTGAGCTTCTGAACATGTAGATACGTACATATTGTACAGATTTTGGGCCAAAGGAAGGTCGAGATCATCATAGGATTGATCACTGAACCATTGCCAAGAAGGAGGGTGCCCCATTGCCTCCCCCATTAGATGAAGGGCCTGTATTCTGTTGCTTCTGAAACTCTATCTTATAATCCATCTTCCTGCTCTCGTCATCCATTTCTTCATCCTCTTCGTCCTCTTCATCTTCCTCCTCATCTTGATCGAGATTAATGTCGCTATCACCTTCCTCGACTCTATCGTAGTCTTCTACTACTAATTGCTGTTGTACCCCTTGTTGGTTGAGAACTTGTTGATGATGATGTTGTTGTTGTTGCTGTTGCCCCATCAACTCCTTCACAATGTCTTCTGGCTTCAGATACAAAAACAAAATCAGCATATATCTCTTAGACTACTATTGCCGTTGCACAAAAAATAGGTGATCATCACATACAACACTACACAATAATGTAAGAGTTACATCTTCGGCGAGTCTTCTTACTCATTCAGCATACATACTAGAAATTAACCATACTTCGACGCGGGATTTGACGAATAAACTTGGTAACAAATCGGGGCAAACGTAATGGTACTCGTATGGAAAAACGTACCTTCTTGGCTGCCTCTTCAGGTGCATCTCCGAATAGATTTTTCTGCAGATTTGGGCTATGATCTCCACTCTTGTTTACTGATTGATCAGTAGCTGCTACTGTTCCTTGTGTTTGTTGTGCATTTGCCACTGTCCCTTGGGCTTTCGGCTGCGGCGGTGCTTGTTGTTGGATGTTCTGATTACCCAATGAGCTGCTGCTTCCTCCGCTAGGGCCACCGCCGAGTATCCTTTTCCGGTAGAGTGCATCAAGTTCGTGAAAATAGGGACACGTTTTCGCATCTTCCGGCCTAACCTTGTTGCTCTCCTTCACTTTCTTGAAGTACTTGTTTATGTTCTCCCATTTCTCTTTGCACCTCTTGGGATTCCTCTTGTACCCCATTCGCTGCATCCCTGCGGAAATCTCCTCCCAAAGTGGCCCTTTCGGCCCAGCCTCTTGATACCTAGTCTCCAATCCGCTCCTCAGCTTTATCAGTGCGAGAACTTCAGCCTTGGGCCACCTCGAAGATGAGGTTGTCGCCTCCAAACCTCCTCCACTACCGACTACAATCTCCTGCGACTGTGCCACCTGTTTCTCCGGCTCAGCCATAACTACCTCCGCCTGATTAGCACTCGGAATTGGAGGGATCGAAGTTTGAATTTGATGCCGTGAAATTTGAGTAGGTGGAGTCTGCTGCTGATGAACTTGGTGTAGCGACTGTTGTTGCGGTAGAGGCAGAGGCAGAGGTAGAGGTGGCGGCGGTGCTGATACAGGCGTGACATGGACCGACACAGACGGCGGCACTGGCGGCGGAGGAGCATTGTGCACGTTTAGCGGCGGAGGCAGTTGGATGGTCTGGCCGGTAATTTTCTGCAGAAATGCGATAATTGCGGCGTCTCTGGAAGCTGAAATTGCTCGCTCTTGAGTCATGAGCTCGTGCTCTCTAGTCAGCCTGGCCATCTCTTGCCTCTTCCACGCTTCTTCCCTTATGTTCCGATCCTGCTCTCTCTTCTCAATCACTTCCAGAAACCTCTGCTGCATCGCCTCTTGCTTCTGCATCACTTGCTTCATCAGAATCTCGAAAAACTCCATCATCCTCCTCGTGCTCCCGCCGCTCTCTCTCGACGACGACGTCCCTCTCTTCCTCTTCCGGCTCGTGTTCGCCGACGGCTCTCCCGCCACCTCGTCGTCGTCCTCGTAGTCCTCATCCTCGCCATGGGACGACGACGAGCTGTTGGAGGAGAAATTAATATCCATCGGAGCGGCGGTGCTCGCAGGCAGCGGTGGCTGTGACGAGGGCATTACAGGAATTGCACCAGTAGCTTGCGAGGACATAATTGGCACAGTACCAGTCATCCGGAAAGACGAAATGGGCACGGGGCTGATGGATCCGAAGCCAATAGTAACCGGGGCTGTAGCGGCGGTGGTGCCGTGGACAGGCGGAGAAGCCGACACGTTGGGGGAGGGGGCGCCGTGGAGCGCCTCAAGCTCACTGAAAAACTTGTAACTCTTGCCGTCTTGCCTTCCGGCGCGCCCTTCTTTGGTCCGTTTGTAATACTTGTGAACGTTCTCGAATTTCTCTTTGCACTTCTTGGCATTCCTCTTGTATCCCAACTCCGCTAGCTTCCTGCAGCCATTACCGCAAATGCAGAGGATCACACCCCAAATTTCGATTCAAAACAAATTCAAAGAGGAAAAATTGAGGAAACAAGCTCCACTTGGTCCTAATCTGTCTATAGTGGAAACATTGGAAAGAAATTATTATAAAATTGGGTTTAGAGGAAAAGAGGATAAATATTGAAATAAAAATAAAGGAAATCTTATCGGGATTTTCAAATATATCCATAATAAAACCAAAAGTAAAAATGAAAAAAAAAAAGAAAAAAGGAAAAGAGGATTGTGGGTAGGAACAAGACATGAAGCAGTGGATCTGAACCCAGCAGAGAGAAGAGAGAGAGAGAGAGAGAAGAAAGATGCCCAACTCGTGAATCGTGATGGAAAGAGATAGAAGGGCCATGTCCCATGTGCAACTGGCTTGAGCTTAGCTTAGCTTAGCTTAGCTTAGCTGTCTGTAAGATCATTTTCTGTTTCCGTCATCGGAAAAAAATTAATCAAGTTCGGAAATGCGTAACAGAATTAGAGGAATTTGGACACCCAGAAATGGAAATTAATATTAGATTTTTTCAAATTTGGAGAACTGTTCAAGGAAAAAAAAATCAAAAAAATTTAACTAAGTTTGAAATTTTTTGGGTTAATTTTTTTACCTGGAAACATCTTCCCATAAGGGACCTTTGAGAGTGGCGTCGCGGAAGGCCACGTCCATCTCGGAACGAATCTTGAGAAGCGCCAGTGTCTCCTGACGCGGCCATCTGTTCCCGCCGGACCCTCCACCGCCTTGATCTGCCGCCACGTCAGCTGCCGCGCCGGACAGCGTCATGAGCTCGTCCAAGTTGACGGCGGAGATTGCTGCTCCAGCCGGCGGCCTGCTGCTAATAGGCGAGGCCTCTTCCACTACATGCGCTTGGTCCGCTGCCTCCGCCGCCATGGACGGAGCAGCAGCAGTACTTGCTTCAGCAGCTGAAGAAACTACCACTCCGTAATGGGATTGCGTCCCTCCTCCTCCACCTCCTTGCATCTTCTTCTCAGAACCGCTTCGTATAGCAGCGTCGCATCCGTTGGTGGTACATTAAGCGGCGGATCTCAGCTGAGTGTGTGGAATTGAGGTGGGACAAAGAGGAGGTTGGTGAGTGAGCGAAGAGGATGATGATGGGGAAGTTAAGGAGGAAAAGGGAGGTGGGATTAGACAACTGGAAAGATTGAGAGAGAAAGTGAATTCCTTTCTCTCTTTCTCCTATGAGTTAGTGCTGGACTTCACCTTCTTTCTATCTTTCTTTTTTCTCTGCCCAGTACAACTCTCTCTCTCTCTCAGATTTGATTTTTATTCCTCCTTCTTACTCTGTTTTTTTAATTCTCGAAAAAACCCACCACCGAAAAAGAATTAAAGAATAAGAAAAGGGGTTGATGGGGATGAGAAGAGCAGCACCATCATCATCACCATCCCCGATACCAAAATTGCAGCCCGCTGCTCTGCAAAAATGACAGACAGAGGAGAAAGAAAGAAAGAAAGAAAGAAAGAAAGAAGAAGGAAAAGACAGAAAAGAGTGGATGGGTTGTGGGGGGAGAGATAAATGAAGAAAGAGAAAGAAATGAATGAATGGAGATGACGATTTATTATTATTGACAGTGATGATCATCATGATTAAGAGCGAGCTAGACCTAGAGAGAGAAAGAGATAAATACATATCCAGAGATAAAAATTAAAAACCAAAAACAAAATTATTATTATTTTGAGATCGAGATGCTGTGCTGTCAGCGGCTCTCACTTTGCTGCTAATAATTGTCAGAACCCCCAATTTTTCAGTTTTATTTACCATTATTTCTTTATTTTTTGAATTTTTTGCGAAGGCTCTCCAAAGCTGAAAACTGAAAGGACCAAGAGGAAAGAGATTGAGATTAGCCGTCTCCACATCCATCTTTTGGGAATAAAAATCCAGGGCCAACTTTCCTTTGCCATTCCAATAATGTCTTCTTGAATTGACCTAACAATCCCTCTCTTTGTCAATGTGGCCACGTCCAATTGGACTTTGGCTTTAGTTTTACCCTATCTAGAGCAGCACGAAATTTTCCCTCTTGCTTTTCACTCTACCCTCCATTTATTGAAAAAGTATTAATTTTTGTGTGCGTGTCCCAATCTACGTATTGTTTCTGGTTTTATGTAGGTTGAATTTATGTATGTGTTATGTAGTAGGGTTTTTATAGTTTCACTACTCGATCCTGCGCGACACATGAAGTGTGTTTTGTAAGATCTCGAACAAAATCATCTCGAAATCACTTGAATAGTTTATACGTGAGTATAGTTGTTTGAGTGTGACAGCAAATCACATTATGTTACATTCGTATAATGATATCCTGATAGACTCTAGATCTTTCTAGTAATTCTACGGTCGAATATATTCTAGTCATCGTGTCATTTAATGTAATATCAAGTATTCTACTGTGTTTGATTTAGTATTAGTTGTTGCGACGGCATCTCTTGTTATGATTTCGTGTTGATTTAAAATTGCTTAAGTTTATGGTTATTTGCTTTCATGCATGTGATGGTGTTTATCCTACATTGGTTGTCCATTCGAAATATCACAAAGAAGTGAAAGAACTACTCGAGATTAGGGAGTCATTTGACAGGTTTAGCAATAGTGACAAGTTTACTATTTATTTTATTTAAAAAAAAAAGAATGAAAAGAAGTTAATGATTGCAATATATAATGTATCCTACATTAACCAAAACAAAATAAATGAAAAAGCAAATAGATCGAAAAGAACTTACTTTTATAAGTCCGTTCAAAGATCCTCGTAGCAAATTCGTACAAATTCTTAAGATTATTTTGCTAAGTTACCGCAAGTAGTGTATGTGTCTTATCTGACATTTTAGTGGTGTTGTGGTAGGACGATGTGGTATTGAATGAAGTTTTAATCCATGATGTAGAGATTAGAAATTCATGGTTTATTAAATAGAATTGTATTTCCATAATAATAAGCTTAATTCATTCCAATAAGAAAAGCATGTTACGAGAAAACAAAAATTGAAGACTAAAAGTTTTGAGACGAGAACATATTTGATTTATGGATTAAATTTTTTAAACATAATTGTATTTAAAAAAAATAAAAATTACATGTATTCAGTCTAGTGACATGGTCTTTAATTTGTAAGTAAAAAGTTGTGAATTCGAATCACGATAGAATACTTGTAAGATTTGAGTTGTATATCATTTAATTCTTTTTTCAGACATGACATGTATTCGCAAATCAAGCAAATGTCTTTGATTTTTCTATAATTATAAATAAACCAAACAAAACACATATAATTGTGGAGTTATTAGCTAGTTAGATCAATACCGAAATCATGAACATGAAATCCAGATTGTGAAGTTCATACAGAATCCATCGTCCCAGCTAAGAGAGAGTCCCGGCAGATTCTCTCAAGTATTTTTAACACAAGCACAACATGAGGACACCCTTTTATGCTGTTTTTTCGAGCTGGAAGAAAGAACTAACTCGAAGTTAGAAGCACACAATCAGCACAGCAACAACAAAAACGAATCAGAATATCTTACCTTCCTTCCTCCCTTAACCATGGTTAAATCCCGACCCCAGACCCTACACGCCTAAGCTGAAGATCTCCATGATTAGCACTACACCCAATTTAAATATCTAAACCAAAGTACTACACGCTCCACCTTAACCCTCGAATTATTCATTAATTAATAAAGTAACTATTTGCTAATCATATAGAAAGAGAGAGAGAGAGAGGGAAACCCAGAAGCCAAATTTATATTCCCAGTTTCCCACATCGGAAAACTTTGAATATTTATTTTTTTGTTTTGTGAACCTGGAGGGAGAGGAGACCTGTGATGCTGTCAGATACGACTTTAGTTTTAAACAAATGCTCCCCAAGCTAGTGGGTCCCACCCCGTTCCGTCTGACATGCTTAATAAGTCCCATGTGATTGGAGCCGTAGGGAGAGGCTTCATGGAATTCATCATCTCTATATTTTTCAAAAATGAAATTTCTACACAGTAAATCGAAAATCCCTGTCTGAAGATCAGGGCATATTTACTCGCTTGTAATGAACACAGTTGGTTTTATCGTAATTAATTCATGCGTTAACTAGCACGTAGAAGAATCCAACATGATTTCAGATGAATGTATTCATTATTCAACTTATTGATTTGTGAATGAATCACTGGGGTACGTATGTTTCACTTTTTTTATCATGAATTTAAATACTAAGATTTTTTTATAAGAAAGGGAGGAGATAGGTTCATGAATCAATCGTCTACAATTAATACATTTTGATTGCTCAGTTTATAGGTATTTATGAGTATATCATTTCTCTAAATTTTCATTAGCTATATTGAAAATTGTTAAGACATTCATAAGTGTGATTTATTAATTATAAACTTGAACGGTTCATATTTGACATATTTGATTCGTCCATTAATTTGATCTAGTTTGTTATCTTAACGAACACTAATTTGACTGAAAATTTGTAGAAGTGATCTACTCATATAAACCTAAAAACTGAACGGATGAGATGTCAAAATGTGATCGAAAAATGAGTTTTTTAAACCATAAACCGAAAAGTTCTCAACTTAAAAGTCCTCACTAAAAAGGCTGTCCCAATACTTATTCAATTATTCTCTTATCGACTTGCCGATAATTCATGATTAATTTTCGTTTTAAGTAGATGTGTTCGTATTTTACACTATATCATTTGATCTACATTTTCATAATCGTAGTGAGTTATGTCGTGGTTTGATTCAAAATCAAGCTAAGATAGTCTATTGATGCATAAAAGAGTGTATATATAGAGCTGGTTAAATAAACCATGGATGGATAAATCAAGGTACAACACTGTAGTAACAACTAATATTCGTATATAAACCCCACGTTATTATTATTTTTCAATGATTTTCGTTCCAAATGTACCAAACAATGACAGCAGCTAAGGAAGTGATTAATAAATAGAAATTGCCCAAAGTTAAAGAGAAAATGGCCAGCGCAGAAGCCACTCTTGGGAGTATAGAACATCTTCCTTTCCCTTTTAGGAACCCCCCCCTTCGTTGCATTCATTTCACTACCAAAAAACCTCAACTGGTAACCGGTTCGCAACTTTTAATCGCATTAACACATTGTGGGTCACATTGCATAGTGTTGTTCGTTGTTCATATCTCGACCTAGCTCGTGGTGGTAGGAGCAAAACCCTAATGGTGTGTACCAGTGTATCATTGATCCAATCCTATTTCTCTAAAATAATCGAAAGCTCTATCACTTTGTTTTTTTGGATAAGAATAGAAAGCTCTGTTACGGTATTACCATATGTATAGAATCATTAGAATGTATATCATGCATGAAGCATGCTTTAATGTATGCTTTTATTAATAGCATGGTTATATTCTCAATAAATCTGTTACTAAAACATCGAAAGAATTGCATTTGTAACACGTTTACTAACTTAAAATAAAAAAGAGAATATATGAGAGATTATAAGTCTGCGGCTTCCAAAGGTTATTTCTTACCTCATGTGTTGATAAGTGTGAGTTCCACATATTTATAAGCAATTGATTCCTCACAAACTCCTAACTCGATACTCAAGGAGGAAGATGAATTAGGAATCAAAGCCTCTAAAATCAAGTTTTTCTACACAAACACAAAATGCTATCTTCCGATTATCGATTATGGTATGCGGATGGAAACATGAACATAGAATTTGACTACCAGATATTCACGACTCAATTCACAACAATTAATACTTCAAACAAAAGATGTTATGAGACTCAGGTAGTTGTGTTTTGGAATAAAATCCACATGATTTACTCTCTTGATTTAGATAAAAGGGGCAAACCTAGCTGTACAAGTGTAGAATATTACCAAATGATTATATTAAGACTAAAATCCAGTGACTTGTGTAGTAATTGAGGAAAGGAATATCTCAGATTGAATAACTTGCCAAGCGATCTATAGTTAGGTCTGACATTATTTGTCCAGCAAGTTTTTGCTGCGTTGTGTTGTTAGTTCTTTTAGTAAATATAACAGGGCACAAGCACAAGTTAGAACGCAACTTTTTCTTAATTCCTTTTCAATTTGGTTACTTGGCTGGTTTCACATGAGAACCATAATGTAGCTAACATGTAAACTTTATTAGATCAAATGGATGCCCATGCAACAAAAGAGTAGGCAACACAGTTGTTAAATGCCGCCGCATTTGTTGTGTTTCTTAGATGGATTGTATTTCACTTACGGTCAAGAATTTTTTCTTCCTACATCAATTGAAAAAAAAAAATAGTACGCATTCGCATACCCAATTTTCTTTTACTTTATTACTTGAACCTCATTAAACGCTTAATTTTCATATTTTGCACTCTTTATTCACACGGCAACCTTTAAATTAACCTAAACTTTATACGAACATTCCAATAAATAGCTTGCCGATCATAATAAGTATTGAAATAACTTGTGTGTTTGAGTTTAAAAGTTGTTCGGAGCCAACTTTCTATAAGTGCACGTTACTAAAAAAAATGAAACTTCCTATAGAATGAAAAATTGTTGCATATCAGTAAAAGCAATAATACATCCCATTAACAGAACTTATAAGAATTCAAATTCATATAATTTTTCATTGCAAGAAGAAAGAGGAAACACAGAGAAAAGTAAAGATAGGGGTGATGGGGTAAGTAAGATTGACCAAAAAGAAGGAGAAGAAAAAGAGAATGAGGTAAAGAAGGCGCATTAGCGTTTAGGAGAGGTTGAAGGGCAGACAATAACAGATTGGCACAGGCTGTTCACAAGGGACCCCATTCCCATTCCCACATTTTCATTCCATTCTCATTACCAGTCGGCTACACACTACTACATTAATGAACGAACCAAAAAATACAAAAATAAAACTAAATTTCACAACCGATATCATAGTTAATGCGAATTATTCATCTAATATTTACGGCCGGAATTCAAAACTTCTCTATCATATAGCTCACTAACACTAATTTTGACAATTCAAGAGTTGGTTGTGTTAGAGATTTAAAGTCGGGAAAGTAGCATAATGAGATTGAGAAGAAAAAGAAGAAACGGAAACGTGTGTGACGTTTCTCCCGGGAATCCAAAACCCCCAACTGCCGGGAATCGTATTTCTAATTCTAACCCCCACCCTAATCCCATGGTGATGCTCCCCATCCCAGAATCACTCCACATGCCACTTGCTCCTTCTTCATTTTTAACTAGATATTATTTTCTTCTATTTTTCTTCTCTTTTAATTTATAAAATTTATTTTTAGAATTTAATTTAATGCCGTCTTTTTCTCTCTCTACAGTCACTGTATAACTAATTAAGTCATTATATAATATATATTCCTGGGCTCAACTAGTTACTACTGTGTCACACCTGTGGTGGTGAGCTGGCCCCTAACATGCCCTCTTCCCTAAAGTCATATGCAATCTCTTCCTATTTTTACACCATGACCTACCCTTATCACAGGCACACCATTGTGTTATGTTTGCCTTATTATTGGATAGATAAAACCTATAAAATACAAACCGTCTTTCTTTTCTACAATAAAACCATTTCATAAATAATAAATAATATTATAATTAATTTAAAATATATACTTGTAAATTTCGTATTAACTTAAATATTACAACTTTATAAGTCGAAATAATTCACAATTTCCTAGTTATTACTCACTGAATATAAAAGCAGTACAGGACTGAGGACCATTTGTGGTTAATTTTGAATAAAATAAAACGTAATCTTCTGTTTCATGAGAATTTATAGGCTCAATCATTTAAGCCTGACACAAAAAATCAAGATGATTGACAAGACATAGGCCAAGCCCACATTACACGTATTCTTGTCAACTCTAGACATGACTTTGGGCCGCTAATTTCCCATTGGAGGTCGGGCAGACTCACACCCTGGCTAATGGGGACAGTTTTGGCAAAGGTATCAGAATGAAGAATACCATCTCCATGTCACTAATCAAAACCATTACTCGAGCCATCTACAGAAGAATGAAGAAAAACACTACTGGAAATAGTTCAAGACGGATTGATGCGATTTGAGAAGACTTGATTACCAAAACCATAACCATACACTTCCGTGGTTTATGAGGAAAGGGTGAGTGGAACTACCAAACATCATATACAAATAAAGCAGCACAAAGCAATCAGGCAATGTACCTCTTCCAGTCATTCAGTTTTGGCTAAAGATCTTAGTACAAGGGCTAACAAGACAGAGATTAAGTGGCCAGGCAACAACTAAGTTCGACATATACTTCAGCGTGTGGTACTAGATAAGCATTCAACTTCCACTCTGCTCTTATTACTTCACCTTGCCGTTAAACATCTTTGCATTTGTCTGTACGGCGTATATCAGACGTCCTCCACCTTCGAAAACAGTAGTGCAAGTATCTTACTTATCTAAGTAACTATGATTCAAACTTACTATACAATGCATTGGTTAACTGATGAACAAAGCCACATCTGAACTTCAAATTGACTGCTTCAATTGCTCCAAGTTGTGCACAGAAACTAAACAACTGCAAAGTCAGTTGAAATGCTTAAAATTTAAAAGTATGAACAGAAGAATTACACTGGCGGTTAAAAAGAGTGTAGTTCTTCAAGTGCAGGTCAATTATAAGGGTTGGTATGCTCAACAAGACTAGCAAAGGACACTAGAACTTCAATGCATGTTGAACAGACAAGTCCATCAGGGCCAGAATTCAATTGCATGTGATTTTGGGGTTATTGCCTTTATTCTCTAAATAAATTTCTTCAGACCCTGTCTATTTCTACGTCTATCATCTCCAAGCACACTGCATCTAACATAGCTAGTTGCAACCTCAAGTAGTCCAAAATAGTGTTGACTTCTTACAAACTAAGTCAATACATCATCACCAGACAACTATGTCCACAATCACCTTGAGTGTAAATCCCCTTGAAGACCTGCTATTTTAAACTAATGCTAATTTTCCTCACTCAATAAGAGTACGAAGGCTTCACACTCTAGCTTATGATGCTGCTGATTGCATTCTAATTCAGTCAAATAGATAATCATTAGCCCCTATATTATACCATGATAATTGAACAGAAAGCATAAAGATAAACAGAAGTTAAAACCAACGGTTCAATCAAAGTATCACCAGTTTGATACAAAAAACTTGAAAAACCACAGTTTGTCTAACTTAATCATCAAGTAGTAGATCATGGATCTCAGTTTATGATTAGGTACCTTCTGAACAAAATTGAAGGCAAAGAATGTAATCGTGGTTCGCATGCTTGTCTTCAACATTTGTGAGTAGAATAAAGGACTTTTGTATATGCAAGCACAAGTTTCCAGAATTTGGCAGACATCAGCTGAATGAATACCACCAAGTTCAAAGCCATTCACTGTGGCCACACATAACAGAGGCGAACTTTCGACCAAGTCATTCATGTCAAAATCCAATAAGCACTACCATCTACCAAGCAGTCATTTATAATCAGTAAAAGAACCAGAAGCTCCCTTAGCACATTGTCCAACTGTTAATCTAAGGACCTCATCACTGTTTTGGTTTAGTTTGCAACATAGCCGGCGTGGTACCTGTGCATAATGTATTCAAAATATCACTAAAACTAAACTGACAAGTCAAGAACTTCAGTGCATATAGCAGAAACAGCTATGTGATAAAACATACCAAATGCCATTTCTTGGTGAGTGGATGACCCAAAACTTGAATTTCTCGTAGATGGCGCAAATGCCGGGACCGGGGAAAGCATAGAACTGTTCTTTTGAAATCATCTTTTGCTCTACTCCTCATATAAGAGCCCATAGTAGCATTACCCTGCGACCTGATATCTTTCAAGAATAACAGAATAGGTTTCTTACAAACAGACCTGTACGCGTCTTTTGTGTCCAAATCAAATTCACTCCTTTTACTGATTCCATTCCAAGCGGAGTAAGTCTGCTCTGATCGCTCAAGGTCACGAGGTAGCACAATTTGTGGGAAGACTTGAACCACATAACCAAGAGAAACCGAAAATGTGAGATGGTGACGGCGATCATAACAAATGGATCGCTGCAAAAAGCTGCTGGGTTGGAGTCTCATAGCCTGTGTAAAGAGCTTCAAACTCTCTAAAGAGTTTAAGCCAGGATAAATAGGATCCACAGCTTCAACATGGTGAATGGACACAAATGGTGCTATCGGATGAGAAGATAGAAGACCCTGAGCATTGCCTCTAATATCACACTGCAATAACACTCAACTAATTAAGCAATGCTAGAACCATCCATCTATTAATAGAGCAATGCTAGAACAATCTATCCCTTAATAGAGCAATGCAACAAGTAATCAAGCAAGTCTAGTGAAGTAACGCAACAGGAATCAATCCATTTCGGTAATGTAGGATTGTATTACCTGGTGGAAGCCAGGCTCTCGAGTTAAAGGAACCCCGAGCTCCGTAATGCAGGCATGGAGTCGATCATCACTCCCGTATAGTTTCGGATACCTCTCCAGACACTCGTCTTGAATCTCGGAGAGAGCTTTCGCCAGAGGATAGCTAATCGCAATACCTCCACCGCCAAAAGCCATGGAATGACTGAAATACGTATTCGCAGAGTGACTCTCCGACGGACTCCCCACATAAACCATCTCCGACGCGTCGTATTTGCTCAGAACCGCCACGAGGTTAACGACATTGATGACGGTGTCGTCGTCCGCGAGCACGAACCACCGCACTTTGGGCAGGCGGAGGCGGAAGCACTCGGAGATTATCCGTGAGATTCGGAGCCCCGAAGGGTGACCCGTCGGGTTGGTGTACCGGAACCGCGAGATGTCCTCGGAGACCACGATCGGCGGCAACGACTCGTCGTTTTGTTCTCGCGGAACTTTCTCTTCCATCCAGACGTGGCCGCGCATGTCGTCCGGACGCCACCACAGCCTGACGTACTCCTTCCGCTGCTTCCAGAGCCCGGACGACCCGGCAATCCCGAAAACGACGTCGTCCAGCGACAGCTCCTCGTCATCGAAAACCGAAACGCTGTCGTTTCGGTAGTGCGTGAAAGCCGGAGCCGGGGCCTTGTTTTGCAAGCGGGCGACCGGAAGAGTAGGGCTGCCGGAGAAGACAAGAGAGAGCCACGCGGCGGCGGAGATCAAGAGAGCCGCGATGGCGATCACGGCAGTCGCCACCTGGCTCTGCCGCCATCGACGGCTCTTGGGTGATCGGAGATTGGTTTGGTCTTTGGGATTAGGATTGGGGTTGGTTGACACGGTCGTCATCACCACCCCAAATGCTCATTTCTCTCTCCACCAAGAACCGCCGGAAATTCAAAAATCAAAAGCCGGTGTAGAATTTTGAAACGAAACAAATGGGGAAAATGTGGGGAGGTGCTAATTAGTAGAGATAAAGATTGTGATTATGAAGTGGGGGGCATTTGGGATTAGGGAGAGAGCTGTAACTGACTGTGGACTGCCAAGGTCAGTTGGGATCTTCCATCTTTTTTTTTTTTTTTTTTTTTGAATTTTTGTTCTGCACATGGCGCGCGCTGATTGATGGGAAAAGCGGAGAGGCGCAAACGTAAAAGGCGGTGTAGGGTGTGGTGTAAGGTCGTATGGGGCATAAATCCCCCTGAATAGGACACGTCAGAGATAATTGAACGTGTAGCGGAACGTGCGGGCCGCAAACGGTGAACCAGGACGGGCTTGAGTCAGACCGTTTCACTCCGGTTTGGCGGTTCGATTCACTAACATGATTCATGAGTGTTATCTTATGTTGAAAATAAAAAAGAGTCACACAAATCTCTATTTTTTTACTCTAAGATAAACCACATTAATAACGAATAAGTTATCATGAATTATGGACCAACATTATGCAATAACCATCGATTTTCAGAAGGAAAAAAAAACACCAACTTTGCAAATCTCTATTCTCAGTGACGCTCTCGATCTCTCAAGTTCAATAGACATAATAATAGAGAAAAATGGTCCTCCACCTCCATTCTCAAAGACTCAAATATTCCTTCCACTTCGATATCGAAGTCATCATTATTATAGGACTCGCTCGATAATGGTTTCAAGAGTTTTAACTCAGCATGCGAATAGCGCTTGAACTCCTTCACCAATAACTCAAGTAGTTCCAAGAAATTCCGGCAGAAACAGGCTGAACAGTCATCGTGTTTAGCATAGGTGAACTTGAAAGGAGAAATCTGATGAAACTTGCTTCAGATCTCACATTGGTTACTTTCATGATTCTCAGCTGGTTGAGCGACCAATTTCGATTGCTATAATCTCCCCCAGCAGCAGCATCTAATCCCTTCCCCATATTTGTGTTGTCTCTAAACTAAAAATATTACAAACATAGATCGAGTTAGTTGACATTTTAATTTTATTTCAGCAAGAGAATACATTGCATGCAATAAATTAAAACTCACTCAAATTTCTAGTTCTTGAAGAGCAGGGAAGCATGAAAATAGATAGTCAAGGAAGTCGACTTCTCCGGTAACACCACAGAAGCCGGTTACTTTCAGACGTCGCAGTTGAGTGAATTCCCAAAGCCGATTGTTATTTAACCAATTGGTTGCTTGTTCTTCAGCATTGGACTTCTTCTCTTGGCGGACCTAGAGTAAGGTCGTCAATGGCATATTAATCTCAAATTCTGAAGAAACAGCTCACTCATGAAATGCATGCATCAACCACGTACAATTTATCCAATCCAAGTAAAGGAAGTACGTACCTCGATTTCTAGCACTTGTATAGCAGGTGAGCTTCTCAGAAGATACATAGCAACTAAAATGTCGTCCAAACTATTCAAGCGCATGCTTATAGAAAGAAAATTCAGACATAGATACGGTTCAGGCAGCTGCGTTTGCAAGGAAAAGGAATTAACAACACACTGCTGCAAAAATCATGCATATGTAAAACAATTGAGTCAAGTTCCATGACAATGTTAATCAATTGAAAGTATATATGAAACCAGACAATCCAACCATTACCTCTAAAAGGCAACCTTCAATAGTGAGCCTTTCGATACCAGGCAGGCTAAGAAAATACTGGAGCAATTTGCTACACCTTCTTCTAGAAGCCTCATTGTGGTCGATTCTTGTTTGGCCGATTGAAACATCAACAAGATTTGGTATATTCTGAAGCTTAATTTCTTTAAAAACACCAACAACTTTAAGGAATTGGAGATTTGGTGCATCAACATTGAGAATGTCGACACTCACTAAGTCGCATAGAATCAGTCTCTCAAGCAGTGGACAACCAACAATAATTTTTTCCAACACATCTTTTGCCACGCTGATATTTTGAATGTTGAGGTTCTTCAACGTCGCAAAGCTTTGAATGTCAAAGGGGGATTTAGAGAACAATTGCTTAACTCCAAGTGAGTCAGATCTTTGTAAGAATACAAATGGGAAGAGATATTGTAATTGTCGAATGGATCTTCTTTCCAGTATGAACTCTTTGATAGCGAATCTTGATAGATACCAAATCCATCTATCAAACTCATCATTGGTGAGATATATCTCTGTGGTCGACAACTTGAAATAGTCTATAGGACCTTTGTGAAGTAAAAGAACATGATCGATAACTCTTTGTATTTGAAACTATTGCGGTTGGCTGTTTTATCATCAAACATAAGACGCGGAACAGTAACCCATTTGTGCCTCCAATTTCTTGATAAAAAACTGGTCCTTACTGCTTCTCTAGTTGGCAAATATGATAGGATTTTTTCTGTAACATCACTTGGTAAGTTGCTTAATTTGTCCAACTCCAACTCCCTTTCATACTCGTTCTCGGTTTGTTTTATTTCCATCAGAACAATGGAGCACTACATGAAAACAATGGCATCAAAATAAAATCCAATCGAATACAGCAAAACAATGGCAGCTGGATTTGCAAATCCTACTTCTGCAAAACGATAGTACCCATGCAACCAAATTAATACTGTGAATCTTGACCCAACAAACTACATATATTGCGAAGAAATTCACGGAGATCCTCCAATAAAAGGTTGGAAAACTTTCTCAATCAACTTCATCATTATCAATTGAACTAGCTGATCAATACATAGGCCGGATTAGGGTGATCTTCAAAGAATCAATGATATCAAGCCAAGTAATAAAGAGAAGAAACAGTAGTATCAAAAAAAGAAAAAAGAGAGAAGAAACAGTCATTCAAGTGTTCAACAATATAACAATATGGCGTGTTCTGTAAAAAGAAAACAGAGAAACCTAAACACAGTTACCTCTTGACCTAGCCGCTCTGCTAGGGTTTACTTTCTAGGTTTTCTAGAAAGCAATATTTGGTTTCGATCATGGATATGGATATGGATGTCCTCAGCTGGAACTGCAGAGGAATTTGTGGTGATTCTACCACTCGAGCTTTGAAGAATTTGGTTTCTCAAAATCGGCCTCAAATCGTTTTCCATTGCGAAACGAAGATTAACAACTCCAGGGCCTTTGAGAATCTACGCTTGGCGCTAGGGTTTGCACATGGAGAGGGAGTGCTCAGCGGAGGGTTATCAGGAGGACTTGGGATGTTCTGGAATGATGATGTGAAGGTGAAATTTGTATCGTCGTCTCCCCACCATATTGATGTGGAGATTGATGGGGGACCTGGAAACCCTAGATGGAGGCTGACAGGTTTTTATGGTTGGCCACGTACTGCAAATCGAGACCGGTCTTGGAATCTCCTAAAGGAACTCAGTGATCTTAACTCGCTTCCTTGGGTGGTTATTGGTGATTTTAACGAAATTTTGAACAGTGGAGAGAAGAAAGATGGTCCCCTACGACCCGAGAGGCAGATGCGTGGGTTTAGGGAGGCTTTAGGGTATGGGGATCTTCTTGATTTGGGTCATCAGGGTCCTTGTGCAACTTGGTGGAATTCAGAGACTCAACTGAGGCTTGATAGGGCTGTGTGTACGCCTACATGGTGTGATATTTTTGGCTATGCAAGGCTACAACATCTTCCTCCAAGCGACTCGGATCATGTGCCCATCCTTTTGCGGGCAAGTACTATTCCCCTTCCTAAACAGCATCGTTACCATCGTTTCAAAATGGAAGCTCATTGGCTTCAACACAATGAGTGTGATGCTGTGGTAAAAGAGGCGTGGATGACTGATGTGGTGGGGGTTCCCTTGTATCAGGTTGCACAGAAAATTTCGTATACTCGAATTAAACTTGATGCCTGGCAGAAAGTGGTTTTTCGCGGACGTCAAATGGAGATGATGGGAATTCGGTCTCGTTTAGAGGAGTTACTAGATAAGTCTCTGACAGATCAAGTAGTGGAAGAGAAGAAGACGTTGGGGGGACATCTGCAGGTTTTGTTATCACAAAAAGAAACTTTTTGGAGACAGAGAGCAAAAGTTACTTGGTTACGTGATGGAGACCGGAATACTAGTTTCTTTCATAGAAAGGCTAGCAACCGTAAACGGAAAAATACTATCAGGGGCCTTTATGATGTGAATGGAGTTTGGGTGGAGGAGGATGAAGAAGTTGCTCAGGTTGTCTCTAAATACTTCCAGCATATATTACTGCTGAAAACATTGATATGGAGGCTATGGACACTACATTGGCAGCTTTATCACCTTGTGTTACTCCCGATATGAATGAAGACTTGTGTGCTCCATATTCTCAAGAAGAAATAAAGTGTGCGCCAGATGGTATGCCTCCTCTATTTTTTCAGCACTATTGGGATTTAATTGGTAACGATGTTACTGTTGCAGTTCAGAGTTTTCTACATTCAGGTCATCTACTTCGTCAAATTAATTTCACACATATATGCCTCATTCCTAAAGTTCCAATCCCGGAAAATATGGCTGACCTACGACCTATTGCATTGTGCAATGTGATTTACAAGATTTGTTTAAAAGCCATAGCAAACAGATTGAAGGTTATCCTCCCACATATCATATCTCCCAATCAAAGCACTTTTGTTCCTGGCCGTTTAATTACGGATAATACATTGGTTGCTAATGAACTAGCTCATTTCATTCACAACAAGAGAGAGGGGGCCGAAGGTTTTATGGCTCTTAAACTAGACCTAAGCAAGGCCTATGATAGGATGGAGTGGCTTTTTTTGCGGAAGGTGTTAGAACGTTTTGGTTTCGCAGCAGTGTGGATTGATGTTGTAATGCAGTGTGTGAATTCAGTCCGATATTCGTTTCTCGTAAGAGGGAAACCTAGAGGTTTTGTGATTCCTAGCCGGGGATTGAGGCAAGGGGATCCTCTTTCTCCCTATTTATTTCTATTAGGGGCAGAAGGCTTTTCGACTCTCCTAAAGCTTAAACAAGATCAAGGGTGGTTGCCAGGAATTGGTGTTTGTGCTGAGGCTCCTCCAGTTAATCATCTATTATTTGCAGACGATAGTATGTTATATGCTAATGCTACATTGGATGACTGCTTCCATATTCAAGATGTTATAGAGACATATGGAAGGGCTTCAGGTCAGCTGGTGAACTTTGAAAAGAGTTATGTGGTTTTTAGTGGAAGTACTTCAGTTGAAATGAAAGAAGAAGTGTCCGAGTTGTTGGGAGTGAAAGTGGTCATTAATCATGAAAAGTATCTAGGTCTGCCCACCTATGTGGGTAGGAAAAAATCAGCAACTTTTCAATTCATCAAAGAAAAGCTTGCTAAGAAGATCTCTAGCTGGCAAGGAAAGATTTTGAGTGGAGCTGGAAGAGATATCTTGATACGTGTGGTAGCACAATCATTGCCTAATTATGCAATGAGTGTCTTCTTACTCACAAAAAATTTTTGTGAGGATTTGGAACAACTTTGTGCCAAGTTTTGGTGGGGAAGTACAGTGGAAAAAAGAAAAATTCATTGGAAGAACTGGAAATCTCTATGCAACTCGAAAGAAGAAGGAGGTTTAGGCTTCCGTAGTCTCTCTGAGTTGAACTCAGCAATGCTTGCAAAACAAGCTTGGCGGATCATCCAAAATCCTAACTCTTTGGTGGCTCGGCTCTACAAGGCCAAGTATTTTCCTGAGGGCTCATTTTGGACAGCAGAACCCCATGCTTCTCCATCTTATTCATGGAGAAGTATTTTCTCTACTCGGGAAGTTCTTCAACAGGGGAGCTATTGGCAAGTGGGAAATGGAGATTTAATTAATATTGCTACTGAGTCGTGGATTCCTGGGATTCTGGAGTTTAAGCCTCAAGCAGTTACTTTTCTGCCTCCACATGTGAACAAGGTGAGTGATTTAATTTGTCATACTAGATTGTGGAATGAAGCGTTAATCAGACAAGTTTTCTCTCCTAATGAAGTGTCTGCAATAGTTGCTATTCCCTTGCCATCTGCAAATGTGTCTGATAGAGTGGTATGGAGGTTAGAAAAAAGTGGAGAATTTACTGTTAAATCTACATACAGACATATATTCTCAACTTCAGATTCTAGACAACCTATTGAGTTATCTGTTGGCATTTCCTTTTGGAAGAAAATGTGGAAAGTTGATGTTCCTTCTGCAGCAAAAGTCCATTTGTGGAGGGTAAGTCACAATTTTCTTCCTTCACTTGCCAGACTAGCCTCAAAACATGTCAAGTTTGAGTCTTTGAACTGTACTCTTTGTGACGATGGAATTGAATCTACACTGCATTTATGTCGGGACTGCCCTTTTACTAGGCAGGTCCTCCAATCCCATGCTTTACTCTCACAGGTTTGTCTGAACCCTGCTGTGCTTCATTTGGACTTATTGGAATGGTTGAATGCTTGTGTTCATGCTCTCTCTAGCTTCGTGTTGGGGGAGTTGATATTTTTGTTGTGGAGTATTTGGAAAGAGAGGAACAATAGAGTTTGGAATGATCAGACTAGTTCAGTAATGGACATTATTATCTCTTCGATGACAAGGCTGAGAGAGTTTAGAAAGGTGAAGCTGCAAAAAACTAAACTTGCCAAGAAACCTGGCGTGAATAGATGGAAAGCACCTTCTGCAGGGATTTTTAAAATTAATGTCGATGGTTCTTTTTTCCAATCTACAAATTCTGGTACCACTGGTTTTGTTATACGAGATTCGGTGGGAACTTTCTTGGCTGGAGGTGGTAAACCTGCTACAGGTATTCTGTCTGCAGAACACATGGAACTTTTGGCTTGTAAACAGGCTATCGAGTTTGCTTTAGCTCATAACTTTACACCTGCAATGATAGAGACTGATGCTCAGTTGGTCTATTTGCAACTCATCAACAGGCAGGTTAGTAACTTCTCTGTTTTGGGAAGGTTATATGAAGATGTGGGTGCTTTGCTAAGGGGAGACAGTCATTTACTTTTAGTATTTGCCAAACGCAATGCTAATACAGCTGCACATCTTATGGCTGTTAATTCTAGGAATCTTACACAAAAGTCCTTTTACTTTTCTGTACCTTCTTTTCTCCAGACTGCTATTGCAGCTGATTTAGCTCATATGTAATTTGCTTCTTGTTCTTAATAAAGTCTGACAGTTCTATTCAAAAAAAATATGGCGTGTTCTGTGTTAAGAATTGGTACTTCGATCGTAGTCTGAAAATCAAGAAACTAAATTAATCTTGCCAAGAGAATCAAATAGGGGATCGGAAGAGATCTCCCTAATTACCGATCCACTCAACAAGAACAAAACAAGCACATGTAATTTTGCACAGAAAATCATCAGAAACATAGAATACTTCTCAACTTTAATTTAGTTTATATTGAAGTAAGGAATGAAGATGCATCTGCTGGTTGTGTTGTAGTCTATCGAGATGGGAAGACAGCTGGGCGTAAGAGCATCTCCATCAGTATTGCTAAATCAATTTTTTTTTGAAATTTGTCAATTTTTTGGATGAATAAGAGCTCCAGCAGAATACCTAAAATATTGCTAAATCCTAACATTGCTAAACTAAATTGACAAATTTATCAACCTAAACAAGAATTGCTAAAGAGAAACTTTTGTTTTCCCTCCATTTTTTATCCACGTATAAGTTTATAATTCGTTAAAAATATTACTTAACTTACATTTAACAATTACTGCTGGAGCACAATTTCTATTTCAATTGTTAAATATCCTAACTATTGTTAAATTTAGCAACAAATTAACCTATACTACTGAAGATGTGCTCAACTGGACATAGAGATAGTTCCCTAGTGTTTCTAGGAGATCTAATGTGACTAGAGTTGGGGTTAGTACAATAATTGTGTAAAGGACTCTATTTCCGTTAGGGTTAGCAGTTTGTAACTTGTATATATATTGTAAGTATCGGTAATTGCCTTGCAATGAAGTGAAACAGTTTTCTCTTCCATTCAAACTTCTTTAGTTTACATTAAAACTTACCAAGTTCAAGAAGACGGAGCTAGCTCGATATTCTTCTACAAAATCTCACTACGAATGCGATGTGGGGAAGAAGTTGGCTAGCTAGGGTTTTATATATATACACGCAAGTCTTTCCTACTACGATGCGGTTCAGGCCTGGTACATGCACAGCTTTATTGTTATATATTATTTTTTTTTCTTCAATTATTTTTTGTCATGTTTTCGAAACTCCCTATTTCGGTGGGAGAATCTGACCATATTTTCCTCGAGCTTCATGGGATAACCACGAAACCTTTTTACTTCTACATTTTCAATTTTCTTTTAGCCTAAATCAAATTCGTAAGGCATTTTATTCGATATGGAAAACATGAAGTGTGTACGTTCATTCGAGTTTCTATGCTTGAGGAAAACATGGAAAACATGAGTTTCTATGCTCCCATCTAATTTCTAACATCAATTATGTCTATTCCTTTACTATGTGTATACATGTTTGAGGAGAATATGAAATGAAACATCACTAATTTGACGGATCAGTGTTAAATAGTTAAGCAAGGGAACTGTGTACAAGTAAAAACACATTAGACCAGAAACTGCATATCTAGGGTAATTTCTCAAAAAGAAACTGAAGGAAGAAAAATAAATAAAATTTATCTTAGGCGCATAAAAACCACTATAATAAGACAATCACCATTCCACTTTCAGTCGTCATCCTGATAGTGATCAGAAGGGTCTTCAGAATCAAAGGATTCATCAGAATCAGAGGAGTCATCAGAGTGGGACGAGTCGTCAGAGTAGGACTCAGTGGTGGAGAGGTACTGACCGTCAGTATAGGAGCCATTATAGGACTCGCTCAAGGGACATAATGGTTTCAAGACTTTTAACTCAGCATGCGCCGAATAGCGATTGAACCATATCATCAACTCAACTAGTTCCCAAGAAATTCCGGCAGAAACAGGCTGAAGAATCATCGTGTTGAGCATAGGTGAACTTGAAAGCAAAAATCTGATGAAACATGCTTCAGCTTTAACACCACTACAGTTCGTTACTTTCATAATTCTCAGTTGGTTGAACGTGCATTTTCGGTTGCTATAATCTCCCCCAGCAGCAGCATCTACTCTCTTCCTCTTCCTCTTCCTCAAATTTTTGTTGTCTCTAAACTACGAATATTATAAACATAAAATCGAGTTAGTTGACATTTTGATTTTATTTCAACATGAGAATACGTTGCGTGCTATAAAATAAAACTCACCGAAATTTCTAGTTCTTCAAGAGCAGGCAAGCTTGAAAACAGATAGTCAAGGAAGCTTACTTCTCTGGTAACACAAGAGAAGCCGGTTACTTTCAGACGTCGCAGTTGAGTGAATTCCCAAAGCCGATTCTTATTTAACCAATCAGTTACTTGTTCTTCAGCCTTGGGCTTGTTCCTATGGCGAACCTAGAAATAGGTTGTCAATATATGGCATCACATATATTAATCTCAAATTCTGAAGAAACAGCTCACTGCCTCACTCCATGCATGCATCAACCACAATTTGTCCAATCCAAGTAATGAAAGTACGTACCTCGATTTCTAGAGCTTGTAGAGCAGGTGAGCTTTTCAGAAGAAGTGTAGCAACTAAAATGTCGTCCAAACTATTCAAGCGCATGCTTATATAAAGAAAGTTCAGACATGAAAGAAGTTCAGGCAGCTCCGCCGGCAAGGGAAAGGAATTAACAACACATTGCTGCAAAAATCATGCGTATGTAAAACAATAAAATCAGTATTCAATTCCCATAACAATGTTAATCAAATCGAAAGTATGAAACCAGGCAATCCAACTATTACCTCTAGAAGGCAACCTTCAATGGTGAGTCTTTCAATACGAGGCAGGCTAAGAAAATACTGGAGCAATGTGCTAGAATTTCTTCTAGAAACCTCTTTGTAGTCGATTCTTTTTTGGCCGATTGAAACATGAACTAGATTTGGGACATTCTGAAGCTTAATTTCTTCAAAAACACCTACAATTTTAAGTAATTGGAGATTTGGTGCATCAACCTTGAAAACGCCGACACTCACTAAGTCGAATAGAATCATTCTCTCGAGCAGTGGACTGCCAACAATAATTTTTTCCAGCACATCTTTTGCCACAATGACATTTCTAATATCAAGGCTCTTCAACATCGCAAAGCCTTTGAATGTCAAAGGGGGATTCAGCGAACAATTTCTTAACTCTAAGTGATTCAGATATTTATAAGAAAACAAACAGGATGAGATATTGTAACTGCTGGATCGATGCCTTCTTTCTAGTATGAACTCTTTGATAGAGAATCCTGATAGATAAAGAATCCATTTATCGAATTCATAACTATGTATATATTCTTCTGAGGACAACTTGAAAGTGTCTATAGGACCTCGGTGAAGTAAAAGAACATGATCGATAGCTCTTTCTATTCTAATACTGTTGCGTTTAGCTGTTTTATCATCAAACACAAGACGGCGTAGTGTAGCCCATTTGTGCCTCCAATTGCTTGATAAAGTACTTGTCCTCACTGCTTCTCTGATTGGCAAATATGACAGGATTTGTTCCGTAACGTCACTTGGTAAGTTGCTTAATCTGTCCAACTCCAACTCCAACTTCCTTCTCTTCTTGTTCTTGGTTTGTTTTCTTTCCATTAGAACAATGGAGCACTACTGCATGAAAATAATAGCATCAATAAAAAAAGAATGGATAATCGAAAAAAATGGCATTTGGATTTGCAAATCCTACGTACTTCTGAAAATCGATAATATAGTACCCTGCAACCAAATTTATACTGTTAAACTTGACCCAACAAAATATATATTGTGAAGAAACTCACGGAGATCCTCCAATAAAAGATTTGAAAATTTCTCAATCAACTTCATCATTATCAATTGAACTAGCTGATCAATAGAGTTCATGAATAAATATCTACATCACTAAACAGATTAGTACGAAACATACCAGCGGGATTAATATTGCTCTGCGAGGGCGACTATGGGATTAGGGTTAGGGTTGGCCGAGTTTGTAAAAGGTGAGTTTAGGGTATTAATACTTCATTTTATACACACAAAGCTAGTTAGGATTTTTTTTTTTTAGGAGAGAAATTTTATTCACATGCACATCTCTATTTGTTTCATACACATCTTTTTACCCTTTTTTTTGGTTATTTCTCCCTTCGTTTCCTCAATTATTCTCCATTCTCTCTTCCCTATAATCATTTTCTATGTATTTCAGACTATTTCCTTAGCTATAATGATATCGATAACATCTTTCTCTTTCTTGGATCTCTTCGCTCATTATCATAAGAAACTAAATATGTGATTAAAATTATCATGTATGTATGGAGAATTAATCAAGAAAATGGTGAATCTGTCTGAGGAGTCCGCGAATATCGGAGCTTTTTTGCTCTGCACCCTAGGGTTTTCCCATGGCTATGGCGGTTTGCGAACGACGATCGGGTATGAATGCTGGCGGCGCGAAGGTCTTTTGGCTTTGCTCGGATGTGCGGGATGCGGGGCTTCTCCGGCGTGCGCTTGGGGGAGATCTCGTGGAGGAAGGTTGCTGCCTTGGGAGGCCTGGAGAGGGGCGATGGTGTCTCGGCTGTTGCGGTGGTCAAGTGGTCACCAGAAATAGCGATGGGCAGAGGAATTACAGGGTCTCAAAAGCGGCCCTCTTTAGGGTTACAGCGTTGTGCTGCGGTGGAAGGGATCGCTGTGAAGCTGCGGTTCGGCCGTCCACCGGCTGAAAGAGGTTAGTGAGGTCGCGGGGGCGGCTTCTTTGATGAATCTGAGGGATGGTGGAGGTGCGGCTACCTTTGCTTTTGGAGTGAGGTCTCGTCGATTGTTGGAGGTTTGCGCTGCCGGCCTTAAGTTGTCGGGATTGGTGATGGCGTCGGTGCTGGCATCAATTGCTGTGCGGGAGCAGGAGCTTGACTTGGTTGGGCCCCCACTTGACTAAACCTGGATTTGGGCTTCTGGCCCTAGGTTTCCGACTGCAGAGGCATGAGGGCTAGGAGGTCACTATAACATGAACGTGAACTTTGGCTAGTAAGTTAGTGGAGGGGTACACGATATGGGTGTCTAGGCCCCAAGCCTTCTTGCTTGTCGTTCTTGTTTACGCCATGCTATAGTAGTTTGAGTCTTTATTTTTTTAGTTAGTTTGCTTTCGTTTGGTCAGTTGTTTTTTGTTGAGTCAATCCTGCTTCCGTTGGAACTTTTTTTTTTTGGATTTCTTGTTGGTTGCATTCCTTTCTAGGTGTATTAATCAAGTCTACGTAGCATATGTAAATTGGAGGTGCTTGTGATCATCATAGCTTGATCTTGTAAGATCGTATTAATGAATGAGTTTCCGTCCACAAGAGTAACATCTGTTTCCTTCAACAACAAAAAATTCGATTCTTAACGATAGAAGAAAATTTTAATAAATTTATGGTATAAAAGCCTAATTTGGTAATGACTATTAACTTGATCATTATTAATAAAATAATTAAATTTGTTACGTATGCATCTATATTAAGAGGGTAAGAAAATATTTCATATTAGTATGTAGCATCCATTAATTGTTTGAGTTAAGGTAGTATTTTTACTTAAGAATAAAATGACATGATTTATTAAATTGATGATGATGGACATGACCACTAGAGAGATGTGAGTCTTTTACTGATCGTTTAGAGAGAGAGCTTCTCTCTAAAACCCAAGCTCCCTCTCATCTCTCAGCAAGCTTTTCTCCTTTTTTCTCTTCATCCTTGTGGTGATTCCTCACCCTTTAGTGGTGATTTTTTATTCGTTTTCTTCGGTTGTATCTGATTTTGATCATCATAGATCATATATGTTTTCATATCTTAGATCTGATATCCTTAGATATACTCCCAGGTCTAATCTCATCATGATTCTTAGATGTTTGTATTCCCTGCTCCTCACCTCAAGATCTTCAAACCACGAACACAACTCTTTCTTATCTTCTGTCTTGCCATGCCATTGAAAGATTTGTACCCATTTGTAACCACCTCTTTAGATTTCAGTTTTCTTTGCCGAGATCTTCTTTGGTTTGGTTGTGGTTACTCTTCTATGCGAGATTGTCTCGTAATTGGTCATCTGGATAATGTATGGCGGCTCCGGCTGTATCCTCACCTCTGTAGACCACCCTTGGTTCTCTCATGCTCGCGTCTTTCGACGGAGCTTCGATGGTGACGGATCTTCCATGGCGGTAGCAAGATAGAATTGAAGAAAAAGTTTTGATTAGGGTTTGCACCTTTTGGGCTGCTTGGGCCTTTATGTTGTTTGTTTGTTTTATTTTGTTACTCTACTCTTGTCTTGATTCCCTAAGAATCTGACTTTGAGAGGCTTGTTCTGGGTCTGCCCATGGCTTTGTTTGGGCCTCTATTTGTCTTGTGGCTTTTATGATAACTTGTTTCACGACAAAAAAAAATAAAAAAATAAAATTGATGATGTGCATGCCACATAGGATTAAGACCATAAATCTTAAACTTTATTAAAACCCTCTAACACTACCCTAGCTTACACCGTTGTGGTTACGTTATCACCATCAAAACCAAGATGCATGCAAGTAATTAAGGTTTGTTATTAAACCTAAAAACGATTTAAACACTATCAAAAACCCTAAAGTATTATATACCACTACCAGGACAAGCACTTTAGCCGACGAAAAAGTTTCGTCGGCCTGTTAGCTTAATTCGGCGGCTAAGATCTTAGCCGACGAGCCTTCGTCGACTATGGTTTTGTCGAGAAAGGGTCGTCGGCGACGACTTTAGCCGAAGACACTAGAAGACGTCGTCGGCTATTATCTGGGACAATAGCCGACGAATATCTTAAATGTTTCGTCAACCATAGTCTGAGACTTTAGCCGACGACGATATTCGTCGGCTAAAGTATGTATAAAAAATTTAAAAAAATAACTATAAAAAGAAGAAATAATATAGTCTGTTCGTCGGCTTTAGAAGTATTTAGCCGACGAAACATGTCATAATTCGTCGGCTAAACCTTATAAAAAAATTAAAAAATACTATAGCCGACGAATATCTTCGGCTAAAGTATTTAAATATCGTCGGCTAAAGTTGCTGGTTTTTGAAAAAAAAAAAAAACTGCAGAAACTTTCGGCCACCTCCAATCACCACCAAAATTTGACAGAATCTTCTTCTCAACATTTCGAACAACTTTGTAGAAGAAATCCAAGCCCAATTCTAAGCCTAAACAGGTCAATTGAATCAAAATATAAAAATCCCCAATTTTAAACCTTAAAAACTTCAAATCTTCGATTCTCCTCACACACACCGAATCGAGCTACCAAATTCTAGGGGAATGTAGTACTAATCAAACTCAACTTATCTATATATATAACTCACCAAATGGTGACCTGAGGAAGGAGAAATTCGATTGACACCGAATCCGAACGGCGGAGTTTTAGAGCTCGATTTATCCCTCACGGTGGCGCCACTTGATGCACCACCTGTCCAGCAATGAAGTAGAGACGACGGTGAAGCTTTTGGGACAAGTGTGGCGGTCTCTGGTGGCTTCACGGCGGAGCTAGGCCAAGAAGAAAATCCGGCAGGCGAAACAGTAACTTTTTCTGATTTTCTGACTTCTTACCATCCACCTCCGGTAAAACTCCTATATAAAGACTTTACTTGACGAAAATATATGAAAAGTCGTCGGCTAAACTCTTTTGAAAATTTTGAAAATATTAGTTGACCGTCAAAATTTTTTGACAATAACCGATGAAATAATATATTTTCGTCGGTTTAAGTCCTTTGAAAATTTTGAAAATTTTCCTCCAAATTTGGTTTGCCGCCAAATTTTTTTTCGACTTTAGCCGACGACTTTTCATATATTTTCTTCGGCTAAAGTCATTTGAAAATTTTCCTCCAAATTTGGTTTACCGCTAAACAATTTTTGACCTTAGCCGACGACTTTTTTAATATCTCGTTGGCTAAAGTCTATAAATTCACAAAAACGCTCATATCTCCCTTTATATTACGTAGTTTGGTCAAAATTTCCACACGAAAACTTTCACGTAGATGAGACGCAACCGCCTATATAAAAATTTTGAGATATTTACCTTCCGACGATAGGGCTCCCCATAGGGAATAATAACAGTAAATAGGGTTGACCACTACTATCGGCACCGAGACCTTACCCGATTTACGTGATTTTTGAACCATAGCCGTATTTCACTATTCTGAACACATCTTATTTCACGAGATTTTTGATAATTTTGCTTCCTATGTAGAGTTGGTTCACAAAGTTGTATAACCTACTAAACAAGTTATACAACATTAGTAGACACGTTGTGATTCCGATGACTAAAATTCACAAACCAAAATTCGACTGTCAGATATGATCATTATGACGAAAGATATCTATGGTAAAAAATTCAACTGGATCCGACAACGTTAAGGGCTCGATCAAAACGGTCAACCTTAATCCATCGTCACTTATCACACGAAAACGCTCATATCTCCCTCTATATTACATAGTTTGGTCAAACCTTTCACACGAAAAACTCTCACGTAGATGAGACGCAACGACCCATATAAAAATTTTGAGACATTTACCTTCCGACGATAGGGCTCCCCATAGGGAATAATAATAGTAAATAAGGTTGACCGCTACTATCGGCACTGAGATGTTACCCGGTTTACGTGATTTTTGAACCATAGCCGTATTTCACCATTCTGAACACATCTTATTTCACAAGATTTTTGATAATTTTGCCTCCTATATAGAGTTGATTCACAAAGTTGTATAACCTACTAAATAAGTTATACAACATTATTAGTAGACACGTTGTGATTCCGATGACTAAAATTCACAAACCAAAATTGACCGTCAGATATGATCATTATGACGAAAGATGTCTATTAAAAAATCCAACTGGATTCGACAACGTTAAGGGCTCGATCGAAACGGTCAACTTTAATCGGAAATAAGAAAACTGTATTTTGAAGCTCTAAACGGACTTGGATGGCCAAAAAGGCCCATATATCATGGCAAAGCGATGAGTTTGACTCGTAGGGCCGTTACGCTTCCAGAAAGGTATCACAATAGTCAATCGGACACCGAACGCCAAATCTGCAGCATACCGGGTTTCGATTGTTCTACATCAGAGACGTTACCCGATTTACGTGATTTTTGAACAATAGCCGTATTTCACTATTCTAAACACATCTTATTTCAACGAAAATTTAAATTAGCCGACGAAAGAAAATTTAAATTTAAATTAGCCAACGAAAATTTAAATTAACCGACGAAGGAAAATTTCGTCGGCTAACGTGGATTTTAGCCCACGAAAAAATAATTCGTCGGCCTGGTTTTTTTATTTTCGTCGGTTAAAGCCTTTCTTCTTGTAGTGTACAGAGGCATACGAATCTACGTATAATGATTTGATGGAGATTTGCTAGCTAAGATCGTATTTTCATGACAAAGATGTCGTGCTTGCAGTGATACATGAATACAATTTAAAACGCTAAATATATGATAAAAGTCATACTACTAGTTAATTATATGTAACGTGTTGCGTGGCTCGTCGAGTTCTTGGTAATCAAAGAGAGCTGTTCGTATAAGAAAAGAAATTTAATTGCAGTTCAGGGTTTGGTGTGCGCGCACGGGTGATATGGTATTTAGGCTAATGTTTCATTTCTTTTATATATCCGACAGGAGCCAACCCAACAAAGACTAACAATGACTTCGCTGCAGGTCACATATAGAAGAAAGGAAAATTTTATATGGAGTAGCTAGCTAGGCACATTCCTCATTCATTTCTGTGCTTGATAAGATGCAATGATGTCACTGTAGAACCGTTATCAATAATTAGGATTTCATAGTGTCAACAGTATACATACTTTCTATAAGTCCGAAATTGAATTCATATCCACTCACTTACGAAACATGTACCCATCTAGTTTTTCCGTGAATGATTGTGTCTGTTTGAATAAACATGATTTAAACTCGATCGTTTTGCATATGTTTTTTGGCTACCTTTAATTACGTTGATGACATTCGGTTAGAGGTTATTAGAAATCTCTTGTTATTATTTGGATGTGCTCTACGAAGGAAGATCCATGTACTTATTATCATATACGTATGGAACTTCGGTTAAGGTCCTCCATGATGTATGGATAATGTTCTTCGATGCTATATTTGGTTTCAATCTCTTTTAAAAAGAAAAAGAAAACAAAGAAAGACATATATTTCTCCTCCCTCGAAGTTTTCCAATACACTCTCTAATTCTTTGAAATCAAAACCCGATCGAACTCCGGCCAAAAATAAGAACATAATCAATCCTAGATGGTTAATTAGTTGCTTCAACTCGACCTTACGGATATTTGCAGAGATAATCTGACAATAGCTCTGATATATTCAAGTGCAAAAGCCAGCAATATCAATCGGGCGTACAATAGCCGATAGTATATGATTCCCTCTAGCTAGGACAGCTAACATGCAAAAGCACAAATGCATGTATCACCAATTAAGATCGATGATCTTGAAGGGCTGCCCCAAAGTACAAGTCCCAAAATTATTTTTTGAATCATCATTCTATCTGATGAACAACACGAACACATGCATAATTGAAAGTCGGTCAAAAATAAATTCCAGTACGGTATTCATTCAACTAATGCCAGCCTCATCGGGATGGGCCAGTTCTACAGTCATATTGGTGAGATGGCCCTCCACCGCCATGCCCGGCCAAACACCACAAACTCTTGCATTCTGAATTTCTGACCGACTTGAAACTACGACCCTTCTAAGCTCTAACACTCCAAGAACTACACAGAGACGACAGTCTCAGCTAACCTGTAATTTAAAACATGGTTACTATGTCTAAGTATTCGTAATTGTCCCCCTCTTATTGTAATCAAAGAAGACAATCCTTGTCTTAGCGGATCGGGTAGGAAGTAGCTTTAGCCTGTGGTTACGTTATCACAATCAAACAAAGAGGATTACGTATAATATAGAATTTAAACACGATCAGATTGAAACCCTAAACTATTATACCAGACGTATATACAGAGGGCATTATAAATATACGTATACTGATTTGTGATGGGGATATGGTAGCAATGTACGTACATTCATGACAAAGATGTCGTGCCTGCAGCGATTCATGTATTTTAGACACGAAAAATATAATAATTAGTCAGACTAATTAAGAAATAATTATATATGGAGGTTGGTGCAGTGTCTGTGTTTGTGCACGGGGATTATGAGATAAGGCAAATTAGGCAGTGCTTAATTAGAAAATTTATATATCCGACCAGGTCTGCAGGGCCAAATAAGAATTGTGAATTAAAAGAATTACCCACCTGCAGGCCAAATATAAAAATGATCAATGGAGTAGGAATGAGCTACTTAGGCACATTCCTAATTCATTCCTCTGTGTATGTAAAATGCAGTGGATGATGTAATGTCAAATCAGCCACCGTCTTAGGTCATGTTTGATGATGTTCGTTTCGGACATTTTCTTTATACCAAAACTTATATTAAACATCAAGGGTCTATGTCGTTACCAATAATTGGGAGGTAGAGGGAGTTTGATTAGTAACAGTGGGTCATTTTTGCTACTGCTCTATTAACAAACGGGAAAAAATGAAAAGTAAAATAAACGATCAGGCATTTACGGACAACAAAACTATACGAAACTTGCTTGATTTTTGCTTTTTCTTTTTGTAAAGAAAAAGATTATTCGGATTACCCGAAAAGCACTTGCAGCTTAAGTGTCACTAAATCAAACACACTGAAATAGACCATTGATTTGCTTTCTTCCTCAAATGAAAGTCCCCCACTCGTTTTGGTTGGTCATATTTGCGCATAATTCAAATGAACATTATCAATAATGAGCAAATTGTTAACCACATTATTATGGCTTGAATGATTCATTAGTCCATTCATAATTCGTATTTGAAGTGTACACACCGGGAAGGTAAAGAACAGTATGGACAAGACTTGAAAAGGATGGATAAAGCCGCGTGATAATCATTTTCAATAAATGATAATAGAAATGATAGCCCAACCTCAGAATAAGTTTTTGTTGTGGGCTCATTTGGAAAAGTTTTGAAATTAGATAATTGGGGTGGAAGCTACTTTTAGTACTTTATACATAATGTGACATAGAAGTATATGGTTCGATGGATCGAACTTGTAAAAGTTTTATGTATCCAAACAAAAAACTTGCAAAAGTTTCATGAGTTTAGTCTTAACTCTTACAAAATTCATATGACGTAACTTTTCATCAGGAATATAACATAATTAACCACCTGGAGTGGTAACCTCAGTTAAGTTGCTCAGTATAAAACCCTTATGTTAAGTGTTAAGAGTTCTAATTCTCATTAGTTTGTTTCCAGCATGTTTAAAGAGCCTTCATATTCGTGCGTATGCAGCAAGAGGTTACTTTGGCTTTTTTTTAGGATACTTTGATGGATCTCGATCCGCATACCGATTGTGTAGATATGTTAGTAACTTGCTAACGTAACATATGTGACTTGCTATATTAATCTTAATAATAATAATAATAAAAAGAAATACAACATAATTTACACATCATACATAATTGTATTGAAATTTAGTAAATGCCATGTTTCATGCCTCCAAGTTAAAAAGTTGATGAAATATCTATAAATCGATGAAATCTGAAAAGCTGTTCTAGGATATTCTGTATTTTTCTAGATATTCTTTATGTTATGTGTGTCTTGACCTTATGCCAATAGGATATGTAGTTTGACTAGATCTATGTATTCATTTTCCTTACCTAATTGGTATTGTGTAATTCTCTATATAAAGGGCTCCTATCGGTGAATAATACACATCATCTTTCACGATTCTCTATTCTCAAATTACTTTCACTTCATCACGTTAATTATCAGCACGTGGCTTAACCCTTGAGCTAATAGTTTTCCCAAACCCTAAAACCAAAGCCGAAGACTCTCGGCCCTGCCTCGGCCGTCGCCGCTGTCGCTCCCCAACTACCACTTCCCGGGCGCCTGCTCCGTTGCTTTCTTCTCGTCCGATCAAGCATCCAAGTTTTACGATATGTTTTCTTTACAACCTTAAAACTCTTCCAAGTTCAATAACCTCGGGGGAGATAAAGTGTTTTCTCCCATTTTTCTACTCCATTCTATGCTTGGGACGGTGTCTTTGCAGGTTTAAAATCCCGGTTGTCTTCCCCGAGTCCAAAATTGTGTTTGATCAACTTTGGTTATTTCTATTTTGAAGGTGTGTTTGATCACCTTCACACAAGTTTTCCGAGTCGTGTTTGATCGACTCCGGACACTTAGGGTTGTGTTTTATCAACCTTAGAGAGACAAACCCATATAAAAACATCGTATTTGAGTATCATTTTAGGTCTCTACAGAAAACTAATACGACTTGTTCTCTCTTGTATGCAGATGGACAGAGGCATCGAATTCGACGTCCTCAACGCCCATGGTACAGAGTACCATCGCTGGGTCTCGGATATAGAGCAGACCTTCATTGCTAAGGATATGACCGAGACCGTAGTCCTCGATCCAACTTAGGAACCGCCTCACAAGAGAACAAAATCTCAGGCGCTCATGTTCCTTCGTAAGCATATCAATCCCACACTGCGCAGGCAGTATCAATCGAAGCATGATCCAAAAGATCTGTGGGATGCACTCGTTGAACGCTTCAGCAATATCCATTCGATTTTGCTCCCAGAACTAATTGCTCGCAGGGATGAAATCTGACTTTTAGATTACAAGAAGGTTTATGACTTCAACATGGATATGTTTTGCCTACAAGCTCAACTGAGCTCATGTGGAGTCGAGAAAAGTGATGCCGACATGATCGAAAAGACTTTCTCGACCTTCCCTTCAGCTGCTAAGATCCTAATGAACCAATATCGACTTGAGTTCACCAATAAGAGGAATACTACATTTAGCGGCTTAATGACGCAACTCTTTATGGAAGAAAAGAACAACATGATCAATGATCAGCATAATTTGCGTCATGTAGGCACCCGGAAAATTCCGGAATCTAATTACAACAACAAACGAGTAATAAAGCTCCGAAACGCAAGGATCAACATCGGAATAAACCATATGCACGTGGGAATCACAACCACCGTGTCTCTGGTCCTCGGAGACAAAGTAGTGGCTTTAGTGGCCGTACCAACACTTGGCGCCGAGACACCGGTGCCGCCGGCCCCAAGGGCGGCGCTGCTTCTCCTCGAAAGCAGCATGTTCGCTCTTCTTCTACCTTTGATGGTCAATGCAACATATGTGGGTCCAAGAACCATTGGTCTAAAAGATGTCGCGCTCCTGTAAATGTTGTTGCTGCATACAAGAAATACAAGGAATTGATGGAAGTCAATTCCACTGAAAACAATGGAGTTGAACATAATGTCACCTTTAAGGTCGTAGACCCCAATGGACATTTTTCTGACTTAGATGCTCCTGACTTGACGTCACCGGCTAGATTGTTTTTTCTTTTACAAGTCATGATGTAATAAGGCATCGTTAGCATGCCATGCTTAGTTTTTTCTCAATTTCTTTTTGAGACCCTTATATACTATTTTCAGCGCATTAATAAAATTTCTTTTTGGTTCTTCTTGTCTCTACATGGTTCAAATTAATTTACATCTACCTTAAAAAACATGGAATCAACGCCGTCTTTGGTCTCTCCCTCAAAGAAGGTGAAATACGGCGCCGTGACTCTCAAGGAGGGTCACTCACGTGTTTTCCGGTTGAAGTCTTTTACCGTATAGAAATTTTCCATCATCAATTGTTCAACTAGGCTCATCCAAGTTAGTATGATGTCTTAGAATTATCTGAAATTAAGGAGCTAGTGGTTTTAATTGTGTCTCGCACTACCGACCCTCCACGAACATGCTTGGTCATACTTAATTTGGAGTTACCGAAAGCTTTTGATTTTGGATTCCTCTTACGCTATTACTCCAATTGCCGTCTTGTAAAAGACGTTAAAGACTTGGCAAAACCGGATCACTATCGAATCCTTTAGGTTCTCTGGACTTGGATTTGATCATCAACACGTCCTTGTGGCTGAGCATACGTCTCAATGCCACCAGCAAGCTTCAAAAGCTCCGCTAATGCCAAATCTGCGAAAAACAGTAATTTGTCCTCCCTAGACAGTCAATTTGTTTGAGCTTTGTGAACAGATTCGACAAATCAGACAGTGAGCTTTATATCATTGGAAAGCTCTACGAGTCTAGTTTTCAGAACATTTTACGGTTGAGCATCCTGTACTCCATGTTCACACGTAAAACGGTCTCGCTGAAGCTACAATTAAGTGCCTTCAGCTAATTGCTCGAGCGTTGGTAATGCGCATCAACCTCCCAATTACGTCATGGGGCTATGCAATATTGCATGCAGCCTTACTTATTCGTTTCAGACCCACTGCCAGACAACCATTCAGTGCATACCAGTTGGTTACTGGATATGAGCCTGACATTTCGCATCTACGCATTTTCAGTTGTTTGGCTTATGTGCCAATTACGCCTCTATTGCGTTCTAAAATGGGTCTTCAGAGACGATTAGGTATCTACATTGGTTATGAATCTCCAACAATTATCAGATACCTCGAGCCATTAACAGGTGATCTCTTTACCAGTTGTCACTTTGATGAGACATTTTTCCCGTCGTTAGGGGGAGATACAAACAAACGTGTTCATGTGGAACGACAAGAATTGTCGTGGTTTGTCCCTGCTAGGCTCGAAGTCCCTAGAAAGGGCACGGCCATCCCCGGGCTCGGTACTGCCGCCGTCGGCGGCGCTGCCCATGGTGGAGGGATGGAGGCCGTGGCTCCCCAAAGGAAAAGGAGGAGGCCACCTGGTTCGGTTGACACGCGTCCGAGAAAGAAACGGACCGACAAGGCACAAGTCAATCCTTTGATCATCGATGTTGAGAATCCTTCTCATGAGATCATCTCTAGTTACAGTTATGTCCACGAATTGATGTTAGAATCCATGGGGGACGTCTCAGGGTCAATGTCAACATCAGAGAACATAGAGATCTCCATGTGTTATGATAACACTTATGAACTGATGAACCGGTCATCAACCCATGTCGATGATATATTTGCTTATTCCGTGGCTCATGAAATCATTGAGCACGATGACATCGAACCACGCTCTGTTGCAGAATGTCAAAATAGAGCAGATTGACCTAAATGAAAAGTTGCAATCTAGGCAGAATTAGACTCTCTGACAAAGAGACAGGTCTTCGGCCCAGTAGTGCTAACTCCGCTGAGTGTAAAGCTTTTGGACATAAATGAGTCTTTGTTAAGAAGCGTAATGAGAAGAATGAGGTACTTCGGTATAAGGCCCGCCTTGTGGTGTAAGGTTTCTCACAACGCCCTATGATTGATTATGAGGAGACTTACTCACCGGTCATAGACGTCATAACTTTCCGCTACTTAGTCAGTTTGGTAGTGTCCAAAAAACTTGACATGCAGCTCATGGATGTGGTTACGGCATATCTCTATGGGGATCTAGATTCAGAGATATATATGAAAATGCCCAATGGCATTACGTTACCTAAGTCAAGTGACTCTAAACCATGGAGTGCGTATGCTATAAGGTTGCAACGCTCACTTTACGGATTAAAGCAATCCAGACGAATGTGGTATACTCGTCTAAATGACTACTTGATTAGGGAGGGATATAAGAACCGTGCGTGTTCATAAAGAAGACAAGTTCCGGATTTGCAATAGTGGCTGTTATATTGATGACATGAACATTATCGGTACTCTTGATGAAATCAAAGAGACCGCGGCTTGTCTAAAATCCGAATTTGAGATGAAAGATCTTGGGAAGACTCGTTTTTGCCTAGGTCTTGAACTAGAGCACCGAGTCTGTGGAATTCTTATCCATCAGTCTGCATATGTCCAAAATATGTTCAGGCGATTTAATATGAATAAGATGCACCCTGTTAGCACTCCTATGATTGGTCGAAGTCTGGATATAACTAAAGATCCATTCCGTTCGAAAGAGGACGACGAAGAGGTCTTGGGCGCAGAGGTTCCATACCTTAGTGTAATAGGCGCATTATTGTACTTAGCTCAATGCACTTGACCATACATTGCATTCTCAGTCAACTTGTTAGCTAGATTTAGCTCAGCGTCAACCCAACGTTATTGGACCGGAGTCAAGAACATCTTTTGATATCTTAAGGGTACCATTGACTTGTGACTGTTCTTTCCCTACACTAATTCAAGAAGGACATAAGATGGTCCTATGGCTCATGGAAGACACGGCACCGATCCACCAAGGGACCAGACCGCCGCCATGGACACCGCCGGTATGGTTGCCGGACACGGGTCCAATGCCGTGCACGCCACCGCCGCCTCGTCCTATGTCGAGACACCCAACAATACGTTGGTGGTTTCGCTGACGCCGGATATTTATCTGATCCTTATAAAGGACGTTCTCAAACTGGTTATATGTTCACCATTGGGAATACGACGATATGTTGGAGGTCTACTAAGCAGACTCTAGTGGTGACATATTCAAATCATGCATAGATTATAGCTTTGCATGAAGCTGTTCGGGAATGTGTTTGGTTGAGATCGATCATTAAACACAATAGAGGGACTAGTGGATTAAGTTCTACAACTGATAGACACACATGCATTTATGAGGACAATGCAGCTTGTATTGAACAAATGAAGTTAGGTTACATCCAAGGTGACAATACAAAGCACATTTCACTCAAGTTCTTCTACAACCAACAACAACATGTGTTTCTTAACATTCAAGTGAACCAAGTTAGTTCCGAAGGAAACGCAGCAGACTTATTTACTAAGTCTTTACCTAAGTCTACTTTTGAGAAACATGTGAAAAGTATAGACATGCGTCGGCTATCAAGTCTTTTTGAATAATGTTCACATCAGGGGGAGTATCATCTCGATGAAGTAGGCCGGTGTGTTGTACTATTTTTCTCCTACAATCAAGGTTCAGTTTTTCTCCCACAGGGTTTTTGTGACTTGATGAGATTTTTGATGAGACAACAGATTAGCATCATCGGCATATCAGCGCACAAGGGAGTGTTGTAGGATATTATGCATATTTTAGATATTATTTATGTGTGTCTTGACCTTATGTCAATAAGATATGTAGTTTGACTAGATCTATGTATTCATTTTTCTTACCTAATTGATATTGTGTAATTCCCTATATAAAAAGCTCCTATCAATGAATAATACACATCATATTTCACGATTCTCTATTCTTAAATTACTTTCACTTCGTAAAATTTTAAATTCGATCGGCCATTGAATGCTAAAGCATTGAAATGTGCAAAATTTTAATACTGGACCACTGGTGGACACCGAAGTCCTCACAAACAATAGTAAACATCAGTATGTAGCATGTGTAAAGAAAATAACTTGACAGTAGTACGTGGTGGGGATTAATTAGTGGCATTCTTGTTCTGACTAACACAAGCCCTAATATCTTTCTTGACGAATTATATTGGTGAAAATAATTTTAATATATAGACATTACTTCAATTGTTCATCCATCAATTTCATCGCTTCATTGACGTGTAGAAATAAAATATATATGATAACAACAACTTAAATTTTAAAATTTAATAAAATTCGTACTTGTGATTTCTGATGAGGAAATGAATATCGAAATGTATTGTATCAATATCAAATAAATACATTAAACAAATTTCCTAAATCCATAATTCTAATTTCTCTTGAGAACAAGAGATGGGGAACCATCTTTTTCGTCTCATAAATAAGCAAGAATTAAAATAGTTAGATCAATGATTTGGATTGATTGTTTGATAGGCGAGTCAAATCTGCCTATTCTCAAATAATCCCTCTCATTGTGAATTGTGTGGGGAAAGTAAGAAGGAAGCTGCTGCGCCTTTTGTTATCATTTAGGGTGAGAGAGAGAGATCGAGTGTTAGATCGGAATCAAAAGGGGCCTGTCAGATTGTGCCTCCCATGGCCAAATCTAGCACAAGAAAAATAGTACTAGTCAGAGAAGAAGAAGAAGAACAACAACGAGCTCAGATTTTATATTCTACTTGTTCATCTTCTTCTTCCCCACACGGGTTTCATTTTGTCTGTGGTTGCAGAACCGCCATTTTCACTCTTACTCTCTTCCTTATTTCCTCCCTACTCTTCACTTTCTCCGAGGCTTCTCGCCCCATAATCTCTGCCTCCTCCCCTTCCTCTTCCTCTTCTTCTCCCACCAACCCACCGACCCTCTCACCCTTTAAAACCCATCACGGTGTCCACGTTGACCCTAAAATCGTCACACTTCTAATAATCCTCTCTGTCTTGCTCACCTCTCTGTTTTTAATCATGGCTCTGTTCAAGTGCTTTGGTTTCAACTGAAACGAAACCAGAACCGTGTTGGAACCGCAATGGAAATCACCAACACCGAAACTGTCGACGATGTCGACAATGATGAGAACAAGAAGGGGGAGAGTGGCGTCAGGAAGTTCAGTTGGGATGAGATTGCGAGGTTCACCAACAACTTCTCGACGGTGATCGGATCCGGAGGGTACAGCACCGTATACTTGGCTCACTCGCCGGATTCCACTCACCGGTTTTGGGCTATTAAGATCCACAACGGCAGCGAGCGTCTCAACCAGGTGTTCAGACAAGAACTTGACATCCTTCTCCGTCTCGGCCATCAAAGCATCGTCAAGCTTCTCGGTTATTGTGACGATCGAGGTGAGTTTTGTGCTCTAAATTTACAGAATTAATCCGTAGATATTTAAAAGTATCTAATTCGAAATACTGATTAATTTTCTTGTTCATAACAGAGGAGGGTGCTCTGGTTTTCGAATATGTAGCAAACGGAAATTTACAAGAGATTCTTCACGGCGAAAAACAGAGTGTTCTGCCATGGAAGAATAGGATGCTAATTGCATATGAAATCGCACAAGCAATTGAGTATCTACACGAAAAATGCGCCTTGCAAATCGTTCACATGGACATCAAGGCATCCAATGTGTTGCTAGACAAAAACCTAAACTCCAAGCTCTGCGACTTCGGCTCAGCCAAAATGGGATTCTCCTCCACCGTGCAGCCGCCGTCTCCTGCGTTAAAGAAACAGTTTCTAATGATGGGCTCTCCCGGCTACACCGACCCTCACTACATAAGGACCGGCTTCGCGTCCAAGAAGAACGACGTGTACAGCTTCGGAGTCCTGCTCCTTGAGCTAGTGACGGGGATGGATGCCTTCTGCTCGGAGAAGGGTCAGCTGTTGACGTCGGTGGTGGGGCCCAGTCTGGTGGATGGCGGGGATATGGAGGAGGAGGTGGTGGCGGGAATGGTGGATAGTAGGCTGGGAACGGCTGGCGGGTTTGAGGTGGAGGAAGCGAGGGCCATGCTCTCGCTGGCCGCCACGTGCTTGCGGCAGTCTCCTACGCTCAGGCCATCTGTCACTCAAATTTTGCGGACAATCACCGACAGAATTTCCTCCATCGCGTTCGTAACAGAAGAAGAGTCGCACCATAAATCAGTGAAATCATACTCGTAATTCAGGGCTAGACAGATGTAAAAATTGATCTACATGAAATTTTCAATAATGTTTCTGATGTAAATTTGTTTGACAAATTAAAGAAGGAAATCAATCGTCGATTATTGCCTCGTAGAATAATTATGTGCAGAGTGTCTTTATTATACGATGTGTAACTATAAATATATCTAAGTGAATAGTTAAAATTAAACGGCAAATAAAGCACTTTGAATGACTAAAATTACGTCTTATATTCCAGAATTGGTGAATTATGTGGTCATTTGGATTTGTTAACTTCAAGCAGTCATACCAGACTAGTCAGTCACCCAATTTTTGTAGACTACAAGACTGACGTAACCTTAAACTCCCGAATTAGTGCAATTTGTTTAATAAGGTTGGGCATAAACTGAAAGAAATTAGGGTCCAACGTTTTATTCATGATATTTTAAAAATATGGTGCTACTTTGGCTGGAATTGTTGTTCTTTTGCTTTTAGCTTTTTCATTCGGGTTCTTTAAAGTTCATGTCTATATCAGATTTAATAAAAAGAGAAAGAGCTTCACATGTTTATAACCTAATTTGGTATCTTATCAATGCTTGTTGGCTATTGTCACCATCCTCTTCCATACTATTCTTTCCCTTGAAGGATTCTTCCATACTAGTTTGTATTGCCAATTAGAAGTGATTTGGAGTATTCGCTAGAGAAAGAATAGCCGATATTGATAACGATTAAATTAAGGTAAATTATCTGGATAGAGATTAGTAGATTTATATATATTAGGAAATACAAAATTTATTTTACTCACTAATTATATTCACACCACGAAGTCATACAAGATCTTTAACGCTTCTATATCTGGAGAAATGTTCAAGACGAGAAATAAAAATGAGATTATCAAGAAACGAAAGAGAAATAACATTGAAAACAGTGCATCGAACGAAGTCGGGCCACCGAGAAATGGAAGAGAAATAACATGAACGACAATGTACTAAACGAAGTTCGGACAACCAGAAAATGAAAGAGTAGAGCATGTGGAATGAATGTCGGATCACCGAAAAATGACATCGAGTAACAACATTCAAGGCCGAGAACACCAGAAGAGGTTGATTGGGTAACGCAGCCGATGCTAAGGCTTCAAACGCCATTGGGCTTTAGATCAAGCCCAACTAAATTTGGCGCCCAGACAAAAGCCCTCTTGTTCACTGTGCAAATGGTCCTCTTTCTCAATTATCTTTGCAATTTAGAATGGAGAGTGGGAGTGTGTATATCCCCCACACAAGTCCAGAAGCTCACTGCGATGATGGCGTCGGCCACTCTCAGTTTCTCCAGGGTTTGCTTCTCCCAACACCATTCCACTATTCCCAAACCCAAATCTTCTCACGCGTTTTCAAATCCTAATCCTTTCCGCTGCGATTTCATTGCCGGAAATAACGCGATCAGTCTCCGAACCAAGCCCACCAAGGCAGCTTCCAATCCCCGTCGTCGGTTTTCGTGCACTTCTAACTTGGCGGAGTATGCCCAGACTACCTCCGCCGTTTATGGATTCCTCCTCCTCAGCGGTGGCTTCTTTGCCTGTAAGCTCATCCTCATTACTTCTATAAATACTTCACTTTTCTTTTTTTTTTGGGTAAAATTGAAGGTGAATTTTTCGCCGGCAGATACTAGGACAGGAAGCAAAGGGTCATTTATTGGAGGTCTTTCAGGAGCAGCTGTAATGGCCACTGTAAGATTCTTTGTTTATTTGGGACTTAATTTTGATAATTTGTGTCTGTTTTACCACGCTTTGTGTTCAGTAATGTGGACAATCGCTCGCTTATGTTACTAGGCTTAACTCAAAGGATTGGTTGATCTGTTTCAATGCTACGATGCTAGATAAAATTCTAAGTAGAGCAAAGTCTTCTGAGACAGAGGTGTGCCTGGAATCTGAATGCATTCCTTGATTCCAACCTATATTGTATTGAGGCCAGCAATGGCATCCTTGGTAGTTGGTTGTGCTAGGGTTTGAGAAAGTTCGTGTGAGAATGCGTAAACTGAGTTGGTTACATTCAGATCAGTATATGCAACAAAGCCAACTTTACTGTCACTTGATATCAACCAATTGCAACAGCTCTAACCAACAATATTAGACTCTAAATTGTGCTGTCTATGATAGTCTATCAGATTAAAAGTATTAGTTCCCTCTTCCCTGTATTGATCATAATGCATTTGAAACATTACATTTCCGGCTTTCAGCCAGTAACGCCTCTACTGTACTAACCATATGAAGGGAGAATACTTGCTCTTTTTCTCTGAAAAATGTACAAGCACTTTGAATTGTAAAAAGCTCCCACTCGATGTATTGATTTGATTAAATGGAGTCCTAAAACTTAGCATCTAACCTTATCCAAAAGGACCTGGCGAAATGTATCGCTGGGCTTTATAAATAACATAAATTTAAGATGTGAAACAACTAGATATCCCACCATTTCAGATATCTTTTGTTATGCTTCCTGGAATTAGTAATCCTGATCTTGGTTATGCTTCCTGGAATTTGTAATCCTGATCTTGGGGCTTTTTTCAGGAACCCTTATATTAGCATCTAAGTGGCGGAACCAAAATCCAGCGTATTCCCTTGCTGTTTCTGTTTTTTTTTCTTTTTTTTTTTTAATAAACTTTCCGTCTTTTGGAAAGAAAGAGCTTTCGGTTGTTTTTTCATGTTCTCACCAACTGCAACTGTGTGTTTGTGGGTTAAGTCCAAAATATTGCACAAATATTAATTGTGATTTTTGAAAAATGTTTATGAGTCTTATCCTCTGAGAGTCTGAGTATACGTATGATAGTTAATATAGTTCAGCTTGTTGGCATGAGGAAACGTTTGCCAATGTTTTAATATTTGGCTTCTGGTTACTTGTAGGCTTATTATTTGATGCAAAAACCAGAGACTGAAGCTCTTGGTGATGCCCTTGGCTTTGGGTCGGCATTCCTTTTTGCTTCTGTATTTGGTATGCATAGCCTCGATCAAGATTGTTGCAATGCCATGTATTTAATAACAATTGCTTGCACCAATACTGAACCAACTATTAATTTCTTTTCAGGAATACGATTAGCAGCTACTCGGAAATTTGCTCCTGCAGGCCCTCTCTTGGCTCTTTCCCTAAGTGCACTGGCTGTGTTTATAACAGCATACCTTCAAGATAGTGTCACTAATCTTTAGTTCTGTCCTATAGAGATGCGTCTTTGTAACTGAGAAATCGTGCATTTCTTGTTGATGTAGTAAAGTTATAAACAAATTTTGAAGTCAATCTCTGTGTTCTATAACTGCTTCTACCTCTTTTTCTGGATTTGAAGTTTTGACTCACTGCTGACGTTTTTCTCCAAGTATGAGTGCTTCTGTTCTCAGTTCCCACCTCCATTATACTCACTCCACCCACCTTCTTGCACTCCCAACCATTTTTCAGTTTTATATAAAAGAAAACAGACCTTGTTGCTCACCACAGATGGTGCTGAGCAATGTGGAATAGAAGCATCTCTGCATCTGGCCCTTTTCTTGCATGGTTGTACTAGTTCTTGACATTGCTTATACAATAATCGACGCATTGTGTCTCTACTCTCTACATTATTATACGGTTTCCCCAGAAATGAAAGAAAATAGTATCTGAAAGTGCATGATTTTAAGTAGCTAACCTTTGACTTGATTGCTTTTCCTATCAGCACAACAACTCTATCAAACTTGGCCGATTCTTCCTAGTTATATCTGTTTGGCTTTGCGGACTACTCGGCCAGTCGAACTACTCGGCCTGCTCTATTAACAAAGTACCAAGAACACTGAATAACCCACAAAAGTTTATCTGGTTGAACATTGTTATGTTGTCAAAAATCATCGATCTAAATCATTTGCGGAATATAATTGTAATCTGACAACGTATCATGTCATATCATCTCGCATGTAAATCTCACTTTGATTCCGATTAAGGGATTCAAATCACCTAAGTTATGCAATGTTAAGGGACAACGATCACAGTAACATGAATCATTATGTAGCTCAATCAAAAAGGGTTCCCACTCCCCTAATTGTAAGAGCATTCTAGAGTGGTTTGTCCAATCAAAAAGATAGTTTTCAGAAAACTTGAAGGTCCTTTTTTGTTGGCATCCACCGACAAATTTGGCAAATGCCTATTGATGATCCATGTCCACGTTGACTGGTGATCGAGAAAACGAAACACACCAGATTCATATAATCTCATATAATTCAGAGACTTCAAAATGTATAGGCAACAGAAACTTCTGGATCGAACAGTAGTGATCGACTGTTGGGGTTATTGCTTGGTTCATCATTTTGATTATGGCTGGCAATAACCCATAAAGTTTATGAACGTCAAAAAAGCAGAAAGAGGAAAATTCGGCTAGGCCATGGACCTTCTCTCAAGAGTTGAGAGAATCATTTGGATTTTGGAGTATCTTCTACTCAACGATCACCGTCCTAAAGTTTATGCCACACTAACTAAATTATTGAAAAGCTTGAATTGAATTGAAGCTAGCTAGCTACCTTAGCTTTTTTTTGCCAAGGGAATCAGTACGTATATAATAGTCAACCCTTCTTAGCTTCTCATATGCAATCATTCTAGTTCAAAATCTAAAGGAACTCCTGCACTTCACCAGTCCAAAGTGATCTTATGGGATACGTCGGACATCAGAATTATATATGAATGTCAATACTATACATATATGAACCACCACTATATAGTTGCTTTTGGTTTTGAAAGAAAGAGAGAGAGGGGTTGGGATTTTGTCTGATCCTTTCATGTTTTTGTATGAGTTTTTGATAAAGAAAAATCCCTACCTGCAGCTCTAACAATGGCTGAGGTTTGCATCGGGGAACAGAAAGGAAGAATGGGGATTTTATTTTTTGAGACTTTAAGACCATCTAGGTAATTCCTAACTTTTTTTCAGCTAGCCCTCCCAAAAGGCACTACTCCACTAAGTTTTGTCTACAAGTGAGTAGTGACTTATCAAGTAATGAAACATTGAGGGACTTGTTAAACCTCCCAATAACCAATATTGGGAGGAAATAGATCATTCAGTGAATTGGAGAGAACAAGATTGAGGGTGTCCCAATCCAATTGGATCTGTGTTTGGCCTTTGTTCATTTGTTCAACTTGGGGATGTTCATGGGGTCTGTTGGAGTTTTTACTAGCTCATATATGAAGAAGCGTCTCATCTCGTTTGACCTTTGTAACAAATCTCCTGTGTGATTGAGAAAAATCTGATGCAAACAGTATCCAATTCTTATTTTCCCTCACTACTTAAGGTTACCTAGGCAGCTGATCAACCAATGCAACTTTGATAAAGAAAAAAAAAGAAAAGAGAAGTAGAGAACAGATAAAAGAATAACCGAACTGCTCGATCAAGGAATGAATAGGAAATCGTAGTCTAGGGCACACAGAATTCCATTATACACATGCATGATGGTGCAACCAAGACACCCTGGTGGAGCTGGAGATCGATCCTTTTATATAATCTATATACCTGTTTGATGCTACCAAGTTAGCTGAGCTCGGTAATCAAGAGCCTAGGAATGTGATTAGCAACTTAGTTATCAAGTATTCTCTCTGATTATTCTTCTTTGCCCTTATGCTAATTGTCTTGTTCAAACAAACAAACATTACTTTTATTTAAAATTTAAAGTAGTACGCAGGAGTAGATTAATCCATTGATCTGGTTCATCAGGAATATTCACATGATGAACCAGCATTGTGTCTTAGTTTAATTAAGCTCCACTCGAACCCAGAAGCTAGCAAATTTAGTGGTTATTTTGCCCCATATTCATCATTGAAGGGTTTTTTTTATATATACTCCTGCTCTGGCCATGTTTAATTTTATGGGGTTTTCATGCACTGTAAGATATGATCATGTTTATGATTCTAATTATAATCATGTTTATGTATGAAAGGATCGATCAGTCACTCATCACCACGTCTAGGGTTAAGAAAGTGTTCTTTTAAAGTATTACGAGATAAACTACTTAAAAGGGTCTTTTATATATGATACATAGCTGTCGATCTCTTAACTTCAACAAAGCAAGTATTGGTAAATTAGCAAGCTTACTTGCAATACAATCTAACTATATTCTTTGAACTGAAGTTTAATTGGAATAAATTAGAGTTTGACTAAAAACACATGACATATAGGAGATTTTTGTGTTGTTTTAAAATGTTAACGATTGACTAAATGAAATTGTTCATTTAGTCGACATTTAGATTTGGGACTTGTTGGGGAGGAAGAGGCTAGGCAGCTAGTTGACTCACACCCTTGCACTCAGTGCTAGGGGCTTAGGAATTTTGGGACTTTGCAATGAAACCAATCTATAACTAGCTATGCTTAATTACGGTAGCTCTTTTCAATTGCACCATTTTTCTATTGGAGTTTTCTTCATCATATATCAAATCTAGTACGTGAATGTCCGATCTTAAACTTCGTTGCAATTAAGTAGTTTTGATCCTAAGAAAACCCAACAGATCGATTATGTACGTGTTTCGGAATTGGGAATGAAACAATTAATCACTGTTCATTTGCTTGCAGATCTAAACAGCTAGCTACACTGTTACGCAATGCAAGAAGGTAATTAACATCGAACTTGTACCTGCAGACGAATTATATATACAAGTATATAGATAAAAGGAAAAATAATGAAAACGAAGGAAGCACGAAACCATGCATGTACCGACAATGAGAGAGACGACTTTTTGAAGATATATAGCTATAGCAGAGGCCAGAGGGTGTAAATAACAAGAACAAGGGTACGTAGAGCAGCGACTAAATTAAGCTCAACTGTGGTGGCCTAGCTAGCTATATACTCAAAGCAAGGAAGAAAATTTCGGTGATTACGGAAATTTCGACCTTTGAAAATATGGAAATTTCGACGGAAATTTCGGGGAAATATCGATTGTAGTTAAAAAATGAGAAAATTGACGGAAATTTGAAGAAAAACAAGGAAATTTTAAACCAAACTTTAAGAGATGTTTGTTTTCTATATTATGTACTATATTTGAAATGAAAACCTTGAATAAACATTGATCTATAGGAAGTTGTAGCAAGTTAATATGAATGTGAGTGCTGAACCGTTAATAATTCTTAAAAGTTTACTTTAAACTTTTTTTTTTTAATAGCTGGAAACCCAAAAAGAGGCTAGGCTATCACACCTTATATACATATAATACATTTCACATGGAATTACATGAGTACTTTAAAACTACGTAGAAGATCTAAAAGGTATAAAATTTTCACTTGCATGGTGTTAATAAAAGTTTTACCATCTTCATAATGGATTTATAGTTTCAAAGGTTCCTTGAGATATTGTTGACTTGTTGTAAGTTGATTAATTCGGGAAAATTTCTACGTTGGAGAAATTTGTAACATCCTGAAATTTCAGTTTTCTATTTTTAAAATGATAATTATTTACGAGCTATTTTTATTTCGATTTCTATTATTCTTTGTGATTTTTGAAAATTATTTAAATTTTCGGTTAGTCGAATTTTGTCTTTCGAGCTCATAGGATTAACCTATATGTCGTTACGAGTTCGTAGAATTTTTCGGAGCATCGTTTGGACATCGGAGCTATTTTTAACGATTTTTGGAAGTTGGTATTATCCAAAAATTTAATTAAAAATAGAAATTCTATGTCGGTTGAATCTCAGCCGTTGGATGGTTTTTATATAGAGGAAGAGAGAATGGGACCAGATCAGTTCAAACCGACCCCGACTCCGTCTCCAGCCTCTCACCAGCGACGGATCGACCCGGATGGTTCTTTGTCCTCCGGCAACGGCGAGGAGCAAGGCGGGTGGCGACGGCTTCATCCCATCCTCCCCATCCTCTCTGCGGCCTCTATTTTGTCAAAGGAGCTTTGGTGAAGGAGATTCGAGCAGAAGAAGAAGAGGCTGGGTTCACCGGCGAGTTTACGATTCCGGCCAAGTCGTGGTATCTCACCGGTGTGGATAGCTTCGTCTCCTCATCCTCGACGTTCCTAGGGCTTTAGCTTGTCCAGACGAGGTCAGATGAGGGAGAATCGAATGAGAGAAGCTTCTGAGTTTTTCCGGTGAGGGTTCGGTGTTTTCCGGCGAAGTTGTGTTCGACTCAGGTATCAATCTTCATCTACTCGTCGAGCTCTACCTGTTTATATGCTTGAATTCGAGATTGGTTGAGGTTTGGAGGAAGTTGGGTTTTAGGCAGTGGAGGACTGTCGTACGTGTCGCTGTGCACGGCGGCGACGACGGTGGTTTTGGGAGTTGATTTCCGGCCTCATTAGTATATTGAATTGGTGTGAGTGATTGCAGATGCTTGAATTCGGGAATTGGAGGAGTTGATGATGGTTTGCCGTTCCTATCAGGTCACTGTGTTTGGTGTTTGCAGCAGCAGTATGTGGTTCACTTTTGATTTTGGTTGTTTGATATATTGGATTACAGTGTTGAGAATTTGAGAAGTTGGATGATCGGAACTCGGAAGGTATTGTTTTAGTTGGAAAGTGTAGAACAGTAGCCATTGTTATTACTGTTTTTCTGGTGATTTCAACTGTTTCGGCCAGATATCGAAAGTATCGAAAATATCGCGATATATCGCGAAATATCGATAGTTTCGGACCAAAATTTCTAGGGTGAGAAAAAAATTTCGGTGTGTGATAAAAACGATATTTTCGACGATATTTCGGCGAAAATATCGATTTTTTCTTCCTTGACTCAAAGTATCTGCACGAATTTTTCCCCAAACTCAGATAAACTATATGTGAAACGAAACGAGATGAAAGCAATGATGCTGAGCTCGCGCGGAGGGTGAAAACGAATCGTCCAGATACACTTGAAATTACAATTTGGTTCTTAACAGTAGTTGATTGGCTTTGTAACAGAGAAAGTCTCATTGTGATCGATTTGTTTAGTGCATGATTGAGAGGGTGGTATTATTATACTGCAGAGACAAAACTGAAGGAGCTGCCCAGTTTGATTAAAGGGCCATGTGTGGGTCGTGCCCTAGTCATGAAAGATGCCTCTAAGCCAATGTGAGTGTGAGAGTCGATGAAAATGAATTATAAAGCGTGCATGAAATGTCGGTTTTACTCAATTCTGTTACTTCGGGGCCAATTAGCTAATCTCCCATCCATCAAATTAATCTTCCTTCTTGAGCATCTAGCTAGCTAATTACCTCGATCTTTACTGTCATGATGAGTATCATCACACGCCATTATACGTATTGCATTTTCTTAAGCCTATATATTTTCAACGGTCTATTTCATTTTTGGCAGCGGGACTTGTTTGATTGAAATACAGTACTATAGTACTGTGTATAGTTGTATCAAATTTCTGGTCTCTACTGATAGGAAGCTTCATAAGCAGGTGCTATCCGCTTCTGTTATCTAGCTATGAAGTAATAAAAAGTTATTCCAACCTATAGCTAAACTTACACATCAACTAAAATAAGGTCATTTTTCTGTGGTAAACACTATAGAGAGAATTGATTCTACCTATAAAGTACCAAACATATATAGAGTCTCCAACTATAGAGAGCTTTATCTATCTTTGCACATTCCAATTGATTTTACAAATTGATTGGACTCTAAATTCTATTTTTTTTAATATCAAATAAACAACTCAAACGTTACGACTAGTCATTTATGAGTCAACCTCACAACCTCGATCTCACATACAAAAGTAAGAAGATGAGCACGTGATATTCGACTTTTAATCAATAGTGCCAAACACTACTAATACTACTAAAGACACTTATGATATGTATAAAAAAAAAAAAAACATTTTGGGACCTCTAATAGCAATGCTAGCGCTTCAGAAATTGCAATCACTCTAACATTTCACAAGGAAAAACAGTGCTTTCTCCATCAAAGAATGCAAAACTACAAGTAGAATATGAGTAAATAACTATAGAATCAACAAATATGTTTGCTAGACAGATCTTCAAGACCGCTTTCTGGGTGGCAGTGACTCTTGCATTATGCAAAAAAGAGACACAAGCTGTTAAAAAAATATGAAACTTGCCATTGACTTTTTCCCTAAACTATTATCAAGGTCCCGGTTGGAGCCTGCGTTGGGACTTTGCCATGTCTCGGTTTGTGTATATATAAACCCTCGATGCACCTCGCCTTTAATCAAACACACTTGCAGTTCATAACTCGCTAGCCAGCTCCTTCCACAGTTCATCTTGTTTCTCTCTTCCCTCCAATTAAACGTCATCCTCCTCCATCTGCAGCTCACCTCCATTATTGTAATCTCTCTCTCCTTTGTTCCATTTCAGTTTCAATTTCATCATCAGCCTCTGCATTTCTGTAGCCTCAGTTTCGAAACCTGGATCTCTTCGTTTCCGTCATACTTCCTTGATCAAAACCACAAAAAAAGCATTCCCAGCATGTAATCTTAGCCCTTTTCCAAACAATCAATCCCAGATAACCCAATTCCAGAAAAACCCAAAAAAATTTGTCCTTTTTTATGAATCAATAGTCATATCTTATCTTCATTCATAGTGTTCTAACCTGGCTCTCTTCCCCTCTTCTATTCCTTAGAAACACATTTATAAAAACATTCACAGCATGTAACTTTAGCCTTCCAAAATTCAAAGTTCTTCATCAAAAAAAAAAAAAAAACTTTAGATTTGTAGATTTTCATCCATAGGAATTCTCAGTCATCCGTACTTGGTGTTAGTTACTCTGGCCAGGATCACAGAGCTCGTGTAACTACATCTTTATAAAAACCTTCAAATTATGTAATCCAAGTCCTCATTCCTATAGTACAGTTCCTCAATCCCGAAAAAGAAAAAAAAATTGTATTTTGTTTTTTTTACTAGCTAGAAATGCCGGAATACGAACCTGGAACGCCGCCGGTGTCGGCTCCTCCGACGCCGGGAACTCCAGCTCCGCTGTTTTCAGGACTGGTCGGAAGAGTGGACTCGCTGTCGTATGATCGGAAGTCAATGCCGCGATGCAATTCGTGCTTGCCTGTGAATGCTCCTACGTGGGGTCAACCTCACACGTGCTTCACCGACTTCCCGACTCCCGATGTCTCTCTCACCCGCAAGGTACGCGCGCTATTCTCTCCTCGCTTATCACTGTAATTTGTTTTTCCCGGCAAAAATTAAAAGTTATAGTTCTTCTTCGCTCTTGTTTCGTCATTATTTACCTGCAACTTTTGACTACGAGTTGGTCGGGAATTTTATTTCTTTTAGCGAATTGGGCATTGGCTGGCTAATCAAACGTTTTTGTAATAAATAATCTCAAAGTATCAGTTTCAAATAATCAAAGAGTCTGACATATTAAGTTGTTGAAACGTTATCTTTCTTCCTTTCTATTATGTCCAATGGTGGGGAATTTTATTTCTTTTAGCCAATTGGGCATTGGCCGGCTAATCAAACGTTTTCTTAATAAATAATCTCAAAATATCAGTTTCAAATAATCAAAGAGTCTGACATATTAAGTTGTCGAAACGTTATCTTTCTTCCTTTCGATTACGTCCAATGGTATTGAAAATAAAACTTCAAAATGAGGTGATAGCATTGTGCGCTTGATTTGCAACGGAAAATGTTGAATCGAGGCGTATTGGTGCATGACTTTTCGAACAAATCTTTTCCCTCTACATCACTCATTTTCCCACTTTATATCTTTTCTCCTTTTCACTCCCGAGTTGACATCATCATGCATACAGCATTATTAGAGTTAGAAATTGATCCAGCACCATTGGAAGTTCAGAACAAAAGTTTTGCTATTTGTATGGTTGATGAATAATATAACTACTTAATCAATTTTATTATGAAATCAAAAGAAAGACATTCTTCATGAGTGTAATTGTAGCCATAATCTAGTTAGACATAACCAATAAACTAAACAAGTTCAATTGATTTAGGCCTGTTTTTAACTTTCTATAAGCTTCGAAGCCAGTCACTGTTATATTTTAGTTTTCATATCTATGTTCATGAGTTTGAACATTGAAACGCACGGAACCCTTTACAAATATTCCTCAAAGATTAATTAATGGAAGAGACATTCTAAATGCTAGTTCTCTGTTTAATTTCATTGGTTTTGGCCTTTTGGATTCTTGAACGAGTAATATCACACGTCAGCAGAAACTTTAAAATTTGTATACCCGAGTTCTTATTATTTACAAGGTTTGTCTATCATACCATATTTACATGTCACATCTCTTTAATGCTTGAAATTTTGGTAGAATTATTTTTTCTTATGCATTATTGTTAGTTGAAAAGGGCAGGGTTTGTTGACCCAGAACAAGAACAGTGAAGCGCCGAAGCGTTTACTAAGTGATTGAAATATGCACTTGAGAATTACAAAAGGACAAAAAAAACTGTCATATACTAATCTGTTAGCAAGGTATAATTCCGTTTCGATTACCAGGATAATCAAGTTTATGGGGTTGGTTTGTCTGTACTCTGATAGCTAGCTTAATATACAAACGAAGAAGAAAAACCCAAAAAATAATTTAGGTTCTTTCGTTTTAAATGAAATCGTCTCACCTGCTCCAGGGGGGCCTCTCCTTCTCTAACAGACTTGGTCAAATATTTACAAACTCAGTTTCGAATAAAGATATTGAACGCATGCATGTACGTCGTGTATGAGGGTGTCTGTATTATCCTCGTCATCGAAAATAAGCATGACAGCCTAAATCTATCACAATACAACTGCCTTCTTCCTCCCGCGCACCATTATAATATGCAGGTCGGTTATGGAAAAGATTCTGTTGGGGAGTTTTCAAATTGGATTTAGGGGATTAATGTTTAAGTTCTTAGCTACTTAGTTTCCAATGCAACTAAAACCAGTTGTGCGCAAGTTTGGTCCCTCTTATTTTCTTGCTAACATGTAGGAGGACCATGGTGGAAAAACTATATATGAAAGGAAGTCCACTCTCCTCAAATGTAAAACTCTTAAGCTATGAAAGCCCTAGTAGTAATTAAATAGGTGAATTGTAATTTTTTCGGACGTCTCAAATTGAACTCTTAAAACACATCCACGGGTTTTCTTTCTGTTTTCCTTTTTACTCTCTTTGTTTTTGTTTTTGTTTCTCTCATATGGACTTTTTTACCATACATATGTGTATAGCATACATCAAGTCGTGAGCCGTCCAATCGTCTTGAATTTTAAATTGTTAAACAATCAGACGGCTCACGACTTGATGCCATACAAATATATATAGCAGCCGAACTCTTCTCATATATATGAGATCCACCCAATGTGCGAAGCACTTTTCAAGAATTCTTCAACGTCTACCATCCTTTTAGGGATGGTGGGCCGTGAGCATGATGAACTAAGAAAAACCAAAAGCAACCCCAAGATATATATCATGCACCATATTAATCAAAATCTCTTTTGTTGCCATGAAATACATGTATGCATGATTAAAGTAAAAGAAAATGTTTTGTTGTAATTACATGATTTTACATTTAAACCGAAAACGCTTGGTTCGATCTTCTTTTAGCTCTATAGGGCATAATGGGAGCTAGCTAGGGTTGTGATGGTGTTATTCATCGCTATCTGTGTGAATGTATGCAGCTTGGAGCTGAGTTCGTGGGAACATTCATCCTGATGTTTGCTGCTACCGCTGGACCAATCGTGAACCAGAAGTACAACGGAGTAGAATCCCTAATCGGAAATGCAGCATGCGCCGGACTCGGAGTGATGATCGTGATTCTTTCCACGGGCCACATCTCTGGCGCTCACCTCAACCCTTCTCTCACCATTGCCTTCGCGTGCCTGCGTCACTTCCCATGGACTCAAGTCCCTGCCTACATAGCCGCCCAGGTCTCGGCGTCCATCTGTGCTTGTTTTGCTCTCAAGGGTGTCTACCATCCGTACATGTCTGGCGGAGTCACGGTGCCTTCTGTGAGCGACGGCCAGGCTTTTGCTCTTGAGTTCATCATCACTTTCAATCTCCTGTTCGTTGTCACTGCTGTTGCCACTGATACTCGTGCGGTGGGAGAGTTGGCTGGTTTAGCTGTTGGGGCCACTGTGATGCTAAACATTCTCATAGCTGGGTTAGTCTCTCTCTATCTCTACATTTCTCTATCTCTTTCTACTCATTCATCGTATCTCTTACGTAATTTTCTTACAAATTTTCATTCAAATGTATTAGATAGACTTACCACTAGCACACCTTACGTGTCTTGATCATAATTACACCTTACATATGTATCCATTCCAATATATTCTTAAGTTTTTATTCAATAACATAAAAATCTTGAAATAAGAACATTTCCAAGTTACTGTCATTGACAATTGAATTTAAGTTAAATTTCTTAAGTACTTAGAACATGGTGTAATTCTTGATCTATAACTTGTATTTCAAAAGTTGCATTTGGATTTTTAATTGTTGTTGGTTAAAATATAATTGTGGGTTGGTGGATGCATGAGTGTACTTTATCTTAGTTTATGAAATGTAATCATAGTTTGCAGAATCATAATCACAACCTCTTATGATGACAAATCTAAAGCTGTGACAATTTCTTGTATAATGCCTAATAAAATCACATCTGGCGTATGCATAATGCCTAACACAACCAAATGAAAGCTTGTCGTAAATTTGGATTTGTTGGGGGTAGTCGTCATGAAGCCTTGAAGTCTTGAAGTCTAGCGAGCTAGGCAATTAACAGGGCTGTGACTCCATGCTGTCAACACGTCACGTATATAGATGAGGGAAAGATGGTATTGTTGGTTTTCTTATCATTTTTAACATTTAGGGCTTTGGCCTCTTACTCGTACACTGAAACAAGAAAAGATTCCGGACAGATGAACATTATCATTTTGGTACTATAGTACTTCTGGACATCTGAATTTACCTTAGTCATGTCACTCATGTGTTACATATGAATTCCTTGCTCTTTCACTTTCATATTTTACTGCGCTGAAATGATGATTAATTATAATGTGACAGGCCATCAAGTGGCGGTTCGATGAACCCTGTGCGAACTTTAGGCCCTGCCGTGGCCGCCGGAAACTATAGGGCATTGTGGATATACCTGGTAGCCCCCACACTCGGTGCACTGGCCGGAGCCGGAACCTACACTGCCGTGAAGCTTCAGGGCGATGAAATAGGAGCTCCGGCTCGTGAGGTCAGAAGCTTTCGCCGCTAACTAATCAGGGCGAACACCAGAAACCTTGTGTATAGATATACAACATCGTACATTAACTCTCTTTGGCATTCCGGCCGTCGCGTGCCCCCCAAGTTCATCTGACGAGCCTCGAGTTTCATAAGATGATATGCAACGATGGTATGCGAGAATTTCTGGTTCCATAATAAAGATCATAGTGTGGTTTGTATGTTAGACGATTTGATGTTGTGATGTGAGAGATTTGAGCTATAGACTTTACAATAAGGGCAGGGGGCAATGCAATAGAAGGATGTGACGCAAAGTCTATGCTTTGGGCCCTTAACTTCTCATTGCTGTAACTCTGTAAAGCTATATGTATTTATATATGTGCTTGTGCTCAATCAGTGTTGGTGTGCTTGTAGCCTATCTATGTCCATCATCTCAGAAAGGTCCTTGTCGACGATGGAACGTCTTCTTTGAAAATTTGGATGGTAAGTGTTTGTCCGGGGACCCCGTGAGTAGACTTGGATTTTGGCTTTGTTGTATTGATAATGCTTTCATCAATAAACTGCAGAATGATTTGATGCATGTCCCGACTTCTTCCTTGTAGCTAGTTTTGGCTATGATATATCTGCTTCCATTTATCGTTGTTTGAAGAAAAGATAAATGATGACAGAAGTAACAGAATGTATTAGTCTATTCGAGCTAATTGACAACTCCATTTACATGATGTTTTGTGTGTGTGTGAAAGTCTATTTACATGGTTTTAGGACATAATGGAATGAGAGATCACTCTTAACACAATAAAATAAATGAGCCAATATAGACATATTGCCGTCCTGATAAATCTGTAATAATCAAACAGAAAAACCACCTTGCCGGAAAATGAAATAACCAGCAATTATAATATGGAGTTTGTTTTTGGACGCTCTTCTAACTTGACTTAGTACGGTTGTGTGGTTGAAATCAAATGAGTTTGACTCCATTTTTCCCTCAAAAGAACCAGCAATTTGGTAACTGATCTATAAAAACCTTGTTAATTATATTTGTTTTAAGCTTAATATCTCTGACTCAAAAGCTTAATATTATTCACTTTTTGTTATCGGCAAGTGTATAATGGTACGGTGGTTTCTCTTCTCTCCTTTACAGGTATGCGCGCAGCTTGATGAAAAGAAAAAGAATAGCAAGCACTTCAGCACACAGTTTAAGCTGCACTTACATTGTAACATGATTTAAGATTTCTCTACTTTCATGAGGTCATGTGCGCAAATTACAAATTGAAGATTTGTTACTACAATTAGCTAGATTACAAGTTTACTAGGTGCGTATAATAAGGCTCCGCGATGTATGGGTTGTTTTTCTTCCTCAAATTCAAGATTATATCTATACTGGAAACGATAATTGAAGCTGTGCGATATGATACATGATTGAACCTGTGTTATTACATATTTCAAAAGTTGATGCCAAACCAAGCGGGTGGTGTAACCAGAATTCGAGACTCCAAAAAGACTATTGATTATCGAAAATTTAGTCCTTGATTATAACTAGGGTATACGGCTTCGCAATGATGTGGGTTGTTCTCTTCTTTATTTCTAAAATTTAGTCTAGCAAAAATTCTACGTAAGGCTGTCCCTGCCACGTGGAGGTATGTAAAGCAAAACAACACGGCTATACCTCATTGTCATTTGTTAAAACTTTATACTAAAGTTACTTTTGTATTGATCGAACTCTCTTAAAAATTACCTTTTTCAAAACACGATCAAAATTTTTTGTTAAGGTAAATCTGAAATATTGATCTATGGTGTTCTTTAAGAAAGATTGGCCTTTCATCACTCTTGTTAGCGACCTTCCTCTTCATCGTCTTCATCTTCATTCTCTTCGTCTTCACTCACATCATCTTCGTTCTCTTGGCCTTCACTCACTTCATCTTCGTTCTCTTTGTCTTCACACACTTCATCTTCATTCTCTTCGTCTTCACTAACTTCATCTACATATTCATCACTTTCTTCGGATTCTTTTGAACCAACCTCCTTGTCTCCCTGGACAGCCTCCCCTAAATACCATAAAACAGCACGAGGGATAATCTCATCGCGAATGGTCGACCTACACAAATAATGAGAAAAACAACACATTAACAAAGAGTTCTGTATTACAATAGATCAAGCAGACCTCAATCATACTAGAGGGGTTGATGACTAAAACCATTATAGTAGAATATTGGTCTCATTAAGTAATAAACACTATGAACACTCACCCAATGTAATAATCTCGTTTCATCTCTTCTATGAGTCTGTACTGTTAAGATAAAGATAGAAGTCGAATAAGATAAAACTGCGAGCCTTCATCTCTTCTATGAGTCTGTACTGTTAAGATAAAGATAGAAGTCGAATAAGATAAAACTGCGAGCCTCTTGCGAAAAAAAATAAAAAAATAAAAAATTACTGCAAAATGTCTTACAGTATTTTCATCAATTGGAATGGGATTGAAAAAGTTGAAGAAACTATCACATTCTCTTGTCAAGCAATTTCCGGGATACCATTCAATCTCTATCCTGCATAGCGCCAACTCTGAGCCAAATTTATTGAAGTAATACCAACAACCATGTCTTAAGGTAGGAGCCAAACTTACCCGGACGCTTTCTGTAGAATGGTTTCGTCTTGATCAAGAAACTCATATGTCTTGGTCAGAAAAGGGTTCTGAAAGAAAGGGTTTTTGTCGAAGCAGAACTCAAGTATGAACCCCTTAAAGTCATCTTTCCTCAACCACTTGATGTCTGTAAGATACTTGAGAGCCTCTCCATCAGGAACACTAATCTATTTCCGAAATATTAGAGAATAAGTAATTTTAACAAGCATCTTAAAACACATTAAAAGGAGTGACATTATGTACAAGCACCAACTCCTCACCTCAGCATCTAGCAACTCATGGTTTGCCAAAGCATGGAGCCAGAAGTTAGGCACACCTTTCTCAGCTGCCACAAGCAGACATGACAAATAATAACAATCAATCAATAACTAGTAGTCTATTATTGTCGCAAAGTGACATATATTAAGGTCAAGAATGTACCTGCATCAACCTCTTGATTTACTACAGAATCCTTGACCGAATTTTCAGCTTCAACAACACCATTTACAATCCCGTATCGCTGGAAAGTGATAAACATAAAGAATCTTTTATAATTGAAGAAAGGAGCTAGGTGAAAGTAAGCTCATGATAGCCATACCAGCTCAAGAATATATATATATATAGACAAGCAGCATGATACCTCATTGTACATGTTGTTATACGCTTTCTGATAGTTGGCTTCAAGTTCTGCTCTTTCCCTGTAAAACTGTGCCTTTAATCTGTCATGATCTTTCTGCAAGTTGAGATAGTATTTGATTAAGTTCAGATGTTGAAATAATGCATGAAACGGAAGTAATATACTCATCGCATGAGGCCAAGGGCAATAGAAATATACACCCTCATATAATGAATGAGCTACTGTTTTGAGTAATCCGATATGCAAAAGGTAGGAGAGTTAGCTACCTGAATTCTTTTAAGAAGTTCAACTCGCTTTTGGACATCCTGTGATAGGCTCTTAAGGAAATCTTCATGCCCTGATGCCATCTCTATATACTGTTCTAGCATAGCCTCTCCGGTAAACCATGAAACAGCACGAGGGATTATATCATCCCGAATGATTGATCTGCAAAAAGATATATAATGCCAATAACAGAATAGTCAACAAAATACTCAATCCCTAAGTCCTCAAATGTTAAGAAATTAAAATTAATGATCTTCCAAAAAAAATAGTTAAAACGATCAGATTAGACATTTGTGCATGTCTTTTTTTTTCTTTTTCTTTTTTTAAATTCATTGAAACCTCATTACCGGTAATATATAAACTCACCCAATTAAATAGTTTCCTTGCAAAATATCTTTGAGTTTTAGGTCCTGTTGAGAAAAAAGAAGAAGAAGAGATAAAGATATACCACGAACAATATATTAGTCAAAATGAAAATGAAATAAACCTTTTAAAAATGGCTGTCTTACTTTACAGTCAGACTGGGCTTCGGGTGGACTAAAAATATCGAAGAAACTTCTACGATTTCCAGTTCTACGTTTCTTCAAGCGATTTTTGGAAGTCCACTCAATTTCAGTCCTATAAAACAGGTACCAGTGGTCGATTTAAATACACACCACCATGCACATAAACGAAATAAGACTGTTTAATTAGCATTCTAGGAAGGTATGAATTAACCAAACTCACCCTATTATTTTCTCTATAATGAATTCATCTTCATGATATGTCACGGTCAGAACAGAGTTTTTGAAGAAGGGGTTGGGACGAAAGTAGAACTCGAGTTTGAAAACCTTAAGGTTAGTCCTTAGCCACTTGATGTTCACAAGATGTTTGAGAGCTCCTTGATCATAGTCTTTAATCTAATAAAAATCACATATTAGAGCAGCTACTGATTTCACATACAAGTTAAGACTACGACCATTGAAGATGCAAATCAAAACATGGTCTCTCCTCTTTGTCTAGCACATAAATGGCGTTCATAGCATAGAGCCAAAATTCAGGAATCCCTTTTTCTGCAGAAATACATAAAACACTTGTTCACAAAATAAAACAACATATATAACAAGGTCAGGTGGAAGAGTGAGCATTACCTTCTTGATTTCTTCTTGCTGATTCAGAATCAGTAGTTTCTCCAATTCCGTTCACGACATTGTATCTCTAACAAGAACATTTTTCAACTTGTTTTAATTTATTTTAAATAATTTTTTCAACTATGTTTTTTAATACAGGCTAGTTAGAGCGATATGATACCTTTCCGTAGAGAGGCTGATAGAGTTTCTCATATTTAGCTTCGAGTGCTCCTCGATCCTTGTAAAACTGTGCCTTTAACTCATCATGGTCTTTCTGCAAGTCACAAAGCTTCAAGGCTAGGGTTTTTCATATGATAAAAAAGAAGAAGCTATATTCTTATATTGATCAACTACTAATAACAATAAGACTATTATCTGTATCTGTATAAGATGCTCAATACGCCTTCTGGTATCCGGTGGGAACCTTTGGAGCTGCACCAAAAATGAAAATAAAAAAGAAATTAGAACAAAAGGCGTAAAGGTGAGATTCATTTACAGCTTTACTCGGGGTAAAGCAGGCTAGCTAGCTACTCACCTTGCTTGGATTAAGGGCTGGTTGATCATCTCCGTTCCCAACTGTTACAATAGGATTCAAACATGCAAGAATGTGAAAAACCAATACCAGACTAAAATATCGTATCAGAAGAACGAAGAGGTGGATGATGGGAGACGGGAGTACCACAAGAGCCGAGATCAGACACGTGCATGTCTTTGCTCATTCTGATTGCACGCAGAGGGAGAGAGCGAGAGAAGTAGAAGACTAGAAGGCGGCAAACAAATTAAGAGTGTCAAACTCTAGCTTGCTTACATCTCCTTAAAAAACTTAACACCTATATATCAAAAATCTAATAAATGTTTAACCAATACTAGACATCAGCCACTGGGAAAATGCTTAAATACGTATGACCTACTAACCCAGATATCGGGCAGATCTTTCTGGGTCATAAAGAATATAAACAAATTCATTTACAGATTTGAGAATATATACGAACAAAGCAATAAACATGAAGTGAAGTCCAGATAGCTATGATTTGAATGAAACAATAAGAAATCTACAGCATGATGATTTAACCTAGCTAAACAGCGAACAAAGAAAAGAAGCTGCAAACAAAATGAGATGTCAAGAGGACTTACAGGAGATTGGGAGGCGCGGTGTCTTAAGCTCTCACAGGGGAGCTATTGGGAGAGAGAAGAGGGTTTTGGGGCCGAGTCGGCTTTATATATGAAAGGGATCACTGCTTTAGGGTTTTAGGTTTACGCCTGCCACCTGATTTAATTGGGTTTAGGGTATAGGGTTTAGGGTTGGGAAAACAAAAATCACAAAAGTCAGTGTGTATAAAACCAACAACAAAAGAATAACATGCTTAGTTATCAAACCTGGTAGCCTTCCCTCGATCTCTCTCCTTTTGCAATATTATTTTTGTTACATAAGATCAGCCTTCATCCATCAGATTATCGAGGAGAGAAGAAATTTATTAGCTAAGAGGAATTTAACCTTTGATCACAAGTTTTCTAGGTGCAGTTTTGGCAGAGAAGGGATTAAGAGAAATTTAACCTTTGACAGTTTCATAAGGGAAATTGCCTTAATTAATAGAGATGGTTGATGAGAATGTTTAATTGCTCGGTTATAGATATGGAATAATATCCATATATATATATATATATATATATGTATGTAATAAATTACATGCAATTTAACTCTTTCAGAAGATAATCGTGAAGGGAAGAAGGTCCAGATCCAACAGAATATGAAAAACGATTGAGGACGCCGCCTTAAAAAAGGAAACGTAATTTCTCCAGATAGAGGCAGTGGAAGAAGTAAGAAAGTAGGGAGAGAAAAAAGGCGGGAGATAGCAAGGAAAGAGGGAGAAGAGGCGACTGGGAGGATGATAACATTGACGGAGCGAGAAGAGTAGTATAGTAATAGATGTCGTGAGTCTTGAAATTCCAGAATTTGAGTATTTAAGACTCTGAAGTCTGAACTGACCTTAATACTGCATCTACGGATACAATTATCAAAACAAAGATAACCTAGAATAAAGGACACCGAAGGAGAGGATCGATCCTAATCAGGGTGTGTATATATATATATATATGGTGGGATCTCAGAATCCCTACAAGGAAGTAAATTATAGGAAACCGGATGGAAAATAACACAAACAATAATCATTTTCATTGTTGGGTATTACGATAGAGGGAAGCTAGTTTACCATATGGGTACCGTAAAACTTAAAATGGTACAGCACAGCTTTAATTACTATATCCAGTAAAGATATATTCTTGAGTTTAAATTTAAAGAAGAAAAACAACCCACACATCGCGGAGCCTTATTATACGCCCCTGCTAGTAAACTTGGGATCTAATTGTAGTTACAAATCTTCAATTGTAATTTGAGCACATGACCTTATGAAAGTAGAGAAATCCTAAAATTGTATTACAATGTAAGTGCAGCTTTAACTGGCTGAAGTGCATGCTGTTCTTTTTATTTTCATCATCATGCTGCACGCATACCTGCGAAAGAGAGAAAAGTGAATAATGTTAAGCTTTTGAATCAGAAATATTAAGCTTAAAACAAATGTAGAGCATGACATCGCTACCTACACACACACACACACACACACATATATATATATATATATAATATATATATATATATATATATGTGATCAAAATAACTAGCTATACAATACCGGATTTTTCCAATTATTCCTTATTACCTTTATGTGGGTCGAACTTTAATCTGTTTCTTGATCTCCTATCCCAGAAGCAACATGGATTTTGCTTCCAAATTGTCGTCTCTTCATCACATATTTATGAAAATTCCATGACAGAAACCGATGTTTGTCAATCATCTGCAAAACAGTACAACGTCATATCTACTCCATTAGAGGCGGGAAAAATAACACACCAACAAAACTGTTAGTTAATAGCTAGACAGAATTGATTGACCTCACCTTAAGAAAATCTTGAAAATGTGCATCCCTGATCGTTTTTTTTTGTAATCAACCCAGTTGTCATCCCCTCCAATATAAAGTCGGTAAGACCTTCAGTTTCTACCTTCACAAATTTCTCCAACAAATCGGCCTTTTCTGCATCAGACTGATGTTTCAGTGCTTCAGTCGATGGCAATGGCTTCCAATAAAAATTATAGGTCTTCATCTCCTTCAAATAATACTCATATCTCTTGTTAGCCATTTCATTGCCCCGCTGCAAAATTAGATAAGCATATTTGTCATCAATTTGTGCAGGCTGATCAAAGACTAAATACTATATACAAATGGAGTTAGATGATATATTTACGCGTTTATCTTCTTCAACATATCCTGCCAAAGTTTATTCCGCCGGGCAGACTGGGAGAGATCGAGGTTCATTCTTGTTATATATACATACAGGTTAACGAAAACAAACACACAAAAAAGCTAGGTATATATACACACAAAAAAGCTACGTATCACTATCACCTGTAGTAAACAAATATGGATAATCAAATTTTGAAGGAGATCCAAATCCAGATTTGGATTAACTAAAACATCTTCTTAGAAGAAAAAATATATATTTAACGAAAGACAAACAGAGGAAAAATGTTCAAAAATGTGCACAAGAAGTCCGTACGTCTCAAGTGCAACAGCATATACAAAGTTATCTACTCTGCTTGAATAAGATTAATTTAGAATGAAAAAAAGCAAGCAGACTTCAAACTAAATCTCAGTGAATCAACTAGCTAAACATCACAACTGAAGATGGTAACGAACTAACGAATAGACATGCACAAAAGTATCCTAATCCATATGATTGAAGGCCATTTCGAAATTCATCAGATTTATCAAAATCAACCGCAAAGAAAAGGAAAAGAGGAGAGCAATAGAGACACAAACTCAAAGAAATAAGTGAAAGAACCATACATCGCTGGGTTGCTTGAAGTCTGAATATCTCACTTTACGTTCTCCCAGATAGAAGAATCCTCTCTTCTGGATTCTGATTGGGTTTAGGTAATAATCGATGTCCATTGATCTACGATCTACCCAAGCTCACAAATGACTTCAAGGTGGGTGAAACAGGAGACGAACAAAAATTAGGGTTTATTGGAGGAAGAGGTACTATATATACATGTTGTTGTTTTTTTTTTTTTTTTTTTTTTTGGGTACTAGAGATCGAAAGGATCCTATATCTTCCCATTCCCGGCTCTCCCTTCTTATTCCACTATCCATCGATCCTTTTTTTTTTTGAGAGACACTATCCATCCAGTCCATCGAATCTGATGGAATGTAACCTGCCTTACCTATTCTCTTCAATCTTGTACGTAGGATATGTAGCAGGACATCTTTATGCAAAGGGCGCAGACCAGCTTAAAAGTAGGAAGGCCCATCCGGCACATTTTCTTAAGAATTTTCAGCTTGAAATAGCACACGTTCTCTCTTCCTCCTATAAACCCTAATTTATTATTCCTCTCTTGTTCACCCACCCTGAAATCTTTTGTGAGCCTGAGTAAGATCAATGGATATTGATTATTCTCTGGACGCAGTTAGAATCCTGAAACAGGATTCGTCTATCAGGGAGAACGTAAAGTGATGTATTCGGAATTTAAGAAAATCAGTGATGTATGGCTCTTTCACTTTTTCTTTGATTTTGTGTCTTTCATGGTTAATTTTGGAGGTTGATTTTGATAGTTCTGATAGTTCAAGAAATGTTCTCATTTAGTGTTTACTACTGGTGTGAAGGTCTATTACCAAGATCTATATTAAGTTCTGCGATTCTGCCTTTAGAACTCTTTTTTAAGTTTTAAACCCAATTTTAAATTGGTATTTGCAGTTGAGGATCAAAGTCTATTTAGTTGCTTTAGTTACTATCACCTTAGGCTCATATCTGTTTTCTTAACTACTGTATGTATGTATAACAACAATTAGTTTGTCTCGCAGGAAGCCCGGCATAAGACACATTGGCGGGAGATTGTGAAGGATACACGCTCGTAAATATCATCTACCTCCATCTCTACATGTTTTCTGTCTTGCTCATCCTTCAAAAATTGATGACAAATATGATATCTGATTTTGCAGCTGGGCCAATAAGTCGGCTAAGAAGCAATATGAGTTTTATTTGTGGCAGATGGCTCGGGATAAGATGGAAGCAGTGAAATTTCAGTCTGAAGCACGAAATGCTGAACTGTTGGATCAAGAGACATTGGTGGGGATAATAAATGGACCATTTACACGAAATATATTGGAGGCGGTGAGAACTGGGGCGATTACAAGAAAAACGATCAGGGATGTTCTTTTTCAAGATTCTCTCAAGGTAAGATCAATTCCGTCTAGCTAATTAGTTAACTAGCTAGCAGTTTTAGTTGCGCTGAATCCTTCATTAATTTGACCATATTTGTTGGTGTGTATCTTTTTCCTTGCTCCTCTAACAGAGTAGATATGCCTTTTTACTCTAACTGTTTTGCAGAAGTTTGACAAAAATGTGGTGTATCGAGATGCATGTTACACATTTTCATCAACTTATGATGAAGAAACGACAATTTGGAAGCAAAAGCCTCAGTGCTTCTGGGACAGGTGATAAAGAAACAGATTAAAGTCTGATCTTCATACCCTTATACAGGTAATAAGGAATAGGAAAATCTTGGTATTACCTATATATTAGGTATTTGATCAGAATATTTTGATCAGAATATATGCTAGGTAGGTATCGATGTCATATGAGAGGTGTATAATGGTGGTTGGTATCTCTTCTCCTATGCAGGTATGCTATGATGATAAGAAAACGAACGGCTCCCGCACAATCAGAACTGCATTTGCATAGTAATACGTTTTGGTAGAAAAATACCATTCACAAGGTTCATGTGCTCCATTAGAACGTCAAGTTGATCAAGATTTGTAACCACAATCAGCTAGCTAGATTAATTGCAAATTTACATCTTGCGTATATATAAGACCCTGCATGCGATTTTGCGGGTTGTTTTGCTTCCTTAATTCCATGAAACATTACTGGATATGATAGTTGAAGCTCTCCGACATGATATATAACTAAATTTGATCTTGTGTATGTACATATTTCCAAAGTTGATTCTCAAACCAAGCTAGTTGCAGGTGTAACCAGACATCAATGGAAGTTCCCGTAATTTTGCGCCATATTGTGTTTCTAAGCAAGGAACTCCAAAGACTCGAAAATGTAGTACTTTGGTCAAATTGGTTTGTTAAGAGTTATCACTTGTTAGGAATTTGATCATTTGACGGACTTTTCGATCACAAAATCAAATCTCCACTGTTCAGTTTGTTGGGCTATATGAGTATATCATTTCTACAAATTTTTAGAAAATTTGGTGATCGTTAAGTCATCTAAATGAGGGATTTATTTTTAATAATCTTGAACGGTATAGGTTTGACATAAGTGTTAAGTTTTTTGTTTTAATCTCAGCCATCTAAGCCTATTAGAAAACATATCTAATGGTGTAGACCTATCCCTAAAAGTGACAAAAAATAGAGATACTTTGTTGGAAGGGTCCTGATATATATATATATATATACACACAGTCCTCTTCCAGAGAGGGATCCCTCTTTGAAATTAAAGTGAGGGACTCCTTATTTCGCTCACTTTCAAGTCGTATTTCCACATCTCAACCGTACAATGTCTAAAACATAGTGTGTAGATCATTCCTGCATAGTTTCATCAAATTTGAAGATCATTTGAGCTTCCGTAATCGTAATTTACACGAACGGTTCTGTTTGGACAACTTTTGTTCGATCAATGTAGCTGATCTATATCTTGGTGCATGGTTCAGTAAACAGTATATTTTCGTTTATGTGCGATGTTGTCTCTATTTTCGTTTACCTCGCGCTTTGTAGGACAAATCATCATCCTTAAGAGCAAGTCCACCCCCATGCCCTTTTAAAGACCCAGGCTTTCATGCACGTCAGCCTCATGACCCAGCCATGAAAAACCAAAGCCCACCCGTAAAAAAAAAAATCACCCAAACGACCGTTGGGCCTTTCCCTAGGTCATGGGTCTGACCCAGGCATTCATTTTTCATGACCCAGACCTTCCCTTCCACCTCAACACACTCCTCCCACGTGGCTGACGTCAGCCAAGTTGCAGCAGCTAGACCCCCTACAACTAACGCGAGCAGTGAAGCGCGTAGACGCTAAGGGCGAATCACAGAAGACCACCCGCGTTTTTGTCGCCATGTGGCGCTGGTTTCGTCAGAAGACCCACGCGTTTTTTTGTCGGCTAGCGGCTCTGTTTTCTTTGCCTGGGCCACTCATCAACTCGGGCGTCGGTTTCCATTTCAAATCCAAAGGTCAGTTGATCTGAATCGTTGGTTATAATTAAAGAAGAAGATCAACGGTATTCAATTATACATCAATATGTTACCGTTGTGTTTCAACGGTTTAATTTGAATTTTTTTTTTTTATAAAAAAAACCCAACGGCTAAGTTACCCACTTCAAAAAAAAAAAATTCTATATATATCACCATTCAATTTACATCTCACACAACAAAAATTTCTTAGTTCCATAGAAAACATTTTTCATATCTCTACCATCTCACAATTCATCTCTTTCTTTGACCACAATGGATAATTTGTGAGAAATGATCCGCAAGTCGCAAGAAGAAGATGATGAAGATGACTTGGCGACAAGCGCCGCGGTTATTGCAGCAGTGGCTCATCATAAAGCTCAAAACCAACCTCCGCATCGCGGTTCTCTTCCCAGTCGTCGTCCAAACCAACCTTGAGAAAGGAAAGACAGAGGTAAAGGTATGCTTCAAAACTATTTTGTTGAACGTCCTATTTTTAGTGACGAGGAATTTCGAGTTCGATATAGGATGAGTCATAAGGTGTTCAACCGAATACGTGATAACCTTTGCAACCACGATCAATATTTTATCCAAAAGTCAGATGCTCTGAAGAAAGTCGGTCTACTTCCTGAGTAGAAGATGACGTCTTCTTTACGGATGCTTACGTACGGTGTTGCGGCAGATCAATGTGCTGAGTATTGTCGGATGAAAAAATCCACCTCTATCAAGTGCCTCCAACGATTTACAAGAGGAATCGTTGCTCTTTACTTAGCAGAGTACCTTCGAGCTCCTACTCTGGCCGATCTTAAAAGACTTCTTGCTAAAGGTGAAAGACGAGGCTTTTCAGGGATGATTGGGAGCATCGACTGCATGCACTGGCAATGGAAGAATTGTCCAACCGCTTGGGCTGGTGACTATAGTGGGAGAAAGAAAATCCCTACTATAATTCTTGAAGCGATCGCATCTTACGACATTTGGATATGACACGCCTTTTTTGGAACGCCCGGGACATGCAACGACCTCAACGTCCTAACAAAGTCTCTATTGTTTGACGAGCTTACTGCAGGTCGAGCACTAAAGATCCAATTCCAAGTGAACAATAGAGTTCATAAATTGGGTTACTATCTCGCCGATGAAATATATCCAAGGTGGGCGACTTTCGTGAAGACCATTCCAAACCCCACACGACCTAAGAAAATTACATTTGTCAAGGCTCAAGAGGGATACAGAAAAGATGTGGAGAGGTGTTTTGGTATTTTACAAGCACGCTTCGGTATTGTTAGAGGAGCTGCTCGTGGGTGAGATAAAGAGGATCTCCGATATATCATGTTGGCTTGTATTATCTTACACAACATGATAGTTGAGGACGAACACCCTAAAGATACCGATGAGGATTTAGAGTCTGACGAAGAAGAGGACAACAATATGAGGCCAAGGATAGCAGAAGTTTGGGATGGACCTACTGGGCAAGATTTTGAGGAAGTTGGTAGAGATGCATGCTCATACTTTTGAAGGTTTCATGAAGTGGTACAATGAAATTAGAAATTAGTACGATCACTCAAACCTTCAAAAAGATCTTATCGAGCATTTATGGGAAGTGCAAGGCAACATGAATATCTAGATTGCGGTTTTTTGTTTTGTTTTATGTTATGTTTGTGTTATTTTTAAATAATTGTATTTTATTTTTTCTAGGCTTGGCATGTCATTTTAAGTCATGAAATAAATATTTAATTTCAATATGTCATTTTGTTTATTTAATCATAATTTTATTAATATATAAAATCATTATTCACATTCAAAATACCTAATATAAAATTCAATAAACAGTCACTGTCACGTGGCGACCCAGAAACAGAAATCGTGGGTGAAAACTGCAGCCCAAAATCACTGCCATATGGCGACCCAGGTCTCTCTCATGACCCAGGGGGTGGACTTGTTCTAATATGTACACCCAATGGTATTTTTCACCTTCCTTGCAAGTATATTAGGGTTTGCGACACGACCATCGTCCTTGCAAGTTGCAACAATACCGATTGAAACCAAGCTCTTAATAGTTGATACCATACTAATTAAAATTGTAAAGAAGATGAAGAGGAAGATAGAAGACCCAGAGTAACAGAAAGAGAGCTTCGTATATTGATAGCTACCTTGTTATATTACCTTCTATACTTCTACAATAAAACTTCAATTAATTGGGTTTTTTTTGAAAGGGGAACGTTAATCTGTATTAATCAAATGTAAAAATACAACATGAATACGATCCGTTCTTGCTGACCACATAAGAAATGAACTATGCAAAACTACCTAAGCAATCTCTGTGTCGCAACCAAAACCTTGAAGTTCAAAAAATAACCAAGTAACCAAGAACCAGAACATAAGCAAATCTTTACTATTAGAAAGCGAGGCGCTCTTTTGGTGTATTTGGTGAAGCCTTTTTCTTTATTACCCGAAAAACCAAGGTAATAGAAAATTCTCAAATAAATAAAAATAAGTTACTATGTGCATAACTATAAAACACCACTGGAATTTTAAAAAGAAAAAAAAGGACGTGGTTTGTTCCCACTTTTAGTGTAGTGGTTATTTAAAAAATAGGATAATCAGATTAAACTTCTCTCATTTTACAACCTCTAGTCTAATGAAAGGAAGGCCAAGGCCTGAAAGAAAGCCAAAATGGCCTAGCAACAGATGATTGGCCCAAAGTCCAAATGCACCACAGCAGCCCTAACAGTCCAAGCCCATGATCTATGCCTTCACCACTTGTCATTGACACAGTGCAACCGCTGACCAACCTACTGGCATCAACAACGATGTCGCCAACCCCATAGAGCACTCCAGCAACACCAAACCCATCCTTGTCCGTCTCCCGGCCAACACATGGTCCAGCAGGGGCGAAGCCAAGTGCAAGCTTGGTAGGGCTCAAGCCCCATTAAGAATTTGGAATGATAAAAAAAACTAAGTTGTTTTTGTTCTTGCAAGTGTATATATTTGACTTCGTTAAGTCCACCTGAGCTGTGGAGGACTGAAGTTTTGAAGTGTTTGGCTCTCCTTTTCTAACCATTTCATTGCACAACACCACAAATTTGATGGTAATTTGCTACGTTTGTTTCAATGATACTTATTCGGCTCATCTTGTCCTACATTTTTGCATAATTATACCCCAAAAATTTGTTGGCCTTCGTTCAACATACAAATACACGAAAACGGCCTAATACGTAGTCAACCCCATGTTCAGATAGTACTACCAGAGAACTCAGTGGTGCCGATAGTGCAACACATCCCAACGCCGACTTTGACCGTCAACACAGGTAGACCCGTGTCACCCAGTCGAACCAACGCCTCCGCCTTCCTCTGCAAGTCGGAGCTCTGACACTCCGTCAGATCTAAGAAGCTTCCTTCATAAAATGACCTGCGTCTCAACACAGTGAACGGAGATCGAAATCCGATTGCTTGATTTCGAGGGAAACAGATTCCTCCATCGCCGCCGATTTCATTAAGATAGCCAAGAGAATTGGTAGATCCCAATCCTCCGACCAATTTTGTCGAGACGCCGATGGGGACAAACCCTAGCAGAACACTCAACCTCATTCTCTACTTCCCTATATATCTTGATTTTTATCCGTTTTAGAAAGAAAATTTTTTTTGACTTAATTGTTAGACTCTAAACCAACTAGATAAATGCAAAAAGAAAAAAGAAAAAAAAAGGGACAAAATATAAGCATTGAGATGCTACTATAACAATCAATAGGAGGCTGGTTTACTACTAATACTGGCTAAACATCAATTCAAAGTAACAGTTCTTCTAAAAAATAAAAATAAAATACAATTCAAAGGAACAATTCCGATCAAAGGAAAAATCAATCATAGTAACAGCTGAGTCAGTTGTTCGTCAAGCAGCAGGGGCAAAGCAACTTCAGCTAAATATTCAAGGCCGTGACAATAGAGAGCTTCGATTTGTATCATTTGCTTCTTCTCAATCATGGATAACAAGTCACCGTGAAAAGCTTTCAAATGATCCCGAACCAACAATTTCCTTGCAGCAGTTTCATCCACCTCTTTAGTCATTTTCTCGATACATTCTTCGGGTATTTTAAACTTATCAATATCCGAGCGCCGCATGCCCAACAGCTCAATGTTGGATGTGATTAAATTGTCACTGTCGTAAGACATTTTCTTAGAACCGTAACGATAAACAGAATAAATCCGCAGTCCGTACGGATTGCCGTCCATGAGTGCAAACACAGGTAGCTGTAGCTCAATGCTTAATTTTTGTAGCATGATTCTGGTTTCCACACTCGGCATACCCTTACCTGTTATCATTATGCAATGGTACTTCTCGCAAAACCCATCCTCCACCAACCGTTTGAAAACTGTCTCTTTCTCCACGACTCAACCTGAAAGAAATGTCACCGTAAATGAGACCGTTTTCACTAGAGAAAAGATTGAGGCTGTTCCTGGTGCACCGGAGCATGCAACATACGTCAGAAACAACGTCAGTCACTTTTTTCACATCTTGGTAGAGGCTCGTATTTGTGTAGTAGATTTCACGAATCTCCATGTGTTTCTCTGTCTCAAGAAGATTATATATCCGAGTGAGCAAAGCCAAAGTTCTCTCGTATGGTTGGGAATCGGCCTTGAAGACTTGGCGCTTGAATTGTTTCTTATTACGTAGAATCCATGATTGAAGAGTTTGGCTGAACGTCTGACACTCCTTGGCATTCCTTGATGGCACCCAGAAATAACCGTCTTTATGAGCTAAAGCTAGTAGGTTTGTAATTTTCGACATTACATCCTTTGGACTCATGTCTACGACCTGAAGGATATCGGTGAGATCTTCCACGGGCTCGTCAGACTTTACATCCTCTAAACTCATGTCCCCAAGCTGAGGGATATCCTCGTCCTCTAGAGTGGAGTTGTCGTCATTCTTGATGAAGTAGGTGGCGCGGTACTTGTCTCGGTATTCCTTGAGTTTTTGGAGTATGTTTTTTTCGCTGACTGTCTCCACATATGGCCACAATTTGCGAGAGAATGCGCCTTGGAGATCTGAGCACACCTTTTTAACTTTAGCTTCTTCTGCTTTGACCTCCTCATCATTACTAATGATCATGAAGAGTCTACTTTGAGCTCCTCCAAACTTATATGGTGCGCCTGGTGTATGAGATCCGAAGAACGTGTATAATAAGGATTTTTAGCAGGTGTCTGGGAAACATTAGCAGCCATTAGTTCGTTCTTGCAGATAACAAGTAAAACATGTAATCGTGTCGAGAGTTGGGAAAGTCGTCTATGCTGGTGTGTTATATGCTCGCTGCATCTTCCTGTTATATATAGTCGTATAAAGGTCCTACTTCTCGATCTTCTTAGGAAAACATCAACCCCTATTCCTAAAAGGACTAAAAATAACCTGTTTACAAACCACTTGCATTATTTCTTATTCCTTATAAAGGTAAGAAAACATGAACCTGTATCTAAAAGGACTCGAAATAACCTGTTACAATTAGAAAAAATTGAACAAACAACCTATTTCTTATGTCCTATTCCTTACAATGGTAAGAAAACATTAACGAACTTCAATAGGAAACTAATGAATGACAGATAAGGTAAGTAAGAAAACAGTGACGAACACTAAAGAACTAAAATATCAAATTCGGAAGGAATTCGAAAAAGAAATTAAAAAAAAAGAAAAAAGAAGAAGAAGAAGTAAGCCATGCAAAACTAGAAGTCCTGTATGGTCATGATTCAAAACCGGTACGTAGGAGCTATTATGCAACTTCTCACCAAGTACATTAGCATCCACTTTGCAAGAAATTAAGGGAAACCACCAAAGTGTACACATCCTTTTCTGCTGAACACAATTTGTTTTGTATTCTAAAGAATAAAGTTGCACGTATAATAAAATGATGTCATAGGAAAATCCTAATAGAGAGACAGTACCGAGCTTTGCCCAGGGACGGGGAGGGGATTTCACTTGACTGGGCTAATTATTATTATTATTCTTATTATTAATTATAACAAACTACAATTAAGTTACTGATAAAATATCACTTAATAATTAGATCCCTTCAAAGAGTTTCTAAACATTTAAGGACAAATTGTTATATTCTTGCCATGTAACAATAACACATTTACAATTTTGTCCTTAATTAAAACATACTTCATTGTTACTGCCTCAAACTGGAAATCTGCTGCTACTGTCGCCGACCGGAAAATTCACTGCTACTGCCTCAGACTGGAAATCTGTTGCTACTGTCGCCGACTGGAAATCTGCTGCTACTGCCGCTGACCGGAAATATGCTGCTACTGCACCGACCAAAAATTTGCTGCTACTGCTAACGACCAAAAATTCATTGTTACTATCGCTGACGGAAATTTACTGCTGTAATCCCTACCCTATATTGAGGAGTGTTAAGTGTATAAGGGTAATTAAGTCTTTGGCTATAATCCCTACCCTATATATTTGACACAAGGTAGTGTTCACATACTATCAATGAAAGTCAAGATCTAGTCAAAGCTCTCTCAACATTTTCTTTTTGTTTTCTGCATTTTATCTTTCAATAACCCATGTTTCTAACGATGTAGAGTTTAACAATTCAGTGATATTTTTTTCTAACGATGTAGAAAAATCGGAGTCTGATCTTCGTTCACTATGTTGAGACGCAGGTCATCTAATGAAGGAAGCTTTTTGGATCTGACGGAGTGTCGGAGCTCTGACTGGCAAAGAAAGGCGGAGGCGTTGCTCGATTGGGTGATACCGATCTACCTGTGTTGATGGTCAAAGTCGGCGTTGTCGTTGGGATGTGTTGCACTATCGGCACCACTGAGTTCTCTGGTGGTACTTTGGTCGACAACTGCACTGGTGGTGGTAGATTTGGACCATGTGTTGGCCGGGAGACGGTCAAGGATGGGTTTGGTGTTGCTGGAATGCTCTATGGGGTCCGCGACGTTGCTGTTAACGCCAGTAGGTTGGTCGGCGGCTGCACTATGTCAACGACAAGGGGTGAAGGCATAGATCATGGTCCTGGACTGTTAGGGCTGCTGTGGTGCATGTGGGCTTTGGGCCGAGCATCTGTTGTTGGGACATTTTGGCTTTCTCTTATACCTTGGCTTTCCTTTCATTAGATTTGATTATGAATAAATTAGACTTGTCTAACATGTTCTGGTTCTTGGTTTTTTTTTTTTTGATGATGAAAATAAATTACAACGAAAAACCTCGACTACAACCGCCCCCAAAAAGATCAAGTTGGAAGGCAGAGGTCGAGGAAAGAGGAAGAAAAGAAACCCACAACTGAGGTCTAGTAATAGAATGCCCTAATTAAGCAAGACTATCTGCCAAGAAGTTTGCTTCTCTCCAAACATGTTTAAAGGAGACTGAGTGGAACTGAGCTGATAAGGTAATGATATCATGAACAATTCTTTTAATGCGTCAAGGAACAAGGGTTCTTCCTGTGAGAGCATCCATATGGAGCTTAGAGTCACCTTCAACAAGTAAATCCTGGGAGTTGTGGTAAGAAAGAAGTTGAAGGTCATCTCTAAGAGTCACCGCCTCAGCCAATAATATATCCATGTGGCCTAAATTTTGACTAATTGCAATGACCGAAAGACCATCAGACTGACGAACCACAAAGCCAACAGTTGCACGAGAAGGTGGTATAACTGAACCATCAAAGTTAACTTTTAGTTTAGTAGGAGGGGGAGGCTGCCATTTAATATTAGGAGTAGCCTGTAGAGAAGGATGAGTTAGAGAGTGAGGAACCACAAAATTAGCGTGTTGATACAAAGCAAGTTGTTTAGCAGCACCAAAGGCAATCTGAGCCGAAGAAGTAGTTTGATGACGGAAAATAGCATTATTACGAGAGCGCCATAAAGTGTAACAAAACATGAGAAATTTGGAAAGCCCCTGGGGGTTATTGATAAACGTATTGATCCAATCTAAAAAACACATGGCCAAGTTACTGGGAGGAGCAGGAAACCCCAAAAAGTGCCCGAGCATTAGAAGTAATAGGGCAATGCATAAAAAGATGATTAACTGATTCAGAATGAGTAGTACAAAGGGGGCAAAGTACAGGTATCGTAGGATTAAATCGATGTAATCAATCCCGGGTTTTAAGACGATTAGAAATTAAAAGCCAGGCAAAGATTTTGACCTTAAGAGGAACATTTAATTTCCACATAGTATGTAATAATTTTTGTCTGGGATGATTAATAGTATCAGCATGAAGCAGGTCAGAAGCAGATTTTACAGTAAATTTTCCATGGCCAGTAGGACCCCAAACAAACTCATCTGAGGCCGGAAATAGAGGCAAAGGAATAGCCTGAATAACAACAATAATATCTTGATTCAAAAAAGAATGAACATCATATAAGTCCCAAATACCATTATTTAAAACTTGAGCAACAGTAAGATCATGATTAATAAGAGAATGTTGATAAGTAGAGATCAGAGTAATAAGGGGGAAGGGATAAACCCAATTATCTGTCCAGAATTTAATGTTATGACCATCACCAACTATCCAACGTATACCTTGAGAAAGTAAAGGGCGACTATCCAAAATATTTTTCCAAGCAAGAGAGTGAGATGCTTTCTTCGTAGCAGAAAAGAAGGAAGTTTTTGTTAAATATTTTTGATGCATAATACGAACCCACCAGTTGGAGTGATCCGTAATTAATTTCCAAGCTAATTTAGCAAGTGCAGCTTGATTAAAATGGCTCAAAGGCCGAATTCCTAGCCCTCCTTTGTCTTTTGGAGAGCAAACAGTATGCCAAGCAATAGAAGGGGAAGAATTGCCCCAAAAGAAGTCACAACATTCCTTTTCCAAACGAGTAGTAATTTTAGCAAGACATTTAAAGCAAGAAAGAACATGGTTAGGGAGGCCAGACAGATTGGCTTTAAGTAATGTTAATTTTCCACCATGGGAGAGAGTATTGGCCTTCCAGCCAGCTAATTTGTTCTGCATTCGAAGAATAAGTTCTTTCGCATTAACATGTGCTTTCTAGAAAACAATATTATGAATTCCAAGGTACAGACCAATGGTAGATTTATGCGGAATGCCTAGAATATCAGTTAAGGTAGTTTTTGTAGCACTTCTAAGGTTAGAAGAAAAATAGCAAATGGATTTTTGGAAATTTATTTGTTGACCAGAATGAAAGGAAAAATCATTTAGGGTACGTTTAATATGTCGAGCAGCTGTAGTAGTAGCTTTACCAAAAATAAGGCAATCATCTGCAAACACTAAATTAGAAATGCGGTAACCTTTAGGGGAAGAAAGTATACCAACCTGAGGTTTAGCATTAATAGTAAGTTTATTAAGATGACGAATTAAGGGTTCCATACAAATAATAAACAGGTAGGGAGAAAGAGGGTCATCTTAGCGAATTCCTCGTGACGGGCGGAACAAACCTTTAGATTTACCATTTATAATAAGAGAAAAGGAAACACTTTGGACACACGTACATCATAATTCGTTGGATCCAAGTGGGTTGGAAACCAAAAGCCTGCAGGCATATCTGAATACAGTCCAATTTCTATTTCGGTAACCATAAGCTCTTATTCAAGATCAAGTTTAATAGCCATAACACCATACTTAGCTTTAGTGCGATTAAAATTTGAGAAAAGCTCATGAGCTATGAGGATATCATCAAAAATAGAACGGCCAGGAGCAAAAGCACCCTGATTGGGTGAAATGCACTGGCTTAGTAAAGGTCTCAGCTTTTGGACAATAATTTGGCAATAATCTTGTAAATAACATTGCAAAGACTAATATCACATTTTGTTCTGGTTCTGGTTCTTGGTTACTTGGTTACTTGGCTACTTTTTGAGCTTTAAGGTTATGGTTGCGACACAGACATTGCTTAGGTAGTCTCGCATGGTTCACTTTTTACGTAGTCTGCGAGGACATATTGTGTTTATGTTGTATTCTTACATTTGATTAATACATATTAACGTTCCCCTTTCCAAAAAAAAAACCAATTAAGTGAAGTTTTATTGTAGAAGTATAGAAGGTAATATAACATGGAAGCTATCAATATACGAAGCTCTCTTTCTGTTACTCTGGGTCATCTATCTTCCTCTTCATCTTCTTTACAATTTTAATTAGTATGGTATCAACTATCAAAAGCTTGGTTTCGATCGGTATTGTTGCAACTTGCAAGGACGATGGTCGTGTCACAAACCCTAAGGCCCCGTTTGGTTAACAGGAATGTGAAGATAGAGAAATAATTTATTTTCCTTTCCGTACTGATATAGAATGAAAAAGGTTTTGGTATTTCCATGTAGGTGTTTGGTTGATATTGTAATTAAATTACTAATTCATTTCATTCCTATTACACAATATTTAATAAGTCATAATAATGAAATTGAAAGCTGTTCTAGGATATTATGTATCTTTCTAGATATTCTTTATGTGTGCTTTGGCCTTATACCAATATGATATGTAGTTAGACTAGATCTATGTATTCATATCCTTACCATATTGATATTGTGTAATTCCTATATAAAAGACTCGTATCAATGAATAAGATGATGATTCTTTGCTATCTCTTCGTTTTTACACTTTATCTATCATCACGTTATCATGCACTTTATTCTAACCCTAGAGCCAATAACCCACCATTTGTTTTCCAAAACCCTAAAATCGGGCAGCCTTGTTTTTCCCGATTTTCGACCAAAATTCAGACTGCCCTCTGCCGGAAATTTATATCTTCAGAAAGCTCTCTCCGTCCCGGATCCAACGCCGCTGGCCTCACCTTGAGAACCGGCCGAAAAATCTCCGAACCGGCCGCCGAAAGATTCCAGACCGCCGCCGCTACCGACCATCGGTTCACCACCTTCCCTTGCTCCGATCAACCTGAATTCTTGACAGCAGTTTCCCCATCCAGAGCTGCTCCTCCTGTAAAATTTTCAGCCCTAAATTCGAAGTAGAAGTAGGCGAAACGTTGATTTTACTCTCGACAGCCACTAGAAACCAAAGATTTCAAGATTGCTCGTCTTCCAAGAAAAGCCAGAAAGGTTCCCAACCCTCAGTCGAAGCCTGCAATCGACTCAAACTCATCAGAGCTCCTATAAACGCAGTTTATTTGGCAAACTAGCAAGTAAGCTTTAATATTACAGCTATTTACTTTGGAATAACTCGGGGGGATAAAATCCTTTCTCCCTTCTCCATCTCTATTCTATGCTTAGGATTTTATTCACGGGTCAAGAGTGTGTTTAATCACTCTTGTTTCTTTGTCCGGGTTATGTTTGATCAACCCCGACCTTTCTTTGGATTGTGTTTGATCAATCCGAGGCCTTTTTTCGAATTGTGTTTGATCAATTCGCGGCTTTTCCGGATTGTGTGTGATCAATCCGAAGAAAAAACCATTAAAAGCATTGTTTGTGACCTCTATCGAGTCTCATAACAACTTGGTTTTTTATGCAAGAGCAATGTAACATTCTGCTCTTTTGAGTTTTGACGTACTAGATGCCTAAGGCGGATCTTCGCTTGGTATCTATGGAACCTTTCATTGGAAAGGATTAAACCACATGTTTTGACCCTCAGGCTAATAAGCCTAGATGCCGAGATTTCACATCTCATGCGCTCAAAGTCTTTGAAGCGCCACATCGACAAAAACCTTCAATGGCAATCTGTGCAAAAAGTAATGACCACAAAGTACTGTGGAATGCACTCATGGAGCGTTTCTCAAAACGTTCATATAACTTTACTTGTTGAGTTATTAGTCAAGTGGATTGCTTACCACCTTAATTGACTACATATTGTCGATGATCTTTTGTGGCATCATGATCTATAATCTTTAGCGGATTCGATCATCATCAAATTCTCTAGGTCCTCCAAGTTGGTTTGGAATTACCAACGAGACTTGATTTTGATCATACAAACGAGAATTGTATATACGCTAATGTGATAAACTTATTTGAGATTATCTCCTAATGTAGGGACAACAATATGGGTCATGACAACTGCAGAAAACGTTGTGCCGATGTCTAGAAAAGAGGGGGAGGTGTCGCCGGCTCTAATAGCGACACTCCCGGTCTAGACACCATTTTGTCAAAACTACTCACGTCAGCTCATGACAATGCAATCGTTGTGGATCTTCGGATCACTGGTTCAAGATTGTCAAACTCCTTCAAATTGTGAATGCATACAAAAAGGTACGGAAAATCAATATAAGGACAAGAACGTCATCCTCATGATCGCGAATTTCAAAGATTCGGATCCTACTCTAGCTACCCATGACTTTGATGTCATCGGCTAGACATTGATTTTTGTTCCAAGCTATATGTACTAAGGCGTTGTATCGACGTCCTTCGTCTATTTGAGATCTTGATGTACTCACATTAGCAGTAATGAATGCCTTGAGAATTTTTTCGAAGTTATGAAACTATTCTCCTCTTATAGTTCGTATTGATTTACAATCAAGATGTACACTTACATCGTCCTTAGAAACATGGCATATTGTGCCGATTTTGGTCCCTTCCTTTGAAGGTGACTCACGAGACTGCATCCTTAAGGAAGATTGTCAACGTGTTTCCGGTTAAGTCTTCTACCCTATAGCGGATTTTTCATCATCAATTGTTCAACTAGGCACATCTAAGCTCAGTGTGATGTCTTAGAATTGTCCGAAATTAAGGAGATAGTGGTTTTAAGTGTGCCTCGCACTACCGACCATCCACGGACATGCTTGGTCATACTAACTTGGAGTTACCGAAAGCTTTTGATTTTGGATCCCCCTACGCTATTAAACCAATTGCCGTCTTGCAAAAGACGTTGAAGACTTATCAAAGCCGGAAAATTATCATCATGATCGGATCCTCTAGGTTCTCTAAGTTAGTTTATGTTCATGTCAGGGAGCTTTTGCTAACTTGTCATGGAGTTTACGATCTTATAATGACCGAAAGGACTTGGTTTTGATCATACAAACGTCACTTTTGACTAAGGTAAAAACATACATGCCACCTGCAAGCTTGATAGCTTCGCAAAGGAAAAAGATACACACCAACAAATATGGTCAAATTAATGAAGGATTCAGCGCAACTAAAACTGCTAGCTAGTTAACTAATTAGCTAGACGGAATTGATCTTACCTTGAGAGAATCTTGAAAAAGAACATCCCTGATCGTTTTTCTTGTAATCGCCCCAGTTCTCACCGCCTCCAATATATTTCGTGTAAATGGTCCATTTATTATCCCCACCAATGTCTCTTGATCCAACAGTTCAGCATTTCGTGCTTCAGACTGAAATTTCACTGCTTCCATCTTATCCCGAGCCATCTGCCACAAATAAAACTCATATTGCTTCTTAGCCGACTTATTGGCCCAGCTGCAAAATCAGATATCATATTTGTCATCAATTTTTGAAGGATGAGCAAGACAGAAAACATGTAAAGATGGAGGTAGATGATATTTACGAGCGTGTATCCTTCACAATCTCCCGCCAATGTGTCTTATGCCGGGCTTCCTGCGAGACAAACTAATTGTTGTTATACATACATACGGTAGTTAAGAAAACAGATAGGAGCCTAGGGTGATAATAACTAAAGCAACTAAATATACTTTGATTCTCAACTGCAAATACCAATTTAAAATTGGGTTTAAAACTTAAAAAAGAGTTCTAAAGGCAGAATTGCAGAACTTAATATAGACCTTGGTAATAGACATTCACACCAGTAGTAAACACTAATGAGAACATTTCTTGATCTATCAGAATTATCAAAATCAACCTCCAAAGAAAGACACAAAATCAAAAGAGAAGAGTGAAAGAGCCATACCTCGCTGATTTTCTTGAATTCCGAATACATCACTTTACGTTCTCCCTGATAGAAGAATCCTGTTTTTTGTATTTTAACTGCGTCCAGAGAATAATCAATATCCATTGATCTTGCTCAAGCTCACAAAACATTTCAGGGTGGGTGAACAAGAGAGGAACATAAATTAGAGTTTATTGGAGGAAGAAAGAACGACTGGTTCTAGAATTGACTCTCATTTACCTGTTTTTGTGCAAATGGTTACCCGATCAAAAGAAAAGACTTAACCTGTTGGGTTTAGGGTTTTGTTTCGATTATTCCCTTCTTTTTTTCTTTTTTTTTTATAAAGAAAAATAGAAAAAAATTAAGAATAAAAATGGGCCGGATATAAAGAATGGGCCTCGGGCTATTACCTTCAGCGCGCAAAAACGGAAAGAAAATTTGGAGGGAAATTAAAAAGAGGGCTCTAGCCTCCTCTTCCTTCTTCCCCTCACATTATTTTCACCAACTGTAAAAATTCCATCACAAGATTCGCTTTGATTCATACTCATCTATCATGAAAGATCCATCCTCTTATAGCCATGACTCGAATTCCAGTATCAAGAAGAAGATAGCCCATAGCCAACCTCCCTCATTCCTTGTAAGAAGCCGCGGAAGCCGAGCACGACGGCGCCGCTACTCGAGTTGAAGCATCTCGACGTCCCTCTCACGTCCCCGGCGACCGGTTCTCCGGTCAATTTCATCCGCCTCCATCCGGATCGGTGTTACACCATCGGCCGGAGCCCCCGCCGCTGCGATTTCGTCTTCGCCGACCGCCGCGTCGGGAGTCGGCATTGCCAGGTTTTTTACGATTCTTTTCATCGGAAAATTTTTATTGTCGATGGAGCTTTGGTTTCGGTTTCTCAATTTAGGAGTCAGAGCGGCGGCGGCGGAGTAGTTAGGGCTTCGTTGAATGGGGTGTTTGTGAATGGGATTAGGGTTAGGGAAAATGAGGCGGTGGAGTTGACCGACGGAGACCAGGTCTCGTTTGCTTGTGGAACTGGAGATTGTTGTAGTAATCCGGTTAGGATTGGATTTGTGATTCGTAAGATTGTTTTTGAGGAAATGTATGTATCAAATAACTCCCAGGGATCTGTAATTGTATCAAATCCTAAGGGATGTAAAAGGATTTTTGCTTCTAAAGCCGAAGTCGATTCGTCTTCCATCATTACAAGAGCAAGCTTTCTCTTGAGTGAGTGCAGAAGGATTTTGCGTAGCGAGGACCCTATAGCTTACATTAGGACACACTGTAGATATACTTTTGGCAATGGATTGATTATGGATAATGTGATTCGAGCTTTGAGTTGTGATATTGGTAGATCCGGAGTAAAGAGGAAAGGATCAATGCTTTGTGAAACCTCACAGATACCTTGCAATGTGAAGAGTAAAGTGCAGTCAACTTCAGTGATGCATCCATGTGAAAGAGTAGTGGCTTTAGAATTGAACAGTGACTTGGATGTTCTTTGTGTGCAAGGTGATGCATTAGATCCGCAAGACAATGAAGTCCAAGTTCTTTCTGACACTCGTGTCGCTGATAAAAATCCTGGGACTTCATCTTTCAATTTGAAGAGTACGGATAATGTTGCCTGTGTTGGTGATGCTGTTAAGGATAAAACTTGCAGCAAGAATTATGGTCTACAACCTGGCAAGAACTTCTACCTGAATCGCCTTGCTTTTGAGGACCATAGCTCTTCATGTCATGATTCTGTTATTTCCTTGCCAGAGCTTCTTCATCCTGTTCAAAGTTTATCACAAATATTATTGCAACATTCACAAGTGACATTTTATGGTGGGTCATTATTTTTCTTTATACTTGTTTTCTAGTAGCATGTTCATCTTCGATTTTGTTTATGTTTCATCTTTGTAGTTGCTTATACCCTTTGAGTTTTTTTTTCTTGTGATGTACGTATATTATATTTACCAAGCATGTTCATCTTTGTTTCTCTTCCAAGTCTAATTGTGGTTTATTGGTTGTAGGTTTTTATCAACCTGTGAGATTCCTAGCCATCTGCCAGTAACAGTTGCTTGCCATAGTACAGAGAGATGTTGGAGTTCAAGCACTGAAAATAGAACATCTGCGCCTTACCCAGAATTTCCAAATTTAACTGTAGTGTAAGAATATTGCCATACATCTAATTCATTAATTGGGCTTGTTTGGTAGCGTACAGTAGAGAGTGATATATGTTGAACTGGGGCAGAATATATATCTTTTAATTTTATTAATTCTTCTGTACGTGTTTCTCATCCTAATAGGTATCCCCAGTTCCCTGAGGCCATAGCTTTTGGTGAAGACCTGAAAAGACATGGCATTGGTTGCCATCATCCAAAATTGTTTGTTTTACAGAGAGAAGATAGTATTCGTGTTATCATTACCTCTGCAAATTTAGTGCCAACACAGGTGATGACCTAAACTAAAATGAGCTATGTACGAACTTTTCAACAATCTGACATTCTGTTGTAGTTACCATCATGATCCATTACATAGTTACTAATTGCTTCTCATAACTAAGCAGTGGAATGCAGTAACCAATACCATATGGTGGCAAGATTTCCCTCGCAGAAGTGGTCCTGATTATTCATCACTTTTTACCGGCAGGGAAGTAAATCAAGACTCAAAATCAGATTTTGCTTCTTATCTGGCTGGATTTCTAGCAACTCTACTGACTGATGTACCAAGTCAGGCCCAGTGGATTGTTGAGTTGGCAAAGTATGATTTTGGAGGAGCAATGGGACATTTGGTTGCTTCTGTACCTGGAATCCATTCATATAAAACTCCCTATATAATGGAATCCAGAAACTCTGCGTGTGTAAGTCTTTTCAGTCCCTGCATCTTTTTGGTTGAATTGAAAGCTGATGTGCAAATGTCAATACTGCTTCAATACTTACGCCCCATAGGACTCCAATGTCAATCATGACTCTTTCATCTTTTATTTTCTGTGTGGGAATGGAGTTCAGTAAATGCATACCTCTCAAGTATAAACTGAACTGTATCTCTTTTTCCGATAGGATTTAACACACTGTTTTAGTTGTCGCATCTCTTCAATGATGAGGGTGAACACTTCATTTGCTTCTTTTCTGGCTGCTTGAATCAACTAGGTCTTTTGGATTATTTTGTTAAGTTAATTAAAAAAAAATCTCACTAATTTTGTTGTCAGGTTGATCATGGTCCATCAGGGTCATCTGGTATGAATTTCCTCGGATCAGTTGAAGCATCTGTGGTTGGCCTAAGCTACCTCTTTCACAATGCAACAGATGCAAATGGTGCAAAGCTGAAGAAACTGGCTTCATTTCTTAGGAAATCTTGTGAAGCAAAAGATTTATCAATTGTCTTAACAAGAAATACAAACATACCTGCAGATGCAAATGCAGTGAGCATCCATGTGTCAAATCCTAACGAGTTCTCTGAGGGAGGTAAAAGTTTTGGTCCAGAACACCTCACTGACATAGAATGTTTCTTATTATTCTGTATTTTTGGTTTTTGGCAATTTAATCATACAATTGCGCAAATTTCTTTCGATCTTGCTTCAAGTATCACAGTTAGTCTATTCATTTGTCCTGACTCTAAATGTGATTCTAAGTTGTTAATGTTGTGACCATCTATGCTGCTAGCTCACCAGTCTCTTATTATCTTTTTTCTTGTAGTAGATTGCGTTCAACTTGGGTTTTTGCCTAAAAACATTGCAAAATGGGTCTCTCCACTCTGGGATATTGGGTTCTTTAGATTCTCGGGTTATGTCTGTCCTAAAGAAGCCCTTGGAGCAGCTCTAGGAGGAAACAACAAGAAAGTACGGCTGATACTGCATGTGTTACAGGTACAATTGTATCCTAGTATTGGATATGACTTATATAAGTTGAGGATACTTAGGCTGGAGATAATCTTAGACTCTAAATAGTAACGATGTTTTAGATTTGGAGTGGGCATATATAAAGATGAGAGCTGAATGTTTGCAGGGACCACAGTTTCAGGATATATCAAAGATGATGCAACCTCAACATGTCATTGCATTATGCTCTTTGGTTGCAGCAATTGAAAGGTGTACAGGCCTCTGGCGCTTGCAGGAGGTAATGTCAGTGAAACTCTTTGTCATCAAGTTTTTGTAACATAATTTTACCCCTTGATTATTTATATACTTCCTCAATCCAATTCTTATAAATAATCAAGGTAACCCAGCACTTTCTTGTTGCTGTTTACCGACTTTATTATTCTCGATGTCACTTTCAGTGTCTTATGAATCTTTGCTTCTTATTAGGTTTTAGGTCAATATAAGTGGCCTGAATCGCTTGACTCTGAGTTTGTTTATGGTGAGTGTAATTTTAATACACATGCAAGAAATTTGGTAAATACATATTCTTTAGTCACAACGAGGAGCTTCAGAGACATGTTATTAATTATGTTGTTCTTTTTTCTTTTCATTCTAAGGTGCATCTTCAATTGGGTCAATCAATGCAAAATTTCTAGCCGAATTTTCAGCAGCTGCTGGAAAGAAATCATTTCAGTTTGATTCTGAGGAGTCTGATCCAGAGGTGATTCCACACACCTTTCCTCTTATAGAAAATTTTGAAAAATTTATGTCATGCTGATTCATCAAGTAGTGAATGCTCTTAACAGTGGGGATGTTGGAATGCTCGTCATGAATCAAAATATCCATCCATCAGAATCATTTTTCCAACCATTGAAAGAGTGAAGAATGCACGTAGTGGAATCTTTCCTTCAAAACGTGTTCTTTGCTTCTCTGAGGTATGATCTTCTCAGTATAATGTGATAGTTCTCAATGGTGGATTGTTATCTGAAATTCTGCAGCGGTTATGCATTACTTAAGACGAAGTTGGTGGGGCATGTAGGGCCAAAATGAGCTATTTCCATGTTTGTAAAGAATTCTGTAGATTGAGAGGGAGATAATTGATTGTGCTTCCTTTCCCAACACTAAGTTATTTACAGTTTAACCTGATGGGTGTAGATAGAGTTTCATTTTTGCCTTTATTCATGGATGACAGGAAAAGTCTTTCCCTGTTCACCACAGGTGAAGAGAAATTTATAGTTCTTGGTTAGGATGCAGATACATTGTATTGTGGTATATACTTTGTTATTGTACAGCACATGCTTTAGTTAGTATGCTTACACACACAAAAAAAAATAAAAAATTGAATTGCATTTGCCTATCTTATTTCTTTTCCATATTTTAAAGAAAAACCTATTCTGATGAGTGACAATATAAAATTAGTTTTAGAGAATCTTCTTACTGCTTATTGTAAATTTTTTATGTTGTCTTGAGTTATCAAATGATTATGAACAGTCGCCAATTTATAATTTTTCTTTCAATAATTTCTTTCATGTGGTTGTTTACTTTCGATATCTTATTGTTTTGTTGATTTGTAGAAAACATGGCAAAGGCTGAGGACAGTAGATATACTTCATGATGCAATTCCTCATCCGTATGATAGAGTGGGATATCCAATGCATACCAAGGTATGAGATTCCTGTTTTATAAGATTAGGACATTTGTGGGATTTACATATGCCTTTCCTTTAATTTCTCAGTATCATAATTGAACTATTGATTTGCAGTGATCTTCTAGTTGTCAGATTATCTTGTACAATAGTTACAATTAGCATTGATGAATGATGCTGCTTTTGCTATTAAGCATCTTGGTATCACACGGAGCTATTGATTTGGATTTTCTGTGTTCTTTTCTCTTTTGAAACCCTAAAGCGATCTATTAAGCTGCATCATTGCATATGTATGCTTTCAGGACATGTTGCATGGCTTAGAAGTTAGAAATTAGATGCATATATAAATGGTTAGGAGCAGGACTGATATAGTGCAGAAATGCAGATCAAATAATGGGTTGGGGCTGATTGTGACAAATTTAAGAGTTAATATTATCTGATTATATGTCAAACCGCGAAGAAGATAAATATTATGACCATTTTCAGTGAAAAATGTTTATATGCTTTCATCAATGAGAAACAGGTTTTTGGTTGTGTAATCTGCAGGAAAGGTTGGTGTAAAGTAAAACCAAACAGTTAGATAAATCAAAAGTAGAGTATAAGAGGAAGTTTGAGATAGAAAGTTCTTGGAGCCATCAGAACTGAGAGTTTAAATGAGTCAATCCTGAAGCTTTTTAAGTAATCCCTTCTTCAACGGTGACAACAATAGCCTCTTCTTTATGCTGCATATTTTTCTGATTAATTAGATCTATAATCTTGTCTTAAGAAATACCACATTCATATATTCTCTTTCAAATGCTCCTTTTCTTTTCCTTCTCCACCAAGGAGAAAGTATATCCATACAACTAGAATCTAGTACCCGCATCTTAACTTTTATGTTTAGTTATTGCATATGTTCCTCATCAGTGTGCTAATCAGTGTTTGAGGATCTGATATCTTGTCATACATTGCTGTATGGCTATAACAGTGTCAACTTATCTGTAAGCAGGTGGCCCGAAGACGGTTCCAGTCTAGGACAGATGCATCTTCATGTGGTTGGGTTTATTGCGGGTCACATAACTTCAGTGCAGCTGCCTGGGGACGTTCAATTTCCACTCCATCTAGTTTAAAAGCAAATGGAATAGGGAATGTCAATTCGTCTCCGGATCAGATGCTTCATTTAGGCAATTATGAACTGGGGATCATTTTCACCTTTCCCCAAACAGAGACAGACAGTAGTGCCAATCAAAATAGCACACACTTGGATGATATTGTTTTGCCATTTGTGGTGCCTGCTCCAAGATACAAGCGAGGAGACAGGCCAGCAACGAGGCTAGCTATGTGGCAGGCATTAGCTGAACTTACTGAGAAAGAGAGAGAAAAACATAGAGAGGAAGAAATGCTGGCAGAAGTTACGGAAGAGATTCCAGATGAAGATGAAGTTGTTGAGGCAACTGATTATGTTGCTGAAGAGAAGGAAGATGAGAAGGCTTACGCTGAGATTCTTTGGAGCCAATCATCTGAGAGCTGTTGAAATCCTGTCTGAAGCGAAATGCCCGATACTAGAAGCAGAGAGAGAGAAAGTGCATCTCTCAGCAAGATGTGTGCTAAATGCAAGAAGTAGGTTGTTTCAGAACTTATCAGATCAGTAGCATTGGACACTGCACTGGGATCTCTTCGGGTTCAGGATTGGCTCGAGGTGAGGGAATGTCCCATGTTATGTGGAGAATGGAGATGTCGATGAAATTTCCTTCTGTGATCAAATGAGATCTCTTAACAGACTGAGGCAAGGTGCTCAATGCCTACCACTACTTCGAAGGTGTCGGATCATTATAGGCAAAAATGAAAGAATGTTGGGCAGTGTGGTCCTGTCATTGTCCGCTAGAGCTGCTAGCCTGCCAGCAGGTCCCGGAAAGTCGGTTGAAATTGGTGCTGTTCTTCAGAGTACTGGTACCCCCTTTCCCCTTTTGCATCACATTGTACAAGACATTAGGAATGTAGGTTAAGGTTGCATGCTGAACCAGACTTTCTCATAGGACTCAAATTGATATTTTCGTTTTGGGTTAGAGGCTCAAATTGATAGTTACGAAAGAGTAGCGTATCAAACTGAACCGAGTCAGCCGTCCTATGCCTTGGTTCAAAAAGCCATCTTGATGAAGACAAAAGAAACAGTAGTAGAATGTAGAACAGAAAAACAAACATATACGATGAGTACAAAACGCTGCGTTGTGATTGGACTAAGTTTTGACTTTGTGGGTTCTTGGCGTCGACGTGTCGTACTACTCTACCCAATACCTTTCGTCTCTCTTTCTTCTTCCTTGCTTTCCTTGCAGTTCAAGGCTTATACTTCAATTTGTACCCTTTTGTTCCTGAAGAAGAGAACATCAAACAGAGCCACATCTTTCAAAAAAGAATCACAAGGAAGATTCAAACCAGGTTAATCTGACAAGATTCAAATCAGGTCAACGTGACATTTTGCTCCTCTTTCCAATCATATGCTACCTAATTATGGTGCCATGTTGTATTTTGGTTAGCAGCCTGTACCTTAAATAGAGTTTCATGAGGTTAATCATAGAGTTTGTAAACAAAAGATTAGTTAAAATGTTTCGTATGCGATTAATTTGTGACGGACTTTGTAACTCTAATGTTTAAGAGCATTTTACATTTACCGACTTAAATTTGAGCCGAAGGTAATTCCGTAAGAGGAGATGTTTGCTTGCAGTCAAAGTGATCTTGCTTGGACAGTTGGACGTGGTTAACAATAGAATCACAATTTCCCTTCATTTTCAGCTCTAACCGTCTGATAGCTACACGTATATATAAAAATGAAGTTGCTTCGTAAACTATTCTCATTGTACTATTTCAAAAGAAAACCACAGCAAACCAAAACTACCACACTTCCCACCTCTCCCTCTTTCCTCTTCCTCCGCCTGAAAAAAGTCATCAGAAACTGAAGAATGCATGCGTCGTCATCATCCTCCGTGCTGATATCATCTCCGCTTCAATGGAGAACTCCATCTCAACACGTATCATTTACTCCCGCCGTTGCTTCCACGAGTACTACATACGCCCGTGAACGCAGAAACGCCGTCGTTTCAATTCGCCTTGTAAATCCATTTTCTTCTTCTTCCTCGTTGTTCGCTACTCCCTTCCATGGCGGCCGGAGGAGAAAGACCTCGAAGCTCCGAGTCGTCTCCGCCGTCTTCGAGCGGTTCACGGAGCGCGCGATCAAAGCCGTCATCTTTTCCAGAGAGAAGCCAAGGCGTTGGGAAGGGACATGGTGTTCACTCAGCACCTCCTGCTCGGTTTGATCGCCGAGGAGGAGCAGCATCGCCATCTTCATCCGAATTCGCTCGGGTTTCTCGGGTCGGGTATGACCCTGGACCAGGCCCGCCGCGCCGTCCGGAGCATTTGGCGGCATAATAGTCAAAGCAGTCAAGGTCAAAGTCAAGGTGCTTCTGCTGGCTCTTCTGCTACGGATCTGTCGTTTGCGATTAGCACGAAGAGAGTTCTGGAGGCTGCGCTGGAGTATTCGAGGAGTAGAGCTCATAATTTTCTTGCACCGGAGCACATTGTGATCGGTTTGTTGACTGTTGATGATGGAAGTGCTGGTCAGGTTCTTAAAAGGTATCCCATTTTTCTGAATTGTTTAGTTGGTTTAAGTTAGTTTTTAGTTTCTATCCATGAGTTTCATCTGTCAATTGGGTTAGATTTCAGAACATGATGAAACAGCAGTTCATATGATATGCATATAATGTACTATTATTTGTAATCCTATGGGACCGGCTTCTCATTTAGTTATGTGCATTATGAGGATTGGTTGTTTTCGAGGGCAGGAACTACATCACAATGTTTCATCTTCATCATAATTTTACATATTTGCATAGGGTTTGTATTAAAACAGAGAAACTTATAAGGAGGTATGTAAAATATGGATTGCTGTAGTCAAATAAGTCTTCTTTAAGGCTGTACCTTGCGATGAACTTTTTGTGACCTGAGAGAGCGCTACTGTCTGTATGAGCTGCATGTAGATGAATACAGAATCTGAAGTTGAATATATAATGTGCCAATATGGCATTCTGAAGCCAGCTATTTTGATGTGATTTCAGACTGGGGGTAAATGTAAACCAGTTGTTAGCTGAGGCAGCATCCAGACTTCAAATAGAGCTTGCCAAAGATGGTAGAGAGCCATCTGGGGGATCTCAAAAGCCCTTTTCTAAAAAGTCGACTGCGTCGTCTGGGAAAACCAAAGGTAAGAAGTAAGTTCGCTTATCTCTATTGTTTAGTATTATGGGCAAAGGGAATGGTGTTTAACACATTGTGCTTGTCAGAAAAAAGCGCTTTGGAACGGTTCTGTGTGGATCTCACTGCTCGTGCTAGCGAGGGACGCATTGATCCCGTTATTGGACGGGATACTGAAGTTCAGAGAATTATTCAGATACTCTGTCGCAGAACTAAAAATAATCCAATTCTTCTCGGTCAAAGTGGGGTTGGAAAGACAGCCATTGTTGAAGGTCTGGCAACTAGTATTGCACAGGCAGATGTCCCTGTTTATCTGTTGGTGTGTTCTCACAATCTTATTCAAATGCAGTTACTTATATTCACTTTGAAAAGGCTGTATGTTTACAAATTGTTTAGCATTTATGTTTCCACAGACAAAACGCGTAATGTCCTTGGACGTAGCACTATTAATGGCTGGTGCAAAGGAGAGGGGAGAGTTGGAGTCGCGTGTTACCTCCTTAATAAGTGATATACAAAAATCAGGTGAGTACACCTTCTTGAATTTCTATGGGAACAGAAATTCATTAGGCTGATTGTAGATGCGCTTACATTGCAGGAAATGTTATTCTTTTTATTGATGAAGTTCATACCCTTATTGAGTCTGGCACAGTTGGACGAGGAAATAAGGGGTCTGGTCTTGACATTGCTAATATTATGAAACCGGCACTCGGGAGGGGTAAATTACAGGTTATCTTTTTAATTTTCTTAAATTACAGGTTTCTTAATCTTCGTGCAACTGTTCTTACTGTGTTTTTAATCTTCTTGTTTATTAAGTCTTTAAAGCATAACTCAGTTTGCATGGACATTTTTTTTTTCAGTGCATTGCATCCACTACTACCGATGAATACAGGATGCATCTTGAAAAGGATAAAGCATTTGGACGAAGATTCCAACCTGTCTGGATTAATGAACCAAGCCAGGTTTCTTACAAAAAGTGTTTTCATCTTGCTGTGTGTCTACTGGTCATTTTCTGTACAGTTCATAATTAGATATGGTTTGAAAATTCCTAGGAGGATGCAGTTAGGATTCTCTTTGGTCTGCGTGAGAAATATGAGGCCCATCACAACTGTATATATGCACCAGAAGCCATTAGTGCTGCTGTGTACCTGTCAGCAAGATATATTCCTGATAGATATCTTCCTGATAAAGCTATCGATCTCCTTGATGAGGCGGGAAGTAGAGCTCGTATGGAAGCCTTCAAGAAGAAAAAAGAAGAGCAGGTTGGCATACTTTCAAAGTCACCGGATGATTATTGGCAAGAAATTCGTACAGTTCAGGCGATGCATGAAGTGGTAATAGCATTACTCTCGACTCCAATCCTACCTTACCTAGCTCATTTCTCTTCTACTAATGTTGGTGTTTATAATTAATATAAGCAGGTCCTATCAAGTGAACTGAAATATGGAGCTGCTTCTGTGGACAATACCAGTGAACATATTCTAGACTCCGTTTCATCTTCCAAAGTAGATGATGAGTATGACTTCTGGCCCTGAAAATGTGTCTAAAAGGATAATGCTTTTCGCCTGAATTTCCCAAGGGCCTGAATGATATATAACTGGATTTCTTGGTAATAAACTTTTCAGACCTACTGTGGTGGGACCAAATGATATAGCAGCAGTTGCCTCACTATGGTCAGGAGTCCCTCTTCAGCAGCTCACTGCTGATGACCGACTGCTTTTGGTGGGTCTTGATGAGAAGCTCAGAAGACGAGTTGTTGGTCAAGATGAGGCTGTTGCAGCCATTTCCCGAGCTGTTAGGAGGTCCCGGGTTGGATTGAAGGATCCAAGTAGACCAATGGCAACAATGCTATTTTGTGGTCCTACTGGAGTTGGTAAAACTGAACTGACAAAAGCTTTGGCCGCATCTTATTTTGGATCTGTAAGTCTCAGCTATCCAATACTGTTTCTACATTGAATAATAGTCTATTAAAAACGGAAAGGATCCTTGAATCAGTCAGGAACACAATGAGGCTTAGGCGTACTTATTTAATGTAATGGAAAGGATCGATCTTTCTTAAAAAAGATATAGTGGCCGAGTAAGCAGACACTGTTGACAAAGATATGAACATTTGAATAACATTGAATATATGAGAGGTGATTAGAAGGCCAAAGTTTACGCTGCCGCTTGAGGCCCTATTAGGCTATCACCCATTTTACTTTTTTTGGTGGATTTTAACTTGTTACATTTGTGGTTTCCATGTGGTTTGATGCATCTAAATTCTTATTCAGATGTTGTGACCCTTGACATTTTTGTTACAGGAGGAAGCTATGGTACGACTGGACATGAGTGAATATATGGAGCGTCATTCTGTCAGCAAATTAATAGGGTCACCCCCAGGCTATGTTGGCTTTGGAGAGGGAGGCACCCTAACAGAAGCTATCCGAAGACGACCTTTTACAGTAGTTGTGCTTGATGAAATCGAGAAGGCTCATCCAGATATATTCAACATCCTTCTCCAAATCTTTGAAGATGGCCACCTTACTGATTCTCAGGTTTGTGGCCTTTTGGCATTTAGTTACTCTTGGCCCAAGATAAGGAAACTGATTGCATTGTTTCATCTTCTGTATCAGATAATCTTAGATTATTGTCTCATTTTATCTGATATTTGGGTTTTACAGGGACGGAGAGTATCATTTAAGAATGCTTTGGTGGTGATGACATCCAATGTGGGTTCCACTATCATTGCAAAGGGTCGACAAAGCTCCATTGGTTTTGTGCTTACAGATGATGAGTCTAGTTCATATGCTGGGATAAAAGCAACAGTAATGGAAGAACTCAAGTCATATTTTCGTCCGGAGTTGCTCAACAGGATAGACGAAGTAGTTGTATTCCATTCCCTTGAAAAGTCTCAGGTTTGCCATCTTCCCATAGTTCGCATAATCATGTCTCTAGTGCTAGGTTTTTCGTTAATGACATTTGCTTTCTTGACTTGGTAATGCTAGAATTTTGATTAATTTATATCTTTCGTTTACTGTAGATGCTGGAGATTGTAAATATAATGCTACAAGAAGTGAAGCAGAGGCTAATGTCTTTGGGAATTGGATTAGACGTGTCTGAATCAGTCAAGGACCTCATATGCCAAGAAGGCTATGATCGGTTTTATGGTGCTCGCCCTCTTAGACGAGCAATTACATTAATAATTGAAGATCCATTGAGTGAAGCCCTCCTTTCTGGAGTTTACCAGCCTGGTGACACTGCCGTCATTGATTTAGATGCTTCTGGGAACCCTTATGTAAGTAACGGATCAGGTCAGAGTAGTTCCCCCTTCTCTAAAACCAGTATACAGCATCCATCTTGTAATTAATCCCTAATCTTGATAATTTCTTATAGTTATGCACTATAGTTTTGTTAAAGTGCATCTGATTCATTAACTGTAGATAAAGTAATAAGTTACAATGATTCTTTGAAACATTGGTAAATATGATACCCCTTTCAGAGAGTTGTAGCTTATAAACTGGATCAGTCATCATAATTTACATGATGAGTATATATTGACAGCATTTTCACCGTGTGACAGTACCTCATTTGCTTTTGATATCCGATTAAAGCACATATCCACAGATCAGATCAAGTTAACGGGGAGAAGTGTGTGGGTCAGATAATAAAGTTGTGTCCCAAATTTGCTAGAGATGATATTTTTCTCTTAGGATGGATAGTTTGCTTTCCATTTACATAATTGGTCATGCATAATTGCTTAACGTGATTGAATGATCACAAGAGAGAAAAGAACAATTCAAGAGAAGAAGCCACTGCCTTTTCCGGTTAGTACAAAAACCAACTGTGCCGGCCACCGTCCTCTATGATGTGCAATCCACTGCTTAATTATACTCGGCATATTCCAGCGATGCAATGGACGCCGTTGACAAAGACCATACTGTTTACATAGTCTATGCTGTGCATATAAGTCTACGCCTATTTGTCGAACTGAAAAAACTTATGTCAATGCTGAATACGTATCTTCCTTCTTTGCTTGATATGTGCTGGAATTGTGTGGCTTGATACAAGTATGAACGATTGAACATAGTTCATACAAAGTCGGAAATGATCGAGTGATGCCGGACGTATTGAAATGAGGTGTTTCACTACAACTAGCACTGAGTTTTGAGATGAACTGAATCCCACACTGCCTGGTTATAACTTTGCACATAATGCTGATTCTCAGGGTTACATTCAGTAACTTTTTAAAACTGAAAATAGTATGTGTTTGTTCAAAATTAGTAGTTGCCGGTTGTTAACTGGTTTTTAACTCGTGTTAAATTCGTGTGTCAAGGTCAGAACAGGTGAAAAAATCACCAAACATCGATCCCTATGATCACGCAGATAAACTTTATATACAGTAGAAAACCATGTGGTTTGAAGATTGTCACATACAGTTCTTCTTATTTTATGTACCTACTATATATTAGTGTTAGACTCGATCTGTACAAATTTGAGTAGTATATCTAATACTAATCCTTGCTATGTTTTCTCTGCCATGTTCTACACAAGATTACTCCATTATTTAGTGGTTTTATATGGGCAGCAGCCAATGCCGTAGAGTAGTTGGCATGGGGATTGGTCTAGTTATGGGGAAAGAGTAATGGCTATGGCTATACATTGCATCTTTCACATTTGACACTATCAAATATCAATCAATCATTTATAAATTATAATCAGAAACAACCTCTTCGAAATACCAAATTATAAACCAGAACCAACTCCCCTAGCTAGTTGTGTTTTTCTATTTTCTCTGTCCATGGACTCTGCAACTTTGTTTGTTTTTATTTTGTTGTAATTTGGGACAGCAAATTTGCTGTAAAGAGGAGTGGTGTCCATGATTGCATATACATGTATGCTGGTTAAATTGTATGTTTGGTTAGACGCTAGCTGCTACACTTGAAAGTGTTGAAACAAGTATTAGATATTTACATTAGCTTTCCTTTGTGATAAAGGATAAGTATGAAGTAAAAATGAAGAAAAACGGAAAGGAGAAGGAAGATAGGACGCATCAGCCAAAAGACTTGCCCAATACAATGGTGGCAATTCTAGATTGTTTTAGTCATTTGTGGGATTCGGTTTTCTAATAATCAAAGAAAGAGCCTTTAACATACATATATTTATTACCACTTTACGTTATTTTCGAAGTTTCGAAGTTCGAATAATTTATTATTTAAAACACATTTTATGAGTTAGTAAGTTCACGTTAGTAAGTTCGACTCTAAATTGAACTTACTAAGCTTTGTGTATTTTACCTTATGTGTGCCTTTTGAAAGCATTGGTGTGAAAAATGTCGAAAATGATGGGTGAAAAGAATAATCTGATGCAGTGATGTGTAACCCAAAAAAGAAAAGAATGATTTGTTGAGCAGGAAGCTACGTTTGGTTTTCTCTAAGATGATCACCTATAAATAATTAAGGTGATAATGCAAGAGACATTACAGTACTCTTACACTCCGACCACTAAGACTCACAGAGATTTCGATATGAAAAATATTTAGAACACATTAAACACCGGCACAAATTCTATCTAGGTTAGACTCGGCTTTCCAGCATTAACTTCTCTGTCGGAGAATCCTCAATATAATCTAGCCATGAAGGAAACAGCCCCAGAAGATCATATCGGAGAAGCTGCTACTTCCGCCGGAGTAGCACCACCACTTCAGTATCACTCCAACAACGAGCTCCCCGCACCCGAGAAAATGTCCGGCGCCGCTCCGCTCAGTCTCAGCGGGACTCTGAACAAAAGAACCGGCAGCAAGAGAACCAACAACAACGAAGAAGAGCCTTACGTCCAGGACGTCTCCGTAGACGTAAGCAGCGTCAAGCCCCTGCCACGTGGCGACGCCAACAACACAGATGAGTCCCTCACTCTTCTCGGCGACGACAAGCCGCCCCAGAAGAGCAACAACGACCAGTCGTTCGTACGTACAGCCTCCGTACGGATCAAGCAGGAGCTGAAGAAGCTGGCGTCGTTCTCGAAGCAGCAGCTGCCGCAACGGCGCCGTTTCGACAGGATGCAGTCAGCGGCTGCTCCGGCTCTTAAGGGACTCAAGTTCATAAGTAAAACGGACGGGAATGCTGAGTGGCCGGCGGTCGAGAAAAGGTTCGACAAGCTTACTGGCTCGACTAACGGGATGCTGCCACGTGCGGCGTTCGGGGAGTGCATAGGGATGAACAAAGACTGCAAGGAGTTCGCCGGAAAACTGTTCGACGCTTTGGCCAGGAAGCATGGGATCATAGGCGACTCGATCAACAAGGAGGAGTTGAAAGAGATGTGGACACAAGTTTCTGAGCAGGGCTTCAATTCCAGGCTGCAAATTTTCTTTGACATGTAAGTAACAAAAAAAAATAAAAAAATAAAAGCTAATATCTTGACAGACTAGTTGTAGCATTTGATTTAGTTATGCAATAAAAAAAAAACTCCGATGAGCTTGGTTATTTCTACGGTAAGTAATTGATCATCTGCAACTTGGTTTTGTTTGTTCAGGGTTGATAAGGATGGGGATGGAAGAATCAGTGTGGAAGAAGTCAAGGAGGTATGGCATATGATATGATCTAATATGGCATGTATGATATTTCTAGCTAGCTATACCATGTGAGTTTTCTTCTGAATTATTAGTTTCCAAATAATGGAATTGTTTGATTCATTGTTATATTAATAATGCAGATCATTAGCTTCAGTGCTTCTGCCAATAAACTATCAAACATCCAGACACAAGCAGAGGAATATGCAGCATTGATCATGGAAGAGTTGGATCCAGACAATCTTGGATACATCATGGTAATGAAATTGTACTAATATGAAAACTAATTTCAAACAGGAGTCTAAAACGACATAGTTTTGAGCAGATAGACAGCTTGGAGACACTCCTACTGTATGGACCGGAGGAGACGGTGGCGCGTGGAAAAGAGAGCCGGAACTTGAGCAAAATGCTGAGCCAGAAGCTGAAGCCAGTGAGGGAGGACAACCCTCTGACAAGGTGGTATAGGAGAGCCAACTACTTTCTTGAAGACAATTGGAAGAGAGTTTGGGTAATGGCATTGTGGATTGGGATCATGGCTGCTCTGTTTGCCTATAAGTATGTGCAGTATAAAAATAGGGCTGCATATCACGTAATGGGTCATTGTGTATCCATGGCCAAAGGTGCAGCTGAGACACTCAAGTTCAACATGGCTCTTATTCTACTTCCAGTGTGTAGAAACACTATCACTTTGCTAAGGAACAAGACCAAATTGGGTGTTGCCGTTCCTTTTGATGATAACCTCAATTTCCATAAGGTAAGCAATTCATCACTAACATTCAACTACGATCACATTATGTGGCAACTGATGAGAATAACGTTGCTCATTTTGTTCTTTACATATACGGCGATTACAAAACTTAATCTTATTCAACTCTTTTTGGTGAACTTAGGTGATAGCTATTGGAATTTCAGTAGGAGTTGGCATACACTCGATTTACCATTTGGCGTGCGATTTCCCTCGTCTCATCAAAGCAGACAGCGTCACATACGCCCCGATGAGGCAATATTTTGGGGAACAACCTTCAAACTATTGGTTTTTTGTGAAATCAGTAGAAGGTGTAACTGGCATTATAATGGTAGTGTTGATGACAATAGCCTTCACACTAGCAGCACCATGTTTTAGAAGAGGTAAGCTCAAAAACCTACCCCAACCTCTCAAGAGGCTCACTGGCTTCAATGCCTTTTGGTACTCCCATCATCTCTTCGTCATTGTCTATACCTTGCTCATTGTCCATGGAGAATACCTTTACCTCACCAAGGAATGGTACAATAAAACGGTTAGAACTTTCTTCATCATCACCATCTAATATGGTAAATAGTATTGCCATTTTTATCTGTACAAACTTTTCTCAAACATGTTACTGCCGGATTGACAGACTTGGATGTACTTGGCTGTTCCACTTCTCCTCTACGGTGGTGAAAGATTGGTTCGGGCACTCCGGTCCAGCATCAAGCCGGTTAAGATAGTAAAGGTAAACAAAACAATACTACCCTGTATTTGTATTAACATATAAATTCCAAATGAGATGTATCTAATCACAATTCATCTGTTTAATAATGTTGATGAAGGTGGCTCTATATCCTGGAAATGTGTTGGCACTTTATATGTCAAAGCCTCAAGGCTTCAGATACCAAAGTGGGCAATACATGTTTGTTAATTGTGCTGCTGTCTCCCCATTTGAATGGTAAGCACGTCTATGAAACACATATAACATGTAAAGTAGTTACCATTCTCATGTATCGTATATTCGTATCTTAAAACTAGGTCAAGAATCCCAGTTTCAGTTTTGGCGCTAAAATATCCTCATTTTGCTAACTATAAATTTGGTTATTATCAAAATAGGCACCCATTTTCGATCACGTCGGCCCCGGGAGACGACCACCTGAGTGTTCATATCCGAACTCTTGGCGACTGGACGCGACAACTTAAGACAGTGTTTTCTCAGGTACGACTTGGAGTGACTACAGTATTAATTACCTCTTGGCCTAACAAAAACAAAAGTTATAGTTTAGTTTAGGAAGATTTTGCTTGCACTAGGAAATATAATTAGGTATGAATCTCCAACCACTCCTCTAAAATTGTTGTCTTAAAAGCAAAATCTAGCATTATCAATAGTACGTAGCCAAGTTTTGGTACTATTATCAATTAGGTATAATTATGTAGAGCCAATATGGTTGGAACAGACAGAAGTTTTGGTACAGAAAGCTTATCCATCACAGAAGAACAATTGTCGTTTATATGAGTATGTTTTACTTAATTAGTTGATTAAGAAAACAAGTTTAGTTAAAACCAACTTGAGTGCTTGATACTTAGAGCTAGCTAATCTTCTTCTATTAATTCTTCTTCTTTTTTTTTAGGTATGCCAACCACCTCCTTCTGGGAACAGTGGACTCCTCAGAGCCGACTGTATGCAAGGCAACGACTTAAAGTAAGTTTAACTTAGTGAAAGAACTTTACCCTTTACTTTTCATCCGACACCTAAAAACTTGAACTTGGTTCATACTAATTTTATTTGAACCTATGAGAAGTATAGAAAAAGGAAAAATGCCCACTTATGAATAATCTGACTGAAGACATAAATAGAAACATAGCAAAGTGATCTTTCAAGTAATTGTTAGTTGTTACTACAATAATGTGATGATGTACGTGTGATTCGTCGGAAAATCATAATCTTATAGTTCTGATAACTATAAGAAGCTAAAGTAGATGCAATTGTTTGTTGTTGATCGTATAATTGTGCTTTTTTGGATATTAGACAGGGACCTCTAAACAAACATCCAAAGGGGATAGGCAACAGAGAAATGATTATCATTTTTCACTAAAGTAGAAGATGACTTTAGACTTGTTTCTCTCTTCAATTTTTGAGAAAGTTGCTTTGTGTCCATAATGGATTTTCTTTTTCTCCGATGTTGATGGGGGGAAATCAATAATTGATCTAATGACTAATAATCGACATATTATGGTGAACAGCTTTCCAAGAGTGCTAATAGATGGACCCTATGGAGCACCAGCTCAAGACTACAAGAAATATGAAGTGGTGTTACTTGTAGGGTTGGGAATAGGAGCAACCCCAATGATAAGCATCCTCAAGGACATAGTGAACAACATCAAAGCCATAGAAGATGAATCACAGAACGCCCTAGAAAGCGGCACGGCCGGTTCTGGCAGCCCAGTGAGCCTCCACGGCAACTTCAAGACCAAGAGAGCCTACTTCTACTGGGTGACGCGAGAGCAAGGGTCGTTCGACTGGTTCAAAGGAGCCATGAACGAGGTGGCGGAGCTGGACCATAACAGAGTGATAGAGTTCCACAACTACTGCACTAGTGTTTATGAGGAAGGTGATGCACGTTCTGCCCTCATTGCTATGCTTCAGTCACTAAATCATGCCAAGAATGGCGTCGATATTGTGTCGGGTACTCGGGTGAAGTCACATTTTGCTAAGCCTAACTGGCGTGAGGTCTACAAGCGCATTGCGCTGGATCACACCAATGCCAAAGTTGGTGAGTCCCCCTCCCTTTACCACTAAACCTTTCCTACTCTTTTCCTCCACTCTATACAGTGATCACCAAAACTGTTCATTTTTCATTCTCTATATCAGATCTCTATCAGAAACTTAACTAAACCAAAACAATACTGTTCATATAGAATCTACATCACATTATTTGACCATGTCCAGTAAAAACAGAATAATGCAGCATATAGTTTTGCGGTGAACCATCAATGTCGGATTTCCTTTTCTAATACTGATTATATACAACTATTAAAACTATATGTCTATCTCTCGAAGCATATGATTACATATTATAAATACTTTGATTTTAGTTATTAGTCGATAGTATATTCCTAATTCTCTGGCATGTTCTGCTTAAAAATGATACATTTATCTTTAGAAAAGACTATGAAAGTCACTGGTTGGATATTATAACACGTAGTGGGTGGTACTTTGGCTCATGCTGCACATAAAAGATAATTAACACTATAAACAAATATATATGTTCCATGTCTAATCATTCATTTAGAGGTAGAGATAATCTAATGGTGTGTGAGTTGTGTCGTGCAGGAGTGTTCTACTGCGGGCCACCTGCTCTAACTGAAGAACTACGACAGCTATCTCTGGATTTCAACCACAAAACCTCCACCAGATTTGAATTCCATAAAGAAAATTTCTGATATGAACACAAAGGGCAGGACCAGAACTAAAGAGACCAACACAAAGGCCACCTTCACTTTCTCATGTCATATATTTCCACACAGAAAGAAAGAGATTCCTACTGCTGCTTTATGTAAATTATATATGCATATGCATCAGTCAATCTTTTTATCTCATCTTTTTATGAACGGAAGCTAGACTAACACATATGCAAAGCAGGCAAAAGGAAATGCTGAAATGGTGGTTAAGACAGTAACTAAAGCCTCGTGGTCCTCGTGTATTATTCCCTATTCTGATGTAGCCTATATACAGAGTTTGTTATCATAGTAGTTACAAGCTGAGAAAGACAGGCAGACCTGTGCAAAGCATGTTGCAGAATGAGTGAAGACACAATATGTGCATGTTTTTCAGTTTTATGTAATATTGACATATAGAACAACATTTAAACGAAAATATATACATATATGTAATATATCTAAAGAACCTAATAAAACTGCTGATATGTATTATTTCTGGAAATGATCATGACATTATGATGTGATGATCGAACCACTCTTTACTTCCAAAACAGTAGGAACCATTCTGATATCTCTTATAGCTAAACATTAGACATTATATACTCTCACTTGGAGTTGAAGTTTTTGAGTCCCTGAAGCTGATCCTGGTGAGAACTAAGAAGAAACTAGGTTTACTATATTGCTTTACTCAGAGAAGAATTCTTTTTTATTTGAATTTCCTTTTTAGCCTCTGGAAGTTTGGTTTTATTAGTTGGGAACTAGTCACAGTACTTTGGTCCGGGGCACAAGTAGGCTTGTAAGGGAGCAAAGGCTTTTTTACCTGACCACGTGAATTCATCACACCTTTGCTAGTTAGATTTGGCGAAAGTGGTTCTCTTCTGAACTGTCTTGGCACCTCAAGTCTCTCTAAAATCCTTGATGTCTTTGCATCAAGTTGGCGGGTACCATCTGGTGGTGATTGAACTGACTGATCTGGCTTAGGTTTGGAAGTGCAAAGTGGAGAACGTAACTTGGAGACATCATTTACAACCAGCTGCTCCCACTCTTCTGTAATGCAAGTCGATGTTTTGTCTTCTTCCTCTGTCAGATCCACCAACATTGAGGGTTCCTCTTGGATGGCTTCAATATCTATTGTTGGATCAGACTGCCCTATCACTTCTGAAAATTTTGGTTGGGTTGCCTTTGATTCATATATTTCCTCTTCCATAATAGGGGATAGTGACCTGAAATATTCACATTAAGATAGCAACCATTAGAGGAAGCTTTCACCATGAGTTCAAATACAGGTATGTAGATACATGACTTAATTAGGCAATACAGTAATGTTTCAATTGACAACGAAGAAAAATAAGACATGGACATTCATGGCAAAGGAACACAGTCAATTTGAATGCTGCAATAGACAAACTAAATCATAGCAGATTAAAAGAAATATAGAAAACTTAAATGTGCATTTTATGCAGAACTATTTGATCATCTTAGTCCAAATGACTTGATAGAAATGATGAAACTTGATGGTTGCTTTCTACTAGAACTATTTAAGAAGAATTTCTGTCAGGAATATAAGCGTAGCCTTAAGGAAAATTTGGTTCCAGCTCATGTGCTACATATTGCGAATGATCCTATATTCAACATGGATTGCATAGAAAAGGAAAATCTCTTTCAGCCAACTAATAGTTTTGGTCCTTTTGGAAGCTCTACTCCAAATAGATTAATCAGGTATAAAAATAAAAAAAACCCAAGTGAGCATTCTTTCTTTTTTCTTTTTTTTTTGAAAAAAAAAAGAAGGAAAAAAAAAAGAAGAGAGAGGGAGACTTTCAGGGTCGAAAGCCTGCAACATAAATAACTTATTGGTTCTCAATATCTTCACTTTCTTTTGAGTTTGTTTCTATGTTTCTGTTCCTATTCAGTCACTCACTCAGCCTTCCTTTATATGGATTAAGAGAATAATTACCCAAGGAGTAAGCTCTCCTTCACAAGCAAGTTTAATTTCTGATGGAAGCCCCTCTCATGCAGCATTGGATTATAGTCTCTTATGTCAATCTGCAAGAAAGTCAGAAAAGGAAAGGCCAGTCAGACCGTCATTGAACAAGGTCTCAACTAATTACTTAAAGTCACTTTACATTAAAAACTTGGTTTGTTGATGTTTTCTGATAGCAAAGTCACACATGCGACTAAATAAGAATTTGGAACAGTATATTATTCAGACAATCAAACTATGTACAGAGAAATTAAAAATATTAAACAATGAAGAACTACAAGCAATTTGCACTATCTGTCCAGATCCAATAGGGTAGCTGGATAAGCTTGTCAAATAGCTATCACCAGACTTTTTATTCACATTATACACAAATAGAAGATGAGCATACCCTTGACAAGCAGTCTTGAACAGAGTCCTCAAAGTCCTTCCTCACTGAGGAAACAGTTAACTGATTGAGGTTAGGAATGTGCAAAAGTTCCTCTGATCCTGCAATGCGCTGCAAATATTATAATAATGATTAACATACATACAAGTCACACAACACACTTGAGAAACAAATGTGAAAAACATAAGCCAAGACATCATGCATGCTGATACACTACACAAGCATGTGGAATTAAAAAGAGACCAAGATAAGAGTACAAAAATGAGCAACACAAACACGAAAAGATAACTTTTGTTGTTAAACATATGAAATGGCAATTAATACACTGTATGAAAAGGTTAATGTTTACCCTGAGAAGCATTGGCCCGTTGTTTGAAGGTTGGAGAATATAATAGCATTGCAAAGTGGCCTTGGTCATAGTTTCTATATTACAATTTGAAGAACACACCAAACCCTGGTCCATTGAATGTAGAGCACTGCAAATCCCTCGGAAAACTGCAACATGAGTAGCCTGATTAAGAAAATGAAACAACAGTGAATTTATAGGGTAGCTGACATATTAATCAGCCAATCAGGACTAAATGGAACTTAGAGCATCTCCAACAGCTTCCCCATTTTCTTGAAATTCTCAATTTTGGGGAATATAGAGCTATTTTTAGGTCCAACAGCTTCCTCATCTCATTCCCTAAAATGGGGATGAAGAAGAAAAAGAAGCCTTCATTCCCCAAATTTGCAGCAAAGCCTTTCTTCCCCAAAATTAAATTCTTCACGTGCTCCAACAAATTTAAGACAACAATAAAATATTTTATTGGGTAGTTTATTGTTACAATGAAATATATAATGTTTTTTTGTTATAATTAATGATGATATATTATATTTTATTGTTGTATTAAATGCTGCAATCTCCAAAATGGAGAAGCTGCTAGATTTTGACCAAATTTTTTTTGGAGATTTTAGCTTTTGCTTCCCCATTTTAGAGAAATTTTGGGGAAGCTGTTGGAGATGCTGCAGTGAATTTATAGGGTAGCTGACATATTAATCAGCCAATCAGGACTAAATGGAACTTAGAGGCTGCATGTAAGGCCTCTAATTAGACATACACAACTCTCTAAATTTGATTGTCCTTGATTAATGTGTCAGTAACTCTTAGTCATATGCAACCCAAACCAGAAAACAAGAGGAAGGCCTCCAACATACTCTCAGTATTCACATCTGACTGATCGATCTCATCTGAAGCAGTTTCCATTTCCTGGAAACTTGATGGAATGACAACATATGAAGCTCCCATTAGAACACCTGTGGGGAAATGCCATAAAAATGGGTAGGTAACTGTCAATGTTGACATTAAACACAAAATTTCTGTGTTGTCAATAATTTTGAAAAGGAAGTGCTGTGATGCCATGAGTCTAATCCTCCAATGCATATTCATCTTCTTGATCCGTATTGTCCAAAATATATACGTACTACTTAATCATGAGGCTAGTTATTATCATTTACCTTCACTTAGGGCACCCAAGTTAGTCCTCTCAATGACACTGAAATCAATTGGTGAAGAAGCACGCTTGAGCTTAACAGGGCTCTTAAATGAGGGTAGCAACAGGATTGTTCTTTCTCCAACTTTCACAGAATTTCCTATGACATCAGATCTTCCGATATTATGCCCTGTGACTGGACAACAAGGTTCCTCCGTTTTTACTAAAACAGCATCTTCCAGAGAAATGCCATGACATCTGCATGTCTATAAGCAGTAACCCGACAATCAAAATCTTCTTCATAGACTTGAGGTGTGAAAGCAAAATACAGGGCTAATTGAACCAAGATTATGGTATTATCAACCTAATATAAATATTGGAAGCATTTCTCTGAATCAATCACATTGGCTATTTCAATTAGGTTTTGGTCTGGACACTTATGATATGGGACATTAAAGTGCTTGTGATAAGGTTATTGGACATTAAAGTGCCTTGAGTTAAGGGCTGATTTTGTAATATCTCTAAGACTTCTACAATTCAATACCAAATACCACGGTATAAGATTGAATAAAGTCATACTTAGCTCACAAAGTATCACCATAAGTTCCATGGTCACAAAGTGACTATGGTATTGGTATCTATAGTTTAGGCAACATTAATGATTCATAAGTAAAAGCAATGAAGTTGACAATTAGCATTACATATAATGTACCTGACAGGGATAGAAACCATCAACAATCTGGTTGACAGATACGTACAAGTTGCAAGATATCCAGTTCACAGAGCCCACAAGATTCTGCTTGAAGTTAAAACAAGCTTGCATCGGTTCCTCAATGTCATCCTTTAAATCCTGTAACCATCGGTTTACCAGGCCATGCAATACTCTGGGATCTGCATATTTACTGACTCAAGTTCAGTAACAAGCTCAATTTTGCATTGGCATAAGAAACTCTAACCATTGAAACCATTAAACAGCCCAAGTACTACTGCAAATGAGTTGAGCAATTAATGATATCTGTTTAAGCTAACATACTACATGAAATATTTTGATGTGTCATACTTTCCTACTGTCCTCCACAGAGAGGAAGGTAGTCGTTCACCTGGGAGACATGTTTGGAATGAACAATTATCAAGCTCAGAGATGCAAGTTATGAAACTCTTGATATTCTCTTTTACATTGCTGAGATGGGCTGATTTTTGCTCAAACAACAGAAACTCAACAGAAACACACTTATCCGCCGCAGCCTGCATGCAAGAGAAGCCAACATAAGTCCCTGAACACTAAGCTGCATAAGCAAACAGGTGACACAAAACATGGAAAACTGTAACGAAAGGCTCACCGTGAGAGTCTTTTGCATGCTAAAGTCCACGTCTCGGGGCAAGCAGGAGGTGATCACAATCACTTTCCTCATGATATCTCTACCTCCCCAGTGGTACAACACTTCATCATTGATAACACTCGAAAGCTTCAAATCTGCAACGAATTATAAAAAAAAATCAACAAAAGCAGCTAACGAAATGTGAAAATAAATCAGAGGCCAGTGACAATGAGAGCACCGGAATCGTCCATCTGAGGCTGGAATGCATTTTCCGGCAAGGCGTTCACGGCGTGGTGGAAGTCCCTTAGGCTGAAGCTGCCGCTTGGACTAGGCGTGTACACAATCTTCAGCTGCAAAAAACGACATGTCAACTTCAGACTCTCAGAGACAATAAATCAAACACGTTCTGTGCATGATTTGCTTACCTGATCGGAAGAGGTCACCAGATTCTTGAACACGAAGCACAGGCCTATCCGATCTCGGAGCAACTCCGATCTGCGCCAAGCCGGAGACGGCGAGATCGCGTAGAGATTAGCGAGCTGCAACAGCGACTGTGACGAAAAATTGAGCGGCCAAACGCGCACGGATCGTGATTTTGTTTCGATTTAGGAATAAATTGAAGAACGAACCGTATGATTGATTTGAAATGAAGAGTTATAGAGTTGGATTACCTGCTTTAAGTCTCTGAGAAATGGAGGCGGCAAGCTCCGAAGATCGAGAACAAAGCACAGCTCTACCATTGAGCTTCTTCTTCTTCTTAATCGCTATCGGAAAATCTAACAGCGGCGAAAAGTTGTTCCTCTTCTTCTCGGTCAATCTCTGACTCTCGAGTATCAGAAGAGGAAGAAGAGCTCACTGGTTTGGCGCTAAATGGTTCAGGATTGGAAATTTTGCCCCCAAAAAACTGTATTGTGGACTCGGGTTTTTTTAAGTGGGACCAACAAACCTGCCTGGGCCCAGTTAAACTAGAATCCGCCTAGCCCGCATTAGTTCGTTTCTCCATGCCTTTTTTTTTTTTTTTTGAGAAAATTCTTCCTCTGATCGGAAGAAGACTGCAGTTCTTAAGAATTGAACAGCAGAGATAATAATCATGAAACTAATTTCATTGCATGACTGATAACATATAATCATATATAATCTTTTTCCTTAAAAAAAAAAAAATTACAAAGTAAAGACTCATAAGCGACTAATATAAGAAAAATTAAACTGAATAATCATTCGAGATTGGAGAGGCAACTCATCAATCCAACATATAGGCGAGGAAAGAGAGTGACAAACCGAAACAAGAGCATCTGCAAGAAAGTTCGCCTCTCTAAAAATATGCGAGAAAGTGATGCTGACAAAAGAATCAGCAGAGTTTTAACATCTTAGATGAGAAACAAGCTTCTAAATACTTGAATTACATATCATATGTAGTTGTTTGGATTGTAACGTTGATCTTCATATTTACTATTGTTCTCCTGTTTCATGACTTCCCGCTATCTTAAACAATAGACACGATTAGTTATTTTCATAAAGTTTACTAAAAATTTTGTAATAGTTTACAATAGTATACATACAGTCGTGCAATATACAATCTGCTATGATACAAGCCACAAGCCTTTACACTACATGAGGCTAATATATGGCCACTCTTGCTCTTAGCTCGCAAACTCATCACACTATTGAGTATTGACAAACTAAGATAGACATTATGCAACCATAAATTACTAGCAACACGCACCACTATTTATCTTCTTCAAACAATTCTGAATTACTGCATGTCAAAAACTTGAAAATACACTTAAAGTGGCATTTCTAAGGTGACCAGTGACAAAGCCCTCTGTAAGCTTCTTTATCACATCCGGCTTAGGCTCAAACATGGCATCAGAAATGCTCACCACCCCTGGATTCTGGCTATTGAACACTGATAAACCAGTGGCAATATCATAACCAGCATTCAGACAAAAGTGAAGCAGACCCCTGGGGAACACGAACACATCTCCTTCCTTGAGAATCGTCTGGAATGGCTGGTTTAGTGTGTCGATGAACCCCGCTAGCACAATGCCTTTGCTGACAAAGAACATTTCCGAAGCTCTTGGGTGGGAGTGAAGCCTCACCAGACCATCAACTCTCAAGTCAGTTCTTGCAACTGAGAGGCCAAGTGTGTTTAGGCCTGGAAACTCTGCGGCAGTGACAAGGGTAACTGCACAGCCAAAGAAGTTGTCTGTGTCGCCCGGTTGGGTCAGTTTGGAAGTCTTGAAATCTGGGGCGCTGATGTTGTTTGGGTTCTCGCAAGGGAAGCCATTGATGAAGAAGGTTTGTTTTCCTAGGGAGGTAGGACATGTGTCCTGGAGATTATCGGAATCCGATAAAGAGATTTTAGTGCAGAAACAGAAGATCACAGATAGAAAGACAATGCAGCAAGCAAAATATGGAATATGCATCTTGGGGGCTGTTGTGTTTGTTGAGTAGTAATCAAGAGATTATGTTTTAACATGTATATATAGGTAATGTCTATGAGGTTGGAAGAAATGGAAGTAATTTCTTAAGCTTGGAATTCACTACTGACCTACTGCATGGGTCTGAAATGGATGGATTATAGTATAAGAAGTGCATTGCTTAGAAGCCATATTAGCTTGATTAGTCTAAATGGAATTGAAACCCGGTATTAGAATTTTGCTTTTCAGCTCTGGGGTCTCCATATGGACCCTAGACCACCATTCTTGCCATTACAGGAAAGAAAATAGCTGCAGACTATGACTATTGCAGCCAATACGGCAACACCATGCCTAAGACTTTTGCTTTACTCTTATTACAACTCAGAGAAGCAATATCGCTATCGACACTGATAAAAGTGTTTAGGAAAGGGACATCTGAATTCTAGAATATGAGATAATCCTTGTCTACGATCATAGTAAGTTAGTAACAGTGCTGTATGGAGGCAACTGAATGAAGCATTTTCAATAGTCATGTAGCATATAGTTTTAATTGTTGTTGTTCTCCCAACAGGTTCAGAAACATAAGCAAATTGCAAACATAAGGCAGTCTCTTATTTTAGTAGTAATGAAATGAATTATAAGGGGAACAGAAATTGAACATGCAGGATGTTAAATACTAAAACCCCTAGAGAAGCAATACAGATGAGCCACAGAGGGAACACTAAGAGAACGAGAGATAATAAGAGGCGCCTTAACTTTTTAAGGCTACTCCTGGTCCATTCAATTTCAACTTGGCTGCTATGAGTTCTTCTCCCACAGCTGTAGACGACTTCTGGTTCGGTTATTTACTGTTAGGATTGTTCAAGACATCATTCAAGAACTTTATCAAGGAACAGAGGCCCCCCAGAAAATTATGGTCAATAATACCCTTGCCTTCGACGACATGTGCAAAATCAACAAGTTTGATTTGAGGATTTGGATTCTCCCCTTTCATTATTGACTCCTTATCATACACCATCATAATTGAGCATGAATAGAAATGGTAAATGGTCTGATCCTCAAACCATGACTTCAGTTTCAACAATTGTGACAAGATCCCATCAGGTCCACCATAGACAGTTGATGCATAAGCACAATCTGGTTCAGCATCTGAATCTAAAGGCGAGTTAGAAGAAACAAACTTCCTAAAAGCTAACCGAACATCATCATGAGTAAAAGCATTAACAAGCTTCCTGTCCGGCTTCCAATATCCAGTTTCTTTGTTTCCATAGAACTGAAGTCCACTTATTCTAAATCCCAATGTCAGGCTCGTGCCATCTCTATCTTTCTTAAGGCACTTGGCAATATACTGTTCAGAAGCTTCAGGGTACCATGTGCTCGAACCCATTTTAACGTCTAATATAGATGGATTGGTTCGGCTTGAGACAATATCTTCCAAGACAAGGTGAGGATGCATGCCGGAACCATCAGATGCCTCCAATTCCCGGGTACCATGAAAGACAGGGAAGAGCTTGCGAATTTCGTCTGGAATCCTAGTTTCAGTTGAAAATCCGGTATAGAATGCCACTTCTTTGGCTCCACGTTCATCACTTTGAAGAGGCTTGTAAAAGTTCCCTGCATCATCAACAAGAGGGCCAAGAACTCCAGCACCAGCCTTGTGGCCAGCAACTTGATGGTCTGGAACCTTAAACATTGTCTGGAATACAAAGTGAATGATCAGATTTAGCTAGACAATAGATAGTTCTCTGTGTTTTTCTTGCAGGTAGCACACAATCTAAGATCTGAATATTTTGAAAAGTTCACCGTGAAGAATTAATATAGTTCCCTTAAAAATCCAAGACTTTATGTTTCATTGGGAATGTACAAACAATTAGAGTGAACTAGACATTAGCCATCCTGTTTTCAAGAAGTGAGATGACAAAGGTGCTCAGAGTCTTTTCCAAACAGTAGTCGACACCAATGGACTCATCAAAACAAACTAAATTAGTAGCTTTAGCTCTTAACCAGTTTAAAGGACCACAACACATTAACCATATATACAGAGGTTTCCAGACAAATTAACACTCCCCTACCTAGCACATTCGACTCAAAGATAAATAGCGCACTTCCTTGGTTCCTCATGAAGTTTCACATCAAAAGTTGCTAGATAAAAGTAGATTCCTATATGATACCAGATGCAAAACTAAGCAGATATGAAAACTGGAGTATTCAACATCATTAGACAACTCGGAAAGACTACTAACAAGTTAATGTTCACGTTTTTCATAATAAAGGCGTGGGAGAATGTAACCTAAAGTCATCACCAGCAAAATTAGACCCTTTCACTTCTATTATAAATCATTCTTAGTTTGGCTGATTGTGCAAATCTTTACCAGCTTGAGCCTAAGATGCCATCACAAACAGTTAAAACAGAAATCACATCGAATCCCCAAAAGTTACCACAGTAGATCTTTTCCAAACAGACAGATTCCATATTAAAATCAAAATAGAAACTCAGACATTGAATCTTACAATGGGCAAAGCAAAAGGCACACTTTTTATACAAAGAATGAAAAAACGAAAGAAGTAAAAGGCAGATTCGAACCACATTACGCTACAGCAGCATACTCTAATCGCATATATTAGAAAATTCATAATTGCGTAGCCTCGTATGAATCGACCCCAATGTTATCAGATCTACTATTCATTCAAAACATGCAAAGCGAAAACCTAACTTGCTCAGAGAAATTGCGAAACGGAAAGACGGTGAATCGAGAAAGAAAGCCAGGGACGACGTACCAGGAAATTTTGGAGATCAAAAAGCAAAACCCTATCTTCGCGCGCCTACGAGTGGAGGAGGCAGAGGTTCTTATATGTGTTTGAATCGCAGTAAACTACGCAGTGCGGCCACGTCACGTGGCCCATAGAATTACTTTTCAGGGAGAATATTATCGCAAAAAGAATTAATTTTCAGGGAGAATATTACCGCCAAAAGAATTACTTTTTTTCAGGACAAGGTCTCTGGCTCTAGTCATTGTTGACCATGTCCTGGGTGGCATACTGGTCAACAACAACGACTCCAAGACAAAGCTTGTTTGAGTCTGAGCTCTACAAATGGGCAGCAGAACAAGAGAAAGATACTGTTCCAGAGCTACTACCGATGCTTAAACACAATCGTCTTTCTCTTTCTTCATCACTAATGTGGATCACCATGATTGGTATCACCTATTTCACAATCATAGCAGGGTTCAGCTCCCCAGTTTTTACTTCTGAAGTTAAAGTTTTGGTAAATAATTGCTTCCTATTCCCACCCGTAAATCTATGTTTGTCAAGAGTTTCATGGTGTTGATGTGGTTTTGTTTGTTTTTTTTTATCAGTGCTGGACTAGAGTTCATCAACTTTCGCCTCTTAATTGTGCATTTGAGTTGTTTGACTCCACCTTCTTCAATGATACAGAGGTGACTTTGATACAATACTATGCTTCAGATTCACCATTATATAGTTAAGTTTCATCAGACTAACTTGTTGTGTGCTTTAGATGCTGGAAATTGTGGAGGGTGAGAAGGAGTTCAACACCCCTATCATCAGAGCTAACAGAGAGCTGGTTGCTTCAGTGAATGGGGGGTTGAGTGACCCCTCTTGTTTGGTGTTTAATTCTGGGTGGGGGAAAGAACAAGCACAAAATGTGACTAGAAGATTCTGTTATCCATCTCTTTCCGGCATACACAAACCGAGAAGTGAAGAAGATATTGCCTACCTGAGTGTAAGTTAATTGCTTCACTCTTATCTAATCTGTGTTCTTTTACATTTGTATGACTAACTCATGTCTAGACCATATAAATTTATATCCTCATTAGTTCTAAGAGATGTGATTAACAAGGTGATAATTATAGAATTTGGATTGTCGTGAGTCTCATTGAGACTTTAAAACATAGATCTTTGTTGGGTGTTCATCAGATTCTTGAATTGGGAGAACTGATCAAGACAAAGCAAATCACATCTCTGGAGCTTACAGAAATTTTCCTGAAAAGACTTAAAAGGTAATGGTGCAAATAGTTCCTTGGTTTTCTATTTTCGTTAATATCCAGGACCTATCATGCTAATATGAAGCTGATGCCTTGTTGAAGTAACAGGTATAATCATGCTCTTGAGGCAGTGGTGACTTATACTGAAGAATTAGCATACAAGCAAGCAAAAGAGGCTGATAATATGCTTGCAAGAGGAGTCTATTTGGGTACATCTCTTTTTTTATTCATGTGTCTTTCAACTCCTCAGCTATAGTAAATAAATTGTTAGCATTTACATATTGACTTTGTTTTTAGGTCCTCTACATGGGATTCCTTATGGTTTGAAGGATATAATTGCAGTACCCCACTACAGAACAACTTGGGGTTCCAAAAGCTTCAAAAATCAAGTTCTCAATATTGAAGCTTGGGTTTACAGGAGGTTCTAAACAATTTTTTGATTATTTACTCTAATTAATCTTTGGCTTATTGGGATCTGCTTAACCCTCAGAGATTTTCATATAGTTTGTTTTGACTATTGACAAGCTCAGTTTGCATGGCGAACGTTTTTTTACCTCTAGCTAGATTCATTTTTACATATTTCTTGATGGTTGATCTTGCTATATACAGATTGAAGTCTGCTGGGGCAGTCCTTGTTGCGAAGCTTGTTTCAGGATCCCTGGCATACGATGACATCTGGTTCGGCGGTAGAACAAGGAATCCATGGAATATTGAAGAATTCTCTACCGGTTCATCAGCTGGACCTGCTGCCTGCACCTCAGCAGGTTTGTAGTAGACTAGTAGTCTTATCTTGGTTTAATCCATCAGACTTGGTTTTTTCCTTTTTGGGGTCTTATCTTGACTCAAAAGTTGAAACAATTGTCCTATGTTGCTCTTCAAAATCCACCTCATTCTAAACAAGACATCTTTCACAGGTATGGTGCCATTTGCAATTGGATCAGAAACAGCTGGCTCTGTGACGTATCCTGCTGCGCGTTGTGGAGTGACTGCATTGCGGCCAACATTTGGCACCACTGGCCGAACAGGTGTAATGAGCATATCAGAAAGCTTGGTACTCCTTCAGTCTTCATTTTTCATGTCCGTATTTTGTGATGCAGTACATGTTAGAATTTATAGCTTGACTTCTATAACAGGATAAGCTTGGTCCTTTCTGTAGAAGTGCCATAGATTGTGCAATTATTCTGGATGCTATTAGAGGGAAGGACCCGGATGATCTATCATCAAGAGACATTCCCTTTGATGATCCATTTTCAGTTGATATCACAAAACTTACTGTCGGATATCTAGAAGACGCCGAGATGGAGGTTAGTTAGACATTAACATCTGAAGACCTTAACACTTATTTAGGATCCTATTTCATATGTGGAGCTTAAGACAGACTTGCTTTTCTCACAGGTAGTTCATGTTCTAGCCGCGAAAGGTGTAAAAATGATCCCTTTCAAACTAAATTACACAGTTGAATCTGTTCAAGGTATTCTGAACTTTACCATGGATGTGGATATGTTGGCTCACTTTGACGAGTGGCAGCGCTCGGGACAGGATGAGGTTTATGAAGCTCAAGAACAGTGGCCTACTGAACTGCGTCGTGCACGTATAATTCCAGCAGTAGACTATGTGCAGGTAATCACATTTCTAAGTGTCACGCACGAACATAACATGTCAGATCTGCAGCATAAGTTACATGGTTCTAAACTTAATGTGCAGGCACAAAGAGCAAGGGGAAAGTTAATCCGGGAAGTGAGGGAGAGTTTTACTGTTGATGCATTCATCGGAAATGCGACGGATTGGGAGAGAGTTTGCCTTGGAAACCTTGTCGGCATCCCTGTGATCGTTGTTCCCACAGGTTTTAAGAACATATCACAGCCGCATCCTAGCAACAGTAGGAGAAGGACTACTATCACCACAGGCATTTATGCCCCTCCTGAGAAAGACCACATTGTAAGCTCAACCCAGTTAACTTGATACTTGTTATGTAGAAACATATTTCCTTGATCAAAACTGATTACATTGTGTACATAATATAGGCTAGAGTGTTTGATATTTACAGAAGGAAATAAGGAATAATAAAGCATATAATTACAGAATCAAAACTATCCAAAACTATACATCAGTTAGGAATCTATTTTGAATAATGGATGAAATCACTCTTGTGATTGAATCTGAGATTGAGTAAATCACTCTCATAATTGAGGCTATAAATGTTCTCCAATATGTTAAAGAGTAATTTACTAATTTTAAATACACTCCCCTAATGTCTTAATACACACCCCTTACTTAATAGTTAATACACTAGCCATCCAGTTTTTCATTTCAATATTATACTAAATACACATCCCAAATTGCCTAAAATACCCTTAATATCTAAAACTAATAATAATCTATTATTTAATATAATTATTATATATTTACTATTCATAACTCTCTTTACGTATTCTCTTTTATTTTTGATTGGGTTAGAAATTTTTTTTCTTGATATTTTTCAATTTATAATTAAAAAGAGTAATATTATATTCGAACTTTAAATCTCCAATATGACATCAATCGGCTAAAATTTAAAGAAAAAAAATATTGAACATACATAATTTTTAAGTTAAGAAACTAGTAAAATACAATAGCATAAAAACTAGTTTTTAGTCTGCAAGATAAAAACTAAAGTTGATAAAAAAAAAACCAAATGAATCGGTAAATAGTACATATGATTACGACAGTAGTTAAAATTTAGGTGATGAATTTTAGAGAAGTGGTTTTTATTTCTTTTCTTTTGATGCGTAGTAATAGTAGAGAAGAGTTAGGTTTTACGGAAGATAATTTTTTTTTTCTCTAATAATTGATGGATGTTTTTGTAATTAAACATATCTATAAAATCTGATGTGAAATATAAAATAATAAGAGTGTGTATTAAGATATTAGAGGTGTGTATTTAAAATTTCTCTATGTTAAAAAGGACTATGTCAAAAAATGCTAATGTATTACAACGGTTTTCTTGTGCAGGCTCTAGCATTAGCTGTGGCTTTCCAATCAGTCACCGATCACCATAAGCAGCGTCCTCCTATCGATGATCTTGGACCAGATGACGTAATCCCGGATCCACCTTCAGTTACCAAGATGATTCAAACTCCCGATTAACACGAAAAATATAGTTTGACATATCGTTAGATATTTAAACTTCAAGCACGTTAAGGAGAACAAAGCAGCAGCAAAATAACTATTATGTATGGAACAATGGAACACCAAAATGTAATGATTTGTGATCATCATAGTTTGTCAAAACAAAAAATTATTAGTCATATTAATTGTGCATCCATTATTGCTTAAGGTTTAGCTAATCTGTGTAATTAAGGACAGAAAATAAAAGAAAAGGGCAGTTTAGAAGTCATGCAGAACTACCAGGTGTCCCATCCTTAAAAACTAGAGGTGTGACATGTGTCAATTGGGGCAGTTAATTTCCTTAATCCTGAAGCAGTTACAACTTACAACCCTTCGTCCTATGAACTCCAGTAAACTCCACTTCTTCTCTGTTCGACTGCGTCACCAACCTTTCGCTCTGGCCAAAGCTTTTCTAAATATGGTAATTGTCTAACTCGCTCTCTGTCTTTCTATTTAGTGTATCAGCAACTTCCAGTTTTTCTGTCACCTCGTCAAGTAAGAATGCCTTCTTAATCTCGGACAATTACTTTTGAGTAGAAACTGATTGCTGAAGTTTAGGCCAAACTTGTGAAGATTGTAGAATGTTGTAGTTTATTTTCAGCGTCAATGAAAATTTAACATCATAGACTGTAGCCTAATGAACATATGCAAAACAGGTGAGAACCTTTAAAAATGTATGGAAAATGGTCTCCCAGAAAGTTAAAGCTCATTTGCCTAAGCATATGTTCAGGTAAAAGTATCAGTCAAAATGGCAAAGACATTCAAGTACTAATCCCATTTGAGATTCATTGAAAGTTTCTTATTCTGTTTCGTTGATCAGGACAGTGAGAAAAACGGTGAGTCCCCTGAAAATATCGCCGATGTTGCGTCCCTCAAAAGGGTGCTTGGGTTAATAGATGCCAACTTCTTTAGTGATGAGAAGGTGATTTGATCATAAGCTTTTAGTTTTCGTTCTGCTCACAAGTGTTGAGATTTTTCATAATTGTGTTCTGTTTTTATCTACTTTAGTTGCTAGAGCTTGTGAAGGGTGCAAAAAAGTTCAATATCCCTACAATCAGAGCCAACCGAAAGCTTGTTGCTTCTGTTAATGGAGGGTTGAATGACCCGTCTTGTTTGGTCTTTGTTCCGGATTGGGGCATTGACAAAGCACAAAACCCAAGCAAAAAGTTCAGATGTTCTTCTCTCTCTGGGATTCAAAGACCACAAGGTGATGATGACATTGCCTTTATGAGTGTAAGTTAAAGGCTTTCATGCACTTTGTGTCACAATTGCGAGCCTATTCACGCAACATTGTTTGATATATACTTTTTGAGTGAGTTTCAGGTTCTGGAATTGGGCGAGCTTATAAGGACAAAACAAATTACATCCCAGGAGCTTACTCAAATATTCATGCAAAGATTGAAGAGGTAAGTGTGAGCTGTAACAAACATGAGTTTTTTATGTGTGATCATGTGTGTGAGACTTGATACATTGTGGAAACATAGGTACAATCGTGTTCTTGACGCAGTGGTTACCTACACTGAAGAGTTAGCTAACCAGCAAGCAAAAGAGGCTGATGGATTGCTCGCCCAAGGGGTGTATTTGGGTACATTTCTTTTCTGATTATAACCGAATAAACCGTCACACTTTATTGCCCTTGAAATTGTTATAGTAATCTATGCAGATTTGCTTACCTTCGCCTTAATTACATATACACATTTGTTTTTAGGTCCTCTCCATGGGATTCCTTATGGACTAAAGGATATAATATCAGTTCCCCACTACAAAACAACATGGGGTTCAAAAACTTACAAGGATCAAGTTCTTGACATGGAGGCCTGGGTTTACAAGAGGTCCTAAATCTTTCAAAAATGAATAACAGCTACATATTTTGGTTAAGTGGAAACTTTATTTTCTAGTATCTAAGAATGTTTTATCATTTTTATGTGTACACGTAGGCTGAAGTCTGCAGGAGCAGTTCTTGTTGCGAAGCTTGCTTCTGGATCACTAGCTTATGATGACATCTGGTTTGGGGGTAGGACAAGGAACCCATGGAATATCAAGGAATTCACTACTGGTTCATCATCTGGACCCGCTGCTTGCACCTCAGCAGGTGTTTTCCAAATACAAGCTGATCAGCATTGTCATTTACTTCTGTTTCTCTTGAACTTTTTTGTTTCGATCGATAACTAATCTTTTGCTAGCTTATTCAAAGTGCTTATCTGGTATCTATATGAGCTTTATAGATGTGTGTGTGTATAGGAGAAGTCTTTTAGTAGTAGTTGCTGCTTAAGAAGAGTGTTTTACAGGTATGGTACCATTTTCGATTGGATCAGAAACGGTTGGTTCCATGACTCTACCTGCTGCACATTGTGGGGTGACAGCATTGCGTCCAACATTTGGGTGTGTGGGTCGAACTGGTGTTATGAGCCTATCAGAAAGCTTGGTACTGTTTTGATCTTCTTGTTCTTCTGCAGTACCAATGAAATGTGTGATCTTAATCTTATGTTCTGATCTTCTTTGTATGTGTTTGATGTAGGATAAGCTTGGTCCTGTCTCCAGAACTGCCGCAGATTGTGCTATGATTCTGGATGCTATTAGAGGAAAGGATCCAGATGATCTTTCATCAAGAGACATTGCGTTTGAGGATCCTTTCCTGGTTGACATAACAAAGCTTACTGTTGGATATGTCAATGACACTGAGCAGGAGGTATGGGGTCTATCGACATTTTTATTGTTTTAATTGATGGCTGAGGCGAGATGATCAATAGACATTTTGGCATTATTGCTTGGGAAAAATCTTGCTGAACCTCCTCTCTATGCTTATGCCAGGTTGTTCATGTTCTAGCAACGAAAGGTGTTAATATGGTCCCTTTTAAACTGAAATATGAGGTTGATTCAGTTGGTATTGCCAGCTTTACTATGGATGTGGATACATTGGCTCACTTTGATGAGTGGCAGCGGTCAGGGAAGGATGATGATTTTGAGTCACAAGATCAATGGCCTCCTGAGCTGCGTCGTGCACGCATTTTTCCAGCAGTGGACTATGTGCAGGTTTGTTGCTTATCTACATGTCATGACAAACCTCGTTCTGGTGTATCCTGTGGATGAACTCTTTTGACCTTTATAGTGGCATTCTAGTGGTCTGGTCAGGTTAGTTGTTTAGCCAGAATGAACTCAACGAAGATACCAAAGTTGAGATCTTTTATTGAAAACAGTGGTCCAAACAACCTTATAGTCAACTTTTATTAGCCAACTTTTTTGCCAAGTTAGCCGTCCAGTGTACTTGCTCATAATTTTGTCTGTTAGGCTCATCAACATTCAAGATCATTGTTCATAACAGATTTAATTACTCGTTTCATAATCTACGTATGTTAAAAATGGTACTTTCTACAGACTCAGAGAGCAAGGGGGAAGTTAATTCGAGAAGTAAGAGAGGGCTTCACTGTTGACGCATTCATTGGCGATGCCACTGATTGGGAGAGAGTTTGTATGGGAAACCTGGTAGGAATGCCCGTAATCGTTGTTCCATCCGGATTCCCCAAGGTATCTGATCCGTCTTGTAACGACTGTCGTCGAAGAGACAGAATCACCACTGGAATTTATGCTCCCCCTCACCATGATCACATTGTGAGTCTACTTTGTTTTACATTACATCCTTAGCAATAACAAGTCCAACTAGTAAGAACTAAAAAGTAAAAATCCTTGTGCAGGCCCTGGCATTGGCAATGGCATACCAGTCGGCGACTGATCACCACAAGCAAAGACCTCCCATTGATGATCTCGGACCAAATGACTTGATCCAAAAGCGACCCAGAGTTTGTTAAGCACTAGCTCGCACGCTAGGGCATCTTCAAAAGCAATGTAACTGCCGCTTGCACTTGTTGGGAATTGTTTAATGCTAAAGCCAATTTTGTACTTGACAACTCTTATATAGAAGAGGTTCCATGCTGCAAAGTGTGTGTTGTTTGCCTAATCCTTCTATGTTATGAAATTATTGTGTTGCTTAAGACATGTGGCTTCTTATTTTAATTGAATGTGTTGGTGTTTTGGTTATTATTTTTCAGAGAATAGTTAATATCAAAGCCATGTTAAGTTTAAAACACAGAATCTTCGTTTAATCACTTCAATGTGTAGCAGCAAGTCTCTGTTGATTCCAAACATTGGTTCATTAGGGTTCCTCCTCCCAAAAATTACTCCAAACAACCCCGAAAATCAAACGAGAACAAAAAAAGAACAAATCACCCAGAAATTAAAAAAATCATAGATTCATGGTTGTCTGCAAAGAGAAGAATAGCAACAAGAAAGTGAGTGTAACGCGACTCTGCCGTTTCTCTGTTCTTGTTTCGGTTACGCAAAGCAAGTCGGTTCAGTTTTCAGAAGAGGTACCAGTTGCACTGTCACGGGTTTCTTCTTCCTCACTGAGACTCTGAGTTTTGTCTTTTACTTGTGGTCAGATTTTTTTACCCAAAATGGTAAAAAAGCGAGCTCCTGCCACATCGTGATTACTTGAAAAAGAATAAAGCACAGAAGAAAATCTTCATTAATCTCATGACGTTGGAAAATTTATTTTGTGTCAGTATTTATGGATTCTGAAATTCGGTTAAAACAATGGACACATTTAATTGTGGACCAAAAAAAATATAAAGTAACCACAAATCAAAACGACAAAACTAATATGTCTTACTCAAAAGTAAGCCACAAAATATACCCGATTTGATTTAGTATTTGATGAAAAAATATCACATTGATTAACAACGATATATGTAAGGATCAAAACTATCTAAAAATACAAATTGAGATAACATATAAAACACGTGTTAGAAATTAGCATAAGGAGCACTCTTGTGTATACATGATTTAACATTGATAAAAGGAATGATATATCGTTGTTAGTCAATGTGATACTTTTTCGTCAAATACTAAATCAAATCAGGTATATTTTGTGGCTTACTTTTGAGTAACACATATTGGTTTTGTCTATTTGATTTATGTGGTTACTAAGATCATTAAACCGTTACACTTATCTTTATTCTAGTTAACGATGATTGTTTCATCGATCAATGCTAAATGTCCAAGATCATGTAGTTCACCTCTTACATTAATTTACTACATGTGTCTTGTATTTTATCTCGGTTCGTCTTTTCAGACTAAATAATCATTACAATTTTTATTGTTAATTAATGTGGAACTTTTTATCGGCTATTGTTAAATCATATAAGTGAAAGATTGTATAGTTTACTCATCGAGTAAATAACATGCACAAATCTGTCATTTTAGGCGTTATTATCCACCTATGTTTTGTTGTTACTTCATTCGATCGTTACATTTATCTTCAATTATTAATAAATTTTGTTTTGTTGACACAAATCACGTGTTCAAGAGTATATAACTTTGATCACGTTTGACTTTGGGTACTCATAATTTGTTCATAGATTTGATTATATAGTGCACCTTTTATGCCAATTTCGATCACTTGACATTTTTACGTATCTATATTCATAACAAAGTTTGTTACGTTGACTAATGCAATAATGCTAAATTGTAAATCACACATATGCAAGATCATACAATTCACTTTTTACTCCAATTTATTACGCGTGATCATTTTTTTTCCCTTTTTCGCCACTACAATCTTCATTTTTACACTCATAAATAGTTTTTATTTCTATATTTTTTATTACCTGTTGAGCATTTATACGGGCAGAAGACCAACTTAGTAGTGTTTGTTGGGCAGTTTGATGACGCCTTTATTCATTGATGAGCCGTGGAGTAGCAAAACATGACATCATAAAACGGGCCGGTTAATTTGTCTCAATCCTTGTCAGAATATATTTTGGGATTAGAATGCCGGATTAGTATTTAGTTGCAGATGGGCTGTTTGGGTAATTCGCAATAAATCAGCGTAATAAATTATAAATGACGAAATTCCAGAAAAGGAAAGCAATTTCGTGTGGGCATTTTCACATCACAATGGTATTTTGGGTAATTAGTAGCGAAAACGGAGGTATAAAAATAAGGCCCTGGCTGGCTTCAGCTCGTCATCGTCTACTATATAATGTGAAACTCCGAAGCCATAACGAAGTCTCTCTGTGTTTCTCTCTCGCTCTCTCGCCGCTGTGATCCGCCGCTCCGACGACGCATTTGCACGAACGGAGGATCCGAAATCCGCCTGGATTAGATCCGAACCAGGAACTGACAGCCCGGCTCACCGGATCCGATCCTGCTTGGTATTGCTTCTCTCACATTTACAGATCTCTCTCTTCTCTCTATCTTTCTCTTTGTATCTGTCTGTATTCTCCGATCACTCATCGGAATTTCGTTGTTTTACGTTACGCAATTGCGAGGTATTTGACCCGAGAACTCCTCGCTCCGGCGAGCTGTTGTTGATAGGATTGTAATTCGATAGAGATAGTGATTCAGAGTAGTGTCGTATTGAGCATGTCATTGTCGTATTGATTTGCATGCAATTGGATCTGTGATGTTGATGATTTGATAGGTGTGGCTCTGCATGTTGTGGTGGAGATAGTGATGTTGTTTTTGATTTATGATGGACTGTGTTTTGGTTTGGTGTAGATCTCTATCAATAATATAAGAAGCTGTTGAGATGGCATCGTCAACAGCTGGGTCCACGGGGTGGTTGAGAGGGAGGGTGAAGGCCGTTACGTCCGGCGATTGCCTTGTCATCATGGCTCTTACCTCTAGCAAGCCCGGACCACCACCTGAAAAAACCATCACGCTCTCATCGCTTATGGCTCCCAAGCTGGTAACAATTCATGTCTTTCTCTTGCAATTTCAGTTTTATGTTTATGTTTTCTCGTGATGGCTCGGTTTTTGTGAATTATTATGATTATGTGCAACTGTGGCTTTGAATTGCTTAATTGTTTCTGCATTGATCGCTTGTGGTTTTGGTTGCTGAGATTTGTGTGTTTTGTTGTGTGTTATTGCTAGGCCCGTAGAGGCGGCATTGATGAGCCATTTGCATGGGAGAGCAGAGAGTACCTGAGGAAGCTCTGCATAGGAAAGGTACCTTTTTTTTATCATCCACTTGTCGCTTCCCGTACTATGATTCATATCCATTCGAATGTGATAACCTAATGCATCCAACTCTCTGTATTGTTTCCAACAGGAGGTGACTTTCAAGGTGGACTATACGGTATCATCAATAGGGCGTGATTTTGGCTCTGTTTTCCTTGGTGACAAAAATGTTGCCATGCTTGTTGTTTCTCAAGGCTGGGCAAAGGTGTGTTGATCTTTTTAATTTTCTTTTAAGTTAGATGCTGCTAAGTTTTTATGTAATGTTTGCCTTTTATCTGAGTATATACTGAATCTTGTGCAGGTCCGGGAGCAACCTAACCAACCGAAACAGGGACAACAGAAAATAGAAGCCAGTCCTTTCATTGCAGAACTGCTCCAACTTGAAGAGCAGGCAAAGACCCAGGGCCTTGGTCGCTGGAGCAAGGTTTTCATTTATTAACACATTCACATTTTAGTGCTCTTAATCCGGAGTTTAAAATTTGCGATGAAATGACAGCGAAAGCATGATCATTGTGTTCTGAATTGCAGGTTCCAGGTGCTGCTGAGGAATCCATTAGGAATCTACCTCCCTCTGCTATTGGCGATCCTAGCAAATTAGACGCCATGAGTCTGTTAAATGCAAACAAGGGCAAGCCCATGGAAGCTATTGTTGAGCAGGTTCGTGATGGCAGTACAGTCCGCGTCTACTTGCTTCCCGAGTTTCAGTTCGTCCAAGTATTTGTAGCCGGAATTCAGGTATGGATTAATATTCAGACGTCTTCAAATTCTGGTTTTTCTCTTTCGTTTTCTAATATTAGGATGAATCTTTAACATATGTTTGTGTGTGTGTGTATATATTTTTTAATTTTTTTTCCTTTCCAAATCAGGCCCCATCAGTGGGAAGGAGAGCTATCCCAACAGAAACCGTCCCTGAAGCAGAAACGACCTCAGATAAAACAAATGAAGATGTCTCTGCTGAACCTCGAGCCCCTCTTACCTCTGCACAAAGGATTGCAGCTTCAACAGTATCAACCACGGAAACTGTTGCGGATCCATTTGCACTAGAAGCTAAATACTTTACGGAAATTCGTGTGTTGAATAGAGACGTAAGCAGATTTATGATAAGTTTTATCTTTTTCACATCGAGTTTATTTCAATTTCTGAATATTTTACTGGATATACAGGTTCGCATTGTTCTGGAAGGTGTTGACAAATTCAGCAATTTGATTGGGTCAGTATACTACCCTGATGGGGACTCCGCAAAAGACTTGGCGCTGGAGCTTGTGGAACATGTAAGAACATAAACTGTAGAGTTTTATTTCACATAAGCAATGATAATTTTGTACACATTACTGGAATTTGTAGGATGCTTGCTTTCAATTGTTGGTGGATTTATTTTATCTTGTAGACCTTTTATATTCTCGCAGACCAGACAGTTAACTTATGTAAGTTCTCCTAGAGGCATGCTGTTAATGCTTGAATTTTGTGTTATAGGGTTATGCAAAATATGTTGAATGGAGCGCAAACATGATGGAGGAAGAACCAAAGAAGCGGCTGAAGACTGCAGAGCTTCAAGCTAAGAAAAGCAAGTTGAAGATTTGGACAAACTATGTACCTCCGGCAACAAATTCGAAGCCAATTCATAACCAGAACTTTACAGGAAAGGTAATATGGTAAAGTTTATTGTGTGGAAAGTTATGTATTTATTATCCTCTTTCAAATGCATGCTTATGTATATCGATCAGCCCCTTCTTCATATATACACGTGTAATAGATTTTTGGTTTCTTCCAGGTTGTGGAGGTTGTAAGTGGTGACTGTGTTATCGTGGCCGATGATTCTATTCCATATGGTAGTCCCCTAGCAGAGAGGAGAGTAAATCTTTCGAGTATTAGATGTCCAAAAATGGGTAATCCTCGTAAAGAGGAAAAGCCAGCTGCATATGCCCGCGAAGCAAAGGAGTTCCTTAGAACACGCCTTATTGGACGCCAAGTATGAGAGGCACTTTGGATATATACTTCCTTGGTGATCTAATATTAGAAATCTTAATCTTGGGTGGTATAATCTTATATTTTTATTTTTCTATTTTTTTTTCCAGGTCAATGTCCAAATGGAGTACTCGAGAAAGGTTAGCCCGGCAGATGGAGCTACAGTTTCTAATGGACCTACAGATTCCAGGATAATGGATTTTGGATCAGTCTTCCTTGCAACCCCTAGTAAAGCTGAGGGAGATGATGCAGCAACTCCTGCTTCATCAGCCAGCCAGCAGGCTGGCGTGAATGTTGCTGAGCTTGTGGTTGCACGTGGCTTTGGTAGTGTTATTAGACATCGAGATTTTGAGGAGAGATCAAGCTATTATGATGCCCTTCTTTCTGCGGAGGCACGTGCTACTGCTGGCAAGAAAGGAATGCATTCTTCCAAGGAACCCCCAGTCATGCACATAACAGACCTAACAACGGTGAGATATACGATATAATTTTTAAAAGTAATCCATGTTTTCCGTGTAATTTAGTAAACATCTATTGGTCGTTCCTTGATTGATGTCTCTCTCTCTGTGTCAGGCATCGGCCAAGAAGGCCAGAGATTTCTTGCCATTCTTACATCGAAGTAGGAGAATCCCTGCTGTTGTGGAATATGTGCTCAGTGGTCATCGATTTAAACTATTGGTTCCCAAGGAAACATGTAGCATTGCTTTCTCGTTCTCTGGTGTAAGATGTCCTGGTCGTGATGAGCCCTATTCGAATGAAGCAATTGCACTAATGAGGCGAAGAATAATGCAGAGAGATGTTGAGGTAAGTTTTATTTAGCATTCATATATTGGCTTTCCTCTTTGCTCTATATTTACTTTCTGAGATTGTTATCACTATGCAGATTGAGGTGGAAACTGTTGATAGAACTGGAACTTTCTTGGGATCTTTATGGGAATCGAGGACAAATATGGCGATTGCCCTCGTTGAAGCTGGTCTTGCAAAATATACATCCTTTGCAGGCAGTGACAGGATCCCAGATGCCCACCTGCTTGAACAAGCTGAGAAAAATGCAAAAAATAAGAAACTGAAAGTATGTGAACCAGCATATTAGATTCATTATTATTTTTAAATAGGGATATACTTTATAATGCTGTCTTCCTGTTTATGATGCTGGCATACGTTTTCTTGCAGATTTGGGAGAACTATGTTGAGGGAGAGGAAGTTCCAAATGGTAAACCAAATGATACCAAACAGAAGGAAGTGCTAAAGGTATGGGGTTGCTCCGAGTTTAGCACACATTTTCACATTTTTTCCATGTGGTGTAACGTGTTAAAATATAATTGCATCATCTGTCCTGTTCTGAATTTTCAGGTAGTAGTTACAGAAGTCCTGGAGGGTGGTAAATTTTATGTTCAGACAGTTGGGGACCAGAAGATATCTTCTATTCAGCAACAGCTTGCTTCTTTAAACCTTCAAGAAGCTCCTCTAATTGGTGCTTTTAATCCAAAGAAGGGTGATGTTGTCCTTGCTCAATTTAGTGCAGATAATTCCTGGAACCGAGCAATGGTGAGTTATATCAGTAATACATCAGTCTTAGTTTTCAGTTATTAAAATGAAAATTCAAATCTTGTGGTTGTACATCTGTTCTTTCCCTTTCCTTTTCTCTAGTTTCAAAACATTATCAATTTTAAGCATTTATTGATCATGTAACTTTGTATCCCTAGGAATTACTATGAAGATTTATTTTCAGTCTTTTTATCGGGAATTAGATTTAAATCTCTCGTATCATATATTATCAGAGCAGATTCCTGCTTTTCTTAAATATATATATATTAATATCTGTGGTTTATTTGGACCAAGTCTTACAAGCTTTTTAATTGATATTCAAAGATTGTCAATACTCCTCGAGGACCGGTGGAATCCGCTAAAGACAACTTTGAAGTGTTCTACATAGATTATGGTAATCAAGAGTTTGTCCCGTACAGTCAGTTACGGCCTCTTGATTCTTCTGTTTCCGCGACACCTGGTCTTGCCCAACTTTGCAGCCTTGCATATCTTAAGGTCCCCACCTTGACCCAGGACCATGGTGAAGAAGCAGCAGAGTTTTTGAGTGAGTACACATTATCCAAAGAGTTTTCGGCCATGATTGAGGAAAGGGACTTGACGGGAGGCAAAGTTAAAGGCCAGGGAACTGGACCTGTTCTTTTGGTAACTCTAGTTGCTGCTAATGAAGAGATCAGTATAAATGCTGCCATGCTCCAGGTATGAATTTGTAGTCCTCTTTTGAGTAACTTGTAAAGCTTGTCTCTTGTAATCTTTTGTTTGACAATACCTACTATTTTGTTGTTACACATCATATGCACATCGTCATAAAAAGAACCTGTAAAAGCATCCATAAAAGAAAATATTATCTCTCACTTGATGAAGATTGGATACTTGTATTCGCCATCTTCATATTTAAAAATCATAGGAAGGTTTAAGATGTATTGTGGGAACTTCACACATTATGCTCAAGGTGCCTGTTACTTTTCTTTTGTTACATAGTCTAGTTTTACTATCACACTGCTTTTTGCTCTGATGTTGCTCATTCTCAATCAATCAGTATCCTGATCATATAAGAATGTTCCACAGAATCTCATTGTTTTCTTCTTCATGTTGTGTAATTTTCAGGAGGGACTTGCTGGGCTAGAGAAGAAGAAGAAATTTGACACCAAGGATCGCAAGGCGGCACTCGACAACTTGGAGAAGTTCCAGGAAGAAGCACAGACTAATCGACGAGGGAAGTGGCAGTATGGACATTATGATTCCGAAGAAGAGGAAATTGTTCCTCCTGTCAAAAGGGTACTGGCAAGCGATGAACATAGAATACTAGCGGTGAAAAACTAAGGTTACAGGCAACCCTGTCACCTAAAATGAGTTAAGTTATACACAGCTTTTAGAGCAAGAGAAAAAGAGAAAAGGAAAATGTTGCAGCTAGACTTGGTTAAGTTTTGTTTTCAGTATGCGGATTGTGTTTTTCTGTTAGAAGAGGAAACTATTATTTCTATACATTTCCAATAAGTTGTGAACTCTGCCCATGTATGTGTTAAGTCTCCTTTTTGAGGCCAGCATAGACAATTTTGTCTGCCGACTAAAAGCGTAGGTTATGTGCTTTACATTCTAATATGGATCTCGGTAAGGCTTGCTCCAATCTTCATTTAAATTGAAAATTGAACATTGATACAGGTTTGTGTGCTTTGCCGGTATTTGAAGTTTAGGCTTTGAAGGTGCCTGAACCTAAACCCTAAACCTCATACAGAAAATCCCCAAAATAAATAGTTATGTTAGTACGCAATTGCCATACTCCCTTGCCGTAGGATTAGCCAAAATCTCATTTTTGCTTTTCCGCAGTGTGACTTGGAACCAAAGTTGTATGAAGGAGGAATCCTATAGCGATCACATAAAACACATTCAAGCAGCTCATGCTAATGCCATGAATAGAAGTATTACAAGCACTTACCTACAAAATTGTCGATCTACCATACAAAAATGGATCCTCGAATGAACAATTCCCCGGTAAGAGCTCTCCAGAAGCTGAATTCGTCTTTCAAATTACTGATCATTTCATTTTTTTAGACTATAGTTACTAATAACGCTTTTTTAACAAATTGCTGGGATTGATTCGTGTTTGATAGAGCATTTTGATCATGGTTCGTTGGGAAGAAGAAGAACTCCCCCTGACGATTCCAGCTTCCACCACCATTATGCAAGTGAAGGTCTTGATTTGGCAAAGAATAGATAGAATCGCAATCGCTGCCGATAGGCAAGACCTGTACCTGGAAAACGGGGCCTTGTTAAGTGATGAAATGAGTGTGCAACATTGCGGCATTGCTAATGGTTCCGTCCTCATCGTGGTTAAGAAAATAGCAGTCACAATCAAGGTAGCCGACGATCGTTCCTTGGTGTTGGTGGTCGATGAAGATATCACTGTGGGCACCTTGAAAGGTTATCTTGTGTTCCATCGTGTGGATATTGAAAACAAGGCACTACAAATGTCGTATGAGGGTAATGATGTTGTTCTTGATGATCGTTCTTATTTGTGGGCTGCTGGCATTGAGGAAGGCACCTCTTTATCTCTGGTCAGAGCCTGAAAGAATTGAGGATAGACGAAGAATGACAGATTATAAGTCATTTTAATTCAGTAATACTATAGTATAGCATGGTCTCGAAACATTATGAACTTGTATTGCATTCTACAAGGCTCTACCCAAGAAGCTCTTGCAATGTTTCCTAGCTTATAATCAAATGGATGAGGATAGCCTTCGAATTTTCAATATGCTAATAGGTTATGTTATAAACATACTTATTGTAGACAAATATATTACAAATAAAATACTTGTGTTATGCGAGCCTGTTAATTATAAAAGTCTATAATTAAGTCAGATATTAAATTAATGAGATAAATTATTAATATCGGATCAGGAGAGTGAGTAAGTGAGTGAGGATTTATTAAGAACCACCTCTAGCTCAAAAAAAAAAAAAAACCACCTCTAGTTTGGTTCATACACGTCTTAGATGAATACTCGTCCAGTGATACCTCATGAGGTTGGTGAAGCCAAAAACCTAAGTAAATGCCTGCGTGAACTATGTTACCTATTGCCAATTTTGCTCCCTCGACTTGCTCTATGCAGCAAGGGTTGAATTTCTCATACTAACCTATTGTCATGTCGGACTATAGAAACTGAAAATTTGTGATTCGGCGACGAAGAAAGCAATAGTGGGACTATTCAAATGAAAGACTTGCTCTTTTTTTCGTCTGAAAATGAAGATAATTTGTATAAATGGAAGTTTCCCCATAAAAAGAAAAAGAAAAAAAAAACTAATAACAAACAGCCGACTATTCAATTGGGCTTTAGGCCGGTCCAAACAACAGTAATAGAATCGATGCGTCAAGTGTTTGACGTGGCGGCACGCCATTGGCGCGCTGAACGTGGCGCGTAATATGATTGGCCGAAGCTACTCGAAAGCAGTGTTGTTATAGATCTATATGAACAACTGACCCGAGAAAAAGATCTGAACATCTCACAGAGAGAGAGAGAGAGAGAGAGAGAGAGAGAACCAGAGAGAAATAGAAAGAGAGAGATGGCTGGGATCCGCTCCGGCGTCGTTTCGGTGCTCTTCGTGCTCTTCGCCTGCTTCGCTTTCCAGCACCTTTCTGCTTCCGACGATACGGTACTGATTCTTCTTCTTCTTAGTAGTTGTTTCCGATTTGAATCTGTAGTTTCTCAGATTCAAATTTCAGTTGCTTATGGATTTGGTTTTGGTTCGTAGGTGTTTTACGATTCGTTCGACGAATCATTTGAAGGGCGATGGACCGTGTCCGGCAAAGACGAATATCAAGGTCAGTGTTTCCTTCACTTTAAAGATCGGTGATTTTGAATTGTGTTGGATCCTGTTATGATTGATCTGTGGATATCGAACTCAAACATTGCGTATAGCTCCAGCAGCTTTTACTATTTGTTTAGTCGTGGAGTCTGGTTATTAGTTTGATTTAGGAACGAGCTGTTAGGCATTGTTTAGAGAGATGAGATCCAAGCTGTGTTGATAAGAAAGATCCACAGTGTGACTAGTAGTAATTCACTGCAACAACTCGATTTCGAATTAGGTTTAATACTTGTGTGATGTTGAAACATTGGGAGTGTTGGTCATTGCTTGAACTTAATCACATGCCTCGAGTCTCTATTATATATTTAGTATGTAATGCCATGCTTGATATACTTTCAAATGTTTGTCATGTCTGTCTGATTTTATATAGATGTAGTGATAGAATGGGGGTTTATATAGTGGAAACTGTGGAATGTTTGCTGATCCAATGATTTGAACCTTCTTTCGTTAGGGAAATGTTTCCGGACTATTGCATTGTTCTTTTGCACACTGTGAACCTATGTTTCGTGATCGAATATTTATATATATTATTATTTTCATTTAGGTGTTTGGAAGCACTCAAAGAGTGAGGGCCATGAGGATTTTGGGCTTCTTGTGAGTGAGAAGGCAAAGAAGTATGCAATAGTTAAGGAGGTTGATGAGCCTGTGAGCCTCACGGATGGGACTGTTGTCCTCCAATTTGAGACTCGTCTCCAGAATGGGCTTGAATGTGGTGGTGCCTACCTGAAGTACCTTCGACCCCAGGAGGCTGGATGGGAACCTAAGATATTTGACAATGAGTCTCCTTATTCTATCATGTTTGGACCTGACAAGTGTGGGCTTACAAACAAGGTTCACTTCATCTTTAAGCATAAGAATCCCAAGAGTGGAGAGTATGTTGAACACCATCTTACCACCCCACCCTCTGTTCCAGCTGGCAAACTTTCTCACGTGTACACTGCCATCATCAAACCTGATAACGAGTTGATAATTCTGGTCGACGGGGAGGAGAAGAAGAAGGCCAACTTCTTATCAGCTGATGATTTTATGCCTCCACTTATCCCTACCAAGACAATTCCTGATCCAGAAGATAAGAAGCCTGAGGATTGGGATGAGAGAGCCAAAATTCCGGATCCTAATGCAGTTAAACCTGATGATTGGGATGAGGATGCACCCATGGAAATTGAAGATGAGGAAGCAGAGAAACCTGAAGGATGGTTGGATGATGAGCCTGAGGAGGTAGAGGATCCTGAAGCCACAAAGCCAGAGGATTGGGATGACGAGGAGGATGGTGAGTGGGAGGCCCCAAAGATTGACAATCCCAAGTGTGTGACTGCCCCTGGTTGTGGTGAATGGAAGAGGCCAATGAAGAGGAATCCAGCTTACAAGGGAAAATGGCACGCACCACTCATCGATAACCCCAGTTACAAGGGTATCTGGAAGCCTCAGGAGATTCCAAACCCTAGTTACTTTGAGCTCGAGAAACCCAACTTTGAGCCCATTGCTGCTGTCGGAATTGAGATCTGGACCATGCAAGATGGTATATTGTTTGACAACATTTTGATTACTAAAGATGAGAAAGTTGCCAGTTCGTACAGAGATACCCTGTGGAAGCCAAAATATGAAGTTGAGAAGGAGAAAGAGAAGGCTGAGGAAGATGTTCCTAGTTCAGAAGGTCTATTAGCCACTGTCCAGGTACGTGGTTTCTTAGCTTTTACGTGATACATTTTTTATGCCAAAAGATATTATGGTTGCCTCCTACAGTGAGTAATATGTTATTGTCAACTTCCTGCAGAAGAAGATATTTGACATTCTGTACAAAGTTGCAGATGTTCCCTTCTTAGCTGCCCACAAGACTAAGATAGTTGTAAGTCATTAGTCCGTTGGTTTCTTCAATTCATTTTGATGATGAATTTGTGGAGTGTGTCCTAATATCCAAGCCTCTTTTTGCAGGATCTCATTGAGAAGGCAGAGGAACAACCCAATATCACGCTTGGTGTCATCGGCTCCATTGCTGTGATCATCTTAACAGCGCTTTTCATGATCCTTTTTGGTGGAAAGAAACCCGTGAGTCTCGAATAACCTTAGAAGTGCCAACCTCTTTTCTGTTCTGGTTGTTGATGTTGTTACTGTTGCTAAATGTTGGTTTGTCTTGTGCAGGCCAAGGTTGAGAAGAAACCCGATGTTGCCGCTGAGGCTTCTGGAAGTGGTGCAGAGAAGAAAGAAGAGAGTGACAAGGAAGGTTCTTCTGGTGAGAACGAGAAGGAAACCGGTGCTGCTCCTCGTCGGAGGACAGGACCCAGACGTGAAAACTGAGTGAGAAGAGAGGAAAAGCTAGCTACTTCTGATTACATGAAATTTTGAGCTTAGCTGTTTTTGTAGGTCATTCTTGGCTGTTGGTTTGTTTTTTTAGCCTTTTGTGTTGAGACAGTAATATGCATCAGGAGTGTAAATGACATTTCTTATTAAGCTGTTATAGTTCCGTTCAAGTGACCAAGTAAACATTTACCGTCTGGAAGTTTGATTCTTTATGTACCGTCTGGAAGTTTATTATGAATGGCCACAAATTGGAAATGTAGTAGTCTGATTCTTCTTCCCCACCCAGAATGACAGTGATTAGTTTCTGAAACATGAAAGTATCGAGCAAAGCAGATGGAAATTGCAGTCGAAACCCTAGAACTGTGCTTTCTCCATTGACAATTGAATTCGTTTAGGTGCCATCGTGATTTGTATTCCTAGATTCCTACATATACTAGCGAGGTTGGTGATTTCTCTATACCCAAGCTGGAATTGGGATGTCTGTTTTGATGATCCTTAGTAAGGAAATGCTCCCAGTGTGATAATTTTTCAGTACGGAAAATAGAAACATGTAATATTTGGCGAAATTCGGAGTGCTAAAATCTACAGTATTAGGTGGGCACGTCTTTTATTTTTATATTTTAGAGAAGGTTTTAGGCCTCGACTTTCCAAAGTTGAAGAGTGGGACAGTGGGTATGATTTTAGTACCGGAGATACTGAACCAACAAAACCAGTACCTTGACTTTCTGCGTTCGTTTCTCATGCTTGCCCAGAAAGGTTAAACCTGACGTTAAAACCTTCATTTGCTTCATTCAATTCAACCTCATCTCAAAGCTTTGAACCCGGTTCCGTTGTGTTGGTTTTGTATTGCCATTGGAACACGCACTCCAAGTGCTTGTGAAAATGTTTGTGAGACGATTCAGGTAATAATCGATGTCTTATGTGAAATATTGTGAATTTTCTGTGTTTCTAGGAAATGGATTCATTAGGAATTGATGTACTTTGTTTTTATGTACATGAGTTACTTTCAAGGAATTAGTAATGATATTGATAATGGCATCTCCTAAACTATGAACCTAAATGTCTCCGAAAACCTACACGGATGTTTACATTGTAACTCTCATTGTTATATTTAGTTATGCTGCGTTCTTGTATTCTGTTTTTGATTTTTTATTTATTCTTTTAAAGTTCGCAAAAGATTCGAAAAATTCTGGAACTAGAGGTTAGTTGTTTTCATATCTTTTCGAAAAAATTTGCCAGCACCATTACATGGGGAGCCTGCATGAAGGACATCTCCAGTATTGACCCGAGGCATTGAGCAATTGGTTTTGCTTTGCAGTTTCATAGTGTGCAGGAGTTTTCATAATTCAAACCATGTTTTCGGAAACAAAAATTTTATCTCCTTTTTTTGTGTTTTGTTTTGTTTCTTTTCAAACAACGATCAAAATTAGAACAGTAACTGTAATCATCATATGTCTCTTTCAATTTACAGTAGCAATCAAAATTTTCCTAAAAATAAGTGAATTTCTGTTTTGTAATTAATACAAATGTTGCAGGTATCTGAGTGGATGCTCGCCCATAATGAGTTTGAGTTATTAGATTTGGATTATGCAGTCCACCTTATCTTGATGATAAAACTTTGGTATTGATGCTGCAGAAGGTTTGAAGGTTTACCTCCTGATGCAAAAACTAGTGAGACATATACTGCTCTCCTTCACTGCTATGCTGCAGCGAAATTGACTGAAAAGGCTGAGGACCTCTATGAGGGAATCAGGGATTCTAAGTATTCAATTGAGGACAAATATAGAAATCCATGCATGCATAACACAGTTCTCTATAGAAAGCCTGAACCAAAATGGAAACCCTGACTAGTAACACAATAAGCTAGTGACTGCTCAATTTGCCTGATGATTTTTGCTACTGTCTCCGCATTTCAAAAATAGATGTTCAAACAATATACTTAACGTGATGCTTGATTTGCCAGAGTCCCGGTATACCAGTGTTTAATGTTGTGGTCTTCTTGAACCTGAAATTTCAAATGTTTAATATGCAGGTTATCAAATTTGTGTGACAATACAAGATTTACTGTATATGTAGCTTGAGTGCCTGAGGCTGAATCAACATGGTTCCATGTAGTGTGGACTTGTGTAGAGCAGGAAACCAATTTGAACACGAGTAAGGTCAGCTTCATTTCCATTCTTAAATTATTTCATTATCGATTCAAACTTTTTATATTTTTTACCCGGATAAGTGCTAGTGAAGCTACTAGGCCATACTGTTCATGTAGACACATTTACAATTTGGAGCTGACAGTTGAACATACAAAATGTAATACATGTTACATAGCTTAGGGTAACAGGTATTTCAAAGATTTGATCGATAAATGGAATTGACAACAACTCTCGCTTGTATAGTGGATTTTATTTCCATTTTATGCTGAGTTGCTGTCTAGCTGACATATCACTGCCATGTTCTAATTACAGTCTCCTATCTTGATGTTCAGACAAATGGGGAAGGCTGATCTCTCAAATGTGCTGCAAATCAAAGGACATTGCATCTGTATTCTGGTTGACATACAACAGAGGGCAGAAGGTCTCTAGAACACAGTGGACTACCATATGGTTATTTGCTTTTTGGTTTTGCTTTGTGGCCTGGAATGTATTTTTGTGGAATTGTGGACTGGAGTGCAAATATTTGATTGTATTTTACTATTTAGTTTCCAACTTTCCACGAGCAAATCACGTGCCACGTTTAATGGGCCAATGGGTTTGCCTTAATGGCTTGATCCAATCTTAAATAGGTAAAACGAGGGCTTATTTGTAGTTTCATCGCCCCTTAATCACTGATTAAAACTAATCTCACTATAAAAGAAACCCTCGATTCTCTTTTGCTGATAATTTGCAAGAGGGGTGAGGTTGAAAACTATGTGAGGGGGGGCTACCCAGGTATCATCTTGCCCTTTGAATCTGAAGCTATCATGCCCAAAGATTTCACAGGAGGAGCTCAACCTGTCGGAGCATATGAGGAGGGTTTGCAAGATGTCTGGTATGAAGGAAAAGATGACTCTGTGTGGAAAAGATGCCGATCTTCCTGATGAGACACAAGTTTCAGATCCAGGCTGAGATTACATCTTTTCCACATATTGGTTATATCTTTGATTTCATCTCAATCGATTTGGTTTCGGATTCCGGTTTCGCGTAGTTTCGATTTCGATTGGGAAGCTCAGGGCAGTTTTTGCTTCTTGGATTAGGGTTCAACCTAGAAGGAAGATGAGTTGGGCCGGGTAAGTTCATTTGGGCCTTTGTAATCCATTCTCTCTCTCTCTCATTTTCTCTTCTCTTCCCCTTATAAGAAAGGGGCATTAGCATTACTCTCGGGGTCACTCACTAGGGTTTAACAACGCTTGCAGTCACAGCATTAGCAAAAACAAGGAAACCATCGGAGCATTTCTCTTTTCTTCATCGCGATGCCTCCGGAGGATCCTCCATTGGTAAGTCCGTCCGAACTCGTACATTTTATTTGGTCATTTGGTCATTTTGTAGTGGTAACCCAGTTATTTTGTGCAGTTTCCTTACCCTGAATCTGAAATTGATCGAGTCCTGGCTGTCGCTCTTCCGTTAGAATGGAATGGCTTTGACGATTTTGTTACTGAGTTTGAGGGACCTCAGGTTGGGGCAACATATATTGAGGTACGCGAGTTGAAGGTGGACACAAGGCCTCTTCTAGAGGTTATCAAACGAATTTTTAGAAGCCCGGAGGTTTTTCTTCGTGAACTGATCAGCAACGCCTCTGATGTAAGTCTCCACCATTGTAATTGGAAAGATTTTGGTTAGGATTTGGGTTTCTGTGAATTTTGGGACTGATGGTGTTTTGTTTTGTGCAATTAAGGCTTTGGGCAGGTTTAAATTGCAGAGCCTTGGTTGGCATCCAGAACTTTCAGTTGTACTTGAAATTGATAAGACTGAAAAGACACTTTCCATTACGGATAACGGCAAAGGGATGACTAAAGCAGGTTACTGAATATTTTGATTTCTTCTAGTATAACTGTATCTACTGCATTCTTTTAATGCATCATATGTGTTTTAATACAAATAAACCATTGTGTAATTGTAGGGAATTAAGTATTCAACCTTTTTTGACTTTCTTTAATTGTGCCACTGAATCTAATTTGGTCTTTCATGTATATGCAGATCTGAAGCATGAATTGGGTACTATTGGGTGGTCGGGAACTAACAAGTATCGGGAGTATTTGAAGTTACAGGAATTATCTGATCCGAGCATGATTGGAGAGTTTGGTTGTTGTTTCTTTGCTGCTTTTCTCATCGCTCACAAAGTCCAGGTTTTCTCAAAACATGATGAAGATGACAATACATGTGGGCTTCTTTACTGTCATCAAGGATGTCCATGGCGAGAAACTTGTGAGGGGCACCAAGGTCACTCTTTTCCTAAAAGCAGATCAGGTATAATTTAAAACCAATGACCTGTTCCTCTTGAGTTTTTCTTGTATGGTTTCATTGGAAATTAACTTTTGTTTTTGTGTAACGGTACTGACCAGATGGAGTACTTGGAGGAGGGGAGGATTGAAGAGCTTGTGAAGAAGCACTCAGAATTCATAAGCTATCCAATTTACCTTTCAAGGAAGCTTGCCTCTGAGTTTGAGAGCGATCCAGTTGGCCTCTCCGGCACTGAAACAGACCAGAAGATTATCAATGATCCTAGACCATGCTGGCTCTCTAAACCTGAGGAGGTCAGCATGGCTGAGTATGTTCATCTCTTCAAGAGGTTGACCAGTGATGGGGAAGACCTGCTTGCGTTCAAGCATTTCTCCATGCCTGAAGCTAATGGCATTATCTTTGTCCCTAAGAGTGCCCCATTCCAACACTTTGACACCAGGGAGAAATCTCATAACATCAAGCTTTATGTCAGGAGGGTGCTCATCATGGACAAGTTGGATCAATTGGTAGTACCTTGAATTTGTTAAGGGTGTTGTAGGCTCTGACCACCTGCCACTCAACATATGTCGTGAAATGCCTCGACAAAGAATGACTTTGGATGTGATCAGGAAGAACATCGTAAAGTATTGCTTTGAGATGTTTAATGAGATTGCTAAAAACAAAACGGATTACACAAAGTTCTATGAGGCATTTTCCAAGAACTTGAAGCTGGGAATTCATGTGGACAGGCAGAACAGAACCCAATTGGCTAACCTGCTCCGATACCACTCCACCAAGTGTTGTGAAGAGCTCACAAGCTTCCAGGAGTATGTGACCAGGATGAAGGATGGTCAAAATGTTATTTACTATGTTAATTGTGAGAGCAAGAAGTGGAGGGAGAACTGTTCAATCTTGGAACTCCTTAAGGAATGGAGTATGAATTTCGCCTCATGGTAGATGCTGACATGTACACGGTGGAAGGTCTGAAGGAATATGATGGAAAAAAGCTTGTGTCTGCCTTTAAGGATGGTCTTGAGCTCATTGACGAGCTGAGGAGGTGAGGCAGAATGAAGAGGATAAGTATTCAATGTTTTGGAGCTCTGTTCTTTTCTATCTGATACGGCATCGTACAGTATGGGAGCCAGGGACTTTTATAAAAAAGAGTTCTAGTAGATGTATATTGCTTTTACTATCAAGTCTATGACTATAAGTATTATCGTTGTTATGGATTTGTTTTTTTTTTAATATATATAGGATGGTTTTCAAGTGTTGTTGCCATGGGATTCTGACAAAGAAGAGCTTTATTTCATTGGTTTTACTGTCAAATTTATCAGAGGACCAGAAATACTGGCCTCAATGCATGCCGGTAACTACGATTGCATTAAACACTTGAATGCAGTTTAAAATCTCATGGTTTTTAAGTGTTTAACATTTTACATTAGTAACACACACTTGACAGCACCAAGCAAAGAAAATACTGTAGTTACATTTCAATAATAGCAATTTCTGGAGTAAACAATTATCTTGAACTAAACAGTTCATGCTTTGTGAGATGGTTAAAAGCTACTCAAATCTGGGTTCTATTTTATCTGATATCCACCATTTTGACTTCACCAGACTTTTTGATCCCTTCGCTTTTCCCAACTTTGTATCGGCCTTCCCCTTTGATGTCATTACAGAAACTGCAGGTAATCTTATACAATCAACACTGTCAACAATCACTGACCTGTAGCGAACGTTACTCGCATATCATTTGACACAAACTGTTAGTAAGTGCAGTACAGAAACTTATGGTAGTAACACAAAACTTAAGATCTGAAATAATATTGACCAGAAACAAAACCTTTAAGACGACATTAACCTACAGTGAAGTTACTGGATACCAATGTCATTCGCTATTTCACATGTCTACCAGCTAACTAATATTGTAGATATGTTCGCGTGAAGGTGAAATGCTTCGGACTTGAAAAGAAATCAACATGTGAATAGTTACTGAATTAAAAAGTAAAGTTCTACACCCATAGTAAGGTCTGTTGGATAGAAGTCTACAATGTAACGCCATCTGTATCTGTGAGCTTAAAGAAACTAGGGAATATGCACGCAGAGGAAGTATGTACGCTTCTTTAATGGATGTCAAGACAATTAATATGCCTACCCAAATCAAACAGAGTTTTAAAGTCAAATCACAACTTGGATCCAAAAAGAGGGATACAAAGACCGCCCCTCAGTTATTGATGCGACTGAAAAAGGAAACAACCAAGCCACGATAAGCAGAATTTATTGACACTCGTCACATTTCAGAAGCCAAATACTTAAGGAATGCATACAAGAAGTTATTGACTAGAAAGGACACATTACTTCTATGGTTATCACACTCAAGTTCACAGTCAAAGCAACCATACAGCAATGTGCAGTGAAAATATGATGCAAGTTACAAGCATTCTGATTTTGTAGTTTAATCTTTCAAGCACAGTTAACCACAAGGACAATTTAAGCATAGATCAGCCAACACAAGATTTTGAACTCTAATACCTAGACAATCAAATTAGAAAGATTAAGCTTGCTGCTACAGCATTTATTCCCTTCTGTTACGCACATCAGTTTCAAACATTGTGGAACTTCACGATCCAAATTCGTGTTGCTGCCATACCATTTTAGCTTCTAAAGTCCTTATACAACCAGTTAAATTCCGAAACAGCAAATATGCAACATAAAATATAGGAATCTAAGTTCCTATCAGCACGAGAAAAGAGCACCAATTACCTGTAAAATTTGTTCCTCGCACAGTGGTTTCTTGATAGATTGAGCCTTTGATTGTAGAGAGACTTCTGGTAAAGTTCTCACAATGAATTTCTCGAGAATTGCGTTAATCGGTGTTGTTTCGAACAGTAGCAACTCAACATGCAAATGGTGCAAGTAATCACTGTATAAAAAACCCACCAGCTCTGTTTCTCCAATGGTCCGCTTGAGCACTCTGAGCGCCTTCATTAGCAGTGGAAATCCTGTGTCTCAATTATAGGATTTGACAAGTTGAAGATGAACAAAAAACTAAGAACAAGTTTCCAAATTTCAACTTATATCATTATATCAATAAACTACTAAACACCTTCATAGTTGCTCCCAAAAAAATTGAATAAATCACTTTAGTGCCATAATTCAACATTTAAAAAACATAACCTATTTCCACTTTAAAGATTACATACAGACCTGAGTCCCAAATGTCAACAAACTTTTATAAAGAAAAATATGGAACTAAAACAACTCATCAAACCCCCCACCCCCAAAATTCAGCCGAAACTCCAAAGTAGTTAACCAACACACTTAACAAGAATTATAAACAACATCAAAAATAATGAAATAAAATCAAAGAACCTACAAGTACCAGTTTTCTCATCTTCTACTCTAGTTTAGTATATAATCACAAACAAATACAATAAATGAACAAATTACCCTGAAGTACCTAATAAGTAGTATGTAAAAGCATACACAAAATCAAAAGTAATAACTGAGGACTAAAAGTTCAACAAACTCAAAGAGACAGTACTTCTCAAAAGAGATTGTGGTGACTGTAACGAGCAAACTCACAAAACTAATCAGCTTTGCTTAATTTCTACAGAGACAAGGAGTAATCTTTTTTAATGATTATGAATCAAATCGTGTCCGCTGAAAGTTTAAGGAATCCAATAATAAACGCTACAAAATGGTAATAATAAGAAAAACCAAAAAGCCAGGTACATGCCAGTGGCACAGTAAGCGTCTTATGGACGCTTTATTGGAAGGCTTTATTCTAGTCCTATTTATTTATGGATGGCCAACGACATAGCAGACGATTTATTCCCCTCATGCCAATACCCTCAACTCCGCTTAACTAATCTGCAAAACAAAGTAGCAGTTATCATACCAACGGCAGAAATCATGATCCTAGGCCAATCCAGCCGCCTTCTTCCTGAGGGAAGTATCTTATCAATGGCTTCGCTTGCATTACCGGGCATTGATGTCTCACTAACAGCTTCCACGACTGCCAACGAATATCGGCACACGGGACAAAAGTTATTTATATCAAGCCACAGGTCTATGCAATCTCCATGATACATATGCGAGCAGGGCAAGCGTCTAATTACCGGTTGATGATCAGTCCCCGCTTCTACAGCAATGAAGTGATCAAGAGCCTCTCTACAAATGGCACATGGTGTCTCTCTTACATTAGCATCCAAACTATCAGGCATCAGTTTCTCCAAAGCCTCAATGGATGATTTAGTTGCAGGAATCGGCTTAAATATTGTAGCCCTATCAATAATAACTTCATCGTCTGAACGCCTCGACCCTCCTGATAAGTGAGGAGTTATATCCCCAATGCCAGCACTACTTTCACTGTCCAAGAAGCGAATACTCACATAATATATATTAATATTAATAGGCCCCAGGGAACGGCTTTATCAACCACCTTAAATATTCTTTCAAGAACAGGTGCCTGCGAAAGTTCTCCTACATACAAGCTTGAAAGATTCTCAGCCATCATCTTTGTATACACATGCCTTTTGGATAATCGCTTGACATCAGAGAGAAGGACAAAAAACCTTCTCTCAGTAAGAAGTTTTGGCGTATCATAAACAATGGGTATTGGAGCCTCTTTCCAGCTGATACCGATCTTGTCAAAGCTTCTGAATATGATTTTTGTGTCCACTTCGTTCGCGATTTCAAGGACTTTGGGTGCAATTGTTCCGAATTGTTCCACGCCGTAGAAAGAACAATGTGCGTCGATTTCCATGCTTGAAGAACTGATATCACTGGGAAAATAGAGAATCAATAACTTATGGTAGTTGTCTATATAGTTAACAACTATAATCTTATTCTATAATCACCCTCTCTTCTATAATCTTATTCTTCTCCATATTGGAGGTATTCATATATATATATATATAACATGAAACATAATATAACCAACTGAGATTAGGAAACATGATCTAACTCGGAAAGAAACATTATCGAAAAACTCTGTTACCTAATACAACAATGAAATAAACCCAAAACAACAGGAGTAAACCGAAATTGAAATTTTCTTTTTTCATTAGGAGTAACTGAATTGTTTCCAGAATTTAGTTCAGTACTTCATGAGCTGTTTACTTTTGTGCTGTTTCAGTTCGAAAGCTCTAATCTTTTGCCAATGTTCTGGATCTTATATTTACTCATCAGCAATTCGAGAAGAACTGTGAATTCTAGGGAGGCATAGACAATTCAACTACAGGAAGGTGTATTCTTCTCTTCCTCTCAAACTCTTACACATAAAAAGCTAAATAATTTCTGGCTTGAAGAAACAATGAAGACAAAGAAGAATCCTTATAACTATAATCAGTTTACAATCTACAGGAATCTGAAAAAAAAAAACAAATTTTGGTAAACCCATCTGAAACAATTGAATACCTTCTGAATTGAAGAGGCTGAATCAAAGGTAAAGAAAATCATGCAAAGCAATATTTGTTATACTTACATGTGAATTAAATCCACTCCTCCTTTGTTTGTGACAAAATACATCCCCAGACAACAGACTTTTTTTTTTTTTTTGGTTTTGTACTGAAGTGAAGGAAAGGGTAAGGGTTTCTGTGGGTCCCACTTCCAGATTCCAGATTGTGTGTTGGATTTGGTTTTGTACCTCAAAAGTAAAAACCCTGTCTTTATAATTTTACCACACCTGCTGGGGTAACTAACATGAACCAGTCAAAGTTAACGAGAAGGGTAATAATTCGATCTAACGGCGTTTGGCCAATTGAAAGCCATGTCTGAAACTTGTATGCTTACTCAGTTACTCCTCGTGTTGATCACTATGCATCGGCTGTATGATCGATCTTCTTGTTCGCGCGAATATGTTCGTTCAGGTTCACTAGAATCGTATAAATGGCAGCTCCGTTCTAATGGATGCAAAGACCAACTATATTACTAGATTTTCACAATATATTGTTAAATAGCATTGCTTATTTTTATCAACTGGAAGCTCGGTTGCAGCAACAACACCACCACCATTATACATTCATACCAAACTTCCCTATTCCATACAAACCAAATTAGGATCACAATGTGGCAAACAGGACTGAAAAAAAAAAGAACTGTGCCTTGTAATTCCATTAATTAGGTAGCTGCTGCTTTAACATCTTCTTCCATCACCTTTTCGGATCTTCTCCAAGTCTAAGGAAGTTGCAGAAGGACTAGATCCTCGAAGTCATCAGAAAGATATGCCTTCTTCAGGGACATTGTTAGAAATATAGAGATATATATTTAGAAGGGTATTTTAATCTTTAGCATAATTCTCCTAGAAATTGTAGTACTGTTTGCATGTATTAATTAGATCATTCGTAATGTAGTCGATATCTCTCTGCGTTCCTTTCTTTTCAGTCTTCTTCTTTCTTCCTTTCCTTTCAATAAATCCATGAATATTATCATGGTATCAGAGCTACGGCTCTTGATCCTGTGGACCTCTTCATGCTTGTAGTCGCTTTCGCTTATCAGTTTCAGTAGGTCTGATTTATCCCCAATTTCTAACCCTAACCCCCAAATTCTACATCTCCTGAATCGTGAAGCCTTTCCCGTGGATTATCGCTCAAAGCTTGAGCATCATCTCATCGTCCCTCATCTATATGATTCTGAGTTATTACCGCAGTATATTGCTTGCTCCGTTTGCTTCGTCGGGAGTCCATTATTTTGGTTGGTTCACTCATCGGATATCGGAGATCTGTGTTTTGAATGGAAGTTGTGTCGTAATCCACTCGGTAATACAAAATCACGCTCTCACCTCAGTGGAAATTTCGTCGAACACCTGGTGTGCGTTCTTTCATCCAAGTCTCGTTGGGATTCGGTAATTCTAAATCGTTTGCACTGTACTTAGTCAGATATGATTTAGTATTCAAGGTGTTATATTCCTGTGCTGATATGGATAATTTGATGGAATTGACTATCATTTAATGGTAATCGTTTGCTATGAGAGTTGTATGCTGAAGTTGAGTATGATTGTTTATATCTGAGAGTTCTTGTTGTCTTGGATTTTCTACTTGGATGATTGAGATGTTCAAACCTGTGCAAATCAACCTTTGGCGTTATATGGCTGGGTGGTTATGATATCAATATGGTCTGTTATGGAATATATGAGAGAGAAGGGAGATGTCTAGTTTGTTATGCTGCTTCAATGCTTCCTATGATCATGTCTTCTTCATGGAGTTTCTAAATTGTCTCATCTACCTAAGTGATAAATTGTTTGGTGATATAAGGTTGATGGCTGTTGTTTAGTGTTCTCCTACGGTAAAATTTTAAGATACCGACCTTGCAACAAAAAGAATTGTATGTGGAATTGTAAATAACTTTGAAGGTAGTAGCCTTCATAGTTATGTGGAATTGTAGATAACTTTGGAGGTAGTAGCCTTCATAGTTATGTGGAATTGTAGATAACTTTGGAGGTAGTAGCCTTCATAGTTGTGTGGATTGTAGACAACTTTGGAGGTAGTAGCCTTTATAGTTGTGTGGATTGTAGACAACTTTGGAGGTAGAGGTAGTAGCCTTTATAGTTATGTGGATTATAGTCAACTTTGGAGGTAGTAGCCTTCATAGTGTTTTTAGTATTGTAGAATTGTAATAGAGGTGGTGGCCTCTGTGTAACAAACTTTGAAGAAAATATTGCAGTGAGTCAAAATCTGAATTGAGATGTGGAGGAAAACAGTATTATGCAGCAGCTTATATGTTGGGGCAATGCAGAAGAGTTGTAGGATACGAGTATAGCCATGTTGAAGGAGTGTGAGCACATATATGCTTAGTCTTGTAGCAGTGTGATTGTTCTGCTCTTGTGATTCTGATTTACATCAGCTACTGTCAATGGAGTTATTCATGGCACATTCTGAGTACAACTACTGGAGCAAATCTTGTGAGTTTAAAGGTCTGGAGATGATTGATATGCATTGGTAATTGTCAAGAAGGATGTCTTCTATGACCTGCTCTGCTACAGCTATTTCTTCCCAACTTGGTATATTTGTCATCTGTCCATTACATGTGCATCTTATTGCTATATCAGATCATAAGGATCGATTAACATTCTCATTGAAGCTTATGATTCTATTGCTGAAATGTCTTGAGTGATGATGCTTTTGTTGGCCATTGAAGGAGAATCAGTTCTGCTGTTGTGATGTGTTGCAACCATTATGCTTGGTGCCCAGCATATGGTTGAGGGGGAGTGTTAGAAATATAGAGATATATAGCATATGGTTGAGGGGGAGTGTTAGAAATATAGAGATATATATTTAGAAGGGTATTTTAATCTTTAGCATAATTCTCCTAAAAATTGTAGTACTGTTTGTATTAATTAGATCATTCATAATGTAGTCGATATCTCTCTATGCGTTCCTTTCTTTTCAGTCTTCTTCTTTCTTCCTTATCAGACATCAGGGTATCCAGAAGAAGCCTGGTTGCTCTCTTATAGAAGTGGATGGTCTTGATCATGAATTCGATGTTGCTGATTCTTCACATGGTGAAAGAGGTTCAATTTATGACACTTGCAGCAATCAATAGAGTTGTGCAATCCGAAGATGCTCTAAGAAATCTCAGTATTCTGCTGCAACCTATGTTGAACTGTGCAGTGAGCATACTGTTCCTTAACAACGTCAGAGAAAATTGTATTACTTCACATCGGATCTTGTTCATCCCAATAGTTCAAAGCGTAATTGCATCTCGCACGAGATCAGCAAAATCATGCGAATCCCCAAGTTTTAAGCGTCATTTGCAAAAGGGGATTGCAGCGCAGTAGTAGTTATTTGAGTTGGGCAAGCACGTTTTATGTATTAGTTACTTGTAACGAGCAAATGACTATTGATCGAGTCGCGCTTCCTGATCAGGATTGGAGACAATAGAGAGGCCAAGAATGAATAGACCACTGGCATCGAGTTCCAAGCTAGTACAAGGTGGCTACCAGGCAATTGAGCATCGTGATTCTCACCATGTGTTGAATAGCATTGCTTTTATGTCTTCAGCAGGAATGAACTTATATATGCATTAAGAGTTGCAGTCCCATTACAAGCCAAAATAAAGAACAGGAAGTGGCAAAACAGAATTTAAAGAGAAAAAAAAAAAAGAACAAGAACTGAGCTTGTAATTCCGGGATTGCCATTTGGTAGCTGCTGCTTTAGTTTTTGGGATCTACTCCAAGTCTAGCACGAATTCGAGGGTCTAGTCCTTCTGCAACCTTTTTAGGATCTACTCCGGCCTCTTTGAGAGTCACAGCACGAGGCCGCTGAGCATAAACATCTCCATGAATAGGGTCAGATTTAACGGGGTTGTCAAACTCCTGGACATGAGCTACCTTTCTGAAGAAGGATTTGTTAACAAACTTATCGGCGTCCTCCACAACACGGTCAGGCTCCACCACCTCCGGCAGCATCTCCCGCCGATCCTTCTTCACAAAGACGTTGGGGTTGTGGAAGAGCTGTTGCTTGGCAGTGTGGAGTCCCAGCGATACTGAAAGTGCTATCATCCCAACAGCTACATACACAGGCACAAAATCTCCCCTGGGCTTCTTACTGCTCTGTTGCTCGGCCATGTTAGCAGTTGGGTTATAAGCTCTCATCTTAGGTAAGGTTGAGGTTGCATACCCTCTTAAGCCACTCACCACTCGTTGCCATTGATTCTGCATCATGTCATAAACTTGATCATTCACTGTTTACCCAAATATGAAGAAATAACTAATAAGATATTAAAATCTGAAAAGAGTCCACATACCATTGATCTGAAAGCCATGATCTTCAGCAAAGTGATAGAAATCAGAAACAAGAGTCTTCAACAGAAATGGTAGGATCAGTTAATCACACACTTGCAGAAAGTGATTCTTAACTTGCTTCCAACTGCTATTGGCTAATGGTTTTACTTATATGGGCAGGTTGACAACAGTTACTGAAACAGGTAGAGAGTTCTGGAGCCACGTATCACTGTCCAGAAGAACCAAGGGGACAGATGTCTAAGTAAGAGAGTGTCGAGTGTCACATAGAACCCTCTTGAAGCAACACGTCAGCATCAACTTATCTAACTTCATTAAACCCTCTCTTTTTTTCGATTACCATCTCATTAAACCCTTTAGCATGAGAGAAATTCAAATTGATGTTTCCAAAGTCCGTCCAGAACAAAATATATTGCTTCTGTTTGAGGATGTAAGCTATCCCCCGCAAGAAACTCATGGTTGGTTCCATTCAACCTAATCAAACTACAGCCAGAGTTCTTCTTGACCCTCTTATTAGCACTTATGGACTTCCTGGTTTTAACCACATCATCCCATTTCTCTGCATTGGCATAAACACTAGCCATGATTGAATACACACCACCATCTTCAGGGTCCAACTCCATCACATGCTCAGCTGCTGTCTTTGCACTCTCTACATCACCATGTATCTTGCAACCTCCAAGTAAACCACCCCACACAAAAACATCACCACCCATTGGCATCTCCTCTATCATCTCCATAGCCTCCTTGATCAACCTGCTCTTCCAAGCAGATCAGCCATGCACCCATAATGCTTGAGCTCTCTGGGCACCCCATAGACCGATTCCATTTCATCGAAAAGCTTTCTAGCTTCGTCTACTTTACCTCCATGGCTGCAACCCACTAAAACCCCAAGAAGCTAATCCCATCAGGTTTAACTCCAGCCTCTATCATTCTGGAAAAGTACTCCATTGAGAGATGGGCATGGCCATGCATTGCAAGCCCAACAAGCATAGCATTCCAAGTGAACACATTCTTACCAGAGCTCGACTCGAAAATCTTCATAGCAGTCTCAATGCACCCACATTTCGCATACAAGTCCACCAACGCTGTCAAAAAATACGAACTTAGCCTAGTCCTGTTTCGTTTAACATAGTCATGGATACTCCTCCCTCGCTCCAAATCACCCAGCTGCGCACAAGCAGAGAGTGCCGAAACCAAGCAGATATCATCAGGCCTAATTTCCGACTCCATCATTCACCAAACAGCTCAATCGCCTCCTCGCAGCGACTCGTCTGTGCATAGCCCGCCAAAACAGTCCCCCACGAAACAGAGTCCCTCTCAGGCATTTCATCAAACACCTCCCGCGCACGGTCCATCTCGCCTCCCTTAACAAACGTGTCGAGCATCGCATTGTACGTCACCAAGTCCTTATGGGGACTTTCGTCGAACACCTGGCGTGCGTGGTCAAGATTGTGGCATACCGAATAGACATGAATGAGGGTGTTGGCGACGAAGGAATGTGAAGCGAAACCGAACTTGAGAGCTGGGAATGTAGGGCCTGGGAGATTGGGAACGAAGAAGGGGCGAGGTGGGCGCAGGCTTTGAGGGCAAAAGGGAAGGTGTGGAAGTCTGGAGGGAGGGAAAGGCGGCGGAGGGAAGCGAAGAGGTGGAGGGCGGGGAGAGGGGAGGAGAGGAGGGTGTGGGCTCGGATGAGGTTGTTGAAGGAGAAGGTGGATGGGTTAGGGATGAGGTTGAAGAGAGAGGTGGCGTAGGTGAGTGAGGTTGGAGAGAGGAGGGTTTGAGGAGAGAGGTGAAGGTGTGGAGGAGGTTGGGTAGGATTTTGGGATGAGAGGCAGTGGTGGTGGTGTGAGCATGGATTTGGTGGAGTTGTTTTGGGGTTTTGCAGTGTTTGATTAGGGTGATCAGATTGGTGGTGCTACTCATTCACTTGGTTTTGCTCTCTGCTTCTGCTTCTTTCAGTAGGGAAGTGAAAATGGGCGGGTAAAACCGTAGATAAGGGGGACAAGTCATACAGGGGCTGGGAGCTAAGGATCTACTCTACTTGTGTACAAATATAGTGTTCTGTGCCTAGCAATCAAACTTGGGTGGACGTGCCGGAGTGGTTATCGGGCATGACTAGAAATCATGTGGGCTTTGCCCGCGCAGGTTCGAATCCTGCCGTCCACGGCTTTTTATTACATTTTCAAGTCTGATTTTTTTTTTCTCTTTCTTAAGCCGGTTAATTGATTGGTGTATCGAATTTGGAAGTGTGACGTATAATAAACAATAATCTTGCATTCATAAATTCAATAACGGTGAAAAACAAAAGGAGGAGTGACATATAATAAGCGATAATCTTGCATTTAGAAATGCATTGCACTTTATTTTTAAAGTTTCATTCTTTCATGTATATTGTCATGTTATTCGATACATGAAAGAAACAAACTGCAGCTAAAAACCACAAGAAATGGACCAAGTTATCTATGATTAATACTACTAATCTTTAAAAGATGTTTACCCATGAGATGCAAGACTTAACTGAAAGACATGATGCAGTTGAATTTTCTGTTTCGTAACAGCAGTTAGACCTGTGGCTATTTCGTGCAAGTTCTCCCTATTGTTATGGTCTCAACGGAACATGTTGGGTTGATGGCAATAGCCAATAAGAACTGGGGTTGGAACTATACAATTACAAAATGTTTGACATAGAAAGCAATTGGAACTACAATTACAAAATGTTTGACATAGAAAGCAATTGTCTGGCCGTAGTTCAAGCAATCCAAGCAGATGGTGATGACCTTCTAAGGATGGTAGCTTGGTAGATGATGACGATCAAGCTTAAGAACTATGACTGGTCTAACTATTGTTCATACCCAAAAAGGTACATGTGGTGAGACCGTGAGATATTACTGATTTGTATGTCGTATATTTGAGGCATCTACACGATATGGGACATGCAGATCCGGATTTGAATAGAGGTACAAGAGGCTTGGGACTCAGGGCCCAAAAATCTAGAGGGCCCAAAAAAAAAATTTATAGTTTTCTAAAAAAAAAAAAAAAAAATTTTTTTTAATAGTTTTTAGGCTGTGCGATCTGACATGAATTAAAGACAACTATCCTAAAACAAAGACAATTACACTTGATGAGGGACTCAAACCATCAATTACTACTTTAAATTTGGATTCATAAAAAAAGTTAAAATATTAAATAGAAGCAACCAAACACGATTAGGTAAGATATTTGTTGTATAGATAGGATTTATAATACAATTAGGATTACTAAACCATCAAGGTTTTGGAATCCTATTGATGGTTTAGTAATCCTATTTGCATAATAAGTATTTTGCATAAAGATCTTATATATTTTTGAATGTTATATACTATTTTAAATATAAAAAAAGAAATTAGGGGCCTAACTCTGAGAGTTCGACTCAGACCTCAAAATCTCAGGTCCGGGTCTGGGGACATGTAGGCTTATATGTTTTTAATGTATGGACTAACTAGCCAGTAATTGATTTGAGGAAGTTCATTAGCATACACGTATCGAATTATTGTTTTTTTATAAAGTATTGTTTAATATTTGATAACTTGATTGTGCGACATAGTTAAGTAAAAATGTTTGGTACTAAGCGTAAGCTCACCCTTATAGATTATTGTTCAGGTGTATGAGGTACGACACGTATTTCTAGAAGACTAACTATGATGTTAGTTGACGTGAACGAGATTCGAGAAAGATTACAGGAGATTAGAAGTGAGTTAGACCGCAAGAGACTTGTTTTGTCTTTGTAATTGATTTTGTTTTTGTAAACGTTTTGTTTTCAACAATTTCTCTAGAAAAGTATTTAAATTTGTTTTGTTTTCAACAATTTCTAGAAAAATATTTAAATTTCTATTATTTTCTTTTACTTTTCCCGCTCACGTCTCAGATTCGGTGTCAAGTGCTTGAAAACCACCGACACCGGGTCTGTGGTGTGACAAAGTGGAATTGGAGTTTGAAATTTTAAAAAAATCCAAAGTATCTAAAAACAATATCCAAAGTATCGCACCAATGTTTCTAAATGAATTTGATACTTTAGATTGTGGGATGAAACATTGGTTAATTTGATACTTTTGGATATTGTTCAATCTTCTAAATGAATTTCAATTCTTATTTTCTTTTGCTATTGGGGTTTGATATTATTTTTTAAAATAAGCTTAATATGAAGTAAATATTCAATACCAATTATGTAATTTGTACACGGTCGATCATAATCTTAAATGCCAGAAAATAGTTCTCTTCACTCCAAAAATCTCTCGAAACACCAAACCATACCCGAGCATTTGGACTTCTCCATGCTTGGCCATGCTTCTCGTTTGCAGCCGTGATTTCTTAGCTTGATTCGAATCAACTTTGAAGACCAAGAAGTGTAAATCGTGACTCAGAATACTGTTTTTAGTTTTCATATTTATCTAAGTCAGTATTTTTTATTTTATTTTTTGAAATCGGTCTAAGTCAGTATTTTCATGCTTGGAATATATTTTGAGATAACAAGCGATTGTTATAAATTGTATAGTTGATTGTATGTTCAAATGAATATTGAAATTTAGTTGTAGTTAGCTTTAGTGGTAAAAAAAAAAACTTTATAAACTTCTTTACGGATTTCAAAATTTTCAACTGCAGAATTGTAGTCCATGATCCTTTTCTCCAGATTTACATCTTCTTGCTCATCAGTCGTCAGCGAGCCTCGCAAATTACGACATAAAAATCAATTGTGTTTGGAGTCAAATAAGCTCAGTTCAAATAAGCCCTGATGTATTGCAACTTTGCAAGTATAGTTTAATTTCCAAAAAGTTATAGTCATATCTCATTAGAGCACCAGGGCTTCCCCTTCATATTCTCTCATCACACTACGCTTTCCCTTCTGCCAATTACCACCTCATGCATATAGGTGAATGAACTGTAGCTCCTTAACTGACAGCAAAGAGATCAGTCATGTTCTGTTGCATACGTCCTCTATCTTCTATGTGCAGATAAAGAGCCATGCCAGCGATCATAGTCTTGCCGTTTCCGTACAATTGTTTTATCGGCACAATTAGAAGTTTGTCATTCCTCATCTGTTTTGTTTACCTACGACACAGACCTGGATTCAGCTCCATCCATTGAAAAGGGGATCAAGCATAACATTGTGATAATAGAATTCACTCATTTAATCCCCAGCCTTTATGATTCTGCTTACTGAACAATGGAGCTTTGTGGTCTTAACGTACTTATGTGCATTTACCTAGTGCCCTTCTCCAACACACCATTGTTGCAAATGCACTATATGAACTCAGGAGCTAGTGACTCCTTTCAGTTCTGCAATTGGCAAGGAATTACAAGCCTGATGCTATATATGTTAAGAATTTGGAGTAGTGACAACTCATATAACCTTTTAAAGAGAGATGTGATTCCAAGATCAAATCCAAGGCCGAGTTCTGAAAAAAAAAAAAAAAAAAAAAAAAAAACTCGGAATAAGTAATACTGGGAAAAACAATCATACTGAAGATCAATTCAACCAGGCAAACAACTGTTCAACCCTTGATTTTGAAAAGAAATCTCATAAACCTACCTCTCGTACTACAACAGTAGCAGATAAAAGCCAACAACGACCACAAAAGTATGCATAGATTCCTGACAGCAATGGTTTTGCAATAATAGGGAATTGGAGTAAATTTTAAAGTTCCCAAGCAACCATTTTTTATTATCTAGTCTTCTATATTGATCCATAAAAGTAGAACCAAGAAACTGACTGCTATTATACATACCAAATACGGATTATTCTCTGCTTTTATTGGCAGTCAAACAATACTCTCAGACAATCACAAGCTAAAACATAGTTTGAGCCCCAAGATACTACTATCACTTCAACAATGTCCCAACAAGCCCACATTATACCATTCTAATGCATGTGCCTAACCAGGAGGTAGCTATTGAACCTATCTAAACAGCAAATGAAAAAAAAAAAAAAATAGAAAAACCAAAGACAAAAATATTATTAAGAAATAAAAAAATAAAAAAAAAGAGTGGCCACAGCCTTTTAGAATACCAGAATGACAATCATAGATACAAAAAATGCCAACCAAAAGCATATGCATGTACCACTGAGAAGAGAGCCACTTCTCAGATATTTATTTCAAAATTAAGTGAAATGATTACAGAAAGATTGTATCTGATACTTTATCATGAAGCAACCAGTTTGGTGAAATTTCATTAACCACAACTGCAGACTGAATGATGTTCCCAATACTAATGTATGTATGAGCAAGTAGCAAAGTAAAAGTAACAAAAGTATTTCATATTAAAATGACACAAAGTGACTGATAAAAGATAAGAATGTGATTTCATACAAAGTGTAGAAACAGATTTTGATTGAATCATTATCGATACAACATTTACATTATATATGCACTAAAGCAATAATCTTGCTACTATAATCTACAATATAATTACGACTCTACACCTATGATATGTATTGAATGCAAAGATGCAAAGTAACTGTGAATGAAATCAATTAGGCAGATATTGAGGAAGATATTGGGGCATGATAGGAGGAGAAGAATTATCAACTCTAACACCCTCTTCAAACTGAGTGGCGCTGAACGCACAAGTTTGCCACAGAGAAGATGATGGCGCTGCCTATGTAGGGGTTTGGTAAGGAGATCAGCTGGTTGATCTATTGATGGGACAAAATGAACTTGGTGACTCCCAAGTGCGACTTTTTCACGAACAAAGTGATAATCCAGCTCTATATGCTTTGTACGAGCATGGAAGACTGGATTAGAAGCCATGTAGGTGGCACTTAGATTGTCACAATAAAGCACAATAGGAAACTAAATTTTGACACCAAGTTCATATAATAAGAAGCCTAACCAAGTTGTCTCTGCACTTGCATGAGCTAGAGACCGGTATTCTGATTCAGCACTTGACCGAGCAACAATTGGTTGTTTCTTGGAGCACCAAGAGACCAAGGTACGTAGTGCCAAGGTAGATGAGATAGCCGGAAGTGGAGCGACGAGAGTCTGGGCAACCTACCCAATCAGCATCAGAGTAAGATGAGAGGCGGACATGTTGGCGTTGAGGACCAAAATAGAGACCATGATCCATGGTGCCTTTGACATAGCAGAGGATATGTTTGGCAACAATGAGATGTGGTACACGAGATTGACTCATGAATTGAGAAACAGAGTTAACAGCAAAAGCTATGTCAGGATGGGTAATAGTGAGATATTGTAAAGAGCCAACCATCTCGCAGAAGACAGTAGGATTAGCAAGGAGTTCTCCATCAGTGGAGGTGAGAATAAGTCCGGCCTTACCCCAGTGCAGCCCGTGCAACCGCACGGGGCCCAGGGGTAGAGGGGGTCAGGGGCACACAATTTTTTTTTTCAATGGTGTTTTTTTCTATTTCTTGCATCCTAACTTTGTATAATGCTTTAGAGCTCCATGTTTCTAAGATTTGGGTAATTTTGTTTACAAGCATGTTTGCTGTTATTGATCAAATTTTGATACTTGGAATTCACCTTGTTTTAATTAAGTTAAAGCGACTGCACAAGTATTTCTTTCTTAATATTTTCTCCAACTACTTAAAGAAAACAAATACCTGATTTTGTGACATCTCTTTGAAAAAAATAAAAAATATTAAGGGGCCTAATTTTTTTTCTCGCACCAGAACTTAAATCCCTCAGGACCGGCCCTAGGTGAGAATGGACTTGGCTGACATGGGGGTGCACATTGGTTGGCTGAATAACAGATCAAGCTTCACTAAAATATCATGGGCATACTTGAGTTTATTTATGTGCAGTCCATTGGAATGTGATGTGACCTGCAACCCAAGGAAATAGTGAAGAGGACCGAGATCCTTGATATCAAATCCTCGGCCTAAAGCATCAATAAAGCTTTGAAGAACCTCATCATTGCTGCCGGTAACCACAATGTCATCAACATATAGCAAAAAGTAAATGGTATGCATCCCATGTTGATATATGAATAAGGATGAGTCTGCCTTACTTTATCGAAATCCAACAGATAGTAAAAACTTGCTCATACGCTGAAACCAAGCACGTGGTGCTTGTTTGAGGCCATAAAGGGACTTGTGAAGCTTACAAACATAGGAAGGCCGAGAGGGATCGATGAAGCCTGGAGGTTGGATCATGTAGACGTCTTCTTGAAGATAGCCATGAAGAAAGGCATTTTTGACGTCTAATTGCCAAAGAGGACAACCTCTGGACACAACAACGCAAAGAATGGTACAAATTGTAGTTGGCTTGATTACAGGATTGAAGGTCTCACCATAATCAACTCCGTGCTGTTGATGGAATCCCTTTGCGACAAGACGTGTGTTGGATCATAATTCATAGATAATTTTGTGTCCTAATCCTTGAAAATTACTTGTTCTAAAGTCCATTTTGTTGTCAATTAATCAAATTCCATGTTTTGTAGAAAATATTGACAAGAGAAGAGAAACGGTGAAATTCCGGCGATTTTCCGAGCATCACCACTTTTGGCGGCACAAGTGGCGGCGCACCACCACTTTTGGTGGTGCCATATATTTTCCGGCCAATTTCAGGGAAAAGAAAATGTGGAGAAGTCTTGTTCTATCACAACTAGTTCTTAACCTTTTGGTTAAATGTCAACTCCAACACCTTTCACTTTTTCCCACCATAATCATCACTTCCCTATTTTACCCAAAAGTCCATCATGATTCCATACATATATCTTCCATGCTTTTGTGTTACACCACCTTTTCCTTACACCATTTTTCCCATCATTACCTATTAGCCTTTCACTTCTCCTCTATCACCTTTTGTTTGCTTTTTGGGGAAATTATGGTCATTTTCACACTCCAGCTTAGGGATTCAAACGGATGGGAGGAGGAGAAAATCTGGATTTTGGGTTTTCTCTCCCCACTTTTGCTCCATCTTTCATCATTATTTAAGTTTCTCTCCCTCATTTTAGAGAGACACACCATCTCCCACTTCACACACTACCTCATTTCCTCTTTCTAATCTCCATTAGAGAACCACCACCACTCCTCCACAAAACCTCAATCTCCACCACCTTCATACCATAACCTCACTACCATCACCTCCAATTTCGTCACTTTTCCCTTTCTACTCATCCATTCCATATACACAAAGCTTCACCATTTTGGCATCCATTCATCTATTTATCATCAAGCAAGGAGAAGGAAGAGGAGCTAGCACCATTTGAGGACACCATCACCATCACCTCTATTATCACCATCACAAGGATACCATGAGTTCATCCCATTCCTCCTCAACTTGAGCATAGTCACTTTTCTTTCCTTATTCTTTAGTTTGATGTTCATAATCATGTTGAAGCTTGTATATTTGATTATGAGTGAGTAGTTAATTTGTTAGGGCTAGGGTTGAAAGCCCTAGCCAATCTTGTATGATATTGATGTATATATTGTGTTTGATGCACTTTTCATTAGCACCTTAATATGCTAGATCAAGAATTGAACTTTCATGCTTGAACTTAATCAATTTGGGTATGTTTGTTTGCCATGACATGAGAAATAATTAGGGCTTGATTAACCTTAGTTGTTTGAAGCATGATAGCATATCATATGTGCATGTTAGGGTTGTGAACTACAATCACTTAGAGATAAGCTTGGTTGGTTTGCATAATTTCTTCATCTCCAAGCTTTATGCACTTAGGGTAATGCATTAGATTTCTAATCGGATTGAAATGCATGACGTAGGTAGTTAAGTATTACACCCGAGAGGGGTTGCTTGATATCAACAAAGGAGAATGTCCCTTGTCATACCCGAGAGGATGTAAGGAGAGAAATTGGTTGATTAAAATGACATCATTTACTTTAGAAACATCATTGTTTGCAAGAGAGGCTAGAGGTGAAAATCTTAAGTCCCAACTCTCATCCATTTCATCACATCTAATTTAGCTTAACATAGTTTATAATTCAAGTTTACATTTAGCAAGTTTCGAACCGAATCATCTTAAAACCAAAATCAAATCTACCTCATCTTGCATATATTCACCATGAACTTTGGTTCACTTGTGAGCCATTGTTTGTAATTGTACATTTGCATAATCTTTTTAGCATCCTTTAGGTTTTCCTAGCTAGAGTGGGTTTACCAATCCCTTGGGTACGATATTCCTTACTCATAATCCATATACTATAACTTGACCCTTATACTTGATGGTGGCTTTTTGGCTAACAAGTTTTTGGATACCCCCAAACTTGAACTTTGCTTGTCCTCAAGCAAACAAATCCAAACTCTGACTCCAACAAAACAATAAAGATAACTATCTAATCCTTCCAACAATATCCTCAAAGAACACAATTAGCTTAGGGCAATAAATTCATGCTATGTCTCAAAAATTTTAAAAAGTTATGGGTCACATGCTAGTGTAATGTTTATATCATGCCATGATTGTCACTTTGATGCATCCAAACTGAGCTTGCATTACAAAACTGTGCTAACCATAAACTCACTAGATAATCACTCTAATTTTCACTCATGTGTTTATAGGTTAGCTACACTATCACTCAAACAACTTCATGAAAATGCCGCCATATGCTTGATTTTCAATCTCATCTCCACGGGGTCATGCACAAACCATCTTGGACCAAAGAAGACTTTTATTAAGTTGAAATGAGGCTTATGGTGAGGGGTTAGAAAAATAAAGTGGATAGGAAAACACAAATTCCAAGCAACTTAGCAAGCAACTCTCTTGTTGAGATTTTCTAACTTAAAAGAACCTAAGATGCTCAATATGAATCACTTTCTTGAACACTCCCCCAAACTTGAACTAAAAACTATTTATTGAATTAGAATAACTTTCTTTTTGGATTTTCTTTCTTGCACTTTTTTTTTTCGCTAAATAAATTTACACTTGCACAACAACAAATACACCCCCATACTTATTTCTTTTCACGCACCCCCAAACTTTGTTTCTTGAAGCATCTTGACATATACAATCTCACATTGCTCACTAAGAAAACTTGGAAAGGGTAAGGATGATGTTTAAGCTAGTGGGTAAGACATTTGTGGTGCAAAGAAATGAAAGGCTAATAAAAGGCACAAAATGGCAATCTAAGGGAAATAATCTTTTTAGGACAAAAGCTCATTTGGCCATGGAGGATTCCTAATACCTCAATCAAATCCGTGATGTGCTCATGCATGACAAAAGTCTTAAGAGATATGAATCAAGTTCTAGAGATACAATTCACACAAAATTGGCACACATGAAGAACAAAGTGCTAAAGCTATATCATGCACTTTTCATTAGGTTCAAAACTCTTACATTTATGGTGCAAATAGCTCTCACAAATCTCACTATGCAAACTCTTTCTCAAATGCATCAACTTGACAACACGAGTACAAATTAAATCAAGCACAACCCACAACATTATTTGGAAGAGAAATCAAGTTTCCATTACAAACACATGCTTTCTTGCCCACATCTAAATTAAGCTTAAGTTTCATCATTGATGTTGGAAGGAACCTAGCTAATAAAACATACAAAATACTTGAAAAGAAAAAACTAAACAAATATATATATATATATATATATATATATATATATATATTAGACACACATCCCCCCACACTTAAACTTAACATTGTCCCCAATGTTAAAAGAATTTTCTTTGAAAGCAATTTGAATGTAACAATATATACAATGACAAAGTTAAAAAAAAAAAATAATGACAAGAGTAAAGTTAGAGATCTCTCCCCCTTGAAGACCAAGAATCCAAGCAATGCATCAACATGTAGAACCGACAAGGCGAGAACCTTGCAATCCAAAGCTTAGTGCCAAGTCAAGCACCATCGTTAAGCACAATTTATTCCATCAAAGTCTCATCAATCAGTACATTATTCACAATGAAAGAAGATTAATATAAACATTAGTACCAACATGCATCAAAAGTATGAAAGTGTATGATCAAATGCTTAGCCATTGAAAATTGCAAAAATGATGGCTAAGCAACATGAAGGTACAACCGCAAAAGTTCCCCTAAATACATTGGGGGATACAAAATAAACCGAGCAACTAAAACTAAAGAGTTGAAACTAAACAAACTAACACTTCTACACAAGACAAAGTCTTCAAGCATCATCATCAACATCATCATCATTGCCATCCTCATTGTCATCAAGGTCCATGTCTCTAGAGGGAGGCACAAAAGGGGTTGGAGCCGGAGGGGCTCCTATCAAATCAAGGCGAGCCATAATTGTGTGGCATTGACCCATGATTTCTTCACTTCTATGATTAATAAGACTAGCCAAAATTCTAGCATCCTCACCGCTCAAGAATGAAGTGTCAAAAGAACTCATTGAAGAGTTATTGGGCACACTAGATGGAGTGGGAATAGAGGAGGAAGAAGGGGCTCCACGACGATGGAATTCACTCCTATGGACGGCGACATTATCTAATGGGGCATACGCCAGAAGCCACTTGTCTTCACGTTGCATTTGTGGAGCCTTTTTGTTCTTATAAATACGTGTAATTAGACAAGAAAACACCAATTGGTTCCTTGACGAACTATGAGCACAAGAGACAATAGCATCATAAATAATGGTGACAAATGGTATAAGAACGGAATAGCTCACCATGAGAACTAGGAGCTTGCTACCACTCAAGGGAATTTCAGACTTTTGGGTGTGAGGGCTAATGTTTCACTTAACAAATTGCCAAAAAGTGCCATAAGTGTGAGGGAAATCACCTTGAAGAACCTTACGACCTTTTCTACTCTTGTAAGCCTCTTTCGCTTCTAAAACATGCTCTACAAGATAAGACAATGACAATCTATCCCATTGATTCTCATAAGTCTTAATCTCAACATCCGAGAGATGGGGCAAACCAAGAAATTCTTGAATAAACCCCGGGTTCAAAATTATTTTCTTACCACGAATTATGAGCACTACCTCCTTATCCTTAGAGTGTCCCCTAAGTTCCCTATAGAATTCTTTAACAGCGTGCCTTGTAGCGCTCTACTGAACCATTCGGGTTTCGCTTAATACGGAACACCCGTTTACAACCCACAACATGTTGAGAGGGAGAGGGAGGAGCCAGAGATCAAGTACGATTTTTCAACAAGGCATTAATCTCCTCAGTCATGGCAGCTCTCTAATTCGCATCTTTAACAGCTTGAGTATAACAAGTGGGTTCCATGGAATTAATAACAGAGAGAAGGGCTTTAGGTATGGGATACTTTACAGTGCCATCTGTGCGGAGTTCAGGCTGAATAATTCCATCTCGGAGCCGAGTTCTCATGGTGTGTGTTGAGGGAAGAGGAGGAGGCGCTAGATTTGAAAGAGGCGTCGTCGACGGCGGCGGAGCTGGTGAAGGAGACTCAGATGGAGCTTGAGTCAATGGTGTTGTAGAGTGTGCAACCAGAGAGGAGGAGAGTTGAGCAAAGGAAGCGATACAGGCCAGTGAGGGAGGTGCGACTGTCGGAGATGGTTGTTGTTGGTGTGGGCGGCCAACGACAAGAGGAGGCAGTGGAGGTGGTGGTGGGATCTATCGAGGACGACGATGGTAGGTGGCGACGACTGGAGGTGCGGTGGTTGGTGAGGATGACGCCGGTATGGAGCCTGTGGAGATCGGAGAGCTAGGCCGAAAAGAATCCAGTGGCTGGGGACCGACCAAATCGGTTGGCGTGGTCGGGTCTGAATGGAAGGATGCCAGTATGAGATTCTGGCATAGAGCTACCATCACCCATATAAATATTATGTGACCATCGTAGGGTTGAGTGTTTTGAAGAGGCATGGCAGTCATGTGATGAGTAGCGCCGGTGTCGGGATACCAATTTGGATCAGTACTAGAAAAGTGAACTCTAGCAAATGGAGGAGCTGTAGCGGGTCCGGCGAACTTGTGAGAGTATTGAGACAAACCATAGCACCATTGGTATGCTGGGATGGGAAGTCCTTGAGCCCAAGCACGACTAGTCCAAGGAGGATAAGTGAAGGAACTGTGGATAACCATGAAGATGAGAGGAATGTGGTTTTTTTTTTTTTTTTTTTTTTTGTAACAACGAAGAAGAAGGATGATGACAGTATAAAAATGTAAGGCACAACAGGCAAGAAAAGAGGAAGGAATCAAGAAGAGGAGAAGAAGAGCACATGTAAGGATCGATAGGTTGATACCATGTAGAAACAGGTTTTCATTGAATCATTATCGATACAACCTTTACAATATATGCACTACAACAATAATCTTGCTGCTATAATCTTGCTACTATAAATGTACAATTACGACTCTACACCTATGATATGGATTGAATGCAAATATACACAGTAATTGTGAATGAAATCAATTAGGCAGATATTGAGGAAGAGCTGGAGCATGATACGAGGAGAAGAATTATCAACTCTAACACAAAGCACTATAAACCGTACCTTTGCAATATTTGCACTGGATAAAAGGTAACCAAAGTTACTAGCAAGAAAGCTAACCAGTCATGGAAACAACATGAGCTGGGGTCGTCGAACACAAGGACTTCGTCAACTGGCTATATATCTGGTAGACTGTTGAGTGTTGGCAATACTTCAAGTATACAAAAAACATAAGCATTGCTTCAGTGCTTCCTTTAAGAGTAAATTTACTGAGTTTCCATGATCTTATGCAACATACTCGGAGAATATAGTCAAATTATACTCTCAGAGTAATTGATAAGGTAAATGTGAGAGTTTATTGTTAAGTAGACTAATACTCACAAGATGTTCCACTATGATCTCATGAAACCAAAGCACCGAGCTCGTGCCAAGTGAACAGTGTACTATGACCCCATCAAATTTTCCAAGGTTTCAAAAATTGTGAGTGATCTCTTTACGCCTCATTGTGTCACACCCAAATTGTTGAAGGAATACAGCCACAAAGCATCAGATTAAGGCTGCGTTGGTGCAGCTGTGCTTATCAGAAAAAGTTGGTTTTTACTTATTCTTGAGAATAAGTGGCTGAAAAGTAAAGTGGCTGAGTGTTTGGTAAACTGACTTCTAATAAGTGCTGTGAGTGCTAAAAGTAACGAGAAGGTGTTTGGTAAATTAGAAACTAAAAGTGCTTCCAGTTTGTAAAATGACCAATTTGGTCATGAAACTAAAATTGACTTCTTAAACTATAATTTGGCATCAAGAAACATACAAGCACAAAAATATCTTAAAACATAAACATTTACAGTTGTTACATTAATAGCAAAACACATTTAATATTGACATGAAGTAGCAACAAAAAATAGCTTAACACATCTAAACATTCTCAGTACTAAAATATTCTTGTGTACATCATGACCATAATATTCTTCTTGTGCATCATCATCCATCCCCATCCTATCACTTGATATGCCATCCGGCCTCAATCCAAACCGCCGATTCTTTTCCCATCTAGGTAGACAAGAGAGCAATGATACAAATCAACACCATACATGCATAATATAATGAATCACTTCTAATATTATATATGATCAATATACTACTACGAATGTAGAACACAACCACACAAGAATGCCTTTTCTGCAATATACTACTGCGAATGGGACTGTCCGTTCCATATGCATGATGATCTCACACTGCCAGGAACTCTATCACTTGAACAAAAACATAATTCAATAGTTTGTACATAAAAAGTAGCTAAAAACAAAAAATAGGTACCTGTCAAGTTTGCAAAACAAAAGCTATCCATTTTTCTACCAAATAGTACCTCTCAAGTTTGCAGTTACATACTCCATATATAAATCAGTCGGAAACATAAACTGGGACACTATCAAACTAAAACTGCAGGAAACATAAACCTGGACACTATAAATCTCACAATTGTCTACACCAATATATATCATAGGTTGTGCTTCCAGTTTGTAAAATTATACTTAGACAATGCTTGTCATCAATGACCAACCAACTCGATCATTAGTAATACTAATCAGCTCAAACTTGAATTTCTTTTCCTTTTCCAAAGGGTCAATTGTGATATGCAATGAAAAATCATAGTCAAGACTGTAAAGTTGAATTAAGATTGTGCTTAAAAGCAACTATGAAATAGGGACTCTGTATCTAACTGTTAATGATCAGCAAAAAAAATGCAACAATCACAGGTTCAGAATATCAACTAGTTGTATGAGAATCAAAGGTGGAAATTAATATAATGAATCAGATGTCAAGGTACAAGTCTTACATGAGAGGTAGAATACATGCAGCCGTTCACATTTAGATGTGCTTCTAAATAATCACAATAAATTGATAAGATAAATAGTAAGATCACTGCCACCAAAAATGACAATAACATTACTCGCCTAGTTGGTCAAACAAACATAAAACTTTGTTAATCATTACATTTTTCATATGACACTGATGAGCCCTATTGGATTAATCAAGTTTCAACCCTGTGCAGTTTAGCTATTCTTGACCAAAATTCATCAAGACCTTTCGTGATCTACAAATTAGATAAGCTACCTATATATGTTAAAACCTATTTATACGATTAGTCTATATCACATGAATTAAACTATAGATTCAAATAAGCCAAAAGCCTAACCAGCTTCTCTATACAAACGGAGAGAGATCATGAAAGGAAAAAATCAAGTACATTTCTTAATTTCACAATCTTACAGCATCCAATAATTTTAAAGAAACGTGCTATGTTGCTACTGACCAATTAACCAGCTTCACAAAAAAGGATTCTAACACAAATCTACTGGAAATTTCACACACAAACTTTGGAAAACTTAGATTTAATCGAATTTGAAGAAACTTACCCAGCCTTGCAAAAATCCAAGAATCAAGAGAGATCGATAGATATCCAAGATTAAAAATATTTTCTTTCTTTTGGGTTTTGAGGAGCCAATGGAACAAGGTAATTCGCTAAGTTTGAAATGAACTCTGAAACTGAGCAGAGGCCAAATGGGTTTTAGATATAAAGTCTGAAAATTGATATATGAATATCAAATACAAAATCATGAGAGCAAAAAAACCCCTTACCACTAGGAAAATCAAACCTAGAAACAACGATCTCTTCCACCGAGAGAGTGAGAGTCGAGGGAGAGAACAACAATGGAGTTTTGAGATTTGGAATTGTTGGAGTTTGCGAGGGCACCCAACGTCATTTCAAAATTTTCATTACTTCGCAGCTACAGTGCCTAGCATGTTTTCTAGGCTTATTTGACTTCTCCTTTTTTTCAAAAGGAGGGTACACCCAACTTCTCCTTTTTGCCTTGAAAAGGTCGCAGCTTCTTCGAGAAGTAACTTATTCTGTGTTTACCAAACACCATATTCTTCCTTGCTTATAAGACAGCGGCTTATAAGCCGCACCAAACGCAGCCTAAACATTGTCCACATGCCCTTGAAATATGTTTCAAATCATAAAAGAAACCCATTGACCAAAAAAAAAAAATCACAAACGAAAACCACCAATGCAGCCTCCTGCTCGCTACAAAACCGTCCTCTATATCTGTCATATCATCATGGCATGCTCTGCATATCTTCATTCCTCATTAGCTCTGTGCTTACACCATGTCGTTTGTTTAGTCTATCTCTGCTAAATATGGATTCTTCAGCAAACCTGCACCCAATCATGAGATGATTTACCGCTAACCAGCCCAATTATAGTATCCATGTGCCATGACCTCAACTGTGGAAATCCATCCAGAATCTGAGTCTCAGGATAACAACCTATCCATGTAAAGTCTCTCCCCATTAAGCAGTAAAACTACCAACCACTCACCATTGCTATCATAACCAGGCCACATACATCTACAACTAATAGTTTGTAGCTTGAACCATAAGAGCATACCATGGTTCTTACTTCTAAACCTATCATCTCTGTTAGCAGCAGACCAATCAGTAGCAGCTTGCAAAATATATAAATATAGAGCCGAGCTCAAATGGTGATTATTTTTTTGGTTCGTAATAGAATATTCTATTAGAAGATCACAAGGATCAAATAAAGTACAAGAGGCATACAGAGGCCCCAAAACATGAGTCACATAAAAGCCCCAGCATAAGAGGCACACATATGCCCCAACAAAAGAGGCACATATGCCCATCTGATAAGACACATAGGCCCAACAAACATAAAATTTCAACATTGGGTCTAACCTAGATACAAGAAAAAGCCTAAATAAAAATCAAAAACCTTAGAAACCTAACATTCTTCCATTGATGGATATGCCACCGCACAATTCCGCCGCCAAATTCGAGCCAATTCTTGGACGATAGCAACCACTGTGGAACCACATCACATCACCTCCTCCGCTGGTTGGAACACAAGCAGGACTCACAAGAAACCAAAGTAACCATAGAGACAGTGATTGTCAAAGCAATCTGAACAACCTCTTTAGATTGGACAAGAATTCGTCAACGGGCGAAAGCTTACTTAATGGTGGAAAAGACGATAGATCTGGAACTCACCGTAGTTGAAACCATCCAAAGAAAGATATTGTGGAGCAAATTTGGTTTGTAGAGAAGAAGGAAACGTGGGATGGAGATGAGTTTTCAGTGGAGAGAGACAGAGATCACTCCATCACTGTAGATCTGATGAAATGAAGGAGATGGAGTTGGTAGATGGTGAAGAGGGCATATCTGGTTGATCAATGAGGTTGGATGAAGGTGGAGATGGAGGTAGAGGTGATGGGGGAAGGGATGGTGGATGGAATGGTGATGGACTCTCAAACCAGCAAATCTAGAAGAAAATTTTTAGAGAGAAGGAGGAGCCTCTCTCTCTAAAAATCTTCTATTTTCTGGTTTTGAAGCTATGTTGCACGGACACGGACACGGACATGGACACGGCGACACGATAAGGCGCGACACGCCGACACGGCAAAACTCAAAAACTGAATATTCGACACGGTTTGGACACGTTAAATAAAATTATATATTTATTATTTTTAATAAATAAAAATATACTAAAATATAAAATAATTCATTACATTACCAAAATAATGTTCTAAATTCAATTCATTGCATAACCATAAGAAATAACATTAAAGAGAGTCAAATACAAATGATAGAAGTGCATAATTAATAATATTAGAAGTAGCAGACCTCTAACTTAAAACATAATTAACATTAAAGAAAAACAAATTTGCAGTAGGTGGCTGACAAAACTGAGCAGTAGCTTGCTTTCAAAAATGGACAGTAGCTTTATTTAGGTTTTGGTTCCCTTTCTTTTTTTTTTCAATTAAAAAAATTGATAAATGATGATGTGGCTTGTCAGAGATGATGTAGCGAGTCGGTCAACGTGTCGGAAAAATCAACATTTTTCGACATGCCACGTGACGTGTCGGACACGTATTTTACTGTGTCGGCGACATGTCCATAGTTTTGAAGATATATATTTTGAAGATAGATAGAAATACTAAAGAGAGAGCCACAATAATTGACAATCTGCATTCGAAAATATCTCTTGGCACCCAATTCTTAAGAATAGCTAGGAAGAATAGGTTCCATTATTGCATATACAACAAGATGTATTCGAGATTAAAGTGACTTGACCTAAAAGTAATCCACATCTTGAGCGGATCCTTATAGCTTATCCCTCTAAGCTCTCTTATCTGTAAAAGATTGGTTTTGTTTTATTGTTAACTTGGTGTAGTTAGGTTTGAACAGTCATTTCCACATCTGGTTGCCTCCCCCACTAATTTGATTAGTGACTCCGGCCACATAGATTCTCACAAGCATTTGTATTTAGGTCACAAATGGACGGTGCAAATCCTACCCAGTAAAGAAGCTAGACGACCAAACCTGCTTCTAAATTCTTCTCTTGGACTACTTTATCCTCTCTAGTTATCATTTCATTCCACTAATTAGTGTAAATAACTATTTTCCCCCACACGGAATGTTGTGATTAGTGTAAAGCAGAGGGATTAAGAAATAAGAATGATAATATTCTTAGCAAAAGAGAGGAGCACTCATGACTCACCAATAAGAGAATAATTAAGGGGACCATATATAGTGGAAAATGTGATTCCTTCTTCTTGCTGATCTGTTTGCTTTTGTCTTCTTTGAAAACCCAGGATGTGAATGTATTTATATAACCAGCTTGGGAGCTGGGAGCAATAGGTAAGGACTAAGAACACTCTCAATGCCATTGTGATCCTCTTGCCAACTAAGAAGCTCACTCTCTCGATCTATCTCTGTTGCAAAGATGTGGAGAAAGAAGAGGAAGAAGAAGATGATGAAGAAGAGGAAGAAGAAGATGATGGCTTTGAGTAGAGCAAGTTCTACAAGCTAGGGCAATTGTTCCACCACCCTCTTCCGCCCTTGATGGGGTTGCGAAGGGGCAAACGGCAAGTCAAATAGGCAAAGGGAAGGCAACGCCTTTCTTCCGGGTTTGTTACTTCACTTATCAAACTATTTCTGGTGTAGTAGGTGTTAACTGTTAAGTAAGCAGTGCAACTTTATTTTCCTTAATCTGGCTCGAATTCTTTCCGATTGGGTTAGAAGGGCGTTGATATGGTCAACCAAGATGTGTGCTTTGTTGTTCCAGTGTGTACTAGGTCATGTCTTCAAGGCCAATTGGGAAGGGCAACAACAATCTAGATGTTTGTTTGACAATTTGAATAATTAAACTGCAGTTCGTTAAGTTTACATTTTGTTTGTCTGCATTTAGTTTGAGCAAGGTGTAATAAAAGTTGCACTATATTTTGAATATGTTTAAGATATAACCCTAATCACTCCAGCTGACATTTTATCTATTTAATTAGCAAAACATGTAAACCTTATACAATTATTTCATCACCAGAGATCTTCAATCCAATACAATATATTAGCATCCAGCTAAGTACTCCACTTATTCTTATTCTAGCTCTGGTTTTGTGTTTCTATAGGTGCACAAATTACAAGTCGATAACACAAATTTATAACACAAATAATTTGTGACACAAGCTCTTCATGATTCATAACTCATGAATATGTTAATTGTTTCATCTGAAATGAAGCAATAGCAATAGCAATGATATTAATGTGTTCTAGGCTGACTAGGCATGCAATGTTGGAGTAGAAGCAAAAACATATGCTGGCTATACGTGGCCATTGCGCCCCGAACTGAATGCCAGTCGTTTTCCTTTTCCTTTTCCATTCCTAAAAAACACAATCACGAGATTTTGATTCCTCTGCATGGATTTCTGAACTGTCATCGAGTGTTGGCAGTAAGTAACAAGCTACTGTTCCCGAAATAATATAGAAAGGGAAACTGACTAGCTTGATCCACTTTTTTCAGTTTCATCCACTATCTGACTAGCTTGATCAGTAATTGACATTAAGATTAACTCGAAGGTACAATCTGGTGTTACATAATGAGAATAGTTTGAAACAATACCGTTCTTCCTCTTACCTCTTAAATAAGAATGATTCATCAATCGTGCTAATTTGTGACACAAGCTTTTCATGATTTATTATTCATGAAAATTTTAATTGTTTCATCTGAAAATGAAGCAACAATAGCAATGACATCAATGTGTTCTAGCCATGCAATAAGCGATGAGAGTGGACTGCGCAGTTCATTTTTTCGCATGCGTCCGAACCTGAATGCCATTCGATTTCTTTTTCCATTCCTAAATGACGCACTCATGCAACATAAACACCTTGCTTCAAGGCAGAATGGTGAAAGCAGTGACAGCAATATAGGCTTGTTTAAAGGAACGATTGGACAAACTGCAGTTTGTTGGGTAGCATTTCGTTCTTAATTTGTACTTGATCTGTTCCACTGATTGAGTTGTGTGTTGCACCACTGATGATATCTGAAGCTGTAACAAGAATAAAATTAGTCTTATGAGGTCGATTACTAAACCTAGATGACGAAAAGTTGAATGTCATCATGGAAGTGTATCATGTATGAACATCATAACTAGATATACCTGTCCAAATGGAATGTTGCTACTTGAAATTTGGGACTGTACCGGTGTTGTTGGCAGTATCAGTAGTAAAGATACCGTAGAACCCATGCCACTTTACCTCATGATTGATTGGCCATAAGTAGTGAATGATAGTTAGTGAGCAAATTTCCTTATAATGTCAATTACTGTACTATGCAAGTGTTTCAGAGACCAATAATCCAAAAAGGCTTGATAGATTTATCAGATGGCTCCGGCGAGCACTTCAGTCATTCTGATTATGCCCTAAATTAAAGCAAAGCAATATATTCCCATTCCCTATCTCATCTAAATTGTCCGCCTTAAGTCTGCAATCAAAAATTCCTCAAATACAAGATAAACTTACACCAGTTTTCAACATTTCTTACTCCACCTGATGCCTGAGCGGTAAATACTAACTTCTCCAAAATGTAAACCAATCACAATTAGCGACTTAAACTCATTTGCTTAATTTAGGTTATGTCTTGATTGGTTAAGGTAGTTAATGCCTAAATCGTGCTTTGACAATTAGATACCATTTGGAACTAAAAAAAAATGATACGGTTCTTGGTCTAACCTTTAAACACGACTAATACACAATAATTTACCTTCAAATACGACTGAATCACATTAATTTGTGACACAGCGATTCATATTAGGAATATATTAGTGATTTGTTTGGTAGCTATCATATTTCAAGTTAAATGAAGAACTAACAACTGCAATAACTGCTAGAATTGTGCACCCCCGAACTTGAACACAGTTGGTGATCTTTCGCCATTGCTTAGTGATAGTCATAACTCCCCTGCATGGATTTATTATGTGGTCTCATTTGATATGGATTTATTGGCAGAAAGCAAGGAGCAACTGTTTCCAGAAATAACACAGAAAAGCAAATCTTTCCCAAAAAAAAAAAAAAAAAAAAAAAAAAAAAACTGTCAGAATATTTTACTGTCTACCAACAAGCCCAGAGAAAGTACCGAGTTGATACCTTTGCCACAAACTATGTAATGTGGTGTAATTTTGTTTCTCAACATGGAGTTATATAAAATCCGAGGAAAAAACTTTCCAACTACAAAATTGAAAATCTGTGCCCCATATCCTGAAGGGGGATATCTGTCATATGACAACCATATGGCATATCATCTACTTAATTAGTAACTCATTTTCCTATCATCATCATCAACAAGAATGCAATTTCTAACTACAGTACCTGAGTAGTTTACCTGCAAGTCTGACTACAAGATCGGTGTAGTCTCATAATCAGTTATCCCATTCTTATTATCATCATCATCAACACGAATGCAATTTCTAACTACAAGATCTGTGTAGTTACCATCAGGTTCGACTACCGCATCCACTATAGATCTAGTTTCTTCTTCATGGCTTCATATACCATATATGTAATGCTAGCAGCTGGCACAACTTTGAGAAGATTCGGAAACAACCCCTTGTAGAAACCTCTATATCCCTCCCGCTGAAGAGTTCTCCAGAATACATCAGACATTCCTCTATAAGCTTCTGCTGTGTTAGAACGTTGAGCTTGCATTCTGGAAAGTAAAGAATTTATTAAGCACACAATCAAATTAAAAGTTGTAGTAAATCCCAAGTGAACTAAAAGAAAATGGAATTGTTTGAATGTGAACTCCTAATTGAAAATCTAAGTGTTGATGAGGAATCAAATTAACAGAAGACTTCAGTCATAAGTTGTACCTGGTGCGAATAACCTGCAAGGGATAAACACATGTTGCTCCAAGAGCTCCTGAGACTGTCCCACAGCCCAGTTGGATGAGAGGGCCAGGATCTGCACAAAAAGTGGAAAACTTAGAAGGCAATACACTACATGAAATTCAAAAAGGAAAACAACTAAACAAGAGGAAATATACCAAACAGTTTCCAAAAAAAAAGAAAAGAAAAAGAAACAGAGAGAGTCCTACCACTTTTATCATGAAGAAAATATGTCTTTGACATATCTTTTAAGGTCTCATAGGCGGCTAGGTCAATGCCAGCATAGGGGACAATCCCAAGAAGAGATGGTAATAGTCCTTTATAGAAGGCTCGAGGTCCCTCATGAGTCAAAATTTCCTTGGTCAGTATCCCCAATCTAGGACCCTTTCCAGCTTCTGAAGCACAAGTCTGTAATCGAGTCTTCACAAGATCCAGTGGATATATAGCAGTTTGTGCCACTGCACCTGCTATACCACCAGCCAAAAGTCTACCCGCAGTACCAATATCATCCTTGTTCTCTCCCATATTTTCTCCAATGACATTTTTTAACAATTCATAAGTATAGAACTTGATGGCACTTTCAGGTGCCACCTTCACAACATTATTCCATTACCCCTGAAAAACCCCAAAAAACCATCTTCCTTGAATATCTTCCTTATAGCCGGCACAACAGATGCACGTGATGTCTGAACTTGCAAAACCACCTTCAACCGATCAAGAGGAGCAGTAGCAGTACGAGAAGCAGCTCCTGCTATAGCCCCTGCAATGAAGTATCTACTCCTATGAACATGCTTACTGATGCCTTCTGGAATAACAGCCTGTTCTCCAATGTCCACGAGGCAGACCCTTTCCCAGTGATGATAAATGTTCTCAATAGTTGCTTCATGCGGATATAGCAGCAGAAAATCTCTCCATTCCTCAAAAGTTATAATTCCATTGTTATCCTTGTCAACATGCTCACAAAATGAGCAAGTTCCTCATCATCCATTTCAATCCCTACAAAATACAAACTGCCAGGGCTTATCAAATGGACAAATAATATATCTGCCTACTTGAAGACTACAAAAAAGGAAATACTCCAACTTTCTAGCTCTCTTTCCTCCTAAACCAATTCTCAAAGCCATACTACAATGATAGCCCTATGTTCTGATCAAGTGCAGTCTATACCATCAAGCCGAAAATACTCCCCACAAGAAGTTAGTGTGATGGTTGGTGTAAGACTTGGGAACAGTACCAATGTACCTTACAAGAATTGAAGTTTAAGAGAAAGTGAAAGATATTACTAACACCACCCAATTGATCAGCTACTACTCTACTAGCATTTGACTTCAATAATCCAAAAATGAGCCATGTCAATCAAATATCATATGCACCCCACAACCCGCACGCTTTTAACCAAACCAACATCCTACAAACCAACACTCTAGTCCACCCTAATTGCCGAAATTAGAAACTATTAGACCACAATAATGCACAAGCCACTAAACTAACACAGAAACAAACAAAGCAACAGACTCATGGAGGCTCGGCATACCGGCCTTGACGAGAGCCTCCCACAGCTCCTCGGGTAGAATGCAGCCATTGTGCTCAACATCAATAGCCTGGAAAATGCGGTACAGCTCGAGCTCCTTGTCATCCATATACTGTCGAAACTCGTGGTAATTCACCCTCCCATCTCTATCAGCATCACACACCTTGAGCAAATCCTTAGCATACTTATACTCCCCGGGAATCTGAAGCGCCGAGAGCCCCGCCTCGATCTGAGCATAGTCCAAGTAGCCCAGATTGGCAGCGTCGAAGAAGTTGAAGAGGCTCCGAATCCGAAGCTCCCTCTCCTCCTTGGTCTCTCGGAGAGCTAGAAGGACGTGATCCATGGTGATGGGCCCGGGTGCTTTCTTGACGGAGTCGGCGACGGGCTGGGCCGCCGTCGTGGGAAAGCCGACATGGTCTGCGGCCGTCTTTGCCCCTGACATAAAAGAACCCCCAATTCGAAGCAAAATGGGGATCAAATTGGGGAATTACGGTTCTGGGTTTTGGGGATCAATATCGGACCCAACATTAAATGGGAGTTATAAGAAGAAAGATTGGAGCTTTGAGGAGAGATGGGGGTGAATTGAAATGGGTTAGGTTCAATTTTTGATGATGGGTGGAGATATGGGGAGAGAGGGAGAGGGGAAGAAGGATCGGTGGAGGTGGATATTCTTTTTTTCTCTTTTGGAAAACCAAACGCGTTTAGTGCCTCCACGTTTTTTTTTGGTGTTTCCGAAGGTTTTGTTTTTCTTTTCTTCTCTGTTCTTCTTCTTTTTCATGGGTTATTTGGCCAAATTATTCATTTTCCTTCTAATTTGGGTTTCCTTTTTTGTTTGATGATGATTCAGTTAGTAGTTTGCAGTCTGCACCCACCAGAATCAAGATTTAGGGTGTTTGTTGATATGTGGTTAATGTATATCTCAATCTGCAAGAGTTTATACGATTGTTGATATATGGTTAATATATATCTCAATCCGCAAAAGTTTATACGATTTATATGTGAAGACAATAAATTTTGATAATTTTTTGACAATTAATTGAGATAGCGTAATTTAATAAATATCATTAGATAACGTTTTCCTTATTTGCTCACTTTTCATACAAAAGTTATATGGTCGAAACTCGAAAGTGATTTGATAGTGTACCGGAGATAATCGTGATGTCTACCCCTTACGGTTTTTGCTTACTCTTAATTTAGAGTTTGCTTCATAGTTAAAATCTCAAAGATGGTTTCATGTAATAATGTAATTATAACAGTTCAGTAAAGTACCTTCTTGAGAAAGTGGTCTAGTTGCAATGGGCTAAAGTACCTTCTTGAATATACTATCTAGGACTTACCGTTTACAATCGTCTCCAATAGTTTCATCCAAAATTATAATATGTCGTCTCTCATCAAGTGACATGCAGCAAGCCTCATGCCACCACCCTCTAGACCCTCAAATACCTTCATATGGGTGCTGCTCTCTGTGTAGTTTCAGACCCAAGTCACACAACTACTGCTCGTAGTTGATCTCCATATCCAGGTCATATTTTCCATCATCTATTTTGTTAGACATAAGTCATAGAACATTTAGTTTATGTCTTGAACAAGCAACGAATATGTTAGATAAATATCTGAGCCTCACATAGGTTCTAGGTAGTAGCCATGTTTAGGTCTGCAAAAGAATATATATAGTCTACTTCCATTTCTAGTCTGCTGTTGTATGAAGTGAACATGAAGGTCGCGAAAGGGATGTGGAAAGTTTCATTGTTGGATGAATGCTGGAGATCTTATCGAGTTGTGGAAGTTGAGGTTTACTTAGAATTTACAAACTAAGAGACTGAATATATGTACTCCAATCACATTCTGGGAAGAAATTCACAGAATTTAATGGGGAGGGTACACTTATTCGACGCAAACACCGTACTCTGAAATTATTGCTACAGGGGAGGTACATTGGTTACAGAACATCTACATGTCACAGTGCAAAGTGAAAAACTAGATTCAAGATGCTCTAATCACAAAACTAGAACGTAAAAAGTTCAGACCAACATCAATCTTGAGCCATTCCAATTTCTTTATCAATGCTGTTGATAAAGAAACTAGCAGCTTTCACTGACAACCCCAGATCTGCAAGAACAAAAAGCATCACATAAGTTTAACGAATTTGATGTGAGACATGATCTACTATACGTTTTAATGCGGACTTTTAGATTTGATATGTTAAGAAAGATTAGAGTCTGAAATTTGATGTCAAAGTCAAACTAATCCTCTAGACTTTGATTCAGTAGCCTTGGTGTTTAACAATGTCTTACTCAAGTGAAGAGTCCAAGCTAAGCAAGGAGGACTTTGGCAGGTTCTCTGCAACCAAGATGTAGAAGAGGCCCATGACTCCTGTGTGTGGTTGCGAGCTGCTGTAATTAGATCCCACAACCAGAGTCTCCCCATCCTTTATTTGGACAGACCCTGGATGTGGATAACAAGTTGACATTCCAACAATGTAACCAGCCTCGTCTCCAGCTTCCTCGCTTTGTCCATAAATTGGTATTGATGAACATATAGCCCGTCCATCCTAATATCATCACAAGCAAGCATATCGATTACAGAATACATTTCAAAAATAAAATTCTTTCATGTAGAGGTCATGAAGACAAGAAACAGTCCAATTCATACTGAGATGCCATGTAAAGTCTTAACTACAATTACTAAAGGATGTGATCAAGATGCAGTGTGTAAAGCTTAAAGCTTAATCCTAGATACCAGATGAATAGCACAGACACAAATAAGTGAAAGAATTGAATGAGATTATTGTACTGAGTTCCAGTATATGGCAGTGAGAAACTACTACACAGCCAAGCAGAAACAAATATTGCTATGAGTATCAAAAAAGCACCTCTCTATATAGTGTTGCGCCAAGCCCCCCAGTGTGCTGATGGGCTACACCATAGACAATATAACCACCAGTTGGCATAGTAATCACTGCCTGTTGATTGTGAAAGCACTGATCATTTACCACATCGACAGTACTGCAAGGCTCAACATTATATTCGACCTGTACAATCAAAAGCCAGACAGTTTAGCATAAAAGGAATTAAATTCATTAAAAGAAAAATAGAGCAGGCAGGATAAACTATCAACACTACAGAGACCATTATTGCAACATGTTATGCAATGAGTCAAGTTCACTTACCCGGCAATCATGTTTAAGAGAGGATCCTGCTGATTGATCCGTTCTATCGGTGGCATCAAAGATATAAATCTTGACAGGCACGATAGAATCAGACCAATCAACCCACTTCACAGTGTATCTCAAGTAGAGGCTTCTCTTGACACCATTAGAACCTTGTTTTACGCTGCACTGTGTACCATCATAACAGCAGTGCAAACCCCCTGTGTACCCTGGCCTCAACGGCTGGCCTCGTCCATCTTTTGTTACATTATACAGATCACACCTGCATTCAGTGCATCCCAACCTATCCACTGCTCCCCGAGTATCAATAGCGTGAACATTGAGCATCCATCTCTCCTCATACCCAGCCGGAATCTCTGCAGGGTTGCCAATCTCTATTCCAAAAGGATCAGGTACGTGTGTGTCTGTCTTTCGTGTTTCTGACCCGAGTCCATAGTACTGTCCAAGAACATTATTCTGGCACAAACCACTGTTTCTCACTAACAGAAAATCTGAATTTTCAATATGCTCGAAACCAATCTGCTCTGGTTCCAGATAACTTGTCCGAGCATAATATCTTGCAAGAACCCAATGATGCAGATAAGTCTCGTGAAGAGGAATAGGATTCCCTTCTTCATCGATCACCTCAGCATTGAAATACTTTATAGCAATATGACCTTTTGGGAAGTTAATGTTGTAGAAATACTTGTCTGCAACTGACCCTGGTTCCAACACAAGCTTAGGGGAGAGATAAACGTTAGTCCTGGTCTTAACCTTATTGATCCGAATAGCATCCGAACATGGTAAGCTTAATCCCAGTACTAGTACAGCTAACAAAAGCACCAAACTTCGAGAAGAAGGTCCCATTTTCTTTCTGCCAATATCAAGACAAACTCTAGTTAAACAAAATCCCAAGTTTTTACACCCCAAATCAATGAAATCATAAACAAAATGGTCTCTTTCATACTTTCTAACTAGAATTACTGACATGGGCTATGAAAAATTTGTATTCCTCAATCATAACAGTTAAGGGTTGCTATTCAGATGTTCTAAATAGGCCATACAGGAATCAGTAAACTATAATCAGTTACAGGATTTGCTATTCAGATATTGCAAATGGGTTGTCAGAAACCAATAAACTATAAAACAGTTACAGGATTGCTACTCAGATTTCGCAAAAGGTTATAAGGTTATAAGAATCAATAAACAATCTGGTAAAATAACATCATACTCAAAATCATAGTAAAACCAGACCAACAAACAAAACCATGAACAGAACATACCCAAGTGCCTCAGCAGCCAGAGCAAGAGAGGATTGGTTCGATGATAGCTAGAAAGGGTCAAAGTTCTGATCTTCTCGGTACTTGTCAAAAGGTATAAATAACAATAGAAGATTCTGCAGCCGTTTAATCTTTTTAGAAATTGCAGGAGCAAAAATGGAAACGAACTACTGAGAGTGACAGATTACGAAAGTGATGACGTTTTGTAGATTTATATGGCTGTCGTGTAAGCATGAGAAGAAGCCATGGAGGCAAATATTACCACCCCGACCGATCCATAAGCACATTTTTAACTCTTAATCTAACGTCTATAATAAGTTTAGGATTTATAAAATTTTATCTTTACCCTGTTATTTAAGTTGAGTTAAAATAAGATTTAATTAAAATATGTCATATTTTAAGTCAACTAAATAATACAAAACTTATAATTTATGAGGGTGAGTGGGTGTGAATCATTGTCAGATTTTATCATTTAACAATTATGTTTTATTTTATGTATGATTAAGTAATAATATAAAATAATAAATATGTTTGGATTTTAACAAGAAGATGTAAAATTTTTTGTAAATATTATAAGTTTGGATGACCTAAAATTTAAATATAAATTTAAAATTTAGACAGAGATACTCTAACATGACAGAAGAGTTTATTGACTAAGGTTAAATATGTGGCCTCAGCCATGACGCATTGCATCAAAATTAACTAAAGCCAGACAATACTGACTTTGTTTCCACATTTGCCAAGTAGTTTCGGATTTCCACCATGTTTAACTTTTAAATTGGATTCTGAAAACGACGGTGTGTTTGGTCTGTTTCTTAGATGACTCAGATGAGTATGGCCTTCTTTGTCTGGCCATGCGCCTCCATTAGCTGTGGCTCAAAAGACCAAGGCCGTCTGTGTTCATACATTAACTTGGACTCTAGCAAATGAATACTTCCCAAAACTCATTCTTCAAAGACAAAATATATGTATATTAATGAGAGACACATTTCCAAAATCCTATCGTGAATAATTGAGTAGAAAATTGAGTCTCTTTTCGACTGACCCATCATATTGTTCTTTTTTAATTTCAACTTCTTGAAATAGCCAATTTCTATGGTGAGAATGGTCATTTCTTTCATTCTGATACTTAGGAAGCAAGTCTTTATTGGAACTTGTGTGATATTAATCACACATTGAAAAAAAATTAAATGTGCATATAAATACTCATGTGACTCACTAAATAGATGATAGACCTAATATGAGCTTGGTGGCTTTTTATTGGGTTTTTCAGTATAAATAAATAAATATATATATTTATTTAATAAAAGTCAAAGATTAGGCCTTGGGCCTTGGGCTCTGTTGATTAATATATATATATATATATATATATATATATATCGTGAAATTAATATTATTTAATTTAATTATTAATTCAGATAAATATCATGGGCCGAACAGTTGTGTCTGTTAGAATTGACTTTTATATAAAGACGACTTATGTCGTTGTTTTAATCATCGAATTATTATTCTTCTTCCTCCCAAAATTATTTCTTCTGAAGCATAAAGTAAATTTGCAAAGGTCAAGTTCTTGTGCAAGAACTTGAACCAGATAGTTGTATCCTCTTGATAGACGTCTGAAACTGCAACACAAGCGGGGACGAATTTTTGTCTTAGGTCACTGCAAAACAGGCTTCTATTTGATCAATCAAGTTAGTGTTGTTCGTTTAATTTCGTTGTTATTTTCAATTTCATTTTGATTTCGTTGTTATATATATATTGTTGTTGAACGGATATTGGATTGGTTCTAACAATCTAAGACAAAAATTATCTATTGTGTAGAGATGGATCAATTTGTGTCTGTTCTGAAAAATCATGTTGAGTGACCCGAGAAATTCAAGGGGTCGGATTTCAAACGCTAGCAACAGAAGATGTTGTTCTATTTGACAACACTTCATGTGGCAAATGTTCTCACTACCGAGGCTCCAAAGGCTCTGCCGGAAGGAGAAGGAGAGAATGCTCGAACGGATGCTCAAAGGGCTGAAAATCTGAAGGCTATTGAGACTTGGAACAACAATGAGTATAGTTGCAGAAACTACATCCTCAATGCCTTGGACGATTCCTTGTATGATATCTATTCAACCTTCAAGACGGCAAGGGAATTGTGGGAATCATTGGAGAACAAGTACAAGACTGAAGTTGCTTGTTCCAAGAAGTTTGTCATTGGCAAGTTTCTTTCAAGATGAGCGATGTCAAGTCTGTTGTCAAGCAAGTGGAGGAACTCCAAGTCATAGTTCATGAGTTAGATGTGGAAGGTATGGGTCTTAACCCAATTTCCTTGTTAGTTCGATTATTGAGAAGTTACCTCCTTCATGGAAAGATTTCAAAATATATCTGAAACATTTAACCGAGGATATGAATTTTGAGCAATTGGTTCTTAAACTTCGAGTTGAAGAGGATAACCAGAAGAATGAAAGGGCTGATGTTATTTCCTTGGAGCCAACTGCAAATATGGTTGGAGGAAGTCCATCTAAGGCCAAGTTTCAAAAAAATAAAGGCAAAGGTGTTGCTGCCAAGCCTCCTTTTATTGCTGGAAAGAACCCTCTCGCCCCACAAAAGTTCAAAGCTTTCAAAAAGCCACAAATTGGAGGATGTTGGGTGTGTGGAAAACCAGGGCATAGAGCAAAGGAGTGTCGCCTCAAGAAAGATCATGGAGGTGCTGGTGGTTTTGGAAATTCCTACCAAGCAAACCTTGTTGAGTCTGAAAATCAATTCATTGGAGTGATTGAAGCAAATCTGGTTACCAATGTTGTCGATTGGTGGGTTGATACTGGTGCTACAAGGCATGTATGCTCTTTAAGGGAGATGTTCACTTCATACCAACAAATCAACGATGGAGAATCATTGTTCATGGGAAATGCCACTACTGCAAAGGTGGAAGGAAAAGGGAAGGTGATTCTGAAACTCACTTCCGGGAAAGATCTTGTACTTACTAATGTGTTACATGTGCCTGGAATTTGTAAGAATCTAGTTTCGGGTCCTGTTCTAAGCAACAAAGGGTTCAAACTTGTATTCGAGTCGGACAAATTTGTTCTCACCAAGGGTGGGATGTATGTAGGAAAAGGTTACTCTATGAAGGGCTCTTTAAGCTTAATGTTGTACTTACTATGGATGATGGTATTATTAATAATAATAATAATGCAGGCACTAGCACTGCTTCTATGTACATGGTTGAGTCTTCTTCCTTATGGCATTCTAGATTAGGCCATGTTAATTTTCGTTCTTTACAAAGAATGATAAAATTAGGCATGCTGCCAAAGTGTTCTATGAACGAATTGACTAAGTGTGAGATCTGTGTAGAATCTAAATATGCAGGTCATCCTCATAAATCCGTGGAGAAATCCAATGAAGTACTTGGTTTAATTCATAGTGATTTGTGTGATTACAAAGCAACTTCATCACGTGGAGGAAAAAACTATTATATATCTTTTTATAGATGATTGCAGTAAATATTGTTATGTATATTTGATACATACCAAGGATGAGGCTTTAAACATGTTCAAAACATACAAAGCCGAAGTTGAGAATCAACTTGAGAAAAGAATAAAAATTCTAAGGTCTGATAGAGGAGGAGAATACGAATCCAATGACTTTGCTGAATTTTGTTCTGCTCATGGTATTGTGCATCAAACTACAGCCCCATATACTCCACAACAAAATGAAGTTGCCGAAAGGAAGAATAGAACATTGAAGAATATGATAAATTCAATGTTAATTACTTCGGGAGCACCACATAGTTTGTGGGGTGAGGCTTGTATTACTGCAAATATGATATTAAATAGAATTCCTCATAAACAAAGTGATCAATCTCCTTATGAGTTATGGAAAGGACGATTGCCTACTTTTAAAACAATGAAAGTGTGAGGTTGTCTTGCTAAAGTTCAAGTTCATTTACCAAAGAGGACTAAACTTGGACCAAAAACTATAGATTGCATATATATTGGCCCTGTCAAGAATAGCGCAGCTTATAAGTTTTTGGTTTACCAGTCTGATGTGGAGGATGTGAACAAAAACACAATCATGGAATCTGCCAAAGCAGAATTTTTGAGAATATATTTCCTTATAAGGATAAAGAGAAAGAAAAATCTAATCCAAGAATAAAAAACGTATAATGATACGTTGTCTCAAGGTGAATCAAACAAAAGTACCAAAACTGATGAAAACAATACTTATGCAGTTCAAGAAGAAACTCTAGAACCAAGAAGAAGTAAACGTGGGAAAATAGCCAAAGAATTTGGACCTGACTATATGACCTTTGCTGTTGAAGAAGAACCTCAAACATATAAGGCTGCTATGAAATCATCGGAAACACCTTATTGGAAAGAGGCTATTCAAAGTGAAGTAGAATCCATTATGCAAAATAATACATGGAAATTGGTTGATTAATTTACCTCCGGGACATAAACCGATAGGCCATAAATGGATTTTCAAGAGGAAATTGAGACCTAATGGTACCATAGAGAAATACAAGGCTCGTATAGTAGCCAAAGGGTATCGTCAAAAGTAAGGTGTAGACTTCTTTGACACTTATTCACCGGTGACAAGAATTACGTCTATAAGGACATTAATGGCAATAGCGGCTGTTCACAATTTTGAAATACACCAAATGGATGTGAAAACCGCATTCTTGAATGGTGAATTAGATGAAGAAATCTACATGCACCAACCTGAAGGGTTTGTTGTTAAAGGTCAAGAGAATAAGGTGTGTAAATTGGTTAAGTCCCTTTACGGCCTTAAACAAGCTCCAAAGCAATGGCATGAGAAGTTTGATAATACACTTTTATCAAACGGTTTTCAAATAAATGAATGTGATAAATGTGTTTATGTTAAACAATGTAGAAGTGCATGTGTCATTATATGTTTATATGTGGATGATATGCTTATTATGGGAACGAATACGGATGTAATTAATCAAACCAAGCAAATATTTTGATATGGAAGATATGGGAGTAACGGATGTAATTCTTGGTATTCAAATTCAAAGAAATTCAGATGGTTACATACATACTCAATCCCATTATATGGAGAAGGTCCTTAGAAAATTTGGACATTATGATGATAGGCCGGTTGTTACTCCATTTGATCTCTCTAGTCATCTTAAGAAGAATCAAGGAGAAAGTGTGTCTCAATTGGAGTATACTCAAGTTCTTGGAAGCTTGATGTACATAATGAATTGTACAAGACGGATTTAGCATATAGTGTGAGTAGACTTGGTCGTTACTCACACAATCCTCGGAAAGATCATTGGGATGCACTAGTGAGAGTGCTCCGGTATCTAAAACATACAATGAATTATGGGTTGCATTATATCAAATATCCTCCCGTATTAAAAGGATATTGTGATGCTAATTGGATTTCCAATCATACGGATATTGGATTGGTTCTAACAGTCTTAAGATTGAACACTATGAAACCGTGAAAAGCAACAATCCAAGCTCAATTTGTAGCTCTAAGATGCTCCTGGACTAACTCAAACGCTGCTCCTCAAGTATTTTCCTTTTTGCTTGCTTATTTTTTGTCTTTTAACTCGATTTGATTGTTTCAACCCAGTAGAGGTACTGAATTGATCAATATACTTCCATAGAGTTATGTATTTACGATGAAACAAAGGGAACCACTCGGAGAAATTTGAGATGCCGACTACGGAGTTCATGTGTTTTAAGCTTATGCTTTGCAGTTCACCTACTATTCCTACTGAAAATCTTTCAGTGGAGCTGGAGAAGCAGCTTTCTGATGCCCTACTAGTGAAGCCATTATAAAGCACCAAACTGGTATTGTGCCCTGCACCTGCAGTTTTGCTTGCATTCTATAATCTCCCAAACGGTTTGAACTAATCAAAGAAAAACCAGATTTTCTATCTGGGAAGCAAATTAGTTCTTAGATTCTCTACATTTTAAGTCAAATTAAGTTGTGTAACTCAAAAAGTTACTTACAAGTGTTCTGATCTGGAGGAAAAGTAAATTAACATGTAACATACGATTATGCTAAAACTAGTTAAGCATATCCTACTCGATACAGGAAAGTTGTTTACATTGTCATACAAAATACCACATATTTGACAGACAACCTCATAGATTTGTACAGTAGTAGGCTAGAGTGTTCTTTAGAAAAGCAGTAGCAAAAAAAAGTTTGTGTCTACAAGATGGCAGTCATGTACAAAAACTAATCTCTAGACTTGGATTCAGTGCCTTAATGTTTAACATCTTACTCAAAGTGAAGAGTCCAAGCTAAGCAAGGAGGACTTTGGAAGGTGCTCTGCAACCAGAATGTAAAAGAGGCCCATGACTCCTGTGTGCGGCTGTGAGCTGCTGTAATTAGATCCCACAACCAGAGTCTCCCCATCGTTTATTTTGACAGATCCCAGACGTGGATAGCAAGTTGACATTCCTACAATGTAACCAGCCTCGTCTCCAACTTCCTCGCTTTGTCCATAAATTGGTATTGATGAACATAGAACCCGTCCGTCCTAACATCATCACAAACAAGAAGATCTGTTACAGAAAATACATTACATACAAAAAATCCCTTCCTGTGAAGGCCAAACATGAGAGACAAGAAACAGTCCAATTCATACTGAGATGCCTTGTATCATAGGATGTGATCAACATGCAGTCATGCAGTGCTTAACGCTTAATCCTAGATAGCAGATGAATAACACAGACATGCAACAAACAGGATTGAACCTTTTCTAGCTGATAGAAGCATACACCAGCTTTTTAGATTAGACATTTAGTGCTAAATGTTGCAATAAGCTCCAAGCTAATAAAAACTTATGAGTAATTAGACTTCCTCATAAAGCCTCAACTCCCATTGCAATAATCAATGTTCAGGTATACTCTGCAGTATTTGTAGTCAGGTATTCTAAGCAGCATTTGCCTGTTATCAGACAATTAGGATTCCAGAATGATCCTGTTATCAAAGTCTTTTAAAGTTTTTCAGTGCTAAACCACATAGAAATGTTGGCCAAACTGTTACATACTTGATGTTTTAGAAAAACTCTATAGGCTAAGAAAGGTGATAACTATGCGCTTGCAAGAGTTGACAATTCAGATATATACAAGATAAGGACATGAATTGAATGAGATTATCGTACGTGAGTTCCAGCATATGGCAGTAAGAAACTAGTATACAGCCTAGAACAAAACAAAACTGCTACGAGTATAAGAAAAGCGTGCGCCGAGCCCCCCAGTGTGCTGATGGGCTACACCATAGACGATATACCCACCAGTTGGCATAGTAATCATTGCCTGTTGATTGTGAAAGCACCGATCATTTACCGTATCAACAGTACTGCAAGGCTCCACATTATATTCAACCTGCACAATAAAAAAGCCAGGCAGTTTAGCATAAACGGAATTTAATTCATTACACTGAATATGGAGCAGGCCGAAGAACTATAGAGATCAATGTGACAAACTTGTTATGCAATGCGTTAAGTTCACTTACCCGGCAATCATGTTTAAGAGAGGGTCCTGCTGAATGATCTGTTCTATCAGTGACATCAAAGATATAAATCTCGACAGGCAAAATAGAATCAGACCAATCAACCCACTTCACAGTGTATCTCAAGTAGAGGCTTCTCTTGACACCATTATAGCCTTGCTTTACGCTGCACTGTGTACCATCATAACAGCAGTACAAACCCCCTTTGTACCCTGGCCTTGTCCATCTTTTGTTACATTATACAGATCACATCTGCATTCAGTGCATCCCAACCTATCCACTGCACCCCGAGTATCAATAGCATGAACATTGAGCATCCATCTCTCCTCATATCCAGCAGGAATATCTGCAGGGTTGCCAATCTCTATTCCAAAAGGATCCGGTACATGTGTGTCTGTTTTTCGTGTTTCTGACCCGAGTCCATAGTACTGTCCAAGAGCATTATTCTGGCACAAATCACAATCTTAAACTCTGGATCTTTAATATCCTCAAAACCACTCAGCTCCGGTTCCACATAACTAGTCTGGGCGTAATATCTTTCAATAACCCAATGATGCAGATAAGTCTCATGAAGAGGAACATGATTCCCTTCTTCATCAACCACTTCAGAATTGAAATACTTCATAGCAATATGACCTCTTGGGAATTGGATGTTATAGAAATACTTGTCTGCAACTGACCCTGGTTCCAACAAAAACTTAGGGGAGAGATAAACGCTAGTCCTGGTCTTAACCTTAGTGATCCGAATAGCATCTGAACATGGTAAGCTTAACCCCAGCACTAGCACAGGTAGCAAAAGCACCAAACTTTTACAAGAAGGTGCCATTTTCTTTCTGCCAATATCAAGATAAAGCTATGGTCAAACAAAGACCCAAGTTTTACACTTGAAATCATAAACAAAAGTTGATTTCATCCAACTAAAATTATTGACATGGGTTATGTAATTTCTGCATGCCTCAAAGTTAAGGACCCTAGCTTGCAAATATGTAGAAGTCAGTAAACTATGAAAACAGTTATGGGATTGCTGTTCAGATATTGCAAATGGTTGTCTATAAATCAATAAACTACAAAACAGTTATGAGAAGAGTTGTATAAGAATCAATAAACAATCCAATGAAATAACGAAACCAAAACCATGGACAAACTTTCACTACGTCAATTTTGGCTTCAGACGACCTGCCAGGTCGGTTGTCTGAATGTTTTTTCGGTTGTCATCTATCAAGCAGTCATCTAATAAGTATTCAGTCGACAGACCTCGTTAGACGTCTGATACAACTTCGACGATAGATTGTATATAAGCAACTGTCGTTTGTATGCACCTACATTTGTAACAAAATTAAAGTTTCTGTCGTTAGAAAGCTTCTTAACGACATAAAAGTATCGTCGAAACTAAAGTAATACTAAAGATGTGAGCAGCTGTCTCTCGTCTCAAACTTATTCACACGTTACTATTTTGTCGTCTAAATATATCTCAGACGACATACGTCAAACCTCTTCTCTCGACTCAAATGCATTCATTATTCACACGTTATTATTTTGTCGTCTAAATATATCTCAGACGACATACGTCAAACCTCTTCTCTCGACTCAAATGCATTCAAACGTCACTTATCTGTCGTCTGATACTTACCTCAGACGACATATACTATGGTCATCTTTTACTTTAAGACGACATATAAATGTCGTTCGAAATATGTAGAGACGTCGATGTCCATGGGGATATCTGTTGTCTGATTTTAATTTGGATGACAATTTAATAAAGCATTTCCACAACATGATTCAAAAATCTCAAATTCATTCTAATTGCCAAAACCAATCAAATTACAAAGAGTTGTTTGTTCTGAAGGGACCCATAAGCTATAAAATAAAAAAAATATCAAACCAAATAATAGCAACTACAATATGGTGGTGTGCAGAAAGTCCTCCTAAGTCCTAACTGCACTAAGGCACTCTGATACTTTCATCATACTCATCAAACTTCAATATGCACCATTCATTCAAGTGTCACCTGCAACATTGAAGACAAAGAACTTTAGTGAATCAATATGAGTATATGTCAATAAATAATTAAATATCAGCAATAAGAAGTAAGTAAGATCTGAACATTATGATGCATTCATGCAAAGAATATTTATGATACAGTACCTACAATATCCAATGCTGGGTCTTAACTTAATATGAGTATATGTCAATAAACAATTAAATGTCAGCAATAAGAAGTTAAGTAAGATCTGAACATTATGATGCATTCATGCAAAGAATATTTATGATACAGTACCTACAATATCCAATGCTGGATCTTAACTTGATGAGACCCATGTACTTCTATGACAGTGAATATAAGAACCAAAGTTACATACAGTTAAATTAAATGATGATCATAAAGGCAATAGCAGTAAAATAAACTCACCCAAATAAACTGATGGAGTTGAGGTCGATGATAATAGCAGCAATCATAAAATTACACTAGGCATCCAGGTTATATTATATGCAGAGAAATACCAGTATACCACGATAAGAAATACCTCAATTTTCTAGTCCAGGTTATATTATATGCAGAGAGCAACTAACATAGGTCAAAAAGAAGAGGCATCCCACTATATGGCACTGCATATACTTGCATAAAGTCATTAAGACCGACAAGCATTATGGCCAACAAAGCAAGTCCAAAGAAGAACAAATAACTAAACTCAAGTCGACCTATCCACCTAAAAATTAGCAAAGAGGTATATATGCCTGAGCAGCTATCTGATGAAGACATAATATTCTGCTAGAGGATCTCATAGTCTAGGTACAAAACGCTAGACAAAGATGCATCGAATGAATAATCTAAATAGACTATTTCACCAGATTTTGCTCCACACGAACAACAGGTTCATAATAAGATCCACATTCTCTTAACAAGTCAAAATAGGTTATGTACCTTAAGAGCATGGTATGGTGGAGTCCTCTTGCTCTTGGAACAACAACGACCGTGTTTTTTTGCTAGGATATGTTTTTACAAGTACGCGTATCTAAACTGCAAGGTTTGGACCAACTGTGCGTTCCTTAGCTTGCTCCTTAACAATGTTCTCCTCTTCCAGGATATCTTCGTCATCAGGACCAGTATGCTGAGGTGGTGGAATTGAACCTATCTAACTACAAACACCGCCCTCTACCCAAAGAGAGCTAGAGGAACACAAAAGTATCAAGTATCAAGTCACAACTCACAAGTACAACTCATAAGTACAACTCAGAAAGGAAAGTTAAGCAGATACTGAATTTCAGTATTTTTACCTTCCACTTTGTTTCCACTTTTCCTATCCAGTATCCTGGCTTTAAAAAGTAGAACACTGACTTCCTCACACCAGATACATTTGGGATGATATTACCGAAGTACATAGCCAATGCGAACCGGAGGAAGAATGTACGTAGCCGCTAGCCATTCATATATATCATTCTAACAAAGTTCAAATGAATATGTTAGGAATCAGAGAAATGTATACGTAATGGTTTGGAACTTTGGATAATGAAAATTAATTAATGTGTTTACATAAAATATAGATTATGTTACTAGAAACAAACTCATAACAAAGAGTTTAAGAATCTTGACCTTTGGAGCCTTGTCTGGGTTACGTACATAGCCAACGATATAGATGGAGAAACCAACAGTCGTGGTGGAAGATGAATTCCACAAAACTCAAGTCGACCTATCCTCATTCATAACATTCCAAAAAACACATATGCATCAACAAAACAACGAATTGTAAATCGAGCATGTTGGTACCTGATTGGTAACAGCCTTGGCCATCCTTCCTCATCACAGACTTGTGAACCAAGCTCGCAGGCTTGTTCCTCCTTCTTGGTGATCTCCCAGATCAGCTGTCCTGGAACGGTGGCCATTGGAAACCTAGCAAAACCTGGAGAAGAAAGAGAGAGAAAGAGAGAGATTCCATTCCTCTTCTTCCTCCAATCTCTAAATCCCAATCACCATGTCTCCCAATTCTCAGCGTCTCTCTCTCTCACTCCCACGCACCGCCGCCTCCCCTGCAGCTCGTCTCCATCGACCCCAAAATCTAGCGAGCCTGCGCCGGCAACTCCGTCACCATCCCCACCCTCCATGCTAGGGTTTACTACTTCCCCCAAGGCCACCTCGAACACTCCACCAACTCCGCTTCTTCTCTCCCCTCGTGTTCTCTCCAAGCCCCTCATTCTCTGCCGCATCGCCGCCGTCAACTTCCTCGCCGATCCCACCACCAACGAGATCGTCACCAAGGTCCTCCTCCACCCTGTCCATCCTGGACTTTCCTCTCACCACGGCGTTGCCGTTACGGCGGAGAAAAAGAACCTGGAAATGTCGAGATTGAGATTGACGTTGGCCGACTTGGCGAGCTCGGGCTTGGTCGGGCTTGGCCGCGCGCCTCTTCTGGGTGGTGGCCTTGACGGTGGACATGGTTTGCGAGGGTTTGGAGATTTAGGGTTTGGGAGGTTGAAATTGGGGCAGATCTAGGTCTCCAGATCTAGATGAGAGAAATTGGTTTTAAGGTATTAGATAGAGGAGAGGATTCGATCAATTTGAGAATGTGAAGAGGAGAGAATTTGGTTTTTAGGGAGGAGGAAGAGAGGTTTTGGTTCTGTGGGTGAGGAACGCTGAGAGAGAGAAAAGAGAGTTGAGAAAAGTAAAGAAAAGTATCGGGGGAGTTGAGAGAATGAGAGTTGGTTTTAAGTGTCAAAAAAACTACTCCAATTATGCCACAAAAAAAACAGTTTCAGACAGATTTAAGTTTCTTCACCGTATGACAGTTTTCTGTGGTGTTATAAGTGTAACATTAGGGTACATTTTTTCTGTGGTCTTTAACTTGAAATGGTTTTATCAGTTGCTTAGGTATGATAAGGTGTTTACTTTGGTTCTCTCAGTGTAATCTCTATTTTAGTGCAAGGCTAGTGATCCCATAGACATACTGTATAATTCTTTGGCAGAGTATATTCAAATTTTTCTGCAAAGCTGTGGGTCAATTTTGTTTATCTTTTGTTTAAGATGTAATACTGTTGAAAAAGCATTTTCAATTGAACTTTCTGAGGTTTCTGACTTGAGTGCGTTATGATTCTGATTCAGGCAATAGATGTACTGAATGGCTCTATGAATTATGACTTCATCCCGGCAGGGTACAGATATGGTGCGTTATGTTCAAAGTTTGGGGTCACTGAGGTGGGTTATTTCATAATTGTATTCCATGTTTTGTTATTTTATTTTATTGTTTATTGTAGGCATCTGCCATCTGACTTGTAGATTTATTTTTTGGCAAGTCTGTAGATTCATGTAACAATGAAATCTTTGAAGTTATGGGAAAAAGTGGCAATGTTCACTGAATGCTTTTCTAATTTTGACCGTGTGCAGGAGCAATATGCGGAAGTGGTGTGGCCGCGTATTGATAGGGGCTCAGAGGTGCGCATAATCTTGATTTAAAGTTTGTTTTACTGATCTCCCTTTTGAAGTAAAGAACCAAAAGATTACATTGTTTAGTCTCTGTATAACAATTCTTACTGGCATGCAGAGTGTTGCATCTTATCTGGATTGCGAGTTAATTATAACGGTAAGTAATGCTGTTTCCTGATCATTCTGAAGGTTTACATGATTTCTGGCATTTTCAGCCAAAAAAAACTAATTTCATGAATTTTTAATGTGTGCAACAGCCGGGCTTTACTGTTGTCTGCGGACCTGGGAAACTAAGGGTGTTCAGAGGGTTTGTGTATCAGTGCTTTCGTTTGAGACCTTTTCCAGTGATGACCTATTGTCCTGGTGGGAAAAAACTCAAGAATAAGCGTCCTATTGATTCTGTGGTTCCGGCATTTGGATCTGGTGGCGTGGAGATAAGCTGATGGAGAAAGCTTTTTAGGTTTTCAGTGTTACCGGGTGTGTGTATACGTGTTTTGAATTTGTGAACTTAGTGTTGATAATACAGGATTACTTCATGAGTAAACAACGATATGGTTCCTTGTATTCGCTGCCCTTTACCTAATATGGTTCCCTTGTATTCGCGGCCGTGGTAATTCCGGATCTCTTTGCCACTTGTTTAGAAACGTCCTAAAGTTTCTAGTTTCTACATTCCCTACTTTTTGGTCCCAAACAAAAAGTTTGTGCTCTCACTTTGGTCCTGCTTTATTTATGGTTCTCCCGACGATGATAGGTGGAACTGGTAACTAATAATTGGTCTGTTACGACATGACATTTTCACGATTAACATTTCGTTATGGTTATTGTTACCGAGTCTTAAAAAAGTACGTGGACGTGATGCAATTTGAGGGTTTTAGAATCCGCAGCAGATGAGACTAATATTATGATCGATCGCAGTTGAGTTATGAAGGAGTAGTTTAGTGAATTTACATCCTAATTTTGACAAATTATTAGGTTTCACAATTTAGTAAATTTACACCCTAATTTAGGGAAAATGCCCAAAATACACAATTTCGTATTTTTGTTTTGGTGAGGAAAAAGAAGAGAGAAAAGAAAGAAGACAAAATCAGAGGAAAATTGACCAATAGCCCATTCACTGATTTAACTCCGCCTCTCTTTCCTTGAGCTCACTCTCGGAAACCCTAAAAAGTCGGTTCCCCTGCTCGAGTCGTTCTCCTTCTCCGCCGTGAAGCTCCGTCCATGGAAGACAAAGATGAGATTGTTCCTCGATTTTCAGGGCCTCCGTACAAGTACTCCAAGGTGGGGCTTCGAGCCAAGACCCCTGCTTTCCCTAACCTTGCTCCGGGGTCGTCCAAGACTCGGTTCAAGCGAACCGGCCCCCGTCCCTGCCAGCAACAACCCGCACCACCGGAGCTCCAGCGACAGATCGTACTCCCCGAACCACCAGCCGTACCCGCCGAACTCCAGCAACAAGTGGTACCCGCCGAACCGGAGCAACAACTCGGAAGGCCGGAAAGGAGAACAAGGAGGAAGCCGGATATGTTTCTGAAGGTAAATTTTTTTTTGTTGTTGTTGTTGTTATTTGTCAAGTTTGGTGGATAGATTAGGTTTTAACAATTTTGTTGGTTCAGGGGGAGACACTATTGTCTGATGATATCTCCCAAGGTCTTGAGCCGTCAAAAATCCCGGTCTACGGTCCAAATGGAGTTGCTGTGCCCAAATTCGAGTACATTGATAATATGAAGTATAAAGACGACATAGTTTTTCCAAACTATGATCACTGTCACTGTGGGTCTAAATGTGGGGTGCAATGTACCTGCTTGGCTTACAATGGACGTAACCCCTATGCAAATGGCAGGTGGGTGAGAAAAAAATTAGCTTCAACTATGATTTCATATGGTTTCTTGACTTATTGGTTATGTATGAGTTCTCTTAGGAGATGATTCATTGATTCTTGCTAATTTAGAATTTTCAATATTAGTTCATTTCCACTGTTTTGGCAAAACCTGCTCAAGTTTGTATTACTTCATCTGCTTTATTTTTCCTATGTGGGTCTACATTAAAAACTGTATATGTTCTTTCTAGTTTGAAGGGTAAATCCACATTTGAAGTTTAATGGACACTGAAACTCCTATGTATGTTTGGTTAGCTTTGTACCATTTACGGCATTTAGTATTTAGGTCACCATTTCAGGCCTAAGAAAATTTGTTTGAAACTTCAGCTATCCCGTAGAAACTATATATTAAACAATGTTTGTACTTTCTGACTTTTGAATGCTAGTCCCACTTTGTAAGTTAGAGTATTCGGATTATTTTGGATGGCATTGTACCAGGTTTTATATTCTTTTATGTTTGAAACTTCAGCTATCCCGTAGAAACTATATATTGGTACAAATTAATCAGAAACATACTTTACATTTTGGTTGATAACACATTGTGAAAAGATTGTCTTTCTCAGTCATGTCTTTAGAAAATTTTGTGTACCAAATGATGTGGTTGTTCTTCATGTGTTTAATATCCATGCAGGCTAGTTTCCACAAAAATCTGAAAAAAAAAAAGGACTTTTGGGTTACCGGTTGTAATCTGAAAGTGGTTTATTTTACTTTTGCAGACTTGATGGTTACTGGGCGATGATTTTTGAATGCAACCGTTGCAAATGCTCATCAGATTGCTTTATGCGGGCTTCTCAGCATGGCGATGTTGAGATGGAGCTGTTTTATACTGGTGGGAAAGGTTTCGGCGTGAGAGCAAGTGATAGGATTCCTAAAGGTACTCGTGTAGCCAGTATCTGGGATTGATGGGGAAGTTTGATAATGCATCTGAGAATAGCCATTATAGGTTCTCCATCTCTTGCTTGGATCTAACTAGGCAGGTATGAAACTTCTGATTTTGTTGTGGTGGTATTTGTTGTGTTTATTCTTTCAGAAATCGTTGTAGGCTTGGATTTGAACTTTTTTGATTCATTGTGTTTACTCACAAGTCCTACTTTTCAGAGAGTGGAGAGTGGTGAGTTAAACAAAGAGGAGACATTTGATGGAATCCAGTTGGCACTGGTGAAAGATGAAACTGATGATTCAGAGGACTTGGCATTTGATGTTGATGCTCTTAAGTTTGGGAATGTGGCTAGGTTTTTTAACCATAGCTGTGATCCCAACCTTTTTACTCAATGCATTGTGTATCCATCAGATCAAATGCCTTTGTCTGCCAAGCAAGCACGACTTGTATTCTTTGCCTCGAGAGATATAGAGCCTGATGAGGTATATTTATCTTTGAAATCACTTGATTTTACTTTTTTTCATAGACTGAGAATTAACTGATATTTTTTCTGATTTTTTAGGAGATCACACTTGATTATTGTTCTACCGGTGAAGAGGAGGTGGAGTGCCTATGTGGATCAGACAATTGCAAGAAGTTCCTTGAGTTTTAGACTGAGCTATCAATGAAAACTTACTTTTCATTAGGCTATTAACCGTTATTTTGTTATTAAAAACTGAATTTGAGTTGGGTTATTAACCGATATTTTGATAGTTAAAACATGTGTCACATACTTGAATGGGCAATATGATTTCTGTTTCGGTCCACTTTCACATGGGGAAGGATAGCCTTCGGCCTTTTAGGCAGCAAGTTTAAGATTGAACACTGTTGAAACCGTGAAAGTTCAATTTGGAGGCATAATGGCCAAGTCTAACTAAGACGTTTGCAATACTCAATATGATAAATAAAACGTTTGCAATACAATCCAACAGCTCAAACGCTTTGGCAACTCGTGCCTATTCGAAATCTAAGACCCATTTGCGCGTTTCCCATATATTATTTGCTTTTCGCCTTCTCTCATTCTTAGTTATCAAAGGAAGCGCACATATTGTTCAACATCTCCTTCGCATACAGGGTCTCAAAAGGAATGGCGAAATCGATCTCTAAAGGCTAGCTGCGTTTTAAGGTTTCAAACTGAAACATAAACACGGACCATGAAGAATGGCAAGCTCTCTAATGCCCCTTCAATCCCAAATGAATTTCCATGCCCCTTCAATCCCAAATGAATTTCCAGGTAACTGGACTGCTTCTTCTATTACTGCTTGCCATCTACAGTCCTTGCCTCCTAAGCTTCCTTGCATGACTTTATAATTTGTATACGTATATGGGAATGCCCAGGTGTTCTTACATAGGACTGGAATCACTATAATTTATGTTTATATATGGTTTGTCCAGTTATTGTTGGAGTAAACTATTCACATATGGTGGCTGTAGTAGAACTTATATATATATCTGTGCAGAATCATGTCCCCTAGAATGTTCACATTTGTTGATGTAATTCTTCTCTTTCATACCATTGCTATGTTGTTTAATCTTCTCTGACAACTCTCTGCCATGATGGTGATTATTTTAGTAATTTTTAAGTTTGCCCACCTATAAGCTATGCATTGTTTTATCAGCAACAAATTGCAACAAGCTTGGCCGATTGGCCGATGGTGGAATCAGCCTTGGGATGCACACTCCATCTGGTATATACTAGTTGGCTCAGAAAGCCTCTTACATTGAGTTTGTAAATGTAATTAGGTTTTGTTTCATATTACTATGATTGGATGCTGACATTATTGTATTCGGTTTCTGGGCAGGCTACGCATGGTATGAGAGTCTCAACAACCAAAAGGACCAAGAACCTCGGTTTTATTAGCAAGGATAGGGATGTCCTTGAACTGTTATCAACAACTCTTTGGGTATAACCGCAGATTCTTTGTCATTGTAATGTTATATAATGACTAATCAGATATTCAATATGTGCAAACAATTTCATCTTATTTACTCATCTGTGACATTTTGATTTCTGGGCTCAGTGATAGCTAGGCAGTCAGGAGCATATCCTCACCTGGACTGGGGAAGAAGGTGGGATATGCTCAAAATTTGGGAGGAAGAAGGTCAGTGTTGCATTCCTTTTCCATTTTGTCTTCCATGTTCGTTGGAGCAGGTTTTTTTTTTTTTTTTTTTTCCTAGAAATAGATTTCATTTGTTAAACACTTTGACCATTTATGTTTGTTGGAACCTGTGAAGCATCCTCTCTAGTTCTCATGCCATAACTTTTGACATTGCATTGTGATTTGTGATGTGCTGATGTTGAAAGGTCTAGGGTTTGTTAGTGTCCAATGAAACTAGATTAATCAATCTTGAGCCTCTATATAGCGGTTATGCTACTCTATGAGAATCAGACACAAGAACTTCACTTTTCTGCCTTTTCTGATCTCTATTGTTTGCTGGAGGCTATTTAAACAGCGGGGATGCTTCTTTTCATTTGTGGACGTGGATTAAAGTACTTAACTTGTGTTCTGCTGATGATCTCACTTAGATGAAAAAGGAGCTAAGGACAAATAATAGTGCAAAGTATCAACTTTTTCTATTTTGTTACATATTTAGTATTTTCATCTAGCTGTTTCTCTTATATTCTGATAATATTATTGGCATGCAGGAACTTTCATATTTGGATTCATATGGTAAACTTGCCATTAACGCAATGTTATTGAATTTAGTCCATTTACTTGTGAATGAATAGGAAAACACGCTGCTGTAGGGACTTCATCTCTAGTAGTAGGATGCTTAGATTGGTCATGAAAGACTGCCTTATTAGGATTGGGATATCCTTAGGATTGTGTGTCCTGCAACCGCTATCCACAAAGTTTATTTGAAATGCCACAGGCATAAATATATATATATATATATATATATATATATATATATATATATTTTAAAAAGCAACCTTAACAGAACTACCAAACTAAATTGATGCAAGTAAAATAAATTTAGGTACCACATTGATTGATCATCTCTGAATGTTAGATCCTGGAGTGTCGGGTTGGCTATGTTTTGGGTGCTAGTTATGAATTAACAAAACGGGTTCCCATCTTGTGCCTTTGTACAGAGACCACAAAACACTAGCTGTAATTTTCTCTAGGTGTGTGTTCCATGTCTACTTTTCTGCCACCAAAAATAAATAGATCACTGAAAGAGAGTATGATCTCTCCAGTTGCCTTGTGCAGCAACAAAGTTGGAAGAATTTTGGTTGATGGTGAAGCCATCTTTACATTAGTATGGTATTTCATGCTTTCTCAATCTGGTATACCTATGTAATTGTTGTTGATGAAAAATCTTATGTCGAGTTTGTAAATATGAGTTCTCGTATTTATTGGTCAGATTTATTTCAGATTTTCTGTATCATTTGAATTACATAAAAGGGATGTATTTCAAAATGACCATCAAACCGACAATTGCATGATAGTCTTGGCAGCCAGAAGGATTGGGGATCTTGCTATTATTGATAAGGCTTGGGTTCTTCTCGAACTTTCTGTCAAAACACTGATGTTCCAGCTTCTATGGTATAAAACTATAAATGACATATTTCTTTAATTTCAACTGGTTGCTTTGGTAAAGCAAGTATTTTTGTTGTTGTTGTTGTTGTTTCAATGTTCTTCTTCTTCTTTAAGGCAAATTTATTGTTTGCTTCGGGGTGAATAGTAATCACATTTGCATTCAGTTTCATATTTATGAAATTTGTCGACCTTTTATTAGGAATTACGTTTAATGGAATTGATTTGTTCTTTATCTATTGTATATTAATTTCCTGATCTGAGAGCACTACATATTTATTTCAGGCAATAGAAATTCTGTATGGCAGTCTGCAACATCGCCTGATAATGATTGGATATAATGATGGTGGGCTTTGCTCGAGAGTTGGGATCAAGAAGGTGAGCATAGTACTGCATAATAAGGCGATGACTTCTCTTACCATTGTCTCATTCTACTGATTGAGGACATAATGTTTTAGAGTACACCTGGTGAGCTTAGAAAGGTTAAGAGGTTGGGGGAATACGGGTTTCAATTTGGCCGTTTTCTGTTATGTTGCTACTCCTTGATGCCTCAGACAAACAGACCTCTTTGTATTACTGCTTTGATTTAAAAAATGCTCACGTTTAATGGGTTTCTAATCTCTACTGTTATTTCATTTTTCAGGAGTAATTTGTTAAACAGCGGCAACGTCTCAAGCGCTCTCAATAGGTACCTAAAGTGATTTTACATTATGAAAACGGATTTCAAATTGCAATCAACCTACCTATTTCTCATTATCGGGGAAGTGCTTTCTTGTAACATCACTGCTGCAATAAACTTGAATCAGCTTCAACATATGAACCTTAGTGCCAATTGCCCTGGCCTTTCACATCTCATAGTCACTGATGAGGCCCTCTTCTTAATGAAAGCCACAACTGAGAATTGCCAGGTTCTTTGTTCTATCATCGATGAGTATTTTTATGCTTCAGGGAAATCTGTCAATTTTGACAAGTCATCGCTTTTCTTCTCTGCTAACACGCCTTCTGGAATCCAATCTGAGATTGCCACTGCTCTAGAAGTTCCAATTTCTGAGGAGCCAGGTTTCTATCTCGGCCTTCCTACCTTGTGGGAAAATTCAAAAAGAACTGTGTTGGCCTATTTCAGAGAAAGAATTAAGAAGTTAGATGGCTGGAAACCTAATGAGCTCTCTCAAGCTGGCCTTGAGGTGCTTATTAAGTCGTTAGCAGTGGCCGTGCCGGCTTATCCGATGTCCATCTTCTTGATGCCTGCTACTTTATGTCAATCCATCTACTTTATTTCAATATACAAGTGATATTCACTGGAGGGCTTGTGAAGCTTTGTGTAAAAGAAAATCCGAGGGAGGCATTTCTTGCGAAACAATGACTTGCAGACTTATAACCTTGCAGCTTTGTGCCAATTCAAGTTTTGTTACTGATTGCTCTCAATGACTTGCAGACTTGTAACATTGCGCTCCTTGCGAAACAATGCTGGAGGCTGATATCAAAATCTGGAGCAAATTTTGAAGGAAAAATATTTCGTTAATTCCTTCCTAAATGCAAAGAAAGGATCATGCCCTTTGTGGATTTGGAATTCCTAATTGGCAGGAAGAGAATCCATCTCGTCTAACGCTTTTTGGCAAGTATAGAATGGTAGAAGAATAGAAGTTTGGAAGGATAAATGGGTTCCAAACAGAAAAAGGTGGTCTCATTACACCCATTGACACTTTGAACATGTTCACCCCTCTCCTTGTTGCCGAAGTTATTTGATGAGATTAGACAGTGTAATATTTCTTACCTTACCCTTCTCGGAGGAAACCAACTTGAAGGCTTACCATAGCTTATCACCATGGCAGTGTGTTGAAGTTAATGCTTTCCTGGGAAATCTTGAAGCTGTTGAAAATAATCAGCTGCAGGGACTCACACTAAGCTGCAATGTGACAATTCACATCCACTTGCTTTACTATTTTCTCCTCACCTAATCTAGATATTTGTTGTATGTGAAGTAAAATTATAATTTAGTTAATTAGGTGTTTTTAAGATATTTTGTAGGTTATGTTGTACCATGTATAAGGGTTAAGTTTGCTGTGTAATCTTTAAGAATTTAATTACAGCAATTAGCAGTGTCCAACTCCTATCACGTGTGTTTATCGAGAAAAAAAAAACTCCTATCACGTGTGGGTCTTTTTATTTTTTACTAAATTTTCCTTATCCTAATCAATTAAAACAAATTTTTCCAGGATATTCTTTATGTGTGTCTTTGTCTTATGCCAATAGGATATGTAGTTAGACTAGATCTATGTATTCATATCCTTACCATACTTGGTAATGTGTAATTCCCTATATAAAGGGCTCATATCAATGAATGAGATATATCATCTTTCACCATTCTCTACTTTCAATTACTTTCACTTCATCACGTTATCAGCCTTTTGCTCAAACCCTTGAGCTAATAGTCTCTCCCAAACCCTAAAACCAAAAGCCGAAACCCTCGGCCCCTCCTCGGCCGCCGCCGCCGCAGATTGCCCCACCGACTGCCGCTCCCCGGCCGTCCGCTCTACTGCTTCTTTTCTTGTCCGATCAAGCATCCAAGTTTTACGGTATGTTCACTTTAAAACCCTAAAACTTTTCAAAGTTAAATAACCTCGGGGGAGATAAAGTGCTTTCTCCTCTTCTTCATCTCCATTCTATGCTTGGGACGGTGTCTTTACAGGTTTAAAAATCCCGGTTATCCTCCCCGGGTCCAAAGTTGTGTTTGATCAACTTTGGTAATTGCTATTTTGAAGGTGTGTTTGATCACCTTCACATAAGTTCGGGTCGTGTTTGATCGACTCCGAACATTTAGGGTTGTGTTTGATCAACCCTAGAGAGACAAACCAAAAGCATCGTATTGAGTACCTTTTTTCAGGGTCTCCAACAGAAAACTAATACGACTTGTACTCTTTTGTATGCAGATGGACAGAGGCATTGAATTTGATGTCCTCGACGCACATGGTACTGAGTACCATCGTTGGATCTCGGACATAGAACAGACCTTCATCGCTAAGGATATGACCGAGACCATATTCCCCGATCCAGATCAGGAACCGCCTAGCAAGAGAACAAAATCTCAGGCACTAATGTTCCTTCGTAAGCATATCGATCCCACACTGCGCAGGCAGTATCAATCCAAGCACGATCCAAAAGATCTGTGGGATACCCTTGTCGAACGCTTCGGCAACATTCACTCGACCTTGCTCCCAGAACTAATTGCTCGCTGGGATGAAATCCGACTTTTGGATTACAAGAAGGTCGATGACTTCAACAGGGATATGTTTTGCCTACAAGCTCAACTGAGCTCATGTGGAGTCGAGAAAAGTGATGCCGACATGATCGAAAAGACTTTCTCGACCTTCCCTTCAGTCGCTAAGATCCTCATGAACCAATATCGGCTTGAGTTCACAAATAAGAGGATTACTACATTTAGCGGCTTAATGACGCATCTCCTTATGGAAGAAAAGAATAACATGATCAATGATCAGCAAAATTTGCGTCCTGTAGGCACCCGGAAAATTCCGGAATCTAATTACAATTGCAACCGGAGTAAGAAAGCTCTGAAACGCAAGGATCAACATAGGAATGAACCTTATGCACGTGGGAATCATCACCACCGTGTCTCTAGTTCTCGGGGACAAGGTAGCGGCTTTAGGGGCCGTACCAACTCATGGCGTCGAGACACCGGTGCCACCGGCCCCAAGGGCGGCGCCGCTCCTCCTCAGAAGCAGCATGCTCGCTCTTCTTCTGTCTTTGATGGTCAATGCAACAGATGTGGGTCCAAGGACCACTGGTATAAAAGCTGTCGCGCTCCTGCAAATATTGTTGCCGCATACAAGAAATACAAGGAATTGATGGAAGTCAATTCCACTGAAAACAATGGAGTTGAACATAATGTTACCTTCAAGGTCGCTGACCCTAATGGATAATGTTCTGACTTAGATGCCCCTGACTTTGACGTCACCGGCTAGATTGTTTTCCCTTTTATAAGTCATGATGTAATAAGGCATCGTCAGCATGCCATGCTTAGTTTTCTTCTTAATTTTTTTTGAGACCTTTATGTACTCTTTTCAGCGCATTAATGAAATTTTATTTCATGGTTCTTCTTGTCTCTACATGGTTCGAATTGATTTACATCTACCTTAGAAAACATGGCATCAACGCCGTCTTCGGTCTCTCCCTTAAAGGAGGTGACGTACGGCGCCGTGACTCTCAAGGAGAGTTACTCACGTGTTTTCCGGTTCAAGTCTTTTACCTATAGCGTGTTTTCCGGTTCAAGTCTTTTACCTATAGCGGATTTTCCATCATCAATTGTTCAACTAGGCTCACCCAGTTAGTATGATGTCTTATAATTGTCCGAAATTAAGGCGCTAGTGGTTTAAGTGTGCCTCGCACTACCGACCCTCCACGGACATGCCTGGTCATACTTAATTTGGAGTTACCGAAAGCTTTTGATCTTGGATTCCCTCTACGCTATTACTCCAATTGCCGTATTGTAAAAGACGTTAAAGACTTGGCAAAACCGGACCATCATCGAATCCTCTAGGTTCCTTGATCATCAACATGTCCCTGTGGCTGAGCATTCGCCTCCATGCCACCAGCAAGCTTCAAACGCTTTGCTAATGTCAAATCTGCGAAAAACAGTAATTGTCCCCCTGGACAGTAACTTCGTTTGAGCTTTGTGAACAGCTCCAGATGAACCAGACAGTGAGGTTTATATCATTGGAAAGCTCTACGTGTCTAGTTTTCAGAACATTTTGCAGTTCATCCATATCTATTTTAACGAAGGAGTTATGACTGTTTTAGCGCGCAAAAGTCATTCTGCGCGAGAAATTTCCAGCACTCTCGGGATTGTTGCTACTTTTAGTTTTTTCAATCCTTCTAAATAGCTCGATATCGACCTATTTACTCATATATCTACTCTCTTTTGTAGGTATGTCTCTTGGAGAGATCGAGTGCCTCGCAGATAGTGGATCAACCCACACAATTCTAAGGAACCGGCAACTTTTTCTTGAGTTAGTGCCTTGTAAATCATCTGTGACGACAATGATTGGATCTTCCCCTGTGATCCTCGGGCGTGGAACCGCTCGCTTTTTTTGCCTCATGGCACTATGATCCACGTCACGGACGCTCTTTATGCCCCAAAAGGGCACCGAACCCTGTTGAGCTTTAAGGACATTCGCGCTAATGGCTTTCACTTGGAAACTCATTGTGAAGATGGAACTGAGTTCTTGTGTATCACTTCTCATGAATACGGACGCAAACGTATATTGGAGAAACTCATGAGTCAATCTAGTGGTCTTTACCTTACTACGATTCGGATTATTGAATCCCATGTAGTCGCCAAACAGGATCTTTGGGACTCTGACTCATACAAGCTTTGGCATGATCGACTTGGTCATCCTGGAAGGGACATGATGATCCGAATTCTGCGTAATTCTCATGGACATCCCTTCTTCAAATCAAAACGAAAACATTTGGGAAATGATGTCACTTTGCATCATGGTGGTGACGCCTCAAATGGTCACCACGGCCCAAAGGGACTTTGATGTCTCCCGGGCTCGGCACCAACTTCATGGCTGCCGCTCGGTCGCTCCCTCAAGCAATTGAGGCGCGCCGTTCTTCCCTTGATGTGTCGTTGACTCTTTCAAACGCTCATCGTTCGTTTTGCAAAGCTTGCTCTTTAGCGAAAGTAGTATCGAGACCGTCTTACGCTAAAGATAACACCGAGAACATTCCATTTCTACATCGTATCCAAGGTGATATTTGTGGACCCATCCATCCTGAATGTGGACCATTTCGATACTTTATGGTCCTGGTGGATGCTTCAACGCGTTGGACTCATGTCGCGCTCTTGTCCACACGTAATGCTGCATTTCCAAAACTCCTAGCACAAATTATTAAACTTCGGGCTCACCACCCGGATTATCCAATTAAGTCAATTCGACTGGATAACGCTGGAGAATTTACATCAAAAACTTTTGATGACTATTGCATGTCTATCGGGATTGAAGTCGAGCATCCCGTACCCCATGTTCATATGCAAAACGGTCTCGCCGAAGCTACGATTAAGCGGCTTCAGCTTATTTCTCGAGCGTTGGTAATGCGCACCAACCTCCCAATTGCGTCATGGGGCTATGCAATATTGCATGCAGCCTTACTTATTCGTTTCAGACCCACTGCCAAACAACCATTCAGTGCGTACCAGTTGGTCACTGGATATGAGCCTGATATTTTGCATCTACGCATTTTCGGTTGTTCGGTTTATGTGCCAATTACGCCTCCACTGCGTTCTAAAATGGGTCCTCAGAGACGATTGGGTATCTACGTTGGTTATGAATCTCCAACGATTATCAGATATCTTGAGCCATTAACAGGTGATCTTTTACCGCAAGGTTTGCGGATTGTCACTTTGATGAGACACTCTTCCCATCGTTAGGGGGAGATACGAAAAAACGTGTTCATGTGGAACGACATGAATTGTCGTGGTTTGTCCCCACTCTGTCTTATTATGATCCCCGCACCTCACAATCTGAAAGTGAAGTGAAACGTATTCTCGAACTTCAGAAAGTAGCAGATACGATGCTTGACTCTTTCTCCGAGATTGCGAAAGTGACAAGATCAGATATACCAGCTGCAAATGTTCCTGCTAGGCTCGAAGTCCCTAGAAAGGGCACGGTCATCCCCGGGCTCGGTACTGCCGCCGTCGGCGGCGCCGCCCATGGTGGAGGGATGGAGGCCGTGGCTCCCAAAGGAAAAGGGGGAGGCCACCTGGTTCGGTTGACACGCGTCCGAGAAAGAAACGGACCGACAAGGCACAAGTCAATCCTTTGATCATCGATGTTGAGAATCCTTCTCACGAGATCATCTCTGATTACAGTTATGTCCACGAGTTGATATTAGAATCCATGGGGGACGCCTCAGGGTCAATGTCAACATCAGAGAACATAGAGATCTCTATGTGTTATGATAACACTTATGAATTGATGAATCGGTCATCAACCCATGTCGATGATATATTTGCTTATTCCGTGGCTCATGAAATCATTGAGCACGATGACATCGAACCACGCTCTGTTGCAGAATGCCAAAACAGAGCAGATTGGCCTAAATGAAAAGTTGCAATCCATGCAGAATTAGACTCTCTAACAAAGAGACAGGTCTTCGGCCCAGTAGTGCTAACTCCGTCGAGTGTAAAGCTTGTTGGACATAAATGGGTCTTTGTTAGAAAGCGTAATGAGAAGAATGAGGTGCTTCGGTATAAGGCCCGCCTTGTGGCGCAAGGTTTCTCACAACGCCCTGGGATTGATTACGAGGAGACTTACTCTCCAGTCATGGACGTCATAACTTTCCGCTACTTAGTCAGTTTGGTAGTGTCCGAAAAACTTGACATGCAGCTCATGGATGTGGTTACAGCATATCTCTATGGGGATCTAGATTCAGAGATATATATGAAAGTGCCTGATGGCATTACGTTACCTAATCAAGTGACTCTAAACCACGGAGTGCGTATGCTATAAGGTTGCAACGCTCACTTTACGGATTAAAGCAATCCGGGCGAATGTGGTATACTCGTCTAAGTGACTACTTGATTAGGGAGGGATATAAGAACGATGAACTATGCCCGTGCGTGTTCATAAAGAAGACAACTTCCGGGTTTGCAATAGTGGCCGTTTATGTCGACGACATGAACATTATCGGTACTCTTGATGAAATCAAAGAGACCGCGGCTTATCTGAAATCCGAGTTTGAGATGAAAGATCTTGGGAAGACTCGTTTTTGCCTAGGTCTTGAACTAGAGCACCGAGTCTGTGGATCCTTATCCATCAGACTGCATACGTCCAAAAGATGCTCAGGCGATTTAATATGGACAAGATGCATCCTGTTAGCACTCCCATGATTGGTCGAAGTCTGGATATCACTAAAGATCCATTCCGTCCGAAAGAGGACGACGAAGAGATCTTGAGCGCAGAGGTTCCATACCTTAGTGCAATAGGCGCATTATTGTACTTAGCTCAATGCACTCGACCAGACATTGCATTCTCAGTCAACTTGTTAGCTAGATTTAGCTCAGCACCAACCCAACATCAATGGACCGGAGTTAAGAACATCTTTCGATATCTCAAAGGTACCATTGATTTGGGACTGTTCTTTCCCTACATTGATTCAAGAATGACAGAAGATGGTCCTATGGCTCATGGAAGGCACGGCACCGATCCACTAAGGGACCGGACTGCCGCCATGGACGCCGCCGGTACGGCTGCCGGACATGGGTCCAATGCCGTGCACGCCACCGCCGCCTCGTCCTATGCCGAGACACCCAACAATACGTTGGTGGGTTTCGCCGACGCCGGATATTTATCTGATCCTCATAAAGGACGTTCTCAAACTGGTTATGTTTTCACCATTGGGAATACGGCGATATCTTGGAGGTCTACTAAGCAGACTCTAGTGGCGACATCTTCAAATCATGCAGAGATTATAGCTTTGCATGAAGCTATTCGGGAATGTGTTTGGTTGAGATCAATCATTAAGCACATTAGAGGAACTAGTGGATTAAGTTCTACAACTGATAGACCTACATGCATTTATGAGGACAATGCAGCTTGTATTGAGCAAATGAAGTTAGGTTACATCAAGGGTGATAATACAAAGCATATTTCACCTAAGTTCTTCTACAACCAACAGCAACAGGCGTTTCTCAACATTCAAGTGAACCAAGTTAGTTCTGAAGGAAACGCAGCAGACTTATTTACTAAGTCTTTGCCTAAGTCTACTTTTGAGAAACATGTGAAAAGTATAGGCATGCGTCGGCTATCAAGTCTCTCTGAATAATGTTCACATCAGGAGGAGTATCATCTCAATGAAGTAGGTTGGTGCGTTGTACTCTTTTTCTCTACGATCAAGGTTCAGTTTTTCTCCCACAGGGTTTTTGTGACTTGACGAGGTTTTTGACGAGGCAACAGATTAGCACCACCGGCATATCAACGCGCGACATAAGGGGGAGTGTTCTAGTATATTCTTTATGTGTGTTTTTGCCTTATGCCAATAGGATATGTAGTTAGACTAGATCTATGTATTCATATCCTTACCATACTTGGTAATGTGTAATTCCCTATATAAAGGGTTCCTATCAATGAATGAGATATATCATCTTTCACCATTCTCTACTTTCAATTACTTTCGCTTCATCAAAATTCATAATTTAACATGCATTTTAACTCTTTTTTGTCTTTTAAATTAATATGTTTTCATAATCAATAAATTATTGTGATTGATTTCTCTTGTACCTCTATAAGCAGTTTTAATCGGTTTTTTGTGTATTCTTTTTTGTTGTCCTTTAGTATTTTTTTTTTCATGTCGTCAATATCCTTCATAATCAAAAACTTGCAACTATGGATGCTTTAGTAAATTCTACTTGCAATTATTGTGATTGAGATTTGTTATTTTGTTTTTGAAGTATTCTAATATGAGTGGTGCTACATACACCAAAAAGTTTTACAAAAAGTTAATACCAAATGAGGTGGCATCCTACATGGACGTCATCACTTTCAAGTGAATAATTTCCACATCAGATATTTTTTTCTTCCAATTAATCTAAAAAGATTGATAAAATAGGGAAAATGCCCATTTGCACAAAAAAAGCAAGATTAAACCCCACTCCAATGAAAATCTTATTCTTATGCTCATTCCAATGATTCATAAAAAAAGACGTTATTACCCTTCTTTATTTAATTATACCCACACAAATCTTATCTCTTTCTTCTCCTCTCTTCCCGATCGATCTAGTTTCTCTCTCTCTCTCTCTCTCTCTCTCTCGCTCTCTCTCTTTTTCTTCTTCTTCTTCTTCTTCTCGACGACGATGCTCCTAGACTCGACTGCTCACTTTCGTTGCCGTCATCGAAGCGGTAGCAGCAACACAGCTCCGTCGCCTCCTCGAGCCAAAGTAGAAACAACAGCAATCTCAACTGCCGTCGTCGTAGCCGTCGAGTCCATTCCTCCCGCCGGTGTTAAAATGGAAATCCGAGTCTTGACGTCTGTTGCCGATCTCCGCCTCTTCAAGATAAAACAGCAGCAGCAATATCTACTGTTGTTAGACTCGACTGCTCACTTTTGCTGCCGTCATCGAAGCGGTAACAGCAGCACAGTCTCCTCCTCCCCTAGCCAAAGGAGAAACAGCAGCAGCCGCCGTCGTCGTCGAGTCCATTCCTCTCGTCAGAGTTAAATTAGAAATCCGGTGCGCACTGACAATCTCCGCCTCTTCAGTGAAACAATAACAACAGCAATATCTACTGCTGTTAGACTCTTCACTTTTGCTGCCGTTATGGAAGCGGTAACAGCAGCAGTCTCAGCCGCTGGGGTGAGTAATAGAGGTCAATAAAAAATTACTGGGGGTCAGTAATTTTTCTTTTGGTTTTGTTTTGATTGGGAATTGCCTTCTTCTTCTATCTTCTGTGTTTTTCTATGCTTTGACAGATTATTGGGGCCGGGGTCAGTATTGAGGTCAATAGAAAATTACTGGGAGACAGTAATTGATTATTAAGGATCAGTAACTGAGTTACTGGGGGTCAGTAACTGAGTTACTGGGGGTCAGTAACTGGTTACTGGGGGTCAGTAACTGGTTACTGGGGGTCAGTAACTGGTTACTGGGGATCAGTAACTGGTTACTAGGTGTCAGTAACTGGTTATTGGGGGTCATTAACTGGTCAGTAACTGGTTATTGGGGGTTCGTAACTGGTTATTGGGGAAATTCCTGTGACCGGAGTCCGGCGGTCACCGAAATTAGGTCGGGAAAATTCCGGTGACCGGAGTCCGAGGTTCCGCCAAGTCTTTTCATGTTGAAGAGGTGGGGGCAAAATAGTCTTAAAATAATATAGTTTGTTAAGACTTTAGTAAAAATTTGGCCATTTGGGCAAAAAAAAAGATTACTTTTATTTAAATGGGCTCATAGAAAAGATTGTCATTGGAATGGGCAATGAAAGATTACAATTAATACTAAATGGGCATTTTCCCTAAAATAAATGATAATGACAACTTCCTTATTAGAATAAAAGACTTGATGAGATTAACCTAGATAGAATAATCGAAGTACTGATCATCAAAGTTTTATCAAATGTAAGAGTATTGTAAATTTGCTTCCTCATTCCGAAACAGAAAAAGAAAAGAGCAAACATTTGGATTTCTTTGTCCACTATATATATGTAGGTGGGAGTGTAGAGCAAGAAAGACAAAATTGAATCAAATTGCAAGGAAAGTGTCAGGTGGTTCTGGGAAAGAATGGAAGTCGTCAGTCGGGATGAACTCAGAAACGTACATACATACCTTGCCGCAATACCTCTGTGGCAACCCCTAATTCATAGTCAATCTTCTAATTCTTTTTTACAGCGATTAAGAAAATAGATGAAGGAAGAATGAACACCTAGAAATTTTCACGGAACATTTGAATAAACGTACTTGCTTTGAAGTTTTTCCTGATAACCAAACCTCAATTTCATCGAGATATACCATCAGTTTCCATTACATAATACCAAAATAGTTCTTATTTTATTTTCAATGTTGATTTTTATCTGGATTAAGAAGAATACAATATGAACATGCTGGAAAATATTTGGGATTAAGATGATGATGTGGCACATTTGGTAAAACAATTGGGGTCTGTCATTTTTCTTCTAATATTTATAAATTTTTATATTATTCATAAAATTATATTTTTATTTTATGTGACATTATTGTTTAAATTTTTGACACTTCTACTTGTGGTTTTTTATCACGCCACTAAATGTATCCTCCCTGAACGAAAGCGTGTGGTTTGGTAACAGTTTTGGCTATGTTCCTGAGAAGCAGAGAATTACTTCCTTGGAAAAGTGGCTTCAGGAATAAATGGGAGGTTGTATTGTTGTCTAACGACCAAAGTGATTTCTTTCGGTGTGTTTGTTTCCATCTTGGGAGGTGTGGAAGCAATGTTACGTAGTGGTTATGGAAAGAGGACTCCAAATCCTGCTGCTGCCACAGTATTCACATGTCTTCCAGAGTGGGCTTTTTTTTTTTCCTTCCTTCATTAGTGTGATGAAGTACAAGTAAGGTTTCTAGTAACCTCAGAAACTTTTACAAGAAGGTGCCATTTTCTTTCTCAAGTTTTTTTACACTTCAAATCATAAGCAAAGTTGATTTCTTTTAACTAAAATTACTGACATGGGTTATGTAATTCCTGCATGCCTCAAAGTTAAGGAGTGCTATTAAGATGTTGCAAATAGGCTATGTAGAAATCAGCAAACTATAATACCAGTTATAGGATTGCTGTTCAGATATTGCAAAAGGCTTCTATAGAAGTGTTGGTGCAAAAAAAATTTGGGAGAGAGATTTCCCAACAAAAATCTCACTCCTTTGATTCCTGAGAAGCCTTGGACGCATCCATACGACAGTGAATCTAGGGGGAAGAGGTATCTACAAAACAATAACACACTCCGACGCCTAAGTCAATTTCAAATCAAGCAGGTAGAATAAAAGAAATCAGTTCGATACTTGTTACCGTTGTTATCAATGATTGTTCCTCCTCCTCCTCCTCCTCCATAGGCATGTGAATTTATAGACCTATGATTTCTTTGTCCTCACTTCCCGTTGTAGTGGGAGTAGTGGAAGGAATAGTGTTTCCACGTTCTTCATAATCTCCTCATGTTTTACGTTATTTTCTTTGGGGAAGGCTAGGGTGAGTTGATGCATGGTATGCATCAACTATTTTTAAATAATATATAAAAATGAAAACTTGTTGTACAAGTAAACATGTCATCTAGTAATATTGTGACATGTGTAAAAAAATTATAATTTTAAGGACCATTTAATTATGTTATACGTGTAATTACCACTAAATACGTTGAATGTGGTATTTCTAGTAAAGATATCATAAATGATGTAATTTACTTAAAAAATGACCATAATTACATAAAAAATAACTATTTTACAAGATTAACGACTTCAGATAATTTAGGTCCGATTATTAATATTTACAATATTCGTTGTCACTAGAGATAAAATTATCGTTATTTTTGTAAAAAAGATCGTATTCCAAGTAATATCAAGAATATGACTATATTTACCAATTATACCTTAGTTGTTGTAATTTATAGTAAAATACGTTGTATTATAAGTAATTATTTCAATCACAACAAAATTTACATAAAGTAAGGAATTAATTACTAGATAAAGAATTTTATTACACAACAACTTATTTACCATATGTACATCAATTTTACCACTATTACAACAATTTGTTGTCAGATTGGTAAAATAGTTCTCGAACTTGTAATTGAAAAAATTACTACAAATACAACATTGATTACTACTTTTTCAACAATTCGTCGACTTATGAATCAAATGGCTCTCATACAAAGAACTACTATGAAATCAACATTAATTACTACTTTCACCTCAATTGTCGATAAATGATATAAAAACATCGTCACATAACTTAAAACTTCTTAAAAGACATGATTTACAATATAAACATTCCTCATTACATCATAATGGTCTCAACAACAATATACTCATATTAATAACATTTTACTTGTATAACGTATAACAACACATCTGTTATTTTATTGGTATACATATTTGTCTAACTTGTAAGATGAAATTTGACTGACTTTGTATTTCTTTTTTTTCTTTCTTTAAAGAAAATCAATTTGGCTTACCATCCCCGATGCCTTCTCTCTTTGCAACTCATCTCCTCAGTTTTCTTCATTTATCATCTGCAAATTCAACCCCTAAAACTTCAATTTTCTCCTCCCCAAAGGACTCCAGCCGCGTGTCTCTCTCCAATCCCCAGCTTCAAATCTTGAGGGGAAACTGACCCACCCCGCCACCAAAAACCTCATTGCCTGAGCGCAACTCATCATCTCTACCAACGTCGTCGCCACGGTTGTCCTCAACAATGCGCATTCGCCCACACGCCTTCTGATGCAGACTTCAACCACTAGAATTACCAAAGCGTTTTCTCTCCTCTACAATATCAGTTAAAGTCTGACATGTCGCCCTTTCGGTGCTGACGATAAATTTCGCCGCTAGTGATATGTGCCTTTCCGCTGTCACCCACCGATGAAGGTTACCGGGTTGGTTATTGATTCCTTTTTCCTCTTCTGATTGTTTAGGTTTCTTGATTTCAGGGGTTTAAGTTTCTTTCTGGGTTCTTATATTGATAAAGGGATATTGCAAACATAAAAAGATTAATTAGGAACATCAAAGTTGATGAAAATCTTAAAACATGGAACACTGATCAAAGTCTTTTTATTTATATCATCAAAATCAAAAGGCTTGAAGCCAATTTGGAATATGCATTACATACCTAAACTGTACTACTAACAGACTAATACTGTTATGAAGAACGAGAGAGCCTTGCCTTATCCCGTGTCAACTAATGTTTGCGCAATACTGATTTCATGTCAACCCATGCTGGAGCTGCCTGGAGGGAATGCTCGAGTGATGAGGCACTTAAGTGAAGGGCAAATATGTTCACCAAATTTTGAGTTAAAGGAATGCTTCTCTTCCATCTTCACTAGATTTTGGATTCAAGGCATCCAATTCAAACTTTCACAACCTGCATACTCTGAGTTATTGAAGTGATTGAAGAGCTTCTTTATCTCCATCTTTGATAGAATCTACATTAAACTATGAGTTAACAGTAACCACGTAGACTATATATATGTAAATAGACAAAATTTCACACTAGTATTTTTCACCAGTAAAAGGCAGTAAAGTGTGCGGAAAATAAATTTACCATTTGAATGGAAGAGAAGTTGGAGATCATCCTTCTCATACTATGAGGCTCCACAAATGCCATCAGCGAACCATGAGATAGCTGCACCCACACAATCCACATATGTATTTGAGAACAATAAAGTGTTATGAAGTCAGTGACTCATTTACTCCACAAGTGTTATGAGGTACCATATATACAATTTCTATGGACAGTACTTCATGCTGGGGAAAATGACATTAACACTCACAAATGAAACAAAAGGGTAGTGATTGGCTACACAAGTAAATAAAAACGTAGAGCTTGTTTACTTAGGTCCTTGTTAATTTTAATGCATACCTCCATTTGTCCATTCCAGTACATTTTTGCATAACTGACCAAACACAGATTTGCATAACAAGCTACACAAGTAAAAAACCATTCAAATGGCTTTCGTAGTTAACAGGTATGAAGATAGATCTAGCTAGAGAATTGTCAAGCAATTGCCCTGAGTTTTACAAGGAAACAACTCCCTGGTCATTGCTTTGACTCAATAATCTTCAAAATGAATATAAGACGACATTAACTAATATTTTCCCTGTCAACATCTAAACAAAAGAACAACAAAACTCACCAAAACATGTATAAGAGCATATGAAGTTCTTACCTTTATACTCCGTACCCAAAGGATGAGAAACGGATCCAATTACAGATAAAAGTACTAGCTAGCATACGTCGTTTTGATACAAGAAATTGATATATAATCCAATCTGATTATAGTTTCCTTCAAATCTTTGTCAATAAAACAAAAGGGTAAAAAATCAAAACCCTAACCAATGAAAACTAAAACTAAGGCGAAACAAACAGAAACGAGGGGATTGTAAAATCCTGGTCGGGAAAGAAGGGGAACTTACCTACTCGCTAGAAGACCAACCTCTTTCTCCTTCCTCTCCTCTTCTCTTCCTTCACTTTAGGTTTTATCTTGGCAAATCGGTCCAGGAACGAAACGAAACAGACTTCTTCATCGATCTGTTTTCTAATAAGCTAGGGTTTTCTAAATTATGTTTTTATTTTTCATTATATTTTTCATATATAAGTTATAAAATTACATGCTACCCGGTAAACAAGTTACCAATATTGAATAATCTAAGCCGTTAGATATATTCAAAGTTTTATAAATCCAACGGTCAAGAATATTCAAAAGAGTTGATGCATAACATGCATCAACTCACCCTAGAATTTTCCATTTTCTTTTTATTTACTTGTTAGTCAATATGAGCTTCGATCATCGGGATTAATTTATTAAGTGGGGACCCAAACTGAAATTTTATACCCCCACAATGCCCTCTTTTTTCTTTCCGTACGAGATCCGAGTGCGGGAAGGAAAAACACATAAAAATCAATCATTATATGAGGATAAATAGGAATTATTACTACATGCTTCGACTAACACTTGGAAAATGATTAGAATATCATATAATGTTTCATAAATTTCAAATCATTTAACGTTCGGTGACGGATATATTACGAATTTCGAATAATTTATTGTCTCGTAAACTGTGTATCTTTTAATATTTTTAATGCCTCTGTGGAGGTCTCATAAATTGAAAATCATGTCATACGCAATAGCAAAATAATTAGGTCAAACATTATATAATGCGATAACTTTAACTTGCCTTTAAACACATTGTTTTGAGTTGAAGGGCTCTATTCAAAAGATATTGCCCCCAATTGAAGCTTCTGTAGTGCCGATCTGCTTCTAGCATTGAATAGCTGAAAAATGGAAACCACGCCATATACTGACACAAAATTCCACTAAAGATATGGGTTAGAGAAACTGGAAGATTAGAAGACAGATGAGACTCATGCGTTGTTGCCTTCATTGATCATAAACCATTCAAATATTCGATCAGTTGTCCTATAAAGCTGTACATAGAAAACACCACACCAGTCAGTAGCATACCAACATACATATGTAACAGAACAAGTACCTCATTTACTTCATCATTGAAAGTACTTCATACATTGAGTTTACAGGATCAGTATTTATATGCTTTGCAAAAATTGCAAGTATTTGAGCAATCGTAATGAAATCAAATACACACACACACACACATTGTTCTAAACACATAAAATCATTTATTAACATCGATCGAACATAAGGATAATCATGGATAACAATATGCACTTAGTTTTAAGACCTGGATCTACTTGTTTGATATATCATGCTAAGAGTGGCATTTCTAATTAATGTCGAAGTTTGTATGAAACTCATTCAAGTAGCAATTACTCTTATCTATGATATCAATGGCAATGCATGATGTAAACACATATACATGTTAACATACGATTCTGATGCAAAAGAACAGATGCTTTGATCAAGTAAAAGACAAGTCTCGTTATTTGACTACCTATTCAAATTAATCAATAGATATTTGTAGCTAGATTGATCAAAGATCATGCATATAGCTAGGAAGCCACAGAACATACTATAAATATTTCAATCTAAAAGAAAATACATGAAAGATCACACAAGACACAATGCACTGCATGTATAAGAGTACCAATTTTGTTTTCGTACAAAACAAACAAATTGATTCATGCCATGAGTAATAAGGTCCAACTTATCTAAAGGGAATTGAGATGCTACATGAATTCGTATACAGCTTCAAGAACTTAAACACCAACCAATTGAGTTATTGAATATGGTTTAGAACTTGCATATAGGAGACGCACTCAATTCATCATAACATATTAAAAATAACATTCGACTCAACTTGCCAGACCTTCTTCTCCAACATAGAGCCAAATTCATCGATCATGTTCAGAATTTTGAATCATTTAACAAACGGGACGAATCATTTACTGTCTCTTGAATTGCATTTCATTTACTGTCTCTTGGACTGCGATTTCATTTTAACGTCCAAAGACGAATCATTGAATGCCTCAAAGGAGGTCTTAAAATCAAAAATCATGTGATATGCGTATAAGCAACATAATTATGAAGAATTTATTATAACGCGATAACTCTTATTCATAAATAAGAGTTTTTCATCCACCTCCCTTGTCAAGATACCGTTACGAGTTTAGCTACGACTTCGTCAAAACATGTTGTCCCAATCTTAAGCGTTTGTAATGTCAACTTGTGTCCACCAGTGAATACCTGAATAATCGAAACCTTCCCATAGGCTGACACAAAATTCCACCACAACTGCAACATTCACCAGTACGTTAAACTCAGGCTTCCAAATAAATATCAATCGAAAACCCTATGATATAATATAATCTAATGCAACACATGGTCTGGATGAACAAGAAGATTAAAAGAGGCTCATTTCCTACTGTTACCATATCCTGATATTCAGTTATTTTTCCCTCAAAGCTGCACATAGAAAATCATCACCAGAATAGACAGTATATCAAAACAATCGCATGTATATATCGACATACATACACACATATATAATCACATTAAGCAAAGCATAATCGATATGAGCAGTGATAATCATGCAAATCAAGGAGAGCGGAGGTTGCTCAAAGTAACTAGAAACATATATAAAAAGAGTATTGATTTCATCAGCATATCTTTAAATCATTTAATCGATGAGAACCATATAAGATGTCATTGACATATATCATGCAGTAAAAATAGGTCATAAACAGGTCATTCACATATGACCTAATTTGGTTCATCAACTTCAACACACTAGAAATATATGATTTTGCGAACACATAAATCTTTGAGACAAATACACACATATATAATTATACATGTAACCTCCTCATTTTCCAGAACCGAGCATCTAATGATAAGAAATTAAGAACAAAGGATCATATACAGATCATGTAACATGCTTGACGCAGACTTAAAAGGATAACTCATAAAACACAGAGCATATGTGGTAGCTAGTTATTAGATGAACCTAAGCATATATATACTCCAGACCACCGTTCATCAATCACAGTGAATTCGGATTTGCATAACCTTGGAATAAGAGAAGATAGATATCATTTATACAAACAATACATATCAAACAGCAATAAAAATCTTGCATATCGTACGTTATACCAACAATTCATAAGCTTTAGAATTAAGAAAAATCATGCATGAACCAATGTTCTCAAACTAACATGCCTTACTGTCTACGTTACCCTTCTTGAATCAAAATGATAAATATCTCATATATACGTACCTATGACCAGTTGTCAAAACACATGAGTGAGTTACCAGTTATATATAACTTGCAAGGTTTCCTGCTATGCCCCCGAGAGATGTCGGTCGATCATTATCTGCTGATTATGAAGTCTTTGCTTGATCTGATGAGGGGAATGCCCCCAATCCCATGGTACATGCTCAGTTGCTCACTCGTTTGAGAAAATAAGTCACTGACCAGTAACCTACTTAAGTTCCGTTTTACACCTGCCAAGATTCATGGTTAGGGCCCAGAAACATATTCTTGTAACACTACCAGAAGAAAGGTTTTAGCCGACGAAAAAAAAAAACCAAGCCGACGAACCATTTTTTCTTTCGACGAAATTTTCCTTCATCGGCTAAATTAAATTTTCGTCGGCTATGGTAAACTTTAGCCGACGAAAACTTTAGCCGACGAAATTAAAATGTCGTCGGCTAAAGAATTTATTTCGTTGGCTAAAGTTCACAGACTATGGCCGACGAAATATTTAAAAGTTTAGCCGACGAAAATAATAAATTCGTCGGCTAAAGTGCTTTATATTTGCAGATCTGGACAGCAGCAGCTCATCTGAAAAAAAAAACGGGAGAAAAAGTTTGGGTGTTGTCGAAATCTGTCCTAATTATTTGTGGAGCTATATATAGGTACGTATATGTATATATATTTTGATTAATTGAGTTTTATTTGATTGATCGATTTTGAGTGTGATTGAGTTGATTGATTTTGAGTACGTTGGATGTATATATATATGTGTTGATCGATTTGGTTGATGATTTGAATTGATAATATATATGAATTAATTTGTTGTTAATAAATAGTAGATGTATATGTTAATTAATTTATATATTGTGTTGATATGGTATGAAGTTGTTGATGATATATATGAGTTGATGATGATTTTGTGATGATGTTGATATATAATCTGTTCTGAGTTGCTTGATTTTGGTCCGTTGGCTCTATCTCTCTCTATGTTGCTGATTTGCTATAATATATCTGAAGTTGTTCCTCCGTAGTCGCTCTCTCTATCTCCTCTCTCTATATTTCCTTCCTTTCTCATCTTGTGTTTCTGGTCTCATGTCAATGATGATTTTGTGCTGATGTAGATATCTATATTCTCTATAATACTATTGTTATGTAATTCTTAAGTATATCTATATGTGTGTGTTAATTCCTTTGTTCTTAATTCGTTGTAGTCCATAGAATATATCCTAAATGAATTGAGATTTTCCTATATGACGAAATTTCATTAATAATTAGCTAGCGTTATACATATATATTTTGTTATATTTTCAGGATATAGATAAGAGTTGGATTTCGCTTCCAAAATGGGACAAAAGATATAGCAGGAGTTATGAGTTTTATGGAATATGCACTGGCTAATGCTAACTCCCATACAATTTTCTATTGCCCGTGCACGAAATGTCAGTGTCGCAGCGATATACATCGATTTCCCATTGACAAAGTATGACAGCACCTGAGGAGTAACGAGTTTTGGGAGAAGTACACATGTTGGTTATATCACGGTGAAACATCATCAGGGGATCCGCATGATCATGGCCAATTTTCTGAGACGGGCAGTACATCCAACGATCCAACCAACAGCCTTCATCAACGACATGTTTTCTTATGAGAGCGGTGTATGCGCTCAAGGACAGTATATGCCTGACCCGGTGCAGCCCTTCCCTAAAGCTGTCAACACTGCTGGTATTGAAAAGTACAATAAACTGCTTGCTTTCCAACAGACCCCTGTGTACCCCGTTTGTCAGAAGACCGTTCTTGAAAGTGTGATGGACGTAATGAAGATTAAAGTTGAGACAAAATCGACCGTGAAGGCTGTTGATAATTATCTACAGTACACTGCTTCGATGCTGCCCCACGGTCATCGTCTTCCTACCACTCATCGTAAGGTCCGATGTATCCTGAAAGATCTTGGGCTTTCCTACATGAAGATCCATGCATGCAGATATGACTGCGTTCTCTTCTTGGGTAAAGATCTAGAAGGGAATGACCTTGGTGGGCTTGACGCATGTCCGGTATGTCACACTGACATGTATAAGCTGACTCCTGCAGGCAATAGGAAACTTGTGAAGTACTTCGGTATTTCCCGTTGAGGGATAGGCTAGAGCGGTTGTACATGTCTTCACACACGGCCAAAGCTATGAGATGGCACGCTGATAGGGAATTGCATGACGAAGATACCCTTATACACCCTGCTGACGGGGAGGCTTGGAAGTATATAGACAGGGAGTTTCCTCATTTTGCGTCAGAGGTCCGAAATGTGAGGCTCGGGCTCTCATCCGACGGGTTCAACCATTTTGGCAACATGAGTCTTCAATACAGTGTATGGCCGGTGATTTTGGTACCGTACAACCTTCCTCATGGATGTGCATGAAGAAGGAATATAATATGTTGAGTTTGTTGATTCCGGGGCCCGGTTATCTAGGGAAGTGTCTCGATGTGTATTTGAACCTTTGATTGAAGAGCTCCAGTTTTTGGGACGTTGGTCATCCCACTTATGATAAGTACATGCACGAGATGTTCCATGCATGTCATGGTTGTTGGTACCATCAGTGATTTTCCTGCCCGTGAGATGTTGTCGGGCAACGTTGTTAGGGGATACAAGGCTTGTCCAGAGTGCCTTAGCCATGAGGGGAGCAACAGTCGTTGCAATAAGATATGCAGATTGGGTCACCGTGCTTTCCTTCCATAAAATCACGAATGGCGGTTCGATGACAAGGCATTTGATGGGACCGTAGAACACGGTGTGCCTCCCAAAAGATGGACGGGAGAAGAAATTTTAGCAGTGCTTAATGAGTACGATTTTGGGCAGCTCAGCAATCATCCCAATATTGTGGCGGCAATCCCTGAAAGACCCGACATGTACAAATTCTGGACACATAAGAGCATATTCTGGGAACTCCCATACTGGAGTAAATTGTTGATCAGACACTACCTAGATGTGATGCACATAGAAAATAATGTTTGCGATAGTGTGTGGGGCACAGTGCTGAACTTGGAGGGGAAGACGAAAGACGGTCCTAAGGCACGCATTGATCTAAAAAATGCAATTAAGAGAATATGTGTGGTTGAAAGAAGGGAAGAAAAAATGCCTCAAACTTCTTACACCGTGAAGCCTGACCAGAAGAACGTAATTTTCAGGTGGATGAGTTGTGTGAAGTATCCTTCAGGCTATGCAGGAAATATAGCCCGTGTGTGAACTTCCGGGATAATAAGATGTACGGGTGAAGAGTCATGACTGTCATATCCTGCTACAACGTCTCTTCCCTGTTTTTATTCGACTGTTCCTTCCCCGTCAGGTGGTGGAGCCGTTAGTAGCGTTGGCAAGATTCTTCCAGAAGTTATGCACACGGGAAGTGAAAAAATCTAACATCCGGGAAATTTAAGAGGACATCATTTATATCATGTGTAAATATGAGAGGATATTTCCTCCAAATTTTTTGACATCATGCCTCACCTGATGATCCATCTTCCCGAGCAATTGTTGCTTACCGGTCCAGTATACTACACTTAGATGTATCCCATGGAAATGTACGTTTTTTACACCTGAATTCCTCAATATATATATACATGTTCAATAATCATAACACTTTGCAACTTGATTTATAGGCAACTTGAAGACTACAAAGATTATGTGACTAATAAATCCGCGCTTGAAGGATGTATAGCTGAAATATATATTGCGCACGAGTGCGTCACCTACATGAAGTTGTATTTAGGAGCGTTGAAGGAAACAGACGAAGCCATGCCGGTAGATGTACCGAAGTTCAATCTTTCCATACTCTCCAGTGATGTTGAAGTTTATAGAATTTTGCCAGACTCCTACAAGTTGCAACCAGATGAGCTAGTCATTGCCCACTGGTGGGTATTGATTAACTGTCCAGAAGTTGAATACTGGAAAGACATCCATCTATATTGTCCAGACATTCATGGTGATCTCGAATACCACAACAGGGAGTTCACAAACTATTTTGGCGGCTAGGTACGTAATTCAATATTTATGTACGTATTTATGTTTATTGCATAATTATCCATATTTACAATGTTGAATGTTGGTTGCAGATGAACCATATTCAATTTGATGGTCACCCAAATTGGTCGCACGAACTAAGACTTCTAGCGATGAAGCTGATAATGTCAAGAGTTTATCCGATGTGCAAGGTGAATGGCGTGTAATTTATATGTGAACAGAGAGACAGCAGACGGAGAATACAGAATTCTAGGGTTGGCGCATGGTGGGGGGAATAGAGTTGACTATTACGGTGTTCTCCATTCAGTGGTGGAACTCGTTTACGGTGAAGGCATGACGGTGCACATCTTCAAGTGTAGATGGTTTGATACTAGCCCGCAGAGCATGAAGACCGATCAGTACGGAATATTATCGGTGAACACTGCTACAAGTTCTTATGAAGATTACCCGTTCATTTTTGCCACATCGGTAAAACAAGTATTTTATCTTGATGACCTTGCTAAGGGTGACGCGTGGAAAGTAGTCAACCTTGTGCACCCTCGAAACATTTACCGGGCGGCTACACTTGGAGAGGCCGAAGACCAGGATGAAGATGTTGCGTATCAAGAGCCTAACGCAATAGGTATTCCTAACTCCTCTACCGTTCGCCTTAATAATTTTAAAGCGGGTCGTTCGATGCGAATTCGTGATGAAGAGCTAAGCTTATTGATGTTGATCCAATTAAGAAAACAGACGAAGACTCTGGCGATGAGGAAAGGCATAGATTACCAGAAATTAGTTCTGACACCGAAGAAAAGACTCATCGGATGATTCCGATTACGAGTCTTAGTTTTAATTTAGAGGACGTAATACATTAATTTGTAATAAAAAAATATTGTATTACCTTATTTATAGTTTACATATGTTGAATTCATATTTCTGTTATTTTATATGAATTTGGTGATATATGAACAGGAAATTAGTATGGTTTAAACCTTCTGTTTTATTAATGTATTTTTTTTACTTAAGCCGACGAAATACAACATAATTCTTCGGCCTAAACCATCTTAGCCGATGAATTATATTAGAAGTCGTCGGCTAAAAGGAATTATAGCGACGAATTATATTAGAAGTCGTCGGCTAAAAGGACTTATAGCCGACGAATTATAGAATCGTCGCTAAAAGGACTTATAGCCGACGAATTATATTAAAAGTCGTCGGCTAAAACCATCTTAGCGACGAATACCCTAATATGTCTTCGGCTTTATTTATTTTTTTATTTTTTTTATTACATACTATAGCCGACGAATGTATTAGGGTATTCGTCGGTTAAACCCTAAACTTTTTCTGTTACATACTATAGCCCTATCTTCGGTGGTTATTTTGCGTAAAATTTTATACGACTTGTTGCGTCTCATCGATTTGAAAATATTTTCAGTTGAAGGTCCGGCCAAAAACGAAATTTAGACGGTCCAACAACCTTTTCCGTGCATTTAGGGGTTTGACTTACGGGATTGACCGTCCGGATCGAGCACTTAACCTTGTCAGATCAAGTTGAATTTTTTCTCATACATGTATTTTATCATGATGGTCAGATCTGACCGTCGGATTTCCTTTTCTCAAGTTTGATCATCACAATCACAACATGCCTACTAATGTTGTATAACTTGTTTACCAAATGTGAAGTAAAATGTTCCGTTTCAAAAATAAACTATACGTAAAACCTTCAAACGCAAAAAAGTCGTGAAATAAGATATGACCATAATGGTGAAATACGTCCACGATTGAAAAATCACAGTATTCCGGTAAAGTTTCGGTGCCGATTGTTGCGGTCAATGCAATTTTTCATTCTTTCTCCCTATGAGTAGCCCTATCTTCGGTGGTTATTTTACGTAAAATTTTTATACGACTTGTTGCGTCTCATCGGTTTGAAACTATTTTCAGTTGAAGGTCCGGCCAAAATACGTAATTTAGACAGTCCATGAGCTTTTCCGTGCGTTAAGGGGTTTGACTTAACGGATTGACCGTTCGGATCGAGCCCTTAACCTTGTCGGATCAAGTTGAATTTTTTCCATACATGTATTTTATCATGATGGTCAGATTTGACGGTCGGATTTTCGTTTCTCAGTTTGATAATCACAATCACAATCACAGTTTGAGAATGTATAAATAGTACTAAAGTCGACGAATTTCAAAGGTTAAGCCGACGAATTTCATAGGTTTAGCCGACGAATTTCAAAAGTTTAGCCGACGAATTTTTTCTTAGCCGACGATATTATTATATTAGCCGACGAAATTATTATCTTTAGCCGACGAATTACTAATTTCGTCGGCTAAAGTTGTCGGGTATAACCCAGCGCTCGACTGCGTTTTTGCCCTAGCCTCCTATTTCCCCTCCTCCGCCTCCTCTCCCTCTCTCGGTTTTCTGCCTCCGCTCCCTCTCCCTCTCCCGGTCTCCGCCTCCTCTCCTTCTCCCTCTCCCGGTCACCGCCCTCTCCTCTCCCTCCCTCTCCCGGTCTCTGCCTCCGCCTCCTGCTCCGGCTCCTCCTCCTCCTGCTCCTGCCGGCCTCCTCCTCCTGCTGCTCGCCTGCTCCGGCCCTCCTCCTGCTGCTGCTCCGGTCCTCCCTCCTCCTCCTTGAGTACATTTCTGAGCCTTAGTTTTATTTTGTGTTTGCTTTTATTTTCCAGTCAATTACAATGTTGTGGTGTTGTTAGGAAGTGTATATTTGTATTTAGGAAGTGTATATTTTTATTTAGGAAGTGTATATTTGTATTTAGTATTTAGGAATGTATATATTTTTTTTGTATTTTGTGTTTGCTTTTCCGGTCAATTGCAATGTTGTGGTGTTGTTAGGAAGTGTATATTTTTATTTATGAAATGTATATTAGGAGTGTAAATTTTTATTTAGGAAGTGTATATATATTTTTTTGTTGACTAATTGAATAGGGGTACATTAGGATGATTTTGTGGCCTTGATTCAATTAATATTTTAAACAGGATGAGCGGTAATATTAGATTGACGAAGGGTTCGAAGGGCCAAAAGTCCGAATCGTCTGAGGGAACCTCTAGCAACCCTCAGACGTCGTTTCAGGGCCTCATGACAGCTAGACATGCGAGCCTTCTGTAGACGGCGCAGAGGCAGCCGGAGGTGGCCCCCTTCATCGAGGCAGCGGGCTTCCCTCATTCCTCGAGGCAGTTGTTTGCTCAGCCCCAGACGGAGGTGTCTGCACCCGTATGCCTGAGATACATCGGGCGCCCACTCTAGGTCCTACTTCTTCGGATAGTGGGTCATTTGGGGTACAGATGCCGCCGCCTCACCTATTCCTTCCGCGGATGATACTGGCCATACCTGCAGTCGATGACTCAGGACGCCGATTTATCCACTGCCCCCGCCAGCGCTCCATCTCGGCTCCATCACCGGTACCGTTCGTGCCTTTTGATACGCCTCTTATTTCCGCGAGGGTATCATCATTGGAGACGGAATCCGTCGCGTCCGCCGCATCGCCCTCAGGTAATGAAAGATGAATGATTTGTTTTCTTATAATTCTCTGATTTTAATAATCAATTTGGTTTATCATGTGATAGGCACCGTCGGAGCGAAGCCGGCAAAAAGAGAGAGGCCCCGTCACAGGGAAGGCTCTCGAGAAGATCGTCGAAACCTCAGGGAGGATTGTCATCGGTACTGACGGGGATGGCGACATAGTATCGGGCGGGAAGTCGAGGACTACTCCGGCCGCGTGGGAGCGCTCATTAGGGATAGAGTCCCTATGTTGTGGTCAGACTGGGTGAGGTCCCGCAGGAGGTTAAGGACATGGTCCACAACGCGATGTCGGTGAGTTTACAAAATGCCTCAATAATATTATGTATTACATTGTAGATTTCTCGAAAAACTAAACTAATAAACGGTTAAATGCAGGTGTGGTTTGAGGTTCCCGAGCCCCTGAAGAGCAGTTGTGCGGACTTTGTGCATGGGGGAAGGTACGTTGGGAAGTTAATGAAAAAACAACAAATTGTATGTGATATTAAAAATATTTCTAATATTTTTGTTGTATCTGTAGGTACACGGAGTGGAAGAACGAGTTGCGGACCCATTGGACTACGCACGGGAATGCACGTTCTGCTACCCCTGCTGAGTTCCAGTACAGAGAGTACGAGTGGCGTTGGCTTCTGACATCAGAATTCAACAACCCTCGTAAACAAGTATTTAAATAAATTAATTTGTTAATTTGTCATTAAGTACGTGCGTTTTTAAATATTTTACTAATAGTTTTGTTTTTTCTTTGAAGGCAGTTTTCCCGGCGAACGCTCAGAACCGGCAACGCAACACAAGGAACCATCATGCCGGTTCTAGACCGTTCGCTGTCTTCATGGATGAGGCGGCCAGGGAACATCCAGAGGTCAACCAGTACGTCTATACGTACGAGAAGGCATATCCTGACTCCCAGGAGGATATAGTAAGTAATCTTACGTTTTTAAATTTTTAATTTTACTTATATATATGTGAAAATGTTAATTAATAATTTTTTTCCTATCCAATTAGACAAAGGTGAGGGAGGCTAGTGACGAGTGATGAGTGCTATAGTGAGGGAGACATGGCCGGACACGCAGGAGGAATAGATGTCCGAAGCCAAGTCCTGGATCGACACTTCGGATCCGAGGGTTGGGGCGAGGATCATGGGCACAACCTTCCCCAGCGAGAAAACAAAAACACAACTACTTCTCTGTCGGGTCTAGGAAAGAAGGGCCAGGGGGTCCTGAAGACCACTCTAGGATTTCAACGAAAGGCAGCCTCGACCAGCAGCAGGACGACTCAGTTAGAGTTGGAAGTTGAGAGATACGGGAACAGCAAGCCGCTGATGATGCTCAGGCTGCCGCTCATGCTGCTCAGGCTGCGGCTCAGGCTGACGCTCATGCTGCTCAGGCTGCTGCTCAGGCTGCCGCCCAGATCGCCGAACATAGAGCCTATACTGTCGCGGTACATGCCGCCCAGCAGGCCCAGCATCAGCAGATGTTCCAGTACTTACAGGATTTTACAGCTGCCCAGCTTCAGGGACTTCCACCTCCTCCCATGCTTGCGCCTATACAGTTACCTCTGCCGCCGCAATCTCCTCACCAGCAGGCCCTAGAATCGGATATTGATTTAGACCATCTAGATTTTGTGTAGTTGATACCTTATATAGTTTTATGTGCTTCTTGTTGGTTATATATATGGAATTGTTTTGGTGTATTTTGCAGCTTGCTTGGAATGGTAATTTAGAAATTTTGCGTATTTTTTTTTTTACTGGAATGGAATGGAGTTATAGCCGAGGAAACATGCCACAATTCGTCGGCTATAGTATTTTTAATTTTTTTCCATAGGGTTTAGCCGACGAATTATGGTATGTTTCGTCGGCTAAACCCTACTAAAGCCGACGAAATAGAGTCTGTTTCGTCGGCTATAGTTATTTTTTAATTTTTTAATTATATACTTTAGTCGACGAATATCTCTGTTCCGTCGGCTAAAGGCTGGGAGTAAAGCCGACGAATATTTCTGTTGCGTCGGCTTAAGTCTGGGAGTATAGCCGACGACACAGGACGTCATCGGCTAAAGTCTGAACAATAGCCGACGATGGTCTCTAGATTCGTCGGCTAAAGCCATCGCCGACGACCCTTTCCCGACGACACTATAGCCGATGAAGGCTGGTCGGCTAAGATCTTAGCCGACGAATTAGGATAACAAGCTGACGAAAATTTTTCGTCGGCTAAAGTGCTTGTCCTGGTAGTGTAAACAAATTGAAACGTCATATATGTAATGCTAGATTGTAGGTAAGAAAGAGTTTAATCTCCCTTAGGGTTGTCTCAGGGTGAACAAGTTTCTGCAAGTGCGTCAGAGCCTCGTAGGGCTCATCTTTAGACATTTGTTGTCGCGTCACCGTCGTCCCTCTTGGTGCCGACCGCCGACGTAGAAGCACAGTGATGGCGGCGTTATCCCCATTTGCGCTACATTTGATGTCCTCGCCCATATGCTTCATTCCTGTATAGCTTTCCTACACGTACATCTTTGAACCATATCTCCTACGACTAAAACCCTAGAAATCAAATCTTTGAGCAATATATCTCCCGTAACTAAAACTTTTAAGCAAATATTCCAGAAGATGAATTAATTAGAGAAGAGATTGAGAATCTTTCTTATCTATGATGAACTTTTGCCTTCCCTAGCGTCAATGGCTCCGTCCATGGCTTCTCTACTATAATCTCATGGCTTTTGTTTTTCGTTCCCACAGACGGCGCCAACTGTTGGTGCAAAAAAATTCGGGAGAGAGATTTCCCAACAAAAATCTCGTTCTTTTGATTCTTGAGAAGCCTTGGACGCATCCATACGACAGTGAATCTAGGGGGAAGAGGTTCCTGCAAAACAATAACACACTCCGACGCCTAAGTCAATTTCGATTCAAGCATGTAGAATAAAAGAAATCGATTCGATACTTGTTACCGTTGTTATCCATGATTGTTCCTCCTCCTCCTCCTCCATAGGCGTGTGAATTTATAGACCTTTGATTTCTTCATCCTCACTTCCCGTTGTAGTGGGAGTAGTGGCAGGAATAGTGTATCCACGTTCTTCATAATCTCCTCATGTTTTACGTTATTTTCTTTTTATTTACTTGTTAGTCTATATGAGCTTCGATCATCGGGCCTAATTTATTAAGTGGGGACCCAAACTGAAATTTTATACCCCCACAAGAAGGGTTGTATAAGAATCAATAGACAATCCAATGAAATAACGAACTCAAGCCCTTAATCATAGTAAACCAAAACTATGAACAAACTTTAAAGGAGGCTGAAAGCCATAGATAGCATAGTAGCATACCCAAGTGGCTTAGCAGCCAGAGCAGGAGGGATTCGATGATAACTAGAGAGGGTCAAAGACTCAAAACTCTCAAAGTTTAATCCTGTGGGTGTTGATCAAACTGTTACCAACGGAAGATACCCACCAATCCATTTTCACCTTGACAGTGTAACATATAGTCAAAGACTCGGACACAAAATAATCATATCAGATCAAGATGAGTAAAATTGAATAAGGTTAAATCAGGGGCCTCAGCCATGACGCATTGCATCAAAATTAACTAAGCAAGACAATACAGCGTTACTGACTTTTGTGTCCTAATGGAAAGATTTGCCAAGCACTTACAAATTTCCACTAAAAACTATGGTGTGTCTGGCCATGCTGCTCTATTGCGGCTCCTGCTGGAATGTGGGCACCTGAGGCTGGGCCCAACACATTTGTTTGTTATTTAGTGATTTGGGCTGGGTCTTTAAGCAGTGGACTCTTTTGAGCAGTTGGGTCATTATATGGTCCATGACCAATCATTTCAAATCATGGCTGCTACAAGTTTATAGTTATCAGAAATAATTGTGGAAGTGGCTTCTAGGAGTCTTTTGAGATCTTTCTATGTTTGAACTATGTCATAATTGCGTGTTATAATTTTTTTTAGAATGCGAGGCTATTTTAGTATATTTTGGGCTTACATGTGCGATCTAATTGGGAAAATTCTATCATGCAGCGTTGTATGATATGCAACCTGCTTTCAAGGCTAAAAATTTCAAAACAAAATAATTACCCCCACCTGTAAGGCACGTGCTCACAAGTCACAAGTCGTCCTATTAGAGGATGTATGACATACAACACCAGGCTAATTGATGGTTCCTTGTCATTTTTCTATTTTAAAGTGCTTGTAAAATACAATATGTTTGACTGTGTTGGTCTAATGCATTTAACTTCTACTTCCAGATATAACAAATTCTTTCAGGAGGGAGGGAGGAACGACTGTTGGCCTCGCGGCCCAATCAACTTTTAGAGAGGCCGAATATACTTGACCGCCTCATCGTTCAGACTTATCCGACTTCCCATATTTACTTCTCGGCTTTTGCCCAAAAGAATACTATCTTTTATAATCGAGTTAGGGTTTCGAATTCGAACAACAATCCCAACAGCGGTGATGGGTTTCGAATGCAGTAGTCCTCCTCCGTTGCAGGCAGAGGTTGTGGACGGTATGAGACTTATGGTGATGGAGGACTCAGAAGACGATATGCAGATAGACAAATCAGATTGTGAGGGACCAAGCGCCGACGCCGACGACCAGAGTGTGTTTGTTTTTCCCATCCCCGATGGAATTCCAGGTGATTAATTATAATAATTTTTCATCATATCAAGCCTCAATTTTTTGTTGTTAAATTCTAGTTTGAAATTCATCTTTTATGTGCAGATTCTAAATTGGAGGAATTTCGTCTGCAAATGAAATCGACTGTGGGACTTTGCTATACAGTCACACTCGATCGGGTATGTTATGATTTTACACTAATAAAGCTTTTAATCTGACCATTGCTAGTGGTTAACCGCTGATATGAATACTTTCACTAGTATTATGTTGAAATTGAGTAAAGAATTTAGAAAAGTGAACCAGTGAACACATAGTGTGACATTTGTTGTCTTTTGAATTATTATCAGGCTGCACGAACCATCACATTCTCTTGCCAACCACGGAAACTGATTCCTGGTCCTGCGATGAACAAAGATGGCCTTGTTATACTCACCACTTTCACTGAGCCCTTCCCTAAAGAACGAGGTGCCTTGCTCTCTTACTCTCAACATTCTTTCTTACTAAAATGCGTGTTACTATATCGAATTCACCCGGGAGCCTCTCCATTTTTTTGTTTTGTTTTTTTCAGCAACAAAGTTGAAAGAAGCATGGCCTGAGGTTGAATTAATCTTACATGCCAAGTCCATTGCATGTGTTCTGGATCTAGCCAACTGTTGCATGCATGTCTCGACAACCTCATCGCTTAAGGATCCATTTATTATTGAGAAGGCTCGGCATCTCCTTAAACTGTTGTCCACAAGTCTTGTTCCCCCATATATGGTACAAACTAAATAACTTTTATCTTGTAAGCTTATCTAATAGACAATGAATTTTTCAGCAAGTTCAGATGATTTGTAATAGTAGTATAGGTGTACTGTAATTTGTCACAGCACGCAATTGATATAGGTTGTTGGAAGAGATTGTTACTTCTTACTAATCACTAAGTTTCAAGTATTTACATCTAATTTCACTTAAGTTAGTTATACTGCCACAGTGGAACTGATTTCAAGTGAGAGCAAGTTTTCAATATTCTGATGTGACTTAACATTGTTTTGATTCCAGGCATTAGAAATATTCCGAAATGTTAGGCAAGAGAAGACCATCAACATAGGCTTTCAGGAGGATGGGATTTGCTCAAATTTTGGGATCAAGAAGGTAGATGTTTCTTATCATTTACGTTTTCTTTGTAACATACCCTGTAGTACTGATGCTGGACCTTTTAATTTGCACTGTAATGGGCAACAAATAAAAGATCCAGCATCTGCTAGCTTTGGTATCTGCTATCTAGCTACTCAAAGAGGAGTCAGACCCAAGCCCTCTTACATTGTAATGTTGCAGATATGCAGAACCACACTTTTCTGCTTATTTGACATCTACTTTTGTGTGCAGGATGATTATCTTAAACGATGGGAACGTCTCTTCTGCTCGTTAAAGGTGTATGATGTGATCTAACTGATGTTTAATGATGTTACTCTAGTATAAACATTATAGAACATTAAATGGATAAGGGTGCAACCAAATTTATACAGCCTTTCCTTTGTATAGAAACTACATGTCTTATTTCTTTGTCTTGCCAAATCTCTGAGGTTTCTCACAATTGAAATGGGATGCAGGCACTTTCAAAAGCGGCATGCTGCCATATCTTTCTTGACGTAAGTTTTCTTGCAATATTGTTATTTTGATGGTACATGTAAATTTGTTTTTCTCGTCTTTCCCTTGTCCATCCTAAGTGAGAGTTTTGATTTTTAATGATTTTGACTTTGCGTATAAATGATAGGAAAACACTTTTACTGCTGTGACTACTGCGGGTAGCTCAGTTGAAGGAATTTATCTGCTGAAGGCTGTTGTGGAAGACTGTATAATCAGGAATGTGTGTCCTTCGACCTATGTTTCGGTGGATGACCCGCATTACAAACACACGGAATGCTTGAAGTTTGTCCCCATGTCGAAGAAAGATGGAATGCTTGAAGTCTGCTCGCTATATACGTTACTCCATGAGAAACGAGGTGCCAAACTCTTGTACTCTTTTTGTACGTTCCTTTGTTGGCTGCTCAGCAGTCTTAATTTCAATAGGTACCGATTCAAGTCTGGTTTTCAAACCTATTAATTCATTTTTGTCGGTGATCAGTATAACTTGTTACAATTGCTCTCATGGACTTTAGATATATAGGTATTTGCTTGACAGTTGAGAGAATATATTAGGGTGGTTGCATGCTTTGCTAAAAAAAAAAAGTTAGGGTGATTGGGAGAAAAGAAAAGAACACTGCCATCCAGAGTTTTTTTTTTTTCCTTAAAGTAGAAATGAAATAGACCCAACTACCACCAACAGGGTGAGTGGTAGAAGGCTAGTTACTGGGTAAAGGAACTTATTCTTTCATAAACATTTGCACTGTTTTCTTCAGTATCAAAGTTGCAGGAATCTTTGCCAAAGCTTGAGCCTTTCCTAAAGAAATATGGCATTTCATATACTCTGGTACATCATGATAAATGTCTACGTTAACTATTATGTCGCGTTTACAAGTTGCCAATTATATTCATTTACGAAATCTGTACTAGACTAGGCAGCTGCAATTCATAATTCATATAGTCATGTTTTTAATATATATATTTGTGTATATAATTTTTTTGGTCAGGATAAGAATGCCATGGTATTGTCAACAACCAGAGGTACCAAGAATCCAGATATCATCGACAAGGCTTGGCAGCTCCTCGAACTGTTGTTAACAACTCATGTTCCAGCTTCTATGGTAAAATTGCAGATCCTTTGTTCTTGTCTTCTTTTCAATGACTAGTGATTTATTCTATGAGTTCAAAATTGCTTGTTCAAGTTTCTGAGGGTAAGGTATTAGTTTTTGCTCAGTCAATGTAAGCTTCTTCCTTTTAGCTTCAAATAATGAAGAAATCTCAGATTAGATACGTTTAATTAAGATATGACAGTGGTGCTCTATTCTTAATTTCTGCAATTTTGTAAAAGTTATTGTCTTTTATTTGAGTTAATCACATTCTGAATTCAGGCAATAGAAGTATTGGATTGCATGCAATCTTGCCTCATAAAAATTGGGAATCAAGAAGGTGGACTATGCTCGTTATATGGGATCAAGGAGGTGGGTTTTAATTGCATCAATTTGAAGCAGGCGTCTGTCAGTTTTGTTAATACAAATGTAACTTGTTATCGATGCCTATCATTTATGTGGAAGTGTACCTTGTTGTGCTGGACTTATAAACTTAAACATCCTAAGAGATTTGGAATGTGATGGGATTACTTGGAAGTTATTTGGATGTGCTGAAGCTGATTGTTTTACATTTATCTGATATCTTCTATTTGGTGCAGGAGGACTACAGTGAACGATGGGAATGTCTCCGCCACTCCCTACAGGTGCTTGTTACTGAGTTTTTGACTGGTGTAGTTTTTTACTTAAACCGGCTTGAGGTTTTTCTCTAACTATTACACACTATAAAATGGATGCAGATAGTGGCTGAAACGGTGGAGTGTAGTGTATTTCTGAATGTAAGTTATTGTTTCTTTACAATATATAGTTCCTCCTTTGTCCTTTGTTTAGTGATAACTATTAATAAAATCTTGTATATTTTTGCTGTAAATGAATAGGATAACACTTTTGCTGCTGTGGGAGAATCAGTAGGAATGATCAAGCATTTTGTGAAAAATTGCATTCTTCGTAATTTGTGTCCTGGGACCGTTGCCAGGGATCATAACTGGTTATCAAGAGGCTTGATAAGTATCCAGGACCCCCATGTACAGCACATGGGCATGGAAAATTCTTGGTCAGCGACGACGTGGGTCAGGCCTGAACTCACCTCTCTCTATACGTACTTTAAAATGGAACAAGGTACCTTATTCATGTTCTTATGCTTTTTTATTTTTGAATCTACTTAGTAATTTAAGTTAAGAGTTTGGAAGGCAAGCGGGTATTGAATAGAACACTGTTTGCTCACCTCTGAACATTATATTATTTTGTGCAGGAACTCAGGTGAAAAAAGATTGGAAGGGTGTGGAAGAGTGCTTAAAGAAGCATGGCTATTGTTGCAAACTAATTACTGAGGTATGCCATGACAAATGCAGTTTATAAAAATGTTTTGAACTATTAGTGGTCTATATATAATTGTGTGATTTAATGTATCTTGATATTATTGTCAGGGCAATTACTGTTCCATGATAGTCTCCGGAACTACAAACACTGGGGATCCAGATATTACCAACAAGATTTGGGATTTCCTTAAACTTTTGTCAGTTGATCTTGAGCCTTCTACGGTACAGTGTCCAAATCCTTTATTTTTATTTTTATTAAACTATTGCTATAAACTATTCTTAACTTGAAATGATTTTATTAGTTGCTTAGGTATGATGGGTGTTTACTTTGGTTCTGTCAGTGTAATCTCTATTTTAATGCAAGGCTAGTGATCCCATAGACATACAGTATAATTCTTTGGCAGAGTATATTCAAATATTTCTGCAAAGCTGTGGGTCAATTTTTTTCATCTTTTGTTTAAGCTGTAATACTTTTTGAATAAAAACTTTTTCAATTCAACTTTCTGAGCTTTCTGACTTGAGTGCTCTATGATTCTGATTCAGGCAATAGATGTAATGAATGGCTCTATGCATTATGACTTCATCCTGACGGGGTCTAGATATGGTGCGTTATGTTCAAAGTTTGGGGTCACTGAGGTGGGTTATTTCATAATTGTACTCTGTGTGTTGTTATTTTATTATATTGTTTATTGTAGGCATCTGCCATCTAATTTTGATGTAACAATGAAATCTTTGAAGTTATGGGAAAAAGTGGCAATGTTCACTGAATGCTTTTCTAATTTTGACCTCGTGCAGGAGCAATATAAGGAAGTGGTGTGGCCACGTATTGAGAGTGGCTCAGAGGTACGCATAAACTTAATTTAAAGTTTGTTTTACTGATTCCTTCAGAATGAAGTAAAGAACCAAAAGATTACATTATTTAGTCTCTTTATAACAATTTCTTACTGGCATGCAGAGTGTTGCATCTTATCTGGATTGCGAGTTAATTATAACGGTAAGTAATGCTGTTCCCTGATCATTCTGAAGGTTTACATGATTTTTGGCATTCCTGGCTGAAAAACTAATTCCATGAATTTTTAATCTGTGTGGAACAGCCGGGCTTAACTGTTGTCTGCGGACCTGGGGATCTACGGGCGTTCAGAGGGTTTGTGTATCGGTGCTTTCACTTGAGACCTCCTGCAGTGATGAAATTTTATCGTGGTGGGAAAAAAGGCAAGAATGTGCGTCCTATTGATCCTGTGGTCAAGTGCAGTTGAGTCTCTAGGCCATGCTTGAGGCCTGGTAGCGTAGAGATGGACTGATGAAGCTTTTTAGGCTTTCTGTGTTACCGGTGTGTTTATACGTGTTTAAATTTGTGAACTCAAATAAGTGTTGATAATACCAGATTCTAAATGTGGCGATCAGGCTAACTATATGGTTCCCTGAACTTCTGAGTAAACAACGATATTAAGTATTATGGTATTAAGTATTATGGTTCTGTTGTATTCGCTGCCGTGGTAATTCCGAATCTCTCTGCCACACTTTAGGAACGTCCCTAAAGTTTCCAGTTTCTAATTTATGGAATGCGATTGGTATATGCCTCTGTTTGTATCCTATTTTGATAAATCGTCCCTTGCAATCTCGGCCGATAGATATTAGCAATATCTCAATAGAATTTTATTAGAATTTCAGAAGGAAATTCTATTAGATATTAACTTTTGGAGAGGAAATTAAAAAGGAAGGAAACAACAGTGATTTCTCATAATTCTTGATACATAAAATGGAAGGTAATATTGGTGATTTATTCATAATTGTCGATGTATAATCGAGGAAGAAAATGTCGGCGATTTTTCATAATTGCTGATATATAATTGAGGGAAGAAAATATCCGAGACGTAGTTGTGTTCGAATGCATTGATGTCAATATTTTATGATCAAGAGATAATCGATTCTAACGGTATCACAAAAAGAAGGTAAATATGGTGCGATTAAAAAATGAAGTAGTATTGGACATATCTTTATTTCGGTCATTAAAACTAGTATTCATTTATTTAATTGTATATTCTTTCCTTAATCGTATGTTTGTAATTGTATATATTTGGCCCTCAACCTTATTGTAAAATGTCTCTGACCAACACAACTCAACTTAATACAATACACCAAATTCTCTACAAATTTTATACAATATTGATATTTTCATTCATGCTCTAGCCTAGCTTTCTTCTTCTTTTTATTGTTTCTTTACATTCTGTAATTTAGTTTCAAGCAATTTATTATTCCGTTACTTTATATTTCATGCACTTTAGTTTCTCGCAATTACTTTAATTTTCGCTCTTTAATTTAAGCATCTTTACGTTTCATGTAATTTAAATTCTTGTATTTAGATTCTTGCTCACACTTTTTGTACTTTACTTTTCGCAAATCTATATCAAAAAAAAATAAAATAGAACCATCATCAGTGAAAACACCGAAAGTCCTTGCAACACAAGCTAGAGAACCAAAAGGCCGAGACAATTCTTTCATCGGTCTTCAATCGTTTGGAACAAATAAGATCGAGCGTAAAATTTTGATCAAAACCTCGCTTCGCCAACAGACCGCGAGTTGGCACGCTCGCGTAAATTAGATGAACTATTGTATCACATGTATCTTTTGTTTAAGATCTTGGATGATTGAGATTAAATAATACATTCAACACTTTATGACAAACATGAACGGTTCAACTTTATTAAAAATAAATCAAAGTTTTGGACGATTTAACGATCATCAAATCTTCTGAAAACTTGAGGAAGTGATATATTCATATAAACCTATAAATTGAACGGTGACGATGTGATTTTGTGATCGGAAAGTTCGTCAAATACCGTATCCCTATAAAAGAACAAAAAAAAGGGATCCTTATAATACGTACGTTGATAAAATTAAAATTCAAAATACTAAGGGATTGTTATTTTCTACTTATTTTTTTTATCAGGTAAACAACTCGAATATTACAATTTCGTGAATCTAACTCACGACCTCCCACTTACCAAGCGGAGACTATGCTGCTAAACCAAATAGTTATGGGCATTGTTATTTACTACTTTGGAAATTTATTCGGTAAATTATTATGAAAAATATTGTTTCTGCAAGATCCCGTAGACCTCGTAGAAGCTTTTTGGCGTTATCTCTGCCCTTGATTGCCGTTGACTAGATACCTACAAGAGGAGATTGATCGGGACTTTCCGGTCTTTCTCTTTCCGATGATTAAGTCAGTTATGTGGTAGGTATCGTATTTAATGCTAGGAGTTTTGGTTGACTTCAGCATTATATTTATAACCCCGTGTTGACTTATATCTTGCCTGTTATTCGATGTGGGACAAATATACTACTGAGGTCTGTTTATTTTGCCTTCTGTAGAGTGTCTCCCTCCCGGCCCAGACTACTGTAGCTTCCAAGATGAGGCATGTTCGATCTACCTCATGTTGGGCTTCACAACATCGTGGGCCAGGAGAGGTATTTATCGACTACCGATTAGAAGTATTTTTCTTATTTTCTAAACTATGAAAATGAAAATGTAAAAACGTCAAATTGATGTTTTCAGTTTTTCTTTGTAAAAGTTGAAAATATTTGCAATTCTCATTTTCAACTTTTTCAAAAATGTCTCACCGAACACAGTTTCATCTCATTTTCATTATCAAAAATAAAAATACAAACATAAAAACGTTACCGAACGCCACCTAAGTGTTTCAAACACAGGAAGTGAAGATTCGAAGTCAAAGAAGTTACGAGTGCTTAATTTGATCAGTAGTAAGACTAGAAGAAGAAATTGAGGGTTTATAGTCTTTCTTCTATATTTGCCTCTTCAAGCACATTAATGGTGCAAACAAACCTTTATGTATGGAATCCGCTTAGTGAGAGTGCAAAACACAAAATATTTGGAAATTGGATCGATTACAACGTTATTAAGGCCTTATAGACCAATCAATTTTCTTCATATCATGATTAGCTGCATGTTCTTCGGATCAAGTTCCGGACCAAAAAGTTTGTGCTCTTACTTTGGTCCTGTTATTTTTTTTTTTTTTATGGTTATGCCGGCGATGATATGGTAAGTGATAATTGGCCTGTTACGATTTCTGACATGACATTTTCACGATTAATATTAGGGAGTGAAATTTACATACCCGTTTTTACAATCCACACACCCTTATCTCATTTTTTATAAAGAAATGTCTAAATTATCAATGTTTTAATCTGTTCAAGTTGTCTAAGATAGAGACATTTTAGACATTTTCTTATAAAAAATGGGATAGAGATATGTGGATTGTAAAAAAAGGCGTGTAAATTTCAGCCCCCTTAATATTTCATTATGGTTAATGCCACCAAGTCTTAATAAATGTGGATAACGGGACCAGGTGGACGTGATGCAATTTGAATGTTTAAGAATCTGCAACAAAGTGAGAGTAATCAATAACCGATGGTGTTTTATTAGTATATTTAGTGGGTTAACGATAAGAAAAATTTTGCTCAATCGCACTTGAGCTACGAAGTAGTCACAGTTTCACAATTTGCATCCTAATTTTGTCTAATAATTAAATTAAGAAACTAAAATTGTTATAAGTTTCCATAATTTGTATGATAAACCTTATTTTGTTTTAGGATATTCTGTATCTTTCTAGATATTATCTATGTGTGTCTTGGCCTTATGCCAATATGATATGTAGTTTGACTAGATCTATGTAATCATATCCTTACCATATTGGGTATTGTGTAATTCCCTATATAAGGGCTCCTATTAATGAATAATACACACATCTTTCACGATTCTCTATTCTCAAGCCTATTTCACTTCATCACGTTATCAGCACTTGGCTCAACCCTTGAGCTAATAGTTTTTCCCAAACCCTAAACACCCAAAGCCGAAAACTCTCGGCCCTGCTGCTGCCGCCGCTATCGTCCTCCGACTGCCGCTTCCCGGCCGTCCGCTCCACTGCTTTCTTCTCATCCAATCAAGCATCCAAGTTTTACGGTATGTTTTCTTTACAACCCCAAAACTTTTCAAAGTTCAATAACCTCGGGGGAGATAAAGTGTTTTCTCTCCTTCTTCTACTTCATTCTATGCTTGGGACGGTGTATTTGCAGGTTTAAAATCCCGGTTGTCCTCCCCGGGTCCAAAGTTGTGTTTGATCAACTTTGGTTATTGCTATTTTGAAGGTGTGTTTGATCACCTTCACACAAGTTTTCCGGGTCGTGTCTGATCGACTACGGACATTTAGGGTTGTGTTTGATCAACCCTAGAGAGACAAACCAAAAGCATCGAATTTGAGTATCCTTTTTGGGTCTCCAACAGAAAACTAATACGACTTGTTCTCTCTTGTATACAGATGGACAGAGGTATTGAATTTGACGTCCTCGACGCCTATGGTACCGAGTACCATCGTTAGGTCTCGGACATAGAGCAGACCTTCATCACTAAGGATCTGACCGAGACCATATTCCCCGATCCAACTCAGGAACCGCCTAACAAGAGAACAAAATCTCAGGCTCTCATGTTCCTTCGTAAGCATATCGATCCCACACTGCGCAAGTAGTATCAATTAAAGCATGATCCAAAAAATCTGTGGGATGCACTTGCCGAACGCTTCGGCAATATCCATTCGACCTTGCTCCCAGAACTAATTACTCGCTGGGATGAAATCTGACTTTTGGATTACAAGAAGGTTGACGACTTCAACAGGGATATGCTTTGCCTACAAGCTCAACTGAGCTCATGTGGAGTTGAGAAAAGTGATGCCGACATAATTGAAAAGACTTTCTCGACCTTCCCTTCAGCTGCTAAGATCCTAATGAACCAATATCGACTTGAGTTCACAAATAAGAGGATTACTACATTCAGCGGCTTAATGACGCAACTCTTTATGGAAGAAAAGAACAACATGATCAATGATCAGCATAATTTGCGTCCTATAGGCACCGAAAAATTCTAGAATCTAATTACAACAGCAAACGGAGTCAGAAAGCTCTGAAACGCAAGGATCAACATCAGAATGAACCTTATGCACATGGGAATCAACACCACCGTGCCTCTAGTTCTTGGGGACAAGGTAGTGGCTTTAGTGGCCATACCAACACATGGCGTCGAGACACCGGTGCCGCCGGCCCCAAGGGCGGCGCTGCCCCTCTTTGGAAGCAGCATGTTCGCTCTTCTTCTGCCTCTAATGGTCAATGCAATAGATGTGGGTCCAAGGACCACTGGTCTAAAAGCTGTCGCGCTCCTGCAAATGTTGTTGCCGCATACAAGAAATACAAGGAATTGATGGAAGTCAATTCCACTGAAAACAATGGAGTTGAACATAATGTTACCTTCAAGGTCGCAGACCCTAATGGACAATGTTTTGACTTAGATGCCCCTGACTTTGACGTCACCGGCTAGATTGTTTTCCCTTTTACAAGTCATGATGTAATAAGGCATCGTCAGCATGCCATGCTTAGTTTTCTTCTCAAATTTTTTTTGAGACCCTTATGTACTCTTTTCAGTGTATTAATGAAAGTTTATTTCTTTTTGGTTCTTCTTGTCTCTACATGATTCGAATTGATTTACATCTACCTTAGAAAACATGGCATCAACGCCGTCTTTGGTCTCTCCCTTAAAGGAGGTGACGTACGGCGCTGTGACTCTCAAGGAGATTTACTCACGTGTTTTCTGGTTCAAGTCTTTTACCTATAGCGGATTTTCCATCATTAATTGTTCAACTAGGCTCATCCAAGTTAGTATGATGTCTTAGAATTGTCCGAAATTAAGGCGCTAGTGGTTTAAGTGTGCCTCGCACTACCGACCCTCCACGGACATGCCTGGTCATACTTAATTTGGAGTTACCGAAAGCTTTTGATTTTGGATTCCCCTTACGCTATTACTCTAATTGCTGTCTTGTAAAAGACGTTAAAGACTTGGCAAAACCGGATCACCATCGAATCCTCTAGGTTCTCTGGACTTGGATTTGATCATCAACACATCCTTGTGGCTGAGCATACGCCTCCATGCCACTAGCAAGCTTCAAAAGCTTTGCTAATGCCAAATCTGCGAAAAACAGTAATCTATTCTCCTTGGACAGTCACTTAGTTTGAGCTTTGTGAACAGCTCTAGACGAACCAGATAGTAAGCTTTATATCATTGGAAAGCTCTACGAGTTTAGTTTTCAGAACATTTTGCGGTTTGTCCATATCTATTTTAACGAAGGAGTTATGACTGTTTTAGTGCGCAAAGGTCATTCTGCGCGAGAAATTTTTCAGCACTCTCGGGATTGTTGCTACTTTTAGTTTTTTCAATCCTTCTAAATGGCTCGATATCGACCTATTTACTCATATATCTACTCTCTTTTATAGGTATGTCTCTTGGAGAGATCGAGTGCCTCGCAAATAGTGGATCAACCCACACAATTCTAAGAAACCGGCAACTATTTCTTGAGTTAGTGCCTTGTAAATCATCTGTGACGACAATGATTGGATCTTGTCCTGTGATGTCAGGACCCACCCTGAATTTCACCCTGAAACCCGAAGTAAATCTTGCGGGGACCACCTCCAAGGAAAGTTTACCGAAAATTCGACATAACCTCCCTTGAAAATGGACAACCCTTCCTAATAATACCTGCAAACACTTTTGAAAATTTAAATCCAACCTTAAACTCCTGGAGCCTTCGTGCTCCCCAAAACACAATACCACCCAAAATTATTTACTAATCTAACAAATCTCATATCCAACAAGTTCAGAGCAACTCTAATAGGAAGAAAGGAAACATAATAAATTAACAAGCGGAAGCTATATGACGACTATGCCTCAACTCCATGTACGCCCGACCTCAACTAAGCTAACCTGCAAGGTATGCATTTTTAAAATGAAAGGCCTAGGGGAAAACATTCGAAACCGTTAGTGTGAGTGGACAAAACTGAATTTATAAAAATATTTATGCATTCTCATTTTTAATTTCCATAGAAAAAGCTGCATGCGAAAATTCAAAAGCGCTCAACACAAAAACTGGCAATTTCATGACTAGCTCCGGCCAGTCTCCAAAGCTTAGTAAAATACAGCCTCCCAGGCTAAAATAAAATATGTATGTATTACACTCGTCATATCCCTTGTATGAGTTTTCTTGAGACAACAAAGACAAATAGAAAATTCACACAAAGCTGCGACGCTTGAGTCTAACGCTCACGTCTCACCATAATGACATTTTACCTCATTATGGTGGAAAAGACGGTGTGTGTGTATATATATACACGCATATCCCCCATATAAATTATTATATTTATATAGGGCTACGACGATTGCGTCTAACGCTCATGTCGCACCATAATAGAATTTTACCTCAGTATGGTGGAAAAACACGTATAGCTAGCTAGCATTTATTTATATACATATTATTCTCATAATCATCCAAATATGGATATATATACATACTCACCGAAATTCTCAATTTCGGTTATTCTCAACAACATAAATTATTTTGCATGCACATTATTAAAAGAAAAGTCCACTCACAACTTTAGGCTTAAGTCTGACGTCGATCCGAGGTCTCTCCAATTCGAGCCTCCTCACGTCCTGAACAATAAATAATTATTAGCCTCCAGACTAGGATAAAACTTTAATAAAATTTCCGAAATAAAAAGGAAGCCTATAATTTCATTTCTCTTGCCCAACTTCTCCACTTTTTACCTAAATAAGGCTCACATTACTCCGCACTTACCGAAAGCCATAATTTAACCTTTTTAGACTTTAAAACCTGCTAAACCAACTGCCGGATTTCCATTCGAATAACCGCCTAAATCCTTAATCATTGATAAATCCCACACCTTATCAAATCTCCTCCAAAAATTCCAAACTATACTTCATTAAACTCCTCTCATGAAAACAAACCCAAAAATCATGAAAAACTGATCCTAAGGGGTGGCGGAGCAGCCGAATTCCGGCGACCTCCAATGTTTCTCAAATTTTAACATAATAATCCTCTCATTATGCATAACAACTTTCATAACTAGCACTTAGTCCAATTCTAAGGCTAACTAGGGTAATCGAACCAAAACTTCTATAAATCCCTAAAAACTTAAATTATACATTTCTCCATAACAACAACGAAATAGACTAATTCCTTTTGAGAGAAATACTCACCTTGATGAGGGCTACAAGATGAGCCAAAGGTTCCGACCTATGGCGACCGGAGGTGGGATTTCCGGCGAAAAGCTTCCCGACGGGTTTTCCTCCTCTCCGGCGGGTTAGAGGATCGGGCCCTAGGCTGGGGAGGGAGAGGAAGTGGCAGGGGTCCGAACAGAGGTGGCCCGGCGGTCTCTTGCTGCCGGACGGCGGCTACCGGGGTCTTGATCTCCGGCGGGTCGGGAGCTCGGGAGAGAGAGTGACGAGTGAGGGAGAGAGAGAAAATGAGGGGGGGGGGGGGGTTTGGGCTGCTCCACAGCCAGCCCAGCAATAAAACCCCTCCAAAAAATAATACCATTAATATTTACCCCCATTTACCATCTCAAAAATTTACTCTCTTAATTCATAACTTTTTCATGCTAACTCCGATTTTAACACATAGCATGTCTACGAACTCGTAACAACGTCCTCTACGACTTTCATGAAGAAAGTTTCCCCAATTTCCAAACGGAATAAAAAGTCAACTTTAGGGTCCTTAAGTAGTAAACGGTTACTCAACACGGTAAAAGACCAAAATAATACCAAATCAAATAACCGTAAAATAACTTAAGAACAGGGGTGTGACATGTGATCCTCGGGCATGGAACCGCTCGCTTTTTTCTGCCTCATGGCACTATGATCCACGTCATGGACGCTTTTTATGCCCCCAAAAAGGCACCGAACCCTGTTGAGCTTTAAGGACATTCGCGCTAATGGCTTTCACTTGGAAACTCATTGTGAAGATGGAACTGAGTTCTTATGTATAACTTCTCATGAATACGGACGTAAACGTATATTGGAGAAACTTATGAGTCAATCTAGTGGTCTTTACCTTACTACGATTCAGATTATTGAGTCCCATGTAGTCGCCAAACAGGATCTTTGGGACTCTGACTCATACAAGCTTTGGCATGATCGACTTGGTCATCCTGGAAGGGACATGATGATCCGAATTCTGCGTAATTCTCATGGACATCCCTTCTTCAGATCAAAACGAAAACATTTGGGAAATGATATCACTTTGAATCATGGTGGTGACGCCTCAAATGGTCACCACGGCCCAAGGGGACTTTGACGTCTCCCAGGCTCGGCACCAACTTCCTGGCTTCCGCACGGCCGATCACTCAAGCAATTGAGGCGTGCCATTCTTCCTTTGATGTGTTGTTGACTCTTTCAAACGTTCATCGTTCGTTTTGCAAAGTTTGCTCTTTAGCGAAAGTAGTATCGAGACCGTCTTACGCTAAAGATAACACCGAGAACATTTCATTTCTACATCGTATCTAAGGTGATATTTGTGGACCCATCCATCCTGAATGTGGACCATTTCGATACTTTATGGTTATGGTGGATGCTTCAACGCGTTGGACTCATGTCGCGCTTTTGTCCACACGTAATGCTGCATTTTCAAAACTCCTAGCACAAAATATTAAACTTCAGGCTCACCACCCGGATTATTCAATTAAGTCAATTCGACTGGATAACGTTGGAGAATTACATCAAAGACTTTTGATGACTATTGTATGTCTATCGAGATTGAAGTTGAACATCCCGTACCCCATGTTCACACGCAAAACGGTTTTGCCGAAGCTACAATTAAGCGGCTTCAGCTTATTTCTCGAGCGTTGGTAATACGCACCAACCTCCCAATTGCGTCACGGGGCTATGCAATATTACATGCAGCCTTACTTATTCATTTTAGACCCACTGCTAGACAACCATTCAGTGCGTACCAATTGGTCACTGGATATGAGCCTGACATATCGCATCTACGTATTTTTGGTTGTTCGGTTTATGTGTCATTTACGCCTCCACTGCGTTCTAAAATGGGTCCTCATCTACGTTGGTTATGAATCTCCAACGATTATCAGATACCTCGAGCCATTAACAGGTGATCTCTTTATCGTAAGGTTTGCTGATTGTCACTTTGATGAGACATTCTTCTCGTCGTTAGGGGGAGATACGAACAAACGTGTTCATGTGGAACGACAAGAATTGTTGTGGTTTATCCCCACTCTGTCTCATTATGATCCCCGCACCTCACAGACTGAAAGTGAAGTGAAACGTATTCTCGAACTTTAAAAAGTAGCAGATACGATGTCTGACTCTTTCTCCGAGATTGCGAAAGTGACAAGATCAGATATACCAGTTGCAAATGTTCCTGCTAGGCTCGAAGTCCCTAGAAAGGGCACGCTATCCCCGGGATCGGTACTGTCGCCGCCGCCCACGGTGGAGGGATGGAGGCCGTGGCTCCCCAAAGGAAAAGGGGGAGGCCACCTGGTTCGGTTGACACGTGTCCAAGAAAGAAACGGACCGACAAGGCACATGTCAATCCTTTGATCATCGATGTTGAGAATCCTTCTCACGAGATCATCTCTGATTACAGTTATATCCACGAATTGATGTTAGAATCCATGGGGGACGCCTCAGGGTCAATGTCAACATCAGAGAACATAGAGATCTCCATGTGTTATGATAACACTTATGAATTGATGAACCGGTCATCAACCCATGTCGATGATATATTTGCTTATTCCGTGGCTCATGAAATCATTGAGCACGATGACATCGAACCACGCTCTGTTGCAGAATGCCAAAACAGAGCAGATTGGCCTAAATGGAAAGTTGCAATCCAGGCAGAATTAGATTCTCTGACAAAGAGACAAGTCTTCGGCCCAGTAGTGCTAACTCCGCCGAGTGTAAAGCCTGTTGGACATAAATTGGTCTTTGTTAGAAAGCGTAATGAGAAGAATGAGGTACTTCGGTATAAGGCCCGCCTTGTGGGGCAAGGCTTCTCACAACGCCCTGGGATTGATTACGAGGAGACTTACTCTCTAATCATGGACGTCATAACTTTCCGCTACTTAGTCAGTTTGGTAGTGTCCGAAAAACTTGACATGCAGCTCATGGATGTGGTTACGGCATATCTCTTTGGGGATCTAGATTCAGAGATATATATATGAAAGTGCCCGATGACATTACGTTACCTAAGTCAAGTGACTCTAAACCACGGAGTGCGTATGCTATAAGGTTGCAACGCTCACTTTACGGATTAAAGCAATCCGAGCGAATGTGGTATACTCGTCTAAGTGACTACTTGATTAGGAAGGGATATAAGAACGATGAACTGTGTCCGTGCGTGTTCATAAAGAAGACAAGTTCCGGATTTGCAATAGTGGCCGTTTATGTCGATGACATGAACATTATCGGTACTCTTGATGAAATCAAAGAGACCGCGGCTTATCTAAAATCCGAGTTTGAGATGAAAGATCTTGGGAAGACTCGTTTCTGCCTAGGTCTTGAACTAGAGCACCGAGTCTATGGAATCCTTATCCATCAGTCTGCATATGTCCAAAAGATGCTCAGGCGATTTAATATGGACAAGATGCATCATGTCAGCACTCCCATGATTGGTCGAAGTCTGGATATAACTAAATATCCATTCCGTCTGAAAGAGGACGACGAAGAGGTCTTGGCACAGAGGTTCCATACCTTAGTGCAATAGGCGCATTATTGTACTGAGCTCAATGCACTCGACCAGACATTGCATTCTCAGTCAACTTGTTAGCTCGGTTTAACTCAGCGCCAACCCAACGTCATTGGACCAGAGTTAAGAACATCTTTCGATACCTTAAGGGTACCGGTACCATTGACTTAGGACTGTTCTTTTCCTACACTGATTCAAGAATGACAGAAGATGGTTTTATGACTCATGGAAGACACGGCACCGATCCACCAAGGGACCGGACCGCCACCATGAACGCCGCCAGCACGGCTGCTGGACACGGGTCCAATGCCAAGCACCCCACCGCCGCCTTGTCCTATGCTGAGACACCCAACAATACGTTGGTGGGTTTCGTCGACGCCGGATATTTATCCGATCCTCATAAAGGACATTCTCAAACTAGTTATGTGTTCACCATTGGGAATACGACGATATCTTGGAGGTCTATTAAGCAGACTCTAGTAGCGACATCTTCAAATCATGCAGAGATTATAGCTTTGCATGAAGCTGTTCGGGAATGTGTTTGGTTGAGATCAATCATTAAGCACATTAGAGGGACTAGTAAATTTAGTTCTACACTGATAGACCTACATGCATTTATGAGGACCATGCAGCTTGTATTGAGAAAATGAAGTTAGGTTACATCAAGGGTGATAATACAAAGCACATTTCACCTAAGTTCTTCTACAACCAACAACAACAGGCGTTTCTCAACATTCAAGTGAACCAACCAAGTTAGTTCCGAAGGAAACGCAGTAGACTTATTTACTAAGTCCTTACCTAAGTCTACTCTTAAGAAACATGTGAAAAGTATAGGCATGTGTCCGCTATCAAGTCTCTCTGAATAATGTTCACATCAGGGGGAGTATCATCTCAATGAAGTAGGCTGGTGCGTTGTACTCTTTTTCTCCTACGATCAAGGTTCAGTTTTTTTCTCCCACCGGGTTTTTGTGACTTGACGAGGTTTTTGACGAGGCAACAGATCAGCACCATCGGCATATCAGCGCGCGGCACAAGGGAGAGTGTTCTAGGATATTCTGTATCTTTCTAGATATTCTCTATGTGTGTCTTGGTCTTATGCCAATAGGATATGTAGTTTGACTAGATCTATGTAATTATATCCTTACCATATTAGGTATTGTGTAATTTCCTATATAAATGGCTCCTATCAAGGAATAATACACACATCTTTCACGATTCTCTATTTTCAAACCTATTTTACTTCATCATATTTAATATTTTTTATGTATTTTGTCAATTATTAATATTTTTGGTGATATTTTTAATTATTTATTTAGTCAATTATTACCTTAAATATTTGTTAGGATCCAAAAGGATTCTAAAAAATTATTATCTTATGCATTTGTGAGAAACCTATATACACTGGTTTCGAGTCAGAACTAAAAAAAAGTTATTATTTAATTAAAGTTATTAATTTATGGAGGAGGTTTTAGTATATGTTCCACAATTTAGTGACTTTACACCTTAATTTTAAATTATTTCGTAGTTTTCATGTATGCGACCGGATTGGCGTTTTGTATTTTTAATATTTGGTGAGGATGGGTCGGCTTTTCAGCTGCCATGTATTTGGGTCCATTCTTCATTCAAAAGAGAAAGAAAATAATTAGGACGCAGATAAGCCAGGTATTTATCTTGTCTCCCTACTCATTGGGGAAACTCAAAGAAGAGTGCTTTGGCCTACATCTGTGAAAGAATTAAGCAGAAATTAGAGGGTTGGAAAGCTAATGTTCTCTCACAAGCTGGAAGGGAGGTGCTCATCAAAGCGGTGGCTATGGCAGTCCCGGCCTACCCTATGTCCATTTTTCTTTTACCAGTTACTTTGTGCAAAACTCTTAATTCTGACATTTCAAATTTCTGGTGGGGTTTCTCGGACTCAAAGGACAAGCTTCATTGGAAGGCTTGGGACTCGTTGTGCAAAAGCAAGTTAGAGGGTGGCATTGGCTTTAAAGATCTTCACACTTACAACAAGGCTTTGTTGACTAAACAGTGTTGGAGACTGATCAACAGACCGAATTCTCTGTGGGGTAAAGTCATGAAAGCAAGATACTTCCCAAACTCCAATTTCTTGAAAGCAACGAAAGGGTCTCGGCCCTCTTGGGTATGGAACAGCCTTTTAGCAGGTCGTGAGACAATAAGTGAGCATGCTCTATGGCAGATTAATAGTGGAAGAAGTGTGGATGTTTGGACCGATAGATGGGTTCCGAATTCTAATCAGGGACTGATCAAACCTATTATTACCTCTAATCGCTTCACTGCCTTGGCTGTGGCTGATGTAATTGATGAGGATAGAAATTGGAATATTTCCCACATTGAGTCTTTTTTGGAGGAAAATGATATCACAACAATCAAGGCTATTCCAATTGAAATGCAGATGATGATGATGCATTGGTATGGCCTCATACGAAGTCGGGAAACTATTCTGTAAAAAGTGGCTATCATAAGCTTTTCGAGTTCCAGAAGAAGCCGCATGTAAGTAAGCCTTCCTCTTCCCATTCTTTTGATGTCACAATATGGAAATTGATTTGGAAGCCAAGCTTGGCTCCCAAGATTGCTAACTTCATGTGGAGAGTGTTGTCGAATGCCTTGCCTTCCATGTGGTGTCTCTTCCAAAGAAAAATTGTGAAATCTCCAATTTGTGGTATATGTGGTGATCATCCAGAGACGATTGAGCATTGCTTGTTTCATTGTCCTTGGACTTTAACTGTGTGGTTCGGGTGCTCCCTAGGCTACACTCCTGACAGGGGAAGGATTTCTCATCTTGAGGAGTGGTTGTTGAAGATTCATAAGAATGCTAGTATGTTTTCTTGTGAAAGAGAGGATGTGCTTAATCTTGTCTGTTTACATTTGTGGGAGATTTGGAAGCACAAGTGTTCAGTGGTTATGAGAAATAATACTCCAAACCCCAGTCTTGTCATTGAAAATATTCAAAGAGGTATTTTGAACTGGGAAGAAGCTAGGATGTCTATGGTTCAACATTCTCAGTCTATTCCAAGACCCATTTCTTTGTGGGTTCCCCCTCCTGTAAATGTGGTAAAAATCAATTTTGATGGTGCCTGGAAGGAGTCAAACCACAACAGTGGCTTGGGAGTTATTATTCGCAGCCATATGGGTGTGTCTATTGCAGGGGCTAGCCTTTTTCGGTCTCACAATTCGGCTGTAGAAGCTGAGGCTGAGGCGCTTCTTTGTGGTGTCAAAATGGGGGTGGTTCTGAAATTGGAGCATATTATTGTCGAAGGGGATTGTCAGGAGGTGATCAAGGCTCTAAATGAGTCTTTAGCTTCTCACTGTTGGAGAATCTCCCCTATCCTAAAGAAGGTCGCTCACTTGGTTGCACTTCTCAGAATGATTTATTGGAACTGGGTTCCACGAGAAGCTAACTGCCTTGCAAATGCAGCGGCTAAGCTTGCCATCCAGAGTTTGTGCTCTTTGGAATGGGCCAGCAGGCCTCCAAACTCTCTGATCAATGTTTTAAGGAGTGATGGACTGCCTAGTCCTCCTTAATCTGGCTTTGGAGCTAGCTGTGCGAGCTAGCTATTAGTGCTTCAAGTTTTTCTGGCGGTTTTTTTTTTTTTCTTTCTTTCTTTGTTGTTTTGTTTGCTCTGTTTCTGTTCTCTTAGCTTTGCTTTCAACTGTACTGTATTCTCTTCTGGCTTTGTTTGAATGCATTAATCTTTATTAACCAAAAAAAAAAAGAATTAGGACGACGACAAAAGAAGGAAAATTGACCAATATCCCCATTGACTGGTTGCAGTCCCTTACTCCGCCTCCTTCATTTTTCCCACTGTCGTAAAACCCTAATCTACTGCTCGCAGTCGCTACTAGCGTCTCCGTCAAGCACCGTCGATGGGAGACGGAGAGAATCATGGATTTTCAGGGCCTCCATACAAGTACGTCAAGGACGGGCCTCGATTCAAGAAGGCTGCATTCCCTGACCTTGCCCCCGGGTCAGACAAGACTCGATTCAAGCGAACCGGACCCCGTCCCCACCAGATAAAACCCGCACCCCCGGAACTCCAGCGAAAACTCGTACTCCCCGAACCCCAGCTACAAATCGTACCCGCCGAACCCAACCCCAGCAACAACTCGAACGGTCGGCAAGGAGAAGGAAGAAGCCGGATATATTTCAGGGGGTAAATTTTTTTTATTTTTTTCCTTTGTCTTTAGATGTGGATAGATTTGATATAGGTTGTTGAACGTTTCAGGGAGAGACACTATTGTGTCCGGATATCGCCCAAGGTCTTCTTAAGCCTTCAAAGATCCCGGTCTACGGTCCAATGGGAGTTGATGTGCCCGATTTCAAATACATTGATGAAATGGACTATGCAGCCGACGTAGTTTTCCCAAATTATAAGCACTGTGGGTGTGGGTCTGTGTGTGATGAGCGATGTAGCTGCTTGGTCTACAATGGTCAAAACCCATATGCGAATGGCAGGTGAGTGTGAAAGTATTAGTGTATTGAGTATACAATGCCTTCAACTGTGATTTCATATGGTTTCTTGACTTTGGTTGGGTGAGTATGTATTCCGCCTTTCATCTTATTGGTTCTGTCTGAGTTCTCTTAGGACATGATTCATTGATTCTAGTTAATTTAGAATTTCCTATATGTTCGTTTCTAGTTTGAACTTTGAAGGGTAAATCCACATTTGAAGTTTAATGGACACTGAAACTCCTATGTATGTTTGGCTAGCTTTGTACCATTTAGTATTTAGGTCACCATTTCAGGCCTATCAAAGGTTGTTTGAAACTTCAGCTATCCCGTAGAAACTATGCATTGAACAATGTTTGTACTTTCTGACTCTCGAATGCTAGTTCCACCTGTGAAGTTAGAGTATTCAGATTATTTTGGATGACTTTGTACCAGGTTTTATATTCTTTTTTGTTTGATATTTATGTCACATAGGTACAAATAAATCAGAAACATACTTTACATTTTGGTAGATAACCCACTAAAAGATTGTCTTTCTCAGTAGAAATTTTGTGTACCAAATGATGTGGTAGTGCTTCATGTGTTTAATATCCATGCAGGCACTAATTTTCACAATAATTTGGGGAAAAAAATGACTTTTAGGTTGCTAGTATTCTGAAAGTGGTGTAATTTGCTTTTGCAGATTGAATGGTATTTGGGCCATGATTTTCGAATGCAACCATTGCAAGTGCAACACAAATTGCATTATGCGGGCTTCTCAACGTAGAAATGTTCAGTTGGAGTTGTTTCATACCGGAGGAAAAGGTTTCGGTGTGAGGTCAAGTAATAGGATTCCTAAAGGTACTTGCGTAGCTGAGTATTTGGGCTTTATGGAGAAGTTTGATAATGAAGCAGAGGACAGCCATTATAGGTTCGTCATCTCTTGCTTGGATAGAGCTAGGCAGATATGAAACTTTGGAATTTGTTGTGGTGTTGTTTATTATGTTTATTCTTTCAGAAATCATTGTAGGCTTGGATTTGAATTTTTTTTATTCATTGTGTTTACTCATAAGTCATACTTTGCAGAGAGTGGAAAGTGGTGAATTGGAGGAAGAGGAGACATTTAATGGAGTCAAGTTGGCTTTGGAGAAAGACGAAACTGATGATTCAGAGGACTTGGCATTTTGTGTTGATGCTCAAAAGGTTGGGAACGTGGCTAGGTTTTTTAACCATAGCTGTGATCCCAATCTTTTTACTCAATGCATTGTGTATCCATCACACCAAATGCCTTTGTCTGCCAAGCAGGCACGACTTGTGCATTTTGCTTCGAGAGATATAGAGATAGAGGAGGTATATTTATTTTTGAAATTACTTGATTTTACTTATTTTCATAGATTGAGAATTAACTGATGTTGTATCTGATAGGAGATCACACTTGATTATTGTTCTACGGTGAAGAGGAGGTGGAGTGCCTATGTGGATCAGACAATTGCAAGAAGTTCCTTCAGTTTTAGACTGAGCTGTCAATGAAAACTTACTTTGCATTAGGCTATTAACCGTTATTTTGTTATTAAAAACTGAATTTGAGTTGGGTTATTAACCGATATTTTGATAGTTAAAACATGTGTCACATACTTGAATGGGCAATATGATTTCTGTTTCGGTCCACTTTCACATGGGGAAGGATAGCCTTCGGCCTTTTAGGCAGCAAGTTTAAGATTGAACACTGTTGAAACCGTGAAAGTTCAATTTGGAGGCATAATGGCCAAGTCTAACTAAGACGTTTGCAATACTCAATATGATAAATAAAACGTTTGCAATACAATCCAACAGCTCAAACGCTTTGGCAACTCGTGCCTATTCGAAATCTAAGACCCATTTGCGCGTTTCCCATATATTATTTGCTTTTCGCCTTCTCTCATTCTTAGTTATCAAAGGAAGCGCACATATTGTTCAACATCTCCTTCGCATACAGGGTCTCAAAAGGAATGGCGAAATCGATCTCTAAAGGCTAGCTGCGTTTTAAGGTTTCAAACTGAAACATAAACACGGACCATGAAGAATGGCAAGCTCTCTAATGCCCCTTCAATCCCAAATGAATTTCCATGCCCCTTCAATCCCAAATGAATTTCCAGGTAACTGGACTGCTTCTTCTATTACTGCTTGCCATCTACAGTCCTTGCCTCCTAAGCTTCCTTGCATGACTTTATAATTTGTATACGTATATGGGAATGCCCAGGTGTTCTTACATAGGACTGGAATCACTATAATTTATGTTTATATATGGTTTGTCCAGTTATTGTTGGAGTAAACTATTCACATATGGTGGCTGTAGTAGAACTTATATATATATCTGTGCAGAATCATGTCCCCTAGAATGTTCACATTTGTTGATGTAATTCTTCTCTTTCATACCATTGCTATGTTGTTTAATCTTCTCTGACAACTCTCTGCCATGATGGTGATTATTTTAGTAATTTTTAAGTTTGCCCACCTATAAGCTATGCATTGTTTTATCAGCAACAAATTGCAACAAGCTTGGCCGATTGGCCGATGGTGGAATCAGCCTTGGGATGCACACTCCATCTGGTATATACTAGTTGGCTCAGAAAGCCTCTTACATTGAGTTTGTAAATGTAATTAGGTTTTGTTTCATATTACTATGATTGGATGCTGACATTATTGTATTCGGTTTCTGGGCAGGCTACGCATGGTATGAGAGTCTCAACAACCAAAAGGACCAAGAACCTCGGTTTTATTAGCAAGGATAGGGATGTCCTTGAACTGTTATCAACAACTCTTTGGGTATAACCGCAGATTCTTTGTCATTGTAATGTTATATAATGACTAATCAGATATTCAATATGTGCAAACAATTTCATCTTATTTACTCATCTGTGACATTTTGATTTCTGGGCTCAGTGATAGGCAGTCAGGAGCATATCCTCACTTGGACTGGGGAAGAAGGTGGGATATGCTCAAAATTTGGGAGGAAGGTCAGTGTTGCATTCCTTTTAGCAGGTGTCTGTTTTTTTTTTTTTTTTTTTTTTCCTAGAAACAGATTTCATTTGTTAAACACGTACTTTGACCATTTATGTTTGTTGGAACTTGTGAAGCATCCTCTCTAGTTCTCTTGCTATAACTTTTGTGAGTAACTTTTGACATTGCATTGTGATTTGTGATGTGCTGCTGTTGAAAGGTCGAGGGTTTGTTAGTGTCCAATGAAACTAGATTGATCAATCTTGAGCCTCTATATAGGGGTTATGCTACTCTATGAGAATCAGAGGGGTTATGCTACTCTATGAGAATCAGACACAAGAACTTCACTTTTCTGCTTTTTCTGATCTTTATTGTTTGCTGGAGGCTTTTAAACAGCGGGGATGCTTCTTTTCATTTGTGGACGTGGATTAAGGTACTTAAATTGTGTTCTGCTGATGATCTCACTTTGATGAAAAAGGAGCTAAGGATAAATAATAGTGTAAAGTATCAACTTTTTCTATTTTGTTACATATTTAGTATTTTCATCTAGCTGTTTCTCTTATATTCTGATAATATTATTGGCAATTTGGCATGCAGGAACTTTCATATTTGGATTCATATGGTAAACTTGCCATTAACGCAATGTTATTGAATTTACTTGTGAATGAATAGGAAAACACACTGCTGCAGGGACTTCATCTCTTGTAGTAGGATGCTTAGATTGGTCATGAAAGACTGCCTTATTAAGATTTGGATATCCTTAGGATTGTGTGTCCTGCAACCGCTATCCAAAAGTTTATTTGAAATGCCACAGGGCATATATATAGATATATATTTATATATTTTAAAAAGCAACTTTAACAGAACTACCAAACTAAATTGATGCATGTAAAATAAATTTAGGTACCACATTGATTGATCATCTCTGAATGTTAGATCCTGGAGTGTCGGGTTGGCTATGTTTTGGGCTAGTTATGAATTAACAAAACGGGTTCCCATCTTGTGCCTTTGTACACAGACCACAAAACACTAGCTGTAATTTTCTCTAGGTGTGTGTTCCATGTCTACTTTTCTACCACCAAAAATAAAGAGATCACTGAAAGAGAGTATGATCTCTCCAGTTGCCTTGTGCAGCAACAAAGTTGGAAGAATTTGGGTTGATGGTGAAGCCATCTTTACATTAGTATGGTATTTCATGCTTTCTGAATCTGGTATACCGATGTAATTGTTGTTGATGAAAAATCTTATGTCGAGTTTGTAAATATGAGTTCTCGTATTTATTGGTCAGATTTATTTCAGATTTTCTGTATCATTTGAATTACATAAAAGGGATGTATTTCGAAATGACCATCAAACCAACAATTGCATGATAGTCTTGGCAGCCAGAAGGATTGGGGATCTTGCTATTATTGATAAGGCTTGGGTTCTTCTCGAACTTTCTGTCCAAACACTGATGTTCCAGCTTCTATGGTATAAAACTATAAATGACATATTTCTTTAATTTCAACTGGTTCCTTTGGTAAAGCAAGTATTTTTGTTGTTTGTTGTTGTTTCAATGTTCTTCTTCTTCTTTAAGGCAAATTTATTGTTTGCTTCGGGGTGAATAGTAATCACATTTGCATTCAGTTTCATATTTATGAAATTTGTCGACCTTTAATTAGGAATTACGTTTATTGGAATTGATTTGTTCTTTGATCTATTGTATATTAATTTCCTGATCTGAGAGCACTACATATTTATTCCAGGCAATAGAAATTCTGTATGGCAGTCTGCAACATCGCCTGATAATGATTGGATATAATGATGGTGGGCTTTGCTCGAGAGTTGGGATCAAGAAGGTGAGCATGGTACTGCATAATAAGGTGATGACTTCTCTTACCATTGTCTCATTGTACTGATGGAGGACATAATGTTTTTCGAGTACTCCTGGTGACCTTAGAAAGGTTAAGAGGTTGGGGGGAATACGGGTTTCAATTTGGCCGTTTTCTGTTATGTTGCTACTCCTTGAAGCCTCAGACAAACAGACTTCTTTTTCATCAACAACAATTACGAGAACTCATGGGTTTCTAATCAAACCTCAGACCAATAAATCAAACGTGAGCATTTTCTAATCAGCCTCAGACAACTGTGAGCATTCAAATCAAACCTCTTGATTTGAAAATGCTCACGTTTAATGGGTTTCTAATCTCTACTCTGCTAAACAGACCTCTTTTCTGTCAGGGAAATCTGTCAATTTTGACAAGTCATCGCTTTTCTTCTCTGCTAACACGCCTTCTGGAATCCAATCTGAGATTGCCACTGCTCTAGAAGTTCCAATTTCTGAGGAGCCAGGCTTCTATCTCGGCCTTCCTACCTTGTGGGAAAATTCAAAAAGAACTGTGTTGTCCTATTTCAGAGAAAGAATTAAGAAGTTAGATGGCTGGAAACCTAATGAGCTCTCTCAAGCTGGCCTTGCGAAACAATGCTGGAGGCTGATCAAAATCTGGAGCAAATTTTGAAGGAAAAATATTTCGATAATTCCTTCCTAAATTTGGCAACTATAGAATGGTAGAAGAATAGAAGTTTGGAAGGATAAATGGGTTCCAAACAGAAAAGGTGGTCTCGTTACACCCATTGACACTTTGAAGTTTGAACATGTTCACCCCTCTCCTTTTTGCCGAAAATATTTGATGAGATTAGACAGTGTGATATTTCTCACCTTACCCTTCTTGGAGGAAACCAACTTGAAGGCTTATCATAGCTTATCACCATCGGCAGTGTGTGTTGAAGTTAATGCTTTCCTGGGAAATCTGGGAAGCTGTTGACAATAATCAGCTGTAGGGACTCGCACTAAGCTGCAGTGTGACAATTCCCAGCCACTTGCTTTACTGTTTTCTCCTCACCTAATCTAGATATTTGTTGTATGTAAAGTACAATTATAATCTAGTTAATTAGGTGCTTTTAAGATATTTTGTAAGTTATGTTGCATCATGTATAAGGGTTAAGTTTGCTGTTTAAGAATTTTAGAATCAGAAATAGAAGCTGCTAAAGTTTTGCTTCAAGTTCATCTGTGTTTTCTTCTGCCTCATTTGCTACAGCAAATTGATATTGATCATATTTTGTTCAAAATACAAAGTAGAGGCTCAAATTCTAACAGTGTAGGAGGATGATAGACTGATCTGGCCTCACACAAAAGGAGGTTCCTACTCGGTTAAAAGTGGGTATCACCAGCTTACAACCTCCGTAAAGCCGAAGCCTATTGACAAGCCTTCCTCCTCTTACCAGTTACCACCCAGATAGCAAGATTGGGAAACTGGTTTGGCTCCCCAGAAACATTCCAAATATCTCAAACTCTCTACGGGGAGCTTTGTCTATGGCTCTTCCAACAAACTGGTGCTTATTTAGAAGAAAGATCTTCTCCAACTTCATTTCTTCCATGTGTGGAGATTATCCAGAAACGGAGGCACACGTACGTACTGTCTCCTTTGTCCCTGGACGAAAGCATGTGGTTTGGTAACAGTCTTGGCTATGTTCCTGAGAAGCAGACAATTACTTCCTTGGAAAAGTGGCTTCAGGAAATAAATGGGAAGTTGGATTGGTTGTCTAACGACCAAAGTGATTTCTTTCAGTGTGTTTGTTTCCATCTTTGGGAGGTGTGGAAGCAATGTTACGAAGTGGTTATGGAAAGAGGACTCCAAATCCTGCTGCTGTCACAGTATTCACATAATCTACATCTGGGCTTTTTCCCAAAAGAATTTATATATTCCATAATCTAGTTAGGGCATTCGAACAACAACCACGACAGAAACGATGGAGTCCTCGGCCAGTAGTCCTCCTCCGGTGGAACCAGAGATAGACGATAATATGCGCGTAGATGAATCAGATGGTGAGGAGAGCGAGCCTGTTTTTCCCATCCTCGATGGAATTCCAGGTGATTAATTATAATGTATTATGATCATATTAAGCCTCAATTTAGGGTTCTAAGAATCTAGTTTGATATTCATCCTTTTATGTGCAGATTCTAAATTGGAGGAATTTGTTCTGCAAATGAAATCGACTGTGGGACGTTGCTATACAGTCACACTGGATCGGGTATGCTATGATTTTACAATAATAAAGCTTTTAATAAGACCAGATTGAGCAGGTATTTGCTAGTGCTTAACCGCTGATATCAACTTTTTCACTAGTATTACATCGAAATTGAGCAAAGATTTCAGGAAAGTGAAGAATGATGATTCAATAACACATAGCGTGACACATTTGTTGTCTTTCTAATAATGTCAGGCTGCTCGAACCATCACATTCTCTCGCCAACCAAGGAAGCTGATTCCTGGACCTGCGATGAACAAAGATGGCTTTCTTCAACTCACCACATTCACTGTGTTCTTTTCTGAAGAACGAGGTGCCTTGCTCTATTACTCTCAGCATTATTTCTTACTCAAATTTGTGTACTATATCAAGTTCACCTGTGAGCCTCTCTCTTTTTTTTCAGCAACAAAGTTGAAAGACACATGGCCTGATGTGAATCAATCTTACATATATGACAAGTCCATTTCGTGTGTTCTGGGTCTTTCCAACTATTGCATGCATGTCTCTGACAACCCCATCGCTTAAGGATCCATTTATGATTGAAAAGGCTTGCATCTCCTTAAACTGTTGTCCACAAGTCTTGTTCCGCCATATATGGTACAAACTTAAGATCCTTTATAATGTAAGCTTATCTAATAGACAATGCATTTTTCAGTAAGTTCAGATGATTTGTAATAGTAGTATAGGTATACCGTCATTTGTTACAGCACGCAAATGATATTGGTTGTCTTACTAAACACTAAGTTTCAATTATTTACCTCTAATTTCACTTAAGTTAGTTATACTGCTACAGTGGAACTGATTTCAATTGAGGCAAGTTTTCAATATTCTGATGTGACTTAACAATGTTTTGATTCCAGGCCTTAGAAATATTCCAAAATGTTAGGCAAGAGGAGATCATCAACATAGGCTTTCAGGAGGGTGGGATTTGCTCAAATTTTGGGATCAAGAAGGTAGATGTTTCTTATCATTTACGTTTGTAGCATACCCTGTAGTACTGATGCTGGACCTTTTAATTTGCACTGTAATGGGCAACAAATAAAAGATCCAGCATCTGCTAGCTTTGGTATCTGCTATTTAGCTACTGAAAGAGGAGTAAGACTCAAGACCTCTTACATTGTAATGCTCTACTTATTTGACATCTACTTTTGTGTGCAGGATGATTATCTTAAACGATGAGATTGTCTCTTCTGCTCGATCGCTAAAGGTGTATAATGTGATCTAACTGATGTTTAATGATGTTACTCTAATATAAACATTATAGAACATTGATGTGGGTTCAACCAAATTTATACAGCCTTTCCTTTGGATAGAAACTACATGTCTTATTTCTTTGTCTTGCCAAATCTCTGAGGTTTCTCACAATTGAAATGGGATGCAGGCACTTTCAAAAGCGACATGCTGCCATATCTTTCTTGACGTAAGTTTTCTAGCAATATTGTTATTTTGATGGTACATGTAAATTTCTTTTTCTCGTCTTTCCTTGTCCGCCCTAAGTGAGAGTTATGATTTCAATGATTTTGACTTTGCCTATAAATGATAGGAAAACACTTTTACCTGTGACTACTGCGGGTAGCTCAGTTGAAGGAATTTCTCAGCTGAAGGCTGTTGTGGAAGACTGTAACCAGGAATGTGTGTCCTTCGACCTATGAATCGATGGATGACTCACATGCCAAACACACGGAATGCTTGAAGTCTGGCCCTGTGTCGAAGAAGATGGAATGCTTGAAGTCTTCTCGCTATATACATTACTCCATGTGAAACGAGGTGCCATACTCTTCTTCTTTTTGTACATTCCTTTGTTGGCTGCTCAGCAGTCTTAATTTCAACAGGTACCGATTCAAGTTTGGTTTTCACAGTTAAATGGACAATCTGTAGTTGGTGCTAGCTTATTTGGTTGTCACTGTTCAGCTTTGGAATCCGGAGGAAGATGCTGTGGTGAAAGGCTTGAACTTGTTGCTCCTCTGAAGATAAAAAATAGGATTACCAGTGATGTTCCCTACTAGGGAATAGCAACCCAACCACTGCGCTAGCCAATGATACTGATAGATTATAAACAAAAATCTTATATATACCATTCTAACTTATCCTCTATATTTCTTTGATGCATTGTAACATTTTATTTAGGGCCGGTAGGAGGCGGCGGCGGAGGCACATAGTACCCAGGCTCCTCTCTTCTTCTCTTCTTCTTCTTGGAGCAGAAAATGCAGCAAAGACTGAGCACCACTAGAATCGCCACCGCGCCGATAGCGATTCCGACTATGACCTCGGTGTCCAATGACGAAGACGACGGCGGCGTCGAAGGCGTGGTGGACGGCGATTTCGGCGGCAGAGGGCTCTTGGTAGTGGTTGGAGTCGACGGCGTTTTAGGAGGTGGCGGCGATGACACGGTCGGGGTTGTTGGCGGCGGCGGAGAGGATCCTGGTGAGGTCGGAGCTGTACACCTCGACGGCGAATACGGCGAGTTAGGCCAGGAATGCTCCGTCTTGAACCTCAACATATTCTTGCTGGGACTAATCGGTGACGCCACCTATCCACCACCACCTGCAGGAGACCCAAAAGAATCAAAATCAGACCAAAAAGCTCCGATCTCAACAACCTCTGATACGCCTCGTTCCCGCCGTCCTTCACCGGCGACGACTTGTCGTTCAGGCCAAACTGGTGTAGCCTCGACGACGAGCGGCAGGGGATGAACCTGTCGCTGCACGTGGAGGTCTTGGACGGCGAGGAGAGGGTGGAGATTCCACGGAAGGAGCTGTTGAGCGAGTCGAGTCGCAGAGTCGACTCGGACATCCCGGTGGGGAGGTTGAGGACGGTTTTGCGGGTTGGGGTGAATCCATTTTTGTGGGTTTTGGTGGGTCTGGAGAGTTGAGATGGAAGAAGAAGACCCAGATCGGAGAAGGAGGAGGGTTTGGGGTTTGGAGTGAGGAGGAGGAAGAAGAAGGGTTTGGGTCTAACGGTCATATATATTGGGAGCGTAGCTAAATGTTAAAGAAATGGTATATATAAGATCTTTGTTTATAATCTATCAGTATCATTGGCTAGCGCAGTGGTTGGGCTGCTATTCCTATTAGTGAACATCACTAGTTCGAATCCCCCAGACGTCACTGGGAGAGAAATTTTGTCTGCTGAGATTCTGACCTGATGCAATGACGAATTTGCCCTCAAACGCAATGACGAAATTGCCCTCAACATAAAAGCCAGCTCAACAGATAAAGGAGGTTCCAATGGTGAGGGACTAAGTTGATAACGGCGCAAAGTTTAATTTGATACTTGGCTCTTAACTGCCCCTCTTCACTCCCAAGCTTGAAAATGTCTCAATGCTAGACAACATTTCTCATCTTTTGCTTTGTTTAATGGGGATCAAATGGAAATTAGGTTTCGAGATAAGCTCTCAGGAGCCATACTGCTCGATGTTATTTAAAGAATAGCCTCTGCATCATTAGGGACAAAGCAACTTCGGATCTTCGTTTCATCCATTTTAGGCCTGATTTCAGTTAGTTTATCACAGGCAATCTAAAAAGTTTCAGGCTATTGAACTCTACTAACCTCTTGTTCACTCTATTTGTAATTTTTAGCTTAGAAGTTCCATTGTTGTCCTTGAATGCAGTAAAGTAAAACAAGATGAGAAATAACAAAGTCTCCATCATACCTACAATCCTTTGGTCAGCATGCCCTCAAACGCAATGACGAAATTGCCCTCAAACATAACAGCCAGCTCAACAGATAACGGAGGTTCCAATGGTGAGGGACTAAGTTGATAACGGCGCAAAGTTTAATTTGATACTTGGCTCTTAACTGCCCCTCTTTCACTCCCAAGCTTGAAAATGTCTTCAATGCTAGACAACATTTCTCATCTTTTGCCTTTGTTTAATGGGGATCAAATGGAAATTAGGTTTCGAGATAAGCTCTCAGGAGCCATACTGCTCGATGTTATTTAAAGAATAGCCTCTGCATCATTAGGGACAAAGCAACTTCGGATCTTCGGTTCATCCCATTTTAGGCCTGATTTCAGTTAGTTTATCACAGGCAATCTAAAAAGTTTCAGGCTATTGCAACTCTACTAACCTCTTTGTTCACTCTATTTGTAATTTTTAGCTTAGAAGTTCCATTGTTGTCCTTGAATGCAGTAAAGTAAAACAAGATGAGAAATAACAAAGTCTCCATCATACCTACAATCCTTTGGTCAGCATTTGAGAAGTGAAAAGAGGATTTTGGTATGTGAGGGAAGAGTTACCGAGAAAAAGAAAGTTAGTCAAACGTCAAAACTGACTAAAACTTGTGGCTACGATGGTGCCATGTTATAGGGTGAAAGCCCGCTGAGTAGAGAGAAGAATTTTTGAATAATAATAGGTTTGAGTTCGAGAGCACATCCCGTTAAAAAAAAGCGTATGGGCAGTATCAAAAAGAAAAGAAGAATCGATTCTACTTTCACTATGAAGTTAATTTGGGAGTATGCCAAATGGAAAAAGGCTCATTTGAGATCTAGTACTTATGTGAATTTCAGTTACACAATAGTGATAATACTATTATTAATTGTGCCTCCTCGGAGTTATTACAAATTAAATATTGATGGTACTAGAACTTCTAGTTCTGGTATGATTGGAGCTGGTGGTGTTATTAGAAACCATTATAGTGCTTGGATTACTGGCTTTCAAATTAATCTTGGGGTTGGTGCAATTTTTGATGTTGAGGCATGGGGCATGTTTCATGGTTTAAAGTTGGCTTCTAATATGCACATTTCAAAGCTTGAGATTGAATCTGACTTTGCTATCCTTATGCATCCTTATGCATCTTATGAAAAGTGCCAATAATTGAATTTGACTCTACTATCCTTATGCATCTTATGAAAAGTGCCAATCTCTCTCTCCATCTCCTGGGATCTCTTCTCAATGGTTGCAAAAGCATGATGTCCCAAATGGATGATGTGAAGCTCTCTCATATGTTCAGAGAGTCTAACATGACAGCTGATGCCCTAGCAAAGTGCAGCAGCTCCAATGATCTTGATCTCATTCTTTTTGAAGAACCACAAGTTCATATCATTCAAGTTTTTCTTGATGATTTAGCTGCAGTTACTAGAGCTAGGAGAAAAACACTCTTGTTTTTGTCTGTTTTTTTTTGTCTTTAAGGCCCGTTTGTAACCAAAAAACAAAAAAAAAAAAACGGCCTGCATATGGGACGCGAGGCCCAATCAACCGGACCGCCTCATCTCTGTTTCTATTTTATATTTTCTGCATCTCTATTTAAAGCACCACTCGTTTTCTAAACTTGTCCGATTCCCATATCTATCTACTTCTCGTCTATTGCCCAAAAGAATATATCTTATAATCGAGTTAGGGTTTCGAATTCGAACAAACAACCACAACAGAGACGATGGGTGTAGGCAAAAGTCCTCCTCTGGCTCCGGAGCCCGATGTGGTGGTACTCGGCCCCGGTATGACTAGGGTGGTGCGAGATTATTGGTACTCTCTTCCGGAGGGACATGCTTTCGATATGGACGGTTCAGCCAGTAGTGGTCCTCCGGCGGAGCCAAAGGATTCCGATATGCCCGGTTCAGCCAGTAGTCCTTCTCCGGCGGAGCCACATTATATGCTAGTAGATGAATCAAGTGTTGAGGAGAGTACTGAGGATGTTTATCCCATCCCCGATCAAATTCCAGGTGATTATATTAAGCCCCCTCGAGCCTCAATTTAGGGTTGTTAGATTCTAGTTTGATATTCATCCTTTCGTATGCAGATTCTGAAGTGGAGGGATTTGTTCAGCAATTGAAATCGACTTTGGGAATTGGCTATACAGTCACACTGGATATGGTATGTTATGATTTTACACTGAAGCTTTTAGTCAGATATTTCTGAAAGTTGGTAGTTTACCTCAAATATTGGATGATGTAAGAGTTTTCACAATATCACTAGTATTAAGTAGTTCAGTGAATTGAATAAATAATCGAAGAATGAATCAATGAATGTTGTCTTTTGAATTATTGTCAGGCTGCACGAACTATCACATTCGATCAACCATCACGCAAGTTGATGCCTGGTCCTGCCTTGGACAAAAATGGGCTTCCTCATTTCATCACTTACTATGTGCCCTTGCCAGAAGAACGAGGTGCCGTGCATTCAACATTCTTTCTCACTATAATTTGTGTTACTTTTAATGACTCAATTTCACCTGTGAGCCTCTCCATTGTTTTTGTTTTTCCAGCAAAAAAGTTGAAAGACACATGGCAGGAAATTGAATTAACCTTATATCGCGACTCCATTTCATGTGATCTGAATCTTGCCGAGTGTAGCATGCAAGTCTCGACAACCACATCGCTTAAGGATCCCTGTATGGTTGGAAAGGCTAGGAATCTCCTTGAACTGTTGTCTACAACTCCTGTTCCGCTATATATGGTACAAACTTAAGATCTTTTCACATGTGATCTTATTCAATAGAAAATGCATTTTTTAGTAAGTTCAGATGGTTTGTAATAGTTGCATATGTACTTCGTCATTTGTTAGAGCACACAAATAATATTGGTTGTTGGCCGAGGCATTCGTATATACCTGTTCGAGCATTTACTTATGAAATGCTCAGCTCCGATTTTCTACATTTAATTTGACTCGAGTTAGTAATAATGCCATTTCTTATTCAGTGGAAGTGATTTCATGTGAGATCATGTTATTACTTTTCTATTTGACTTAACATTGTTTCGATTTCAGGCATTTGAAATATTCAAAAACGTTAGGCAACAGGAGACCATCAACATAGGATTTCAGAACGGTGGGATTTGCTCAAATTTTGGGATCAAGAAGGTAGATGTTGGGCAAACTTTGACTATAACAATTTACGTTCTCTGTAGGAGTGATGCTGGACCTTTTAGTTTGCATTGTATGCAAATAAACAATCCTGTTTGAGTCAGACCCAAGCCCTCTTACATTGTAATGCTGCAGATATGCAGAACCACACTTTTCTGCTTATTTGACATCTACTTTTGTGTGCAGGATGATTATCTTAAACGATGGGAATGTCTCTTCTGCTCGCTAAAGGTGTATAATCTGATCTAACTGATGTTTTAATGATGTTACCCTACAAAACATTACATGACATTAAATGGAGGAGGGTCAAAAAAAATTATACAGCTACACGTCTTAATTCTTTTTTTTTTGTTGAATTGCTTAAGTTTCTCACAATTGAATTGGGATGCAGGCACTTTCAAAAGTGGCATGCTGTCATATCTTTCTTGACGTAAGTTTTCTAGCAATATTGTTTCCATGGTTCATGAAAACTTGTTTTTCTCGTCTTTCCCACGCCCACCCTATTTGAGAGTTATGAATTTAATGTTTTTGACTTTGCCTATAAATGATAGAAAAACACTTTTACTGCTGTGACTGCTGTGGGTAGCTCAGTTGAAAAACTGTCTCTGCTGAAGGCTGTCGTGGAAGATTGTATAACCAATGATGTGTGTCTTTCGACCTCTATCAGGAGGTTTGAAACGAAAGTAATGCATGAGTTGATGGATGAACCACATGCCAAGCACACACACTCCTTGAAGTGTAGCCATTTGTCGAACGAAGATGGAATGCTAGAAGTATGCTCGCTATATGCGTCACTCCATGAAAATCGAGGTTGCTCTGTTTTTCTTTTCTTTTTGTACTTCCCTTTGTTGTTGGCTGCTCAGCAGTTCTTATCCTCAATAGGTACCCATTCAAATTTGGTTTCCAAACCTAATAATTATTCTTGATCAGCGATCAGTATATCTTGTAAATAATGCTTGCATGGACTTTAGATATAGAGATATAGGTTTGACAGTCACCTTGCATTGCTAAATGAATTGTATCTTTTTGTTTGCTGTCCTCTTAACAGTAAATTTTTATCTTCTTAATTCCCTTCGGGATAATTGCTTCTCTCTTTTTTTTTTTAGCTCCAAAGGAAACTAAACACTTGTCGCAATATTTTGATTTTTATCAGAATTTTTTTTACTTGCTGAATATTCTTAATTTATATTAAGCTATCTAGTTTTGTGGTGGTTAAATTTTCATAACCTCATAAGTGTGTTTTGTCAGTAAATTTGAGAGAATATTCTAGGTGGCATGCTTTGCTATAAAAAATTTGTGTGATTATGGGAGAAAAGAAAACGAACACTACCATCTGGAATCTTTTTCCTTGAAGATAGTTCACTTATCCATGGCCAGATTTAGTTTTAAATTAGAAATGAAATATACCCAATTAGCACTAACAGAGTGGCAAAGGGCTAGTTACTGAGTAAAGGAACTTGTTCCTACATTTGTGCTGTTCTCTTCAGTATCGAAGTTGCAGAAATCTTTGCCAATGCTTGGGTCTTCCCTAAGGAACTATGGCATTTCATATACCCTGGTATGTCATGCTCAATGTCTATGATAACTGTTGTGTATATTTATTTGTGTTTGGAAAACTGCTGTGTTTACAAGTTACCAATTATATTGATTTACTAAATGTTTACTAGACTAGGCAGCTGTGCATCATATGATTTTTGTTTTAATGATATATACAATTTTTTGGTCAGGATGAGAATTCCTTGGTATTGTCAACTACCAGAGGTACCAAGGATCCAGATATCATTGACAAGGCTTGGCAGCTCTTTGAACTTTTGTCAACAACTCATGTTCCTGCATCTATGGTACAATGGCTGATCCTTTGATCTTGTCTTCGTATCAAATGACTAATGATCTATTCTATGAGTTCAGAATTGTTTGTTCTACTTTCTGAGTATTAGGTATAAGTTTTTGCTTATTCAATGCAAGTTATTTTAGGCTGTTAATGCAAATTAGTTTCTGAGCGTAAGGTATTTTTATTTGCTCAGTCAATGTAAGCTCATTTCCTTTAGGCTGTGTTAATGCAAATATTAAATTAAACCTCAGCTCAAACATACGTTCAATTAAGATATGACAGTGGTGCTCCCTTTTCTTAAGTTCTGCAATTTTGTGATATTTATTGTCTTTTATTTGAGTGAATTGCATTCTGGTTTCAGGCAATTGAATTATTGAATGGCATGCATACTTGCTTAATCAAAATTGGGAATCAAGAAGGTGGACTATCCTCATTATGTGGAATCAAGGAGGAGGTCGGTATTGCATCAATTTGAAGCAGGCGTCTGTCAGTTCCCATTAATACAAATCTAACTTGTTATTGTTGCCTATCGTTTATGTGGATGTGTACTTTTTTGTGCTGGAGAAATCTAAATTTTTTAGATGTGCTGAAGCTGACTTACTTGCCTCTATCTGATCTCTTCTATTTGCTGCAGGAGGAATACAGGCAACAATGGGAATGTATTCGCCACTCCCTAGAGGTGCTTTTTACTGAGTTGATGCATTTTGTATTTTTATGGTTGTTTTTTTTATTTTACGGGTGTAGTTTTTCGCGCAAACTGCTAGATGATCTTCTCTAACTTTTGACACTAATATGGATGCAGATACTTGCTGAAACGGTGGAGTGTAATGTATTTCTTAACGTAAGTTGTTCCTTTGCAATATATTGCTCCTCCATTGTTTTGTGATAACTATGAATGTAATTTTTTTAATAAGTATTTTTTTTTTTGCTGTAATTTAATAGGACAACACTGTAGCTGCTGTGGGGAAAGACTCAGTAGAAATGGTCAAGCAGTTGGTGCGAAATTGCATTCTGTATAATGTTTGTCCTGGGACTGCTGCCAGCAATTATAACCTTTTATCACAAGGTATAAGTATTGAAGACCCACATAAACCGCATGTGGAGATGGAATGTTCTGGGTCAGCGATGAGGATCATGCCTGAACTCTCCTCTTTCTGTACCTTCTTTTATGGAGAACAAGGTACCTTGTTCCTGTACTTATGCTTCTTTATTTTTGAGTCTACTTAGTAGTATCAAGTAAGTTTGGAAGGCAAGCGGGTTTTCATGTACATCTCTGTTATTGAATTAAGTTGAGAACTACTTTTTTTTAGTGTGTATGAAGTATTATATCTGCTTACAATGTTCCATAGTTCTGCAACCGAATATACTTAAAGAAGCATGTTTGGTCACCTATAAGCATTTAAATTGTTTTGTGCAGCGACTCGGTTGGGAAAAGATTTCAAGAGTGTGAAAGCGTACTTGAAGAAGCAGGACTTGTCTTGCCAACTTTTTAGTGAGGTATTTCATAATAAATGTGGTTTATGAAATGTTTCAAAATCTGGGTGGTCTATATATCAAATTGTGTGATTGGATGCATCTCAAATTATTCAGGCCGATTACTGTTACATGATAGTCTCCAAAACTACAAACACTGGGGATCCAGATATTAGCAGCAAGATTTGGGATTTTCTCAAACTTCTGTCAACTGATGTTAAGCCTTTTAAGGTACAGTGTGCAATATCCTTTTGTTATTGTTTATATTAAACTATTGATCGGACCTAATCTTTAACTTCAAATGATTTAATTAGTAGCTTAGGTTTAATAGGGTGTTTACTTTGGTTCTTTCAATGTAGTCTGTATTTTTATGCAAGGCTTGTGATCCCATAGACGTATAATTTCAGGGCAGAGTATTTAATCTTTCTTGAAAGCTGTGGGTCAATTTTGTTTATCTGTTTGGTTTGTTTTTTTGTGTGTGCGTGTGTGACAGATGTTTATCTGTTGTTTAAGGATGTAATACTTTTGAAGGGAGGGGTTCTAATGAGGACCACTAAGTTGAGGACTACAAACTAGACGGTCAAGATGTGAATATGTGATCGAAAATGGGGTGAAATGAAGAAGTCCTCAACTTAGTGGTCCTCATTAGAACTCCTCCCTACTTTTGAAAGAACTTTTTCAATTAAACTGTTTTTCTAGCATGTCTGTCTGAGCTTTTTGATTTGAGGAGTGCGCAATGATTTTGCTTCAGGCAATAGAAGCACTGAATGGCAATCTACGTTATGACTTCATCCCCACGGGGTATAGATATGGTAAATTCTGTTCAAAGGCTGGGATCACTGAGGTGGGTTATTGCATAATTTAATTCTATGTTTTGTTTTAATTTATTGTTTATCGGTAATTGCCATCTAACTTGTAGATGAGTCTGTAGATTGATATGTATAACATTAGAATCTTTGAAGTTATGGGAAAAAATGGCAACACTTACGGCTTTTCTGATTTTGACCATGTACAGGAGGATTTTTCTAAAGTGGTGTGGCCACGTATTGAGCTCGGCTTAAAGGTGCGCATAAACTTGATTTAAAGTTTGTTTTAGGGATCTTCATTTAAAATGAAGCAAAGCACCAAAAGATGACATTTTTAGTCTCTTTATAACAATTTCTTACTGGCATGCAGGAAATTTCATCTCAGCTGAAGTTGGAATACTTCATAAGTGTACGGACTGTTCATTGGTTATTCTGAAGGTTTACATTTTTCTTTTATGGCATTCTTATTGAGAAGTACTAATTTTCTTATTTTAACTGTGCAACAGCCGGATTTTACTGTTGTCATGGGAGTTAGAGGAGTAGAGGCACTCAGACGTTTTGTGTTACAGTGTTTTTGTTTGAGGATGCCTACGGCTATTTCGATGCAGGCTAAGATAGATGGTAAAACTGTGTGTCCTATTGATCCTGAGGTTCGTGCATATTTCGGTTTCCGGCCAACGCTTAAGGCCTAGAGATGGACTGATGAAGAAGCTTCTGAGGCTTTGTATATATTTTCAGTGTTAGAAAGTATGGATGGTTTGAATTTGTGAACTTTAATTTGTGTTTAGACTGTGTATTGATAAATATCAAATTCAAATTGTGGAGACTACTTTAGAGTCCTATTCTTGTTTAGTAGTTTAAGACTTTGCAAGTTTTTTTGTTTTGATTATAAGGAGGTGGCTAAGAGCCCCAAAAACAAGCTAACTGATACCGAAAAAAAAAAAAAAAAAAAAACCTTTAACCCCCCGCGGCGAAAAAAAATAACTTTATTTGGTTGATTCATTATGAAGTTTCCCTATCATCCATTGAAGTAGAAGCTTCTAAAGTAAGTTCCAATGATCTTTCTACGAGAAGGTCCGAGAGTAAGTTTTAATAATCTTTTTATGTGAAATGATAATTATGGTAACAATAATCTTTATTTTTAGACAAATAAAGAGAAGGGTTGGTGTATTGATGCATAATGTCAAAGGTAACCTTTCTGCAAAAGCAAGTGAGGTTATGGCAGTACTGTTTGGAATGAGATATTGTTTGATGGAAGGTTTGAAATCAATAGCTATTGAATCAGATTCATTACAAGTTATTGAAGCTAGGGGTGGGCACTTCACACCGGAAAATCTTCGGTTCAACTGTAATGCAAACCGCATCGATTATAGTGGATCAGATTAGAAATTTAGGATTGAGAAAACTTCAACCCGCATGAAAATAAGCTCTATTAGGATTGAAAAAAAAACTCCAACCCAATTAAACCAACTCGCACTGGTTTAATTTATTTTGTTAATTAGCTAGTTAATTAATTTCATTATTTATAATATATATATGTGATTAAGGATCCGGTTCAAGGGATACAAAATTATATAAATTTTTTTACACCATTTGTGAGCCCTTAGATTTAAATACATTTAACGGTTTAGTTTTAGAAAAGTTTCAGATTTTGTTCACATTGACATGGCCTAAAAGTTTCAGATTTTGTTCAGTTGATTCATTTAATCTAATTCGGTACCTAAATGATCTCTAAATTTGATGAAACTTTTTTTAAGAATGATCTACACATTATATTTTAGACACTGAACGGTTGAGATGTGAAAATGTGATCTAAAAGTGAGCGAAATGAGGAGCTTCACATTTTAATTTAAAGCGGGACACCACTCTGGAAGATAACTATTTAAATACACACCCCTAATCTTTTAGTACACACATTTTTCTTAATACACAACTCATCTGGTTTTTCATTTCAACATTAAACTTAATACACATCCTAAAGTGTCTAAAATACCCTAAATATCTAAAACTAAGAAATATTTTGTATTCGATATAATTATTATATATTTACTAGTTTGTAACTCTTTTTAAATTATTTGGTAGAAATTTTTTCTTATCAATGTCCAATTTATAATCAAAAATTATATTCAAACTCCAAATCTTCAATACAATATCAATCAACTCTTTGTACGTGTTTTCTTCAATTTTTTGCTAGAAATTTGTTTTTATCATTGTCCAACTTATGATGTATGCAATTTTAAATCATTAATCAACTGGAAGTCGAAAAAATATCAAACAAATTAAGTTTTTTCGAAATACACAAGCTACTAGAAGTACACTAGCTATTAAACATATATAGCTACTTATTCAATACAACATCTCAAGATTAACATGTAGTACTTGTTCAATATGGTATACAAGATCAAAACTAAAGTTGATAAAAAAAAAGGGAGGTGAAATTTACACTTCTTATTTTACAATTCACATTCACATTTCTTTTTTGGGTAAAGTTTTCACAAAAAGACAAAACAGATGTCACTAAAGACAAAATTTAAATTTACCAAAAGAGAAAAGTGAGTATAAATTGTAAAATTAAGAGTATAAATACACAACTCAAATGAACCGATGTTAATTGAAGTATAGAACAATACATGTGATTGTGGCAACAATCGAGATTGAGATGATGAATTCCAAAAGAGTTTTTTTTTTCTTTTTTTTCTTTTGATGAATATAAATTGCGGATGAGAGTTAGATTTAGGGAATAAATAGTTTGTTTCAATGGTTTTATAGTTAGAGATGTCGAACAAAAGCCTTCCAAGCATGTTTTATTTATTTTTAATAATAAATATCTGTTTTAGTCATTAAACATGTCTATAAAATTTAATTTGAAAAATAAATTAATAAGAGTGTGTATTAAGGTGTAAAATTACTCAAATAAAAATATAAAAAAAAATTGGAGAAGAAAAAATAAAAATAAAAGCACACTCTTTCAAAACTCAAAAGAAAAAAGTTTTGTTTAGTTGTTTTGCTTTGGGCCTTTGGCCTCATTTGTACAAAAAAAAAACTCAAAAGAAAAAGAAACGATAGGACCAGACGGTAGACGAGAATCAATGGGCAAGAAAAATATTAGACCAGTCATGGGACTTTAGTCTCTTCACTCTCCTCAGCCTCCTTTCCCTAAACTCTCAAACAAAAACCCTAGTGGCTTCTTGAGCAGAGCATCCATGGATTCGCCTTCGAGCAACTCACGGAAAGCTCAGAGATTCAAGCGATTCAAGACATTTTCGAACCTTAACTTGGCTGTCCAACAGCGGCAGGAGCCAGAGGGTCCCCTCGCGAACCCTAACTTGGCTGTCCGAAGCCAGAGAGAAAGAAAGAGGCCGCGGAGGGATGAGAAATCGGTAAATCGTTTTCTTTTTTCCTTTTCTCTCAATGGTTTTGATATAGCGTTTGAGTTTTTGTTTAATGTTTCAGGAGACAGAACTGTGGCCTGATATAGCTAATGGTTTGTGGTCCATTTGGTGTTGAACGACCCCGAAATTTCACCTACATTGTTCATATGAGGTATGGCAACCCCCTCGTCCGTTTTCGTACCGACCACACCCCCTGTAGCTGTGTGTCAGGCTGTGGAGCGCCATGTGCTTGTTTGGGTAGCTGTGTGCCAGGCTGTGGATCGAGATGTGCTTGTGAGGAGCTCAATGAAGCCGAACACCCTTATATGACGATGGAGAATGGTGATCACTACCAAAAGAAAGGCTTTAGCCGACGAAAATAAAAAAATCAGGCCGACGAACCATTTTTTCGTCGGCTAAAGTCCACGTTAGCCGACGAAATTTTTCGTCGGCTAATTTAAATTTTCGTCGCCTAAAGAAATTTTTCGTCGGCTTTAGTCTGTAAACTTTAGCCGACGAAATTTTTAAAAGTTAGCCGACGAAATTTCAATTTCGTCGGCTAAAGTGTTTTATATTTGCAGATCTGGACAGCAGCTCATCTGGGAAAAAAAACGGGAGACGAAAAAATGGGAGAAAAAGTTTGGGTGTTGTCGAAATATATCCATAATTAGTTTGTGGAGCTATATATAGGTACGTATATGTGTATATATGTTGATTTTAAGTTTTATTCGAGTTGATCGATTTTGAGTGTGATTGAGTTGATTGATTTTGAGCATGTTGGATGTATATATATATGTGTTGATCGATTTGGTTGATGATTGATGATATATATGAAGTTGTTGTTAATAAGTAGTAGTAGATATATATATATATATATAATATTGTGTTGATGGTATGAAGTTGTTGATGTGATGAGTTGATGATGATTTTGTGATGATGTTGATATATATAATATTGTTATGTAATTATTAAGTATATATATGTGTATTAATTAATTTGTTATTAATTAGTTGTAGTACGTAGAATATATACTAAATGAATTGAATTTTATATATGACATGGAATTTAATTAATAATTAGCTAGGTTATACATATATTTTTTGTTATATTTTCAGGATATGAATAAAAGTTGGATTTCACTTCCAAAATGGGATAAAAGATATGGTAAAGGAGTTATGAGTTTTCTTAAATATGCGCTGGCTAATACTAACGGGAATACAATTTTCTATTGCCCGTGCACGAAATGTCAGTGTCGCAGTGATATGCATCGATTTACAATTGACAAAGTATGACAACACCTAAGGAGTAACGGGTTTTAGGAGAAGTACACATGTTGATTATATCACGGTGAAACATCATCAGGGGGTCCGCATGATCATGGGCAATTTTCTGAGACGGGCAGTACATCCAACGATCCAACAACGGCATTCATCAACGACATGTTTTCTTATGAGAGCGGTGTATGCGCTCAAGGACAGTATATGTCTGAGTTGGTGTAGCCCTTCCCTAGAGTGGTCAACACTGCTGGTATTGACAAGTACAACAAACTGCTTGCTTTCCAACAGACCTCTGTGTACCCCGGTTGTCAGAAGACCGTTCTTGAAAGTGTGATGGACGTAATGAAGATTAAAGTTGAGACAAAATCGACCGTGAAGGCTGTTGATGATTATCTACAGTATACTGCTTCGATGCTGCCCCACGGTCATCGTCTTCCTACCACTCATCATAAGATCTGATGTATCCTGAAAGATCTTGGGCTTTCCTACATCAAGATCCATGCATGCAGATATGACTGCGTTCTCTTCTGGGGTAAAGATCCAGAAGGGAATGACCTTGGTGGCCTTGACGCATGTCCGGTATGTCACACTGACAGGTATAAGCTGACTCCTGCAGGCAATAGGAAACCTGTGAAGGTACTTCGGTATTTCCTGTTGAGGGATAAGCTGGAGCGGTTGTACATGTCTTCACACGGTCAAAGCTATGAGATGGCACGCTGATAGGGAATTGCATGACGAAGATACTCTTATACACCCTGCTAACGGGGAGGCTTGGAAGCATATAGACAGGGAGTTTCCTTATTTTACGTCAGAGATCCGAAATATGAGGCTCGGGCTCTCATCCGACGGGTTCAACCCTTTTGGCAACATGAGTCTTCAATACAGTGTATGGCCGGTGATTTTGGTACCATACAACCTTCCTCCATGGATGTGCATGAAGAAGGAATACAATATGTTGAGTTTGTTGATTCCGGGGCCCGGTTATCCAGGGAAGTGTCTCGATGTGTATTTGAGACCTTTGATTGAAGAGCTTAAGTTTTCGTGGGACGTTGGTCATCCCACTTATGACAAGTACATGCACGAGATGTTCCAGATGCATGTCATGGTTATTGGTACCATCAGTGATTTTCCTGCCCGTGGGATGTTGTCGGGCAACGTTGTTAGGAGATACAAGGCTTGTCCAAAGTGCCTTAGCGATGAGGGGAGCAGCAGTCATTGCAACAAGATATGAAGATTGGGTCACCGTACTTTCCTTCCATATAATCACGAATGGCGGTTCGATGACAAGGCATTTAATAGGACCGTAGAACACGGTGTGCCTCCCAGAAAATGGACGGGGGAAGAAATTTTAGCAGTGCTTGATGAGTACGATTTTGGGCAGCTCAGCAATCATCCCAATATTGTGACGGCAATACCTGAAAGACCCCACATGTACAAATTCTGGACACATAAGAGCATATTTTGGGAACTTCCATACTGGAGGAAGTTGTTGATCAGGTACTACCTAGATGTGATGCACATAGAAAAGAATGTTTGCGACAGTGTGGTGGGCATAGTGCTGAACTTGGAGGGGAAGACGAAAGACGGTCCTAAGGCACGCATTAATCTAAAAAAATGCAATTAAGAAGACATATGTGGTTGAAAGAAGGGAAGAAAAAAATGCCTCAAGCTCCTTACACCGTAAAGCCTGACAAGAAGAACGTAATTTTCAGGTGGATGAGTTGTGTGAAGTATCCTTCAAGCTATACAGGAAATATAGCCCGGTGTGTGAACTTCCGGGACAATAAGATGTACGGGTTGAAGAGTCATGACTGTTATATCCTGCTACAACGTCTCTTCCCTGTTTTCATTCGACCGTTTCTTCCCCGTCAGGTGGTGGAGCCGTTAGTAGCGTTGGCAAGATTCTTCCAGAAGTTATGCACACGGGAAGTGGAAAAATCTAACCTCCGAGAAATGCAAAAGGACATCATTTATATCATGTATAAATTTGAGAGGATATTCCTTCAAATTTTTTTCCCATACATGTATTTTATCATGATGGTCAGATCTGACGGTCGGATTTTCATTTCTCAAGTTTGATCATCACAATCACAATGTGCCGAATGTATAAAAAGTACTTTAGCCGACGATATTCATAAGTTAAGCAGACGAATTTTAAAAGTTAGCCGACGAATTTCAAAGGTTCAGCCGACGAATTTCAAAGGTTTAGCCGACGAATTTCATATTTTAGCCGACGAATTTAAAGGTTTAGCCGACGAAGTAAAAATTTCGTCGGCTAAAGGTATAGGGTATATGGCTAAACCCAGCGCTCGACAGCCTCCACAGCGCGAGAAAAAATGAAAAAACCCTAAAGTTTTTTACGCCTCCTCTGCCACCTCCGCCTCCGCGAGCCCTCCCTCTCCCGGTCACCCTCGCCCTCTCCCGGTTGCCCTCTCCCTCTCCCGGTCGCCCTCTCCCTCACCCTCTCCCTCTCCCTCTCCGCTGCTCCGCCTCCTTCGCCTTCTCCATACCGATCCGCCTGCTCGCCGGGTGGTGTAATCCTCTGATTTTTATTTCGATATGTTATTCTAGGGTTTCGAATTTGGGAATTTAGGGTTTTTATGCGATATGATATTATGAATTGGTTTATGATGAATATATGGTTGATTGTGGATTGTGGATTGGATTATGCAAGTTTTAATATATGGTTGCTGAAATATTGTGGATATTTTCGATGCCTATTGATTTTGTGTATGATTTACGTGTGGTGTGTCGTTATTAAGTTTCATGATTAATTCAAATTAATATTTTAAACAGGATGAGCGGTAATTTTAGATCGACGAAGGGTTCGAATGGCCAAAGGTCCGAATCGTCTGAGGGAACCTCTAGCAACCCTCAAACGTCGTTTCAGGCGGAGCCAGAGATAGACGATCATATGCAGACAGATAAATCAGATTGCGAGGCTGTGTTTCCTATCCCCGATGGAATTCCAGGTGATTAATTATAATATTTCATCATCATATTAAGCCTCAATTTAGGGTGGTTTCATTCCTAGTTTGATATTCATCCTTTTATGTGCAGATTCTAAATTGGAGGACTTTGTTCTGCAAATGAAATCGACTGTGGGACGTTGCTATACAGACACTTGATCGGATATGTTATGATTTTACAATAATAAAGCTTTTAAGCTGACCAGATTGAGCAGCTTTTTGCTGGTTTGATATCAACAATATCACTAGTGTTATGTCGAAATTGAGTAAAGAATTCAGAAGAATGAAGAATGAATCAATGAACACATAGGGTGACATGAGTCACATGACATTGTTGTTTTGTTTTTATGTATTGTCAGGCTGCTCAAACCATCACATTCTCTCGCCAACCACGGAAGCTGATTCCTGGTCCTGCGTTGAACAAATATGGCATTCTTGAACTCACCACTTTCAGTGTGTTCTTCCCCGAAGAACGAGGTGCCTTGCTCTCAACATTCTTTCTTATGATAATGTGTGTTACTATAACTGTTGTCCTCAAGCATTGTTCCACCATATATGGTACAAACTTAAGATCTTTTATCATGTGAGCTTGTCTAATAGACAATGCATTTTTCAGCAAGTTCAGATGATTTGTAATAGTTGCATAGGTATACCATCATTTGTTACAGCACCTAAATGATATTGGTTTCTTAATAAAAGCTAAGTTTCAATTATTTACCTCTTCACTTAAGTTAGTTATACTGCATTACTGCCACAGTGGAACTGATTTCAAGTGGGAGCAAGTTTTCAATATTCTGATTTGACTTAACAATGTTTTGATTCCAGGCGTTAGAAATATTCCAGAATGTTTGGCAAGAGGAAACCATCAACATAGGCTTTCAGGAGGGTGGGATTTGCTCAAATTTTTGATCAAGAAGGTAGATGTTGGACAAACTCTTATCATTTACGTTTTCTTTGTATATACTCTGCTACCGACGCTGAACCTTTTAATTTGCACTGTAATGTGCAACAAATAAAAGATCCGGCATCTGCTAGCTTTGGCATCTGCTATCTAGCTACTCTAAGAGGAGTCAGACCCAAGACCTCTTACATTGTAATGCTGCAGATATGCAGAACCATACTTTTCTGCTTATTTGACATCTACTTTTGTGTGCAGGATGATTATCTTAAACGATGGGAATGTCTCTTCTGCTCGCTAAAGGTGTATAATGTGATCTAGCTGATGTATAATGATGTTACTCTAATATATATAACCATTATAGAACATTAAATGGATGAGGGTTCAACCAAATTTATACAGCCTTTCCTTTGGATAGAAACTACATGTCTTATTTCTTTGTCTTGCCAAATCTCCCAAGTTTCTCACAATTGAAATGGGATGCAGGCACTTTCAAAGGCGACATGCTGCCATATCTTTCTTGATGTAAGTTTTCTAGCAATATTATTATTTTGATGTACGTGTAAATTTCTTTTTCTTGTCTTTCCCTTGTCCACCCTAAGTGAGAGTTATGATTATAATGATTTTGACTTTGCTTATAAATGATAGGAAAACACTTTCACTGCTGTGACTACTGCGGGTAGCTCAGTTGAAAGAATTTATCAGCTGAAGGCTGTTGTGGAAGACTGTATAACCAGGAATGTGTGTCCTATGACCTATGAATCGATGGATGATCCACATTCCAAACACACGGAATGCTTGTAGTCTGGTCCTGTGTCGAAGAAAGATGGAATGCTTGAAGTCTGCTTGCTATATACGTTACTCCATGAGAAACGAGGTGGCGAACTCTTTTTTTTCTTTCTTTTTGTACGTTCCTTTGTTGGCTGCTCAGCAGTCTTAATTTCAATAGGTACCGATTCAAGTTTGGTTTTCAAACCTATTATTCATTTTTTTCGGTGATCAGTATAACTTGTTAAAATTGCTCGCATGGACTTTAGATATATAGGTATTTGCTTGACAATTAAGTTGAGAGAATATATTAGGGTGGTGGCATGCTTTGCTAAAAAAAAGTTAGGTGATTATGGGAGAAAAGAAAAGAACACTGCCATCCAGAGTCTTTTTCCTTAAAGTAGAAATGAAATAGACCCAACTACCTCCAACAGAGTGAGTGGTAGAAGGCTAGTTAGTGAGTAAAGGAACTTATTCTTACTTATTCTTTGATAAACATTTGCACTGTTATCTTCAGTATCGAAGATGCAGGAATCTTTGCCAAAGCTTGAGCCTTCCCTAAAGAAATATGACATTTCACATACTCTGGTACGTCATGATAAATGTCTACAATAACTATTATGTCGTGTTTACAAGTTGCCAATTATAGTCATTTACGAAATCTGTACTAGACTAGGCAGGCTGTAATTCATAATTCATATAATTATGGTTTTAATATATATGTATAATTTTTTGGTCAGGATAAGAATTCCATGGTATTGTCAACAACCAGAGGTACCAACAATCTAGATATCATTGACAAGGCTTGGAAGCTCCTTGAACTTTTGTCAACAACTCATGTTCCAGCATCTATGGTAAAATGGCAGATCCTTTGTTTTTGTCTTCTAATCAATGACTAGTGATTTATTCTACGAGTTCAAAATTGTTTGTTCAAGTTTCTGAGGTATTAATTTTTGCTCAGTCAATGCAAGCTCCTTCCTTTTAGGCTGTGCTAATGCAAATAATGAAGAAAATCTCAGATATGATATACGTTTAATTAATATATGACAGTAGTGATCCCTTTTTAATTTCTGCAATTTTGTGAAAGTTATGGTCTTTTATTTGAGTGATTCACATTCTGATTCAGGCAATAGAACTATTGGATTGCATGCAAACTTGCCTCATAAAAATTGGGAATCAAGAAGGTGGACTATGCTCATTATATGGGATCAAGGAGCGAGGTGGGTATAAGTTGCATCAATTTGAAGCAGGCATCTGTCAGTTTTTATAATACAAATGTAACTTGTTATTGTTGCCTATAATTTATTGGAAGGGTACTTTGTGTTAGAATTTGAGCCTCTACTTTGTATTTTGAACAAAATATGATCAAGATCAATTTGTTGTAGCAAATGAGGCAGAAGAAAACACAGATGAAGTTGCAGCAAAACTTTGCAGCTTCTATTTCTTAGTTCTGGAATTCTTAAGGATTACACAACAAACTTACTCTTATATAGGGTGCAACATAACCTACAAAATATCTTAGAAACACCTAATTAACTAGATTATAATTGTACTTTACATACAACAAAATATCTAGATTAGGTGAGGAGAAAACAGTAAAGCAAGTGGCTGGGATTGTCTCACTGCAGCTCCAGTGTGAGTCCCTGCAGCTGATTATTACTAACAGATATGCTTCCTAGATTTCTCAGGAAAGCATTAACTTCAACACTTTGTTGTGCTGGACTTATAAACTTAAACATCATAAGAGGTTTGGAATGTGTTGGGATTACTTGGAAGTTCTTTTGATGTGCTGAAGCTGATTTTTCTTTTTTGCATTTATCTGATCTCTTCTATTTGGTGCAGGACTACAGTGAACAGTGGGAATGTCTTCGCCACTCCCTACAGGTGCTTGTTATTGAGTTGATGCATTTTTGTATTTTGACCGGTGTAGTTTCTTACTTAAATCGGCTAGATTTTTTTCTCTAACTATTTGACACTATAAAATGGATGCAGATAGTTGCTGAAACGGTGGAGTGTAGTTTATCTCTGAACGCAAGTTATTGTTTCTTTACAATATATAGTTCCTCCTCCTTTGTCCTTTTTTTAGTGATGGTTATGAATAAAATAATTTATATTTTTGCCGTAAATGAATAATAGGATAACACTTTTGCTGCTGTGGGAGAAACCTCAGTAGGAATGATCAAGCCATATGTGGAAAATTGTATTCGTCATAATATGTGTGTCCTGGGACCGTTGCCAGGGATCATAACTGGTTATCAAGAGGCTTTATAAGTACCGAGGACCCGTATGTACATCACATGGAAACAAAAAATTCTGGGTCAGCCATGAGGGTCAGGCCTGAACTCACCTCTCTCTATACGTACTTTAAAATGGAACAAGGTACCTTATTCCTGTGCTTATGTTTCTTTATTTTTGAGTCTACTGAGTAATGTAAGTTAAGAGTTTGGAAGGCAAGCGGGTATTAAATAGAACACTGTTTGCTCACCTCTGAACATTTTTATTATTTTGTGCAGGAACTCTGGTGGAAAAAGTTTGGAATAGTGTGGAAGAGTGCTTAAAGAAGCATGGCTTTTGTTGCAAACTAATTACTGAGGTATGCCATGATAAATGCGGTTTATAAAAATGTTTAAAACTCTGAGTGGTCTATATCTAACCGTGTGATTCAATTTATCTTGATATTATTCAGGCCAATTACTGTTCCATGATAGTCTCCAGAACTACAAAAACTGGGGATCCAGATGTTACCAACATGATTTGGGATTTCCTTTAAACTTTTGTCAGTTGATCTTGAGCCTTCTCTGGTACAGTGTCTAATCCTTTGTATTTTTTATTAATGATATGAACTATTCTTTAATTTGAAATGATTTTATTAGTTGGTTGGGTATGATAAGGTGTTTCCTTTGGTTCTCTCAGTGTAATCTCTATCTTAAATTCTTAATGCAAAAGGCTAGTGATCCCATAGACATACAGTATAATTCTTGGGCAGAGTATATTCAAATTTTTCTGCAAAGCTGTGGATCAATTTTGTTTTCTTTTGTTTAATAAAAGAGAGATAGTTTGGCTAAAATGATATTCATTGATAATCGACTGAATACATATACAAGGGGTTTCCTTACCTACAAGGAAACAACTACAATCACGTAGTACAATCAAAATACAATTGATACTAATATTCACATAATTGATACTTTCCTAAACAACAAGATAACCAAAATACAATAAGATACAAGATTACTTTCCTAATATTTAAGATGTAATACTTTTGAAAAGAACTTTTTCAATTGAACTTTCTGAGCTTTTTGACTTGAGTGCGCTATGATTCTGATTCAGGCAATAGATGTACTCAATGGCTCTATGAATTATGACTACTTCGCGACGGGGTATAGATATGGTGCGTTATTTTCTAAGTTTGGGGTCACTGAGGTGGGTTATTTCATAACTGTATTCTACGTTATGTTATTTTATTTTATTCTAACTTGTAGATTTATATTTTGATAAGTCTGTAGATTGATATGTAACAACGAAATATTTGAAGTTATGGGAAAAAGTGGCAATGTTCACTGAATGCTTTTCTAATTTTGACCGTGTGCAGGAGCAATATGCGGAAGTGGTGTGGCCGCGTATTGATAGGGGCTCAGAGGTGCACATAATCTTGATCTAAAGTTTGTTTTACTGATCTTCCTTCAGAATGAAGTGCAGAACCAAAATATTACATTGTTTAGTCTCTTTATAACAATTTCTTATTGGCATGCAGAGTGTTGCATCTTATCTGGATTGCGAGTTAATTATAATGGTAAGTAATGTTGTTCCCTGATCATTCTGAAGGTTTACATGATTTTTGGCATTCTTAGCTAAAAAACTAATTCCATGAATTTTAATTTGTGTGCAACAGCCGGGCCTTACTGTTGTCTGCGGACCTGGGGAACTACGGGCGTTCAGAGGGTTTGTATATCGGTGCTTTCGAATGGGACCTTTCCAGTGATGAAATTTTGGCCTGGTGGGAAAGAAGGCAAGACTTAATGTGCCTCCTATTGATCCTGTGGTTCCTGCATTTGAGTCTCTAGGCCATGCTTGGGTCGTGGTAGCGTAGAGATGGACTGATGAAGAAGGCAACCAAAGCTATCCCCATCGACAGAAGTTTTTCAGAGTGGACTTCTTCATTACTGTGATGAAGTACAAGTAAGGTTTAGGGTAACCGGAGTAGTGGAATAGGTGGTTGTCAGAAACCATAGATGGGCTATCTGTAGCTGGTGCTAGCTTATTTGGCTGTCACAATTCAGCTTTGGAGTCCGGAGGCAAATGCTGTGGTGAGAGGCTTCAACTTGTGCCCATCTGATAAATTACAAATATTGTTCTGGAAAGTGAATTTTTTTTTTTTTCCCGATTGCAAGATGTGATTAGACCTCTTAACTGCCCCACTTTCACTCCAAGCTGGAAATTCTCTTCAATGCTAGACAAGGTTTCTCATCTTTTGCCTCTGTTTAATGGGGATCAAATGGAATTGAATTTCGAGAAAAGCTAACACCGCAGCTATGTTTAGCTAAATTTGGAGGAAGGGAGAAGGAGGAGTAGAGAGAGAAAGCAGCAGCCATGGTTGGATTGCTTATATAGACAGGCCCCGCGCCCCCCCCCCCCCCTCTGGTCTGTAGCTCTGCCTCATTCCCTGGTCTCTCTCACAATCTCTCCCATAACTCATTCTTACCACAAAGATAAAAGAATATGGCAATTGGCAACCCTTTACAAAAGCTCGGGGGTCGGAAAGTGTCTGACTGAGACTCTGGAAGTGATGATTGAGAACAGAGCTCTCACCGCCAAACTTGCCCTTCAGGTTTGGCTTAAGCTTTCAAAAGTCAAAACTCAAAGTGAGAAATAACAAAGTCTCCATCAAGGGAGATCTGCATACCTACAATCCTCTGGTATGCATGTATGTTTGTACTAAGAAAAGGAATACACATGAACCAAGGCATGTGTTATGGGTGTTGCTATTTGAACCCTTGGCATGTCCAAGTGTACCCAGCAAGTACAAATCTAAAAGAGTATAACTGGTGTGTACCCAAACAACGACATGGTTTTACTATCGTGAGCCTCACTTTAAAGGCTGACAAAGTAATAAAAGGAGGCTAAAATAGAGAGAAAGTATATATATCTTATAATCGAGAGTTAGGGTTTCGAATTCGAACAACAACCACAACAGAGACGATAGGTGTATAGGCAATAGGCAATAGCCCCCAAAGGATTTCTATATGCACGGTTCAGCCAGTAGTCCTTCTCCGGCGGAGCCAGACTATATGAGTACCGAGGATGTTTTTCCCATCCCCGATCAAATTCCAGGTGATTAATTATTATATTTTATCATCATTTAGGGTTCTTCGATTCTAGTTTGATATTTATCCTTTCATGTGCAGATTCTGAATTGGAGGGATTTGTTCAGCAATTGAAATCGACTTTGGGAATTGGCTATACAGTCACACTGGATATGGTATGTTATGATTTTACACTGAAGCTTTTAGTCAGATATTTCTGAAAGTTGGTAGTTTACCTCAAATATTGGATGATGTAAGAGTTTTCACAATATCACTAGTATTAAGTAGTTCAGTGAATTGAATAAATAATCGAAGAATGAATCAATGAATGTTGTCTTTTGAATTATTGTCAGGCTGCACGAACTATCACATTCGATCAACCATCACGCAAGTTGATGCCTGGTCCTGCCTTGGACAAAAATGGGCTTCCTCATTTCATCACTTACTATGTGCCCTTGCCAGAAGAACGAGGTGCCGTGCATTCAACATTCTTTCTCACTATAATTTGTGTTACTTTTAATGACTCAATTTCACCTGTGAGCCTCTCCATTGTTTTTGTTTTTCCAGCAAAAAAGTTGAAAGACACATGGCAGGAAATTGAATTAACCTTATATCGCGACTCCATTTCATGTGATCTGAATCTTGCCGAGTGTAGCATGCAAGTCTCGACAACCACATCGCTTAAGGATCCCTGTATGGTTGGAAAGGCTAGGAATCTCCTTGAACTGTTGTCTACAACTCCTGTTCCGCTATATATGGTACAAACTTAAGATCTTTTCACATGTGATCTTATTCAATAGAAAATGCATTTTTCAGTAAGTTCAGATGGTTTGTAATAGTTGCATATGTACTCCGTCATTTGTTACAGCACACAAATAATATTGGTTGTTGGCCGAGGCGGTCGTATATACCTGTTCGAGCATTTACTTCTTATGAAATGCTCAGCTCTGATTTTATACCTTTAATTTGACTCGAGTTAGTAATAATGCCATTTCTTTTTCAGTGGAAGTGATTTCAAGTGAGATCATGTTATTACTTTTCTTTTGACCTAACATTGTTATGATTTCAGGCATTTGAAATATTCAAAGACGTTAAGCAACATGAGACCATCAACATAGGATTTCAGAACGGTGGGATTTGCTCAAATTTTGGGATCAAGAAGGTAGATGTTGGGCAAACTTTGACTATAACCATTTACGTTCTCTGTAGGAGTGATGCTGGACCTTTTCGTTTGCACTGTAAACAAATAAACAATCCAGCATCTCTAGCTTTGCCATCTGCTATCTAGATACTCAAACAGGAGTCAGACCCAAGCCCTCTTACATTGTAATGCTACAGATATGCAGAACCACACTTTTCTGCTCATTTGACATCTACTTTTGTGTGCAGGATGATTATCTTAAACGTTGGGAATGCCTCTTCTGCTCGCTAAAGGTGTATAATCTGATCTACTTTTTCCCTTTGGATTGTAGCTACACCTCTTAATTATTTTTTTTTTTTTCGTTGAATTTCTTAAGTTACTCACAATTGAATTGGGATGCAGGCACTTTCAAAAGTGGCATGTTGTCATATCTTCTTGACGTAAGTTTTCTAGCAATATTGTTATTTTGATGGTTCATGTAAACTTGTTTTTCTCGTCTTTCCCACGCCCACCCTATTTGAGAGTTATGAATCTAATGTTTTTGACTTTGCCTATAAATGATAGGAAAACACTTTTACTGCTGTGACTGCTGTGGGTAGCTCAGTTGAAAAACTTTCTCTGCTGAAGTCTGTCGTGGAAGACTGTATAACCAATAATGTGTGTCTTTCGACCTCTATCAGGAGGTTTGAAACGAAAGTAATGCACGAGTCGATGGATGAACCACATGCCAAGCACACACACTCCTTTAAGTGTGGCCCTTTGTCGAACGAAGATGGAATGCTAGAAGTATGCTCGCTATATGCGTCACTCCATGAAAATCGAGGTTGCTCTGTTTTTCTTTTCTTTTTGTACTTCCCTTTGTTGTTGGCTGCTCAGCAGTTCTTATCCTCAATAGGTACCCATTCAAATTTGGTTTCCAAACCTAATAATTATTCTTGATCAGCGATCAGTATATCTTGTAAATAATGCTTGCATGGACTTTAGATATAGAGATATAGGTTTGACAGTCACCTTGCATTGCTAAATGAATTGTATCTTTTTGTTTGCTGTCCTCTTAACAGTAAATTTTTATCTTCTTAATTCCCTTCGGGATAATTGCTTCTCTCTTTTTTTTTTTAGCTCCAAAGGAAACTAAACACTTGTCGCAATATTTTGATTTTTATCAGAATTTTTTTTACTTGCTGAATATTCTTAATTTATATTAAGCTATCTAGTTTTGTGGTGGTTAAATTTTCATAACCTCATAAGTGTGTTTTGTCAGTAAATTTGAGAGAATATTCTAGGTGGCATGCTTTGCTATAAAAAATTTGTGTGATTATGGGAGAAAAGAAAACGAACACTACCATCTGGAATCTTTTTCCTTGAAGATAGTTCACTTATCCATGGCCAGATTTAGTTTTAAATTAGAAATGAAATATACCCAATTAGCACTAACAGAGTGGCAAAGGGCTAGTTACTGAGTAAAGGAACTTGTTCCTACATTTGTGCTGTTCTCTTCAGTATCGAAGTTGCAGAAATCTTTGCCAATGCTTGGGTCTTCCCTAAGGAACTATGGCATTTCATATACCCTGGTATGTCATGCTCAATGTCTATGATAACTGTTGTGTATATTTATTTGTGTTTGGAAAACTGCTGTGTTTACAAGTTACCAATTATATTGATTTACTAAATGTTTACTAGACTAGGCAGCTGTGCATCATATGATTTTTGTTTTAATGATATATACAATTTTTTGGTCAGGATGAGAATTCCTTGGTATTGTCAACTACCAGAGGTACCAAGGATCCAGATATCATTGACAAGGCTTGGCAGCTCTTTGAACTTTTGTCAACAACTCATGTTCCTGCATCTATGGTACAATGGCTGATCCTTTGATCTTGTCTTCGTATCAAATGACTAATGATCTATTCTATGAGTTCAGAATTGTTTGTTCTACTTTCTGAAGTTTTTGCTTATTCAGTGTAAGTTCTTTTAGGCTGTTAATGCGGGTAATGTATTATTTTTTGCTCAGTCAATGTAAGCTCATTTCCTTTAGGCTGTGTTAATGCAAATAGTAAATAAAACCTCAGATTAGACATATGTTCAATTAAGATATGAGTATGACAGTGGTGCTCCCTTTCTTAACTTCTGCAATTTTGTAATATTGTGGTCTTTTATTTGAGTGAATTGCATTCTGGTTTCAGGCAATAGAATTATTGAATGGCATGCAAACTTCCTTAATCAAAATTGGGATTCAAGAAGGTGGACTATCTTCATTATGTGGAATCAAGGAGGTGGGTATTGCATCAGTTTGAAGCAGGCGTCTCTCAGTTCCATCAAAACAAATCTAACTCGTTATTGTTGCCTATCGTTTATGTGGATGTGTACTTTTTTGTGCTGGAGAAATCTAAATTTCTTAGATGTGCTGAAGCTGACTTACTTGCCTCTATCTGATCTCTTCTATTTGCTGCAGGAGGAATACAGTCAACGATGGGAATGTATTCGCCACTCCCTAGAGGTGCTTTTTACCGAGTTGATGCATTTTGTATTTTTATGGTTATTTTTTTTAATTTTACGGGTGTAGTTTTTTACGCAAATCTGCTAGATGATATTCTCTAACTTTTGACACTAATATGGATGCAGATACTTGCTGAAACGGTGGAGTGTAATGTATTTCTTAACGTAAGTTGTTCCTTTGCAATATATTGCTCCATTGTTTTGTGATAACTATAAATGTAATTTTTTTAATAATTTTTTTTGCTGTAATGTAATAGGATAACACTGTAGCTGCTGTGGGGAAAGACTCTGTAGAAATGGTTAAGCAGTTGGTGCAAAATTGCATTCTGTATAATGTTTGTCCTGGGACCGCTGCCAGCAATTATAACCTTTTATCACAAGGTGTAAGTATTGAAGACCCACATAAACCGCATGTCGAGATGGAAAATTCTGCGTCAGCGATGAGGATCATGCCTGAACTCTCCTCTTTCTGTACCTTCTTTTATGGAAAACAAGGTACCTTATTCCTGTACTCATGCTTCTTTATGTTTGAGTCTACTTAGTAGCAAGTTTGGAAGGCAAGCGGGTTTTCATGTACATCTCTGGTATTGAATTAAGTTATTGAAAAACTACTGTTTTTTAGTGTATGAAGTATTATATCTGCTTACAATGTTCCATAGTTCTACAACCGAAGATACTTAAAGAAGCATGTTTGGTCACCTATAAGCATTTAAATTGTTTTGTGCAGTGACTCAGTTGGGAAAAGATTTCAAGAGTGTGGAAGCGTACTTGAAGAAGCATGGCTTGTCTTGCCAACTTTTTAGTGAGGTATTCCATGATAAATGTGGTTTAATGAAAATGTTTCAAAATCTGGGTGGTCTGTATATCAAATTGTGTGATTGGATGCATCTCAAATTATTGTCAGGCCGAGTACTGTTACATGATAGTCTCCAAAACTACAAACACTGGGGATCCAGATATTAGCGGCAAGATTTGGGATTTCCTCAAACTTCTGTCAACTGATGTTAAGCCTTTTAAGGTACGGTGTGCAATATCCTTTTATTTTTTTATATAAACTAATGATCGGACCAAATCTTTAACTTCAAATGATTTAATAAGTAGCATAGGTATAATAGGGTGTTTACTTTGGTTCTTTCATTGTAGTCTGTATTTTTATGCAAGGCTTGTGATCCCATAGACGTATAATTTCAGGGCAGAGTATATAATCTTTCTTGAAAGCTGTGGGTCAATTTTGTTTATCTGTTGTTTAAGATGTAACACTTTTGAAAGAACTTTTTCAATTTAACTGTTTTTTTAGCATTTCTGTCTGAGCTTTTTGATTTGACGAGTGCGCAATGATGTTGCTTCAGGCAATAGAAGCACTGAATGGCGGTCTACATTATGACTTCATTCCCACGGGGTATAGATATGGTAAATTCTGTTCAAAGGCTGGGATCACTGAGGTGGGTTATTCCATAGTTTAATTCTATGTTTTGTTGTTTTAATTTATTGTTTATCGGTAACTGCCATCTAACTTGTAGATGAGACTGTAGATTGATATGTATAACATTAGAATCTTTGATGTTATGGGAAAAAATGGCAAGTGGTCATTTACGGCTTTTCTGATTTTGACCATGTACAGGAGGATTTTGCTAAAGTAGTGTGGCCACGTATTGAGCTCGGCATAAAGGTGCGCATAAACTTGATTTAAAATTTGTTTTTAAGGATCTTCATTCAAAATGAAGCAAAGCACCAGTAGATGACATTTTAGTCTCTTTATAACAATTTCTTACTGGCATGCAGGAAATTTCATCTCAACTGAAGTTGTCGTACTTCATAAGTGTACGGAATGTTCATTGGTTATTCTGAAGGTTTACATGTTTCTTTTGTGGCATTCTTATTAAGAAGTACTAATTTTCTGATTTTAACTGTGCAACAGCTGGATTTTATTGCTGTCATGGGAGTTAGAGAAGTAGAGGTACTCAGGCATTTTGTGTTACAGTGTTTTTGTTTGAGGATGCCTACGGCTATTTCGATGCGGGTTGGTTGGTGAAACTGTGTCCCATTGATCCTGAGGTTCATGCATATTTTGGTTTCTGGTCCAGCTTAAGGCCTAGAGATGGACTGATGAAGAAGTTTCTGAGGCTTTGTATATTTTTTAGTGTTAGAAAGTATGGATGGGTTTGAATTTGTGAACTTTAATTTATGTGTTTAGACTGTTTATGTATTGATAAATATCAAATTCAAAATGTGAAGACTACTTTAGAGTCATATTCTTGTATCTTGTTTAGCAGTTTAAAACTTTGCAAGTTTGCATAGGGAACAATTGGGAAACAGGAATGAGGAGGCCACGGGATAACATTTTGAAGAGGATTGGGGAATATTATTATGCCTATAACCCCGTTTTCCTTCTCCTATATTGATATATTTTTTTAGAATTCAAAAGAATAGCCTCTTCATCATTAGGACCAAGCAGCTTCGGACCTTTAGTTCATCTCTCACATTGCCTGTTTCAATTAAAGCTGATTTTCTCCAATTTACCAAGCGCATTAAATTCTAAAATTTTAGACAAAAATTGATATTATACGTTTCGATACACTGTATACAAGTTTGGATACAAAGCTTATGTATGTGATTCAGTGCGGGAAGTCTAATAAAACCGCCACTGTGGGCTAGTGACAAACTCCAAAAACCGAAATCTACTCTCTTCTCAAAAAAAAAAAAAAAAAACCTATAGCGTAATCTACTTGGGTATTCGAAACCATTGGATAAAGACGCTGGAGTCCTTGGCCTCCTCTGGCGGAGCCAGAGATAGCTGTAGATGAATCGGATGGTGAGGAGAGTACTGAGGACGATGAAATTCCAGGCGATCAATTATGATATTTATCCACATATTAAGCCTCAATTTAGGGTTGTTAGGTAGACTTGTAAATGGATCGGATCTTGATCCGGACTCACTCTGGATCCGTGATTTTTAAACGAGTTTGGATCGAAAATTAGACCTGTTGGATCCGTTAACCCGTTTATTAAATGGATCATATACGGATCCAGATCCGTTAAGGACCCGGATCCGTTTTAAAATAATAAAATAATATTTTTATAAATATAATATTATTGATAAATATTAAATAATATAATAATTATTTGGATAATATAAACGTCTAAATTGCGTCTAAAGTATGATCATTTAATAAAGTTGAAGGTTACTGATGTCTATGTTCTTTTTATGCTCTTTAATAAATACATTGGGGTCTAGTATTTTGAAATATTAGTTTATTGTTAAAGAGTATTTTGGCCATGTAATTCAACTTTTGATGTAAATTTTTATTTTGTTATAATATTTTATTAGTGTTTTATTAAAATTTATAATAAAATTAAGAAATTATTATTCAAAATTTAAAAATATTTATTATTATAAACTGATCGGATTAACGGGTTGGGTATCTGTTAACCCACCGGATCCGGATTTAGATCTAGCTATCAAAGATTCGGCGAGTAACGGGTCAGATATGGATCTAAATTTCTATTACGGATCCAGATCCGGATCTAGGTTGATCCGCTAGATCCGGTTCATTTATAGGTCTATTGTTAGGTCATCTCCAACTGGGAGGGGCTAAAATAGCCCATGAAAATTACTATGTGCATGAATAATGAGGGCTAAAATTTTGATCATCTCCAACCCTTAGGGTTATAAGCTTACATTCCATGTTGTTTTCCTCATTGTGGTTCCCACAAACAAATAGCCCAAGGGCTATACAAAGGGCCAAATGTAGCCCAGCCCTTGTAGCCCCCCAAACCCTTTTTTTGATTTAACTTAGCCCTGGGTTAGAGATGGAATTTATGACTTTTGGGGGCTATATCCACCCCTTAGGCCAGGGTTGGAGATGGACTTAGATTCTAGGTTGATATGAGAAATTCTTCCGTGGGTCAGTCGTGTCATCTGGATTGTGCAACCCACGACCCACGGGACGACACTTTTTTTTTTCACAAGTCTTCTTCTTTCCTTCCTCTTCTCCAACGAAACCGATCCCCTCTGATCAAACCTGCAATTCCTTCTCTCTTTTTTTTTCCTCTACCCAGCCACCGCCTCAAACCTGCAACAACCCCCGCCGCCTCCACCATAAGCCTCACCGCTCCAAGCTCGATACAACCCACTGCCATAACCTTGTAGAAACTTGCCGCCGTCAACCGCGCCTCCACCAACCACCAACCCATGTAAAACCCGCTGCCACGAATCCTTGTCACGCGTTGGCTCATCGTAGATCTAAACGAAGCTTCGCCGGGGGGGGGGGGGGGATCGGTTTCGCCGGAGAATAGGAAGGAAGAAGAAGAGTTGTGAAAAAAAAAAAAAACGTGTCAGATGTTGGTTAGGTGCGCATGTGTAAGGTAGCACGACCGACCCACGGAAAAATGTCTCAACATGCTTTCGTGTGCAAATTTTAAATTGGAGGAATTTATTCAATAATTGAAATCGACTTTGAGACTTGGCTATACAGTCACACTTGATTTATCATGGTAATACCTCAGTAATACCAAATTCTCATAACTTTTCATAAATCGCATTTATCATGGTAATACCTCAGTAAACTTGGAAATACCAAATTCTAAAATGTAGCGATAAGTAGTAGAAGGGTTAAGGTTTTTTAGATAACGAAGGCTAGATGGATAGAGATGATCTCTACTTGTAACTTTTAAGTTTTAACATCATGTACAAAGACTAATAACTAAATAAATACTTCATTCTCAATTCAGTTCTCATTTCTAATTGTGCTTAATGCCAATGCTATTTGGACCAGCCACAAACTCTCATTCTCTACGTTATTTTCTACATTGTTCACTTGAATGATAACATATATACTACAAGATAATTTCCACTTTTGAAGAAGGGGATGTGTTGTTTGAAGATGAAAGAAGGCGCCAAGGTTTCCGACCACTTGAACACTTTTAATGACATCGTTAACGAACTTAAAACTTGTAAAATGGACGACAATGAACTTAAAACTTGTAAAATGGACGACAATGAACGGTGATTTTTGCTATGTCTTTTATACATCATGGAATGTTTACAGAACAAGTATATAACCGGAAAGTACAATGAGCTTTTACTTCACATTGTTAGACCCCCGATCGAGTCAGTGTAACTATACAATTTGATCAACAAGTAATCTATGGCTTTAAACAACTGTGGATATAATTAGGGTTTTTGATTTTTGACCAAAGAGAAACATGGCACTTGACCAGCAGAAGCAACCACGTGGCGTGTTCCGGGTCCCATTTGTTCCTAGGGCCACGGAGGATGTCATAGAAATCCTTAATCAATCCTAGAACTCTGTTTCTGCAGCTCTGCCCTCAAAATCATCAAAGACTCAAACTTTGATTCCAAATTTGCAGAAGAAACCATGGGGAAGACTGAAAAGACCGAAAAGGCCAAAGAGAGAAGAGAAAAGCGACGCCAGGAAATCTCTCTTCTCAGAACCATCCCTTATTCCGATCACCAAAGGTCACATTTTTGATTCATCCAACTTTTATTTTCTTGATGCATGTTTGAATTTGAAGCAAACCCAGAAACCCAATTTGGATTCATGCATTTGGGTGTGTTTGAGTGTGACCCATTATTTGATTTATGCATTTTGTATAGGTGGTGGTCGGCTGAAACCATTGCGGTGGTGACCGGAGGCAATAGGGGCATTGGATTTGAAATCACTAGGCAACTTGCGGCGCATGGATTGACTGTGATACTCACGTCCCGAGACCCTGAGGTGGGATGTGAAGCTGCTAAGGTGTTACAAGAAGGGGGTCTAAATGTGTATTTTCATCAGCTGGATGTGTTGGACCAAGTTTCCATCAAAGAGTTTTGTGACTGGTTGGTGGAAAACTATGGTGGTTTGGATATTCTGGTGAGTTTTCGGAGATTGGGTTTGCGAATATGAAGTGTGTTTGTGTGTATGGAGTTGTTTGGGATTATGATGTTTTTGGGGATTGGTTTGATGTTGCAGGTGAATAATGCAGCTGTTAATTTCAATCAGGGGTCTGATAATTCTGTGGAGCATGCGGCGCAAGTGTGCACTACGAATTATTATGGCACCAAGAACATGATCCAAGCGTTGATCCCCTTGATGAAGCATTCATCTGCAGGGGGTCGTATTGTTAATGTGAGCTCGAGATTGGGTAGACTAAATGGCAAACGAAATGTGAGTCAAAGAGTTGTTTCCCTATCTGTTTATTGAGTCTCGTTAGATTATGCTTTCTAATCTGGCATAGTGGCATTGCATTTGTACTTTTGTAGTCATATGAATCCATCCTTTTGTGTATATACTTGGAGTTGGTGGGATGAATAGATCACTAACCCTGTTCAGTAAAATTGGGAGGAAAGAAATTATTAGTTGTGTCAGCTGAAACTTAGATAGAATTCAAAGTGACACTTAGGTCCAGATAAGTATATGCCTTCCTAGAAGGAAGACTTTGCTGGGAAATCATGGGACATAAAATATGTCACCATGGGGTCAGGACTGTTGCTTCTTGATTAAGCTCCTATGAGAATCTCACTAGCTGTCCAGCCACCTTATTTTTCTTATCCAACTAAACAACCTTTATTTACTGCATTTTAATTACAGATGAACTATTTTTTTTGTTCACCTCTACTTATCTTTTCAATTCAGATTCTTTAGACTATGCATATAGATTGATTATATGATAAAAGGCTAACATCATTGTTGAATTATATCAACCATCCATGACTATTGCTGCTAGTCGGCAGCAAACTTTGATCTATGTCAAACTGATTTATGCTTTAATTGGCAGAGAATCGAAGATCTGAATTTGAGAGAACAACTTTCCAATGTGGAAACGCTCACAGAGGAAATTATTGATGGAGCAGTAGACAGTTTTCTAAAACAAGTAGAAGAGGGCACATGGGAATCAGGTGGTTGGCCCCAAACGTTTACTGACTACTCGGTATCAAAACTTGCAGTCAATACTTACACCAAGCTAATGGCAAAGATACTCTCTGATAGACCAGAAGGTCAGAAGATCTTTATCAACTGTTATTGCCCAGGTTGGGTAAAGACTGCTATGACAGGCTATGCTGGGAACATATCAGCAGAAGAAGGAGCTGACACTGCAGTTTGGTTGGCTTTGCTTCCAGATCAGGCAATAACAGGGAAATTTTTCGCTGAGAGACGTGAGATAAAGTTTTGAGGTCATCTGGCTGAAGACTGACAGAGTTTGTGAAATAGTTCATGGTGTATTCTGGACTGAGTATCCACCACAACCAAAATGAAACTAAAATTTCTATTGTAAAACAAGTCTCTAGCACTGCATTATGCCGTGAAGGAATACCTTGGCACCGTTGATGAAGATAGTCAGCAACTTCCATTGTAGGACGGAGACAAAAAAGATAGATCCTCTGATGAAATGGTATCAGCATAGGTATGTCACTCGTTTTTGTAACACTAGAAGTCAGAATTCTTTAAGCACCATTTTGTTCAAGTCCTTTTATGCAAGATTAGATCAAGTTCAGGAGTCTTAGTGATAGTTATGTCTCTGTTTCCTTTATTTTGTTTCACACTATCAATGCAAGTGATTTTTCTTGGTGCGTTTGAACACTTCATGCTCTAGTTGTCAGTTTGGTTGATTCTATCCTGCTAGATGATGTATGCAGTATTTGTTGCTCCCAAGATCACTTGAATTGCATGGTATTGATGATGGAGTACTTTCTTTTGGCTATATCACTATTACAGTTTACGAGTATATATGTATATAATGGAGTACAGGGAAGCGCAACAAACTCGGACGGTGTTTATTTCTTGGAATGTGATCAGAACTGTATTACATTTCATGTGCAAATAAGGCTTAGGTTCATATTAAACTTCTTCTAAAAATACAGAGGTTCATATTAAACTTGAAACTTTTGATGGTCAGCTGTCGCCCCGAGTTCATACGCGCCAAAACTTTTTTCCGATTACTTGCAACAGAAGTCCAATGCTACTTCACTAAGTTTTTCTGCACCAGTGCAACATCACCATTTTCAATGTTTGGGACAACCATCGAGATAAATTGATTTTGGCCCGCCGTAGATTGTTGAACCTACTATTTGAAATATGAATAAACTTTACAAATCACCACACACTACGATGATGCAACCAAACTAGAGAAAAATGATTAACAAAATAACAAGCCCTCAAATTCCTTCACATAGGAGGGAAGTGTTACAACTTACAAGCACCTCTGAATCTCTAAAATAGCATTAGGCTAAAATAGCAAAACCAATGAAACGCAGCATTACAACAATCAATCTATAGCAACACAATGTTAAACTAGGCTTACCTTAAACCAAAAAAAGAAAACCAAAATTTGGACGAAGAAAGGCCACGATGCCATAAGAAGAAGTTGAATATTTTGGGGCAGACGTCCTTCATTGTTGGTCATTAAACCCACCATACATATATTTTCTCTCTTCCTTTCTCTCTGCCTTCGTGAATCAAACAGAGAAAGCATGGCAAGCTTGAGAAGAGCTTTGATCAGCGCCCACCGAGCTCTCAAATCCAGCAATTCCATCTCACCCACTCAGACCCTTCTCAGGTATTCATTCAGTCATTCTTTTACATATACAAAGATACAGCTTTCATTGTTACATATACACAAAGACTCAAGCTTTGATTGTTTGGTGGGTTTCTTTGATTTTCCAGGCCTCGATATAGTAGTGGCTTAGTTCGGCAATCTTATTCCACCGATAACTCCAGCAATCTCAATATCGACCTCTCTAACGAGGAGAGCAAGCGGCGTTTATGTAATAGGTGGGTCTCTGTGTCTTTGCTTCAATGGATTTGGAAGTTGGATTTTTGATTCTGAAACAAACATGGCGTTTTGGGTTTGGAACAGATTGTTGTACAGGAGCAAGCAGAGAGGGTTCTTGGAATTGGATTTGGTTCTGGGTAAATGGGTGGAGGATCATATTCATTCCATGGATGAAAGTGGAATTAAAGCTCTTGTGGATGTTCTTGACGTGGTGAGTTTACTCTGTTCATCTCATACCTCATTTGCTTACTTTGGAGGGGTTTCAGTTGCTTTTTAGTTTATGCTGTGTATTGTTAATTGTAATGGTGTTGTGCTGCATTCAAATTTGTTAATTGGAATTGAAGTTATCAAGTTTCCTGATATATATGGAATATATGAAGTAATCTTTGTAGCTGGAAAATCCTAATCAGTTGATGTTAGTATGTTGTTTTTGACTATCTAAAAGGGTTGCCTTCTATAGAACACCTCATGGTGCTTCCCAGCAGATATTAGTAATTTTCTGAAAATCTTTCGTCTCTAGTGTAGGATAATCATCCTGAGCATTTAACTGAATTATTTCTCAAAAGAATTTAGTGCCTTTGAGAGTAGGGTGACCCCTTGCCCAGATGCATTTTGATCTAGCTGCACATCCAAAGTGAAGCCTTTTTACTTGTTTAGTGTTTCTTACTCAGTTTCTGATGCTAGTATAAATAGGTATTCCTGTTATGCATTCATTGGATTGCATAGTTTTAAGCTATACGATCAATACAATAGAACTTGGCATCAAAACATAAAATTGTATTATCAGAAACACACCATGTTTTAAACTGTTCTTTTTACATCCTCAAATGGATTCAACTATATCAGAGGTTCTGAGTATTTGAATATTGAGATGGTTACTGTGCTATTGCAATTTTTCACTTGTATGTGGAAACACATGATATATCCGATAAAGGTACTCAGATGTTATTTCACTGCATCAGTAACTCTGGGAGACAAACTGCATCAGTAGCTCTTGCATAGATATATGCAAGTTCTCATCTTTAGATGAAGTGGGAGCTAGTATTTATGTGATGGTCTTTTCTACAGGAAAACCCTGATCTCTGGAAGTGGTTAAGTGGCCAGGAGCAACCTCCCCAGGCACTCATAACTAATCCGGTGAGCTGATCTAGAAATATGAAAAAATTGCTCTTCAAATTCATTGCTTTCTTCTCTATCAATTCCATCAACTCAAATCATTTGTGTGTAGGTTTTCACTGCAGTGCGGAACAAGGTTACCAACAACCTGGACAGCTATGCTGCTCCGGAGACACGAGCAACACCCGGGAACCCATGGGTCAGAGGATGGGATGATATAAAGAAATATAAGGGCGGCCCTATAACCGGGAACCAGTAGTTCTGTCATTTCCTACAAAATTCATAAGGGCTGTTTGTTTTTAACGAGTTAGCGAAGAAAAGTGCTTATTAGATTAATAAAACCAAGATGCATTGCTGGGACTGTCTCCTCTGGTTCATGTTTTCTGGTGTACCCCTTGTTTCTCATCTCATAATGTAATATGTTAAATGAGTGCTTTATCTCAGTTTGTATCTGCATACTTATCATATAATGAAACAAAATGATTTTCTCGATTTTCTGAAAGGCATGATGAGGAAACAGGATGAGAAATGGATTATTTTGGTAGTTTGGTATTCTAATCTGGAAGAAATAACCATAAGCTTAAGTTAAACTGTGCTTGTGTAACCCTGTCCTTGAGAAAACCATGTCCCCTCTTCAAGTTCTTGTTGGAATTTGTGGGCAGTGAAAATTTCTTATCCAAAGTCCAAACTTCAACCAAGTTTGGATTTCCGTATTTTGGTGGAATGGTGGGGACAACATTCGAGAGGTATATAACACAATCCAACCTCACAGCCCTCATCGTTTTCTCTTTCAAGCAAAAAGAAATCGTCAAAAATGGCCTCTGCAGCAACCACACCTATCTCCTTGTGTTTCCTCCTCTTGGTTATCGCCTCCTTCAACATCTCAACTTCCGATGACCCGACTCCGGCGACATGGCCCCACCAATTCCACTCGGTTCTTTTCATGAACAACAGCGGAGCTCTCCAAATGTTGGACCTGTGGTACGACTGGCCCAACGGTCGGAACTTCAACATAATCCAGAACCAACTAGGAAAGCTCAAGTACGACCTGGAGTGGGACAACGGAACCTCCTTCATCTACACTTTGGACTCCGACCGGGAATGCAGGGTCTTGCATTTTGAGGTGGGCATTCTCCGGCCTAACTGGCTTGAAGGTGCAACTTATCTGGGTCAGCGCCATGTGGATGGCTTCCTCTGCAATGTTTGGGAGAAGGTTGACTTCATTTGGTACTATGAGGATGTTGTTACTAAGAGACCTGTTCACTGGCTCTTCTACACAGGTATGCAACTTTGTCCCACCCTCTTTACTGCACACTGTGATTATTCTTTACTTCCTGAGATTAGGTTGGTTTGTAATTTTTCTTGTCAAATTGATAGTCTGGATTAGTTAGGTCACCCTTGTTCTAATGTCTGATGTGGGATTTGATAGTCTTGGCCATTGATTCAGAAATGTTATACACTTGGTTAGCAAATTGGATTGTTCTCGGATTTGTAGTCCAGGACAAATTGGACTATTAGAGGATCGACAATCAGGGTCATTGACTTGGTAAATTATTGTTTAACTGTGTGCATGTGTAATCAATGGCGGATCCAGGATTTAGAGATGGGGTGGGTTTGAACATATATCAGGAAATTATTGTTTAACTGTGTACACAGTGTAATGCTAGATTGATAATATGATCAGAGAACATGTGTTTTTAGGTTGGATGAATCTGAGAGCATTTGGGGGTATAGGGTGATTTTTTTTAGTTCATTTGCCAATAGTAATGGTTTGTTGGGCAATGCAGGGATGAGTGCTCATGTGATGACATTTGAGGTGGGAGCACAGCTTGAGGACAAAGAGTGGAATGCTCCTGTTTACTGTTTTGGGGAGGCTGTTAAGTTGGAAAGGAAAAAGAGCTTCCTGACTGAAGCTACGGCAAGTGATTATTCTCATGGGAGGCTAGTGAGATTGATGTTGCAATGGAGCTGTGATACTGATTTCTGAATGAACATATCAGACAGGGTACTTTGGCCATGTTTTGAGTAGCTTTTTAGTTGTAGTGAAATGATTCCTGGTGTTCGTATTGTACTAACCGAAGTTGCAATCCAGAACCAACAACATTTGCATGTTTTTGGACGTGTAACTTTATCTAATGCATTCATTGATGGATTGTCAAACATATTATGTTAGCAAACTAGCTAGTATTGACCACTGCTGAGACGATTTAAGGGTGACAAGGTTGTTGAGAAGAAGAATACATCGGTAGTCAAAGGTATGTGAAAACCCCGGTGAGGATCATGTTCATTGGGAAGGCGACGAAGCGCCTAGCGCCATTGTAGGGGATTTGTTTGTGTCCTCACCCCAAGTTTGAGCTAGAGGATGACCTATTCTTTGAACATACATTATCCTCTGCTAGAGGTACAGAAGTATACATTTGAGTTTGTATCGACGCATTTGAACTGCAAGACTAAATTCCTTTTAAATCTCGACCAAAATGTAGGCAGATTTCTTCTCTACAAATCATGTGTTCTAATTACATCCAAGTGAATCTGATGCGAGGCTGATGAGAGCAGCAGTATTGGATCCTATGACATGTTTGGACAGCTTTTGTGCTCTAGTAAAATCGTTCTTGCTTCCCCTAATATGCTGATTTAGCCACATCAAAAAGTTACCAACTCCTACTACTCAAAATATCGTCTTCGTGACCAGAATACAAATTGGGCCTTTACACAGCCCAAAGTTGAAATAGAATGGTAACGGTGACGTTCGAAAGCTTCCAATCTTATATTTCTTCCGCAGAAAAAGAAACACAAACCCAAAACCCAACTCAAATCGTCATCAGAAAATCGAAATGCCACTAGTGGTGGCAGAGTAGTATCGAAGTGAAAATTTAACTGAAATGGGTATCGGGTCGGAGTCGGGCAGCGGGAGTGGCTCCGACGACTCGTCGTCGTCTTCTTCGGGAGGAGGATGGAGCAGCGTGGCGCGTGGCGTGGTGGTGAAGACGCTGGTGTTGATCGGCGGAGCTTTGTTACTGAAGCGACTGACAAAGTCCACAACCCGGTGGGACCACGCCCGCCACGTCACCCGCTCCCTCTCCGGCGAGAAGTTCTCCAAGGACCAAGCCGCCCGGGATCCTGACCACTACTTCAACATCAGGTAAATAATCAAACGGCTCTGCTTCTGCTTCATTTTACTTTGTTTAGTTTGTATCAAAACGGCGGCGTTTTAGTTTTGGTTGATGATGGTGGGGAGTTTGGTTTTGCAGATTGAGTAGCTGCCCAGCAGCTGAGATGGTGGATGGGTCTAAAGTGTTGTACTTTGAGCAAGTAAGCATTGTTTTGTTGTGTAAAGTTCAGTACTTTGATATGTGATGAACGATGAGCTTGATTTTGGGTTGTTTGTTAGGCTTTTTGGAGGAGTCCCCAGAAGCCCTTTAGGCAGGTGAGTGTGAATTGTGCCTTGAGAGGTGAAGCTAATGTTCAAAGGTTCAAGCTTTTTGTGTTTTCTTATTTTAAAGTTTCTTTCTTTTTTGTCTGCAGAGGTTTTATATGGTGAAGCCTTGCCCGAAAGAGTTGAAGTGTGATGTTGAAGTGAGCCTATGAAAGATTTGATATATCTCTGATTATTTGATGTATTGTTCTTGGGATTTGAGTTATGTTGTAATATTTTGAACTCTCATCAATGAGCAGGTAAGCTCATATGCAATTAGAGATGCGGAGGAGTACAAGAATTTTTGTGATCGCTCAAAGGACCAGCGCCCTTTGCCTGAAGAAGTTATCGGGGTGAGTATTTAGTCACATCATAGTCACTTTACTTCTTGAGTTATCTGGTTTGAGTACTTATTATTATGGCTTACAAATGTGGTTTAAAGTATAGGTATAGGAAGTAGGAACTACTAAAATGTGTTGAGATGATTTTTACTTGCTCACTTCAACATGATAGATACTATTCTACCTTGAAGTTGTAGATGGTGGTCTGAGTTCAAAATCTAGACTAAGATATATCAACTGAAAACTGAAGAATTTCACAGGGATGAATTGTATGTGCATGTTGCATTTTGGGAAGATTGATGTTAGTTTTGCCCCTGTGCAACCCTTGCTTGTATGGTTTCAGGTCCAAGTTTGTGAATAGAAACTTGAAGATATGTATGTTTATGCTTTGAAGTTGTTGCATTTGTTGGGTGTCACGTTGTCTATCTTTAAACTATTTGAGAAAATCAAAGTTTCTATCTAAATTGTATTATCTGTGTGCAGGACATTGCAGAGCATTTGACAACAGTGCATCTTAAACGCTGTGAGCGTGGAAAACGCTGCTTATATGAAGGGTCAACTCCGCCTGCCAGTTTCCCTAATTTATGGGTAATTCCTTGCATTTAGTTGTCTTTTCTCCTTCCCCTTTACTGTTGTGCTGATACATGAGAACCTTACTTTGGGGCCATGGATATGTCAAGTTTCATTTGCAATGAATCGAATTAGTGTATTTCCTTGACATCATTTTGCTCTTTGTGACAGAATGGAGCATCATACTGTACTTCAGAACTTGCAATTCTCAAAAACAATGAGATACATTCTTGGGATAGGGGATACAACGATGAAGGAAATCAAGTCAGTTTTTCTACTCAAATTTGTATAATCACCTTATATTTGATGTTGTAAATTGTGGTAGTTTTCCTGGGCACCAATCCAAGTCTTGTGCTGTTACAGGTTTGGGGACCAAAGGAAGGTCCTTATGAATTCAAGCCCGCACCTGCCTCGAGTACCAATGACATGTTTTCTTCTTTAAACTTTCCTATTCAGCAGTCTATCGAAAAAAGAATAGAGGGCTCATTTGTCTTGCAAGAATGATCATGGTATTATATAGCCATCATATGTAAATGTTAAGTTTACCTCACCTCTATTAATCTGTTTTCTCTGTTAGTTATCATCCTTGCTCATGCTTTTTCGTTCTTGATATCATCTGATTTCATACTAACTTGCACGCAAGACTATCTGCCTGCTGGTTTGCGGAAGTCCAGTACGTGCAGACTATAATGTTCAGGAAATAAATCCTCAACTGTTAGTACTTAGTAGTGAGATTGAACTTTTATTTGAAATTCATCTTACTAGATTGGATATTCACTAGCTTTCTTCTTGTCTTAACCCTGCAACACCACCGATTGTCTTTGGGATTACTTTTGGCTTACCATTTGTGTAGTCAGTTGAACTTCTTGTTATAATGCCACTGGGGATGCAGTTCCGAGTCTTTTATCTTTTTTTTTTTTTTTTTTGAGAAGAATCTGAGTCTTTTATCATGAGAAAGCCACTAGGGACAAATGGTGTTCAACTTTCCTGCCGAAAGATAGGGGCTCATTCCTACATTTAGGCATCGTTTCTATTTTCCCTAGTAAAACTTCAAAAAGAAATTTGATGCATACAAGCATCTTTCGATGTACTGAAGCAGTAGGAGTTTACCGTGACTAAGCGCTGAGCTATCTGTGAGGTTGCTAAAACTTTATATTTCCTGTGTGGCAGTGTCTCCTCAACTAATCCAGCACTTCAATACTATGGAAGTGCTTGTTTACGGTGCTCTACATACAACCGCCATTGTAAAGAATGCAATGGACTCTTTGAATTTAGTATGCTATTGAACACTATCATAGAGGTGTAGTGGTGTTAACAGGTGTTGAATTTTGTGTATTGGATTGGCAAGTGTGGAAAGAACTCAATTGAATCAAAATATTGTTCTACAAGTACAATTGAATTATACAAGATATTTTGTCCAATCCATTTGAGGATTTAGATACATAGCTGCAACTATGATATTATCTACCCCTGAATGCTATTGTTCAGGTAGAAGTATAATCCAGCTAGTGCCACCACTCCAACCGCAATAGCAATAGGTAGCGCCTTTCTGTTTCATACAAAGCACCATGTAGTAAGTTTCCAATTCATCACAAGGAAGAAAAGCATTGTATTTAGAAAACTGAAAACAGAAGGAACATGATCATGCTTACCCAATCGCTTCGTCTCTCTGCAACTGTGTTTTTCGTTGCTTTCGAACATCTTTGTTGTTGGCGTCTTTGGTCACTGGAGGCTGGTATACCCTAAACCTTCTTTTGGGAGCACCACAAACTGCATAGCACATTTTACATTCATGGTAAACTTACATGAATTGGTTGCTAAACCATATCAAGAATCAAAAACAAAATCATAACTTCACTGCAGGAAGAGAGACTTGTTGGATAAGTATATGGATAAGTCTCTTTTCTCTAGACCACACCATGTTAACAAAACACATTATGTGTGTATAAAAGCTATTAAGTTTCATTTTGATATGAAGCTATATAAGAGAAGTGATTACCAGGGCAGTAGTACTTGTCAGGCAACTTTGCAAAAGGAGTTCTCTCATTGTATATATAACTGCATCATTTAACATTAGAACTGTCAATTGATTTTATCTTATTCATCAATGTCCTCAACCAACTCAAGAGAAGCAAACCAAACAAGTGAAACAAGATTGGAAGAAATGGTACCCGCAATCGCGACAAATATAAGCTTCCTTGGAGGCAACTCTCATGGAAAACTTTGGTGCAGCTTTAGCAAGGGGCTTCTGCTGCTTTGGATGAAGCAATAGGCTAACTGATGAAGAGAAGAATGAGGATCTTAGAGCAAAACGATCCGAAGGTTGCCGTAGACCGGCATTGCCTTTGGGAGCTAATGGGGATGGTGAAGCTAGATGGGTTCTGATAGAGGGTGCCTGCAGTTGCAGGGCCATCTTCTAGTTTGCAGAAGATGTGAGTGAGTGTGAACAATAGTAGTACTAGGAATGAATGTGAGGAAGATATGAAGGGATAAGAGAAGAGAGACGAAAAGGTATGTCAGGATTGTGAGAGTCTATCATTGGGTGCGTGGCCTCCATAATCCCCACAAGTCGCACACTTCAGCAACCTCTGGAGTCTTCCTTTCTTTTCGAAAAATTTTCTATCTAATTTTCACAGCCACTAATCAAGGCCCTCAAATGCAACTCGTGCAGTTGTGCATACATACAGCACCATATTCCAAATATAGGTGAGCAGTGAACTGATAACATATGGGGTCTAGATTCAGGATTCAGAAGTCACTTCATAGTAAATGTCAGGATTCAGAAGTCACTTCGTAGTAAATGGAACAATCACCGTCGCTGCTTTCTGCCACAAGGCGAGTTAAGGTACAAAAGAATGTGTAACCTGATACATTTTTGACAAGATCTAAATTTACAGCATCTCAATCTCAGGACTACATCAACAACACTACAACTGTAAAATATGGGGGTTGGGTTGCACAGACCCCAAAGGCTGTTACCAAGGCTTGAGGTCACCAACTGGACCTGCAGTCCAGTTTAGGATCTTCTGACCTGGCTTCAAGTAAACACTAGGGTCATGAGGCAACTTTCGTGCTAGTCCATTGAGAACTTGATGAAAAGCATCACCTGGTTCAGCTGGTTGTGGGAACAACATAGCTTGCTTCATTGAAGGGTTAGCCAGTAATCTCTGCTTCCTCAGTATCAGTTCCGGTGGGATTGAAGTGAGTATGGTGTCCAAGTTGGGAACATCTTTCTCATCTATAAACATGCCAATTTCTTCCCATGGAATTGCATCAGCAAAGGGTAGAACAATGTCATCTGCTATGATAACAGGAATGCAACCGAAAATCACTGCTTCAACCAATCTTGGGCTCCAAGGAGCCCAGCCAAGCGGGCATAAACAAAAGACTGCACGTTGCATGTCCTCATAGTATGTGGTGGGATGCTCTGTGGAAATGTCAAAAAGCGGATTGTCTTTGAAGTTCTCCCACACTGCTGCTCTTGCACCTCTACAAATTCGAAGAACAAAATTAGACTAAGATATCTCCTGTCTTGGAATCATAAGAGAAATCAACCAAACCAAGGAAGCCAAAACTTCTCATTATCTACAGCACATAACAATAGAAGAAAGAAGTGCCTTACTATAAAAATTGTGTATTTGTTGACTTCTCCTTTTGAATAGCTATTAGAAGTTTGTACCGTCTTAAATGTTTTAAACTGATAAACGACTTATGTAATCAAACATTTGACTCCATCCATTTTTGGTCACAACTGAAAAGAAGAGGTGCATTTTGAGCCTCAAATGTTGTAGCCCTTCCTCAGCTCTAATTTCAATGTCTAAGGTTTATAATAATTACCTTGCATAGTAGCCACCTTCTGGGTCATTTCCTACATCATAAAATAATCCTCGGAAGTAAACAAAAATGGATCTCGGAGTTTTCTCAGGAATTAAGTGGGTTTGCATTTTCTGCGGAGGGGCATAAGGAGGAACAGTAATTGAGCCCTCTTTCAAGCAAACGTGATTCCGTTGCCCAAAAGTCTGAACCAAGGTTGCACGTTGGAGCAAGGGGAGAATACCTCTTTCAATTGCCTTCTCTTCCTGAAATAATATAAGCGATCATCATACATGGATGATTGAGAAATCTGACATGCTTAAAAAATACACCATAACATTACATAATGGGGCACATGCACATCAGGAAAGCATGAAGCTCTACAGGTTATTATGAGGAACAACCTAACAAGACTAGGCCGAATGGTTCAAACATGCAATTTGTCACTATCAGAAAGTTTGAGAGATGAAGTAAAAGGTAAACCAAGCTCCATACCTGATAATGAAAGCATGCTGCAAAGTCATGAGGCACAACAAAAAAGTGATCAGCCCCTTCAGTGCGGTTCCAATAAGGCCAATTTGAAGAAATAAGTTGTATTGCACTTCTCATCATCCGTGGTGACTTGAAAGGCAAGGGAAGGCCATTTGGTGTCAGATCACAAGTGGTGTAAACCGGAGTATAAAACCAATCAGCCTCCTCAGGATTAAGGGTTCGGACAGGGCTAGATAGGAGAAAACGATGCATGTAGATCTCAGCGGCAAACATATGGTTAAGGCATCTCGGGTCCTTCTGCAGAATCTTCTTATTGTATTTGCTTGGAAGCTCATAAACAAAAACTTTCAACCTTCCCACTGGATCATCGTCTAAGACATCACCAGCACTACCTACATTGAGTACAAACAAAGCATACTTGAGTTCACTGACAATCAAATTTTCAGTAGATTCTGAATCTATACAAAATCCAAAAACTTCAAAAACGCAAGTCCCACTCAAAAGCATAAAGAAGAACCTAGTCACAAGGGCGCTCCAACTCCTTCTAAAATTACCAGCATTACTACAGTTATGTCCTTAACCATTAGAAAACTAACGCCTAGTATAACTGAATTTAAATCCAAGAGCAGCATTCATATCTTTGACTATGTTCTAATGTCAACCAAATCTAAGAACACTAAACAATGGCATTATGCATTTGCTAGCTTCCTGGAGCTCCAATTCCATTCAAGTAAACCAGCATTACTACAGATGGTCCTCAGCCATTAGACCATTCTAGCATCAAATATCAAGCTTTTTAGTATATGGAAACACAAAGCATCACTCTGTGCACTCTGTGAACTAAATACCAATCATTTCCTAGACTAACATAGTTATTATCAAAATCAAAACTAAGAAGAATAGATAACATTAAGAGCTAAATTAACATCCAACAACATATGTCCAATTGAACAAATTAAGATAGCAGATCCCAAAACCTATGAAGATCCCAAAAGCACCCAATCTTCAAGCAATCAAACCCAATATGGCAATACAAATTTCCATAAACACATCAAAACAGTAACAACCCAGAAACAGAATCATCTAAAAATAAAGTCTTTACAGTTTCCCCCACCTGAAATCCTCTCAGTTCGAGCTTGCTCCCCATAACCAATCTCCAGAACCAAAGCAGCACAAACAAGCCCAGCAAAAACCCACTTCCAAAATCTCATCTTTCCCCGATCCCAGTCTTTCTTCAGCTACAAAATCAGTATCCCAAGACAGAAATGGAGCTGGAGATTCAAGTCAAATGAGAAAGATGGGTTCTTTGCAATCTGGTGAAAGTGACAGTTGGGACGTCAAAGACGAATTGGGTGAGAAATTGCTTTCAAACTTTGAGCAGCTGAAATGAAATTGAATGAGAAATGAAAATGGGTTAAAATAAACAGATAATCGATTCAGACACGACGGTGGGGTTGATTCCAAGTCCGTCTCAGTCTTCAACAGCAAAGACCAAGCCTTTCCCAACTGTCTGGTTTTCACAATTTGTAAATCTTTCTGATTAGGAAAACTAAATAATTTAAATATTTTTATAGATGCCAGGTAATTTAAGTTGGGGTCAATAGATACCAAAGAGTGGGAACCAAATTAGCCAATGAATAGATAGGCAGCTGATGAAAACATTGAATTAATTTCTCATTAGATTTCAATGTAAATTGTGGTGAAATTTACAGCATCAGAATTCAGAAGTCAAAAGGCTTGGGAGTTATTAACTAATTCTTGCTAGATTTGTTTGCAAATACATTTAATGACATTTTTCTACTTATGACATTTCTAAAATCCCTCCCGAAAATGACAGTACATTGCATATTGTAATTTAGGGTTAAGGTTTATGTCTTCTCTTTGTATTTTATAGTTTCAGTAATCAAGATTTGAGTAGCCGCATCGATCTTCCTTCAAAAAAAAATAAAAAAGAAAAAAAAATCTAGTTAAGAATATTTGTATATTCTTGCAATAAGTGGTTAAATTTAACAACAGCAGATAAGAATTTTTTGGTTTGTGGAGAGAGACTCTGCATACCGTCTTATGATTATCTATTTTGTAGAAATTTTTTTTACACAATTTGTGAAATTTAAACAAGACCAATCAACCCCGAACCAAAGTTCTCCTCGTTAATCTGATTTTGATTAGTTTTGATGATTGGTGGTTCCATTTGGGTGGTCCTATTGGACGTCGGTGTGAGACCCCAGAAATATTTAAAGAGCTAAAGTGGATAGAGTGACATTTAAATCATAATCTCGTTAACTATCGAGGAATCTAGATAAGCTTTTTAGATATTTAAATAAAAAAGAAGAGGTACTTCAGTTCAGAAATTCGATAATGAAGTACGTTTCGTGACGTGTCCGTGGTAATTCTCGTGAACATTTTCGGACACGTGAGTAATTTATTGAGAAATTTTATAACACATCTCATATTTAATACACCACCTATTAACTTTATTGTTTTAACATTTTACTAGATACACATACTCAAACTTCCTACAATACCCTCATTTAACATACACAACTTATTCACTAAATACACAACTCATTCACTACACATACTTTTCTAGTTCGGTTACTCAATTTATTCAAAAAAAAAAAATCATATCATTGAGATTTTTCTCAAAATGTTTTATCTTTCCTCGTACTGTTTCATCTCATTGACATATTCCTCGAAGGTTTTTATTTTTTCTCTAAAGGGTTTCATCTTGTTAAGATCTTCCTTGAGAGATTTCTCTTTATTAACATCTTCTCCCATCAGTTTTTCTCGACAAATTTTATTCCCAATGAGCCTTTTATTCAAATTGATTTCAAGATTTCTTGAGCCTACCGAATCAAAACAAGACTAACATCACCAAAGTCCTTAACAAAACTTTCAGCACTAGAATGTTCAATCATATGTAAAACTAAATTAATCGATTCTTGGGCACCATTGCATAATATTCATATGTGGTATCAAAATATTGGTATTCGATTTAAGCTAAAAATTAAAAAATGTTTAAAGTATAATAGTTAATATGAACGTTTTAAACAAAATATTTTATTTCAACTAAATTTCTTTACTTTTGATATAAATGTATTTTTTGATAATTTTACGTACCCATAAAATTTTATATAATTTATAAAAAAAAAGATATATATTTAATATTTATGAATGTGTTAATAAAATTTCTCTAATTTATTTCATATTTCGGAAAGGAAGAAAGTTTGAGTAAAAGAAAACTGAGCATGCAATCTGGACCATCTATTAAGCATCATTTGATCCCTACCGTTGATTTCGAGTATGTAATATATATCTTAGAAATCTCCAGAGGTTGGAGAATAGAAAGCTCGAGAACTCTTTTGAAAACCGACAACACGAGTCGGCGACCCCGAACCTATCTTCGCCGTGAGGAAACTTCTCGGTGACCCACAGGTGTCTTTCTGTTCCTATCACTGACGCCGACGTGCCTCTGGTCACAGTTCGTCCGTGCATGGGATGAGGAGAGAGAATCGAGGCTAGAAAGATTGCAAGGTTTCTTGTTGTTTCGACTTGTTTCCGGCGACTTCGGCCATCATTGGGGCTGCATGAGGTATGGAAATTGATTATCTAGATGAGCTCTGCGTTTGGTGTATTTAGTTTTTGGTTATGATCAAGTTCTGATCAAGTTGGTTTTTGGGTGTTTATGGTTGTCGGTGGAGCTAACGACTACGACGGCCATATTGGTTCTGGGTTCTTCATCTTGGAACATGATAGCACACATGAACGATTTGACGCCATCGAATGGGTAAAAGAGGAGAAATTGGTATGCTCTGCTAACACTATGCCACTGTTTGTTGTGAACTTATCCAATCTTGAAGTAAGCTTAATTCAAGCTTTGAATGCTTGGGTGGATTGGAATTGAGTTGTGGTACTGATGATAATTACTTGCTTAGATTGGAGACTCAAAAAAAAAGAGTGGTGTTTAAGGACGTGGTGGAAGCTGTGTTATTTGCAGCAGACTTGAAGCTGTGAAGGACGACATTGCGCATGGTGTGTGAGCCCAGCTGAGTAAAGAGGCAAAATTGGTCAGGATCATAAGTATGGTAAGCTTAGATTACCTTCAAGAGTAGGAAGTTATGATATTATTGATGTGGTATTTGTGTGATAGAAGTAAGTTGCAAGCATATAGTACTCATGATCGGGTGATATTTGCGAAAAGAATGAACATGTGAAGTTAGTGAGCCAATTGGATAAACATCATTACAAGTCTGCTTGTAATATATAAGGGCTATGAGATAAAATCTGGGTGTATAGATTGTTAGTTAATTTTGGTTTATGTGGAATTCCAGTACGCTTGGTCTATAGATAATGGTGGTATTAGATAAAGTCTATGTAGACAAAGTCTATGTATTCTGTAAGTGCATGTTAACGGATGACATATTAACATATAACTTTGCTGTTAAGGATCAAATGAAACTCTTGTCAAATGGAATTATGGTTACATGACTGAGTTTGTCTTGATCTGTGGAAATGATTTAGAAGAGAATATAATTTGGGTGTCCATAGTAATCGGGAGATCTACACCCGACGAGAAGAATAAGGCGTCTTCATAACAGTGATCAATTGCTATACGAAAATACGTAGTAAAGCGGAATTGGTATTGTTACCATTTTATAAATGTTATGGATTGAAAGTGTTAAGACTCGAGTATTGTTGTTGTCGGATTATGGACTCCAGTTACCCGGAACTAGAAGATGGGTGGTGTTGGCCTAGGAAAGCAAATGGAAAAGAAAGCGGCGATATTCCAGGTAGGGGATTTTGGACTTGCCTCAGTTAGTGGTTTTATGCATATGATATTAAAGTAATGTGATTTATGCATGAAAGATATATTTTTTTCGATTCCTTGTGAATTACTGTTTGATGACCTGAGAGTGAGCGGGGCATAGCGACTTTCTTGGGTTTCGATCCCCTAAACCTCCGGAGGGGCTGCATGGACCGCAGTGTCTGACATCTCCTTTGAGGTGTGACACTGCTTCTAGGTGCTTCTAGGCTATACGGCGTAAATGGACACCCTCGCTACACCTTGCCGGTGTGTACGATAATAATCGTGGTAAGGTTGTAGTTGGCTTGAGATAAACCAGTCATCAGGTTTGTATTTCTATCTTGGGCCCTACCTGCATATTTTTACAAGGAATGTTTATTTTAAATCGTTCTGCATTATTTTTACTACTAGCCATGGCAAATGTTTTAAATTGTTTTCACACTTAGCTGTGGTAAAATTTATTGAGCAGCGAGGACGAAACCTCACCCCTACAACAATTTATGGATGCAGGTACTGTGTACGGAGACGGACAACTGAACAACGTTGGGTGTGGCTTAGACATTCTATACTTCATGTTATTGTCAACGTTAAATCCGTATGACAGGTTTCCTTATTTATCATGTCCTTGTTTAGCCCTTTGATCGAGTATGTGTTTATTCGATAAACTATTCCTCTTGCAAGTTTTCGATCGTTGTTCTTGAACCGGACTGATATTGATTTTTGTTTAGAGATGGCTTGTTTGATTTGAAAGATATCTAAACGTTTATATAGTTTCACCTCATTTTAAAATAAATGCTTCTGCAAACATTTTTGAAATTTTTAATTTTTCCTTTGGCTTGCGGGTTCTTAGAACTTAAGTGATGGATCCTAGCTTAGGTTATATGAATGCGCGGCACTGTAATGTGCTCAATTTGATGAGGTGCAAATTGGGGCGTTACAGTTGGCTCCTCGACAAAGGTGTTGCACATTGCCACTCTGGGGATTGTGTGGTGGCACTCAACATGATCTCGGTGACCGTTGTTGTTAGTGCGACAACTAACCCTAATTTTAAGGACATTGATAAGATGTATGTAGCCTTTGGGTTGTCTAGCATGAGAACTGAAAGTAAGCTCCAATGCTTGATTCTTAGACTATTAGTTGTACATCGAGGTCTTGGGCAACTAGTAGTTGTACATCAATTGAGGCCTTGGGCAACTAGTATTCTATTTCCCAGGAATTTGAGTATAAAGTTAGTTTCCTTTGCTTGGGTTCTCTTATGAGCTTATGTTAGTCAATGAGTGTACTTGACTAATCTTTATGCTTGTAGCTTCTATCATTATATTACAAGATAGAAGATAATATGATGTGTGATGAATTGGACAGATGAGAGTGACTGTACATACTACCAATCACTCGCTAATAACCCACAGAGTCATTACTCATGACAATGACTCGCTGCTCACCCTTACTATGACTCTGGTAGTCGACAATTTCTTACCAGAATTCCATACATACCACCAAGAAAGGCAACAATAGAAGAAAAAGCCAGAAGAGCACTATAAGATATGGTGTCAATCATACATGAAGCACAATGCAATCTTGAGAAGAAAGGACCCAAGAAAATAGCAAAGCTATAACCAGTGTTGCCGGATTCGCTCCTCCTGCCGGCGACCCGCGTTCCGGATCGCCATTTTGAGCGTTCCCAATTATTGCAAGAAGCGGTCATGAATTCAAGTCTCAAGATCCATCCAACCCCTGATTTCTTTGGGTTCCGGAAAATCAAAATCTCTGAAACCCAGATTCCCAAGGCAGTGATGATGTGTCTCGACTCCTTTATGAAGGTTCCCGATACCGAGCGTTTTTGGGATTCAAGTTCGGTGGCTGAATGAAGCGAGGATTGGAGGAACAAATATTCGAAACGTGATTTGCAGATTTGGTCTTTTAATCACGGGATAATCTCTCTAAAAAAGAATTAAAAGGAAAAACAAAATTCCATATAGTAATTGACGTGACTGTGGTTGATATAGTATGTTAATTAGGGTCATTTAGGTAAAATTAAAATCATTTAGAACACCGTGTACCCTAAAGACTAGGGTACCGCAAATTAGATTGTGCTTCATGTGTATGATTGACACCATATCATATAATGCTCACAAAGAACTATATGATATAACTTATAGCTTTGCTATTTTCTTACAGCCAGTTTGAGATGGATAGATCATAGATGGATGCATGCCATTAATGTAGCACCTCAACTCCTTCAGAGTTGAAATTGATGGGGAGGGGCAAACTGACACAAGAATTTAATTGAGTGGGAAAAGGTGGCCACAGAAGATTTCTGCCCTTCCAGAAAAGTCCTATTTAATCTGCAGTTCTCTATTTCTCCATCAGCATTTCCTGAGCTCTCTTCTAGCTTCATCTCTATTTATCAGAGATCTTATAAATTCTGCCATCGTCTCTGCGAGTGTGCGAGAGAGAGGGATAAAGATGAGTATGACGGACTGTAAGAAAATAGAGTCCACGGAAGAAGAAACTTCGAAAGATGCAGCAGTCGTAGAGAGAGATGATTACATGAAAAACAGCAGTGAATTGGTGGAGCTGACCAAAACTCGTCTCATGAGAGCTTTTGTTGAAGCCCAGGATCCTTCCTCCGAGGTACTAAACATGATTCCATATCATATCTTTCTTAATCACATACAATTACTAGGTCTGTACTTGATCTTCTGTTATGACTTTTGGGGTCAATGGAGTTATGAGAAATTGTAATATTGAAAATTCCAACTACTGATGTAACATTTAACTGTAGTGATATGGTGTGTCATAGATGAGCACATGTGCATCTCACCAATCTGTTGTGTTCCTGAAATAATATGCATATGGAATATCAGATGCAGTAGTTTATAAACTCTGGTAATAGCCAGACAGTACAAACCCTACATTTGACCGCTTTTTTAAAGCAAGCATATATACTGCATGACCCTATTTCTACCAACCCAAATTAATTCAATTGCGTGTGGGCATTGCCTCATGGTGATTATATTACAGTTACAGCAACTTCGTAATTCGGAATAAAAATAAATAAATAAATAAAGATTCTTCTAGTTCTAGGAAATGATTTTTCCGATATGCTCCAACTTAGTGTACTGAATTCGCCGGTTCTTTTGCTCACCCCTTTAGATATATAAAAGAGCTAAAACTAAAACTCAAGCGAAAACACAGGTGGAAATACCCAGCAAAGGCATCAAGGTCCGTATTTCTTATGACTTGTCAGGTTGTCAGCATTAATAACATTTCCAAACTGTTTAGAACCACCTAAACACTTTTTTTGGTTACATTTCAAAGCCTCTTTTATTTATTTTGAGGTCATAATGTTGTCAGATGCACAATAATTTCATTATTCATCCTCAACGGCAACTAGCATTTAAGCACTGTCCAGGTCTTAGTTTTCGTTTGTCAGATAGAGTAAGGGAGAAAGAGAGGAAAATTAGACCATGGATTCTGATATAATACCTGAGTTGGAGTCCAACAAAACCATGAAAAATGAAGCAGAACAAGCGGTAGCAAGGCTACATACAACTACAAGTAATGAGATGAAAAGCAGCACCCAAGAGACGGAGGAGATGAGAAGAATTCGTCAGATGAGTGTATTTGTTGAAAGGAAAGATGCCTTCTCCAAGGTGCTTGCTATATACAAGTGAACACAAAATTATAGTTAATACAGATAAAGCTAGTGAATATAAATGAAACTATATCAAAGTATACAAGGATCGTTTTCAGGTAAACTTTATTGATCTGTAACCATTAATGAAAATTACCTGCTTGTGCTCGTGTCAGCCCAGTATGTTTTTCATCTGATCTTATGTTCTGCCGAGGAAAAGCTAAATCTGCAACAAAGTCTTGATTAGCAGCTTGTTAAATTGTGAAATGTGTAAATGTAATTTGTGTGCAGGTAGTGGATGATCTGATGTTAAGAAGGTTCCTACGTGCTCGTGATTTAGATGTGGAGCAGGCATCAGCCATGTTCCTGAAATACTTGAAATGGAGACAATCATTTGCTCCTAATGGTTCAATTTCTGCTTCAGAAGTACCCAATCAAATTGCACAGAACAAGCTGTTTTCACAAGGTTCAGACAAGAGGGGATGTCCAATAGCAGTTCTAGTAGGTGCTAGACACTTTCAAGTCAAAGGGGGCCTGAAGGAGTTTAAGCGTATGTTTTTACATCTGGATATCTTTCACATGAAACACTTATAACCTATGGCTCAAAAGAAACTGAGTAGATATACTGGCTTGGTCTATGATTCTGACAAATATCTATAATTTTATCATGAGAAACAAATAGAAGCCTTGCTATAACTTTACAAATCTCTCACTGCAAAATCAGTGGATGCTTGTAACATCCAATCTCAAAATAGGATTTACATTTCCACTCAGACTAGTGTATTCTTGTATGTACAGGTTATGTAGTCTATGCTTTCGACAAGTTATGTGCAAGGTAACTTCTTTATTTTCCAAGGGGATTTATTTTCTTTTTGATCATACCATTGTGCATCAAGAATTAAGATGTAACACAGAAATTTAGTTTTGGATCATGAGGATACAGTACCATAGCAGTAGTCCGTAGATTTCTAAACTGTACTTTTTGATGATTTGAACTTGATGTTTCAGGATGCCACCAGGACAGGAGAAGTTTATCTTCATAGGTGATCTGGAAGGTTGGGGATATTCAAACAGTGATATCCGAGCATACCTAGGAGCTCTCTCCATTTTGCAGGTCTCTGCTCCACTATACTACATATCATTTCTCTGTACAACAAAGCAAAACAAACAGATTACTCAGATATGTAAAAAATCTGGAAAACATATCAACCAAATAACCAAACTGAGAAGTTTAACTTTAATAAATCATACAGAAAAAACAAACAAACAAACACACTTGAGAAGCATAAAAAATAAAGGATGGTGCCCTTATCAGAAACTAAACATTAGAAAAATCTCCTAAATGCATAACAGTTATACTGATAATTGCAGGACTATTACCCAGAAAGACTAGGGAAGATGTTCGTTGTTCATGTGCCTTTCGTGTTTATGACAGTATGGAAAATCGTTTGCCCTTTCATTGACAACAAAACTAAGGAGAAGGTAAGTTTCTGAAATTCTACATGTGAAGATGTTTTTAACTTTCCTGCGCTGTTTTGCCATGCAACATTATCAGTATAAGCAGCATTGACACTTAACGCTGGTATACAACTTCAGGCTTATATATACTTGATTTTGCTCATTTTTCTGCAGATAGTATTTGTTGAGAACAAAATGCTGAAATCAACTCTGCTTGAAGAGATTGACGAAAGCCAACTTCCTGAAATATATGGAGGCAAACTACCACTGGTTCCTATTTAGATTGTGCAAACTGATTACCATGGCAAAGAAAAAAGCAAACAAGTCATGAGAAAAAGTTCATCTTTCTCCATAAATCTTTTTATTGCATGGATTGATATGATTAAGTATTTCAAAATAATGGATAAGACCCCTTACTCATACTATTTCAAAATAATGCATGTAATTTGCCTACATTGTTTTATGGACCACATGTGTTTGATTTAAGCTTCACATATGGAAAGAAACATGTAAATGCCATCTCAGGGTGAAACAGTGTTGTTTCAATACTAGCGTTAAAACCATACTTTTGACTGATTGTAACAGCACCAGTACTTATGAGCCTCTAATAACCCAGATCTGCTGTAGGTCGACCCTTGCATATGGTGCTTACTGCTTAACAGCAACTTGAAGTTTCAAAGTAGTTCACCTCTAGTCAGTTTGTTAGCAGTTGACCAAGTTTAAAGATCTGGACCATGATGGCTCTCTTCCAGCGTTACTCTGATGGGGTACGATGGGGTATAGGAATCGAAGATTATTCAGTATCACATAGGTTCTTGGTTATCCTTCAAGTGCTTCTAGATTTCTACAAAACAGCTCATACAGTAATCACTTCGTTGACGAATCATACCAGATATTGATGGTATTGGCTACCAATAGTCTCCACACAAACACATACCACCTTCAAAGTGGTGAAAACGAATCCTATCCCTCACAATTATAACTCTATTGAGTAGTCTTGAAACCAACTTTATCCAGCAATGACAGTCGTGACAGATCCGAAGGTTTTTTGAGATCCTGATTTCTGTTCCAGGACTTGTTTTCAGGATCCCATAGGCCAACGCCAACTTTTCACTATGACAATTTAAATTTCCCTCTTTTTCCTCTTCAGATACATCCATCAAAACCAACTCTGTCACAGGCACAAAGCCCTCCGACTTGGTCCTCTTGATCAATGCTTCCAACACTCTATATATTGATTTCATTTCAGGGTGTGTCTGATCACCAGCCCTGAATTGGTGGATCACACCTTCCAACTCAAGCCAACTCTTCCCTTGATTTTTACGAACTCTTTTTTTCTTCATCATTTCTCGCACTCTCTCTGCGCTGTCCCACTTCTTTATAGAGCAATAGGTATTTGAAAGCAACACATAATCTCCGCTCCTGGGACGGGACATATTGGCAATGGCAACTTCTCCAAGTTCTGGATTTCTATGAGTCCTGCTTGCACTGAGAAGTGCCCTCCATATAACAACATCCGGCTCCACTGCCATGGCCTTTATAGTTCCATAAGCCTCTTCAAGAAGCCCCGCTCTACCCAAGAGATCAACCATGGCTCCATAATGCTCAATTTCTGGCTGAATTGAGTACCGACTTGTCATCAAATCAAAGTACTTGCGACCCTCTTCCACCAAGTTACAATGACCACACGCTTTCATAATGGCAACAAAAGTTATCGAATCAGGCAACACATTATCCATCTCCATCTTTGAAAACATCTCAATTGCTTCCAAAGCAAGCCCATGAATTGCCAATCCATTAATCATCGCATTCCAAACCGAGACATCATCATGCTGGACACTACCAAAAATCTCTCTAGCAGTCTGCACTCTACCACACTTCGAGTACATATCTATAAGCGCCGCACTCAGTATGAAATTCATCTCGATTTTCTTCTTCATCATCAGACAATGCACCCTCTGCGCATTATGCAGCGCCCCAAGCCGTGCGCATGCAGTGATAACAGACGAAAATGTGAACCCATCCGGCTCCAAACCGGACCTCACCAGCTTCCGGAACACTCCCAAAGCCTCCTGAAAACGCTCATTCCTAACACAACCTCCAATAACAGTGTTCCAAGTAACTAAATCCGGGTTGGGGACTTTTCGGAACACTCTTTTCGCAATGTCACATTCCCCATTCCTCATTAAACTTTCGATAATGAGATTAAAATAGTTGACACCACAAGCAGAATTGAAAATGTGATCCACAAGTTGAGTAGCAAGAGTGACACAACCACAACGCTTATAAACAGCTAAAAGGGAAGCAAGGAGAGAAGGGTATGTGCCATATCCACGTGTAACGATTCTAGCGTGGGTTTGAATTGCAGTTGCGGAATCCAAGTGGAGTTTGCAGGATTTAAGAACACGGTGGAGTTTTTGGTGTTCTGAAAGAATTGAGAAATATAAACATTCATAATTTGATGCCGAGTTTCATGAAATGTGTGTGTGAGAGGTAAGAGCAAAGTGGGTTGATGGGTTAGCTTATTACCTTCATCTCGAGATGCTTGGGCGCCGTTGAAGGAGGTGAAGGGGAGGTTCTTCAGCTGCGGCGTCGGCGAGTTGATGACGGCGCGTGAGTCAGCGGAGGGGTTTAGAAGCTTCTTCGCCCCTTCTACTCGGCTATGTATCATCCTCGTCATCCGTCAAGACCTCCGTGTCGCCATAGCCAGCTTCTAAAATTGATTTTGATTTTGATTACAGTGGGTCGGAGTACGAGTACCCCATCACCCGGCCCATATACTATGAAGTTGTTTTTGTGAAGTGAAAGATGAATCACAACTATATGATAAGCTTTAGGTTGTGTGAAGACGAAGGAGACTCGAAACTAGTCATTGACTTCTTATTTATAAGACCTCATGGAAAATTTCTTAAATCATTGAAGACATCATTAAGATTTTTCCTAGTAAGCACCAAACATGTCTATGTCTTTAGACAAGCAAAATTTGTCTTCGACACTACGTTAATTCTAGATCACACCGTATCTAGGTTTTCACGCAGCCACATCCTAGTTTGGCCGAATAAAATGGCTTCTCGAGATAGTCGGGGCCATTGGCTGACTCCGATTTGATCTTCATTCTTGATTGGCCATGGCATCGACGACAAATTGTTTGTTCCCTAATGAGGCTAGAGTTGTTGCCATGTGTGCAACCAAGTAACTATTGTTGTTAAGTAACTGAGTTTTCAGTTCTCATCTTTCTTTTGTTAAACCTATGTCGCCAACAACAACAAAAATTGACAAATACATTGTATATTTCCTGACCAGGCATCAAAAAACCATATTATGTTTATATTGTTAGTGTTATCGTGTCAAATTTATTATTACGTCAATCAATCGTTGATGCAAGTTTATTTTTTTAAATGTTGTAGTCAGTTTTATTATAACTTTACATACACTTAATTTATCTTCTTATATATTTTGTCAACGTATCAATTTACATAGTAGTGAATCAACTATAGGGTACCCCCTCAACTATGTTCATCATTTAGTATGTGAGGCCATTTGTAATATATGTTTGCAATAACCTATTCATGACTATACCTCTGTTATTCGATCATGTGGAACCAAATTACCTCACTCGACCACTTCACCACATAGAAGATCGACTCAATCCAATCATCATCTACCTCGCAGGGGTTCATCTTACGTGAACTACTCCAAGTCAGATTGCCATAGAATCATAGATAACCATAATGAATAGTAACACAAGCACACATTGCTCCCCCAACTAATTCTGCTCCCAAGTAACCACCACGTACCATACCCATCACTGTGCCCATAGTAAAAGGTACACTTTATGGGTGAGAGAAGTAATTCCCAGATCGAGAAAGCTCTGAAACGACAAGGTAAAAGGAAGAGCATAGCTCAAAGTAAAAGTGTAAAACCATTCAACGTAAAAGCCAGTGCTCCAGACTCTGCCCTGAGCCCCGATGAGTCATCCCCAACCCAGAACAAGGTACACGACGTGTCGACCACCCATTGGTCCCTACCTCAAAAACTACGTCTTGTTGACCAAATATTAATTAATAATTTCCATCCTCGTCTCAAAAGAAGAGAAAGTCGAAGCTCAAAACAAAGCGCGCCAAATTCCAAATCTTCCTGCACCTCCACCATCACGTCCCATCATTCATGGCCCACCACCCGATCCCCATCTCCTCTCCTCCGCCCGCCGCGTGGTGCTCGTCTGCGGCCACCTGTTGGATCCCCGGACGGGAACATGTATGCCCGCAGCTACAGGCGATCGCTGCCACCCGGCGATATCTCAGTTTTCATCTTTGCAAGTACAGAAAGAGAAACAGCCTTTCTGATCGAGACGACTGACTCTGCCATGTTTACGTTGCCAAGGAACAGTAACTATGTATTTACTCTCCCTCTGAACCTCCTCATGAAACTACGAAAACGCCCTTGCATGTTTGTCTTCTTCGGGTAGATTTTCAGATTTGAGATTCAGAAAATCTTACACGAGACATGGGCTCTATCCAGGTTTCAGTGTCCTTTGTCCTTGAAAAGCAATAGGGTTCATTATGATGGATAGTGATCGATGGAAGGACGAAAATACCATCTATTACCCCAACACCAATCTCAGTCCTGGAATTCCATTATGCCAATACTTGCAAATATTGCAAACTTTCGGGGAGGTCCGAACTCCGAAGGGCAAGTCTACTGGGAGTCTTGTTTTGCCCAGTAATGTTGACATTGTGTTCTTAGCCCTAGCTAGGTAGTCAATTGTTTTACTAAATTAAATTGTTTCTTGCTACAGTAAAAACTGTAGGTTTGAGTGATTTCAACCAATCAAAATTGCTGTTCGATCACGTTGTTAATAATACTGCATGCAAAACCTAGGGATTTAGAAGTGCGTGGAAATCTAGCAAGAAAGTTAGCAATTTCAGAGAATTGCACAGGCTTTGGGGTTAGACATTAAAAAACTAAGTAAAACTCGTAGGTAAAAAAAAAAAAATTGAAATTTACTTAACAAGTTGGTTCACATTCTGCAATAACTTGGTTTGGTTTGGATCCATCCCCAGTTTGGTTTTAGTTCCCTCCTCGGGAACAATCAAATGCAGGGGTAGTTTGGGGAAAAAGGTCAAATAGTTGTCTTTATAGGCCGGAACAGCTACAGCTCTCCCCAACCACAAAATAGTTGAGTGTTCAGCTACGACTAAACACTGACACAGTGAGAGATAGAACAACACTAAACAGAGTTAGGGTGAGCTGAGCTGATCGAGCTTCATGGATCCAAACGCGTTCACTGCGAGTTTGTTCAAGTGGGACCTCCGTGGCATGACGGTTCCGCCTAACCGGCTTCCGTTCGAGGCGGCGGCCGCGGTTGCTCCCCAACAAGCCGCCGCGGCTGCTGCGGCCGCAGCCGCGGGTTACTCGGTGCGGGCGCCGAGGGAGATTGGGGGGCTGGAGGAGATGTTCCGGGCTTACGGAGTGAGGTACTACACGGCGGCGAGGATAGCGGAGCTCGGTTTCACTGTGAGCACGCTTTTGGACATGAGGGATGAGGAGCTTGACGACATGATGAACAGCGTGTGTCAGTTTTTCCGGGTGGAGCTACTCGTCGGGGAGAGGTACGGCATCAAGTCTGCCATCCGAGCTGAGAAGAGACGACTTGAGGAGGAGGACTCGCGGCAGCGCCACGCTCTCTCCGGTGACACCAACGCTATGGATGCTCTCTCACAAGAAGGTTAATTTCCTAGCAAACACATGAGTACTCATATATGTATCGATCTGACTTCTTACCTTTTTCTTTTGCTTTGTTTGGTAATTTGTGAGAATTTAACAGGCTAGACCTAATCTTTGCACAGAAGTATTTCCCTTATTAGCGTCTAATGATTACAGAATATTGTTAGGTATGTTAATAGTTCAAAAACTTTACACTGTGCCTCAGATTTTTAGAGCATATGAGTTTTGATTTAATCTTGTTCTCTTCAAAAGAAATTTACTAAGTATGAAGATTCCGGAGTGATTCACTATACTCGTATTATTTTTAATGATCACTGATCATGCATGGTTAAATCTTTATTCACATGTGTTTACTGGGAAATAAAAGAAGTATATCTACATGTCTATTTTTATATGTGTGTTCGATCCATTAATATGATATTGATGCATGTGATGGGATGGTTGGACAGGGCTGTCGGAGGAGCCGGTGCAACAAGAGAGGGAGATGGTGGGGAGTGGCGGAGGAGCAGCATGGGAAGGGTGTACGGCGGCGGAGAGGCGGAAGAAGCTGAGGAGGATTAGGAGAGGTGGTGGGCATAGGAGTAGTAACGAGGGTATTCATGGTGATGAGGATGAAGAGAACGATGACGGAATCAATGGAGGAGGAGGGGAGCGCCCGGGTAGGGCATTAGGTATGAGGGGTGGTGGGAGAGAGAGACAGAGGGAGCACCCCTTCGTCGTGACGGAGGCTGGGGAGGTGGCACGTGGCAAAAAGAACGGACTGGATTACCTCTTCCATCTCTACGAGCAGTGCCATCAGTTTTTGACCCAGGTGCAGAACATTGCCAAGGAGCGCGGTGAAAAATGTCCCACCAAGGTACGTAATGGTTAAAACCCTACACATGCATTAATTCTCCTGCTATGCTACTGTGGGTAAAACAGTAGTTAATCATTGTAATGAGTAGTAACAAGGAGGTAAACTACTACTCGCTCAAAAGGGAATTGCTCATAACGGTAATAATTATGATTTGACAAATTAACCCGATATGAGTTATTTCAATCAATCAATAGTAGCTGCAGCAGACCCATCCCAGTTCGTACCACTTAACCAGCTGTTCCTCATGACACCAAAGTAATTGGCCAGTTTTCAACCTTTGATTATTGATTGATACCCTGATGTAATATGAACTTTAAACACGAAGCTGTAATTAATAAGTAATCATATATATGAGTATATGACATTGATTTTACCCCTCAATTGATTAGAGGATGTGATCGGTATAGATGTTCAAACGCAGCAGTAATGTATTGATTTGATGACTGAAAAAAGGCAAATGAACAATTATTCCTAAATTTGCTCCTTGAAAGTTGAAACACATATATCAAGCTAGCTCTGGTTCATAGTCTATACCATAATTGAATTAATTTCTTGCACTATAAATCTTGATCTACAGGTCACAAACCAGGTGTTTAGATATGCGAAAGAGGAAGGAGCGAACTACATCAACAAGCCGAAAATGCGGCACTACGTTCACTGCTACGCGCTGCATTGTCTGGACGAGGAGCGTTCAATTGCGCTGAGGCGTGAGTGCAAGCTGCGAGGCGAGAACATTGGAGCGTGGAGGCAGGCGTGCTACAGGCCTGTTGTGGAAATAGCTGCAGGCCAAGGTTGGGACATTGACGCCATTTTCAGTGCACATCCTCGACTATCTGTTTGGTATGTTCCTACCAAACTTCGTCAGCTTTGTCACGCCGAGCGCAACAATGTTGCTGCCTCTAGCTCCGCCTCAGGTGGAAGCGGTACTGCTGATCCTCTTCCCTACTGAAAGAGAGGTAGAGAGGGAGAGGGTTTGAGGAAATTAACCCGTGAATTTTATGCTGTAAGCTAGAACAAGTACTGGACTAGTCGATGGATGTTTAAGGTCTATAACGTACTCTGCCTACTATTAGCTATGATAACTGCTCAAGTACTAATCTACCGTAATCTGTTCAAGTACTATTAGCTATTACCACTAATTTCTTTACTTTTGTGTCATTCCAGTAAGACTATTGCATAATTATCTAGGTTCGCATGCATGTTTTACATCCATTTAAGAAACTCGATTCAGAGTTCACTAAACACTAACTAAGATTATATAAAAGAAATATGAAGTATGCATACACGTACATTTGATCAAATATTGGTCGATTCTTATTTATCAAGAAATCGAATAAGCTATCATCCATTGATATATATATTATTGATGCTACTCAATCTTATTTACACCCAATCAGATACACATTCATATAATTGTTCTTGAGCATCAGTTTTTTTCACAAACTTGTTAATACTAGGTTACTCAAACATGTGATGTGACAAAAATATACGTATTTTAGACATTGTACATGTATACTTAATTTTACTATTATGAATAACGCTCAACGAATAATAGTCATACATAGTTAACAAAACACGGTTAAATGATTACCTCATATTTAGCTTTGTTAATACAAAATCTAAGTTACATCATAACAAAATAGATCTATTCGCCTTTTGCTTAAAAATGTATCTATTTTAGATATGTTGTTTCGTACATACATATCCATTTTTATTTTGCATCAAGGATAAAAACTCATCGAAAAATTAGCATACATAGTTAATAAAATACGGTTTGAACTTTGTAGGAGGTTCAGATGATAATCAAGAGAGAAACTTTTAATCTATGGTTTTATAGCATCTTAAGTTTTTTTTTTTTTTTTTTTTTGGTAAGTTCTTAACTTTGAGCAATTGGGTTTGGGTCTATACACGGTGACGTTCTCGCTCCTTTCAAACAAGGATAAAACGACTGTCGTTTCGAAGAAACCAAAATTGGGGCAAATGAAATGAAAACCGTTGCTTAAATACGAAAAGCTTATAGAAACCCACTGTGTGTGATGAAACTCCCGCCACAAAAATGAGGAGCCTCGGGAGACGATCTGAGACGTCGCCAGCGGCGGAGCTCCGATCAAAGCTCCTAAGAGTCTTGCGCGGCCACGAACAAGTGAAGAACGCTTTCCACCAACTGAAATCTCAGATCCAAATCGGCCTTCTCCAGGTACCTAATTCCTCTTTTACTCTCTTCGATTTTGTACCAATTCAAATTCAAATCACTAAAAACTAATCGATCTGTTCTTCTGTAAATCATGGAGGCCGAAGACGTCTTCGCGTCTCTGGCGATTCCGCTGATGAAGCTCGTAGGTCTCAAGACGGTGGAGATGGCGACGGAGGGCCGCTTCACCTCGTTCATCATCCAAACCGACTCCGATTTGCGTTCTCAGCATCAGGTTTTGATTCACAAGCAATTTTCTAGGTTTTCCAATTTTTTCTCGATTAATATTTTTTTTAATATATAAAATTTGTTCGTAGAGTTTCGAATCGCATTCCGGACCCTCGGGTCGGTCGGGTCAGTCCGATCGGAACCGCCAGTGTGCGAAGATAGAGATCTACGCCGCCAAGGCGGCGGTGGCCGGCGATATGGTAATCGGGAAGCAAAAGGATCAGCTGATTCAGCTCGTCCGGATTCTGAAGCAAATTGAGTCCCAAGTGAACAACGGCCAGAGCCGCATGGTCCAAACCCTAGCCAATCGCCGCCATTCCCTCCGCAGATTCTTCCAGAGAGCCGTCGCTTACTTATCCACCGTTGACCGCGTTGACCAGGTGGCGGTGGTGAACCTCCTCCGGGAGATTTTCAACGAAGTGAGTGCGGTGTTGGAGTCGGTGGAGGCTGACGTGGAGGGCCTGGTGGAGGATTTAGCGGAGAAAATGTGTGAGCCAATGGTGAAGTATGTGGAGGGGGTTAAGGCTGATTTGAGAAATGGGGCTTGTTTGGGGTTAGTGGGATTGGTGAAGGAGATGGCCAGGGCGGCAGGGGATTCAAAGGCGGAGTTGGAGGCGGCGAGGAGTAAGGCCACGGCGGCTGAAGAGAGTAGAGCTGAGGCTATGAGGAGGCTTAGGGAATCAGAGGAATATGTGAGGAGATTGAAGGAATGCTTCAAGTTATTGCCAGAGGCTAGTAAAGCATCCACCAAAGTAACCAACGGCTTTGCTTCGCATAAGGTATAACACCCCTTTGTCCTGCTTTGATTGATGATTTTACTTGATGCAAATATGAAGTTGTGACGGATTCATTGGGAGATATAATTTAGATAACGTAGTGAATGAGAATGAAATGCTTCATTGGCTTGATCGAGTCACTTAATTCGACATTACATTATGCTTTTGTTGAAGAAATGCTTGAAGTGTTTCCCAGAGCTGGATAAAGCTACCAAATCTATGAAGTTAGGAAGTCTAATCCGATCACAGACTATCTTCTTACTGTAACAATTCCTAGAAACCAATACAAGTATAGTCCAAACTTCTATACAGCAACATTCAGTTTGGATATGTATTGCTCTAATTGTAATGTTCATACATGATTCAATCCACGATAGAAAATTTCAGCTAATTTGATGAAATTCAGAGTTTTCCCTACTTCATTTAGACAGGTTCCTTGTCTCCAATTTTGATCAAGATAATCAAAAGTCAAAACAGTGTGATATAATGTACTTTTTGGAAGCTGATACTACTATGCTCTCTTGTTTTTCTCTATGTGAAGATTTTAGGCATGGAGAAAGATCAAGCCAAAGATGAGCAACTGTTATGGGAGCTATTGGAAAAGAAGAGAAAGTATCAAACTCCAGAGAGTCCACTTGGACCCAGTGAGCTTCTTCCCCTTCATCAATCGAATAACAAGCGCCAAAAGGCAACACATGTAAAGTTACCAGTGAGAAGCAGCAACTCTTATTCACTGCGTTCAAGAACCCCACGTTTGGTGGCTGCTCAGATACCCTTGGGCTCGTCCCCTTCAGTGACATTTCGCTAAGCTGTTCAGTTCAAGTAAATATATCCCCAAATGCAAGCTTAATAAAACGGTGTTGATTCTGCTGCTGATTCCCGTCACTAGCTACTGGTAAGTGGTTTAGACTTTAGAGAGCTTCAGTATGGTCCATTTTACTTTGCTGCTGCTTTTGTCTAATGTAGGGAACTTTGGTGCTGGTTTAGAGAGGAAGATATTGAGATGTTGAACATTATGGAAAATTTTCTTCCAACATGTATATTGTCTTATAATATGATTAATATCCACCATTGATGATGAGGAAAATCCAAATGCCCACCCATGCTTAAGTAGTTATATGTGTCCCCGGGTTCTATACAAAATAGAACAAGTTGATTGTTGTTTTCTGAGAAAGAACATGCTAACTTAGTAGCACTCACGCAGCGTGAGCAATTTCCGGCATTTGATGAGCGTCGATCACATTGTCGATCCCTTTCATCATCTGTTGGGAATTATTCAGTCACGTGGAGAGCGACTAACCGGACTGCAACAATTTTAATAATGGTAATGTATTAGAGTCTTCCTTTCTTTAAGAGAAGTTTTTCTAATGCAGATTATGGTGTTGCTACTCTTTTACTACCAACGTATACATGTACTTGTTTGAACATATGCATTCGCAGACTTAGCCACTCGTTTCCACTGCTCATAGGTTCATAGTGAAATGTTCATAAGAACCTATTGTTGATAAAATTAAAGCAAACCAGTAGTGTTTTGTTACCGGGTGGATATCCTCACCAAGTATATAGATCGTTGTATAATTACACAGCACTCTATTTTGAGATAATGACCGAGAACTGCTTATCCTATTCATTATATGGGGAAGAACTTAGCCATGGTGTACCCAGTATTCAGATTTTGGAGTTTTGCCTTTTGTTACCTACATATGTATCCGGCGCATCAAGACTTAAACAGTCCAAGAATCAATACAAAGTTTCTTTCTTTCTTTTCTTCTGATGTTGAATGCATCGTTAGACTTCAATGCTAAAATTCATATGTTGTACGTTGGTTCAATATATATGGGGTTGGGTGGGGTTTAGTGACTTTAGGCCCAGTTTGGCGTGGCTTTTGGGACCTGCTTTTGGTCCAAAAGCGATTCTGGCGCTTAACGATGGTGTTTGGTGAAGTTTTAAAACGCTGATTTTGTCCAAAGCGATTCTCCCAACTTGAGGTTTTTGAGAACCTACAATTCGTAACTTTTGGAACTGTGCTGCCGAACCATGATAAAAAACACAGGTAAGTCAATGAATTATTTTCAACTATCTATTATATCCTCCATTCTGAATTCATATCAATCACCTCCCAATTACCTCTTTTTTGTTCTCTAATATGGGTTGACAGAGTTCATATGAACTTCCGACCACGGCGTCTCGAAATTCTAGCAAATCCAGCGCACGGCCTCCCGCCACCAGAAGCTCCAAGAGGCCGACTTCAAGAAGCACCAGAACACCATGCTCTCGGCCATCGCCTACGTCGAGGATCTGCCGGAGGGTCCCGAAGCTGAACCTAGCACCGGCGACGACTTGTTCGGCGACATCAACCAGGCTATTGCCTTAAAGCGGCAGGAGTTTGTGAAGCAAGGGCTGTTGAAGCCAAACCTTAAGGCGGAGGAGGCTGCGGTGGAGCTGGAGGCGGAGGAGGTGGTGGACTTGGAGGAGATCGATGCACTTAAGGGGCTCCGGGTTGTTAGTGAGGATTCAGAGGAGGAAGGATGAGCCAAATTGGATTCAAATGTGAGTGATTTGGATGAACAAGTTCTTTGTTTGATATGAATTTTGATAATTATGGTAAAACCAGGGCTAGAATAGTGGAGCCGAAGTTTAAGATGAGCTTAGCTGAGCTGTTAGATGAGAGTAAAGTTGTGCCGATTTCGGTGTATGGTGATTTGGAGGTGGAGATAACCGGAATTCAGCATGATTTGAGGGTGGTTAGTGCTGGGGATTTGTTTGTGTGCTGTGTTCGTTGAATGAGTTTGGTCATAACCTAAACAAACAATTTGGGTTTCGTTCGTATTGTCTTTTTTGAACAATTTGCTTTGATTCCTCTTCTTCTTAATTGTCAGCAACACTTTTGACTAAGGTTGAAAATGTTTCCTTGAAAAGAAAAGGAATGGAATGTCTCAGATTGCATTGAGAGGAAGAGATGGCTGAAAAACAATTTACCAAACACCTCGACTGTTTTCCCTCACAGCAGAACCAAAAGTAATTCTGACTATAACAGATTCAAAAGCAATTATACTCACAACACAGCTGTGCCAAACTGGGCCTTAGTCTGTTTTCGATTCTTTAAGCTTTGGGTAAGTAATTGTAGTGTATCTAGAATTTTTGGAGTTATCTAGCTTTTTATGATTTTGAATCCTTATAAGTCCGACTAATTGTGAGCATATAAATAGAGATATAAGTTTGGATTATAAGTCGGCCTATAAATTGAACCTCAAGAGGCACAATCTTGGTTTGTGTAACGTTGTTCTTGATGTCTGTTGTATTGTTCTTTTCAATAAGGCTGACATTGGTAGGTATACCAATTTTATTTACCAATACCATGTACTAACTAACTTATGATTGGTAGGCAAAATCCTCTACCAAAATCAACCACCGAAGTTGGTATACCGACTTAGTTGGTACGGTTGGTAATAAACTTCTACTAAGTTTAGATTGTGGCCTAAAAAATGAAGTAATAATTATAATTTTTTCACAAATATAATGCAATGATAGTTTTGGTCTGATGATATGTGGTCATATTTTCCATCAGAACAGTTATGGTTTTGAAACATACCTCTTACTAAAATTTAAAGATTTTATATTTTAATTGTATTTATATAAAACAATACATATATTATATATTATACATAAATTTTAATTGTCTTTACATATATTATACATTTTATAGGTTGTTTGTAAGAGGTTAGAGGTTCAATTCCGGTTTCCTGCATAGATATGAGTGTATTTTTGCATAATTTCACATATATGATTGGTACGGTATACCGATGGTATAAAAATCTCAATACCAAGTACCAACCATGTTATCAAGTAGTGTATGGTATACCGTACCAAGTAAGTCGGTTACCAAGTTTTTGGTATACCAACTAGGTTAGTACGATTGGTACTCGGTTGGTTGGTTTCGACATGGCTCAAATTGCCACCCCTACTTTTTAGTAATTGTATATCTTTACAAGTACTACAAGTTACTAATGCTCCCTATTCACTATGTCAACTCTTCAAGCTTGTCCAATGACATTCTACAAGAATTTACGACTGATATTTTTCAACCCTATTCACTAAACCCTAAACGCCATAGACTCCCAATCAACGCGCTTTTGATCGTATTATTGCACTTCAAGGTTACTGGAAGCTGTCCTTCTAATGATCCTTCAGCTATTACTTTTGATATCTTGTAACACGCAAAACAATTCCGGTTGAACTACCTTGGTTTTTGGAATCATCCGCAAGGCAAAAGCATAGAGAAATATGGGGTGAGATTCTTACCAGCATGGACGTCCCAGAAGCTATGCAGCCAACTATTATTGATCAAATATTTCTGGGGTCGGGGCGGCCGACGTCCCTGGGCGGCCTATGATTTGTGTCCTGATGGATAATACTCTCAGGATGATAAAACCCAAGATCCTCGTTGATCTAGAATGGCTAGAGAAAGTGAGACTTGATAGTTTCGAACATACTGCTAGAGAAGAAGCATGTGTTATTTGTACAGAGCCCTTTGATCACAATGCGTGTGTAGACGAAGGCATTGAGCAGCAACTGATGATTACTCACTTGCCCTGCGAACATGTTTATCATAGAGATTGCATTGTCAATTGGTTTGAGACGAGTAACTCGTGTCCCTTGTGCTGATCCGCAATGCCAACAATAGAGGAAGAGGTGGCTCCGGATTGGTCTATGGTTCTCTCTGTGCTCACTGGTGGTATGTTAGCTGCTATGCTGGTTTGCAGATGGTGGAAGCAAAGTAGATAAAGACAGAATTAACTTGTAGTTATTTGTTTAGGGTGAAATTAAGGTGTTGATTCTGCACAATCTGCTGCTTTCCAGTCACTTATTGTAAGCAGTTTAGAGAGCTTCAGTATGATTCATGTTACTATGGGGCTGCTTTTGTGTTTTTAGAACTTGGGCTAGGAAACTCTGGGGGATATCATGATAGGAAATGTAGGCGACTCTGGTGATGGTTTAGAGAGGAAGATATTGAGATGTTGAACTGAACATTATGGAAAATTTTCTTCCAACATGTTACATGTATGTTGTTTTATACTATCCACCGTTGATGGTGTACGTTCAAGGCCCAGTGCCCACCCATGGTGAAGTAATTGGCATGTCCCTGGGTTCTATACAAAGTTGAACTAATTGCACTACTACACTAGCTGAGAGAGGCAGTGAGGCATGCCAAGCTTGTACATCAGTGGAGTGTCCGAATTCCCAACTTCGCGATTTCATCAACAACAAATTTGTTCCCTTTTAATGTGTTGGAAGGTGGAGATATGTAAGATTGGAATGAACCTTCGTATGTCTTGCAGTATTGTCTGGATTCGTCAAGGACATTAGATTTGATTGTTGATGCGATCTTGGAGTCTCCTTCCACTATGAAATTTGTAAAGTCGTGGTACCAAGCTGCAATGAGACCAGCTCTGAGTGCCAAAGTCTTATGCTCAGGGGCGGTCTTTGGGCCGTGCCATCTGTGCGGTCGCATAACGCCTCCAATTTTCTAGAAAAAAAAAATTATCATACAGATATGTTATAAATATCAAATATTCTGAAAACTTAACAAGTGCACTTGTTGTATAGTTAGCTAAGTCCTTTATGTTGGTTATCATCCACCCTAGTTTGAGGCCCTACGGCCTACTTTTTTTTGTTTTTACTGCCTTTTCCTCCCTTTTTTGTGTGTTTAGGGTTTTTCTTATAAGCAAATCACATATACATCCTTACGGTCTACTTTTTTTTTTGTTTTTACTGCCTTTTCCTCTTTTTTTAATTTTTTTTATGTGTTTTTCTTTTAGCAAATCATATATACATCATCTAAAAAAATTTGAAACATAAATAAATCTATTTGTATTGTTGTTAAACAAATAAGGACAATTTTTAACAATTAAGGACAATCTTTTCTCTACATGCCATGTGTCATGGTTTAATTTACTAAACTAACCCTACACTAATTAAATATGCTTTTAGAAGTGAAAAGTCTCTCATTTTGAGATTTTTCAGTAAATAGAATACAGTAGCAGGTTTTCAATAATTTAATGTAGTTTCAATAACTTAGTGTAGTAGTAGTTAATTCCAGTAGAAGTAGCAGTAAGAGTTAACATTCCAGTAGAAGTAGTAGCAGGGGTTAACATCCCAGTAAAAATAGTAGCAGGGGTTAACATCCCAGTACAATAGTAGCAGGGATTAACATCTCAGTAGAAGTAGTAGTAGGGGTTAACATCACAGTAATAGTAGCAGTTAATTTTAGTAGTAGTAGTAGTAGCAGCAACAACAACATGAGTTAACATTCCAGTAGAAGTAGTAGCAGAGGTTAACATCCCAGTAGAAGCAGTAACAGGTTTTCAGTGGCTCAGCTAATGTAGTAGCAGCATGTTTTGCTGGAAAGCTACACTTTCAACATATGTAGTAGCAAGGTTTTAGTGGTTTAGCTAGTGTAGTAACAGCTTCAGTAAGTGCAGTAGCAGGTTTTCAGTGGCTCAGCTAATATAGTAGCATGTTTTGCTGGAAAGCTACATTTCCAACATATGTAGTAGCAGGGTTTTTGACACGACCCACCCCGAATTCACCCTGAACCCGGAGTAAATCGTGCGGGGACCACCTCCAAGGAAAGATTTACCGCTAATTTCGGTACAACCTCCCTTGAAAATGGACAACCCTTCCAAACCAAAACCTACAAACACTCCTAAAGGTTCCAACTCCAACCTTATAGACTCCTGGAGCCTTCGTGCTCCCCACAAATCACAACATCTCCCAAAAATAGATTTAACAAAGATCCTATAACCAACAACCACATATTCAGAGCAACTCTATTTGAGAGGAAATAAACTAGAAATAAATAGAAAAGAGCGGAAGCTATACTATTGACTATGCCTCTTCTCCATGTACGCCCGATCTCAACTATGCAATCCTGCAGACTGGGCATTTAAAACGAAGGGCCCAGGGGAAGACATTTAATAACGTTAAAGTGAGTGGAAAAAAATAATTTAATAACAAAATATTTATGCATTCCCATTTTAATTTCATAGAAAAATATACTGCATGCGGCAGCTCAAAAGTGCTCAACTCATAAACTGACAATTTCACGACTAGTACTGGCTAGTCACAAACTCAAATAAAATGGAGCGTCTCAGGCTAAACTATATATAAACATATATTCGTATGTATTTACACTCGTCAGACTCCTTGTATGAATCATAGAAACAATTTAGAAAAATAGAAATTCATACAAGGCTACAACGCTGACGTCTAACGCTCACGTTGCGCCATAATGATATTTTTCCTCATTATGACCGAAAAGGACGGTGTATTTATGTGTGGACTCCCTATATGAAAACCTAAATAAACCGAAAAAGAAAGTAGTTTTCATATAGGGCTATGACGCTTGTGTCTAACACTTACGCCACGCCATAATGGTATTTTACCTCATTATGACGGACCAAGCACGTATGGCTAGCTAGCATTTATATACATACTATACTCATAAAATCCAAAATATATATATCCACCGAAAATCTCATTTTTGGGATCTCTCCCAAAAGAGAAAAAATTGTCAAATAGCCGAGAAATCAATAAATCTCATCAGAAGAAATAAATGATAAATAAAATCAATCATCGCATGCTTTTCAATTAAAAACAAAGGTCCACTCACAACTTTAGGCCTAAGCCTGACGTCGATCCGAGGTCTCTCCAATTTGAGTCTCCTCACGTCCTGTTCCAAATATATAATTAATTTCTCACTAAAATTTCAATTTTAATCAAAATAGGCAAAATAACTGAGAGCCATAAACACACTCATCATTGCCTAACTTCGATATTCTTAAATCGGAATGACCCAAACTTTAATATCATACTCGGCAGCCGTAAATACAACATTTCCCAGAAATTGACTTAAATCCTACGGTCGGATTTTACATTATTTAACCGCCAAAATACCAAACTTCGAAAATTCACAAACCTATTCAAAACTCATCCGAAAATTCCACAATTCACTTCATTAAACTCCTCTAATTATTACATATTTAAAATTATACAACCCCAAAACGGCGGCGGCGGCGGCCGGAGGCCGATTCCGGCGACGTCCAAATTCTACCAAATTTTAACAGAATCTTCCTCTCAACATCCCAAACAACTTTCATAACTATCACTAAGTCCAATTTCAAGCCTAACTAGGTCAATCGAATGAAAACATCCTAAAAGCCCTAGAATTTCAACTTCGAATTTCTCCTTACCGAGCTCAAGAGGGAGTGAGCCTTTTGGAGGGGTTGTTGCACGGGAGGAGAGCTACAAAACCGTATCAAGCTTGCCCGGATTGGTGGCCGGAGGAGGGAGTTCCGGCGAAAAGTTTCCCGACGTCTCCGGCGGGTTTTCCTTCTCTTCGGCGGTTAGAGGCTCGGGTGCTAGGCCGGGGAGGGAGAGGAGGTGGCGGGGGTCCAAACGGGAGTGGTGCGGCGGCCAGTAGCTGGCCGGACGGCGGTAGACGGCTAAGAAGAATTCCGGCAGCGGGAGAGAGAGAGAGAGAGAGAGAGAGAGAGAGAGAGAGAGAGAGAGTCGGGAGAGAAGAGAGAGAAGAGAGAGAAAGAGAGAAGAGAAAAGAAAATTAGGAGATGGGTTTGGGCCTCACACCAACCCGGCTTAACATCATAAAAATACCCAACTTCACCAATTTAACACCCTAAAATAAAATACCCTATTAAAAATTACATTTTACTAGCTAAAATTTACCATTTTTACCGTTGTTACATTTTTCTCCTACAAATAACTTTCCGAAATAATCGTCCCTCAAAACCCCTCTAAGGACCAATTAAACTATATCTCAATGTCGGAGACGTAAAATTCTTATTATAATCAAGCTAGTAAATAAGATAAAATTTTACGGGTCGAGATGTGATAGTTTTAGTGGTTCAACTAGTGTAGTACCAGCTTCAGTACGTGCAGTAGTGGGATTTTAGTAGAGGAGGAGTTTAGTAGCAGCTAATGTAGTAGCATGTTAAACTGGAGAGTTAGCTGCTACTATACTTCCAACAAATTAGTAGCAGGGTTTTAATGGTTCAGCTAGTGTAGTAGCAACTTCAGTAAGTGCAATAGCGGGTTTTTAGTTACTCAGCAAATGTAGTAGCAACTATTTTCAGTACGTGATGTAGTAGCATGTATTTATTGGTTTAGCTAGTGTAGTAGCAGCTTCAGTAACTACAGTAACAGATTTTTAGTGGCTCAACTAATGTAGTAACATGTTAAACTGGAGATTTAGCTACTACTACACCTCCAACAAATATAGTAGCAGAGTTTTAGTGGTTTAACTAGTATAGTAGCAGCTTCAGTAAGTGTAGTAGCAGGTTTTAGAGTCGTCTATCATTGATGAGGTGTGAACTAGTGTAGTAGCAGCTTCAGTAAATTTTTGATATGGGGGCAAAAATAAATAAAAAATCACACCATACCGATGTCTTCTTTTAGAGCAGAGGTTTGGTGGTGTGTTGTTAACTGAAGCACTTAGTAAAATTTATTAATATAACTAGCATTCCCCTAAGATCGTGGGTAAAGAGAAGATGAGAGCACTTGAGGGATGATGAAAAGTCAAATCAAAGAAGAGATGAAAGGTATTGTGATGATATGATTATGGGGGCAAAAAGCTTCAAATAACATTAATACATGGAACCCAGACAACTTCAGTTCTGCAAAACTAAAAACCCACAGGGGGCAACTTCAACTCGAATCCGCCGAGAGAGAGAAGATTAAGAGAAAGGCTAGATCTTTGCAAACGAAGGGGTCGACGTCCTCGCCGTTGAAGATGGTGGAGGAGAGGAGGAGTTTCGAGTTTCTCGGCAAGTCGCCGTTATCGGCCGCCGCCGTCAGGGTTAGAGAGACTGACGAGACCTTTCACTGCGTGATGTTAGCGGTAATGGTGAGGAGAGAGAGAGATTTGGAATATGGCAGATCGGAAGAAGAGAGAAGATATTTTTTGTTAGAGTATTTTTGGTTGAGGCAGTGACATTTTGTAGATATTTCAGAAAAGATTGGTTTTTGGGTATTTTGCGTAAAAATTGCTGACATGGTGTTGTACTATGCATTATGGGCCTGTGCTTATGTCCTTATTTGTTTAAATTTGTTGAAAGATGGTTTTTATAGTTTTATGTAACTGTTTAGGGTAGTGGGATGTCATTTTGTATTTTTCTTTTAAGCAAATCACATATACATCCTCAAAAAGGATTTGAAACACAAATAATCACTTGTGTTGCTGTTAAACAAATAAGGACATGTTTTAACAATTAAGGACAATCTTTTCTTTATATGTCATGTGTCATAGTTTAATTTACCAAACTAACCCTACACTAATTAAATATGTTTTTAGAAGAGAAAAGTCTCTCCTTTTGATATTTTTCAGTAAATGGAATACAATAGCATATTTTCAATAACTTTGGTGTAGTAGCAGTTAATTCCAGTGTAGTAGCAGGAGTTAACATTCCAGCAGAAGTAGTAGCAGAGGTTAACATTCCTGTAGAAGTAGTAACAGAGATTAACATCCTAGTAGAAGTAGTAACATAGGTTAACATCCCAGTAGTAGTAGCAGTTAATTCCAGTAGAAGTAATAGCAGGGGTTAACATTCCAGTAGAAAGTAGTAGCAGGGTTAACATCCCACTAGAAATAGTAACAGGTTTATAGTGGCTCAGCTAATGTAGTAGCATATTTTGCTGGAAAGCTACACTTCCAACAAATGTAGTAGCAGGGTTTTAGTTGTTTAACTAGTGCAGTAACAGCTTCAGTAAGTGCAGTAACAGGTTTTCAGTGGCTCAGCAAATGTAGTAGCAGCTAGTTTCAGTACGTACAGTAATAACAAGTTTTTAGTGGTTCAGCTAGTGTAGTAGTAGTTACTTTCAGTAAATATAGTAGCAGCTATTTCCAATAAATGTAGTAGCAGGTTTTCAGTGGCTCAGCTGATATAGTAACAACTACTTCCAGTAAATGAAGTAGCAAAGCTATCTCCAGTAAATGTAATAGCAGCCTTTAAGTGACCCAGCTAATGTAGTAGCAGTTATTTTCAAAAAAAATGGAGCAGCATGTTTTTAGTAGCTCAATTAGTTGGTAGCAAGACTAGCAACTATTTCCAAAATGTAGTAACAAGGTATTACCAGTAGAGTAGTAGCAAGCTTTTAGTGACTCAGTTATGTTGTAGCATCAACTGCCAGAAAATACAATAGCAGATATTTAGCGAAATCAATTAACAATAGCTTAATTAACACATTAATATAAACTTCATCATATTATCTTGTCTATAAATTATTATTCTAATGTGCAAAAATGGATTTATTCACACATCATGATTACCGAACCAGTAGCAATTAGATGATCAACATGTAAAAGGGTTTTGTATAACAACAACCTTATTAAGAACTTTCATCAAACACCTTATGTGCATAACTTCCATTATACTTAAAAACCCAAAAAAAGATAATCAAATCTTTTGAAACAAATACACCAATTTGCCTAAAATCAATACAAGTTTCCCAAACAAAATCATGATCATTATTGAATCAAATCAAATAGACCCAATTCTAATTTGCAAATGGGACACAGAGCAAATCTGGAAAGAAACAAAATGAATAGTAGCAGCCACTCACTCCTTATTCCTTTTGGATCGAAGACTTCGACGGCGATCGGGTTCCACATCAAGTGGTTGAATCATATCGCCGCCCAATCATTTTCTAATAATCCACCACCAATCCGATCAGTTGCCTACGACGTCCAATGAAGATGAAGAAGAAGTGTACGTATGCCGTTGGTTTAATGATGGAGGAGTACGCCGTCGGTGCAACCAGTTAGCCTTTGCGGTAGATTTCTCAGAGAGAGAGAGAGAGAGAGATCAAATCAGATTGAGATGGTGAGAAAATAAAGAGTGTCATATAGTGTAATTTTGTTGCAAAATTGAGCATTATAATCATTTTGTATTTAAAATTCAGATGAGATCTTTCACTGTTTGATTTTGGGATTGGACTCATGTCCATATTTGTTTAAATCTTTTTAAAAGTGGGTTACGTGTGTTTTGTATTTTTTTAAGGTAGTTGTATGTCATTCTCTATTTTATTTTTCACCCCTTTTTTCGTCCTTTTTTCTGCTTTTATTATATGAGAAATTTTATTAACACATCCCTAAATGGTAGATACACATCTCTTTTTTTGTACAAATTATATAAGAGTTTGTGGGTACGTAAAATTACTAAAAGAGATATTCATATAAAAAGTAAAGAAAACTTGTTGAAATAAAATATCCGCTTAAAAGTTTTCTTCTTCTATACAAGAACAACGTATGTAAAAATATCAAGCTTTATAATTTAAACCTCTGTAAATTAATAACGTCGGGACCGGTAAAAAATATTATTTAATCGAGATTGTTAATTATCGACATCAATTTTGCTAATTCTTTATTTCGGGGTTGGCAAAAAATATTATTTAATTGAGGTTATTAATTTATCAAATATTAAATTATCAAAATGTAGCTAAGTTTGCTTTGGGTGCTGGTTTCTCTGGCAGATGGTATGGTCCTATTCCTGATGGGATTTATGGCTTTTTGGCCAATATTTGTAACCTTTGAGTTATTGGAATGAATTTAATTCCTTGATAAAAAAATATATTAAATTATCAAGGTTTTACTATCGATAGTACAAATTGAAGTTTGAAATTTAGATTAAACTGTTCGCACATGTTAGGTCGTTCAAATTGCACACCAAAATAGAACTTGGGATGATGCTATATATATACTCATCTTTTTTTCTTTTTCTTTTTTTGAATAAATTGAGTAGCAAATCTAGAAAAGAATGTGTATTTAGTGAATGAATTGTGTATTTTTTTTTTGAACTCAAAGACAATTTTGTCATTAGTTCTAAAGTAGATGGTACAATACGAATTAATCCGCTGCTTTGCGTACAGAGGATAATCAAGATCATCTAATTCGTATGAGGGTTGCATCCTCATTACAAATTTCGGCTCACAAAGAGTATAATCTAATAGCAAATAGATCATAGGCTAAGATCTCACATAGAAAAATTAGAAAAAGACTAAAAAAAAGATAGACTCATAACGCCAAGACACCATGAGGCTTAGAGTCCTAATGAAAAGAACTTATTGTACTAGAAAACTATAATATAAAAAAAGCATCCAAAGCCCAGAAAGAAATTAAACCTAAACCCAAAATAGTTGACCTAGCCCAACTTTCTTTCACAGTTGCAGGAAGAACATAGAAGAGGAACACCGTAGCCGTCGTCGTCGTGAGATGAGGTTGTCTTTGTGAGACGTCGTTGCCGTCTCCGCCGTGGGACATCGTCGCCGCCTTGTTCCGCGCAGCCACAAGCACACTTCCGGTAGAATAAACTCCATCGTCGCCACGAACTTAGAGACCAAACAACATCTCCACCAACCAAAACTCCTCCCATGAATAAACAAGGATGGAGATGGAATCAGGAAGATGAAACCAGATCTGCTCCTCGAGTCCATGGTGTCATACTTCCAAACCTAATCTAAAAAGCCACGCTGATAAAAAGCTATTAAGAACCTCTGGTAAATTACCTCTCAAAACATTTGGTTGCTGACATATTCTTCATCTGGCAATAAAGTCATACAGCTTCAGCAGATCTAGAGACCTGCCTAGCGTTAGACCGTCACCGGATGAGGTTGAGATTTCGTGGTTGGCGGCCGACTTAGAGAGAGAGAGAGAGAGGGCTTTAGGGGTTTTGTTTTTTGCTCATTTGTGTTTGATTGCGAGACCTTGATATTTATTGAATTGTGCATTTAGTGAATAAGCGATGTATTTTAAATGAGGGTATTGTAGGAAGGTTGAGTATGTGTATCTAGTAAAATGTTAAAATAATAAAGTTAATAGATGATGTATTAAGAATGAAATGTGCATCTAGTAATTAGGGATGTGTTAATAAAATTTCTTTTATTATATTTCTTTTTCTGATGAAGTGAAAGTAATTTGAGAATAGAGAATCGTGAAAGATGTGTGTATTATTCATTGATAGGAGCCCTTTATACAGGGAATTACACAATACCAATATGGTAAGGATATGAATACTTAGATCTAGTCAAACTACATTTCCTATTGGCATAAGGCCAAGACACACATAAAGAATATCCTAGAACACTCCCCCTTGTGCCGCGCGCTGATATACCGATGATGCTGATCTGTTGCCTCGTCAAAAACTTCGTCAAGTCACAAAACCTTGTGGGAGAAAATTGAACCTTGATCGTAGGAGAAAAAAAGTACAACGCACCAGCCTACTTCATTGAGATGATACTCCCCCTGATGTGAACATTATTCAGAGAGACTTGATAGCCGACGCATGCCTATACTTTTCTCAAACGTAGACTTAGGTAAGGACTTAGTAAATAAGTCTGCTGCGTTTCCTTCGAAACTAATTTGGTTCAGTTGAATGTTGAGAAACGCCTGTTGCTGTTGGTTGTAGAAGAACTTAAGTGAAATGTGCTTTGTATTATTACCCTTAATGTAACCTAACTTCATTTGTTCAATACAAGCTGCATTGTCCTCATAAATGCATGTAGGTCTATCAGTTGTAGAACTTAATCCACTAGTCCCTCTAATGTGCTTAATGATCGATCTCAACCAAACACATTCCTGAACAGCTTCATGCAAAGCTATAATTTCTGCATGATTTGAAGATGTCGCCACTAGAGTCTGCTTAGTAGACCTCCAAGATATCGCCGTATTTTCAATGGTGAACACATAACCAGTTTGAGAACGTCCTTTATGAGGATTAGATAAATATCCGGCGTCGGCGAAACCCACCAACATATTGTTGGGTGTCTCGGCATAGGACAAGGTGGCAGTGGCGTGCTCGGCATTGGACCTGTATCCAGCAGCAGTATCGGTGGCATCCATGGCGGCGGTCCGGTCCCTTGGTGGATCGGTGCCGTGTCTTCCATGAGCTATAAGACCATCTTCTGTCCTTCTTGAATCAATGTAGGGAAAGAACAGTCCCAAGTCAATGATACCTTTAAGATATCGAAAGATGTTCTTAACTCCGGTCCAATGATGTTGGGTTGGCGCTGAGCTAAATCTAACTAACAAGTTGACTGAGAATACAATGTCTGGTCGAGTGCATTGAGCTAAGTATAATAATGCGCCTATTGCACTAAGGTATGGAACCTCTGCACCCAATACCTCTTTGTCGTCCTCTTTCGGACGAAATTGATCTTTAGTTATATCCAGACTTCGACCAATCATGAGAGTGCTAACAGAGTGCATCTTGTCCATATTAAATCGCCTGAGCATCTTTTGGACATATGCAGACTGATGGATAAGGATTCCACAGGCTCGGTGCTCTAGTTCAAGACCTAAGGAAAAGCGAGTCTTCCCAGATCTTTCATCTCAAACTCGGATTTCAAATAAGCCGCGGTCTCTTTGATTTCATCAAGAGTACCGATAATGTTTATGTCATCGACATAAACGGCCACTATTGCAAATCCGGAACTTGTCTTCTTTATGAACACGCACAGGCATAGTTCATCGTTCTTATATCCCTCCCTAATCAAGTAGTCACTTAGACGAGTATACCACATTCGTCCGGATTGCTTTAATCCGTAAAGTGAGCGTTGCAACCTTATAGCATATGCACTCCGTGGTTTAGAGTCACTTGACTTAGGTAACGTAATGCCATCGGGCACTTTCATATATATCTTTGAATCTAGATCCCCATAGAGATATGCCGTAACCACATTCATGAGCTGCATGTCAAGTTTTTCGGGCACTACCAAACTGACTAAGTAGCGGAAAGTTATGACGTCCATGACTGGAGAGTAAGTCTCCTCATAATCAATCCCAAGGCGTTGTAAGAAACCTTGTGCCACAAGGCGGGCCTTATACCGAAGTACCTCATTCTTCTCATTACGCTTCCTAACAAAGACCCATTTATGTCCAACAGGCTTTACACTCGGTGGAGTTAGCACTACTAGGCCGAAGACCTGTCTCTTTATCAGAGAGTCTAATTCTGCCTGGATTGCAACTTTCCATTTAGGCCAATCTGCTCTGTTTTGGCATTCTGCAACAGAGCGTGGTTCGATGTCATCATGCTCAATGATTTCATGAGCCACGAAATAAGCAAATATATCACCGACATGGGTTGATGACCGGTTCATCAATTCATAAGTGTTATCATAACACATGGAGATCTCTATGTTCTCTGATGTTGACATTGACCCTGAGGCATCCCCCATGGATTCTAACATCAATTCGTGGACATAACTATAATCAGAGATGATCTCGTGAAGGATTCTCAACATTGATGATCAAAGGATTGACTTGTGCCTTGTCAGTCCATTTCTTTCTTGGATGTGTGTCAACCGAACCAAGTGGCCTCCCCCTTTTCCTTTGGGGAGCCACGGCCTCCATCCCTCCACCGTGGGTGGCGCCGTTAGTGGCGGCAGTACCGAGCCCGGGATGGCCGTGCCCTTTCTAGGGACTTCAAGCCTAGCAGGAACATTTGCAGCTGGTATATCTGATCTTGTCACTTTCGCAATCTTGAAGAAAGAGTCAGGCATCGTATTTGCTACTTTCTGAAGTTCGAGAATACGTTTCACTTCACTTTCAGTCTGTGAGGTGCGGGGATCATAATGAGACAGTGGGGACAAACCACGACAATTCCTATCGTTCCACATGAACACGTTTGTTCGTATATCCCCCTAACAACGGGAAGAATGTCTCATCAAAGTGACAGTCTGTAAACCTTGCGGTAAAGAGATCACCTGTTAATGGCTCGAGGTATCTGATAATCGTTGAAGATTCATAACCAACGTAGATACCTAATCGCCTTTGAGGACCCATTTTAGAACGCAGTGGAGGCGTAATTGGCACATAAACCGAACAACCAAAAATGCGTAGATGCGAAATGTCAGGCTCATATCCAGTGACCAACTGGTACGCACTGAATGATTGTTTGGCAGTGGGTCTGAAACAAATAAGTAAGGCTGCATGAAATATTGCATAGCCCCATGACGCAATTGGGAGGTTGGTGTGCGTCACCAATGCTCGAGCAATTAGCTGAAGCCACTTAATCGTAGCTTTGGCGAGACCGTTTTACGTGTGAATATGGGGTACGGGATGCTCGACTTCAATCCCGATAGACATGCAATATTCATCAAAAGTCTTTGATGTAAATTCTCCAGCGTTATCCAGTCGAATTGACTTAATTGGATAATCCGGGTGGTGACCCTGAAGTTTAATAATCTGTGCTAGGTGTTTTGGAAATGCAGCATTACGTGTGGACAAGAGCGCAACATGAGTCCAACGCGTTGAAGCATCCACCAGGACCATAAAGTATCGAAATGGTCCACATTCAGGATGGATGGGTCCACAAATATCACCTTGGATACGATATAGAAATGGAATGTTCTCGGTGGTATCTTTAGCGTAAGACGGTCTCGATACTACTTTCGTTAAAGAGCAAGCTTTGCAAAACGAACGATGAGCGTTTGAAAGAGTCAACGACACATCAAGGGAAGAACGGTGCGCCTCAATTGCTTGAGGGATCGGCCGAGCGGCAGCCAAGAAGTTGGTGCCGAGCCCGTGAGACGTCAAAGTCCCCTTTGGGCCGTGGTGATTAGTTGAGGCGTCACCACCATGATTCAAAGTGATATCATTTCCCAAATGTTTTCGTTTTGATCTGAAGAAAGGATGTCCATGAGAATTACGCAGAATTCGGATCATCATGTCCTTTCCAGAATGACCAAGTCGATCATGTCAAAGCTTGTATGAGTCAAAGTCCTAAAGATCCTGTTTGACGACTACATGAGATTCAATAATCCGAATCGTAGTAAGGTAAAGACCACTAAATCGACTCATGAGTTTCTCCAATATACGTTTACGTCCGTATTCATGAGAAATTATACACAAGAACTCAGTTCCATCTTCACAATGAGTTTCCAAGTGAAAGCCATTAGCGCGAATGTCCTTAAAGCTCAACAGAGTTCGGTGCCCTTTTGGGGCATAAAGAGCATCCGTGATGTGGATCATAGTGCTATGAGGCAGAAAGAAGCGAGCGGTTCCACGCCCGAGGATCACAGGAGAAGATCAAATCATTGTCGTCACAGGTGATTTACAAGGCACTAACTCAAGAAATAGTTGTCGGTTCCATAGAATTGTGTGGGTTGATCCACTATATGCGAGGCACTCGATCTCTTTAAGAGACATACCTACAAAAGAGAGTATATATATGAGTAAATAGGTCGATATCGAGCCATTTAGAAGGATTGAAAAAACTAGAAGTAGCAACAATCCTGAGAATGCTGAAAATTTCTCGCGCAGAATGACCTTTGTGCATTAAAACAGTCATAACTCTTTCGTTAAAATAGATATGGATGAACTGCAAAATGTTCTGAAAGCTAGACTCATAGAGCTTTCCAATGATATAAATCTCACTGTCTGGTTCATCATGAGCTGTTCACAAAGCTCAAACGAAGTGACTGTCTAGGGAGGACAGATTACTGTTTTTCACAGATTTGGCATTAGCAAAGCTTTTGAAGGTTGCTGGTGGCATTGAGGCGCATCCTAGCCACAAAGACATGTTGATGATCAAATCCAAGTCCAAATAACCTAGAGGATTCGATGGTGATCCGGTTTTGCCAAGTCTTTAACGTCTTTTATAAGACGGCAATTGGAGTAATAGCGTAAGGGGAATTCAAAATCAAAAGCTTTCGGTAACTCCAAATTAAGTATGACCAGGCATGTCCGTGGAGGGTCGGTAGTGTGAGACACACTTAAACCACTAGCTTCTTAATTTGGACAATTCTAAGACATCATACTAACTTGGATGAGCCTAGTTGAACAATTGATGATAGAAAATCCGTTATAAGTAAAAGACTTGAACCGGAAAACATGTTAGTAACTCTCCTTGAGAGTCATGGCGCCGTACGTCACCTCTTTTAAGGGAGAGACAGAAGACGGCGTTGATGCCATATATTCTAAGATAGATGTAAATCAATCCGAACCATGTAGAGACAAGAAGAACTAAAAGAAATTTCATTAATGCGCTGAAAAGAGTACATAAAGGTCTCAAAAAGAAATTGAGAAGAAAACTAAGCATGGCATGCTAACGATGCCTTATTACATCATGACTTGTAAAAGTGAAAACAATCTAGCGGGTGACGTCAAAGTCAGGGGCATCTAAGTCAGATCAATGTCTATTAAGGTCTGCGACCTTGAAGGTAACATTATGTTCAACTCCATTATTTTCAGTGGAATTGACTTCCATCAATTCCTTGTATTTCTTGTATGCGGCAACAACATTTGCAGAAGCGCGACAGCTTTTGTACCAGTGATCCTTGGACCCACATCTGTTGCATTGACCATTAGAGGTAGAAGAAGAGCGAACATACTGCTTTCGAGGAGGAGCGGCGCCGCCCTTGGAGCCGGCGGCACCGGTGTCTCGACGCCATGTGTTGGTACGGCTACTAAAGCCACTACCTTGTCTCCGAGAACCAGAGGCACGATGGTGTTGATTCCCATGTGCATAAGGTTCATTCTGATTTTGATCCTTGCGTTTCGGAGCTTTCTAACTCCGTTTGCTGTTGTAATTAGATTCCGAAATTTTCCGGGTGTCTACAGGACGCAAATTATGCTGATCATTGATCATGTTGTTCTTTTCTTCCATAAGGAGTTGCGTCATTGAGCCACTAAATATAGTAATCCTCTTATTTGTGAACTCAAGGCGATATTAGTTCATTAGGATCTTAGCAGCTGAAGGGAAGGTCGAGAAAGTCTTTTCAATCATGTCGACATCACTTTTCTCGACTCCATATGAGCTCAGTTGAGCTTGTAGGCAAAGCATATCTCTGTTGAAGTCATCAACCTTCTTGTAATCTAAAAGTCAGATTTCATCCCAGCGAGCAATTAGTTCTGAGAGCAAGGTCGAATGGATATTGCCGAAGCGTTTGGCGAGTGCATCCCACAGATCTTTTGGATCATGTTTCGATTTATACTGCATGCGCAGTGTGAGATCAATATGCTTACGAAGGAACATGAGCGCCTGAGATTTTATTCTCCTGTGGGGCGGTTCCTGAGTTGGATCATGGAATATGGTCTCGCCAGATCCTTAGCAATGAAGGTCTGCTCTATGTCCGAGACCCAGCGATGGTACTCGATACCATGGGCGTCGAGGACATCGAATTCAATGCCTCTGTCTATCTGCATACAAGAGAGAACAAATCGTATTATTTTTCTGTTGAGACCCAAAAAGATACTCAAATACGATGCTTTTATATTGGTTTGTCTCTCTAGGGTTGATCATTCACAACCCTAAATGTTCGGAGTCGATCAAACACGACCCGAAAAATTTGTGTGAAGGTGATCAAACACACCTTCAAAATAGTAATAACCAAAGTTGATCAAACACAACTTTGACCCGGGGAGGACAACCGGGATTTCAAACCTGCAAAGACACCTTCCCAAGCATAGAATGGAGTAGAAGAAGGGGAGAAAACATTTTATCTCCCCTAATGTTATTGAACTTTGAAGAGTTTTAGGGTTGTAAAGAAAACATACCGTAAAACTTGGATGCTTGATCGGACGAGAAGAAAACAGCGGAGCAGGCTGCCGGGAAGCGGCGGTCGGAGAGCGATGGCGGCGGCGACAGCAGCGACGGCAGCTGTGGTGGCGACCGAGGCAGGGCCGGGAGTTTTCGGCTTTGGGTGTTTAGGGTTTGGGAAAAACTATTAGCTTTAAAGGGTTGAGCCAAGTGTTGATAACGTGATGAAGTGAAAGTAATTTGAGAATAGAGAATTGTGAAGGATGTGTGTATTATTCATTGATAGGAGTCATTTATATAGGGAATTATACAATACCAATATGGTAAGGATATGAATACATAGATCTAGTCAAACTACATATCATATTGGCATAAAGCCAAGGCACACATAATGAATATCCTAGAACATTTTTCTCTTTTTTCTGCGTTTTTTATCCTTCTTTTTTCTCCTTTTTTTTGGCGTTTTTTCCTGCATTTTTCACCTCTTTTATTATTTTTTTATATTTTTAAGCTGGTCAAGGTCCTCTCACTATGTAGGAAAACATCGTATATGGCGTTTTTCTTCTTGCGATTTTATAAGGGACTATTTTCCTACTTTTGTTTTTTTTTTTTCTGCGTTCTCACCTTTCTTTTCTCTTTTTTTTTTGCGTTTTTCTTCTTAAAACTTTAGGAATGTGTTATGTCTTATACTTCAGTGAGAGATTATGAGTTTTCATATTGGTTTATGTATACGTTTGGGATCAAAATTTTGTAAATAAGGTAACATTTAAAAAAAATGCCATATTCAAAATTTCGCACAGGACCTCATTTTACACAAGACCGACCCTACTTATGCTGTAAGAATGTCTAACTAACCTTGTTCTCTTTGTAGACGTTAGAAGAGTTGACCTTCTGAGTTACGAAAAACAAAACCAGAAGCTGCAGAGTTGTTGATTATGGAACCATCAAAGTTGAGTTTTAGAAAATTAGGAGGAGGTGGGTGCCATTTTAAAGTAGTTGTGGAAGAGCAATGAGTAGTCTGTCTGTGAGGATGATAACAGTGATAATTTGTGGAGCGGATTCTACCCACCAAGTGCACTTGCACCATTAATGTGTAAGTGCTCAAATCACCATATAGAAAGATCAAATAAAGACTCGAGACCCTAAATTCCTTCATTTTAATTTTATTTTTGACCATCTAATTAAACATTCATAATAAGAGTACATCTTACTCGACCTAGTATTCTCACATCTTTAGTTCGAAACACTTTAATTGAGTTAGTACTTGCTGACCCATGAATAAGTTGGTTCTTACTTGCTGCATTGGTTTGATCATCCTTGCATAATGATTTGAGCATCATGGTTGTTAAAATAAATTAACTCTTAAGTGAAATTGAGAGTTTTAATACATGATAGCTTGAATTTTTGTTGACCATTGTAAGCGTTATAAGTTCTCTGAGATATTTTGAAGACATTAGGGTGGTGTCCTTTATTTAGTTAGTATTCGTGTTTGCTATGGACTTTGTTTATTTAGTATTTGTGTTTGCTAGGGACTAGCAAAGCTTAAGTATGGGGGTCTTTGATAGGAGCATAAATATGTGACGATATGATGGTTAATTCCCCTCTTTACGTTGTTAGTTTATCGTATTTTCCATTTGATTTAGTTATTTTTATGTTTATTAGGTGTTCCAGAGCAAAGAAAGGAATATGAAGCAAAAGAGGAGAAATTTTGAAGGAAAATGAATTTATGTCGTGTAAGGAAAGAATTATGAAGATCGACCATAAATTATCAGCTAAATTCGACAAAGGATTGTGATCATCTCACAACGATCCAGATAATGAGTTTATATCAAAAAAAAAGAAATTTTGAAGGAAAAAGAATCCATGTCGTGCAAGGAAAGAATTATGAAGATCGGCCAGAAATTATCAGCTAAATTCAACAGAGGATTGTGAACAACTCACAACAATCTAGATAATGAGTTCTATATCAATAAAAAGCTACAAGTCTACATTCCATAAATTTTTATGGATCGTCAATACCTATTTTGAAGAAGAAGTTATGATCATTTTAGTGGCCGAAGGTCAGTCTACCCGAATTTATGATTTGGACCGAAACTCCAATTTTAAGGCCCAAACCATATCGGTAAGCCCATAAACAAAAATTGAGGGTTCTCTAACCCTAATATCATCTGATACACAAGATAAAGAGGGAAAAGAAGAACTTAGGAAGAAAAAGAACAAGATAATCAGACGGAAAAAGATCTATCTCTACTCAGGGATTTTCCAATCTTGGTCATTGTTGGATTCCTCTTCCATGAACTCTTTTGTGTTTTTAATTTTCATTATGTGCAACTAAATTCATAGTAGACATGATTCATAACATGCTTTGATTTCAATTTGTTTTTGCAATTAATGACATTGAAGTTTTGTCTACCAATGTTCATCGATGAATTCTTTGTGTGTGTGCTTTGGAGACCTACTTAGTATATATACATGCTAGGGTTCTAATACTTTGATTATTTGATGCTTGGGTCAATATCGGATCCTTCAAATTGTCAAGAGAAGTAATCGATAGTTTTCACTAGCGAGTAGACTTTCAGCCTGTTATCTTGAAAAAAATGAACCATGTCACGTCCCAAAACGAGTACAGAGATTTCTATAAAAGGGTTAGCTATCAAGCTTAGAAATCACATCTACTACTATAAACAAGCTAGTTGTACGAAGAGCATAAATGGGAGCCTTGGGAAAGCCAAGGCCTTCTTCGCTCATCATTACCATGTTTTATGGTTTGGCATTATGCTTCTTAGCTACTACTAGTGTTCATGCCATTCTTCCCATATACCTACCTCTTATTCCCAACATACCTCATCTTCCCATCCTATCTCCTCTTCATGCTGACCACCCTCCACCTCCTTACAAGTCATCACCACCTCCGCCACCGCCCAAGTCATCACTACCTTGGCCACTACCTTGGCCACTGCTTAAGTCTTCACCGGCTCCGCCACCGCCCAAGTCATCACCACCTTCGCTACCACCCAAGTCATCACCACCTCCACCACCGCCCCAGCATGTGATACATCCTCCGTATCACTACAAGTCTCCCCCGCCACCCTCACCCTCACCCTCACCTCCACCTCCTTACAAGTCACCACCACCACCATCTCCATCACCAGCTCCACCATCTCCATCACCATCTCTAACACCATCTCCATCACCATCTCCATCACCATCTCCATCACCATCTCCACACCATCTCCAACACCATCTCCATCACCATCTTCACCATCTCCATCACCATCTCCAACACCATCTCCATCACCATCTCCAACACCATCTCCAACCCATCTCCATCACCATCTCTATCACCATCTCCATCACCAACTCCAACACCAACTCCAACACCATCTCCATCACCTCCTCCTCCATCTCCATCACCACCACCTCCATACATCTACAAGTCCCCGCCTCCTCCTTCCCCATCACCTCCTCCACCCTACATTTATAAGTCACCACCACCACCCTCACCCTCACGTTCACCTCCATATCACTACAAGTCCCCTCCTCCACCTTCCCCGTCACCACCACCTCCATATGTCTACAAGTCTCCCCCTCCACCATCTCCTTCACCTCCTCCTCCCCCTACTCACTCTCCTCCCCCACACTACTACAAGTCCCCTCCACCTCCTCGCCGCTACTAAGCCTATTTACAACTATAGTTACATAAAACAACTTGAATTTTTATATCTACCATGTAATATCATATTTGTTGTAAATCATGCACTCAGTGTATTACTTATTTAAATAAATGAATGTGAAGCAAATGATGAATCTTTTTGTGTACTTGTTTCATGCTTGATTGTTACATATGATCCCTAAGTATCTAATGCTTGATTAATTGATGAAGTACAAATTTATTTGTTTCAATTTTATTAACGGTATTAATATATATTTATGTAGATGACCGGATCAAAATACTGCATATTAGTTGTTCGGTTCACTTGCACCTTGATGCATAGAAGGATTTTCGGATAATCTGTGAAAAGAGAGAAAGAGGAAAAGAAGATTTTAGATGCAGAAAGGTTGGTGTTACGGAAGACTAAGGAGTCCTTAAAGGTTATTAAGGACACCTTTAACCTCATTGGAAATTTTCAGTTTGTAGGAACTAGGAACTAGGTTTTGTGAGGGCGGTGAGGCAACCTTACTCTGTCTCTGTGTGATGTCTAGGTGCATACCAGTGTGATCATTATTCTGATGCTAGTTTTTTTATTTTTGGATGTGATTATTGTGGTGCTAGTTGTTTATCCTTGTTTTGTCAGCATATATAACTTCCTACCTTGCCTAATTTACAAAGCATTTATGAGCATAAGTTGGCCAGAATCAATAACCATTTATATCCTTCTGGTGTTCCATGCATGGTGTATGCATATTCTTGCAGCTATGTAGTCATATGATGAAACAATAAGAAACTGATGTGCCATCAACCAATATAACCAGAAACTGATGAATTCTGGTTTCTCTTATTGTTTATATAAGGGTAAAGTAATAATGAGTGATAAAGGATTCAGGCCTGCATATCAATTTAGTAAGTTTTGTATTCAGAAAACTACACTGCAAGTTTAGAATTTTCAATTTTGTATTTAAGCCTGATTTCGTGTAATGGTCTTTAATGTTTTGGCCTCTTTAATTTCAAAATTGGGGATAAGGGAAAGTATTTGAAGAAGAATTGTGAAAGTAGAAGTTGGTATGCTGGTTTGCATATATAAGAAGAATTGTGAAAGTAGAAGAGACTAGAATCCACAAACCAGGATATCAACTTCTACTTTCAAAATTGGTATGCTGGTTTGCAGATTGTGGAAGCAAAGTAGATAAAGATGTTATTTGTTTAGGGTGAAATTATCAGCAGATTTGTTCAGCACCCAATCTTCTGGCCTGCAATCTATGGTTATGTCTTTTTCAATTCCCCAAATGCAAGCAAGTTGTTCAGTTCAAGCAAGTCTATCCCCAAATGCAAGCTTAATAAAAGGTGTTGATTCTGCTGTGCTGATAGTGGCAGTGTACTTTTGTCTTCCTTTGTTTAAGAGAAAAGTTATGTCTATTAATGCAGATTATGGTGTAATGGTGTTGCTGACCTTTAGTTTTTACTTCCCACTGCTCATAGCGCAATGCTCATAAGAACAGATCTTTGATGAAATAAAGCAAACCAGCATAACTGGGTCATGGCCTCCCGGAATTCTTCGATTTGGGGCAGGTGTCATATCTGAAGGTGGAGGGGAAGCCATTTGTGGAGAGGAACCATGCATAACTATGGATTGTCAAAAGTGGTTTTTATTAATTTCCGGCTGTCTTGTCCTTCAGTCATAGTTGGTAAATCTCAGTCATAATGTCATATACCAGTAGCACAGCAGGCCTTGTGTTTCACAATCTCATTAGTTGTTTTATGCATCTTTTAATTTACCAGTTGGTAATGAAATACAATTTTCCTCTTTATTAATCTAAATTTCGATAATACCTATGTATAAATTTAAGCACTGTAATGCTATTTGAACAAAATAAAGAATAAAATTATGGCCATCAATCAAAACAAGTATTTGCTTATTGACCAAGATAGCAATAATTCAATTCAAAATGGCGCAATGTAGACTTTGTTATCTTAATATAGACTTTGCCATCTTTATGTGTTACATATTTCAAAATATCTAGATATTTTATTGACAACTTAATGGTTTATGTCAATACATAGATACAATGTTAGAAAAAAAAATGATGAACATATTTTGTCGAGATTACAATTCACTACATATTCTTTAAGCTTTGACTAAACTAGATGACGTATTCTTTATTTTATATACTAAGTTGAGTTTTCACCAATGAGTTGAAGTGTATAAACCGTGAATACCAATTTATGTGAAAATTAAAACAATAACAATCCTGAGAAATTGTCAATACAACCACCAATAAATCAACGAAATTTACCAAAATATATTCATAGGAAAATAGAAAACGTTTATTTATTTATCTATATTCGGACGCAATAAGGAAAATAGAAATTAAGCGCGCGAAGGCGCGACTGCTTCGCACCAAAAACCGTTTGACGACGTGGGCCAATCAGGTTTCGGACCCACGGAAACTACACGTACACCACTCCCTGTAAGATTAAAATAACCAGATTTTCAAAACCCACTCCGTTTTCTTTTTTAAAATACCCGCCGTGTTCAGACCATTTTCCCCAATCAACCAACCCACACTCTCCTTCTCTCTCTCTCTCTCTCTCTCTCTCTCTCTCTCACTCTCCGTCTTTCACTCCCTCGGCGCATTTTAGCCTCCTCCCCACTAACCCACGCCCCGCCATGGCGCACGTTATCCACCTCCCGTGCGACGGAGACGGCGTCTGCATGCTCTGCAAAACGACGCCGTCGGACGAGGACCGGCTCACCTGCAAGACCTGCGCCACGCCGTGGCACGTGAGCTGTCTCTCGTCCCGTCCCGAATCGCTCGCTTCCACTCTCCAGTGGGAGTGCCCGGACTGTTCTTCACTCACCGGCCACACGCCGGCCGTGAAATCGGCCGTCTCCGGCGACCTGATCGCCGCGATCCGGGCGATCGAGGCCGATGCGGCGCTGACGGAGCAGCAGAAGGCGTGTAAGCGACAGGAGCTGATGAGCGGGAAGGCGCAGCCGGAGGAAGACGAAGGCGGCGCCGGCAGGAAGGGAGTAAACGACGGCGTTTTGGATGGGATTTTCAATTGCTCGTTCTGTATGCAACTACCGGAGCGACCTGTGACGGTTCGTTAATTTAATTTAATTTCATTGGTTTATGAAATACTTATTTTTCTGGTAATTATTTGATGAAAATTAATTCCAGTTGGTGAGGGTGGATGAATGATAGGGAATAGGGTTGGTCCAATTTGTGTTAGGTTCAACTGTTCAACTGCTTTCATTTCACTTTTTGTTTCTTTTTCTGAATTTTATTTTGTTTAAATTCAATTTTGAAAAAGAAAAATGTCTTTTATCAGATCACCTTGAATTTTTTTGAATTTGATTCTGGTTTCCTGTTCATGCATTGTTGGGATTCTTAGGATGGGTCCAAATTTGGAATTGATCAGTTAAGTTTATTACAATGACCCTATATTCTTGTTCAGCTTTTGTTGCTTCCATGATTGCATCTGAAAATGCTAGGAGGTTGGATTGTAATGCACTTTTTGTGTTGCTTTTCTTTGCTTTTGGTTCCCTCTTTTCCTGTATTTGAGGCCATGTGGCCCTATGCACTTACTTTGTTCCTCCTTTTATGACAATGCACCCTTGTTACTTTAATTAGTTCGATCATCTATTTCTTTGTTGGCAATTTGAGTCTTCATCATATTTCTGTGTTGGCAGTTTGAGTCTTCAAAAAGCTTCATCATATCATTTAAGGGAAACAGGGTTTTCTTTGTTGACCCTGGAAGCCTATACGACTTTTTGATCCAATTTGTAGGTTGGAATTCTTCTTGGGCCACATGGTTGTGGGCACAGTAATCTACAAGGGTGTTTTTATATGTGAGTTTGTGATTGATATTGTATGAATTGACAATGGGTAGAGATATTTTGAGTGAGTGACATGATTGATGTTATTGTGTTCTGGATTTTAGCTATTTGCACCCTATTTTTGTACTTGTGTGTTCATATGAAACGTGGATTTATGTACAGATACTGATATATCAATAAGATGTTGTTCCATTCTTTTGATTTCAGACACCATGTGGCCACAATTTCTGCTTGAAGTGCTTCCAGAAATGGGTTGGACAAGGAAAGCGTACTTGTGCAAAGTGTCGCCATGTCATCCCTTCCAAAATGGCAAGTCAACCCCGCATCAATTCTTCACTTGTAGTTGCCATACGTATGGCGAAGCTGTCAAAATCACATGTTACTGAGGGGCCTGCAAAGTTATACCACTTTGTTCGAAACCAAGACAGGCCTGACAAAGCTTTCACTACTGAGCGGGCGCAAAATTCAGGAAAATCTAATGCTGCAAGTGGCAAGATATTTGTCACAATTCCAGCTGATCATTTTGGACCTATATCTGCTGAATATGATCCTGAGAGAAACCAAGGGGTGCTGGTTGGGGAATGCTGGGAGGATAGGCTTGAATGTCGACAGTGGGGTGCACACTTTCCCCATGTTGCTGGTATAGCTGGACAGTCTAACCATGGTGCACAGTCAGTTGTGCTTTCAGGAGGGTACCTTGATGATGAGGATCATGGAGAGTGGTTCTTATACACAGGAAGGTTTGCCATCAGATCCTCTACTTTCTTAGTGCTTTCTATACCATTCCTCATAAAGCATCTCATATTGTGATGTGCTTATTTATTTTTAGTGGGTTTTCTTATTTAGTTTGCTGCCTTGTTTACATGGATCTGCATGGCAGTGGTGGAAGGGATTTGAGTGGGAATAAGCGAACAAACAAGGATCAGTCATTTGACCAGACATTTGAGAAATATAACAAGGCTCTCCAAGTTAGTTGCATGAAAGGGTATCCTGTACGGGTGGTAAGGTATATATTAATGTTTGAACTTCTGTCTTTCTTTTGCTAGTCTCTGTCTCTCCATGTGGGGCTTTTTAGCATAATACTCTAATCTCATCTTATTGACCCTTGCTGTCTTTTATGGAAAGTTGCATTAGCATGTTTAGTGCATTGTTTGGTTTTCCTTTTTGGTTGCCTCAGTTTACACTAGTGCAATCTACACTCTACACTAGTGCAATCTACACTACCTTCTAATCCAGTGTTATTGAGATTGAAATTTGATTCGAGACAATCTTCACTTTGTATTGGAGATAGTTTGATTGTTTATTTATATATTGGGAGTTTGGCATGCCTAGAATTGCCACACAGAAAAATGTGTGGTGGCTGGTACTTTTTGCTTCATTTAATATAGGTATGAGATATCAATTTGTTGCATTCAAAAGAACGTTTTGAATTTGAATATCTTCTGCTCCATTTGTCAATTAGATCACACAAGGAGAAGCGCTCCTCATATGCCCCTGAGAAAGGGTTGCGGTATGATGGAATCTATAGAATTGAAAAGTGTTGGACAAAGGTGGGAATCCAGGTAATATCTGCTGTCCTAGATTTTGGATGGGGCTAGATTGGTTTTCTTAGTTTGCTCAATAGATTTACTGATCATAGTTATACTTGATTAGGGGTTTAAGGTTTGCCGGTATCTTTTTGTTAGATGTGACAATGAACCTGCACCATGGACGAGGTTTGTTTCAGGCTTTTAGCTTCTCTTCTACTTTCCTTCAGTAGTAGCACGTCGGTTTGATTTTTCCAACTTGAACTGCAGTGATCAACACGGAGACCGGCCTAGACCTTTACCTGCAATACCTGAGCTGAAGAAAGCTACGAGTATAATAGAGAGGAGAACAAGTCCATCATGGGACTTTGAGGTGAGCTACAAGTTTGAAGTAATATCCTATTCATGCTGAATGTCAGCTCTTTAGTTTTAAAAAGAAAAAATAAGGGAACAAAACGAGAAAAAGAAAACTACAAGTTTGAAATCTTTGGTTTGTCTTCAGTACTCATTGGAGTTCTCTGCCTAGACCTAGCAAATAAATTTTGATTTTAAGTTAGTGAGCCTCCATTCTTGATTATGATCTCTTCAATTATATTATTAGGAAAAAGATGGCTGCTGGAAGTGGAAAAAATCACCACCTATCAGTAAAAAAACTGTTCAGACGTTAGATCCTGCTGATCGAAAGAGGTCAAGAAGAGGAAGGAGGAACGCAAGGGATATTACTGTCCGAGAGAGGCTCTTAAGAGGTCTCTCTCTCTCTCTCTCTCTCTATATATATATATATATTATGTATATCAGTCCCCTTCTAGAGAGGGATCCCTCTTTGCAATTAAAGTGAGGGACTCCTTATTTCGCTTACTTTCAAGTCGTATTTCCACATCTCAACCGTACAATGTCTAAAACACAGTGTGTAGATCATTCCTGCAAAGTTTCATCAAATTTGAAGATCATTTGAGCTTCCGTAATCGTAATTTACACGAACGGTTCTGTTTGGACAACTTTTGTTCTGTTGATTTATTTAATCTAATTCGGTATCCAAATGATCTTCAAATTTGATGAAACTTTGCAGGAATGATCAACACACTGTGTTTTAGACATTGTACAGTTGAGATGTGGAAATACGACTTGAAAGTGAGCGAAATAAGGAGTCTCTCACTTTAATTTCAAAGAGGGATCCCTCTCTGGAAGGGGATTGTATATTTATATATTTAATGTGGTGCTACATTGTTTGATGACCAACATGTTTATTGGTGTGTAACATCATGCTTCATCTTAACATAGATATATCTTCATCTGCAGAATTCAGCTGCCTTCTTTGCGGGGAGGTCATGACCTTACCAATGACCACTCCTTGTGCGCATAATTTTTGCAAGTCGTGTTTAGAAGGCGCTTTTACGGGAAAGAGTTTGGTTAGAGAAAGAAACAGAGGGGGAAGAACCCTCCGAACCCAAAAGAATATAATGAGTTGCCCTTCTTGCCCCACTGATATCTCTGATTTTCTTCAAAATCCTCAGGTTTGTTACTTGTGCATATTTTGCTTTTATTTCATTTGGAAGATAATGTTACTGTTCTTTATCTTATCTGATTTGTATGGAGATAGGTAATCTAGCCTTGGTCTTCCTATGTTGTCTTCTTGGAATTCATAGAGACATCAACTAATGGAAATATTAGAAATTTCATCAAATGATCCCTATAAACAGATGCAAATGATTTTTACATTGGCTTTTGGAATTGACAGGTGAACAGAGAGTTAATGGATGCGATTGAGTCACTTAAGTCACAGAAAGAAGAGGAAGAGAATGGGGATTCAGCTGAAGAAATGAGCCAAGATGTGGATAATTCTGACAATGAAATCACTGAAATTGTTGAAGATGGCGGTGTTAAAGAATACGCAGAGAATTCTCCTACAAAGTGCAACTCCGAAAGGAGTCCCAAACGACAGAAAGTTGATGCTGTGTTAGGATCACCAAAAACCGATGATGAGGATGTAAATGAAATTCACATCGCCCAGACTAATGGCAGAGGCTCACCGGAAACCAATGATGAGGAGGTAAATGGAATTCATGTCACCCATGCTAATGGCAAAGGCCCACCGGAAACCAATGTTGAGGAGGTAATTGAAATTCCTGTCACCCATAAAAATGGAACAGGCTCACCGGCTCCAGTTGCTAATTGCGGCAAGCAAGATGCTAGTCCAGGTGGTGTTAAAGCAATTACTATAGAAAAGATGAAGGCTGAGGAAGTAGTAGGAGAAGATAATGGTTCCCCATCAAGTCCTCTCCTTGTGCAATCTGATTTCGAATGATGTAATTGTATTGCCAAGGACTTTCGTGAAGTTGAAGTGCTATTGGTACACGAAACAGTGTGATGCATTAAAATGGCTCATCTTCAAATGACTGTGATAGTTATTGTTTCTTCACAAGTTATTAGTGTCTGCATATATTCCCTTGTAGTTCTTCAGATTCTAGTATTTCTTCTTCACCACCGATTACTGGGGTTGGTGCTATCGGGATTTTGAGTGTAGAAGAATGGTGTGGGGGTGCTACTTTATTATGTTTATTGATACATGAGATTCGATTCGACCAAGTTGTTGTTTTTAGTATCTTAGCTCAATATCCACCATCAATGTAATAGAACAACTTTCATTGATGAAGTATTTAGTTCATGAAGCCATTAGGCCGTTCCTTAGAACCCGACCGCATATGTCTCGTTGTCAGAATTATCCACATCTTGGCTCATTTCTTCAGCTGAATCCCTATTCTCTCCGCTTCTTTCTGTTAATAACATGATCTATTGTGTGGTTTCCCTCCAAGTATGGTCAACCAACAAGCAATGCTGATGCCGACTCTGATACTGGAGGAAAAAGTAATACAGCAGCTCAAGGTATAGATTTTACCTGAAAACAAACTCGGTATAGTATTCCACAGCTCAAGGATGGAGACCTGTGGTCTTGAGGTGTACCCTGAAAAGCTATTGAATGACTCAACTCGAACCAGTTAGAGGATGACTTAACTTGCCAGTTCTTGGGTTTGAATGTGAAGATCCATAACAAAGCTTGCTTCAGGGGTTATCATTTAGAAATTTTCTGGCAATGCTTCTATACTATTATGAAATTGTTGAAACGATTTGACTCTGTCAATTCCCTCCCTTCTTAGGAAAGCTTTTAGTTTGCAACTCTGGACAAACTCTGCTTGTAGCATATATGCGAGTTGCTGCATATGGCATTAAACTTTTTCTCAGAGTTTCTATTGTCAATGGACAGATAATCAAAATGAAAGGGTGGTATGTGTGAAGAATATGGATCCAGAAGAAGTTCTTCAATGTGCAACCAGGCTAAGGAATTCACTGGGAAGAAAAGTGGTGAAACCGAGGACTAGACATGTAACCAAACATCCAAGCGTGCCAGGAACCTGGAGGGCAGACATCAAATTTAGATGAACAGCATGTAATTTTGCAGTTTGGTGTGTTTCAAAGCAGATTAATTCCGCATGCCAGAATCAGTGTGGTGCAAGCTAGTAACAAGCTGAGCAATCTTTGAAATATTACAGTTTTCTGTTGAACTGCGCAATCTTTTCCAAATTAAGTTACAAGCTAGTTACCTTGTTCAATTTCTCTTTGAGATGATCAATGGCATGGGCACTGTCGGTTAGCTAGAGCACATTATGACATTCATCAAACTCTCAAACTAATTGTGTGGGATTTACCATCTTTGCATAAATGTCTAAAGTTGAAACCTCAAGAAATTACAAGGTACAAAGTGAGAATAACCCAATATTTGAAGCTGTGGTTTGTAACAAACTACTCTTCTTCTCATTGCAAAACCTCTGTGACATCTTCTTCTACTAACTCTCTATCTCTCTCTCTTGCTAACCAGTTGCTGCTCTCCATGGCTATTCATCTTCTTCTACTGACTTCGCTTCCAATATCTACAAACAAGTGTCGCGGTTATCACACCGCCAGCAGACACCATAAGCAGCATAGGCCAATGCTGTGTCCATGAAGATTTTGTTGGCCTTATCCTTGCTTCAGGTTCCAGAGGATATTGGCACAAGGGACAGAGGTGACTCTTCTCCAGCCATCCAACAATGCATGCTCTGTGATAAAGGTGTGAGCACGGCAAGCGATTTATCACCCTCAATTGATCATCAGCTATCAACATCGGCTGATCAACGTCAGAGTGATCAAGCTGCTCCAGACAAATGACGCACGGCGAAGCCTGTCTAATAACATCCTCTTCCAAATCCTCAAGTCTCAAATACTCCAAACTCTCAATGGATTTTTGGTTGCAGGAATACTCGTGGGCTCATGCACATATCTCACCATAGATTCCCATGTATCCGAGTCAATGTCCACTTGACTAATCGATACACTGCCCAGCAAGTCAGCCATGATCCCAGCTAAAGGCATTGCAGCTTCACCAAACAAGCACAAACTCACATCCACCACAATGACAGAAATAGGCACACCAGGGAGGGTCACATCAACAGCTTCAACTACTGTCCGAAGAATGTCTGGCTGCGCATACTTTGGGATGCCCAGGCTGGTAAGGTGTCGAGCCATGCAGTCCCTAAAGTTGCACCTTCTGGATCTGATAAGCGAACGATTGAAGTAAATTCCAACTTCATCAATGAGGATGGGTTCACCATCAAAAGTCACATCTGTTGCAGCACCAAACCAACAGTGGCTGCCGCGTCCGAATAGCTTGAAGAACCTTAATCTGATGGGGAACCATGAGAATAATCTCATCGCCTCTTCGAATCTCTGTCTCAGGGAGGACAACATCTGAAGGTAACTCACATTGTATCGCTCTGCTGACAACCAAATTCCTCTCCGTCGAGAACATGCTTGTTCAACACCACAACTGATATGGACATTCCCATTAGAACACAGTATCAGCAACAAATAGTACCAGCAATTCAATTCAGTGAGTAAAACTAACAATGCAGTAAATCCCAGCAAGCAATTCAGTTGTAAACTTGACTTGAGAAACGAAAATTGAACAGCACAAGCCAATTTTATACCTAGAGACTCGCAGAATCAACGACCCATCTATAATTTTGACCCAGAAAGCAAGTATAATGAAATGAAGTGGCTCTAAATTGGAAGAGAAGAGGACCCATAATCAAAATATGGCAATTGTTCAACATACCTTGAGCTTGAGTAGAGAGGAGGTCCGAAAGCGGCGTCCAACTACAGGCACAGGGAGGAAAATTTAGGGTTGTTTTCAATTTGGGGCAAATGAGCTCTTCACTTCTACTTGTCCAGCACTAGGTACAGTACAGTAGTGGTAGACAAGGATTAAAATTTTTACCATATATATCCCGATATCTTTTTTTTTAGAGTAACCGTTATATTTAAAGGGGTAAATATTTTATCTTTCACTGATTTTATCAAATATGTTCGATTCCGTCAAATCTTTTTGATTCTGTCAAATATCTCCGATTCCGTCAAATATCTCTAATATTTAGAAATCTACAATAAATCTCTGATATATTAAAGAAATATATGTAAAAAATTTAGACGTAAACAAAAATCACGGTCAACAATATTAGAAAGGAGATATAAAGGGAACAGTTAGTAGCTCCAAATAGATATACGACTATCATATTCAATAGTACAATTCGTATGGTTATATGTTTTGGTCTGAATATTATACTTTTGTGGGCCACCGTACGTGTTTTCAACCACTTGGAGTCTCTTTCTAGATATAAATAAAGTTGATGTCTGTATAATTTATAAGTAAATATAATAAATTAAATATTTTAGAAAAAATTCTTCCCGAATTTTTGATATTTTTTCCTCAATATTTCCGATATCTCCTTTTTCAAAATACCGATAGATATGCCGATACAGATATTTTAATTTTTAGTGGTAGACTTGTTTACCTTATTTAACTCCCAAACATATTTAACTTCCAAGGAAATGAATTTGGCTTCAAAAATTTGGTAAGCTAAACGTGGGCTTTAGAAAGTGGCTGGGTAAAATAAATATTATTTTATTTAATTTACTACATCTCTCACAAATTGCATCATTAAAAATTCATTACTAACCAGATTTTCTTACTATCACGAAGTTCTCGACATTTTGCCTTCAAATTTAGTTTATGATAGGAGTTTTTTAAAGCCAAATTTCTAGACGGATCTTTACAAAACCGTAAAAACTCTCTTCTTTTTCGTAAATTAACTTATGTCGTGAGTTTTTATAAAAATATAGTGTCTAGATTTTTATATTTGGTTGTGTGTGTAAAAATTATATCCCTCTAAAATTGAAAGTTACAGCAATTTACTCTGTGTGGAATCATTCCCTAGTAAAATCTTTGCATAAATGTCTAAATTTGTTGGGCTATATATTTTTGGGAGAAAAAGTCGAAACCCTCGAGAAATTACATGAGAATAACCCAATATTTAAAGGGGTGTAGATTCTTCTTCTCATTTGCAAAACCTCTGCGCCATCTTCTTCTACGAATAACACCCAAAACCCAACTCTCTCTATCTCTCTCTTGCTAAACTGTTGCTGCCCTCCATGGCTATTCATCTAGCCTGACCAACGACGAGTCGGTTAAACCCTGTATTGCGCTTCACAGTACTCTCCGTTTCATTTCCATTTTTTCTGGCGAATATTGAAGTGATTTGGTAAGTATTTTCTTTCAGTTTCGTTGAAATTTACACTGTATTCGATTGATTACGCTGCATATTAGAGATTCTCTCAGTAATTTTGCTGTAATTATTTGACTGTGTGTGAAATTAGGCAAATCCCTAAACCCTAAACCAGGCCCTTAATTTAGTTTAAAGAATTAGTTAGGAACATGAAGTTATGATTGAGAGGCTGTAGAGTTGAAATTTGGAGTTTTCTTTTCTGTTTTAATTGGGAAAAAATGATGATTTGAGATTGTAACTTTAGACTGATGATGAGATATACTTAATGTGCCAGATGCAAATGGTTTAATGACGATGGAGTTGGACAGAATAAGCAACTTACCAGGTGGTGTTATACAGAAGATTCTGTCGTATTTGCCGATCAGGGAGGCGGTGAGGACAAGTGTTTTGTCCAGCAACTGGAGGTGCAAATGGGCTATGCTTCCGCGTCTCGTGTTTGATGATCAACAAATCGGTGCAACTAGCAAGTCAAGGAGGAGGAAGACTACGTTTGTGAGCATTGTTGATCGTGTTCTGTTGCTTCAGATCGGCCCCATTGATGCTTTTGAGCTTGTTTATCGGAAGTTTATTGCTGCTAGTGATGTTGACAGATGGATTCTTCATCTGATGAGGAAATCTCTGAAAGAGTTCACGCTTGCAAAATTCCGGGGGTCTCAGTATAATGTATCGTCGTGTTTGTTTTCTTGTCAAGAGTTGGTTCATTTGGATTTACACAATTGTTCGGTCAAGCCCCCTTCGGTGTTCAAAGGCTTCAGGAGATTGAAGAGTCTTCGTCTTGAGAACGTTACCGTTGCCCAAGATGCGTTTGAAAAATTGATTGGTTACTGCCCCCTGCTTGAGAGGCTGACTCTGATTGACTTAAATGGTATCACCCATCTCAAGATCGATGCACCTAATCTCAAATTCCTTGAAGTCCATGATACTTTTGAGGATGTTAAGGTTGACAATACCCTAAATCTGATTGATGTTTCAATTGATTTTGGTGAAGCTTCTAGCCACTCTAGCAATTTGCTCAAGTATTTTGTTCAGCTACCACTTATGGAAAGGCTCACAATCAAGGGTTTCCTTTCAAAGGTGATGGACCGTGTTATTTCATGTTATAATTATTTAGTCTAATGATCACTTACATGGACCTAAGAATCTGAGCATATTAATTTGCTATGTTGTTGATACTTAAATCCTTTTTGTTCCAGTGTGCTATTGGTGCCTCGGCAGAGGAGCTGCCTAAACCATATCAATGTCTTAAGTTCCTTTCTATAGGTATACGCTTGAATAATTTGGAGGAGATATTAGCTGCTTTATGCTTTCTGAGAAGCTCACCTGCTCTACAAGAACTCAAAATTTCAGTGAGTTTTACTTTGTTGAAGCATGCTATTAATATCCTTATGTTGATTTTTAAATGTCAGTATTCTTTAATTTAAATTGATGTTGTTTAGTGAGCCCTTACTCAGAAGATTGAGATCAATCTAATGCTGTTGACAACCTTGTGTAGGTTCACCAAGAAGGTGAGGCTACAGCTGGAGAAGCGACCAATTGGCTAAATGAAAACCATAATTGGGCATTCACCCAACTCCGACTTGTGAAAGTGACTGCCTTCTCTGGTGTTAAAGCTGAAGTAGACTTCATCAAAATTCTTCTTTTGTGCTCTCCTGCTCTTGAAGAACTAGAAATTGTGGTTAGTTTTATCTTTTATGATATTAGAGCGTGCAATATAACTACTTAATTGAGTTGAAAACTTAAAGCAACTGTTATCTTATAAATTATAGCTTAAAGAACTGGGGTCTTTCAGAAGTTTTGAGATTCTGATGCTATTTACCTTTTTCTTGTGTAGGCACCTTTTGAAGATCAGGCTGTATCAGGAGAAGTGAATTCTTGGTTAGATGCCAACCTGAACTGGGCATTCACCCAACTGCGACTTGTAAAAGTAACTTCCTTCTCTGGTGTGAAAGCTGAAGTAGACTTCATTAAGTTTCTGCTTTTAAGCTCTCCTGCTCTCCAAGAACTACAGATTTCGGTGAGTATTATTCTGTTGGAGCATTCAATATAATAGAGACATACATACATGTATGTATATCTACATTTTGTATTAAAGATTTCTGAAGCTATTGACCTTCATCTTCTACAGGCTCGCGATCAGGTAGTTCTCGGAGAAGCGAACCCTTGGTCAGATGACAACCAAAATTTTGTATTCACCCATCTACGAGTTGTGCAGTTAACAGGCATTCATGGAGTCAAACCTGAAGTAGATTTCATCAGATTTCTGCTTTCAAGTTCACCTGTGCTTGAGAGGATGACTATTCAACCTACTTCTGCGGATTGTTCTTTGGAATTGTTGAAGAATTGGTCCAGTTTAGGCGTGTGTCAGTGGGTGCAGAGATAAGCTACTTGGATCCACTAAGTTCAGATTCTGATGAGAATTCTGACTTTGATTCTGATGATTATACTGATCTTGAGTCTGATTCAGATTCTGACTGAACTGTATTGCTAGGACGGTCATGGGTTCCTGATAGGATTTCACAAATGGTTCTTGCGTTGGTACTTGAGGGTTAGTTCTGAGAATTAGCTGTTGTCTACACCCGTTATGGTTTTTGTTAGAAGTTAGCATATACAGTTTTCAGTAGGAGCCACACTGCCCACACAGCTTGCTTGCTAATGAGCGATCTTCATAATGCTGTAATGCGGAAAATGAGTGATCTCCTGGTGGAAGTATATTGCTTCATTTCATAGTTTATAATATTTCTGACTCTCATTTCTGGAAATCAGTTCCTACCAATTCAAGACTAGCTAAAATATTATTGTTTGTTATTTTACATTAATTGATTCATCTAACTAAGATGGACTTGAACATAATAGCTGTGTTTTATTTTCAAAAAAAAAAAAAGTATCACATTAACTGATTCACAGAAACATTTTATCCCTTTTAACTGATTCACAGAAACATTTTATCCCTCTTCATCCGACTCATATATGCAGGATTTTTGCTACTGCCTTGTTTATTGTCACCTTCACTAGTCAGGAATTGTGGTGGACACGGACACTGCTCTCTTCCTTCGGCGAGATTCAGCATGTCATAAGCCTCTAGAACTGGGATGAACAAGGATTTCCAGAGTAGATAATTATAGTAGGTCAGTTCGATTGGCATGAGTTGAGGCGCCGGATGTTAAAAGAAGGTTTGAGGATGATGATGAGCTGGCCGTTACAGGAGGAGGCGATATTTGTGACATCTCTAGTTGATGATGGGAATCTTCAGTCATGTTAATCAGTGTAATACCTTGGCAAGTTTAAGAGAAAAAAAATTCAAGTAGGGAGTTCAGATTCCAATATTAGGATCATCTCAGAATACTATAACCAAGTAACTAGCTAACTTGACAAGCATAAAGGTTAGATCTTGATGTAACTAAAAATGCTGGTACAGTAAAACTGCTGATGAGAGAGACAGAGAGAAGTTTTCACATACGTCCAAGTTTCCTTGATTCTCTGCATTAGCTATTCTGGAACTGGAATTGCTCGACCAGCTTGATCACGAGCTTTAACTCTTTTTTTTTTTTTTGAGCATCAGCACTAGGCTTCCGACTTACACCTCTTTGCCTGTGCACAATAGATATCATCTTTCACTATATGCAATCCAAAAACTGACGAAACTTATTAAGCAATCCAAAAACTGATGAAATTGCAAATACAGTGTGAGCTGAAATGTCAGATGTTTATTGATAGCACAAAAGAAAGCATCACTTGTCCAGAACAACATGGTAAAATCGACAGAAAGAAAAGCCAACAATCTAAGCAAAATGAAACTTCAAAGGATCAACTGATTGATTCAAATGAGGATACAAATTATTGTAGCGACAAAACTAGCCAAGAAGGTATCTGCTAGGCAGTTCTGACAAACTCCTCATTCTCCATGAAGATATGCAAATTGTTAGACTTCATCAAGAAATCGACTGCTTCTGCATTGAAGTCGACCAAAGCAGCCACCTTGATCAGCTCTGTGCTATCCCATAACACACTCTCAGATATTGCTTGACAGAAACAAGTAGCAAACTCAATGACTCTCTTCTGCGTGCCCTCCAGACTTGTCCATTTTCTGACAAAAGTTCAAAACGTATGTTTCGGCTTCCTCTCACATTCAAAACTTACCCAGAAGATTCTGATAGGTCACAGCTTACAGTGATTGGTTCTGTTGTCTCCACCACAGTAACATTCACAAGGGATTGAACAGCTTTGAGCCTCTTCTCAGCTTCCATTTCCATAGGAGGAGAAGCAAGAAAACCAAGAATCAACCTGAATAGCGCTTTCTTGATCAGCTTTTCCCTCGGCAATGGGACTATTACTATAAATATACATTAGGCTTTGCGGACCATTACAAGCCCTCCCTGGATGCATGTAAGAATGTGAAAACATATGCTGTACCAAATGTTCATGTCCACTAATGTATATTTCCATTTTTATTTTCTACTTCAAGTAGGCAATAGCTGAGGATCCAGATGATGCTGTGCAATGGCACCAGCTTGGTCCTCATAGCCTTTGGGCACAACAATCAGTAACTCTCAAAAGTACCTCAAAGCTGCAGTAGCCGGCCTGTTTTAAATAATGCAGTTATGCATGGTCAAATCTTGCGATTTCCAATCTCAAATGCAGGGCTTGAACTCGTCTTCCTCATGATTATGTGTACCCAAAATTAGAGTAGGTAGGTGTCTTTAGTGATGATTAGGGTAGTAAATAGAAGTCAAAGGAAGGTGTCTTGCACTGCATACATGTGGAAAAGTGAAAACAAAGGAAGCTGAAACTGAAGATAGAAGACAAAACAACTTACTGAACACAACTTAAATAAGAAACCTGAAACAAACTTAGCTATGAAAACTGCAGGAGTCCGCTAGCTCCCCTATCAGAGTACTCCTAAACATGCAGGAAAACCAAAGACTCATACAAAGCAAGAAATATAACTACTCTCCACCACCAATTATCAAAAGGAACAATCTGAACAATAATATCTAGGCTACTGATCGATCGATTCCTTATCATGCAAGGCTATCAGTGTCTGTACCAAATCGACAGTAATGTAGGGTACATACTATTGAGATATAAATCCAACATCGTGAATATGAGACCTTGTCTGTGGGTTAATTAATAAGGGTTTTGGGCCATTCCACCCATTGCCAATTGGTTTTGAATGTGAACCTCAGACTACTTTATTATGGTATCAGAACTTTGGCTCCTGTCTACTAACCATGAGCTTCCGCTTTGATCTCTTTGATTAGATTTCAATTTGATGTATTCCCAATTTCAATCCCTAACCCTAAAATTCAATATCACCCGCATCCTGCCATAGATTCTCGCTCAAATTCTGGCGACGTTCATCGATTATCGATCTATGCTTTCAATGTGTTTCAGTTGCAGTGATTTCTCAGATTTACTTCGTCGAGGGTTATCTAGGGCTTCTGAGATCCATGACTTTGCTTCCGCATCGATAACGTTACTCAATCTCTGTTTTGGTGCTATAATTGCTTCGACCTGGGCTCGATTGCTTGGGTTTTTCTATCTTCAACACTATTGCTGAGTTTCTGAAGCAAAAAGCCTTCTCTCTGTTTGTTTCTTCAAGTACAGTATGTTCGGATCTAATCTATCTTGATTTTTTGGCCTGCTTGATACTGTGTGATGAAGATAAATGTCGATATTGAATTGTTGATGCAATTTTGTTCATAATCTACTGCATAAAGCCATAGAGAGATTCCAATTTGTTGAATGTGTGTTGTTGTTGAGTTCTTGCTACATAAGGACATGTTTAGCAATGCTTGGATGTTACTACGATTGGAAATCTGCATTTGTCTGTTAAGCCTTGAAGTTTTTGGAATAGTATATCAGAGTTATGATGATTGGTATGTTACTGAGAGATGATTGGTGATGTTTAAAGGCGAAGACTAATATACAAAGGATCATGGTGCAAGGAGTGCAAGTCATACGGTGGTTTTGAGAACAAAATTTTCATAAAGTTGGTGTGTAGAGATATAAAATTTAACGATAATAATAATTGTTGAATTGTCAAACAACAAGTGGGCCCGACAAATTGTATACGTGGCTCGTGAGTTCGTAAAGTTGAAAAGTCTTCGGAGATGCCACATGACGACACGCAAATGGTCAGTCAACAACTAAATCATCGAATCTCACCTGAAAGCAAATATTAAATGTCAGCCGTTGATCGAACGTCATTAAATTAAATTGGTCATCGAAATAGAAAGTAGACATTTACTCAAATTAGTATACCTTATCGGTTGTAATTAAATTAATCAATTAAGATTGATTAATTTATTTATGTTAACAATAATAATTGAATTAATTAATTTAAAAATTGATTGATTTAGTTATTACCGTTAAGAATGACAATTAAAGTGGTGTCTTCAAAACCTACCATAAATGAAATGGTGTCGACACTATAAATACCCCATCTCATATCAAGAGGAGGACTTCAGACAATAGAGAGAAAAAATCACTCCCGAGAACTCAGAAGTCTCAAATTCCCCGAAGAACTATCAAGCTACCAAATAGTTAGTTCTTCACCAAACTCAAATCCCAAATACTCGTCGCGTGATCAACTCTTGTGACCCCTTACGTCTCAAGAACAAGTGCTTGTCCCCTTGAGTCAAATCCATATTCGGAGATAGAATCAGAGGAATTCACAAAGATTTGTAACCCGCATTCATATCAATAAAATTATATTATTCTTTGTACACGTGTTGTTCTGTAATTTGTCGCAGATTATTCGTGTTTACAAAAGTGGCACGCCCAGTGGGACCTCTTTGCCTCTCATCTCCTTCTCCGTAGGAAAGTTCAAATCCGTTCGAGCAATGGCCTCCAAGAACACGCAAGCCATCTCAACGAAGAAATCCAAACCAACGACCTCGAGGTCAAGCAACGAATCCTCTGGTCATGTCACCCATAGCGGCAAGGGATCAACCCACAACATTCGTGGCTCTGCCTTCCAAGCCTCGCAAACCAATCATCACCTTGGAGAATCTTGAGAAAAGCAAGCATGTCCCTCGAAGTGAAGAAAGGGAAACTCCAAAGAAACCAAGGGAGCGGTCATCCTCACCTACCTCGGATGATGAATCAAGCACGGCTTCATACCATAGGAGTCCTAATGGTGATGAAAACACACGTACGGCATGCCGTTGGATGATTCATCGCAACCTATCACATGCAAGTCATGGTGACAGGCGCGTCCACCATTGAAGAGCAAATAGCTAATCTGATGGGAGCGGTTGAGAAGCTCACCAAAACGGTGGAAGAAAAAGACATGCAATTGCCGAGCTTTATAGCAGGCTCGAAAATCAAGATGAAGAAAAGAAGGAAAAAGTAGGTGAGAACTCCAAGAACGATGACAAGGACGATGATGGCTCGCTTGGATCCATGTCCTTCCAGCAATTGCAGGACATCATCACCAACTCCATTAGAGCTCAATATGGAGCTCCTTCTCGTGATTCTCTCACCTAATCCAAACCCTACACCAAAAGAATCAATAGTCTAAGGATGCCGTTGGGATACCAGCCGCCAAAGTTCCAGCAATTCAAAGGGAAGGGCAATCCAAAGCAACATGTTGCTCATTTCATTGAAACTTGCAACAACGCTGGGACGGAGGGTGACCACCTTGTCAAACAGTTCGTTCGCTCTTTGAAAGGCAATGCCTTTGAGTGGTACACACTTAGAGCCCGAGTCTATTGACAGTTGGGACCAAATGGAACGCGAATTTTTAACCGCTTCTACAGTACAAGGCGTATTGTGAGTATGATGGAACTCACCAACACGAAACAATGGAGGGATGAACCAGCAGTTGACTTTATTAATAGGTGGCGCTCGCTCAGTCTTGATTGTAAAGATCGCTTGTCAGAAACGTCTGCAGTTGAAATGTGCATTCAAGGTATGCACTTTGATTTGTTGTACATTCTCCAAGGTATCAAGCCTCGAACCTTTGAAGAACTAGCTACGCGAGCACATGATATGGAGTTGAGCATAGCTAGCCACAAGGGTAACAAAGAGTCCGTCAGTGACCAACGAAAAGATAAGGCTTTCAGCAACAAGGTTGACAAGGTTGTGAAAAGGTCTACAAAGGAGTCGATGACTGTGAATGTTGCTCCAATCAAAATCTCCACACGAGACAAGAGGGAGATTAAGAAAGCAGAACCAACTCAAACCTACGAGAGGAGGAAGCGCTCATTGACTGAGTGGGAGCAAAAGACTTACCCGTTCCCAGATTCTGACGTAGCAGGCATGTTGGAGGATTTGCTTGAGAACAAGGTGATAGAACTTCCGGAGTGCAAACGTCCAGAAGAAATGCATCGAGTCAACGACCCGAAGTATTGCAAGTTTTATCGCATCATTAGCCACCCAGTCGAGAAGTGCTTTGTTTTGAAGGATTTGATTATGAAACTCGCCAGACAAGGAAGAATCGAGCTTGATGTTGACGAGGTTGCTGAGGTCAATTGCACTACCATTTCATTTGGATCTTTTGAGCCAGTTCAAGTACCTTCTATGCCAATGAAAGCGCCATACCATTTCTCGAAGGAGACTTGCAATAGTAAAAATTAGAGGAAGTGAAGCCAATCAAGCAAGTGAACCTTACTCCTAAAGTGCCTCATGCGACGATGATGAAGGATGGATACTCGTCACTCGAAGAAAAGCGCGCAAAAATGTGTTGTCAAGTCCATCACCACCTCGCGGCCAAATCGCAAACAACCACATGGGAGTCGTTGATGGCTCGAGAAGAGTGAGACAAGGTGTATAAATGAGAAGTTCGCTCCTTGCGTACAAAAGTCCCTCAATCAAAACCCGCCAACAAAGTGCATGCCTAAGGTGCGAATGAGTCTGAGAGCTAGTTCAATGACAACAAGTTATGAAGGTGGTTCCAAAGATTCTGAGAAGGTTGAAGAAAATGAAGTGTTGAAACAATTGGAAGACTTACCTCTAAAATTTAGCCTCTCTAACCTGTCGCAGTTGCCCAAATCGGCAAGACGTGCGTAGTCCAATGCTGCTTGATGTGGGCAAGCATTCTTCGAACGTCAATGAATGTGCGACATGCGTAGCATGTTGCGACGCCATTCACTTCACGGATGAAGATTTACAATTGGGTTCAAAGCCGCACAATCGACCTCTTTTATGACAGGTTACATGCGAGAGCAAAAATTAAATCGCATGCTTATAGATGGAGGGTCTGCTTGAACATTATGCCAAAATCAACAATGTCTCAACTCGGCATCAATATCGACGAGTTATCTGAAAGTCGTCTCATGATCCAGGGTTTTAACCAAGGGCAAAGAGCAATAGGCATGATTCGGCTAGACATGGTTATTGGCAAATTGAAGTCAAACACTTGTTCCACGTGATCGATGCAAAGACTTCATACAACATATTATTAGGGCGACCATGGGTTCATGAAAATGGTGTTGTGCCTTCAACTCTGCATCAATGCTTCAAGTTCTATCGCGGATGTGTGAAAACAGTGGTAGGTGATACCAAGCCATTCACACGAAGCTGAGTCTTACTTCGCGGATTCCAAGATCTATTCGGACGAGGAATCGGTAATAGAGTTCTTCCGATTGAAGTACCCTCAACTGGGAAGGCTACAGAGGTGACAAGGAAAGAAGTTGAAGCAAAGGGCAAGAAAAATGAAGAATCATATGAGTCTCTATCTGAAACTTTGGCATCAGCTACAAAAGACAAGTCCAATCCAGTTGTCCCATCCTTCGCTATGTGCCAAAGTCCAAGCGCAAGGAAGGAGAATCTCCGTTTGTCGAAGCAAAGCGGCAAGTAAGTCCTCGAAGATTGGGTGAAGAAGACATAAAATTATTGAAGGAAGCGTCGATATTACCATTGACAAAGTTGAACGACCAAACTCCCACCAAGCAACCATTGAAGGGGTTTGTCAAACCAGTCCAAGGAAGGGTAGAGCATGGGCCTTTACCCGAGAAAGAACAACTGAAGGTTTGATCCCAATGCTTACAAACTGTTGGCAAAGGCTGGATTCAACTTTGGTTCGTCGAGTAAAGAGGATGATCAAGTTGTCAGCAAGAAAGCACATGAGCTCAATGAGTCTCAAAAGAAGTTAAGAGAACAGGGAAATACAGGTGATTCGGCTAAGGCGGGTCTTGGTTTTGTCTCAAGCAAGCCAATCAAAATTTCAGGTAGAAGAAAAGCGGAGAAAGCAAGCATGCAATATATAAGTTTTGAGGAAGTAGAAGATGAAACTCCACAAACCCAATCTGTCTCTCGCACTTCAGCGTTCGATCGCATCTGTCCAAGTTCTCAAGTACTACTACCAAATCAACAAGCAGAGTTTTGGTATTTGAGCGTGTTGATAGGTCAACAAGTCGAAGCTCAGTCTTCAATCGTCTTGACACCTCAGCTACACGAACTTCAGTGTTCAAACGGTTGACACCTTCAAACGAAGAAAACAAACAAGTGGGGCCAACTCCTCGAAAGTCTGCACTTGAGAGGATCCAAGCACCTAAAGAACAAGGGAGCAAAAGAAAGAAAACGTTGGTCAAATGGAAGATAAAGAAATCCGAAGTCTCATCCCATCACGCATGAAAAGACGTTGCATGTTGGAGGTGAATTCGACGGACCAACTTAAAGTGAAGCAACGTACCATCATACTCACTGGTCAAGACAAAGAGGGCGATGGGGCTAGTGACGATGATGGTGATATTGTTCAATGTGCTTATCACATCATAGTAGCGGAGGTGGAAGCTTATGAAGAGGATGACCATGAGGGCTCCGAATATGAAGTAGAGGCAGCTCCTCCAGAGCTTGAAGATGGGGTGAAAGCCACAGTTGATGAACTTAAGGAGCTCAATTTGGGGACAGAGGAGGACCCAAGACCAATATTTGTGAGCGCATCATTAAGTCCCCAAGAAGAGAAGGAGTACTATGACTTGTTACTCGAATATAAAGATGTCTTCGCTTGGACTTACAAAGAAATGCCAGGTCTTGACCCTAAAGTAGCAGTTCATCGATTAGTTGTTAAACCAGAGGCTCGACCCATCAAGCAACTGACACGACGTTTTCAAACAGAGGTGCAAACCAAATTGAAGCGGAGGTTGACAAGTTGATCGCAGCAGGCTTCATCAGAGAGGTCCAATATCCCAAGTGGATCGCAACATTGTCCCAGTTGAAAAGAAGAATGGACAATTGCGTGTGTGCGTAGACTTTCGTGACTTGAATGATGCGTGTCCGAAACGACTTCCCTTTCCTATCATCGAACTCATGGTGGATGCAACCACAGGTCATGAAGCTTTGTCTTTCATGGATGGATCATCTGGCTACAACCAAATCAGGATGGCGTTAGAAGATGAGGAGTTAACTGCATTTCGCACTCCCAAAGGCATTTATTGTTACAAAGTCATGCCATTTAGATTAAAGAATGCTGGTACACGTACCAACGCACCATGCAGAAAATCTTTGGAGACATGCTTCACAAGTACGTTGAGTGCTATGTTGATGATTTGGTGGTCAAGTCAAGAAAAGAAGTGATCACTTGCAGGACTTACGAAAAGTGTTCGATAGATTACGTAAGTACCAACTCAACTCAAAATGAACCCATTGAAGTGCGCTTTTGGTGTGAGCTCAGGCAGTTCCTTGGATTCATTGTGAAGCATCGGGGCATTGAAGTAGATCGATCGAAGATTAAGGCCATTCAAGAAATGCCAGAGCCAACAAATTTAAAAGAATTGAGAAGCCTCCAAGGAAAACTCGCGTTTATCAGACGGTTCATCTCAAACCTCGCTGGTCGATGTCAACCTTTTAGTTGACTCATGAAGAAGAATGTGCCTTTTGTGTGGATGAGGCGTGTCACAATGCTTTCGAAAGCATTAAAAGTACTTGGCTAATCCTCCAATGTTGGGTGCACCCATTCTTGGGAAACCTCTTATCCTCTACATCGCAGCTCAAGAAAGATCACTTGGGGCACTTCTAGCCCAAGAAAACGAGGAAAAAAGGGAGATGGCCTTGTACTATTTAAGTCGAACTCTCACAGGAGCAGAATTAAATTATTCTCCATAGAGAAGACATGTCTTGCTCTCATCTTCGCCATCCAAAAGTTGAGGCATTACATGCAAGCTTACACAGTGCATTTAGTGGCACGAGCTGACCCAGTCAAGTTTGTCATGTCTAAACCAGTCTTATCAGGACGAATGGCAAAATGGGCACTGCTCCTCAATCAATACGACATCGTCTATGTATCTGCCAAGACAGTTAAAGGCCAAGCTGTGGCTGACTTTCTAGCAGACCACCCAATTCCTGCAGATTGGGAGATTTCAGATGACTTGCCGGACGAGGAAGTCTTTCTTGCAGAAGTTCTTCCCACTTGGATGTCTTCGACGGATCTTCAAGAGTAGATGGAGCAGGGGCTGGTGTTGTCTTCGTCACCCCACAAAAGCAAATATTGTCATATGCCTTCACTCTCTGTGAATTGTGTTCCAACAATGTTGTGGAATACCAAGCTCTCATCATGGGGTTGCAAACAGCCTTCGAAATGAAAATTGCAAATCTAGAAGTGTATGGAGATTCGAAGTTAGTAATTGATCAACTGCTAACTAATTATGAAGTCAGGAAAGAGGATTTGGTTCCTTACTTCTGTCTCGCTACACAACTCTTGAAGGTTTTGATGCTGTTACACTAGTACATGTGCCAAGGAAAGAAAATCAAATGGCGGACGCCTTGGCCAATCTAGCAGCAACTTTGGCATTATCAAACGATGAAATTGTGGACCTTCCAATTTGCCAACGATGGGTTGTATCAACAGAAATTGTCCCATTGTGCGAAAATTCCAATGTAGTGTCCATCTATGCTATTGACGTCGAAGATTGGAGGCATCCTTTGATCGACTACATTGAGCATAACAAGCTACCTGACGATCTAAACAACGGACGGATATCAAACGAAGAGCCCCACGCTTTTTCTACTACAAGGAGACTCTTTATCGACGATCATTTGATGGGTTACTCCTTAGGTGTTTGGGAAAAGAAGAGGCGTCCAAAGCCATGGAAGAGGTTCATTCGAGAGTATGTGGAGCTCATCAATCAGGTCCTAAGTTGCATTTCCAAGTAAGGTGAATGGGTTACTACTGGCCCACAATGGTCAAGGATTGCATGAATATGCACAGAAATGTCAAGCTTGTCAATTCCACGCAAACTTCATCCATCAACCGCCTGAGCTATTGCATCCTACAATCGCTTCACACCCGTTTGATGTCTGGGGGATAGATGCTGTGAGACCCATAACTCAGAAATCCTATGGCGGCCACATGTATATTTTGGCAAGCACGGATTCCTTCTCGAAGTGGTCAGAGGCGGTACCGCTTAAAGAGATAAAGAAAGAGACTGTTGTAGACTTTATCAAGACATGTATTATTCAGCGTTATGGTGTACCACGTTGCATCATCACAGATAACGCCAAGTACTTCTCAAATAGTGCTATGCAAAACTTAGCGAGAAGTATCACTTCAAGCTACACTTTTCTTCGATGTACAATGCACCGGCAAATGGTTTGGCGGAGGCATTCAATAAAACACTCTGCAACATCTTGAAGAAGACCGTTAGCAAGTCACAAAAGATTGGCATGAGAAGATGGGCGAAGCATTGTGGGCGTATAGAACGACATATCGAACCGCCACAAATGCCTCACCTTACTCTCTAGTGTATGGTGTTGAAGCTGTCTTGCCGTTAGAGAAACAAACTCCATCATTGAGGATTGCTTTGCAAGATGGCCTCACAAATAAAGAAAATATCAAGTTACGACTTCAAGAGTTGGAAGCCTTGGATGAGAAAAGGCTCGATGTGCAACAACATTTGGAATGCTACCAAGCTCGAATGTCGCGTGCCTTCAACAAAGGAGTTCGGCCTCGATCCTTTCAAATTGGCGACTTGGTCCTTGTTGTACGCAGACCCATCATCATGACACACAAAACCAGTCCCAAGTTCAAATCAAAGTGGGATGGTCCTTATGTTGTCAACGAAGTCTACACCAACAACGAGCCTACAAAATCGTGGCTGAAGACGGCTTGAGAATTGGCCCAATCAACGACAAGTTCTTGAAGAAGTACTACGCTTGAGACGAGTGAAGATTACTCCTAGCCTGCACGAGCCTAAACTGCACAAGGCACAAAAAAAAAAAAGAGAATAATAAAATGTCTGGTTGAGGTGAAAACCCGAAAGGGCAGTTCAACCACAAAAAATAAGGACGTTAAAAAAAAAAAAAAGTTCATCATCACCATCATCCATACTATAACCCTTGAACTACGTGATGACTTGATTCCTTCTTATGAAGGATACGTAGGCAGCTTGAGAATCATATTCTTGAGTTCAGTCACATCAAAATAAAATAAAAGGTTTGTTTACCAATGGTAAAATATAATTCTTTATTGCATAATAAGTTATTGGCAAAATAACTTAACATAAGCAAATTGCATAATAAGTTCTCGTTGTCAAAACTGACTTATTACAAGCATTAAAAAGCCAAAAAAAAAAGATCCTAAACTGCTAGAGATGACTAATCCTTCACATCCAGGTGAGACCCTTGAAGCTGTTGCGTTGCTCTCCAAAACGTCTCCCAACTTCTTGACTTTCTCGAGCTCCTCGGCAGTCACCTCCATTGTTTCTTTGATTCGAGCCTTTTCATTTTTGAAATCAACAAGTTGTTTATCATGGCGAAGGAGAGTCGCATCCGATGAAGATATTATCTGCTCCAACCTTGTAGCTCTTTCTTCAAGTTCTCCAATGCCTCGATGGCGGTCTGGCGTTTATCAAGGTTGGCTTGGCGAAGTTTGGTTAATTTCGCGATATTAGATTCTGCATGAGTCAAGTGATGATCAGATGAGCCTGTAGGAGCTTTGTGTGAACATGCAAGTCTTGCTGCGTTGTATTGGGTAGCACTTGCCATCAAGTGGTCCACTTTGTCTTTTACTGATGAAGGATCAACCCCATAAATTTGAAGCTCACCTATAAGCTCGTCAATATCTCCTTTCTTGGAAAGAATAGTCTTCAATGAGTAATTCGTTAAGATCTCCTCAATCTGTTCACAGACTTGACTTGCTGCTTGCATGCGAATCTTACGAAGTCCTTGACTAGTATCCACGACATCAGCTGCACCATAAGTGACTTCAGAGAGTGCCATTTTGTTTAAAGGCTTTGGAAAAATCTCAGTTGCATATAAATCTGTGCATAAATCCCACAAATTGAAGTGTTAATATTCAAAAAAAAAGTGAAATGGAAAAGGTACCGGTCCAAATGTACCTTTATGACCGACTTGTTGCAATTCATTTGGTCATTGCATGTTACGTCCTTGGAAACATAATGAGCTTTAAGTACTTCAGGTCGACGGGACACGGATAGCATCTGAGCAAGCTTCATCTTCAAATAGTGGATGTCCATCCAACTAAGAAAAAGACGAAAAAAGAGATAAATGAAGTGGGTTTGATCATATGTACAAAAAAAGTTGGCATCTGACCATTACCTCGGAAGTCAAAATTGGCATTCCAAAGTTAGACAAAGTTGTTTAGCATGCTTTTGTGTCAGAAGAAGATTGAAGTCCCATAAAAAAAAAAAAAAAGAAGAAAAAAGGAGGATAGAAAGATGACACGTTCACTTGTCAGAGACTTTGTCTCCCATTAAAAAAAAACGGGGTCAACAAGGGGTTCAGCAGTCATATGGACTGAGGAGAACCGGGAACGTCACCAAGAAAGTCAGTGTTGAGGGGAAACTCATTGTCGGGATCAAAAAAAGTGGAGCCAAGGTCAGGTTCAATTCTTCGATGCTTAAAGTTCACGTTCTCGGAACTGCTACTCTCACTAGACCTCTTTGCTGGGGCCTCAATTCCTTTCAGCTTCAGCTTAAGATGACTTCCACCAACATGAGGGTCAGACGAGTCACCATTACCTTCCAAGAGTTGAGATGGTTGAGTAAGGCAAGTATTACTTGGGGGCAATGCCTCGATTGGAGATACATGTGGGCTATTGTTGCGCTCTACGTCGCGAGGAACAACATTTTGTCGAGGCGGTGCCATACGGTAATGATCTTATCCTCCTTAAGTTTCAAAAGTTTGGGTTGCGACCCACCAACAGTGTTACCGTTGTAGGCTTCTTTGATGTCAAGTGGTATACCTTAGACCACCATTCAACATAATCCGAGTCACCATATACTCTTGTGGGTATTATTAGGTGGCAATGTGGCTGTATTTTTTGTCTCGCGTCTAACGAGGTTTGCCCAATGCCAGTACATCAACGACAGTGCGCCAGTTCAGACGTCTCTCTTCTTAAAGTTTCCTGGAACATCTTGAACATAGCCAAATTGACGACTGAATCGATGGGGACTATATGGCTGAATGATCCGCTGATTGTCTTGCCTAAGAGTAAGAAGTCCGGATCGAATACAGACAAGGAAGACAAAGTTCACGCGAGTGGTGTCTTCACGATCAGCAATCTTGGTAGGCTCTTTCCGGCGTAAGGCTAAACGATCAATCTCCACCTTGTCACACGCATTAAAAAGGGAACGAGCTTGTGTATCCTCAAAATGCTTTGCCGCGAATGCCCCCGAGTAATGAATCATGAAAGGCCTAAGATCTTCGGGAAGGGAGTTGCAAAAATGGGTGTTGAAGTATTCCGCCAACCATGCATACACGTAGTGAAAGGGTAATGCGGCTGAGCAATTTCCTGGGTCATTTGAAGCAGAGATCTCGTTTAGGCCTTGGTATATATTTGCCAACACGGGTACAGCTAGACTGTATTGGCAGCCTTTGGCCATATTGCTAGCAACCTTGAACACGCTAGGTCGGATCAGACTTGTGTCATCCATGGGAAAGACAAATAAGCACAGCCAACAAGCGTAAAATGCAGCCAAGTGTGTGGACTTCATGTCTCCGTCATCTACTTCCACATCAACAAATGGCCAGAGGTCATTCTCAGCGCCGTCTTGAGCTTCATGGATTTCACCAGTCGGATTGTGGGTGCTTGGGGGTGCGTCTTTCTTGTTTCGGGTACTCTTGACAAGTGGTCTCTTTTATTTCATGCTTCCTTTGTACCAATACCGAATCCATGAGGTGATCTTCACTTTTTGACCTCGATTGCCTTTGCAAAGTTTGTGGTAAGCTAGGAAAGGGTACTCACAACTCTTGGGATGAGCGGCTTGCTTTCCTTGCACTCGGTGGAAACTTCTTCAATAGGTGGAACAACTTCGTCATAAAACTCTCCAACGACAGGTAGACCTCCAATAATCACCAAATCTTGCAAAGAGATAGACATTTCGCCATGAGATGTATGAAGGGTGTTCGTAAGGGGGCACCAGTGTTCGCAGAAAGCCTTAACGACAGGCGCAACACGATCATAGGAGAAGAGAGAAGCAAGTAGTGCACGGTAGAGGCCGGCTTCGTGGATGAGCTCTTCATTTCGACTCAAGACATCTTCTAGCCACTCCCAGTAGAATTCGGTGTAGGAGAAACCATCGTTGGTATGAAATCCGTTCCACTTCACTGAACTGTTGGACATGCGATCATTAAGAAGCACGAAGGGCATCTGAGGAATAGTCTGATCATGATGGGCAGACTTCAACATCCATACGTCAGAACTTCGCTTCTCGTTGATGGACTTGGTTGGCTTAAAAGTGGCTAGCTGACAAGACACTTTGTGAGTCCACTAGGGAATATGACTTGACGGCGAGTGGGCCGGTCAAGGAAGGATAGGTGCTCAAGGTGGTGCCATTGCTTTGTCGACGAGAGACGTGATACTGCCGTGTCGACCGGAGACGTGCTACTACCGTGTCGACATGAGACGTGTTACTGCCGTGTCGACGAGAGATGTGTTATTGTTGTGTTGACGAGAGACGTGTTACTCCCGTGTCATTTTGCGTAAATTTATTTGAAAAAATGGGTATTTAGTCATTTTACTATGAAAGTCTAGATCAGATCTAATACCATTAGTTTGGACCTGGGCTTATGTCCTAATTTGTACCAAAAAAATAGGAAAAATGCCCTACTGCCCTAATGTCCAAATATTTGAAAACTAAAGCCCATTCCAATGATAATAAGATTCTTAACCCCAATTAAATGAAAAGAGACTTATTTGTGCCCAAATACACAAATCTTTATTAAATTCATAATAAAATAACATTTTTGAGACATTTTTACTCTTGGTCCTATATATATGCTTAGAGAGAGAAAATGTAAGAGAGAGAGAAAGACTTTGCCGGCAGCTCACTGGATCTCCGAACACCGGCCGCCGGTCACCGGTCACTGGTTGCCGGACTCCGGTCAACGGCCACCGGACTCGGTTACTGACCCCCAGTAACTCGGTTACTCCGGCGACCGATCGCCGGAACTTAGTTACTGCTGACCCCCCATAACTCGGTTACTAACCCCAAAAATTTAGTTACTACCCAATAAACTAAGTTACTGACCCCCAGTAACTGGGTTACTCCGGCGACCGATCGCAGGAACTCAGTTACTGACCCCCAGTAATTTGGTTACTCCGGCGACCGATCGCCGAAACTCAATTACTAACCCAATAAACTAAGTTACTGACCCCTAGTAACTGGGTTACTTCAGCGACCGATCGTCGGAACTCAGTTACTGACCCCTAGTAACTCGGTTACTCCGGCGACCGATCGCCGAAACTCAGTTACTGACTCCCAGTAACTCGGTTACTGACCCTAAAAATTCAGTTACTAACCCATAAAAACTCAATTACTGACCCCCAGTAACTGGGTTACTCTGGCGACCGATCACCGGAACTCAGTTACTGACCCCAGAAATTCAGTTACTGACCCCCAATAATCGGTTACTGACCCCCAGTAACTCGGTTATTGATCCCTAGTAATCCCCAGAACTCAGTTACTAATCCCCAGTAATCGACTTATTGGCTCCAAATGTTGTAGAACTCGGTTTTTAACCCTTAAAAACTAACTTTCAGACCCCAGAAACCCCGTTACTACCCTCAAATGCATAAAAGCCCAACAAACATCATACTTCCATTTCATCTTCACCAACAACATAATATGACTACCACAATAATGATTCTTCTCAGTAATACAAGAAAAAAAATGTCACAGTAACCAATACTAGCCAATACATTCAACATTCAATAAGTAAAATACACAAATCCAATTAAATTCACAATAATAGAAAAAGCAAAAACAAGAGAAAGTGAAGAGAGAGAGAGAGAGAGAATTCAAAGTTGGCGGAGCTTGGCGTGCTCTTCGGCTTTGGAGGAAGGGAGGGAGCAGAAGGAGGTGGTGTTGGAGAGATCGACGCAGGCATTCCAGAGGCGGTAACTGAGTTTCCAGATGACGAGCTTGAGAGAGTTGGGGAACGGATCGGAGCGTGGTGGCTCAGTTGAGTCAAAGGCATGATCGAAGAAGAGTTGGACCACTTGGCCTGCAAACGACGTCGTGCTATTAGGAGAGTTGGACCTGACTAACCTGCTTCTCAACTAAACGGCGTCGTCGGTGGATCAGCGGTTGTATTACTGGCCGGAGGAGTCGATCGGCGGTGGGACAGCTTCATGGATCCAAGAAGATCTTTCTCCTTCTTCTCCTAGCGCAGATAGTTGAGGACCACGACGGCGGCGTAGATCAAGGCGAACTTTGTGGCCGGATCGGAGAGAAGCAAAACAGCGGAGCTTGAGAGAGAGAGGGATCGGAGAAGAAGTAGAACAGCGCGAGGGGAGAGAGAGAAAAAAGAGAGAGGAAGAGAGAGAGAGAGATGGAGAGAGAGAGAGATAGATGATCGTGGGTAAGAGAAGAGATGAGATGGTTATTAATAGAGTTAAGGATATTTTAGTCTTTGTCTTAAGATTTGTGTAAGTGGGCATAGTAAACAGATTTTCATTAGAATGGGCAATTAGTCCCTATAATTATTATTAAATGGGCATTTTCCCAGAAAATATTGAAAGTGAGGTTTTTGTGTTTTTAAATTTGGTCATGTGCTATTATGTAATTTTTCTCAAGAAATTGATCAGATACTCCCACTAGGTATAGGGATATTCTTAAGGGAAAATGCCCATTTAGTACTAATTGTAACTCTTCGTTGCCCATTTCAATGACAATCTTTTATATGAGCCCATTTGAATAAAAGTAAACTTTTTTGTGCCCAAATAGTCAAATCTTTAATAAAGTCTTAATAAACTATATTATTTTAAGACTATTTTGTCCTCACCTCTTCAACATGAAAAGACTTGGCCGGAACCTCAGACTCCGGTCACCGCCGCCGGACTCCGGTTGCCGGTCGTCGGCCGTCGGACTCCGGTCACCGGAATTTCCCGTGTAACCAGTTAAGACCCCAATAACCAGTTAATGACCCCCAATAACCAGTAATGACCCTTAATAACCAGTTACTAACCCCCAGTAACCAGTTATTGATTAATTACTGACACCTAGTAACCAGTTACTGACCCCCAGTAACCAGTTATTGATTAATTACTGACACCTAGTAACCAGTTACGACCCCCATAACCAGTTATTGATTAATTACTGACACCCAGTAACCATTATTGACCCCTAGTATCCAGTTACTAGCCTCAGTAACCAGTTATTGATTAATTACTGACACCTAGTAACCAGTTACTGACCCCCAGTAACCAGTTACTAACCCCCAATAATCACTTAGTTTTCATTACTGACACCTAGTAATCACCCAATAATCACTTACTGACCCTCAATAATCAGGTTACAAACCTCAAATAATAACTTATTGGCCCCAATAATCAATTATCAATCCTTAAGAATCACTTTCAAATGTAAGGATAAAAAATAAAAAAATAAAAACTAACTGACTTGAACTGGGCACCCATATTTCTTCTCTGGGCACCCACCTTCCCCGACCTCCTCCACCGGCCTCTTCCACTGACCCCGACGCACGCCAGCAAGCAGCGCCCTTCCCCACTATCCACTATCCAGCCCGGATCGAACTCCAGCGACCGGAAGATGAGCTAGGTAGCAGAGGCAAACGGCGTTGCCCGACTCCTCCGCCGAAGAGAACGAGTCGTAACAAAGGATGTTGGGTGCTTTCGTCGCCGGAACCGGGTTTTACGCGCTCGTGTGGATCACCCACTTGCGGCGGTACACCTGGACGACCTTTCCCTCGCGGCCCTTGTACGTCCCACGGACCACCTGGACCTCGTCGTCCTTGCGCACCGGCATGAACCGGACGCTTGTACTTGGTACGGAGGTCGGAGGAGAGCGGCGCGCTCATCAGGATGCGGCGGACAGACGTCCCTCCACAGAAGAGGTCGCCAGAGATGGTGGAGGCGAGGATGAGGTCACACCGACGAGAATCTGTGAAGAGAGAGAGAGAGAGAGAGAGAGAGAGAGAGAGAGCAAAGAGCAGATCGGGAGGAGAAGAAGAGAGAGAGAGAGAAAGAGAAAGAGAAAAAAGATGAGATTTGTGTGGGTTTAATTTTATAGAGGGTAATAATGTCTTTTGTATAAGAATCATTGAAATGGGTTAACAGAAAAGATTTACATTGATGTGGGTATTAAAATCCATGTTTTTGTGCATTTGGGCATTTCCCTATTCTTTTATGAAATAGAATAGAAAAAGTTTTGAAGAGAAAATAAATTAAAATAGTAATAATAACAACTGAGCTGTGTGGATGACCAGACCTAAATCGTATCGTAGGCCCAGTTGTCTCGTGCAGAAGACGGCCGGCGTGTATGTACAAAACCCTAGCTAGCCCCCTTCTTCCCTACATCGCATTCGTAGTGAGATTTGGAGAAGAATATCGAGCTGGCTCCGTCTTCTTCAACTTGGTATGTTCTAGTATAAAGTAAAGTTGAGAGGTATTCTATGTTTCTGATGATTTTCTCATGTTGAGCCTCTTCCCATCAAGAGCTTGATTCTCTTCCCAAGATTACTTTAGTTTCTTGATTTTCAGACAGATATCGAAGTTCTGATTCTTAACACAGAACACACCATTGTACGCTTTATATCGTTGAATTAATGACTGTTTCTTCTATTTATAACTTGTCTTGATATCATTGATCCTTTGAATGGAATACAACCCTAATCCTCTTTGAAACGGGAAAACAGGAAAAGAAGATGGCGTTGGACAGGATAAGCAACTTAGAAATTGATATTACAAAGAAAATTTTCTCATATTTGTCCATCAAGGAGGCAGCAAGGACCAGTGTTGTATCGAAAAACTGGAGGCACAAATGGACTGTGCTTCCATGTCTTGTGTATGATGATGAAAATGGCCTCTCCACTGAGATAATCATATCTGATGTTCTCAATAGACAGTTTCAAGCTTTCCAGTCGAAAAAATCTCCACGATGGTTATATTGAGCAATGGCTCGAAAATCTATCAATAAACTCTATCAAAGAGATTATAGTGAAAAAAAGGGATAGGTACTCATCATCCTACAGAATCTCCTCCCATTTGTATTCTTGTCGAGAATTGACTCATTTAGAGTTGTACAATTGTTCGCTGAAACCCATCGACATCAAAAGGCTTTGAGATGTTGAAGAGCCTTCGTATTCGAAGAGTTATTGTAGCCCGGGATGTGTTAGAAGAAGTGATTTCTCACTGTCCTCAGCTTGAGAAGATAAGTTTATGCAACTTACGTGGTATGGAAAATCTAAAGATTGATGCACCCAATGTCCAATTTCTTGAACTTCGAGATGGTTTTGACGATGTTGTACTTGAGAATACCATAGATCTTGTTGATGTTTCAATTAACCGAAAACGGGGTTCTACCGATTCTAGCACATTGCTCAAGTTTTTCTTGAATCTTCCTATAGTATTGAGAGGCTCACACTCGAGGATAGTTTCTTAGAGGTAACGGATTTTATATGATTTCATACTGTCCTCTTTAAACATGAGATTTCAAGCACATTCATTGATTTTGTTGCGTTCAATGCTCGTTTTTTTTTTTTTTGGGCTCTAGTGTGCTAATGGTTCCTTGCCGGAGAAGTTACCTGATCCAATTCTAGCCCTAAAATTTCTTTCTATAAGCATACGCTTGAATAATCTGGAGGATATTTCAACCGCTATGTGCCTTCTGAGGAGCTCACCTGCTCTACAAGAAATAGAAATTTTGTGAGTTATTATTGTTGCTATATATAACTGATCTTGATTGAATGCAGAAGTTTGAGACTAATGTACGTAATCCAATTGACGGCCTTTTTATTAGGTTAACAAAGACCGAAATGTGGCTGATGATGCCGAAGAAGCCAACTGCGAGTTTTGAAAGTAACAGGCTTCTCATGTGTCAAAGCCGAACTGGACTTCATCTTATTTCTGCTTTCAAGCTCCCCTGCTCTTCAACAACTAGAAATTTCGGTGAGTTTAATGCATGTGGTTCACTTAGCATTATTGGAGTTTAATTCTAACAAAACTGTAGTTGAAAAAAGTTTTAGATTCTAATGCTATTATTGAATTTGACATTGTGTAGTTTGCACGGAAAGTTGTTGAAGCTGAGGACTATTCTTGGTTATTTGATAATCAGAATGATATTGGTGCATTCATGCAACTGCGACTTGTGAAAGTAACTAGATTATCTGGTAACAAAGCTGAAGTGAATTTCATCAGATTTGTTCTATCTAGTACTTCACCTATGCTTGAGAAGCTGACTCTTCAACCTGCTGCTTCTGCCAAAAGCACTTTGGAATTATTTAAAATGTTAGGTGAGTTCATCAACCGCGTCTCAGAACCTGCAGAGTTGGAGTTCTTGGACCCATCAAATCGTGGGCCTGAGTCTGATAACTCGTCTTCTTCCGATTCCGATGATGATACGGATTGGTGGTAATGCTGATATATGGCTAGCTAGGTGTGATTTACACATCATGATAATTATAGTTCTGTTACATGCAGAACTATATATACTGGAGCTTATAGAAGATGATACTTCCTTTACCATTTTCTAATAGATGTGTGCTTGTTAATGCCTCGTGTTAAATATATGCTACTGCTGTTACTGATTACTGTAATCTAGCTCCTCCATGTATGTTCTATAAATTGTTCCTACTTGTTTTTTGTTTTTTTGTTTTTGTGTCAATATATTGATACATTGATCATAACTGTCGCATTACCCAATTAATCATAAGATTAGTAATGCAGCTGCTTTGGTATGCTATGTCTTACTCTAACCATTCATCAGCTAACTCGATCGGCTGCAAATGTATGATTGTACAAACGATTAAACCTTATATATAGTTCTGGAATAAAAGAAGAAAACAAAGAACATGATCATGAAGTTGTTTAAGCTGTGCACATAGTGAACAATCAAATTAGTTGCACAAAGATACTCTGATGAATAATAACCCTATCTTTTACCATTTACTATTTAAATTTGAGCATACAATATTATTAGAAGGACAAGTCTGAAGTCCCTAAGCTGGTACCTCTCTTAATAAGAGATATAGTAGCTTCAAGAAACGGAAAACCCTAATCGTCTCAGCTACATGATCGAGCCCTCTATATAAATTCCTTGACCTTGTAATGCATGGCCAACCAAAGAGCACTAGGTCGTTGACAGTCCTTGAACATCCAGAGAGTGACCACCTCACCCACTTTATGATTCTCCTTCTCCACAACCTTTCTCCAACCCGACGTTAATTCCAGGTGCCCATCTTCACACCTCTTCAGTTTCAACTCACGCACTTTGAGTGACGGTCTGTAAAACCATACAGATATTTCACGACGATTGCATGGAATACTGTAAGACCATGACTGCGGTAGAGCTAGCTTATCACTCTCTATGTCCGATATCGAAAACGGAGGCAAGTCTCCGATGACTTCCACTTCTTTCATACCAGCCTTTGGCCATTTAGCGACGAACTTCTCGATCATGAACTCCATCTTAATGAGTTGATTCCAAGATTAATTGATCGATTTAGAACGTGTACGTAGGTTGGTAATTGTTACGTACACCGTGTGTGCTCCAATACTCTCCTATATATAGCGTTACGGCTGTTACCAGTACTTCAAAACTGGAAACTTGTATACGTACCTCCTGATTTCTTTAGGATAATCATTATATTATCGAGAAAAAAAAAATTCCAAAATCATTAGCCTTTTACTCTCAAGTTAGAAGGCTAATTCGAAGTACTTGTTTTGTTTACTTACCCGATTTCAAATCTTCAATACTGGAAATAACTAGAGATCTCAATGTATAGGAGCTAGCAGTATCTAGCTAGGTAAAAAATAGGTAACATTAGGAATTTAGGCTCACCTGTCCTCCATACTTTAAATTTATTTTTCTTCTTACAAAAAAGAAAAAAAATTCAGAAAAGAAAACAAAGTAAATAAAAAGAGGACTGACTCCTCCCCCAAGCAAAGCCCAACCCGAATTGTAGGCCCAGTTCAGACTTATAAATCTGTCGTCTTCTCAAAGGCAAGACCTTTCGCTGCTCTTTATTCCGCTCTCTGTTCCTGAAACCCTAAACCCTCATTTTCTACGATCACAACCTCAAACCTTCCATTGCCCAATTCCATCTGTAAGTAACTCTATCTCTATCTCTCTGTAACTCATCTCTGCATAGCAATTGGTTTTTAATTTTGTTTTTCCCAACTGGGTCCTTTATGGTGTTAATGGCTTGTTCATATTGAGGGATTAGGTTCTTGTATTACCATGAAATTTCAGCTTTTTGTTAATGTTTTCCCAAATTTTTCGTCTTTATATTCATCTGATTGAAAAGCTTGATTCTTTATAGCTGTTCTTCATATATGAGTGCCTAATGTCTTTGATTGAGAATGTATAATTAGAGAAAAATTGATTATTTACTGGGGACCAAAACTGGCTTAAACAGATAATGAGCCAAATTAAATGAGCTATGTGAGATATGGTTTTCAATTCATGTGTGTTTTGGTCTCTCAACTGGGGTTGTTGATTCAAAGTACATAAATTTGGTGTGTTGGGTTAAGGCCTATATTTCATTTCATCAAGGAATGGCAGCTCCAGTATTTCAATCTACCTATGTTTTGTCGGAATAAAACAAGCCCCTGTAGCTTCTGTAGATTATTAACTAGGGGTTTCACTTCAAATGACTTTTTTTATCAGATGGAATAAATTTTCAGCTAATATGATTTAGATAATGAGGATTCTGAATAGAATGCTTGTTTGTTGTATTGTTTTTGTTTTTGCGCCTCCCTGTATGATTGTATCTTCAATCTAGAAGGCATACACTGAACATCGTGCTTTGAAGAGAAAACATCTTACATGATCATTGTGCTACTGTAGGTTGCTTGGATCTTGACGCAGCTGTCTTATTACTGTATTTTCCTGGGTTTGATTGGCTTCTTCAGTGATGGTAAGTATACTAAATATTTCCTGCTTCATAGAGTTGATCGGTTCTAATTCAGCTTCAGGCCATCGGACTTGGCGTCTTATTTTTGAATATATAGTTATGAACTGTGAGGGCTAACTTGTTATTTTGCATACAGGCTGCAAAGCTTCTTGCCAATTTGCTTGTGGTTGGCTCAGGGGTGTTGGCCAGGGCTTTTGTTCAAGCATACCGCCAAGCACTGACGAGTATGTTTTCTGTGAAATCCCAAACTTAGAGCTACAGATTTCGTATATAGTCTAGTGATCTCTTAAAATTCATAGTTTGTACATATCCCCCATGTTCAGTTGTTTATTTTCTTGCTTTATTGTCAAAGTCCTATCTATGCACCATATGAGATTTGAGATTTATTTTGAAATAATTGAATGCAGATGCCTCAAAGACTGGCGTTGCTCATGAAGCAACACAGAGTCTTAGGAGAGCCAGCAAAACTATGGCTGAAGGAGAGGCAAGGCAGGTATTAGGTGTCGCAGAGCATGCATCATGGGAAGAGATTGTGCAGGTTTGCAAAAACTGTCTTTTTTTTTTTCTTTTTTTTTCTTTCCTTCGTTCTGTTGGTCTCCCTGAATATAGATGTTAGCATAAAATAATTCATTGATTCATTTTGGAAATGTTTCTTAATCATTGATTGTTGAAACGATTTCTTTCTGAAGCGATATGACAACATGTTCGAGAGGAATGCCAAAAGTGGAAGCTTCTATCTCCAGTCAAAGGTCCATCGAGCTAAAGAATGCTTAGAAGGCGTTTACAGAAAGAAGGCTGAGGGTGGGGATATATGACGCATAACTTTCACTTTCTAAATTCTGCCCGGAGTTCATGTTAGCGAAACCTTTGAACTGCAAGAGTCATGGCAGAGTACTATCGTGCTGTTGCCTGGTGCTCGTATCTGCTCATCTGGTAGTGGAGAACACTGGAATCAACAGTTATGCCACTACTTTTATTGTAGTTACATTGGTTTCTATTCATATTGAAGATAAATAACATGACGAGATCCACTTTTTATCTTCACTTCATATTGCTACTATTGTTCATTTCTTGTCTATTGACAGCTGCTTCTGTATGTTATATTGCGCCTTACATTTATATCAAAGCCTACGGGTTATACCTTTAATTTACATATTCTTGTCTAGGTCCGTTACTCTTCCTCCACTGCATGCATCTGATGTATCTGTTGTGACAGATAGTTTCCACAAAGTTCACATCACTTCTTTGTTATGATGTATTGCGCCTTCCATTTAAAAGCCTGCGGGTCATATCTTTTCACATTCTTGTTGGTACGATACTCTTTCCTGCACCATACAGTTTCCAAATAAGTTAATGTAATTCCTCAGTGTGACAATAAGATCACAGCTATGGGTTATATATAAATTAACCTGATTATAGCTGGGCTTGGTTACACTTTGGTCATGACCCAGATTAGCAAAGATGGACTGCTACAGGGAGATTTAGGGTGTGGAGCACCTGCAGGACAGGGACTAATACTAACAAGCAGCGGTGAATGTGAATTTAGCCGAAAAGATTGAAGATTTTGGGAGCCGACAAATATGGTTGATTAAGGTCATCTATGATATGAAAGGGAGCGCAGAAGGTTATCCAGTAGAGGCCAGAAGGTCAATAGTTTATGCTTGATATATGATGATTCCTACCTCGCACTTGGCGTGGAGACTGGAACACAAGTCAACCCTGCCGATTTCTGGCCGGCTACTCTTTGCCACCGCCACTAAGTTAACATCTCGTCTGTATTATATTCAAACCTGAACTCTAATTTTCATGAATGATGCTGTGTCATGTTGATCATGCTACCGGCCATTTGACATTGTATAACATTTCTAAAAAGACAGGTTTCAACTGTATCACTTGGCTATCACTTAGTTGAGTATGAGGAACCATTTCAAGCGCGAATAGTTCGATGGTTGGGACATTTTATCAGAAAATGGATTTCGGAATGCCTTGGTATACTCTATCATATTATCCCCTTTGGACCTTAGTTAGTTAGTTTGATATCCCCAAAAGACATGATCAACTTGTCTCAGTAACCAAAATGTATCAGTCTTTACGTGAATCAAAATCTCAAGTAAGCTTTTCCCAATAGTAGTGGACGTCCTATTTCAAGAATACATAAGATGAATTGCGTCTTTATGATCTAAATACCTTGATTAATTTAGTGTAGGTATTGATCGTAAAGCATTAGTCATCGAGTGATCAGACAGCAGTCTAATCGAGTAAACGTGCGAGGCAAACTTTCGACTTCAAGCCCACATAGCTAAAGCTTGATTGCCTTTATCTATTGCCGTGTTTGAATTGAACAAGCTGATCATCACCTTCTGTCAGTCACCGCCGATTTCGATGACCGTCAATGCATAGGAGTGCACGCATCAATTAACATCATTTACTCTTTATATTCTCATCTTGATCGAACAAGTTAAATATCCGCAGCAAGCTAGCTAGTTCAACCTTTATTCTTCATTGATTTATACACATAAGAAATACAGTAGCTAGCCAGTGATATATGATCGAATAAAGGAAGACAAAACATCAAAAGAACACATACTCGTACTCATTCATGAATCATTATACAGTTTTTACTGTCCTTCATCCTTATATAGGATGATCATGCATATCATCTTCTAAAGTCACCGCTCCCAGAGGAGTCTCTCCTGTACTTAGTAGGAGGAACTGATGAACTCGAAGACGAACCGCCAAATGGCATAATGGGAAACTTTAAAAGCTGCTGCTGATCTTCTTGCTGCTGTACTCGTACTTGTTGATGATGAGATGGCATGGAAGAGGCCGAGGATGTAGAAGACGACGTCGTTTGTACATTAATCTGCGGCATAGTTCTTTCTTGTCCGTGGTTTTGAGACGATGGTACAAGTGCATCATAATCAATATTAACATTATTTGGATTAATACTATATGTTGTTGGTCGAGAAATTGGAGCAGCTGGAGGAGCTGAATTGGCTACTCGATGATCATGACCGGTACTAGTACTTATTGCAAGGTAGCGACCACTAGAAGTACTAGGGCTGATCCCTTGAACTCTTTCGGGGAAGTTAAGTTTAGCCTTGCTTCCTTTAAACCTGAGAGCTGCTTCGTCGTAAGCAAGTGCTGCAGCCTCTGCTGATTCGAAAGTCCCGAGCCACACTCTGGCTGCTTTATGTGGATCACGAATCTCGGCTGCCCACTTCCCCCATGGCCTCCGCCTCACTCCCCTATAGTGTTGTCTCACATTTCCTCCACACAATAAAACCACTAGTCAAGACTAGTATTACTATATGTGTTGCAGTTAGTGGCATATATAGTTTCATTTTGTTCATGAGTAGTGTTTCCAATCACCTGAGTTAGAGCCGATATAGTAACTGCAACAATATATATATAGAACCCAGGAAAAAAAATTTCATTTTGCATGATCTACTGCAACTTTCATTCTTGCAGACTAATTACTGGAAATCAAGTACTAATCACATATTAATTAATTAGTAAACTAGTATATATATAGTAAATAAATGTTTAATACCTTGAGCTTGAAGAACTACTGCAGGTTGAGATTGCTCAACAGGGTTTTCTGCAGAAAAGATTAGGGGGTTTCCAAGAACTTGATGATCAGTAACTTGAAGCGGATTTTGTTCATGAGTAGTGTTTCCAATCACCTGAGTTAGAGCCGATACCATGGCAGAATCATCTTGTTGAGATCTACTTGAGTAAAAAGGGAAGATATTTCGATGATACTCCACCTCTTCCTCTTTCTTCTCCGATTCATTCGAAGGAAGTGGCCTCTTCCCTGGTTTCCGATCCACTTTATCGATCAGGATATTGGTATCGATGATTAATCTATATATCTGCGATGTATTCAATTATCAAGCTAGGGCAGCAGATCCAACTTACAAGAAATTTTTTAGCTTAATTTGCTCTATATATATCGATCTGCATATATAGTTATATATATATATATATATATATAGACACACACACACAACAGGAAAGGAAGATCGATCGAGACGAAGAAGAAAACAAAGGTGAGCAGAAAGAGTAGGAAAGAAGAAATGAGAGGACAAGAATGGGGCGGTGGAGGAATAGAGAAGCGATCGATCGGGAGATAAGGGTTTCTACATCGATCTAGCATTTTCTTATATATTTTTGACTTAAGGGTGTGAACATACAAGATACTTGAAGAAATTCCAGTGGGACGTTTTAGAGGGAGGTCAACCCTAACTCGATGTGATCATGTATAGGGTCTCGTACATAACCCTAGCTAGCTAGTGATCACGTACGTATAGGCTTTCAATATAATTAATTTGGTTAACCGTAGCTAGCTCAGGACTCCGGCTATACAATATCTAAGACACTTTACGAATAATGTCATTGATAAAGTAATTAATAATTTGAGGTTCACGTCTAAAATCAATTAACAACGAACAAAGATTAGATTAAAGCGAATCTAAGTTTATGGTTTTGGAGTGTATGGGTGGAAAGGCATGTGGAGCAATTATATAGCCGTGAAGGTTGACAAACATTGGCAAAAACCTTCTCCAGAAGAAGTCATTAAGACTCCAGAAGGAGCCGCCGACTAATTAAGCAGTAGCACCGGCGGCAGCCAAATCATTATTCTGTAGGTGGAGGATGGTCAATTCAGCCGATTTGCGGTGGTTCTTTCTATTACGTACAAAGCACTCCACCACTTCAGCTCACACAACTATTAATTCACTTAACTGTGCGACGTCTCTTTAATAAATTTAATTAAGTCACTGCATCCATGGTATCAAAGATTTCAGTTTCATTAGCTAAAAGCTAGCTAGGACCAGGAGCATACTACTAGAACCTCGATCAGCCAGTGTAATTATAGAATTAAATTAGCTAGAGTAGCTAATTACAATAAGAGTACATGCAGTACATTTTAGCTCCTTAGATCTTAATCATACACTGATGAGTGATAGATAATTTACATAATTGGGTAACAAGACATGTCATATATAATTAAGATTCGTTTTTGCAACTGAATATCTCATTTCCACCGTACTAATTCATTTCCAGTTTTGCGATTACTGTGAAGAAATGGAGATCAGCGAGCTAGCGACATCCGCCGTGCGGATGAATTCTGAGAAGAGAAGTCGGTGTGGAAGGGGGCAGAAATAAACTGCAGCTAATTAAAAAACCTTAAAAGTGTGAATCAAAGTGAAATCACCTCAATAACCAAGAGGTTTAGGGATTTTAATTTCGTCACCAACAAGCAACAGATGTAAGTAATAACTAAGCTAATGTATGACGAGTTATCTAAAACCTCTAATTAAGTATATGGAAGGTTCCAACTTCCAAATCCTTAATTTCTGCAGCCAAATCACTAGTGATATATCACACGATCAGGTCAGACCGGGGATAAACATATATTGACGAACACAGCCGAATTCAATGACCATATATATGTGTGTGTGTGCGCATCGATCATTTGAAACTTTGAATTTCACATTACTAGAGCTTGTGATCTACAGCCTAACTCTATATTGAACTTTTACCTAGTTTTCTTATTATATGACAGATTAAGGGTCCAACTGTTAATTAATCGATTTCCTCGTTAATTTGCTTTGTTTCTTTCAGTTTCTGGTAGAATTTCGTTTGATGTCTTAGCCCTAGTGGGCATATGCATGCCTTGCCATCCCACTAACACCACTGTATATAATTCTCTGAAATAAAACTTCTGCTGTTAATTTCTTGTATATAGATTCAAGACATGAAGCAAACAAAAAATAGATAGATGAAGCTCTGGCAAGGAGAGTCTTCTGCACAATGCTTCAGGATGTACTCACAAATAACGTGTTTAATTGAGGCTTGTGCGGGGACCCTTTAGCTATTGATTTTACAAAGCAATAAACCAATCAATTAAATACCTTTATGTACGTGATAACTTCAAAGTATGACGGGTTATTCAAAACCTCTAAGGTAAGGCCATGTATATGGAAGGTTCCAACTTCCAAATCCTTAATTTCTGCAGAGAAATTAAATATATTTTTGGTGGTGAGCAGTGATAAATCACGATCAGGTCAGAGTGGGGATAAACATATATTGACGAGCACAGCCGAATTCAACGACCATATAAATTTTTTTATTTTCACATCTCCTGAACGGTGGAGATGTGGAAATATGTCCGAAAAGTTAGTCAAATAAGAAACTTCACACGTTAATTTCAAAACGAAGCTTCGCACTGTATATATATGGTCGTTGAATTCGGCTGTGATCGTCAATATACGTTTATCCCCACTCTGACCTGATCGTGATTTATCACTGCTCACCACCAAAAACATGTTTAATTTCTCTGCAGAAATTAAGGATTTGGAAGATGGAACCTTCCATATACATAGCCTTACCTTAGAGGTTTTGAATAACCCGTCATACTTTGAAGTTATCACGTACATAAAGGTATTTAATTGATTGGTTTATTGCTTTGTAAAATGGGACTGTAGGTGAACTAGTCAATAGCTAAAGGTCCCCGCACAAGCCTCAAACACATTATTTGTGTGTGTCTATATATATATATATATATATATATATTCTTATCCAGCGAAGCTTCATTTTAAAATTAAACTGTGAAGTTCCTTATTTGACTCACTTTTCGGTCATATTTTCACATCTTCACCGTTTAGTTTGTAAAACCTAATACATAGATCACTCATGTCAAGTTTCATTGAATTTGATGATCATTTGGTTTTCATAATCGTTATTTACACAAACAGTTCTAAGTAGACAGATTTATGGACCGTTTGTCGATTTAATTTAATTCGGTACCTTAACAATCATCAAATTCAATGAAATTTAGCATGAGTGATCTATGTATTAGGTTCTACAAACTGAAAGGCGGAGATATAGAAATATGACCGAAAAGTGAGTCAAATAAGGAACTTCACACTTTAATTTCAAAGTGAAACTTCGCTCTGGATAAGAACTATATATATATATATAGTAAGAGCTTGTTCTACAGCCTAACTCCATATTGAACTTAATTTTAGCTAGTTTTCCTTGTGACAAATTAAGGGTCCAATCGATTTTTCTCTCTTAATTTACTTGGTTTTTAGCTTTCAATTTCTGATAGAGTTGGGTCTGATGTCTTAGCCCTAGTGGGCATCTGCATGTCTTGTCATCCAACTAAAATTATTGTATTAATTATAGATGTTTGCATGCAAAATGAAAAAAAATAAAAAATGAAAGTGTGGGGAGGCCTAGAAACTAGAGAGTGAGGTATAATAAGTAAATTATTGAAATATATATGAATAACAAATCTAAGGTTATTTTAGAAATTTGAAAGGAGGTCTAATGAACAAATGCTTGTTTTTAAAAATAAAAAGGAGATGTAAAGAGACTGAGAGGTATATTGAGCAAATATGGGTCCAATAGTCGCATTCTTATAAATATTCTCTGAAATAAAAGTTTTGTGTTTCTTGTTTAAGGAAAAAGCAGAAAGGTTCAAACTTTATTGACATATGTAGAGTGTGTGAGTTATTAATAAAAAGTTTTAAAAAAAAAAGAAAAAAAAAAAAGGAAAAAGCAGAAAGGTTCAATTGATTGAAGACATGAAGCAAACAAACAATAGATGAAAAATTCAAAATTAACAACCGTACATGTAGTGGGTTGTAGTATAGATATACTGGATAGTTAAGGAGATCGATTCCAAGGTCGATCATTTGATTCTGACTCTCTGCGGATACTATCCTCTCCAATGACTATTGTCAAAATTTCTTGTAGTATCATACTGTGGATATTCAGGATGCAAACTTGAAGACGGTGAACCGAAATCCGGCATAGGAAAGCTTAAGGCTGGCTGTTGTTGTCGTTGATCTTCTTCTTGTGCTTGGGATATCGGTATGAAAGGTGGAGATGAAGATGTAGTAGGCTGGTAATAAAATCTCGGATCTGGCTGACCATAATTTAAGTTCCCATAACATTGTGAGTAATATTGATCAGTTGTAGTGATATTATTAGGGTATACCAGTTGTTGCTGATGATAATCAGAAATGAGAGGCTGATGATCAACCGTTTGAGTTGTGAGGTAACCGCCTGATTCACTTGTCCCTTGAACTCTTTCCGGGAAGTTAAGCTTAGCTTTGCTTCCTTTAAATTTGAGAGCTGCTTCGTCATAAGCAACTGCAGCAGCCTCCGCCGTTTCAAAAGTTCCGAGCCACACTCGGGCTGCCTTATTTGGATCACGAATCTCGGCTGCCCATTTCCCCATGGTCTCTGCCTCACTCCTCTATAATGTCTCCTCCTCACGCTCCCTTCACATTCCATACATTCACGTATAAATACTGTGTGTTAGTTAATTTGTCATATATCCAACCAAAATTACTGTATTATAGATATGCATTTATAAACTAAAATCAAGTAATTATTGTAAGTGCATAACAATAGATAGTACATTCAGTTCACATATTTGAGAGGGTAGCTCTAGAATTTGAACTTATCATTTATTTATATTATTTTACGGGTTAAAATTATAATATAATATGTAATATTCTCTATCGAATTTAAAAATAAAATAAAACATAAAAAAAAACTTATATATAAACTTTATCTTGGACGAATTATATATATGTAAATTTTTATATTGGATGAAATTGTTTTTCCTTGGACAAATTATATGTATATCTATCTATATATATATATATATATATATGTATGTATGTATATATTTGTATGAACTCACATTTTGAACATGTATACTATCAAAAATATATGTATTTTCGTATTATATTTTGGTGTTTAATCTAGGCAACATTATCTAAATATGATCGTGATGAAAATTAAAAGAGAGAAAATACTAGAAATATATACTTTTTATAGAAAATAAAATACATAATAAAAATTTCTTTTTTAAAAAAAATAAAATAATCTAAAGCCATTACATTTGAGAATGATAAGATTGTCTTTTTGCTTAAAAATGACATGACAAAATTAATTGGTGATGTATCTAAGTGACATAGCATGCCACATGAGATTAAGACTACAAATTTTAAGTCTTATTAAGGCCAATAATCATTTTCCTATTTAAGATGTCTTCCGATTGCAACCACATATCATGAACTGTGAGCATTGAGATATATATAGCCAAATATCATATATATATATATATATTATATATAGTTCATCTCCAGAGCGAAGCTTCACTTTGAAATTAAAGTGTGAAGTTTCTTATTTGACTCACTTTTCAGTCATATTTCCACATCTCCGTCGTTCAGTTCTAGAACCTAATGCATAATCATCACTTCTGCCAAGTTTCATTGAATTTGATGATCGTTTTATTTTATAATCGTTATTACACAAACAGTTCTGAATAGACAGATTTGTGGTCCGTTTGTTGATTTAATCTAATTCAGTACCTTACGATTACCAATTTGGATGAAACTTGGCAAGAGTGATCTATGCATTGGGTTCTACAACTGAACGGTGAAAATGTGGAAATATGACAGAAAAATGAGTCAAATAAGGAACTTCACACTTTAATTTCAAGTGAAGATTCGCTCTGGATAAGAACTATATATATATATATATATATATATAGTCTCTATCCAGAGCGAAGCTTCGTTCTGGAATTAACGTGCGAATGTCCTTATTTGACTCACTTTTCGGTCATATTTTTCGATCATCCCGTCGTAAGTGTTTAGATACATATCGTATGATCATCCTTATAAAGTTTCATTCAGTTTGGTGATCGTTTGCACACCAAATCAGTAAAATAAATCAATAGAACAAAATCTGTCCAAGTAGAACCGTTGGAGTAAATCTGATTGGAGGCTTAAACGGTCACCAATTGGATGAAATTTTGTAAGAATGATCATACGATATGTATCTAGACACTGAACAAGGTATGATCGAAAAAATGGACCGAAAAGTGAGTCAAATAAGGACCTTCGCACGTTAATTCCAGAGCGAAGCTTCGCTCTGGATAAGGAATATATATATATATATATATATATAAAATCTCTTATAAGCATGCGTACTTTTTGCACTTCTGACAAACCTTAAGTCCGATCCATCATCATACATGAAATTCATTTTCATTTTGAAGGAAAACTAACTAAACTGCGTAATTAAATCACAAGTGAACATAAAAGATAGAATTTTCATTTTTTAAGAATTTGGACATGAAGTGATAAAATTTTCTTTAATTATTAGAATCATCTGTATTATTTGGTATTTTATTATATACCTTGATCAGTCATACTAACATATAAGAAGTACTTAATTAGTCTTTCAAAAAAAAAGAGTGTACTTAATTAGGAATCATACAAGACAAACTTATATGCATGTATACACACACATAATCATAAGTATCATATCAACCTGCTTGATCTGGCGCTTGTTGATGGGATTGATCAAGTTCTGGTGTGGCCGCGCCGGACTGTTGGGGAAGTTGAAGCAGTGCAGGGTTTGGGTCAGTATCAGTGCTACTGTCTCCACTAATCACTCGAGATAGAACTGAGACCATGGCAGACATCTCTTGTTGTGATCGAGCTGAGGATGCTGCTGAGCAAAAGGGCGCAGCGGGGAAGAAAACTACTTGATCCTCACCACCCTCTTCCTCTTTCCCCTCCGATCCATCACCAGGAAAGGCCCTCTTCCATGCTTTCTATGATCCACTGTGTTAGTTTGAATTGATCCCACAACAAGATCAAGAAGATAGCTCGGGATAGGAAAGAGAGATCAAAGAGCTAGAGAGATATATAGGGTTAGATTCTGTTTATATATGTACTTAGGGCTAAAAAGCACATATATATACTACTAGTCCAACCTTAGAAATTTCTTTCTTTTCTTGTTTCCTTTTTGAAACTAGGGGGTGTACTTGCGCATTATGGTTGATCATCGTTTTCCATATGTCAAGTTTTCAACTCAGACTTTAGACCAATCTTGTTATTGTTTTTTATTTTCTAGTAGTTCTTTTCTTTTTTTAAATTTTAATTTCTTTTGACCAATTTTTTTCCATGACTTAGAAGTATGAAGAATTGAAGACGAATGCTGCATGAATCATATTTAAATTAGTAAACTAGATCGAACTTAGGCAAAGTCTACGTAAATAAGGTACTCCTCTAGAAGTCTCAATTTCGAAACCAGGTACTCTAGCTAGAACATGTATGTAATCCTTTTTTGAAATAACATATGGTAAATAAGGTACTCTACAAGATTACATACTGAATTGTATGAATTTCGACAATTCAAGAAGTGTTTGATAATCATTATATGAGAGGGGCAGGGGGTAAAATTTTGGTGAAAATATGCAATATTGACCAAAAATCGTGCTCTATAGTTGGACTTCATGAGGCTTTTATCCACGAGATATTGATATTTTTAGGGTTGATTGTTTTGAAGACCCTAGCTAGTTATAACTTATAAGTAGCCCATACTAATCAAATGTGTTAATTACTCAAGACTACACATCCACTTTGATTTAGAATCCAGTGAAAGCTATCCTTACAATCTTTCTGTTACTGAATCCTGAAATACAAGTTTTCTCTGGGCAATATGTATTATTATGTAATATCATTCCCGAGGTTTCAACACTTCTAAGATTTGTGAGAATCGGAACGCTCCACATGGGAGAACTGTAACTTTCTGTCTCTCTACTGCAAAGCAAATTTCCGGCGGTCAATCAAACCGACAAAGGATCGAAAAGAAATTATCTTATAATATTTCACAGTTTCATATGCCATGTAGAGAAAGTTACATAAAAAAAATGACGAGAAATTTCACTAGTGCCACTTTTTACATGCCTTGGCACCCATCAATGTAGTAGCTGTAGTTTCTCGTGTCTGCTTAGAAATGCTCAGTTTCTAATGAAACATGTAATTTGAACACATGGGTCATAACATGTCCTAACAAAAACAAACAGCAGGGGAAAGCGAGCAAAAGTCTCGCAACAAAAAGGACCTGGAAAGAGGCTATATGTAATATTTGAACACTTGACAGAAAACACCTGTGTTTCTATTCTGAAAAGTAATGTTCTTCACATCTTCAATTGTTGATTTCGAAAGAAAGGCATTCCCATTGCAGCAAACAACCTTGCTGTTCACATTGAGCGCATCTAGCTGTAGAACCAAAAGCCCAGTAAAGATAAATTGTGTGCACTTCAAGTTGGCTGTCTCAAAATGCTACCAGGACTGCGGATGCGGGCACACCGATTCCAACTCCAACAAGATGCAACATAAAATTTCTCTTTGTGATAAAAGGCCATTAGGGTTGCCTTGTGTGCAACCAAAAGGGAAAAGTAAAAGAGAACCTTCAGGCTCCATACTGCATGACAATCGGGAGTAGAAGATGAATCTTCATATGTACAATTGTTTAGATGTTCACAAATTTGGTTTAATGTTTCTGGATCGCATGTAAGTCAGAAACTGAGATGGTAGTTCTGCTAAAAGCGCCTGAACAACGGAAATTTCTCCACCTGAAGGCAAGGGAATGTTAATATTCATCATGAATGAATTGCTAAAAGCACTTTACTTCTTCTATTAGTCATATATACGTGCATAGTTGTGTATAAGACTTACTTTGTACATCTCGGAACGGAACAAATTGCACTATATCACGTGAAGCAACACGTCCAGTTGTACTTTCAAGCCTGTCACCCTTGTCAGCATCCAAAATCTTGACATCATAGAAGTGAAGTAATTAGTTATGTATTATTCAGTCTTAGTCAAGTATCCACCACAAAATAAAAACTATCAGTATTCCTATGAAAGAGTTTCAGCATTATAGTAGAAGTTCATGAGATACCTCCATTTCTTTGAAGTCAGCTCCTCCTACTCCAACAATGAGGATTGACAATGGCAGGTCAGATGCTTTCACGATAGCATCTTTGGTTTCTTGGAGATCTGTCACTACTCCATCCTACAGCAGTAAAAGTGTGAAATCAAACTGTGTTTGAAACTGAAGAAAATGCAAATTTCGAGTAAGGAAGAACTACGGATTTTATCTACACACATATAAAACCCATAATGCTCACCGTGATTATTAACAAAACAAAGTACTTTTGTCCACCATTAGAAAGAGACTGGCTGGCAATTGATGCGGCATTAGTAATAATGGGTCCAAAAAGGGTTGGTCCAGCAAGAGAAACGTTTTGGAGGGCACTTGAATATGCCACCATAATTCCTTGGATTCCTTCAACCTGAAAGAGCAGACATGTATAGTCCATGGTACAGAGAAAAAATGCAACACGACATAAGGCAAGTTCTGATCTTGAACTATTTCACCTCACAGTGATGACTACTCCCATTCAAGTTGAAACAATGGGAAACTGGACCATCAATTGGTCGGGCTCCAAATCCCCAGGCTGGAAAGCGCTTGTCTGTATCATAAAACTGCAAGACCTCCACAACCTCAATGATTGCCTGCAAAGAAATGTCACAATCATCAGTCCACAGAAAGTGATGTTTGTGCAAATTTGTAATAAAAGGGACCCGATTCTCACTCTCTGGTACGCATTGGTTCTTCCTGAAGGATCTATATAATGCAAAGAATCAGGCAGGCGAGGGTTCCCGTTTGAAGCTGATAATAAAGACATGTGAGAAACTTGAGAATATAGATTAAATGATTGATTCACTGCGAACAACTTACATTTATATGACTGAAACTATAAGGAAAGATTAAAAGTAATAAGCGTGAAACAGTGACAAGTGGTAACTACAGCACTGTATGATACACTAACGCCTTTCTCTAGCAAACAGCTTTCTAGCCATGCGACGTTACTGTGCTTGAAGCAATAGTTTATTAGTTTTCAAGGCTCAAATAAACAATAGGGACAATCTGATTTCTATCATACTATTGAACCATGTGGAGACACATCCATTTGATTCCAAACAAGAAATAAACAAAGAGACGGTATAGTACAATAAATATTGAAGGTACCTGTAAAATCAACAGCTACCATGAAATTTAATTCACAGCCCCCAGCCAAGTAATCAAGGAATGTGTGTTGGACACTCTCAGTAAACTTGTCTACAAATAGTTGGCTTTTCAGCATCTGCATTGATGTCGGAGAATGTGTAAATTTAAGAGTAATTTAATGGAAGTCGACTTCAAAACAACATAGTTACCTTGTTGTGGTGATCATGCCCAGCAGCAGTAGGTAGAAATAAATTTTCTCCTTGTCCACTAGTATGAAGCTTTTCTAGGTCGGCCAGTGATTTTTGAGATTTTCTGTTTGTTCAACAACAAAAGCAGCGTTGTGTTGATAATTAAATGAAGAAATGAACCAACAAAAAGCATAGTCGCATCCATTGCATACATATTAGAGAATAAGATGAAAAATAGATATTTATTTACCCAATCAAATCATGTTTGCCATTATTGTTGAAGTTAAAACACTCTATTATCAAGGGGCTGTCCTGCAAGGTAATTAGAAAAATTAAAATGAGAATAATATTAATAAACAGAGGAAGCACAATACTTGCAATATTATATCATAATTAAAGAAAGATGGCTTCATATCGGCAAATATTTACATCAATATTACATCATAATGATCTCTTAGTGCTTTATCACATATTAAGGAGAAGCTCTAAATGCAAGCAACTGGTTATAATGACAGCAAGGAACATCCACATTATGGACAAGTTCAGTTAACTTGGGTTGGCAAGGGAAAAAAAACTATGATGTTAGTTTAGCAATCAAAAACTACAAAGATCCTTTGCAAAATATAAAAAGCAGACCCAGCCAAATCAATCTCCAGTAATTCAGATACTCTACCATGAAAAGAACTTGCTCATACCTTGCTTCCAACTTGTTGAATATTCAAATATATTGGCTTCCATGCGGGTTTGAGTTCATTCTTTATGACTTCTGTTTTGCAAACTGGAATTGTGATACCACTCTCCACAACTTTTGATATTACCAAAAAAGGGTCCTGGAAGACAATTCAGAGCAACTGCCAAAGTCATGAACCATTTCCATTTGGCAAAGAATGCGCTGGAACATATGATCCAAAGATATAGAAAAATATGCAGTCCCTACACTTTTCGAGAAGAGATCCTTGTATTCCAAATCTAAACACCTCAAACTCATCTCTATTGTTGTCTTTGAGCTAACAGACTCCTCAGCATGTACAATGAGCTTTCCACGGTTTTGATGACGGTTTGATCTGCTCGATTCCTCTCTATATACAAGATCCAGGGTTAATAATCTGTCTGATTTTGCAACTATCTGCATGGGTAGAAAGACGGAAAAACAGGAAAGAATATCAGATGCCAGACCTTCATGATTGGTGCTTTGAACACCAATTATTTACATTAATAACAAATCGGTAACAACACACATACGCCACACACTCTCTCTGTCTCTGTCTCTCAGAAGACTAGAAATGGATTCAAAGAGGTTCTATTTTACGGGTACTTTTCACATAAATGAAATGATAAAGCTATCTATTCGGGGGAAAGAAACAGTGTATGAAAAAACATTCAATCATTTGCCACAGCTTTTGGCATTCTGTAGAATATCATGGAGAATAATATTGTATAATTATTCACAGAGCACGGTCACTATACCACACCTGAGACAGTGCACAAGTTGCCTCGCCAAGAAACTGTTGTTCATCCAGCTTAAGCATCTGCACATGTAAAACAATCCACTAAGAACCTGTTATGCATGAAGGACTTGGATAAGAGTGAGATGAAGATTTTTTTTTTTCTTCAGCCCATTTTTGCCTCAATCACAGATATTTTAAGAGTACAGGGATGGTTAAGAATTCTAGCTGAAGGGAAAATTTAATATCTGGGGAAGGGCATCACGAATTTGTACCTTCACGTCCACATTGTGAAACTGAGTATCCACGTCATACACGCGAAACCTGTTATTACACCATTCCACATTATAAATAACTGCAGAGGTGAGAAACCAAAAACTTATTCACTGGATTTGGAAAGAGATCAAGGCTTTAAACTTACACCAAAGTCTGTACGACCTCAAAATGATAAGTGATATTATGCTTTGTGATCCATTTTGGATTTAAAGAATTTAGAACTACTTCAGTGCGGCCAAGCTCTACAAGTCCTCCATCTCTTCCTTTTGTATAGACAACCACCATCGGATCGCTCTATAGAAAATAAAATTCATAAGTAACGTAAACATTCCTGAAACTAAAAGAAAGATTTACATAAATACAAGCGAAGAGTATCACTAACATTGTAATAACTTCCCAAAAGAACTATCACTAACATTGATAAAAAAAAACCAACACCCTAGCTATGGGAGCTACCTCAGGTTCATAAAATAAGACCAGTAGAAGTGCCTAATTTTGAAGAATGATTCAGGATTATTAGCATCTCTAACTAACTTAGTACTGACTACGGTAATGGTTCAATGAGCATTCATGTTTCAGACAGCAAAGTGCGAGAGTTAAGACCCTGCCATCAGGTTTTGTTTATACAACATTTTCAATGAAAATCAAAGCACAGTAAAAAGAGAACCGCAAAGACATGAATGATGAAGAATAGCTTATGATATAGCAGTAGAATTAGAGCAACAAACCTTTGAGAGCACGTCGCGATCACGCAAGTCTATAGCAGCCAAGGATAACTGTTGCACGAGAGAAATGTCAAGCAAAAACAACACTAGCAAAGCTCAAATAGCACAAAATTCACAGTAAAAAACACAGAAAAGTGAAAATTACAACAACAAAATCAGAGAAAGCGCTAAAAATCAAGCCTACATTGCAGCAATTTGACTGTGAATTCAAGAGAACAAAATCCAATTCTCACTCCTTGACTACATTGGCTTCTAACAACAGTGAATTCAACTCTTCTAAGCAAAAACGATCTCTAAATTTAGCTAACGACTGAAACTAGAAGCAGAAATTTGAAGAGATTCAACCTCGATCTGAGAGAAGAGGCCGTGGTAGCCGCGGGACTTGAGGAGGTGATCGACGGCGTCGTTGTGAGCGTCGTTGCGGTTGCCGATTGAAACGGCGGTGCCGCCGACAGCCGTCCGGCCGCCGGGGTCGTCGGAGCAGCAGTTGCCCATTCTAAAGCACTTTGGAAATAAGCAGAGGCTTTCTCTCAGCTGCAGCTGCCAGCCAGATTCTGATAAACAAACAAACAAAAAAATCTGCTGCCTCTATCTAATTTATATACGCTGCTCTTACTGGCACCGATTCCGACTTAACTTTGCTGCCGCTTATTTTTATACCATGGGGGAATGGAGGGCATGGCCCACCGTTTGAAGTCACTCTCTTGAAAAATTGAAAAAACGCGTTTTTGTGTTTGTTTAGTGAGTTTATCCGGTTTTGTTACCGGAAAGAAATTTGAAGATTAGTTAAAAACAACCGCTTGTTTTGTTTAGTCTCTGCGAGAGGATATAGTCTAAAAACTAATAAACTTGAAACACAATCCGCAATTCTTTACGGTTTTTGAAAACAAGCGTTAATCTCAGTATTATTCGGTCTAGTATAATCTCTGCTTTGAATTATTCATGTAATTGTACCCCATGTTTCTGTATCACTACAAGAAAAGTAAAATAGGGGGAGGGGGCCTTGGAATTTTCCTCACTAACTTCCTAGTCATTTTGTAGTACTTGTTGGTCAAAGAACATAGCCAAAACCATTTTGTATTTGTGGAGTATATATTTGGCAATTCCTTTCTTTAGGTCATTATTATTTTTAGTAGCTCTACCATTTGAAGTTTGAACTACCAAATAAAAATTAAAGAAAAATACTTGGGTCTTGGAAGACTTGGATACCTCTTCTAACAAGTAGAAGTCACACTCCCGTACAGTGTAGAAAAACTAGAAAGAAAAAAGCTCAAAAAAGAAGAAGCCAAATTCAGAACACGGGCAACCCGCAGTCAAATGCGCACAAGAGTTAGGGGAAACAGCTAGGCATTACTCTTTGCATGATCGATTATTTTGGACCCAGAAAACAATTTTAGGGTTCAAAATTTTTGAGTTGGATTATTGTATATTTGTAATTTTGTATTCGAAAACGGTCCGATGATACAATGGGATGTCCGGAATTATCACATGTCGTGTTTTCCACTTGCATGATTAGTCATATTAAACTGTGAATTAGGTTTGTCCAAAAATAAAAAAACTGTGAATTAGATCAGTCTACTACTCATAATTATCATCTAGATTCATTTATATTTTAATTTGACTCACCCTTTGGGTCCATCTCACTATACTAGAAAATACTACAAGATTTACCCACTTTCAATCATTCACTATTGAAATATTGACTAGGTTAGGTGCAAAGAAATTGCTAAAGTTCTTGAACTAGCCAAGATGGCATTTTCAATGCCTTGGCTAATGTACTTTTAGGGAGGAAGAGAATCATGAAATGGAAGGAACATGATGGTAATAGCCTTGTTTTCTTTGAGGACAAGCAATATGATTATTTGAGGAACAAGCAATTAGTTCATAAGCAAACTAGTTATCAAGTATCCATCTACCGCGTTAACTTTGAGAGCCAAGATTTCAACTTTCAGATTTCATCCAAACTAAGTAGATTGTAGCCGGAAATTTGTTTTTGTTTTCGACGAGATAGACAGTCGATAAATAAAGAAATGTAGTTTTCTTCCCTCCTGATGAAAATGAAAAGACAGAGACACACAAAGGAGACAAGGTAAGCTAAAGGGAAAAGCGCCATGCATGCCTGTTTAGGTAGCATAACATGGTGTGATTGGATACCTGCTCACTACTAACCCCATAAAAGCAGAACATGATATATGATGATTATCTATAAAGACTTGCTAGAGTCCTCAAAAAGATAGAGAGCATTCAACTAAACAACTTGCCCAAACAAAAACAAAACAATCTCATTGACGATTGGACAAGTCTTCTGCCCCACTTCACCCCCCTTTCCAGCTCCCTCTTAAACGATTCAAGTAAAGAACTGCGTTTCTGGCGTTAGTAGCAGTTCAAAAATTAAAAAGCGAACTGTAAACTCAAACGTTTTATATATGTATGTATGTAATTGCGTAAGCTGATTGCAATCATCAAAAGCAATAGTAGAGTATGTATCTAAGGCTTACAGCTAATGAGAAAATTGCAACACAAAAACATTTAAGAGCACATTGAAGGTGATGTAACTCTAGCTAGTATGGAAATGTCTCTGAGTCAACGATCAAGACAGCAGGTCAACCACTAGACCATGGATGGTGTGGAGAAAGAGTTGTAGCGCAACGTGACCACATTCCTTTCCTCTATTCCCTATTGTATGTGAACCCACACACTTAAAAGGGTAGAAATTTCCAGACAAGACTACAGGGCACTCTTGGTACTTGACAAGACCACAATGGATAGGTCTAGGTCAAGGTCAAGTCAACATCCTACAATGTGAAATGATCCCACAAATCTAATCCATTATGGTTGGTGAAGCAACAACTGATTTAACTTATGCTGACAGTATAGCACTACTCCAGAATCCATATTATGGCCCCTAATAACATATACTGGTTGGTTGAAGGATTGTGATAGAAATGTAACTGATCACTAGGCATTGATATTCATAGAGAAGCAATAGATTGAAGTGAGTGAACATGTCTTTTTCTCATGCCAATTGATATCATGGCATGATGCTATTAGTTTCACCTTTAATCTAAGGGATGTACTAACCAGTTCAAATGATTACTTTGATTACGATCAAGCGGAATGCTGCAGCATCACTTTAAGCTAATCTACGCATCATTTTGATGTTGTATATTTATCTTAGAAATGTAATTTGCACAAATCTAGGAATCACAGTCAACTATGACCTGCAAAGTGAATACTGCCTAACCAGTTTAATTTAGCAGAGTCCAGGTATTTGATGATGAAATGGGAAGAGTCCTCACATCAGGCCCAGGCTCTTCGAATGTCAATGCATGTTGTTGTATAGGCTGTGCAACATGATGGGCTGCAGGCACTTGATAGAGACTCTGGTGTTGAGCTGCGTTTTCCTGCATCTGCATCTGCATCTGGGTATGTGACGGTAACTGATTGTACTCATATGTCCAGTCACTGTATTGATGAGTAGAGACCGTAGCCTGTGCAGCAGCCTCATACCTGTTACAGGAACAACACCACCTCGATAACTACAGTTCTACATTACAGACAATTAACAATATAATTAATAAATAATAGAGCTCAAATTTAAGATTCAATCTCCAAATCCCTAAAAGAAATCAAGAAAATCAATGCCGGTTCAGCTAGTAAGGAGACTTTGGCGCACTGTTTTTCTTAAGCAATGCACGCCCTGCATACAGTGTTCTATAATTTACCTAATATACCATCTATTTTCCATTTTGTCTGAGGAAAATCATCCAATCTCACTATACAAGTTAATATATATCAGGTGTTGTTTGACCTGTCTCTAGCATTTTAGAGACTAAGGAAGGTTCTTGGTGACAGGAAAGTTTCACGTGACCAAATGAAAAAAAGCTAAACTAATTGAATTTTGTCTTGGCATACATTACTAAACAGAGATGCATGCTGTGGGTTACAGTATGGGGATCAAGAAGGAGAAGTACCTTTCATAGGATTTGGGTACTTCAGGCAAGTACGGGTGCCCAGCTTCTACTGAATAAGATGTCTGATGTGGAGCTGAATTATATTGTGGTTGCACTGCAGTATTGTTGTAGGCGCTAATCTTTGCTGCATATCTATAACCATCATGTTCTGGCTGCAGGACATTCATTTGAGTATACTGAGGCTCCAAGGCTGGTGAAGTAATTCTGCCATACATTGAAGAATAGCTTGGAGGTAGTGACACTTGTGGAGCATGACTGGAGTTTATCAAGTTAACGTATGGATAGCTTTGAGGAGGAAGCCTTGAATGGGATTGAAATTGATCTTTTGCAGGGTATTGGTCATAGATAGCAGATGACGGCTTCGTAAGAGGATTGAATAATGATAATAGATGACTTACCTGCACCAGTTAATCAACTAAAATTTGAGTGCAATATCCAATTTTTTAAGGAATAAGAAATAGAACTGATTCTACTTGGACCAGAAACTTACTTGTTGCCTACTGAGAACTGGATTAAATTTTTTGGAGCCTATCTGGTAGTTATCTCGAATAGCATGCTTGAAACAACTCTCTGGCAGAGGGAGACATTCCTTGTAGATATGGAATCTCACCTATACGCAAAACTTGAATGAGAAAAAGGCAGTTTAAAAGGGTAATGAAGAGGGGCGCAAGAAGATTGATATTTTCTGCTCAATCTGAGGAGGAAAATAGATAATCAACTGCAATAAAACCAAACAAGTTCAGAAGCCACCAATTTAAGAGGTTCATTGAAAAATCTTATTTACTATGTCAATCAGGTGGACGAGCCTAATGAAGCATGTAGCTATCTAAATCCCAATTTAAATCTTCACGAATGTCGGGGTTCACTAATATGGTACGAAAAGTATGCTCACCTGTGCAGGGAATTTCCCACCAAAAGCAGTCGTCTCCCAGTTCAATCTTCCACCAGTGGTTGCTTCATATACTCCGTAAAGATACTTCACATCATAGTCAAATAGAAACAGCTTGATGCCTGGCCTAATCTTCTCAATAAATTCCCTTCTTCCAGCAGGAAGCCCAAAACACGGTACATGTAGCATTCTGGCTTGGTTCTCCCATTACACATGAATATGTAACCATAAAAATCCTCGGAATTCATATCGCCCTTCCACCTCACTTGTTCCTTTGCGCCATCTCGACTCATGCCATCACCATGAGAAGAAATCTGACCATACCGACGACTCATAGGCGACACAGGGGCAGCATAGCTGCCATCCAAGTCGCCTACAGCCGAACCTTGGCATTCCGACTCCTCATTTCTTCCACAGTTCATGTCAAGACTAACAAAAGCAGCAAACAACCATCACTTGATACCGGATAAAACGATATGAACAAGTTTATAATAACAAATGGAAATTGAAGCCTACACAAAGAGATTTCATAGCTCATAATTGATTCTAGCTTTTGTGAAATGCTGTAGTGAAGTAAATGCATGCGAAATGTGGTCATATCAAGATTCAATTCAATTATAAAACTGCCTAAAACGAAAACCGCAAGCATATAATCGATAGATAATACGATTCCCAAACCCAATTTCGTTAAATGCATGGGTTATTGATCAAAATTTATACCCCAAATTGAGCTCAGAAGTGAGAAACCTCTAACCCTGAATTGGACAAGGAGACCGTACCTTGGAGACGAAGTTCCAGGCGCGAGTGGCCGAAAGCTGAAAAGGAAACCCTAATGAGAGAGAGAGAGAGAGCGCAGAGATTTACAGAGCAAAACTTACTTTCTCTCTGTGATGTTCTTACTGTAATAAATAAAAGGATTTTTAGAGAGTAAAACAGGTGGACCGGATCGGAGTCGAACTCACAACTTGTCGATCAGATTAAAAGGTACCGTGTAATTATTTTTTTCTCTTTTTATTATTTTTATTTACTTTTTAACTGAGACACTTGAATTCTCGAAAAAATACTCTAAATTTCCGATCTGCTCTAGACGTATCAAACGAAAAGTTACCTTCAGTATATAACGAAAGTTACTAGTTCCTCTCTTCTTCTTTCAGAGTTGAGGTTAAAGAAAGAAAGTGATATTATTTTCAAGTGGAAAATGGTGATTCGAAATTGCTCACAGATAATGGAAAGTTAGAAGGATTAACTGTGATCAGATGTCATGATTTTAGTAGTGTGGTGGATCACCATCCATCCATTGCCCATTGGTGGTGTTTTCACTATTTACTTCCGTGAAAATTGAGCTCTAAATGGTAAATAACTTCAGAAAATCCCAAGTATGGTAGCAATTGCAGAAGATGTTAGTATTTTGGTCCATAATGTTTAAACACTTCAACTATTTCTTCTTTTTTGTTTTAGCCAATACCCCAAAGGGCCAAGCATAAGACTCCAGTCAGACCACAATGGCCTCTTCCTATGAAAATAGTACGATTAATCGCCATCCAGCACGAGACCAGAGTTCAAGAACCATTGGAGTCATCTCTATAGAACATTACTTATGCTCCATTCATACTCTTTTAGTTTCGATTCAGCAACCATCAGCTGTAAAAATGAAGGCTAGAAGTTACTTGAACCCAGCAACATATCCTCCTCATCCGCTTAGCGACAGTACCATGTCCTCAAAAAGTTACACACATCCTCCAACATTTCAGCGCCACTCGGTTCGAATCTTACAAAAATGCCCTATCAAAAGTTGTTCCTCCCGTAAAACAACGGCGCTTTCAAAACCATTACCAAATGAGGAACACACAGCAAAGGACTGGTTCCTTCAAAGGTGGGCAATATCTGTTGGCTGGAGTGGAGTCTATGAGATCTTGTGCAAACCAACCGTCAGATCAGAAGATATAGAAATGAGAAGGGGGCTAGTGCTGAGCCATACAGCTTTGAAAACCCGTTTCTGATGAGCCCTAATGGATTGGGAAGGCTTCTGGGCATTATATCTGATATCAAATATGTGAATCATAGGATCAGCAGTACCGGATGAGATGTATAAGCCATCAGGAGACCAAGCTTGATTTATCAGAGCTGACTGAGAATCACTACTCTCTTGCTTCCACCCAAAAGCATGTATCTCTGTTTGCCTCAGTCGGATATCATAAAGGCGGAGCTGCTTCTCATGGGTACTGCATATGAAAGCAAACGGAGTCAGGTTGAAATAATGTTGTGAAGCAAGTCTAACAAGCCGAAAGTTTTAGACAGCACTGTCATGGTCAATGACATCAATCTACAAATACTGGCCATCGACACATGAAGCATCTTAGCAAATGATATAACACAGCATGCACAGACAAGTACTACGGGATAATTTTCTAGAAGGACAATGGCACATGACAATTCTAGCTTTGGAAACGAGTGTTCTCACCCTGCTTGAACCATGAACAGATTAAAGTCGCAAGGATTTGGCAAAACACTCATGCATTTACTATCTATCTGATGCTTGAACTCTGTTCTTTCCATATTAGCATCAAAGCCAACAATCCTCTTGTCTGCTCCAACAGATAGTATAATTTGCTTTTGCCACATCCCAGCAACTCCCATGACAGCAGATGAATGCATACTCCTATGCAATTGCTTTGGTTTCCAGACATTTTCTGCATCCGTCTCTTTCCAGAGCACAACAGCATGATCACTACCACCAGTGACAAAGCAGGTATTCCCCCAAGGTGGGAAAACTATGCTGTTAATAATTCCTTTCACATGAGGCTTGGGTTCCAAGAAAGTAACACGAGGTTTCTGTCAAATGCAGAAAAGACAATAATCAGAGTTGGATAAACTTCTCTATGGAAGCTTTATAGTGTGGGCAGAGGGCATGCTCCTACCACCCCATATAACTCTATCTTTTACCAAATGATACCAACAAACAAATGTGACATTATTTCAACCACAGCCCTTACCCCTTGTGTTCTATTTAGATTTAGAACTGATACTTGTGATTCCCCACTATCAGCAGTATACACAGAAAATAGGCTGTTTCCATGGGGATGCCAGGCAATATCTTCTGGCCATCTCCTTTTAGGAGATTGGCAATCTGTAGTACTAAGTAGAGAAGCACCTGATCTGCAATCAAAAGGAAAAACAATTAGTTGGGCAGAGTAGAATCACCAAGCCTGCAAAACTGAAAACAAGAACACACAAGGGCACTACAAAACTGGATAGCAACTTCACACTTAAAAACTTGAGAAGGAAAACTGAGACTGGACAATTAATAAAAAAGATCAAGACACCAAGATGATTACATAGACCAACAGATAGCACCTTACATAGCACCAGCAACAGCTTTTGAAATGTGAAATGAGAAATGCTAGAAACTGATAGTAACAACAGGCTGGGAGATTGGGCAACATTATAAATATCATTCAGACAAGGTCCCAATTCTAGAGTCAAAAAGCTTCCAAGTTATCTCTCTAACTCTTCCGAAGTCCCAATAAAAAGAAAGATCTGTCCACATCATTAGTCAACTAAGGACATTTTTCTTCCACAGCATTATATTTTTACAATGAAGAGGCATCCTTAACACATGTTCATCAAGTGTTTCTTGTCAAACAAAATATGCAATCCATTAGTTTGCATATATCTCTATCTAATGCTGAAGTATGTAACTAGACCTTATGTCTCATTTTCCTCTAATTTATATTGCTACCAAGCAAGCATTCAAGCAATGTAAATTTTGCAACTAAATATGCAACAGTATGAAAGTTTGGACTTTTACCCCCTGCCTTGAACTTCCCACAAGTTGACCAGTCCATCCAAAGCACTGCAAAATTCAAAGCAATTGTATGAGATTTAACGGTGTTTATCTGCAGTCATGCATCTAATAGTTCTATGACAGAATAGGCAACAAAGCTCTTTTGCCATTTTTATGCTTTAGGGCAGCTCACACAAACTGCCATACCGAAAAGAAATAACAGGCAAGACTTCATCTCTCTTCATCAATTAAAACTTCAGGATGTCTCATAAACTTAGTGTGATAGAGCACATGGAAAGTTACTAACTTAAGAACAAAAGACCTACATATGTGCTACTTGAATGCAAAAAGATATAGGATATTCAAGAATTGAATGTTTCAATTACAAAGTCTTGTTTAAAGGCTCAAATTCAAACGCAACTATTAAACAAAATACCATGGGCAGTAGATAACATAACTTAATCTTATAACAGGAGGGTTGCTATTTTTTTTTTTCCCTCATAATAAGGTGAAAGATAAGAGGGAATGAAGACAATATATAGTATGTAGATTGATAATGAGTAAAAGACAGGGAAAATGTACACTTCTTCCTCATAACTCGTAATGATATTATTACCTGGTTGCAAAAAGATGATCATTCACTGGGCAAGAATAAAGACATCTCAACTTTCTCTTGTGATGGCTGGATATATGATTGTTTGAATGGCACTGGATTGTAGAGGGTCTGGAGCTAGATCGAACCATCGGAATTAATTCTTTATGTTCTTTCTCTTCTGAAATACAAAAAAAATTTCCCAATCAGACATACACACGTGCAATTGAATAAAAATCACACTATAGAAATACAGTGAGTATTTAACTTAGAGAAAAACAGTCGAAAACTTGAGGTAACAGCAAGAGGCCAGTCAACAGCCAAGAGTCTTACCAAACTTCCGTTTTGTCCCTCTATCTTGAACTTCAACATCCTGCTTTGACGAACTTCTATAAGAATTATCTCCTTTTCTTTGCCAGCACTATAAGACTGACTAGAAACCGAGGCGCTGGCTTGAGAACCAGTACTAACTTGAGCCTTCCCACTGGTCCCTGCCACATTTGGAGGTTGGGAAACTCTTGGAGCAACAGCCGGAATCAAAAGTTCTGTTTTAGATTGAGGCTGGCTTCTTAAAGGGACAGCCCGAACAGGACTCACTGATCTGCGCTCCTCCTTTACAGTTTTAACTCCATTAGTCGGAGAAGCCTTAGTCGACACTACTTTTTTCTGTGATCGAAGTCGAGCCAGTTTAGTTTGAGACTCATTCAACCTCTTCTCTGCTTCCTCAAGCTGTATCCATTTTCCAAACACATAATTAGCTCATAAGTCCCCTCTAAAATGCATATGATGAATTGAAAAAACATAGAAAAACACTCATCGCTAGGTGTCTTGATTTTGTGATTGTCACTTCAACCCGCTATGTCTTAGATTAACATTTTAACTAGCAACTAAACACTCAACTTGTGATGGGTCAGTTCTTCATTTCTAACCATCATTTCAGGAAAACAAAAAGATGCTAACTTTATTTCTTTTTCGGTGTTAACTCACATATGCCCTCTAACCCATTAACGATTGAGCCTAGCTTACACCACAACCAATGTGAATAACATGCACCACAGTAACTCAAAGTCTCAAACTTGAAACCAAACTTGTGAAATTCTTCAACACTTTTCGCCAGAATCAGAAACCCAATAAAGCTAAACAGAGAAAGAACCATTCCAATTTGAATATCGAAAATGAATTGACATGAAAGATGACCTTGGATTGGTAATAGTGGAGTCTGCGGCGATTGTGTTCGACTTCCTGAGTGCGGTGTTCAATCAGAGCCACGAGGGCTTCTTCTTGGTCTTGCCTGTTATCCGGGTTGCCGTTCTCTTCCACCGGCGGCGGCATCATAGTGTCGTCGCCGTCGTCGTCGTTAATATCTATACTTGCTGTCGTTGGCTTTCTCATTTGTTGAATTGGGAATAGAGGCGGCCTCAAAACCCAAATTTCAATCACCAAATTCCGCCATTAATATTAGTAACACGTTCTTCATTTTCTTATGGGCCGGAAATGGAAACACATATTTTTGTCTTACGAATTTTTACATGGATGGAGAAATAACAAGTCAAAATTGCTAAAACAACATTGGGTTTTTGTCTTATGAAAGATACACTTGTTGAATTACTTACCGCGTTTTTCGTAATGTGAGTTTCGTAGATGTCAAGTAATGATCGGGGATTAATTTGTTATATGTGTTATTTTAGATCATGTGACGTCCGTAGATGTTAAGTAATGATCAAAGATTAAAGTTGTCGTATTAGTTATTCGGCACCACAATTGCTATTAAAAACATAATGGTTACTCATGATTTTTGAATCATGTCATTATGCAAGTTATGTACTATCAAAAACATGACAGTTGCTCATAATTTGTGAATTCCGTGTCCTGTAAGTTACGTAGGTAGGATTTTATCACGATCGCAATGAAATCAAGTTATTGCTTATGGTATCACCGACAAATTATGCTTTTATTTAGGGTTATAGAAACGACAATGTCATTTATAAGCCGATGAATATTTCAGAGCTCTTGAGAGTGGTTAACTACATGGTACATACTATGAAACCAATTGGTTAGTTACTTGGTTATGGCAGTACCATGTCAAAGAATTGGTTACCAAATTTTCGTTCTCTTGGTAGCCAATTCCAACCAAGAAGTCACAATAGCCTCAGGGTTGGTCTTACCTATGAATAAAAAAAACACTCTTTCAAAACAAGAATTAATAAAGACAATGAACAAAAACTGTGCATGCATGGGCAGGTTCCCTGTAGCTCGAGGGGAACAAATGAGTTTTTGACAAGCATAATTTGTTACTGCTACCAAAAAGCAGAAATTTGTATTCTGCATGCAACTGAATGAAACTCGGTACAAAAAAGAGAAAAGACATCACAATGCACAGTACGATTTAGGTTCAAAAAGGATCTCCAATAAAAGATAATACAACTAGAGTTTAAAGGACATTAGCATTTCAAAACTTTCAACAGTACTCAGATCTGACATGGGTCTCTAACCATTGTCAACCAGAAAAAGAGCCCACTTTCAGAATGAGAGAACAAAAAGGACAAGTGAAAGCACCGTGTCCTGAGAATGCCTATACATCAAGAGATGGATCGAAAGAAGTCTCCAAAATTTTAGGTTTGAGTTAAGCCATCCTCTATACTTGTAGTTGGCTTTTGAAATGAAATCAGACGATCAGAAAATTTTGAGAAGTGAGGAAGTAGCCCCTCTTGGTTTAGTAATCCAAAACCTAGTAGAAGAAGCAACTCCTCTTTAGCCAAAAATGAAGTCAATAGACCACCCCTGATATAGAGAATTGGAATGGTTCTAGTTGTTGTACTCCGACATAAGGTTCAATGGTTAGTTCCCTAGGTTGAAAAAGTCATTCCCTAGGAACTTTCCTCTCCATTTGCAGAAGAAGAAGGGCTCCATTGGGTATGGCTTTCCTCATAGCCACTGGTTCGAGATCTTCCTGGTCTTGATCGAATGTGGGTGCCCATTGGAAAGGGTTCCTGCAGAGACAAGATTAAAGGAACATAATAAATACATTATACACACACGTGCACAAAATAGGTTGAAAGAGACTGATGTTTCATTAAGGACTATACAAAAGGAATTTAGAATTCAAGACCAGTTGGTCTAGTATACTCACCGGGTCTCCAGCATTTGGTCCGTCTGTGTGGAAGAGTATAGGGCGACAGCGTTTGTCCTCATTCATTAAGCTTGAATTCTGGAAATGGGCAATAAGAGCAGCTTTTCCCTGAATACGAGCATATGCAAGTGTTGCAACCTTTTCACTGTTGAACTTCTCCCACTTTTTGCCATTGAATGCCTGCAAGAGATATATAATCCATTTTCACTTGCCAGAACAAACAACAGTGTCCCTGATATCATAGGGATTTATCCATTTGAGCAGATGAATGACAGTCTGTTGGTCAAACCTTATAGAATGGAACAATCTGTTGAGGATCAACCATGTTGATGAACGCATATCCCACATTGCATTTGTTCTGTGAAACATGTACGAACTTTATGAAACAGATAAACCAATGCAATCAACTCAAAGAAAATTTGGCAAACAATTTTCTTGCCTTGAAGTCAATTGGCAAATAAATAAAGTCATATATTCCTCGACAGCTCTCATCAATTACTGCGAGCAGCATCTTTGAAGTATACCTGTGGAACCAATTACTAGTTTAGCAAAGCAGGAAAAATCACCATGTACAACTGAAAAGCAATATATACAAAAATGGTCATTGTAGTTATGAGAACCATGTTACCAGTTTTATTCCTCACAGCACTCAGCGGTCTAGCCTAGCCCATGAGACTGAGGCAGGTACTTTAGCAGTTGTATTATGGAAGATACATGAGGGCAATTGGCCATTAAATTATAGAAAAGATCCTTCTTTTGTTCTTATCATTCGAGCAGTTATGTCGTAATCAGGACAAAACTAAGCTAAGCAGCAAGTACTACAATTAACGCTTACTTGTTTTTTGGGGTAGCAGAAAGCATGAAGCTTTCTGTTAGGCTAATGACTTACGATTATTAATGCTGGCTGCCTACCATATGGCATCAACCATATCTTTTAAAGATGCTATAGAATTGCTACAGGAAATGATTGGTTACAATTTTCAGGACTCAGAAACATCCAACTACCTAATATTTTGACATATGACATCCTGGAAGTTCTTTGGCAAGCAGAAATGTGAAATATACTCTGGAAGTTTGTAACCAAAGCATATTTTCCGTCAACAAATAGGAAAGTTAGTCCCAAAAAAGAACTGCAATATGGTACGGGGTGCATTCAAAAGATACCAGCATTGGGAACAGTTAAGGGATGATATACATACTTGTTGGGAATGTTCTTTATCATCAGTGTGGTTCGATTGTCATCCCCACGCAATATGCGCTCAATATCAAGTTCATACTGTTTCCTATCAGCATTATGAGAGTTTGCTTCACTTCTACGGTGAGAGAGGTTTCTGACACGTTCATTTGGTGAACCAAAAGAGGTAGGCATCGACATCATTGAATTCCTCCCAGGAAACATGTGGATCTCCTGTGAAGAGCGTTGCCGGGAACTTGTATTCATGTCTGAGCCATTTCCACCAACAAGAGAAAAGATGTTGCGTGAGGGAACTTCCATAGGATGCAACTGGGGACTACTGGGAAAACAGGCAAAGCTAGGAGAACCCAGGTGAAGACTAGAGGTGTCAGGAGACTGTCCTGAAAATGCATGTCTTTCCCAAAGGGAAGGGTTAACTGCTGGTGCTGATCCAACATGGTGGCGGACAGGTGATGTTCCACTCAGCATATGGGGAGGTGTCCTAGGGAAGCCAGGCATCTGTGAAAAGCGATGAGCATGAGGACCATTGATAAATGATGGCGAATTCTGCCACATCATGGGACTTGAAGGATGCTGCTGATAAGAGTTGGAGTTATTCAAAACATAATGATGTCCGCGAACCCCAGCGTTCCCATTTCCAGAAGATGCAAAAGCTGCATAAGATATAACTAGTAAACAACAAACCAGAATAGGTACTAAAATTTAAGATTTTCATCAATCAAAATATTGATGAAAATAAGAATTAAAGTGACTTGCGGAACATCACCTGTCCGCCACCATGTTATGCATGTAGTACATTATCTCTTACAGGCCAGTAGAGACATAAGAATTTGCAATTAGATGCAGAGTGCAAAACATTTTCTCCTCAGATGAAACCAACCAAAGAAATATAGCACTAATTATTCTGCAAAAGGATAAGGCGTACTAGGGAGAAAGGAGAAAACATTGAGAATCTTCAACAAGGTGGATGTTTTGGATATAAAATATTGCCAGAAATAAATATAGAGACTAGCAATTCTCTTTCTCTATCGTTAAGGTCATGGTTTCTGTTGTAAATTCTAAAGCATTGGGGTGCACCTTATCCAACTTATACCTTATACGATAACTAAGTTTGAGAGGAATCTGTAAAACATTGACAGAGAACTATATGCATAACATACCTCCTCCGTTCAGTTCCATCAGGTGACCATTTGCATTCATTTCACGAGTGTGCCTCCTGTCTGTTCCATCTGCCAATCTAAGGCTCACATTGCCAGTCACTCCGCAATTGTTGGATGTAATACCATGTGCTAAACTGTCATGATACTCAGGGAGGGAATGCGGATGGAAATTGGGTACACACTGGTTACCAAACTTAATTTCATTCAGAGAGTGGTTGGAATCAGGAAGGCAGAAGTTATTGTCTGTAGATACCACTCTCATCGGAGAGGGCAAGGTACGGGGAACACTTGAACTCAGATGAGCTAAAGCACTTCCCATAAATGCATTGGAAGGTGATCGAATTGAAGAATGTAATCCCAAGTTAGATTCATTAGCCATTCCAGGATGAAGGGTTGCTGTTAAGCGAACAAGAAAACACTTTGTGAGAAGATGAACACATTTGAACATAACTATGAGTAGATAAAGACAAATAGAAGCAATAATTCCTAAAAAGGCACAAGCATACCATTGTATCCTGCTGATAAGTTGTCGGATGGACTATGGCAAATATTAAATTCATCTTGCTCCTGCTCGGAACCTTGACCGAAACTGCACAAGGAATATTATTTCTTACAAAATGGAAGTTTAAGAAATTCAAACTTGACAGCAAAAATAAACTAGAAAAAGAACAGCGACAAGTGCTAACAGAAATCCAGAAGAATGAGAGCCACAAATCAGGCAGAAAGAAAATTTATGTGTGTGTGTATAAAAAAAAAAATTGGCCGTGTGAAGAACAAAAACCCTCAAAGGAGATAACTTAAGAAACCCACAAACTAAATAAAACATACAGATAACCAATAAGAATAGCTTGTTAACAATACCCCCTTCTGGCGCCCCCTGGATGGCTGGCTTCAAGCTTGATCTGCTTCCCACCAATCTCACTTGTAGTCAATGCATGAAGAGCAGCTTCTGCCGCTCTAACATCATAAAATTCTATCAATTTGTTATGATGCTTGTTTGGAGCCTCACGGATCTGAAACACAAAACAACAACCACTTGATATCAAGCTAAAAATAAAGAACAAGAAACTTCATGCCTATTAAAAGCAAAACAAAGCAAATAACAGAGAATAACTTGATCCATTTACCTCTTTGATTTCCCCATAAGATCCGAAAATTTTAGTAAGCTCATCATTGGAAATGGAAGAATCAACATTGTATACCTCAAGAGTTCCTTGGTTAACATCTTTATCAGAAAGGTTGTCCTGGATATAGACAAGTAGACATGATGAAACAACCGATCATCATGAGAATGCATAAACAAGCCAGGGAAAAGAAATTAGTCGTAAAATTAGCACATACATCAAAAGTAATTAACAAGTGAAGTGAGCACCGTACCTTGGGAATTGAATAATGTATGTCAAGCTTCCTACGCCTCAATGGCTTACTCTGCAGTGCTCTTATTGCTTTCTGGGCAGCCCTTATATCATAATAAGAAATCATAACAAACCCACGATGCTTGCAGGCTGTGTAAAGCGTTCGGATATCTCCATATTGCTACAAGGGAAAAAAAAATATTCAATTGTCAATAGACATTTAATAACAAGGTTAACTGCTTTGACTTGCTCGCTTTTACTTGTTTAAACACGATATATATATATATATATATATATATATATATATATGAGAGAGAGAGAGATGGATTGAAAAATAAATACCACAAATAAGTTATAAAACAAATAAGTAAATAACTCATATAGGAGAGGGGGTGCACCTCAAAAAGATCCTTCAATTCCAAATCTTCAACATTGCTATTAATATTACGAACAAAAAGTGTTCTAGAAGGGTGCTCGCCATAGGGGTGTTCACCCACAAGTGGACCATTACAACCCCCTTGATCATCTCCTTCTAATTCCATGCCGCCGCCGCTGCTAAAAAGATCAAAATCTTCAAATTCGTCCCCATGATTAGCATGTACTTTATTACCCCGACCATCTATCAGGCCAGAAAACAAATCATTTTCATCAGGAAGGAGATTTCCGATGGTTTTTGCTTCCATTTCTTCAAGTGATTCAAAGGGCTCTTCCTCATGTTGGGAAGCAACGGTATTTGTAGATTGATGGGATACAAAATCACTCTTTAGAAGTCTCACTGCAAAGTAGGACAAAAAAATTATGTTAAGACGATGAGTAAGCTTATTTGTGGAAATTGCTTACAGTTGGAGGTAGTATAAAGGAACATGGAGTCAGCATCATTTGACTCAATTAACGCTTCATCCCTCAAATGTAAATATACATGATTGGAGAATATAAAGACAACAAGAAGTTTAGAAACATTTTGAACCTAGTTAACTGACATGCAGTGACTTTATATACGATATCAATTGAAGATAAAAACTTGTTAGACATGGAATTGGAGAAACTTTCTTCTCAAAGGCCAAAAAGTTTGCAGTTTCTTTTGCTATCTCGTTAAAGATTATACAGCAGTCCATCGATGTAATTGCCAATGAAGTATAGATAGTTTGGTCCACTCAAGCACGTTGGACTAAATATATTTTAACACTACCCATATGCAACATATCAAGACAAACTTATTAGACATATAAAGGATAACGGAACCTTACACTTTCTAGTAAATATGTCAGACAATGAACTCGAGAACAGACTGCTTTCATGCTGAGCACCATTAATAACAGTTTTGCTTCCAACCAGGCTATGGGATGTTGGCCTTGTGGGCACGTCTGACCACAACTTTGGATGATGGTTCATAGGTTTCCATGAGGCCTTAGAGGCATTGGCAACTCCGCCACTAACGCTTAGCCTTTCTGTGCGCTCCCCGGCCAGAGTGGATTGTGGTATGTCGAAGTAATCCACTGATTGTGCACCAATTGGTAAAAACCTTTTTGAGGGTAACGAAGGATCAAACATGCTGCCAGCTGTGGGCACCGTTCTATCCATTCCCACTGAAATACAGAAATTAACAAAAGAAGAGGGTAGTCAAATATCTCACATAGACAAGTATACATTACAATTTCCATAAAAAGGATAGTTCAAAACTTCAGGAAGACATCGTGCCACACAAAAAAAAAAAGCCTCACGCTATGATTCACAAATCCATAGGCACATTTTGTTTTTTGTGGAGTGCGATGATTATACTTCCTAGTTTGAGCTAGAAACCATTCATGTAACAACCAGAGCTTTTGTTCTGAAGTTCGGACTAGAAACATCTAATTATCATATGTCCGACCAAATGAATACTCGGTGCTTAAATGACCAAACAAAACTGTGGGACCCTGCTTACTCCTGGGTAAGTGTTTTGATCACCCTGTGTGCTGAGGCAAAGCAACTCAAACCGAAGTTCGAGTGAGAGAGACAAGTGAACGTTCCACTAAAACATGCATTGTGGATTGTTAATACATGAAGAACATGTTTGGCTGGGAACTCTTATAATTGGTAATGTGATGTTAATAACTAAGGGGCGGATGCCAGGTTTGGAGATCTTTGAACAGGTACTGTGGTACAAGTTGAACAACTAAAAGCAGGAACCATTAAAAGCAGAAAAGCTTGACAGGCAAGAAAAATCAGCCGAGACTTATCAGACAATTTATGAACTAAAAGCTCACCTTGATGATCAGGCATGGTTTTCAGCTTCTGGTGTCCAACTTGTCTCTGGTCAAACAAAATTGACAAAGAGCTAATTAGAAAGAATTATTGAAAGCAGCAATGATGCACTAAAAAGTGAGAAAATCTATAATAGATAAACAAGGTATGATCCTTAATTTACACATGAGTGCCATATACTGAAACTTCACAACAATTATGACAACATTCAATCGGTATAATACCTCAGAAGGAAAAGGAATTTCTTCATAGAGGTGGGAAGAGACAGATACACCCCTTTGATCCATTACTTCAAATGGCATCGTGCAGCACTAAGAAACCAGAAAATATCGCCGGAAAAAAAAATATACATAAATAGCCAGAGAGAAGTAAAGCTCCGAATTCTCACTGGCTGATTTCATCTACACTACTACATGCGTCCTTGCCTGAAAATTTGAAAAGAACAATACCAAATCAGTAAACGGAGATGAAACACCTCATACATATAACACAGCAAAATCATTTTAAAAATCAAAACAGAGAGAGAGAGAGAGAGGAACTGCATTTCAAAAATCCCAAATCAAGTAATTCAACTCATCAGGCAATTCTACCAACTGGAAAAAGGTTGAAGATTCTTTTTCTCGAACCGGGGCCTGAGAATTCGAAGAACAAAATGGGATAATAATAAAACAAGAAGCTCTGAAAATGTTTGCTTACCTACCAAAAACCAAACCACACTTGACCCAAAAATTAAACAAAAATTAAAAAGGTAGGAAAGCAAAATCAAAACTCAAAATCTTTTTCAAGCTTTCCTTAGTTCCTGAGCAACCTAAACCGAACCAAATTGACGCACAAAATCGAGAAATTCAACCGTTGAAAACTCAAAGCCTTTAAAATTCACAACCTCAAACCCCAAATTCCAGCCAAAAATTTCAAATAACGAAGAACATGTACTGACCTAGTCCACAATTGACCTCCATCACCAAAATTCACCGAAAAATCGAAAAGAACAAATCAAACGCTACGATACAACAATGGATCTCATCTCCGGCAGCATTGCAGCTCTCTCACTCACTCTCCGCCACAAAACTCAGCTCCCACAGAAGCATATACACAAAAACCGGTCAGAATTGAGCAAATCGGAGCTCGGAGCCGGCGCACATGCCGATATCGGAGCAAAACAATATGCCTACGGCTCGCTGCCGCCGGTGGCCGAGTAGCAGAGAGAGAATAATTACAGAGGGAGAGCTGATTTGTTTATTCCAAGACAGACAGAGAGAGAGAGAGGTGTCAGTTGGGTGGTTTTGAAATAAAAAAGAGTAGAGATGAAAAATTGAGGAGGAAGAAGAAGAAGAAGACAAAGAAGAGAGAGAAATGGGCGCGGGGTTGTTTTGGTGTGAGTGGATAGAATCAGATAACTGAAAAATGGAAACTGAAAAAAAGAAGAAGAAGAAGAGGTAGCTGTGCCTTTTTATTCGGCGGAGTTGGGAAGAGAGAGAGAGAAGGGACAAAACCAGTCAGTCAGTCACGCTCTTTCTCCTTTCTTTCTTTCTTTCTTCTTCCTCGGGAATCTTGGTTCTTCTTTTTTACCTTTCAGTTCGGGTTCTGTAAAAACGCCCCGACCCGCCGACGACCCGGTTCCGGCGGTTTTTAGATTTCTTCTTTCTGTGTCGGGCGCTCTTTAGCCCTTTTTTTTTCCTTGTTTGTGTTTTGTAATTATGGGGAGAGGGGGTGACTAAATGTGGCAATCTTGCTTGATGTGGAAAAGTGGCCTAATTGAATGGATTAGGATTTGTTCATGTCAAGACGTAACCCTACATGATAAATATTTTTTTTTCTTTTTATTGTGATCTCGAAGAGGATAGTCATTCATTTTGCGTGATGAAATAACCGGTATAATTAATGTAGGATGCGCGATCGATTATTTATGACGCGTTATGTTTTGCATGGATACGTTTGATTGATTTCGTGGCAGGAGGTGCTGCGCAGCACGTGTGTCGGATGACGGTGCTCGGTCTCACGTGGCGTCTGTTTAGATTTTGCAACTTTTAATAGATTGGGTTAATCTGATTATACTTTGTTCTCTGTTGACATGTGTTCTTTCGTGGGATGTTTCAGCTAAAAGTATTATTAAATTAGTGTCAGATGTAAAAACCTCGTTAGTCGAGCACGCTCAGTGTTTAGATCTTATGTCTCTTACATAACCTACACGAATCGCTCAGTGATCTTCTATCTCTTATTCTCTTACATAACCGATACGAATCGTTCAGTGTTAGATTTTTTATCTCTTACATAACCGACATGAATTGCTCACTATTAGATCTTATATCTCTTACATAACCGACATGAATCGCTCGGTGTTAGATCTTATATCTCTTACGTAACTGTTGATTCGTGTCATTTGTGGTTCACTACATAAGGTAACAACGGGATTAATTATGAGATATGCCAAAAGACATAAATTAAACTTTAGTGAAAAATGATAGAGCAAAATAAAACTCAACCAAACCAACATGGAAAGCCACCGTATAATGAATATATGTTTCTTATTTGCGAACTTTATTTGATAATTCGTTTAAAACTGTTTCGTTGCGTTGTTTCTTATACATCTAGTAGTGTTTTCTTTCTCCTAAAATTTTTATTTTCTTAATAAAATTCTTATCAGTCCATGATTAACTAACCATTCATGCACACTCCTAGCTCAACAAAGACAGTATGGTAGAGTTTAAAACTGGTATAACCTGGATCCAAAACTTCACAACAAATAAAAGAAGCTTGTTTAGTTAAACTGCATGAGAATTTTGATGGATTAATAGTTTGTTAACACGGTTAGGAATATTTCCATTCCGGATAACTCGAGGTGAGTGTCGTGTACGATATGTTTTGGATTTGAGAACAACCTCAAACTCAGACTCAATAAGATTGTCCTCCTGCGTTTTTCACGCAACAAATGTAGAAGAAGATCCTACCTCTTGTCTACACCACGAACAATAAGTTTAGGACTCGATCCCTTTTTTGGGTGAATTTGTTGAAGCTTCTCTGCCTTATCTTCAGGATTAAGTACATAATAGCTGCCAAATTAGTGATCACTTCTTATCGACATGTACCAAATCACATGACCAACCATCTTATTCTATGGTGATATGTTGCTCTTCTTTTAGGTAATCTTATTTGAGTGTGGCAAGAAAACTAGCCAGTGAGCTAGGGTTTGGCAGCGGTCGCAAACATCGTAGTACATGGATGTAGTTGAAGTAGCGACACAAATTAATACTCGTAAAATAACATATCGTTAACTTACACTACAACATGAACCGATAAACGATTCTCTTTTTTATCTATCAATTCATAATAGTTATTATATGATATACGGTAACAAATACGTGCAAATTAATGTATGTGATTGTGATTACAGACTCAATAATAATGACCACGCACATACACAAAAGTAATGTTAGCAAGTGATAGGTTGTGCAGACAAATAATTGGTGATGGATAGCTATGTTATTATTATTTTTTTTTTTTGGTAACCTTGTTGTTGAAAACTAGCATTTATGGCCTTAACGTGAATTATGTGATTTTCACTCCAAGTATCCAGTTGATTTTCTTGAAAATATAATCAACAGATCATCAAAACTTTTACTCACAATCAAACATGGAATCATGCCCTCATCCACCCAGCTAATATAATACATTATCTACTATACTACTATTGTTTTAAAATAATGACAGGTTGGTCAATAATAATGTCCTTTAATAATCTTAATATGTCTGTGTTTTATCATATTAATAATTGTAAGAAATAACAAAACATCATTTAAATAATAAATCACATATATGTAGTTTACATTTCACCGCACTTGTCACGTATAATATAAGCGAAAAATTTACAAATTCAGCTCACAAAGAAGAGCAAGTAATGGGTTTTTTGGTTGTTGACGAAGGTCTATAACCAAAATTTCGGTTTGGAAAGGTCATTATTAAAGCCAATATTATTTGTTTTATAAATGAAAACCTGTAAAGTCTTATCTCATTATTCTTACTCCCATTAGGTATATACAGCTAGATTGAAGAACATGGACCAGTTTTGCAGACCATAAATTACAATGAAAAAGAGGCGACTGTGTGTGTGGTACAAGAAAGAGAATCAAAGTTGTATTCATTAACGAAACCGGTGATAGAATATCAAGGTGTCACGTCTTCAAGCAGTGTTGCATATGCGTTACAAACTTACTTTTAGGATGAAATATGCGTTACACACTTTTCCCCGTTTTCCTCATTTATGGATTTGGCATATTACCAACTATAGTTTAGTCTGTGCTTGGGTAAGTCTGTATTTCATACTCACAAGCCAACAAGATTTCAATTGTAACGAGACTGTACGTTTGTGGCTGTGATTATAGTTTATATGAGTATTTTTCTCGAGTTAGTGTGTTATTCATTTCAAAATCTAAGTGCGGACATATTATTAACTAGCATAATCACAGCATAATTTTATATTTGTTCAGAGATGAATGGACCCAATTTTATAGTTACGAGATTATGCAATAAGACATCAAGGTATCCTAAATACCAAGTCTCGAAAGGTATCTTAAAGACTTTATAAAATCAATGATTAATCCTCTAACACATATAAAATGCTTCAATCATACATCTCGTCGCAATGTATGATCATTTTAACAGTCTTATAATTTAAACACCAATATTATGTGTTTTAAAACCTGAACGCTCAACTACTAAACCACTTGCAGCGGTTTGGACTCTAATAATTAGTTTACTTTTCTTGTTTTTATATTTATTTTTCCCAGGTAATAACTCAAGTCTTCTTTTTTTTTTTTTGGGTCAATGTAATAACTCAAGTCCATCTACCTAAACAGGCTTAAAGGATTGGTTGATTTTTCTTTTGCGTGGCTTAATAAATTTTTGGCCCAGATTAAAATGGACTTTTGGTCACTTGGATATATAAGCTACTATTTGCAACCACGTGGATAACATATTAACGAGTAGCCACAAATGCTGGGTGGCGGGTCCCATTTGGGAGAGCACATGCTTAATGATAATGTACACGACAAGCCATATCTGTTCAAACTGAACTATCAAGCACACTGGATCACTCGCGCGTCCTTTATCTCATACTCGTAATAAAATTTGACTCTAGTAACACGTTACAAAGTTACTTTGTAATCTTCGCAGGTAAAATAAAGAGTTCATCGAGACAATCTAATCATACTCCCATTTCCAAATAGGAAAATGACCCTAGAGGAAGGTCTCAGGCAACATAACATTAGGTTTTAGTTTTCGAATCAAACGTATTTGCTACATTAGCCCCGTAACGCATAAATAACATGTAATCAGACATATATTTTTAACTACATCGTCGTTTGTTCTCTAGTTCTTCTCAACTTCTTTAGTCGAGTAAGTCATCTCGAGCTCGTCCTCTTTGAATATCATCACGACAAATCCCTAATTCCTAGAGTATATGTTTGTGACGTCGTGCCCTAGTTTAACGTCCATGCAACTTGAACATGCACAAAATGTTAGGCAGAATTTGGGGGGCGCGGTTAAACTCCAAGCCTTGGATTTCATAATCCAATTCAATTTACCACCACACATCCTACAACCCCAGTAGTAAATGTAAAAAAAGTGACTTTACCGTTTCAGGCGTTACAAGCCAGAGGAAGATGGTCTGAGTCTGACGCAGCTTCCAGCAAGGTTCCGGCGAACCGGACGGAGGTTACGAAAGCGAAAGGGGGGAAACAGTTAGAGACAACACGGTTCACGTGGGTTCGGGGCCGTTGGATCTAGGCCACCCTGTTCGGGAGACACGTGGCGCGTCAAAGCTGTTGCTTGTACGTACGTTACTTCTTTCTGTTGGGAGAGAGTTATGATTAAGCATGGGGTTCCATTACTCCAGACGAAGCCGAGAGCTGCTTTCACACTTTGTGCGTGCGAACGAAGCAGAAGCAGAAGCAGAAGCAGAAGCAGAAGCAGAAGCAGAGGAAGAAGAAGCGGGAGGAAAGGAGAGGTCAAGTGCTTAATTGAGGACCACAGCACTCTATAAATTGTGGTGGTCTCATAAATTTTTGAATGGAGAAAAGAGGAAGTGCTTTTAATTTCCGCTGTAGAAGTGAGTTTGGGGTAAGCAATTTTGTTAGTGTGGTTGGGAAAGGAGACGTGGTAGAGCACAGTTTAGGAAGGCGGACTAATTGCTCTGTTGCATATGCTGCGTTCCTCTTTTCTCATACTAAATGCATGAACAGTTTATGACTCCATGGTTATGTCACCTTGCTAGGACGATGTGATGCAATAATAATTATTATTAATATTATGTTGGGATTATAATAAATCCTGATATACATTTGTAAACATGGAATTACAATGGTATATTGCATATCTATTGGCTGAACACCCTATTTGAAGACTTGAACTATTAAGCGGCATCTCCTGGTTAACTAGAGTCGAAATACTGTAATACAAAAACACAATTTTTATCTTCAATCTGCCCGATTTGAAAACTTGAACTACTAAGCGGTGTTTGCTGGTTAACTAGATTCAAAATACTGAAACAGAGAAACCATTTTTCCCTCAATCGAATAGAAAAATTTACTGTACGAGTTTATTAAAAATTAAATTCAGTTTACCCTCTTATGGTTTATGGGTGACTTCATGTTAGTCCCTACACTTTTAATTTCATCAGTTTATCCCTCGAACTCTTCAATTTCTGTCTGCCGTGCCTAAATTCTCATATTCCGTTTGAATTAACCGTTAATTCTCGATACGGGCATCACAGTTAAGGTTAAAATTATCAGCAGTTAACGTCTAATTTGGACATAACATATGACATTGATTACGGTTAAGAAAAATTCAAAAGTTTGAAGAATAAACTAATAAAATTAAAAGTATATATAAATTAACATCAAGTTACTCCTAAAGCTCATAAAATAAACTAAATTTTATTAATTGTATTGATGTATCGCAATCGAGTGTTACCCTAAATCACTAACAAGACAGATGTGACAACAATTTTTATGTTGGCATGTTACATCCCATACTTTAGAGCAACAAAAAGAAAATGCTAAAAAAAAAAAGGGAAACCTCCCTAGCTAGTCTATGTCATGTCCATCTCTTTACAAGTGAGAGAGCATTTCCGAACAAGAAACACAGAAAGGGTGAAAAACATCTGCACGAGTAATTGTCACCCAAGTCGATTACATCGGCAATGAAGAAGAAGAAGAAGAAAGGTCCCGAAATCCACACACACAAAAAAAAAGAACGAGAAGCCGGAAGCAGTTGATATGGTCCATCAAGGGGCCATGTGAAATTGCAAGTGTGATGTAACAATGGCCTGAGAGAAAGAGAGGACGATAAGACTGGAAATTCCCCACCCGGGACCCTCGACATAAAACAAGACAAATTCAAAACTAATAATAGTAATCAAACCTACTCACACACGCTATAATAGATTAGCCCCACTGTTCATTTTCGTACTCGATGCCCCTCATTCCTCAAAAGCCTGCCTCAGGTTTAGGTCATTACTGTTATTATTACCATTCCCACCCAATCACAAATGGACTCCAAATTACCCTACCACTCAGCTCAGTTAGAGAAAAGGTTAAAAGAGGTAAGTTTATCTCTTGGCTTGTGCAAGAAGGGCAAGGAATCGGACAAAGGCTTATAAGGGAACTGGAGCTGAAACTGAATCCTTTTCTTTCGTCACTCTCACTTTTACCATTTCAGGTTGACTGGACCTGACTATCTCTCCTTTGGCTTTAACCTCAAGAAAAATATCTCTCTGACAAAAGGTAAAATCAATTTCCTCATCCCTAATAATTTTTCACACCGCCCATGACCAAACAAAACTAAGGAATCTAAGCTCTCTCTCTCTAATAATTTTTCTGGGTTTCAAATTTTCTAGGGTTTGGACTTGAACCAAGTCCCCTCACAAAATTGAACATCTTTCCCTCCTTCCTAGTCTTGTTCAATTTACATTTTCCATGCCTAACTAGGATGATGGCATTGCTTGCTACTAGCAGCAACAGAATTGAAAACTGGTTCAATTTTCAATGGACGATCTATAATAAAGATATTGGACATGTATTGTGATGGCCAGTGGATGAGTACATATATAAAGTTCTCTTCCATCATGAAAAGAGAGATAAAAGGCACTTGGCGTTCAGACCAAAAAAAAAAGGCACTTGGTGTGGGCAAGTAGGATCCATCGAGACAGTAAAAACTAAAAGCGTACCTAAAATTCACATTGGCTGGCCCACGATTAAACATACTTGGGCCAAAGGGGCCTGGTATGGGGTCACAACTCATACCAAGATCCCGGAAATGATACTCGTCCAAGTATCAATAATTCAAAGATCACTTGCTTTTAGAACTAGATAAACTTGTTCCTGTAGGGTAGAGAACCAGAGATTGTTTCCACTGTTAGATTTGGATATAGCATAAATGCCAATATGCCATGCTGATTAGTACGATATTACTAAATAGAAGGGATCTAGATGCATATAACCAACCTCGTTCTTCTTCAAAAGAGGCAGAAACATTCAAACATGAGTAATAATCTGATACAAATGATAAACCAATTAAGGGAAACCACTTAATAGTCAATACTCATGATGTCTGTACTGTAATTAGCAACCTAATCATTCTGCTATTTGACAACCAAGTGGTACAGACTACAGAGTTAAACACAAGAAAAATATGGGAGACAAATAGTTACAGACTTACAGTACTATAACCTGAAGTGGAATTTACTTCAAGCTAAGTTTTCATATGCATTAACTCGAACTTTATCAGCTAGTAAATATATGCAGAGTTGCAGACTATTTACTGAAAGATCAGAAATGTGCAGCTTGCTTACATAACATGAATTTGCAGGACCTCGACAAAAAGGTGTAATGCCTAGTATGAGTTCTTTCGCCTTTAGACATCAAATTATGACAGTGACAGGGACATACCGAGCTAGTTATCTGGAATATGGACTATATCTTCAGGTGCTCTGTCATCCTTCTTCGATGCTTTCTTCCTCTTCCTGTCAGACTGAGGTTCTTTAGCTTTCAGATCATCACGGTAGGACCTCAACAAGGCAGCTAGATGTTCATTTCTATGAGCTGAAACCATGTTTCCAAAGAAGCATAAGTACAGCCAGATCCCTAACTATTCAAGACGAAGCCATACTTTAAAATCTGTAAGGCTTGAATAACTCACCACAAAGTATGACATCTTCCATATTTGCAGATTTACGACCAGCGTGGTGAGTAAATAACTCCAGGTCCTTTGCCAATTGTTCTGGTTTCAAAACAGGAAGTTTTCTTTTAGTTGTAACACAGTTTTTCCTAATGATGATTAAGTCCATGAATCACATATACCATGCGCAATATTGTACCACTCTAGACTGTTCGACTGAACAGACATGTAAGTTATGACATATAACTTGCTCGGGCAACAAATGTTTAAGCAACACGACGATTCTTATTTCCATGAGCAATATTCTGAGCCAAGTATTTGCCACAATTTTCAGCGACATTCGTACATCACAAATAATTCAAGACCAGCTACAACCCCAAAAGTATCACTTTGTGACCTAACGAAATCATCAAACAAAGTATACAAACCCCCCTACTGAATAAAATCTGATCTAGCATCTCAACAACACTTGATGAACAATATTATCAGTCTCGCTTTAGCAAGCTCAACTTGACTTGGTGCTTTGAGTTAGATATTCAGACATATGTTCATATATCACAAGTATACAAGGATCAGCTAGAACCCCTACAAAAAGTAGCTCCATCAATTTATGAAATCATCCAACAAAGTCTCAACAACCCTCCAATTAACAAGAATATGCTTCATTTCACCGGATCGAGACGAGGTTTATCCACTAATAGGATCCAATTCCTAATCAGTAATCACAATTCTTTTAGCATCAAACAAAAAACAAACCCCAATCAAAAGAGGCATTCCATATCCAGTTGGAATCTTAATCACACAAACACAATAACCTAACCATTCAGTACATTTCATTGCTATGCGCCATGAGAACACAAAATTACTGTCGATTCTCAATTTCAAAGCAAACCAGACAAGTAAAATTACCAGTAAATTTGAAGGCCAGGTCGGAAATACAAGCCATCACCGGTCCCGATATCTCCATCCCGATTCTCTTCGCTGCTCGGAGAACGAGAATCGAAAAGTGAGGAGGCCAGAATCGAAATCGAATTGGATCGAATTAGCGAGTGTTGCGAAGATTTGAGTTACCTTCCGATTCGGCGATATGGATGGTGGAGAGTCGGAATCGATCTCTGAGAAGCTCGCTCACCGATTCGTCTTCTTCTCTCTCCATTTTCTCTCTCTCTCTCTCTCTCTCTTTCTTCTGTAGAATCTAGGGTTCCGTCGCAACTGGTATAACTAAGCGGGAAAGCGGAGTGAGAGCTCGGCGGTTCGTTTTCTGAAATTGAAATGAAAATATGAAATGCTAAAATCAAGGTAGAGCTGAAAGCTTTGGTGTTTAAAAACGCTGCGTTTAGCTACGGCTATCCATTGGGCCTTTTTCGTCAATTCATCTGGGCTTTTGTAACAATTTCACCTCTGGCAATGCTTTTCCTTTCCTAGTTAGGAGAGGGTTGAACACTAGTCTAAGAATCTTAATCGAGACAGTAACCTTTTACACCTGATTGAAGAGATCTAGATCGAGGGATGACTTCATTGAGTAGTTAAAGCCGCTAGCTTGTCGATAGTGTTTAAGTAAATGCCGGCGATCTCGGAGCAGTGCCGGAATGAGCAATGACAATTGGGGCAAGGTTCTTGTCATGGCAACCCTCAAGGCCTCAACCCTCTCGTTTCCACATTGGAGACTAGATGCGATGAGCTATTCCTAGTTGTTGCCTCCTCGTATGCTAGCAACATTAGTGACACATACAATACATTTTCACTAGAGTTCCTTTGAACCATATCTTATTAACGAAATGACATGAAAAAGTCGATAGAACTAATATTCACCGTTACATTGACGTTGTCCGTTTACATCAAATTACTAATTACTCAGAAAATAATAATCTCCTTTGTTTCTGACAACTATTTTCAAGAAGCTAACTTGTTTCAAACATGATTTGCAAATTAAGATGGAGATTTCATGACAGCTGCTCACATTGTCATGATTAATTTGTTACCTTTTATTATAGTTAAGGAATAATGATGGCTGATATCATTTCCGTCTTCTCCAAACCATGAATTGTGAATCCCGTATCGGAATAACGAAATTCAAATACGTTACATTCACCAAAACCTTTACTTTCATTAACTAATACACGATAAGCAAATCTCAACTTGTAAGGCATTTCCTTAAGACTAAGGTAACGCCAAAACCCACAGTATGAGTTACAGACTTTCCAGCACTGCTTGTAAAGGAAATTATGCACCCATGGAGGGTTGGTGCTCCTATATGGTAGAATATAAACTCACATTGACACCAGGAAGGAGCAAAAAGAAGATTAGCCTCTAATTCTGCGTTTAAGAGTCGGATAAGATCATCCCAAACACGTCATATTGCTCGTCTTTTGTTGGACTAGTCCTCCGATCTGATCAAAACTTTGTCGAACAAGAGCACTCTCTCAGTCCTCGATGGCATCAAACTCAAGCAAACATGAAGAGGGTGGTTCTCCATCCGATCAAGTTGAGAAATCGCAAGTGCCAAGTGGGAGCAGTGAAGAGAGAACAAAAACAATTAGGCACCCTCGATGGACCAGACATGAGACCTTGGTCCTTATAGAGGGCAAGAAGGTTATTGAAAATGGGATTCAATTTCAAAAGGGGGGTCGAAGATCGATTGCTGCCTTGGGAAAGGACCCTGTTGAACCCAAGTGGGATTTGATATCATCGTTTTGCAGACAGCGTGGCGTGAGCAGAGGACCGGTTCAGTGCAGGAAGAGATGGAGTAATCTTCTTGTTGATTTCAAGAAAATCAGAAACTGGGAGTCACAGATTAAGGGAGAGGCGGAGTCTTTTTGGGTAATGAGGAATGATTTGAGGAGAGACAAGAAACTTCCAGGTTTCTTCGATAGGGAAGTCTACGATGTCTTGGATGGAAAAGATGTGACTGAAACACCAGCATTTCCATTGGCAGTGATGTTCCCAGTGCCACTAAATTCAAAGCCTATGGAAGATGCGAGTCATGCAACTATGGAGGCAGCTGCAGAAGAAGAGGAAGAAGAAGAAGAAGAAGACGCGGAGGAGGAAGAACCTGAGAAATTTTTCAACAGCATTCGAAATGATTCAACCGAAGATGGTCTGTTTTCAGATTTTGAGGAATCTGGGCAGGAGGAGACTGCCATAAACTCCAACAAGGAACAAAAGGTGACAGAGAGTCCAACAAAAACATTCACAACTCCTGTGTCTACTCCAGGTGACTAATTCTCACTGAAGTCTTATTTCTCATTTTCTAGGCATTGATATTATTAATTTACAAAAAATATAATGGCAACACATTCAGAACTTGTCTTTTGATTCCACATTACAGGTCCTGTAAAGGGGAAACGAGGGCTAGGGTCAGATACCCGGAGAGGATGTGTTTCTCAGGAGAAACAGAAACAAAGGCGGTTGTCAAGAGATGGATGTGAAGACAACTGCATTGACCAGCTGATCAGAGTTATGGAGAAAAATAGCAAAATGATGACTGCTCAACTAGAAGCTCATAACAAAGACAGCCAATTGGAAAGGGAGCAAAACAAGGAGCATAACAACAACTTACTCACTGCAATAAAAAATGTCACAGATGCTCTGGTAAGAATTGCAGACAAGTTGTCAACAGAAAAATCCTAGAGAAGCTGCATACAGTGTACCATGAATGAGAGGTTTGGTTACAGTCATTAATACATCTTTACTTTCTTCTAGTGCCAGTTATTGACATTAAGCTAGCAAATTTCGCTCTTTTTTAAGTCTTGGCAACAATGTTTAATCTGTTCTTGACTAGTTATTCTGATGATTAATCTCTTCATTTCTGCTTGGGAGTTATTAGTCATTTCTACATTGTTCTTATATCAGTTGTTGACATAAAGCTAGCAAATTTCGCCTTTATTAAGTCTCAACAACAATATTTAGACTGTTCTTCGTAGTTTATTCAGGGGTTAAATCTCTTCCTATCTAGCAATATTGAAACTAAAACAAAGAGAATTGAAGTTCAGAAGAGTTTCTACCATCTAGCCTACCATAGTGAAACTCAAATATAAATTTGCAATCAAGTAATGTCATCAATTAGCATCATAGGCAATCAATGAATTGAAGTTTAATAGAAAAAGAACACAAAACTGTCATCATACATTGACATATTGATACATGAATATCTAGTATACAAGAGAACAAGCCATACATACACGTAGAAGAGAGTGGGAACGTACATGTAGAAGAGCTTTACAAACTGTTAGACGAATGCTCAGATACGACCTCCATCCCTTCTTACATAGGAACAGCCTCCACTAGCCTCGAAAAATAAAACTGTGTAGTTGTTAGTCCTCTCTTCCTTATCCTCCACCCAACCTTCTTCAAAGCCCTCTCCACATCCGCCTCAGAGTGCAGATACGCCCTCGTTGCCTTGGAAGGCCCGGGGAACAGCTCTCCTATCCTCTTTAGGATATCGTAATACAATGTCTTTGGAGCAAAGCTCAGAAGCAACCGGTTCTCGGCCAGCGAAGCAAGGTGGGCAATCATCCCATCAGCCTTGCTCTGTGGATAATGAATCAAAACATCTAGACACACTACTGTGTCATACTTCCCTCCCAAGCTCTCTAGATCACTCACTTCGAATTTCGGCAACATGACTCCCTCTTTCCCCAAATCCAGCTGCTCTCTTGCCTAGAGTTCAAATTTCCAAACCTCAGAATCATACATTGTGATTAACGACGTCGTTTTGAGTAAAATTAAAGGAATTGGAAAGGGAAACCTCACCTGCTTCTCGGCCTCGGCGACCATCGCGGCGGAAATATCGGAGGCCGTTACGACGGCGCCTTCGTTAGCGAGCGGGATAGCGAGGCAGCCGGTGCCGCAGCCGGCGTCGCAGACGGTGACGCCAGCAAGCGGGCCTTCATCCAACAACATCTTCATCACATTCTCGACGGTCTTGGAATGGCCGAGCCTGATGTCCCTCTGAACGGTGTTGACGTCATCCGTCTCGCCGTAAATCTTCTTCCACCGCTCGAAGCCGGACTTGTTGAAGTAGTCCTTGACGACCTCCTTGTCGCCGCCGCCGACCTCCTCGGCCTGGAGCTTGCGGCGGCGCTCGGGGTCGGCGAGGGAGAGCGCGGCGGCGAGGGCGGCGACGGAGCCGCCGCCGATGGCGGCGATGGTGGCGCTGTCGACGTCGGAGGCGAGGGAGGGAGGGACGGCGGGGAGGGGCTTGAGGGTGGCGGGTCTGGTGGGTTTGGGAGAGAATATGGGGTTGGGGTTGCGGAAGCGGAGAGGGGAAGAGAGAGAGGCGGCGAATGCCATTGAAGATTTGTGGACTGTGGGTCTCTCTCCGGAGCGGAGAGTGTAACTAACTCGGTGAGTGTAATAAGCATTTGGGCAGTTGATGAGCTTATCTGGATATAGGAGTCTTTGGATAAGAGAATTCGTGTTTCCTCGATTCTCGTGGGGTCTGGATTCTGTGTTTTAATAGAAAATCTTACGTGTGATTGTCGTGCCAGCTGATCGGTACGACCCACCAATCACACGACATATATATTTTTTTTTTTTCTTCTTCCAATTGTTCTCACCTGCATTCTTCCTTCCTCCTCCGGCGAACCTTGGTTGTGACAAGGATTTGTGGCAGCGGGTTTTACACAGATTGGTGGAGGCATGGCTCGACTGTGACATGTTTCTGCAAGGCTATGGCAGCGGGTTGTATCAAGCTTGGAGCGGTGAGGCTTATGGTGGAGGCGGCAGGGGTTGCAGGTTTGAGGCGGCGACGGCTGGGCAGAAGGACCTGCTATGTTTCGATAAGAATAAATAAGAAGCTTCGCCAGAAGAGGAAAGAAGAATGCATGTGAGAACAATGAAAAAAAAAAAAAATGTCGTCCTGTGACTGGTGGGTCGCACCGTCTAGCTGGCACGACTGTCGTACGTAAGATTTTCTCTTGTGTTAAGGCTGTGTTTGGTGCGCTTGAATTCATTAGTTTTGAAGGTATTGCGAAATCGAAGTGCAAGAACCGAAAGTTTAATAGTGCTCTAGAGTATTGAATTTAGAGTAAGAATTTAAATCGGAAATTATTAGATTGTAAGATATATGTAGTTATCTGTAATGTACCTCATTTTATGAGTTAATCTGAATATTTGATGATTTTGGACTTTAAAATATCATTATTATGTAACGTGTCTTGCAATTTAGAGATATATGTTGTAGTAGTTTTAGTTACTTAAGTTCGCTTCTCTCTTGAGTATTGTGAAATCCTTTAGGAGACTTATCAACCTCATCTTCCTTCAATGGCGCCACATTAATCATTACATGTAATTCACAAACGTATTTGAACCCATAATCATCTCGTGCATGTCTATTTCAATATACTATGTGTGAGAAATTAGAGACTATTTTTATTTTTTTAAGGCAAATTTGAGACTATTTGATCAACGAGTTTTTGTATGTATGTGACTGTGACGAAAACTATAAAAACATACGTATGAATATTGTTTCACGCTGAAAATAAATATGCTCCCTCGTTTATCCATCCGGAAATTAGATTTACTCTAGCTTGTCCTTGATTTTTATCTCATTTTATTTCAAGTAACTAGACATACCTAGTGATCGTTTTAGTAAGAACATACCTAATGATCATAAGATCATAACTAGTAGATCTAGGCCCAAAAACAAAAAATAACCATCCAAACACCCCCTAAGAAGTGGCGCGCAACAAAATCCGGTGACATCACATCACTCCGCCGTTCCCCATTTTTACCAAAACACACTCAAACTAAGTTACTGCCTCGACTTAGAGCCAGACACCAATGCGCACCTAGGACCTAGCTGGTATCAATTAACCGACAAAGACAACGAAACACACTCACTACAAGCCACCGTCTCGTATCTCCTCTCTGATCCTCATCGATATTCCGCTTCGTCACATTCTTCACACTATACATATCTTCCCGGAAAAAATATTCACTCCTGCATTTCAATGGCGGTTGTGGCTTACTTTCCGGTTGTATTAGTATTTACTGTGTTTCTGTACGCGGCGGAGGCCAAGTACATACAGTACAATACGACGTCGGTTCTTGTCCCCGGGAAGCTGAACGTTCATTTGGTGCCTCACACCCACGACGACGTTGGATGGTTGAAGACCGTTGACCAGTACTACGTTGGCTCCAATAATTCCATTCAGGTTAATTAGCTTCACCTGTTTCATTTTAATCTTGTTTCTTTGTGTTTACTGTAACTGCTTTCGTTAATGAATCAGAATTTGAATGCTGCAGGGAGCTTGTGTTCAGAACGTGCTGGATTCGCTGATTCCGGCATTGCTAGCTGATAAGAACCGCAAGTTCATATACGTCGAGCAGGTGATCATTACTGATTTCATTTTGTTTGATTGCTATTTAGTGCTGAAAGAAAATTGAGATGAAAAGTTAAAATTTTGAGTGTAATGTGAACTTGGGTAGGCGTTTTTCCAAAGATGGTGGAGAGATCAGAGCGAGGAGGTGCAAGACACGGTGAAGGAGCTGGTCAGCTCCGGTCAACTTGAGCTCATGTACTGAATGCAATGGCTTTTATATTAGTTTTGATTTTTGGATGAAAATAGCTGAGTTATTGGATATTAGGAGTACTAAAGGTTTGAAATTCAGTGTGATGTTTTTGTTGTTTTATGGGTTGCAGAAATGGGGGGATGTGTATGCACGATGAGGCGGCTCCCCATTACATTGATATGATTGATCAGACGACTCTGGGGCATCGGTTTATTAAACAGGAATTCAATGTGACTCCAAGAATTGGCTGGCAGATTGATCCGTTTGGACATTCTGCTGTGCAGGCTTACCTTTTAGGGGCTGAGGTCTATGTTCTTTCTTTTAACTTTTTGTTTGTGAAAATGTTAACTATTAGAAACCGTATCTTTGGAAGTTGACTCACAGCTCTTTTGTTGTCCTAGCAGGTTGGATTTGACTCTCTTTTCTTTGGGAGAATTGATTACCAAGACAGAGCTAAACGAAAAGTTGACAAAAGCCTTGAGGTTGTGTGGCGGGGTTCTAAGAGTCTAGGTTCATCTGCGCAGGTGAGTGCTGCAAAGTGATGTTGTTCCGAGTCCATAATGTAGTAGGACTGCGTGGTTAGCTTTATTCAGTTCAGATATTAAGGATGGATAGATTGCTATTTTCTTTTAAACTATGCAGTCTTGATCTTACTAATTGAGCAATTTGCGTGTGTAGATTTTTGCTGGTGCATTTCCTGCAAACTATGAACCTCCTAGTGATAATTTCTACTTTGAAGTTAATGATGCTTCCCCTATTGTACAAGTGAGTCCACAGTCAAGCAAATCTCATAGGATCTTGCAAACTTGACATCTATATATTTGCTTGTGTTTCTAAACTTATCTGTGCTTCATTGTTTGAAGGATGATATGGATTTGTTTGACTACAATGTGCCTGACCGTGTTAATGATTTCGTATCTGCTGCAATGTTACAAGTAAGACATTGAGCATTTTAAATGGAGATGTGTAACTTTATCACTTCTGCAACAGTTTGAGTGATCTCATAGTCATTCATTTGTTCCTATATCTTATTTAAAGAGAGATTCCAAATCTGTCAAGGATTATGTACTTGTTTTTCTTTTGCAGGCGAACATTACTCGGACAAATCATATCATGTGGACCATGGGAACAGATTTCAAGTATCAATATGCTCATACTTGGTTTCGGCAGATGGATAAATTCATTAACTATGTCAATCAAGTTAGTTCATGTACTACTGCATTTTCTGTCAATAGCATCATATATAAAGACTTGATTCATTTTCTGTGCTAATGGAATTACTGGATTGCATGGTTGTAGGATGGGCGTGTCAATGCCCTGTACTCAACCCCATCAATATATACTGATGCCAAATACGCAGCAGATGAGTCATGGCCAATCAAGAGTGATGACTTCTTTCCGTGAGTTTAAATTTTTCAGATTAAAGTCAATTACAGTTAAAGGTATCCATTCATTTTCCTGTTTGTTGACTAATAATCATGTGTATTTTTCAGATATGCTGACAATATAAATGCTTACTGGACTGGATACTTTACAAGTAGACCAGCCCTCAAAGGATATGTTAGAGTGATGGGTGGCTACTATTTGGTATACTTACATGAACACTTTAGCTTGTACCAGTTTGTTTTAGGCTCTTAGAGTGACAAAACCAACTTCTTCTTATCTAAATTGTGCTTCAATCTATAAACAGGCAGCAAGACAATTGGAATTTTTTAAGGGTCGGAGTAAATCAGGGCCCAACACAGAGTATTTGGCTGATGCTTTAGCAATTGCTCAACATCATGATGCAGTTAGTGGCACATCTAAACAGCATGTGGCTGATGATTATGCAAAACGGCTTTCAATAGGTTATGTGGAGGTAAAACTTGCTACTGCTAAGCTTAGTAGTTAAGTTACTTTTATCATATAATCCAATGCTTCCCACTCAATTGTCTTTTGCAGACGGAGAAAGTTGTCGCAGAATCACTGGCTTGCATGACAGAGCCATCACAAGCTGGTTGCAAGAGTGTAGTAACCAAGTTTCAACAGGCAAATTATAATTACCCCTTTTACTTTAGTGTTGGGCTGTTTCACTCCACACACCTAGTACACACTGACGTATATTCTTTCTTTTGGTCTCATTGTTCAATTATATTCTGTTTCAGTGTCCCCTTCTGAACATTAGCTATTGTCCGTCATCGGAAGTTCATCTTTCAAAGGGTAAAGACCTGGTGAGCGATAGTTTTATGATGACAGCTTCTCCCTTTTTTATTCTGGTCAAGAAAAATCTGTCATGTTTTCTTGTTATTTGTTAATTTCATGATGTATTCGCTTTGTAGGTTATTGTTGTCTATAATTCTCTGGGATGGAAAAGAAAGGATGTGATAAAGATTCCTGTAAGTAATTATTTTCTATTAGGTTTAGTTTTGATTTTTGAACACTTGGTTTGATATTTTGACTGGATGATCTCATCTTACTGACATCGTACAGGTTGTCAGTGAACATGTCACTGTAAAGGACTCCGCAGGAAAAGAAATTGAATCACAGATTCTACCCCTGCTTAATGAATCCCTGAGCATAAGAAACAACCTCGTTAAGGCATATCTGGGTATATCTCCGAGTGTGACCCCAAGTTATTGGCTTGCATTTTCAGCAACTGTACCACCTCTTGGCTTTAGCACTTACATTGTCTCAAGTGCCAAACAGACAGGTTAAACATTTGAATTCCAATTTTTTGATGCTCATTAATCATGCAAGATCATGGAAAGATTAGTTCTGCATAATTTCTTAGATTTTGTTTCATAGGCTTTACCTTTCAATTGCAGCTACTACAGAGAGACTTACATTGCACAAGACAGAACTAAGTCAAAACAATGAAATCAAAGTTGGGCCAGGGAACTTGAAACTCATTTATTCTGGAAATGATGGAAAGCTAATTGAATACACAAACAGCAGAAGCTCGGTATGTGTTTTGGCTGACAGGCTCAGTTCTAATTCAAGTATTTTTCTACAACAACATTTTCTCTAATACTCGTTGAGTTGTTTCGATGAAAATCCCTGCTCGAAACCAGTTTGTTTACCTTTATAACTGCGTGCATCTGAATTTCTGAATCATGTTTGTAATGAAAGGTTAAAGAGTTGGTAGATCAATCATTTAGCTACTACCCTGGAGATGATGGAACCCATGCAAATAAAACTGATTTACAGGTAACATAGGCCATTAGTTATTTTTGTCCATCAGTCATGATTGTATTGTGGTTGAGATACATTTTAAATGTGTGTGTCTTGTGTGTATCCAACGAAGACTAAAATTTCGTCAATTTTGTTTTCGAAGGCCTCTGGAGCTTATATCTTCCGTCCTAATGGTACATATCCCATTAACTCTGAAGGCGAGGTACGACATGATGACTTTTGAAAGACTATTAGATATTCTTTTTGCAATCATAGTGAGGAATAGAGAAGTTACCATAATAATTTTCAGGTTCCTCTTACTGTTTTGAGGGGTCCATTGTTAGATGAAGTGCATCAGAAGATCAACTCTTGGATATATCAGGTAGTTATCGAGTAATTATCACTCACTTGAACACTGGATCAGTCATTTTGTCAAACCTTCTTTATCTGTTAATGCTCAAAGTAAATACATGGAAAATGATAAACAGGCTTTTGGCATGAAGATTTCTTTACTGATAAACAGGTCACTAGAGTGTACAAGGAAAAAGAGCACGCTGAGATTGAATTTACTGTGAGTTAACTGCCCTGAATAATGTATTATCTATTTCATCTTTATTTGAATATGATATAATTGGGAGATATAATTACAATTTGGGAGTTTCTCCTTTTACAATAACATTCTCATTTTCAGGTTGGGCCTATTCCAATTGATGATGGAATTGGCAAAGAGATTGTAACAAAGATTACAACCAGCATGAAGACCAACAAACAATTCTACACAGATTCTAATGGGCGTGATTTTATTGAAAGAGTAGGTTTTTGTGCTTGCTTTCATTTGTATTATAAAATCATAATGTATAAAACCCGTTTGTAAGCCATGGATACCTTTTCTCATTGTCTGCAAGTTTCTAGAAACAAGTGTGTCTATGGTTTTGTACTGCATTGTCTTAGATAATCTATTCTTTTGCAGATTCGAGACTATAGAAAAGACTGGACCCTGGAAGTAAATCAACCTGTTGCTGGAAATTATTATCCCGTATGATCCACCTATCATTTTATACTTAATGAATAAGAAGTCTAATTTAATGATTAAAGCTACTGTAAATTATGATTTGATTATTTCCTTCACCCTCTGTCCTTTCAGATTAATCTGGGAATCTATGCAAAAGATAACAACACAGAGATGTCTGTATTAGTAGATAGATCTGTGGGTGGATCCAGCATTGTGGATGGACAATTGGAACTTATGATTCACAGGTCTTTTTTTTTCTTTTTTTTTTTCTGTCGATCTCCTGATCTCCTGACAATTGGAAAAAAGTGAACACGGAGTTTCCCCTTGTTTCAGGAGGTTGCTCTATGATGATGCTCGAGGTGTTGGAGAAGCACTAAATGAAACTGTGTGCATTCAAGATGATTGCAAAGGACTAACAGTAAGATCATCTGAAACAATTTATAGTCTGCAAAATCAACAAAGAACAAACTTTTAATTTGTTTGATATTAATGCTTCCACAGGTCACAGGAAAGTACTATCTCAGACTTGATCCTATAGGAGAGGGTGCTAAATGGCGTCGATCATTTGGTCAGGAGATATATTCGCCATTTCTTTTAGCCTTCACAGAACAGGTATAAGAAGGAAGTTGGAGGGCTTCTTTTTGATAGTGTGGTTCATCTGCAACTCAAGTGTATTGTTATTCTTGCAGGATGGTCATCGGTGGACAAAATCTCATGTCACAACCTTTTCAGGAATGGATCCTTCCTACAGTTTACCAGATAATGTTGCAATAATAACCATCCAGGTTTGTTTCTCATCAAGAAGTTGATCAAAAAAAGCAAACCACCTCTTTTTTATTTGGTGAAATGTGAGGTAATCAATATCTATATATCATTGATAAACCTTTGATGGTACTCAACTCTGCAATCCTAATGGAGTCAACCTATCATGCATGAATACCAGGTAGCCCCCTCTGAAATATACTGGAATTACATTATTGATCTCATTCCTTAAACTCTGCAGGAGCTAGAAGATGGAAAAGTTCTCTTTCGCCTGGCACATCTATATGAGGTTCAATTAGTTTCTTTCTCATGTGCTCATAAATTCAGTTTACAAATTAATCTATTCAGTCAAATAAGAATTTTATTTTTCTTGTGAATTGCATGGGATGCTAGATTGAAGAGGACAAGGATCTTTCGGTTATGGCAAGTGTAGAACTCAAAAAAGTGTTTGCAAATAAGAAGGTAGGTAGATATTGATCTCTTATTACTAGTGAACACTAGCCATCCGAGTTCTCATTGTAATGTCTAACTTTTGATCAAATCCAGATAAAGCAAATAACAGAAATGAGCTTATCTGCTAATCAAGGAAGAGCTGAAATGGAGAAGAAGAGACTGGTGTGGAAAGTAGAAGGCTCCTCTGAAGAACCGAAAGCGTTGAGGGGAGGACCTGTTGATCCAACAAAGCTGGTGGTGAATCTTGCTCCAATGGAAATTCGAACATTTACAATAAACTTCTAGTCCAAGCACTTTTACTGAAAAGTGAAGGTACGGAGTAAGTAGATACAGATTCCCCCTCTTGTATCTAGGTTGATAATCAAGTGTTTAGACTCCAAGCATTATTAGTTTTACGTGGACTATATGTTTGGTCAGTTCTTCAAGTGCCATTGGAGTTCAGCTCAGCCGTTACTGAACTGTCATGCATTCATGCCTCTCATCGTTAGGGGCATCAATATTGGATTGGAAGTCTCCATTGTTAATGCTTGTAATGAAACCACTAAGTATACCCATTAATAAAATCAATTTTTCTTTTCTCTAGTCTTTGGAGATTAGCTAATTTGTATTTTCTGCTCCACTTTGTCCATTTGACTGCTTCAGCTACTCAATACTGCAAATGCATGCAGAGAAGTGAGAGAACTAGTCGATCTAATCAAAGTAATATGACCACAATATAGAGACAAGCACAAAACAACATAGATAATGAGACTGCTATGCGAAATGAAAAATGAAGTTCAGAGTTTTGAACATACACATCCAACCTAGATCAGACGAAAATAATTTTCCACGAATGATCCAAACTGGTCTCCTAAACCATTTAAAGAATAGTACTAATTAATGAATCGATTATCAGGGTACACAGAAGTCAAATTAAATTCAAAATTGTTGTCACAATACAAAATCATTAGTTGACATAGACCAAGACTCATGATGCACTCGTAGCTAGAACAGAAACAACCGAAGACCAAGACTTAGACTTGGTATGAAGTTCATAGTTGACAACGAAATGCTGTAGCACCAGAGCAGAAAAACAGCTTAACACACACACACACGAAACACAGCTTAGCTTCTTAGCTGATTGATCAGTTCTCAACATACAAGTTCTTGTTACATCAATGGCGGTTGAAGCTTGTTGCTTACGGCTTCTCATGGTACTAGTTGTGTTTCTATTTGCAGAATCCAATTTCATTGCTTACAACACAACCTCGAAGATTGTCCCCGGAAAGCTTAACGTTCATTTAGTCCCTCACACCCATGACGACGTCGGATGGGTGAAAACCGTTGATCAGTACTACACCGGTGCCAATAACTCCCTCCTGGTATTTCATTCATAATTCACCTCCATCATATGCTTATAATAGTTACTGCTTTACTTTAAAGTCCTTTTTCTAGTACATTTTGTATTGCTTTAGATCCTTGTCAATGGTTTCACTTTAGTCTTTACTGTTCATTTTCATCAAACTTTCTATGGCTATATGTAAAATGTCACCCCCTTCAGTAGTCTTCGACCACTTGTGATCTATCTTTGTTAAACAGCAACAAGCGTCTCAGGTGACTCACTACCGTCTACCGCACTGATAATATTGTTCCAAATTTAACCACACAGAAGTTGTATTTTATTTCATAAATTTCCAACATTCTCATGTTCATTTCTCCCCAAAAACACAGGGGTTTCCCGCTTGTGTTAGAAACGTGTTGGATTCTTTAGTTCCCGCATTGTTGGCTGATAAGAACCGCAAGTTCATATATGCGGAACAGGTAAAGTTCAACACTGTGATTCTGTGAAGATCTCATCTCCTATTGGACTATGGAAGTGGCGGTTATATGAATCATAATCATCACTATTGTTAGTACAGGCATTTTTCCAACTATGGTGGAGAGAACAAAGCGAGGCGATCCAAGACACAGTCAAGCAGCTAGTCAGCTCTGGTCAACTGGAATTCATGTAAGCCAATAATGCAATCTTTGTTTCCAGATAAAAGTTTTATTCAATGAGACCTATTTATGATGCATGTTGTCATTGTTTTTCATTTGGGATTTGTATTTCTTGGGTTGCAGAAATGGGGGAATGTGCATGCATGATGAGGCTGCTACGCATTACATTGATATGATCGATCAGACAACTCTAGGGCATCGATTTATCAAGCAAGAGTTCAATGTGACTCCAAGAGTTGGCTGGCAAATCGATACTTTTGGACATTCTTCTGTGCAGGCTTACCTTTTGGGGGCCGAGGTATGCTAATCTGTGGAATGTTTTGTTCTTGAGAATATCGATTATTGATTTATCATCACTATTTGTATTGTGCATACATATGCATATAACATATCTGTCAAAATATCCTGCCCCTTTTATGACCTCCAAAAATTGGGAAGCCTTTCTTGACTAACTTGTTACTAGGAATGCATAGTAACTTGGTAAGTTATCAGATGCTAATATTAGTCCTCTTGTTGGCATAGGTTGGTTTTGATTCTCTCTTTTTTGGACGAATTGACTACCAAGACAAAGCTAAGAGAAAAGATGACAAAAGCCTTGAGGTTGTGTGGCGAGGTTCTAAGAGTCTCGGTTCATCTGCACAGGTGGGTGCCACAGTGTTATGTTTGTTCTGACTTCTGATAATGTTGGATGTAATGCTGCAATTTCTGCTTTGGAACCATGCTGTTTTGATCATGTATTTTTCGTAGTTTTGCAAATTTATTACAAATCAACTTTTTTGGCTGCGCAGATTTTTGCTGGTGCATTCCCTGGGCTATATGTTCCTCCTTCAGATAATTTCTACTTTGAAACTGATGACCCTGCCCCTCTTGTACAAGTGAGTCCACAGTCAATGACCTGAAAATGTTAACATCTAGCTATTGGTTCTGTGTTTATAAACTTTTCATTCACTTTGCTTTATGTTTGAAGGATGATATGAATCTAGGTGACTACAATATGCCGGAGCGGGTTAATGATTTTGTGTCTGAAGCAATATCACAAGTAAGATACATCAAAGCATGGTGTTAATATTGACGCTCAAACATACAATCTGTGAACTCTTATACTATATTCTTAAGAAATAGTCCAATTTCCAAATCTGTCATGGCTTAGACAAGTTGCTTGCTTCTCTTTCCCAGGCAAATATTACTCGTACAAATCATATCATGTGGACCATGGGAAACGATTTCGCATATCAATATGCTAATTCATGGTTCCGTCAGATGGACAAATTCATTCATCATGTGAATCAAGTTAGTTGATCCGAGTGCATGCTGTAATTCAGTTTCCGTACAGCATTTCTATCATTTTAGTAGCCTTTACCTGAACTCAATGAATTCTCTGCTTTGATGAAATCACTGGTATAAATGGTTTTAATTAGGATGGACGTGTCAATGCCCTATACTCAACCCCTTCAATGTACACCAATGCCAAATATGCCACAAATGAGTCCTGGCCAATCAAGAGTGATGACTTCTTTCCGTGAGTTTCAAGTGTTTGGAATCCAAAGTAACTGCTAGTACCGCATCCTGTAGTTAATTGTGTTCATTTATCAGATATGCCAGCGATGTGAATGCTTACTGGACTGGATATTTTACAAGCAGGCCAGCCCTCAAACGCTATGGTAGAATGATGAGCAGCTACTATTTGGTATACTATTTTGAATAACTTGGTGCTTGTTGATAATCATGTTTCAGGCTTTTAGAGAAGCATTTCAGACTTTTATGGTTGCTTCAATGTATGTGCAGGCAGCGAGGCAATTGGAATTTTTTAAGGGAATACGTAAATCAGGGCCTAACACAGATTCTCTGGCTGATGCTTTAGCAGTTGCTCAACATCATGATGCAATTAGTGGCACATCTCGGCAGCATGTAGCTGATGATTATACGAAACGACTTTCTATAGGTTACAAGGAGGTAAAATATTTTATCTCCTGATATTATTAGTAGTTTCTGTACCTTTGCTTAAGCTTTCCATTCAATTGTCTCTTGCAGGCTGAGAAGGTTGTTGCAGAATCACTTTCTTGCTTGATAAACTCAAGATCAAGCACTGGCTGCAAGAGAGTAGTAACAAAGTTTCACCAGGCAAAGATACTCTATAAGTCTATATAGATATTTTAGGCTCTTTCACTCAACATCTTGATTAAAATGTGGAAATTATATGCTTCTTTCAGTGTCCACTTCTGAATATTAGCTATTGCCCCCCGTCAGAAGTTGATCTTTCAAAGGGGAAAGACCTGGTGAGGATAGTCCAATGATGAGATTTGATCATTGCCATGATTTTCAGATGAAGTCCATGATTCCATTTTGATTCAGAGGTGAAAATACTAATTCTATGACATATTTGCCTTTGTAGGTTATTGTTGTCTATAACTCTCTGGGATGGAAAAGAAAGGATGTGATAAGGATTCCTGTGAGTTATTATTTTCTGTAAGATATTGTTATCCTTACTGCAAGTGTTTTTAAATGGAACTCAAGCAAGTCATTCGATTATTTATTGTCTTTGATGCCTGAAGTACAATCCAGGTGTGCTTCAGAAATCAACAATAAGCAATCTATTCGTCCTTTAAGATACAATATGAGTACATTTGCAGTATGCATATAACTTTTTCATGCATGTTTTATATATGTACAAGGAAAAAGATTAGTAATCTCACCTGTGTGGCTAAGTATATGTTTTTTGTTTTCAATACTTGTTCTGTTGCTTTGAGAGAATGATATCTTCAACCTGGTACAGGTTGTCAATGAAAATGTCTCTGTAAAGGATTCCACAGGAAAGAGAGTTGAATCACAGATTCTACCCCTGCTTAATGCATCTGTCAGCATACGAGATTACCATGTCAAGGCATATCTGGGTATAGCTCCAAGTGTGACTCCAAGTTATTGGCTTGCAGTTTCAGCAACCGTACCACCTCTTGGTTTTAGCACTTACATTGTGTCAAGTGCCGCCACTCAGACATGTTAAGCATCTAATTCCCATCTGTTTGAGGAAAGATTAGTCCGGCATAATATTTGTTAGATTTTGATTGATAGACCACCTTAAAATTGCAGCTACTACTTCAAAGAGACATACAGTGTACAAGACAGAAACAAGTCAAAATGAAACCATCAAAGTTGGGCCAGGAAACTTGAAACTCATTTATTCTGGAAATGATGGGGAACTGATTCAGTACACGAACAGCAGAAGCTTGGTATGTCAATTTGGCTCACATACATGTAGATTTAGCTCTATTTTATACATGTTCTCTCTCTTTTTTTTTTTCTTTTTTTTTCTCTACAAGTTTCTTCACCTCCATTTTGCACTACTTTAGTATATATACTGCATGATCTGATTTCACATCTTTTTTACAATGAAGGTCAAAGAGTCGGTAAAGCAATCATTTAGCTATTACCCTGGAGATGATGGTAGTGTGGTGGATTCCTACGGTGAGGATGGAAATCCACGTTTTCAGGTAATGAAGATGCATCATATATGGAAGTCTTCTGCATGTTGTTGCAATATTTCTGGTTGATCCATATTTGGAAGTAAAGATACTGTGAAGAATTAAAGGAGATATTTTATTTTTCAAAGGCCTCAGGAGCGTATATCTTCCGTCCTAATGGTACATATCCCATCAAATCCGAAGAGCAGGTGCTTACATGATACCTTTTGACATAGTACTGTAGAAGTTTATTCTGGGATCACAGGGAGAAAAATGAGGATTTAACATTCAGATTTGCAGGTTTCTTTGACTGTTTTAAGGGGACCATTGTTGGATGAAGTGCATCAAAGGATCAACTCTTGGATATATCAGGTATATATATATATAGCCGTGAAATTTGAACAATTGATGTATCTTTCATAATGTCAATCTTCCTTTCTCTTGTTAACAAATAGTTATCTGTTTGGAAATAACATTGCCAACAGTAATAATAGTTATGTGTTGCATTCCATAACAGGTGACTAGAGTGTACAAGGAAAAAGAGCATGCTGAGATTGAGTTTACTGTGAGTTAACTGCACTCTTTTTCTTATCTCCATTTCATGTGCATATGAATATCAGAAAACTAGTAAAGTTTGGAGAATTAATAGATTTTACCACAATTTTTTCATTTTCAGATCGGGCCTATACCAACTGATGATGGAATAGGCAAAGAGATTGTAACTAAGATTACAACCAGCATGAGAACCAACAAACAATTCTACACAGATTCTAACGGGCGCGATTTTATCCAAAGAGTATGCTGTGTGCTTTCTTTCATTTATAGTACCAATCAACCAATACATAAAACATGTTTGCAAGTCGATTTTCGTACACCCTAGTTCAGTATGTAGAATTTCTGTTACTAATGATTTCTGTTTGAAGATTCGAGACTACAGAAAAGACTGGAACCTGGAAGTAAATCAACCTGTTGCAGGAAACTATCATCCGGTATCACCTATTGTACTCATGTAGTGTGAAAGTTTATTTTGATCACTATAAATTTTGTGAAAAAAGTTAGCACTTAACAGTATGGAAAAAAGCATTTCATACTGGACTTAATTTTAGTCCTCATATGTCAAAACTTCAACTTATTTTTGTTCTTTCAGATTAATCTGGGAATCTATATGAAAGATAACAATACAGAGCTATCAGTTTTAGTGGATAGATCTGTAGGGGGATCCAGCATTGTGGACGGGCAGTTGGAACTGATGCTTCATAGGTTTATTCTAGTGAAATCAGCACTGTCTTCTTTTTTTTTGTTTTGTTTTTGATGTTGTAATGTCTTGTTCTACCAATTTGATTTATCCTACATCACATGGTTGTTTAAGCCTAGGCATGAATTTACTACCTTTTATTAGGAGGTTGCTTGCAGACGATGACAAAGGTATTGCGGAACAATTAGATGAAAAGGTGTGCATTGAAGAGGATTGCAAAGGATTAACAGTAAGATCATACAACAAACCATAAGGTTATTACTGTTTTACATATCTGAGTTGAGTTTTAATGATTTGACAGATTACAGGGAAGTACCACCTGAGAATTGATCCTTTAGGAGAGGGTGCTAAGTGGCGTCGATCATTTGGTCAGGAGATATATTCTCCATTTCTATTATCCTTCACAGAAAAAGTAATAGAACAGTGTTGATGTGCTTCTTTTGGTAGCGTGTGATCCATGATCCACCTGTCGTAACTCAAATTATTGGGTATCTTATTGCAGGATGGAAATAACTGGACTAGCTCACATGTCACAACCTTTTCAGGAATGGATCATTCCTATGCTCTACCTGATAACATTGCCTTACTAACCCTCCAGGTTTCCAATACTATGAAGATCATAATGTAGTCAAACTCAATCTCTGCGCATCCTGTGAAAGATGTCACTTCACTAAATACTGTATTGTAACTGCAGGAGCTGGAAGATGGAAAAGTACTCTTACGCCTGGCGCATTTATACGAGGTTTTAGTTTCTTTCTCACTCATCCTTGCTACATTTAGTTTGCCATCTGAGATCAAATTCATATTTTGTATGAAATGATAGATTGAAGAAGACAAGGATCTTTCAGTGATGGCAAGTGTGGAACTGAAAAAGGTGTTTGCAAACAAAAAGGTTAGTAGATATTGAATTTATTTTTACTAGGCCATCTGTACTGTTTTGGTAATGTTGTACATCTTCATGAAATTCAGATAAAGCATATAACAGAAATGAGCTTAACTGCTAACCAAGAAAGAAGGGAAATGGAGAGGAAAAGACTGGTCTGGAATGTAGAAGGCTCCAACAAAGAACCAAAAGCTTTGAGGGGAGGAGCTGTTGATCCAACAAAGCTGGTGGTGGATCTTGCTCCAATGGAAATTCGAACATTTATAGTCAACTTCTAGCCAATAGGTCTGTCACTCATGTTTTGTACTCCAAGAAATTGTGTTACTTTTTGTATTCTGCTTTTCTCAAAACAATACTAGTAGATTCTATCAAATAAAATCATCATCACACTTTTTTTATTCGCTCTAAAAATACGAGCGGTTCAGGTTGAACAGTTTTAATTCGTTCATTGATTTAATTCATTTTCGATACCCTAATTTATAATATGAACGGTTAAGATGAGAAAATATGATCGAAAAGTTGTTCAAATTAAGAAAATCCGTACATGTTAAATAAATAAAGATGTTTTGTATCTGAAAAGGCCTATATATATATTTTCATTTTTGTTGCCTACTTCAAGTAGGCAATAGCTGAGGATCCAGATGATGCTTTGCAATGACACCAGCTTGGTCTTCCTAGCCTTTCGGCGCAACAATCTCAAAGTACCTCAAAGCTGCAGTAGCCTGTTTTAAAGACTGCAGTTATGCATGGTCAAATGTAGCTAGCTATGTCCAATCTCAGAATGCTCGCTCGTCTTCCCTCAAGATTATTATGTGTAGTCAAAATTAGGGTAGGTAAGGTGTCTTTGGTGATGGTTAGAGTAAAAATGTTCTTATTCGAAAGAAAAGGAGAACGTACCTACGTTATTTAGTTATTCTATAGGGTGATTTTTTTTTTGGGTGTGTACAGAGGTACTTGTGAATATATAGAGGATTAGAATGGAAGCCTATGATGTTGGACAGAAATTGAATTGATTGAATTAATCTGAGATTAGTGATATGCAAAAGCAACTTCCAGTTATTAGAGATCTCTACTATTTTGTGCATGAGCTAAAGAACGTCTTGCCTACTCGATCGCTTGCGCTGCATACATGTTGACAACAAAGGAGGCTGAAACTGAAGATCGATAGAAGACAATAATAGAAGAGGCCGGAATTCAACTTGAAATAAACAACGTACGTACTTTTTTTTTTTTTTTGAGAACGTACTGAATACAACTTAGATTCATACACTCCGGGAATGAATTAAAACAGAGTGCTCCTCCAAAGCAAGGATTAAAACAACTCCATCCAAGCAAGGATCATGCAAAGCTATTAGGGTGTAGTCCGCACCGCAAAATATATAACAAAAGAAACACGAGGATGATGACGCAGATCACACCCAAAACGCATCTAGAGATTTTATCATGTTTTTGTTTAGATATACGGTCTTCATGACTTTGCAATAAGTGGTGCAATTCTTGTCGAGTTATGGGCCGAGGTCGATTCATGACGGAGGAAAGTGGGAAATTAACTCGCGTTCATCAACAGGAGACCCTGCTCCTTCGAGTTCATTAGCGATTTCTTGAGCTTCTTTGAAGTACTTTTCTATATGGTATCCGCGGGTGTCCAGGTTTTGGAGGCGAGCCTTGAGCCGTAGTACATGAGATTTTGCAGATTGAGCCAAAATGTTTTCCAAGTGTAGCCACAGAGCTTGTCCACTTGTGCAGTCTTTTGTGTGTGGGAGTAGGTTCGGAGACAAGCTTGCATTGATCCAAGTCAAACATTTTATCCCTCTTGATCCAACTCGTATACGCAGGGTTTTCGCTATTCTCTTCTTCACTAGTCAGGAATTGCGGTGGACAATGCTCTTTTCCTTGGGCGAGATTCAGCATATCATAGGCCTCCAGAATCGGGATGAACAAGGATTTCCACAGTAGATAATTATTGTAGGTCAGTTGGATTGGCATAAGTTGAGGCGCCGGAGGTTGAAGAAATGTTGAGGATGATGATGAGCCGGCCGTGACTGACATCTCTTCCGTCATGTTGAGTGTAAAGGCTTTTTGGGAAGGTTGAAGAAAAAAAGAAGAAGAAGGAGGGAATGAGGTTCAGCTTTAGTCATAACATTCAACTAGCTAGGGTTTGTATATATACAAGATAAATGCACAATGTTTTCTGTTTAATCAAGCAATGCAATTTGGTTGGTCATAGATTAGTGAGTACAGGATAATATAACTTTGGCCACCAAAATGCTAATTAAAAAGACTTAAAAATATGGTAGGAGCAGCAAGGCGATATTATTTGGGACTCTTCAGTCATGTTTTTTTTTTTATCTAGAAAGCCCGTGTGTGTATATAGAAATTGAATTGATTATTCTAAATAAAATTGAATTGATTAAATTAATCAGAGAACAGTGATATGCAAAATTCATAAACTCCGGGAATGTCTTGCCTACTCGATCGATCGATCATGTTGAAAACAAAGGAAGCTGAAATGAACAACGTACTGAATACAACTTAATTAAATATGAAGCCTGAAGCAAACTAATTAAGGTAAAAACATGCACGAGTCCACTGTGATCCAAGTACTCCTTCACAGCAAGAATTAAAACAAACAAAAGGAACATCTAAAAAATAATATCTAGGATAGTGAGTTCCTCGTCATGCAAAACTTCAGTATTAGGGTGTAGTCCGCAACACAAAGGGCACGTTTACTTACATAGAATGAAATTGAGAAGTGAGAGAATGATTTCGGCAAAGGAGAATTCATACGTTTATTTACTTATAATGAAATTGAAATTGGTGTGGGTCCCACCTCCTAATAAGGAATCGATTCCTTAACAACCCGGAATTGTAATATCAAGAGGGGAGGTGGGTTTAGGAATGACACCATCAGAAATTAACTTTTATGCCGAAAATACCCTCTTTAATTTTAATATGCTAATAATATTGAGGAATTTGTTTAAGATTCTAGTAATTTCAATTTTTTTTTCTTAAAGCTTCTTTTTTAGATGTTAATAATATGCTATTTGTTGAAGTTGTTTAATTTTTTTATTTATAAAATTGTTTGCTTGATTTAAATATAGTATTACTTAAAAGTATAAAACTATGGCGCCTTAATTTTGTTCTTCAACCTTTTGTATCTTGCGGTTTGAGATACACTCAAAATGTTAGTACTAGGTCCAAATGATGTATATAAATCATAGTAGAAGAGAGTTCATGCAACGAAGAGATTGCAATATACATAAGCACACATGTAGCCTCTGTATTATATTATTAATATGTAACCACATGATTACAATCAATACAATGAATCGGAATAATAGTCCATCTTGTTCTCCAAAAAAAAGGTTTATCTTGGTTTGTTGATTATACATAACTTATCATATGAGAAAATCAAAACGACAAACAAAACTAGGTCAACATAAAAATGTAAATGCCTTTTAAGGGGTATTTAAGTAATCGAACTCATAATTAGTTACATTCCTATTCTAATTCCATGGGGTAGGTAAACAGCTCAATGGAATTGAAATCTCTACATACGATTCCATTCCGTCTCTCATTCATTTCGTCTTTCATTCTTGATAAATTCCATTACTAGTAAGTAAACATGCCAAAAATATATACAAAGAGTTGCGATCAAAATAAACCCGAAGAACATAGACAAAATTTGATACAACATACTATATTCTCTCTTTTTAGAGTTCTACGGTGTTCATGAGTTACCACTAAGTCACGCAATTCCTGTCGAGTTATGGGGAGAGGTCGATTCATCATGATGGAGGAAACCAATTCATCATAAGGGGGATGTAGTCCTTCAACAATGTGGGAAATTAGCTCACGTTCATTAACATGAGACCCTGCTTTTTCAAGTTCATCAGCGATTTCTCCAGCGTAGTTGAAGTACTTTTCCATAATATTGTATGAATATGCGTTCTGAAATCTGCGAGCGTCCAGGTTTTGGAGGTAAGCCTTGAGCCGTAGGACACGAGACTCTGCAGACTGAGCCAAAAGGTTTTCCAACATTGGCATATGATAGGCTCTATAGATTCAGTGGGCAGCATTTTCCTCTCTCATGTCGGCGCGTTGCTCCTGAGCTCTTTGGATCATGTCATCCAGTCTAATGCATCTGCGCATCAGCTACTGATGCGCTGCTCTGGACATTGGTATTGGGCTGCACTGGGGCATTCGTCGGATTGCGCCTATCGGTAGTGTAGTTGTCGAGAGGAACTTGCAACGTATCCGGGAGGTCCGCAAAACTCTCAATGCAGCTTCTTACAAAAAGTATCACCGTCCAAATTAAGATTTCAATCGTTATGAGACCGAATATTACTGATACAGGGAATTTGGAACCTACACGTGAAAGGTAATTTGTTGCAATGAATGAAAAAACTGAGTTCCAAGAAGCATTTAATTCTAATTTTTGGGCTTCCTCACGTTGGAAATGAAGAGCATTGGTGAAGCTGTTATTATGGCTATAAATAGCTATCTTTATGTTTCAAGATTTAATTAGTAGTCTTTTTGTTTTCTCTTCCTTGTCTTCAAAAATGAAGCTCTTCTTTCAATTGTAAGCAGATTTTAGGCTTGAGTTTTTATCAAAAGTTTATACAATTGGTGAAGGAATTTCTCCCAATTGTTTTAGAAACTCTTATCTCTTAGGTGGATTCCTAAGTGGTGAGTTTTGCTCTTATCTTCTTGGTGGATTCCTTGAACTGGAAGAGTTTGCTCTGATCTCCTTGGTGGATTCCTCGGAGTGGCGAGCCTATATATCCTAGAACGTGCTCCCCGCAGCAGTCTTTATTTTAGTCTCTCATCGCAGCAAATCTCGGTATCAGTTTTTTCGATATCAATTATGGTATCAAAGCAAAACCGATTGCTCCATTTTGAGATGGCTGGGCGTGAACAAGAACGACATGAGTCGGACGAAAAAGAAGGACAAGTTGATTTCCACTTAGAAGGTTTAAATTCTATCTTCACTTCCTCAGTTCATGAAAATTTGGAAAAAGATGAAAAATAAGGTTTTGTGGATTATAGTAAGTCACCAATTTTTTGTTGTTGTTTTGAGGCTTGTTGTGTCAACTTCAATGATCAAGTTTTTGATTGAAATTGCTTGGTGGTTGAAAATAATACTCTTGAACATGATAGCAATTTTGTTGATGAAGACTTTGAAATATCAGTTGGAAATATTATACCAATCATTGAAGCTATTGTACCAACAGATGAAGTGGAAGACGTTTTCCCATATATTTGTATTGGCAGCTTTGATGTGGGTAAAAGGATTGAAGATATAAACCCAAATCATATTTATATTGGTGATGGCAACGTTGGTTTCAATGATGGACTTCCAAGAACTACGCATGAGTAAGCTTCAATTTTGGGTGAGAATGTGGGTTTTGGAGGAATTGCATACAGAACAAAGGAAAATTTGTTGATTTTCTTGGATTTGATGCTTTTAATTTTCAGATTTCAAAAATATTAATTGATGTTGTCAATCACATAAAGAATAGTGGTAAAAGTTTTGGGTTATTTGGTGTTTTCCTCAAGTCAAGATTGAACTCCTTGGAAATCATTGTGTTCAAGCAACTTCCAAAATTGAAGAAGTTTCGCTATTCTATGAGAATGATTATAAAAAGAACTCAGGGTCGAGTTCACATGAAACGGAAGCGAATGATAATTTGTTGCAGTGAATGAAAAAACTGAGTTCTAAGAAGCATTTAATTCTGATTTTTAGGTTTCCTCATGTTGAAAATGAAGAGTATTGGTGAAGCTGCTATTATGGCTATAAATAGCTATCTTTATGTTTCAAGATTTAATAAGTAGTCTTTTTGTTTTCTCTTCCTTATATCTTATAAAAGGAAGCTCTTCTTTCATTTGTAAGTAGATTTTAGTCTTGAGTTTTATCAGAAGTTTATACAATTTGGTGAAGGATTTCCTCCCAATTGTTTTAGAAACTCTTATCTCTTAAGCGGATTCCTAAGTGGCGAGTTTTGCTCTTATCTTCTTGGTGGATTCCTTGAAGCGGAAGAGCTTGCTTTGATCTCCTTGGTGGATTCCTCAGAGTGGTGAGCCTATCTATCCTAAAGACGTGCTCTTCGTAGCAGTCTTTACTTTAGTCTTTCACCGTAGCAAATTCCGGTACCAATTACGTTCAGCGCCTTTGGGACCTTGTTAATCCGGAGTTCCACCTCTACATTTCTGCAACCACCGGCAAAGAAGCCTGGGCGGCGTCGCAACCACATCGCATAGAGCAGGTGGACCTTGAACGACGGTGTATCCAAAATACTAGGCCCGATCACTGTAGAATCGCCATTCACAACATGTTCCCCGTCCACCTTGGTTACCCGGAGCTTCTTGCCTTCTGCAAAGGTATCAAGATCGCTTATGTTAGCCATATCCAACTGATCTTGAAAGCTCAGCACCTTTGGCATGACGCGTCGCCTGAAGAACAATGAATAGTCATAACTAACATTTGCGAACTCCTCCACCGCGTTATCCACCACAGCAAAAAGCATCGAGTCGGTTAACTCTGCAAGTTATGCTTCCAAGAATGCAGCAAAAATTGAGCAATCTTTGGATCAAGAACGTCTGCAACTAAACTTCGACGCGGTGGCTCCGCTGAAGCAAAAGACAAAGCCGGCAAACCCGAACCGAACTACTTGAACGTGAAGATTGTAGCCACACCGTAAATCACCACCAAACCGTTGCATAGATCAGGTTCGCGTTGACCCATACCTCATTAACCGAGATGTTGTCGTCGACGGAGCGTGATGACGTCACCGTCAGCATACAATCGAGGCGCAGAGTCTCGATCGTCTTCCCCCAAGTTTGGGTTTCGATGGAGACATGTTAAGGCAACACGTGGATCCGAAGGAGTGGGAGGGAGGGAGGGCCGGACTGGATGAAGGCGATCTCCGGTGGAGTGAAGATCATCGTTGTCGAAGAGCTGAGGGCGAGGCCGGCGATGGTGGCGAGCTGGAGAGAAAGCCCTATGGACAGGTGTTCGGAGTTTGATAAGGTTTTGGTCGCGGCGATGAGGGTTTCGGCGAGACAAGGGAAGCGACGGGGGTCAATGCCGCGACCGGAGAAGCCATGGCGGAGGAGGAAGATGGATAGAGGGAGATGATCAGAACAAGAACAACAAACGAGGAGGTGTAGATCGGAAAAGTTTTCATCTTTTCTCTTTCTTTTTTTTCACAAAGGATTTTGGCGAAGGGATTGGTTTTCTTTTTTTCTCTCTTGAATTTTATTAGGGCTTGAAGAATCCATTTGGGGGTTTTAAGCTGAAGTAGAGAGAGAGAGGAGTGGGAAGGCGGGAAAATAAAGGAATCGGGTCGGTGGGTTTGGCGGTTAGTTTTTTACGCAAGGAGGCGCGTGCGTGCAACTCTCCTTTCGCAAGCGTGTCTCGGGGCGAGAGCGAGGCTAGTGTGATTGTGAGTCTGTTTTTCGATAAGACACTTACTATTTGTTATTTTTTATTTTTAGAATTACTAATTTTTTTCTAGAGAGGAAAATAGTTACTAGTTCATATACATTATGCTTGAAATAAAACTGTTGTTTTCCTAAGAAATAAAAGCATAGCTTGTCACTCATATGACAATTCTTGCATGATGACGTGGTTCACAAATCATCAGTAGCCATCGCGTTTTATATTTGATAGCAAATTGTCTTGTAAGATGACTTACGTGACACATTTAATCTTCGATCATTTCTTGATATCTACGGAACACTCGTATGATGGAAAAACCGTTATAACTAATAAAATAATTATATCCCTTCCGAACGACTAAGAGGGGGTTTATTAAAAAAAATGACAGAAAGGGGTTCTAATGAGGACAGTTGACGACTTTATCATTAATGGTTTATTACACCCATTTTTCAATCACATTTTATCATCTCAACCGTTCAATTTTTAGGTCTATATAAATAGATAATTTATACAAATTTTCAGTCAAACCGGTGATAGCTAAGAAGTCGCAATTCGATTATATTTTCTCATCTTAACCGTCTAGTGTTTATATATATAAGTAGATCATCCTTGCAACACTTAATTGGTCAAGTAGTAACAACTTATCTAATAGTAACAATTTAGCTAATTGGAGTTAAATCCTAATTTATTTTTGGTGGCCAGAGGGGAGGAAACATTCTGACAAGATCCCTCGGCGCGGATTAATCTATGAGTCTGGAAAACCTTTGAGAATACCGTCGTTGATACTCTAAAAAAAAAAAAAAAAAAAAAAACTTATCTAATGAGATTCACACTCCTTAAAGTTTGATATGATTGACAATTTTTAGAGTGTTTAGATTATACGCCATGTAATACAAATATATGCGGTCTTTATACATGAATGATCAAAATTACATTGTTTACTTGTACCACTGTGAAGCCACAAAATCCTCCATCCACGCCGTTAGCCTCCGAACAAGACAAATCCACCATCTTCCTCACCATGACTGCAAGCCACAACTCCTTTGATCAATCTGCCTCAATCGGACTAGCTTCGCCATCGACGCCAAGAACCAAAAACTTTAGGTAAAATTGCGCTACCGTCGCGATTCAAAGGTTGGAAGAGACAACCACCTTCATTGCACAAGCCTGCAAGCCGAGATCCTTTTGCTCAAACCTCAAGCCAAAAACCATAGAAGAAACTTACTTGGCAGTTTATAGATCATGTTCGTCCGACAGCCACAACTCAAGGCCTGCTCAACCGAGATTGGCCTCTGGACGAGATGGGTTTTGGAGTGGAAGTCGCCGCTCTTAGGGTTTGCTCTCAGACGGCTTAGACCAAGGTACAAGATAAGAAAACTGTATTGGTATATGGCTAGTGTTATTAACACATAATTTTATATTATTAATACATCACATCTGTAATAAGAATCAATCATGAAATAAATTTAAACGATAAGTTTATAAATAAAATTAAAATGTTTGGATAGAAAAATAAATGAGTTACAATAATAATACAAAATGGAGTAAAATGGAGTGTTAACCTTGGTAAATTGGTAACGTCTATGAATATGTTTAAAGAAATTGGATAGAAATATAAGAGACCAAGGTCCAAAGCCGAAAGCTAGTAGAGGTCACTGCGAAACCGCCGCGGAGCAATCTCAGGTACGTTTTCCGTCCGCCAAAATCTCCGTCGTCTCTTGCATTTCCCGCCTGCCAAAACGACGCAGTATTGTTTCCCCTGTGCTTTCAACTAATCAGTTTCGTTGTCATTTGTTAATGAAGGATATTCGAGATGGGGAAAGATAGCCAGAACCAGAACCAGACGACGTTTGCTATGGAGATCGACAATCCGAAGGCCAACACCTCCGATCAGATCGGTCCTAAATTCTCCATCAACGGTTCGTTTTCCGATCCGTTGCTTTCCGATTTCGTTATCTTCGTAGCTCGATTGATATTTCTTATCGAATTTCTGTACGATTTGTTGATATTCGGTTGTTACAGTTTTACAGCTGTTGAAATCTGCTCAGATGCAACATGGATTGCGCCACGGGGATTACACTCGTTATCGGTATGTTCAGGTTGCGCTTGGTTCAGCTTTGCTTGATGAGAGTGTTGTTTTAGTGATGATGTGTGTTTGATTGCATTGCGGAATCGGAATTTGTTGTGATTGTTTAGTGGAATTGCGTTCTTACGTTTAGTGTGTTGTGATTGTTTTGTGTATCTGTTTTTGCAGGAGGTATTGCACTGCAAGGTTGAGGAGGCTGTACAAGTCATTGAAGTTCACTCACGGCCGTGGAAAGTACAACCGCCGAGCAATAACCGAATCAACTGTCACTGAAGTGAGGTGCATCCGTTTTGTCATACATTTTGTTTTGTTTTCAGATTGAATGACAGGTTTAGCTTGCATTGTCGTGTGTAAGTGAACCGATCTTGTGGTGAATAGGTCTTGCTCTTATATAGTTGAGGTATTTAGTTAGGATCACAAGGTGTATATCACTTGTGCAAGTCTTCCAGCATAGCAGTAAATAACAATCCCCTTTTCTTGGGTCCTTAACTGTTTCGATCTTGGATTTTGATAGGTTTCTCCATGTGGTTCTATATACGGCAGAGAGGCTTGGAGCCATGCCATGGAAAAAAGGCAAGTTCTCGATGGTCCAAACGCTCGTCAACGAATCTATCTGATTGGTAGGCTAAGGAAGGCAGTAAAATGGGCTACTCTATTTGCTCAGTTGTCTGCAATCAAGGGCGATTCCAGAACTTCCTTAGAAGCTGAGGTACATCAACGTTGTTTCGAGTTGTACATGGTCATCATGCCGTGTCCTTAATTTATAGATATTGTTTCATTTATAGATCATAACATGATGTTTCCGGATGTTTAGTCATTCGTGAAACTGTTTATGGATGTATTGTGTGCTTAACCTATGATATAAATTGACTTCAGATAAATTGTTCCATAAGACATACTTTTCTTCTTACCTTGCTAACTACTTTTTCAATATGCAGGCTTATGCCTCCTTTATGAAAGGGAACCTGTTGTTTGAACAAGATCGAAATTGGGATACAGCATTACTGAACTTCAAAAGTGCCAGGTGCATTTTTGTCTCATGTTATATACATTGATATTGGTGAATTTTCTTGCTGCATTTACTGGAAGCATTTAAATGTCTTTGTGATAAGCAAGTCATACCTAATAGTATGGAAAAACAAAACACTACTACTGTGCCGCAAATAATGCAATGTCTTCACATCTTTCCTGTCAATAGCCATTACGAACAATGAGAGTTCTAACCTTCTCATTACTCCTTCAGAAGCTCTCTAAATTTTTCCCCTGTAGAAAGTCTTACCTGCTTTTTAAATGTGTGTCCCCATATTCAAACTAGGGTAAATATAAAGATTTCAACATCTAAAATTCACCAGAAAGAAAGAAAATCTGAGATATTAATTCACATTGAGCCTTCTGTACTAATATTATGTATGAGCACTATCAGGATTTTGGGTATGTATGTACAGAGTCGATTATTCTTTTGGTCAGTAAATATAGTTTAGTTAACTTTGTAGTTATGTCATAGGGCGGTTTATGAGGAACTTGCGAAATATGGAGACCTGGAGAATCAAGTTTTATGCCGTGAGCGTGTTGAGGAATTAGAACCTAGTATCCGGTACTGTCTACACAAGGTTGGAGAGTCAAATCTACAAGGCTCTGAACTTCTACATATTGGTGAAATGGAAGGACCTGCTTTGGACCTATTCAAGGCTAAACTTGAGGTATAATCATTTGTCAATTGTGTACTACTAGATGTGATGCTTTTTCATTCTTTGATCTGTCTTAGGCTTCTTGTTGTTTTATTACTAATGATTTTACCAAACTTTGTTGCAGGCTGTCATGGATGAGGCAAGATCTCAACAGGCTGCCTCCATGACAGAATTTCATTGGCTAGGTCATAGATTTCCAATTTCAAATGCAAAAACTCGGGTTTCCATTTTGAAAGGTTAGTAAGTTCTTTGGTAGAAGTCCAATATGATCGCTTTTATCTTACCCGTTTCAAATATGTTTCTTCAGTTCATAACTTCATATAGGACATTAAGGATTTGATATTTCTTGAAATTCATACGATCTTTCTTTATACATTGATTAATTAGTTATACTTTGGAGTTTTATTTGACATAAGAATGTTAGCTGAAAAGACTGTTAGATTTACTGAAACAGTAATAATGGATCCAAGAAGAAAAAAATGAACAATCGTTCTTTAAAATAGTAAATTGTCATGTTGTTTAACTAATGTTCTGATGCAAATGTATACCCAGAATCACATACTGGTTAAAACTTCATATGAAGACTACTTCATTTCACTAGAGTAATGTTAAACATGTTCTGTATGCGATCTATGAAGTTTATTGCATTCAGATGGAAAATTTGTTAAGGATTCGTCTTGTGAAGCTTCTTTCTTTCTGCTCGGTAGAATCCCAATAATGATTCAAATTTTGTTTGGATGATAAACTTTTTCAGCTCAAGAATTGGAAAAAAATATACTTGGTTCATCAGCTAATTCACTCCCTACGGAGAAAAGACTAGCCGTTTTTGACAAAATTTTCACTGCATACCATGAGGCAAGGAGCTGCATCCGCAGTGATTTGGTGTGTAAGCTACAGTGCTAAAGTGTATTATACTCTGTCTTTCTTTTATCCTTTGATATATGATTTTTTTTTCTGGCCATGTGGCTCATCATTATTTTCTATGTAGGTCAGTGCAGGTAGCTCTGAAAATGTGAAAGATGACTTAAGTGGCCTTGATAAAGCTGTTGGTGCTGTATTAGGGCAACGGACCATTGAGCGGAACCAACTTTTGGTTAGCATTGCAAAGAGCAAACTCACCAAGCGACGAGATGACAAAAACGAGAGAACTACTAAGCCAGAAGAGCTTGTCCGCCTATACGATCTCCTAATACAGGTTGGTTGTCTCTATTAATATTGTCAAATTTTCTAGTTGCTGATATCTCATGTTAACAATACATAATCTTATGTAAATTTTGCTACTTTTGGCAGAATACAGCTGATCTTTTAGATTTAGTCAGTTCGGGGAGACATAAAACAACAGAGGAAGATGGATTTATTGCAGAATTGGAACTTAAAAGTTTGACTTTCCGAGCTGAAAGGTTTCTTCTTTTCTCTCTCTTTATATTTTTCTTTTTTCTTTATTGACCTGTACAAGAGCTAAGAATGGCAAGAGTTCACCAATTCATCTACAATTTCATGCCTGTTAGTTTGCCCCTGCTTCATAACCATCAACCAAGGGTTAGCATTTTATTTGGTGTCAAGGAATGTCATACTATTTTGTCAATTTATAGGCTTCCGACTTTTTGGCAGGTGTTTCTTTTTGGGTAGATCATATAGTCTGGCTGGTAAGAGGGTGGAAGCATATGCATTGTATTGTCGTGCCCGCAGTCTTGCTGAGGATGCCCTAGAACAATTCCAAGCTGTTAATAATGCTGATGCTGATCAGGTGTGTATTAGTGTAGGTCTTATATTTTTTTGGCATTACATTTGCAGGAACATTTGGTAAATATGGCTGGGCTTTCTTTTAAATTGATATTTTTCAGCTTTCTATTAGTCAGCATTGGTTCTCTTGTTATTTTATAGGCCTCTGATTAACTATGTAAATGGGGAAATACAAAGGTCCTTTCAAGCTAACATTATTCATTTGGTGACATTATCAAAACCATATTTCATTTTTATTGATAGAGCCAAGCTGTTCTAAGTATTTTTTTTATTTGTTCTTCCCTTCTCATATTAGCAGGTTGTGATCAAAGAGTTGAAGCTATTGTGCGATGAATGTAGATCTAACAGCTGTATAGAGCATGCAACGGGAATCATGGAGGAGTTGAAGGCTCCTGAAAATCTCTCAAAACAGATTTCTAATGTCCATATATCTGGAGTTAATACGAAGGTACGGATTATGCTTTTCCTCTCTGTCAGGACTCTGGACATAAACAAATGCTATCCTGAACCTCCATAGTTTTGTAGGACTTCTGTGTTCTGCTAATTATTCAATTTAAAGCAATATTTGGTCCATGTGGCATAGTTTGTGTACTGGGTGTAGTTAAATCTGGAATCTGGTATTAATTCTGGGTAGCCCAGATTGGACTGTCCAGGCCTTTTCCCTAGTTTGTTACAATTAGGCTTTTCTATAGATATTCAAGCGAGATTGTGTCTTGTCGTTGTCAGACTCATAAGCATTGATATTCTTAATTAAGTACCTTAAATCTAGATAAGTTTGCATGACGAGCATTTATGTGATTCTGCTCAAAGATGTAGCAAAGTTTGCCAGAGTCTAATGTTCAAACAATATCTTACATGTTTCTTTTTTTTTGGGTTATCCTTGACCTGATGCAGGAAAAATTCCTCCTTGAGAAACTTGAGGTCTACGAATCTGCGGTTGGAGATTCAAATGTGAGAAGTGGTGCCCGGATTGAAGCTTTCCCTCCTCCCTTCCAAACAATTCCTCGCAATCCAATTGTTCTAGACCTTGCCTATGATCATATTGAGTTCCCATCTCTTCTAAATAGGATGAAGAAAGAAACCAAGGATTTATTAGTAGGTTTTGGAGGTGAGGTTTCTAGATACATGAGTTCATTTGCTACTCCGAATTTGAGAATTTCTGTGAATTAGGCTTTGTGACCTTTCATTGAACCCCTGATCTTATGGTGGGTGGTGGAATAGACAGTTTTGACATTAGTAAGAAGTAAGAACATGTCAAAGAGATGTGACCTTTATTTTCTGTGTAGGAAATTACAGACAATCTAGAATTATTTTGACAGATCCAAGTACTGGTGTTTTTAAAGTTTTGCAGTTAATTTATTGCATCATGTTCATCAATGTTGAATTCTTTCCTTTTTATCAGAATAATAAACTCAACTTTCATGATCAGATATTGTCAATTGCAATGATTATTGGGGTTATAAGGCCTCGTCAAAAGTCTCAAATTCAATTTTGGTCTTGTTTGCAACATTCAGATAACAGATGGCTTCCCAAACCAGATTATTCTAAGCATCCCTTCAATATCTACTTGTAGCAACCCCGCTCGGTGTAGATCACAACTGAAGTTCAAATCTACCTTTGCCTATGATCGTATTGAGTTCCCATCTATTTAAATAGATGGGAAGACGGCATCCCAATTGAAATTGGGAGTATACACTATACAAGAATAATGTACGCTATGAGGTTAGACTAATTGCACCATGTGTGCCACACTATTACCTCTCCTGCTTACATGAGAAACAAAGAAATGAGAATGCTAGGATGAAGAAAGAACCAAAGGGCTTCGTTAGTAGGTTTTGGAGATGAGTACGTATTATGGAACATGATTTTCATTTCCTACTTGTACAAATTTGAGGAGTTCTGTGAATTAGGCCCTGTATTTGGGAATGAAATTTTTTGTTAAAGTTTTTTAAAAAAAAAACACATGTTATTAATGACAAAATTCTAGGTACTAATAAAACAAAAATAAAAAGTGCGGATTGTAAATTGGAGTGCAAATTTCAATTCCCTTCATTTTTTTTTTGAACAATATCAAATTGATATATTACCGCAAGCCAGAAAAGGCCATTACATACCCTCCCTCTATCGACAAATGATAGATAAAGAGTTTGTGGCAGTACCCACAGTGGCACATAGACTTAAACCTAATCATTACAATATTAAAGATTCGTAGAGATACCGAAACCCTCCTAGCGCACCTAGGGTGCACACAAAGTGCCATAATTCTCCAAACAAAGGAGATTATTTGGAATAAAACTAGCAAAAAACTAAGTTATTCCTTAGAGACCCAATAAAATAGGCTTGGGAATAAATTAGACAAAATAAAACTAAATAGAAAATAAAATTGTGGTGGACTAGGCCAGAGAGAGAGAGACCAGCTCCAAGCCCATGTGGTTGACCTAATACAGCTCCTCTTACTGCTGAACGCCGTGCGCCGTTGTCACCTAGTGTCGCCGGTCGACATGTGTTGCATCGACCGCATCTATGTCATACGAAGATGCTTCCACGACCCCGGACGGACGACATAACCATGCAGCCAAAACACTCCACACATATCTAAGGCCAAGTTTGGTGCAGCTGTGCTGTGAGTAGAATTGCTTTTGAATCTGCTGTGGCTAGAATTGCTTTTGGATTTGCTGTGAAGAAAATCAGCTGAGTGTTTGGTAAATTATTTTTAAAAGTGCTGTGGGAACCAAAAATCATTTTAAGCATTTGTTATTTTGTAAAGTAAAAATGTTTTGGGTAGGCAACATAAGTAAAATGCTCATACATGTTTAAATGTATATAATTTAGTTGACATTTCAAGTAGTAGCAACTATTAATTGCAATAGTATGTCAAATTAATATGCTCTATGCATTGCAACAATGTATGGATACAATTTTATGTCACATGGAAAAGAAAAGGATTATAAAAATATATTTTAAGTAGTTATATTGAGAAAATAGAATTTGTACGTCAAATTTTTTTTAATATGTATGAATTTTCAAACACTATCAGAATACAATAATAAAACTCATGAATTCAAGCTTCTTTTTCTATTTCTGGTTTTAATCACACCAAAAAGAAAAAGCAATCAATTAACAAAGAAGAGAGAAACAAGGTAAGCTGAAGACGATGATCGAAATTAATCCGAAAAGCCATGACGTAAAAGATTTGTTGAAGGACAAAAGAAAAATCAAAGAGGATGAAATCGTTGACGACGATGGCGGAGAGCTCCGTTGTGTGCTTCTAGATCTGTTCTCTCTGAGCTAGCTATGGTAATGACATCAATTTATTGGTGGATTTAGGAATTACCAGAATTATGACGATTTAGAAATTACCAGGAGTACGAATTGGATTTCGTGGAGGACGACGGGTTTGCCAGAGAGAGAGGGATTTGAGGTTAGGGATAAGGAATTAGGGTTTTGAGCGAGAAAGAGAAAAGAGAAAGAGAGAGTGAGGGAGATGGATTCGATTTGAGAGAGCGAGAGAGAGAGAGAGAGAGAGAGAGAAGAGAGAGAGAGAGAGAGAGAGAGAGAGAGAGAGAAGAGAGAGAGAGAGAAGAGAGAGAGAGAGAGAGAGAGAGAGAAGAGAGAGAGAGAGAGAGAGAGAGAGAGAGAGAGGAGAGAGAAGGATCGTGGTTAATGCATTGCGGTTTTCGTCAGTGCATGGCATGTTATTGTTTTAACATTATGGGCAACGATTTAAAATATTTAAATGGTATATTGTTTTATCATCAATGAACATTTGTTAATAGTTTTATCATTTGTTACTTATAAATGTACAATTTTATCATTGACCCTTTTCATAAAACACTAATGAAAGAATTATGACAAAATAAAGGTTACATTAAAAGTTAAATTACATGGCCAAAATACTCCTTAATAATAAACTAATATAATCAAAATACTAGAGCTTCAATGTTTTTAGCAAGAGCATAAAAAGAACATAGACATCAATAACCTTAACGTCATCAAATCATACTTTAGACGTAATTTAGAGTTTAGGTTATCCAAATAACTATTATATTATTTAATATTTATCAGTAATTATATTTATAAAATATTATGTATTTATTTTAAAACGGATGTGGGTCCTTAACGGATTAGATCAACCTCAATCCGTATCCGATCTGTTTAATAAACGGGTTAACGGATCTGGGTCCTTAACGGATCAACGAGTTAAATTTTCGATTCAAACCCATTTAAAAATCACGGATCCGAGGGAGTTCAGATCAAGATCCGATCCATTTATAGGTTTACACCTAACACTAGGATGTTAATTAGAGAAGGATGAAAGGAAAGAAGAGATCTGGAGTTTTTTTTTTTTTTTTTTTTTTTGTTTCTCAAACAAATGGTCCAATCGCAAGTCTTCCTATGTGAAGATATTATGAGCCCAGATCTGTAGTCTTCCTATTGATCTTTTTGTTTCAAGTTCGTATATGAATTGAAAGTTGGAGAATGATGGTCTGGTCCTAATTGGAAGACCATTGCGTTTATATATGAGCTTTTTTCATTGAAATTTGTCTCCGTGTGTTGGTGTTGGGATCACTTCTGTAACCTAGCCCATCCTACGAGTCCAGTAACAGGCCAAATCTCTTATCACTGTCGTTACCGACACGTGGCTGTCTTCGCAAGTTGTAACCTGCATTCCATTATGGTATAAGTTGGCTGTTGTATTCCCATTTTGGGTTATCAATGAAATATGAATCTTTTTATTTAGTTATTTCCTTATTTCCTTCAATCTCTTGTGGATTTCCTTCAATCTCTTGTAGTTTAGGGTTAATTCTGATCCTATTATCTGGTATCAGAGACCTTCGATCCATCTGGCGAGGGGGCTCTTCCAGCACAAATCATCGTTGCTTTCGTTGTTTTTCAACAAGGTATGGATGAAGCATCCAACGACTTCAGGGAGAATATGCAGAAGATTCAAGAACGACTTCAACAAAGTCGCCGTCTGATTCAGGAACTCCGCACTAAGGTCTTCAGTTGCTTCATACGGCGGTCCACAATATGCTCCCGAGGACCCGACGCTTCCCAGTCCTTGGAGAGGTTTAGTTGATGGTTCGTCAGGATTATTGTATTACTGGAATCCGGATACTAACCAGACCCAGTATGAGAGACCTTGTGAAGTTGTTCAATCTCCACCGATGGCTCTCAATTCGTCAGATTATTCGGTTCACACAAACCCTCAACCATTCACCCACCCTCAACACCCACCCCACAAGCCAACATCATCTCAATCACCCTCAGTCCCAACTTTTGTGCCCAAACCTCGTTCTCCCCGTACGTCGACTCGCCAGGGTCGCAAAAGCAGGAGTTTACAAAAAGACCCGAAACCCACATCTTCTCTGGTGTGGGTAGCTAGTTCAGACCTAAGCTTAACCCACATCTTCTCTGGTGTGGGTAGCTAGTTCAGACCTAAGCTTAACCGCAAACGCCGTATTTGGGCCGTCTAGGCTAACAATGGTGTTGTCATCCTAGAGGTGATGAAGCAGATCTGTGAGCTCGATGCGGTTCCACACCAACAGGGGTCATCCACTCAAGGCCGACCCCCGCCCACGAGATTGCGAAGCTTGGTTCGTCTCTGTCTGTCACCGTCGTCGAGACAATCAGGCCTGAATGGCAGCGATGTTGTCGTTCCCAACGACATTCAATCCAACTTCGGCGTTCCCGTTCTGAGCGATCCAGTGTTACAGTTCAGAACTCTGCCGTCTTCCGGCACCACCTCCTGCTCTCTAGCTTCAGGAACGGAAGTTGTGGGTTGTCTTTCGGGCATGGATGAATTGAGAATGCAGTCTTCAATTTGTCAGATTATTGCTGTTGGTGCTGGTGACATGGCGCACGAGGAAAGGGAAGACGACTTGGATAAGGAATCCACTATGTTTGCTTCTGAATTGAAACAAACATCTGGGGAAAAAGGACATGTTTACAATGGAAAGAGTCTACGTGTGACTGTTGCTTTGGACCTGACTACGTTCACTCATTCCAAGGGTCATGGTTCATGTCATTCTTCTTATTTGAGTTATCAATTTCACTCTCACACATCTGATGAGGCTACTATTGTAATTGAGATTAGCAGGGTGACTTCTGCTACTGAGCTACTACCGGCAGCTGTTAACAAATTTGGCTCTCGCGTTGCTAGTTTCATTTCTGATGACCCTTGTTGTTCTGATTCTACTATTGCGCACCAGGTCACTATGAATGATGCATTTTACAACCACGAGTTAACTGTGGTGTATCATGGTGAATGCTACAAACAGGAGTGTGCTGTGGCAATACACAAATTGGATAGTTTTGATCAGTCCAGCAGGGTATTGTCTGAAGTCACTAGGCCTTGTTTTGCCTTCATTAGTAATGGCTTTTTGATTGGCCCTATTGGTGACGACAAATTGTTTGCTGGACACGAGTGTGGCAAAGTGAATTCTGTACTCATGCTGGAACGAATGTGGCATGCTGAAATTGCAAGTGACGGGAATGCACTGGAGCTAGATTCTACTGTTAGTGAAGGGGTCAAGCTTGACACTGCGAGGGTGATATGCTCTGGTGATGGCCAATCTACAGCGAAGTTAAGACACTCTCTCAATTGTTGCTTTCAACTTTGTCTTTGTGAAACGAAGCAGTCTATTATCCTTCACACGGACGAATTCGACAACATGGATGCAATGAATCAGCCATCCTTGTCTCAGGTATTCACTTCATTGCCTTTAATTCTTCTTGATGTTAGCCGAGTTTTGGGGAGCTTCATATCTGGTACGTTAAAGTTGTCTCGTAATTACTTGAAATATGAAGTTAGAGAGGAAAGTGGGCATCCTGATGAGTGGATTGAGATAGTGACAAGGGATGTCAATAGTTTGTTTGCTAACGGGTTGCATAGCGAGAGAAGACTTTATGGTTTCAAAGATTCTACTATGCTAGCAACAGATTCTTCCATTATCAGCTTGTTTGATTTTTCAGCAATGATTAGTTGGCAATTGACTTTGAGAGACATCACTGCTTCATTGAAATTGATGAAAATTCTTTTGCTTCACCTTGTGGATGAAATGGAAACTACTGATATGTCCTCCTTAAAAACTTGTGATTAAGAAGGGGCTTACAGTTGATGGGAAGCATGGGGCATATTTTCCTCGACTTGGACCAACAAGTTAAATGTTATTCTCTATCACACCCTTTTGTCTAAGTGTCCATATATTGCAGATATTGACTACACTGGTCGTGATATTGCTATTTGTGAACAAATGACGAGTTCCAAAACTTGGAAGCCTGTCAGTGGGACATTTTCTTCCCTCTTTACCGTCTTTTCCTGTGGTGGGAAACTTTCAGAGACAGAGACTACCAGTATGACTTATGAAGCAGTTGGTGTGCCTGCTAATCTTGTACCCTTTTCCCAGCGACTATGAAATTGGTTTTCCTTGCTGGCGCTTTACAACTTGTTATTGGTTTACCGAGTTCACCTTGTTCAAAATGCCAATGGGCATCTGCCCTATTATGTGGTCAGTCTGTTTGGTCAGTATCCTTCTTCATGATTAGTTTTCTCCCATTATTGTTGGATCCACCAAAAGAGCAACTCTCGACGCAGCAGTTCCGTTTGGTTGTTTCTGAAGCCAATCTAGAGTCTCACATGTTGGAAGCGACCAAAATGGAGTTCGTTCTTGGGTTACTTAGTGGAGTTCAGCTTCTTTTTGATAGGCTTATCATGATCCTAAAGTCCGAGGACTTAGTCATAGCTACTGTTGGTGGCGAGTTCCTCACTACATCAGGTACAACTCATATCCAAGTTCATGCGGTAACTGCAATTCCACTCAAGCTTGAAGGGCACTTGTCTCCTCGTATTATTGAATTCGAGGCTTTGACTGATGATTATTCACAGTTTGCATTTTTATGTGCTTACTGCTCTCTTTATTTACATGCGAAGGCTATGGTTGTTGCTTGCTGGTCATGTGATATGGTCTATGCTAGGGTTGGCATTGGTAGGTATACTGACTTTATTTACCAATACCATGTACCAACCAACTTATGATTGGTAGGCAAAATCTTCTACCAAAACCAACCCCCGAAGTTGGTATACCGACTTAGTTGGTACTCGGTTGATACGGTTGGTAATATGCCTCTACCAAGTTTAGATTGTGGCCTAAAATATGAAGTGATAAATATAATTTTTTCACAAATATAATACAATGATAACTTTGGTCTGGTGGTATGTGGTCATATTTTCCATCAGAGCAGTCATGGTTTCGAAACATATCTCTTGCCAAAATTTAAACATTTTATATTTTAATTGTATTTATATCTATAGGATGTTATAAATATAAAACAATGCATATATTATATATGAGTCATTCTAGTGATGACCCTTAAGTTGAGGACTTGGTGAAGACTTTTCGGCTTATCCCACATTTTGATCTTATATCCACATCTTAACCGTTCAGTTTATAGGTATTTATGAATATATCATTTCTACAAATTTTCAGCTATATTAAAAATTGTTAAGGCATTCATAAGTGTGATTTATCAATTATAAACTTGAACGGTTCATATTTGACAGATTTGGTTTGTCCATTAATTTGATCTAGTTTGTTATCTTAACGAACACCAATTTAGCTGAAAATTTGTATAAATGATCTACTCATATAAACCTAAAAATTGAACGGATGAGATGTCAAAATGTGATTGAAAATTGGGTCATTTAACCATATACCGAAAAGTCCTTGTCAAGTCCTGTCAAGTCCTTAACTTAAGAATCCTCACTAAAAGGACTCTCTATTATATATTATACATATATCTTAATTGTCTTTACATATATTGTACATTTTATAGGTTGCTTGTAAGATATTAGAGGTTCAATTCTCGTTTCCTACATAGATATGAGTGTATTTTTGCATAATTACACATACATGGTTGGTACGGTATATCGATGGTATGAAAATCTCAATACTAAGTACCAACCATGTTACCAAGACTCCTAAACCGTACCAAGTAAGTCGGTTACCAAGTATTTGGTATACCAACTAGGTTGGTACGGTTGGTTGGTTTCGACATGACCCAAATTGTTAGCCCTATTCTATGCTGCTCCATGTGGTATTATTGGTGATGAGTCTAGGAATAGTGCTCCTCACTTTGTCGCTTTTATTCAAAAATTACCGGGTGCACAAAGACATGTGATACTGACTGTTGCATGTGGTCAATTGCTCATGGATCTTCGTCATGTCTTGATTTGTTACTTGACATACTTTCAAGTTGGTGATTATTCTGAAATGGGGCGTACACTTGTTGTTAAAGACCAATTTTGGTATACATGGGGAAACCTGACACATGACTTGAGTTATTTTATAGAACTCCTAAAATTGGGAGATGTTACATGTCCGATGTCATGTTCACAACACAATGTTGCCAAAGTGCAGCAAGATGGCATATTATCCTCCACTTGGATCAACAAGGATCAAATGGCATGGTTTAATATTGTGCAGGAATTTAAGAATGGATATTATAAGGTGGTGTCCCTCGCAAAATTCATTGGAAATGATGTTTTACAACAAGCTCATGTACCTGTTCGAGTTTGTATCCTATGCTAGAAGTGTTCTACTAGTTGGAGCAATCTCAGTTGTTTTGGGATACCATTGTCAGCAGAGTATTTCTTCTTTAGAACTACTCACTTCTATTCCCAATTTTGTTTATATTATCTTGGAATGCTCAAGAGTAGTTGTGCCAGAGGTGATTGTTTTTTTTTTTCTCCAAGTCTATACTGTTGACAGATTATGGGGTCAGAGAAGTTCTTGCAAGTAACCTTTATCTAGCTGAAGTGGTTGTCTTTCGTTTCCCTTGCCAAACTGAACTGATCAAACACCCTGGGAGGTTTTCTGTTGATGAGTTTGATAAATTTCTCCAACTCAATTCAGAATTTTCTTGTTGTGTTCAAGTACATGTTGAGGATCATACTAAGGGTGAGGATGCTGACGACTCTTAACTGGCAGATGGTAGAGTATATTTTTGACAAACCAAACTCTGACGGATGTGGGCTGAAAATGAGGTTCTACAGTTTTCTGATAGCAGCATCTTGGTGGCTGGGTCAGACCTACATAGAACAGCTTTGCGTATTCACTGCGACACATGCTCTTTCTATTCACAAGAAGTTGCTCCTCACGGGCTGTTCTTATCCCCAGACATTTGATCACACCTGCAGTTTCAGTGTCCGTTGCAAGGCATGAGGATTGTTAGGAACTTAGGATCACTTCTGTAACCTAGCTCATCCTACAAGTCTAGTAACAGGCCCAATCTCTTATCACTGTCGTTACCGACACGTGGCTGTCTTCACAAGTTGTAACCTGCAGTTCCATTCTGGTATAAGTTGGTTGTTGTATTCTCATTTTGGGTTATCAATGAAATATGAATCTTTTTATCTAGTTTATTTCCTTATTTCCTTCAATCTCTTTAGTTTAGGGTTCTATGGATTTTGATCCTATTAGTTAGTTTCTTCATCTGGGTTTATTGTTATCTTCCTTAGACCTACAAGTTCCAAACATGGGTTAGGCTTAGTGTATCATAAATCAAGCTAAAGCAGTTCGGGATTCTTGTAGAAATTAAGCTCAGCTAAGAGAATCCTGTGTAATAAATACGCTCAACCTTGTCACCTCACAAACACCACTTGATCCCTGATGCACAGATGCAAATGAGTAACACGGGCAACACATCGAAAGCCATTTCTATGTTCAAAAATCTCTACTCTCTCAAAGGCTTAAGTATATATCATATGGATTTGAATTTGTTGAAAATTGAAATTATGGCAATCAGAAAACATCACTTTTCCTGTTTTGTTTTAAAAAACAAATCACCAATCTAGGGAATTTTGGTGAAGAAGAAATTTATATTTATATATATACTAAAGCTTGGTTAACTGTTCATAGGCATATGAACAGTATACTGACCATTGTGCCCTTGTTATTTTTAAGAAACCACAATATTGTCTTTAACCCTAGATATATAATCAGTACAACAGCTGGGTATAATTTGCATGTATAACATTCTAGGGTCCGGTTCAACGCACATCAATTTTGACACAAATTTTGACACTATTTCTTGGCCATTAGATTTTAAAACATTCAAAGGTTTAGATCAATTATAAATATGATGTCAACATATAATTTATTGAGTGGCAAGTGATGTGGTATTTTGTCTTATTTCATAGCAAATCAAATTAAAACAAAAGAATAAAAAAAATGTAAAATCTGAAAGTCAAATTTGTACAATAAAAAAGAAGAAGAGAAATTTGAAGCATCCCGATCTCAGTTTTTACCAAATGCACAACAACTAGTACAATACATTCATGGGGTAAATTCCTTTTTTCCAATATTAATCGCAAGATCATCATAGCTGGCTTAGGCATTGGAGAGAGTGCTAAGGAGAGAGGAGAGCTTCGTTAGGATATGACTGAAGTAAATATGATCTATATCTCAAATTTACCAGGACTAGATCACATGCTTTTTGTAGCCAAATGAATAGTTTTCGTATAAAAAAAGGGGTCAGATGAATATCACAGTTCAGTAATTAGCTTATGAATAAGAAAACCCTCAGGAAAGCCATGCATATTTTACATATTACCTACAGTTGCAGCTTTATGATTTCAATTGGATTTTGATCTGTGTTCTTTCGCTCTGTGTTCTACTCTTCCTCTATTTTATTTTTTTATCAGATTTTTCCCCCTTTTTATCATAAAGATTGGATTTAGATTTTAGATTTTAGATTTTGTTTTTTTTCATTCTTTTCTTTTAATTTGATTTGCTTTGAAATAGGACAAAATATCACATCACTTGCCACATCAATTAATTATATATTGACATCATATTTACAATTGATCTAGACCCTTAAATATTTTAAAATCTAATGGCCAAGAATAGTGTCAAAATTTGTGTCATAATTGATGTCCTTTGAATCGGATCCTAAAAGGTTATACATGCAAATTATACCCACTGTTATACTGATCATATATCTAAGGTTAAAGACAATATTGTGGTTTCCTAAAAATAACAAGGGCAAAATGGTCAGTATACTGTTCATATGCCTATGAAGTACATATCAGAAATATTTTCATCAATCAATTAACCCATTGACCAGCTTCATAACGTTGTTTTTGGATAAAGTAATTTTAATGTCCATATAAATTTCAAAATCATGGTAATTACAATTCCGTGAATTTAATTTCTATTAATTGAGAATTCTATTGTTTAGATTTTATAATGTAGAGTTTTAAAATGACAAGAATTTGTATTCAGACTAACCGTAGTTAAGGGAATTGACAAATGATGTTTATTTTGTGAGGAATTCAATTTAAGCTCCCAAATTCCACGATTATTTTCCAGTGAAAATTTAATTCCACAGGATAAGTATCCAAACGAGGGAAACAGTCCTAAGAAATTAGGAATTCCTTATTTTATTTTTGATTAAATTCTCAGAAATTCACCCGCATCTAAATACACCGTAAATGTATACACCGTAATTCTAGTCCCATCCACAAATTGACTGGACTTTGGCGACTGTTGACCGATCCGACGATCGTTGACCAGGCTCCGACGACCGTTGACCAGACTTCGACGAAAGCTAGGGGATCTATTAGGGGCAGTAGGGGTCTATTGGGGGCAGTAAATGGTCTGTCATGGGGTATATTGGGAGCAGTAGGGGTCTTTTGGAGGCTATATGCATATGGCCTGTCTGGGGTCTACTGGGGACAGTAGGAGAGTCTATCGGGGACAGTAGGAGGGTCTACTGGGGTCAATAGAAAACAGTAGAAGGGTCCACTAGGGTCAGTAGGAGGCAGTATGAGGGTCTACTGGGGGCAGTTTGAAGGTCAACTAAGGTCAGTAGGAGGGTCTATTAGGGTCAGTAGAAGGGTCTACTAGGGTCAGTAGGAGGCAGTATGAGGGTCTACTGGGGACAGTAGGAGGGTCTACTGGGATCAGTAGGAGGGTCTATTGAGGGCAGTAGGAGGGTGAATTAAAAAGGACCACACAGAGAATACATTCATCTATCATTACCACACAGAGAATATAGAAAAAAGGACATATGATACTTTTCCACATTCATTTTGGGATCGAGGATAGGCCAGTGAGGAATAAAGTGATCGATCATTCTATTTTATTAAGATTATAATTTACATTAGTAAAAATATATAAATAAGAGAGTCCGGACGCACACGTACATACTAGTCTGGACGTAAGTGTTTTCTAAATTAAAATACATAACAGCTTCAACGAAATCAAGACATACCTTATAATGTTGTTATTGAAAAACGATGATATAAATAGAAGAAAGGGAAGAAAGCATTACTGTGAAGCTGTGGTTAGCTAATGGAATACATCATCTGTGAGCATATCATGCATCTAACATTCCTCTTTATATAATTTCGAATCACAGCCAAGTTTGATTATTTGGATTTATTTTCAAAATATTGTGTTGTACATAGCTTAGCAATGACAGCAAGAGCATCGATCATGAATAACTTAGCCATTATGTATTATACATTCATCAGGATAAACTTAATCATCTACATATATATACTTGTGGACGGTAGCATCAGGATATTTGTTGATTGTCTTCCCGGTCAATGTCGACACTCAAATTGCCATCTTGCTATATTGACTCCCATATCCAGATAGAACGAAATCAAAACTTCAAAACAGTACCGGCAACAGATGATACATCGAAGATCATCATCATTAGGAGGGTCTAATGATACATCCATCTATCATTACCACACAGAGAATACATAAAAAATGACCTATTTAAAAAAATAAAATCCAACAGACCTGCAGGGCGACACTGTCAGATCCACCGTCGTGGTCGTGGTAGTCACATCGAAGATCATCATCTCCAATTGAAGCGACTCTCGCTTCTTTCTTTGCCGGAGCGGCGTCTTTGTTCCTCTCTCCTTTGAACAGAAGCCTGATCCGACAGATTTGCTGCTCCGAATCGAAGCCGCCGTCAATCAGCGACGAGATCTCAATCACCAACCGCTCCGCCAATCATCGTCCTCGTCCACCGTCCTTTCCCGACGACCAACGCTAAACCCCGATGGCGCCCGAATCTCCTCCGGTGAGGGGGGAGAGAGAGAGAGAGAGTAGATATGAGAAAGAGAGAGATAGAGAAGACAGAGAGAAAAAAGAGGAAAGGACGAGATAATAGAAGAATGGTGCGTCTATTGTCAACCCCACAAACCATTTTGCTCATCCCACACGTTGTTAATTTATTGAAATACCAAAATACCCTAATGTAAAATTACAGCAAGGGACAATAAGTTGTTACAAATTAAATTTTTTTATCTTTTTTTTGGATGAACACAAATTTCATAACTCTAACCCAGATTTATCATATTCGGTCATGAGTCTGAAGACACTAGCATTTAACATGAAGATGAGGTAATTGTTTGTATTTTTTTTCTTTGTTGATGATTCTTCTATCCCTTTACTCATTATTTCTCATGGACAACTATTGTACCGTATTTATGAATAACGGATAAATCAGTTCAAGAAACATAGAAGTATGGAAGGCGTTGCTACAAGAGATACATTTTTTTTTTAAATTTATTAAATAACTCACACATCTTATATATGTCGATGAAATTTGAACATATGGCCTCAAAAATGTTAGTTAACCTCCTTAACCAACCAGACAACGGCTCACCGATACTACTAGAGATACATTTACAGACATTGTGCATCTTGATATCGAATGATTCCATTGAGTTGTTAAATTTGAGAGTTTTTTCTTGTTCTTTAACTTGGATTTATACTTTCATGTGAATTTTTGTTCACTTAGTGATTTTACTTACATTGAGCAAATCTGAATTTGACAAAATATATGAAGATAATGTAGGGTGAATAAAGTAGAATTGAAAAAGGGTTTTTTAGGTATTGTTAATGGGTGAACAAAGTAGACTTACAATTAAAATTATATGAGTAGGGTGTGAAAAGAATGTGGGGTGAGCAAAGTGGTTTGTGGGGTGACAATAAACGCACTCTAGAAGAAATGAAAGATATTAAAAACAAGGGTCGTATGGTCAGGGGAAAAACAGAAAAAGTTAAAAATTTTGTTAATGGAAAATTCTTTTAGGGTTGATGGAAATTTTAGATTCTTATTTTGTTAGTGGAAAAAAATTCTTTAAAATTAGGGTAGATGAGAATTTTCCCATATTTTTACATCGGTTTCAAGATTCGTGTTGTAAATCTCAACCCATGAGTCATTAAACATCTTACCACATAGTACTATATACTACTATTATAAGAATGAACACAACTTGAACTTCTATTACAAAAAAAAAAAAAGAAAAAAAGAATGATCACAACCATACATATAAACTTCAGTTTCATCCAGCTATTTATCCTTGTGCAGGGATTTTAGTCAAGTAATCAGTTCATCATGAGCTAGGCTCATCAGTGCTACTGAAACCAGAAGTACCAAAATCTTTTAAGGAAATCAAGCTCCCAGTATAGCTCTTGATGTTTGCAAGCAACTCAGTCCCAAGTGGGCATATCGCAGTATTGACGGAATCACTTCTAAGATCCAAAAAAAACCTAGTCATATTCTCAGACTTTAAACAGAAAATGTAATGATCATTGAAAAATATGCCATGCTCCCATTCACCACAAGTCCCATAGTTCAACTCATACTTAGGACGCATGTCGACATTTTTGCTGTATTCTCTGGCCCATTCTTTTTTTGCATAATTTTTCATCACCCATATCTCAACCTTCATACCTCCTTCTGCTAATGGAAAAGTCTCCACAATGGCCATGGATCCTCTTAAAGTAAGCAAGTGTGAGGTGGAGTTCATGTTCGAGCTTTGCAATGTGGGAGGGGTAGGAGTCCAGTGAAACTCTTCTGTTTTGAAGTCGAAAGAAATTATATGTCCTTTTATTACACCTCCTGTCATTCTTCTAATCAGCCAATGCATATCTCCGTGTGCACAAACAGCATACAAGCGAGGTAAACCAGAGGGAGGAAGGGATGGTATTTCTCTCCAGGAGTTGGTGCCCAATACTAGAATATGCACTAACATGCCGCGAATATCACGATAGTTTTCCTTATTGGCAAACTTAGAAACACGAACAATTTTGTAGGTGTTGGTTATATCATCAAATCCCATACCATACCAAGAGTACACTTCACAATTCAGACCATATTTTGTAAGTTGTCGGATGTTATCAGTTGGGAGAGTTAGAACTTGTTTAAGAAGAGGATTGATCAACAAGCAATGTCCATCTTCCCAGTCCATGCAAAACAAGTTGTAGAAAACAAAATTTATCATGTAGTTTGCCGGGGAAGGGCTTGATGTCGAATATGTGAATTCGCCTTTTGTCAGGGCGGTGCCGCCATCATATCTCAGTGATTGCAAAGTCGCAAATATAGTAATCTCTTCTCCATCGGAAGGAGGATGATTTGAGCAAGGCACATAAGTTGAGGTACTCGATGAACAACATGGTTGTTGCCTGCAATGAGTAAAAGTGTGTGTGCCTGATGAAAGAGAGGCTGTCAATTGTGTTTAACAAGGTCTTGCGCACACGTCTGATGTGACGCAGTGATTCTACCGGCAGCCTCAAAAGGATGTCCACCAACATATCCATAGGTAGATCCATCAGTTGCCTCCGAATTTCGTTGCACCTCACCATCTCCAAATATACTTGTTTTTTTTTCTAGGTCGACCAGTCGTCAAAAGGGCATCTACCCAAACTACGTTTATTTTGGTTGTTGTATGCCCTTGAGCCGTTCGTCCTCTTTTATAGCAAGTGCATGATGTCTCATCCGTTTCTCGTCAGAAAACTGAACGGGAAAACCAAATCCTCAAAGGAACTGAGAAATCCTATAAAATCCTGTTAGGAGTACATATTTGGGTATTCAGAATACCGTATATCAGCCGATATCCAAGTCCATGTGAAACTGTAGTTTGTAACCATCGTTAATAATGTAGTCGGAAAGAACAATGTTTCTTCAGTCTTGTTGGAAAGATCAATATAGTCCTCTCGTTAACCAATTTCTTCAGTCTTGACATGCATATAATTGTCTCATAATAAACTAATTGTATCATAATAAACAATTTTTTTTACTTTATTTTGATTCAAGAACTAATCCATTAGGGGCCTGGACAGCCAACTGGGCATTGCAGACCCTCCCCGGGAATAGATATATATATATAATATATATATATATATATATATATATATATATATATATATATATATATATGCAGGGCCCTTCCAATGAGGGATCATTTTTTTTGTTCATTTCCAAGGATATGGTATTTGACAAACTTCCCGATCATAAAATCACATTTCCACCATTCAATTTGTAGGTCTATATGAGTATATCACTTCCACAAGTTTTTAGAAGATTTGGTGATCGTTAAGTTGTCCAAAACTTTGATTTACTTTTAATAAAGTTGAACGGTTCAGGTTTGTCAAAAAGTGTTGAATTTATTATTTAATCTCAACTATCCAAGATCATTAAAAAACATATCTAATGGTGAGTTGTTGTCCCTAAAAATGAACAAAAAAATGGATCCCTCATTGGAAGGGCCTTGTATGTGTGTGTGTGTGTATATATATATATACAGTCTAGTGTGTAGATCATTCCTGCAAAGTTTCATTAAATTTGAAGATCATTTGAGCTTCTGTAATTGTAATTTACACGAACGGTTCTGTTTGGACAACTTTTGTTATGTTGATTTATTTAATCTAATTCGGTACTCAAATGATCTTCAAATTTGATGAAACTTTGCAGGAATGATCTACACACTTTGTTTTAGACATTGTACGGTTGAGATGCGGAAATACGACCTGAAAGTAAGCGAAATAAGGAATCCCGCACTTTAATTTCAAAGAGGGATCCCTCTGGAAGTGGATTGTGTGTATATATATATATATATACAGTCTAGTGTGTAGATCATTCCTGCAAAGTTTCATTAAATTTGAAGATCATTTGAGCTTCTGTAATTGTAATTTACACGAACGGTTCTGTTTGGACAACTTTTGTTCTGTTGATTTATTTAATCTAATTTGGTACCCAAATGATCTTCAAATTTGATGAAACTTTGCAGGAATGATCTACACACTTTGTTTTAGATATTGTACGGTTGAGATGCGGAAATACGACCTGAAAGTAAGCGAAATAAGGAATCCCGCACTTTAATTTCAAAGAGGGATCCCTCTCTGGAAGTGGATTGTGTATATATATATATAGGCTAGGCTTTCTTGGCTAAGGATTTCCTTATTTATTCTTACGGTGCGAATTTCCAATTTAGACTCACTTTTCAATTGAATTTTCACATTTTCACGTGTAGTCGTTAGATACTAATGTATAGACCATCTCTGCAAAATTTCAGCAAATTTGGTTATCATTAAGGCACTCAAATTTGATTAAACCAATGAATGAACATAATTCTGTAGAACTTGAATCGTTCATGTTTATAACAGAAAAACACAGTTTTGAGTGCCTTAATGATGACCAAATTGGCTGAAATTTTGTAGAGAGATCTATACATTAGTATCTAAAGACTAGAAGGTGTAGATGTGAAAATTTAATCGAAAATGAGTCTAAAGTGAAAATCCGCACCGTAAGAATAAATAAGGACATCCTACCTAATAAATACTATATAAATATATATATATATATATATATATTTATATACAGGTCATGGCCGATTAGAAGCGGACGTTCGCACTGCCCTTAAAGTGCGGACATCCCTAGCTCCATTCTCCACCGTCTGGTGCCGACAACGACGCTCCTCCACCCGAGCGGACATCAGAGGCATCTCCGACGAAGATGAAGGCTATGGAGATCGATTTGAAGGTCTGGTGACGTGTCGCGTAACCGGGGTCAAACAACTTTAATTTAATTACCATGCAATCGTAGTAATATGGACAAGTAGGGATCGTTCTAGCCGGGGAAACCAAATGGCGATCGAAAGAAGAGAAACCAAACAACTTATAAACAAGTATTCACATATATACATCGAAACATTGAGGGTTTAAGATTGATTATTCTAACAAATAACCTACTAAGATTATTACATACAAGTGATCAACATACTCATGCAACACCTAACACGAAAAATCATCAAGAACACATAACAACTTCATGCAAGGCCGGGCAGCAACGTTCAAATTGTCCTAGACTCTAACCAATTTCGATTCTAATTAGAGCCTTTGCGGTTATCTAATTATTAAGACTCCTCAAGTATTTAGAACCATCTTTGCGTTTGATCCTAAACATGAATGCTAACTCATTTAAAGACACGTTGTGTAGAGATTAAACAAGAAAACACTTTAGCACACGAGTCAATTGGAAACATGATCTAAGGCATGGCGTCACTCATCCTATTAGCATGCAACTTATCAGAATTATATCCGCCCTAAGTTAATAACAAAGACCAAGACAACTTTGCATATGAACCAATCCAAAATTATTATGGTAGATGAAACCGTACCTTAAGGACAACCATGGCCGAGGCAGCCTCAAGGATTGATTTAGATGCACGAATTCATGACAATTAATCAATTAGAAATTAAAAAACATAAGAACATGCTACTGCCCCAAAACCTAAAAATCACGAAATCATCATATATTCAAGAAGTTACAAATCAAAACATAGAACAATCAAAGATCACAAAGAAATCCGAAAACCATGTTTGATAAATAAAACCAAAATCGAAAAGTATATTACAATAGAGTTTGAAACTATACAGAAAATAATACAAGAAGCCATGAGAAAATCACACTTTTACAACCTTGAAAGATTCGGCAAGTGTGGGGAAAATCGGTGGAAGGATGGAATGATTCTTATGGTTTGTGGTGGATGAATCGGCTAAGTAATTTTCTGTATAGGGTTTGGTAGAGTTTCGGCTATGTAATTGCAAGGGTAGAGATGATGATCTTCTGCCCTTGAAGTCGTGCTTTATATAGAGGAAAAACCCTAGAGAAGCCGGCCACAAAGTTGAAACCAAGTTGGTTTAGGTTTCCCTAGTTTTTCTCAATTCGGCAGAATGACCTCTGTCTGATGATTACGTCATAACTCCCTCTAAAAAGTAGATATTGAGGTGATTCCAATTGATTCGGAAACTAGACTCCCGTAGCTCTCTATCCATATCTAAAACATTTTCTGATTCATTGTGAGCTGTCCTGGAGAGTCCGTTGAAGTTAAGAGACGTGCACAGGAATTCTCCCAAAATTAATCAGGGTTTTCAAGACTTGGATATTGATATTCTGCCGAATTTAGATTTTCTTCTCCATATTGGACTTGGTTTGGACCTCTCCTTTCATGGACTAGGCTTCCTGGATCAGCTGCTTTGCTTCCCTAGGTCCATCAGGAACACTTCTCTCGGCAGGCAGTAGGTTGCTTTGTTCTGGCAGTCTGACCTTCCGGCAATGATTCAGGCATAACTCCAATTCTCCTGATTCTTTTTTCCATGACCTCTTCTACATGTTACCTAAGTATCAGAGAAGTTAAATCAATTTGTGACAATGTAAAAGGTTTATAGAATCATAAGAACATCTCTAAGGCTCCACAAATCGGCTTTTGACAATTTTCTACATCATTCCTCTATGTTTAACACGTTTTACACACAACTCTACCAAAAAAACTTTCGACTCTACATTATGACTCTATTCTACGACAATAAGAGATAATCAAAGTACAAATGGAGGTAATAACACATTAAGAATGCCGCATTTTATGCTCCTATCAACTACCCCACACTTATCATTTGCTAGTCCCTTAGCAAACTAAATACAAGACTCTACTACAAACACTACTAATGCCCTTAAACAATTGTCTTAGAATCTTTATCATGCATAGCTTTCAAATTTGAACATTCGAGTGTAAACACATAAATTCCAAGTTTCATAAAACATGTATCATGGCATGAATAAGTAAGAAGTGAGAACAAATAGCATGAACACACATGGTCAACCGATCCTCCTCACAATGACATACTCTCTTCTTTTCACTCGATCATGGTATTCACTCATAAGTATATGCAATTGTAAGACAAGAAATAGCTTGCATATTTCATCAAATAAAAGCACTTTGTGAATAAAATTTTCTGAAAAAACCTCATTTAACAACTAAGTGCAAGAATGGACCAAAACCATATACTCAACTCATGAGAAAATCTCCACAAATCAAAGTTAGTCATCTTAAAAGACACGACCCGCCCCGAATTTCACCCTGAACCCGGAGTAAATCGTGCGGGGACCACCTCCAAGGAAAGATTTACCGCAAAATTCGGTACAACCTCCCTGGAAATGGACAACCCTTCCAATAGAAACCTGCAAACACTTCTAAAGGTTCCAAATCCAACCTTAACTTCTGGAGCCTTCGTGCTCCAAAAAAAAAAAAAATCACCACCAACAGGATAATAAACATTATCTAAGATAATATACATCCTCCGTCAAATATTCTAAAATATCAACAAGCCTTCACCCATAACCAAAAATATATACATTAAACCCAAGTATTCAGAGCTACTAGACACTAGCGGAAGTAAGAAAACACAGGTAGGTTAAACAGGTAACCTACTGGTGAAAGGTGGTGGAAATACGGGTGACTATGCCTCGTCTCCTACTAGATCCAATCCGAACTCTGCAGACTGGGCATTTTAAAACAAATGGCCCAGGGGAAGACATTTAATAACGTTAGAGTGAGTGGACAAAAATAATTTAATAACAAAATATTTATGCATTCCCATTTTTATTTCATAGAAAAAATATACTGCCTTAAATGTGCTCAACTCATAAACTAGCAATTTACAAACTCAAATAAAATGGAGCCTCTCTGGCTGAATTATATATAAACATATATTCGTATGTATCTATACTCGTCAGACTCCTTGTATGAATCCTAGAAACAATTTAGAAAAATAGAAATTCATACAAGGCTACAACGCTGGCGTCTAACGCTCACGTTGCGCCATAATGATATTTTTTCTCATTATGACCGAAAAAGACGGTGTATATATACGTGTGGACTCCTTATATGAAAACCTAAATAAACCGAAAATAAAGTAGTTTTCATATAAGGCTATGATGCTTGTGTCTAACACTCACGCCACGCCATAATTGTATTTTACCTCATTATGTCGGACCAAGCACGTATGGCTAGCTAGCATTTATATACATACTAAACTCATAATATCCAAATATATATATCCACCGAAAATCTCATTTTCGGGATCTCTCCAAAGGAGGAAAAATTGTCAAATAAGCGAGAAATCAATAAATCTCATCAGAAGAAATAAATGATTAATAAAATCATTCATCGCATGCTTTTTATTTAAAACAAAGGTCCACTCACAAATTAGGCCTAAGCCTGATGATGCTCCGAGGCTTCTTCTGCTCGGGCTTCTTCACGTCATGTTCTAAATATATAATTAATTTACCAACTAAAATCCAGTATTGATAAAATAGGCAAAATTAATTGTGAGCCATAAATACGCTCATCATTGCCTAACTTCGATATTCTTAAATCGAAATGATCCAAATTTTAATATCATACTCGACAGTCGTAAATACAACTTTTCCCATAAATTGACTTAAATCCTACGGCCGGATTTTACATTATTTAACCGAAAAAATACCAAACTTCGGAAATTCACAAACCTATTCAAAACTCGTCCGAAAATTCCACAATTCACTTCATTAAACTCCTCTAATTATTACACATTTAAAATTATACAAAACCCCAAAACGGCGGTGGCGGCGGCCGGAGGCCGATTCCGGCGACGTCCAAATTCTACCAAATTTCAACAGCATCTTCCTCTCAATATCCTAAACAACTTTCATAACTATCACTCAGTCCAATTTCAAGCCTAACTAGGTCAATCGAACGAAAACATCCTAAAAGCCCTAGAATTTCAACTTGAATTTCTCCTTACCGAGCTCAAGAGGGAGTGAGCCTTTTGGAGGGGTCGTTGCACGGGAGGAGAGCTACAAAACCGTATCAAACTTGCCCGGATTGGTGGCCAGAGGAGGGAGTTCCGGCGACGGAGGCAACACGGCAGCCAAGCCTTTCGGGCGGCACTACTCCTTCACGGCGGAGCTAGGGCGGTTGTCACTTGTCTAGAATGGAAGCTGAGTTGATGGCCGACCTTTTGGGACCGGTTTGGCGGCGAATGGTGGCCGGATGACGACGGACGGGCGGCCGGAAAATCAGACAGCGGGAAGAGAGAGAGAGAAAGCGTCGGGAGAGAAAGAGAGAGAAGAGAGAGAAGAAAAGAGTTTTGGGCCTCACCCATCCGGCCCAACTCTTCTATATACAACCCAAATTCAAAATTTAACACCCCCAAAAATAATACCCTAATCAAAATTACCTTTTACTAGCTAAAATTTACTATTTTTACCGTCGTTACATTTTTCTCCTACGAATAACTCTCCGAAATAATCGTCCCTCAAACCCCTCTAGGGACCAATTAAACTATAATTCAATGTCGAAGACGGTAAAAATTCTTATTATAATCAAGTTAGTAAATAAGAGAAAATTTTACGGGTCGGGATGTGACATTAAAATCATGAATCAATCTCAAAAATGGTTGTAATGGGGCTCGGCTGCATAGGGTAGGAATTTTTAGGATAAGTGGTGCTTTAAGGCATCACTAAGACTTTAGCAAAGCTCGATCCTCCTTATGTCTTCACTCCAAGGCCCGAATTTCATCTTGTTGGACCCATACGTCATTCTTAACTCCTCAAAGCATCATGAACATGAACATGAACATGAACAAATGTCACATATTAATACTTTCAACCTTCAAACACACAAAGTCCAAATTCAAAACACTTTCTTTTGTAGTGTGCCGTCCCTTTCATTTATTTTGTTTTGATCCGATTTTCATTTTTTTTTTCCTTTCTTTTGTTTTCGGATCAAAGAAATTTTTTTTTATTTATTTAATTTTTTTTTTCCGATAGGTTTCGGCACACACAATTTTTACATCAGTTCACCCCACATTGTTTCTTAACATCACACAAACATAACTCCACATTGAATGTAAGCTTTGCCAAGTCTTGATAACAAGGTAAAGGATATAACTATTCTAAGCAAGGGAATTTTATGAAGGTGATGAAAGAAAAGCTCAATGTAGGCTCAAAAGGGTTAAAACTAAGGAGTCCCACGACGGGCACAAATAGACAAATGCTTTTTTTTGCAATGGTGGTAATCCTAAAGGGATCAATTCAATCCTTTTCAAAATCAAGACATGTTATGATTATAGAGTTTCAATAATCACATGAGCGAGTTCTAGTACATTCTAGAGTCCATTAAAAAGCTATAGCACATAGTCATTGAATATGCAAAGAATGATGAGGTTTATGATAGTGAATTTTGAAATCTTTTTTGCATATTATCACTCAAGAAGAAAGCATTTAGGCTCAATAGCTCACATGAGTTGTTATGGAAACAAATTAACCAACATGCATGCTTCACAATCAATCAAATCTCAAATGTTCATACCAGTCCACAATATCCATAAAACTTACAATTTCTTTAAGTAAATGTCAAACCATCATCTATGCATTCAAAGACATAATCATCATTGACTTTTAAGGGCATTCTAAGACTCAAAATAAAACAAACACTCATCTTTTTTTGTTGGATCCGATTTTCTGTTTTTCTGAATTTTGTCTTTGGTTTTCTTTTTATGACTCAAAACTATAGTTAAATGACTCAAACAAACATGTTATTATGTAAACCTCTATCCCACACTTAGAAAATTACATTGTCCTCAATGTAATACCCGAAATCATGTCATAATTTCCTAAGCATGCGTCTAGGTCACATAACAAACACATATACAATTCAACCATAAGAAATGAAGGGATAAAAATGATGCAAACTCTCAGTGACATCTTCTCCACCGCTACGGTTGAAATGAGTTACCTCTCATGCAATGCTTAATGTTTAAAGTCTTTTAGCCTAGACTCTTCATCTCCATAGTGGCGTCACTCTCCATGCTGTGGGTCTTTAACGTTTTGCTCCTCAACGTTGTACTCCTTGAATGCCCCGTAATAAGGCTTAAGTCGATGACCATTCACCTTGAACGTATTTCCTAATGTACTACTTTGAATCTCAACGGCACCATGAGCAACCACATTAGTAATAACAAATGGACCTTGCCAACGTGAACGAAGCTTACCTGGAAAAAGTTTAAATAGTGTTAAATAAAAGGACTTGCTGCCATATTTCGAAACTCTTTCCCCTTATCATCTTGTCATGATAAGCCTTTGTTTTCTCCTTTTAAATCATAGCCGAATCATACGCTTCGTTCCTAATCTCCTCAAGCTCACAAAGTTGTAGCTTCCTATGCAAACCGGCCGAATCTAGGTCCATGTTGAATTGCTTCACCGCCCACCATGCTCTATGTTCAAGCTCAACCGGCAAATGACATGTTTTCCCATAGATGAGCCGAAAAGGGGACATCCCAATAGGCGTCTTGTATGCTGTCCTATAGGCCCACAATGCGTCGTCTAGACGATCGCTCCAATCCTTCCTTATTGGACCTACAGTTTTCTCCAAAATCTGCTTGATCTCTCGGTTGATACTTCGGCCATTCCACTAGTCTGAGGATGATATGGCATTGATATCTTGTGAGTGACTCCATACTTCTTGAGCAAAACCTCTATGGTGCGGTTGCAAAAGAATCCATCACTTATCAAAACTCTTGGAACTCCAAACCTAGAATATATGTTAGTTCTCAAAAATTCTGCAACAACTTTAGAATCATTAGTCTTGGTGGCTTTTGCCTCCATCCACTTAGAAACATAATCAACAGCCAATAAAATGTAAAAGAATCCCTTAGAAGAAGGAAAAGGTCCCATGAAATCAATTCCCCAAACATCAAAAATTTCAACAACAATGATAGGGTTTAGGGGCATTTGATCTCGCTTGCCTAAATTACTTGTTCGTTGGCAACGATCACACGTCAAGCAAGTCGTATATGCATCTTTGAAATTTTTGGCCAAAAGAAACCAACCTTAAGTACCTTCATGGCTGTCCTCTTTGGTCCAAAATGTCCTCCACACGCCTCCTTGTGACAAAAATAAAGGATGGACTTATGCTCGTCTTCAAGAACACACCGTCGAATGACTTGGTCCCCACATTGTCTCCACAAGTATGGTGCGTCCCATATGTAATGTCGAGCCTCCTTATTGAGCTGAACCATGGTTGCATACGGCATGGTGCTAGGAAGCTTCCTAGACACAAGATAATTCACTAAATTGGCATACCAAGGCTCCTTCACATCCGACCGAAACAATTGCTCATCCGGAAACGTCTCCAACAATGGAATCGGCTCCTCCTCTTGCACAATTTGGCTCAAGTGATCCGCCACCACGTTTTCGGTTCCCTTCTTATCCTTGATCTCGATATCAAACTCTTGAAGCAAGAGAATCCATCGAATGAGCCTCGGCTTCGCATCTTTCTTTGTCATCAAGTACCTTAATGCTGCATGATCACTATACACAACAACCACTACAGGAAATATACACTTAGCCGACGAAATCTTATTAATTCCGTCGGCTAAGACACACTTCACCGACGGAAACAAAAACCGTCGTATAGGACACCACATCCGTCGCCTAAGATTGCATAGGCGACGGAAAATAACTGTCGAAAACTTCCGTCGACTAAGATAATCCTACTCGACGAAATACTATTCGTCGTCCTATTTCCGTCGGCTTAGTAAATCCTAGACGACAGATATCTTCCGTCGGTAAGGTTTCGTCGCCTTAGATTTTTCTAGTCGACAGAAATTGAGTGTCGACATAGTCCGTCGTCTAAGATTGTCTAGGGCGACGAATAATGTTCCGTCGGTAGAACTTGGCTTAGACGACGAATAATTTTCCGTCGTGTAAACTTTTCTTGGGCGACGAATTCAATTCCGTCGGCTAAGAACAACTCGGGCGACGAATAACCATTTCTTAGCCGACGAACGTTTCCGTCGACTAAGAATTTGAATTATTGCCTGACACAAAACAGAGCAATATTTTTTCCGACGCCTTTTGTCCTAGCCGACGGAATATTCCGTCCGCTAAGTTTACACATCATCATTTATACACCTTTTGCCCAGAAGAGAACGCAGATCAAATAAAGGCATGGTCTAGCTCCCCCCCCCCTCCCCTTCATCAGAATATTCATCCGATCCAAATATTTCAGTGAATTTAGAACCTTTTCGTCGACATGAATTTGATCGATCTTTAAGAGGTATGCGCTTCGATCTCGATCTCCTAATTGGTAAATATTTTAATTAATTAATCTACTTTCTTCTTTTAAGCATATTTTCCTGCGAACTTTCGGCGACTTACCGTCCAATTTTGATGGATTATTAATTGTTGCTTATTACTTGTATGCTTAATATAATTACTAGATATGTGTGTATAATATGTTTGTATGTACATATAATATTATATATGCATGAAAACTATATAATATTATGTTTGTATATATATATATATATATCTAACTTTTGTGTGTATAATTTTTAAAGATAATATATATATATCTTTAGCTTTTGTATGTATGATTAATTAATAATTATGTACGTACGTTTATCAAATTTTTGTTTTCATTCAAATCGTTTTGTACGTGTATTCATATGATGAAAAATAAAATGATGAATCATGTAATCAAGAATTATAAGATTCTTATACATTCATCAATATATATTGTTACCCTTAGAAATCCCGTTCGAGAACCATTATGTTACAACTGTGTCTAACAAAATGGGTTTCGAATTGTCCCATATTTGGACAGTTTGGGAGCATATGACATTGAGATTCCGTTTGTTGTTGGTGCGTTTCGTTTTCGGTTGTGGGTATATATATTTCGACAAGATCTTCCTTTATTGTTCCTCGAGTGCATTCTAGGTATAGATATTAGTGCACTTGGGGAACTGTAGGGAGATGCTGCCGAAATTTTCTCACATATGAGAATTCGAAACCCCCCAACAACAAATGAAATCACAATGTCATATGCTCTCAAATGGGATTAGGGCCCTAACCGGAGGTATAAGGTGAAGAATATTATTGGGGTAGTAATTAAACTCTCAAGTATGGAAAATGATTGGAAAATTATGCTCATGTACGTAAAGTGTGGAAAATTATTGGGGTCAGTAATTTTCTGTATTTCTTGATACAACACATCCGCCTTCCTTTATTTTCTTCCAGTTTGATACTTGGATGTTTGTTTTACTTTTTTCCAGGTCTTTTCTTTAATCTAGAATGCTTCCAGTTTTTGTTATGCTCATATGTTCAAGTGTGGAAAATTATTAGGGGTCAGTAATTTTCCTGACCAGAGCAACCAAAGTTTATGGATGATTGTTATTACTTAGATTCCTTTCAACCATCCTCTAATGACATAATGGGGTAGTAAACTCTCAAGTAGGGAAAATTATTGGGAGTCAGTAATTTTCCTGAACAGAGCAACCAAAGTTTACTGACCCCCAATAACCACCCTGTAACAAAAAAAACTGAAACTGACAACCAAAGATAAATGAAACTGACAGAAATATCAAAGGAATAGACCAAAATTACTAAAAGAACAAGTTCCTTTACTGAAATTCAAGATCATTCATATGTTCTTGCAACACTATAAAAATACTACATTTATTTTGAAGATCCTACATCTAAAGTGCCACTAATCTTTTTTCTATATTGATGTCCATGAACTTTAGCAGGATCTTCTTCCTCATTTCATTACACCATCTTTTGTCGGTTTTTACTATGACATAGGCTCTCTATAAAGTGGAGCAAAAACGGTCCACAGTCTGACATGCAATGTATTAAGAAACAGTGTTACTAAATTTTTCACCCAATAAAACAGACAAGTAATTTTTGACCCCAATAAAACTCTTTAAAGAAAGTTTAAAGGTACTTACGATGTTTTCTTTTGCTGCGGGCAGGATAAGATATCAGTCAGTGCTTGATAAACGTTTTGGTCCAGCATCCATCTTCTTGTTCTTTTCTCTTCAGCACTCATCATCGAGTAACCGTCAACCACCATTCCTTGGCTGTCCTACTTGTCATAGTTGTCCCTCCATTCCTCAGGGTCCATGCCTTGGCTGAGAGGGTATTTGGTGGAATCATATACGCGTTTGATGAACACCATAATGTGCTTCACCTGTTGGTTCCAACACACAAGTAAATTACAACTCAAACAAACTAAGAGACAAAAAACAAACAAAAACCAGTAGAAGTTTACTGCCCCCCAGCTGAAGATGGACCACAGAGGATTAATAATGGATAGCTCTATATCCAATTCATTACATTTGAATTCCTCCTGTTTTCCTCCTCCAGCTAGGAACTCCTTCAGTTTTTGTTCATGTACCACCGCCGCACGCTGTATTTATAAAAGCAAGTAGTAAGATTGTGTTAACTGAAAAAAGTAACGGAGGAGACCGCGGTGCTGCGGCACGCTGTTATTTAGGTTAGACTACTTACCGCTGCCTCTATGTCTAGGAATTCGATTGAGACCTTCTTCTTTTCCATTTCCTCCTTCAACATTGCAAGGTACACCCTGATGGTCTGCATGTACAACATATATAAGTCACAAATAATTACAACAAAGAATACATCTTAGGTTACTCAAACATCAACTTTATTGCGGTTAGTAAGACTAGTAATTTTTTCTCACATTAGATGTAATCTCTCCTTCTTGAATTATTCTCTTCAAGTCATCTTTTGTAATGTCAATGATACCATCACAACACTCCCAATACCGGAAACTGTGCAGACACAAATAAGTCATAAGCAAGTCAAACCAGGGAACTAATTGTAATGTTATATATATATATACTAGGGAAGAATAAACTTACTCATCATTCTTGTCCTTGTTCAAATCAAACCAGTTCTTATAGTGATTCGCCACCTTTTCATCCAAGAGCTTCCATGTTGGAGTGTTGCAGTTCACTCCATCAATAACAATACGATTCTGGACTTTACGCTCCACCTCCTTTGTTCTTTTTGCTGGCTTTAGCCCTAATGGGGTGTCATACTCCCATTCTTCTTCTTTCCTCTTTTGTGCCCCACGCTTCTTCAGGTTGACGTCTCTTTCAATCGAACCAGTCTCCACAATTTGTTTTGAGCCCTTCTGCTTGACATATTTCTTGAGCCCTCCTGCTTGCTGTTCTTCATTCTTCAAGCTGGTTGCTTCATTCATTTTTTTTAAGGCCATTTCCACAGCTTGATCAACAAGTTTGTCCAGTTTAGACAGCTTGACATCGGTCGTCACAGGTTCATCGTCTTCTGGAAATATCTTTCGCAACGGAACTGGTTCTGCTACTTGTTCAAAAAACTACACAAAAGAAAACACACAAGTTATCCTCAAAAAATTGAACCAAACACAATATTTATTAGGGGTCAGTAAACTTATTTCTACTGTTACCTCTTCAGTTCCTGGTTGCTCCTCTCTACAGTTATATTCTTCCTCTTCAACCGGCTTTGACCTACCCTCCTCCTCCTCCTCCTTCTCCTCAGTTACACATATTATCTGTTTTGTCTGAGCATGTTTTGCCCCCTTGTGCAACTGTTTCTTGAGAGCGTTGATTTCATTTTTGTCTGCCCTCCTTTCTTTCTCTAGCTCAATGATTTGGCTGTCCGCTTTCTTTAACTTGCCGAGCAATTCAGTGTTTTTGTTCACCAGTTCTTCATTTTCTTTGGCAAGTTCTGTCAGCTTCTTCTTCATATCTTCCATCGGCAGCTCCTGTACACGTTATAACAACGAATCGTTACTGTTAAACAATTATATACAAATAACAAGTTTACTGCCCCCCAGTAAACTTCTACTAGGGGTCAGTAAACTTCTATACTTATCTCTCATTCAATTTCATGACAATTACATACTTAATATACCCTAATAAACAACTTTATTGCCCCCTAGTAAACCCAAGAGAAGTTTACTGCCCCCAGTAACTTCTACTGGGGGTCAGTAAACTTCTATACTTATCTCCCATTCAATTTCATGACAATTACACACTTAATATACCCTAATAAGCAACTTTATTGCCCCCTAGTAAACCCAAGAGAAGTTTACTGCCCCCCAGTAAACTTCTACTGGGGGTCAGTAAACTTCTATAATTATCTCCCATTCAATTTCATGACAATTACACACTTAATATACCCTAATAAGCAACTTTATTGCCCCCTAGTAAACCCAGTAGAAGTTTACTGCCCCCAGTAAACTTCTACTGGGGGTCAGTAAACTTCTATACACGTTCCATTTTCATTGCTAATAGTTTTACTGGGTGTTAGTAACCATTCAAACTTACCCAATCGATTGTCCTTGGTGTTCCATTGTCATTTTGCAGCCGCTTATCATTGCCGGAACTCGTTTCCTCCTCATCCATCCATGGACCTTCTATTATGAGTTCCTGTTTTTACATTTATAAGACACAAATCAGTTTAATTTAGTTTTTCAAAAAACAAACAATACAATGCAATATATATTTTTTTAATTATAAAAATGGCTATATAAATAAAATACCATTACCTCTAGCAATTCAGGTCTTCTCAAATACTCATTTTCTTTGATGATCTCTTGTATTGACCATCTTAGAAATCTGGGAGTCTCCTTCTCTTTCCCGATAATCCGCTTCTTTATTTTTGTTTTCTCAAGGAACCAGTATAGAACCAGAAGGAGGCATCCGTTCAAAACTCTTGGCTCCCCCCTTACGTGCTTGTGAAGTCCTTGGTGCAAGAATTCTAATACTTTATGTGACCAGTTGTATTTGTCGATGCCTTCAAGGTCTTCACACTTGAGTATCAGTTTCCATTCAATGTGGTTCCCGCTTCTGCTGAAAAATAAAGCTGCCATAAGGTACATTATAACCAAAGAGGCTATCTTCCTTGGATCCCCCTTCTTCTTCTGAAGCTTCCTAAGCTCTTCCATTAATGTGTCATCAATAACCTTTCTGGTGATTGTTCTTCTTGTTTGCTTTCCAAAGACAGCAGAATCTGCCACATTCTTCTTACTGCCTTGCAGTATTTCTGGTCTATTGTGATATCCACATCCGAGCCTTCTTTGGTTATTCCAAAAATTGAATGCACGTCATGCTCCGTAATTTCAATCTCCGTGTTCCCAAATATGAAGTTTTTATTGTCACTGTTGTAGTGCCTCGTTAGGATCTCAAAATCAGATTCAAGCTTCTTCATTTGATCCTCCTCAACCTTGTCCAATCTGAATGCTTCAATTATTCCCCGAAAACAAGTGCTGTTTATCAACTCCCATGATTCTTCTGGGATGCTCTCCTTGTATCTATACATTAACATATAAAATGATGTCAGTGAGCACTTTTGCTGCACGTGTTTGATCTTGGTCAAGTCACCTTCTCCTCCTTTTTTTCTTCTTTTTCTTCCCTTTTCTTCCTCCTCCTCCTCCTCCCTTGAATCTGTCTCCGCTTGTTTTCTTTTTCTGCCTGTTGATCTTCTCTGAAAAAGATACTTTTCTGTTTCCCCCTCTTCATCTTCAGTGTAATCATCATCTTCTTCTTCTTCAGCAACGGCACCCTTTTGGACCTCTTTTCTCTTTCTTCGACTTTTTTTCATCATCTTCTGTAAAACTTCTAATATATTTTGTTCTGTCCTCATAGAAGCTACAGATTCTTGAAACGAATCATCTTCGGTATCAGAATCCACACCTAAAGGCCTTGAACTGCTTCTCATCCTGTATATAAGTAGTAAAAACTTGCATTTATAAACTGCGTATGCAAAAAATAAAGTTTACTGCCCCCCAGTAAACTTCAACTGGGGATCAGAAACTTGCAAAAATGAACTCCATTTCAATTTCAGGGGCAACACACAACATATACTCATTATTACCCTAATAAACAACTTCATTGCCCCATAGTGAACACAGTGAAAGTTTACTGTCCCCCAGTAAACTTCTACTGGGGGTCAGTAAACTTCAATACCTTATCTCCCTTTCATAATCATGCTAGTTATACACAACATATACACATTCTTACCCTAATAAACAACTTTATTGCCCCCTAGTAAACCAGTGGAAGTTTACTGCCCCCCAGTAAACTTCTACTTGATAAGAGTAAATAACAATACAGTATCTCCCTTTCATTGTCATTCCAATTATACACAGTAAATCAGTGAATGGAGCTTCAATATCATCAGATAAGTCCAAAATAAGCCTAAATGCAATAAAATTCAAAATGTACCTGTTTTTATGGTTTTCCCAAGCGAGGTCGAGTGAGAGCGATTGAAGTAGATATCGACGCCGATATATTCAACGCCAATGCATAGACCACAGATCAACTTCGATCGACTGAGAGTAGGACAGAGAGCGATTTCCTGCTCAACTAGGATTTATCTGCAGAGAGCGACGGAGTGGACAGATATTTAACGAGAGAGCGACGTGGCCTGATCGATGGAATCACGGAGATCGTGAAGAACCCTAAACCAGAGATCGTTATCGAGTGTTAGAGAGAGATAGAGAGAGTGGGAGAGCTGAGAGTTCGGTTGATTGTGGAGAGTGGAGAGTGGGAGTCTAGGAGAACTTGTTAATTAATTCATGCAATAATTAAGGGTATAATATTAATTGTTAGAGGCGTTAAAACATTAATATGGGTTACTCAATAGTTTTTTCATTGAAATGGGCTTTAAAATCCTTGTTTACTGAGTAAATGTTTATTTTCCCAACAAAGTATATATATATATTTCCGGTTGATTTTATTCACGATTTTTTGATTATATATTTTTGTTTATTGTTATTATAGTGTACAACATGGACAAGAGCTGGATGCAATTAGAGAGGGGGTCCCCAGTTTATATGAGAGGCATTTTTGATTTTCTTGAGTTCGTGCGTCTACATAGTCCTCCAGACAACGTTATTCACATATGTCCGTGCAACAAATGTCTCAATCGGAAATCAGTAACATATGAAGACATGTATTCTCACTTGGCACTAAACGGTATTGTCCTAGTTATACCACATGGACATGGCACGGCGAAAATCAAGTTCAAATGCCCACACTTGCAGAAATTCAAGCATCACATAATCCGCAGGCAGGATCTTCCAATGCTAGTTACGGGGACCCTGCTGTGATGAACCTCTTAAACGATGCCTTCCCGTTCGCCGCCTCAAGATATCAGCAAAATGTTGTTTATGACAACAACCCTGACACCTTCCCTAATGTCTCCCACGTTGACCAGAACAGTGATTATGATAAGTACAACAGGCTTGTACGGGAAGTACAAACCCCATTGTATCCTAGTAGTGAACATACTGTGTTGGGTACCGTCATGGAGCACATGGAGATAAAAAACAAGCGGGGAAAGAGTAACATATGTTTTGATGAGGATATTGCACTTATGAAGAAAGTGCTTCCCAAAGGTAACAGTTGTCCGGCAAATTTCGACCAGGTAAAAAGGATGTTGGCTGACCTCGGTCTTGATCACCAGAAGATAGATGCTTGCGTCAATAACTGCATCTTGTATTACAAAGACAACAAGGATGAAGTTGAGTGCCCACACTGCTACGAGCCAAGGTATGAAGCTTCCACTTCATCTAAGCAGAAAAAGCCCATTCCTAGGAAGGTTCTTCGTTACTTCCCGTTGGGTCCTCGTCTGCAGCGTCTGTACATGTCTTCACATACGGCAAGCATATGAGATGGCACCAGGCAAGGCACCAGGGACAGCAAAGGATAGATCCGAATAATCTCACACACCCTGCAGACGGGGAGGCTTAGCAGCACTTTGACCGTTCTTTTCCCGAATTTGCTGGAGACTGTCGAAATGTCAGACTCGGACTTGCAACAGACGGATTCAATCCTACTGGAAACATGTATTTGTCTTACAGCATTTGGCCTGTGATAGTATTTCCGTACAATCTACCTCCAAACATGTGTATGAGAAAGGAGTACAATTTTCTTACGCTTATGGTTTCAGGGCCGTGTTCTCCAGGAAAGTGTTTGGATGTGTACATGAGACCATTAATTGACGAGCTACAAGAGTTATGAGAAAATGGACTTCCTACTTTTGACAAGCATGGTCAAACTTCATTCATGATAAAAACAGTTATTATTTGGACCATCAGTGATTTTCCAGCTTACGGGATGTTGTCTGGCCAACAAACTAAGGGGTACAAGGCTTGCCCGTTTGCATAGATGACGTCAATTCTAGTTGGCACGCCGACAAAATTTGTTTCTTGGGATCTCGTAGACATCTTCCCGAGGATCACGAGTGGCGGTGGGATGCTGATGCATTTGATGGGACTGAGGAGCACAATCCAAAACCCCCAGGGAGGTCTGGTGAGTGGATTTTGGAGAGGCTTAACCAGCATTAGTTCGGATATTTGAGCACCAGTAAAGAAGTAACGAACTTGAATCCTCCCACGCCTGATGAGTTTAAGTATGGACGCACAAAAGTGTATTCTTTAAATTGCCTTACTGGTCGACCTTGAAAATCAGACACAACTTGGACGTCATGCACATAGAAAAGAATGTTTGTGATAGCGTTCTTGGAACAATTATGAATCTCAAACATAAGAACAAGGACACCCCCAAAGCCTGTGTTGATCTTAAGATGATGGGTATACGCCCCCAGCTATGGCTAGTAGAGAACAAAAAAACCAAAAAAGCCATAATACCGAAAGCAGGCTACACAGTCCATCCTCAAAAGAAGGCGGAAGTGTTTCAGTGGTTTGGAAACGTTAAGTATCCTCATGGGTATGCAGGGAATATCGCTCGATGTGTTAAGATGGGGGACAATAAGATTAGTGGGTTGAAGACTCATGACTGTCATGTTTTGCTGAACGTCTTCTTCCTGTGGTCATTAGACCGTATTTGCAGAGTGATGTGGTTGACACGTTAGTAGCTTTGTCCAAGTTCTTTTAGAGGATATGCGCTAAAGAGCTTAAAAAGTCTGATGTTCGGTCATTGCAAGAAGACATTGTGTACATCATGTACAAGCTAGAGAGGATCTTTCCCCCGACTTTCTTTGACATCATGATTCACCTCATGATCCACCTTCCCGAACAAGTGTTGCTTACTGGTCCGGTACAGTATACCTGGTGCTATCCAAATGAGAGGTATGCACTCATATTTATCTAATTAATTAATCATCCTTTCAAATTAAGATAAATGGTATTTTAAATATGTATTGTAAGAATTGCATATTTGTTTTGCAGGCAACTGGGGGATTTCAAGAAGAAGAACAAAAACAAACGTTTCCCGGAAGGGTCGATCACGGCGGCATACATTCAGGTTGAGAGCGTAACTTACTGCAGCGCCTATCTTAATGATGAAGACACAGTGGGGGAATCATCTGGAGCGGGTAGTAGCCAGCAATTCAAGCTATCAGTTGTTTCAAACGATGTTGAACCGTACAACATGTTAAGTAATTCTGAAAGATTAAGTAATGATGAGATCAAAGAGGCTCATTGGTCTGTCCTTCAACATTGCGAAGAAGCCGAGCGATACTTCAAGAGGCATTTGGAAATGCAATATGGTAATGAAGTCATACACAAGAGAGATTTTCCTGATTACTTCCCTATTTGGGTACGTACCTTTCTATCGATCTCTATATATGATGTTACATAATGTAACAACTGATAAGACGTATTTGCACACGCATCAATTATCCCTGTCAACAAATCAGTTGTAGTATAAAGCAAGCAGGGATCGTTCTAAACCGGGGATCCAACTACAGGGTAGATCCATCTAATCTAATGTAAATATCGAAATAAGCATATAAGGTTTAAGGGTTTTTGTGATTTCAGAAAAGACAAGAATAATAAATCCTAAATTACTTCTATACATATATACATGTGATCAACCAACATTCATGCAAACTCAACCAAACAACCATGCAAGAATAAAGAAGATGATTTCTAATCTCATTTAAATCTACACCGTGAGCAAATATACAACCTAAATTTGATATGCACATAAGTTCCTACGTGGTTCCTATGACATAGACCAACTTAGAATTAGACTACGTGTTTCATTCAACATCGCGACACAACAAGCTCGGCTACGTGCTCTACTTATCGGTCACACACATAAACTAATCATGCAATTACGTATCACATAAAGAATCGATGTGTTTAAGCACTAGTCCAAATCAAACATAGGTAGAAAATCGGTGAAAAACAATGACAATGCAACTTATCAACTACGTGTATCAAAGTCGAACTTTGGATGATTAACACAAGGGCCGAGCTATCTTGGAGAATCTTTGATAAATCGACGATAAAAACCTGCATGTCCAAGAAAGCTTCGAACATCCCTCACACTTGTGGGGATGGGTAAGTGACGCACAATATCTATCTTAGATTTATCAACTTCAATACCCCTAGAACTAACAATGTGACCAAGCACTATACCCTGATTAACCATGAAGTGACATTTTTCCCAATTAAGCACAAGATTAGTTTCCTCACATCTCCTAAGCACAAATTCTACATTTTCTAAACATGCATTGAAATCTTCACCATAAACAGAAAAATCATCCATAAAGACTTCAATTTTAGAACCTATGAACTCAGAAAATATATGATACATGCATCTTTGAAACGTACCTGGAGCATTGCATAAGCCAAAAGCATGCGGCGGTAGGCGAAAGTGCCAAAGGGACATGTGACCGTTGTCTTCTCTTGATCCTCTTCCGCAACACTTATTTGATTGTAACCACTATAACCGTCAAGAAAACAATAGAAGGAATGACCGGCTAACCTCTCAAGCATTTGATCAATGAATGGCAATGGCATGTGATCCTTCCTTGTTGTTGCATTGAGCCTCCTATAATCGATACACACTCGGTGGCCGGTGACGGTCCTTTGCGGCACAAGCTCGTTTTCATCATTCTTCACCACCGTGATTCCGCTCTTCTTTGGCACAACTTGAACCGGTGAAATCCACCTTGAATCCGAAATTGGGTAGATGACTCCACAGTCGAACAATTTTGTCACCTCATCCTTCACAACTTGCATCATAGGTGGATGAAGACGTCGTTGACCTTCCTTGGTCGGCTTTGCTCCATCTTCAAGCAAAATTCGGTGAACACACATTGTAGGACTAATTCCCTTGATGTCGGCTAAGGTCCACCCTATGGCCGTCTTGTGTCTCTTCAAAACTTCGATCAGTCTCTCCTCTTGCTCCTTCTCTAATGATGATGATATAATAACTGGCAACGTTTCATTCTCTCCCAAGTACACATACTTCAAATGTTCCGGAAGAACCTTGAGATCTAATTTTGGAGCTTGGACAATGGAAGGAAGAAACTTGTTAGATGGAAAGAGAATAGGACTCGGGGAAGAGTAGCATACCTCGGCAGCCACCTCAAGGGAGTATACGGTTTCAAGCAAAGGAATAGGCACGGCCTCGGCAAAAACTGCAATTTTGTTCCCCATGGCATCAAATCCGATTCCTTTTTCCAAGGTGAGTGCCAAGGCGTCTTGAGCTATTGTCTCCACATATTCGTCTGCAAGAGCGTCCACAACATCAATAGAAAAGGAATCTCGAAAAAGTTCAGGAAGTGGATACCTCATTGCATCAAAAATATTGTAACTAATGATGTCTCCATCTATTTCGAAAGTTAGTTCCCCTGAGTAGACATCAATTTTGGTCTTGGCGGTTCTCATGAATGGTCTTCCCACAGAATGGGAATTTCTTTGTCATCTGCATCTGCCGGTTCCATGTCAATGACATAGAAATCTGCAGGAAATGTTAAACTTGCAACCTGCACTAAAACATCCTCAACATATCCCAGAGGGATCTTGTTGGAGCGGTCGGCCAATCTAATGACAATGTTATCCTTTTTCAACTCACCTAGACCTAAGTCCGCATAAAGATAAGAAGGCATAACATTAATCGAAGCACCTAGATCTAACATGATTTTATCAAAACTATGAGTACCAATGGTGCATGGAATCGAAAAACTCCCTAGATCCTTGAGCTTAGGTGGTAGTTTCCTTTGAAAAACCGCAGAAATGGTTTCATTCATTACCGCTACATCCTTCTCTCGTGGTAGCCTCTTGTTGGTGCATAACTCTTTCAAGAATTTCGCATACTTTGGGTTTTGTTGAATGCACTCAAGCAATGACATGTTTACTTCCACCTTCTTGAATAACTCAATCATTGCATGATCAGCTTCATCGTGCTTTGATTTAGCAAACCTGTTGGGGAAAGGGGCACGAGCATGGACATTAGTAGAACATAAACCATTAGAGCTAGAAGACTTACCTTTCTCAAGCACGGCTTGAGTGGATTTCGGATCAGCAGGGACTGCAAGAGGCACGGCCTCTTGCACCTTCTTCTTCTCGGTAGGAACTGCCGTACTCTCTCTCTCAGACTGAGGCACGGCCTCTTTGTCCGGCTGCTTCTCGACATAAACCTCTTCAATATCTTCGTCTTCTTGCAGAAAGACGTTCTCGGCCTCACCTTCCTTAGAAGGCTCCGACTTTTTCAACAAAGGCTCCTCAAAAACTCGACCACTCCTAGTTGTAACGATCTTGAATTGTTCGGCATTCGGGTTTGGCAAGGTTTGGCCCGGCAACTTACCACTTTCATGAATTTTACCCATGAAATCGATAACCTGTCCCATCTGTTTCTTGAGCTCCGTGATCTCTTTAGAATTAGCCTGTTGACCTGTCACTAAAGCTTGAGTTGCAGATGTTAAGTTCTGTTGCCCTTGAGCAAGGGACTTCAAGATTTCATCATAATTAGGAGTAGAAGAACTAGCATTATTATTTGAACCTTGAACATTGGCATTATTAGGCATGAAATTAGAAGAGTTAGGAACAAAACCTTGAGGTACCTGAGGCCTCACAAACAAACCTGAAGGACGAGGTCCTTGACCTTGCATATTGGCCGGTTGAGCATTGTTGTTACTCCACCGAAAATTCGGATGATCTCTTGGGCCGAGCTAAATTAAGCAATTATTCTATACTAAACACAATATAAAGCTAAAATAACTAAATAGGAGTTAACAAAGGGTAAATAAAGGGTATAAACATATTAAGAACGTCACACTTTGTGCTCCTATCAACAACGTTGCTCTTAAAATTGTTACAGATGATGCACATTCAACAGGAGTTTCCTGCTTCTTACGACCCGGAGTTGCACTTGTTGGCTGGAGGACCCCAAAGCCACAGAGTTCGTGCTGGATGTTTTATGAACGGTGTTAAGTTTGTCACGTCAGAACGAGATGAAGGCCATGTCACCCAAAACAATGGAGTCATGGTTGAGGGTCTGGGTTTCAACTACTACGGGGTTCTTGTTAGTGTCATCGAACTAATCTACGGCAACCGTATGCCAGTCGTGTTGTTCAAGTGCAAATGGTTCAATACTAACCCAACCAAACGAAGGAGTACAATTCTGGATCGTGGCTTTTTATCAGTGGACTCAAACAGTGTATGGTATGATAATGAGCCGTTTATTCTTGCCACCATGGCGAAACAAGTGTTTTATCTTGATGATCCGGCTATGGGTGAGGGTTGGAAAGTGGTGCAGGTGATGTCACATAGGAATATTTGGAGTGCAGCTACACTGGGAGGGGATGATGAGAGTGGGCCTAGTGAACCAATAACAACTGATCAACCGAATGAACCATATCAAGAGGATTTCCACATGTAGTCCCTGATACTGAGGATATTCGTGTCATCAACCAACACGTTCCGGATATCATAGGTTATCTTCCAATTACACCATCTGAACTGATCTCACTACAACATCGCCACCCCAGTCATGATGACGACGGCTTCATAGATGACGAATACATAGAGGATGATGAGTATTCTGACCAAACTGAGGAGCGAGGATGATGATTCAAACGACTCAGATTATCATGAGTACGATTAATATATATTACGATTATTCGGACGACTCTAAATATCATATGTATTTTTTAATTTATAATTAACTACGTACGTACGTACGTCAAACCATTAATTATATAATATATTCATGCAAATTTTCATTGTAATTTTTAAAATGCATATATATATATATATATATATATATGCTTTTTTAAGTACGAATACTTACGTGGAGTTATAAAAATTTTATGTTACTTAGGCGACGGAAATTGTATAAGTCGTTGGCTTGGTTAACCAATGCCACGGAAAATGTACTTTCCGTCGTGTAAGATCCCTAAATATTAGGCGGGTAAATTTTGCGCCTTTGTTTTTCCCCGAAATTTCGTATTACGACACGAATATTTGTCTTAGTGAGTTTAATTTAAAACCTATACTAACTCCCTCGTGCAATCCACAATCCCTAATTCACACCCACAATTCCCAATTCCCAAATCCCACCAGAGTCGCGCCACCAGAGCTGCGCCACCAGACCCCATCCACGCATCGGCAACCGATTAAAGTGCGCGCATCCACCCACCTCCTCCACTCATCACCACCGCATCCACCCGCCGCTCCGATCTCTCTGCTCTCACTTTCTCACCGCCGCTACGATCTCTCTGCTCTAACTTTCTCACCGCCGCTACGATCTCTCTGCTCTCACCTTCTCACCGCCGCTCCTTTTGCAGGTCCGTATTCTCTCTCTTCTCAGTGTCTGAATCGTAAACGAATTCGTTGATCGTGTTTCATTATTATTATTATTGGGATTTTTTTTAATTATCCGAAAAAAAAACCCAATATCACATTGTATCTTCTGCTTAAGTGGCTCACAGTTTTCTGTATCACCAATGCATCAATTCTATAAAAAAATAAAATAAAGTGAACAAATTCAAGTGGTTTGATCAACCTGTATGCTTTTCTATGGACTATTTTTCGTAATCTTTATCTATTACTCACTCATTTACTAACAATCGTGTGTTATTTATGTGCAAGATATGGTGATCATGGGGAAGAGGAAGGGCCGAGCCACTTAGGCCAGTGCTTTGATGGACTCAATACGGCAGAGCGGCGGTTCAGCTAGCAGTAGCAGCCATCCTAACCCCATGCCGGCTAAGACAGTACCACTAGTGGCTCCCCCTTTGATCGTGCGGCGCCCTATAGTTGACAGTTGTTCAACGGGATCTTAATCGGCGTCTGTAACCGTACCCGAGACTACAACCGCACCCGAATCTGCAAGACGCATCGTCGGCAGCGCTCGAATCAAAGTTAGAAGCCCAACAGGTAAGTGTAAACTTCTACTGGGGGTCAGTAAACTTCTACTACCCTAGTAAACTTCTACTGGGGGTCAGTAAACTTCTACTGCCCCCAGTAAACTTCTTTTGGGGGGTCAGTAAACTTCTACTGCCCCCAGTAAACTTCTATTGGGGGGTCAGTAAACTTCTACTACCCCAGTAAACTTCTACTGGGGGTCAGTAAACTTCTACTGGGGGTTAGTAAACTTTTTCTGGGGATCAGTAAACTTATACTGGGAGGGAAGTTAAGTTGTTGGGGTAGGGGAGGTTATTATGCTTTCTAGTATTCATATATATATATATGTAGTTTTGATTCAAGTTTGAAATTTGTTGGCTTGAGTGGTTTTCAGACCCTCTTGTTTGATCGTTTCGGTCATTATGATCAATGATCATGGGGGTCAGTAAACTTCTACTGCCCCCAGTAAACTTCTACTGGGGGTCAGTAAACTTCTACTGGGGGTCAGTAAACTTCTTCTGGGGGTCAGTAAACTTCTATTTGGGGTCAGTAAACTTATTCTGGGGGTCAGTAAACTTATAATAGGGGTCAGTAAACTATCAGTACAATATGTCTCTTTCATTTTCATGCCACTTACACACAACATATATCCTCTTGTATATTAAGTATATATCATAATGTAATAATGTATTTTCACATGTTAATTGTAGCTCCGGCCCCGAAAAAGAAGCAGGGTTTTTGTTCTGGAAAGAAGGCGGAGGATATCTTTCAACAAACGGGGCAGAAGATCAAGCTGGAGTATTGCCCCCGTGTAAAAGGCCTTAGCGTGAGGGGGATAAACAGCTTGGTGGCACATGATATCGGTTGCGCCATACGGAGTCTGGTGGGAATGAGGGCAAGCACGTTCTACGACCTTGATCAGACTGAGAAGTGGAAGGTGTGGAATGCAATGTCGGTAAGTAATTGAAAAGTATATGAAAAGTAAATTTACTTAATTACATTTTTTTGATAACATATATATGATTGCTTATAATTGGAAGGCATGAACTAACTGAATTGACATCTCTCTGTTGATAAAATTTCATGTCTAAGGATATGTTTGCATAAGACTGAGTTGTCTTATAAAGTGAAAATGTTATGGATATGTGTAAAGTATGATTGAATGTGTGTAAAGTATTGTGTGTTGATATGAATTGAAAGATGTCTTTTGTGATAGTAATTGGCTGTATTAATTATTTTATTTTATTTTTCAGTGCTTAACATGGGATTTTTTATTTATTTTTTACTTAGCCGAAGTACGAGTGGGATGAAAATGATGAGCCAATGTTCAATTGGATACTGAAGAGGGCACATGAGAGGTACAAGGACTGGAAGTACCAGTGTCACAAAGCTTATCTGAAGGAAGGGCCCTCTGACATGCCAGTAGATTTCATTGGGAGAGAGGACCAGTGGGAGTTTCTATGCGAGCACTTTGAGTCAGATGCTTTCAAGGTGATTTTTTTTAATTACCTTCATTGTTTCCCTTGTATTTTATTATTAGCCCATTCATGTATAGTTATGTATTTATAAATTGAAATGTGAAATGTGCAAGATGTTAGAACTAATCTATTTAATGTTTTTTCGTGTATATATTAGAGACTTTTCTTGGCAAACAAGCGGAACCGTGGGGAGAAGACTATGCACCACCACACCGGGTCTTCTCCTATCATCTACACAATGGAGGAACTCAGAATATAAGGCGAGCAGCTTCCAATTATCAAAGGTTTTGAGAAGACCTATGTCAGGGCCGGTGATGAAGATACAACCAAGAAATATGTAAGTGTCTTTCTTTTTACTAGAATGTAAGCTTAGCAAATGATTCAAGCATGTGAAAATCCGGCTATTGGTATATATATGAGACCATTAAGTTGAATGTAGACACTGTCTAATTAGAATGTTATGTTTTCCTGCTTCTTCCAAAACAAAAAAAGTGTTATTATCATTGTCATTAATTAAGATGTATAGTTTTAGGGAGCAATAAAGTTGTTTACTAGGGAGTAATAAAGTTGTTTATTAAGGTATCTGTTGTGGCCATGCAACTGAATTGCAAGTTTACTGGGGGCAGTAAACTTCTACTGGGTTTACTAGGGAGATAATGAATTGCAAGTTTACTGACCCCCAGTAGAAGTTTATTGGGGGGCAGTAAACTTCTACAGGGTTTTCTAGGAAGCAATAAAGTTGTTTATTAGGGTATCTGTTGTGTGTTGTGGCCATGAAACTGAAAGGGAGATAATGAATTGCATGTTTACTGACCCCCAGTAGAAGTTTACTGGGGGGCAATAAACTTATATTGAGTTTACTAGGGAGCAGTAAAGTTGTTTATTAGAGTATCTGTTGTGTGTTCTGGCCATGAAACTGAAAGGGAGATAATGAATTGGAAGTTTACTGACCCCCAGTAGAAGTTTACTAGGGGCCAGTAAACTTTAACTGGGTTTATGAGGGAGCACTAAAGTTATTTATTAGGGTATCTGTTATGTGTTGTGGCCATAAAATTGAAATGGAGATAATGAATTGCAAGTTTACTGACCCCCAGTACAAGTTTACTGGGGGACAGTAAACTTCTACTTGGCTTAATGAGTTTACTGACCCCCAGTAGCTTATTCCCTGTTTATTATGCAACCAGTAAACTTTATTATGGAAATGTTGAGTTGCATGTTTTGTTTATTAATTGATGTATTTTAAATGCAGAATGACATGGTTGATGAGGTTAATAAACGAAATGATGCATATAAGGAACAACATCCTGACGCGACGAAGGAGGAGATTATGGAAAGTGTTCAGTCCCAACAAATTGAGGTGTTGGGTAAGGTGCTCAAAACTCGGAAAGGAAAGGAGATTAGAGGGATGGGACGAGGAGGCGAGCGAGACTTGAGCCTTTCTTCAAATGGTTCCACTTCACGTAGTCGTCCTCCTAGAGTTGATGAGCAGCAACTCCAAGAGGTGCAGGAGCGCTATGAGCAGAGACTAAAAGAATCAGAGGAGCGTGCCCAGCAGCAGTTCCAAGAGGTCCAGCAGCTTGCCCGACAGCAATACCAAGAGGTCCAGCAGCGTGCCCTGCGTGCCGAGTCTATGTATAATGCTGTGCAGTCCCAAGTTGCAGCCATATATGCGCACCTAGGTATGCCACCTCCTCCTCCTCCACAATTTCCTCCTCCTCAATCTTCTCCTCCTCGACAAGTTTCCCCACAAAACAGTGATGATAGAGGCGATAACGTGTAGGATTGGACAACAGTGCCCCTTGGCATTATTCATAGTTTAGCTAGATTGTATGAACAATTTTCTACCTAGTTAATTAATTCATTAATTATTTTGTACGTATATATATATATGTATATATATATATGAATAATATTTGTCCATCTATCATCAATATATCAAAAATGGTCCAAATCCATTGCTATCAATATATCTGTGTTTGATTATTGTTACTAATTTGTAATAAAAATAAAAAATAAAAAATAAAAAATTCAGTGTCTTTTCACCATAAATAAAATAACTTAGTCGACAGAAACAGTAATCTTCGTCACCCAAGGTAAATATCCTGAGTGACGGAAACAACAATATTCGTCGCAATTGATATTTACATTCAGCGATGGAACTCAACCCTTCGTCGCGCAAGAGAAACAACTCAAGCGACGGAAATAGTAACATTCGTCTCCCAAGATGAAATATCTAGGCGACGGAAATAGTAACTTCCGTCGCTTAAGAGAAACAACCTAACCGTCGAATTCAAAGAACAATCGTCGACTAAGAACTGTTTCGTATTCGTCGGATTACAACTTTACCGACGACCTTTCCGTCGCCTAAGAACCACTCAGTATTCGTCGACAAACATATATATCGACGTAGTTCCGTCGGTTAAGAAGAATTTTTATTCGTCGCGTAGGAATTTTTCCGACAAAAATTGTTCATCGATAGGGACACTTATCGACGAATAAATTTGTCGACAAGGCATGTCAGAGTTCGTCGGGTTGGATCGTTCTTAGTCGACGAAAAACTTCAATTCCGTCACGTAAGTGTCTATCTCACGACACTTACGTGACGGAATTTAAACGACGAATGATCGGTCTCCTAGGATCTTAGGCGACGGATATTGCTTCTTAAGCGACGGGTTAATTCCGTCGCCTATGACGAGATTTCCTGTAGTGGCATATGGAATGCGTAAGGTAAGACAAAAGGATTTGAAAAAAAGTCGAGTTCCTTTAATTAGATAAAAACTTCATTATATTAAAACAAAAAAGTATATATGAACATAAAGAAACTATTTGGATCAAGTCAATAATGGTTACTCTTGGATCAGTTATCTTCTTACTCCCAAATTCCTCTTATAGAGACTACTGCCGCAAGTTCTAATCATCTCTTAACCTGCACAATACTGTAACTGATATTAGTTACTACGCATTTTACCAAAACAGTAGCAGAAGTTATAAGAAAGATAAATAAACTATTCTGCAAGCTACGGTTTATGATATATAAGTGAAATGAGGTGCATGTACGTATGACATAAATTGGTGGTTCATGATAGTCTTCTCTGCTATTGTTATTGTCAAATGCTTTTTAACATGATGTTTTCTTTTCACCTCCAACCATAATCTGATATCTATAATATTAAGTTGATATTTGAAGTAAATTACATTATTTACATGAAACAAAGTTGAGAGCAAGCATCATACCTCAGCTTAGTCACTGTGGAAAAACAGCAACAATAGTCTCCCATTCTCTTACTTATCTCTGCTCTGGACTAAAAAGACTACCACATATCCCCTTGCTAGTTGCTACAACACAAAAGTAAAAATTATTCTATTAGATTATGCAGGCATTGTGGAAAAAAAAAAAAACTAATAACAGGAATAAGTGAATATGCAGAACATTCCTCAAATCGTTTTCAAACCCAAACCTCATAACTAAATAAGAACACGATTTCTACCCAGATCATAAACAACACTAACAAAATCCCTTCAAAATTGAAACCCGAATCAGTTCAAAACCAACAGAAACATAGAACGAATAGAAAATCAAAGCTAAACCCACAACAAAAACGATAACCCAAACTTCAACATAGGTAGCACGTGCCTTGATGCGGGTTTAGACATGGCTACTATTACCGGGGTACCATGGCTGGAAAAGAAGACACACCGATCAGAATGGCCAGATTGCTCCTGGAAAAAGTATGGATTCTGCTGTTAGATTGTTCATAGGTAGAAAGGCTGTCAGATTGATCTTGATCGGATATTGAAGTTCATGGGAGGGGATTCTTTCTCTCGGAAGCTTCAAGAGAGAACTAAGCGGTGGAAGCTGAGAGAGAGAGAGAGAGAGAAGAGAGAGAGAGAGAGAGAGAAGAGAGAGAGAGAGAGAGAGAGGGGAGAGAGGAGAGAGGTATGAGTTACGACCAAAGGAGAGACAGAGAGATCTTGGGCGAGAGGAGTCTAGAGAGATGGGTAGCGAAGAAAGCGAGAAGAATCTAGAGAGATTCAGAGAGAGAGATAAATTCTGGGAATGTAGACAATTCAAGGACAAAACTGTCCTTTTACTGTCATTAATGAACAGTAACTACCTTGACGATAAATAGATATATAGTAAATACTGTCATTAGTGAAGAATAACTACCTCTAAAGACAAATAGATATATAGTAAATTCGTTTTTTATCTCTAATTTCACTTCAGATCAGCTACTGGGCATATCGCACAACAAATGAACGCCCAAAATCTCAACACCCAACACTAGGTTGACTCTATGCGACCTAAGAATTTCTCGGTTCTCACTTTCCTTACCAAATTTCAACCAACAAAAGAACACCCAAGTACACTTGTAAATGGAACGGATCGACCTAGATCCGTAATAGAAATTTTGGATCCGGATCCGGACCCGACCCATTACCCGCTAGATCATTGATAGCTCGATCCAAATCTAGATCCGACGGTTAACGGATACCCGACCCGTTAATCTGATATATTTATAATAATAAATAAATATTTGTAAATTTTAAATAATAATTCCTTAATTTTATCATAAATTTCATAAGGGCATATAACACAAAACTACCATTTACAAATACAAATGATAAAAAAATCTTTCATTGTTCCACATGATAAAAAGGTAACTTCCAAAACATATTAGATGATAAAATGGTTACCTCTAAAGTTATTGTAGTCGGTTGTGCATGAAACAACCTCCCAAGCCCGTAAACCAGCAGGCATTCCACCATAACCGAGGCTGCCCCAAGGTTCCCGCCTATGAGTAGGGTGGGCCGGACCTATCCTTGGTGGTTACGTTGGGCTTCTGCAGAAGGCATAGGGAAGTCCACATTTGAAATAGCAAACAAAGGTGAAAGTCTCACATCAGTTTCCAAGCAAAGTAAACCCATGATGGGCCATAATGGCCCAGCCACCAGCTTATCAGGTATCATTAACTACCCTAATAATTGCATTCCACCAATGGATACTGTTACATCCCGACCTGTAAAATTTTATTTTATTTACTAGCTTGGTTATAATAAGAATTTTACCGTCTCCGACATTGAGATATAGTTTAATTGGTGATAAGAGCATAAAATGCGACATTCTTAATGTGTTATTACCTCCATTTGTACTTTGATCATCTCTTATTGTCGTAAAATAGAATCATAATGTAGAGTCAAAAGTTTTTGGTAGAGTTGTGTGTAAAATGTGTTAAACATAAAGGAATGATGTAGAAAATTGTCACAAATTGATTTAACTTCTCTGATACTTAGGTGACATGTAGAAGACTGCCGAGAGAAGTGTTCCTGATGGATCTAGGGAAGCAAAGCAGCTGATCTACGAAGCCTAGTCCATGAAAGGAGAGGTCCAAACCAAGTCCAATATGGAGGAGAAGATCTAAATTCGGCAGAATATCAAGAATATCCAAGCCTTGGAAATCCTGGTTAAATCGGGAGAATTCATGTGCACGTCTCTCAACTTCAACAGACTCTCCAGGACAGCTCACAATGAATCAGAAAACGTGCTAGATATGGATAGAGAGCTACAGGAGTCTAGTTTCCAAATCAATTGGAATCACCTCAATATCTATTTTCTAAAGGGAGTTATGATGTAATCATCAGACGGAGGTCATTCTGCCGAAATTGAGAAGAACTAGGGAACCTAAACTGACTTGGTTTAGGCTTTGTGGCCGACTTCTCTAGGGTTTTTCCTTTATATAAAGCACGACTTCAAGTACAGAAAATCATCATCATCAACCCGTGCAAAATACACCCAAGCTCTGCCGAAACTTCATCATTCTCCAACACCATAATCCGAACTCACTATCATCCTTGATCCGAAGCAAGTAGCCTAAGGTTCCACTCACTCGAAGAATAGAACAAGTAGGGATATTTTGAGAGTGTTTTCCATCTTTTACTGTCGGATTAGAATGTGTTTGTTCTTGTTGATGTTTGTTTTAGGTTTTTGCTTAAGTATGTTTCGATTCTTGACTATGAGATAGAAGTACTTTTGAGCCATGTATTGAATTGAAGTTTACGATTTATGATCGATGATTTTAGGTTTTATGCCGTGAGTTTTATGTCCATGAGTTTTATGCGTGAGTTTTAAGATTTTCAGTGTATTCTTCTATTTTCATGTGTAAATGATACAAGTAGTTGATGTTGCATGTGTTAATCATCCAAGGTTCGACTTTGATACAAGTAGTTGATAAGTTGCATTGTCTTTGTTATTTCATCGATTTTCTACCTATGTTGTCACATCCCGACCCATAAAATTTTATCTTATTTACTAGCTTGGTTGTAATAAGAATTTTACCGTCTTCGACATTGAGTTATAGTTTAATTGGTCCCTAGAGGGGTTTTGAGAGACGATTATTTCGGAGAGTTATTCGTAGGAGAAAAATGTAATGACGGTAAAAATGGTAAATTTTAGCTAGTAAAAGGTAATTTTTATTTGGGTATTATTTTTGGGGGTGTTAAATTTTGAATTTGGGTTGTATATAGAAGTGTTGGGCCGGGTTGGTGTAAGGCCAAAACCCTTTTTTTTTTCTTTTCTTTTCTCTTCTCTCTTTCTCTCCCGCGCGCTCTCTCTTCCTCTTCCCGCTGCCGGATTCCTTTCCGCCCGTCCGCCGCCGTCCGACCATGCCTGGCCGCTGCACGGGTCGCATCTGGCAGCTGGGATGCCGCTCGTCCAGCCTGGGGTGGTGACCGGTCCTCACTCGCGGCGTTAAGGCGCGGTGACGCTGCTGTTGCCACGTGGTTGCTCTTGCCGGAACTCCCTCCTCTGACCACCAATCCTGACAAGCTTGGTACGATTTTGTAACTCTCCTCCCGTGCAACAACCCCTTCAAAAGGCTCACTCCCTCTTGAGCTCGGTAAGGAGAAATTCGAAGTTGAAATTCTAGGGCTTTTAGGATGTTTTCGTTCGATTGACCTAGTTAGGCTTGAAATTGGACTTAGTGATAGTTATGAAAGTTGTTTGGGATGTTGAGAGGAAGATTCTGTTAAAATTTGGTATAATTTGGACGTCGCCGGAATCGGCCTCCGGCCACCGCTGCCGGCGGAGCCGCCGCCGTTTTGGGGTTTTGTATAATTTTAAATGTGTAATAATTAGAGGAGTTTAATGAAGTGAATTATGGAATTTTCGGACGAGTTTTGAATAGGTTTTTGAATTTCCAAAGTTTGGTATTTTGGCGGTTAAATAATGTAAAATCCGACAGTAGGATTTAAATCAATTTCTGAGAAAGGTTGTATTTACGACTGCCAAGTATGATATTAAAGTTTGGATCGTTTCGATTTAAGAATATCAAAGTTAGGCAGTGATGAGTGCATTTATGGCTCTCGATTAATTTTGCCTATTTTATCAAATACTGGATTTTAGTGGGAAATTAATGATATATTTGGAACAGGACGTGAGGAGACTCAATTGGAGAGACCTCGGATCGACGTCAGGCTTAGGCCTAAAGTTGTGAGTGGACCTTTGTTTTAAATAAAAAGCATGCGATGAATGATTTTATTAATCATTTATTTTTTCTGATGAGATTTATTGATTTCTCGCCTATTTGACAATTTTTCCTCCTTTGGAGAGATCCCGAAAATGAGATTTTCGGTGGATATATATGTTTTGGATTTTATGAGAATAGTATGTATATAAATGTTAGCTAGCCATACGTGCTTGGTCCGTCATAATGAGGTAAAATACCATTATGGCGTATCGTGAGTATTAGACACAAGCGTCATAGCCCTATATGAAAACTTCTTTCTTTTTCGGTTTATTTAGGTTTTCATATAGGGAGTCCACACGTATATATACACCGTCCTTTTCGGTCATAATGAGGAAAAATACCATTATGGCGCAACGTGAGCGTTAGACGCCAGCGTTGTAGCCTCGTATGAATTTCTATTTTTCTAAATTGTTTCTAGGATTCATACAAGGAGTCTGACGAGTATAGATACATACGAATATATGTTTATATATAGTTTAGCCTGAGAGGCTCCATTTTATTTGAGTTTATGACTAGCTAGTGCTAGTCGTGAAATTGTCAGTTTATGAGTTGAGCGTTTTTGAGCTGCCGCATGCAGTATATTTTTCCTATGAAATTAAAATGGGAATGCATAAATATTTTGTTATTAAATTATTTATGTCCACTCACTCTAACGTTATTAAATGTCTTCCCCTGGGCCCTTCGTTTTAAAATGCTCAGTCTGCAGGATTGCATAGTTGAGATCGGGCGTACATGGAGAAGAGGCATAGTCAATAGTATAGCTTCCGCTCTTTTCTATTTATTTATAGTTCATTTCCTCTCAAATAGAGTTGCTCTGAATATGTGGTTGTTTATTATAGGATCTTTGTTAGATTAGTAAATCTATATTAGGAGATGTTGTGATTTGTAGGGAGCACGAAAGCTCCAGGAGTCTATAAGGTTGGATTTGGAACCTTTAGACGTGTTTGCAGGTTTTGATTTGGAAGGGTTGTCCATTTCCAAGCGAGGTTGTACCGAATTTTGCGGTAAATCTTTCCTTAGAGGTGGTCCCTGCACGATTTACTTCGGGTTTAGGTGAAACTCGGGGTGGGTCGTGTCATATGTTTGATTTGGACTTGTGCTTAAACACATCGATTCTTTATGTGATACGTAATTGCATGATTAGTTTATGTGTGTGACCTATAAGTAGAGCACATAGCCGAGCTTCTTTGTGTCACGATGTTGAATGAAACCCGTAGTCTAAATTCAAAGTATGTCTATATCATAGGAACCACGTAGGAACTTATGTGCATATCGAATTTAGGTTGTGTATTTGCTCACGGTGTGGACTTAAATGAGATTAGAGGTTGTCTTCTTTGTTCTTGCATGGCTGTTTGGTTGTGTTTGCATGATTGTTGGTTGATCACATGTAAATATGTATAGAGGTAATTTAGGATTTATTTCCAATGTCTATTCCGAAATCATCAAACCCTTAAACCCTATATGCATATTTTGACATTTATATTAGGTTAGGTGGATCTACCCTGTAGTTGGATCCCCGGTTTAGAACGATCCCTGCTTGCTTTATACTATGATTGATTTGTTGACATGGTTAATTGATGCGTGTGCAAATACGTTTTATCAATTGGTCCCTAGAGGGGTTTTGGGGGGACGATTATTCCGGAGAGTTATTCGTAGGAGAAAAATGTGTCAACGGTAAAAATGGTAAATTTTAGCTAGTAAAAGGTAATTTTTAATAAGGTATTTTATAGTTGGGTATTTTTATGATGTTGGGCTGGGTTGGTGTGAGGCCCAAACCCATCTCCTCTTTTTCTTTTCTCTTATCTCTTTCTCTCTCTTCTCTCTCTTTCTCTCCCGACGCTCTTTCCCTCTCTCTCCCGTTGCCAGATTTCTTCCCACCCGTCTGCCGCCGCACCGGTCCCGTTTGGACCCCCATCACCTTCTCTCTCTTCCCGGCCTAGCACCCGAGCCTCTAACCCGCCAGAGAGAAGGAAAACTCGCCGGAGACGCCGAGAAGCTTTTCGCCGGAACTCCCTCCTCCGGCCACCAATCCGGGCAAGCTTGATACAGTTTTGTAGCTCTCCTCCCGTGCATCAACCCCTCCAAAGGGCTCACTCCCTCTTGAGCTCAGTAAGGAGAAATTCGAAGTTGAAATTCTAGGGCTTTTAGGATGTTTTCGTTCGATTGACCTAGTTAGGCTTGAAATTGGACTTAGTGATAGTTATGAAAGTTGTTTGGGATGTTGAGAGGAAAATTCTGTTAAAATTTGGTAGAATTTGGACGTCAGAGCCGCCGCCGCCGTTTTGGGGTTTTGTATAATTTTAAATGTGTAATAATTAGAGGAGTTTAATGAAGTGAATTGTGGAATTTTCAGACAAGTTTTGGATAGGTTTGGGAATTTTCAAAGTTTGGTATTTTGGCGGTTAAATAATGTAAAATCCGACCGTAGGATTTAAGTCAATTTCTGGAAAAGGTTGTATTTACGGCTGCCATGTATGATATTAAAGTTTGGGCCATTCTGATTTAAGAATATCGAAGTTAGGCAATGATGAGCGTGTTTATGGCTCTTAGTTATTTTACCTATTTTGATTTAAATTGGATTTTTAGTGGGAAATTAATTATATATTTGGAACAGGACGTGAGGAGACTCAATTGGAGAGACATCGGATCGACGTCAGGCTTAGGCCTAAAGTTGTGAGTGGACCTTTGTTTTAAATAAAAAGCATGCGATGAATGATTTTATTAATCATTTATTTCTTCTGATGAGATTTATTGATTTCTCGTCTATTTGACAATTTTTCCTCCTTTGGAGAGATCCCGAAAATGAGATTTTCGGTGGATATATATGTTTTGGATTTTATGAGAATAGTATGTATATAAATGTTAGCTAGCCATACGTGCTTGGTCCGTCATAATGAGGTAAAATACCATTATGGCGTGTCGTGAGTATTAGACACAAGCGTCATAGCCCTATGACGCTTGTGTCTAATACAAGCGTCATAGCTCTAAAATACCTTTTGAGCTGCCGCATGCTTTATATTTTTCTATGAAACTAAAATGGGAATGCATAAATATTTTGTTATTAAATTATTTTTGTCCACTCACTCTAACGTTATTAAATGTCTTCCCCTGGGCCATTCGTTTTAAAATGCCCAGTCTGCAGGATTGCATAGTTGAGATCGGGCGTACATGGAGAAGAGGCATAGTCAATAGTATAGCTTCCGCTCTTTTCTATTTATTTCTAGTTCATTTCCTCTCAAATAGAGTTGCTCTGAATATGTGGTTGTTTGTTATAGGATCTTTGTTAGATTAGTAAATCTATATTGGGAGATGTTGTGATTTGTGGGAAGCACGAGGGCTCCAGGAGTTTATAAGGTTGGAGTTGAAACCTTTAGGAGTGTTTGCAGGTTTTGGTTTGGAAGGGTTGTCCATTTCCAAGGGAGGTTGTACCGAATTTTGCGGTAAATCTTTCCTTAGAGGTGGTCCCTGCACGATTTACTTCGGGTTTAGGGTGAAACTCGGGGTGGGTCGTGTCAGATACTGACTTAACCATCGGATAAGGAAAGACCGGAAGCACCCAGTCATCCTTTTGTTTGCAGGTCACCGGGAGGAGGGCTAGTCACCCTGCGGACACGCCTTCAGCTTCTGCAACCCTATTCGAGATTGTACAGAAACATTTGACGCCGTCTGTGGGAATTTTTACTAAAAGTCAGCGTGACTCGATGGCTGAGTTAAGCGAGCAGCAAGAGCAGGAAGTAGGAAGAGAAGAACAAAGGGAACTAATATTCAGAAAGACCCCGGAAACGACAAGGGGAAGTTCACGAATCACGGACAGTAGAACCCTCTGAGAGAAAACACAGGAGGGAGTGGCATGAGATCTCAATCGCCAAGAGGTAGCCGAGATGATGGAGGGGATGAGGGCCCAAATCACTTGGCTGAAGCAGCAAAGAGTCAGGGATCAGAGCAGAAGAAGCTTCTGGAGGGAGCGCAGGTTGGAAAAGGAAAACGCCACGCTCATGAGCGCGTTAGCCCAAGGAATAGAGCATCGGGAAGCGTTGGATTGGGCTGCCGAGTCAGACCGGGCGGCCGAATCGGACCGGGTGGCCACATCACAGTAGATAGGCGCTCGATCGGGAAAAAACCGTAGGACCGTGTACTTAGGAATGAACTTGTTCCCAGATGAAATGAGGGATGAAGGACCACCGCCCTTGCTCGAGCCAATCCCTGAAGTCCAAGCCAGAAGGCCGAGAGAGATGGAAGATAGCCTAAGAGCTATTCGGGATAGCGTGGCGAGTTTGGCTGAAAGAATCTCGGATGCCGAGAGAAGGGGGATGCAAAATCTAACCCGCGCGAGTTTTGAAGAAAGGGGGGGACCGTTCACGAGAACAATTACCCAGTCCGTCCGGTCGAACACAGCCAAACCGTTGAAACTTAGCTATAATGGGGATCGTGATCCTCATCTTTTCCTTGATAGTTTCAAGTCTCACACGAATGCCAAAGGGTACTCGGACGCGATATGCTGCAATATGTTCCAGGAAACCTTAGCAGGAGAAGCACTTAGTTGGTTCTACAAGCTCCCGTCGAACTCGATTGATTGCTTCCGGCAGCTGGCTGATAAGTTTGTCAATAGGTTCATCCTACGGACGGACGGGTAGAGCACTGCCCAATTGTTCAAAATAAAGCAAGATAAGGGAGAGGAGCTGAAAGCTTTTGTGAACTGCTGGCAAGAAGCCACAACCAGAGTCAGGAACTTTGATAAAAGGGTTGCAGATGAAGCGTTCATTCAAGGGTTGCTTTCGGGAATTTTTTGTATGCAGTAAAAATCGAAAATCCACTAGGCTACGACGAGCTGATGGAAATGGCGATCCGGTACGCCTAGGCAGATCATGATACTTACAGGGGACCCTGGCTGTAGTACCCCGAAACTTAGCGCAAATTATATACACACTAAGACTCTTTAGCCTTAGATAGTAATCCAAATATCTTCTAAAATATTCATTTTAGAAGCCAATGACTGCAAGTATCATACTTACAAGATATGTATTTTTTATAAGTATTAGAATTTAAGTAAACTACTTAAATACCTTGACCCGTATTTCTTACATACAATCGATACTCGTAATTGAATTTAAGATTCGTGTTAGTATTGCTTTTATCATGCATACTATTCTAATCTTAAATATTACTAACACATTTACAAGATCTTAAGAAAGGAAAACATCATATTCCTTTACTTATTAGCTTGAGTAGATATATATCTATATATACATATATAAATATTTGTGTATCTATAGATTCATGTCAATACATATATAAGGTATACCTCATATATAGATTCATGCACTAGCTGATTTTTTTTTTACCCCTCTTACTATTTGGTTTTCTTTGTGAACAATCACCCTAACTAGCTAGAGACTATCACTCAAATTTAATGTTTGGCCTTTTAAGTCAAATAAAATTGCTGGAAATTAATTTACAATGCATGCTTCATGGCCTATTTATACTTGGGAGCTGCAACATCTTTTCTTCACACTCCAAGATCAAACGTAAAGATGATCACAAACTTCCTTAGTTGAATAGAAAAGCTCACACACCAAAATCCTATCCTTCACTCTTTTTCTCTTGAGAAGTTCTCTCTTTGTCAAAGAAATCCAACCTTGAGTCAATACCAAAACCTTCACTTCACTGCTGAAAATTCAAGAGTAAGTACATGGTTACATTCCTATACTCTTTTGTCTTTAAGATTATCAAAATGCATAACTAAGGATAAAATGGAAAAGAATATGTTTTCTACAAACTTATATTTTCGTATATAATTAAATATCACTTTATGAAAATTGATCACAGTATTAGATTCTTCATGAAAAATGCTTCAGTTTAGGCTTTTGAATCACTTAAAAAGGTTTACAAACGAAGAAGTTATGGCTAATCAAACTTCCAAACTAATAAACTTGCTGAAAATCCCTTACAACTACCACAACTTCAAAATTCCATATCTCACTCATTGCTTAACCATTTTCTACAAACTTTATATAAAATTGAAGCTTAGGATCTCTACTTTAAATCTGGAAAGTTTCAGAAGCAATGATAAAATATACAGCACGTAAAGACTTAGACATCAAAGGTAATATAAAGGATATCAGCTTTCTGCACTGCTATTGTTTTTCACCATTTCTGGACTCTATGACTTCGAACTGGATTATATGACTTATCTCATTGAATTCCTTACGAAAAATCCTTCGACATGAACTCCTCACTTGCCTAATTTGGACATAAATTGAATGAGATATGAAAATGATAATTTGACGGTTCTTTGGACAAGGATTTCCCTCACTATGGGAAATATAACTACTAATTCTTTGACTACTAACTAATATTTCTGTTTATTTAATTTAAAGTACATTTACTTTATTGCACTTTTACTTTCAAGTTTATTAAATTGCTTATTTTGTGTATATATTGAGTTATTATAATTTTTAAAGTATATTGATATAAGCTTATATACTTTGTTAGTATTGAAGAAGTTATTTACTTACTAAAGTTTGCTACACTCTTTTGACGTAATTAAGTTTGGAAATGTGAAGCCGGGTGATTAGTACTACCCCGTGCTTAAGTGAATTACTGGTAAAAGTGTTTGTAATTTGTGAAGTTAGTCAGGGCCCTAGTCCCTACAGATAGTGCACTATTATACTCATAGGAAGAAAGTGTCGACCTTGAGTATACATACTCTGGTATTGTCCTTGGTATGCTGCGGCTTATCCGTGCTTTGTATAGTGGACCTAGCACGTGATCTTTATGATTTATTACCAGTTTCCTAAACATTCACATGGTTGAATTTATTCACGTTTGTATATGTGTGTGTGTGTGTGTGTGCATAAATAATAATCAGTATGAACAAATCAAAATGATTCTTGGTACATTTTTACTTAGTTGTGTTTATTTCTGGTTTCTTATAAGACACATTATTATAAGAATGTAAGCTGTACTTACTGGGTCTGTGTTACTCATGGTGCTACACATTCTTGTTTTCAGGTAACGAATAGATACTTGGGGAATGGGATGAACCTACTAAATAAAAGAATGTTTTCTATTTCTATTTTAAGAATAAATGTAATGTCTTATACACTCTTGCTAAAACTCTCGTATTGTAAAATATTTGGTATTGTAAAGTATTAATATTTTCCCTTTCTAATAAAAGTATTATTCAGACATATATATTCTTCTTCTAATAAATTCTTCGAGAAAATTTTATTTGTTTTAACTCACGACGCAAATTCGGGCACCATATTTTCATATAATAATGGTCTCGGTTTGGGGGCGTGACACCGGCCGAGAAGAGGAAGATTGAAGGAAGAGAAAGAGGTTCGCCGGTGCAATTGGTCCAGGAGGTAAGAGCCTGAACGGGAGAGCAAGAGCCGAACTTGTACTATTCTGTAAAGAGGCACAAGGAAAGGAACGAGATGAAGGCAGGCAAGCAGTATAACGTGCAGGGGAAGGCAAAGGCCCTTATCGGGACACCGGTTACACCAGGACGGCGCTGGCAACTAAAGAGCAATTCTCAGCGCTCAACGCCACCTACGAGGCAATATGGAATGAGAACAAGTCCGTCATTCCGCCTCCCCCCGCCAGGAAGTTCCCCGAGTCCTCGAGGCTCACTAAAGAAGACACAGGAAAATTTTATTGGTACCACGGGGAGGCGAGTCACCAAATAAATAATTGCATAGAGCTGAAGAGGGCGGGTGAGGGCGAGTGAAAGAAGGAAAATTGCAGCAGTATGTGCTCGGTCAGACGCACGTAGGGGCAATCGAAGTGTATGAGACGATCAACACCATCCTCGGCGAGTCCCGTATAGATAGTAGGAGCAATAAGGCAAAAAAAAGTGTACGGGAAGAAGGGATGGCCGAGAGGTTTTTGCCTTTGGAAGTAGCAATAATCAGCGAGTAACCACCGGTTGGAAGTCTGTTACCTTCCTAGAAGAGGAAGAGGAGGGGATAAGGCCGCACGAGGACCCGTTCTTGATAACGTTGCAACTCGATCACTATATCACAAAGAAGATCCTGGTTGACACGAGAGCCTCCGTCAACGTGCTATTCAGGAGTGCCTGGAAAGGATTGCATTGAGGGAATAACAAGTTGATACAAGACCATGAGCCATTAATCAGTTTCTCAAGCGATGTCATTCAGCCCCTCGGATTGGACAACTTTCGGGTAAGCATGGAAGGCCGAGAGGGAGTCGCTCGGATAACAGTGGAATTCATCGTAGTGGACTGTGAATCGTCCTACAACGGGATCTTGGGAAGGCCTGCCTTATGGAAGCTAAAGTCGTTTGTCGCCGACCACATGTTGATGATGAAAGTCCCAACCCCAACGGGAGTCATTAAGATCTGGGGAGATCAGGGGGCAACAAGGAGTTGCTCTGCAATAGACAACGGAGAGGAAAAGGTCAGAGGTCCTGTCAGCAAGCCAAGCTGTGGATCCATATGTGGATCCTAGAGATGATCCTGACTCAGACGAGGAACGTCTGGGATTTGCAGGAGAAACAGAAGGTGGGCAGTCTCAGATGAGTTCCCGGATCGGCAAGTAACCATAGGAATGAGACAGGCACCTGGTGTACGAACGACATTAGTGGAATTCTTGAAGAGAAACAGTGCGACGTTCGCTTGGACGTATAAGGATATGCCCAGGATATCGAGTGGCATCGTAACGCACAAGCTAGGAATCGAGAAGGGTTTCCCTCCCGTGCGGCAAAAGCGAAGAATGTATAAGCCGGAAAAGTATGAAGCAATGAAAGAGGAAGTGAAGAAATGATGGACATCAGGTTCATAAGGGAAGTTAGATACCCCTTGTGGCTGGCCAATGTGGTCATGGTTCCAAAAAAGTCAACGGGACAATGGAGGATGTGTGTGGATTATTCAAACCTCAACAGGGCATGCCCAAAGGATAGCTTCCCGCTCCCACGCATAGATCAGTTAGTGGACTCCATGTCCGGGTTTGAATTGCTGAGCTTCATGGACGCCTACGCAGGTTATAACCAGATAAAGATGGACCCAGAGGATGAGAGAGCACACAATTTCACGATAGACAAAGGGCTATATTGCTATAAGGTAATGACTTTGGATTGAAAAATGCGGGAGCAACCTACCAGCGGCTGATGAATGTCATGTTCGCCGAGTACCTTAGGAAAATAATGGAGGTGTATGTCGATGACATGCTGGTCAAAAGTCTAACGGCCAAGGAGCATGGGGGCATCTGGAGAAAGTATTCAAGGTGATAGTGAGGTACGAGATGAAGCTGAACTCTCAGAAATGCATATTCGGGGTGACCAAAGGGAAATTTCTGGGTCACATAATCAGCAGAAGGGGAATAGAAGTTAACCCGGAGAAGATCCAAGCCATCTTGGATATGGAAAGGCCCAAGGAAAGAAATGAAGTGTAGTCGTTGGCTGGGAAGATCGTCGCCCTGGCGCAATTCGTATCACAACTCACGGATAAATGTGCTCATTTCTTTCGGCTGCTGAAAGACCAGCGGTGTAAAGAGATAGAGAGTGTGGGACCCGAGCAAGAAGAGGCTTTTAAGCAGATAAAGGTATAGCTCACGTCTGCGCCGATTTTGTCAAAACCGATCCGGGCGAGATGTTTTATTTGTACATAGCGATATCCCAGAAGGCGGTCAGCTCGATACTGATAAGAAAAGAGTCCGACATAGAGCACGCGGTGTTTTACGTCGGGAAGGGATTCAAACCCACAGAGAGCAGGTACTCGGTCGTTGAAAAATTAGCCCTAGCGCTTATCGTGACGCCGCCAGAAGGCTCAGACACTACTTTCAGGCGCACTCAATAACCCTTTATACCAACTACCCCCTGAGGCAGATCATACAAAAGCCAGAGATTAGCGGGAGGCTGGTAAAGTGGGCAATTGAACTAGGAGAGTTGGATATCCACTATCGGTCGAGAGTAGCTATCAAGGGCTAAGCAGCAGCCAACTTTATATCCGAGCTCACGCCCATGAAAGTGTTAGGTGAGCCATCCGAGCTCACACCCATGAAAGTGGGGGGGAGTCATCTGAGGTCGGGCGGGAGGAAATTGATCCGAGGCAGTTACAAAGGCACATAGTAAGGAGCCGCTATCACCACATTGGAAGCTTTTTGTTGACGACTCGGTGATGAGAAATAAGAGCGGGGCGGGTATAATATTGGAGACCCCCGACGGATTCAAGCATGAGTACGGCCTGGAATTTCAATTTAAGACCTCAAACAATGCGGCAGAATATAAAGCTTTGATCGGCGGATTGCAACTCGCCCGAGATATTGGCGTAGAGAATGTGGAAGTGTTTAGTGATTCACAGCTTGTTATAAATCAAGTCAACGGGAGCTTCATAGCAAAGGAGCCTCAGTTGAACTCTTACCAAGCACTGTCCAAAGCCTTCATGCATCGCTTCAAGTCGGCCTCCTTTTCTCACATCCCGTAGAAGGACAACAGTAATATAGATGCCCTTGCCCAGCTAGCTACCGGAGGGCCTGGGAAAGGAAGAAAGAAAGCGAGGATTGAGGTGTTAGGAAGCCCGAGCATTAGTAAAACCATCTCGGACATATTCATGGTCGAAGCGGGACCTGGAGAGCCTACATGGATGGACCCCATAGTCGAGTTCATGAATGAGGGTGTGCGCCCGGTGGACAGGCGACAAGCACGAAAACTGCAATCGAGATGTACCAGATACACACTTATGAACATGAAACTATATCATAGAGGTTACAGTTTCCCAAACCTGAAGTGCATAACAGAAGAAGAAGGCGAGGCGATCATGGGGGAAATACACGAGGAAGTGTGCAAAAATCATTCTGGATCTTGGTCATTGGCACACAAGGCGCTTCGAATAGGGTTTTTCTGGCCCAACATGGGCGCCATGGCAGATAAGATATCGGGACGGTGCCATAAATGCCGCCTACACGCTAACGAGACACATTCCCCTCCTATCGCTCTATCAATCCTATTATCGCCCTGGCCTTTTGCACAGTGGGGTTTGGACCTCATCGGGATATTTCCAACGGCGCTAGGGCAGTTCAAGTATGTAATAGTGGCCGTTGACTATTACACAAAGTGGGTGGAGGTGAAGACCCTGGGGAAGATAACCACCGAGTGAGTGAAAAATTTCCTGATGAAGAACATATATTGCAGATTCGGGGTCCCGGGGACAATCATCACGGACAACGGAACACAATTCAACAATAACCATCTGATTGAGTTCACCAAGGGAATGGGCATCAATACGGTCTTCGCATCAGTGGCACACTCACAGACCAATGGTTAGGTGGAGGCGGTTAACAAAATCATTAAAAAGCTTCTAAAGAAGAAGTTGGATGACGCCAAGGGTATGTGGGCACAAAGTTATCGGAAGTACTATGGGCGATCAGAAAGCAACAAAAGCAACGAGAGAAACACCTTTCAGCATGGCATTAGACATGGAGGCTGTCTTGCCAATCGAGACGTCAATACCGTTGGGAAAGGTCGAGAACTTGATGCCACGACCAATGAGGAAGGCCTCCAGTTGAATATTGACCTCATCGAGGAACGGAGGGAGAGAGCAGACTTGCACAACCAAGTCTATAAGCAGCGAGTTGCACGCCATTATAATAGTAAAGTCAGGGCCCGAACGTGGGACTGAGGGACTGGGTACTGAAGAAAATAATGACCAAAACGGCGGCCTTGGACCCAACCTGGGAAGGGTCGTACAAGATTATTGAAGAGGTCGGCCAGCAACTTTCTATCTCGGGATCAGGATGGGATAGTCTCCGGGCGCCCTTGGAATACGAGAGCACCTGAAATTCTACCCAGTGTAGGACGAGACTCATTTTGTAAAATGTATATTTGTAAGTATTGCTGCCCCCGGGAGAACAACAAGTCCCGGAGGATGCCTCTATTCGTTTTGAAAGACTTAATACAAGAATGGGGAAGTTGAATTCAAATTCTAATGATAGGCAATCCACCAAGAGGTATAAGCTAATAAAATCCTAGTAGTAATATCGAGCGGGATAGGCAATCCACCAGGAGGCATAAGTTATTCAAATCCCGAGTAATATTGAACGGGACATGTAATCCACCGAGAGGCATAAGTTCGAGAAATCCCTAGTAACACCAAGCGGGATAGGTATAATATAAATTATATATAACGCAACAGAGGTATAAACAACAAAGATGGACAAGTCATAATATGTCAAAACCCGAAATGCCGAGAGTATACCACCAATGGGTATTTACAAAAACACCCGGGATGTGTCATCACCAGGGTAGGGCACAAGACCATTGTCTTACAAAAAAAGCAAAAAGGCAAATTACAACTTATGCCTCGCGGAGGTCCTCTTCATTGCTCTTGGACGACTCGGCCAGGTTGTCAGCGCCTTCTCAGCAACCTTCTCGGACGGCTCGCCTGTGTCCTCAGTCTCTTTCTCGGCAGCTACCTGGACTTCGCCTCCCTCTCTTGGCCTCTCGGGCAGCGAGCAAGTCGGTAATCATCTTTGCATTGTCCAAGTACCCAAGGCGGCTCCATTCACCAAACTTCTCGGTGATGCCGCCCTCTCGGGCTGCCTTAAGCATGGCCTTCAACTCGTCTAACTCCTTGAACTTGGCAACGAAAAGCTCGCCCTGAGCAGGAATCTGGCCCTGCAGATCGGCTATCTAGTCATCCCTCTCCTTCAGCTTGGACCACATATCGCACTCCAAGGCGACCACTCGTTCAGCTTTTCCCTCCAGCTCTTTGGTGTAGAGGCCGAGTTTCGCGAACTTGTCGTCCAGCGAGAGTTTTTCCTTCCTCTCGGCCTCCAAGTCCTTCTCCATCTTCTTCTTCTCGGCCCCGAGATAGCTGATCTGGTCATTCAGGCTAGCCAGGCGCTCTTTCATCTCGTTGGTGTCCTCGCTGGCGTCAATAGCGTAGACAGCAAATAGAGCCTGCAAAGAGAAGTAAATTTAATACAACATCCCGGACAGTAAGGCATTGCAAAGGATAATTAAGCTTACCTTCATCATACCTCCCGAGCGTACTGTCGCTTCTTTTGAGGAGTGTTGGACCCGATCCAGCTCGATGCCCTTCAGGTCGCTCACCATGCTACAGACGAACTTTTCGTCGGCACACCCGTACTCGTCTAGTATCTGTCGGATGGGGGTCTTCCGGATCTGGGGAGAGCAAGAGCGAGTTACCCAAAGAAACTAGGTTGCCGGCCGAAGGACCCGCCGCCTTCTGCTTCTTCAGGGGTGGCGATACGCCTGACACGCTTATGCCGATCAAAGTCACACATTCATCTCGCTGAGACCTTGACTTCTTGGACGACGGCTTCTTTTTCTTCTCTCCCAAGCTAACGTTGACAACATCACCAGTCCTCCCGGACGCCTCCGTGTCATGAGCCGGCTTCGCGTACCCTTCGTCGGAAATCTCTAGGAGCACAGGAGTCTCCGAAACTCAGGCAGTAGAGTCTGTAAGGTTCACTTCGGTATGCGCAGCGACATTCCCAACCTCCAAGAGGTCGCTCAGCAAGTCCAAATCTGAATCCATATCGCGCGGGTGTGAGGGACGAGGTTTACGCTTGGGAACCTTAGCTGCTAACAAACGTAACGGTCAGTAACAGAAAGTAGAGAAAAAGCGCAAGTAAAAAACAGCAATCGAGGCATTTAACCGGGAACCCCACCAGGCATTCGGCTGAGTTCACAGTGAACTAGCACACCCCACCGGGTTAAGTTGTATGAGCTACGGTCTTCATCTGAGGGCCAGGCTGCAAATAGCCAGGCAATCTGTCGCATCTCGATCTCCGATAACGCGAATGATTGGTCCCGGATGTACCTAAACCGGTTGGGAGGAACGTATGTGGGGCAATCCTTTGCCACCGACCACCGACAAGCACGACCTTCGAGCACCAGTTGTTATTAATGGACGTAGGAAGATCTGTCACAGCAGACAAATAATCTCGAGCGGAGAACGAAACACAACCGCCACAGTTCTGCTTCTTGAGTACGAGAGACGGTAGAGGGCTCGAAACTTGTTGATAGTTGGCCATCTCATTTCTGACAAGTAGTACATGCAGCAAAGGGACAGCAACTGACGCCACTGATAGGAGCACAAAGTGTGACGTTCTTAATATGTTTATACCCTTTATTTACCCTTTGTTAACTCCTATTAGTTATTTTAGCTTTATATTTGTGTTTAGTATAGAATAATTGCTTAATTTAGAAATATGTAGGTTTTAGTGTTAGAAATTGACCAATACTTGTGTGAAAATTTTACTCATGTTAATCCGACAATATTATGTGTTGTCTGATATTGAATTTTATTGAATTGACAACTTGTGTGAAAATTTTACTTAATTATGTTAATCCGACAATATTTATGTGTTGTTTTATATTGAATTTTTATGAATTGACAACTTGTGTGAAAATTTTACTTAATTATGTTAATAAAACAACATTTATGTGTTGGCTGATACTGAAATTTAGTAATTTCTGACTTTGGAGGTAAACCCTAGCCTTTTAACTTAGGTGGATTTCCTCCAAACCATTTGATTTTGCAGACAAATTTTTTTGTTAATAAGACAACATTTATGTGTTGGCTGATACTGGAATAGTGTAATTTCTGACTTTGGAGGTAAACGAAACCTTAGCCTTAATTTTAATTAACTTAGGTGGATTCCCTCCAAACCATTTCATTTTGCAGATAAATTTTTTTTTAATAGGACAACATTTATGTGTTATCTTATAGTTACTTTTTAGTTTCTGAAATATCTTTGGAGGGAATACCCTCAACATATAAAAGTTCAACTATGACATTTTCTAAGTGTCATAAGCTACAAAATGAATCATGACTTTTTACAATGTCATGAATGATTTTGGTCTAAAATTTGAATAGCCCGTCTTCTTTTCGGCAAAAAGTTGAATCAATTACCAGAAGAAAGGCTTTAGCCGACGAACATAAAAAAATCAGGCCGACGAATTATTTTTTCGTCGGCTAACGTGGACTTTAGCCAACAAAATTTTTCTTCATCGGCTATGGTCAACTTTAGACGACGAAATTAAAATTTCGTAGGCTAAATATTTTTTTCGTCGGCTATAGTCTGTGAAATTTAACCGACGAAATTTTTAAAAGTTTAGCCAACGAAATTTTAATTTCGTCGGCTTAAGTGCCTTATATTTGCATATCTGGACAGCAGCTCATCTGGGAAAAAAAACGGGAGGAGAAAAAGTTTGGGTGTTGTCGAAATCTGTCCATAATTACTTTGTGGAGCTATATATAGGTACGTATATGTGTATATATGTTGATTTTGAGTTTTATTTGAGTTGATCGATTTTGAGTGTGATTGAGTTGATCGATTTTGAGTATGTTGAAAGTGGTGTGTGTATATATATATATATATATATATATATATATATATGTTGATCGATTTGGTTGATGATTTGATAATATATATGAAGTTGTTGTTAATAAGTAGTAGATATATATATATATATTATATGTTAATTAATTTATAATATTGTGTTGATGGTATAAAGTTGTTGATGATATGAGTTGATCGATTTTGAGTACGTTAGAATATACAGGCCCGGACCTGATATTTTTTTGCATGAGTCGAACTCTCAAGTTGGGCCCTCAAATTAGTGTATGTTCAGTAGTTTTTTTTTTTTTTATGTGTAAGGATTTCATGAATTAAACACTCAAAATCCAAAGACGAACAACATACTATCCGAAAATATATATAATATATCAAATTATAAACTGAAAATTTATAAGACTAACACAAATCTAATTATAGAAATAGGATTATCAAAACCCTGTTGTTTTAGAAATCATATTTCTAATTAGAAGGTATTTACATGAGCAAATGCCTATTTAGTACTAATTTTAGGAAGTTTTGGCCCGGTTCAATGAAAATAAGATTCATTGCCCATTCCAACTGTTACTTGGTAAAATACATTTATACCTTTATATTCATTCTCTCTCTTTTCCTCTCCTTTTCTATCAGATATGTTTCTCTCTCTCTCTCTTCTTTCCTTTTCGATAATATCTCTCTCTCTCTAGATCTCTCTCTACGCCAATCTGCTGCCACTGATGAACTACTTCAACGTCGACGCACGGTCCATGACGCCAGAAATCGGCAACCCAGCCATCGACGTCGACCATCCTCTCTCTCTCTCTCTATGTCTCTCTCTCTGCGCTGATCTGCTTCCACTGAAGGTTTACTTCAACATCGACACACGATCCTCGACGCAAGAAATCGGTGACCGAGCCATCGAAGCTGACCGTCCATCTCTCTCTCTCTCTCTCTCTCTCTCTCTCTCTCTTCTTCCATCTCTCTCTCTCTCTCCTCTCTCTCTCTCTCTCTCTCCTCTCTCTCTCTCTCGAGAACGTTTGCTGCCTCGAAGCTTTCCTCGCCGATCTGCTGCAGCATCACGCCGACAAGCTCTGATAAGCTCTTCTAGTTCACCCTCCACCTCCCTCCTCCCTCCTCTATGGGATCTCCGACATGGAATCAAACCCTCTGCGTCCACCAATGCGGCGGTTCAGCTCCGGCGTAAGTCAAAATCAATTTGGGTGCCAGATTTGGGTGCCCAGAGCAACTTCTTTGGTTAAAAATAATGATTTACTGAGGTAATAGATTTATTACTGGGAGGTAGTAATTTACTGTGTCTACTAGCCAATGAGATACTTTATTGCAAGTTTACTTCCCCTATTAGAAGTTTACTAGGGGTAGTAAACTTTACTTTTCAGCATATAAGTTGATTTTTTTCTATTTTAATGTGTATAGTGACTATGAAGATATTGTATTGCATGTGTCTACTAGCCAATGAGATACTTTATTGCAACTTTACTTTTCCTATTAGAAGTTTACTAGGGGTAGTAAACTTTACTTTTCAGCATATAAGTTGATTTTTTCTCTATTTTAATGTGTATAGTGACTATGAAGATATTGTATTGCATGTCTACTACCCCAGTAGAAGTTTACTAGGGGTAGTAAACTTTAATTTTTCGCATATAAGTTGGGTTTTGTTGTTTTAAAGTGTATACTTACCTGGGAAATATTGTATTGCAGGTTTACTACCCCCAGTTGAAGTTTACTAGGGCAGTAAACTTGATTTGTCGGCATCTAAGTTGATTTTTTTTTTTGTGTTTTAATGTATATATTGACTAGGAAAATATTGTATTGTAAGTTTACTACCCCCAGTAAAAGTTTACTGGGGGTAGTAAACTTTATTTTTTCACATTTAAGTTGATTTTTCATTGTTTTAATGTGTATAACGGCATTGGAGCTACTGTTTTGCAAGGTTACTACCCCCAGTAAAAGTTTACTACACCTCTAAATTGATTTTTCTCCGTTCGAATATGAATTATGGCATTGGAGCTACTGTTTTGTAAGTTTACTACCCCCAGTAAACTTTTACTGGGGGTAGTAAACTTTATTTTTTCGCATCTAAGTTGATTTTTCTCTTTTTTAATGTGAATTATGGCATTGAAACTACTGTTTTGCAAGTTTACTACCCCCAATAAAAGTTTACTAGGGGTAGTAAACTTCATTTTTTCGCATCTAAGTTGATTTTTCTCTTTTTCAATGTGAATTATGGCATTGGAGCTACTACTTTGAAGTTTACTACCCCTAGTAAAAGTTTACTAGGGGTAGTAAACTTCATTTTTTCGCATCTAAGTTGATTTTCTCATTTTTAATGTGAATTATGGCATTAGAGCTACTGTTTTGCAAGTTTACTACCCCAGTAAAAGTTTACTAGGGGTAGTAAACTTCATTTTTTTTTGCCGGTATGCTTCCGGCAAGATTTGGTGGATTCCAGTGACTTTTTTTCAAAAAATCCAGTGAGACTCCGGCTCTCCGGTGATTTTACGATCACCATCAATTTTCTGACGACCGGTGACCGGAATCCGGCAACCAGTGTTCGGTGACCGGCGACCGGCGGCGGTGTCCGGTGTGCTTCTGGGAAAGTCTTCCCTTCTTATTTTTTATTTTCTCTTTAAATAAAGGTTAAGGGTAAAAAAGCCTTTTAAAATATCATTTTATTATATTTTAATAAATATTTGTGTATTAGGCTTAAAATAAGTACATTGTATTCAAATGGGCTAATAAAAAAGATTATCATTGAAATGGGGTTTGACTTTTTCTATTTTGTGCAAATGGTCTTTTTCCCTTTACATAATGTTCTCCATTTCCTTTTACGTCTAGAAGGAGTGAATACATTTTATAATTTATATATAATTGTATTTACTTGTCTGAACCCCCCCCCCCCCCTTTAACTCTTTAAGATGTCAGTGTTTTATATTCATTAGTAAGAATAAGCTCTTCATAGATCAGATGCCAATAAAACTTTCTTGTTTATTGGCTCTCTTGGATACTGGGCCCTGAATCGACAATCTCTTCTGTCTCATATCAGGTCCGGGTCTGGATATATATATATATATATATATATATATGTTGATCGATTTGGTTGATGATATATTTGATAATATATATGAAGTTGTTGTTAATAAGTAGTAGATATATATATATATATATATGTTAATTAATTTATAATATTTTGTTGTTGGTATGAAGTTGTTGATGATATGAGTTGATGATGATTTTGTGATGCTGTTGATCTCTCCTATTGTTATGTCCTTCTTCCGTGTCCTATATATATGTTCCTTCCTTTGTCTTAATTAGTTGTAGTACGTCGAATACTAAATGAATTGAGATTTTTCTATATGGAATTTAATTAATTCGAGTTATACATATCTATATTTTGTTATATTTTCAGAATATAGATAAGAGTTGGATTTCGCTTCCAAAATAAAGACATGGTAAACGAGTTATGAGTTTTCTGGAATATGTGCTGGCTAATGCTAACGGGAATACAATTTTCTATTGCCCGTGCACGAAATGTCAGTGTCGCAGCGATATGCATCGATTTGCGATTGACAAAGTATGACAGCACATGAAAGTAACGGGTTTTGGGAGAAGTACACATGTTGATTATATCACGGTGAAACATCATCAGGGGGTCCGTATGACCATGGGCAATTTTCTGAGACGGGCAGTATATCCAACGATCCAACAACGGCCTTCATCAACGACATGTTTCCTTATGAGAGCGGTGTATGCGCTCAAGGACATTATATGCCTGAGCCGGTGTAGCCCTTCCCTAGAGTTATCAACTGCTGGTATTGACAAATACAACAAACTGCTTGCTTTCCAACAGACCCCTGTGTACCCCGGTTGTCAGAAGACCGTTCTTGAAAGTGTGATGAACGTAATGAAGATTAAAGTTGAGACAAAATCGACCGTGAAAGCTGTTGATGATTATCTACAGTACACTGCTTCGATGTTGCCCCACGGTCATTGTCTTCCTACCACTCATCATAAGGTTCGATGTATCCTGAAAGATCTTGGGCTTTCCTAAATCAAGATCCATGCATGCAGATATGACTGCGTTCTCTTCTAGGGTAAAGATCCAGAAGGGAATGACCTTGGTGGCCTTGACGCATGTCCGGTATGTCACTGACAGGTATAAGCTGACTCATGCAGGCAATAGGAAACCTATGAAGGTACTTCGGTATTTCCGTTGAGGGATAGGCTGGAGCGGTTGTACATGTCTTCACACACGGCTAAAGGTATGAGAGGCACGCTGATAGGGAATTGCATGACGAAAATACCCTTACACACCCTGTTGACAGGGAGGCTTGGAAGCATATAGACAGAGAGTTTCCTCATTTTGCGTCAGAGGTCCGAAATGTGAGGCTCGGGCTTTTATCCGACAGGTTCAACCCTTTTGGCAACATGAGTCTTCAATACAGTGTATGGCCGTGATTTTGGTACCGTACAACCTTCCTCCATAGATGTGCATGAAGAAAGAATACAATATGTTGAGTTTGTTGATTTCGGGGCCCGGTTATCCAAGGAAGTGTCGCGATATGTATTTGAGACCTATGATTGAAAAACTTAAGTTTTTATAGGACGTTGGTCATCCCACTTATGACAAGTACATGAACGAGATGTTTCAGATGCATGTCATGGTTGTTGGTACCATCAGTGATTTTTCTACTCGTGGGATGTTATCGGGCAACGTTATTAGGGGATACAAGGCTTGTCCAGAGTGCTTTAGCGATGAGAGGAGCAGCAGTCATTGCAACAAGATATGCAAATTGAGTCACCGTTGTAACGCCCCAAAAAGGGTGTCGTCACAGCGCCGTGCATCCTAAGAAGCTTAAGTAATCACAAGTAATACTTAGCCAACTTAAAATGCACAAGGCCTTTGAAAAAGAAACTAAATCTCAAAAGAAATGTCATATATTATTTTCTGTGAGTTAAAATAACCAGCAGTTAAAGAACTTTAGGGGAAAGAGGAACAAAAGTTAAAATCTGAAAAATTGACAAGGCTATAGTCATACAAGACAACCATTTACAAACTGGAAATTCTATTTCCAGATATGACTAAGCATAGATATTACACACCAAAATGAGCCTTTAAGATCATATATACAACAAGCTGACTTTACTTTTCTACCAAAAATATAAGTGACAAAGGCTCAGACTTTTAAAAACAACATCAGTACAACAAGACAGGAACTAGACCTCAAGGAAAAGAGACAGCTGCAAAATGCCAAGGTCACCACTTCAAGTCCACTCCTTTTCAGTTTCGTGCACAGTACCTGAAATGTATAGGGGTGAGCATCACTCACGATCATATGCTCAGTAGGAAGCAACACTAGTGATAGGAGCACAAAGTGTGACGTTCTTAATATGTTTATACCCTTTATTTACCCTTTGTTAACTCCTATTTAGTTATTTTAGCTTTATATTTGTGTTAGTATAGAATAATTGCTTAATTTAGAAATATGTAGTTTTTAGTGTCAAAATACATAGTAATTTCGGAATTGAAGAATTTGGTGTTAAAATTGTGTTAAGTGTTGGAAATCCTTGTTTACTCAGGATTCCTGTCTTGATTAGGATTCCATCTTTCCTCTTTCCTAGTTTCTAATTTTCTTATTTCTAATTCAGGAAAGTCTAAACCCGTGATGACTAGGAAATGTTTTCCTGACTCATGAGGGAAAGGTGACGGCAGCTAGGAGTCCTAACTAAGCTAGGAGTCCTAACTAAGCTAGGAGAAGTACAAATCCGAGAAGAACAAGGAGAGAGAATCCGTGCGGCAATAAAGAAAGAAGTATTCCAAGTTCAAGATGGTTTTGTCATTCCTTAATGCGTGAGGATTCCTTGAAGAACAAGAGAAGAAATTAATTCCAATTTGGACTTGGTTTTGCCGATTCAAAAAGATTCCTTTTACTAGAAGAATTCTTGGAGATCAAGACTTGTTACTCTATAAATAGGGCATGGCATGGCAGCAATAATCACCATCAACCCGTGCAAATACACCAAAGCCTTTGCCGAAACTCCATCAACCTCCAAACACCACAATCCGATCCCACCTTCAGCATTTGTCCGAAGCACGTAGCCTAGGATTCCGCTCACTCGAAGAATAGAACACGTAGGGATATTTTGAGAGTGAATTCCATCTTCTATTTTCGGATTGCTATGTGTTTGTTTTCGTTTTTGTTTGTTTTAGGTTTTTGCTTAAGTAAACTTCGATTCTTGTCTATGAGATAGAAGTACTTTTGAACCATGTTTTAGATTAAAGTTTTTAATTTTTAATCAATGATTTTAGGTTTTATACCGTGAGTTTTATGTCTAAAATACTTTATGATTTTCGGTGCTTTCTTATATTATCATGTGTAGTTGATACAAGTAGTTGATATTGCATGTGTTAATCATCCAAAGTTCGACTTTGATACACGTAGTTGATAAGTTGTATTGTCTTTGTTTTTCACCGAGTTTCTACCTATGTTTGATTTGGACTTGTGCTTAAACACATCGATTACGTAATTACATGATTAGTATGTGTGTGACCTATAAGTAGAGCACGTAGCCGAGCTTGTTGTGTCGCGATGTTGAATGAAACCCGTAGTCTAATTCTAAGTTGGTCTATGTCATAGGAACCACGTAGGAACTTATGTGCATATCAAATTTAGGTTGTATATTTGCTCACGGTGTAGATTTAAATGAGATTAGAAATCATCTTCTTTATTCTTGCATGGTTGTTTGGTTGAGTTTGCATGATTGTTGGTTGATCACATGTAAATATGTATAGAAGTAATTTAGGATTTATTTTCATTGTTTATTCCAAAATCATCAAACCTTTAAACCTATGTGCTTATTTTGACATTTACATTAGATTAGATGGATCTACCCTGTAGTTGGATCCCCGGTTTAGAACGATCCCTGCTTGCTTTATACTACGACTGATTTGTTGACAGGGTTAATTGATGCGTGTGCAAATACGTCTTATCAAATGGCGCCGTTGCCGGGGATCCTCGATCTTTTTAATTGTCAAAATTTGCATAGTATATATGTCTATATGTTTATAATTGTAAAGTTACAACCAAATTTGTATATGATGTAATTGTGTTTTATTTTTGTCTTTCTACTTTAATACTTGTATGAATAATGTTGTAGGTTGTAATGCACAGGAATAGGTAGGATCCCTTTTGTTAATTCTAGCCTTAACCCTTCTTGTTTACTCTCGGGTTTGCATGAGGTTGTGGGCGGCTTTTATTAACACTTGGAGTCATGTTTGGTTCATAAGTTTGTTGCTAGCTGAGTACATTGGTACGCTCCTTCTATTACTCTGGTGCATGGGACCAAAAATTGGATCTCAAGAGCCTTGAAAACATACATCTCGGTGATGGAGTTTTCATTACTCACTAAACGAGTCCTACCATGTTCACTATCTCTGGATTGAGCTATTGACCTTTAGAAACAACGCTTCAAGCTTGTGATCGAAACATCAATATCCAGGCCGCACGTCCACCGTGTCTTACCATCTAGAATCATTATTTATTTAAGTGTTTTAGTAGCAACTCAAAAATAAGCTTGTATGACTTTGTAATCTTAAAAGATTGGTGCCATGTATGATTTTGTATTTCATTTGTTTCAAAATTTATCTCTTGATTTTTGAATCTTTTTATTTTCCTTTGTTTTGTTTTCCTTTGATTGATTTTTGGAACCCTTGATTCCTTTCTCTTATTTATAAGAACCCTTGGTTCTTAGCTTAGTCTAGTTTATTGTTTTTGATTTCGTTTTATACAAGAGCATATTGTTGCATGATGACGAAGAGATTGAAGAGGTTTATGTCGAGAAGCAACCGGACAAAGAGGCCGTGTCTCAGTCTAAGAGAGAGAGTGCGGCAGTTCCTGCTAAGAAGAAGGTGCAAGAGGCCGTGCCTCTTGCAGTCCCTGCTGATCCGAAATCCACTCAAGCCGTGCTTGAGAAAGGTAAGTCTTCTAGCTCTAATGGTTTAGTTTCTACTAATGTCCATGCTCGTGCCCCTTTCCCCAACAGGTTTGCTAAATCAAAGCACGATGAAGCTGATCATGCAATGATTGAGTTATTCAAGAAGGTGGAAGTAAACATGCCATTGCTTGAGTGCATTCAACAAACCCAAAGTATGCGAAATTCTTGAAAGAGTTATGCACCAACAAGAGGCTACCACGAGAGAAGGATGTAGCGGTAATGAATGAAACCATCTCTGCGGTTTTTCAAAGGAAACTACCACCTAAGCTCAAGGATCCAGGGAGTTTTTCGATTCCATGCACCATTAGTACTCATAGTTTTGATAAAATCATGTTAGATCTAGGTGCTTCGATTAATGTTATGCCTCTTATCTTTATGCAGACTTAGGTCTAGGTGAGTTGAAAAAGGATAACATTATCATTAGATTAGCTGACCGCTCCAACAAGATCCCTCTGGGATATGTTGAGGATGTTTTAGTGCAGGTTGCAAGTTTAACATTTCCTGCAGATTTCTATGTCATTGACATGGAACCGGCGGATGCAGATGACAAAGAAATTCCCATTCTGTTGGGAAGACCATTCATGAGAACCGCCAGGACCAAAATTGATGTCTACTCAGGAGAACTAACTTTCGAAATAGATGGAGACATCATTAGTTACAATATTTTTGATGCAATGAGGTATCCACTTCTGAACTTTTTCGAGATCCTTTTCTATTGATGTTGTGGACGCTCTTGCAGATGAATATGTGGAGACAATAGCTCAAGACGCCTTGGCAATCACCTTGGCAAAAGGAATCGGATTTGATGCCATGGGGACAAAATTGCAGTTTCTGCCGAGGCCGTGCCTCTACCCTTGTTTGAAACCGTATACTCCCTTGAGGTGGCTGCCGAGGTATGCTACTCTTCCCCGAGTCCTATTCTCTTTCCATCTAACAAGTTTCTTCCTTCCATTGTCCAAGCTCCAAAATTAGATCTCAAGGTTCTTCCAGAACATTTGAAGTATGTGTATTTGGGAGAGAATGAAACGTTGCCGGTTATCATATCCTCATCACTAGAGAAGGAGCAAGAGGAGAGATTGATCAACGTTTTGAAGAGACACAAGACGGCCATAGGTTGGACCTTAGCCGACATCAAGGGAATTAGTCCTACAATGTGTGTTCACCGAATTTTGCTTGAAGATGGAGCAAAACCGACCAAGGAGGGTCAACGACGTCTTCATCCACCTATGATGCAAGTTGTGAAGGATGAGGTGACAAAGTTGCTCGATTGTGGAGTCATCTACCCAATTTCGGATTCAAGGTGGATTTCACCGGTTCAAGTTGTGCCAAAGAAGAGCGGAATCACGGTGGTGAAGAATGATGAAAACAAGCTTGTACCGCAAAGGACCGTAACCGGCCACCGAGTGTGTATCGATTATAGGAGGCTCAATGCAACAACAAGGAAGGATCATATGCCGTTACCATTCATTGATCAAATGCTTGAGAGGTTAGCCGGTCATGCATTCTATTGTTTTCTTGACGGTTATAGTGGTTACAATCAAATAAGTGTTGCGGAAGAGGATCAAGAGAAGACAACGTTCACATGTCCCTTTGGCACTTTTGCCTACCGCCGCATGCCTTTTGGCTTGTGCAATGCTCCAGGTACGTTTCAAAGATGCATGTACCACATATTTTCTGAGTTCATAGGTTCTAAGATTGAAGTCTTTATGGATGATTTTTCTGTTTATGGTGGAGATTTCGATACATGCTTAGAAAATGTAGAATTTGTGCTTAAGAGATGTGAGGAAACTAATCTTGTGCTTAATTGGGAAAAATGTCACTTCATGGTTAATCAGGGTATAGTGCTTGGTCACATTGTTAGTTCTAGGGGTATTGAAGTTGATAAATCTAAGATAGATATTGTGCGTCACTTACCCATCCCCACAAGTGTGAGGGATGTTCGAAGCTTTCTTGGACATGCAGGTTTTTATCGTCGATTTATCAAAGATTTCTCCAAGATAGCTCGGCCCTTGAGTTCTTTGTTGCAAAAAGATGTGCCCTTCCACTTTGATGCCGAATGCAAGGAAGCTTTTGAGCGATTAAAGACCATGTTGACATCGGCACCAATCATGGCGCCACCAGATTGGTCCTTGCCATTCGAGTTGATGTGTGACGCCTCAGACTATGCCGTGGGGGCTGTGCTCGGACAGAGAAAAGACAAGCAGCCGTATGCCATATACTATGCCTCTCGGACGCTCAATGATGCGCAACAGAACTACACCACCACCGAGAAAGAACTTCTTGCCGTAATCTTTGCTTTGGATAAGTTTCGTTCTTACTTACTTCAATCTAAAGTTATTGTTTATACTGACCATGTGGCTTTGAAGTATTTGTTGACAAAGAAGGATGCCAAGCCGAGATTGATAAGGTGGATATTGCTTCTCCAAGAGTTCGACTTGGAAATCAAAGACACAAAAGGGGTCGGACAACGTTGTTGCCGACCACCTTAGCCGATTGGTGCGTGACTCGGACCCCGTGGCCATCCAAGAATGCTTCCCGGACGAGCAACTCTTCAAGGTCAGCAAGGTAAGTGAGGTAAGTGAGCCTTGGTATGCAGATATTGTGAATTATCTTGTTACAAAGCAATTTTCGAATTCTATGTCCTACCATGCTAGAAATAGACTTAAGGCATTAGCTAGACATTATGTGGGATGAACCTTATTTGTGGAAGCATTGTGTTGATCAAGTTATTAATAGGAGGTGTGTCCCGGAGAATGAGCATAGGTCTATTCTTAGTTTTTGCCATGATCAAATTGTGGAGGTCACTTTGGTTCTCGTAGGACTGCTTTGAAAGTTTTAGAATGTGGATTCTTTTGGCCTACTATTTTTCGAGATGCATATATGTATTGTGCTTCATGTGATAGATGTCAAAGGACAGGGAATTTAGGACCTAGGGATGAGATGCCTATGCAACCTATTATACATGTTGAAATATTTGATTGTTGGGGTATTGATTTCATGGGGCCTTTTCCGAATTCTCAGGGAAATTTATACATTCTCGTATGTGTGGATTATGTTTCTAAATGGGTGGAAGCAAAAGTCACCCGGACTAATGATTCTCGAGTTGTTGCAGATTTCCTACGCTCTAATATTTTCTCCAGGTTTGGAATGCCGAAATTTGTAATAAGTGATGGAGGTTCCCACTTTTGCAATCGGACAATTGAAGCTCTAATGAAGAAGTATGGAATCAAGCATAAGGTTGCTACACCTTATCACCCCCAAACAAGTGGACAAGTGGAGCTTAGTAATCGAGAGATCAAGCGGATATTGAGAAGAGGTGTGAAGCCGTCACGCAAGGATTGGAGCCACCGCCTTGATGATGCACTATGGGCATATCGGACTGCATTCAAAAATCCTTGGGGATGTCACCGTTTTGTATGGTGTACGGCAAAGCTTGTCACTTGCCTGTGGAGTTGGAACATCGGGCTTGGGGGGTTCAGACTTTTAATATGGATATTGATGAGGCCGGATTACAACAGGAATTGCAGTTGTGTGAACTTGAAGAAATCAGGAATGAGGCTTATGATTCTGCCGTGATCTATAAGGAGAAAACCAAGGCATTCCACGACCGGATGATTCGAAAGAAAGACTTTGTTATTGGCCAGAAAGTTCTCTTATTTAATTCTAGACTTAGGTTGTTTCCAGGCAAGCTACGTTCTAGGTGGATAGGACCTTTTGTTATCACTAATGTCTTTCCTTCTGGTGCAGTCATGATTAAAAGCATGGTCAAAGGAGCCGAATTTCAGGTTAATGGTCATCGATTAAAGCCTTACATGGAGAACATGGTGGACCAAACGATGGAGAAAGTTTCTTTCCTAGAGGCTACGGCATGAGCAAGAGGAGATGATAATCTAGGCTAAAGGACTATAAACACTTAAGCGCTGCATGGGAGGCAACCCATAGAAGGAGCCATCAACGAGAGTTTGCAAATTTCTTTATCCCTCCTCTTTTATTTTCGAATTGCTCTTAGTTTTCTTACATTGAGGACAATGTTGATTTTAAGTGTGGGGTGGATGTCATTACTCGTTGATTTACTATGCTTTGATATGATTTGAATTGTTTTTAATTTTTAGGATTAATTTTAAATTTTTTGTTTATGTTTTCCGATTTTTAGATAAACTTTGTTTCTTTATTTTGTGTTTTGCTTTTTTGTTGAGTCTTAGGTGCCTTCTAACATGTCTAGGATGAATATATGATCTTTGATTGATTAGTTATTGAGATGAGCATGATTTCGAAAATTTGAGCTTATATGCTATTTGATGGTTAATAGTTATGTTGAAATTGTACGAACTTGTAGTAGATGAGGACCATTGAAACTTAGGTACAGAATGAGCATGTTCCTTACTTGTTTAACTTCATGTTACTCTTGTGAGATTTTCGAGCCATATATATGTGCCTATTCTTTGGAGAGTTTACTCTATCTATTCTTTGATATATATGACCTCATTATACATTATTTGATCAATTTATATGCCATAGATTTAATGAACTAGAGAATACTAGAACTTACTTGTGAAACTTTCAAAACTTTTATCATAACTTGCTTTGATTTTGAATATGATTGTGGATCTTTCTTAGGACTATCACCACTTTATCCAAATAGCCATATATCCCTATTTTGAGCTCTGTTTGGGACCCCTTAGTCTAAACTCTTTAGAGCCTACGTTATGCCTTTCTTGTTCACCTAAATTATCCCTTGCCTAGTATAGAATTCCTCTACCTTGTCTCGAGCTTGGCAGAGCTATCTTTTTGTGGTGATTTGAGGTGATGATTCAATACAAGTGTGGGGTTGATCTAAGGAGTTTGTTGCCGAGATACATATGAGAAAAGAAGAAAAAAAAAATTGCTCTCGGAATAAAAAAAAAAAAGAAGCATGATCCGAGAGAAGTAAAAAAAAAAAAAAAAAATTCGAATTGAGAAGAATTGATCTCGGCCTAGATGAAGCTTTTGTGAAATTGGAGTTGTGAATTGTTTGTTGAAGGCTCAATATGTTATACTTTTAGCCTTTGTTTGTTTTCATAATGTTTAAAGTGAATGATGGGTCCAACATGATGATATTTGGCCCTTGATGGTGTTTGGTGACATAAGGTGGATGTTCTTGCTCTGCTAAGTCTTGAGGATGACCTTTGTGATTCCTATACTTTGAAAATTTTTCCATGCCGAGCCTAGCCAACCTATTTTCTAAAAGATCCGCATGATTCTTAAGATAAGTAAACTTTGATCTGTGGAGTCTGTTTCATGAGTAAGCATATGGTTGTGGTTCATTTGTGCATATGATTGGTATCTTTCATGAGGTTTTCGAATTCATTAGGTTTTTTTAACTCTTGTGTGAAAAAGCTTTTAAGCATATGCCATGTTCTTGAGAGAAAAAAATTCTGAGTGCATATCCTTGTGAGTTGAATTTGAACTTGTTTGGAACATGTCAAGCTTAATTTCACCTTTGTTTCTGCCATGTCTTACTTGTTATATCAAAATCTCATGTTTATTAACCATTGAATTCACCTTTCAATTTCGATACTTGTGTTATTCTTGATGCTATGATTTTGAAGGTCTCTGAGACAATTTCGTTGAAAGCATTAGATTGAGTCATTGTAGTATTTTCAATATTATTTGTTTTTTTTTTTTTAGTAGTTTGCTAAGGGACTAGCAAAGGTTAAGTGTGGGGTTGTTGATAGGAGCATAAAGTGTGACGTTCTTAATATGTTTATACCCTTTATTTACCCTTTGTTAACTCCTATTTAGTTATTTTAGCTTTATATTTGTGTTTAGTATAGAATAATTGCTTAATTTAGAAATATGTAGTTTTTAGTGTCAAAATACATAGTAATTTCGGAATTGAAGAATTTGGTGTTAAAATTGTGTTAAGTGTTGGAAATCCTTGTTTACTCGGATTCCTGTCTTGACTAGGATTCCATCTTTCCTCTTTCCTAGTTTCTAATTTTCTTATTTCTAATTCAGGAAGTCTAAACCCGTGATGACTAGGAAATGTTTTCCTGACTCATGAGGGAAAGGTGACCGGCAGCTAGGAGTCCTAACTAAGCTAGGAGAAGTACAAATCCGAAGAAGAACAAGAGAGAGAGAATCCGTGCGGCAATAAAGAAAGAAGTATTCCAAGTTCAAGATGGTTTTGTCATTCCTTATGCGTGAGGATTCCTTGAAGAACAGAAGAAGAAGAAATTAATTCCAATTGGACTTGGTTTTGCCGATTCAAAAGGATTCCTTTTACTAGAAGAATTCTTAGATCAAGACTTGTTATTCTATAAATAGGGCATGGCATGGCAGAATAATCACCATCAACCCGTGCAAATAACACCAAAGCCTTTGCCGAAACTCCATCAACCTCCAAACACCACAATCTGATCCCACCTTCAGCATTTGTCCGAAGCACGTAGCCTAGGATTCCGCTCACTCGAAGAATAGAACACGTAGGGATATTTTGAGAGTGAATTCCATCTTCTATTTTCGGATTGCTATGTGTTTGTTTTCGTTTTTGTTTGTTTTAGGTTTTTGCTTAAGTAAACTTCGATTCTTGTCTATGAGATAGAAGTACTTTTGAACCATGTTTTAGATTAAAGTTTTTAATTTTTAATCAATGATTTTAGGTTTTATACCGTGAGTTTTATGTCTAAAATACTTTATGATTTTCGGTGCTTTCTTATATTATCATGTGTAGTTGATACAAGTAGTTGATATTGCATGTGTTAATCATCCAAAGTTCGACTTTGATACACGTAGTTGATAAGTTGTATTGTCTTTGTTTTTCACCGAGTTTCTACCTATGTTTGATTTGGACTTGTGCTTAAACACATCGATTACGTAATTACATGATTAGTTTATGTGTGTGACCTATAAGTAGAGCACGTAGCCGAGCTTGTTGTGTCGCGATGTTGAATGAAACCCGTAGTCTAATTCTAAGTTGGTCTATGTCATAGGAACCACGTAGGAACTTATGTGCATATCAAATTTAGGTTGTATATTTGCTCACGGTGTAGATTTAAATGAGATTAGAAATCATCTTTTATTCTTGCATGGTTGTTTGGTTGAGTTTGCATGATTGTTGGTTGATCACATGTAAATATGTATAGAAGTAATTAGGATTTATTTTCATTGTTTATTCCAAAATCATCAAACCTTTAAACCTATGTGCTTATTTTGACATTTACATTAGATTAGATGGATCTACCCTGTAGTTGGATCCCCGGTTTAGAACGATCCCTGCTTGCTTTATACTACGACTGATTTGTTGACAGGGTTAATTGATGCGTGTGCAAATACGTCTTATCAACTAGCTAGGTTTGAAAACTATGAGGGTTTAATTTCAGTAAATCCTTAAACATCAATAGTAGAAATAATGAAGATTTGATATAAGAATTTCCAATGAAACATATGCTCAGGGTACCCGTTTTCTAAAAATATGATGACCGGTCTTTTTGCCAACTTGGTAAAATAATTTTACAGACCGCCAGCAAGAAGTAGTGAGAGTGGTTGTTTATGCCATACCGCTTAGGAGAGACGCCACACCTCAAGGATGTTAGACGCCCTCCGGTCCGTATAGCCCCTCCGGAGGTTTAGGGGATTGAAACCCAGGGTAGTCACTATGCTCCCTTCACTCTCAAGTCATCACATAGAATAATGCACTTTTATGCATAAAAACATAAAAATATTTTAGAAACATCTCTAACCAGTGGAGACCCCCTACTGGAAATTCTGATGTGCAACTCCCAGCAGTTCCCTTGTATCCTGTTCCTATATAAGAATATGCAGTACCTAAGTCAGTCCTAACATCAAGTCGCATTTTCAAAGAATCAACAGTAGCTAGAGTTTCCATAAGTGGGCTTATTTCAAAAAGGAAAATAGTGATCAAACTATTATAACATAGAGACAATGTTTTGTTGAAAATGGAGTTTTTCCTTGACCCTTTGGGACTGAAATACAAGTTCAAAGCATGATTGCATATCTAATTTAACTTGTTAAAGAACGAAGACTGATACAAAAAGGTAAGAGCTCTCAAACCAATTGTTTTGTAACAATAAGCTGCAAATCTGAGAAAATTTCAGGAAACATGTAGTAAGAGAGAAAAATTCATTAACAATGAACTTTTTAATACTTTCAGCTAAGAATCTCATAATCAAAGTAGACAAGCAAAACCACAATATCCCAAAATTTCATGTCGTTTGGAGTTCAAACACATGGTCAAATAGAGATCCAAAGTGACTGAAAATGCAGTTTTTGCAGAAAATTCTGAAACACTGTATGAACTTTTAAAATAGCACAAGTTTCTCAAATCAACTCCGTTTTGCTTGAAACCAAGTTTAAAACGATTATTGAAGAGTCTATTTTCAACTGTTAAAAACTGAGATTGAATAAAAAAGTATAGATTTTCAAAAATCACGGAAAAGCCCACTGGTTCAGCTTTGCTATGTCTGTGAGGCATTCTATCAAACATGTGGTGTGCACTATATGAAACCCAGTCTAAATCAGTTTTAAGCATCTAAATAGAGTTACCAAACCTAAGGATTAGTCAAAAGTGCATCCCATAACAAACTTAAACATATACCAATGAAATTCGTGATGAGTGGAAGAACATATTACCAAAAGAAAGCAAGCTTTGATGTTGAAGAAAAGTAGACAGTACTCAGAAATTTGAAGGTCCAAGATCTTCCGATTGTTCTCCTACAACGAGTAAAACACCAAGGTAAGGTAGCTGCTAGCTTTTAGTTTTGAACCTTGGATGAACTCAAGTGAGTAGATTTTGAAAGCTTAAATGTATAGGAACAAAAGAAAGAGTTGGGAATGAAAAGAGAAAGAGAACGTAAAGAACGAGGTAAGTGATAAGCCTTAGTTATGTCGGTATTTTTGGGTTGAGTCGGTCTTTGACTCTCATGGAGGTCTAAAGGGAAAGTCGGAATAAAATAAAATATACTGAAGTTTAACTCATTGGTAAATAAATAAAGTTGATCAAATATAAGAGACAGACAAAAAGGAAGAAAGGGATGTGCACTTTTGGCTTGAGGGTAATTCCCTAAGCTGCTTCCTAAATTTACGGGTCTCACAACCGTACTCTCATTTCATATAATTACGAATGGCGGTTCGATACACAGACATTTGATGGGACCGTAGAAAACGGTGTGCCTCCCAGAAGATGGACGGGGGAAGAAATTTTAGCAGTGCTTAATGAGTACGATTTTGGGCAACTCAGCAATCATCCCAATATTGTGACGGCAATACCTAAAAGACCCGACATGTATGAATTCTGGACACATAAGAGCATATTATGGGAACTCTCATACTGGAGTAAGTTGTTGATCAGGCACTACCTAGATGTGATGCACATAGAAAAGAATGTTTGTGACAGTGTAATGGACACAGTGCTGAACTTGGAGGAGAAGACAAAAGACAGTCCTAAGGCATGCATTGATCTAAAAAAAATGCTTATAAGAAGACATATGTGGTTTAAAGAAGGGAAGAAAAAAATGCCTCAAGCTCCTTACACCGTGAAGCCTGACCAGAAGAACGTAATTTTCAGGTGGATGAGTTGTGTGAAGTATCCTTCAGGCTATGCAGGAAATATAGCCCGGTGTGTGAACTTCTAGGACAATAAGATGTACGGATTGAAGAGTCATGACTGTCATATCTTACTACAACATCTCTTCCATGTTTTCATTCGATCGTTCCTTCCCCGTCAGGTGGTGGAGCCGTTAGTAACGTTGGTAAGATTCTTCCAGAAGTTATGCACACCAGAAGTGAAAAAATCTAACCTCCAGGAAATGCAAGAGGACATCATTTATATCATATGTAAATTTAAGAGGATATTTCCTCCAAATTTTTTTGACATCATGCCTCACCTGATGATCCATCTTCCCGAGCAATTGTTGATTACCGGTCTAGTGCACTACACTTGGATGTATCCCATGGAAAGGTACGTTTTTTACACCTGAATTCCTCAATATACATGTTCAATAATCATAATACTTTGCAACTTGATTTATAGGCAACTTGGAGACTACAAAGATTATGTGGCTAATAAATCCGCGCCTGAAGGATGTATAACTAAAACATATATTGCGCACGAGTGCGTCACCTACATGAAGTTGTATTTAGGAGCGTTGAAGGAAACTTCGCAAACCATACCGGTAGATGTACCGAAGTTCAATATTTTCATACTCTCCAGTGATGTTGAAGTTTATGGAATTTTGCTAGACTCCTACAAATTGCAACCACATGAGCTAGTCATTGTCTACTGGTGGGTATTGATTAACTATCCAGAAGTTGAATACTGGAAAGACATTCATCTATATTGTCCAGACATTCAAGGTGATCTCGAATACCACAACAAGGAGTTCGCAAACTATTTTGACGGCTGGGTACGTAATTCAATATTTTTGTACGTATTTATATTTATTGCATAATTATCTATATTTACAGTTGAATGGTTGGTTGCAGATGAACCATATTCAATTTGATGGTCACCCAAATTGGTCGCACGAACTAAGACTTCTAGCGATGAAGCTGATAATGTCAAGAGTTTATCCGATGTGCAAGGTGAATGGCGTGCAATTTATATATGAACAGAGAGACAACAGACAGAGAACATAGAATTCTGGGGTGATGACGCATGGTGGGCGGAATGGAGTTGACTATTACGGTGTTCTCCATTTAGTGGTGGAACTCGTTTATGGGCAAGGTATGACAGTGCACCTTTTCAAGTGTAGATGGTTTGATACTAGGCCGCAGAACATAAGACCGATCAGTACGGAATATTATCGGTGAACACTACTACAAGTTGTTACGAAGATGACCCGTTCGTTTTTGCCATATCGGTAAAACAAGTGTTTTATCTTGATAACCATGCTAAGGGTAACGCGTGGAAAGTAGTCAACCTTGTGCACCCTCGAAACATTTACCGGTGGCTACACTTGGAGAAGCCGAAGACGAGGAAGAAGATGTTGTGTATCAAGAGCCCAACGGAATAGGTATTCCTAACTCCTCTACCATTCGCCTTAATAATTTTAAAGCGGGTCGTTCAGTGCGAATTCGTGATGAAGAGCCAAGGCTTATTGATGTTGATCCAAATCAAGAAACAGACGAAGACTCTGGCGATGAGGAAAGACATAGATTACCAGAAATTAATTCTAACACCGAAGAAGACTCATCGGATGATTCCGATTACGAGCCTTAGTTTTAATTTAGGGGACGTAATACATTAATTTGTAATAAAAAAGAATGTATTACCTTTATAGTTTACATATGTTGAATTCATATTTCTGTTATTTTATATGAATTTTGGTGATATATGAACAGGAAGTTAGTATGGTTTACATGAAACCTTCTGTTTTTTTAATGTATTTTTTATACTTTAGCCGACGAAATATACCATAATTCGTCGGCTTAAACCATCTTAGCCGACGAATTATAGTATATTTCGTCGGCTAAAACCATCTTAAATAAGTCATAATTCGTTGGCTAAGATGCGGTTAGCCGACTAATACCTTAATATTTCGTCGGCTAAACCCTAAACCCTAAACCTTAGCCGACGAATACCCTAATATACGACTTGTTGCGTCTCATCGTTTTGAAACTATTTTCAGTTGAAGGTCCGGCCAAGATACGTAATTTAGACGGTCCAATGACCTTTTCCGTGCGTGATTGACCGTAAGGATCGAGCCCTTAACCTTGTCGGATCATGTTGAATTTTTTCCCATACATGTATCATGATGGTCAGATCTAACGATCGTTTCTCAAGTTTGATCATCACAATCACAACATGCCTACTAATGTTATATAACTTGTTTACCAAGTCTTTTAAGTAAATGTTCTGTTTCAAAAACAAACTATATGTAGAACCTTCAAAAGCAAAAAAGTCGTGAAATAAGATATGACCAGAATGGTGAAATACATCTATGGTTGAAAAATCATGGTATTTCGGTAAAGTCTCGGTGCCGATAGTTGCGGTCAATGCAATTTTCCATTCTTTCTCCCTATGGGTAGCCCTATCTTTGGTGGTTATTTTTCGTAAAATTTTTATACGACTTGTTGCGTCTCATCAGTTTGAAACTATTTTCAGTTGAAGGTCCGGCCAAAATACGTAATTTAGATGGTCCAATGACCTTTTCCGTACGTTTAGGGGTTTGACTTATGGGATTGACCGTCCGGATCGAGCCCTTAACCTTGTTGGATCAAGTTGAATTTTTCCCATACATGTATTTCATCATGTTGGTCAGATCTGAAGGTCGGATTTTTGTTTCTCAAGTTTGATCATCACAATCACAATGTGCCGAATGTATAAAAAGTACTTTAGCCGACGACATTATTGAAAACTCGTCAGCTATAGTTAATAAAATAAAATAAAACAAAACAGATAAATTGAAAATATTAAATACAAAGTACTATAGCCGACGAATTTCAAGGTTAGCCGACGAATTTCAAAGGTTTAGCCGACGAATTTCAAATGTTAGCTGACGAAGTTCAAATGTTAGCCAACGAAGTAAGTATTTCGTCGGCTAAAGGTATAGGGACCGTAGAAAACCCAGCGCTCGACAGCCTCCACAGAGCTCCAAAAAACCCTAAAAAACTTACCGATCTGCCTCCTCGAGCCCACCACCGCCTCCTCGAGCCCTCACCGCGCTCCACAGCCTCCACCGCCTCCTAGGTGACAGCAGCCAATCTGCCTCCTTCTGCCCTCTCCTTCTCCCGATCTCCCTCTCAGTCTCCCCCTCCCCCTCCCCCTCCCTCTCCCTCCTCCACAATACGAACACAGTCGAAAGGTAACTCTTTTCTTGACTTTGCTTGCTCTGTTTGCTTTAATTTGTGGATTTGGTTGTTAATTTGTGATTTGCAATGTAATTTAGTTCGATTTTTTTGAAATTTCGGTGTTTTTTGACCTTTGGAAATTTGTGGTACTATGAAATTTGGGAATGATTAATGTTCAATTGGGTTGGTAATGATCTGGAATATTTGATATGGTGGAAGGGTGGTTGTTATAGATGTTGAACTCTGCTGATTGAGTGGAGTCTTGGATGTTAGGAAAGCTGCTAGGTTCTATAGTAGTGTGATTCTAGTTCATTCTTATATATCAATGTATCTTATGCGACTGGCATTGTAGTACAATTCAAGTTTAGGCATTTTGTTTCTAGTTGTGGGTTCTCACCCGATTTGTGAGTATGTTCAGGGTATTAGTTACTGGTTTGCTGAAAATAGAGACAGGGTAACTCTTTTCTTCCTGACAGAATCCATTTATAAAAAGGAAAACAAAAAAATCAAAAGAACTCTAAGGAAATAAACTAAATAATATTCAAATCATTCATCCATAACAAAGCATTTGCTAGGTTGCGTATGAGAACTGGTATTCAGCTTTGATTCAAATTAATATTTTAAACAAGATGAGCGGTAATTTTAGATCGACGAAGGGTTCGAAGGGTCAAAGGTCCGAATCGTCTGAGGGAACCTCTAGCAACCCTCAAACATCGTTTCGGGGCCCCATGAAAGATAAACGTGCGACCCTTCTGGAGACGGTGCACAGGCAGCCGAACGTTTCCCATTCCTCGAGGCAGCGGGAGGTGCCCCCTTCATCGAGGCAGCCGGACGTCCCTCATTTCTTGAGGCAGCTGTGGCCTCAGACCCAGACGGAGGTGTCTGCACCTCGTATGCCTGAGATACACCAGGCGCCCACTCCAGGTCCTACTTCTTCAGATAGTGGGTCATCTAGGGTACAGATGCCGCCGCCTCATCTGTTCTTTCTGCAGATGATACCGGCCTTACCTGCAGTCGATGGCTTAGGGACGCCGATTTATCCACTGCCCCCGCCAGTGGCTCCATCAGCGGCGTACCGGTTTGTGCCTTTTGATACGCCTCTTATTTCCGCGAGGGTATCATCATCGGCGATAGAGACGTGAATCCGTCGCGTCCGCCGCATCGCCCTCAGATAATGAAAGATGAATGATTTGTTTTCTTATAATTAATAATAAAGGGTCTCCGATTCTAATAATCAATTTGGTTTATCATGTGATAGGCACCGTCGGAGCGAAGCCGACAAAGAAGAAGAGAGGCCCCATCACAGGGAAGGCTCTCGAGAAGACCGTCAATACCTCAGGGAGGATCGTTATCGATACTGACGGGGATGGCTACATAGTATCGGGCGGGAAGTCGAGGAAGTACTCCGGCTGCGTGGGAGCGCTCATTAGGGATAGAGTCCCTATGTTGTGGTCAGACTGGGCTGAGGTCCCGCAGGAGGTTAAGGACATGGTCCACAACGCGATGTCGGTGAGTTTACAAAATGCCTCAATAATATTATGTATTACATTGTTGATTTCTCGAAAAACTAAACTAATAAATGGTTAAATGCAGGTGTGATTTGACGTTCCCGAGCACCTGAAGAACAGCTGGGCGGACGTTGTGCATGGGGGAAGTTACGTTGGGAAGTTAATGAAAAAACAAAATTGTATGTGATATTAATAATATTTCTAATATTTTTGTTGTCTCTGTAGGTACAAGGAGTGGAAGAACGAGTTGCGGACCCATTGGACTACGCACGAAAACGCACGTTCTGGTATCCCTGCTGAGTTCCAGTACAGGGAGTACGAGTGGCGTTGGCTTCTGACATCAGAATTCAACAACCCTCATAAACAGGTATTTTAAAAAATTAATTAGTTAATTTGTCATTAAGTACGTCCGTTTTTAAATATTTTACTAATAGTTTATTTTTTTCTTTGAAGGCCGTTTCCTGGGCGAACGCTCAGAACCGGCAACGCAACACAAGGAACCATCATGCGGTTCTAGACCGTTCGCTGTTTTCATGGACAAGGCGGCCATGGAACATCCAAAAGTCAACCGGTACGTCTATACGTACGAGAAGTCATATCCTAACGCCCAGGAGAATATTGTAAGTCATCTTACGTTTTTAAATTTTTAATTTTACTTATATATATGTCAAAATGTTAATTAATCATTTTTTTCTATCCAATTAGGCGAAGGTGAGGGAGGCTAGTGACGAGGTGATGAGTGCTATAGTGAGGGAGACATGGCCGGACACGCAGGAGGAAAAGATGTTCGAAGCTATGTCCCAGATCGACACTTCGGATCCGAGGGTTGGGGCGAGGATCATAGGCACAGTCTTCCCACCGCGAGGAAACAACTTTTACTGCCGGGGTCTAGGAAAGAAGAGCGAGGGGTCCTGAAGACCACTCCAGGATTTCAACGAAAGGCAGCCTCGACTAGCAACAGGACCACGACCAGCAGGACGACTCAGCTAGAGTCGGAAGTTCAGAGACTACTGGAACAACAAGCTGCTCAGGCTGCCTATACTGCCACGCAGACAACCTATACTGCCACGGTATTTTTATTTATTTTGTCACTTATAAATATTTTTTGCGATATTTTTTTTCTATTACTTCATTAATTATTACTTATATGATAGTTGCATCTCAAAAGCAGCTTCAGAAGTTACAAATCGTAACTTCTCAGAAAACAGCTTCTCCGAAAATCAATTCTGCCAAAAGCAGCTTCAGAGTGTGTTACCAAACACTAGCTCTGATGCCCAAAAGCAGCTCAGGAAGCAGTCCAAAAAGCAACTCAGGAAGCAGTCCCAAACTAGGCCTAAATCCAACTCGGCCAAGAAGCACAACCTCACCATCGTCGAGCGTCGTACCCACCAGACCTTCATTGAATCATACCGTCGTCGCCGGATCAGAGAATCACAACGGTCGCCAATAACAAGAGAAGACAATAATCATGCCAAAGCCTCATGGAGAAGCAGCCTCCCCTGAGCCCTAACCTGATTGAGTCCCCGTCCGACAGCAGATCCAAGGTTGCCAGAGGCCAACACTTACCCGGACGCCGCTCGGACAAGGTGAATTGGAAATCGGCGTCGCTGGTCTTTGGGTGTTTCAGGTTCTTTGTCTCCTTTCAATTTCCTTCATTTAACCCCTGATTATGGTGGTAAAATAGAATAATTGTTGTAGCAACAACATGAAAAAAAAAATGTGACATTTATTTTTCTTGTGGAAAGAATTTATAAACAATCTATTAAATTCAGAAGGAATAATCTATATTTAATATTTCTTTTGTTTTGACTTTTCAATTTTTGTGTAAATGAGGTTAATGAGCTTTTGCGGTTTTGCCTTTACATCTTATAGTCATGAATACAACACAACATTAAGACTTCCGGTGATGTAGTCCACTATTAGAGAACTTCAAAACAGACCATCCAAACCATCTATCCTACCCTCACATCACGACTAGACACTCAAGGCTTTATAAAGAATTAATTTTCTCTAATATCTTATGTTTCTTAAGTCAAATGAATATTCAGTTCAGAATAAAATTGACGGAGCTTTTTCCCTATTGTACACTTATAATATACCATCATATGAATGGGCGATGACACACTTTTAGAACGATGTTAAGATAAATGAAACTCATACTGAAGTTGTTAAGACAAATGGAATTCATACTGTATTTGTTGAACCCGTTTGTTCATGTTTATCGGAAGAAATATCTATTTAGTAAGTGTCATGACTTAATTGGTTATCGTGAGCTTAAGAATTAATCCATATGGACATGTATTCAAAGGTGAGGCCCATTTTCCTCTCCTTGGATCAGTTGCTAGCCCAGGGCCCAAACAATAAACGTGGATTAGAGTCGGTTGATGAGTTTGACTTGTTTACGATGTATATAGTTGTTTTTCTTACTATAAATACCTGGTTTTAACCATTCCTTCTGCTGACGTTCAGCTAGCTACTTGTACGTACTTTGGCAGAAGTAGAACTACAAGTCTACAACGGCGATGACGAAGGCGGTGGCCTCTGAGCAGCACCTCGAATCGGACCGGAAAGTCGAAGACATGGAGACAGAAAAGCTTGGCCCTCAGACGTCGAATAATGAAGATAAACTATTTCCAAAGATCTCATATGTTGAGCGCTTCGTAAGACTTCATGGTGCATTTTCCACCTCTTCGATCAACTCCTATTTTTTGTTCTATCTTGTTGTTAGTCATCAGATTCATTACTCACAAGTATTTGTTAGGTATAGTACCAATAATCAGAGAAGGTTGGCCATTGATAGGACCGGCTTTGCAGGAGCATGGTATTTTTTGCCAAGTGAACCTGGTATATATATGCCCTAGCTCATACTCCAACTCTTTTCTGGATTATACTTTGCGATTTCAAGGTAATTTTGATTTATATATAAATGGTGGTCAGGAGAAGCGCTACATCAAAGTGAAAACCACCAAATACATGAAGGATCCAGATATGATTGAAAGGGCTAGGGAGTTTATCCAGCTCTTGTCTAAAACTGATGTTTCACCATCTACGGTACCACACATCTATGCCCTAGCTCATACTGCATTTTTTTTTTTGGTAAGGTTACCAGGTTCTATTTCAGCTGTTTTGTATTAGTAATCTTGTACTTGAATGCATAACAATATGATTTTCAGTTTATACAAATACTGAACGGCGATCTGCATCATGAGTTCATCAAGCTTGGCTTAATTTCAAGAAGGTGGGTTGTGCATAATACATGGCATCAGCAAGGTGAGTACTACTGTATTTTTCTTTGCTACTGTTCTCCAGTATTTAAGAACTCTTTGTCTCAATTTTCAGCTTTTCTAATATCTACCAACCTTATTTTGCCAGAAACAATTTCATAAACAGAAAAAGAGTCTCATGGGCCACAGAAAGGTGCATGCATATATATGAAGCAATTTGGTTTATGTTTTACTAATGAATCTCCCCTTCAATATGTTATGTTTAGACGTTTAGTTCATATATATTAGCTAAAATCATGATTTAAATGCAGGAACTGGAACGCCTGTTGGGTTGTCAGATTATTTATGTTAATGTAAGGGTTTACTTCTCTTTTGTTATTCTGATGCGTACGTGTATTGAAGTGTATACTATGATATTTACATGCATGTTCCTACAAATGTGCATATGTATTTACAGGGAAACTCTGCTACTCTTGTGAGTAGTTCACTTTGGAGCGTAAAGACGGCAACAAGGGCTGTGGAGAGGTGCTTTGTTGAAAATGTGAATGCTGCAGATCTTGTCAAGACGATGAAAGCGAGGCTCACTCTAGAGAGGAAGCTTGAGGGTTTGCGTATTTCGCTAGTAGTTCTGATGTGCACATCTGCTACTTTTTACTAGTCATGACTTTAGTAATAACATGAAAAAGAGATGTGGCATTTTTTTTTTGTGATGGAGAAACTTTATTGTACCATTAATTCCTTCATCTTGCATGCGCCAAATTTCGTTGATCAATCTCCCCAGATTTCTGCCTCTGCGCCTTGCATTCACTTTTCAGTTTAGTAGATGTTTGAAATTAAACTAGTTTTAATCGAGTGATGAATCCATATCAGGCATCGCTATTATTAGTTTTAATCGAGAAATTTATACTTGATTTTGATCTAATAATGGATCGCATGTTGCAGAAACTTTTAGTTTTTTATTTGGAGGGGGCAAGACGACCTTTGGAATACTATAGTATGAGCTAGTACGTAATATCAGATCACTAGAAAATGTGATGACAGAAATCTAAACAATATGAACTTTGGTGATTGGACACCAAACACTCTAGCATTTCGTTGTTTTTTTTGGAGAGAAAAAAAAAATTGAGTTGGCTTCAGAAAATTCACAAAGAAAATAATCAAAATATTAACTGATGATTGATTTTGGGGAGGGAGACCTAAAGCCTTTTATAGTGGGAAGTTACTGGTCATCATTAAAACACACAAAATAATAAAGAAAGTGGCTTTAATTTATTAATTAAGTAATTAGTTTCTTGAATTAAAGAGTTGAAAAATTGAAAAGAAAAGGCGGGTGACTTGTAATTTCATTTGTATATTCTAACTTTTAATTTTTAATTTCTAGTGATTGCCATGAAAAATCGCAGACACCTTCATCTTCAACTGCACAAACCTCTAGCCTTCTCCAACAAAAATCACATCCATTTTACCAAAAAAAAAAAAAAACTGAGAATTTCTTTGAAGCCCTGTTACCGTTTTTGCATTGCCAATTGCTAGCTCTCTCTCTCTATGCGAATCGAAGACAGACCAAGGAGAAAGAAGAGCTCTGCATCCAAATCCAAACATGACTTTCGCAAAGCTCGATGATTCGCCTATGTTCCGCCAGCAGGTTCCTCTTTTCTTCATTTTTTTTTTTGCTCATGCTTTTCATAAGGTTACAAACTCTCTCTCTTGTTTGATCAGAGCTGTAAACGCCTTGTAGAGAACGAAAAAGCTCAAAACTTGTATGCGAATTTCACAACTTTTGGTATATTTATGGTTAAGAGGTTGTGAGATTTTAGAATGTCATCAGATATATAAGTGTAGATGATGATGAACCATTTCCTGCCTGATACATTACTCAATGTGGCGTTTTTTGGTGCCTAATTTGAGATATGGTGAAAATAAGGTGAAACATGGAGATGATTAGGTAATGTGATCTTGAATGGAGTTGAGGCCTTGATGCATGGTTCATTGGTACAAGATGAAAAAAGTTAGTAATTTACACTAGAAAGAGTAGTTAAGTTTGATTCCAGACATATGCATTAGTTCCATGTATGTCGTTGCTGTTCTTGAACACTAGACACTTCTGGTAAGCGAATTGATGTTCTATTTTCCAAAACAGTTACAAGGCTTGGAAGAAGGAGCAGAGGCATTTAGAGGAAGATGTTCTAAGTTTTACAAAGGATGTCGAAAGTACACGTAAGACTATATTCTCTCTAGCTCCTAACGTTTACAATCTGATATCAGATTCCTTTAGCTTTTGCGTCCTTCACTATGACATTAAAATTTCAGAGAGGGGCTTGGAGAAGCGTATGATGGGGAAATTGCTTTTGCAACTGCCCTTGATGCTTTTAGTGGAGGGCATAATGATCCTATATTTGCAGCTATGGGGGGTATGTTCTGGTTTCTTTGTTGTTCCCTTGAAATATGCTTGTAGAAATCCCTAATATTTAACCCTTATGGCATGCATAGTTGAATCATAGTAAATAGTTGCTTACATATTGGTAGTGCTCCACTGCTCCAAGAGAGGCTTTTGCTTTATTTGTTTAGGAATTGTATAACCTTTGAAAATAGTGAAGCATGGCTCTGTACTTCTCTATAAGTGCTTCTGTCTGTTTGTCATTTATTTTTTGTTAACGTTCCAAGCTAATATATGCAGGCCATGTTATGACGAGATTCACAATTGCATTGAGAGAAATCGGAACATACAAAGAAGTTTTGCGGTCACAGGTAATAGTTTTCTGTGTGTCATGAACACCTTTGTGTTTTCCTCTTGAGTCCTGATGCTTACTGATTTGTAAAGTTCATTGGACATTATTCACCGCTAGCATCTTCTTCGCTGTTACTCTGCGAGGGGCAGGTGTATGAGAAGAAATTGAAACTTATTTTTCCACATAGTTACTAGATTTCAATAAAAGGATACTATTCTGGTGGATTTCATGTCCATGTTAAATGAAAAGTGTGTTTCTTTACCTGAGAGACGACGTGAGATGCCAGTCGTAGTTTCCCAAGTTTTTCTACGTATAGGGCCAAGATTGTGATGAGTTTTAGTGAGTTGTTCAGATTGACATTTCTGTGCTGAAGTCTCTTAATCTTCTCAGGTAGAGCACATGCTAAATGATAGGCTGCTGCAATTTGTAAATGTTGACCTCCATGATCTCAAGGTACAATACTCATAATACATTCTTTATCAAGGTGGTGCCCTGAATCTTGCTAGTCGTGTTTCTGTTTCAGCAGTCAACTCTGCAAGTCCCCTCTCAATTCTCAGTTTCTAGGTTGTTTGAAAAATCTTATTTGACATGTTATCGTGTTGCATGCTAGTTCAGGAATAACATTTCCTTCATCGGTCTGCCTTTTTTTTCTGTTCATTTCCCACAATATATGACAAACAGATATGGATGTGTACTAGTAATCATTATGGCATTCACAGTCAACCTGTAATCTCATAGTGCTAAACTGCTAACTAAAATCCTCATCCTACAGTAAACAAACATACATAGAGGACAATAAGTTGATGACCTGTAATACACATCCAACACACCAATAGTTAAAGTGAACAAGTTCACCAGACTGCAGCTTCCCCGACTCAATTTAGAGGAGAAAGAGAGGGCAGTCACCAAATGGAGATGTTTAAACATAATGCGTACATGAACCATAATGGTCCATTCTGGCCTTGTATAGAAACTTTGTTTGCACATTTCTTTACTTGAGATAATGGGAGTAGGTACGTTTGTCTGCACACAACACATACAAATGTTGCTTGGTATCCACATTGCATGGTATTGATTTAGTATCAGCCTTGTTGCCTTCTTTCTCTTATTTTCTAACAAATTCCTTTTTTCGCTAAAGTATCTTCTCGATGCAGGAAGCCAGAAAGCGTTTTGACAAGACTTCACTTATATATGATCAGGTAGTGTTAAGTCTGCATCATGTGTTTGATAACATGAACATCCAGAAATGCTATTGAAGGGACTGTTTTTAATGTAAATAAGAGCTGAGCCTGGGTAGGCAATAAAATCCACACCCATGTCTTCTGATTATGACTTATATGGTCAATGCACAGGCACGTGAAAAGTTTCTGTCATTGAGGAAGAGCACTAGGATGGACGTAGCTGCTAGTATAGAGGAGGTATGTCTAGTATGTTTATCTGTGAAATGTTATGAGCTAAGATAGTTTGGCATGGGTGAATACTATCCTTCTATAACTAATTTGGTAGAGGTATTCCAGGAACTGAATAATGCAAGATCCTCATTTGAGCAAGCCCGCTTTAACCTGGTAAGATATGTTTCACAAAGATATTTCAGTCTAAATAAAGGCACAGTACAGAAGCAGTTAGGCTTTCAATGTATAGTTCACTTGTCTCTTCAGGCTGCTGCTCTCTCTGAAATTGAGGCCAAAAAGAAGTATGAGTTTCACGAAGCTGTTAGTGGGGTGATGGATGCTCATCTTCGTTACTTCAAACAGGTAGTGACATAAACCATGTGATGACTTGTGCTATCATAGATTTTTTTTTTTTTGCCAAAGAAAAAAGCAGATCTTATTGATCAAAAGATATATACGATAATGGAAGTGGACAAATTTCTCAGAACATAGGAAAGTAACAGAAAAATCACAATGATGTTGTCCATCCTTTTGCAGGGTTATGAGCTACTGCACACAATGGAACCGTATATTCATCAGGTTTGTATGAGTACTTTCATTATCAAGACCAAGATACCTTTGTTAATGCCTGATAGTATGCTCTTCTTGGGCAAGTGCCATGTCAAGGATAACAAGCCTGCTTCTCCTTTTTATGTTCCTCCTTGATATATTTCCATCAGAAGCTCTTTGGAAATTTTTTAGCTCCACCATCAAATTAATCTCTTTGAATCTCACTTTTTTCTTTTTTCTTTTTTACAGGTTTTAGATTATGCACAACATACTAGAGAAAGTTGCAACCAGGAACAAGCAATTCTAAATGAAAGAATACTAGAGTACAGAAAGCAGATTGATAGGGAAAGTAGGCAGTCGCTACGAGGTTGTCATAGTTCTGTTAGTGGAGAATGTCTGCAGCCTTTGGCTAGAAGATCAAACAAAGTGATAGAGGAAGTGATGCAATCTGCTGCAAAGGGGAAGGTACTTGCAGTTGAAGATATTATATCCCCTCTTTCTCTTTGCATGACTTTCTACTGAAACCAAACTATGTTTTTCAATTTCTTTTACTGTCTGAATATAGTCTTAATTAACTTGCATGCTTATGGCTATTAATGCATTTTAGATTCAAACCATTCGTCAAGGATATCTCTCAAAACGGTCATCCAATCTGAGAGGTGACTGGAAAAGAAGGTACTTCATTCTTGATAGTCGAGGGATGCTGTATTACTATCGAAAACCATGGAACTGGTCATCTGTAAGTCAATATCTGGAGGATATATTGTAAATCTCCTTTTCATTATTTCATATACATTGATTATATTCTCCCACTGCATGTTTGATGTTTATTATATTGTTCCTGTCTGAGGGCAGTCTCCGCAGAAGAATAATTCCTCTGAGAATGGCACTGGGATTTTGAGTCGATGGCTTTCTTCCCACTATCATGGTGGAGTGCATGATGAAAAATCCGTTGCACGTCACACTGTCAACTTGCTGACATCCACAATAAAGGTTGATGCAGACCAGACAGACTTAAGGTTCTGCTTCAGGATTATATCACCTTCAAAGATTTACACTTTGCAGGTATGTTTCCTTAAACGCATAATGTGTGTTTGGTATTTTTTATTGATTATAAGATAAACATTGATAAAAAATGTACAGCAGTGGATTCTCAGTTATGTAAGTAATGCAGGCAGAGAATGCACTTGACCAAATGGATTGGATTGAGAAAATAACTGGAGTAATTTCTTCATTATTGAGTTTCCAGGCACCTGAGAGGGTAATTGTTCATAATGTGCACTCTTAAACATATGAAAACTTGGATTTGCATAGTGCTGTAACGGTTATTATCTATTATTTGGCAGCGTCTGTCAACTAGCCAAGCGAGTAGCGAGGATCAATTCTCTGCAAGCGAGATCAACTCATTAGAAACTTACCCTGATGTTGATCAGACAGCCATTCAGGACCAATCACCAAGAATCTTCACTAATAATTATTTTCGTGCCTACAAAAGTTTGCAACCTTATAAGCCGAGTGTGAAGACTGAGAAGCCAATTGACATATTGAGAAGAGTACGTGGTAATGACAAGTGTGCTGATTGTGGGGCACCTGAACCAGATTGGGCATCCTTAAACCTTGGTATTCTTATTTGCATCGAATGTTCTGGTGTTCATCGCAATCTTGGTGTACATGTATCAAAGGCAAGTTTCCATTTCCAGTTCTGTATTTGTGAAATAGTTAAAGGCTGTCAGTTAGAATTGTAGGTTTGTCTGTTAACTAAAAGCATCCACAGCAAGTATATCTATAATGCTTGTCTGTCTCTATAGTTGTCTAGTTGTCTGAGTATTTTGTACCCTTTGCATATAAGACCCTTCTGGTATGTCATTCTTCAATTTTCTAATTCAGGTAGTTTTTTTTTAAAAAATCTTTGATGCAGGTTAGATCACTGACACTTGATGTGAAAGTATGGGAACCTTCTGTCTTAACCTTGTTTCAATCTCTGGGGAATGCTTTCGCAAACTCGATTTGGGAGGAGATGTTGCCTTCAAAAAGTACTTCACTGTCTGATGATATTCTTACTGGGTAAGTACTGCTTATTTTATATGATTGAAACTAACATTCCTGCTGTCCTAATAACTTGTCAGTTTATGTGATGTAGTTTTATCAAGTCTGATAGAAATTCAATTGATCAATCTCTGGTGACAAAGCCCTGTTATGATGATATGATTTCAGTAAAGGAGAGATTCATTCAAGCAAAGGTACTCTTCAGAGTAATTTCTTTGAGTAATCTTCTGATACTGCTTACAGTAACAGTAGCAGGCTATCTTATCATCTTTTTAGTTCATCCTACTTGAAGTGATAATACCTTACCTTAAGCCATCCTCTATACCTGGAAATTTATTATGCCAGCATATATTTTGTCTTTGCTTATCAAACAAAAAAAAGAGGAAAAATAAGATTGTTTGATTGGTAATAAGCCTGATGGACTTGTTGTTTAAGGACCTAGAACTGATATTTTCCTCCAACTGCAGTATGCAGAAAAGCGTTTTGTTCGTCCCAGACAGATCAGTCAGAAACTCCACCCTGTGGAGCAACAGTTGTGGAAAAGCGTCTATACGAATGACAAGCAAGCTGTTTACCGCTATATTGTAAGCTTTGAAGCTGATATTAATGAGGCTTGTGGGAGAGCATCATGTGGTATGCCCTTAGACTCTAGTGAAATGTTACAGAAGTGGATGCATATAAAAGACTTGATATCAAATTGGTTTTTTTGCAGACAATTCTACAGACAAGCCTTCCTCAAGTAGTTCAAATTTATCAAGTAAAAGAGAAGATAGCCTCATAGAAAACATCGCTGAGGGTTGTTCCCTGCTTCACATAGCCTGCCAAGTTGCTGATATTGGCATGGTAGAGCTACTTTTACAGTATGGTGCAAATATAAACGCTTCTGATTTGAAAGGCCAAACGCCACTCCATTATTGTGTTATGAGGGGGAATCCTGCTATCACAAAGATGCTACTCATGAGGTAATGTATACAAGTTACAGACTACTTGACCTCCCCAACACACACATAGTATGTCAGTAGTTAACTACATTACATAATCTTCAGTGAAAAACTGAAAATCACAACCTTTTGGAATTAGCTCGTTTAATTTCTCATCTGATTGGCTTATCCATGATTAATCATCATCTTTCCTGCCATTGACTTGTGATTATGGAATATGCTTCCATATTTAGACACCCTATACATATCTCTCTCTGACCCGCCTCTGTCTTCTCACTATTAAAAGATTTATACTGCTAGCTTGTTCCAAAGTACCAGATTATTTGTTGATATTAGCTGTCAGGCCAAACCATGGCCTGGTAGGCATCATGTCTTAAATCTGTGATTCCGTATTTTTCAGTATAAAAATCTTTTAAATTCTTTATAAATATTATGCCGTACATTGATTGTTAAAGGTCTCTCAAGCTGTCCTTCCTATACAACTGCAGAGGAGCAGATCCTCAAGCCACTGACAGAGAAGGTAAAACACCAAGTAAGCTTGTATCAGAATCAGCCGTAAATGACAATGGGATGCTTTCTATGCTAAACACAGGCAGGTGATGGCTCAAATGGAAGGAGAAATCAATTTATACACAGATTAAAACTATGGGATTAATCCCTCTTCATTGATGTAGATTAGTTCAGTTTTGCAGCTTGAGGTTATAAGGTAAATATAGGAAATTTGATTTGTTTTCACGTACTCGGATGTACTTTCCTGTATAGTATTTCAGGAGTTGGTAGAAAATTCTTTTCTTAGTGTATACACAATTAATTGTACTTCTGGCTCGAAGACATGAGGATGAATCTGATTAAATTTGCTTCTTTAGGTTCTTGATAAGATATCTGGAGTTGAACTTCACATTTTGTTGGAGATAAATGTCTTTAGCACAATATTATTACGCCTGATGCTTAAACACTTCACAAAAACAGTTCTACTGAAAATTTGAAAGTTCTGTGAACTTCATTGGAAGTCGATGTGCTAAAAACTTAAATGTTGTCTTGAAGCGTGATGGTACTGAACATTCTGACAAAAAAAAAATGAGGACGGACTTTTTGATTCGATGACTTTTACATTTATGAAATCGGATTCCACAATGCCTAATATACATGAAAATAGAAGGAGAATCAAGCTAATCGGAATCTTAATATCGAAGTTATCAGGACTAAAACCTCCACAACTTTATCTCTCATGGTATATCTCATAAATGTTCCCCTATATGACGCTTAATCACCTCATATAAAATATTATAGCTTCACAGATTCTCAAACTCCCTAGAAAAAAGCATCATCACCTTCCAGAGATTTTTAGCATCCATTACGAAGACACACCATGCTTTTGAAGCAGACGGAATAAGTAATTTGCCAGGGTTGATATGGCGGTGATAAGATAGCTTGCAGAGTTGCAGCTGATCTATAAGAACCTTGATATATGCAATTTTATCACAAGCTCCTACATAAACAATAAGGTCAATGAATTAGCTTTATGGCTTTTGCCACAATATTAGAATATGACAAGAAGCATGGCTCCTCTTCAGACATCAATAGGTCTCAAAGTAAAGTGAGTATCATTTACAGGATGAGCTCAAGGATCGCAAAATTTCAGAAAAAATCATCATAAGGTTTCACAACGAGGCAATTCTACACATACCTTTGGAAGCGAGCATTTATATCTAGACATGATACGAGATGTGTAGTTAAAAACTTAAAATGACTACTTTTCTCAAATTGGAGGCTTGCTGTTCCAACTTCCAACTTCTTAATTTAAGTTTAATCTGCAGGCGAACCATTTTATTCTAGGATATTCCATCGTGTGTATCTTGCCCTAATGCTGTTAGGAAAAGGAATCTTGATTCCATTTAGTAATAGGTATGTTTAACTTCTACTTATTACCTAAGAGCATCTCCAGCAGTGTAACTAAAATTATAGTTAAATTTAGCAATAATTATGAGATTTAACAATTGTTATAAGAATTTAGTTCCAGCAGTTATTGCTAAGTGTAAGTTAAATAATATTTTTAACAAATTATAAACTGACACGTGGAGAAAAAAAAGAAGGAAAATATAAGTATTCCTTTAGCAATTCATGGCTCAATTGACAAATTTATCAATTTTGTTTAGCAATTTTTAAATTTAGCAACAATTTAGGTATACTGTTGGAGCTCCTATTCATTCGAAAAGTTGACAAATTTCAAAAAAAAATTAATTTAGCAATACTACTGGAGCTGCTCTAACATTTTATTCTAGGATATTCCGTCGTGTGTATCTTCCTCCTAATGCTGCTAGAATAAAGGAATTTTGATTCCATTAGTAATAGGTATGTTTTCCTTTACTAGTTTCACCAAACCCTAACCATCCCTCTTTCGATCCTCAACCTGTGATCTGCCGGCAAGAAATATCGTCAGGTTTCTCCTGAAACTGTCTCTGGTTCCACAAGACGCTCGAATCCACTAGCGATCTATCGTGTTCACGCTTCCCTTGAATCAATATCATGCTGAACGACGACATACTTGGCCTGATCCTTGAAAAAAGCCTACACCAAGAAGACAGAGACTCGTTCGGGGAGGTGTGCAAGCAATGGTTAAGAGTGCGACGTCTAAACCGAAGACATCTTCTGCTTTACGATTGCATACCGGCGGGGGACTTTAGTCACTTTACATTCCTAAACTTAGTCGATGTCAGGACATGGATGATGCCTAACCGCAGTGGAGACATAATTGAACCGCCGCCCGACGCCCGCCTCATCTCGATAGCCAAAGCATGTCCCAGACTCGAGAGTTTGACGGTGGGCATTTATGACGACGAACAACAGGTCGATGGTGACGGTGCTTATGGCCCAGAAAGTATGCATGCTTTGGCAACTGGGTGCCCCAACTTGTCTGAGCTTATATTCTGGGGGAGAAAGGTGGTGGGAAATCCTGCAGTTGTTGCGTTTTTTCACTCAACACATAAGAACTTGAAGGAATTGTATGTGATAGATAATGTTCTTATCTCTGACCCAGCAGTTAGAGCAATTGGATCATCATCCATAATCACCTTGGAATTGGAATGTTGTGATAACGTTACTGATGTGGGATTAGGGTTTTTGGCAGCCTCAAAAACTATCGAGATTCTGACCCTCACAAAGTGCCCTAAAATCACTGATGCCGGTGTCGAGCTATTGCGTAACATGTGTAGATTGGTTTACCTGTCATTCACCTGCAAGGTGAAAAATCAGTTGACTGAAACTGGAGTCGTGGCGATTTCTAGAATTCAAACCCTAAAGCAATTGAATTTGAGTAATCTGGACATGTCAGACCGCGCCATGGTCGCTCTTGCCAAGAATTGCAGCAACTTGGAGGAACTTGCTTTAGAGAATTCTGAGGTGACCGGAACTGGCGTTCGTGCATTTTCAGGTCATAAATACCTGAAATTTCTTTCAGTAATGTATTATTTGCCTTGCAACCAGTTGCCTTACAACTTCAACCTATCAGAGTTGAAATACAACTTCGATCAATCAGATGTGGAACACATAGCGCTTAGATGCCCGTCATTGGACTGTGTTGTATTATTCGAGTGGTTTAAAGAGAGTTTTGAAGAATCGATGCACGAGAACGCTAGAAGAATCGTAGAATTCCAATGGCTCCCTGTTTTCGCCCCTTTCAGCTTAATCAGATCTAAACCCTAAACCAACAAAATTACCGTGGTGATTTCATGTTTGCTAGAAGAGGTCATTTGGTTCATGTTATGCCTTTCATTACGTTTATATTGATGTCAAGGAATTCATATATATATATATATATATATATATATATATATACAATCTCTATCCAGAGCGAAGCTTCGCTCTGGAATTAACGTGCGAAGGTCCTTATTTGACTTATTTTTCGGTCATATTTTTCGATCATACTCGGTCAGTGTCTAGATACATATCGTATGATCATCCTTACAAAGTTTCATCCAGTTTGGTGATCGTTTGCACACCGAATCAGATAAAATAAATCAATAGAACAAAATTTGTCCAAGTAGAACCGTTAGAGTAAATCATGATTATAGAGGCTTAAACGGTCACCAAACTGGATGAAACTTTGTAAGGATGATCATACGATATGTATCTAGACACTGACCGGGTATGATCGAAAAATATGACCGAAAAGTGAGTCAAATAAAGACCTTCGCACGTTAATTCCAGAGCGAAGCTTCGCTCTAGATAGGGACTGTATATATATATATATATATATATTAGTTTCATTACAAGCAACAACAATGGAGACTTCCAATCCTGAATTTGTGACAGGCATGAGTGCATGACAGTTAAGTAATGGCTGAACTGAACTCTGATGGCACCTGAGAAACTGACCAAACATATAGTCCAAGTAAAACTACAATTGGAGTCTGAACACTTGATTGTCAACCCAGATACAAGAGAGAGTATCTGTCAATAACTACTTACTACCTTAACTTTTCAGCAGTCAAGTGCTTGGAGTCTTGGACTGGAAGTTTATCGTAAACGTTCGAATTTCCATTGGAGCTAGATCCACCACCAGCTTGTTTGGATCAACAGGTCCTCCCCTCGAGGCTTTTTGTTCTCCTTCAGAAGAGCCTTCTACTTTCCAGACCAGTCTCTTCTCCATTTCAGCTCTTCCTTGATTAGCAGATAATTAAGCTCATTTCCGTTATTTGCTTTACCTGGATTTGATCAAAAGGTAGAGACATTACAATGAGAACTCGGATGGCTAGTATTTGCTAGTAATATATATGAGATCAATATCTTCCTACCTTCTTATTTGCAAACACTTCTTCAATTCTTACCAGATGAGAAATAAACTATTTGAACCTCATATAAATGTGCCAGGAGAAAGAGAACTTTTCCATCACCCAGCTCCTACACAGGTCAAGAGATGAGATCAATGATGCAAAACCAGCAAATTCCGAAGGGGGCACGGGCACCTTTCTCTGATTGAAATTTAGTGCATGAAGAAGGGTTAGTACATGAGTCTCCAAGAGGTGTCAAAGCTGCTCGTGGAAGAAGGAGATGTAGTTACCGATATTCTAACAAGTCTTGAGTACAGAAACGATTGAAAGGAGCACAAGGATAAAAAGGGATAGTGTTTCTTTGTGGCAAAGTTCATGTTGGGTCTCTCCTACTCCCCAGTAATTGTTGTCTATGAGAGAACCATACTAGAGGAGTTACAGAACATCGATAATGAAGCAAAGGAAAACAATATGTGTGATCTTATATTTCAGTCTCGTAAAAAGAAAAAGGAAAAACAGTATGTGTGATCTTATACACCATTCAAAGAAAAAGGAAAAAAGAGGAGTAATGGAGGGAGCATAGATAATCATGAAGAGGTATATCATTGATGCTGAATAAACATCTACATATAAGGAATGATTGTTTATCTTCTTCCTCTTCTTCTATTTCATCAGGTATGCTAGTAATCACATGTTCGGAGAAGAAAAACTATTTGATGCAAAATGTTTAAAAGAGATCTATCTTCATTCTGGCAGCATAAAGGTTTTTAAGTAATTGCTAATACTTACCAAGAAACCTTACTGACCATGAAATGCAGCAACGCAGCTTGTCTGATACTTCAGATGTGAAATGATTCTCTTGAATTCAGTCTGTCAATTATTTAGATCACTCAAATACTTGAAACTGCAGGCTGTGCTTTTAATCACTTCAAAGTCTTGTCCCAGCTTCCTGCGACTAAAAATGCAAACTCGAAAATCCAAACAATCTCTTTTATAGGTGCGTCATGCATGGCAACAGTAGACGATTGGCCTTAAGACATTAGAGACCACATCTTAACATGCCTGTCACAGCCTCCAGCGGACACAGCCATCCCATCAACCTTCCATGTTGAGCACAAAACCTAATCGATTGTCATACATTAGCATTTGTATATGAAATATAAACAGCAGACTGTACTAAACATAGTAAAGAGAAGTTGGTAGGGCTCAAGTTATATCTCATACGATCAGAAATACTCTATCTAATTAAATGATATCACATAATGACATCACAACTTAATCAAACCCACACATAGGAAATTGTCCATCATGTCTATATTCTGCTACCTATGATCTTCCAAACATGTCACAAGAAAAACCGTCTTCTTTTTGTTTGTCTGGTCTTGATGCTTTAAAAATACTATCTCAAAGCAAACAGAAAAAACTAATATGATGTGGAGAATTAGCACACTACAAGTCTACAACTTGAAGGAAAAAGTGAAGAATATCTCATTTGGCAAAGAATTCTTGAGCTTGGTGAAGCCACAAAACAATCATAGTTTGACTTGTACAATACGATATGTATCAACAGCTGGGAAAGAATCATATGAATCGATGGAGAGGCAATGGAGTCAAAAGTTCCAAGTGCAAGTTCTACAGGTAAAGGCAGGCCACAGGCACACCACCAGTTATAACTAAACTGAACAGAAATTGTTAAACTCACAGCATAGGTGCAATTGATAATCACAACTGATGGACACCTTTTTGACTATGCATGTATACAATTCATTAAACAACGAAGTAATGCAGGGCAGTCTGAGCATAGTTGCCTGCTTCTTTTATTGACACTACGGATGACAGTCTAGATAAAAGGTTTTATGAATATCCCAGCATCACACTTAAACATAATCATATCATCAGTCATTCACCTGAAAATCCTCAAACTCCAATAAGTGGTTGCTAAATTATAAGATTGTTGTGAGTAACGCTTGTTTAAGTTACTGCTTAACCTCATATATCTTACTACTACATATCCGATGGCATAGTCACAGAAATGCCTCACTTGTCTGTAATTTTTTACAAATAACTTTCATAGCAACTGAACAACATAACAAAAAAGCACAAAAACAGAAGCAAAAAAAGAAAGGGAATTCAAGCTATGTACCAAACAAGTAATAAGAGTTAATTAAACCAACAAGTGGACGAAGATAAATGAAAGGATGCCGAGTTTTGAGGGGGGGTTTTCTTTACAGAACGGTCTGTAACTCTAAAAGGTTCAGACTTTAATAAATTAACAACAAGGGCGAGACATAACCTGTGCAATGTTGACGAGTCTCTTTCTCCTTCTCCTTTGCTACTCATTTTAACCTACACATTTTTGTCAGAAACCAACCAGAAAATTGTGTGAAAGATGGAGACTTTTTGGTCGTGCAGCTAGTTAGAGTAGATCAACCACATTTTATCAAGAAAGGTGGAAACTTTCCTGGGTAATCAGCTCAGAAACTTGTAGAACAGAGCAGAGGACGGAAAAATGGAGGTGTTTTTGTATCGCGGAAGGAAAGACCAAAGAGAGAGACTGGAGAATGATGTGCGCATTTTGTGGGTTTGGGAAGATGCTGCCCCTTCTGTTTTGTTTTTTTGGACCCTTCGCCACGTGGTTTTTCTAGAAACCTTGAGGGCATTTTGGTATGAAAACAAAGATCAAGTTTGACTGTTTTGAGAACATTCGATGAAAGTTTTCCTTCCTACAAGAAAAAGCTTATTATTATCATTTTATGGGATTACAGCTTTCTATAAAAAGAGACATAGTTGGTAAAAGAACAGTACTTATCAGTAAATAATTTTATATAGCACCCGAAAAGAAAAGAAGAGATTTACTCTACATGTAAAAAAAGAAAAGAAAGAGAGATTTACCTCGTCGCCCATATTATAGTATTATTATTCTTCTTGGCGGCGGGACTCTTGATCATGGTTGGTTGGTAAACGTGATTGTGTTTTCTAGGGATTGAGTCTAATTTAGAAACCAAGACTTGCTCTTCAAGTACGAGATAGGAACGGACAAGTGTCCATGAGGGAACACGTGTCTTTGGCTAATGAGGTACCGAAGAAAAAGACGTGATTGTGTTATTAAAAAGAAAAGAAAAAAAGACGTCATATTGTAATTAAAAAATTAAAGAAAAAAAGACGTCATTCGGCAGAAGGTAGAGATGGAGCTTCGAAACAAAGGTTTTTAAGGAGGAGTACTGCTTGGGTTTCCAAAATTGGTTTCGAAGCCTTGAAGGTAGAACCCTATTGTCCACCTTGGTGTTTGATTTCGTGAATTGGTGGTTGAGTCCTGTGTTGGTTTAGGCTGTTTAGATTGCTGTGATGATGTAGTCGATACTTATATGCTCATAGTTTTACTGTGCTTGGAGAAAATACTTACTTGATGTTTATGTGAAGGAACAAGCATACGAGCTAAACTAAATCATTAATATTTTCTTGGTCATATCTATAGGTTTCTTATTTACTCTTGGTCCATGTCAAAATTAGTAGTCGGGACTGTTTTCTGTGTGTCTGAAACTATGCATAATATATGTTGAACAGTTTTCTTTCTTAACGAATCAACCTCCATCTTTAGTATTTCATAAGACCATGGTAACTTGTTGATGAGTCGTACATTCGTTTGATTGTTGGGTGATGAACTCAATGTCATTTTCCTTCCCATCAGTATTTTGTTTACTTAAGGAGTGTGCCTCAGTAATATCATATTTATTGTGATAGGGTGAGTATGGGCTTATCTGAACCGATGACAATGATAATTTGGTGTTTGTTTGTAAGGCCATTTCACTACCGGCACTATAGTTAAGAATGTTAGGGAATGGAATGGAACTGAACATGTTTCATATTTGTTTTTTTAGCTCAACTTACTGTTGAATTTGTCTAGAATTTTACCTTTGTTACTGAACTGGTAGGTTAATGATACGTATTCTAATTGTAAAATGGATATGTGCTTCCTAGAGTGCTCAATGTGAATCTGAGAAATTAATATATGTTTCTTTTGTACGGAGGAAGTCCATAGTTAAAATTTCAGACAGCCGGAAGACAAGCCATAGCAACATGAACCAGAGTGCTATGGTATCTGGTTTACTAAACAGCTCGTAAATGGCATTTGTCTCTGATCCCTAAATAGGAGGATATCTTTGTCTATTTCTTAGAACTAGTGCAGTTGTAAACCAATTGAAGCATCTTTATGATATGTGTGAGATCTTTTGTGCTATGCGCTGATAGATTTAGTTTATATTGGCTTCTATTGTATAAGCTTCTAAGGGAGCTTGTGTTAGGAGATAGATATACGAGGAAAGATTGTTGGTAAACTATTTAACGTGTGGTCTATCTTTCTACCAAGTTGGTCATGGGATCAAGAGTGTACTCTTTGGGTTCATTTGGGAGGACTGATTCTTAATCTAGCTGTTTCGATGTTATATACTGTATGAAGTTATTCCAAATGCATTATAATGGTGTTCTTCTGGTTTCAAATTACCTTATCCTGAAATGTAGAGGTATATTACGGACTTGATTAATGAGGTTTGTTCTGTTTTTCAGTTAAGTACATGTGCACATTAGAGGTGCCATTTCTCTCCATAGTAGCCTGTGCAAATTACAGAGCGCTTCAATACCAACTTCAGCAGAGATCGTAGACAAGTTGCTGGCAAAAGGTAAATGTAAATTTTCAGGCTCAGATAAATGGCGGTAATTCTGGTGCAACGTGATGTGGGACTATTTTCCATTTGGAGGTTTTTTACTGTTAATAGTTGCATGTATACAATATAATTTTATATATGATACTCGCCGCAAACAGACGTCAACCATTTCACGTTCAAATTGATCACTTCCATTTGGGATTTTTAATTGTCTAGCTCTTTATATGAAAACATATTGGAACCTGGTTCCCAGAACAGGCAATAGCTGCAGGTTCAGTGCCATGCTTGTCATCTGTCTTTTCTTATTCATTTGGTTCTTTGGTCTCTTCTTTTCGAGCTATTACATCCATCTCTAAAATAATAGAAGCATCATTTGTACTATTGTGATAGAGGGCATGATCATTTGTACTATTGTGATAGAGGGCATGATCTGAGAAACTATAATTTGTATATTTTACTATGCTATGATTCTTGTGATTAGAAATGTATTTACAGAAGTCTTTTGGTTTGAGTGCTAGATATGTTACTTGCGTTTTGAGATTCACTACATTGTATTTGCTACTGAACTCACTGTGTTTTCAATTCATTCATTCTGACCTCTCAACAATTCTTATTGCAGGAGCTGTGGAAGAGTCTAGCTGACATGGTCTTCTTTACTTCACCATTGTGGACATGTACAATATGCCAAATCTAGCTCCAAACAGATTGCCTTGGAGTAGAACTAGTGTAATGGTTATTTTTGCGTTAGAAGTAGCTGTTGCCTCGTTTTGTTTGGTGTTTACTTAATGTATTGGATTGGCTTGAAGCCATTTGATTTTGATGATATATAAACATGCCTTTAACTTTATATTTTGGTCTTTCCCAATGTATGTTCTTGATGTATGACGATCTATTGTAAATCTTTTTGACCAAAAAAAAATGTAAATGGTTATTCCATTTGAACTTTAAAGAAGGCTCAAAACCATGGAAACCCAAAGGGACATAAACCTAAAACCATGAATTTACAGCAAACATCGAGGAAAAATGTCTAAATTTTAATTCTTTTATGTTGGGTTCAGTACACAATTATACACCCAAGTAGGAATCAGCTACTACTGACTACCATGCCTGATTGAAGCATGCATTTACAGTTTGTTTGTAGCTAACAAGGATCTGCTGTTTCTAAACTTGAGTGGCACTAGCAGCGAGTAATAGTATCAGCAGTATGATTACAAAGGACAAGCAGTCCGATTTGAAGGGGGTTTGGAGGTTGAACTTGGCATGTTTCGGACTTTTACATCGATGGGCGGCAAGCGGTACTGGATGCCACTCTTTGAACACTTTGACCATTGCTTCAATCAGAAAGGCTCTACGGCATGGAAATATCATCCGAATCAGACCAGGTGGTTTCTTTTCAAGCACAACTTGCCTGATTTGGCCACCACTCTAACCAAGTCTCGCCATAGCTGACTGTTGCAGTCTTTCATGAGCACCCATTGTAATTATCCGGAACCCTGCATTCCAGTTAACGTCAGCAGTCCTTCCCGTTTTCTCCCCTCCGCGTGCTCTGTACATGAATGTCTGCTTAAATGAAGAGGTAAAACCTAATGAAAAGAGAAGGAACTTTTGCAAGCCAATCTGCAGTTGCTTGACAGATTACACGAATAAATGTCTTTCTATTAATAAAGCAAGGAACTCAGAAAGTGTTACCTTTATACCCACGGAGTCTAACATGTTTGTTGAATGGGCACCCACAATCACCGGTTTCACAATGAGGAAGCTGCAAAGTGCAAAAGCGTCGGTTTTCCATAACCACAACTAGCTACCTGCTTGGGCCAGCATTTGCATTGGTTTATGGAACCATAGGACGGAACCAGAAATCCTACTGTACTAAACTAGACTTCAAGAGATCCCAGAGCTAGCCTCACTTTGATCTTCATCATTAATTAAGTCGCTCATACTTGTGGACTCTGAAACCCATCCAAGCCTGAGCATGCTCTTGAGAATCCTGGCTGCCTTCTCTGTTTTTCCTGATTTGTAGAAAAATCCGTGAACTAATGTTTTACATGTAGCAAGACTGAGCACAAATCCTTGCTCTCCCATTTCATCAAGGGACTTCATCACTTCCGAAAATTCTGCCTTTTGGAATATGGCATTTGCCAGAGCATCTACCACAACACTGTTCAAATTAACACTATTGACCAAACTTTCATCCATCAGTTTTAGAGACTTTACCACATCACCTTCTTTGCAATAAGCCTCAACCATCAGACCATAGGTTATTTCATCAGGTTTTAATCCACTTGCTCTCATTTCCTCAAAAAGAGAAAACATCTTTAATCTGCTCCCTGTGCTGTCATAGCCCTGTAAAAGTGAAGTGTATGTTACAACACTGGGCTGCAGATTCCTGTCCTGCATTTCCACAAATAGCTGTTCTGCTTCCCTCAACAGGCCCTTTTTGCAGAGAGAATCGATCAGAATCGTGTATGTAATATGATTTGGTGTCACATGTTTACCCCCCATATCTTCAATTAACTGTGTAGCTTCAATATGCTTCCCCAATTTACAGAAGCCGTCGATCAATGCATTGAAAGCAGAAGTGGCATCAAGACCCTTATCTACCATTTCATTAAATAAAGACGAGGCCTTGTCTATATCACCTGTCATGCAGAACCCATCAATCAGGGTGCAGTAAATGAAGCTATCAGTAGGAATTCCATGGAGTTGCATCTCATCTAATAGTTGTAAAGCCTCAATTAATTTGCCAGATTTGCTATACCCGTCCATCATTGTAGCATAAGTCACAGCATTAGGAGTCAAACCCTTTCCTGGAATTGCATTAAATAGTTTTCTGGCTCTGTCAATGTCGCCAGACTTGCACAATCCATTAATCAAGCCATTATAAGTGACGATGTTTGGTTTAATACCTCTCTGAGACATTTGTTCAAGAAGGTGGAAAGCCTTCTCTGCATTTCCCTGTTTGCAAAAGCCAGATATGAGAGAACTGTATGTAAATACATCTGGAACCAAATTCCTGCCAAGGAGCTCAGAGAATATCCCCATTGCTTCCTCAAGTTTTCCTCCCCTGGAGAGACCATGAATGATGACACTGTATGTTCTGATGTCTGGGGTCACCCCTCGTCCGAACATGGATCTAAATGTTGAAAGAGCTTCCACCAAGTTACCCTCTTTACAATGTCCTTCAATCAAGGCGTTATAGATAAAATCACTAGGAGCTATACCACAACCTAGCATCTCCTCGAAATACCTATTCGCTAGTTGCATTTCCCTCTCCTTACAGTACCCATGAACAAAAGCCCCATAAGTATATGCATTAGGCTTTAGTCCTCTGTCAACCATTTCCACCAAATAAGTGTTGGCTTCATCGAATTTCCCAGCTTTGCACAGGCCAATTATGAGAGAATTGTAGCAAAAGACATCAGGAGTGACACCTCTTTCACTCATTTCCTTCAATAATTTTATCACCTCTTCAGATTTTCTTTCTTGTAGATGACCTTTTATTAGAGTTGTGTAGATAACTCTACCAGGTTTCAAACCCCTAGTGATCATTACCTTCAAAACATTATTAGCCCCTTCTAGATCTCCAGACCGGCATAGAGCATTTATTACCACTCCACAAGTTACCTCATTGGGTGCCAAGTTCCTTTGCTTCATCTCATTAAGTAATGCATAAGCCTTGTTTACATTTTGCTCCCGGCAGTACCCGTCAATTAAATAGTTATATGTCTGGGCATTAGGTTCAATTCCCATAGCATTCATCTCATTCAAGAGACCTTCTGCCTTCTCCATCTTACCTATTTTACAGATCCCTGCAAAAATCACATTATATGTGACATCACACAACTTAACTTCTCGGGCAACCATCTCTTCTTTGATCCTCAGGGCCTTATCCACCTTACTTTCTTTCAAAAACCCGTCAATCAAAGTAATGTACAAGTTGCGGTCAGGATTCAAACCTATATCAATCATCTTGTTCAATACCAACTTCGCTTCTTCTGATCTCTTCTGTCTGCATAATCCATCAACCAGTACCGAATAAGTATACCTATCGGGGGTCAATCCCTTCACAACCATCAACTTCTTCAACTCAATGGCTTCATCAACAGCCCTACTTCTACACAACCCATCAATCACCACATTGAAGGTACTCAAATTCGGATTACAACCCTTCTCTACCATCTCAAACAGCACCCTCTTACCCTCCCTAACATCCCCAAACTTACAATGTGCATTGATCACATTACTGTAAGTGTAAAAATCCGGCTCAATCTTAGCCTCTACCATCCCATCATACACTTTCCAGAACAGATTCATCCTATTACCCTTCAACAACTCATTCAACAGAGCATTACAGCACTCCAACCGCGGCGAAATCCCAACACTCTTAACACCCAAAAACACATCAGCAGCCTCATACAACCCACCCCCTATCCTATACACATTAATCAAAATCTCAAAAACCGCCATATCAGACCCATCAAACTCTCTAAAACACCTCACAACAGAATCCAAAACCTCCAAAGCCGGCTTCCTAGTCCTAACCATTCTCTCCAACACACCATGGGCATGCCCAAAAAGCTTGTTATTACACAAAAGAACAGCCATAATCGAAAAAGAATGCAACTTTTGGGGCACACCCAACTGACTATGAGACCAATCAAAGAAACTTAAAAGTCTTTCTGGGTCACCAACCTGGTGGTGTTGCTGCAGAACCGATCGAACCACATGTGGGTTTAGCTTCTTGGGAAACCCTGATGAGCTCAACACCGATTGCCACTCATTGCTTCGCTTCAAAATGCTACAGACTTCCCTCACTGTTTCATCTTCTTGCTTATTGCTCTCTGCTTTGTAACTGCAATAGTACTTGACCCTAATCAAAGGCCTTGATTTTGGATTAGCTATCTGAAATGCGAGGCTTCTCCCATGTGAAGCTAAACCCATTTCGCTTGGAAATGCCAGAGTCACAAAGACTGAAGCTTTTTTTGTTTTTTCACTAAAAAGCCTCCCTTTTATATTTTGGGTCAATAAAGACTGAAGCTTTGACACAAACGACGTCGTTCTTGGGTACCCATTAGCCCATTTACTCATAATATTGATCTGTTGTAGTTGAATTGCGATGGTGAGAATGATGAACTGGGTGAGGCAGAGAGGGGTGGTTTCTATAGGGAGGCGATTGCATAGCTATGATGGGCCGAGTGAGAGCTTGAAGATGAAGATGGCGGAGTTGGAGAAGATGAGGAAGAGCAAGAGCAGGAGCTTCAAGAGACAAAAGAACCAAGTGTTTGTTGAGGTTCCGGAGTCTTTGTCCTACTTAGACACAGCCACCATGCCCATGTATCTCGCCGCTGCCGGAATGGCTCTCTTCGCTAAGCTCCTCATGATGGTAAAGATAGAGTTCAATATCTGTGATTATTTCCTGAAGTTTGCGTCTTTTGTCACTTTTGTTTAGAAGAATTTGCTTGTTGTTGAATGCGAGGCTGTTCATGGCTGCCATATTTGATAAGAGTTGCAGGGTTGTTTCACTTTTAGGATATGAATTATGTGTTGCTTGTGTTTTGCAAGAAACAATTGTTGATTGCATTAAGGACTTAGGGTCTCAAGTCATGATTCTGCAGTGTTGTTTTACTTTTTATCTCGTTGTTGTTGTTTGAGTTTGAGAATTAAGCTGCATTAAGCTGAACAATAGTGAGCAAAGTACTGCTCAATTTTGCTGTTTGATTTTGGGTAGGGAGTAAAGTAAACGAAATGCTTTAGGATCCCTTCTGACTTTCTGAGTGGAGAATGGAGTGTTTAGTGTGTGGAACTTATCTTGTAATTTTTGGCAATGAAGAGTGTGTAGCTTGCCGATTACCTTGTGTTGGGTGAGAATGTTATGGTGTAGCTTGATTGGCTGGTTAATGATGTGATTTATGTGACTGATCTCTTATGCTGGCAGTATGATGACTCAAGGTCGCAAGAATTGATTGAGCGCAAGATAAGGAATGCTCCTGCTGATCAAGGCACTGTTCGGATGCTCAGTCGTGAGGAGTGGGAAGAAATTCGAGCAGAGAGGCCAAGGACTCCGTTTGAATCCAAGCTTGCTCGTCCAAATGCACGTCTAAGAACTGGAGAACCAGTACGCATGGTGAGTTATCAATAAATCTATACTCTTAACGAAAGTTCTGTGGGAAAAGAAAAATACAGTCTTGCCAATGGGCATATGCAGTAAAAAAACAGTATGGCTGCTCATGTTACTGATGGCACTAGTTTCAAACACAACTTCTCCCAAAGCTCAATTGAGCCATTCTGCTTTTTATCTAGATACTCAAAACATGCCTAAATGGTACTTGAAAAAAAAAACCAAATCTTTAATCGTTTTGTTCTTTTAGCTTACTGGTCATATTTCATTTGGATATTATCTAAAACTGGACGAATTGGATGATGTTACATTACTGCTAGTTATAATTATCCTCTCTACCTTTGTTTAGGTATTTTGTTTTAACTATTTTTTTTGCTCTTTTGTTCTTGGAATTATACATGGTTTCCCACCCTCAGTTTCTTATGGTATGTTAATCTAGGTGGTCACCTGCATAGAGTGATAGAGTATTAACATCATCACTTGTCTTTGGCTGTCATTTGATCTGCTCCAACTGTTTTATCTCTTTCATTTTTTGGGTTTATCTTGTGTGTGCTTTTAAGACTGTTCTTACAGATAGCTTAGTTAATTCAGATGCTTTATTGTAGTTTAAGAAACCATCAGTTCAGTTGGATCATATAACTTGAGTAGCTTCCTCGTCAGTTATTTGGTGTTATGAACTTGCTGTCAGTAACTGCCATGGCCAGTATCGTGCAGTACACAATCGCTCTAATAACATATTCGCTGCTTATTGCTATCATAACTTTGTTTTCTTTGCTGTCTTTAACTCAATATAACCTAATCAAATACCTTTCTGTTACTACCATGACACGTATATTGTATCAAAACTTGCACATTCATGGACCTTAAACCATATGAATTTGATGGATTTCCTGAAAGAACATTTGAGTAAGAAAGATATATTCCCGGGATTAGTATTGTAGTATGTTGTAATTTTGTTTATCCAAACCTTATGTTTTGATTATATGGGTGAAGGCATGTTTGGGTTTATACTTGGTTCACTGTTTTTGCAGGAGGATTTGAAAGATTGGACAATTGATGTGTTCACAGATGCATTTGCTCGGGCTGAAGAGAGTGTTAGATGCGGTTCCAGGTGACTTATCCCTATACTTTTGAGTAATATTACATGGTGAAAAGTGATATGATATGAGGTACTGAGTGTTGATCGCACGTACAATAATCTTATAATCATATACTGTGGCATCAAAGTTCTAGAATGGTATGTCAGATAATCAAAGTACTTACCAGCTAGCATACCATCTAGGAGGATCTGGAGTAATGTTTTTGATAAACCACATGGTTATGGTGATTATTGTTACAAACAGATGATTTAAGTTGCTCTATCATCTGGAACCCTGAGATAGTATTACCATATGTGAAAAATCTCAGAATTTTTTAGGAACACGTCTTTTCTTTTACTTCATATCCATTAAGTTGTGTATTTATGGTCCTTTTGTGATCCCCAAACGTTTTCTTTGAAAATTCGTATGTGCATAAGATGCTTGATTCACCTGACAATCCCAAAGTGCAGGATACAAATCCCAATTGGGTACCCGCAAGTCACAATCGACCTCCACCCTTTCCCCCTGGCTAATTTGGCCGTCACTACCTAAAAGAATTGAAAAGAACAAAACATTTGAGGAACCTCAATTCTTTATGTGTAATCTGTAACACAACATGTAGCAAGCTGCATCAGGTAAAGCCTTTGTACAATGTTGGCTTCATCATATTTGCCAACATCATGGTCAGAGAAACCTGCTACTTCCTATATGTTAGATCTGCTGCTTCTGACCAATTTTAGACCTTTGCTTGCCACCAAAGTTTTTATCAGTATAATTTCAATACCATAGACATTGGCACTAGCTTTGAAAAACCAGGGCTGTGACTCCTGTGAGTCTTCAATCATCCTCAGTGAGCTGAACTATTCCCACTGACCCTTTCAAGCAGCATAAGGTCATGGTTTCCAACTCATATCACAAGGAGAATGCATATGTATGCAATTCAAGATCAAAACTTTCTTTCAAAAAGCCTCATATAGGCATATAACACGACCATTGATCAAAGCAGCCATTGAAATCTTGAATATAATTGTCTCCCAATAGGTGGAAAACCTTATCCTCTACAAACAGACAAATCCCATAATCCCCAATTTACTATCAATTTGTGCTATCTGCAAATTCGAGAGGGCCAACTCTTTTCCCTTATTTAAAATTTCATTGAAATAAAAGAAAGGTACAAAGTGAATGGAGACTAGGCCAAAATCGTTTCCATGAGAAACAAATCACTATAGAGAGTACATATATGCTTGCCAACTATAACCGACACTCTTCTTATCTTAGGAAAACTATAACCAGCAATCTTACAAACATCAAAAGGACTAATGAAAGCGATAACTAGTGTGCATAGACAGCTCCCTATCACAAATCCCAGTAGCAAAGCCAGGCAGATTATGCCACCAAATAGACCCAGTATTAGTAGCACCATTATCCGCAAGCATTTCAACCAACCCATGGGCTTCTCCATGAGCTTCCAAGGGACCAAATCTGGAGAGTTGAAGTAGTGAACCACAACAGCTGAACCTATCTCAAACCAAAGTTTTAGTCCGACCTCTTGCCTTGGCTACATTGAGTGCCTCAAAGTGACAATGGTATGTATTTATATGTGAATATTGGTCCATGTTAACTCATAAACAATGAATATGATGGTTCTATAGTGTGATTGTCATTAAAAATGACCAAGACTAAAACAACAGAAATGATAGAGGCTGATTGTAAAGAAAAACGTGAAAATGATTGTTTTCGTTGACGACTCTCATTGATCTATAAATTGTCCGTGTACGCTACTACACTTGGTTCAATTAAAAGAAGTTACATCTCTATTATACTTGACTAAGAAAACATTTTTATGTTGGAAATTCTCAATCATCATGATTCACGTTTGAACTACAAAGTGAAAAGGAAATGTCAAACAAAAACCATGAACCCAGAAAATTCTGAAGTCTTTTGATTTAAATATGCAGGTGGTAAATTAGGAATTGATATGTTAATGCATGCACACCCAATAATCATATACTGTGGCATAAAAGTTGTATGTTTATGAATCATGATCAAAGCACCTTACCAGCTAACTTACCATCTATGAGGTTCTGAAATAATCTTCTTCATAAACCACAAGGTTGTGATGATTATTGTTATGGAAGGATGATTCTCTAACATCTAGAACCCTGAGACAGTATGTGTGAAAAATCTTTCCATTTCTGAGAAGCATGTCTCTTTGTTTTCTTCATTTCTATTAAGTTGTGTGTTTATGATCCTTCTGTGATCCCCAAAAATGTTCTTTAAAACTTCACTATGATTGTTTCACCATCACTCCCTCAAATTCTCAATGCGTAATCTCTGAGTCTTTAACAGAACATGTAGTAAATTGCATGGTAAAGCCTTTGAACAATGTTGGCTTTCCAAAGGCAAGGATCACATTTTTGCCATTTTCATGGTCAAAGAAACCTGCTGGATCTGCTTCTGACCCATTTTAGACTGTTGCCTGCCACCAAAGGTTCTTTCAGTAAAAGAATTCAGAGCCATAGTTGGCACTAGCTTCAAAAACCAGTGCTGTGGGTCTGCAATATCATCCTCGGTGAGCTGAACTATTCCCACTAACCCTTTCAAAATCAAAAGTCAAGAAGAAATCAGCATCGAACCATTGAACTGTAAAGCAACATAAGGTCATGGTTTCCAACTCCTTGCATCAACAGAAAAATGCACTTCTATGCACTTGAAGATGGAAACTCTCTCTTCAAAAGCCTCATAACATGCAGGGCCATTGTGCCAAAGCAGCCATTGAGACTTTGAATATATTTGTCTCCCATTAAGTGCATGTTCCACCTTAAAAACAATGAAATAATTCCCAGTTATTTGCATATCATAGTTCTTATATGTTTCAACGCCTCTCAAAAAACCCGGAAAACTATTGCAAATATCAAATGGTGTGGAGAATCAAAGAAGGGTGAGGCTAGGTCAAGCCGGTGCCTACTTGAGTTTATAATGTGTGTGATGTGTCACACAACTCACTGGGCGGTTGGATAGTGCTATCATAAACTGATAAAAGAAGCGACCTGTGTTTGCATATGCATAGCGTCTTACTGCGGTTGGTCGCATAGACACATCTCTACTAACGTGCACCTCTAGTCATTTTTACTCATAGACAATAGAGATGATGGCTATCATAGGATATTGAGTCATTGAAAATGAAAGAAGATAACTAAAACTAAGATAAATCTGTAAACATGACAGCAGCCGGGTTATAAACAAAAATTTGAGTGAAAATGATTATCTTCTGTGCCACATCTTAATACTTGATAAACTATCATATGTTAAATTCGTATATATTACTCATGGTTCATAATACGATACGTATCTATTATCTGTAACTCGGAAACATTGTTAATTGAATCTTCTTAATTCTTAATCATGTCCACACTCGAAATCAAACTGGAAATGGGTCAAACAAACACCATGCATAACCCAGAAATCGTTTCCGACATGATTCACATGATTTAAATATGCAGGTGTGATCTACTTGTAAATGTGACTAGTTGAACAAACACTGGAACAAAAATGATAATTATTATAAATTCAATGGGAAAAAATTAATTCAATGTCGGCTCTTCTGTTAACCCAGATTCAATCCTCAAATTTCCAGAGACCTGGAATGCAGCCTGGCTTTAAAAAAAAAAAAAAACAAAACAAAACAAATAGTATTGTGCTCCCACACTGTCCCACATTATTCAAGCTTATCTAATCCTCCAAAAAATATATTGATATTTCTAGCCATGATTCCCTGGATGGATATATACCTGATCTTATTGGTCTTTTGTGTACATTACAAGGAAGCATGACCAAGTTTATTTTGTTCTCTTCTGCAATTTTTTCCCTGCTCCTCTTTCTCTTAATCTCTTGTTCAATGAAGTCTAACAGGAACCAAGTCTAATACATAATTAACTTATATGAATATGTTCCGATGCATAGGTAAACTGTAAACACATGAAAAATGTGACTTTAGTGTGTTAGTTTGAATTCTGACCTTCTGATATTGACTGTGTTTGGTATGAAGAGTAAAAAATAAACGATAATTAACAATAGCTTGCTTAACATTCGTTGTATAATCTAACGGATACGGCTAAGAACGAATGACTCCACAGCTGCAGTGTGGCGTCTCCAAGGCTCCAAACCTCGATTAAGATGGTTTTAGCTCACATAGGATACCAGAAAGTTGGTCTATGGATGGTATTGATTCAAGTGGTTGGGAATCTCGTTTTATTCTATATATGCTCCATATATACGCCCCGTGTAGAATGGTCACTAAAACACTTGAAATACGAGCAACAACAAAAGCCTGAGATTTTATGCTTTCCTTGACCTTGATGGCCTCCACCTTAAATTCAGGAACAATGAGATTGAGAATCAGGAACAAGATTTATCAAGTTCTTGGTGAGGCTAGTATAAGCTATCTACTGATTCCGGGATTGCAAGGATGCGATAGTACCAACTTGTTTTTCGTCTCAACCTTTCTAACATCTGTTATCGAATACCAACACTCTACATTTTTAAGAAAAGTAAAAAACAAAACTTCGTTGTAACTATTAACTGTAATTGAGAAATATAAACACGAATAAAAAGAACTGGAAAAGAAATCATGAGGATTTGCATGGTGAAGTTCGTTTCGGTTTCACCCCTGCGAACCACGTTTTCTTCGTTTTCCCTTTTTCCTTGCTAAACATCTGCAAAGAACGCATGCATATGTTTGCCATGCTCTTTAGGCTTGAGGGCCTATACTAGTATATCATTTCGTGTCACATAGGTGGCCTGTCTCATTTTAATCAAGTTCGAGTTCAGAAATTTCTTTGTTCAACAAAAGCATGCTTATACCCAAGTACTTGAGTCAGAATGATTCAATAAGTGATTGATTTCTGGACTAGCTATTTATATAAGATTCTATTCTCATGTTGAAGTATTTACGCGAGGGAGTTGAGTTCTTGATATTTTGAACAACAAACACCAACCCTACCAAAGTACCAATTATAAAATTAGAGTGATGAGGACAATTAAGGCTTCATAATTTTGGTTAAATATTTAACCGTTTGAGCCGTATCGTGCAGGCAACAAAAATGAAAACTATGATAATGATATTTTCCTTGAGTACCAAGCAAATCGTCCTAGAAGAAAAAACATTACAATAAGTAATTCAATTATGTAAACCCTAAGCTAATGTTGACTGTCCAATATAAACACAAACAAATACGAATACCAAGTTATGGTTTCCATGCCCACTGGGACTAGTGCACCTCTTTGGTTTATGTAATGTGTATGTGTTAGGGTTCTTGTGCCACTAATCAGAGACCATTAGTATAATAACAGGGTTTAAAGGGCTAATGATAATCTATGATTAAGAATGTAATGTCTAGACAAATCCAGCACCAACCCATTTCCCCTTGCTAGGAGGTATCATCATGACTTTTGTTACGAACATAATTACTTCAAAACCCTTCAACATCATTCAAAGTTTTCCTCCTTTATGTTCAAACAACCAAAAGGGCCGTCCAAAATGGAGTTGATTATGGTTTTACCATATTTTGGAAATTGACTAAGACCCAACGTTAATAGAAGGGTGACCGAGACTACATTTAGTCACGCTAATTACCAATACTTAGTGTCAAAATTGATACAAAAGCACAAAATCTTTGTGGAGATGAATATGTTAAGGGCGTCCATATTTACGGTTTTTTCATAATGTTCTAAATTTGGGTTCTTCGTATTGTTATCGGAAAATTCTGATTTACGATAATGACAAAAGGACACACGAATGGTCAGTCCTTCTGTGTGCCCTTGCACCAGGCCTAAAATCAAAGGGGCACATCTAATCACCTCTTGTTTATCTCTTGGTTATATAATTATGTATATATATTGATTGATTATACATAAGAAAAAAATAGAATTGTGAAATCTACACACTCCAAATTGAATTTAGTGACTTAAACTTTGTCTTTTTGTGATTATGTTAACCAAAAACAAGAAAATTTGTGTGTGGATTTCAATTTAAAATGTGTGGATTTCATATCCCAACAAATTTTGATAACAAACTATTCTTAATTTTTTTTTTTGAGTCTTCTAGAATCTCTTATTCTATCTTAATCTTTTCTTAAATTCGTATACTCGTTGCATCAATTATGGAGAATATTCGTTACAACAATAAAAGAGGCCCATTGGGGATTGGATATTCTCCGTAATAAAAGAAATCTTTATAAATTGCTCAAAGTCATTAAAAAGAAAATAAAAATAATCAGTATTTTTTTAATAAAATTTTTCTATAAAAGGTACATTTTTGTTTGTCACCGGGCTTTAAATATCTCAGAACTGGCCCTGGACACGCGTAGGGCCGATTGAAACGGCTAAGAATTTTCCGACCTTTGATACAGTCAATTTGTCACCCCACTGTAAAGAGAAAACGACATGCATCACCCGCCCGTTTTACCCAATCTGGTTTCACTTTATATATCACATACAGTACGCCACACGGTACCATTCCTACGACCTTTCTCTGTTCATCTAATTATGGGTTTGCCTGATGTTTATCTCCTCCTAATCACATGATAATTACTTGATTAATCGAGATTGTGATTTAGTGGCATGTCCTCTATCTAAATCAAAAGGCACATCACCCTCACCACTTGTGTTCTTGTCTTCCATCTTTGTGTCCTTTTTGTTGCTTTTCCTCACACCAAAGATGATTGACTCCATTCTCTCTTCATTTCTCACTTACGACTCCCCATCTCCCCTGCCTCCATTGTTGACAATTATTCTAGCACCCAAGAAGTCCAAGTTTCTATGAACTATATTGGAGGCAAAGTATTGACCATACACAAAAAGGATTAATGGAGTGAGTGATTCACTAATTTTTAGTGTGACATGTGGATTACTGTTGTACCGATATTGTCATAACTTAATCACTTTCAAGGTGTTAGGTTTTATCCACAAAAGATCTCGGTACAATTAGATATGATCCATCCACTTACAAGTTATATTTTATTTATCAATTTTCTGATGTGGAATCTTTCTTTTCCAATAATAACAAAATTGAGTCATATGTAGAACGTCCTAGTTGGTCTAAAACCATAATATATATAACAATAGGCGACGTAACATGCAACAAGTACGAAGTTAACCCAAAGAAATCTAAGGAGTGATATTTTGACGATGATGATGTTTGATAATGAAGCATAACATATCCCTAACTTACTCGATGACCTAAAGGAGGGCACATTAAGGATGGCAACCTAGTCTATATGGCCAAAGAGCACCAAATAATTATAGGCCCAAAGATGAGCCCATACCCAACTTTATGGATACCCTAGCCTCCAACACCGCCTTTGCATCTGACGGTCAGCCCTGCCGCCACCGCAACTCCGCCATCATCTTTGGCCCACCAAAATAGACGGCAAGGCCTAGAACAACAAACTGTTACTACCATTAGAGAACGTATCTATTTTGCCGCCACACATCAAACCATTTCCTAATATGTATGTAAACACGAAAAGTCCTGTAACGAATTACATAAAGACACGTGTACAAAATAATATATTTGTATTGATGAATTTACGGGTTACAATCTATGTGGGTATTCTTTTACAATAATTTCCTCTTATTCGATCTCCGACGTCGATTTGATCCAAAGGTGACGAGCACTTGATCTTGAATTGAATGGTCGTAGTTTGGACTTCTTGATGTGTTGACGATTAGTAGAAGAAAGTTGACCAAGGGTCATAGAGGCTTGATCTTGATTGGATTTGGCCACGAGCGGTGTCAGTGGTGAACATTGGTGAATGTTCTTTGGCTTTGATGGTAGATGAATCGGCACGTGTGTTCGATGCTTGTTGAAGAATTTGATAGAAATTTTGATTTGTTGAAAACTTAAAGACGAAGGTTGATTAAGGCCGTCGAGGCTCAATGTTAATCGATTTTAGGCCACGAGCGGTGTCACGTGGTGGTTGTTCTTTGTCTTGTAGTTGGTGAATATGTCGGCTATTTGGCAGTTTGATGACTCTTCGGGATTTAACAACTTCGAGGCTTGAGTTTGATGAAGAATCAGCTATTTGGCAGCTTGATAATTCTTCAAGGGTTTAGGAGACTTCTGAGCTTTCAAGAGTAATTTTTTCTCTCTTATTGGAAGTCGTCCTCTTGATATGAGAAGGGGTATTTATAGTGTCGATGTTTCTCCGTAAATGGAATGCATTGTTGAAGTCACCATTTGAATTGTATTTCCTTAATGATATCATTAAATCAATCACTTTTGATTGATTGATTCAATTATTCAATTTACCATAATTAAATCAATCATTCTTAATTGATTTATTTATTTATGACTGATAAGATTTTTCACCAATTTGATTAAATGTCTGACTTCATTTTCGATAATCGATTTGATTTGATTGATATATGATTATCGATTGACATTAATATTTGATTTTAATCGAGAATAATGGTGTAGCTGACAAAGTAAGATGCAAGAATTTATTTGTAATTTGAAAAAGTTGTACGTAATATTGTAAAAGGCAAGCAAGCACCGGGTTGTTTCATGATTTAGCAGAACATGAAAACAAAAAGAACAAAATGACGGTTCACACATGATTTATGACGCCTCCCCCGTAATATCCCATCCCTCACCTAACCATAGTCACGCAAACCAACCCGTGATGGGGTTACGGATTAGGACGCAACCCCCCTCCTCCCACTTTCTCTCTCTTAAAAAATACACAGCGTTTCAGGCAAAAAAAAAAAACACACACACACACTAGTGTTTTGTGTGGCATTTATTCAAGCGACCCACGTGGCCCAACTAATCTCTTCTACACGTGTGGACCACCCATTAGCCTCTCAAAAAGAGTCAGTTCCCCCATAAAGTTTCTCAACCCAAATGAATTCCCATTTCGAGTCCGCAAAAAAATAAAAATAAAGCAGAGTTAAATCGCGCTTGGCGTCCGTAACCGTTGTTGGGTGCGTGTGGTCCGTAATGGTGACGTTCGGCTGTGATAGAGGAGCGGTGAGATTAGCAAATTAATTTAAAGAAAAAATTAATAAAGTAAAAGGTGTTAAGGGCAGGGGGGGTTTGGTTTGAAGGACATGACGAGGTTCGGTTTGTTGGTTAGGGGTCAGTGAGAGAGAGATTAAGGGACTGTCCGAATTGCTAAGGAGAGAGGAGGCAGAGAAACCCTGGCCCTACACCTCAGATTAATTGTAACCTAATCCGGGGACACCGCCGGACCCACCCTAATTTCACCGCGAATTCCTTCCTCTCCTCACCGGACGGTCAAAGTGGCTCTTTTCACACTTAAAACTCGTTATAGTCCCTCTATTTATAATCGTATGTTTGAGCTAGATACGGTTTTAACATAAGAGTGACAAAATTTAACTTTTATTAACGTTGTATTTCATGCTAATGACAATAAACTACGTTAGAGATGTAAACATCCTCTATGTGGAGACTCGGTGGATCTAACATGACACTAACTTCATCATAAGAATGAAACCGAATGAGTTAGACTCACGGTTAATAAACTCATGTATCTAAGAAGCAAAGAAATGTAACGACGTCATTATAGGACAAAGTGATGAGATAATTTTAGTAGATACAAACAACGACTGATTTGCATCTTTATGGGTGGACGAAACCAACATATCACAAACAGTGAAATGACATGCATTCCTACAAAAATAATATTGAAAATTAACAAGTAAAAACATTTCACATCCATAAAAATGCTAAGTAAATTTCACCAATGTACAAGGTATTGTTGAAAACATTTAGATAACGATATTTGAAGAATAGATATACCAACACGTTTTTCATTATTACGGGTCACACTTAGATACAACGTCAAGTAATAATAAACCAAAATGTTGTAGATATGCTCGTTAGTCTCATGCCCATATCGCATTACTGATTTTCTACCTACTTTTGTTCTAGTGGTGCATGTCCTAATTATTTGCTATGTGTTGTCCAAAATACACTTGATAAATGATGGTCCATACATTAGGCAAATTGTACCATTTCACTTTAAATATGTTGGTCCCTAAGAAGCCTCACTACATATTAGATGACGGAAGCTTTACTTGGTTCGAGTCCGAAATTGAACTCCACACGTGTTATTCAATTTCCTTGCATTCAATTTGGTTGGGGAGTTGTCAAACTTCCACCATAAGAACTATAAAATTGTACCACAAATTTATGTCCATTTTCATGTGTAATGTCACATGCATATTAGATGATTTATAGACGTGTAGTTATTATTTGCCGTATTGCTAACCTAATGGATTAGATAATCTTAAGTTTGTGGGGAATATATACATCCTCCGTCTATTCACATGGGGTTGAAGAAGAGTTTGTGACAGTAGCACCGTGATACATATATTATGTCCAATCAATTGACGAGTATATGCTCCATTAAAAGAGCTTATAGACTATCAACTACCACATAGTAGGTAGGTAGAGTAAACGAGACTCAACAATTTTATTATCTATAATGTAAGTAATAAGATGTAATTTTTATTATATATAAGCGAGCAATCCTTAAATTACTAAATTGTGTTATTTTGATATTACCTCTATTAAGTTATTTCAGATTATTAAAAATAATGGTTACTATAGTAAATAGCAAAATAAAAAAATAAACTAAAATGAAGAGATAACTGGAGAGAGAAAAACGTGGGTAGTGATTTGAAATTAGAAAGTGGGATTACAAGGATTAACTGTACTACACCAAACACATAAAAATTAACCATATTCCTTAGGCTTAGTTTGGTATTATGGTTTAAAAACTCAATTTTTAATAAATTCAGTTTTAAATAAGCAACCCTCAACATTTTTCTAAAATCGTTGTTATTTAAACGAAAAATATATTCAAAATGGTGATTACAAGTGATTTTAATTCTCAAAACTCAATACCAAACTAGGCCTTAGTTTTAGGTGACTTGATGAACAAGTGCAAATTTGCACGGATAAAAGTCTAGTTTAAATAAAATGATGTTACCAAACAATTTGGCACTTACAAAATTACAAGTTTAATTCATAATCTCTCACATCCTACTATATAACCATGGACAAACATATAATTCTTAGATATAAATCTCTATTAACATATAATTCTTTCCGATGCTCGTGCGGAAAGGCTACGCTCGCGCATGCGTATGTCTTTTTGAAATACCAGAATAATTTTAAGATGGTTAAATTTTTGAACTACCTGAAATATTGTCTATTAATTAAAATTTAAAACTTAAGGATTTAAGAAACTATAGGTAAAATTGACAACTTAACTGTTAGTTTTTTTATTTTTTAAATTTCAATCCTCTTTAAGAAAAAAAAAGTGAGAGAGATGAGAGTGTAAATTAAAAATAAGAAACAGAAGAAAAGAAAAACGATGATGAGCAAATTTACACGGTCAAAAGTCTAGGGTACGTTTATACGAGAAATTCTGGTCCAGAAAAGTTGTGAAGGGAATGTGAAGATGACGCCGTGAAGAACGAGCCTAGCGGGTGGAAACGAACCGTTTTGGTGTTTCAAAAAGGGAGAGAGCCGCGTATGTCTGGACAGTAATTAAAGTGTTCCTAATTTATAATTTAATTTTAATTTTAACAGCGAATAATATATGTTAATACTACCTTTTTCCGGACAGAGATTGAGATTCCTCCGTTTGTTACTTTAGACTATACACACTTGCGATTAGACAATACACGTGGGTCCCCACTCATTTTCTTTCCCAACAAACTTTAAAAATTAATAAAATTTCACCCGACCACGTGACTTGGGCTTCCATGTCTGGCGATATTATATGCTCCCATCCGTTACGGAGACACCTTTTTACTGCTCTGACATCGAAATTTAACTGCAAATAAGAAAAGAACCAGTTTATCTTTACCATAAAATCTTTTTTCATTTTCCAATATATCATAGAGAAAAATAATGTATGGAAAAAATAAATTTCTAATAACATACGTGAGCTATTGGACCTACTCTTGACCCATCATGCATACTATGTTGGTGATTTAGCGCACATATCGAGATATTTGTGACCAGTTTCATTATATTATGCGTAAAACGAGTGTTTGAGGCTGTACATGTCCTATGTATTAGAAGGTTTTGAGTCTGCTTAGGAAAAAAGACTAAACTGATGTCTACATGCTAGATATATATACCACAAAATTTGTACCATAAACAAATTGAATTTTCTTAGTTGTAAGTATAGATTTGATTATTTCCTTTGATGAGCAGATCCTCACATTACGTCCCCAAGTAAGAAAATCATATAAATAATGCATACTAGATTGGGCACCTTCCTAAAGAGCTAAATCCCCTTATATAGGAAAGGCAGGTTGATTAAATATTGTGATTACCCTAAAGTTTATTCATCGGGTCATTATCTAGGGTTAGATTAATTTATTTCCTCTCAAGTTAAAATTAAGTTAGTTCACATTACATCAATTTGTACCTATAAGGCTATAATATTGGATTCTCACCTATAGGCATCGAAGCAAATCATGAATGTGTAGGTCATTAAATCCAACGATTGTCATATGAATAATTAATATGACATGACTCGTTGCTTGGCCAAAATTACCATTCTTAATTTGTTACATTAACAATGTAATTATTTCTTCTTTTTTGAGGAAACAATGTAATTATTCTTTCCTTACCGGTGTATTGAGTATATCTCTTCCAACTTTTATGGCTCGGGAAGGAAAGATTACAAAGTATCTTTTAAAATATATATTTTTAAATATCTAAAGTAGCAAGTTTAATTTTATCGGCCACACTGCATGTTGTATAATATGCGTTGATATTATTATCTTATAGAGAATCTTTTATCTTATTTAGAAGATCTACTTGTAAGCGAGCCTCCAACATCGTATCATAATATTGATAAAAAGAATATAACAATGATCCTTATTATTTATTACAAAAGCTTCGAGATGATGGTATGACTAAGAAAAAAGAATTTAACAATCACTATTATTAATTGCCTCTTACAGAATATGTGACATATATTTTTATAAAAAGTTACGAGAGTATATACTACTAAACATTGTACAAATTCAGTAATTGACCCATCGTATTTGGCCGGAAAAAATTATCCGGGGAAGTCATTTGGTGGAGGTGTGACTAGAGAAAAAGTAGAAAGTGAAATGAACCTAAAACCAACCAGTTTTATAAAACTAAAAAAAAGTTAGAAAAAGGAAAACGAAAAAAGAAAAAAAGAAAAGTAACCATGGTTACGATGCGCACACTCGGAAAGGGTAATAGTGGGTATTTAAGTACGGACCCCTCCTTTACCCCTCCTCATCCATCCAAGCCTGCCCGTTAATAGCACGACAATGCCACTTCCCAATGAAAACTCAACAACTTTTTCTCACTAAACGCCGTTACCTGCCCCCCAATAACGAGGCGACACCTGTGAACGGCAACCCAAACGGCGTTTCTACTGGTCCAGAAAGCCGCCTTACTATTAAACAACACACCTAAGCGAGGTGTCGCTGTATGGGGGCAATTGTACACTGGGCCGCGGGCTGTAGCCGGTAACAAAGGGCTCGGTCACCGGTGATTCCGGGTCGCTGGTTAGAAATTGACCGCGGTTGAAATCATTGCACGCTGTTTTGACTCACGATGAGGTTAAGCCCCCAATTTCAGACACTCATAGACTCTGAGAAATAGAGAGAGAGAGAGAGAGAGAGAGAGAGAGCAGAGGGCGCTGAGAGGTCTCTGGAACGCAGAGCTGTGGTGGAGGAGGGAAACCGACGCCGTGAGTTGCATATTGAGCGGAGGAGATAGCGCGGCGGACATTGATTGTCGAGCCGAGCGGATTGGTCCAGATTTGAGCGTTTGGGGCGTTTGTGAAGCTAGTAGGAGACAGATAGGTCAAAATTGTAGGTGAGTGACAGAGACGGCGAGGTTAACCGATTGAGAGGTCTGTGAGGAGAGAGAGATAGAAGCAACTGGATTGTTACAGCGGCAGAAGGAACAGGCTGAGTAGATCTCACGGCGTGCGTGAGAGGTCAGAAATCGACGAGCCTAGTGTCTCAGATGAGAGATCTGTGCTGAGCTGAGAGGGTCAGGTTTTCAAAGAAGAAAGATGACGTCATCGGAGGTTTCGATAAAGGACAACGGCGGAAACCAGAGAGGAGGAGGAGGAGAGAGCTTCTCGTCGGGTTTCAGCGACCACAACGACGGCAGGAATGCCGGCGAGGGGCAGAACGGTCATTCGGCTTTGCCGGCGGCCGGCAGAGGTAATTCCGGTTTGTTATTTGGGTGACAAATGTTGTGTGGTTTTGAGGAGCAGTAGTAGTCCATTTGATTAATTCGGCCGAAAAAGATAATATTAAAAAGTGAGTCGTCCATGTGATAGGGTTTTCTGATTTTTTGCTGTGTTTGATTTTGATGTGTGTTTATGTAGATGCCGAAACTGCACTCTACACGGAGCTATGGCACGCCTGCGCCGGGCCGCTCGTGACTGTGCCGCGCCAAGGGGAGCGTGTCTTTTACTTCCCTCAGGGACACATCGAGCAGGTTCGCTTTTGATTTCTCTCTTTTCCTTTTATTTTTTCGGGTTTCGAGCTTTTTTGACCAGATTTATGGTTGATACGGTCTTCTGTTTGCGGCCTGGTCTATATATTCTCGGATTTTAATTGAATATTGATGCGAATTGACGGTGGTCTGGGTTTTTGATCGGAGTTATTAATTATGGAGTTGTTCTTCTGGGTCTTCAGGTGGAGGCGTCGACTAATCAGGTGGCTGACCAGCAGATGCCAGTGTATGATCTTCCACCGAAGATACTGTGCCGGGTGGTCAATGTTCAGTTGAAGGTAGTGCCTGTCCACTTTTACGCTCATAATTATTGGATTTTCAGCTTTTTATGTACCATATTTAGCTCGTCTAACTAATTATGTATACTGTATATAGGCTGAACCCGATACAGACGAGGTGTTTGCGCAAGTAACTTTACTTCCTGAGCTAAATGTAAGTGTTTGGAGGATTTCTGTTAATAATAAGATTTGATTGTTTATTTGACTTTGGTGAGGGATTGATTCTGACACCGTGTTGTTTTTAATCCAGCAAGATGAGAATGCAGTGGAGAAAATACCTCCCCCACCTCCGCCTCCTAGATTTCAAGTACATTCATTCTGTAAGACCTTGACAGCCTCAGACACAAGCACTCATGGCGGGTTTTCCGTTCTAAGGCGGCATGCGGATGAATGCCTTCCACAACTGGTTGGATTTAGCGTGGAATTTGTTGTATAACTTTTGTTTTGCCGGTAGATTATATTCTAATGTGGCTGTTTCTGCAGGACATGTCTCGTCAGCCTCCAACCCAGGAGTTGGTTGCCAAAGATTTACATGGAAATGAGTGGCGCTTCCGCCATATCTTCCGAGGTAATTATTATGAGATGGATTTACATGTCTTGACATATGTAATGAGATAATTGACATATCTGGGAGAAGATTTTATTGTAGTTTAATCCGATTTGCTTTGTTGGCTACAAGTAGGCGTTTCATCTTTTCTTATCCACTAATTAACATCATGATGGGACTGACAGGTCAACCAAGGAGGCATCTACTTCAAAGTGGTTGGAGTGTTTTTGTTAGCTCTAAGAGGCTTGTTGCAGGCGATGCATTTATATTTCTAAGGTTAGTGGATTTTTTACAATCGGGATCTTGTTTGTATTTCTTTTGCTCCTCAATTTGTTTGTCTGAAATTGGACGTTGTCTTACCTCTAGGGGTGAAAATGGGGAGCTACGCGTCGGTGTTAGACGTGCGATGCGACAGCAGGGCAATGTTCCATCTTCAGTAATATCTAGTCACAGCATGCACCTTGGTGTACTTGCAACTGCATGGCATGCTATCAGGACAGGAACCATGTTCACTGTCTACTACAAGCCAAGGTATAGTGTATTTGGTTCGAATTGCTTTGCTTAAACTTTAGACTTTGACATTTAGAGATGCTATAAATACTAGAATTTCGTGATTGAAACACAGATTCAATACATTTTTTCGAATTACTTTCCCCTTGATTTGTTAAGACTTAAATTCGTTTTTGAAATGTTTGTGCACAGGACAAGCCCTGCTGAGTTCATTGTTCCATTTGATCAGTACATGGAGTCTGTCAAAAACAACTATTCTATAGGGATGAGGTTTAAAATGAGGTTTGAAGGTGAAGAAGCTCCAGAGCAGAGGTATGTATAATGGATGCTGCCTTCTGTCTAACTTGAAGCCTTTTAATTTAGGCTTCTTCCCCTTCTGTCTAACTTGAAGTAAATGTATAATATATTCAATAATGTTGTAGGTTTACTGGCACTATAATTGGAATTGAAGATGCTGACCCGGCGAGGTGGCGAGAGTCTAAATGGAGGTCCCTTAAGGTAGTATATATTCCTGAAGGCAGCTTTTTATGTTGTACTTCACATGCTTAATCTAACATTCTTATGTTAAATAAAGGTGAGATGGGATGAAAATTCAACCATACCTCGTCCAGAGAGAGTATCATGTTGGAAAATAGAGCCTGCTCTTGCTCCTCCTGCTCTAAATCCTCTTCCCATGCCCCGTCCAAAGAGGCCGCGGTCAAACATGGTTCCTTCTTCTCCGGACTCTTCTGTTCTCACCAGGGAAGGTACAGGCTTACTGCCGTTGTGATCTGTTTTAGATACTTGGGTAGTTATGTCCGTAACATTTTTAATTTTTTTTCCTACTGAAAAGGAACTAATTTTTTGTTTCATTGTTAATTCTGTAGGATCATCGAAGGTAACAGTAGACCCTGTACTACAAGGAGGTGGTTATTCAAGGGTCTTGCAAGGTCAAGAATTCTCAACCTTGCGAGGCAATTTTGTGGAGAGCGAGTCTGATATGGCTCAGAAGTGTACTGCACGACCAGTTACCATAGATGACAATTTGATTTCTGGATCGAAAAGATATGGTTCGGGTACAGATAACTGGATGCCCTCGGGGAGGCATGAACCAACCTACACAGATTTGCTATCAGGCTTTGGAACTAATGGTGACTCACACGGTATCTGTCAGCCCTTTGTTGATCAAGCTGTAGCATCTTCTAATTCCATGAGAAAGCATTCACTGGATCAGGAAGGAAAGTTTAACTTGAATTCATGGTCCATGTTACCCTCATCGCTGTCACTTAGCTTGGACTCTAATCAGAAGGGTCCTATTGTCAATGCATCTTACCAAGCACAACAGAATGTTAGATATGGTGGATTGAATGACTATTCTGTTCGCCATGGTCATAGAGTTGAGCAAACCCAAGGAAATTGGTTGATGCCTCCACCACCATCTCATTTTGATCGGGCAAATGCACGGGAAGTCATGCCGAAGCATATTTCACTACTGAAACATGAGGCTGTTAAACCAAAAGATGTAAGCTGCAAGCTCTTTGGCATTCCCCTCATAACACATGAACCCTCAACAAATAGAACTGCAATGAATGAGTCAGCTCATCATAACCAATCCCTTACCTTGGAGTCTGACCAGAAGTTGGAAGTGTCAAGGGGATTGAAATCAGTGGATAATTTATCAGCTGTTAATGAGTCTGATAAACAAATTTCACAGCAGCATACCAGAGATGGTCAGGGTAAAGCACAAGGCTCTTCAACTAGGAGTTGCACCAAGGTATATATATTTATTTTTGGAATAATTTTTATAATATGTTTAGCTCTGACAATTTACTGAAGCAGAACTGAATTTTTTGCTAATTGTACAGGTTCACAAGCAGGGTATAGCACTTGGTAGGTCTGTTGATCTTACGAAGTTCCACAATTATGATGAACTGATTGCTGAATTGGACCAATTGTTTGAATTTAATGGTGAACTAATGGACCCGAAAAAGAATTGGCTGCTTGTGTATACTGATGATGAGAATGACATGATGCTAGTTGGAGATGATCCGTGGCAGTAAGTACCTATCTTACATGGATTTGAAAATTGTTTTCGTTGCTTGTTTAAGTCGATTAAATACTGTTTTCCACTGTGACCAGGGAATTTTGTGGCATAGTTCGGAAGATTTTCATCTACACGAGAGAGGAAGTCCAAAAAATGAACCCTGGGACCTTAACTTCACTTGGGGAGGAGAACCCAGCATTGCCTGCTGAGGGTGTGGATGCAAGAGAGGGGAAGTCTCAGTGACCTTGCTTGAGCATCTGTTACTGAGGAGTGTTAGGACTGGTTTAGGTATGACTAGGTATATTATCAGTTATCAACTAGAGATGCTTAAGCTATTTATCATGGTTTCTTACTGGTGTTCTGTAGATTTTTGGGGGGAGGTCATATTCACAGTTCTTTTGTCCGCGCTATTAAACTGTTCGGATATATGTACTAATCGAAATTGATGTCAGCGCGTTTCTCTATTGGACTTAAAAGTTCACCTGATACGTCCGGGGTAGATGGCACATGTGATTATCCAGTTTTGGGCATGTTTCTGGATTTAATATCTTGAAGTGTCTGGTTATATAGGTATAGATAAATATTAGTTATACCCTAGTTTCGAGTAAAGGAGTAAGGTGATGTGTGCCTTGCTTTCTGAAACGATTCCCCCTCCTTGTACAGCTGTTTGACTCTATTTTCCTGCGTGTAATATAAGTACGGGCACAGATTGTCTAATGTTATGCTTTTCCGGTTAATGAAGAAATTATATATTTTCAGTTTTGCCGACTCCTTTCTTACATATACTGTGTTTCTGCCATTGCAATTGAAGGTTTGTGAGTTTGATTAGCCTGTGTATTTCCTGTCATCTGATGCCGGCTATTGGTTTCGTTCACCTTGGTTTTGGACATGAAATGGGAAAACTTAACTCAGAGACCATAAACTTCAAAGACAATGCAAATAGGATGGTCTGTGTAAATGAAGTCCGATTCTTTGGAATATTCGGGATGGTGAGCAAAAGTATTTGCGAACACACAAAAAACACTCTCATCCCTTATGATTGTAATCTGAATTGGACCAATAAGCTCTCATTCTGTTATCATAATCTTATCCGCAGAATGTCAACTGTATTACGTCACCGGAGTTTGGCTCCGGGCTAGAGACCAGCCCGGAACTTCGAGCAACCGGCAATGAAACCCAATTCCGTTAATTTCAGAGAGACCCTTTTTTGCTCCACAGGACTAGATTACTGATTACACTACGTTCTAACTTCTAAAGAAACACACTTTATTAAGAACTTTAAAGAAGAAAAAAAAAAGGGCTCGAGTAACAACTTTCAGTCAATTCAGGTGGTAGTGGCACCAAGACCCTGAATTTCCATGATACAAAGCAAACCTACAAAGTTCTTCAATAGGTGCTAAATTAAAATTTGAAGACGGCAAAGTTAAGCTTTGGCTAGGGAAAACATGGTGAACAATTTGCCCGACTCCTCCCCTATCTTGGTAAAGCAACTCCAGTATGTTGTTCTGATGCAACCCCTATATCATGCCATGGAAGCCAGCTGAATCCAATAGTACTGCCTTTATATGCTCGGGGTGGACGTCTTGGCCTTCCTTGCATTGCTGAAAACAAAGAGATGTTAGTCGTTTCACTCTTATTTGTGACAGCATTAAACATTTCTGGCTAAGCTGAACTCTTATTCAAATTAAGGGACTGTGACACATTCCTTGTCAAGAGAAATGTTTTACCCTTGGAGACAGTACTTGTCAAACTGTTTGAAACTCATCCTAATCCATTGACTAGCTGGATTGAATTTCTGAATTGTGGTTTGAATAAACAGTTTAACAAATGTAACATAGCATGCATACTGTGATGAGAGAGTATTATTCACAAGAATTTTAAGCGACAAACATGTCAATGGAACATTATTCTAGTACCGATGACCGGATGTAATAATATTACCTCAGCCCGGAATATATCCATGGCAAACCCATTGAAGCAGCTAATGACAGCTTGCTGGATATCTAGACCAAGATTATCTACAGCCCTCATAGTGGAGAGCAACAGACCAGGTCTTCTGCCACAGAACATGTGGATGTTCACAGCTCTTCCTTCTCGTAGCCTTACTTCAACCTACATAATTATCAACATCAGAACAATGCAATGAAATTTTGGTTACATAGTGGCACTATAGTTTGAGGACATTTTTTTAATCTTAATGTGAAACATCTCCGATATTAACAAAATCACCTGAGGTGATCGTGCAGAAAGCATAGAGCACATATTACTTGACAAGAAAATTTACATAAATAACTTTCAAGAATGTTACCCTTGCAGGTTGGCCATTCGGGCTAGGTAAGCTGGGGCAAAGTTCTTCCTTAATACGGCTTGGCAGAGTAGGCGGAGTGGGTGTCAAAGGGTGGAAAGTACTCACGGTAGGGGTCAATGCAGACCCAGGAGGGAGCGACTCCAACTCATTATGGAGGTTGTTGATCCTCTGCAGAAGTTCCTTCAAGTACTCAATTGCATCCCCAAGGATAGAAGCCCTATCCATCTGATTGCACAAAAAGAAAACTTGTTACTTGATCACACAATATTCATGAAACAGAACAACACAAAACCTATAAAGCCTCTTTATCCTCAGCTTCTTTGTCTAAAACTCGGAAAAAGTACTTGAGAAGCTTTCTTGATCATACATGCTAAGCTACCTCAAGAGAAATTAATGTCATGTTTAACAATGAACTGAAGCATTTGAAAAACCTCATAGAACAGGTGCTTTATCAAATGAAAAAGGGTAAAAGCATACTGCTTATGAATCACACGAGACATAAAATCAGTGCACATTCGAGATCACGATAAAAATATTGTAATGTGAAACGAATTCTTACTTTGCTAATCTTTGGAACCACGGATCTCAACATATACAGCCGATCATTGAGCTTCTTGCGGCGGCGCCTCTCAGCCATCAGGTTCTTAGCAGGCAACCCTTTCTTCTTCCCCTTGTGCTCTCCACCAGTGACGGTACTATTAGCATTGGAGCTATTCCCAACATTCTTACCATTCTCATCCACCTTATTATTATCAGTAAACTCATCTGAATCATAATTCAAACCCGAGCCATCCAAACTCAAATCCTCACCATCATCTCCACCACTAAACTTCCTCTTCTTCTCATTCTCCTCACCCATGTCCCTCTTCCCCTTACCCCCCTCATAGTTACTCAAGACCAATCCCCTTCAGACCCCAAACTACTCAAATTGCCTCCACTCCCACCCAAATTCTTGGCTGCTCTTTTCTGAAATAGAGTGGGCTGTGCTCCCACATAAGACAAGGGCTGAAGTGGCCTCAACATTTTAGACCTGTTGTTAAACAAACCATTCCCTGAAGCATCATCAACACCCCGAAAACCCGAAAAGTTAGTACTATTCTCAAGCAAATGAGGCAATCGGGTTGTTGTGAATTGCAAATTGGAGCAAATATTCTGAGGCTGCATGTGGGTATTGGAGCTCAAATCATTGAACCCGGTTAAAACCCCACCTCCCCTGTTCATCAAACTCGAGCCTTGGTTGTCAAGAAACCCAATCTCACAGCCCAAATCAAAGCCATGGTCTAATGGATTGTTGTTGTTGTTGGGCACAGCATTGAGCAGAGAAGACAGAGATGGGTTTTGATGCAAGTAGTACTGAACCTGAGACGGGTCGAGGTTGTTGAAAACAGAGGAAGATGGAGAGCAAGAAGACGAAGAGTCAACCTGGTTCAGCAGCAAGCTTTCTGGGTCAGCAAAGCTGGGCGAGAACGTCAAGTCTCTGACGACGTCAGAATGGCCCTGAATGCCATTGTTGTTGTTGTTGTTCAAGTACCACTCATCTTCAACCTCCAGCATGGATTTGAAATTCGACAATGAACCCATCTCGTCCTTGCTGCTCCCGGCGCCGGCACCGGCGGTTCTGGCCCAGTCTCCGGCGTCTCTCTCCTCCCTGTCATCCATCCAAACGCCACCGTTCAGCCTCGGCAGCATTTCCGATTCTTGAAAGAAAGAAAGAAAAAACAGAGCTTTGGTTTTTTGGGTCAGAAACAGAGAGCTCAGCTCAACTCAGCCGAGGGTGTTGAGTTGAGTTGGGTATGTGGTGAGATAAGAAGAGAATGGGGTTTTAAGGAATAGGTAAATGGACGTTGCAGAAGGAAAAGGGCACCATTTTTTGACACGCCAACACTCTTTGGAAACGTTACACACTAGAAACTAGTACTACTGGTACTAGGCTCTCTCTCTCTCTCTCTGTTTCTCTTATAATCTAAATCACCACCGTCTCAGAAACCTTATCGCCATTTGTAGTTATGTAATGATTACTCTGTTTTGGTTTTGGTGCAGGGTTAACGGTTAGTGAAGCTCTCAGGAAGGATAAGCATCACAAAAGCATAGGTAACTTCAGCATCCTGCTAAGCTTCTAGCTGTCCGTGTCATTGTGTATGAGAGAAGAAGCTCAATTCCTGCGAAGGGTGCTCTGTAATTTGCAGAGATCTTCCAACTGATTATGGATGTTTGTGATGATGAGAGTGGGAGTTAAATATGCTTTTGGGGGAGTTCCCCATTAAGTAACAACGGTTTGTTGGTCACATTTTTTCTTCCTTTCCTTATCTTGTCTTAACAAACTCATAATTTCACTTTGAATTTCTAAAAAAAGGTTGTTTTATTTTGTTACCATATCAGGAATATGTAATAACTAATAAGATGTATCACGCAAGTGTATGAGCTACTAAATTATGGCTCTGTTTCACGAAAGAAAAACAAAGTCATGAAACAGAGGTTTCAAATTTTTGACTTGTCAAGGATCTTGTGGGTTTTACATTGAATTGAGTTGAATGGGACTTAGTTTTGATTATGAATTTGTGTGGAATTGTCACTCAGTTAAGGAAATTATGAGAAATTGTTTTGTCTAAAGTTGCATTTTGAGCACATAGTTTCATATTGTTTTGTTTGATTGATTAACAAGGGAACTATATTTAATTTACTTTCTTTTTTTTACCAAATCAAGAATATGTAACAGTGTATCACGCAAGTATATGAGCTACTAAATTGTGGCTCTGTGTCACGGATAAAAAACAGTCTAATATTGATGAAACAACTTCAGATTTTTGACTCTTTCTAAATTTTGCGTATTGAATGGGTCATAGTTTTGATTATTACCATTAGCAAAAGCAAGACAAACAAATAAATAATCCTCTTTTATTGGCTTATCTAGAGGTTAATCAAATTGTTGGTATTTGGATTTTACTTGGTCTTAAGAGCATCTCTAATAACTTCCTTAAATTCTTGGTTGTCTCAATTTTGGGGAAGATTGTGGTTGTTTTGCTCTAACAAATTTCCTAAAACTTTCTCCAAAATAAGGAATGTGTATTTGCAGCAAACTCTATAATTTTATGTTAGAGATTCTCTAAGTATACTGACACTTTTACCGTATTTTGAATTGAGGTATATGAGTAAATGTGGCTATTTGTGTTATTTTTGTATTATAATTAGAAGCACATAAGGACCACAAAGATAATCATTCAAAATCTAAGGTAGAAAAACTCTAAATTGAACTCCAATGGGTTCCTTATCCCTGAAGGCTCAATTACTCTTAAGGTCTTGGTGTTCATAAGATTCACATGTTAAATTTGATCAAAATAGTTGTCAAAACCCTATGGTACTCAACAATTTCAGAAACTCATTACACTTCTACACACCAATTTGGTTTTTTTGAATATGAATAGTCTCAAGCATGTAAGAAATATGAAAGGCATTATTGCAGTCAATTATAGGAAAATTACTGGCAATCACATCCCTTTACTTTCAAATTTTGGACGAATGAAAGCCTAAGGTCCTGGTTTTGCTATCAATCTGAGCTTCTGAAGGATAGGCTGTATGATATTTAAGGTGTGCTCAGAGTCTCAGTGGTCCCAAAGGTAATGGTACATGTCCTACTCAAAGATAACAATAACCATTCTTTGCTAAATTATATTTTGTATTTTTGCTGAATTTATTTTCATGCATTTGGCCAGAAGCAGAGTGGACATGTTATTAACAGCTTCATGTCCCAAAATATGTAAACATTACATGTTACATGAACTGTGCTATAAAGCGTTTAAGATGTTGAGGTATAACAAAAGCAATATTGGAGGATAATACAGTGTTATACTGAAATTTAGGATCAATTTAGTAAGCTAATCAAAATTAACTTAGTTTGATACTCCTTCCGATTTTTTATATAGGTCGTTTTAGGAGTTTGCACAGAGATTAAGAAATAATTTTAATGACAATTTAACCCTTATTTAAGGCTTCATTGCCTTATTACTACTCTTCACTTCACCATGTCATTATTGTGGCGCAGGGATAAATTAGGAAATATAAACTAAAACGACTTATATATTGAAACAAAACTCAAAACCTAAAACGACCTATATAAAAAATCGAAAGGAGTATATATTGTTTATTTTTTATGTTGCTTGACGTTTTATTGTTTTTATATTATAATGATTATAGACGGTAATCATGATGAGACGTTTATTTTCAATATTTATCCAAAGTTGAGGCTTTTTGGTTTAAATTCATGCTTTCCGTAGGTAGTTTAGTAATAAACACACCAGCTTAAGTAATATCATTATCTACCGTGACGATAAACACGCATAGACCTACGAACTTGAAACACTTACATATACAACAAACTAATTCACGCTTTTTTACATTAAACAGCCGAAAACTGCATGTTCTTTATGACAAATGATGATTGCATCTTAATAAAGAAGATGCTACCGTTTCAATAACTATATGCTTATCGATAATCTAGACTTTTGCAATTTAAAGTTACAAAGATTTACTCGGAGTACTACACTAATATAAATATACTTGGTAACTGTTTATAACTACATCCATGTTTACCAAATCACTAATTGACCAAAAAACTTATGCTCAATCACCATTGAATATAAATGTAAGAGATTGAGCAAAATTTATTTAGTGGATTAGTGACCAGATGAACATAGTTAATAATAGTTTCTCTGTAACTCGATTTATGTATGGGTAGGATTTAGTAATCTTAAGTCATCTAACAACAAGCAAAGTATATAGACACCCTACCAGATACATCATACTTGTAGGGTTTGTGCTCATGATCTTCGAGATTTAGCAAAAGCCAAGTCTTCTGCTAGTAATTAATGGCTAACCCATATGAGGGTTAAGTTTCAAACATTCAATTATGTAACTTGCTTCATACTCGTATTTTCGTAAGACATTGCATCATCTAGCTAGATCTATAGGGTAAGAGCCAGACTTATTCGACCTTGTATTAGAAATCTGAAGCAAATAGAGTCGTCAATGATACGCTCTTTGCTAATTTGTTATTGCTTGAATGCATAAGTTGTGTAGGGTCTCCTGATGTTGTTTTTAGGTGTTCTTGTATTACGGAGTTTAGGCTTTATATCCCCCTTGTATTCTGCGATTTCAGTAATAGTAACGGCGTGAGGGCTGCCTTCTAGCCTTTAGATTAAAAAAAATAAAAAATAAAAAATCTGAAGCATATGGTTGAGTGACACAATTGAATTGAATGCAAAGACTATTGATGCAAAGAGATAGATTCAAATAAAGAAGTAAACAGCCTCCCATAAAGACGAACAATTTGCAGCCAAGAAGGACAGGAGGGTAGTAGTGCAGTACCTTCTCTCTGGGTAGCTCCAGATAAAAAGAGAGAAGAATTTTCGAAAATTTAAACTTTGATTGAAGAATCAGTAGGGAAGCCAAGTATCCCGTGATTTCTTTCAGTTTCACCGCACCTACTATCTAATCCAATCCCAGTATTATGTCACCTCTCTTTCACTATTTATCTTTCAATTTTGCTCTCTCCTTTCCTTTTCAGAATCTGTGGTTGCTCAACTGTTGTTTCCTTCCCATCTCCATCCGACCATCTCTCTATCTTTGAGTCTTTGCCCTTGCCCCTCGTTCTAGTGCCATTGCCATATATGCTTCCACCTTTCTATTTTGGACTTTGGTATTGTACCAATCAAACACTATTTGGACCTTGGTATATGGCTCAAATCTCATGCATGTATTCAAACGTCAAAGTTGGGTGTGTAAACCTATCAATGAAATCTAAACTTGTATGTTCGCATTAGAGCTGTGAAGAAAAGTAAAATATGTACTACGGTTACATAGACGAACTTTCAAGGGTTAGTTTCTTTAAACAAGCGATTATTTTATAAGTTTTATTTGTTCTGAGAATTATGTCGTAGTGTTGCTAACGAGTAATGACACAAATGCACAATATTAGAGGGGATATAACACTTGAACCTTAAGAATCAAAGATAACATAAATATCACCCAACTTTCACGATAGATATTTAACAAATTAGTTTTTTCAAACAAGTAATTTGTTGACAAAACTTACTGAAAATTCATAAAAATGATGTTAGAAAATGACATTGTTTATTAATAATATGAAGTTATACACCAATGGTTAATAACAATAATACCATTTCTCATGGTCGTTAATGTCGGGTGTTCAAATTAAACAACCATATAAATGAAGATTATAAGAAGTCTAAAGGTTAATTTATAGCTCTCGTTAGTAAAGTCCTATATTTTGTTTTTATCGTCGACAATTTAGGATACCCTAAAAGATTTATAGGTCTATAAGTTAATCTATGAACACATGTGAATGTAATGCTTATACATTACACCATTGTATCCAGCCATTTTGATCGCTTTAGATTTTGAACGTAGATAAGAGAACTCACACAACTAAGCAAAAATCACTACAACACTTTGATTGTTTCAGATTTCGAACTTAGATAAGAAAACTCACAGAACTAAACAAAAACCACTACAACACTTACTCTCATATATACCGACCTTTTCGTACTTGCAAAACAACCTAAAAGAAACCATCTTCGTAAGGTGAGGAAAATGATGTGTATAGATTTGGTTGTACAAGTTACTAGATTATTCGCCAAAAAAAAAAGTTACTAGATTATCAAATTGATACCATATTAATGAAATGGACCCAGTGAATCTATGCAATAGCATATATGGCAAGTGGGAGTGATATGTGGACCTGAGTGGAAGTGTAATTAAAATTTGAGAGAGAGAGATTAAAGGGAAAACGACAAGAATTTTAATTTAGGTGCAGAGCCTGGGGGTTCTTCGGCTTTGGAAAAGAGAAAGAGACCCCGCCTTTAATATTTCTCGACTATCCTCGTGAGTTTCGGACATTGGCATAAAAGACTGCCCTTCCTTTGGGTTACCCTACACCCTATAATGCACCGTTTTCACTACTTTGGAAATCCAAGGTTCATCAATAAAAGGGTTAGATAATTTATTTGAGTTAGAGCAACTTTAGCAGATTTTTTATTTTATTTTTAACTATTTTAGAGAGCATGTTTAGTTTTTTTAGATGTTTTAGGAGCTCCAGTAGACTAACCAAACTTAAGTTATTATAACTTTTAGCTATCTCGCTAGCTAGCGAGATAACTCAAATGAGACTATATATAATTTATTACATTCATTTTAAGATATTTTAGGTGATATATAAATACATTTAAACTATTTAATCTTTATTTGAAGAATAATATTAATGTAATGCTAGTTAAAATAGAGAGCATTGATGCATACATATTTCTAAAGTGGCTAGCTAAAATAACATTTTAGCTAATTTGACGAAAATTTAACTCAATTATGGCTAGCATTACTAAAGATGCTCTTAGTACACTATGCCGCCATGGTCTAAGCCCCTAAAACACGAGGGAAGATAGAAGCCCAAAACGATTTTGATATCGACTAATTTGACCTGATCCGTCCAGACTGGTCTTCCTTTTAAGTGTCTGCCAGCTGCTTGGACGGATAGGAATGGGCGCATAGTTATGTATTAATGTGGAACTCCTTCGAAGGGATGAATTTGTGTAGGGAAAGGTTGAGAGAGAGTCGTCGATTGAGACCGATTTTGATTTATCAGCTAGAACTTTAGGTTACTAATATACTAGAAATATATATATATATATATATATATATATATATATATTTTAAGGAATATACTAGAAATGTTATTACTTATTAGCATGAATTTAAGGAATATATTTTAAGGAATATACTTATGGGTGCAGCTATTGCCACCCCACCAAATACTTTGTTCACCTCACATTTCAATTTTAAACTGAATATTTCAATACTAACCCCACAATCAAGAATTTTGTGAAGATACAATATTAAACTAAAATCTATAAAATCTAAATAACAACAATTCTCTACATCTTTCAAATCATATTTGAGAATCAACAAGGTGGTTATACAGTGTGGTGAGATATTTTTATTTTATTTATGGCTTCAAATGTAGTTTTTCATATATATATATACATAATCGTAAAGAAGGAACTCAAAAAAGAGATCGAGAAGAACATATAGGATGTGGTTTGAAAAGAATAGAGGTCTGCGTCAAATATATTGATAAGATATTTGTATATATTTTAAGATTTTATCATATTGAGAAAAATAAAAGAAAGAAAATAAAAACAGATTTTCTTAAAATTTTAAGGGCAAAATTAAAACAGTAAAGATAAAAAATAAGATATGGGGTGAGCTAAGCATTTAATGGGGTGAAAATAGCCGCACCCTATACTTATTAGCATAGACGACATGTACACAACAACCTCTTATGCAGTGTGATTTTAGGAGGAAACATGGCTCGACGGTTTGGGCCTGGTCATTAGAATGCAGCTTCCGGAGGATTTTCATAGCCCTGATGTTGACGGGGCATTTTGCCACCCCTTAGGCCCAACCTGATTAGCTCACATAGGCATGGCCCAATGAGCCCAACTGAGCTAATATGTGTATGTACTACAAGAAATTCAGAAGAATAAGAAAAATACCTGGCAGATTATCACAACTTGACAAATGGACCAATGAGGCCAGTGGAATTCAAGAAGAACATTGACACAGAAGGGTTTCTCATAATTCGCCGACAAAATATATAATACCATCGAGGAGAAGTGAGGTTTGAACTTGGCCTCTCTATAAACATTTTGTTAAAGAGAAATGATGTGCTAGTCGTCACCAAACTTCCGATTGATGAATACACACCAAAAAACTGAACAAATACGTAAATTTGCCTTGGTGCAATAGTGTACACCAGGAAATGTGTTGTGGATTCCTAGTACCACACACCATGATCGGGCCACATCATCTACCCTTTAGCCCTCAGAATCATCCAAAGCAGTAGAGAATCCTTTCCCTTTCATCAAAAGGGCAAAGAACAATGTTTTGTTTATGAAATGAAGAGGGAAAAAAAAAAATCAAAATTATGGTCGTTGGAGTTACAACAAGGCCAAAATTAAGGCTGCCGCCCCATTAGGCTTAACACTACTATGATATTTTTAGAGAGATGCAAACAATCTAACCCATCCTAATCATTGGAACTTGTCAAACAAGCCCTCACCATTTAGTTTTTCCACTCCATCTAAATACTTGATATATACTCCATTAATATCCAAATTTTCAAAAAAGAGTTAAATCTATTTATATGTTTTTTTTTCTAAGTTAAAAACTTGTTTTTATGGTTGGTGGTCCGATTCAGTTATTCTAACTTTCTTTCGTAAGATATATTTATATACGATTTAACATAATGCGTTACACATTCAACATTCCGATTCCTTGTATACATCTAGGCCTAACCCCTCGAACAAAATTATGTAATTTAACATAGATTTTTCTCTACTCAAACTACTTGAAAATAAGGTTTTCCCAATAAATCCAAACAAAAAAAAAGGGCTGAAGCAACCGGTCTCGTGTACGGCTTTGCTACAGAGAGCCCAAAAGCGACGCATACTTCCATGCACCTAATTTCTGTGGCGAATAAAGACCTACGTCTCGAGGGCAATACCGTCACCCTGTAAAATATCTCGGGGTAAGATAGGGACTCCTGTCAACATTGACTTACAGATACACTCCATCCCACGTGGCGTAGGCTTATCGTGTGGGCGAGGGTGCATGGAACGGTGATGCAGGCGCAGAGATAGAAAGGGGTGGCAAGAGCTAGTTTAAGACCACATCCTCTATCGGCCGACCATATCAGAATTCTAAGAATAGGGTCTCTCTTCTTCAGACCCTCTTCTCTCGTCTCTTTAGTCCTCCTTTGGGTGGTTCAAAGTTTGCTTCTTTTTTAGGGTTGGAGGTTAATCCAGGAGCGAGAAGATTTAGGTGAGCTTTTCGTTTCGTTTCGTTGCTTATTGGGTTGTGTTAGAAACTAGGGTTTTTGGGTTCGATTCTGCTTTTTTGTTTCTGATGTTTGGTATGCAATTTTTCAATTCGTGCCTTTTGGATTCATGGGTTGCTTTCGATTTTGAGTATTTGTTTGTCTGTGTTGTGGGTATTTGAGCTTGGGTGTTGTTCAATCTCTGATTTTGTTGGTGTATAAAGTGCTTATAGTTTTTTCTGTTTTAAGTGTTTTTTGCTTTTTTTTTTTTTAATTGAGATGGGTTTTAGGCTCTGTAGGATGTGTCGTTTGAGATTTTGTTGGGGCTTGATAGGTCACTTGTATGCTGGTTTTGGTGATTTTAATTGGTGTTGTGGTCGGAAGGGTTTTGTGCTTTTGTGTGTAGTGGATATGTATGCTTGGTGTTGATAGGAGTTTTGAATCCTCGAATATATTGAGGGTTGTGCTTGTTAGTGACTGGGTGTGGCTTGATGAATTTGAATACATTATGGTTGTAACATTAGTGCTGAGTTTTTTGCTAGAGTTGGTTTTGGTTATTTTCTGTTGTTATGGTGTTGAAATGGAACCTAATTTGAGTTTGCTTGTTGCTGCAGGTGGGTATCATGGCTAGGGTTTTGGTTCACTCTACTAATATTCCTGGTCTGGTTGCCGGGCAAAGGCTCGGTCAATCTAAAGGCTCTGGAAATGCTAGAAGGTCAACGAAGATGATGTGCACTTTACGAACTCCTGCTTTGAGAATTAGCAGTTTCTCGGGACTCCGTAGTGTTAATGCGTTAGATATCATGGCGAGGCCTGGGCAAGACTTATATTCTAAGGTGGGAATAGCTATCTCATCCCGGCGTCGAAAGGCCAGCAGATGTGTGCCTAAAGCTATGTTTGAGCGCTTCACGGAAAAGGCAATAAAGGTTATTATGCTTGCACAAGAGGAAGCAAGGCGACTTGGTCACAACTTCGTTGGTACTGAGCAGATACTCTTGGGTCTTATTGGTGAAGGAACTGGAATTGCTGCCAAGGTCCTTAAATCTATGGGAATCAATCTTAAAGATGCACGCGTTGAAGTGGAAAAGATCATTGGAAGGGGTAGTGGCTTTGTTGCTGTTGAAATCCCATTCACTCCTCGTGCAAAGCGAGTTCTGGAACTGTCGCTGGAGGAAGCTCGCCAACTAGGTATATAATAGTATTCTGTTCGTTATATATAAAAAGAAAATATGATAGTAGCTACTAAGAAGCATCAACTTTCTCATTGGCGCATTTTGAGGTCATCTCGGTGTTTCTGGTGATTTTGAAGTTTAAATCTTCATTTAGTAGGTCCAGCATTGCATATGGACTGTATTCTAACCAACATAATCATCGTGGAGTCAACTGACAGTTCATTGAATAACCTTAACTTATGTTTGGGTTCATATATGGCCTTGGAGACAAATGTAGGTTATTGAAGATAGATTGCAACATGACCAGAGAACGAAAATGAAAAAGTGGAGCAATATAACTTAAATGTAGGTTATTTGCATGGACTTAAATGTCTTTGACCCTAACTATATTCATCGTCTATTTTAGCATCTTGGGTTGCTTTCCATTGTTACTTCATTTTCTTGCTCATGTCTTTTGATTTTTTACATATTAGTAAGCTTTTGCTCCTTTGTGTAGAAACAAGTCTCTCTTATCTAAAGTATTGAGATACCTTTTGGGTTAATTAAGATACCTTATCTGGTGAATTTCAGGTCATAACTATATTGGATCTGAGCACTTGCTTCTGGGACTGCTTCGGGAAGGTGAGGGTGTGGCAGCTCGTGTTCTTGAGAATTTAGGTGCTGACCCCAGCAACATTCGCACACAGGCAAGCTAGTGTTCCTGGGTTTATCTTTCTTTCCAGAGCAATTCATCACAGCGGATATAGTCATGAACTTCTATTTTGGTTTGAGCAGGTTATTCGTATGGTGGGTGAGAGCACAGAAGCTGTTGGTGTTGGAGCTGGACAGGGAACTAGTGGCAACAAGATGCCAACTCTAGAGGAGTATGGAACCAATTTGACTAAGCTAGCAGAGGAGGTAAATTGTGACACCTTTTTTGTTTTTTATTTATTTTGTTTTATCCCTTTGTCACGTTGCTGCTTTAATTTTGAGAAGGCTTATTTAATATCTTTTATTTGCCCATTTTCAGGGAAAGCTGGATCCTGTTGTTGGAAGACAACCTCAAATTGAACGCGTTGTCCAAATTTTGGGCAGGCGAACAAAGAACAATCCCTGCCTTATTGGAGAGCCTGGCGTTGGGAAGACTGCAATTGCAGAAGGTCTTGCTCAACGAATTGCAAGTGGCGATGTGCCTGAAACAATAGAGGGGAAGAAGGTGAGTTAGTGTATTTGGGTTTCAGCAAGTTCATATTATTTTGTAAAATCAATACAGTAGTTATACATTTGAGAGCAAACGAATAACACATATTACCTGCGCATATAGGTTATCACTCTGGATATGGGTCTTCTTGTTGCTGGTACTAAATACCGTGGAGAGTTTGAGGAAAGATTAAAGAAGCTAATGGAGGAAATCAAACAAAGTGATGAGATAATCTTGTTTATTGATGAGGTGCACACTCTAATTGGAGCAGGAGCAGCAGAAGGTGCAATTGATGCTGCAAATATATTAAAACCAGCCCTGGCAAGAGGTGAACTGCAGGTAATTTCTTCTTTTTAAAACGATGCATGTACAGAATGATAATCAAGTTCTTCTTTTCCGTGTTTTATTGTTATTGGAAAGTGCAATTATAATTGTGATGATTGTTGGCTTTCAAGATTTATATCTATGTACTGGTTTTGGGTGCTTTGGATTCTTGTTGATTTAAGCATGATGGAGTTCGTGCATTCAATTATTGAGTTTTGTCTCTGCTGCAGTGTATTGGAGCCACCACTCTTGATGAATACAGAAAACACATTGAGAAAGACCCTGCATTGGAAAGACGTTTTCAACCTGTTAAAGTTCCTGAACCAACTGTGGACGAAACTATACAGATTTTGCGAGGGCTCCGGGAGCGATATGAGATTCACCACAAACTCCGGTATACTGATGAAGCTCTGATTTCTGCTGCCCAGCTATCATACCAGTACATCAGGTAGGCATCTCTCGACTTAGCAGAATTATATTTGTCTTGCATTGCTACCTCTTGGACATTCTGCTGTTGTTGAGTCCGGTAGACATTGCTGCCTTGATTCTGGTAGAACATTGTTGCCTTGAATGTGGTAGACATTGTAGCCTTGTCTCCGGTAGATATTGTTGCCTGGCTGCTAATTTAGCTTGCATAAACAGTGGTGTATTAAGTACTCTGTAGTCTGTACTCATTTAGGATATGTACAGCAATTAACTGATTTTTTATGTTTGTAGTGATACTACCTACTTCTATCCTTCTACGCATATGTAGTGAAATATATAATTTCGTTCTGATTGTCAATCTTGTTTTCTATAGTGATCGATTTCTACCTGATAAAGCAATCGACTTGATTGATGAAGCTGGATCTCGAGTTCGCCTTCGTCATGCACAGGTAGGACCTCACTTAATAGTTTAAAGTCCATACAGGCACCATTGTTCATCTCAGGGATCTTTGAGTTGATGTGACCTATATGATCTTTTTGCAGCTACCTGAAGAAGCTAGAGAACTTGACAAGGAACTGAGACAGATTACCAAGGAGAAGAATGAAGCTGTACGGAGCCAAGACTTTGAAAAGGTATAAATCTGTACATGTTGGATCAGTATGTATGCTGAAGTTGTAAATCACTCTTGTTGCAAATATACTAAGCAGATTAGTAATGAATCTATATAAGATTGCTGCTTGAAATATTGGTGAACTTTCAAGGTGACTAGGAGAAGAGATGATATGTAACTTTCAAGTGTGGTAGATTAGAAGTCGTGATTATTTTACTTGATTTATGTAACGAGGTTCAACTGATTAAGCTGCCAACACTATCTTCCACAGGCTGGGGAGTTACGTGACAGAGAAATGGACCTTAAGACGCAGATCACTGCTATAACAGAGAAAGGCAAAGAGATGAGCAAGGCTGAGAGTGAGGCAGGGGATGTAGGACCTTTGGTAACCGAGGTGGATATTCAACATATCGTGGCCTCTTGGACAGGTATTCCTGTGGACAAAGTGTCAGCTGATGAATCCGATCGCCTCCTCAAGATGGAAGAGACCCTCCATACGCGAGTTATTGGTCAGGATGAAGCAGTCAAGGCTATCAGTCGTGCAATTCGCCGAGCCCGTGTTGGACTCAAGAATCCTAATCGTCCAATTGCCAGTTTCATCTTTTCTGGTCCAACTGGTGTTGGAAAATCCGAACTCGCAAAAGCTTTGGCCGCATACTACTTTGGTTCTGAAGAAGCCATGATTCGTCTTGATATGAGTGAATTCATGGAAAGGCACACTGTTTCAAAGCTTATTGGTTCACCTCCTGGTTATGTTGGTTACACTGAGGGAGGTCAGTTGACTGAAGCTGTTAGACGCCGTCCTTACACTGTGGTGCTTTTTGATGAGATTGAGAAGGCTCATCCGGATGTCTTCAACATGATGCTTCAAATTCTTGAGGATGGAAGATTGACAGACAGTAAGGGCAGAACTGTAGATTTCAAGAACACACTTCTGATCATGACTTCTAATGTTGGAAGCAGTGTAATTGAGAAAGGAGGCCGCCGTATAGGATTTGACCTTGATTACGATGAGAAGGACAGCAGTTACAATCGCATCAAGAGCTTGGTGACAGAGGAGTTGAAACAGTACTTTAGACCAGAGTTCCTAAATAGGTTGGATGAAATGATCGTCTTCCGTCAGCTCACAAAGTTAGAGGTGAAGGAAATAGCAGATATAATGCTGAAGGAGGTTTTTGAAAGGCTGAAGACTAAAGAGATAGAGCTTCAAGTGACAGAGAGGTTCAGAGATAGGGTGGTTGATGAAGGATACAATCCAAGCTATGGGGCAAGGCCTCTAAGAAGAGCTATAATGAGACTTTTGGAGGATAGCATGGCTGAGAAGATGCTAGCAAGGGAGATCAAAGAGGGTGACTCCGTTATTGTGGATGTTGATTCTGATGGGAATGTAACTGTGCTCAATGGTAACAGTGGTTCTGCTGGATCTTTGCCAGAGCCTGTTACCGTTTGAAAGCTGACAGCACGCCACTTGAGCTCACCTTTTTCCCAATATGTTTGTAATTTTTCATTTGAACTTTCTCGTTAAAAGTAGTCTGTTTTCTTGGTAAGTTTTAGTCGGTAGTGGTAATTGAAAGCTGTTTATTGATGCTTGACTTGACTGATCAAGGCTGTACCAGTTATACAGAAGAATAGCATGCATAGTTCAGTCGCAGATAGTAGGGCTAGTAATTTTTTTTGTTGCCCTTCTTCCATAGTTGCGTTTGGTTGTTGGGAATGCTAGTATTTACAATAAAAGAACATAATTTGATCATTGCATAGCTGACTACCTGGATCTGCAGTTTTATTTGCTTGGGTATGTCTTGAGTTTTTCGCCATTAACGATCATTGCTGTTTGTTTAACTTGGAATTCACTTTCCTTCAACGGAATTAACTGTTACAAATTGTAGACATGGCCAGTTGGGTAGTTCATTTCGCTGTAAGATTCAATTTAGTAAACTCTCCCACTAAATCCTTTTTCGATTATACAATATGAATAGGTTAGAGACTACACAGTACAAACAATTAAGGATGAATAGGCTAGAGACTACACACTTGAGCACAAGAGACTACAAACACTTGAGGATGAATAGGGACCACAAACACTTGAGAGAACAAAAACATAACGAAGAAATAATCGATTCTCTATACACTCACCACAGGATTACAGTCTAATAAAGCTCGCTTGAAAACAAGCTTAGTTCAATCAACCATAAGGAAGAATAATTCATCTATGCTTCACTTGCTTATACGTAATTGTGTCAGGTTCCTTAAGTTGCTACACCATTTACCAATCACAACAATCTTTAGCTACACTAAATGTCGTACTTGAAACACTCAGTTTGAGAATGTTGCATTTTTGTGCATGCTTCGTTTCCCATCTCGAGCTTGGCCAACTTGGCCAACCCTTCCAAGGCAAAACCACATGTACATCAGAGTTGCAAGGCCAATATCTACTCATCAACGAAAAGCTCAGGTTTATATCATGTCCATGCTTCCTTTTCTCACTACTTGAATTCGACTTTCACATTTGTTACTCAGTATTTGAGTGCATCATGCATACATCCTGGGGGCTAAAGAGGGATTTGCTCAAAATGTAATCAGCTCATTTGTTCATTTTTACTTGAAGCATAGAAGTTCATGTACATCAAATGCACTCCTAGTTTACACCGAGACAAGGCCCCTTGCTGGCAAGACTACTTACTATATCATCTCTACTGCACACATACAACAATGATCAACCTCAATAAACATTAACAAGAAGCTTGGAAATCCCTAATCTTCAGCATCTGAATGTGATCTTTGTGTGGGGCTGACACTTCCACCTCGAGTGATTTTGAGTGCTGTCAAAGCCTTTTGTATTTCCATTGTCATTGCACTATCCACGCTACCGGAGGATAGTTTCTTATGTGATTTCTGTAGATGAAGCTTAAGTGAGCTGCTACTCAGACCCGCACTCACCCCACAGATGGGGCAAACTTTCATCATTGGCTTCCGCTGTTGCCACTCCATTGAAGCTCTACCATGCAGTCTCTTATCCAAATCTAACAAGATCTTTGCAAACCCGTCGTTGGGTTGTGCTCGGCGATGAACCAGCTTTAGAGCGTTCCATGCCTCTAACAGAGTGGAATTCCTGCACCACAGAAAGACCAATTATATAGCAGCATCATTTCAAAAGGTAGTCTTGTTGCCCACATACAAAAGTAGTGAGGACGTTCCATATCAGAGTATATTGCACTCTTTACTTACTTTCTGAGCATTAGGTATGCAAGCACTAGCGTAGCACTTCTACTTTTTCCTCGAAGCAATGGACTAGGACCTTCCCTCCTGTTTGTTCAACATGATCAATAAACTCAATAGCTTCATCAAAGATGTTGGTGATGTTGAAATCTTCACTGTCACATATCTGTTCATAAAGTCATGCAGCCTTATGAGGATAGTTCAGGTAAAAAAAAATATGATGAAAAAAAATACACATGTTGATGAGGTATGAACGAACAAAGACAAAACTCACTAAAATATGACCAAGTACACAAAATATTGGATTCAATAAATAGTCAAATAATGAAAAACACTAGCTTGTAGGGTTGTCCCCTTGATCAAAATTTACAGTACCACTATCAGGGAATATGTCTAATGAAGCAAACCTGAATTCTAGATGTTCGGCAATAGAGGCTATGCTAGGTGTGACCTATTAAATTGATCAGAAGTTGACTCGCTTTTTCTTTCATTCTGTTTGTTTAAGAGACTTAAGAATATGCATTTCTAGGAGCTAATAAATCATGACATAACCTTCATGGGCTGAAGAGATGTGTAAGGAAATATATAAAAAATTACCCTAAATGAAGATGAACAGACAATTGGAGAAGAAGTAAGAAACTACTCACGGAGAAATTTTTGTACTCGAATAGATCAGGAAACTGAGAATCAGACTGTCCGATCTCATTGGAACACAAACATAATATATGAGTAATTCCTAAGCTTTGCAGTGTGTACACAGATCGTGCAGAAAGTGCTCCACCAATAAACAGGCTACTTGTGATTCGAGATGGCCTCTCTGTATTTGCAGCCTCTGATATCAATGAAATTCTCTCGAGAATGTGCTCAAGTCTGACCTGTTAATAAAGATAAAAGTGAAAGAAAGAAAACACGAAGAGAGAAAGAGAAGGGACAATAGCTTCTGAGCGACATCCACCCTGAGCAGTGTAAAAAATTTAAATGTACAAAAGCAAAATTACCTTCAATTCATAAGCATCAACTACGCCGTTATTGTCACTACCCTCAAAGAAGCCAGCGCTAAAGTTGTTCTCTTGGCAAAGTTTGACGGCATCGCTCTTTAGCATTTCATTCCACTGTTCCAATTCTTTGCTCGTTTCAGCATCAACCTGAGCAGTATAATATAAAAACACTTAAAAACTTGTATTATAAAAGGACAGTATCACATAGCATGGAACTCACCCCTCCCAAAGGAAAAACTCCAAGTATGTTATGTACATGTATCTCCTTCTGTTGTCTGGTATACATGCAAGTACATTATCTAGTGTTCGAACATGAAAAAAGAGCAACCCTGGAATCAAACATACAACTCCCCTTGACAGTAGTATTATTATCTAAATATCTAATAATAATTAATTATTTAGGCAGAAGACACTTCTACACATGATATTATCATAAATGTGAACTCTGCATGCTAGAACTATGAATAGCAACAATTAAACTTCTCAACTAAGTTTGCATATTATCATCGGTGGTATGATACAAAGGACAATTTACTATAAAATTTCCAACCTTGGCATTTTTATGAAAGTCCCGGAGCTTTGCTGTCAAGCGCAGACAACGGAGGGGATCTGAACTTGCACTCCCTTTCCATAATTTTCCGTGCCAATTCTCCCTTGACATGGGAGAGCTGCAGTCACAGTTTTCTTTAAGTCCCGAAGTTGAAGACCTTGTAGCAGTTCTCTGTGATTCGGAATCACTAAAATCTGACTGGTTCTCATTGACAAGCCTCTCCTTACATGGTGTAGAGGGAAAATAACCAGTTCCAGCAGCTTGTGATGGAGACTCAGTGACTACCAAATCCTCTTTCTCAGACTCCCCTACTTTATCTATAATATTGAAAAATATACGTATCAAATTGTCCAGTTTTTGATGAAGTGTGAGCAGGAAGATATGGAATCCCTGCAGATCCCTAAGAGCACGTTTGAACCCACTACGGAATTCTTTAACAACTGAAGTGATATCCATTGCTTGTGTATCAGATGCATCAGTATCTTGTAACAGAGGACGTCCTAATTTTCCTAATGTTATCTCATGTAACAGATTAGAGGAGTATTCAGAATTGTTCAGTAGCAACTCAACCAACTTTGGATATATTTCTTGGTCATTTGCACGTTTTCCCGCAGGAGGTCGACGAGGAACGCCAGAATCAATAGCCACAACTGGAAAATCAGAAAACAATAAATCATCTGAGACTTGACTCCTTACGCTCATTTGACTAGACCTCGGCGACTCCATAATGTCTGAAAGATCAGATTTCTGTGTTGCCAATCCTGCATTATGCAATCTGATATCTACTGAAGTTGCCCTTCTATCCTGTTGAAGAGCTCTGATCACTCTTGGTTTGTATCTCTTGATGGCTGAATCAAATGCTTCTTCCAATCTGTCCATATTTCCAAAGTCCATTTTGTCTGCAAACAATAGATTTGCAGAGTTTCCACGCCATCTGAGCTGACGACAAGGTAGTCTATCTTCATTTCTGATGACAAGGTCCAACAATAAAATCCTACCAAGAGAAGCTGCTGTTTTTTCTGCAGTTTCCTTCGCCTCAAATACACTTGAGCTTTCGAGTAAAGGAGATCCATGAACATAGCTGCATAAATGAAAGATTTGGTCTTCAAAATACCATATGAAAGATCCAGTTATCCACTGCAAAACATTTAATAATGCTGCACATCATGGAGTGTCATGCTTTATCATTAAATCAGTATTATAAGTATAAAGTAAAGGCTGAGGAGGAATCATAACATGATCTAGAATGCCTAGGCAACATGCTAAATGTATATGTAATGATCCTACCAATCAACACAGTTTTTTTCCATGGCTGTAACTAGTCATGTGCATCCTAGGTAACAGACTCATGAATCTATAGGAATGCTTCCTCAAATGATATAGAACTTCTGAAAAACATAGCACAATGGATAAATACGCCTATGTAGAATACAATCATATTTTCGAAGCACAAGATGGTACCATGTCATCTACTTAGTGATATTGTAGAATAAATTCAGTTAACACTAGATGGTGAACATTGTGTATATAAAAGCAGGGATAACTGTGGTATTTGCATAAAGTTTGTGCATTTCTATTGGGCAAGCATTTCATGCTGCAAGAACCATGTCATCTAATAAGTAAATTGCAATCTTAGTTATACCTCATGAGCAAAAGGCATCGGCTAAGTTCAAGAGCTTCCAAAAGTTCCGAACATGTCATTTCCCCACATTCGTCTCCTTCTGAAACTGCTGCTTCTCTTGCTTTCTCTGTGGCTTCCATCATCTGGAGCCACTCCATACTACAATTATGTATGACTCTGGCCTGCAATGTCCAATAGAAATTACACAGAGAAGAAAGAAGCATTCTGGCAAACATAATAGGGATAGCCTGATTCACAAGGTAAAACCTGTGGAGTTCGAACTCCAAGCCACTTTGCAAATTCGTAACCTAGACGTTCAGACTGTGTGGCCATTCTTGATGATGATATCTTTATACAAGCCGCTGCTTCTTTAGAAGAATTATCATCCGTCCCTGGTTGGTTGAAAAGGGCAAAGAAAACAACTCCCCCTGAATTCACAGTCACCTATATGCAACAGAACTGAGAGACGATGAGGCAACATCGAGAAATACATAAATAATAATGACACACTTATTTGATTCAATTCAATAAATATAAGATGTCCCATATGTAACTGAAGAGGATTGCTTACCTCCAGAGCTTTGTTCATTTCATCCTCAGACTGATCAGTGCTACTACTGTGTTCAGTGTGGTGAAGTGAAGAAAGCCAATCCCATGAGAAAAGACTCGACTCAATGTCCAATGTAGCAGCTTTACCAAGTCTTTCCCAGAGATTGACTTCTGTGATATGCTCAGGCGACGCAGGGCCTTTCCATTCCTCACTAGACTCTCCTGCACTGAATGCCAACCCAATCATGATCACTACTATGTTCCACATTACAATGCACATATTTGTAAACACAAGATAACACAAAGTTAACAGCAACCTAGGAGGCATTGAGTCCACCCTTAACGGGCGGCGAGGGAAGCCAGAGGCATGGTGTTTGGAACTGCGTTTACGGACCAATTCCAGCCATTGAGTGATTTTGAAGGCCGGTCCAGACGCAATGTCACCCAACATATACAAGACCTGCATATTCCCAAACCACATTTTTGCATCAACCATTGTTTTGTTTCTCCAAAATCATTAACTATCAACAGTACAACATCACACACAGCATTTCAAAGCAAAAACTATGCAAATTCAAATCACTCAAAACTAACTAACCCGGGAAGTGACGGTAAGAGGCAGAGGAGCCTCGAGGTCATCAGATCCAGGGTCCAAATTCTTGTCTTCCTGCAATTTCAGCATGACCCAATTCGTTTTATGTCTAAACAAATCAATCCCAATAAAAAAGATTGCAACTTTATGCAATGCACTAAAAACCCAGATCCCAAAATCGACAAGAAATGAACCCAATGTAAAATAAGCAATAGGATACAAGATTTTGATGATCTGGGTTTTAAACAAAAGGTGTATATATATGTAAAAGAGGGGTTTGGACCTGCAGAGGGTTGATGATTGCATGCTCCTCCTGCTTTTGCTCCTGTTTTGCCATTATGTTTATTTTTGGGAGATTAGTTTTCCTTTTCCTCTAGAAAAGATAATGAGAGAGAAAGAGAGAGGGCACCAACTCTCTCTCTCCTTGCTTGGAGATGGAGAGACTTTAGAGAGAGAAACAGAGGGAAAAGCTGTTTGCTTTATATAACCAATTTGGTGAAGTTGGCGCCTTTTCAGGGCTCTGCTCTTCTCAACAGTTTAAATAGTCACTGTAACTAGAGAGGTGGTGCACTGGTGCTACAGGTTTGGTCTGCAACTCTTGTGTAAGATTGAGATGGGGTTTTGGGATTTGGTAAATGTTGCTGTTGCTGTTGCTTCAAGCTATGCTATGATGAGGAACACGCTCTTAACAGTTTCAGTTTCAACATAGTGCATTATGTTGGGTTGTTTATTATAGTAATGGGGTTTGTGACTCTGTGTTTATATAATATCGTATTACTGAATCCTATAAATATCCACGGATCCACCGACTGTTTTGATTTGATTACTTCTTCTTCTTCATCTCCAACGGTTCATTCTTCTTTTGGTGGAAAACAAGGCGAACAAATTTTCCATAAGAATTCATTGATGATTGATCTATTAAGCAAAATCGTCATACATGTGTCTAATTACCAAATATTGACATGATTAGATCGCTGGTCAAGTATTGCATTTGCATATTGATATCGTACGCAATTGCGTTACACACAAAATATCTCCATTTAAACCCAACAAATTTGGTCATCATGGGCAAATGACCTAAAGGGGAAACCCTCGAGAGCCCAAGTCATCAATAAGTGCAAAATTGTTATGGAAGATCGATCAGTGATGGAAGTATCACATCGCTATACTTAAGTTGAGGTATGTCATTTTCTCATTGATATTGTTAGTAGTTGTGCTGCTTGTGCATCATTTAGCATATATTATTTTTGAGAAAATATGGTCGACGAACAAAGTGGAAGTTTTATTATCACCTTTTGCATCTGTGTGAACAAAAATGCCGTGCTGTACATCTAACAAAATGGAACATCTTCTCAGCAATCATGCATGAATATGAGTTGCAGTTTAACTTGCAAACCAAATTAATTTTGGGTATCAGAATTCTTGAGGTAGAGGCCTGCCTTGAAGAAATGACTTGAATAGCATGAGTGATCTCTCAGGCTGTGAGAATGGTGCTTCATGAGAGGCACCTCTGATGGTAGCAAATGAAAGTATGTTCCCATAGACTTGAGTCCACCCACCAACCTGTACACAGTACACAATAGGTCACAAATTAATCCAATTTATACAAGGCAATTCCTAGTTTCCTACAATGAGGAAATTAATAAGCATTGCAAAATACCTGCTTTCCCTGAAACCAAACTCTATAAGGGACAGTGGTGTTCAGTCCCAACTCCCTTGCCAATCTGTCGACCAAGGTTCGGCTTCCGGTCAATGGAATTACAGAATCCTGATCTCCACTGAATTGAGAAATTCCTTTAGTTATGGTTGTAGCAAATGGAAGTAAATGTCAGTATCAATTTGATTAAGATCATGAGTTCATGACATAGTTACCTGTAGACTAAAACTGGAATTCCAGCCTTGACAATCGATCCTACTAGTGAGATTGTAGGGATTTCCAGGTCGAGCATTTGGTAGTCCAAAATGCTAGGATCAATATATAAAATAGAAAGTATAAGATTTTTACTTGGTAACTAAAATGTAACTTCATGTATAAATCAAGTTAATGGAATTACCTGCTGCAAACATCCCATCTTCGAACTCCGACAAGCTTAGCATGGAGAGCATTCTGCACATCTATTCGGTTCAAGTAGTTCACGATCTTGTCTTCTACACACACATCAATCCGCTCGGTCATTTGCTGCCACATTAATATATGAAGAGTTAGAAGTGTAAGAGCTAGCAGAGAAGGCACTTTATATATAGTTCAAAGTGTGAGAAGGCATACATTGGGGCTTATAGCCTTTGACTGAGAGAGCACAGATGAAATGCAGACATCAAGAGTGACATCATACTTGTCCACAAATTTGCTGGTTTCTCTGTTCACTTGGCTCATAACTCTTGAACAAACAGGTGAAACCGAGTCTCTATAGTACTCGCTCACGTAGCGCGAGTAGTTGCAAACAGAAGTGAACATTTTGTATGTTGAGTCTGATATTAGTCCATGAGACCAGAAATATTCAGCCCTTGAATTGAAGTCGGTGGCGTATTCCAGTACAGGGTTACCCAACTGCATGTATACATATATATAGTTAGAGTTCATATGTAAGTTGCCAAGTAGGATGAGGATTGTTTGTTTTTTCACTCAAAATTGAAAAGTATTGAACTTCAACTCACAGCTAGTCCTTTTAGATTGAACAACTTCTCTTTGCGGTTAGCTTCAACCATAAGCTTTGCAAGTTGAGGGATGTAGTGACCTGGTATCAAGAACCAGCTACAGATTAAGTAAACAAAAAAGGACAAAGCAGTCAATTCTAAGTATTATAGGGTGCATGCATGGGAGAGTTTACCTGCATAACTTTCTCCAGTAAGAAACAAATCTCTGTGCTTATATTGAGGGAACTTGTTGAACCAGCGTTGTAAGAATACAAGATTGTCCCTGGCTTAAGAAGTCAAACGCAGACACAACATTCAAATATCAAGATAGAAGCAGTTTGAATCATGGGAAGAACAAAACAAAAGTGCGCACAGCGTATATTCCGACAGAATTAATGTTTTATCTGTCACTATTTTTAGTATTATCAAAGCCTAATGCAAGAAACAGAAGGAGAAAAGTGGACAGAAGCAAGAAACAGAAGGATGAAAATCCTTGTAACAGAAGTACCTGTTGCTTTATCATCTACTGCCACATAGTTGGAGCTATGCCTGGAATAAGAGAATCCCACACCAATTGGTGTCTCTAAATACAACATATTAGCCTCTGCAGAATCAATTAAAAAAAAAAAAAAAATTAGTTATCATATTATGCAAGAAAATAGATACAGTATCATCTCCATATCATTACCTCTATTCCAGCTGTACTCATTTCTAACTAGGACTTGACCATCTGGTCTAAAAGGTCCATTTTCAGAGAAGGCCCCTACCCCAAGAGAAGAACAACCAGGACCTAAATGAAAAATAAAATAACCCCATCAAGAAACCACATTGTGAATTTGAGTTTACATGGAAGAAAGCAAAAGGGATAATGTTACTGACCTCCATTTAACCAGAGGACCAAAGGCTTTGAATCTGGGTTTATCTCTGCTTCAACAAAGTAGTAAAATAGAGCTTTGTGGTTTTTCTGATGATCACCCACAGAAATATAACCAGAAAAGTGTTGAAAGCCCACATTGGGTTGTCCTGGAAGCCTAGCTATCTTGTGATCATAGTGATGAGATGAGGACTCAACAACCTCCATGGCAATGAAGCACAGCTGAAGCACAAGCAGTAGAGCCATTGCCATTGTCTTCATGGATATGAGAGAGAGAGAGAGAGAGAGAGAGAGAAGGGTGGTTGAGTTTAGCAAAGTGGAGAGCAAAATATAAATGTGGAGACTTTTGTTTTTATGTTATCATTACAGTTGTGACCTTTTGCTTGCAGGCCTGAAATCAATGGAGAGTTGAAAGAGACACAATCACTAGGGAGTGAGTCTGGTCTGTTCTAATTTTTTTGGGTGAGTGAGTCAGCAGCACTTATAAGATTGTTGTGAAGCTGAAATGAGCAATAGATGGAATCTTGAATGCTTTAGAACCATTAGAATTCTCAGAAATTTCAGTTTTGTTGTTTCTGCATATTCTTCTCACTTTTGACTAAAGTAGCACAGTTGAGCATGATCCATGGAAAGTGGCTTTTTCCCAAGATAACTTTCCATCTGTGAAAATGTGTGAAACTAATTGAATACATTTTCAATTATACTTATCCAGAAAAGCCTTGTTAACTTCTGCATATTCTCCTTTTTAGAACTACTTTGCAGTTCCTTTTTGTTTTCCCAAAAATGGTTGGATTAATGATTTAAGCTTTTCTTGATCTCCAAGTACACAACCCCTTATCTGGTTCTAATTCTAAAGAAAATTTGAACATAGCTATATGATAATTACCAACTAACAACTCAGAGAAATTTGTGAAGGCAAATGTGGGTGCAGAAACAGAAGGAATAAAAAGGATGCGTAAATGCATAATGTTGAAAGAAGAAAGTTGCCAGCATTCCTCATCGATCGACTGTTTAATATATGCATCATGTATCCCCACTTTGTTAGCAAATTACCAAAAACTTGCTGCATTATCATATTACAAGCATGGTGATTCAACTGACAAACTCTCTTAATCAAATTGAAGAAGGAATATATGATCTTCTGTATAATCAAAGAATGCAGGATGGATATAGCATGCGCCTCAAGTAAAATAGTGTCAAAAGTTTAGAGTGGAGATTGAGCAAAAGCTCCTAAACCTTTTCTTTATGTATTCATCTGGGGATGAATTGGTTCTCTTTGACCTTTTTGTTTAAAAAAGGCTTCTCTTACAGTATGATCTGTAACCATCCCACTTTCTTAAGTTGTCATTTTGTTTTAGCTATATAGGCTCACAGTGAAGGTCCACATGAGACACCACATGTTCCCCATCATAGCATCAAAACAACTAGTTATTGCTTCTAATGGGGACCTGCCTTCTCATTCTTTCTCTCATTCAGTACTCTTAACAGTGCGTGCCATTTTCTTTCAACTGAGTTTTCAAGTCCTCCAATGACCACTGTGGAAGATGGTCATGGCCTCTCAAGTCACGCATTTTCTTTTAACTTGCCAACCACTTCACTCCTTTTACCTTTAAGTTTTTATTCTGATGATCACAATTAGGGGGATGGGGCGATCTAAGTTAGAGGTGTAAAGAGAATCGTTCCTTTCAAAGAGGTAAAGAGAAGATATTTGACGATTTGTCTCAAATAAACTAAGACAAGAGCAACTATGCAAGCAAAAGATTCCAAGCTCGTCTCTTGATAATGTAAACTCGGGTTGTCCAAGAGATTTCACATTGTAATTTTCCATTTCATATAAAAAAATTAAAAACTAAGCAAGCAAAAGGACTTGACACCTAAGAAAAAGAGTAGGAGGTCAAATTTCTTTGCACGTTGCAAAAGAGGAATGGATGGTAGGTTTGTTCTCATATTGTGCAGCAAAAACAACTCAGATATTCAGAAAAAGTAGAAGATCGTAGATTAGTATATGAATTATCAGCAATAAGTAGATTTTGGGAGACTGAATTCTATTATGAATCACTATAGATTCTTATATGATGCCTGGTTAAGTGGCCCAGCATAGCTAAAGTTCATGATGAATGAGGTTGATCCTCATTATGACTATATCTAATATAAGAATTCTTTGATATGATTTCCTCTAAGGAAATGCAATTGTTTCATAATATATGAGATTACCTAACAGTACCACAGTTGGAAAATGTGTCAAACCAAGAAATATGTAGGCTTTATATGAACCTTGCCATGAAAGCAAAGCTCCCCCTTTTCTCTTTCATTGACCAATAAGCTCCATTTGCTTGTTTTTATTAGTGCTCCAAGGGCTTTTATTATGTTATCCCCTTTTGATGGAAATATTATACATAGAGTGGATAAAAGCTCAACAACTTTTGTGTTTTAATATCTCAAAAAGAAAAAAAGAAAAAATAGAGTTCCTTCTTTTTAAGGGCACATATCCAAAATTTCACAAGCAGGCTGTCTTTAACTGAGAGGAGAGATGCTTATGAATTTCCTTTTCTTTGTCTACTGTCTATCATGTTCCTCAATTTAGGGGTTATGATGCAGACTAGCTTCAAGAGTTGCTTATGTTGTTTTCTGTTTGGCAATCACCTTTCACTCTCTCTCTCTCTCTTTTCCTTCTTTCCTTTTTGCAAATTTATTGATAATATATTTGACACAAAGGGTCATTTCATGAGGTTCAAGTTATGTTGTTTCCTTCAGAATCAGGAAGACCAAAACCGGAGATGGAAGAGAATGAGAGAAAGAATACACCATTTCTGAATTAAACTGATTGACACGGAAGAGAATGAGAGAAGAGAATCTGTAGCCATTCCCGTTGAGCTAGTATGATACTAATATCAATTGCACATATAAGTTGCATAATAAGGAAAAATGCTCAAGAATCAGTTAGATCCAGCTCCTTCCTTGTCAAGGTTTCATCGGCCATGGAGGGGTCTGATTACGTATTCCTCGTCCTCTTTATTCCGTAATATTAGTAACAGTGAATTCAATAACATTCCATTGCTGATAACTGAAAACGCCCTATATATGCATATGATTCACAAATCTATGAAGCTATTACTTACATAAAAAAATTGGACTTGCATCCGCAATACGATCCCATCTCAGTTATTGACCCAAAAAGAAACACTTATCTGAGTATTATGTGTAAAGAGAAAATAAATAGAAAATCTAAAAGAAAAACAATTGGTATAAACAACAGCCCAAGGCAGCATCCATCATAATGAAGAGGTGTCGAAATCTGCGGAAGATTTGTGATTGTGATTATAAGTAATATCTGAGTTGGGATGATCGATTTCCTTGCGTGATGCTTCCCAGAGTTGTTTTTCAATTCCCAGCTTCCTCAGCTCCAACAACCTCCCTCCACTGCCGCAAGTTGTCATTTGTATGTTTAGTATAAAACAATAGAACGGAAATGATATTTCCCCATAATAACACCAGTTTTCCTTTAATCATTTTGTTCTGTTGTTTCTGAAATTCTATATCATTTCCAGACAAATTCTAAATCGTTGGATTTTAGTGCCGGACTTGAGACTTTGTAACAGGTGAATTATATTATATTCATGTATTTAGGCATGCCTAAGCTTAATGACATCAGTAATAGTGTAGCTTACCATCCACAGCATCATGTGAAGTCGGTGACTGTGTGCTGCTACGGCTTACACGGCTTATCCATAACTGAAGCCTATCATCTGCTATATCGTCTTCGACACCATGTATTTTAGCTCTTTTCCAAAAGTAAGCCAGCCAAGCCTGCACATATCAGTGGTCTTGAAAAACATGTCGACTCAAATAATAAATTGTCTTCTTTCCACAAAACTAATACAGATCACGACAAAAAGGGGTTGAAGCAGGCTTTGTATATTCATGGCAAAGAAACTGACCTCTTTAAAACGAATATCATTAATCTCCTCTTCACTAAGTTCTGCAGGAAGAAAAGAAAAAGGTAAATAGTAATACCACACTGAAATCCATCTATAAACTTGCTTTGTAAACAATGGGTGAGCGTATAACATGAATTAACTTGAAGCATACGAGAAAACTAGTTCTGAGGTAATTTTATGGATAGTCCAACAATCATTTTTTGTATGTTATGATTTATATGTGAGAGTATTTCTTCATCTTAGCATATCTGACAGATCAAAGAATATCATTCTTACCAAATGCCTCCATAAACTTGGGATCACCGGTTGATTTTGAATCTGAATTACAAACAAAAGTAAGCTTTTTTGTAAACTACAATCTCCTATCCACAATTAAGAAAAAAAATGCAGAAATTTCAGATATCTGTATGTTATCAAACATGAATTTATCAGACCAAAAAAAATATATGAAAGAGTTTGATAGTGAGAACAAGATGTCTGGTGATACAACATATGAGCCATACAAGATGTTATAATCAGATTGAGGACTGATTAATAACAATTTCAGGAAAGTATTACATAGTCTATAATTTAGAACATTTCAGGAAAGCATTACATTATTCATTTCCTCCATAAAATCTTCAGGACATCATATGAAGAAAGAAGAGTTTATAGATTCGCATTGATAAACAGACAGCAATGGAACAATATCATGTCTATGGTGAGCAAACCCGAGATAGCAATGAAACATACCAAAAGCTGACTGCCGAATAGAATCTGGACGTCTATGCCGGGCCAATGCAAGCGCGACAGCATCCTCAACCTAAACAAAACAGTGATATAATGGAGAAATTAGAAGTACAGAAAAAGATATCAGAACAGTCATATACTTATACATTCGACCAACCCGTGACAAAGTAAATCCAAATCCATATAATGGAGTGGCCTGTCATACATGTGTCAAAAAAAAAAATAGAAACCTAGAAGTTGTGTATACAGCGGGGAAAAAGGGAAGGGTGGGAGGTAGAAAAGAGACTTCACCACTCATTTGGTGTTAAGAATGAAAAGAGTTGTCAGCTATTTCAATCCTCCACTTATAGATGAATTGCAGGGACAGTATACCCTCGTCTGGTTGTACAGACTATTAAACACATGCAAAGAAGAGTTTAAAAAAAAAAGATGAAAAAAAAAAAAAAAAAAAAAGCTCTTCTAGGATATGAGTGCCGCGCCCAACTCAAAAGTATAAATAGTCCCCGACCCTCTCCTTCCCCTCCCATTTTTCTTTAATTTTCCATGTTACTGAATATACTGTCGGTATATACTATAGAATTAGGAACATACCTTTAGAGAGGCTAATTCCCTCAATCCCATTTCCACAGAAAGCATACTCTCAATATTTCCTTCCCCAGTGAGGTCACTCAAATCACGATTACTTCTATCTGGATCATCACCACCTGCAAGACAACATTCAGTACATGACGAGAAAAACAATATCAAATAAAAGGTATAGGATAATATTTGTTTGAAACAATGAAGGGATCTACTAACTTTTTCCCCAAGATTCATCCTTAGCCTTTTGTCCAGCAGAAATGATGACTTCATACGGAAGAGGAGCTAAAGATGACCAATGTTCATGCTTTGATTCTACTATATCCGCACATATGCCTAAAAAGATAAAAGGAGAACAGAATATACACTAAGAAATTAGTAGGAGGAAAATTTATAACTACATATATCTAAACATACAGTTATGTACCCTTTCTCGCTGTTAAGACTTAAAGGAATCATCTTCAAAGGAATAACAGTAAGTTGGAAACTAATAAATTACCAAAAATTGGCTTCATCAAGCATATATATCAGTTAACTTTAAAAAAAAAAAAAATTTCAGTTTTAAGCATATGGTTTATGCTCTTTATAGAAAGAGAAGATGGTAAAAATTAAATACCATGCTGCACAGCTAGACCCCAGTAGCGAGAAAGCCAACATCTCTTGAGAACAACTTCCTCCTACAAGAAAGATGCAGTGATAAACTTACCATCATGAACAGCTGAACAAAAATCTCACTTGAGTATTAGAAAACAAACCATCTCTTCTTTGTTAAAATCATTCTTTGTGTCTTTGAGCGAAGAGTGTTCGCTTCAGATTCTGCTTCTCGGAGCTTTTCCGCTGCTGCTTCAGCACTGTCTTTTAGGTTCTGAATATAGAGAAGTAAATATAAGAAGCAACTCCTGAATATCTAACAGATTAACTTCACTGAGATCGACAGCAATTACCTCAACTTCTGAATGAAGAGTGGCAATTTCCTTATCTTTCCCATCCTCATTTTGTCTTGCAGCATCTAGAGCGGCCTGTGAATAAATGCTTTGTTGTCTAAGAAAAACCACTGAAGAAGCACAATGCATCTATGCAAACCTATTTTAATCTTCCCAATTACCTGTCTTTGACGCAAATTTTCCTCCTTCCTGCAGGTGAATCATTCAAATAATCAGAACCAAGCATCAAATAAAAACAGAACAGATGCAAAACAACTTGATTTCACCTGCTCAACAATCTGGCTTCCAGGGATACACCTTCACCTAGTGTTGCAACCTGTGAAAGAAAAATTGAACGTGAAGATAGCTAAAAAACTAGCACAAACTTCTTTATTTGAACTTGAACTCAACAGTCATAAGTAGATGCAATGAAAATAAACATTTAATATTAACTCCAATAGAAATCAACTTTTACTGGAAAGAAACTTCACAACAACCTGAAGCTGTAACTGTGACAAAGGTATCAGCCTTGAACTAATTCGGATCACTTTATTTGCAAGCTATATATAGAAATTCATACCTGTTTCTCAAGCTCCTTAGCTCTGGCTTCTGCTTGTTCACACCTTTCTTCAGCGCTTCGAAGCTGCGCAAAATACTCAGGCATAAGTGTTACGCATATTAGATTTGAATTATTTGCAATTATGGGGTTTGCAAGAAGAGCGCACCTTGTCAAGAATATTCTCGTTTTCTTCTTGTACCATATCAAGCTGCAAGTACGATATATGTTAGCTTCATAAAATTGCTTTGAAATCCAAATATTTCAGAAGATACCAAACTTAAGATGGCAGTGACTATCTAAGTACATCCTCGAAAGTACGGTATAATTTCAAGTTTTGTTCTAAACAGAGATTGAGTAGCATACTTCATCACGTAGAGCAGCAACTTCACGCTCATCTCCTGGGGCTTGTGAGTTAAGCTGTCCAATGTCCCGTGTAAACCTGTACCAATAACGTATTATATATAGAACGAGCTACATAAACTTCAAAAACATCTACTAGCTAGAACAAGTTGACCCTAATTATAGGTACTTGCCTTTTATCTCTGCTCCTATTTGAAGGAGGATCAATTGGAGGTATGGATGCTGGAGTCCTAATAGAGGTCTTACTGGCTGGCACTACAGTCCCTGCACGAACCGACACTGAGGGTCTTCCTGCTGATGCTGAACGAACTGAAGTAGTATGCTCTACAAAGTTCCGAGCAAACTAATTACAATACAAGAATCACAATTAGCCATAATGTAGCCACAATCAAATTCACAAAAATAACAGTACATTATTGAACTATGACAAGAATCAAAACCACAGCATATAATAACACTCCGAAACTCGAATCAACACAAAGAAGCCGAAAACAGATTCAGAGTAGCTAACATTCAGATCTCAAAATAAACACCAAAATCAAACAGACTCGGTTTCCACATGATTCAAATCAGCATCGTAATTTAAATTAGGCTCGGAAATTACCGCCGGAGACGGAGATCTAGCAGGCCGAGTCGTCGAAATCGCCGGCAGGCCACTCCCGCCGTTATTGGCGCCATTGCTGGAGTAAGCAGACGGTGCATGAGGTTGTCGAGCAGGGAATCGGTAACCGACGTCATCGTCGTCGTCGTCGTCTTCATCGGCAGTCGTCTGCGACGCCATGACCTGCGCGAGGCGCTGCGCGGCGGCTTTGGCGGCGACGTTCTGGTTGCGCTTGACGGTGGAGAATCCAGTGGCGGAAGGATTGAGGCGCGACTGAGGATGCGCCGGCGACATCGCCGGAGATGAGCCTGGGCTGCTGGAACCTCCGCTCCACTGCCGCGCGTACACTGGACTCGCTTGTCTCCTCCGATCCATTGTGTTTGGATTGTAGCTATGTATATATAGCTTTGTGGATTTTCAGTGTGACATAGTGGACGAAGCTAGATTTTATCGAAGGGAATATAGGGGGGGGGGGGGGGGGTGGGGGGGGTGGACTGAGAGAGAGAGAGAGAGAGAGAGAGAGAGAGAGAGAGAAGAGAAAGAAGGGGAGAGGGGTTTTCAGGTGAGGGTCGATACGGGTTTCGTGTGGGGTTGAAATGAAAATATTGAGACGAAACGGTGGCGTTTTGCGTGGGATTGACGTTGAAGCACGTTTCGCGGGAAGCGGAGAGTGGTGACGTGTTAATTGAGTTGGCCGGAACCGGCGGCCGAGGGCATGTGTTTTAACTTTGGGGCTTGTTTTCCGTTCGGTGATTCGGACACGTAGATTTTTGTTTGTTTGATGCGGGTCAAAGAGTGGAGAATTTAGGACGGAGTCAGTGTGACAACGACGTTTGATGTGGGAGGAGAGGCATTTTTGGGTTAAAAACATGAAGCACTTGGACATACATTTGGTGCATCAAAGACAAGACATCTTGGAAAAATTGGGGGCATAATCATGTATTACGAATTTCAAAGATAAAACTACGGGAGATTAAGTTTTGATCATTTTTTCGGACATGTAGAGTAATTTTTTGTATTAGTAATTTTTCGTTACATATTCAGTAATTTTTTGTTTTACGCACATGGTAGAGTCTTTAGTATTTGACTCTTTTTTTTTATGCTAAAAAATAAACTCTAGTATTTGACTTTGTTGATCGAGTTTCATTACCGGACATTGGTGAAACTAATTGAAGTCTTAAAAAAACGTATAATATATTAGTCTCGAATCCTTATTTTCTTGAATTTTTCAAAAGAAGTCGAGAACTAACATAAAATGTGTATGACTTACATATTAGTGAAAATGATCAGACATCCGAAACCTCCAAAGTCCTTCTCTTCTTCATGAACATTGAAAACTAGAATAGACACATAGCTAGACAACTAACATGCACAATCATGGCAACAACTAACACCCATAGAAAACAAGACAGGCATCTTCAAGTACTCAAATCAAGGCATTCAACTCCAGAAATATATTGTAAACCAATCAAATTCAACAAAATCAATCAAGAACGTTACACAATAGCTTGGCACATTTCCTCTCCCTCACTCATAACAACTCAACAAACTTGACCAAACTCATCAATTCCTTCTAGCTAGGCCATCAAGCTTGTGTTTTCTTCTCAATGAGCTGCTCTATCAAATCAGCCGCTTCTTGAACCGTGGTTATGTTCTGTGAGTTATCCTCTTCCACGTTGATGTCAAACTCTTCCTCCAAACCCATCACTATCTCCACCTGTCCATCACCATATTATTAACTTCTCATCCAAACCCTCGTCACATTTATACATCACAATGCAAAACCAAGAAAACTGAGTGATACTACTTACAGTGTCAAGAGAATCAGCACCAAGTGTTGAGAACTTGGAGTCCGGTGTGACCTCGGACTCCGCCGGCAAAGCCAGTTGCTTCCTCACAATCTCGACCACCTTTTGCACCGTCTCCGGTTTGGCCTATCCATTTATCCACATGAATCCATTACGAATACAGAATACTTGTTACAAAACCCTCTTCATCAAAACAATGTACGTATAAGAATCTTGACTCACAGCGGAACATATGCGAAAACGGGAAGTTCTCAAAGAAGTGAAGCCACTCTTCCCCCAGCCAGTAGACACCAAACCTGTCCTTGTTACCTGCAAAGAAAAAACACATTTGGTTACAAAATAGCAATAAAATCATTGAAATTATATATGTAAACTATATGTTTCTTAGTACCTGGCTAGTCTTGATGGGCTGTCTTTGCAAGGATTGGAAGCTGCAGAGGCTGGTAGCTGAAAGAGAAGCCATTGCTGAAGCTCAAAGAGATTGGAAGTAGTGAAGCTAAGCACAAGAACAGAGTAATCTCAAACACAGATATGGTAACAGAAAGGCAAGACTCTTCTATTGGAACAGAGCCCTATCTACTACTTACGTGGCAGGGATTCCACATCTGGTGGGTCCTTCTATGCCAAGTTGCCAATTGGGACTAAAAACCAAGCGACATGTCGTCTAGAGATGCTTCTGATATGAACAAAGGAAAAGTTGTTCATGGTATTCGAAGTTTCAAACTTGGTTGTTGACGGGTTGGCTAATCTTGGTCACTCTTCTACTCCTACTATTTGGGACAGAACAGAACGTATTCCAAATGAAGTCTTACATGTTTTTATTTTTTACATTATAATCTCTGATTGCCTTATAGGCTTCGGTTCATGAACTCTTCTTTCAGTTTAAAGAGTATGAAGAAAAAGTTGTGGAAGAATCGAAACGAGTTACGTCGTTGCTTACCTGAACTAATATAAAGTTTGAGTCACCATCGTAAAAGAAGAAGAAGAAGTTTGAGTCTTTGCCAAGGTTTTGAATCTTCTATTAGTTGAACGACTAGTCTATGATCATAACTGGTCAACTGCGACAGCGTAAGCAATGGCTTTTGTTCTATTGGTTATAAAAGGCGCATTTGCAAACATTTTGGACCAGACGTACACAAAGGCACAAGAAAACCCTGAATCATTTTCCAGAAATTTAAAGAGAGACGATGGCAGATAGTTTCACTAGTTCTCGCCAGTCTCTCATTCCGAGCTTCCTCTACTCTTCTTCTTCTTCCACTTCTTCAATTCTGTCGAAAAGATCGGTTGATTTGGATGCTGTGACACATAGAAGTGGTGCTACTCATGCATCGTCACCGTTTATTTCGTCGTCGTCGAAGAGGGTGATGATTCAGTCACCCAAAGAGACAATGGAGATGCACTCGCCGGCATATTATGCGACGTGTACGGTCGGAGGGATGTTGGCCACCGGACCCACCCACACGGCTGTCACTCCTAGTGATGTTCTCAAGTGTAACATGCAGGTATGTACGTACTAACTTGATGTTAATTAGGCTGATCAGCTAATTATCAAATAGTTCTGAATGAGTAAATATTTTAGAGTGGATCGCCATTGTTATATTTCTAGAGAATTAATAAACGTATCATTTGGTGAACAAAATTGAAAAGGGTTAACTTGTATTGACAATACTTTAGATTGACCCGGCAAAGTACAAGAGCATCAAATCTGGATTTGGAGTTCTGCTCAAGGAGCAAGGAATTAGAGGTTTCTTCAAGGGTTGGGCGCCCACTTTGGTTGGTTACAGTGCTCAGGGTGCCGGCAAGTATGGACTCTATGAGTTCTTCAAGAAGTACTATGCAGACATGGCAGGGCCTGAGTTTGCAGCCAAGTACAAGACCTTGATCTATCTTGCAGGTTCTGCATCTGCTGAAGTGTTTGCTGATGTTGCCCTCTGTCCTATGGAAGCTGTCAAAGTTCGAGTCCAGACTCAGCCGGGGTTCGCCAGAGGTTTGTCAGATGGGCTGCCAAAGTTGATCAGATCGGACGGCGTTCTCGGGTATGAATTTATAATGTTACTCAAAATTGGCACAAACTAGGTATGAATTAATTTGAGATGATTGGTGTTTTGATTGTCTTACAGGTTGTACAAAGGGATTGTTCCTCTCTGGGGACGCCAAATCCCTTGTAAGTTACGCTTCCCTACTTATAACATGTTATGTTATTCGTCAGAGTCTAGCAACTTAACATGTTTATCCACGTTAAGATTCATTTTCTTCTGGAGTTATTGCCGATAACAATTACTTGGTATGTCGTTACAGATACAATGATGAAATTTGCGACTTTCGAGACATTTGTCGAGCTCTCTTACAAACATTTGATCCCAAAGCCAAAAGAGCAGTGCAGCATACCATTGCAGCTTGGGGTGAGCTTTGGCTGTGGATATGTGGCTGGTGTGTTCTGTGCTGTTGTTTCACACCCTGCTGATAACTTGGTGTCTTTCCTCAACAATGCCAAGGGGGCAACTGTTAGTGATGTGAGTCCAGTTACTCAAAGCTAGCTCATATAAGCATGAAGTAGCCTCATTGGTCTTCTTTTTGTTAATGTGCCAATTTTAATGGATGTATGTTGCAGGCTGTGAAGAATCTAGGAGTATGGGGTCTTTTCACCCGGGGTCTCCCTCTTCGTATAGCCATGATCGGAACCCTTACAGGAAGCCAATGGGTTATCTATGATTCCTTCAAAGTTTTAATGGGCGTGTAAGCTTTCAATCTCTTCATTTTTGTGCCATGTCAATGTTCTATTCTAATCCTATGCTTTGGGACTTCATACTTATGGGACATAATATTGGTCTTTTTCAGGCCAACAACTGGCGGCGTTGCTCCTTCCCCCACTGAGCTTGCAAGTGCTTGAATCCAAAGCTAGCTGATGGATGTCAAACCTCATTCTTTTAGTTCAAGTATCAAATTGCAAACTATCTATTCTATTTTCGAATCTGCAAACTATCTATTCTACACGCACTCAGTTTTTAGTTGTTACTTATTCTCTTTTGCAAAATTACATCTCAACTCTTTGTACATGTTTAATTTTGAGGTTGGGGGAGCTCATTTTGTCCTAGAGGCTGGGACCTGGCATCAATATATAGCTCCAGGCACTCTTCTGTTCTGTTCTGCCATAGGGAGGACATGCCAATACAATATGTTCATTTTCTTTGTTTGCAATTTCCCCAATGAATTATGTTTTCGTGAGGAGTTTGAGTGGAACGTAGGGTTCCGGCAACTTCTCAACCAGAATCAAAGATATTGTCAAATAAAAACCTTCATACAGAAGTTATAAAACTCATTACTACATTATGTCTTTCAATCACAATAACATCCCTTCCCCATTGACCACAGTAGATCAATCAATCCAGAAACATGTCTGCTGCTAATAGATATATGTTTGGCGTAGCTTATTGTTAGTTTAAACCAACTCTGGCTAATTAGGCTAATGTTCTACAACAATCCCGGAAGTAGCTAGTTCACATCAACAAAGCTCGAAGCTGTCGTTCGCCTATCCCTCTTCTCTTATCTCTGTTTTAAGAAGTGATGGGCTGCCAGGTCCACCTATCCCTTAGTTTTGTGCCCTGTGTGGCTTTCTTTTGTGCTCTGGTGTGAGCTGTATAGTCTGTTCTGCTGCTTTTTCTTGCTGTTGCTGTTTCTGTTTCTTTGGCTTTTTTTGCCTTCATTGAAATCTTTGTCTTGACTAAAAAAAAAAGAAAAAAAAACAAAGCTCGAAGCTCGAAGCTGTCGTTCTGCATTATTTATATCTTTCCTCATGTTTAAGCGGAAATGTCACTGCTTTGAACAAATGGCCGCAGGATTCTATTATGAAAGATTCTATTATGAAACATAACACTAAGAGTGATAGGGTTTGGTGTGGTACCTTGATTAGCTTTATTTGCTGGTTAATCTGGAAAGCTAAATGTTGCTTCGTTTATCAATACGAATCACCTTCTTCTATTTGTGTGCTTCAAAAGGGAATCATGTCAGCCTTTGAATTCATCAACACTTGCTCTAAGTAAAAATTGAAAACAAAGAGCTAGCGATAGAGTTTTGAAATGGACTCACCCTCCTGAGGGAGTGACTGCTATTAATTGTGATGCGGCCTGGTCCGATGAGAATGATGGGGTCTGGAAGTAGTTCTTCGCAACCATGAAGGAGAATGTATCGAAAGGGCTCATGGGCAAGCCTCTCTGCCATCTGTAGAGGCCGTTGAAGCCACGGTAATACTACTGGGAGTTAATGTAGCTTTAGATTTGGGACTGAAAGATGTAATTGTTTAGTCAGATTCTCTTAGTATAATCACATAACTCAACTCTTCTAGCACATGCAAGAATTGGAAGATTACTCAGATAATTGATGATATCAAATGAAAGAAGGAATTTTTCAATTCCATTACCTGGGACTGGATTCCTCGTGAAGCAAATCAAGTTGCAAATGCTACAACTTTGCTTGGAAAAAGGATGATGGGTCTTAACCGACGGGTCAACCGGCCACCATCATCTCTCTCGAATGTACTCCGGAACGACAGTTTGCCATGTCCACCGTTGGTGGCAGTTTAGTTGGAAGTCATCTGTGGTTTCCTCCATTTTTTTGTTACCGATGTCCTTCTGCCTTCTCTTTTCTTAGTATTTGAGATGAAGGCTTCAGTTTTTTTCTCTTCCTTCTCTCTAGGTTTTACAGTTTGCTGGCCTGTGAAATGTTTTGGGCTTTGCCCTGTTTAATGAATTCCTTTCTCACCAAAACAAAAAAAAAGCGGCTGACAACAGTTGCAGGACTCACATTTTCAACATTAGTTTTTGAGCCCGCACTTTGCTACAGGAGAGTCGGTCTTGAAGTTCACATAAAAGCCTTACTTCGACTTCTTTTGAGTAGCATACTTAAGAGCACATAAGATGTGACTGATATTGATCACTGCATAGTAGGATATTTCAGCCGCAACTCATTTGTCTAATATAAGCAAACCATGTGGTGACGTCCAAAATATAGGCAGCCACTGTTATAAGGCCAAGTTAGTTATAATTCGGTAGCACATTACATTACAAATTTATGTAAATTCCAATAGCACATTGTATACCATTAATCATATATATCAAATGAGGAATTACTATACACATGAAAATAGCTACTTGATTTCAAGTTTTAGACTTTCATAAATATATATATATATATATATATATATATATATATATATATATTCCTCATCTGATACATCCTCCAAGTACACAATTTCAATGCTCTACTTCCTATCTGGCCATCTTTTTTAAAGAATTTGTAGCTTACCTAAACCATATATACCTATGTTAAACTAAATGACACCGTATGCATAACTTTATTACCAGAGTCAACCATCTACATCATTATAAAATGGAAAAGGAAAATTTTTATTTTTACCTTTCACTCTCAAGCTCTCCAATAGGTTTTGTAATGGCACTTACAAAAAATAAACATAAAATGATAAAGGAAAACCCACTCAGAGTTTGGGATCCATGAAAGTGAAGGCTTATAGAAATATTGAAAATACCAAAAAGAAGCAGATGACAAAAAACCATACGTCTATATGATTACATAAATAAAGTAAGACATGGACATCATTCACTCTCACTCGCACACAAATTCACAAGAATTATTTGTCACATCCCGACTTTTAAAATTTTTACCTTATTTACTAACTTGGTGTTAGTAAGAATTTTACCGTCTCGTCAATGAGTTTATAGTTGTAAAGGTCCTTAGAGGGGTTTTGAGGGACAATTATTTCGAATGAATTATTTGTAGGAGAAAATGTGACGACGGTAAAAATGGTAAATTTTAGCTAGTAAAAGGTAATTTTTAGTGGGATATTATTTTGTGGTGTTATTTTTAGAGTTGGGTTTAATTTTGGTGTGGGTATTAAGGAGTTGGACCGGGTCAATTGTAGTGGAAAAGCCCACTCTCTCTTTCTCTTCTCTCCCTCTCCCCGAGCCGTCCCCGAGCCATCACCCTACCGGAACTTCAACCCGACCGTCCGCCGCCGTCCGGCCACCGCAGGACGCCGCACCGGTCTCAAACGGTCGGCCATCACCTCCTCTTCCTTTCTAGACCGGTGGCAGCCTCCCTAGCGTCGTCGTGAAGGAGAAGTCGCGCCTGGAAGCTCCGGCTGCCCGTAGCTCTCCGTCACCGGAACTTCCTCCTCCGGCAGCCATAGCCGGAACTGCTTGGCTCAAAAGGAAGCCCTCCTCCCGTGCAGCAATCCTCCAAAGGATTCACTCCCCCTTGGTCAAGGTAAGGAGATTTTAGTGTTGGAAATTCTAGGGCTCAATTTTATGTTTTGGTTCGATTACCCTAGTTAGGATTGAAATTGGTGTTTGTGCTATTTAGGAAAGTTGTAGAGCAGGTTTAGAGGAAGATGCTGTTAATTTTGGTAGGCATCAGAGGTCGCCGGAGTCGGCCGCCGGCCGCCGCTGTGAGGTGGATTGTCATGGTTTTAAATGTGTAATATTAAGGGGAGTTTAATAGTATGAAGTTTAGAATTTTTTTAGGTGTTTTGAATATGTTTTGGATTTTTGAAAGATTGGTGAATTTGGCGGTTAATGGGATATAATCCGACCGTTGGATTTCCCTTAGTATTGTTTTAGAATGTTTAAATAAATGAAATGAGGCTGTGGTTGGAGTTTGGCGTGAATCCGATAAGTTTAACCTTAGAAAGGGTAGTGGATTAGGTGGAAGAATTTTGGGTTATATATTTAAGTATTATTTTTCTGAAATCGAAGTTTGGTCCAAAGCATGGTTTTTGTGCTAGGATTTGAGGAGACCTCACTTGTGTGGCGAATTGGATTTTGTCGAGCTTATGCCTAAAATTGTGAGTGGACTTTTGTTTTAAATAATATGCAAGCACATGGTTTATTGTTGAATAATTTCTTTTGTTGAAGAATAACCGAAATTTCTTTTGTTGAAGAATAACCGAAATTGAGAATTTCGGTGAATATATACATCCATATTTAGATGAGTATGAGAATAGTATGTATATAAATAAATGCTAGCTAGATATACGTGTTTTTCCGTCATAATGAGGTAAAATATCATTATGGTGTGACGTGAGCGTTAGACGCAATCGTCGTAGCCCTATATGAATATTTTCTATGAAATTTAAATTGGGAACGCATAAATATTTTCATTGAATTCATTTTTGTCCACTCACCCTAACGTTTGCAAATGTTTTCCCCTGGGCCCTTCGTTTTAAAAATGCCTAGTATGCAGGTTAGCAATCATCGTAACCCTATATGAATATTTTCTATGAAATTTAAATTGGGAACGCATAAATATTTTCATTGAATTCATTTTTGTCCACTCACCCTAACGTTTGCAAATGTTTTCCCCTGGGCCCTTCGTTTTAAAAATGCCCAGTATGCAGGTTATCATAGTTGAGGTCGGGCGTATATAGAGAAGATGCATAGTCAATAGTACAGCTTCCGCTCATTTTATATTTCTAGTTCATTTCCTTTCAATTAGAATTGCTCTGAACCTATAAATTGTTGGTTATAGGAGTTTTGTTAGATTAGTAATTATTTATTAGGAGATGTTGTGATTTGTGGGGAGCACGAAGGCTGGAGATGAAAATTTTAGAAGTGCTTGCATGTGTTTGTTTTAGGTAGGGTTGTCCATTTTCAAGAGAGGTTATGCCGATTTTTTGTAAATTTTCGTTGGAGGTGGTCCCCGCAAGATTTACTTCAGGTTTCAGGGTAAAATTCGGGATGGATCCTGACATTATTAATCATAAGAAAGAGATGGAATTTAACAGAAATGTATTATACTGAACCTGAACTGTAGACTTGAAATACAGATTCTCTAAGAGAGATATTGGAGGTATGACTGTGGTATGCAAGAATGGTTGTATCCGAAGGATACATGGGTGTTGTACATGGCTGCTATGGTCTTCTTCAAGCTTACCGTTTACTGTTTATATATATAACTTGTATATGTTACCTTACTTGTATATGAGAGTTGTGTAAGAGATTAGTCAGTTTGAACTAATCTAGTTTAAGTTGACTTTAGAGGTGTGAGATTGTGTAAGTGTGTGACAGCTACTTATGGGCAGTATATAGCTGCTGGTCTCCTTTTCTACATCAGCATGGTGGCTGCTGCTGGTCTCCTAAAGCAGCATGGTGTTTTTGGTCTTAGTGCCACAGTTGTGCTGTCTTGTTACTTAGGTTAGTCTTGTGTGTGTAAGAAATGTATGGATGATGAAGTGTGTTTCTCACCCAACTTCTTCTATATATAGTTTAGGTTTATAACCTTGTTAATTCCAAGAAGAAATATCAGAAAAGCTTCCGCAACTTTGTCTTTAGTTTTTCCACAAGAAATCAGTCACAAACAGGCACAGCAACAACCAGAACCTGCTAGCAAAATCATATAATAAATAGTTAGCCTTTCAGTTAATATATGAAACATAAGTAGAAGAAAACTTCTAATCTCATGAAGATAACATATAAGACTGAAAGAAGGCATAACCAAAATAACCATACCTTCTTGTTCTTCCACCCTTAGTAACCAGCAACCCGGAAACGAATACTGTTTCTTTTAGGGCATCTTTCTTCTGCTTTATTTCACCAATATATCAAGGTCATTGAAGAGCCACTTGATAAGGATACATGTGACCTTCTTGCGCCGGAGGCTGAGCTCATTGTTTTTCTTCTCTTACACATTCATTGTCACCCTAAACCAATCAATCAATCAATCTAAAATAAAAAAAATAAAAAATAAAAGATGAGTGTTGTAAGGAATTCACTTACTTATGAAAAGAGGCATCTTCTTCTACTGATTGTGATTTACATAGATTGGTCTTCTTCTTGCTCTTCCCTTCTCTCTTGAATGAGTCCAGAGACCATTCACTCTCTTTGTATTACCCAATTTATATTATTCAGCCAATACCTGAAAATATAACATCAAGCATTAAAAATTGAAGTCGATTTTTTTTGAAACTTATATTGCTTAATCAATGGCCAAAAGGCACGTACATCCAAATGTCGTCTTCCACAAAGTATGCTGAGAGAGGCTTACAAGCACCAAGATAAGTACCTTTATTGATTACACATAAGCTCAAGAAGAGCCGGAAGCAAGAGAGATCAAAACTTACTACCTAAGTCTCTGAAACAGAATATTAGTTGCCTAAGACCTCAATTATTGTACACCTAATAAGTTTAGAAAATAAGTAGTAAATCTACTTTCGATGCTCGGGCTAAGGGCAACCCGAATTCTAAGTCTTGTCCTTGCCTTGCCCTTAGCATTAGGGCAAAACTCCTCACCAGCATCTGCAACCAGAAAAAGCAGCCCAAGACCAATAGCAGTTTCAAATGAATCCACCTTATCGGGCCCAATCTCAAACCCATTTGACCCAATAAGTGGGAATCCAATTATCAGGTCCAGCCCAATCATCTCCTTCACAATCAACCCTAGGTTAAGGTTTCCTGTCGTTCAAGCTAGGCCGGTCTCTCCGACGGCTTCCTCGACCGCCATGAAAGCTGTAGAGCACAACTTCGCTTGAAGGATTGCCAACCCAATCTCCAACGAGGCCATATAGTTCGGCACCAAACTCACAGCCACTGCCACGTAATCTGCATCTGGGTCTTCAGCCTCTATCACCGCCATAGATTCAGGCCAACTAGGAGGTTCTTGAACTTTTGCAGACGAAACTCCGACGAAGGTTGCCGAAGGGCGTCCACCTGCAACACTCTCAATCTCCAGAGAATACCATCGCATGAACCTTGGCGTTGCCGCCATCTTGCAACTGCTGGAACGACAAAGCACAAGGCCAGCCGCCGCGTCAATGAAACCTAGGTTTCGTAAGGCCAGGGTACTCCAAAAGAGATGGAGCATAGGCGTTAACAGCATAAAGTACAACATCTACAAACTTGAAAAAAAAAAATTGAAGTCGATTCTCAAAGACTAAACTGTGGAAATCCATTGACTTTTCTTAGGAATTGGATCACGATGTTGTTTGCCTTTTGTACAATCAACACACACAGCTGTGGAGGCAGGTAGTTGTGGCAGCCTTCAAACCATCTTCTTGAATTGGAGTGTTCTTAAACCTTTGTGACTGAGCTGTGCATATCTATGATGCCACAGATGTCAAAGATCCTGTGTGGTGGCCTGAAAACATGCTTCCTTTTTCTCTTGAGATTGAGCAAACAACACAAACATCCTATTTGTGGTTATATTGGTCTGTATGATGAGACCTTTGAGTGGATGATAAATCCGGCACATTCCATCATGAATTAGGATAGCCAAGCCCCTTTCCTGTAATTGTCCTATGCTCAAAAGATTGTTCTTGAGTTCAGGAGCATAGAACACATCTTGCACAATATGATTGACTCCACTAACTTTCAGCTTCACACTTCCTTTCCCGAGGACATTCATCCGAAAGTTGTTACCTAGCTTCACCGATGTTCTAAAAGCTTCATCCATCTCACTTAACATAGTCCTGTCTCCGTTCATGTGATTGGAACACCCCGAGTCTAAGAACCAAGCATCTTCTCTCTTAGCATCGTGCATCTCAACATAAGCCATTAATAGTAATTCTTTTTTTTTCATCAAATTCAGCATAGTTTACCTCTTTGCCCCATGATGGACATTCATACTGATAATGGCCCAGCTTATGGCACTTAAAGCATTCAACTATGGCTTTGTTGAAGCTTTGTCTTCCTCGACCTCTTCCACGACCTTGATACGCACCTCCTCTACCTCTTCCTCCTTCACCTCTACCTCTTCCTTCTTCAAGTGCAACTTTCAAGGCATGTTCTTCACCACTAGTCCTTCGAAACTTCTGCTCATGCACAATCAAAGAGCTTTGCAGCTCATCCACAGAGAGGTATCAATATCCTTTGACTCTTCTATTGAACATACAATATAATTGAATTTGTCTGTGAGTGTGCGCATATTCTTCTTCACGATCTTCACATCCTGCATATCATCTCCATAGTCATTAGCCACCATCATGACTCTTGAAATATAGTCTGTGACCGATTCACCAACCTTCGTTTCTAACACCTCAAAGTCTCTATGCAATGCCTGAAGTTGAGCTCGTTTAACTCTCACATTTCCTTATGCTTGGAGGTATCTTTATGAAGAATGGTCTTCAAGATTGACATGTCGATGGACTGAAAGAGGTAGTTTTTCATCTTCAAATCTTTCAGTTTCAATTCCTCCAGAGTCTTTCTTTGTGCATTAGTCAAGGACTCTCCAGCAGCAGGCTCAAAATAACCGGTTTAGATGAGACCCCAATATTCTTTCGATCTCATAAGGTTTTCCATCAACAATGACCAATGATCGTAGTCTCTGTCGAATTTTGGAATGCTAGGTTGGGCGAAATTGCTCCCTTCAGCAGCCATCTCTCACTCACTCTTTAGTCAGTGTTTCACTCGATCTCACCAAGTGTTTCTCTCTTTCTCACTCGTTAGGATACTACGGTTCCTAACCTCTCACAATCAGGCCCCTTGTGGGGCTCTGATACCACTTTGTAAAGGCTAGTTTGATTGACTGAGAACAAAATACCTTAAACAAAGATGATTGAATGATCTTGTATTATTGAATGAGCGCAACAACCTTTAATAAGCGTAGTACAAACAGTCCTAACAGAAAAATAAAATTGCAACCCACTTTTAGCACATTCAAATGGTAGCGGTAAACACAAACAAGAATGAGTGAAATACCTATCTACAACCCTAGAAACAAGGGCTTTATTCAAAAACATAACATACTAAAGCAACGAACCGAAACAACCTCAAAATGGATAATCTCTTCTTCTGATTAACACCACTCTCCATGCATGTCATCATATGCGTCTGTCACACCCCGGACCCGGTGTTGGTGGTTTCCAAGCACCTGACGTCGAACCGAGGCGTGAGCGGGAAAAATAAAAGAAAATAGAACAATTTCAAATATTTTTCTCGAAATAAAAGAAAATAAAACGTTTACAAATAACAAAACCAATTACAGAAACAAAAGGATGAGCCCTTGTAATTTATCTCACTTCTAATCTTCCGTAAACCTGGCTGACTCTCGTACACGTCAACTAAACGGCACAGTTAAACTTCTCGTAAGACGTGTCCACCTAGGCACCTGAACAAGATTCTATAAGGATGAGCTTACGCTCAGTAGGGCCAAATCTCTTAAGTTATTCTTAACTATGTCGCACAATCAAGGTATCAAGTAATAAACAATACTTTAAATAAATAACAATAATGATCAATGCATGTATGCTAATAAATGACTTCCTCAATTACTGACAATCAGTCCATACATCAAAGACAGTTGAGCCTACACGTCTCATTTCGTGTATTTTACCAACCGGGGGTGACTCAAATGTCTCAAATATATGATCTAACAATCAATAATATCTCACCACATGTACCTCTTTTGTTAGTCATCTTGTTATACTCATGGTCTCCAAGCCCGAAACCCGATAAGATCGTTTTATCGATGTCCGCCATCGAAAGGGCATACTTTCCCTACTCATTACGCAGATGGGTTGACATGGATTCATAGACAACCCATGAGGAAACTCAACTACACAAAATGTATATGTTCTAATAATCTCATTCTCCTCTCCAGAATCTCCAATCTCACTAATCTCATAATTCCTCACAATGCAATATATATGCCAAAGAATATCAATACTCGCATTTCAATATCGAACACATGCTTCTATGAAAAACGACAATCATATGAATCACTGATATCACATACTTTTATCGAAAACAGTAACATCCAAGAGTTAATCACTCAATGACAAACATTTCACCGATTTCAATTATAAACTAATTATCAATTTAAATAAAGGTTCCCCGAAAAAAGGACCCTACCTGGAATCCAAGCTTTGACGCTAACTAAAATTAATAACTCAGCGACACACGTTCTAAAATCCTTATCTTTCTGCTCATGAAATCCAACTACTCATATTCGATCCTCGTACCAAATCCTCATTCCAAGAATGTTGACAAATCACTTCACATCAGCTTGATCTAATTCTGAAATTTACTAAAGACACCCATCCAACTACAAATTCCCTATGGACACCCAACACTTCCATTATCCAATTCCGCTCACCTTTTCCGACAACTACCGAATCACACGCCACCCGTAATTAGTCGTATTCCAACCATGCTCCAAGCACCAAGCTTACCACCGAATTTACTCTCGACACCCAATTCCTCTTTTCTACTAAATCCTTTATATTTGCCTATCTCAATCTTGATCAATCTTCTCATCTCTTAATTGTAGGCACAACAACAACAACTTACATACTGCTACTGCTCCTTCATACTACAGAACACAAAGAGCACCCCCAACTTTCCAATTTCTGAAATCCAAGCACTCAACACCATATTGGTGTTCTAATGCTACTGCCAACCCAGAAATAACCAAACTAACATTTATATCAACTCCATCTTCACAAATCACAAACCTCATCAACCGAACTTAACACACAAGATCATAACCAATTTCACAATATATGCACCAATTAACTGAACACACTTCCACTGCCAACACCATTTCGCTCAACCAATTTCTTCAACTCTCCGACAATCCCAAATTCAAGCATCCATAAGAATTGGAAATTACCAAAAAAACACCAAAACACTGCCACAGCTGCCGCAGACCCGCCTTGCACAGTGGCACTCACGGCGGTCAACCCTCTGCCTAATCTCAATTTCTCCAAAACACACCCAAACTCGAATTCAAGTATAGAAACATGCAAAGCTCAACAAATGGACCAACTTTTATACCTGAATCGAAATCAGAGGCCGCCGTAATCCGTCGAACTCTCGCCGGAAAATACCAGAACTTCTCCTCTTCGATTCTCCCTCCTCCGAGCTCTCTTCGAAATCCAGCAACATGGAAAGGTTCCTGAGATCTAGATGAAGCTATCCATACCAGTGAGAAACTTCGACTTGGCCGGAATCGGAAACTCGCCGGCGAACCCAGCCTCTCCTTCTCCACTTCGAATCTCTCTCTCTCTCTCGACCTCTTCTGAAGAAACTGAGGACATAGGGAAGACCACGAGGACGAGAGGAAGCTTCCAGTACCATTCACGCTCGTCGCCGTCGCCGGAATCGGAAACCCGATCGGAAACACAATCGCCTTCTCTCCTCCTTTTCTCTCTCACCGGAGCTCCACTCTTCAAGCTGGAATCACAGGGAGGTCGGGGAGGATGAGACGAAGCCTTAGCCACCGGTTGGAGGCCGAGAGGCGGCCGGACGACGGAGGAGCAGTCGGCGTCACTGCAGAGCAGTCGAGACCGAGGTCGGTCTGGGCACAGCTCAAACTGATCGAACCTATATATCATGCGATCAACGATCAAGATTCAAACCGACTTAAAAATATTATTTTTAATAAATTTCTGGATAATACCAATTTATAAAAATCATTAAAAATAACTCTGATGTTCTCCGTAAAATCCTACAAACTCGTAATGACGTTAGGTTAATCCTAAATGCTCAAAAAACAAAATTTGACAAACTAAAAAATTTGAATAATTTTCGAAAGCTACAAATAATTTAAAAAAATAATAAAAATTAAAAAAAAAATAATTTAAAAAAATAATTTCCTTTTTAAAAATAAAAATTCAAAATTCCGATATATTATAACCTCTCTGGAATCCGGGTACTGATCCACATTATCATCCTTAGCTTCAAAATATATACACAAGCTTCAACACTTGCTCCTTGTACTTGTTTCTACGTTTCTCCGCTTCAGTCATCTTATCATCACATTCAAATAGCTTCTTCTCATATGCTCCATGTTCATCAGCTCGATCCCTTTTCTTCACGTACTCTTCCCTCGAACGTTGTCACAAGGCTTCAATGTTATGATCAACAATGCTCGACGATCTTCTCCGATTAGGGTTTGGCTGATCTGTCAGTTCTCTTGTGGCTGCTTTGTCCTTCTCCTTCAAATTCCTTTCCGGTTGCTCCCTCCCTCTCTGATCTTCCTCTTCATCATCTTCGAGTCATGTTCGTCTTTTTCTTTCTCTCTTCTTGTACTGATTCGTTCCACGAGATCGTAGTATCGTACCCTAGGTGGCTTTATGTTTTGGTTATTAACAGATGCCTTGTGAGGGACTTTGGCGATCGAAGATTTCTACGACTACTATCAACTAGCAGAAGGAACGAGCTAGAGGGAAGTTGGAATTACATTTTAGTACTTAAACAGAGAAGAAAACAAAGGAAGTTTGATGCTACAATAATAGACTACTAGAGCACTAGGACATCAACAGTTTAACACATGCATGCAAGGCCTAAGGAAGAAAGAAACCAAACTTCCTAGCTCACTCTTAGAAAGGTTCTACCTAAACCCTCTACCCTACCCAGTTCTCATAATCCTTGCACTCATCTCACTCTTTCTGGGCTTCTGACCGCTTCTCATGTGCGAACAAGCTGAATCACAGTTCAACCGGGTCCTTCTAGTCACGCGCGCCAATAGACCTACTTCTAATCGTTCAGTTCAGTGGCTCTCATCTATGGAGCCGGATTGGCTCTTTGCTATGTGGCCCTGTGAACGACGTGGGAGGGGCGCTCGCTGTGGGGAGTTGCCTGCTGTCATTACCTTAACATTGTCAAAGAATCTGGTCCTCCGTTTAACAAACAAATCGCTCGCTAGCTCGCTCTATCAAAGTTTAAATATCGGGCCCGTATTACTCCAATACTAACATGTTTCGCTAAACCAGTCTAAACCTTTTCAATCACCAGACTAGTTATAATGATCTAAAACTAAAACGCGTCACGAATGCATGCATGAGTAAAGGAAAGGCTTAAATGTTAGGCTTAAACAAAAACATGCATGATTTTACATGGGGTTGCCCTCTTAGAATTTAAATTGCAGTCAGTGAATACGTAGTCCCATTAGTTAGTATATGGTCTATACTAAACAACAAATTATGCTCAGCACACACACAATATATGTAAATATGCATATACATGTTTGGGGAATAATGTTGTTCCAGCGAGAACTAGAATGGGTTCAAGTAAAAGTAAATTAAGGTGACGTGCATGGCATTTCGAATAAATGGTAAAAACCGTGAAGCGGAAATGATATATAGCTGGCTCAATAAATCAACAAGCAAGTTCATATCTCTGCTGCTTACCATTCTTAGACTACCGGCCACGTGATCGATCCCCTGCTCACTCTCTCCATTGCTTGCTGTGCTCCCTTTCGTGGAACACACTCTCTTCCCTTCTGGGAAACCATGGAGAGGGAGAGAAGATCATGCATGGAGAGAAGATGGACCACACTTTACACTCGGTACTACTATATAATTAAGCAAACCACACCCTCTTCTCCATCCCACCCCCTCAACAAAGAAACCCTAGCATAGTTGTTTTAATTTCACTCCAACGCCCCATCTTTTCTCTCTCGCAGCTTCTAATTACCCCACGTTCTCATGGCTGATCAGATTACCAATTTTGATGAAACTTGGTCATAGTGATCTATGCATTAGGTTCTACAAACGGAACGGTGAAAATGTGGAAATATGACCGAAAAGTGAGTCAAATAAAGAACTTCACACTTTAATTTCAAAATGAAGTTTCGCTCTGAATAGAAACTATATATATATATATATATATATATATATACAGTCCCTATCCAGAGCGAAGCTTCGCTCTGGAATTAACGTGCGAAGGTCCTTATTTGACTCACTTTTCGGTCATATTTTTCGATTATACCGGTCAGTGTCTAGATACATATCGTATGATCATCCTTACAAAGTTTCATCCAGTTTGGTGACCGTTTAAGCCTCCATAATCATGATTTACTCCAACGGTTCTACTTGGACAGATTTTGTTCTATTGATTTATTTTATCTGATTCGGTGTGCAAACGATCACCAAACTGGATGAAACTTTGTAAGGATGATCATACGATATGTATCTAGACACTGACCGGGTATGATCGAAAAATATGACCGAAAAATAAGTCAAATAAGGACCTTCGCACGTTAATTCCAGAGCGAAGCTTCGCTCTGGATAGGGACTGTATATATATATATATATCAAATGATCTCTAAATTAGATGAAACTTTGAAGGAATGATCTCTACACACTATATTTTAGACACTGAACGGTGGAGATGTGAAAATATGACTTGGAAGTGAGCGAAATAAGGAGCACCACACTTTAATTTCAAAGCGGTGTCCCGCTCTAAAAAGTAACTATGTGTGTATCGATCGGATACTGGTACCATCCTATATATTCAAAGTCCAGGACACTAATTAGCCGATCAGAGCACTTACGTGAAGATGCTCATGTTACTCCAATACTAACATGTTCACTAAACCATAACTCTAGGTCTAAATTAACCTTTTTAATCACAAAACTTGTTACAATGATCAAAAACTAAAACGCATCACGAATGCACGAGTAAAGGAAAGGCTTAATTATTATAGGTGTTTATGAAGTTGAAAGACAGCAGCAAAAGAAGAATGATATAGCCGCCTTCTTGATCCCATGTATTGCAGCAAGCCCGCATCTTCTTGAAACCCGCATCTCCAACAACCAAAGTCAATCCACAATAATCTCCTTAGCCCTGTGAATGATGTCTGGACCTTTGGTCCTTGGAGTGGTTGAGACTTGAGCCAGTCATGTAAAGCTCAGCCTGATCATAATTTTTAGGGTTATCAGAATCTCATACTACTCATAACTCATAAGTAAGGGTTATCAGAATCTCATACTACTCATAACTCATGAGTAAGTCTGTAAGCGGCATCAGAATTAAATTATTGATTATGAATTAGATCTTGGACCCACAATTTATTTAAAAGCAAACTGTTTGTTTTTAATAAAATAGTCTGGGGTTCACATCTAACACCAATTGACAATGGGTGGAGAGGCTCAAACCCTTATAAACCCACAAACAAAATCTCATATTCCCGATGTGAGATTTTTATCTCAACAGTTTTGAAGAATTCCTAAGCACACGAGGAAAAAGTCCCCCAATGATAAGGAATAGCGATTGTGAAGAGGTGCATTGTTGCAAATGTAAATCCTGCACGTATAGCAGAAGATTTCAGAGGTGAGAAATGAGAATTGAGAGGAAGCTTGAAGCTCTGCACATTTGAATTGTTGTAATGCAGTGAAATTGTATGATGGTATCAGCCAAACTCCTGATGAAACTAGAATAGTATTATTGTAATAATTAGCGCAGAGATCGGAGTTGAATGTAATAAGGATGTTAATCTAATGCTGTGGCTGAGAATTGAAGTTTAACTACATCAATGAGTACAAATATTGTGACTCAATGAGCAGCATTGTTATTGTCCTAGTAGCTAGAATTTCTTTTCTTTAAATACTATATAAAAAAAATTGATTTCCATTATTTTCATTATGATAACATGTTACAAATTTGTCACAATCAAGCTATGAGAATGATCAGGGTCTAGGCTAAAGAGGATATATGGTATCAAACACGACTCTTGCAAAAATATGCCGAATCTCTGGCAGGCTCCCCGGAGCTAATGACTCGTAGTCAATCTTGCTGCCTTGCTTTGCCACAGACCCCAACTCCCCACCCACCTTTACACAGTTGAAAATCCGAGAGACCCTCAAAGATAATCCCCATGGTATAAATACCTGCAGCAAATTAAGATTGAATAAAATAAAGCTTGGGCTTTACGGTTTCTCCTTAACTGAGGTTAAAGGCAAAGACGATGATATATAGACAATCAGGAGGGGAGAAATGTCACACTGACCAGATCAGAAAACGGTGCTTGTGGGTACGCTGCCATGGCCTCTGAGACAATTTGTGCATCAGTCATGTGATTGAGTGCCGCCTAAAAGATGCCTCAAGATCCTTAATCTCTTTAGTATATGCTCCAGAGTCCAATCTCTGAGGTTCTAATAGTTCATGAAAGCTAACTTCATGGGGTTTAGTGATAGTCCTGGCTATCTCCACTGCTTCCAACATATCTCCACCATTGTGAACAGCAAGGGTAAATGCAGCAACCACCAACGCATCTCGAGGTTGTTCAGAGAGTGCTTTGTGGAATGCTAAGATTGCAATCCTGAAATCATAAATTTGTGATGAGTCTCCCTTTCTAGGTCAAAGTTGCAATGATCTTGCAAGTATTTTAAATTATCTCACATGTACACGAGAAACATGCAATTCAATCTCCTTGGATCACTGTCAGATCAAACTTGTTTTATTAAGCATTCTCTTTGCCCTAACATCTTACCATAAGCTACTGTGGCACGGCTTGTCAGGTGCAAGAAGTTTATCTAAGTTAGAAAAAAGGGACTGCAAGTGAAAACCAGAAAACAAATAAGTCACACCTTTGTACGCCAACAAAATTTCAAATATAATCAGCTCTTTTATAACAGATTAACAGTGCAACAAGTAAATGATTGATGATGAAATGACAATTACCAAAAGCATATTAGACCTTTTGTCACGTCTTCGAAAACCATGGCGAACGAAATATGCTGCCTGCAATATGAAAATGTATTGAAACCTGTAATACTGTGTTGACAAGTAGGAACCTTATTTTGAATTTACATAACGCACACCTGGATGGGTAGAAGTAGTTCCAGAAGTCCAAATTTCCATAATAATCGGAGAGAAGCCTCAGCAGAACCATATGCCATCATGTAATTCATTTCCATGAGGATCCTTCCCTAAAGCATGAAGAAGTACTGAATGAGTAATTCAACTTGAATGCCAGGGAAATGATAAGGTCAAAGTGCTCCTGAACTACCTTATCAAGCCTAACAATTGAGTAGGATAAAGTTTTAATTGAATCAGCTGTTTCCTTCGAAATACGGAACCCCAAACGAGCAGCAATTCGTATGGCACGAAGAATGCGAGCTGCACAGTAATTGGAATCTGATATTAGTTCTCATAAAGACAGGAAAGTGATTTTCAATCAGAAGAAAAAAAAAAAAAAAGACAGGAAAGTGTTCAGCATGTGCACATGAGGGGTGAATTCTGTGAAAAAAATAAACAGAGCTTAGCGATATCAATGTATAGAAAACATATAAAACTGCAAACATTAGCTCACCACAATCCTGTCGAAATGAAGTATTTGCTGGTATAACGGTTTGGACCTAGGCCAACAGAAGATGATATGAGGACAACAGATTTTTCAGCTAGTATTAGAAACCAAAACTTCTAAGAATACAAGCACACCTTAGCTTTTTTAAGATCTTCTATTCCTCCCAAGTAGTCATACACTATCCTTTCATAAGGATCAAACATCAATCTGCAATAGATGAAGAAGACTATAAGAGATAAGAAAAGAAAGGAGGAGTGAAACTGCATCTTCCAAGTGAAAATGGTTTGATAAACAACCCGTTAATTGTAAAGTCACGCTTCAAACAATTGCTCCAACGCATAAAATCCTTGTCATCACAGCGTACAGGCTTTTTAATATCACTACTTGAGTTCCTACCATGACTTCGTGCGCTGATGCTAAAACTGGAAACCTAATTTGAACACAACCATTAACATTAGATTAGAACTCTGTGTGTGTGTGTGTGTGTGTGGTGTGTGTGTGTCTGTGCATGTTTGTACAAGTCCATGCAATCAAGTTTATAACACTTGAAATTGTGAATGATTTTATTTGAGTTTGATGGTTCAGGAGACAAAGACTGGGTTACCTTGTAGTTATTTACCCTGACCTTACCCTATATATAAGTAAAATTTCTATTGATGAATATACACAATTGCGATTTGTACATTTACAACAAAATAACCCACCTCCACTACCGTATCACCAACATGCACATGACATATAGGAAACCGCCTTCCAACTACTTCACACCAAGAAAACGTTCTTGTCACCTGAAAACATCATTTGCAGATACTACAAGCTAGAACATATGACATGAAAACCCACTTCCAAATAACGTTTCACAGCATTACCTCTCTCAATTCAGCTGAAGTCAAAATATCAAAGTCCTTCGGGGTGCGCTTCAAGATAAGATCCCTTACGCAACCTCCTACAAGGTACACCTCATACCCTGCAACAGAAAACACAAAACTGACAACATCAAAAACTCGTGCCAATACAATTCCAAACATCACAACACCATTTAAACACAATGACAATGACAATGCTCACCCTTTCGCTTCAGCCCATTTAAAACCTTTTGGATAGGCTTGTCAATCATAGAACTACTAATCCCAAGCTCTTTCGAATTCAGCTTCTTCCACTGCGGTGCCTTGCCATCTCCTCCTTCATTTTCACAAAACTAAACGTCAAGATTCACAACCCCATCTAAAAAACTTCCAAATAACAATACCCAAATCAGAAACAACGAGCTTCGAAAACTTGCTTGAATTGTTGTCCTTAGAACAACCCTCTTGCTCATCAATCGCCTCCATCGCCGAAACCAAATTCAACTGTACCTGAATTGAATCGACCCAGAAGATATCACATGAGACCAAGTACAGAAATTCATTGCCCAAATGTAGAGACAGAGGCGCCTGCAGAATTTACCCTGCCAACGCATTGAAAGGTGGGAGTGCGGAGGCTGAAACTGGGTCGGCAAGCGAAGCCTAAGCTTGAAATCGCCATTGGTGAGGGTTTTAGATGCAGAGCTTAAGCTTAAACCCTGGGTTTAGGGTTATAAAAATATAGGGACACAAACAAGTGTCTGAGCTTCGGTCACTGGAAGTGTTTCGAGACGCAAGAAGATCAAGTTTGGATGAGCTGGGCTTAATGGACTAGTACTCATTGGGCTCAGTCCAGCAGTTTTGGGCCAGTTTCCCTATGACAAGGTGCTTTTTTGTTTTTTTCATACACAATTCATACATGGATGCCATTTTTTTCTTTCTTTGAAAATTTGGATGCCATTTTCTTTTTCTTCAAGGCAACCATCCTCGGGTTGAGGAGTAATTATTGTGTGGTTTGGGCCGGGACTACTATGTATTTGTAGTTCCGGTAAGTAGAATGCCGCCATTTTAAGGGACGGACAAAGGAAAACGAGGCAACATCAAGATAGGGCTATATGGATCCGTTAAAATGTAAAAAGTTATATACAGGCGGTCATTCAGAACTACTGAATAACTTTTCTTGAAAGAGAAGAATTGGGGTGGTGGAACGAAATGATAAGAGATTCCTCTGGTACGGCAGGGGTATATAGATTCTAACATAAAAACACCGTGTAAGGACTACTCTAGCAAGATAAATGAAGTACGTTTCATGAGAACGAGTACAGAAACACTAGGGGCTGGGGACCCAACAAAAAGAAAGAAGAAAAGCCTAATTAGGTGGAGGCAGACGATTATGATGTTATAGTCTTACACAGATGAAGCTAGGCATGCGAAGTTGGTTTTAGCTGTGTGGCGTTGCAATGTTGCATATCACATCGCCCGGTTTACCCATATACGGCTGAGAATGATATCTCCAGCCCCATTGCTTTCAATGCAATTTGCAACATACTCGATCGTTCTATTCCATCGTCATCCAGATCATGTCGATCTCTTTGATTTTAAGTTGTTGGATTTCGCTTCGACGATTTATGCTTGTCTACAAGCTCAGATGAGTCTCTGTTTACGCGTAGCCAACAGTAGCAGCAGCAGCCTGATCATCGTCCTCATGCATGCAATTTGAAGCTAATTCTGAGATCATTCACTGCAGCCTGAAAGTGATTTGACCACCAAAAACCCCATTACAACGTACCTGGATCTTGTATAGATATATTAGATATATTACTTGAAAGCAAGTTCCACCTACTGCCTATGTAATAAAGTCGATCTATCGCACTCTATCCGAATGGAAATTAGTTCGGACTAGACGTTGCAATGGATCGATACAGAAACGAATTTCGTGATGATTTTTAGTCGATCGATTTATTCCTGTGGTCACTAGTGATTGTTCGTGGTTTTATGTAGAATCGCATACAAGTTTTTCAATAATAGTCCTTCTGTCCTTGCATTTCATCATATGTATTTATGAAATGCTTCTAGCTAGGAGGCAATTTTTCAAACATAATAGACGTATTTCTCTGAATAATTAAGAACATCAAACAGTGATAGTTTAACTACATGTTTTGAAGGTATGAATCAAACCTCCCTTTCATGAAAGCATATTTCACCTACTGGAAGAGAAGATCATGTCATTGCGTGACTTCATATCAGATCTCATTCCCTACCAGCAGGCCATTATCTAATTCAATCAACTGCCGCAGAATTAGGAAGCAATTGCTTTTTTAATTAGGATTAGACCCTGGTACGTTAACCTGCTCATATGATTAACTGGAATCAATTTTCAAATCCAGGCGTACGTGCACAAAGATTTCCAAATAGATCTGATTTTGTCAATAAGAAGCAACCATTCTTTTCGTTTGGTTAGTCGTAGTAATGTGAGAGTGAGAGACAAAAAATAATGTCATGCATGAAGGCCAACACAGTGCAAAATATTTCTCCTTGGCGGCAAGATGATTGATGAACACCCATAAGGACACCTTTGAAGCTTGATTTTCTTGATAATATATAACAGGTTTTTCCTCGTATATCTTGTCTTAGCTTCTTAATTAATTTTCTCTTTTCTCCCCCAAATTTTGCTCATGACTAGCTAATCCTTTTCACATTTTATTTGATCACCTAGCTCATTATTTTTTTTCAACAAAAACATGATAGTATTGCTAATGACTAGCTATATGCAGTGGCGTAGCCATATGAGAGTGAGAGGGTTCAAATGACCCTTCTTACTTTTCATACTATCAATTGTTGGTTGATACAATTATTATTTACATGGCTTGTATTTCAATATTAGTGCAAAGTTTGAACCTCATACTAATTTTATTACATACTATTTCCATACAATCCAAGAAAATATCACACAATATAAGCAATCGTCGTGAATATTATATATATTTTATATAAACCGTTAAAGGTTTAGGCGATACTAACTCCTCCAATACAACAAAGAAAGAATATTATGCGCCTCAAAATACAATGGAGAAAAGAAGATTGAAAAATTTATTTTTATTTAGTATAATTGCTATTAAATTCTGACCCTCCTAATTCAGTTTTCTGGCTACGCCACTGGCTATATGGATATATCATTCATGTCTCAACGAATGCAATTAGTATATTTGATCCGGAGAGGTTTCCTAAGTTCTAGATTGAGGTATATTTTCTTCAAACACCAATCTATTTTGTTGAAAATAACAAAAATATTGAGGATTTACGAATACAAGAAAATATCAAAAGATGCAAAATGACAGAGATCGATCGAAGCATGCTGCAGGTGCAACATTGTGAAACACGCGCAGCACAGGAGGTGCACGCATTGCTTCAAATGTTCTGGTGCGCGCTCTAAAAATTAAGCCATCTAGCTGTTATCATTCACCATATGTAGTAAGCAATATTAATTGGTATACTCGCATGCTTCCCCCGCAAACGTGCCGATCGTTTCTGTCTTAGCTTTCACCAATAATCAAGAGCAACATTCAGTGTAACCATTACCTGATCTAGGACAACAGAAGTACGTGGATGCGAATTGATCTATTTCAAACCAATGATCCTAGATATATCCTATTCAAACCAGCTAGATTAAACACGAGTTTCAAACCAGCTAGATTAAACACGAGTTTTATGCATGTAACAATTCAAGAACTAGCCAGCTAGCTAGATGCGTGAAGGGATCGATCGAGTAGTACTATATATCATTTTAGGTGTTAACGTTAAATCCAAACTCTCAATGTGACCACGGCATGCGTGCCTGGTTGTATCTGTACTAGCTAGTTTTTTCGTTTAATTGAAGCTAAAACGATGGAGATAATTAAACATGCACGCACGTTTTCTAATGTTCTGCCTTTGAGCCCTATCTTAAAACATCAGAAAGCTAATTTAAGTTTTACGTACTTAATATCGGTATGTGAGTCGTAATTAGGCAAGCGAGCACTTTAGAAAACAAACGACTTTACTGACACTTCCATATATGCATGCATGTTTGTTTCTAATCGCTAGGATATGTGGTACTTCAATGATTGAACTCTATTTACATGTCCAATAATGCATGCATGATTTAGCTAAGTTTTAGTTGAATGACCTTCATGTATCATTTCTTTTCTTTTGTATTTAAACAGAACAAGATTTTAGAGATAGAGCTATTGTACGTGTAGATAACAACATAGTGAAAACCAATGTAGCTACTTGCATGTAAATGATGTAATATTAATAGTCTAACTAAAATAGGTAATAAGATGTTAAGATAGAGATGTCGTCGATCTGATCACTTTTAACTCTTACCGAACTGATATTCTGATCGATTCTTAAGTGAAATTTGTGAAGTTCGATTATAATTAACCACGACAGCGTTCCATTTACCCTCACATTCAAGATCAAAATCTTCTGATCGATTCTTAAGTGTAATGAGCTTGTGTAAGAATGGTGACAACGAAAACTAACTACCCCGCTATTCACGCCTGGAAGACCAGTCACCCTCACAGGATATGATTTCCATCATTAACAATAATTGCTCTTGCTTTGATCAATCATACATGTACCTACCAATCCAGAAATTCCAACAAAATTAATATATAATGTGTGTGTGTGTGTTATATACATACACGACTAACACAAGAGAAATAAAATCAAAATTAATATGCATTTGTCCTTTCGATCTATGAGGTCGATCTAACTAGTCAAAAAGATGCAATAAATTCTCATGATCCTATAGTCATGTGTCAATAAGTGTCATTGAACTGCAAACCTAGCCCTTGAGAGCTAAAATTTGATTCAAAGTTCAACCAAGGAATTATGAAGAACAGTGGAGAAGAAATTTGCATTTCTTGATTGGTGGACAATCGAAGTAGCATCGACATCTACTGTTCCTATCGCAAGATGACTTACTACCAGGATGTGCAGATTAACACCTTGAATCGCAACCAGCATCACATCCACCTAAATGTGCAGATTAACACTAGTGTACGTACCTGATATAAACCATACAGCACCATATTACACTTGAATTTACCAATTATTTACTCTCTAGTCTCTACTATTTGGCCTCGCACTGCTCCGAACCTGAGGTAGTCTTCTTCCTTGGTATATATAAACATCACATACAATTCCACTAAACAACATAAAATTGTGTATATCGATCTATAATAGAAGTGCTTTGTGAGTTAAAAAAAAAATTGAGCAGCAAGCTTCCCACGACAAGTGTTGTTAATTATTAACAACAGGCTAGGTCGACGGTCAAATATTACATTAATGTTCTAACCATGCATTAATTGCAATACAATACCTAGTCGTTTGTAATCGTTTGCCCTTGAGTTTTGTAAAATGGAAACAAATTCAAACTTAATTTCCATCCTCGTGATCAATATTGTGAATCGATCATGATTTTGTTTTTTTTAAAATTATTAATAACTTACACACCCTACATATGTCTAGTGAGGTTTTGAACTTATGACCTCAAAGTTGTTAGTTAAATACCTTAACCAACCGAGTCACAGCTCACTGACAATCATCATGAGTTTTGTTAAAATGGAAACAAATGCAAACTGACCAAGAAAACAAAAAATTGAGTTTGGTTCTTGAATTTCAAGCTGAAACCCTAACTAAACCTGTACAGATCTTGAGGAATCACAGCGTATGGGCGACACTTTCAGTGGCGGAACACAGTTGGGGCGGGCGAGGGTTGTGACCTCGCGGCAGTTTCGAAATTTCCTTTTAATTATAGTTTAATTGCATATAATTATGTATTCAGTTCACGAATTTGGTATATATTAACACCTGCGGAAATTTTGGCCGTTTGTTTTTTTCTATCAAGTACTGAATAGAAAGCTGCAACCCTAATAATGAAGCCGTTATATAGATTTCGACGAATCACAACGTAGCTACGTACGTAGGAGGCCTCACCAAGCCATTATTGATTTTGTTAGCTAAACATGATTAATCTGGTCGTCGATTCATAGCTTGCAGCAGTGAGTAACTAGCGAGGGGCCACTGTAGTCTATATGCATGATAAACTGGGCAGAAAAAACAACCAAAGTCAATCCAGACGACGAAGCAGAACCAGAAAGACAGTAGGATGAATGAATGATGCCTTTCATGGCAGTAGTGTAGTCTCTGGCTAGTGTGGTACAACAAACTCTATCAGAATGATCGAGAAAGAGAGACATCCTGGGGACCGAAAGATACCTCACAATTCGCGAATCCATCATACTTATTTCGATTCATCAGTTTGATATTTATATCAGACTTATTTTGATGGATATATCAGCACGCATCGCCCTAATTTGATTTAAATCGATATATAAATATATACACACACATGACCATTCCAAAACGGAAGTCCGCAACTATATTAAAATGCGAACGCCGGCTCAAATCAACTCCGGCGGCACCGATCGGCGGCTCTTCTTCCATCCTCAGACGCCATTGGCATCTTGGACGCCATTACCATCAAGTTGAATGCCAAGGTGATCAAAGAAGAAGGTCCGGCGTCGGAAAAACTGCAGAAACTTGAAGAAGCTCAATCCCGGCTTCGAAACTCATCAACGTCGAGTCTGCTGGCGAGAAGAAGCTCAAGATGGACCTCTTGTTTGGAACCAGCAAGAAGAGCTGCCGATCGGTGCCGCTAGAGTTGATTTGAGCCGGCGCCCGCACTTTAACATAGTTGCGGACCTCCGCTCTCGAACGGCTCTATACACACACAAACATAGCGAAGCTTCGCTCTGGAATTAAAGTGTGAATGTCCTTTTTTTGCTCATTTTTCAGTCACGTATCTACATCTTCGCCGTTTAGTTTTTATAATCTAATGTATAGATAACTTCTGTCAAGTTTCATCTAATTTAACGATCGTTTGAGCTTTCATAATCATAATTTACACGAATAGTTCTGATTTGACAGATTTTTGTCTGTTCATGCATTTCACACAATTCGATACCTTAATGATTATCAAATTTGATGAAACATGACATAAGTGATCTATACATTATGTTCTAAAAACTAAACGGCTGAGATGTAGATACGTAACCGAAAAATGAGCCAAAAAAAGACATTCACACTTTAATTTCAAAGCAAAGAGCGAAGCTTTGCTCTGGATATGTTCATACTTATATTAGAAATCTCAGTGATTAGAGGATTCAGAGCAAAGTGAAAATACATACATATGCATGCGCCATAGCTAGCTATAGGTCTGGCTTACTCTATTTCTTTTCTGGAAACTGATCGTACGCTTGAACCTTATTATGATTCAAAAGCATTTATATATAAGAATCGAAGTAGCAAGCAAACAACGACCAACTCCCAGGGACTTTTCACATGAAACTAGACGTGTATATATCTTGAGTCTCTGAGTGCACTAAACGTTTTTATAAATGCCAGTAGCCCAGTACTGTCTTCGTCTTCGACCAAAAATAAAACGAAGTATGCTAGTACTGTACTGTTTCCATTAATTTTTCACAACCAGTTAACACCCACTTCTGGAGTTCTGGGTTTCTGTTAGTACTGTGCAGCATACGTACGTCGCTGTTCATCTTTAATTTTGTTGTGACCTTCGCAGTCTAATAGCTTTCATCTCTGTTTCGTTATTCTGATTTCTGGAGGGTATGAGTTGATCCATGATCAATTCGAACCCTTCCTTCATTTTAGTTACTAGGATATCCTTTTTGGGTTTTCTTCCTGCTCAAACCCTTGATCTTATATGCCCTCGACTTAAAAATGATAGATCAGGTGTGGAGTGCACGAAGGAAACATTCAAACATCTATGTTATCGCATCATTTGACAAAAAAATTGGATGAAAATTAATTCTCATGTTGAACATCGATCGCTAATGTTTTTAAAAAGTTTGAGATCGTTGATTTCCAAAACCAAAAGCAAATGAAATTAATAGACTTTCCTAGAGCCATAACGGTTACAATACGAGGAAGAAAATCTTGATCATTTCATTGATTAAACTCACGACCTCCTACCTTAAAAAGGAAAAGAATACCCTTTATTCAAAAAAAAAGAAAAAAAAAATAAAAGAATACTAAGTTTGCAAAACAGACACTTCTGATATTGCATGTCGGCACTTATTCATACAGTAATGAGTTTATAACCCAAGAATGAGGGACTAGCAAGGACCCTTAATTTGTCGTACGATATAGCTACCCTAATTATTTGTCGTACGATATAGCTACCCTAATTAATAGTATACTGACCATTTTGCCCCTGTTATTTTTAAGAAATCACAATATTGTAATTAACCCTAAATATATAATCAGTATAACAACTGTGTATAATTTACATGTATAACATTCTATGAAGTACATATCAAAAACATTTTCATCAATCAATTAACCCATTGACTAGCTTCATAATGTTGTTTTTGGATAAAAAAAAATTTAATGTCCACATAAATTTTTAAAATTATGGGAATTACAATTCTATGAATTCAAATCGTATTAATTAATTGAGAATTTCATTATTTGGATTTCATGATGTAGAGTTTTAAAATGACAAGAATTTGTATTCAGACTAACCTTAGTTAGAGCAACTTTATCAGACTCTTTATTTTAGTTTTTAGCTATTTTAGAGAGCGTGTTAGCTTTTTTTGATGTTTTAAGAGCTCCAGCAGACTAGCCAAACTTGAGCTATTTTGACTTTTAGCTATCTCGCTAACTATATATTTAGCTAGCGAGATGACTCAAATGAGACTAGCTATAATTTAATACATTCATTTTCAGATATTTTATGTGATATATAAATATATTTAAATTGCTAATTTCACGGGATAAGTATCCAAACGAGGGAAACCGTCCTAAAAAATTTAGAATTTCTTATTTTTGATTAAATTCTCAAAAATTCACTCGCATCTAAATACACCGTAAATATATACACCGCTTTAAGACGCGGGTATAATTCTAGTTGACGACTAAACCAATAGGGGGGAAGAACCTAGTTATGAATAGTTACAAGGTGGACGGACCTTAATTAAGGCATATTGTTCTACAATATTTGTAGAAGGTACGGTTGACTGACTTAGGAGGTGGACTACAATAATTTAGGAGGTGGAGTGACTTCTATTCGTAGTTACCTGTATATAGTATTTAGGGCACGTTTCCTAAACAATAATGGGTTTACTAAACATTCATTTGTTTCTTTGTTAACCGGAATCGGAGATATTACTAGGGTTGATTTTCATTCATATGTTCACTAAAATGTAGGAATCAGAATCATAATAAGGTTAACTACAAAAACATTCCTGCATACATGTAAGTCAAGATAGTTTAATATTAGTAGGGTTTTCATATGGGTAATTTTGTAATACCAGTAAATCATGAGGACAATTTGAGAATGTAAAATTGATTCCCTTGTAACCAGGAATCAATACTTAGTCCCCTCACCGAAATGAAAATGGGGGATTCATTCATTGGTTTTATGTGGGTCCCACACAATTTTCATTCCCCCTTTAGTTTTTTTTTTGGTCGAAGCCACAAAGGCCAATTAGTTTGTATTAGATGTTTCAAGAGATACACCACAATACAAGAGGTACAATAGACCCCAGCAAAAAAGGTACATAAGACCCCAGCAAAAGAGGCACACAGGCCCAGCAAAGAGGCACAAAGGCCCGACAAATAAAGCAACTAACAAACTTGACCCAAATACAAGTTGGCCCATAATTAAAAAAGAGAAACCCTAGAATACTAGCTAGCCGCCACCAAGCTTCCAACAGCTCCTCGCCAAGTATTCTACCGCCGCCACCTCCTCCATATTGCTGCTTGAAGAAGACCAGCCACCATGATACTAACTTGCATCCTTCCACACCGATTGAGACAAAAGGGCTCAAGGACGCCCAAGAAACACCAAGTAACATAGCAGAGTGTGATTGCCAAAGCAATCGAAGCCACACGCCTTTGTAGAACGAAAATTCACCAATGGGCGTAAGTTCGTTTGGTGGTGTAGAACAACGCAAATCCAGAACCACTAGCAGCCAATCCCATTCAAATAGAACAAAAAGAAGATTTTGAAAGTAGATTTGGACGAGAGTAGAAGAAAATTGATGAAAAATTAGCATGATTGGGTTGTATGGATGGAGAGAATAAGAGGTGAAGATGGGGTGCAAGCGGAGAAGATGAGAGCTGCTCTCATCAATTGATAGCCCATGAGGGTAGTACGGAGTAGAGATGAAAGGAGATTGCAGATGAGTGAAATTGGTGGAGAAAAGAAGGGAAAACGAAGGAAATGCCTTGTGTGTAGAGAGTGGGGATGGGTGGAATTGAGTGGGTGGAGATGGAGGAAGAGATTGGGATCGGTGGACTCTCAAAATTATGGCTGGGTTGGAGAAAATTTCTAGAGAGAAGGTAGACCCTCTCTCTAGAAACTTTCTTCTTTTTCTCTGTTGGTCATCTCAAGAACTATCCATTCCCCCTTTAGTTGGTAAACACACATTTTGAAGGGAAAAACATGGAGTCATTCACATTATTGTTTAGTAAACATAGCCTTATAGTTTACTGGTTTTGAAACTATATGTACATACTAATAGAATATGGGAAAATTCTAATATACTATATGATATAACATGTCTTACAAAATGTGTGGCTATTATTGATTGAAGAAACAACTAAATAACTATGTAATGACCATTTACCCCTTCAAAAGTCTTTGTGTCATACAATTAGACATATTTACAATATGTATGTTATACTATATGGTATGATAGACAAACCCATAGAATGTGTAGGCTTTTGAAAACCTAGAGTGTAGTTGTGAAAATTAAAAACATGAATAAATTAATCAATATGTAAAGATCCAACTGGAGATTATCCATGATACAATCTGGTGGATGATATAGTCATGTGGCTAAATTATCCTAAAAAATTATAGCAACTATTTTTGGGCGACCCCATTACATGTTCTTGGTGTCTGCATAATACTTACATTCATCAATTTGCGACTAACGTGTTTAATGTCATCAACAATTAGTCCTCCATTAGCTAATAGGTCATGCTCTAGAGCTTGAACTTCTGCTATGGCTTCAAGGCAGTCACTTTGCACAGTGACATCTTTTGCTTGCAAAGAGTATAGTAAATCCATATATACCTTCACGGATAGCTAGCAGCTCGCATAGGTGAAGCTGTGTACGGGATAGGCCGAGTGAAAGCAGCTTTAAAGTCGTCTTCTCCATTCCTTAGTACTCCTCCAATTCCTCCCAGATGATGGTTAGGGAGGAAGGCAGCATCAACAATGAGAATCATGTTACCATTAGCAGCCGGTTCCTTTCTTTTGGGTTGTTTGCATGGTGACTTGCACTTTAGCCTTTAGAAGGTTCATTTTCACTTTAATAAGAATTTCAATATTGCATAGACGCCTTCCAGTACGTCTTCTACTACACAGTACCGCAACTACGTACTGTAACTTAAAACTTATCCTATGAAAATTGTTCAGCAGGGTGCAAAGATCATTAAAAATTGCAGAAGCTAGCTACCATTGTTAACCATAATACCAATCCACCATAAATAATGGAAATAATATACATACCCATAATTAGACCGACCCCGTTAGTTCTTTCTCTGAATATTTTTCATTGAATTATATATATATATGTATGTATTTATGGAGAAAGAGAAGAGGGAAAGAGTTGGTGGAGATAAGACTGGTCAAATGTACAGAGGAACTTTGCATTGGAACGAGTTACCAAAAGATTTTACTGATTTTGGCTTCAAGTGTCTCTCTCTCTCTCTCTGTAAGTCTATATAAGCCTCTGCCTTCTTGGTTTTCTCTCACAGAGACCCCCACTACTTTTCTTGACTGCTACTTCTGCCTTCACTTGTATCATCAACCCAAGCTGCGACCCCCCACTCCTCTTCCATCACTTTCTTTCTCACTTCCGTTTTCCAATTCCAAAGCTCTCTATCTATCTCTGCAGATATAGTATCATGGCAGCCTTTTCTTTCCAACATCTACTCCACCACCCTTTTCTCTTTGACTCTATTCTCTTTCCAGGCACTCCCAACAGTACTACTACCAACAACCTCCATTTCTCTCAATCTCATTACCCATCTGAGCCTTTAGTTGAGCAAATGAATATACCTGGTGATCAGAGTGCAAGAGTTGCCGAGAGCAGCTCATGTATTGACCAAAGCTCCGCAAAGATTGCCACTTTTAGTGACAATGAGCCTTCTGTGACCAAGAAACAGAGCCCTGAGTCCTCATCTGTGGTGGATAAGCTCGAGACCGGTGAACAGGTTACTCAGAAAGTAATGACTCCCATTGAAAGGAAGAGAAGAACCAGAAACAGCTCATCACCCAGTTCTGCTCAATCCAAGGTAAGCATAGAGTTTCAGATATATACTTCTTTGTACAGAACTTGGGTGCTTTGATTCTGATTTTGATTTTCTCTATCTGAAGGTTAAGAAGCAAAAGAAAGCTGAAGAGGAAAAGATATCAAAAGCTGAGAAGAAAGAGCAAAAGAAAGCTGTACAAGAGGTGGAACCTCCAACAGGTTACATTCATGTTAGAGCAAGAAGGGGTCAAGCTACAGATAGCCATAGCCTTGCAGAGAGGGTACTATTTCCTACTACTTCTACTGCTCTCTCTCAGACTAGTAGTACTAAACAAACACTACTTGGAGTCCAGTCTCACCTGTTGTTCATTTTTTCATTATATGCCCAAAATGGTTTCCCAAAGTTCAAATTCTACCCACCTTGTTAATGTTGTAGCCTTGTGCTTTTCAGGTAAGAAGAGAAAAAATCAGTGAGAGGATGAAGATGTTGCAAAGACTTGTTCCTGGTTGTGACAAGGTGGAGCACCTCCCTTCCTTCATTGTCTTCACTTTGTCTTGTTAAAAGAATAGAGACTTGTTTATATGTTTTATTTGGTTTAATTTCTGAACATACTCATGTGGATTTGCTTAAATAATAGGTAACTGGAAGGGCTGTGATGTTGGATGAGATTATCAATTATGTTCAGTCCCTACAAAATCAAGTGGAGGTACCACTATAATTGAACCATTTTCTTTTTAACTATCTGCTGGTGACCCTGGTGTAAATTGTGAATGAACTTTTAACCAATGTGATCAAATATTTACCATCTTCTTTCTTTTTCAGTTCCTCTCAATGAAGCTTGCTTCTGTAAATCCAATGTTCTATGAGTTTGGACCAGACCTTGGTGATTTGATGGTCAAACAAGAGGTACACTAGAAAAAGTTACTACTCTTCACACTTCAACTGTCAATAATCACCCAAATTTCTTAAAGCTGATAATATTTACATGAATGTTCAGGGATCACCATTTTCAACTGGACCACAATGCAGCCCAACACAGCCAACAAATTTTGCTGATACCTCTACCACCGCTGCCACCACCACTTTCACAGCAGCTACTAACAACTATCCTTTTCTGGATTCACTTCTACATCAATCGCCGAGGCCGACTGCCTTCCATCAGGTATATATACATGTAGTTATATACACTATTTGTGTGTAAATCCAAATAATGGGAGAGAGATAGCAAGATATTACAACTTGGGGCTGTAATACATTAACATTTTTTCTGACCATGACAAACATTATCATTTTCAGGACAATGAGAGCCTATTGTGGGATGGGGAAGATCAAAGACAAAGCTTTCTTAATCCATCTGGGTTCAACAACTTGTGTTCTTTCAATTAATATAACATGCACCAACAACAAGCTGCCTGCCCTACCAAGCATATGGTTGGCCCTCAATTCTGTCTCATAAGCTTTTTTCAAATATAAACACTGTTCTGGTTCTAATCAGTTTGTTCAAAAATATCTTACAAAGCTCTTTTGTTTTCCAGTTATCTATGAGGACTATAAAGCTAGCAGCCAAAATCTGAGAATCAAATCCAAGTATCGGTTCCATTGGAGAGGACTAGCTTTGCTTTGCTTTGGCTTAGCTTCTCCTTCAACCAAGTCAAACCAAAGGCACTGGTTTTCAAGTACAATATATGAATAAAGGTAGAGGACAGCAATTTCAATGGATGAAGAAGAAAGAACGAACACAAAATCAAAAGGACAGAGATACTGCCGACCAAAGAAGACCAAGATCTTTCCTGGATCCCTTTGTTCCTGTCCATTCTGGATTATTTGCGTTCACAAATTCCAAGAACCCTGTAGTTAGCTTTGTATTATCATTGTGAAAATATTACAATTAATGTAATAAAAATTTATCAGTAAAACCCTGCGCATTGAATATTACTTGGACTACTCATTCATTGATTCTGAGGTTACAGTTTTTCCTGTTATTTCAGTTACTTTTATATTGTCTTTCTTCTTCTTCTTCTTCTTCTTTCCCCTTGTGGTACTCGATTCGAGAAAGAAGAGGAAGTAATAAACAAGCCTAGAAAGGAGGGGTGCATGGGTTTGTTTGATTCGGTTTCGTGGGAGGGTGTAGTTGACATGACTGGTAATGCAGTTGTTGTGTTGGAATCTTTCTCTGTGTTTTGGCGTTTTATTGTGAGCTGAGCTTTCTGAGGTTAATTCCCCCTATCCCACATTCCCACCTATCTAACGGTTCTGAAGTCTCCTGTACAGAGCATCTCATCTACAACAGCAGATTGAACATGCTGATCACTAAAGTCCTTAAGCACAATATATGATTGGTGTTAAAGATCATTCAAACATTACAAACACTATATTTTGTATACCGGTTTCATCAGTTAGTAACCGGTGAACACTACTATTTTCATTAGCTGCCATGTTCACCCCGTCATCACGCCTACCTCGACCTTCCTTTTAATCTTAACGGCAAAGTCGATTTTCCTCTCCATTAAACCTGCATCGATGAAGATTTCGCCTCCCATGTTGGTCATCGAACTAGATAGAGAGAAACATAAATGAGAAGATGGCGATCGAGCAGTAGAAATAATTGCTCTTCTTCCCCAGAGTATGAATGTTGATACAGTTTATTCAGAGGACCACAACTCCCATCAAATCGTTTTTACCTCGAGGACACATGACTGTCACATACAGGCTTCTCATTCAATGCTTTTACCAGACGAGAAGAAATAATTGCTCTTCTCTGATACCAACAGATTGATCAATCTCAGAAATGAAGGGCAATTTTGCAGTTTGGGCGCAGATACTGCACCTATATAATGCTTCACCAAATGATCGACAATATTGAATGAATTGCATGAACCAAACACCATATTTATTTTTAGTCTTTTAATTCAGAGCCTGAGCTCACTATGCTTCGCATGCAGAAAGGAAGTACGTATTTGATTGATAATCAGAGCGGGATGCATGTCCTACAATGTCGATCATATAATTTCTCTTAGCTACAAATTTTAAGAATCGCATTCTGCATAATATTAATTGGACATTACTCAACATTCTCTGTCAATATCACTACACATATATAACATGGATTCATAATCTAAACTCATACGTTACTAAAGTATATCCACAATACCAGTTAATTAATCATTGATGGATCAAGCTAAATCTAACACACGATTAAAAACAAAATAACTCAACTGAAAAATGATATTCTTACATGAAGTTCGATCCTACATACCATTTAGTGAAAACTTATATATTCATTCTTACCTGATCGAACAAACATGGAGCTATGTTTAGGGAGTTTTAATTTTTTGCTTGTTCTTAATAGACCAATCGACATGCTTGAGTTGGCCATATGGAGGAAAACAATCCATGTGGTTTTTGTGTTCTTCCTGCTATTTGATGTTGACCCACATGTTATGCTTTTCTAAGGCTCAACCGTACCAACCGATGTAGCTAATTCCATAGTCTACATAATAAATCAGGACAACTCCTGAATCATATAAAATCGATTGCGTTGATCTGAACAAAGAAAATTCAACTATAGATAGCTCTTTCTTTGTCGATCATTTGGCAAATATTATCCAGTAGTGTAGTCCCATCGATCTGCTAGCTTGAAGTTGAAACCAGAGAGAGCATCATATATGGGGTAGACAGATTGTGTCAGTTCTAGAAACTGCGTACAACTTATGATGAATGATGAATATTGATCATGATCGATCCAACTTTGATTCTCTATTCTATGCGTTATATTCTTTATCTTTAGGATCTTCCCCAGGTGTGTTTATGAAAGGCATGGGAGATAAATATTAAGACGGTTGTAGATATTCAAACAAACAAATATATATGAATACAACTGAATATGATTTTCTTCTTTTATATATATGTCATGAGCCTGCAACATTTTATTTCTGTCGGGTATAGATAGATGTATCATCGCTGCAGATTTGCGATTTGGCTCAACTGAATACAAGGTACGTAGTATATAGCTAGGCATGCACATGATGATCTCCAAGTTAAGTTAGGTCTTAATGAAAACAGTAAAACAACACCCGCCGGTTTTTATAAGAGGCCGGGCAGCCTAGCTATTTGTTGTTCTGGGGCTTCAGTCCTGGCTGGCTGGGTCATGTGTACGTAGCTGGTTGCAACCTCTTCTCAATCAAGGTGAAACTCTAAAGCATCGTTGTCTAGCTAGCTCGTCCTCAATGTTGCTCTCGTGGAGACATGACGATCAGACGTAGTATCTATCTATGCTCTCTTTTGCTTAATCATCACCATAAAATTAGCTTGCGCATCTAGAAAACAATTAGACCCGACTATAAGTACGTACGCAACATCATTTTCATGCAAAGCTTTATGCATGTATTATCTCTTGATTTAGTTTTCCCTTACATCAAATCAGACAGCAACTGTTGATTAAGTGTTAGAGAGACTTGATTAGCACGATAGCATTAGAAATTTAGACACATCGATCAATCTGTATAGCTTTTGTTTCTTTCCAAAAAAGAGTCGGTATAGATAATCGATCATGCATGCGTTAGTCGGTACAGATCATCGAATTAGTCAAATTAGCACTAACCAATAGTAACCAATCATAATAAATTTCCTAACTTATAGATGAGTAGTCATTCGAAATTGATCAGGGATTCAAATGATTAATTCGATTGATAAATTTCTGTTTGGATGCCATGAACATGATGAGTTTCGTATATCACCTTATGTTCTTGTATTGCTAGACATTTAGAAAGGCTATGATCAAGGTCCGAGTGTCGGGGATGTAAATTGTCGGGGATCATATATATTCAAATTATGCAACTTAAAAAAGGATGGATCAGTCATAAGATTGGTAAATGTAAGACCCAATTTAACACATGAAGAATCCTCACTAATAAAAGAGACCGTGCATGAAATAAGACAATAATATTGATTCAAAAGGGAATGTTACGTGCTAACACAAATTTAGTGAAATTTTCGTCATTTGATTACGGTAGAAATTGATGCAATGTTTATTGTTTCATTTCATTTCATTTTGGTGCAAAGCACGTCGGTGCTTTGAATCTATTCTCGTTGTTTTGCTTCTATTGCCCAAAAAATGTTAATTCACGCTCAAACACCTAAAATTCTTAGAAGAGAAGTACAATTTCCACCGAATGTGAAACGAATTTTGGTTACTATACTTCTGCGCAGCGTGCAAATACAAATGTTGGGTGGAATAGGAATTCTAATGAACTAAATTAATCAATTGATTGAATTGGACAGTCAAGTTCGATGTATACTAACATCTGATAAATTCACAAGATTAGGAACGAAGATGATGAGTCAATGTACCTACGCACTCCGTGGGGTACGATGTATACTGTAGCTCTCTGATGTGTTAGTTTCAATTATATGGGTTGTTAAGTCATTTTCTGTCGAAGTTTTAGCTTACCAGGCAAATTCTCCTCCAGCTATTACTCACAACGTACACTAATCGTCTAATTAATTCTCGATTGAAAATGATTCCCACATGTTTTAATCTCCCGTCTGTTATCTAGAGCACTCCTCTCTTGCTTCCAAGCAGCCAATTCTTCGACCAAAAGTGTTAATTTGTGGAAATATTACTGCTCTTTTCATGCGCACCTACATCGATCGCAACCTCCTCCGATCGCCAATAATGTACTATCCACAGTCGGCACACGCAATCGCGAGACAGAAATCGACCGCTGCTCCCCGGAACATCCTGATCGAAGGCCACAAGAGTCGAAACACATCGTGGCCACCTGATGTACGTGTTGTTCTTTGGTATATATTGCATGGGAACAAAATTAGCTCTTTGAATCGAGTTCGTTGTTGTTGATGACTACGCAAGTTAAAAGACAATGACATATACGTATTCGGTCTGTGTGTTATAAATTCATAATCCCATGCAGCATATATATCGATCGAGAGAGATGGACATTTAGCTATAGCAGAAGCAGCAGCAGCAGCTGGGACCGTCTGAGAGCCACAGCGGTTTTGGACGGTGTAGGCTGGTAGCGGTTGCGGCCAAATGGGTCCGGCACCACCACGGCCCCACAACGGCCCCAGAGGAGGGCACAGCAGCATGGCAATGAGGGACGTCCCCTCCTCAGGGCATTGAATTGCCTTTGTCGACTGTGTTGTCTCCGGTTGAAGGAGAGGGATAGGAAGTGAAGGTGACATTGATTTAACAAGGTTATGGGTATATGCCCTTAGAAATTGGAACCCTCCCCAAGTGCCCCTACGGAGTTTGATGACTTGATCCCCACTTGGTTTATGTTTTCTTCGGTCCATAATATACACATTCTTGTTATTAATTTGATGTATCAAATTAACATGGATCACTAGTTGTTCCCATTCATGATATTGCCTTTTGGAAAATGTCCTATCAAATGATATTGTTGCCGGGATATATTGACAATGGCAATGTTTGTTTGTTTATTTTCAATTTTTGTTTTGGCGGATAATCCAAACAAGTAAGTTGTAGGTTTTCATTTTAAGACTCAATGATAGAAAATATTCAATTAATGTTGAACTCCAAGTTTGCATTCATGTCAATACAAGCTAGATCATCCATTACTAAAAAAAAAGCTAGATCAATAATTTTCCGATCGCTCTACTCATTAACCGAAAGACAAAATTTAGCGATGCTCTAGTATATTTTAACTTTGTAAATCCAAAACTACATTAAATAATCATACGACTTTAATTAACTTGGTGGGAAGTTATAAATTGGTGGGAAGTTATAATGAAAACTCAAAATTTTTCACCATTTCAATAAGAAAATATCTTCAATACACGGCGTGTATCTTCACATACATACATAGATGATCATGATTATAAAAAATAATATAAAAACATGGTGATCAAACATATAAATTGTTATGCACGGTTAAAATTACGTCATGTTCAATAAACCGATTTTGTCCTTAAACTTTGGGTACAAGAAACCTGAAAATTAAGGTGTGTACTAAATTCGAGTTCAGACCAAAAAGACAAGGAGACTAAACTTAAGTTGGCTTTGAGAGATTGACCGAAGAAAGACCATGATGGGCTTATAGTTTGGTCATGGGCCTAATTAAATCCACGAAGATCAATATTTGGGCCAGAACTGCTAAAGTTGTCTTTGAATTCTCTGGTAAATTGATTTTGGGAAGAGAGCGAAGAAGAAAGCAAAGAGAGCAAGCAAAGCAAGTGTGAGCGATCCAGAAAGGACTGAATCGAAGCTTCTTCAATTCTCTACGAGAGCTTGGAATCTCTCTCAATGAGGCTACTGCGTTTAGCTTTCGTCGTCGCTTTACTGTTTGGATTGGTCGCCATCCTCATCTACATCACCGGCGTCTCCGATCTCTGTATGCATCTCTCTCTCTCTCTCTCTCTCTCTCTCTCTCTATATATATATATATATATAAATTATGTATAGATATACGAATGATGTGGATTCTGTGATGCAGACGAGTTGAATCGGCTCACCGATGAGGATTTGGAAGCGCTGCAAACTCTACAGGATCGTTTTCAGAAATGTGTGGTGAGTGTTCATCTTCTTCGTTATTTTCAGTTTGAAGTTTGGTGCTCTGTTGAATTTAGTTATGCATTTGCGGAAATTGAAGTCATTGAATTACTGTTGCGTGTGGTGCTGGTTGGTTATGATGATTTGTTATGCAGGCTGCGAATGGATTAGGATTACAAGTTGAGAGTAGTAAAGATTCATGCGAAGTCACGATGAAATTTCCTAGGATACCATTCCTAAATGGGTGAGCATTTCCGAATTGCAGTTTTTGCAGTGTAGTTGCTTAGTGAGTTAGTTTAGAGAGAAAATCCAATGTTGAGCACATTTTGTGGTATGAAGGATTCGGAATGTGTTTGCAAGTTTATTGTGTGCTATTGTGGTTGATTTAAGTTGTTCATTGATGACTCATGTATTGTCTGAATTTTTCATGTGCAAACAGAAAGATCCCAAAACCAATGAGCTTGAAGGTTTATCGTATGATTTTAATCTGTGTGAAGCTTTGGCTACTTGGGAACAGGTGAGTACCGTGTTATGTCTGGTGATGCATGATCCCTCTTTCATGTCAAGTTTGATTTGGTTTTATGCTTTACAATTGATTTATTATTCAGTGAGTTGATTGCTCAGGTGCGGAATAGTACCACAATACTCACCCGGGAGTTCATTGATGCTTTACCAAATGGATGGGAGGATTATGCATGGCGTAGGATTAATAAAGGAGTACAGCTGTGAGTAACATACACGAAAACCTTTTTCAAAATTTATAAGTCCTGGATGATTATTGAGATAAGTATTTCTGTATTGTAGTGATCGCTGTAAGAATAAAACTTTGTGTGTGGAGAAACTTTCTTTGGTACTCCCTGAAACACCACCATATGTTCCTCACATGTTTGGCCGTTGTGCTGTTATCGGAAACTCGGGCGATCTTCTGAAAACAAAGTTGGGAGGGAGATAGATGGTTATGATGCAGTTGTTAGAGAAAACGGTGCACCAATTGAGGTCAAGCTGACTGCATATTTAGAGTACAAATAGTAACGTTTTGACTCAAAAGAAATCTTCTGACATTATCTGTTCTATTACAGAACTATGCTGATCATGTGGGCAAGAAATGTACTTTTCGGCTTCTTAATAGGGGATCCGCTAAAGCTCTTGATAAAGTTGTGGAGTTAGATGGTATGATTGGTAGTCCATTTGTTATAGATATGCCATTTCTATCCAGAGCGCTAAGTAAATACGAATTTTGTAGAGTCCAGGAAGGAAGTCTTGATTATCAAAACAACAATTCATGACACTATGAACAAGATGATTAAGGTTTGTATATTCTTTATCTGTAAATTGTATGCACGTCTTGACCTTAACACTCAACCATGCTGTTTTTATAGAATTTATAATGTTGTATTGCATTTAGAATGTTACAACTATGAAAGTGTGAAAACCCTCTCTTGCAAACAAAAGCTTCACTGCTTCTCACCATGTTGCCCATCTATTGTTTTTTTTTTTTTTGATTGTTACTTCAATAACTTTTGGTTTTTCCATTTGCAGGAAATTCCAATAAAAAATCACGTGTATCTCATGCTAGGTACTTCATTTGGTTCTGCAGCAAAAGGAACTGGTTTGAAGGCTCTTGAATTTGCCCTCTCTATATGTGACTCAGTAGATATGTATGGCTTCACTGTAGATCCTGGATATAAAGAATGGTAAATTTCCTTCCTACCGTGCCTGCCAATATCTCCTACAATTTGGTCTCTTGTTGATGCAGGAGCTTCTGCCCTGCATCCCTTGGTTTCGACATATATAATAAAGGATCTTGACAATTTCCTTTCAGGACTAGATACTTCTCAGAATCTCGACAAGGCCATACTCCTCTGCATGGCAGGGCATACTACCAGATGATGGAGTGTTTGGGGGTAAGTTATGAAACCTTCACCATTAACTATCTTTGTTCTGTTACATGTTGTGAACCCTGTCTGTTTCAATTATGTTAGAAAAATCCTGACATGAAGTTTCATTTTGTTGTTTATCTAAAAAATACTCAAAAACCACTTGTGAGAGCAGTGTTCAATGGTTTCAAAGTGGTCCCCTTGTCAACTTTACTTATTACTGATATGGCCTTCTTTTTGTTCGTGTTAAGCTTATCAAAATTCATTCGCCTATTCGATCTGATCCAAACCGTGTTGTGCATTACGTACCAGACCGTAGTACTATAAATGCGCTAGAATTGCGTCAGAGAAATTGATGAGGTAAGCTAACACTTTTATTTTACTTTTTTATGTCAAGATCACATTCTCTTTTTAAAGTATGCAGCTATTATCACTGGCCAGTGGTTTGATCAAGAGTTAGTACTATACCTCTTTGAATCTCATATAGTCTATTGTACTTGTGGTTCTAGCAATCCCCAGTCAAAGTATATACATTTTTTTTTTAATGTCAGCTAGGTTGTTGGAAATGACTAGTTATAAAATTAGTGGAAAATGTTGAAATTAGAGCAAGAGAAGAAGGGCACTTTCGTGCGTTGTACTTCTATTCTACACTTGATAGTTGATATTCACTGTTTCCTTTACAATATTGCTTGTGTTCTGCACTGCATTGTGTCCTTCCATGCCTCAAATAAGTATTATCTTCTGCTATAAAAGTGATAATGTGCTATTGCTCATGTATGTAGGAGGATTGGAGCAGGCTATATAACTCCACTACGTATGTGTTCAATTGTAAAGAAGCAAGTCAAGCTAAAGCTTACATCATTCCTCAGACTGAGAAAGGCTGCTATCGAGCACCAGAAATATGTGAGAAGTGCAACCCTGTACCCTCTAGAACATAGTCCTGGTCATGGTATGCTGTGCACTGTGTGAACTAGTTAAATTCCTAGGTCATTGGACTGGAATTTTCACCAAGCAACTCACTCATTGTGCAACCTGAAGTTCTTGGTCAATAAATGCCATATGCCATACTAGAGCTAAGGACCCAGAAAGGAGATGCTGCTGAAATTCAGGAAGATTGACAACTGGACTACTCAATAGAGAATTTTGAAAGAGTGTTGTAAGTTTCTCACGGCCTTGCATTTATCATAATTTTATTTATTCATTACCCAAATACAAAAATATTGAACCGATATCCAAAAAAACCAGTAGCTAGAGTCATCTCGCCGTTTGTTTTCCCTCTGTTGCTGGGGCACTAGCAGTGTCTTCCAAGTATTCATTACGAGGTTTTCCATTTTTTGGATAGATGTCAGGTCTATAATCGATGTTCTGTTTCTGGTCCAGTTAGTGCTTTGTATTTTATGAATGCAAAACTGCAATCAAAGTTTAATCTCTCTTTTATCTAGTTATTTATTTTGTTATCTAATCTCTATCACATTGTACAAATAACTTTTCTAATTTCTAGTTTAAAAAAGTTTAAATTTCTAATTTCTCTCGCTGTCTTTTCTTAAGTACTCTTATCAGAAGAACAAAAGTACAGAAGGATTTCTATTCAAGAGTCATGATCTTTCACCGGGAAGTAGCTACTTCTGGTCCTTAATGTCAATTGTGCTTTGAATCAATGTTGGCATATTAGCAATTAGCATCTATCATTAGTGTGATCAATGTTGAATCACTTATTGTGTGGATATTTGTTTGTATTAAGATGAAAGATCATTATCTCATGAGGTATGCTGCTCATATCATGATAAAAACAAATGGAATTGTGGATGGGGTTGCAGCTCATCATTCAAAATTGAATCCAAGTTTCTGTATGGATATCGGTAAAGGATATACCCAATACCCAAAAGAAAGAAAGAAAGAAACATGAAAAATAGACACAAAAATAAGCATAGCATATTCCATATTACCGATTATAGCTAAAATAAAATTGATGTGTCAAGATATATATTGAATCATGTGGTCAATGGGAGAGACATTCCCATCTGATGATATCATGGAGAGCATGACACCTGTCACACACCTTCTCTCTCTCTCCCAAACTTCCAGACTCACCCATTCACTCACTGAATTTCTCTCTCTTCAACCAAACTCTTCTTCATTTGCTCCCTTACTTTCTCTCTCTAGAAAACAAACCAAAAAGGACAGTCTAGGAGTACAGCACAACCAAAGCCCAACCCTTTCTATCTGTCTTTCCTGCTAAGCATTTTTGATAATACACACACACACACAGAGATAAAGCTCGAGTCTTTAATCGATGGCGGAGATGCAGCCACCTGAGATCAACGGCGGGCAATTCACGATGGGTTCGACGGAGGCTGCAGCGGCGGCGGCGGCGGTGGGGGCGAAGCGGCAGCGGAGGCCCAGCGTCCGATTGGGGGAGATCGGAGGAGACCAGCCCTACGATTCGAACCCGCGGCGGGCGGCCAAGCAGTGGAGGCCGCCGCCGCCGATGGAGCACCACCAACAGCGGAAGGAGTCGAGTAAGTCGTCAAAGACTCGGCCTTTAGTGAATTTGAGCTCCGGCGGCGAGTTTGATGAAACCCTAGAAAGGGAGGAGAGAGAGGGCAACCTCGATAGCGTCGCCATTGGGAGCTGGAAGGTGAAAGAGACCAAGAAGAGGGCTTCGACTGGGACCAAGAGGGTCAGATCCAATTGGGTCCCGGCCAAGATTGACGAGGGCGGCGGTGAGAAGTTCAGCGGCGGCGAGGATGGGGAAGATGGGTATCGGGAATTTGGGCCGGAGGAGTCGGAAAGCCCAATGAAAGAGCATAGCCCAATTCATTCCTCGGAGAATTTGCCTTACCATGGAAGTAGGAGAGCAATTAGGACTAGGGTTTTGGAGCATGATGGGGTTGAGCTATCGGGGCCGTCGGAGAACAACGATGGCAGGGAGTGGAATGGGAGAGGGACTAGTAATGGGAATGAAGGGAGAGTTAGGTGTGGGGAAGATGGGGTTAGGGTTTGGCTCAATGGGTTAGGGTTGAGCAGGTATGCCCCAGTGTTCGAAATTCATGAGGTGGATGATGAAGTATTGCCAATGCTGACTTTGGAGGACCTCAAGGACATGGGGATAAATGCGGTTGGGTCCAGGAGGAAAATGTACTGTGCTATTCAGAAGCTTGGGAAGGGGTTTTCTTGAGGTTTTGTTTTTTGACTGGGTGATTGAAAAAGACCAAAGCCGCAGACATGGCAATGTAAGATACATGCCTGAAGAAAAACTGGTTTGAGCTTTTGGTTATACAATTCTATTTTGTCTCAAGTCTCAGCTCATTGGTAATTTCGATGAGCAGGTTCTATTTTTGGTTGCACTATTACTTCTCTTTTTTAGTTGGAGTGCAATTTCTGATCCATATACTTATTTTTATAGTAATGCTGAACTAGTTGTAGTTATCTGTTGATGGCCGTGATAAGAACTTTCTTTTCATTTGGTCCTAGGACAGAATGGGCTAAGGAAATCTCTGGAATTGGTTCAAGGAAGGACCATTTCTTGAATTTTCCTTTCAGTTCTTCATTTTTTTTTTGGTCAGGCATGCATTATATTTTTTAGTAGACGGACTGTCCAATCACCTCTAATCTGTATACTGATATTCCGAGGTATGAAGATGTCTCGTATTGCTTTTAAGCTGTCTCTCTGTAGGCCCTCTTGTTGTTTGTTGATGTTAATTTATACCAGAAAACTATAGGATCTCATCTTCATTCTGCATTCTGATTTTCTGCAAAATAGTTCACTACATTTACTCTGGTGTTCCTGTACAGTACTTGTCTCTGAGAATCTTTGTAGTTATGCATGTTTAGGATACAACTGATCAACTAAACCAAACTGTAGATCTATTTGGTGATGGGGGAAGTTTTCTATGATTTGTAATGACAGAGTGAAGCTATATTTAAAGCAAGGAACTGAGTTTTGGAAGTCCAACTTGGTTTGTTGTGGCTAGCAGAAGGAAAGCCAGAAAGTTGAGATCAGGTGTTTCAGTGAGGGAATTTAACAGTAGAGCGGTTGTAATCCCAACACAATGTCCTTCATGTGAAAGCGGGGTGGTATTATATAAAGTTTGATTAAAGATTTTAAGGGGGTTAATTCTGTTTTGCAGATGGTGCAATTTTGCGTCCTAGTTATGTAGGGCATGTGAGATTGAGAACTGGATCGCTCAACCACTGAGTTCCAGTATGGCAAGAGTATTATGGATCTCTTGTTGTATCTTGTGTCGGTGCTATATGTCTAGTATCAGGAGTACACTTCAAGCAGTGTTGTGGAGTATCGGATTACTTTCACTCTTGTTGTACAAATAAAACTCTTCACTGCTTCCTTACCAGAAGTTTTTAAGCAGGCTCATTGCTTCCTTACTATTAATTTCAGTAATTGTGCTGACAAGTTGTAGGAGTGATAGAGTTGTTAGATGCCAAGATGCCATATATGTAGTTTCAGCAAACTGTAGGAGTTCTTGCTATGGCATCTTGCCCACATGAAATTTTCATGTTCTGTGTCAATTTGTGTTCTATTTCATGTATAATTAGTTTTAGCAAACTGTAGGAGTATAAGCACATCTTGTATTATATTGGGCTACAGGACCTTTTGTTTCTCAATGTTGGCACTGCTCTATCAATTTGTGTTCAGTTTCATTTATAAGGATAACTAGTTGGGCAAAGCCATAGGAGTCTAAAGCTCTATGCTCCATGTCTGTTCACGATGACTGTCCGGACGTCTGGCTCCGGACGGCAGAAAATCAAATGATTTTCCAGCATGTGCCCACCTGAACTGCAATATGAAGGATGTGTATGGCTTTCTAATTATTGTAAATGATTACTGAAGTTTGACATGCAAGGCTGGTTGTCGGGTTTGATCTGAATTCCAGTACAATGGACTCCATCAATTGTTGTGAAGTGTCGACTGGAGATGATACATTAATATGCTCTTTTTCTTTTCTTTTTTAGTTATCTTACACGGAAGAAAACGTTATGAACTTATGATGAGTATGAACGATACAAAGAAGAGCAATCACACAATTGTTCAAGTAGTACGAACAATACAAATGAGCCACTATTGGGTTTACTTTGTAACATTGCACCCCATTACAATTTTACTCTTTGTCGTGAGAGGCGCATTCCTTCATTTTCAATTTTGTTTTGTTCACTGGCTTACTTTCTTGAACGACATATTTAGTGGTGCTCATTAGTTCGTGTTAAGCCTAGGACTGGCCCTTGATCTTTGGAGGCAACAGAGCACTAGGGGAATCACATTGCCTGCCATAACCTGAGAGCTTGTCTTCTTTATCTCTGACCTGAAGAATCGCCGTTTTCGCTTACCGAGGATGACCATAATGCCAGAAATGATTCGTTGAACTGCCGGAGGTGGTGATCGACATCGATGTTGCTTTCCGAATCTAGCGTACTTGAAATATGGTACAACCTCCTGAATGTTGGAATTCTGGCAAACAGATGATCTTGTATCCATAATTTTTTTCAGGGGAATTCAAGCTCAAATCTTTGGATGTTGAATGTCTACATCTTCAAACCTAGAACCGTCAATCAACTTCTCAGGTTCTTATACAAGAGACATTATAAATAGTTCTTTGTTATCTACACCAATGGCATCAGACCCCGCACTCAATCTAAAGCTCGTATCTGGCTGTGTGATCTCTACTTCTTCTTCTTTTGTTTACAAAGTAATAGTGTTCATTGTTGGATATTGTATTAGCTAATGACAACCGCTATCACACAATTCAAACCGATAACAATAACCTACAGAAAGGACAACTTACACGAAGAAGGAGATCAAGCCACAAATTGGCAAAGAAAAAACTGCATCCGCAGATTAGAGACATGGAAGAGATGAAGGTATGACATGAAAGATAAGAGCCAGTCAGAGTAGCGAAGGACAACCTGCCTAAGAGAGTTCCCCAAACAAACTTGGAACCCTGGCTAGCTAGCAGCAGCTAACTAGAAACCAAGCTGTGGATGATTTAGTTTAGGCAAGTCATCCTTGGCTACCAAACATGGCTCTTTTTACCTTCATACTAGACCTCTCTTCCTCTAGATCGATCAGTTGCTTATGCTCCATCTTACCACTTACCTCTATATATAGCATTGAAAAGTGAGTACTGGGTTCATATAGAGCTAGATTCAGATATCAGTGATGACATGCATATATGCTGCATAATGTGTAGTAGCTACTAAGTTAATTCCTCATGCAGATAAGATCATCTGGAATATATTCCTAGCAACAATCAGGGGAGTCCATATTTTTTTTCCATGAAGACTTGGAATGATGCGTCATGTTGTGCGTAGATATATACACTTCGATCGGGTCAAAAAAGATGCAAAAGCTAGCTAGCTCTCACTTGATTAGAAAGCAAACAAGCAAGCAGCATATAGATTACAGATACTAGTGCAGATATATAGCATATCTTTTTGAAACTACTTGCTACTTATATATCATGCATATATATATATATATCTGTTCATTGTTATATACGTACATTTCATCAATATACGTATATACATGTTTACACACACACACGTACACATGCTGTTTGCTCAAACTTAGTTATCGATCCAACCCAGACGTGCTTCTATTTTCCTAGCTAGTTGACATTCTCGCTAAAACGAAAAGGTTATGAAAATGAAATTACTTCCAGCTTTACTACACAATGGGAATATCTTCATGATCTTATGCGTGGTTTCACTATATATGAGGTGCCATATATACCGATAGATTGACCTTGCTTGATAATATTCACCAGCTTTCTGGTGAGATCGATGAATATATTCCAATGCTCACAGCTTGTTCAACATGTCATATTATTCCCACTTTTGAAAACTACTACGACTCGACGTCTCAACCTTCAAAGCTAATCACTTGACATTTGGATTAATTTGTTCCGTTTTGACTAAATAAAGAAGAAGCACATAGACAATGTTCCAGCATGCTTGTCATTCCTTATTATCAGAGCTGAATTCTTACTTGTAAAAGTGATACGTTCCTCTCCGACAACAAGGGTCATTGCTTCACTTGCATATATAATTCAGCAGCAGCTTTATTTCGTTTTCAAGGTCGACCTCCTCCTCCATTCCAATAATTCTTACTCAGTGTGAGATCGAGCACATGGATTTGTCAAATTCTGTATGTGTGTGTCGACTTGATCGATTTGCATGAGATTCTTAATGGCGCAGGTCCCTTATGTATTATGGTTTGAGATAACATGTCTAATCACTTCTGCTTCCGGCCTCTTGTTATATATGCAGATTCACTTGTCATCACTTACGATTTAACATTTATAATCCGTTTCTTAATCGTAAGAATGAAAAGGAATTCATTGCCATAGATCGTTCCCTATGATCGATCACTATAAATGAAGAACATTATCAAGACTATAATGAAGAACATTATTAAGCTAAGAACAATTTATCGCATACGTAGAATCGTATACATATATGTAGTATGTATATGTAGAATCGTATACATTTATGTAATATATGTACCATCTTCTACATAAACAAAAAGTTCCTAAAACTCTCAAAGGGCCCGAATCATGATGAAATTGAATTGGTGGCTTCAACTTACATCAATATATAGTCTCAATTAACTTCAACCTCACAAGTCACATTGCTATTTGAGGTAATAAAAAGTTTGCTCATAATGGACAAGTAGGACTTCTGATCCATAAGATTTGTCCTGCCCATTTGTCTGCAAGGCCTTTTCAATATATACCAAAGCTAAGGCCTACCAATTCCATATGCATGTCATCCTTCCCATCTAAGCTAGGCCATTCCTTTAGTGAAGAAGCCATTTGACGCCTCAATGGTGACTCTTGTCGACTAGAAGATCAACTTTCCGTATCCTTTAGGGTTTTGTCAAAGCATATATGGTACGTGAAGGAATTATAGTTCAAGATCGACTTCAAGTAGTGAGGTGAAAAATTCGGTTCAAAAGAGAGGTATCATCTTAATGTCTTAATGTCTTAATGTCTTTTCTTTACCTAGAATTCATTACCGTTTTATTAACTATTTAAACATCGTGTGAAAAAATATGTAAATCGAGATGAAACGATTAACAACATGAAATATTACATGGCATATGTAAACATCCATTCAATCGTTGACTTCAATATACTGCATCCATCATTTGCATATTTAAACTAGTATTATGGCAAGCTTTCAATGAATTATTGATAGGGATCTAATCTTTTTTATGTATTTTGGCCATTGACAAAGGTGTAAGGTTGAATATCATCAATCTCAGACATCTACTTAATTGACCACCCAAAGCTACATAGCATATACAATTAATTTGGCTCACCATCTAATTATAAATCATATAAGTTACTAGTGTGGATGTGACAATTGGACCAGCCATTCTAATGAAATGCATACTAACTTACTAATTAGTTGTTGTTTTTGACAAATGAAGGATTCTATAGGTTTGATGGTGATCAATCAGTTTTAAATTTTGTCATGATGAAAGGGAGATTTGATGTAACGATAATTAATTCTCAATTTGTTACGGCAAATTGAATTTGATGTAACCTTTCATATGTCCACACCAAAGTTTAGTTAAAGTGTAAAACAAAAGCACATTAATATAAATATATGGACCATGATATAGAGCTATATTTTACTAGGACATCTTCTACCCCATTTGGAGCGTCTCTGGACAACTTTTATCTTAATTGAAACAATGAAAGTTGAAATATATATGTGACGAACTTGATATATATATATCATATCAAGTGTGATAATGTAAACGGTCGTTCATATATTTCGAAACAATATACGGAACCAACAAAGCTCAACAAGGAATTCCTCAACACTCCTAAATTTTTCATACTTCCACTATAATTCCATTTCTCCTGAATTATTAGTTTCCATTTATTTCTCAAACTAATTGTCCCTCTAGTAAAAAAAGAGAGCCTGAAGCATAAATACCAGAAAATAAATGGCGCAATAAATAAAAGGAAAGCAAAAACGTTGTAAAGACGTTTATGACGTAATAAGAGAGGAAAAGAAAGACGCGGTACTTTTACGCTCCAAAAACACACACTCAGAGCCCCCCGCCAAAAAGTCACTTCCTTAAGGTCAAAGGAAGCCTGAGAGATCGGACGGCTGAGACGCGGCCGTGACGGTAACGGCGAGAGATGATGGGGCTGGCTGTGAGAGAAAGAGCAGGGGCGACTTGGGGAACTTTCGCTGTCGTAGGTCGTAGCTATCTCTCACTTTCTCGCATAATTGAGAAGAAAGGGGTATGGGCCCCGCGGCTTTCTTTAAGTCCCCCGCAGGCTACTGCTGCTGCGCGGTTGTGTGTGACTCAGTCGCTTCGGTCCACGGAGAGAGAGAAAGAGAGATTGGACCGCTATTCGTCCGGCTCCTTTTCCGATTCGTTATAAATCCTCAACGTGGGTGAGCTTTCTCCACGCGCTATGCCTCTGCTACACGGACTGTTTAGTAGACGGTACACGCAATTGCAGGGAGTGAATAGTGATTAACATTGGAGGGAGAGATTATGGAGTAGTTTATGTGTTTACAGTGAATTTTTACGTAAGAAATCGGGAACTGGCCTGATTAATCAGAAGTCTGATCATAAGAGAAGAGATGTTCTAAAAATCAATCATTCTGAATTAATTCCAATTTAATTCTTATATTCATTTCACTTGTCTCTCGTTTATAATTATCGTCCTTATTATTTTTATTTCAAAACATATAAATGTGCCATGAATATTTGATAAAATATATAGATAGGAAAGCATGCAGCATAAATAATGATTGAACTAGGATTATTTAATTAGGAAAGAAGCAAGACAATATTATGTAATTAGGAAAATATGTGGTCGTCTTGATATGATGTTGTCACCAAGATACATGAAACATCAAAGAATGTGATGCCAACTTTTTTGAGATACAAAACTAAATGCAACATTAAATATCTTTCTTCTCGTTTGAATTATCTTTCCTTATTAGATCGTACTAATATATAATTTTTTTTCCTTATAGTGACATGGTAGGAATTTAATCCCCTACTTTATAAAATCAGATATCATCACCTTCCTAATTTCACTATATCCTTGTATCTTTAGGAACTGTTTGTTCTCATAAAAACTCTCTATATAAGTCGCAGTTTTTATTATATTTCTCGATCAAACTAGACAGTAAAAACCACCAAAATTTCTTCAAACTCAGTGTTACATTACCATCCCAACACTCTATACTCAACTGAAGAGCTAACCGAACGCCGTCAAACACGTGAAAGCCACGCCCGCCAGTTGCGTCTACGCAGCCACCACAGCCAGTCCTCCACGTCAGCACCCTCCCCGCTAGTCCTCCTCCTTCTTCTTCTTCTTCAGCACCTTCACATGTTTAGTCTACTCCAACCCAACACCACTCTCCTCCTCCGCCTTTTCTCTCTAAACCCTAACTTCTCCTCCTCCGCCATGAAAGCCGACAACGACCCCATCGCCGTCTGCACCGACCTCCTCCGTTCTCTCTCCTCGGAAATCCCGCTCATCCAGATTTTCAAGGGCAAATGGGCCTTAATCCAGTCCAAGCTCACCGACCTCCAGGCCCAGCTCACCGACTTCTCCGACTTCCCCACCGCCAAAACCAACTCTCTCTCCCTCGACCTCCTCCACTCCGTCGCCTACACCCTCCGCGACGCCGTCTCACTCGCCCGCCGCTGCCATGCCGCGAGTTCGTCGGAGGGGAAGCTCCGGACTCAGAGCGACGTCGATTCCGTCCTCGCCAAGCTCGATCTCCACCTCCGCGACGGCGAGATTCTCTTCAAGAGCGGCGTCCTCCACGACACCGCCGGCTTCAGCTCCTCCTCGAAGAGAGAGACCGCACGCGCCGAGTGCCGGAACCTCGTCACGCGCCTCCAAATCGGCGGCGCCGAGTCGCGTGGCTCCGCCATGGAGGCGCTGCTGGCGCTTCTCCATGAGGACGACAAGAATGTCATGATCGCCGTCGCGCAGGGGATCGTTCCGGTGCTGGTGAAGCTTCTCGATTCGAGCGGTTACGAGATGAAGGAGAACGCCGTGGCGGCGGTTTCGATGGTGGCGATGGTGGAGAGCAGCAGGAATGTTCTGGCTGCCGAGGGGCTGCTGCTGCTGAATCACTTGCTGAGGGTTCTGGACTCCGGGAGTGGCTTCGCCAAGGAGAAGGCCTGCGTGGCGCTTCAAGCTTTGAGCTTTTCCAAGGACAATGCCAGAGCTATTGCCAGAGGCGGCGTTTCATTGCTGCTGGATATCTGCCAGGACGGCACGCCGGGATCGCAAGCCTCGGCGGCCGGTGTGCTGAGGAATTTGGCTGCTTTTGCTGAGAATAAGGAGAATTTTATTGAGGAGAATGGAGTTGGAGTTCTGTTGGGGCTGGCGAGTTCCGGGACGGCTTTAGCGCAGGAGAATGCGATTGGATGTTTGTGTCATTTGGTATCCGATAGCGAAAGCCAGAAAGTTTTGGTATTTAGGGAGGGTGGGATTTCATGCTTGAAGAATTTCTTGGACTCCGGGTGTGGTAATAATCGAAGTCTTGAGGCTGCGGTGGAGTTGCTGACGCACCTGGCTTCTTGCTCTCTAATTGCGGAAGCTATTGTGGCGGAGGGGTTTGTGACTAAGATTGTTGAGGTGATGAATTGTGGTGTGTTGGGGGTGAGGATTCAGGCGGCTAAGGCGGTTTACGAGCTGGGGTTCTGCTCGAGAACTAGGAAGGAGATGGGGGAACGTGGCTGCATTCCGCCTTTGGTGAAGATGTTGGATGGCAAAGCAGTGGAAGAGAAGGAAGCCGCTGCCAAGGCCTTGTCGGCATTGTTGCTTTATGCTGACAATAGGAAGATTTTTAGGAAAACTGAAGGGGCGATTTTGAGTACAGTTCAGCTCTTAAACCCTTCTTTGAAGAAGTTGGATAAGAAGTACCCTGTTGCTGTGTTAGCGGCACTTGTGCATTCGAAGAAGTGCAAGAAGCAAATGGTGGCTGCCGGTGCATGTGTACATTTGCAGAAACTGCTTGATTTGGAAGTAGAGGGGTCTCAGAAGCTCTTGGAAAGCCTTTGTCGTAGTAAAATTTGGGGTGTTTTTGCCAGATCTTAACAATCGAAGACAATGTCCAAGTGACACATACCAAGTATAGGTACACACATGAAGATGATTCATTGATCTGTCTGTACAATAGTTGTGATTACTCTTGATTTTGGTTTTTGATTTTCTCCCTTGTTTATAATTTGTGCTTATTTATGTCTAGGAATTACATTTTGTTAGTTTAGTTGTATGATGTCTCTAGGTTTGGTGACCTAACTGGATAGGCCTTCAAAGTTTTCTGAACCAAAAGTCAATAATTGATATTGCTGCCTAATTTGTGGGTTCATACTTTGTACACAGTTGGAATTTGAGTTAGACATTCAAATTCCATTTCTTTGTAGACTTTCACTGTAATGGTTAGTTCTTCATTGTTGATCAAACCTTTTTCTTTGTATGAGTTTTGCTTACCTCGGCAAATCCAGTATATGAATTCCTATTGTGTCCAATTTCTGAGTTTTGTTCAAGCACAAAAACATGAGATTGTATTATTTGGTAGTTAGGACTTGGAGGTTCTTCTCAATAATACAGAACAAAGGTGGGCCAGAAGCATGTGCTTGATTATTTGCACTTCTGTGTAATATGTTCCTCTCTGGTAATGCCAGCTTCTCATACATTGGTTTGCGCCACCGACCAGCATCATCTTATCCTCTTCTGCATCCATTTTCTTTCATCTTTAGCTCTTGGCTCCCAAATTTAGGTTCCTAAATGAATGCTGTTCATGGTTTTCCATAGAACTTGTGTCGATGTCCTTGCCGTAACATTTTCAGTCAATTTGGTAGTATAGATGGAATTTTGACGATGCTAGTGGAGTTTTGTGGGTTATGAACCATGTGAGCATGTGCATTTATCCTAATATGGGTGTCCAGTTTTGCACTCTTGTGTTGGCAAATCACCTAACATTGCTTGCTTTAAACTATTGCAGTTGTGGTTTGGAGGTAGTGTTATTATATAAATTAGTCAGAATGAACTCCTGCCTGTAAAACAGGGATGGAATTGAAAGTCTACCATGGTATACTTTGCTTCATTATTCCCCAGTTGGATATGAATTTCACAGCTGTGAATTTGAACAGCCTCAGGTTTTGGACTTTTGGTAGTCCATTTCAGAATCTCTTTATTCCTCTGGTGGAATCTTCGGAGAACAGAAGAATGTTAAGCTTGTCCTCACTTTGTCAAAAAAGTACACTTGTATATTGTTGTTCTATTTGAACTTTAAAGTCAGAACATAGGTGAGTCCGTGAGTGAAGTTGCCTCAATAGGAGGGCAAGGGCTACCTTCCCATCGATATCCCGATTGTTGGATACTTGGATTTGGGTATGTAAGTACTGAAATTTTAGGATCTCCAACCTCACACTAACATGAGAGTTCTTGGGCCCAAATCTCCTGTCATGAATAGAGAACGATGATCCTGTCCATTAAGAACTTCCATCACCTTGATCATGTGAGATTCTTATGTACATTACTGAGAACTTGAGAAAATATGATTGGAATAACAGTGACAAGGCCTTTGAGCGTACTGTGATGAAAGGAGAACCAACTCTGATACCTCCTGTACTAGAAAGTGGAAACAGAGAATGGTCTCTAGCCTCTACTAGCTAGCTTCCTCTCAAACCTGGACGAGAATGTTCTAGAGCCATAGTTTGAAATCATCTACTGCTTTAGATCAGATTCAAAAACAGAATGAAGAAGCCGTGGAAGTCGTAAAATCGTGTCGAATATGCTCATTCAATACTTTCCAGTGGCAGGAAGGTTCATTGAAGCCGATGAGCTTGCGGATAATCTCAGCTTCGGCGAATGCAGCTTCATCTCCTCTGTAATCCACCATAACCTTCCCCTATGTGCGTTTTGTAAAGAGTGTCTGCAAAAGACTCTAGTTTCTATTTTCTCGTTCAAGTCACACAAGGAATCTCCAACAATCAATGTAGTCATTTCTTGGAAGTAATTAGGTGGTGCAACATTCTTGATGCCTATACTAATCTATCGTTCATCCAGTTTCGGCTTAATCACTCTTTATCATTAGTCTTGTTGTGAAAAAATACCCAAATTATGTGGAAATTTCTTATCACACATATCCAGCTCTGCATAATAGCACTAACAAAGATCTACAACCTCGTACCATCAACAAAGACCTACATTTCATATAACGCTTCTTCTGCAACACAAGTACACAACATAGCCTTGAAAGAAAATAAGAAACTTCTTCTACAACAAGAAACTACAACAGCAGCTGAATATCACAACCAGTAGTACAACTTCTAAACTAAACCCGAATCTGTCTAGACTTGATTGCTGAGCCAACAGTAAGCATCAGCAAAATTATGAGAGACAAGTAGGAGAGAATCACAGATATTGACACTCTGTGACAGAACTTTTCAAAGTGATCACAAATTGGACTCCAACCAGTGTGGCTGTTCCCATACCGCCCCACAAACCCTATCGCAGTTGCAGCCGCGCATCCAGCAAGCACCAAGCACATAATGAACTGCAGCTCTCAGAAGAAGACAGTCATGTCAAACAATAGTACTTTCTTTATAATACAACAAATTAGTTGTTTAGCAATAGCATACATACCAAATCATGGAGGAAAAAGAAGAAGTAGTGATTGGGATTTGAGCCTTGAAGATGGAGAAGGAAAACAAGGAGCGAGGACACCAAACAACAAGCACTCACAACAGCATTTGCAAAAGCCAAGAACCTGAAAACATACAAAAAAATTAATTAACCAAACCAAACAACATAGATTACTTTCTTTGAAAAAAAAAAAAAATTTGAAAGTATAATTACTTGAAGGCAGAGGAGTAGCTATATCTAGCATCAAAGGTTATGCCAACAATCTCAGTGGACTGTTTGCTTGTGATTGTGATCCAAGTTGCAGCTAATGTAGTGGCCATGGCAAAAGTCCTCAAGCAAATTTGGGCACCAAGAAGAAGCTTTTGGCTTTTCATCACAGGAGGGTTTGGCTGAAGCTTGGCTTCTATGGTTGCCATGTGAGGTTCTTGGATGGTGGTGATTCAAGAAGAAGAAGAACAACAACAACAATCGGAGAAAAGAGAGGAGGGACAGGAAAATAAGTTATAGCTGGAGAGAAAGGTATTAGGCAGAGGCAAAGAAGTGGTAACTGATAGAGAGCATTTATAGAAGAAAGAAAGTGAGGAAATCTTTGGAGTTTGAGAGTGATGTTGTGTCAGTTGAAGAGGAAAATGGGTTTTGGTGTTTTACTTAAAATATTACCACTCAACTATTATATTAACTTCAATATTTTGCATAATTTGGTTGACCATCCATATAGGCTTGATCTTCCTTTTAGGTGGACTCAGTTACTGGTTTGACTGTTTACACTTTGCAGTTTGAAGTGACTAGTGAGTGATCTCCACAGTAATCACAATGACATATTGGTCAAATTCAACAATAAAAAAGTAAAAAAAAAAAAAAAAAAAACAACTGTCAAGTAAATATCAACCAAGAAATTTTAAATCATAAAAGAATAATACAAATTAAAGAAAGAAACAAAAATGGTTATACATGCAACCAATCCTTTAAAAATTTCTATCAATTGTTATGGCATTATTCACTTAATTTCATTGACCTAGAAAAACCACTTATTTTGGCCCATGTAATATTATATACCTCTGTTTGTGATATTTACTGTTGACCTAAATCAAGACCATATTTGTCACTTTTCACTCTTAAGAAAGAAAATATGTTGATTCAAAATGAATTGGGTTCCCATATTGTAGGTTATCAGTGATCAAAAGTTTACCTTTCTTCAACTATAGCATTTACTGCACGCACATAGGTGTGGAAGTCTGAATCACCCATATATAACAGGTACCTATCAGTTAGTCCAGCATCCATTCAGTAAAAGCTTGGGGAAATTTTAGAGGTGAGCTAGATTTGTAAAGCCAAACAATGCAAAACCCTTTTTGTTTAACTTGGTAGAACTCATGCAAGTTTAAAAGTTCTTGTCTAAAGTGACACTTTTCCAAAACTTCAATCAGATAAAGGAAGCTTGGGGAATGGGATTTCCCAAAAGCTGCAAGAACCCTAGCTAGCTCAACCATATATATTCAATGCCTTAGTATGGAAGTTAATCACGTCCCCCTTTGTCACCTTAGATCGATATGTAAGGTTACTGTAAGCAGTATAATATCAAATTGATGAACACCAATCTGATCTCATATGCACCAAACCAAAATGCATGTTTTCATGTCCAGCATTTGCTGCTGGAATTTGGTAATGAATGTCTGTGTTTCATAAGTTTAAGTGGTCAAATTTATATCTGGTTAAGCAAACAAAAGGTGATGTTGCCCAAAAGTTTAAACAAGCTTTAGAACATAGACATCATACTTTACTAGTAGTTTTGGACATCATTCTTCACAATGAACAACATACTTCATTTACTAACATCATCAAAAACCGCCTGCTCGATCATTTTGATTCCAAACTGTTGCTAAATCGTAAAACTCGTTTAGTTTATACTGGAAAGTTTAGTTTGTATATAGAAATGCAGCATAAGCAATGATGTTAATTATTCGATTCAAGACTTGCTAAGAATAGCAAAGATAGAAGAAGAACATGTCATGACTCATTGGACATCTGGAAGCAACAAACATGGTGTAAGCATATCACATTGTTACTCACAGTTCACCTCTTTTTATTTGTTTTATCTCTTTTCTTTTTTCGTCTTTGGTTCAATTTCAGTCGAGAACGCATGTTTTTCATGCAATATCCATGATTTTTTCCACTTCTATCAATTTTCAGTGGTATCGCTACATATACTAGATAGTGGCATGTACAATACATGGTGCTTGGTTGCACACTTGCATGCTTATTTGGGAATTATGATTGGCTATGTGTGTGTTTTAGTTTTAGCCGTTGATTTTCTTATAAAGAAAAGCCTTCTCCTTATAAAACTCCTGGTAAAAGAGCCACTTAGAGTGTCGTAGAGACTAAGAGCATTTGTATTGATCCTGATAGTGTGTCATTATGTGTTGATGCTAGCTACGTTCCAATTCCAATTTACCAAAAGTTCACTGATTTCCAACAAAGGCTGCTATCTCTTATGAGAAAGTTGGACAAGTAATGGATGCAGTAATCCTAACTGTTAGAGCCTAGGGGATTATTGCTTGCTAGCAAAGTTAGTATGCAATAATATTAGAGAAACGGGTATGCAAATAACTAACAGCTTCTAATTACGATCATGATTAATTGGTTTCCTATTTCCATATAGCATAAGTGGTTGTTGGCTTGTTGCATAACAAGACTTGAGAGGAAATCATAGATTACTACGTTTCAGGAAAACAAGTGCCTGCCCTTTCCCTTCGTGATAACAAGTACCAGCTAAGGCTGAATTAGCTGACACAATAATCACCATTTTTAGCAGAAAAGCAGAATCATCTTACATGACAAGAGAAACAGAAAAGAAGGAATTTAAGTCCCAGACGAAATGTTTATGGACAGATGAATGGAAAAAACCAAAGCCTGACATCGTTCCATATATTTAGAACCAAAAAGTCGGATCAACTGTATATCTAACATCTTCAACCGATATCAAAAACCTTCTGCCAGAGAATCTCCTATGCCAAAATGTAAAACAACATGCAGTACTTCAAGTTAGAGCAGTAATCGAAATGATTTGTACTAGTATATCTACAGGTGTGAAGGGCAGATTTATTGAATTCAATGATTATTATGATGACTATATACAGCTTAAATGGGGTAATTGCCCCAAAAGATGATGGGAAATGAATGTACAAATATGTACATACTGAGACTACTGATAAACAGATTATCTATCTAAGCAGAGAATGTCATGTTCCCCTTCTAGTTGCTGATATCGAAGTATTTCGGGTCTGAAGGAAAGTGGTACTCCACATGTAACTGCAACATGTGAACATTCATAGGTGAGTAATTGAATGCCTGAGGCACAAGAACTGATGACCAATAAATAGAAAATTAAACAAACAAAGGAAGCAACTGGATTTTTTTTTTTGATCGAAAAGGAAACAACTAAATTGAATCATTGCAAATATATACGTATATTGTGTATGTGCAGTGTTGCAAATAATATACCTTGCCCTCATCAGAGTCCGTCTGACGTTGAGGAAAAACCACCCTCAAATCATTATACATGTAGAAGCGCCGCTCCCCTTCAGTGTTCAAATTGTTTCTCACTTCTCCAGATGAGGGATCTGCTTTACATCTCTGCACTGACCTTGAAGATTTCTTAGGGAAAGGGCACAAGAAGCGAAGGTGAAGAGCATAACGTAGAACACCAGAACCTGTAGTATTCTTTCTAATCTTTGAAGGGCTATGCTGAGACTTATTTTCACTGATATGGTATATACCCGTTGTCATGTTGTCCATCTCATTGGTCTTTTCATATCTACAAGAATTGAGCTCACCAAGATTATCTGTGTCCTTGGTGTAATCAGAATCTCCTGTATTTGATCCTTTTACACACTGCTTTGCAGTTCTTATTTTATGTGCAACATTAAACCCATTTAGCTGAAAAGAATTAGCAGTGTCTAGGACCGAAGATGGATTTGAATTAGTTTCTTCACCAGACTCCATAGGTCTTCCATTTGGAGTCTTCAAGGTTGCTTCAGAAGAGGCAAGAGCGATCTTTTGCCGCAAGAATGTCTGTATTTCATTTGAAGAATGTGCAAGACAAATGAACGTAATAAGATCTCAGGTAAATAAAAAAAATATTCCATATAGTTCTAGAAACTTGGACTTTTGCTTTTATGTCAGTTCAGTTGTTACAGATTTTGCAGGTTGAAAGGAATATAAAGCAGTTCATACAGAATTGTAATCATATAAAAGAACTTACCATTACGTAAACATGCACAGGTTAGGGAATATCCAAGCAGATCACAAATAAGACTAACTCAGGTTGGGATTCCATAATTAGATAAGAGCTTGGGTTGACCAACTGACTTCAATAGGCCTAGCAGTTACTTTGAATCCTCTATAACTCTTGTCACCTAAAATTTTAATACATTCACAGTTGTATTTCTGGTTCTTCTTCTCTTACCTGGTTTATACGGGTTTCCATGCATGTGGTACCATACAAATTCAATAATCTTCCTCATTATATGTATTAAAAACCGAGTTCCTACTCTTACTATGCTATTACTTTCAGAGGATATGCAAGGACATCTTAAACACCATCATTTTATAATCATAATTGATGACACAAGGGAAACACTCAGTTATTTAATATCAAAATACAGATCAAATCAAGATAAACTGAAGTTTAAATCATGTGAAGGCGGAGATCAAAAAGATTTCAAACATCAATTATCGTGCGTAAGACTTGCAAAACCTTAAAGATAATTGTTCCTTTTCTACTTTAGTACTTCCTGATTACCTTGCTACCGGATGGCATGTCACTCAAGTCGTAGTTACAGATGAATGTGTGAATTGGTGTCTTCTCTGGATTGCTGAGAACCTGCCATACCAATTCAGTTAATCAGAGTATGGCAAACAACGTTTGGCTTGACCATCAGATGTCAGTCAATATGTACGACTACATGAAAGTAATTGAACACTATTAATTAGAATCACAGCTTGCACCATTGGAGATATAACAAGAAAGAAATCCTGCCTCTTCACCACCTTTATAAATATGCTATTCTTTTCTCCTAAAATCTAACTTAAATAATTTCCATAGCTCAAGTATTGACAACAGCATAACCCCGCCATTTCAAAACTCATAGAAAGCTTTGATTGACAGTAAACATCTTTTCCCAACTTTATTGTATCTCATGAAGAGAAATGATAGCATAAGTTCTCTCTGTTTTCTATGTATTACCAGTTGTATGCGGCCTTTCATAGGTATTCGTAGACGGTTCCTGTCTGCTCGTGAATCATCCATGCTAAGGCTTCTTTTCATCTTGGGTCCTCCATACATTTCTGATGTCCTTCTCCCAGCAAGATCTATTGATGAATAATACAGCAAGTAGTTCTCTCCATCCACACTGGTCACGGCAAATGGAAGTTTTTGTGATTTTGGGGAGAAATTTCCTCCAGTAACATTCAGAACAGCAAGAAAACCATCAATTCTCTGCAAAAAAAAAAATGCCAAAGTAATGAGAGAAACAGATAAAATGACTCAGAGGATGGACAGTGAAGTTGTAGATGCAGCAAACCATTTATCATATTACAGGAGTGTCAATGCTAACCTGATTAACCTTTGCTGATACCAGTCGGCCAGACAAGAGGGATTCCTCAAATGAACCCACCAAGGACCTCCTAACAGGCAGTCCAGTCAGGCTTCGAGCTAATTTAACAGCTTCCGACTTGGATTTCAAACCCTGATTCCATTGCTGTTGCATCCCGTTGGGACTCTCAGGACTAAAGAGGACAAACTTTTTCTGCAAAATATCGACATCTTCCAATGAATTACTTGGAGCCCTAAAAGTCTCCTCTTTCCAAGAAGCTGACATGCCTGGGATAGTCCCATCAAGTGAAGGGTCCATGTTCTTCAAAGTCATAATGTAATCATCATCTGTCTTTGGTGTATGATCCCCGCATAGTTCTCCAAATTTCACTCTTTCAGGAAATTTTGGGCCAAGAGGAGATAAAGAAAGTGGATGCAGCGCCACCTTTCTTGAATTTATGGCTATTGCTCCAGACTGTGACCTTACCTTTATCATTTCTGGGGAGTGATCAAGTCCAGATGATGATATGAACTGATTATGTGATTTTGGCTCCTTGGTTTCAAGCAAAGGACCATCAACTACAAAGGAGGAGTTTATAGTACACTTCTCATCCAATGAATTCTTCCACTCTGGGGAACAAGATGCAGACCAAATAGTAGAACCGAAACAACTGGAGTTGCCAATGTGAGCTTTTTTATGCTCTTGAAATGTGGGAACATTAGAGCCATCTTCGCATCCAAAGGTCTTATGGATCCCATCACCAATGTTTAGAGAATTGCCATTAAATTGATCTTGGAGATGCATTCCATTCAAAGGAGACGATAACCGTTTCCTGGCTACTAACCCAGTGGCCTCATTTGTGTCGCCTGTGACAGCCACCCCACTAGAAGAATGTCGGTTTGCATTGAACAAATCAAGAGGAGAATTAAAGTTTCTTGGTTCAAAACCAACAATTCTGGGAATAGATGTCTGAACATTTGGACCTACTTTCTGACTTAACCAGTTATTTTGTTCCATGATGTTGATCTTCAAGGAATGCATGTTTGATCGACCAGTACGCATATTCGAAAAATCTGGTTTATTTGGAATCTCTGTCATGGTTTTCCTTTGGAGCTCTCCAGAAGAAGAGCATGTCATATCCTGCATGTGATTTCCCATGTTTCCCCCATGCAAACCACTTAAATCACAGCTACTCACACCAGCAATTCTGGATGGAGGTTGCATAAAAGTGCATAGTGATGCTGCCACTTCCTCAGCAATACTGCTAGAAGACACTTGAGGCAAGCCCATCTTCAAAAGAATTTCAGGATAAAGTCCTTAGTTAACTTTGCTTCTTTTCCCTTCTTCTCAGTGCATTTGTGCATAAGAATCAAGTTGCATTTCTATCTTCCAAGTGACCAAACGGTTTCAAGTTGCTCAACCATCTATAACTTCTTAAATATGAGAGGAGCACATCAAAGTAGCATCTGACTACACATTTAAAGTAAAGCTAATATACTATACTGCACATGCCTACCCCTATATCTGCATCTCGACTATTTCTTTCATCAGATCACAAGGCACTTGAGCAGAAATAGGCACTTCATGGTTGTTCCAGATATCAATGCCCCGTCCTGGAATTATAAGCTTAGTCAGAAACTGGTGATTGACAATCTAAATGCAGGACTACGCCCTTTTGTCATTTGGAAAAGTTTAAGCAACTGAAATATCCAACCCAACTTAACCTTAATCGTTACAACTGATGTAAAACAAAATCCAGAGCTATAATAGAGGCTTAAGAGTGATGCAAAAAAAACAAAAGTGAATCAAAAGACTGAGATTCCGAGAAGACTCGATTTAAGAAAACTCAATTCGGCCAGTTTCGATTCATAGAATCCAATGACAATGAAGAATCTCCATAACAACTAACAGATACTCCAAGAAAATATTAAACTTTTAACAACTACGCAAATGTCGAACCCCCATTGTAATATCTGATCAAACAAGTCACATGATCGAATAACAAACAGATAAAGACTGCAAGAAGATAAGAAGCTCAGTCCAGATTATCAACAACCCAACAAAACAATTGGTTTTGTAAGTACATAAAATCTTTCAGACTTTGTCAGTTTGATTCTTCAGCTGTTTAACATAAAACTCAGAGATGCAACTAAATTTCCAATTCAATCACTAATACCCAGAAAGCCAAACAAGAAAAAGCATAAGACCAGAATTAAATTTCAGTCCTTTTCCTCATCAAACCACAAAAGAGCAATACTTGATCAATAACCAAAAAAAAAAAACACCAAAAACCGAAAGGGTATTTGTTTGTGATAGAAACGCACCTAAAGATGATCAAAGATTGCAACTTTGATTGCAGAAGACTACACCCAAATGAATAAAAAGCTTCTTTTCCTTGTGGGTTATTCAACAAGCCTCTTCTTCTTTCTTCTAACTCGAATTCTCTTTGCAATTCCGATGGTTTCCATGCTCTGCCTTTTGTGTGTGTAAAAGGATGATGATGATGATGATGTGGTGTTGGGTTGCGTTGGGGGTTAGGATAGTGGTGATTGAAGATTTGGTGATGGCCTCCCAATTTTTATCAATAAACAAAAAGGAAAACCAATTGTAAAAAAAATTTAAAATTGTGAGTCATGAATTAATCAATGAATGAATAGCTCTCTACGCTTTGTAGTTTATCCTGAATTTTCTGACTGGCTCTGGCTGGCTGCGGTTTTCGGTTTTCCTTTCTTTGTTTTGGTCATAAATTTGTTGGCATTGCTTTGTTGCCAAACCGAAGTAAACCTGATCAAACCCAAAACCAGGGGTTCTCTGCTTCTTCAAGTTGGGTCTCTCTTTTTTACCATTGATAAATTTCTAAACTTATTATTGCATCGCATGTCCTGTCTACCTCCAACTCTGTCTCTCACAGGACTTTTGCCTTTTGTTTTATTTATTTTTTGGAGGGCAGAGAATGGCTCTCCTTTGTTGAATATGAGCGTGTACGTGCTAGAACAGTTCTCATCGCACCCCATCTGCCTACTACCTATCATTAAACTTGCACATGAAGTCTCGACTTCTTCTATTGCTCGCAAAGGGTGAAGTTTGCTTTGATGGATGATGGATCCTACTATCGATTACTTGCCCGATCTTAGTTAAATATTTTACTACGAGAGAGCATGGGTACTTCTGGTGTTTTATCATATGTTACTGTGAGGCATTTCGATCGAAGTTTGTTTCTTAGAAATATCTCTAATGGTTTTGCATCATGGTGCATTTCTTTGTTTCCTATGCAATGTCAATGTCATTGCCTTTGAGTTTCTTCCACCAAAATTTTCTTCCCTTTTCGGTTTATGTCATTTTCCCGAGCACATTAATTTGTTATATGCCTTATAAGTTTGAACTTTAAACAATTTTGCGAGCATTGATTCGGTTTAACCCCTCACAGTGAGTTGAATCTGAAAACGTTCTTATGATGCTGTTTAACACCTGACCTCTCAAACAACAGTTCTAAGTGTTTGGTTGTTTCTACCCCCAACTTGGTTTCATTGCTAATTCCAACCTACACCGTGGCATGTGCTGTGTAACTAGGTGAATATTAAAACTTTTGAAGCAAATGTAACCTCGTAAAAGAACTCATTAACCACTTGGTATGCTTTGTGCAGTGTCAATGTGTCATGGTGTGTGAGAAAGCAACGTACATCTCTATTGCCAACTACATGTTTACAACTATGTGTGGACAAACAGAACCCAAGTGAAAACTTTGAAAACTCGGTGCCAGATGAGCACCGTTGAGCTTCCCTCACTAGTATCCAAGTACGACTAGGCCTAGTTCACTGAATAAGTCTCACCACGGCATGCAACTTATTCCAGTCAAAAACTAGCAGCATACATACTTCTTCAACGATCAAAAGCTGCCTTTCATTGCCTATTTTTTAATAGGAATTTTATTGTATTGAAATACAAAAAATATAAAAAGAGAGCAAGAACACTTTAGAGACTACATTATGGCTAAAATATAGATTACAAGAGTTTATATAACAAGACAACTAAATTGAATAGCTAAAAGACCAAACTACCATGTTCTATATTTCCTATAATCCTAACATTTTTGCTCCTCTTAGTGTTTAGTTTCCGACCACAATGGCGTCAACAGTGGCAATGCAATCGATTCTGGGAAGCTCCGTGGCTTACGGAGCATGCAAGAACAAAGTGAACCAGATAAACGTTTCTGCTGTTACTTATGCTCCAAGCTATCGTCAAAGGTTTTCCAACATGAGGGTACGCTCCATGGCTGAGGTAATAATTCCAACTCTTTAATTAGTCCAAGATATCACATAATGCATCTTCCATTCTTCCATACTCATATATATTGATATTCGAGAAAATATTGTCATCTATGTGAAGGATGGTCAGAATAAGGAGCAACAAACTACTGTACCAAGCACGTTAGGAAGTTCACAGACACCAGCTCCTTCATCACCTCTTCCTCCTCGATCTCCTAAGGTACCTGACTACGTACCCAAAACATATGTATTTATAATATGATTGTGAGCCATTACTGGTTTCGTATATCCTTGTCACACTCACACCTTGTTTCATTTATATTCACATATAAATGCAGGTCAGCACAAAGTTTTCAGACATTTTTGCATTTAGTGGACCGGCGCCAGAGAGAATCAACGGCAGGCTAGCAAATGGTGGGCTTTGTGGCGGCTCTAGCGGTTGAACTATCCAAGGGCCAAGATGTGTTTGCTCAGTTATCAAACGGCGGAATCCCATTGTTCCTTGGCACCAGTATTTTGCTTTCATCAGTGGCATCCTTGGTTCCATTGTTAAAGGGTGTGACTGTGGAGTTCAAATCAAAAGGGTTGATGACCTCAGATGCTGAGCTATGGAATGGAAGATTGGCCATGTTGGGTCTGGTAGCTCTGGCATTCACCGAGTATGTGACAGGAGGAACCTAGTGTAGATTGATTATTCATTTTACATGTAATTACACGTTATAAAATATAAATGAGAATGCCACATTTGACAAAGATTTCGTAGACTTTGAAGTGCACTATACTAATCAAGTGATGATGAAGATTTCAGTCTCTTCAAGCAAGTACTTAACAAGAACATTTTAATAATTTTATTGCAGCCACATTCTCAGCTAATAAGTACTAAATCTAGTTACGATAGTTTTGTTTGATTAATACATGATTAAAATATTAAGATAATTTTTTTTATAAAGTGTATTTAACCATTAACATGTACCAAATCTAGAAACATCTGGGATATATGTATAAAAGTGAAAAAAAAATTTGTTGGATGAATTGTTATGATCAAATGCCTATATAAGCAAAGCACTCGAACAAATTCAGCACAACTCTGGTTGCCAGATTGCCATTTGTATTGTTTGGTAAGCGGTAACTCGGTAAGCCATCGTTTTCTATTTCTGTTGTAAATAATTAATATTTGTTTTTGGAAATGGAAAAAAAAAAAATTCAGAAAATAATGTCCATCATTTTCCAATTTCCAAAAAGAAAGAAAAATCTCTTTCCCTTGGAATTTAATCTCACTACTCACTATCTCTATTGACAAGGGCAAGTAAAAGCATCTCAATAGGTGAGGGAGAGAGACACAAGGGTTGGAGCTTTATTCGTTTATTGTGTCATCTCCTACCTCAAACCCAACTGGATCTTTCATCTTTTTTCACTCGAGGGTTTCTCTGTAAGCAATTCAATTGAAGATGGTGGACTTTGCTAGGGTTCAGAAGGAGCTTCTGGAATGCAGCCGAGACATAGAGCGCTCTGGTATCAAAGTCGTCCCCAAAAGCGATGGTAATCTTGCCCATTTAGTTGGAACCATACCCGGCCCAATGAGCACTCCTTATGAAGGTGGCACTTTTCAGATCGATATCTCATTGCCAGGTTTGGGTTCTGTTCAATTTGCAGTGTGCTCTGTTTGTTTCTGTGTAATTTAGGTGTTCTGTTCTGTTTGTTTATCGAGGAAAGGTGAAGACTTTGATACTGATATGGGTGAAAGTGAGCATTTTTATTGTAGTAAGATTGTTGGGTTTAAAGGGTTTTGAATTGAAGGCATTTGCAGCGTGAAAGAGTGTTACTTTTTAGTTCATGGGGTTTATGCGGTTGTGTCAAATTTTGGGGGAGAGTAAGTTTGCAAGTGTTGAATTGCTGATTTTAAGTTCTATTTTGTAATTGGTTAGTTTGGTGTCTGTCTGGATGTTTGGTTTGGATGTAGTGGGTAAAAGCAGCACCATATTAGGGTAGTGATTGCTTTTGATTATGCAAAAGGAGTAAGCTAGCTGTTTTAACATGATTGTGTGACTGTTGTGTTTCTTGCAGATGCGTATCCGTTTGAGCCTCCCAAAATGCAGTTCACAACCAAAGTTTGGTAGGTTGAACTTATACTAATGTCTGTTCCGCTTATTTGTTTTGTGATTCTGTTTTATGGACCACATACTCTGGGATATTATATGAGATGTTCTTAGACATAACTTTTTCTTTGCACATTGACATATAACAGTTGGAAACTTGCCCCAAAATATCATGAAGAAGGTAGTGAGAATGAAATTCGCGTACTGATTGGAATTAGGTTCCTTTCTTTTAAATCGTATGTAGTCCACAGACATTGAAGTGAACGAACCACCTATTGCATGTACCATGGATTGAGTATAGACTACTGGGGAGTTCTTTGATCAATTTGGACTAGAAGTTGGAAACTTTGGTACTTCAGGTTAAGATGTCTATAGTTGTGGATTTAGCTTGAGGTTCAATATTGTGTGCACATTTGATCGTAATTTTCTAAAAAATAGTAAACCATTTTTGAAGAAAAGTTGTAAGAGAATACTCATTAACTATAGGTATATGAATCATTATTGCATATGTTTTTATTTGTTTGTGTATTTTCATGTTGAAGGCACCCTAATATCAGCAGTCAAAGTGGAGCAATATGTCTGGATATTTTGAAGGACCAATGGAGCCCAGCTCTCACATTGAAAACAGCACTTCTTTCTGTACAAGCGTTACTTTCTGCTCCTCAACCTGATGATCCTCAAGATGCTGTGGTGGCACAACAGGTATATTCTGCTTCTAACATATTTAAATTGAGTCCTTCAATTGATGTTAGGTTCTGTTCTGTGAAGTTGCTCCTTCGAGAGTTTCAGACTGATCCACAAATTGCTTCCAATCTTGCCTAGATGAAGCCTCTTGATTATTCATTCATTTTAAAGATTACATAAAAGATTATCATTCTGATATTGCTTCCCTAATAATAATGCAGTATCTGAGAGACTATCAGACCTTTGTTGGCACAGCTCGATACTGGACAGAATCCTTTGCTAAGTCATCATCTCTTGGGATTGATGAAAAGGTCAGTCTGACATTCCCTTTGATATGCTTAATTTTCATGTCCTGTGTAAGAACATGTATGTTAACTTTGTTGAATATTGCTCGTTCCAGATCCAATGAAACAGTCTGGCAAATTTGTTTGAAAGTAATTTAGTGACAACTCTTGACCAATAAATTATCCTTAAATTGGGAGATCTGTAAGCTAGTTATTTTTGTTTACAGGTAAAAAGACTTGTAGAGATGGGCTTCCCTGAAGGTCGGGCAAGGAGTGCTTTGGAAACTGTTGGTGGGGATGAGAACTTGGCCCTTGAAAGTCTTTGCTCCGGTTAGCTAAAAGGAAAAGCTTTTACAGATGACATCAACTAGCTATCAGCAGACTTGATCTTAATTAAGTATATATATTTACATATGCCACCCACCCTAAGAGGCTGGGAATTACAATGACATAAATGTTTAGTTGGATAGAAGGATTTGTTGGTTTAGTTCATATCATCTTTTCCTGTTTTCTCGTATTGGTGCAGACTTGCTTTCTTTTTATCCTCATTGACCTCTTTCTTCTGTGGCAAGTAGTTTGCCAATCATTTGCTTTTCTGCAAGCTGCTTTTGTTGCAAGGGTGGTGTACTGAATCCAATTGTTTTAGTGGGCAAGCAAATGTGCTTGTTTGAAATATCAATCCCGAGTACTATACTCTTTAATTCTTGGTCTGATTGGTTAAAATGCAAAGCATGTTCCTTTGGTATCTCAATTCCAGTACTTTACTGATCGGTAACGTTTTTATATTTTCATTTTTTTGAAGAATGACGTAAAGCGTTTATATTGATCAAGAAGTAGATAACAACATGAATATGATTCACCCTCACGGTCTAAGTATAAATTGAGTGCAAAAACAACCTAAGTTGTTTTTATGTTGCAAAACGCAATACCATTACAATGTTGAATTTGATTTTTCTGCTTGGATTTGCTTGGAATCCTTATAACTATTGGATTGGGTACAATCCTTATCATGATTGGTTTCGCATCCAAGTTTTTTCGGATGTAATATATATCTTTGTTAGCTTTCGAGTTTGTGTTCTGTGTAGATTATGCGAAACTGATTTGAATGATAGTAGTTGTACAATAGCAAAAGCTTGTTATGGATGACAATAGTCTGCTTGTAAAACGCTAGAGTCCATCGTCCGATTACAGCCATCATTTGTTATGGTCTGAACTAAATCGTGAGACTCGTTTGGATGCATAGCTAGCATTCTATTCTGAAAGTACAGAATAATTTTTTCTTTTTTGAGGGGAAGGAGTCAAGCTTCGTTCATTATACGACGTCACTCTGTCAAGCTAGAGAATGGATACTCCGTAATACACAATGCGAGACTCAAAAAGCTGCGAGACTTAAAATAGCAAATACATAAAACACTGAAAATGGACGTACTGATTGTGAAGAAACTTCTCATTATTAAATGTGCAAGGGGAGAGAATTCCCCGTTACGTATCTGCCTACACAGGAAATCCTACATCGAATCAGCAGAGTAATCGAGCTGAAACACATTGCCTACCCAGAAAAACCTACACAGAACTAGCAGAGTACGTAATTAAGCCAACTGAAACATATTTTGAAGAAGGAAACATTTCAATAACAATGGTAAACAGCAACTCTCCTTTGAGGAGGAGGCTGACATGTAACAAAGAAAGCCATTGCTAGCACTATAGCCAGCACCAGCCCCAGCAACAATGTATCATCCAGATCAGCGCAGCAAAAGAACCTTCCCATTCTTTAAAGCCAAACTCTGAACTTCTTTCCAAGCTAGGAAGATCTCAACAAGAAGAAAAGAAGCGTTTCAACGACTTGAGAGTGAGCTTAAGCAAATACCATGAGGCTTTAGATGAAGGGAGAAAGTACGAGCTTTCTATCCATGGGATGCTTATGTAGCCTGTGAGAAGTCGACACGTTTGATTAACAATCTGGTGCCCTAACTTCGAGTGGTTTTGGTTATCTTTGCTTCTTTGTGGCTACCACTCAACCTGAGGTTTCTGATTGTACTCGATTCTTCTCTGCCTTTCTTTCTACTTCTATGTATACCATAATTTTTTATATGAAAATGAGTTTCCTATAAACCCCATCCAAATAAAGACCAGAACCTCAATATTTAGGTAAGCTAGGAACCAATAAACTGGTTGTTGTGCATTAGTGAATAGGCTAAGAGAGGAAAAATGAGGATGAAAAATGATGGTTGTATAAGATCCCTAGTTGTATTATAATGAAACATGGAAAATGATATATATGAAAATGAAAGCTTGAAAGACTAATAATTCGATGAACTAAATGTCGTGAAGGTATAATTCTAGTAGTTTGAATTGTGCTGATTGTCTAATATATATACCTCACTTTAAAATACATTTACTTATGCGTCTTTGTCTTCAAGATGTTTGTATGTGAACGATCGATTTCTTCAAACATCGTTGTTTTGACAACTTTAGTACAAGAGATTATAAAACTTGAATCTTTTTTTGTCTTCTTGGTTAATCTATCAGAGTGAAGCTTAAACTAGTATATGAATGTAAAAAAGAGACTACTAAACAACTTTGTATACTAATTCCTAAAAGTCGAAGAGGATGTTCTGGTGAAACTCTAACATATCTGAACATTGATATTTTTAATCTGCAGTCCTACCTGACTCAAATGATTCAAACATGAATGTATCTTGTAATGAGAGATAACAAATGAATGCCAGTTTTGAATGGAAGAATCTGATAGTCAACGACAAGTCCAATTTCCATTCAATCACGGCACTTTGAAGTTGGAATTACTTCAATCTCAATTATTTGGTTCTATTCCTTATAATTCTCCCATTATACTTCAACATTCCTTGCGTGATCAGACCACCATGCACCTTTCCCATCTTTGAGAAGGAATTGAAAGAGTAATCACAAAACAAACCCCTCTTTCTAAGACTCGACATGCACTCGGTCATGTTTTTTAACGATATTTCTTGTTATTATATTAAACCTATAATACTTTGCGCATCGCTGCATAAGCATCAACAACAAAATGAGCTTCTTTTAACACAAGCACCAAACTCATAATGTAGAAGATAACTTTATATGTTCCAAAGCATTATATTACTTATAACTAGCATTATAACCTGGTTGAAGTTTCAAAGATATTAAGTATACATTTAACATTTTGATGCAAGTAAAAGTCTATTTTGAATGCTTGACGTCTTGCTTCGACTTCAAAGGGAACTCAAACTGTGTATGAGTAGTGAGGAGTGAGGACATACAATTGTCCTGCTGACGTTTGCTTCTTCACCACAAACTGAATCCATTTCAAGCTTTGCTCCCTATTCTTGTTTCTAATAGTAAATGCAAATACCCAACACTCATATCCTTCTTTTTAATGTGTTTGGTAGGGTAGTTGTATAATTGATTTCCAACTCATTGATAACTTTTTTTCACTTACTTTTGCAGAAAGTTACTAACCCTTTAAACTGTTTACGCTCAACCTAATAATTCAGCCATAAGGAAGAAGTCTTGCGTCTTGTTAGTTTAAAATTTGAAGGGATTAGAAATGGATTAGAATGTCAATCATGAGATTAGGGTAGTTGATGTCTTCATGCACTAAGAGATTCAACTTTGTTCTATCCAAACATCATAGTCTAAACCAACCATCTTGAAATTTCAACTTAAGTGTAGCTTAAAAGATACTTTTCTCCAGATCAATCGTTTGTTCTATCCATTTAAACTTGTTATTAATAACTTTCAAACCGATAGTTGCAACATACATGTCAAAGAACAAATTTCCTAATGGGTTTCTTGAACAACTGGAAGATCATTCTTGAACAACTGGAAGATCATTCCTAATTCAACTTTGAAAACGAGAATACCATTCATTGCTCCTTTATGATGTCCTTTTATGGTCACATCCTTAGTTTTACAAGTGAATTTAAATATCTGTTCAAAAACTTATAATGTCATTACGATAATCTGAAAGCGTCTGACCTAAAACGAATATATACGTCTTCAAACACTTAAAAAAGTTTAAAGCTTTAAATTGTGAAGTGCTTCATTTTCAACCGAAACACATTCAATAACAAGGTAGAGGTCACAAACAACCCAAGAAATGAAGAAATCGATCAGATTACAAGTCTTTGTATCTTTAGTTTATCCATTAAAAACCCCATAAGTCCAATGCAATCATAAAAAAACCAGCCAGACAGACATTTCAGTGGCTGACCCTGTAGAAGACCCAGAACACTATTGCTTCACAAGGAGTTGTCACTCTTTCATGGTTTGGAAAATTCGTACACAAAAAAGAAGCAGAAATTTTACATAATATAAAAGTGAAACTTCAGAAAAAGTAGCTTTCTTGGTTTGGTTTTGACTTTAATGGTCCCCCAAACCATTTATGCCACCATCTTCTTCTTCTTCTTCTTCTAGCTCTCTCTCTGCAACTCTTCTCCCTTCTCTCTCTCCCGCCCGCGGTAAATATCTGTAATAAATCTTCAATCTTTTGAATCTGAGCGCCGTGGCATTCCCGTAATTAACCCCAAAACCGATGACCCATTTAAGTACAGGATCGCTCAGATTCTGTCTCTCACTCATAGACTGAGCTCCAGCTATTCATTTGATTCTCTCTCAGCTCAAAAGCCCATCTTCTCCTCTCTTCTATTCTCTCTCTATTTCTCTCACACGGAACGACGTCGTCTGCCGGCGTTTCTATCTATGCAGCAGTACCAAGACTCGAGCTTGTGAGAGCTCCACCGTTAGCGGCTAAACCGACGCCGGAATCTCGAATGCGTCATCGCCGGAGCTGAGCGATGGGGTGCGTTTTCGGCAAGGTCGCTCGCTCCGATGGCCGTAGCCGGCGGCATCGCAGCCGGAGTATCGAGCAGCCTTCCGTCACCACCGACGGAGTGGTTGCTAGGGACAGGAAGGATGCGGTGGAGAGGAAGAGAGTGAATCACACCGGCGACTTTCCGGTGATCGAGCGGCGGAAGCCGTTTCAGGTGAACGAGCAAGGCTGGCCGTCGTGGCTGTTGGCCGTCGCCGGCGACGCGATCCAGGGATGGACGCCGCGGCGGGCCAACACTTTCGAGAAGCTATCTAAGGTGCTTAGGAGATTCAAAGATCTCAAATTTTTTTTGCTAGCTCAAATTTGTGTTCATCTGAAAATCTGTGTGGTTTTTTGTGTGTTCAGATTGGGCAAGGGACTTATAGCAATGTATATAAAGCTAGAGACTTGGTTACTGGGAAAATCGTGGCGCTAAAGAAGGTTCGATTCGATAATTTGGAACCAGAGAGTGTGAAATTCATGGCTAGAGAAATTAATGTGCTGCGGAAACTTGACCATCCAAATGTGGTTAAGCTCGAAGGGCTAGTCACTTCAAGGATGTCATGTAGTCTGTACTTGGTTTTCGAGTACATGGAGCATGATCTGTCCGGGCTAGCTGCCTCCACGGGGATCAAGTTCACCGAGTCTCAGGTACATTGTGGATTAGCGTCTTGATTGAATGTTATGTTGCTAATTAGATTCCATTGAAATGTGGGTGGGTCTTGGGAGCAACTGAGTTAGATTTTTTGGTGTCTACCTTTCAAGCTTGTATTTATGCGTTTGGATGTGTTGTCTACTTCGCTTTGTATGACCAATTTGGCCTCTTGGAACTCATGTGGCAGTTGTCCTTTTTGTTTTGCTTGCTTTGAGGCTTTGAGCTTTTCTGATGAGGCTTTTTTAGGCTGGATTGGGTCCCATACTTGGAGGTTTGGAAATCCAGGTTTTTATGATATATATGCATAGGGAAAGTCATATGATGCCATGGCTATGTCGGGTATTTAAATTGAGGAACTTTCCTTGTTCACATCACTGTGTTAAGCCTAGATGAAAAGGTGAGATGATGCATCAGAAGCTCTGGGGAAGAAAGGAACTTGTTTGTTTTTTATTGCTTGGATTTACATGGGGGGTAAGAAAATGAATTTAAAATTCCGTTACCTGTGGCTTTAGTTAACCTGGAATGCCACCCTGATTAACATTGCTTTTGATTGATGCTGCAAATTCTTTGAGTCTCCTTTATCCTTATCCTTTTTTTTTTTTTTAATCTCCTCCCAATTCTTTTCCCCCATAACTTCTAATAGTCCTGCTTCTACCAACTAAAATCTATCTAATGGTGTTTCAAAGATTTTCGACCAAAAAAAAAAGTTTCAAATATGCAGTTTTTGAATCACAAACACAAACACTGTCACAATGTAGTGGATACTGGAGACCAACATGCATGCCAGTTTTTATTTTTCAATTCACTGACACTCAACGGGATGAAAATGCTACAACCTTATAATTCCTATGAACTGAACTGCAAGTTTAATAAATGGATTAATTTCAGTTTACCACCCTGAGGTTTGAGGTTGACATCGTTTCACCCCCCATACTTTTAATTTTAAAAATTTACCTCCTAAAGTTTTCAATTTTCATAAATCATGCCCAATTGCTGAAATTCCATCTAATTCAGACGTTAATTTTGACTTCATAATTCACTAAAAACGCTAAAATAGTCATATAACAACATAAATCGCCTTCTAGGACCCTTTTTTCTAAGATTTCATGCTAACATTTAACCTCCAAATTGGACGGCATTTTAGCAATTGAGCATGATTTATGAAAATTGGAAACTTTAGAGGGTAAATTTTCAAAATTAAAAGTATGGGGGGTGAAACGATGTCAACCCTAAACCTCAAGGGGGTAAACTGAAATTAATCCTTAATAAATTATTCTGTTTTATTGGTTTTTATAGTTAAAGATACCAAATTGGCAACTCTTTGCCTCGGGACTTTCTACGCACTACTACATATTGTCATTATCATTTTCCTCCATCCTGGTAGCACGAGCAATAAGCTGTCAGGCTTCCACTTTCTCTGCCAAATCATCCATATATTGTTGATGGCTTATTATATAGTTATGCTTGAAAATCCACTTACTTGAAAATGATAAATGGACTTAAAAATTGTATCTTACAGAAATGCAATCTAGCACTTTGTTGGTATGCTTGTATGTGTGGCTTCCCACGCAATTTGAATATGCTTTGTGTGGCTTTCTTATTCACATATACAGAAATATGACATTTAGAGGCTGGTTTGTTTCTCACGATAATCCCTGTGGCAGGTCAAGTGCTATATGAAACAGTTACTGTCCGGACTTGAGCATTGCCACAGCCATGGAGTCCTGCATCGTGATATCAAGGGTTCTAATCTGCTAATTGACAACGAAGGTGTTCTAAAAATAGCTGATTTTGGACTGGCTACATTTTTTGATCCTCATCAAAAGCAACCCATGACTAGTCGAGTAGTTACTCTCTGGTACCGACCCCTGAGCTTCTTCTTGGGGCCACTTACTATGGAGTTGGTGTTGACCTTTGGAGTGCTGGCTGCATTTTGGCAGAGTTGCTTTCTGGGAAGCCTATTATGCCAGGACGGACAGAGGTATTATGATTGCCTTTTCTTCAATCTGGTTCTTTTCTTAAGCTTATAGGTTCTGAAGATTTCTGTTCTTATTGATAAGTTGTTCTGTATCTTGATAATTCATCTACTGATCCATACTTTCTAAAAATCTGTGACTCTAAGTATACACTAGAATGCAACAATTAATGTGAGATGTTATCCATTTTTGTTTTCGTACATAATCTTCAAGTTGACAAACACCTATCAATTATTTTCCTTTTTAGGTTGAACAACTGCATAAGATATTCAAGTTATGTGGGTCACCATCTGAGGAATACTGGAAAAAATATAAATTGCCAAATGCAACACTTTTTAAACCACAGCAGCCATACAAACGCTGCTTGGCAGAAACATTCAAGGACTTCCCACCTTCTTCCCTACCTTTAATTGATTCTCTTCTCTCAATAGACCCTGATGGACGAGGCACTGCTACTGCTGCTTTAAACAGTGAAGTAAGCATTCTATAGTTAATTTGTATTTTTCTTTCGAGGAAGTAGTATTGTTATTATCTATTTATGTTTTGAGAAGGAAAGGCATCATCAGGATGGTTGGTTAATTCAAGAACTTTTTTGAACTTAGTGTCAGCTCCATATATCTTCTTTAAACTTATGTTTCTTTCTAAAATTTATCTAATTGTATATTTTGTGATCTGGGTACAGTTCTTTACTACTGAGCCTTTTGCTTGTGAGCCATCAAGTTTACCAAAATATCCTCCCAGCAAGGAAATGGATGTAAAGTTACGAGATGCAGAATCTAGAAGGTCTAACTTTTAATCTTCTTTATGTTTACTATTTTCTGGATTCGTTTGGCATATTTTGACAGATAATATCTATTGTGCGCAGGCAAAGAGGTCTAAGTGGGAAGCCTAATGCTGATGCTCCAAAGAAAGTTAAAGCTCGTGACCGAGCTGGTCGAGCAATTCCAGTTCCAGAAGCTAATGCAGAGAATCAAGGAAACTTAGATGTATGTGGAAACATCTCTCTCTCTCTCTCTCTCTCTCTCTCTCTCTCTCTCTCTCATCAACCGTTTTACTGTGCCAGCATTCTTAGTTACATCAAGATCTAACCTTTATGCGTGTCAAGTTAGTTGGTTATAGTATTCTAAGATGATCCTGATTGTCAAATCTGAACTCCCTACTTTGAATATTATGTCTTTGAGTCCAATTGGTCCCTAGTTTTTTTTTTGGATACAGCATTCCTTTGCCGACGCCAAGCACCACGCGAGAGACCTTGCAACGGCCACATGGCCCATTGGTCCCTAGTTGCATTGCACTAAATAATAGGATTTTGTATACTTTTATATCATGCCACGGCAATAAAGTGTTGCTGTCAAAAAATGTGGTGGATCAGATGGTCAGATTCGTTTTACATTGAGCCTCCTACTGTTTCTGTCCTTATGATGTCTTATATGTTAATTGAGGAAAGAGAAGCAGCCACAAGTACACTCAGTTTAATAACAGTGGTAGTTGTGGCATCATCAAGTCTTGATATTAGACTTGGTTTTTCAGTTAACTTTTTACTTAAATCTGTGCTTCTTTGCTGATTTCCAGAGGTGGAGAGCGATGACACAAACAAACACCAAGAGCAAGAGTGAGAAATTCCCGCCCCCACATCAGGATGGAGCTGTTGGATACCCCCAAGAAGCATCACATAAAGGCCCTCTGTCATTTGTAACAAGTGATGCTTCATTTGGATCAGTGGTTTTCAACACCAAGTCTTCGGCATCTGTTAAAAGCGTGGGAGCAGCTGGGGGTTCTTCAAGGCGGAGGAAAACCAACAGAGAAAACCCTACAAGGGCTCCTTCCAGGAAATTCATCCAGGCATTTAAGCCCTCCTCGATAGGGCTATCAATGAATCTATTATTTAGCCGTAGTAAATAATCAATTCCGGAGGGTTTTTGAAAGCTGAAAGTAGAGAATGCATAACTTATGTCATTTTCCCCCCTCGAGTTAGGTTTTATTTTGCTCTGTCAAGCTCAGCTTGGTTTTTGAATGCATTTTTTTTCCCTTCATTGTTCCCATTGGTTGTAATATAAACACTTTGTATAAGTATTCTGCTGTAAAATCCACAGTACAATAGAACCTCGCTGGACACTCACTTAGTGGAGTTCCACTTAGCTTGTACAGTAATTTGAAGAAAAAGCTTCCTTGTGACAATTCCCCATTTTGAAGTGATGATGCATAAGTGATGCATTGAGGGACAGCTTGCGTATATTGAAAATCAAAGATTATGTGCCATGGCTGCTTAACTATCCAACTAAACCCGATTTGGACATTTTCAAAGCCGTTACAATCTTCCATCTATATACTAGTCTAGTTGAACGTACGTTCTTCACCAGGACATTCTTTTGCATCAATATTTGAAAAATGGTTTTGCTAGCTATATGACTGCATACTAATTCCAAGTTTGACCATGAAAGATGATAATGGATATGTATATATAGAACTTAATCCATGAAGATAAGTAACAGGGAGGGATTGGTGCATGTGTTTTCCCCAGGTCGATCAAGAACTCAAAGATCGATGATGAGGATTATTAACCAAGTAGTTAAGAATAAGAAGCATATGATCCTCCTCTTCAATTGTCTGGCCCTCCTGATTGTGTTTGTATGGAGCTGCTGCATGTTTTTCACAGGTAACTCATGCGTAGTTTGGTGAAGTTTAATCTTTTGAGACCCTCATACAGTTCACAGCTAAAATATAGTTGCATGTGTATCATATTTATATGTATAGGTAAGGAGGAGATGGAGTACAAGATGATGAACAGACAAGTTCGCAAGATGGGGCGTCATGGTGGTGGTGGAGAAGGAGGTCCTTTGCTCTTGGAGTCGATACTAGCGGCACAGCGCATCTTTCAATCACCACCACCACCTCCGATGGGGCTACGCAGTTCACATAATTGATCCAATTTGTTTTCAGTCTCTCGGGAGATTCTGTCCATGATATCATGCAATGTATACATAGTGATTGTGTTCATGAACAAAATTGACGGAAGTTTAATTCGTAATCATTTTAGAAGTCAGAACCTCTCAGCAAGATAATGAAGGTTGAAGTACAACTTAGCCATTGAAAGTTTGAAGTACAATTTGTAATCATTTTGCAAGACTTCATCCTGATCAATTAGCTATTGAAAGCTTCAACAAATCTGAGAATTGATGAGCAGCAAGTTTGTTTGTTTTCCGTATTAATTAAAGGGAAATATTGTGTAAGAGGAATAGAAATGAATTTTTAATTTAATTACAATATTAACCACTTACATGGAAATACCAAAACTTTTTCTATTCCATATCAGTACGGAAATGAATATAAATCATTTCTCTATCTTGACATTCTTGCTGACCAAACGGGGCCAAAGACTCATCAACTTACTATTTAATAGAATCAAGAATCAATATCTATTTTGATTGCTAAGACATAAAGACTCGTCAATTTAATAATTATCTTTCTTAATATGATCAATTTCTCAAAAACTAATTGGGTAGTCAAAAATTTAGGGGGTTCAATGATAGATGGGAAAATGCCCTAATGCACAAAAACAAGGATTTTAATGCCCACTTCAATGTAAATCTTTTCTGTTAGCCAATTTCAATGATTCTTATGCAAAAGACATTATTACCCTTTATAGAATTAAACCCACACAAATCTCGTCTCTTTCTCTTTCTCTTCTCTCTCTCTCTCTCTCTCTTCTTTTCCTCCCGATCTGCTCTTTGCTCTCTGCTCTCTCTCTCTCTCTCTCACACACACACACATATCCTTCGTCGGCGACCTCATCCTCGCCTCCACCATCTCCGGCAACCTCTTCCGTGGAGGGACGATCTCGGTGAGAGCACATGATTGGCCCAGCAGATATGGGAGACGAGGAGATGCGCGAGCTCGACGGACGGCAAGGACACGACGGCGGAATTGAGGCTGGAGCTAAGCTGGAGAGCCCAGAGGAGCGGGTCGTTGTTCTTGTCCTGAGCTGATCGGTGAGATGGAGGACCGAGTCCCATAGGTGACTCGGCGGCTGCTGTGAGGGCACCACCGCCATTCGGAATCACAGTAGAGAGAATTAGGGTTTTAATTCATTACAGAGGGAGAAGGAGGAGAGAATATGAAGTTGCTTTTGGCTTCTCGCTTTGACTGACAAGGCTGTCCCCTGCTTTGGTGCTACAGGCGCCGGTAAGTTTTTTTTTTGGGTCTATTGGTGTGTTTGGGCTTGCTGGAGCTACTAATCTGCAAGGTGGACGTGGACTTCTGCTTGAGGTATAGATTCATGGAGAGTTTTGTGGGGAAGCATGGCAAATAAGTGCGTACTTTGTAGTTTTCATAGAGGTAGTAATCGATTACTGGGGGTTAGTAATCGATTATTGAGAGTCAGTAACTCGAGTTACTAGGGGTCAGTAATTGGGTTACCCAGGGTCAATAGCCTTTTAAGGAATCATTACTCAGTTATTGGGAGTCAGTAACTCAGTTCTGGCGGCCGGTGACCAAAGTAACTCAATTACTGGGGGTCAGTAACTAGTTATTGGGGGTCAATAACTGGTTACTGGGTGTCAGTAATTGGTCATTAACTGGTTACTAGGGGTCAGTAACTGGTTATTGGAGGTTAGTAACTGGTTACTGGGGAAATTCCGGTGACCGGAGTCCGGCGGGGAAATTTCGGTGACCGAAGTCTGGCGGGGAAATTCCGGTGACCGGAGTCCGGCGGCCGGTGACCGGAGTTCGAGGTTCCGGTCAAGTTTTTTCATGTTGAAGAGGTAGGGGTAAAATAGTCTTAAAATAATATAGTTTGTTAAGACTTTAGTAAAAATTTGACCATTTTGGCACAAAAAAAGTTTACTTTCATTCAAATGGACTTATATAAAATATTGTTATTGGAACGAGCAATGAAGGGTTACAATTAGTACTAAATGGGCATTTTCCCATAATAGGTTTAAGGAAGATTTAAACCCATAATCAATATTAAGTAGCTAATTAAGAACCAAAAGTCATATAATCCCAAAACCTAAGGAGGGGTCTGGACCACTTCGGGCCTAAGTGTAGATCCGCCCCTAACTACTTCATATATGATAGAGAGATCCTATATATTTTTTCCCTTAAACTTGCATGCCAAGGTATTACACTGACCAACAATTCAACATGGCTGAAGATTCCCATCATCAGCTAGTGCTAGAGATGTCACAAATATCGCCGCCTCCTGTCACGGCCGGCTCATCATCATCCTCAACCTTGTTTCAACCTCCGACGCCTCAACTTATGCCAATCCAACTGACCTACCGTAATTATTTACTATGGAAATCCTTGTTCGTCCCAGTTTTGGAGGCTTATGACATGCTGAATCTCGCTGAAGGAAGAGAGCAGTGTCCACCACAGTTCCTGACTAGTGAAGAAGAGGATAAACAAGGATGCAGTGTCGAAAACCCTGCCTATACCAGTTGGATCAAGAGGGACAAAATGTTTCTGACTTGGATCAATGCAAGCTTTTCTCCAAAACTTCTCTGGCACACAAAAGACTTCACAAGCGGACAAGCTCTGTGGTTACACTTGGAAAACCTTTCAATCTGCAAAATCTCTTGTACTACGGCTCAAGGCTAGCCTCCAAAACCTGGACAGCCGCAGATACGAGCAGGCGTACGAATACCATAGTATGGAAAACTACTTCAAATACGTTCAAGAAATCGCTGACGAACTTGAAGAAGCAAGGTCTCCTGTAAATGAACGTGAGTTAATTTCCCACATCATTCAAGGACTACATCCACCTTATGATGAATTGGTTTCCTCCGTCATGAATCGACCTCGGCCCATAACTCGACAAGAATTGCTCCACTTATTGCAAAGTCATGAATACAGATTATTTGAAGAAGAATCTGATAGAGCTTATAAATGCATTTGTGCGATATTGATCTTCCGGTTTCTTTTGGCCGTTGCACTTAGAATTTTTCTGGTGCGCCGTTTTGTCTTTAAAACGGAACGCTATTCCTAGTTAGATAGATAATTGGATTAAATTCAGTTTATCTCCTTGAACTTTATAGCTAAAATCAGTTTGGTACCTCATCTTTTTTTTTAATCACGTTGGTCCCTGAACTTTCCAATACACATCAATTCGGTCTAAATTTTGAAATTGACTCTAATCATGACGTCATACGCTGAGTTGACCCCGACATGAGGGTCCATGTTTTTACAAAATGTCAAAATTACCCTCTAGGCCTCCAATATAGAAGAATTAGAATTTAATTCCAAAATTTTTTACCCACTTCTTGCATCTGCCGAGAGTAGAACCTTCCCCACTTAGATACAAGTTCAATTTTCAAGTCAAATACAACTAGTCAAAATTACATCTATTACTTTGTTCAAATAAAATGTTTATATATATTATGCCCTTACCTCCCATAATCCCATCGATGATCAATTAATGAGATTATTCACTGATCTCTCGACTTTTCAACACTTCTTGATTCAAGAACAAGAACAATACAGAAGCTTAAACAAATACAGAGAAGTAGGGAAGGCATCATCTTCATGAGTCGTGACCTCGATGGCCGTGATCCGGACGCAATCTAGAGGGCGAGATCTCGGAGATGGTATTCTCTTCGGGGAGGACTTGGCGGTGAAGGGGGAGGGAGACGAAGTCACCGGACGTCGACAACACAGTGGAGGGACGGGTGGTGGTCTGTCGCCGACATCTAGTACCAGTCTGGATTCGATATGCGGACTGTGGAGACCATAGCCGGAATAAGGCCTGGATCGGACTCCTGCGGTCGAAAATTGTCTCTGTTTTTGTCGTCGGCGTCGACGTCGGAGGTCGAGCGAGAGAGAGAGAGAGTGTCACATCCCGACCCGTAAAATTTTATCTTATTTACTAGCTTGATTATAATAAGAATTTTACCGTCTTCGACATTGAGTTATAGTTTAATTGGTCCCTAGAGGGGTTTTGAGGGACGATTATTTCGGAGAGTTATTCGTAGGAGAAAAATGTAACGACGGTAAAAAAATGGTAAATTTAGCTAGTAAAAGGTAATTTTTATTAGGGTATTATTTTGGGGGTGTTAAATTTTTGGATTGGGTATATGTGGGTTGGAACCAGTTGGGCCAAGCCCAAAATATTTCTCTCTCTTCCCTCCCGATTCTCTCTCTCCTCTCTCTCTTTCTCTCCCGATTCTCCCTCTTCCCGCTGCCGTAATTTCTTCTCCGTCGTCCGGCCACCGTTCGCCGCCGCACCGGTCCCAAAAGGTCGGCCATCAACCCAGCTTCCATTCTAGACCGGTCACAGCCTCCCTAGCGCCGCCGTGAAGGAGCAGTGCCGCCCGAAAGGCGCGGCTGCCTTGAGCTTTCCTTCGCCGGAGCTCCCTCCTCCGGCCACCAATCCGGGCAAGCTTGGTACGGTTTTGAAGCTCTCCTCCCGTGCAACAACCCCTCCAAAAGGCTCGATCCCTTTTGAGCTCGGTAAGGAGAAATTCGAAGTTGAAATTCTAGGGCTTTTAGGATGTTTTCGTTCGATTGACCTAGTTAGGCTTGAAATTGGACTTAGTGATAGTTATGAAAGTTGTTTGGGATGTTGAGAGGAAGCTGCTGTTAAAATTTGGTAGAATTTGAACGTCGCCGGAGCTGGTCGCCGGCCGCCGGCGCCGCCGCTGAAAAAAATTGTTTTTGGTGGAGTTTTTATGAGGAATTTAATGGAATGAGTTTTAGAATTTTTGGACGAGTTTTGAATAGGTTTGTGAATTTCCGAAGTTTGGTATTTAGGCGGTTAAATAATGTAAAATCCGACCGTAGGATTTAAATCAATTTATTGGAAAAGTTGTTTATACGACTGCCGAGTATAATATAAAAGTTTGAATCGTTCCGATTTAAGAATATCGAACTTAGGCAATGATGAGCGTAATTATGGCTCTCAATTAATTTTGCCTATTTTATAAATACTGGAATTTAGTTGGTAAATTAATTATATATTTGGAACAGGACGTGAAGAGGCCCGAGCAGAAGAAGCCTCGGAGCGTCATCAGGCTTAGGCCTAATTTGTGAGTGGACCTTTTTTTTAAATAAAAAGCATGCGATGAATGATTTTATTAATCATTTATTTCTTCTGATGAGATTTATTGATTTCTCGCCTATTTGACAATTTTTCCTCCTTTGGAGAGATCCCGAAAATGAGATTTTCGGTGGATATATATATTTTGGATATTATGAATTTAGTATGTATATAAATGCTAGCTAGCCATACGTGCTTGGTCCGTCATAATGAGGTAAAATACCATTATGGCGTGTCGTGCGTGTTAGACACAAGCGTCATAGCCCTATATGAAAACTTCTTTCTTTTTCAGTTTATTTAGGTTTTCATATAGGGAGTCCACACGTATATGTACACCGTCCCTTTTCGGTCATAATGAGGAAAAATACCATTATGGCGCAACGTGAGCGTTAGACGCCAGCGTTGTAGCCTTGTATGAATTTCTATTTTTCTGAATTGTTTCTAGGATTCATACAAGGAGTCTGACGAGTGTAGATACATACGAATATATGATTATATATAGTTAGCCTGAGAGGCACCATTTTATTTGAATTTGTGACTAGCCAGTGCTAGTCGTAAAATTGTCAGATTATGAATTGAGCGTCTTTAAGCTGCCGCATGCAATATATTTTCTTTGAAATTAAAATGGGAATACATAAACAGTTTATTATTAAATTATTTTTGTCCACTCACTCTAACGTTATTAAATGTCTTCTCCTGGGCCCTTTGTTTTAAAATGCCCAGTCTGCAGAGTTCGGATTGGATCTAGTAGGAGACAAGGCATAGTCACCCGTATTTCCACCACCTTTCACCAGTAGGTTACCTGTTTAGCCTACTTGTCTTTTTCTTGCTTCCGCTAGTGTCTAGTAACTCTGAATACTTGGGTTTAATGTATATATTTTTGTTGTGGGTGAAGGCTTGTTTATATTTTAGAATATTTGACGGATGATGTATATTATCTTAGATAATGTTTATTATCCTGTTGGTAATGATTGTTTTTGAGGAGCACGAAGGCTCTAGAAGTTAGGTTGGATTTGGAACCTTTAGAAGTGTTTGCAGGTTTTTATTGGAAGGGTTGTCCATTTTCAAGGGAGGTTGTACCGAATTTTCCGGTAAATCTTTCCTTGGAGGTGGTCCCCGCACGATTACTCCGGGTTTAGGGTGAATTCGGGGCGGGGTGTCAGAGAGAGAGAGAGAAAGAGAGAGAGAGAGAGAGAGAGAGAGAGAGTGCTCATAGTAGTGAGAATGATAATGGATGAAGCTGAAAAAAATACCGTATAAATACTTTATTCCCATTATCAATCACAAATCACAGGTATGCGTTTGGTGTAATGGGGAGAAACTATGAAATAAGTTGGCAACAGTCGACCTTTGGCAGATGCAGGTTTTGGTTTTAATATTTTTGAATTAAAATTCTAAATCTTCTATAATGACCCAGAGGGTAATTTTGACATTTTGTGCAAACATGGACCCCATATCGGAGCCAACTCAGCATATGATTTCAAAATTTGGACCGAGTTGATGTGTATTGGAAAATTCAAGGACCAACGTGATTAAAAAAAAAGATAAGGTACCAAACTGATTTTAACTATAAAGTTCAAGGGGGTAAACTGAATTTAATCCTTATTTTTTCGGATTGTTCTTCGATGAAGTTTTTGTTTAGTATTTTTCGGATTTTTGGAGTGTACTCCGAGATAGTTGTTTCTTTCTTATAGCCAAGTGTCTTTCAGGTTTCTTGTTTAAGTTGTATTCAGTACGCTGTTTCTTTCAAGTTGAATTCCAGTCCTATTGTTGACTTCGATCTTCAGTTTCAGCTTCCTTTGTTTTCAACATGCATGTATGCAGCGTAAGACACCTTCCTTTGTCTTCTATCTTTAGTTCTTTACTACCCTAATCATCACTAAAGACACCTACCTAGCTACCCTAATTTTGGGTACACATAATCTTGAGGAAGATGAGTTCAAGCCTGCATTATGAGATTGGAAATACCTTAGATTTGACCATGCATAACTGCCTTCTTTAAAACAGGCTACTGCCTTATTTTGGTTGATTATTGGAAGTAACAAGTTTATGTTGAATTATATGTCTCTAATCGATTCAGCATGGTTATATTTCAATTGAAGCAAGCCGGACGCAGAAGATAATAAGTAGTTAGGGACTTAGGGTGAAGTGCTGCAAATCCTACAATGTTGCTAAGCAGCACAAGTTATTTAGTTAAAACCTTCAGCCATATGAATGCCATCTAATGTCATTGGTAACAGAATTATCGACTGTAAAGTTAACAGTTGGCCTAGATTGAAGGATACACTATGAAATTGGAAAACTGAGTGCAAGACTGAGGAACGGTGCACCCAACCTATTAAGTTTAAATGAGTGCACATGAACCAGCTAACATAGGCTAACAGACGTTAAGTTAGCAAACTTCGAAAAAAAAAAGGCAACGCAGTGAAAATAAAATTACTATATATCTCATGATTACCCTATTGGCTGGAGAGGAGACGACGGGGACGAGGGCGGCAATCATGACTGTGGGGTTCTGGCGAGCTCGGAGGCTAGTGTTTTGGAAAGCTAGGAGGCGAGGGAGGGGATGAATGACATCGAGGTGTGGGAGTGCTTGATGGCTTAGCGGTTAGAATCGACGGTGTTGGCGGGGGCACCGGTGATAACGCAGATCGGAGGTCGGGACTTGGAGAGGAGGGTCGTCGAGGAAGGGAAGGAGGGGACGGATACTTGAAGAGAGAGACAGTGGGAGAAGATGGATGAGAGAGGTTGGTTGTTGGAGGCCTGCCGTCGTGGCGAATGGGAACGGCGGGGGTTTGTATAGAATGAATGTAGCGCTCAATCGATACAAGTTTAATTCTCAGTGGCCTGGGTTTCTTTCGGCATGAAAAAAACAGTCTAGGCTTCTAGCATACATCATACTAATATTGCAACCTTAAGGCTATGTTCCTCATGATGAAGAACGACCATCCACTTCTGTTCTATTTCTATTTCTTTCTCGCCGTCGTAATACATGTCGTGGTTGCGGGTCGACGGTCGTCCATCCGAGTCTAAGAAGTTCGGGCCTTCGTGTGTGTGATTTGGTGCATCTGATCACATTCAACAATCTGTATATTCAATCTAAATGGCTCAGATGAAGCCCTAAAGAAGCTAAACGGTCCAGATCGCACCATTTAATATTATGATTTTCTTAAATAATTTCTTTAATTCAGAAACTTCCAAAAACCACTAAAACTAACTTAGTTATCTAAAATTTATCTAAAAATATCCATAAACTCGTGACGTTGTGTATTGTATTACTAACTACTTAAATTAAGGACTTAACCGTGTGAAATTTTATGAAAAACACCATCAGAGCATTTTTTTCTTCTTTTGAAAGAAATGGAACTCCTTTAGATCGACTTAAAGCTTATTACGACCTTTACAAAAAAAAAAAAAACTTATTACGACCAAACCCGGTCAATGAATGAACAATCCGAAGATTGCTCAAGGCACAAAGCAAAAAAAACAAACCGCAAAGGTGTCCAAAACAAGGCGGACATGAGAACTAAAAAAACATAGTAACCTACATCGCTCTAAGATTATACTAAACTCTAAACGGTTAAGGCCTAAGACCTCATAGTGTACCTTTCACCGTTTAGAGAGAGATAGAACAAGACTAGGGTTTTGTAGGATCTTTCCTAGTGATTTTGAAAATACGATAGACGAGATCCATTGTCTAATATTATAGTTACTATTCTTTAGCAGCCTAACACATGAGTAGCCGTGTAGGGTGTGCCATGTATTATTATTATTTTTTTCGGTGCACATAACTAGTTATATATGTGCCTACTAATGTGGGCTATTTCTTCTAGGCAAATATAACCGGATAAATGACCCATTATTTCAACATACATACGGTTTTTTAATAATTCAAAATAAATACTTAATTAACTTAATAAGTATTAACCGCATTTATCTGGGGAATGACGATCTATAAGCTAGGCCGATTTTTTTTAGAATAAACATGATAATTAACTATGGAGAAAATACACGATTAATTAGGCAAGGTCAAATTGCCGAAAATTTGTACAATAGTTGACTCATGTACTTTTTTCATTCCTTTAAAAATGTAATTCGATTTATTAGGTTAACTTTATTTAAAAATAAATTAGTTATTAGAGATACAACAATGGAAAATATAAATAGATAATCATACATAATCATAATTCTAATAGCAAATTTTACACACTTACCCTTTACAAGAGCACATGGGATCTACATGTTTTAGAATGGGTAAATAGGTGAATTAATATTTAATGCGTTTTAACAAAATAAATAAAGAAGGATAAAAAGTCTCGCCAAAACATTTAAAAATTGTATTAATTGCGTTTTGGAATTAATTGCTAATTAATATTGACCCTAGTCTTACTTTTACCATATTCATTCAATTTTTTTTGTCTCAATTCTCTTTAACGGTGTTAGTATTGTGGTTAGTGTCATGTAGTTGACTGCATTAATGAATGATAGTGATTGGTCAGTCATAGTTGGTTCACATGCACCATGGAGCATATATACAAGAACTTCCGTGAAAGAGTTGAAAGGGTGGAAACTCGTAACTGTAATTGTATCCATTCAAGTGTCATATTAATGAAGCATGCAATTGTAACGCAGAAGATGAGGGGGTTCCTTTGGGAAAGTGAAAAGGGTTCATGGTATCTGCAGGTTCTTGGTATCTACAGAAAGACTAGACTTTTCGGTATCAGCAGAGTCTAAAAGATTTTTGTTGATTTTTAATAATCCATGGAGTATGTCAACTCTATGGACTGTTTTGATTCCATGTAGAGTTTAACATATTTCATTAGATTGATTTATCTCTATTTGCATAGACTTTATAAGTCCATAGATTGTTGTAATAACAATAAAACAAAATAAAACTCCTATATAGTGACATATGAATTTACTTTTTAATAAAAATAGTTTATCAATTCCATATTATCTCACATACTGAAGATACAAAGGTAATTAAAGAAGAACATTCTAATGTTGCTTACTCCTCCATTTCAACCTCATTAACATCATAAATCTCTTGATTCTCACCAACCATGTACTCCTCATATTCATAATGTCATCGTCTTGATCCTCGTTGCTATCCTCCTCATCTTCATCATCATCATTCCTTGGCCTCCTAGCCCACATAGCATTAGCAATGCTAGTTCTCCAAGCATTAGCTTCTGTTCTTTGTTGTAGTTGGCTTTCAGAAAGCAATTCAAGATTTTCATCTTCCATGTCAAGATGTGATGGAGATTGGTCATCTTCTAGTTCAATTGGGAATTCATCGGAACGATACTCTTTTCGAAGAAAGTTGTGTAATCCAGCACAAGCTAAAACTAACTCCACTTGTGTTTGAAATGGGAATGGAGGAGCGACTTTGAAAATTGTGAACCGCGATTTAAAGATACCAAAAATCTCTCAATCACATCCTCAAAGATGCATGACGAAGGTTGAATAACTCACTTGCATTTTTGGGGTGACGACCTTCACCCCCAAAATCTTTAAGATGATACCGGACACCGCGTAATGGAGCTAAGAATTGGCGGCGATTAGCAAATCCACAATCCACGAGAAAATATTTTCCTGAAAAATATTTTTAATTAATTAGTAACTCATACACAATGAATGATAACAAGTTATAAACAACACAAAAAAAAGAGTAATGCTCAAGTCTTAGCCATCAATAATTTCTATACATTGGAAGTTCATGGAAAATGAAAAGAGTGTATTACCTTGAGGCACTTCAAGTCCATTTCTTCTTGATAAGGCATCATTTAGCAATTTTGAATCATGTGCCGAACCTTCCCACCCACTAAACACGTATATAAATTCCAAATCAAAGTTGCAAGCTGCTAAAACATTTTGGGATTGAATATCATGACGGTTACGGTAGCTGCTTACATCTCGACCTTTAATCATGGCTGGAATATGGGTTCCATCAATAGCACCAATGCAATCCTATAATAAACAAATATTCAATTAATAGAAAACTACAAAAATTATTTAGGTCGTGTGGTGAAAATATTATAGAAAACAAACTACAAGAATCGTACCTTAAAGAAAGGGTTATACTTTGTATTTTCCTCAATTTTAGAGGGCATCCTTCTAGGCGGCTTGACCATCATTTCTGGTGCTATAGTGTTCAAGGCCTTCAATATTTTGTTGAAGTTTTGACTAGTAGCAAAATGTGAACGACCAAACCTTTGACGAACATTACAATACCAATCATTGTGGCCTACAATGATCAAGAATGTTGCTACCATTTCTTCAATACAATATATGTTGTATCTTCCAAAAGAGTACTCTCTCTAATAATAGTGCACAATTTTAGAAACACATCCGGATACATTCTGTGTAACTCCCGAAAACTTTATGGGTCTCCTTTCAGCATATTATGTATAAACTGATATCCCACCTTAGTGATGGGTCGTCGTTTGAGAGAAGGTTCAATACGTGGATGCATCACAATCATATTCTCTCTTAGCATGATAATTGCTGTTTGAATTGCCGTCAATAAACACTTAACCTGTTCATAAAGCTCTTCTTCCATTTCTTCTTCAATTTCTTCTTCCATTTCTTCGTCCATTTCTTCCCTCCATATTGCATCCGTTTCCATTACTAAAATGATCAAAACCAAGTGACAAGTAAATGAATGATCAAAACCAAATATAAACAAAGAAAAGTTAATTTCTACTGGTTTAGGAAATATAGTCTTCCAAATCCAAAATGCAGTAACTTTTTTTCTGTTCTGACCCTCCCTCATTCATTACAATCAATATATATGAGACATATAGGTATAAGTTTATGAAAATTTTCAACCTCAAATTCCTACTGGTTTTGGAACTACAGTCTTCCAAATCCAAAATGCAGTAATGCAAATGAAACAAGGCATACAATAGTTCAAATTAAAGTAACACTCAAAAGATTAATTATTCATAACTCAAATGTCATACTCTAGTTCAAATTAAAATAACTCAAAAGTCATACAATATAGCTCAAACCAGAGGTACTCAAATAACTCAAAAGACCATGTTTAATGCAAATTTGAAATCCTCAACAAAATATAAGATATTCATAACATAACTAATACATGACTCAAATAACTATTGCCCTCGCATCTTGTGGAATATCCAATTTGCTCGTACTTCAGGAGCCATCTTTAAGAAACCATCCCTTTTTGATTTAGTGTCAAGCAAGTCAAAAGCCTTAAAACGAATGTCTTCATCCAAATTTGGGATCTCCTCGATAGCGCTAGCATCCCAAATTGTATATGCTCTATCCCTTTCTCTTTTCTCCAATAAGCTTTCTCTTTTCTCTAATAGAGTAATAGGCTATAAACTCCTTCAAAAGTGGTCGTTAGTTTATCAAGTTGTTCCATAATGCCACTTTGAGGGGTATTTCTAGTTGAGCTAGAACTTCCTTCATACTCATTTCTACTTCTCTTGGATCGGGTTCTTCTTTGATTAGGAACCTCAGAAACTTCAGGGAACCTTAAAGGGGATGTAGAGCGAAATGATGGATCATTTTGAGTTGGTGCTACAAACACCTCATTCTCAACATCATAATCAAGGTTCTCCATGCGTACATCTCTACCTTCATCATCTCCTAATGTCCTTGCATCAGTAGCACTACCCAACCCAATTGAGTTTTTTCCAACAGCAACACCATTCCCAACAGCGATTTCAAATCCTCATAATCAAGAGTCACCCTATAGCATAAATTGGCATCTTTTGGGTGAGCCTAAAAAAAAAAAAATTCTCAAAATATTTTTGTTATGTATATATAAATGCAAAATGTAATTTTTAGAAAACTCACCTTTAGGTACTCATCCCATACTTCATCTGGGGCAGTGAACTTTTAGTAGTATAGTCATATCCAAAGCCAGAGCTGAACCGCATAAGGGTTGAACGAGATAACCAGCGACCTTTAAACCATTTCAACCGGCTTTGGTAATTGTTGTAGGTCTTATGACATCTAAGTTTTGAATTAAGAACGGGTAGTATTCTCTCTTCCACTGTTGTTTTGCCAAAAACACCACTATTGTCACGCCATCCCCGAGCCGCAGCATCAACCATGAGTTCTAACAATAAATCGCTCTCTTTCTTGGTCCACTGCTCATAAGCTATCCTTTTTTTTGGTATCTTGTTGTGAATCACCCATAGTACTATTACTATATATTAATACACAGAATAAATTTTATTAGCATACTTATATATATATATATAATCTTCATTTCAATTGTGTACTTTCCTAATTAACAAAAAGTACTATGAACAACAACAAAAACCATGCATGGTTCAATAGTACAAGTATAAGTTGTTAACCTTATCAACTTAAAACAGAAAAGATGGCTTAAATAACTAATGAGATAGGAATATCACTTACAAAGTATCTAAAGAAGGCAAGTCGAAGTACCTGCAATGCCTTCTCACACTTGTCCAATTGTTACCAAATGTGAATATGTGATGGTGCTGTAAGACAAATAAAGATACGTTATAAGTACAACCAAACATCACAGTGCAACTATCAATTACATGATTACATCTAATGAGTAATAATAACATACAAGGACAAACTAACTCTCTCTAGCACAAGAACTTCAACTACATTTGCACCTATAGAAATATACACAAAAGCAAGAACTTCAGACACATAGAAATATACACAAAAGCAAGTAGCCAGGATTGTGGCTATATATGCTTCAGAGCTGCACCCATATTTCATTATCTGTAGAACTTGAAAACAGTATGACGCACCAACTGGAACAAACAAACTACTGAAAGATATTCCCTACAAGGAAGCAACAGAAGAGAACTTGCACCAGCTACATAAAATTTTATAAGAAAAGAAAACCAACAATTTTGGTTCTCGACTTTGAGAGCATAAATGGGTTAACACACTACTTATTGCTTCAATTACTTAAACTTTACTAGTATACTATCATTAGAATATTTCATCTTTTCTTCATAATAATATATGTACACACTGAGTCAGATTAATCTCTAATGATAAAGCTTAAAAAATAAAACGAATATCATATGCATACTACTTTCATAATCATATATATTGTAATGAAATCAGCCATATCAAAATCAAAGTAACAATATTGACCACATGCACTTGTATTAGGTATTCCAATATTTGCTCAGACTACTTAATAAAAGGAACAAACTGATATGGATCGACAATATTTGATGAAAAAACAATTTGATATTGATAAGGTAGCAATCAAATATTTTACTGCTTCAAGCATAAATAAATTATTGTAAATCTTTGTATTTAAGCACAAATTGATTTCAAAGAGTATCTTAGGATTAGGGGGTTTAGGGTTTATATAGAAACCATCTTCATTCAAGGAAAAGTTGTATCGTGGATTAGGCTTTGCTCTCAAACAACAAGAAAAATAGAGAAACAACTCCATTGCTCCAACCATCATCATCACCAATAAATCGAAAACCTAAAAGAGCAGGAAATCAGAATGAGAAAGTACCTTTGTTATCAGAGAACAACAGAGAAACGTTGAGGCAGTGGTCGTCAAAGCCAGTTCGTCTTCTTCTGATGTTGACGTTTCATCTTCGGTAGGAGAGAGACAGAATACGTGAAAATCTCTTGTGTTGATCGAGGTCAGATTTCTCTAGGGGTCTCGTATTTATATCAAGGCACAAAGAATCCTACAAAGTCGTTGATATAATAGAATCCTTGAAAATCGACCAACTTTTCAATACCACTAGATTTGGAAGGATATTTTAAAGTCATGATTGAATACCAACAGATTTTTAAGGACTTTTTCAAATCTGAATTGAATACCTATAGAGTTTAGAAATACAAAAAATCCTATAGAATCTTGATTGAATACACCCCCTAATTAAGCTCATGCACGCATGCTTTAATTGAAACTTGTCCAGCAATAACTTGCCATCTTCTCTCAAAGATATATAAGCAACACCATCAGTCCTATAACCATCTTTCCGTCTAGTGCTCTCTCACTGTCAGAAGCCAGTGTGTTTTGTGTTGGCGAAGAGGAAGGGACTGAGATGGCTACGCCGAAAGAGCACATAGAAAAGATAAGGAGGACAAAGTTTTCCATAGGAGGGGAACTCAACCCTCTAACTGAGGATTTTCACCAGGCTGTTAAGCATCTCTCCGCAGAGCTCTACGCTAAAGATGTGCATTTCCTCATGGAACTCGTTCAGGTTTGCATTTACATTCGTGATTCATCTTTTGTTATATACCATTTCTTTTGATATCAATACTACTACGAACTAATTAAGATGCATGCTTCTGCTAGTTAGTGAGTATATTTGTATGTAAACATGTGTATTAGTACTTTAGAGAGTATCCGATAATCTGACGATCTCTATATATGTAACTAATTTAACAGTCAATCGGTATTTTTAACAGAATGCTGAGGACAACGAGTATTCGGATGGAGTAGATCCTCACTTGAGTTTGTCATAATATAACCTCCCAGGACATAACAGGCACGGGGGCTCCTGCTACATTGATGGTTTTCAATAATGAGAAGGGTTTCTCTTCAAAAAATATAGAATCCATTTGCAGTGTTGGAAGGTCCACAAAGAAAGGCAACAAGAAGCGTGGTTATATTGGGGAGAAAGGTACATATCCATAGCTGCTTTTTTTTTTTGTTTTTTTTGGAAATGATCCATAGATGCTAACTGTGTATATTCTACATGCCTGCATCAGCTTTATGTTATGATGTGCGTGACTCGTACTTGTTATCATGTTGTGTTTGCTAAATAGAAGTTGTACATAAATCTTTGGCCTACGCTGTACTTTATGTTTACTGTTAGTTTCTGATTTTAAAGTAAAAGTATTTAGTTACTTGTGTTGGTGTCATGAGGTCACTACAAGGCAACACCCACATTAATCTTGCCACAAATTTAACGAAATGTGGCAACTGGGGCTACATGTATCTATCTCTCCCATATACAATCACATAAGTGTGAGAATGTAATTTTATAGAGATGTTTAAACGTCAATCCTCAAAACAAGGGGAGAAAATCTGCTGTCCCTATTTTCCTATCTCCCTTATATGTCTTCCTTTTAAATTTCGACATGTGACGTTTGTATCCTAATCAGCTTTAACATCCTCTAACCTTGTTAACCTCTGTTAACCTATTCAAACTCTAACCCAACTATAACCCTAACCCTAACCCTAACTCAACTCTAACTCATCTCTAATTTTAATTTTATTATTATATTTACAAAACTACCAAATTGAGGAACGAATCTTCTTCTTCTTCTTCTCTTCCGTCTTCTTCTTCTTTGATTGTCTATTGTTCTTCTTCGTTGTTGAATGAACTATGAAACTCCTCTGATTACCGAACTTGAAGGTGATCGAGACACTTGCCAGTCATGGAACGTGAATTTCATACACCATCAAACTCAAACAACTTAGCAATATCAACACAGGTGATTACTGGATTTCCTTCTTGCTCACTATACATATATATATATATATATATGTATATATATATGTATACAGCTTCTGTTTGAACCGTTTGAATTCATTGCAATGTTCTTTCAATTTTGGTTTTGAGGAACCGAAGGAATGTAGTCCCAAGCCAATCATAACTATATATATTTACACACACAAGTGACAATTAACATAGATTATACCATGTTGGTACTTCTAATGTACTGATCTTATATTTGTTTGAAGGATGCCGAAGCTACAAGTACTTCTGATTATGAAATATCTAGCAAAATGGACTTTGGAAGTGGTATAGACTTGAATGGTTTCGTAGATGTTGAAAATAATGAAGTTGGAGGTAGTGAAGAAGAGTCAGAAGTAGTCAGAAGACCAAGTGAAAATGCTGAATTAATTCATTCCAGAATGTGTCAAGAATTGATCCTTGTAGTTGGTATAGAGTTTGAAATAGAAAAAGATGCACTTGCTTTCTACAATCGATATGCATATAGATTTGGTTTCGGTACTAGATTAAGTAAAGCACATACATCCTCTAGTGGCTTATTGAAGGACAAACTTTTTGTTTGCTCGGCTGAAGGTAAACGTAGAAAAGACAAGCGAGCGTGTATGTCAAATTTCATCATGCTGAGACAAGATTTGGTTGTGGAGCAAGGATGAAAATTAGGTATGATTTGTCGTCTGGAAAGTATAGTGTTGTGGAATTTGTTGCTAATCATACTCATGTGACTTCAACTCCTAGTAAGACCCATCGTTTTTGGTCTCACAGAAACATCTCTCTTGCTCAAAATGTTCAAGCTGATATGGCTGAAGATGCAGGACTTGATCCAAAGGAAACTCTTGACCTATTGAGTCGACAAGCTGGTGGTCGTGAGAATCTAGGATTTCTTCCAGAAGATTATAGGAACTATTTACGTTCAAAGCGAACAAGAGAAATGAAGTCGGGGGATACAGGAGGTGTATTGGAATATCTACAAAGAATGCAATCGGATATTCCCAGTTTTTCTTATGCTATACAAGTTGATGCAGATGATCTGATAACCAATATTTTCTGGGCTGATGCAAAGATGAAGGTAGGCTATGATTACTTTGGTGATGTAGTATGTTTTGATACCACCTACAGGAAAAACAAAGAAGGAAGGCCATTTGCGATGTTTGTTGGTGTCAATAATCATAAGCAAACACTCATATTTGGTGCTGCGTTGTTATATGATGAGACTGCTGAAACTTTCATGTGGTTGTTTGATACTTTTGCAAATACAATGTCTGGGAAGACACCAAAAAGCATATTGACTGATCAAGATCCTGCAATGGCTAAAGCTTTAGCTTCCCAATGGCCAGAAACACATAATTGACTATGCATATGACACATATATCAAAACGTTGCTAAGCATCTTAAAAGTGTCTTTGAGAAGTTTAAGGATTTTGCTGAAGACTTTAGTAGTATCATATATGATTATGAAGATGTTGAAGACTTCTTAATTGCTTGGAATAAGATGCTTGAAAAATACAATCTCCAAGAAAATACATGGTTAAGCCGGTTGTTTGATTTGAAGGAGAAATGGGCTTTAGTTTATGGGCGAGAAACATTCTGTGCAGATATAACCACTACACAACGCAACGAAAGCATGAATAGTTCTATTAAGAGGTATGTCAGCTACAAGTATGATTTGCTGCGTTTTTTTCGTCATTTCCACAGATTGGTTGATGATCGTCGTTATAATGAGTTAGTAGCTGATTTTAAAGCAATTCATACCACCCCTGCACTACCATTCCCAATGAAATATTAACGAATGCAACAAAGGTGTACATACCAGCAGTGTTTAAATGGTTCCAAGTTGAGTTATGTAAAGCTCATGATTGCATCTTAAAGTTATTTAGTGATATTGGAACGATGCGCATATATGAAGTTACCGCTCATAGAAAGCGTTTCCAGCATAGTATAACATATGACTCAGTCGATAATACTATCACATGCAGCTGTAAGAAGTTTGAGTTTGCTGGGATTTTGTGTTCACATGCTTTAAAGGTTTTGTCAGCAAATAATGTTAAGACCATTCCTAGCCAATATGTCTCAAAGAGATAGAGAAAACATATTAGAGATCAAATGCCAAAGGTGTGTTGTCCAAATTCGAATGATGATGATCCCAAGGCAAAAATAGCAAGGCGTTACAAAGACTTGGCTCGCCTACATACTGAACTTGCAACAATTGCTGCAGAATCTAATGAAGCCTATGAAATTGCTTCAATGGCCCTTCACAAGACATTAGCCGATGTTAAGGCATCTTCAAAGAAGAAGACCAATCAAGAAGCACCTCAAGTTACCTCACCAATCAATAATAGTGCACCTGAGGTTGTTTCTGATGATTTTGATGAGCATAGGGTGAAAGGAATCAAGATTAAAGAAAGAATTGTCCGTAAGGAGGATTCTATTAGGCCAAAGAATGCTCTGGAAAAGCTCTTAGGAAACAAAAGACATAGGAAGGAAGTAGATACTTCATCTAGACACCACAAGGAACCAGAATTAGATTGTTCAAATGTGACCTCCACATGTGTTCCTCCTACACAAGTTCAACTCCATTCGACACAAGAAATGGAACGGCTAACACATCCTTCACAAAATCTGCTAAATGAGCAGGTATCAGTCTTTTTATTTTTTGACTAACGTATTGAATATGTGTTCTTTTATTATTTTATATACTTATTCATTCACCTTACTCAAATACCAGGAGGTCAATGTTACAAAGTCTGGTATGGTCATATGCAATAAAGATAGAGTTTTATCTCAGCAATTACACTTTCAGGTGTTATAAATTTTTGTTAAAAGTTCCATCGATTTATACTTTCTTAGTTATTTATGTGTGATCTAAAAATATTTGCACCAACAACCTCAATCTACCATGCATGCTGGACTAGAGCAGTACATGAAGCAAAATCCTGGTGCTTAATTTTCAAAGGTGACATTTCTTTAGTTTGATTGTTGTATGCTTGCTAGAGCTATGCATCATAATGAATAATATTATTACTTGTTCATCCTTTAATACACCAGGTTCTTCATATGAATAATGTAATTCAAAAGCCAAATGGTTTACGTCCACAAATGCAATTCACATCACATGTTTTGCCTCCACAAGTGCAATTTATATCACCATTTCAACATGTCCAGGTTTCTTCAAGTGTCCATGCTTAAATGTCTTTATGTTATGTGATACATTTCTGGTATGCTTGATTAATGCTTATTACTTTTATTGTATGGTTTTTTGTGTGATACTTTGCAGAACTTAGGAGGCTCCAATGTGGAATATATTACCAGCAAAGTTCTAGACCGAATTATCAGCAAAATCTTACAACAAATTGAAACATGGTTCCATCTATAAGTTTGACTCGTACATGTATTCTTGATATATAGAAATTGCTTGTGTTAAATTTATAGATTCCATTAAATTTCACGAAAGTATATTGTGTGAATGCAAGCACAATTTCTACTGAAGACGGACTAGACTTGGTTTACAGAAATTCACAAACCCCAAGATGAATTGTGAAATCAAAGTGGAATGATCCATGAGATGATGAATGCTGAAGTTCTCTATTTTTTTTGGACAGTAAAATGACGCTATGCAGAGACATGATATGAACCTTTCAATTGTCATGTTTTTGTTTGTTTTGATACATCTTTAGTGACGCTAAATTCAAATAGTTGTATAGCTTTGTGCTATTGTTCTTTTTGCTCAATCTCATAAATGGATCAATTTTAGTTCTCGTTAAGTGGATTCCTATGCCTCAGCAGTATACTAAAACAATTGCAGACTGTGCTAGCTGAATCAATATACGCGTAAATAAATTACTCAGATTACATTTCATAGATACATCAAAATATACAGGGATTTGAGACACAAATTAGGACAGAACCACAGAATCCAAAACCATTTTATGCGCTGAATCACAAATCCAAAGCCATTATAGCTAGGCTCTTCATTTAATTTGCTTATTTCTATTTTGCCTGATCGCCTTTCTTATGACTCTCATCTGTTTGGAGGGCTCTGACATTGCCGAACAAATTTGAATCCATTCTTTGTGCAAGAATCTGCAAAAATCCCTATGGAACCAAATAGAAATCCAATACTAGGTAAGTCTTCCTAATCATCATTGCTCTCCTGATCATCACCTTTGGTAGTTTTGTAAGACGAAAGAGAAGAAGAAGAAGAAGAAGAAGAAGAAGAGTCTAACTATAATGGCTTAGAAAATAATAATAAAATTAAAATAAAAATAATAAAAATAAAAATAATAAAATTAAAATTAGAAATATAATAATAAAATATAATAATAAAATTAAAAATTAGAGATGAGTTAAAGTTGAGTTAGAGTTAGAGTTGGGTTAGAATTTGAATAGGTTAACAGAGTTTGAATAGGTTAACAAAGTCAGAGGATGTTAAAACTGATTAGGATACAAACGTCATATGTCAAAAATTTAAAAGAGAGTCAGGGAAGAAGATAGGAAAATGGGACAGCAGATTTTTTTTCCAAAACAAGTACACAAGAGGGCCCAAGCTTTAATTAAAAATATATATATATATATATATATATTTTTTTTTTTACTAGTGGGTGTTTATTTTACGCTAGTCTTGATAGAAAGTGGAGTTTAATTCCATATTAGTTTCTTCTTCTCTCAGATTTCGTCTTTCAAAGTCGGACTCTGTTCTTCTCTGTTATCTCTCATCTTCTTCCTCTTCATTTGTCTTCTCACTTCTCTCATCTTTAACTGAAGAAAAAAAAATCTGGCTTTTCACAGAAAAATTCCTCCTTGATCTCGCAGAAACCATAGATCATCATCTAATTAATTGTCCTCGTAGGTGATCAAGGATTCGAGGGAATTCAAAGCCATCTGCCGTTTCTTGCTCCGGCGACATGGTGATGGCCATCGTGAAGCAGGGAAAGCCGGATTTGAGATATAAAGGTGATGCCCGCCCTTTTTACAATGTTGACTGACTGCATAGACATATGATCTTTTCAGTTATAGATTCAACTACTGAAAATTTAATGGGTTCATCTTTTCCCTTGTTTTGGTTGTTGTGATGGCCATTGTGAAGCAGGGAAAGCCGGATCTGAGATAAAGGTGTTGCCCACCCTTTTTACAATATTGACTGACTGCATAGACATATGATCTTTCCAGTTATAGATTCAACTGCTTTAATGGGTTCATCTTTTCCCTTGTTTTGGTTGTTGTCATGCAGTGGGTGGATTCAACCTGAGGTTAGTAGTATGATATCCGACTTGAGATGTCTTGTACATATCTTTTTCTTTGCTAGCTATATGTATTCAGTCTTCTCCGATGTGAATGCAAACTTTTTTATTTTGAAAGATGTGATCTAATCTTGTTCTCTAACCATATGCTCTCTATTCTTATGTCTGCAAGGATTACCATAATGATGCACGCCAAGTTTAACCGGTGGAACCTCAACCAGATCGACCCTATCAGTCTGGTTTTAGTGTGTCAAATGAAGTATGGGTCTGTGCATTTCATCTCTAATTGAACCCATCCCAAAATGCATCCGGAGTTGGAGGCTGAAACCATGACTGAAAATAAAGAAAGACTCGATAATTGACCAAAAGCATTTAAATAAAGAAAATGAAAAAAACGATTATTCACTAAACGCAAATGAAAGCTGGGTCCACGTGATTATTATAAAAAAAAATGCTCATTTAGTCAAAAACAATAAACACAAACCTCATTTCAATGAAAATCTTTTGTCCAAACTCATTTCAATGGATTTAAACAATAAGACGTTTATATCCTTAGTAATCAAATACACCATATCTCTCTCCTTCTCTCTTCTCCTATCCCTCACTCTTCTCCAGATCTAAAACTTTTTCTCTCCTCCCCCTCCCTCTCTCTCATCCCTCAGATCAAGAAGCCTCTTGCTGGTCTCGTCGCCGGCAGCGTTGGCACGGTGGTAGGAAACCCAGCCGACGTGGCTCTGTTCCCCTAGGTATTGTCCTCCTTCTCGATCCTCCGCCGACGGCGTCTGACGGAACTCTTTGATTTGGGATCGATGGGTTTCTGTTGAGAGCGACAACCTCACTCTCCGCCTAATCTGCCGCCGTCGTCAAGTCTCCACCAGACATCCCTCTTATTTTGGCTGCGACGTCGTCTGTCTTTTTTCTTTTCTTTTTTGGTTGTGTCTTCTTCTTTTTTTTCCTGCGTTTTGGTTTGAATTGTTGAGTTTTGCTATGAATTGTTGGGCCTGAAGTTTTGCATTTGATTATTACATTGCGTTTAGCTCATCACATATGCAAATAGTTAGCAAGCACGGCAAATAGTTAAACTTCTTTTTGCATCTGATTAAATTTCAGCAAATAGCTCATTTTTTTCACGTTGTTTCGGTTTCTGATTCTACGACGGAGAATAGTTTGCCTCATTCGGAGAAGAAGAAGAGAGGAAATTTGACACTGTTAGAATCTGAAATTTTTCTGTGTGCGAGCTTTGTGTGGCAAGGGAAATTTTTCTTGTAGGTTTGGTTACATTTATAGGCTGATAATAATGTAATACACTGTTTTGTTTTGGAAATATTTAGTTTAGAAGTCATAATAGAGTGATTTTTGAACAGAAAATATATTTTAACATGATTATGGGGTCAGTTGCAAATTACTGGGTGTCAATAACTCTATTACTGAGGGTCAGTAATCGATTATTGGGCGTCAGTAACTCGATTACTGGGGTCAGTAATCAATTACTGAGGGTCAGTAAGCGATTACTAGGGTCAATAATCGATTACTGAGGGTCAGTAACTCGAGTTACTGGGGGTCAATAGCCTTTTAGGGAATCATTACTCAGTATTGGGGGTCAGTAACTCAGTTTCGACGGCCGGTGACCAAAGTAACTCAGTTACTGGGGTCAGTAACTGGTTAGTAACTAGTTATTGGGGGTCAATAACTGGTTACTAGGTGTCAGTAATTGGTCATTAACTGGTTACTAGGGGTCAGTAACTAGTTATTAGGGGTCAGTAACTGGTTATTGGGGAAATTTCGGTGACCGGAGTCCGGCGACTGTTGACCAGAGTCCGGCGGCCGGTGACCGGAGTCCGGTGAGGTTCCAGCCAATTATTCTCTTTCTTCCACTTTCTCTCTCTATGCATGTTTAAGGGGTGAGGGTAAAATAGTCTTAAAATAATATGGTTTGTTAAGACTTTAGTACAGATTTGTGCATTTGGGCATAAAAAATGTTACCTTATATTGGAATGGGCTAATGAAAAAGATTATCATTGGAATGGGAAATGAAGGGTTTAAATTAGTACTCAATGGGCATTTTTCCTTATTATAATCTAGGAGTAAATACTTGTGACACCCTGTAGTTTACACCTCAAATCAGTTTTGTCCCTCACTTTTTTTTTAAAACTGGTTATACCCCTATACTTTGAATTCTCGACTGATTTGCCATTGTCGTCAATTGAACCCGTTATGTAGCTGACGTGGCTAACATGTTGACACATGTGTGAGACCAAGGTATTGAGATGACAATTTTACCCACAGAGCAATTCCAAACCCATTTTGAATCATCGACTTCTAAATCAGTCCACCAAAACAAAACCCCAGATCGAAACTTAGCCACTAAACCCAGTTTCCTAACCTCAGTTCTGCAAGTAGAAGAGATCAGATCCAATTCTCCAATGGCCCATCCTCCTCCGGCTTCAGCTCCTCCATCGTCTCCGGCCTCTCACTCTCTCTCCACTTCTTCTCCCTCATCTCCCCACTTCCCCACCGCCCAAACAAAATGAAGGAGAAGAAGACCCCCATCTCTTCTTTTTCACTCTCCTCCTCTCCCTCTCCTCCGCCGCCCTTGACTACCACACCCTCTTCCTCTCCCCCTCCCCTCCGCCCCCTCTCTCTCCCAACCCGAATCCTTTTTAGAAACATCCGAACCCGACTCCGACCCATCTTCCCTCTCCCTCCCTCTCCACCACCTCGACGCCCTCTCCTCCAACCAAACCCCCTCCCAACTCTTCCACCTCCTCCTCCGCTGCGACTCCCTCCGCTTCAACTCCCTCACCTCCTTCGCCTACAACCGCACCCGACCCGGCCCACCCTCCTCCTGGTTCAGCTCCTCCATCGTCTCCGGCCTTTCCCAAGGCAGCAGCGAGTACTTCACCCGCATCGGCGTCGGCTCTCCCCCCAAATACCTCTACATGATCCTCGACACCGGGTCCGATGTCGTCTGGCTCCAATGCGCTCCTTGTAAACGCTGCTACTCCCAAACAGACCCGGTTTTCGACTCGAGAAAATCCTCCTCCTTCTCCTCCCTCCCTTGCTCCTCCCCTCTCGGCCGCCACCTCGACTCCCCGGCTACAGCTCAAAGTCCAAAACCTGCCTCTACCAAGTCTCCTATGGCGACGGCTCCTTCACCTTCGGCGACTTCTCCACCAAAACCCTCACCTTCCGCCGCTCCAAAGTCCCCAAAGTCCCCCTCGGCTGCGGCCACGACAACGAAGGCCTCTTCGTTGGCACCGCCGGTGAGGCTTGCCGAAGGACCTACAAAGCTGGAGAGCATCGAGCTCGTCTCACAAAGCTGGTTAGTTCTTGGTTTTAAAAGTCACTACAGTCACGGGTATATTGGACATATTATGTCGATGTTGCAGGTTTCTAGCTGAGTTGGAATCGCAGGACCGGTCATCTCAGCAACTTAACAGTCTTCTTTAACGGTCAATTGACGACAAGGGAAAATCAGTCGAGAATTCAAAGTATAGGGGTATACCAGTTTAAAAAAAAGAGTGAGGGACAAAACTGATTTTAGGTATAAACTATAGGGTGTCACAAGCATTTACTCCTATAATCTAATTCTTGCACAGTCTAAAATAAGTGTGGCTTTTCTTAGATTGCTAGAGGGCACACACCCAAAATATGTGGTGTAATGTAGCAAATGTGTTTGCCCACACACATGTGGCTTTTTAGGCCAATTTGCCCACATTAAATGTATGTGGGTGTTGGTCTATATTGTAGTGGTGGATACTGCATGATTCTTGTCTAGATTGGTATGTTATGTTTGCCCACTAAATTTTAATTCTATAATTAGTTGAGTTTTGTATAATTTGAAAAGAACTTGTCACAATTTGTATTGATTAGTTTTGTTGAAGTAATATAAAGTACTGTATTGATATCTTTCTCTTGTTTGAATGCCTAGATGTATTCATCAGTTTATTTTTCAAATTATGTTCTTCTGTTTCACTAACTCAGCCAAATTTCTGATTTATATGTTCTAAAGTTGTTTTATCAGTTCTGTTCTGAATCAAAAACTTGAGTCATATTAGGAGTGAAAGTGAGTCCTTTGTCATAACTTTTGTATTTATGTTTTTGAAAAAATAAAATAAAATGCATGAACAGGTGAAGAAAGATCTTAGGGCATGTTTACTAACCTGTAATGGAATTGAGAGTGGTGTAATTGATTCCGAAATGGGTGAAAACCGGCATTTACTAACATATCAAGGTATTGGAATGAATATGGGTCCCACTTGCTTATCAGGAATCGATTCATGACGAAACCTCTTATTCGATACCCAAGGAGGGAGATGAGTATCAGAATCAAGGTAATAGAATCAACTTTTTCTCCCCAAAATATCCTCACATAATTATAATATTTCTAAATTACCTAACCCTAAAAATATATATTATATTTTAGGGGTATTTTAAATTCATTTCTTATAGGGGTATTTTAGTAATCAAACTAGTTTTAATTCCGATTTCATATGGTAAGTAAAAAACATCAATCGTAATTAGTTTCATTCTTGTTTTGATTTCTTATGGTAAGTAAACAGTAGAATGGTATGAAATATTCTCATACCGATTCTTGTTGATACTGATTCATAATAATTTTCATTACAAGTTAGTAAACGTGCCTAAGTGATTATCAGTCTAATCATAATCTTAAGTTTTTTAGGGGGGGGGGGGGGGGATTATCAACCTCTTGCTTTTCGTACAAATCTCACTATTATTCCACGTCATGTTACCTTCCTTGAGAAGGTTTGCCATTTCTGTCTTTAAGCTTGAAAAATTTGCCTTTACCCAAAGGACAAAGGTTTTCTATCTTTTAGGCTTTTCCCAATCAGCAAATACGGAATATACTCATTTTCTTATTTAATTTTTCATGTTTAAAAATCGGAAATAGAAAAGACATACAAAGTCATTTTTCAAACAAAATAAAAGACTCACATTGAATTAGATATGAGTAGTTGGAAATCTTTTGTGCTAGGTTTAAATGAGCACATTATAATGAGGGCTCACTGTCATTTTGTTATTTCTTGTTACCAGCTAAATTAATGGTTGTGAGTAGACAATCTGATGTATACGCATTCTAGCTATAAATAAGTAATGAAATTATCTATTTGATTCAAAAAGAAAACAACTCACACTTTTCAAATGACAATTTCATTACATATAATACACTAATACGGGCCGGTAAAATACGTAGTAAAAACATTATATCACTCGTTGCACAGTACGTAGTAGGTGACAACATAAGAAACAAAACTCACCATCTTTAATCTCTTACTTTAGCTAAAGAAAACTATGTTACATGGAAACTCACCATCTTTAATCTCATCCAATGTAAAGTCTAAAGCTCACGCCAAGCCTTTGCTTTCCCTCAGTAATTGACATATATAATCTCTCTCCACTTTCCTAGCCTCGCAGGAGAAGGCTCTTCTCCAAAGGAGGAGCCATGATTATATATTAAAAGAGACTGAGTTATAAAGCGAAAATACATAGTATTCGAAAATTGAATAACTGTATATGAATACAATATCAAAAGGTAATTAACTTTTGTGTATTTGACAGTTCAAAAAAAAAGTTACTAAACTGAAAACAAAATATGAAATTTGGAATTCATTAAATACATAGAGAAATAACTGAAATAAGTTAATCAATTACAAAGTATTTGTACATAATAGAATGATAAAAAAGAAATTATTCATTATGGTGAGTTGATTAAGAGAAATTTTATTGACACATCCTTAACTACTAGATACACATATCATACTCAATACACTACCTATTAACTTTATTATTTTAATATTTTACTAGATACACATGCCCAAATTTCTTACCATACCCTCATTTAAAATATACAACTTATTCACTAAATATACAACTCACTCACTAAATACTGTAATACACATATTTTCTAGATATGCTGCTCAATTTATTAAAAGAAAATTCACATTAGTGAGATCTCTTGCGTCACGAAGACACCGATTTTGCTTGAGATGTCTCTCATTGAGTTAGATCAATACAAGAGTGTATATATATAATTATATATAGCACCATCCCAAGTTTTAGTTTGGTGTTCAAACGTAAATGTTTTGAATGACCTAGCATGTGTGAGCAGTAAAATCTAATTTTCCAACTTCAACTTATACTATCTAGCTAATCAAACAACACACCCTAAAATTTAAATTTTGTAGTAGGTCAATTTTAATCAAAGATAAAGAAGTCATTAGGGTTGAGAAACACTACTGGAATCCATTACGTTATATTTAGTTTTTGCTTGAAACTATGGTTGTCGCTATTTAGTTTTTGCTTGAAACTATGGCTGTCGCTAGCTATTTGGGATTATAGCTTGGTATTTTCACATACGTTGTTTTCTTAAAAAGGAGAATAATAGTCTTAAGTGAGATTTTTTTTTTCAACTAGGTTTCTTTACTTTTAATATAAATGTCTTTTTTGGTAATTTTATGTACCTACAAAGTTTTATCTAATTTGTATAAAAAAAAGGAGTAAATGCTTGTGACACCTTGTAGTTTATACCTAAAATCAGTTTTGTCCCTCACTTTTTTTAAACTGGTATACTCCTATACTTTGAATTCTCGACTGATTTGCCCTTGTCGTCAATTGACCGTTAAAGAAGACTATTAAGTTGCTGAGATGACCGGTCCTGCGATTCTAACTCAGCTAGAAACCTGCAACATCGACATAATATGTCCAATATACCCCTGACTGTAGTGACTTTTAAAACCAAGAACTAACCAGCTTTGTGAGACGAGCTCGATGCTCTCCAGCTTTGCAGGTCCTTCGGCAAGCCTCACCGACAAAGAGGCCTTCGTTGTCGTGGCCGCAGCCGAGGGCGACTTTGGGGATTTTGGAGCGGCGGAAGGTGAGGGTTTCGGTGGAGAAGTCGCCGAAGGTGAAGGAGCCGTCATCGTAGGAGACTTGGTAGAGGCAGGTTTTAGACTTTGAGCTGCAGCCGGGGGAGTCGAGGTGGCGGCAGAGAGGGGAGGAGCAAGGGAGGGAGGAGAAGGAGGAGGATTTTCTCGGGTCAAAAACCAGGTCGGTTTGGGAGTAGCAGCGTTTACAAGGAGCGCATTGGAGCCAGACGACGTCGGAGCCGGTGTCGAGGACCAGGTAAGGTATTTGGGGGGAGAGCCGACGCCGATGCGGGTGAAGTACTCGCTGCTGCCTTGGGAAAGGTCGGAGACGATGGAGGAGCTGAACCCGGAGGAGGGTGGGCCGGGTCGGGTGCGGTTGTAGGCGAGGGAGGTGAGGGAGTTGAAGCGGAGGGAGTCGCGGCGGAGGCGGAGGTGGAAGAGTTGGGAGGGGTTTGGTTGGAGGAGAGGGCATCGAGGTGGTGGAGAGGGAGGGAGAGGGAAGATGGGTCGGAGTCGGGTTCGGATGTTTCTGAAAGGATTTAGGTTGGAAGAGAGAGGGGGAAGAGGAGGAGGGTGTGGTGGTCAAGGGCGGCAGAGGAGAGGGAGAGGAGGAGAGTGAAAAAGAAGAGATGGGGGGTCTTCTTCTCCTCCATTTTGTTTGGGCGGTGGGGAAGTGGGGAGATGAGGGAGAAGAAGTGGGAGAGAGAGTGAGAGGCTGGAGACGATGGAGGAGCTGAAGCCGGAGGAGGATGGGCCATTGGAGAATTGGATCTAATCTCTTCTACTTGCAGAACTGAAGTTAGGAAACTGGGTTTAGTGGCTAAGTTTCGATCTGGGGTTTTGTTTTAGTGGACTGATTTAGAAGTCGATGATCCAAAATGGGTTTGGAATTGCTCTGTGGGTAAAATTGTCATCTCAATACCTTGGTCTCATACATGTGTCAACATGTTAGCCACGTCAGCTACATAACGAGTTCTATTGACGACAAGAGCAAATCAGTAGAGAATTCAAAGTATAGGGGTATACCAGTTTTAAAAAAAAATTGGGACAAAACTTATTTTAGGTGTAAACTACAAGGTGTCACAAGTATTTACTCCTAAAAAAATAATGTGTATCTAACATTTAAGGATGTGTTTATAAAATTTCTCGTTGATTAAATATGAATAGAGTATATGGCAAGAGTTGATTAAGGTAGGAGAAATAAATTGGATAAATTAAACTTAGTAACAAAAAATGGTGATTATAGTTTAATAGGAAAGGAACGGGGGGCCAAACCTCTAAAGTAGAAAGTTTTTACATCTAATTCACTACGTCACGGCGTATAAAAGTAGGCTGTAAAAGCTCAGTCCGTAAAAAACCAATATATTTTATGACGTGCAAAAATACGTAATAAAAAAACAATTAACACGCCGTAAAAGTGATTCCAGAAATATCATTTAGGTCATTTACGACCCTCTTTTGCTCGCCGTAAGAATATTTAAAGATGTACATAGCATGCCGTGAAAGAGTGACTAAACTCCTAATTAAAGCACACACTGCATGCCGTAAATAAGGTATGTTCAAATAAATAAATAAATCCTTCTTACTCAAATTACCATCAATATAACTAATGTCATTTACAAAGTAACAATTCAGAATGTATTAATATAACTCATTACATCAAATGAGTGTGAATGACTCTAAAAATTTAGCATGTATAAGAGGTATTGTATATGTATAATATAGCTTCTTGACTACTAACAAATTGGTTATCAGTAAACTACACAACCTTCTTCACAACATAGCTTCTTGACTTCACAATAACAAAAGCAAGAGCTACTCCATAATACCATTCACTGCACTTGTTGATTTGACCAAAAAATTGGCAGTAAGAGCTTGGAGTAGACTGACACGCAGCGAATCAATGTCTTCATTATCAGCTTCATTGCTGGTTTAGAACTCTCCGAACCATTATGTATAACTAGCTGATCAATGTCTGCTGCATTATGGAAAAACAGTTATATAAGATATCTTGCAGCTACAGAAATCCCTAAAACACATATCTCACTAACAGCTAGGCAGACATTTATATATACAAAATTATCCCAAGCCCAACACTCAACATTGTTCTCAAATATCTGCAAACTGAATTGTTGTTAATAACTTCATATACTATTTCTACTCATCATCCCAGTCAAATTTGTACATGATCAAACATCCAAACTGCTAAACAAAGGTATTGAATTTTTAACAAAACAAGACAAATTGAAAACAAAATATTAGTGGAGAGAGAAGAGAGAAAAAGTAAGACCATAACCTATAATGTAACACCCATGTAGGAATTCTGTTTTGGCGGATGAAAGATCAAATTTTTTTCTATCACCCTAGAATCAAAACTCATTTTTATGTTTACGGAAAAAGTAATACCTGCTTTGCGGTAATCATAAGACCTTCAAGTACAAAGTCATCAACCACGAGATGGACATGAATCACATATAACACCCAAACTAGCAAAATTAAGATTATTCATCATAATCTACGAAAATGCCTCCACACATTACATGAAACTCAACGCCTTCCCTGGAAGAGGTTGCTTCATAGCTGCAATATATATTTACACAATTAACTATACTATAAAGAGTGGACTAATACTAATACAAACTCAGACAAATATGTGCACATAAAGAAGAAATGCTGATGTTACATGACTAAACCGTGCAAAACCTCAATCAGTCAAGATAATACATGAGAACCCAACAACTACAAGGAACTGTTACAGGCAGTTATGCATCCCATAACTAATTTCAAAACATTCCGCAAACCAATTTTAACCAAAAGCATGCAAAATCCTATCAAGCCTTTATCTACCCTCAATTCTACACTGATCAATAATGAAACACTTCTTAAGCTTTTTAATGTGATCTATCATCAAAATGGCACAAGCATTGAGAACACGATAAGATAGAACAAACAAACCTCTAACTCCCACACTAAACAGCCTGATAACATATATTTCTAAAGTCTTAGACTAACCCTGTGATTGGAAGCAACAAGCTTTCTGGTTCAGTAACTTCTGCAATTGGTTAAATTACTCTATCATAGTTCTTAATTTTTCGATCCAAAATTCACAAATATAAATGAGAATTTCATCGCAAAATTAACTTGAGAAATAAGATCTAGATCAGTGAATGGCGGATCGGACTCACATGAAGAAGGAAGCGGTGAAGAGGAGGCCGAGGGAGAGCAAACAACCGCCGACGACATTCGGTTCTGGGCATATCGGACGACGGAGGCGACTTGGGTTTGGTGGCGAATCGAACCAGATGCCTTGGACGACGGTTGAGGAGGAACAAGAGGGCGACTAGAGGGGGCAGAAGGGTAGTAGCGGTGGGACTCCGGCGCCATTCTGATACTCCGATGATAGAAAAGCAGAAACCCTAGACGAAATTGGGGATTGGGGAGAGAGAGAGATAGAGAGAGAGAGAGAGAGAGAGAGAGAGAGAGAGAGAGAGAGATTCGATAAGCAGAAACCGTAGATGGAATTGGGAATTGGGGAAAGAGAGAGAGCGAGAGAGCATGAAGAATGAGGTGTGGGTATTGGGCTCGTTGTGATTCGGTGAAGAAGACGAGGGTGAAGAATGAAGGATAAAGAGGTTTGGGTATTTGGGTATTTAGGATAAACTCCAAGGATAAATGACGAGCAAACGAGGTGTCGGCATTTAGGATTTAAGAGGTTTTGTTTTCGATGGAAAAAAGTGGAAAGTTTAAGTTTTGGTGAAAAAATTGAGCGGGAGCCGAAAAGTATCAATTACGGCGCGCAACTATTACATGCAGTAAATACCTTATATTTATTAACGACGTGTAATAAAGGAATGTCGTAAATGTCTTTTCATAATACTAACATTTACGGCATGCTTTTATTGTAAGTCATAAATAACTCGAGACACAATCTCATTTACGTTGTAAATAACTCTACATAACATCATATTTACGGTATGCTATAAATGCACGCCGTAAATGACCTATTTTTACAGCACGCATTGATGCACGCCGTAAATATTAGGCGGTGAAAGCCCTGAATTCTTGTAGTTATGTCAAATTCCTTGATTAGTAAAGCCTAGTACACAAGTTCAAAAAAATTAGCGGGGTGCCATGCCCCTTGGTCTCATTATAGTTCCGCCAATGCTCTTCTCAACCTTCCCCAGAAACAACAAACATGATGACTTCAATAGTAGCTCAATAGACTTTAGGACAATCATCAAATGATAATATCATTAATAATTTTGAACAAACACATCAAACGAATAAATTGTGGTCTCATGAAATTTTTTACCCAATATATAATAGTGTCACACTAATAATATGAACTAGACATATCGAAACGTACACCATTAAGGTCTTAGGCGTCTAGATAATCTTTACGGTGGACTCATTTTTGACTAGGATAGGATTTGAGAGTAGTTGTTTCGTTTTGTATAGCTTCGCTTTTAAAAAAAATCAGTTTTTATCCGAACTTTTAGATTTTATAGTGTTTGGTAAATAAAAGAAAATCAGTTTTTTTTTTTTGAATATTGACAGCAGCTTAAGGTTATTTTTAAAAGCAGTTGCCACAAAAACATTAGAAATTAATAAATTTTATCTTGACAATACTTTTAAAACTAATATCTACCAAACACAAAACTGTTTTAATTCACATCTGATTATTTTCGCAGCACAACAACAACAGTTTTTTTTTAAAGTCACAGTAATACCAAATTAGCCTGAAGACTTTTTTCTATGTTTTTTTTGGTTAGTGAATAATATGATTGTCTTTGGCAATTGTTGGGTAGAATAGGTTTTGGTTTGCCCTAGCTGATAATCGAGCAATGATTTGTAATATGGGGTAACCATTTCTAGATTGACAGAGAGACGTTGTTATGAATATGATCGGAGCTTGACTCCATTTTCTTTTCAAAAAAAAAAAATGAACTAGACATATCATCAATTATGCCACTACATCTCCTTTTTTTACACAGCTGGTTTGGTTGGATTCACCTTCTCCTTTTATTTTGTCATATTGTAGTAGTGACCTTATGAGTCTTTCCCAATTTCGGTTTTCCTACTTTCGTTTCGTTGTTATTTTGTTTTGAGAGGTTTTGGTCTAATCCCCCTCTCTTGATGTTTCTCTCTTTTCTTTTTTAATGCATAAAAATGTTAGAGGGTCATTCCTCTCTCGCTCATCTTTCAGCCAAAATAAATAAATAAATTATGCCACTACACCAAAAGTCTTGTTTGTTACTTTGTTTTATGAATCTTTCATTCTAATGTCATAAAGTGAAAGAGAAACTTTTTTTTTTCTTTTTTCTGAGGAAAAAGTGAAAGAGAATTTGATGTACAATAATTATTGTACCATATTGGAAACACCCAGAGTAGTTATAGTGACCCAGAGTAGTCTTCTGTGTCTACTCTTTTTTTCTGCAAAAACCAAGACTGAGCATTTGTGTGTTGCCAACAATCATACGAATATGGCGACGGCAATGACGCCGAGAGAGCACATAGAAGATACACGGAAGACCAAGCTCTAATTGAAACTTGTCCAGCATTAACTTGCCATCTTCTCTCAAAGATATATAAGCAACACCATCAGTCCTATAACCATCTTTCCGTCTAGTGCTCTCTCACTGTCAAAAGCCAGTGTGTTTGTGTTGGCGAAGAGATGGCTACGCCGAAAGAGCACATAGAAAAGATAAGGAGGACAAAGTTTTCCATAGGAGGGGAACTCAACCCTCTAACTGAGGATTTTCACCAGGCTGTTAAGCATCTCTCCGCAGAGCTCTACGCTAAAGATGTGCATTTCCTCATGGAGCTCGTTCAGGTTTGCATTTACATTCGTGAATCATCTTTTGCTATATACCATTTCTTTTGATATCAATACTACTACGAACTAAGATGCATGCTTCTGCTAGTTAGTGAGTATATTTGTATGTAAACATGTGTATTAGTACTTTAGAGAGTATCCGATAATCTGATGATCTCTATATATGTAACTAATTTAACAGTCAATCGGTATTTTTAACAGAATGCTGAGGACAACGAGTATTCGGATGGAGTAGATCCATCACTTGAGTTGTCATAACCTCCCAGGACATAACAGGCACGGGGGCTCCTGCTACATTGATGGTTTTCAATAATGAGAAGGGTTTCTCTTCAAAAAATATAGAATCCATTTGCAGTGTTGGAAGGTCCACAAAGAAAGGCAACAAGAAGCGTGGTTATATTGGGGAGAAAGGTACATATCCATAGATGCTTTTTTTTTGTTTTTTTTGTTGGGAAATGATCCATAGATGCTAACTGTGTATATTCTACATGCCTGCATCAGCTATATGTTATGATGTGACTCGTACTTATTATCATGTTGTGTTTGCTAAATAGAAGTTGTACATAAATCTTTGGCCTACGCTGTGTACTTTATGTTTACTGTTAGTTTCTGATTTTAAAGTAAAAGTATTTAGTTACTTGTGTTGATGTCATGAGATACTGCATGATTCTTGTCTAGATTGGTATGTTATGTTTGCCAGGCACTAAATTTTAATTCTATAATTAGTTGAGTTTTGTATAATTTGAAAAGAACTTGTCACAATTTGTATTGATTAGTTTTGTTGAAGTAATATAAAATACTGTATTGATATCTTTCTCTTGTTTGAATGCCTAGATGTATTCATCAGTTTATTTTTCAAATTATGTTCTTCTGTTTCACTAATTCAGCCAAATTTCTGGTTAATTTGCAGGAATTGGGTTTAAAAGTGTGTTTCTGATCACGGCTCAGCCTTACATATTCAGCAATGGCTATCAGATTAGATTTAATGAAGACCCTTGTGTGCATTGCAATGTTGGCTTTATAGTTCCTGAATGGGTTGATCAGAACCCAACTTTATCTGACATCAAAAAGCTTTATGGTTCTAGTGCTGCTCTTCCCACCACAACACTGATCTTACCACTAAAGGCTGACAAAGTCAAGCCTGTGAAGCAGAAGCTCTCAAACATTCATCCTGAAGTTCTCTTATGTCTGTCAAAGATTAAGAGGCTTTCTGTTAGGGAAGTCAATGAGGATCCAAGGAAGAACACTGTTACCGCAATTGAGATAGCAAGCCAGACTGATTTTGTGACAAGGAAGAATATTGATGCTCAATCCTACACTCTGCACCTTTCAGCTGAAGAAACTGATGGTAATGGAGAATGTAGTTACTACATGTGGAAACAAAAGTTTCCTGTCAAGCAGCAATTCAGAGTTGAGGGGAGAATGGAGGTTGATGAGTGGGTGATCACTCTTGCATTTCCAAATGGAGAACGTCTTCATAGAGCAATGAACTCATCTCCTGGTGTTTATGCTTTTCTTCCCACAGAGATGGTCACCAACTTTCCGTTCATAATACAGGCGGATTTTCTTTTAGCATCTTCTAGAGAGACAATCCTGCTTGACAACAAGTGGAATCAAGGGATTCTTGAATGTGTGCCCACTGCATTTGTCAATGCTTTCATCTCTCTTGTTAAAACTGTGGAAGGGGCACCAGCATCAAGTTTGCCTCCTATGTTCAGATTCTTGCCTGTTCAGAGCTCATCGTATAAAGAGTTGAATGTTGTGAGGGAGTCCATAAAAGAAAAATTGGTTGATGAAAATATTGTTCCGGTGGAGCCTGAAATTGAACAGAGATTTTTCCACAAGCCTCGTGAAGTGGGTAGAGTGATGCCGTCTTTCTGGAATATTCTGAGGAAAGCGAAGGATCAGGGTGTGAGCTTGATTAATCTCTCCTCACATGGAAGATTTATTCTGTCTTATTCCTTTGACAGGAAGGAATTTGATCCTATTTTGACTTTCCTTGGAGTGAGCCGGTAACTGATGAGTGGTATGTTAAATGCGTCCAGGGTACTTCCAATCTGGTTGTTGGAGTGTCAGAGGATGTTTATTTAAAGCTTCTTCTGTTTGTTGCTGATCATTGGGGTTCCAAGTTTGGTCGCACCAACATTAAAAGTATACCATTAATCAAATGTGCAGGCTCTGGTAACAAATCTTTGTGCAGCATTAGCTCAATCCAGAAGGGTGAATGCAGAGTTTACTTATCAAGCCATTCTTCTCATATTTCATGGCTGATTGATTGCAACAGGGAATTTAATTCTGTGTCTCGTCTTCTCTTTATGCCAAAAGCAACTCAGGAAGCCATCTGGGCATGCTCTAGGAAGGATACACTGAGGAAATGGCTTGCTGATCAAGCTAATGTTGGTTCTGTTGATGTCAACAGATATGCAGTTGATCTCGGTGACAATTCTCTCAATGAGCCGGAGATTGTTGTTGCATATGCTCACTTCTTATATCATTCATTCTACAATGATTTTATCACTAGTCGGGAACTTGATCATTTATGTGGAAGCATGCCACTTGTGGATAGCTATGGGAACATCGTCAGGAGTAGAAAAGGGGTAGTTGTTCCTGGCAACGGAAGCAAATGGGCTGGATTGACTGATTCCAATTTGTGGAAAAAAGAAGGCTATGTTGAATTGGCAGAGCATTATATTTCTTCTGGAAATTTTGCTGGTAAGTTTACACCACAGAAGAAGCTTCTTGAGTTCCTTATAGAATATGCTGCTGCTTTGGATGTCCCTCATATTTGTGCTCCAAGTGATGGTATCTCATCTCTGTCTGCACCACTAACTAAACATAATGCCTTTTTGCTTCTGGATTGGATTCGTCAACTGAATTACAGAAGGGTTTGCATCCCTCAAAAGTTTTTGACCTGTGTAAAGGAAGGTAGTTGGCTGAAAGTTACTCTTAATGGTTCTCCTGGTTATAGGCCACATCCCAGTCATTTCTGCTTACCTCATCATGGGGAAATACTTTGCAGAGTGGATCTGTTTTTGTTGATATTCCATTGATTGATAAGAGCTTTTATGGTGAGTGCATTAGTGGATACAAGGAGGAGTTAAAGACTATTGGGGTCATGTTCGAGTACAGCGAAGCATGTGAATTTATAGGGAAGCATTTCATGTCTCTGGCAGCTTCATCGTCTTTAACTAGGGGAAATGTGTGTTCTATTCTGCGTTTTATCAAGTTTTTGAGGGACAAATGTCTTTCTCCAACTGATTTTATATCGGCTATTAGAAAAGGGAATTGGCTGAAGACTTCGCTTGGCTACAAGACTCCCGTTGGATCTGTTTTATCTGATAAGGAGTGGAATGTTGCCTCCAAAATTAGCAACATTCCCTTCGTTGATCAGGAGTTCTATGGTGAAGAAATCTGTGGTTTCAGAACAGAACTTGAGTTGCTTGGGGTTGTTATCTCCTTTGACAGTAGTTACCAACTTATCATTGACAACGTGAAGTCACCATCTTGCATACCTTCTTGGACACCTGAGGTTGTACTCTTAATGCTCAACTGTATGGCTCGATCTAAATCATCTGATAAACTTGTCAATGCGTTGAAAGGAGCAAAGTGCCTGAAGACAAGTATCGGTTACAAGTGTCCAGGGGAATGTCTTTTGTTTCATCACAAATGGGGTTGCATTCTTCAGGTCGTCAGTGGTCTTCCTGTCATTGATCATGAATTCTATGGGAACAACATTTTCCGGTACAGAAATAAACTGAAAAAGATTGGTGTGGCAGTTGATTTTGAAGAGGCTGCAAAAGTAGTTGCGCAACATTTCACGCAGTATGCATCAAAGGTTTCCATCACCGAGGAAAATGTTGCATCATTGCTTCTTTGTTACAAAACTCTGGAGGGGACATCATATAAATTTCCTGCTGATCTTAGGAGCTGCATTGGTAAAGCCAAGTGGTTGCGTACTCGTCTCGGTGATTATAGAACTCCAACGGAATGCATTCTCTTTAGTCCCGAGTGGGAATCTATATCCCCAGTAGCTCTGCTTCCTTTCATTGATGATTCTGTCAGTTACTATGGAAAGAGCATACACGAGTACACAAAAGAGCTGAAGAGTTTGGGGGTTGTTGTAGATTACAAGGATGGTGTCAAGTTTGTGGCAACTGGTCTTTATCTCCCCAAGGATTCCAGCTGTATTTTTCCTGTAAATGCACTTGCGTTGTTGGAATGCATAAAAGTTTTACTGGATAGAGGTCACGCCTTTCCTCCCGAGTCTGATTTCATGAAGAAAGTTTCTCAAGCATGGATAAAGACTCATACTGGTTATAGGTCTCCCAAAGAGTCTATGTTGTTTGATTCCAAGTTTGGCTCATATTTGAAGCGGACTGATGGGCCTTTCATTGATAAAGAATTCTATGGTACTAAGATAGCGTCTTACAAAAAAGAGCTCTCTGCCTTGGGGGTTGTTGTTGATGCTGAAAAAGGATGTCCCTTGATCGCCAGCCACCTTGATAATCACGATGAGATTGAAACTTTTGTTCGAATATATAGTTTCCTGAGTGAGTTCAAGTGGGAGCCAGACACTGATGCTGCTCGAAGGATCTGGATTTCAAAAGGGGAGTGGGTTTGCCCTGATGATTGTGTTATATATGACAAGGATGGATTTGGTTTTCAGTTAACTGTTCTGGAGAAATATTATGAGCATAAACTACTGCTTTTCTTCTCCAGTGCTTTTAGAGTTAAATCTCATCCTTCAGTTGATGATTACTTGAAGATTTGGAGGGTTTGGGAAAGTTCTGGAAGTGCATTGTCGCATGCTGATTGTTGCAAGTTTTGGAGTTATATGTCGAAGCACTGGAATTCAAAGACAGAAAAGGCAGTTGCTGATGCCTTGGTGAAAGTGCCTGTCAGTTCTGGTTCTGAAGGAATCTTGCTGTGCTACAAGTCTGATGTTTTCATTGCTGATGACCTTCAACTGAAGTTTCTATTTGAACAGGCTTCTCCTGAGTTCATTTTTGTGTGGTACCCTCAGCCAAGTTTGCCTTCCATCCCAAGAACCAAGTTGCTTGACATTTATCAGAAAATTGGTGTTCGCACAATATCTGAATCTGTTCAAAAGGAAGAGGCGTCTCTTGCTGATGATGTTGAAGTTGTCTCTTTGCCAAGGGAAAAGCTGATAAAGAAAGCGCTGATCAGGCTGATTCTTGGTTTTCTGGCTGCTCCTCCAATGGAAATGGAATCTGAGAAGAGGCTTGTAGTTGTTCAATCGCTTGTGAATGTTAGTGTGGTGGTAACAGCTGAACCAATATCTGTTAACTATAATCTACCTTTATCTTCTGGGAAAATTTTGAATGTCAGAGGAAGCCGCAAGATACGTTTTGATAGAGAAAATTCAAAGATCTTCACTCAGAAAATGGACAAGTCTGGAGGGCAGAAAAGTATCATTGAGTTTGCTACCTTTTTCTGTCAAGAAATATCTGAGAGTGTGTTATGGGATAGCACGGATCATATAGATTCACTCTCTGAGCTGATCAAGGTGGCTGCTTTGGTCGGCTTCAACGAGGAAGCAGTTGATTTCTTGATGAAGTCCAAGAATTTGCAGATCTTCTTGGAGGATGAGGAGTTTCTCAGAACTGTCTAGCAGCTACCTTCTTGAGTTATGTGGTCTGAATAATGTGGAGTTTCTCAGAACTGTCTAGCAGCTACCAATCTTTGATCCTTTGAAGTTTCATTTTGCATTCGTTGTTGGCTTTTCTTTCTGTTGATTTTTCCTTGTTGTTATGGACAAGTGATGCTTTCTTTTGTGCTATCTATAAATATTTCAGCTCACATTGTATTTGCAGTTTCATCAGTTTTTAGACTGCTTAAAAAGTTTCAATATTGGTCTATCTTTCTGAACTAATTCAGTTTTTAGTTATTATTGGAATGATCAGTAAGGAGAAAACATTAGGGTCTCACAGTCTCCATTGCCCAGGGTTGATGTTCACTCAAAACCAATGTTTCATTATCCATTGCCTTCTCTTATGTCCTGAATGGCAGTGGGATTTATAAGTCCTGAAGTTGTTTTATCAGTTCTGTTCTGAATCAAAAACTTGAGTCATATTAGGAGTGAAAGTGAGTCCTTTGTCATAACTTTGGTATTTATTGTTTTTGAAAAAGAAAAATGCATGAACAGCTGAAGAAAGATCTTAGTGATTATCAGTCTAATCAGAATCTGAAGTTTGGGGGGGGCTCATCAACCTCTTGCTTTTCGTACAAATCTCACTATTATTCCACGTCATGTTTGTCTTCACTTTCTTCTATTCTTCCTTGTGAAGGCATTTCGTTACCTTCCTTGAGAAGGTTTGCCATTTCTGTCTTTAAGCTTGGAAAATTTGCCTTTACCTAAAGGACGAAGGTTTTCTATCTTTTAGGCTTTTCCCAATCAGCAAATACGGAATATACTCATTTTCTTATTTATTTTTTCATGTTTAAAAATGGGAAATAGAAAAGACATACAAAGTCATTTTTCAAACAAAATAAAAGACTCTTATTGAATTAGATATGAGTAGTTGGAAATCTTTTGTGTTAGGTTTAAATGAGCATATTTTACAATGAGAGTTCACTATTATTTTGTTATTTCTTGTTACCAGCTAAATTAGTGGTTGTGAGTAGGCAATCTGATGTATGCGCATTATAACCATGGATAAGTAATGAATTATCTATTTGATTCAAAAAGAAACAACTTACACTTTTCAAATGACAATTTCATTACATATAATACACTAATACGGGCCGGTAAAATACGTAGTAAAAGCAATTATATCACTCGTTGCACAGTACGTAGTAGGTGACAACATAAGAAACAAAACTCACCATCTTTAATCTCTTACTGTAGCTAAAGAAAACTATGTTACATGGAAATGCACTCGTTGTCTGCTTTTAAGGTCAGGAAAGTAGAAAGATATCATTCAGATACAAAGGCTCACAACTCTCATCCAATGTAAAGTCTAAAGCTCACGCCAAGCCTTTGCTTTCCGTACGAATCTCAGTAATTGACATCTCTCTCCACTTTCCTAGCCTTGCAGGAGAAGGCTCTTCTCAACCTTCCCCAGAAACAACAAACATGATGACTTCAATAGTAGCTCAATAGACTTTAGGACAATCATCAAATGATAATATCATTAATAATTTTGAACATACACATCGAACGAATAAATTGTGGTCTCGTGAAATATTTTACCTAATATATAATAGTGTCACACTAATAATATGAACTAGACATATCGAAACTTACACCATTCGGGTCTTAGGCGTATAGACAATCTTTACAGTGGACTCATTTTTGACTAGGATATATAGGATTTGAGAGTAGTTGTTTCGTTTTGTTTCTTTAAAACCTAGTTTGGTACAGCTTTGCTTTTAAAAAATTAGCTTATATCCGAATTTTTAGATTTTATAATGTTTGGTAAATGAAAGAAAATCAGTATTTTTTTTTTGAAAATTACAGGTCACTGACAGCAGCTTAAGGTTACTTTTAAAAGCAATCGTCACTAAAAACACTATAAATTAATAAATTTTATCTTGGCAACACTTATAAAACTAATATCTACCAAACACAAAACTGTTTTAATTCACATATGATTATTTTCGTAGCACAACAGTAACAATTTTTTTTTTAAAATCACAGTAATACCAAACTAGCCCTAAGACTTTTTTTTCTAGGTTTTTTTTGGTTAGTGAATAATATGATTGTCTTTGGCAATTGTTGGGTAGAATATATTTTGGTCTGCGCTAGCTGATAATCGAGCAATGATTTGTAATATGGGGTAACCATTTCCTAGATTGACGGAGAGACGTTGTTATGAATATATATGATCGGAGCTTGACTCCATTTTCTTTTCAAAAAGAAAAAATGAACTAGACATATCATCAATTATGCCACTACACCAAAAGAGTTTGTTACTTTGTTTTATATATGAATCTTTCATTCTAAAGTCATAAAGTGAAAGAGAATTTTTTTTTGAGAAATTTTATTCACAAACATCTAAATACTAAATACACACCCTTTTTTTATACACCTATGATAAGATCTCTTATGAGTATTTTAAATTACCAAAATAAACATACATTTATACCTAATAAGAGATATTTATCAAATAAAGATGTATGTTTATACTAGTTTTCTTTTCACTACGTGAATGAAGAGATGCAAACTTAGAACCCTACCAGCTGGGGCTGAAGAATGCTTTTGTTTTTGTAACTTTAGTTTTTTAGACTAATAGGTCTGCTTTATGGAAAAAGGAGAGATCAAACATGTAAGCTCTGCTTCTTGAGAAGCTTATGATTTAGTATTTCTGAGTCGATGGCTTCCCTGAGTTCCCTCTAATCGTGAAACTACAATTATAACTGATAGATAATAGTTTAGAGATTGATGAAGATAATATTTTTTTCTTTTTTTTTTTCGTTTCTCTTTTTCTGGGAATTGGTAACCACAAGTAATTATCTTCCTCTAGGGTAATATTGTAGTTCAAGTTGTATTACAATAAGAAACTTGAGGATATGATATATAAATAATAGGAGGATGTGTATATAGCGAATAAGTGTGCATGGTGTATTGTGTGTGAGGGTAGTCTAGGAAATTTGAGGTTGTGTATTTAATAAAATGTTAAAATAAAAAAGTAAATAGATGGTGTATTGAGTTAGAGATATGTATCTAGTATTTTAGAATGTGTCAATAAAACTTCTCATTTTTTTTTATTATTATTATTATTTTTTTCTGAGGAAAAAGTGAAAGAGAATTTGATGTACAATGATATGCCATATTATTGTACCATATTGGAAACACCCAGAGTAGTTATAGTGACCCAGAGTAGTCTCTTCTGTGTCTACTCTTTTTCTCTGCAAAAACCAAGACTGAGCATTTGTGTGTTGCCAACAATCATACGAATATGGCGACTGCAATGACGCCGAGAGAGCACATAGAAGATATACGGAAGACCAAGTTCTCCATCGGAGAAAAGCTCAATCCTTTAACGGAGGATCTTCACCAGGCCGTCAAGAACCTCTCCGGCGAGCTTTACGCTAAAGACGTCCACTTTTTCATGGAACTCATTCAGGTTACTTTTCACTTACATGGCTTCTTCCTTCCTTCCTGATTAGTCTGAATATTAACGCCCATTACTTTACTATCAATATGCTTCTGAATGGTAAAAAGTTTGTAACTTTTCCAACATTTATTGATGAACATGAATTTAAGGAAGATTTGAGGAACATTTGAGTAGTTGTATGTGCTAGTGAATGTTCATAAACTATGTCTAATTACTTGATAATCACCCACATCATGTGGTCGAGTTGGTAAGAGTCTAACCGTCTAGGTGTAGAGGCCCATATCCAGGGGCGGATCCAAGGCTTCAAAGCCTGGGACTCAAGTCTCACCCTAATTTTTTTTGGGGGAAAAACAATACTACATATAGTTACTCAATAGTGCATATGTGTTTAGCTGAAGTCCCAGGTTCTAGCTCATATCATCCCATTTCAAGTGTCCAACTTTGTTTTGTTTTTGGTAAGTATATCACTTTTTACTATATATATATATATATATATATATATATATATATATATATATATATATATATATAAATAAAGAGAGGATCAGAAGCGGACGTCCGCATGGTCCTTAAATTGCGGACGTCCCTCCGTTCTCCTCCGTTCGGCGCCGGCGACGGCGCGCCTCCACCCCAGAAGACTCCAGCAGCCTCACCGATCACTTTCCCTCACCGGCGAGTCCGTTATTTTCCAATTTTCCAGTTTTCCGACGAGATCACCCAAGTTTGAAGTTTTGGGTGATCTCGCCGGAAAACTGGAAAAGAACGGACTCGCCGGTAAGGGAAAGTGGTCGGGGACGCTGCTGGAGTCTTCTGGGGTGGAGGCGCGCCGTCGTCGGCGCCGGAGGGTGGAGAACGGAGGGACGTCCGCACTTTAAGCCGAGTGCGGACGTCCGCCTCTGATCCGGCCTCTATATATATATATATATAAATTCTTTTTCATCTCAATTGTAGTATTCATTCTTGTTAAATTTGCTGAGCTATGTTTTACATCTATACAGTACTAGCCTTGTGCATGGGACTACTCCCAAAATCAGTAACTCACCATAAGTTTTGACGTAGGAATTTGTTACAGGTGCGGTTTTTGACGTAGGAATTGCTCTCAAACCGTTGAGTTTTTTTTTTTTTATTTATTGAAAAGTTTAAGTCCCATCCGGCTTCAATTCCTGGATCCGCCCATGTCCATATCTATTCTTGGTGGTTAGGGGAGGAAGTTGTGACATGATCCTCCAAGATGGATTAGTCTCTGGGACTAGAATGTTTTTTTTTGAAGAATCTGTGTGATTTCAGTTAAAAAAACAAAAAAACAAAACAAATTTAATTGCTTGATCATCTCCTGCTTACTTGTCTAATTTTGTGGTCACTACTTTACAACATTGCGTTTAGGTATCCTGGTTCATTGGGTTAAAGCAAGGGATTAATTTTGAAGATAGTGACTGTGAACCTTAATGATCAGCCATGGTAACTTGGTATAGATCAAGTGGATGCAGTTACTTGATTTAGAAATACCTTTAGATTCTTTCACAGTACACGTACATTTATATGCATGAATGAATGATTCCAATACCAAATGATGGTTAAATTACTTACGTTGCAGAATGCAGAAGACAATGAGTACTTGGAGGGGGTTGATCCATCACTTGAGTTTGTGATTACTTCCCGCGATATAACGGCTACAGGGGCTCCAGCCACATTGCTGGTTTTCAATAATGAGAAGGGGTTTTCTCCCAAAAACATAGACTCCATTTGCAGTGTTGGACGGTCCACCAAGAAAGGCAACAGGAAGTGTGGTTATATCGGGGAGAAAGGTAAGTTATTCATATTAGAATTTAGCCTATATATCTGTCTATGACCTGAAATGCACAATGCGTTTGGTTTCTGAAGTAGATTAACAATTCTGAACTCAATTCACAGGAGCATTGGTTATGAAATGCATACAAACCTGATTAGACTAAAAATGAGATGATTATATTAGAGACTTGGACATCACTGAAATGTCACATATATACAAACTTCTTCCCCATATTTCAGAAAAATATTAGAAACAGAAGAAACGTATGATCCAGATAATATTGTAAAGTTGAATCTGTTTGGTTCAACTTGCGTACTAACTTTAACTGGGGTGCTTCTTTTTTTCTAATGCTTGTCATTGAATTTTATGGAAGTCGTGTAATGTTATTGCTTTTACATCATATGCATGTTTATTGCAGGCCATTTTTGATTATGTAGTTTCTCCAAAGTCGAATAGTTTAGTAATTTCACGTTTCAATCACTCCTGTTTGGTGGTGGAAAATGAGTAGTTGGATTGCAACTACAAACAAAATTTGGATTGCATAATACTATAGGATGCCTGTTGATAATCCTTGGTGATTGGAATTCTTATAGGAGTATAGGGTGGGTATAAGAATGAGTAATATACCTAGATGAGATAATCTGCTTCCTTCTGTTTCAGTTGGTTTTGTTTTGCTAATTCAGTAAAATTTCTGCTTAATAAACAGGAATTGGCTTCAAGAGTGTGTTTCTGATCACTGCTCAGCCTTACATATTTAGTAATGGTTATCAGATCAGGTTTAGTGAAGAGCCTTGTTCACAATGCAATGTTGGCTACATAGTACCTGAATGGGTTGAGCAGAATCCCACTCTCTCTGATATACAAAAGATATATGGTTCTGCCACTGCCTTTCCTACCACAACACTGGTCTTACCTCTAAAGCTTGACAAGGTTGAAGCTGTGAAAAAGCAACTCTCAATCATTCATCCAGAAGTTCTCCTGTTCCTATCGAAGATTAAACGGCTCTCTGTGAGGGAAGACAAAGAGGATCCAAGGCAGAACACTGTGAGTGCAATTGAGATAGCAAGCCAGACAGATTTTGTTAGCAGGAAGAACATTAATGCTCAATCCTACACTCTGAGTCTTTCAGCTGAAGAAAATAACGGTAATGGAGAATGCAGTTACTACATGTGGAAACAAACGTTTCCTGTCAGGCGGGAATTCAGAGTTGAGAGGAGAATGGAGGTTGATGAGTGGGTGATCACTCTTGCATTTCCAAATGGAGAACGTCTTCATAGAGCAATGAACTCATCTCCTGGTGTTTATGCTTTTCTTCCCACAGAGATGGTCACCAACTTTCCGTTCATAATACAGGCGGATTTTCTTTTAGCATCTTCAAGAGAGACAATCCTACTTGACAACAAGTGGAATCAAGGGATTCTTGAGTGTGTGCCCACTGCATTTTCCCATGCCTTTAACTCTCTTGTGAAAACTGTGGAAGGTGCACCGGCATCAAGTTTGCCTCCTATGTTCAAATTCTTGCCTGTTCAGGCTTCTTCCTATAAAGAATTAAATGTTGTAAGAGACTCGATAAGAGGGAAGATGATTGACGAAGACATCATACCAGTTGAGCCTGAAATGGAGCAGAGGTTCTTCCACAAGCCTCGTGAAGTGGGAAGATTAATGCCTGCCTTTTGGACTATTTTGAGGAAGGCGAGGGATCAAGGTGTAAGCCTGATCAAGCTTTCATCACATGAAAGATTTGTTCTGTCTTATTCCTTCGACAGCGAGGAATATGATCCTATACTAAGTTTTCTTGGAGTTGAACCAGTGCATGATGATTGGTATGATAAATGCATCCAGGGTACTTCCAATCTTGTTGATGGAGTGTCAGAACATGTGTACTTGGAGCTTCTACTGTTTATTTCTGACAATTGGGGTTTTAAATTCTGCCGCACCAACATGAAGAACATACCATTGATAAAGTGTGCAGACTCTTTGTGCAGCATAAGCGAAATCCAGAAGGGTGAATGCAGAGTTTGCTTATCGAGCCATTTTTCTTATGTTTCATGGCTGATTGATTGCAACCGGGAATTTTCATCTGTGACTCGTCTTTCCTTTATGCCGAAAGCCACACAGGAAGCTATCTGGGCATGCGCTAGGAAGGATACGTTGAAGAAATGGCTGGCTGATCAGGTTGAGGTTGGCTCTGTTGATGTCAGCACATATGCAGTTGATCTCCTAGTGAATTCTCTTAACGAGCGGAAGCTTGTTGTTGCATATGTTCGCTTCTTATATCAGTCATTCAACAACGATTTTCTCACTAGTGGGGAAGTTGAAAAGTTATGTGGATATATGCCACTAGTGGATAGCTACGGGAATGTCATCAAGAGTAGAAGAGGGGTTATTGTCCCTGCCAATGGAAGCAAATGGGCGGGATTGACTGATTCCAATCTGTGGAGAAACGAAGGCTATGTTGAATTAGGAGATCATTACATGAATTCTGGCTATTTTGCTGGCAATTTTACACCACAGAAGAAGCTTCTTGAGTTCCTTATAAAATATACTGCTGCTTTGGACGTCCCTCATATTTCTGCTCCAAGTGATGGTATCTCATCTGTATCTGGACCACTTACTAAGCAGAATGCCTTTTTGCTTTTGGATTGGATTCGTCAGCTTAAGTATAAAAGGGTTAGCTTCCCTCAGAAGTTTTTGACCTGCATGAAGGAAGGTTACTGGCTAAAGGTCACTTTGAATGGTTATCCTGGTTATAGGCCACCATCCCAGTCATTTCTGCTTACCTCATCATGGGGAAATACTCTTCAGAATGGATCAGTTTCTGTTGACATTCCATTGATTGATAAGAGATTTTATGGCGAGAGCATTAGTGAATACAAGGAGGAGCTAAAGACAATTGGGGTCATGTTTGAATATAGCGAAGCATGTGAATTCATCGGGAAGCATTTCATGTCTCTGGCAGCTTCATCCTCTTTAACAAGAGAAAAAGTATTCTCCATTCTGCGTTTCATCAAGTTTTTAAGGGACAAATGTCTTTCTCCAGCTGATTTTATCTCTGCTATTAAAAAAGGGAACTGGCTGAAGACTTCCCTTGGCTACAGGTCTCCTGTAGGATCTGTTTTATCAGATAAAGAGTGGAATGTTGCCTCCAAAATTAGCAATATTCCCTTCATTGATCAGGACTTCTACGGTGCTGAAATCTGTAATTTCAGAACTGAACTTGAGTTGCTCGGTGTGGTCATCTCCTTCAACAGCAGTTACCAACTTATAATTGACAACCTGAAGTCACCATCTTGCATAACTTCTTGGACACCTGAGGTTGTTATCTTAATGCTCAAGTGTATGATTCTTTCTAAATCATCCGATAAACTTGTTAATGCACTGAAAGGAGCCAAGTGCCTGAAGACAAGTATCGGTTACAAGTGTCCAGGGGAATGTCTCTTGTTTCATCACGAATGGGGTTGCATTCTTCAGGTTGTCGGTGGTCTTCCTGTGATTGATCATGAATTCTACGGAAGCAACTTTTTCTTGTACAGAGTTGCACTGAAAAAGATTGGAGTGGCGGTTGATTTTGAAGAGGCTGCAAAAGTATTTGCTCAATATTTCAGGCAGTGTGCATCTAAAGCTTCCATCACCAAGGAAAATGTTGCATCATTGCTTTTGTGTTACAGAACGCTGAAGGGGACTTCATATACATTTCCTGCTGATCTTAGAAGCTGTATTGGTGAGACCAAGTGGTTGCGTACTCGTCTCGGTGATTATAGAACTCCAAAGGAATGCATTCTCTATAGTCCCGAGTGGGAATCTATATCCCCAATAACTCTGCTTCCCTTCATTGATGATTCTGACAGTCACTATGGAAAGATCATACACGAGTACAGAAAAGAGCTGAAGAGCATGGGGGTTGTCGTAGATAACAAGGATGGTGCCAAGTTTGTGGTCGCTGGTCTTTATCTCCCCAAGGATTCCAGCCGTATTTTTCCTGTAAATGCTCTTGCGTTGCTGGAATGCATTAGAGTACTACAGGATAAAGGTTACACCTTTCCTCCGGAGTCTTCTTTCATGAAGAAAGTTTCTCAAGCATGGATAAAGACTCATGCCGGTTATAGATCACCCAAAGAGTCCTTGCTGTTTGATTCAAAATTTGGCTTATATTTGAAGCGGACTGATGGGCCTTTCATTGATGAGGAATTTTATGGTACTAAGATTGCAACCTACAAAAAAGAGCTTTCTGCATTGGGGGTTGTTGTTGAAGCTGAAGAAGGATGTTCCTTGATTGCTGGGCACCTTGATAATCATAATGAGAAGGAAGCTTTTGTTCGACTGTATAGTTACTTGAGTGCGTTCAAGTGGGAGCCAGACACTGATGCTGATCGACGGATCTGGAGTCCGAAAGGGGAGTGGGTTCGTCCTGATGAATGTGTTATTTATGACAAGGACGAGCTGTTTGGTTTGCAGTTGACTGTTTTGGAGAAACATTATGGGCATAAACTTCTAACTTTTTTCTCTAGTGCTTTTGGAGTTAAATCCAATCCCACACTTGATGACTACTTGAAGGTTTGGAAGGTTTGGGAAAGTTCTGAAAGTGGTTTGTCAAATGCTGATTGTTGCAAGTTCTGGAGTTATGTTTCAAAGCACTGGAATTCAAAAACCGAAAGAACTCTTGCGGATGCCTTGGTGAAGGTACCTGTCAATTCAGGATCTGTTGAAATCTTGTTGTGCAACAAGCGCGATGTTTTCATCGCTGACGATCTTCAACTGAAGTATCTATTCGAGCAGTCTTCTCGTGAATCAATTTTTGTTTGGTACCCTCAGCCTAGTTTGCCTTCCATTCCAAGGACCAAGTTGCTTGATATATATCGGAAAATTGGTGTTCGCACTATCTATGAATCTGTACAGAAGGAAGAGTTATCTCTTGCAAATGATGTTCTAGTGGAGTCTTTTCCAAGGGAAAAGTTGATTAAGAAACCGCTTTTCAAACTGATTCTCGGTTTTCTTGCTGCTCCTGCCATGGAAATGGAATCGGATAAGAGGCGCAAAGCTGTTGACGGCCTTCTGAATGTGACTGTGGTGGAGACAACTGAACCAATCACTGTAAGATATAATCTATCATTAACGTCTGGGAAAGTTTTAACTGTGGAAGGAAGCCGAAAGATGCGGTTTGATAAAGAAAATTCAAAGATCTTCACTCAGAAAATGGACAAGTCTGGAGGACAGAAGAGTTCCATTGAGTTCGCTACTTTTTTCTCTGAAGCAATATCTGAGAGTGTGTTATGGGAGAGCACTGATCATATAGATTCACTCTCTGAGCTGATCAAGGTGGCGGCTTTGCTAGACTTCAATGAGGAGGCAGTTGATTTCTTGATGAAAGTCAAGAATCTGGAAACCTTTATGGAGGATGAGGAGTTTCTCAAGACTGTCTAGCTACCCTTGTGGGTTAGTTATGCGTTTACAATAATATAGATCCTGATTGTCAAATAGTGTTTCCTTTGAAGTTTCTTTTTGTTTTTGATGCTGGCTTTCTTTCTGCTGATTTTTCTTGTTGTTCTGTACAAATAATGCTTTCGTTTGTGCTGTCAACTAATATTTCAGCTTGTATCGTATTTCTCTAGTATTTTTGGTTTATCAATATGTAGTTGTGTAGAATGTTTCATTATATATTGCTTTCTGATATTTCACGAGTGCCATTTTCTTTTTGAGATATACAAGTTCTGGAATGATCAGCAAAGAGAAGTTTCTTCTATATATCTAGGATTATTGGTTAGTATCCTTTTTATGGTCTCATAATCTAATTATTATTTTTTTAATAAATTACTGACAAGGATTAGGCGTATCAGCTCCTCTGTACCAGTCTGGTGGGTGACAGAGCACTCACTCTATCCCGAAAGAAACCGCTACAACCGGGAACCCACCGCCCGTCCCTTATCAGAATTTTTATTTATAATAATAAAAGAAAATACATAGAGTGAGGAATGGAGGACTAGGCAAAAATCATTCCAATTACAAACCAAAACAACATACCAAAAGACATTGTTTATTCTACCCATAAAAAACCAGGCAATCTTCTCACTATGAAAACCGATAATTTGGAATACTCAAATAATCCGCTTGCAAGAAACCATGAATTAGTAGGAGGATTATCATACCAAGTAAATAAAGCATTTGACAACCCTAAGTTTGTCATCTTGTCATCTACCATATTTCCTTCTCTAAAAATATGACTGCAACGGAAGTTCATTTGACCGATTATAGAAAGACAGTTGCTCGCATAATCTAATTGCTTGCATATAATTTTTTGTGTTTGATTTTCTAAATTATTAGATTGATGTGCCTTAGGGATGATCTGGGATTTCCTTATTTACGATATGCTTCACTTTCCGTTCATAAGTTGGTGTTTTTTTAGCCTTTTCTTTAGATTTCGGGGTAAGGTTTATGTCCCCCCTCCTCCTCTGTTCTGGATGTAATTTTCTTTTCTTTTTTATTATTAATAAAATAAAAATAAGGGGACGGGCGGTGAGCTCCCAGAGTGTGGCAGACCCTTCTCCTTTAGGATTGAGGATGAGACTTGTTCTCTACATTGTCTGCCTCCGAGGCGCTAATATCGTCTAATCCTTTATTATTTAAAAAATAATAATTAGATTGCTGTGCCTTACCTGAAGTCTACATTGTTTTAGTGCCCCATCTGCAGGTATTTTATCCTTGTCAGTAATTGTGAAATGTATTCATAATGCATTTTCTGATTACATTATGACACATTCTTGATCTGATAAACTTCTTACCTTTGCAAAAGGACTCGACTGATGAGACATAATTTGAAGGAAAAGAAAATCCAAATGGCAGAGAAAGTACAACACTAGAGATGGAAAGAGAAATCTGAGAATGCTATCACTATCCATCTTAAACAGAGCACTCATGCTAACACACCATTTCTTGTGCACCTCTTGATTCTGCACAGTGAGCATGCAGTCCACCCTTCAGGTTAACATGATAACTTGACCAATGGGCGACGATCTTTATGTCGAGGAGCTCTTGGAATCAGAGATGTGATACCATGTTAGACAACCACTTAAAGCTGAAGCTATCCGGTAATGGGTCAACAATGTATCTCAAGCTAATGGTTCCATCATAATCACGTCGCTGCAGATTTCTCATCAAGAAGGATGTCTCTGTCGTGGCCAGCGCCAGCGCAACCTCTAACATTCAACAGATTCTTTACAGAACAGTCTGCTGCTCCTCCCATATGGAATGGAATTTTCATTCTTCTTCTCATTGATTTCTTCTTTGTTTTGGTGTCCTGGTCCTGATATATGAAATTGAGAACATTATAGAACAGAATCCCCAAAACCTTCCCTTTTTATATTTATGAGAAAAAAGAATGAGGTATGTACATTGTTATCAGGTATGCTATCAACACTGCTGTTGGCACTTGGCGTTTTTTGGTGGTTCTTTTCCTCATTTCTGCTGTTAATGTTGTCATCTTTACCTGCATATTTGCATGGATTACTACAAACTGTTCCTATGATGATCTACACATTTATACTCAAATTTCTACATTACTTACTTGCATCCTTATCAGTTTGCTTTTCCAATTCTTTTTCAAATTCCGTTGGTTCATCTTGGCAATAAACTCGGAAACTTGGCGATGAATCCCACATTTCGTAGTTGATACTCCTCATATCTTCTTGATCTTCATTCTCTTCCTCTCCATCTGTGGCTTGCTCCAACGCAAAAACCCCTCCTATGTACACAGGCACAACCTTTGCCGCTTTCCCACTTTCTTTCTCTTTATTTTCTTTAATGCTGTTGTCTGGTTTATTTTCCTCCTTTTTTTGGTCCTTAATCTCATCATGATCTACCAAAACTGGTGCAACCTTTGAACTCTTCTTCTCCGGTACTGTTTGTACCTTTGGAGATGTTACACTATGATCAGGTGAAGATTGTAACGATTGAAACACAGAGGTATCCTCCTCCTCTTCATTATCTTCAGGCTTAAGTAGTTGTTTCTTGGAGGGTGCAGCATCAGTTTTTAGTTTTCTTGCCCTTATCCGGGCTTTGATCTCCTCATACTTCCGCTGTAGGAGTGGACGTATTTTAGGAGGCATGGCTTCGGCTTCTGGGGTGAGCTTTGAGTTATGGCCCCCCATTTTGAGGAGGGGGGAGAACAATGGGGTTTAGGCCACAATGGTGAGGGAAGAAAATGCTGAAGAATGTAAAGAAACTATGAGCTAGGAATCCTAGGATGGTGATTTTGAAACAGAAGGGTCAGAGGCAGTTATTTAATTTTAGGATAAACTTCATGATCTATGGCAGATAGACAACAAGTGTAATAATTTCATATATTTGGTTTTGCTGAATTGTATTTTACATCTGGGAGGTTAATTTTAGCAAATAGTTAGTATTCTGTAATTCTATATTTGTAAACTTATGATTGTTTTTCCAGTTGTCCTGCCTGTAATGATCAGAACGATGTATAACTATTTTTGTAGTTGCAGACATGTTTTTCGGCTGTTGAAACTTGAGAGAGCTAGTCAAGAGAGAAATGTATGTAAGCTCCTGTTTATCGCTAACAACAATTTGTGCCAGCTTCAACAAAAAGTCAGAACAACTCTCAGATCACACCGTAATCTCTGAGGATAGCTACCAAACTGGTTTGGACAGGTGCAAGCATATGCTAATAGGACGACTCCAATTAGCAAACGGAGACAAACCATACACTCCTGATTTGCAACGAAAGCTTGGATCTCTTTGGGGGGATTTGGGTTGCTGGAAGCTAATCCCAATGGGTAAGGGGTTTTATACCTTCAGTTTTGCCTCTGCTGATGCGGTGTCTAGGGTTTGGGCAAAGGGTGCTATTGCCCTCAAGCCTGGTACCATCCGATTCTTACAATGGATCCCTAATTTCTCTCCTGCAAATCAAAGAAACACAAACGCTCAAGTATGAGTGCGTTTCTGGGATTTAGGATTGGAATTTTGGGAGCCTCGGACCTTACTTGAGATAGCGAGTGCTGTTGGCGTGCCAGTGAGAATCGACCCAAACACTATTCAACGCAGGTATGGCCTCTTTGCCAGAATTCTTGTGGATGTTGATCTCTCTGGTGATCTTCCTGCATAGATTGTGATTAAGCGCAACAACGGGGAATCATTTGTGCAAGCCGTGGATTATGAGAAACTCCCTGACCTATGTTCTCATTGTGGGAATGTGGGACATTGTGTTACAAATTACAAATTTGTGAAGCCTGCCCCCTCTAAGTCTGATGTTCCAACGAATGGTAGAGGTCGTTCGCACCGGCGACGTCCCAAGTAGCGTAGGAAACATGCGGCTTCTCAAGTCTACGTTCCAAAGCAGCGGGAGGGCAAGAGAATACTGGTGGACTCCTCTCCTAGTACTAGGATTGACTATGGTGAAGGACCGTCCTTTGCTCAGAAGTCTCATGTCCAAGTGCAGGAGGGTGTGGAATGTGATAAGACAGTTGATGTGGAGCTGGAAGAAGCTCAGTTTCAAGGTGCTCTTGATGCAAATAATGAGGAGGTTCAGGTGGAAGACCAGAATGTCTTGTCTGAAAATATTGTAGTTCAAGAGGATGCTCAGATTGTTGTTTTTAGACAGGATGAGGCCGAGAGCAGTGTCCTTGCGATCTGTGTTAGTGCTAATGAGCAACATGTGGTGCATGAGAGTGTTCCTGCTAAAGGTGTTGGCTCTCCACTTTCAAGTTGGTATGATGAAACTGAACGTGAGGAAGTGGGTGGGGATTTCACTCTTGTTCAGTCAAAGTCTCAGAAGAAGTTGATGAAGCGTCAAGCTGCCTTGGCATCCAACCGGGAGGCTTACCTTCGTCGCTCAAAGGATATTTCCAAATGAAGATTTTCTATTGGAACTTGCGGGGTATTGCTAATGACCCTACGCAAGACCTTCTAAGAAAGTTTGTCCGGGATCATCATCCTGATGTGTTATGTATTGCTGAACCCTTTGTTTCTTTGGACTCCATTCCATCTCAGTTTTGGTTATCCATGAACTTGGTGGAAGTAAGTACTAATGACCGGGGTGCAGCTTTACCTAATTTATGGATGTTTTGCAAACCGTCTCTTCTCCATGCAATTAATGTTGTTTCTAAGACTGATCAACAAGTGACTGTTACTGTTACTTTGGATTCAGTTCAATGTGTGCTTACTTCTGTATATGCTCGCACAACTATGGAGGGTCGGCGGCGTCTTTGGATTGACCTTGCTTCTGTTAAAGAGAATTTTGTTTCTGGCCCTTGGCTTGTGTTTGGTGATTTCAACGCAATCCTGGGGGCTCATGAGAAAAAAGGAGGTGCTCCAGTATGTCGTCGATCTTGTGAAGAGTTTCAAGCTATGATTGATGTTTGTGAGCTTGTTCATGTTGCTACTAGAGGGGCAGAATTCACTTGGGTTCGTCGTCGTGGTGTTAGAGGTAATGTTGAGGAGAGACTTGATCGTTGTCTTGCTAATCTTCCTTGGTTGGATAGCTGGGACTCTTTTGATTGTTGTACTCTTCCTCGCTTATGCTCGGATCATAATCCTATCATGATGACCTTTTCTAATGCTTTTGGGGCATGCCAAAGTCTATTTCGGTTTAGGCAGATGTGGCTAGAACATGGTGATTTTCAGGGTTTTGTGAAGCAGTGCTGGGATTCTGTCCGAATGCATGGTTGTCCATTGTCTGTTTTGCAATATAAATTAAGAGTCTTGCGTAAAGCCCTTCGAAACTGGAATTGGGAAGTTTTTGGAGATGTCAATAGGCGTGTGGACGTAGACCTTGCTGCCCTAGTAGCCCTGCAAAATGATATCTCAAATTCAGGGGGTACGGATGATGATTATGCTAAAGAGTGTGAGTTACAGGCCAATTTGTCTGAGTCTTTACGTTTACAAGAACTATTTTTGAAGGAAAAATCAAGGTTGCGTTGGATTTCAGAGGGGGACCGTAACACGACTTTCTTTCATGCTATGTGCCGTGCTCGGCGTGCCCGTTCTTCAATAACATTATTGAGAGATGATGATCAAGTTTATCAGGATCCTCTTACAATTCAGAATCACATTGTTGCTTACTACACTGATTTATTTGCTAACCATGCAGATTATTGTGATACGGGGCTTATTAGCCGGGTCATTCCTTCCTTGATTACTGATGATGAGAATATGTCCCTAACTTCAGTTCCCTCTTCAGAAGAGATTTATTTAGCACTCAAGGACATGGACCTAGATAACGCTCCTGGGCCTGATGGATTTAATGGACATTTTTTTTTGTCTCATGTTAGGCAATTGTTGGTGCGGATGTAACTTCAGCTATCCAATTCATTTTCCAACATGGATCCCTACCGGCATCTTTCAATTCAAGTATGATTATTCTTATTCCTAAAGTTGATCATGTTGTAACTATCAAGGAGTATAGGCCTATTGCATTATCTAATTTTTTCTTCAAGATTATTCCAAAGATTCTGTCTCTTCGGCTTGCGTCTATTGCTTCGAGAATAATCTCACCTCAGCAACATGCTTTTGTTCCTGGAAGAAACATTACAGATTGTATTATTACAACTTCAGAGTGTATTAATTTACTAGACTCCAAGTGCCATGGTGGAAATGTTGCCATCAAAATGGATATTACAAAGGCCTTTGATACTCTCTCATGGGACTTCATTCTTCAGGTTTTGGAAGCTTTCGGTTTTCATCCGACATTTGTTTCATGGGTACGAGTTATTCTTCATTCCGCAAAACTCTCTCTATTGGTTAACGGAAGAGCAGTGGGGTATTTTTCTTGTGGCAGGGGTGTGCGTCAAGGGGACCCTTTGTCTCCTCTTCTATTCTGCCTAGCGGAGGAAGTTCTAAGCCGAGGCATTTCTGAGCTTTTAAATAATGGCAAACTGAAACCTATCTCTTCCCCGCGGGGAGTTGTGGCACCTTCACATGTTTTATTTGCAGATGATGTGATGGTTTTTTGTCGAGGGGATCAACGTAACTTGGCTTTGGTTATGTCTCTATTTGATGAGTATGGGCAGAATTCAGGGCAAATAATTAGCAAGGCCAAGTCACAGGTATTTGTCAGTAAACATATTTATTACCACCGGCAGTCCATTGCAAACTCTTTGGGTATTCCCATTGGAGGAATTCCATTTACTTACTTGGGTGTGCCAATTTTTCGTGGGAAGCCTCAAGCATCTTACTTTCAGCCGATTGTTGATAAAATTCGAGTTCGTCTATCTAGTTGGATGGGTTCTATTCTTTCCATGGCTAGCAGGCTTCAATTGCTCAAGTCTGTTTTTAATAGCATGCTGGTATATAGCTTTCAAGTTTATGAATGGCCTATTTATCTGCTGCGGCGTTTGGAGGTTGGTGTAGGAACTACTTGTGGTCTGGCTCCATTAATAAGAGAGGTGTTCCTTTGGTAGCATGGAAGAATTGTTGCACTTCATTGGAGGAGGGTGGGCTAGGCTTAAAGCAACTTGCTCTCCAGAATAAGTCTCTTCTTCTAAAGAGGAGCTGGGAAGTTTTTTCTTCTTTTTCAATTGGTAGCTCTTTCCTTCGAGCTCGCTTTTGGCGTAATGGGGTCTTGCGTCGTTCGTATGCAAGCTCTTCTATTTGGCCAGGGGTGAAACGTTTTTGGGCTCAAGTTCAAGAAAACTCAAGGTGGCTCATTGGTTGTGGGAGATCAGTACATTTCTGGAGAGATAATTTCTTGGGTAGGCCACTCCTCGAATTTTTTGGGAATGATAATGCAGGTTCGGCTGCTCTCATGGATGGGTTGGTAGCTGACTACATTCTTAACGGTGCTTGGAATTTTCCCTCATTGTTTCAACTACATTTTCCAGGCCTCTGTGATTTAATTAGTGGTGTTCCTATTGCTCTGTCCCCAAATATGCCTGATAAATTGATATGGGTTCCATCTGCATCTGGTGAGCTAACTGCAAGGGATGCTTTTCACTTTCTACGTCCGCGACTTCCTCAGGCACATTGGGGTAAGCTTATATGGTCTAAATATATTATTCCTCGTATCTCTATTCATTCATGGAAAGTGTTACGAGGTAAGGTATTGTCGGAAGATGTGTTGCAACGATGGGGATTTCCTTGGCATCTCGTTGTGTCCTTTGTGGCTTGGAGGGTGAATCATTGCTTCATATTTTTTTCTCATGCTCTTATGCTTATTCCTTATGGGGATGCTGGGTATCTTGGTTTGAGTTGGGTGTTATGCCATCGACTATTATGGATTTGTTATTCTATGGTTTGAATGGCCGTAGCCAACAACTTAGAGAATTGTGGCTGCTTTGTTTTACTACTACCCTATGGTTTATTTGGAAGGCAAGGAACATAATGAAGCATGATGGTCGTTTCATTGGTGTGGATGCTTTACATAGGCTTATTTTGGGGCACATACAAGCTGCTAGTAGATTAGCTACGGGTTGTATGTTCAACTCTTTGGAGGAGTTACGAGTCCTGAAAAATTATAATATTTCATGTCGCCCACGTAGAGTTCCTCGTATTATTGAGGTTAATTGACATCCTCCAATCCTTGGGTGGGTGAAAATTAATACTGATGGTGCGTGGCAACGTGCATCAGGACAAGCCGGATATGGTGGTATTTTTCGTGACTTCTGTGGTTCTTTTCTTGGTGCTTTTGCGTCTAATCTTGATATTCCTAGCTCCGTTGAGGCTGAGGTCATGGCAGTAATCCAAGCTATTGAGTTAGCTTGGGTTCGAGAATGGAAACATATATGGCTTGAGGTGGACTCAGCTCTTGTCCTTCATTATCTTCAGGATCCTCATCTTGTTCCTTGGCGGTTACGGGTGGCCTGGGGTAATTGCTTGCACCATATATCACATATGCATTTTCGGTTTTCTCATATCTTCAGAGAAGGTAATCAAGTGGCGGATGCGCTTGCTAATATTGGGTTGACATTGACTGGCATGTCATGGTGGGATGATCCTCCTCCTTCCATCGTTGATCATTGCCGGCGAGATGCACTTGGTCTCCCGAATTTTCGTATTTGTTAATGTCTTTGTCATGTGTTCATTGATGTTTTTTTATGTAATTACTTGTTTCTCTACAAAAAAGCTTATTTGTAGGCTGTCATTGGTCTAGTCCTCCAGCTTCTTGTACCTTTTTTTAATCAATAAATTTTCGTGGAGGGACGGTGAGTTAGTCCATTTACGCTTACCAAAAAAAAAAAAACACCATTTGTCGAAGAACGAGGTAAGTTTAGTGATTTCAGGTAATCTGGTTCAAAAATGTGATTACTTCGGCGTTACTCAAAAAGATGAAAGTCCAAATTTACTGCGGTTCGCCTATTTACTTGTTTAGTTTCCGGAATAAAAAGTGAAAAAGGCTACATGGCTTTAGTTTGAGAAAATTAATCTGTTTCTGATTCCAAGCCTTTGATCCACAAACCAAACTGAGGCTTTAGTCACTCTGTACTATAGTTATGTGTCCATTAATTCCAGAAAGAAATTGAGTTGTAAAAATGAAGCAAGGAATCCAAACAATTAAAGTAAATGAACAGATGTTCATTCCTTCTTTAATTTTAGTTTGAAAACTAGGAAAGAGCCTAAAATAAACCCATCATGTGAAGGCTGTGAGTGCCTATATTCTAACTGGCTTAACTTTCATTTTGGACCCGGTGCTCTCAGGAAGGAATTTCTTTATCCAAAGTTTAAATATGCTTTGCTTCTTTTTTTATCTCTTTGAAAAATCAATTGCCTTTTGATTTGAAAAAGCCAATGATTCCTGTAGCAAGCAGTCTCACCCTTCACCTTTTTACTATCTCAGTGTCAAGTAAGGATGCTGAATCAATTCAAGTACAAGAACAAGTTCATTTTATATAGCTAACTGACCTTACAGCCAATTTTTACATCCCCTAACCGATGTTTAAACTTCAAATTACTAGGGTTTAAGGAAGAACTTAATCTATTTGGAGCACTGGATACAATAGTACATGAAAATCAAAAATCATTTTGGAAGTAAATTCATTTTGATTTTGTAATGCTACATTAAACGGATCAAAATTTAGTGCAGCCACTGATTTCTTCATCACCGGCTTCATGACTCAAGGAGACTTCTGTTATGCCACTGCAACTCGAACAAGAAGAGCATGAAGACACAGGACTTGTCCTAGTAATCTGAAGCTGACCCTTTTCAGCTTTGTTAACTTTGAAGCCATCATAATTCAGCAAATTATCCTCATCTTTGTGAGAACTTCTTTTCTTCAAAAATATTCGGCATAGAACCCAATTTCCTTGCTGGTTTATCGAGTTCTGCAGAAAAATTACCAGCAATATCATATGATGTTTCTTGATGCATTATATTAGTAAATTGTGTGCATGAACTTGATTTATGTAAAACACACCTCAGTTGATAAAGCTCTAGTTCCTAGGTTATTGACAAGAGAATATTCATGCATGACCCAATCAGTCTTAGAACCATTTGGAGCTTTTCCTCTATAGAAAACCAGACTCTTCTTCTTCCCTACAATGTTATTTCTCCTAGCAGATACAATCTTCTTATCTGAACCGGTTGCTTTCCAATAACCAGAACTTGTCACTCTGTTTGTTCTGTTCCCATTAGGGTATTTTGATTCCTTGTTGCTGAAGAAATATCTCTCTTGCTCCAAATCACCTACAAAAAAAAAAAAAAAAACATGTTTATCGATCATTGGAGCAAGTATACGAAACTACCTAGTAGTGGAGTGCACTGATTGAAGAACATGAGGTACTATTTGCAGTACTATTTACCTGGCAAATCCCAAGGATCATACACACAGACATTGATCTCAGGAATAATGGAAGCAGGTAGAGGGCATGAGAAGACCTTGCACCTTAGGTACTGAAAGACAAGTTCTTCATCGGTGGGCTGGAACCGAAAACCAGGAGGCAATCTAGTCATCCCATTTCTAACAAAGTTGAACTTGTCCATTGATCAAAGCCTAAGTGTTATCAAACTTAGAGGCCTCTGTCGAATGAGATGAGAAAAGGTCAAGCAACCTTGTAGTATTTATAGTCCAAAACAGAAGAAGGATCTTCTCAGTGGGTGCAGTCTTGCAGAAGAAAAAAAAAATATATGATTCTGTGTTAACAATATTTTATGTTTGACAATTAAAAAAGGCTTTACTTAAAAGATGATTAATTTCAGTTTACACCTCTGAGATTAAAAGTAAACATCATTTCACTCCTCATACTTTCAATTGTGAAAATTTACCCTCTAAAGTTTTCAATTTTCATAAATCATGCCCAATTATTGAAATTTTATCTAATTCGGACGTTAATTTTGACTTCATAACTCACTAAAATGGTTAAAATGGTCTTATAACAACATAAATCGTCTTTTATGACATTTTTTCTAAGATTTCATGCTATCATTTAATCTTCAAATTGAACGGAATTTTAACAATTGTATCTGATTTATGAAAATTAGAGACTTTATGGGGTAAATTTTCAAAATTAAAAGTACGGGGAGTCAAACGATGTTAACCCTAAATCTCAGATGGGGTAAACTGAAATTAATCCACTTAAAGATCCTTTTTGTTTTGTATATGGTATTATTGGTATATATCACTGTAATTCTGATACAAAAGTAAATCAAACTTGCAATTCATTGTATCGTATGTTAACAAGCAATGAAGCAGCAATCAAAGAGAATTGGAGTACTTGCTAAAAGTATGTTGAAATTGCTGATACCAGCTGGTGAAAATGTTGAAGGGAATAAGTCCACATTTTACTGAAATGTTCTTGATATAGAGGACAATTTACTTATAATTATAATGGATTGGTGAGTATTTTTTTTTTTGTGAATTAAAGGAATTTCATTCTCATATAAATGATACATCATGAATCGATCAACTGCCTTACGTACAAAGGGCAAATAAGATCAAATAACTCACGTGTAGGTAGCATCCTCACTACACATTTCAGCTCTCATATCACCACAAATCAGTCTATACCCTAGGCAGGCTAAAACAAAAGCAAAGACAAAACAAAAGAAAAAACAAACCTATAATCTATGAGAACATAGTTTATAGGCAATTATTCTGAAAATATAACAAAGAAAAAGAAAATAAAAGCATGAACCGAGGCCCATCAGCTAAGGGCACCCATGCCTTGAGCCCCCCTCAGCCGCCGTCTCCATTTCCAGTGGCAGGGAGAACTACATCCTTAGACTATGTCACCTCAAAACAAACAGAGATCTGAAACCGGATTCCTCCTTGATCCGCCACCCGGTCTGATTACGCCCCCTGACAATTGACGAAGATCAAAGCTCTGTCGCCGATCTAGAAAACTAGACCACCGCCGCAGCCACAGCCCACCACAAAACACCGCCGCCACACACAGATCCAATCCAAAATAGATCAGATCCTATACCGTTAGAACTGGATTCGACTTTGATCCCTGCAAAACCGTCACTGCCGCCGTCTCCAATCTCAAAGATCAGAGCCGTTAACCAAGCCGACGTCATCCAGGCCGCCGTCAAACCCAAATCAAATCACGATCTAGGGCCTACCTTCACGCCGTCGAAACTGCTTGGAAGCTTGCCCACGCCGCCCAAACGCGATCTAGGCCACCCACCACCAGCCAAGGAGCCGGAGTGAATCGCCACCGCCGCCTGCTTGATCGTCTCCTCTCCTAGGAACAGTGGCGGATCCAGCCCAAGGCTTGCCAGGGCTGGAGCCCAGGTGAGATTCTTGGACCGAAAATTCTACCAGACCCAAAAAAAAAAAAAAATTAGCCCTACGACTATGTGTGTAAGTGTGTCGCTCCAGTTCAGCCTCCAGCCCTCTAGCAGTCAAGCCATCCAACTCGTTTCAGTCTCTCAGCTCCAAACTTCGAAACATGAGTGTGAGCGACTGCTCAGCTGCTCCGCCTGCTCCGTCTGCTCTGCTTGCTCGGCTGCTCCGACGCTCCGCTTGCTCGGCTGCTCCGGCAGCTCCACTTGCTCGCCCGTCGCCGCTCTGCTGACTGCTGCTCGTCTCAGACAGTCAGACTCTCAGCCATACGCAATCGCCTGCTCGGCTGCTCCGCCTGCTCGCTATCGTCTGCTCGTCACCCGTCGCAGCGTCGCCTGCTCTGCTGAGTGCTGACTGCTGCTCGGCTGCAGTCCACTGAGACCAAGTCCAGCCGGCAGCCGTCTAGGTGTGTATTAGTGTATATTCTTATTTCTTAATTCTTATTAGTTATTACTTGTGTTCCTTTTGGGTATCTGTGTTCACTGAGAGTCTGAGTCTGTGAGAGACTGAAACCATTGTATTTGTGTTCTTTCTTGAATTTAAAGTATGAAATCGAATTTGAAGTCAATTGAATGAACTAGGCTGGTAGTATGCTTATTCAATTGAATTGTTGTCTTGTTAAGTAATGAATTACTGAATTGCTGAAAATTTTAATTGGAATTACAAAATGTCAAATGAGCAAATTAATCGTGTCAAAAGGCCTAGATCAAAAGATATCAGCACATGGTTCAGTAAAGTCCAATCGTCATCATGTTCAAGTTCACAAGCCTCGGTAGGCACTCCAATTCATGTTGGAGTAGCTGAAGAACTGTCTTCAGAGTCTCCTTTACTTAGGTCTCAGAGGAATGAGTTTGATCCCCATGGCAATGTCAATGCCATTGAACGTGATCCAGGCAAACGGTGTCCTTTATGGAAGTATCCTGCAAATCAACGCGAAGCCGTTCGAAAAGCTTATGTTGCATTAGGTCCATGTCAACCTAAGCTGAAACATTATCCTCTTTCACTTCATGGGGCACAAAATCGTAAGTTTAACTTTGATTGGTTTGAAGGTCATTCATGGCTTGAGTACTCGAAGGATCAAGACAAGATATATTGTTTCCCTTGTTTTCTTTTTGATAAAGAAAACCCTCTTCATCTTGCTTTTACTGTAGATGGATTGAGAAATTGGAAGCAAAAGAATGTGCTTACAGTACATATGGGGTCTATAGGGAGTCCACATCATGAAGCCATGGAGAAATGACACCTCTTGAGAAATTTGGCTACACAAATTGAGAGAGTTTTTGTGAAAAGAACAGCAAAAGAGGTGGAGCATAATCGATTTAGATTGAAGGCTGCAATAGAGGGTGTGAGACTTCTAGCAAACCAAGAACAAGCTTTTAGGGGCCATGATGAATCTAAAAGCTCTCTTAATGTTGGAAATTTTGAGCAAGTTAGAAAGTCTTATGAAAGAATGACTAGTGATGATGATATGGTTATATTGCAGAATGCTGCTGGAAATGCCAAGTACATCTCTCCATCTATTCAAAAGCAGCTCTTAAATATTCTTGGTAATAGAGTGAGGCAAATGATTCGTGAAGAAGTTGGTGATGCGAAGTTTTGCATTCTTGTTGATGAAGCAGTTGATGTAGCTGGCAAGGAGCAAATGTCTATTGTTTTGAGGTTTGTTGATCATCATGGCTTCATTCGAGAACGGTTCTTTAAGATAGTGAGTGTTCTTGACACAACCTCATTAACTCTTAAATTAGAGATAGTTAAAGTTCTCGGTATGTTCAATCTACAAGTGGAAAATATGCGTGGTCAAGGGTATGATGGAGCTAGTAACATGAGTGGTATTTGGAATGGCTTACAGGCATTGTTTCTTAAGATTGTCCCTATGCGTACTATGTTCATTGTTTTGCTCACCATTTGCAACTAGCTCTAAATGGTGCGGCTAAGGGTGTTCATGATACATATCGCTTCTTTTCTACTCTATTACTTGTTGTGAATTTTGTGGATTCATCTGCTAAGCGCAAGGGTGCTCTAAAAGCTGCTAGAGTGGATGAAATCCAAGATTTGATAGCTCTTGGCAATCTTCAAACAAGTATGACGCTAATTTTAATTTGTATTCTATTTGTATTAATAGATATCATATTCTTGATTATACTTGTACTTGCACTTTGCACTTTGCTAATTCACAATCTTCAATCAGGTACGGGCTCTAATCAAACTTGCACTTTGCAACGACCTTCTACTACTCGGTGGAGCTCTCATTTTCGTTCTATTAGGAGTATGATTGAATTATTTGGTTCAACCGTGGCAACTCTGGATCATATGATGGACACTGCAACCTTACCTGTTTAGGGAGAAGCTAGTGGTATTCTCAAAGCTATGAGATCGTTTGAGTTTGTGTTTTGTCTGATTTTGATGCATAGAGTCATGAAAGTCACAGAAGTTCTTTGTCAAGTAGTACAACAGAAAACTATTGACATTGGAGAAGCAATGAAGTTTGTTGAAACTACAAAAGAACTTCTTCAAGACATGAGAGATGATGGTTGGGATGATTTTTTTATGGTTCTTACATCTTTCTGTGGGACACATGATATTGCTATTCCTGATATGAGTGCTCGTTGGTTGGATGGTACGGGTCGTCGGAGTCAACAAAAGAATTTCATCACACATGAGCACCACTACCGTGTAGAGGTATTCAATGTTGTACTTGACTTTCAATTAAGTGAGCTAAATAAGAGGTTCAATGATAGATCTTGCGAACTCCTTAAGCTCACTTCAACTTTGGATCCTCATGATAAGTTCAACTTGTTTGACACTCAAAAGGTACTCCTTCTTGCTAAGAGTTTTTATTTTCAAGATTTTGTGCAAGATGACTTTCTTTCTTTGGAATTAGAGTGTGCATATTATAAGAAAGATATGACTCAGGATGTAGCATTCCACACCTTAGATTCTATATCTGATTTATGTCGGCAACTTATTCAAAGAAGAAAATTAGACTTCTATCCTATGATCTATAGGTTGATTTGTTTGGTGTTGACTCTTCCTATTTCTACTGCAACCACTGAAAGAGCTTTTTCATCCATGAACATCATCAAAAACAAACTTAGAAACAAGATAAAGGATGAGTTTCTTGATGATTGCATGGTACTTCATATTGAAAAAGAATTTGTTGAAGCGGTTGACAATGAGATGGTGATTAAAGATTTTGAAGCTTTGGGGCCTCGTAGAGTACAGTTTAGTTAGTTTTTAATTATGTTTCTTATATTGTATTGTGTCTAATTTTTGTTCATGTAAATGCGTTTGAGGGTAAGACTTGCTAGGTCCCTTTATGTATGTGTGTTCTTTTCTAATGAATCAAAATTTCTCGCATTGTTGGTTAAATTTTTGTTGGCGTTGCATTTAGCCCATGTGAGATTTTCATCCTGGATTCGCTACTGCCTAGGAAAACCCTAGCAGAGAGAGAGCCGACTATTAGGTCCGAGCTATGGATTGGTGAGTATTTTCGTCATTTCCAATGTCATGCTCACCCATTAGATAGAAATTAACCTCAAGTAATATGAAAAGAATAACAAGGAATGATACATTAGAATTGCAAATTGTTAACCAAGTATATAATCGATCATATTATTCGTTCATATTATTTGTACAGATACTGATCGAGAATTTGAGATACACCAGAATTCAACCTTCTCATCACAAAACAACAATATATCAACAAAGTGATTGACATAAACATAAAATGTCGCATGATGAGAGAACAAGATATATAAGTGATAACAGAAAATTAAGAACTAGCTAGTGATTACTTCATCAACACATGCAGGAGGTGAAAAACGAGAAAAGCATATAAACTCCAAATGACTTGTAACTCATTTCATTTAGTTTATCAAATCCACCTCCAGTGCAGTGTGAAACTGTGAATCGAGTCCTATCAAACACACATACATTCTATATATCATTATATCAACCTGATGAAATCACTGCTACACTACTTTTGTGCACCGAATCGAGTACCATATGAAGCTAAGAGAATAAGTCCCCTCAGCTCCATATGCAATCACGTAGTTTAGAATATACCATGCTTGTTGAGTACTTGTCTCCAAAAGCAAAATTCCATGGACCATGTACTCCTATTAACCCAATAAAAATTAAGGAACAAAACTTCAGCATATATGCAGTAACTAATCACACCACACATGTTAATAGCTTCCCTAAATTCGTCAGATTGATGATATGCTTTTGGTTGTTCCTCCGGCCGGTTAAGATTTCCATTTTCTTTCCTAGCTTTAACAATTTTGGATTCAATTAGCTTAACTACTGCCAACTTTTTTCTTTGAAATATGGATGGCTGACACATAAAGGATCCCAGCCGCACTTAAAAAGAGCAAAAGATTTTTGTTCCTTTTTCTTTCTACAATGGTTTGAATAAAGGATTATAGACCATGCAACGTTGCTTTTCTGGGAAAGCTATATGAGATTATGAGCTAATTGCTAAACCCTGATCAGAGATATAGAGGAGCTAGTCAACTATCACATTCGGTGCTTTTCTTCATTGCGAAGATGAAGAAAAGCATGCTTTAGTTCTTATCTAGCTAAGTACTGCTTTTCCATCCATGCAAAGTTAACATTTAGATTTGCCTCGGCGCTGTCTAAAAAAGCAGGCAATTTGTTATGAACATGGTCGACTACTTTGGTCTCGGGCTATTGCTCCAGTATTCGACAGAGCAACAAAAGCTATAACATTATGCATGCTCCTCTCTTGTTTATGTTTAATCTTTATATGCATGCAATCCTTTTCTGATACACATATGGGACTACTCAATGATGTTTAATGTTTGAGCAAATGTCACTTTGGTACTAATTTAAAGGTTTATTGCCCAAATCAATGAAAACATTTTTCTAATGCCCCATCTCAATTATTTTGGGTGGAAAGACTTTTGTACCCATCATATAATTCCAACCACTCATCCTCTCTCTTATCTCCTCTCTCAGTTCTCTCTCTGCTCGATCTCCTCTCTCTCTCTTTTCAACCACCCATTCTCTCTCTTATCTCCTCTCTCAATTCTCTCTCTCTCTCTCTCTCTCTCTCTCTCTCTCTCTCTCTCTCTCTCTCTCTCTCTCTCTCTCTCTCTCTCTCTCTCCAAAAAGCTCCGTCGTTCATCTTTGTCGGCCTCATAGCTGGACTCGACCGCACCTGATCTCCTCCACCTGCAACGTCGTCGAGTCTATTTGTCCTCTTTCTCACATCTCCAACGCGCCTCCGCCACTGACGAGGTTGAGGTTGCCTGCAACGTTCTCAGATCCGCCAGCAAAGTTCTCAGATCTGCCGACTCCAGCACAAGCTTCGTCGATGCTTCTTCACCAGCGCGGTCGCCTCGAGCAGAGGAGTTCCGATCTCTAACCATCAAAACCAGAGGTGTCGGCAATGCGAGCCGATCTCTGATCTCCGTCACGCAACACACTGGCGCCGCCGTTCTCGCTTGGTTGCACAACATTTTTGGAAAACAACGATTGCGTCTCTAATTAAAGTGAAGTTGCTAGGGGATAAAGTTTTGCAGAAAAGTGAAAAGTTAGAGTGAAAAATATATTACTAGAGGTAATAAGTTTGTTATTAGGTTTAACAAAACTTTTTTCTCATCATTTCTTTATGTTTTCTCTTTCTTTACCACTAATACTGTTGTACGACAAGTTTACTACCCCTAGTACTACCCCTAATAGAAGATTACTAGGGGTAGTAAACTTTGTTTCTTCGCATCGAAGTTGATTTTTCTCCGTTTTAATGTGTATTATGACCTTTGGAGATACTATTTTACAAGTTAACTACCCCCAGTAGAGGTTTACTAGGGGTAGTAAACTTTACTGAAAAATTTACTACCCCTAGTAAACTTTATTTTTTTTGCATTTAAGTTGATTTTTTCTGTTTTAATGTGTATATGACATTTGGAGATACTGTTTTGCATGTTTACTACCCCCGATTGAAGTTTACTAGGGGTAGTAAACTTTAATGAAAAATTTACTACCCCTAGTAAACTTTATTTTTTCGTATCTGAATTAATTTTTCTTTGTTTTAATGTGTATTATTGCATTGGAGCTACTGTTTTGCAAGTTTACTACCCCTAATAATAGTTTACTAGGGGTAGTAAACTTTATTTTTTCGCATCTAAGTTGATTTTTCTCCTTTTAAATGTGAATTATGGCATTGGAGCTACTGTTTTGCAAGTTTACTACCCCCAGTAAAAGTTTACTAGGGGTAGTAAACTTCATTTTTTCGCATCTAAGTTGATGTTTCTCCTTTTAAATGTGAATTATGGCATTGGAGCTACTGTTTTGCAAGTTTACTACCCTCAGTAAAAGTTTACTAGGGCTAGTAAACTTTATTTTTTCGCATCTAAGTTGATTTTTCTTCGTTTGAATGTGAATTATGGCATTTGAGCTACTGTTTTACAAGTTTACTACCCTAGTGAACTTTTACTAGGGGTAGTAAACTTCATTTTTTGCATGTAAGTTGATTTTTCTCCGTTTGAATGTGAATTATGGAATTGGGGTTACTGTTTCGTAAATTTACTACCCCCAGTAAAAGTTTACTAGGGGTAGTAAACTTTATTTTTTTGCCGGTATGCTTCCAGCAAGATCCGGTGGGTTCCGGTGACATTTTTTTCAAAAAAAATCCAATGCGACTCCGGCGATTTTCCGATCACCATAAATTTTCCGGCGACCGGTGACCGGAATCCGGCAACCGGTGTTCGGCGACCGGAATCCGGTGACCGACGACCGGCGCCCGAGTCCGGTGTGTTTCCGGGAAAGTCTTCCCTTCTTCTTTTTCATTTTTTCTCTTTAAATAAAGGTTAAGGGTAAAAAAGTTTTTTAAAATATCATTTTATTGTGATTTTATTAAAAACTTGTGTATTTGGGCACAAAAGAAATACCTTGTATTTAAATGGGCTAACAAAAAAAATTATCATTGGAATGGGGTTTGACTTTTTTGATTTTGTACAAATGGTCTTTTTCCCTTAATGTTTTCTCTTTGGATTTGATTTAGCTCTCGTCGAGTCATGTTGTTAAAGGACATAAGATTATTGGACTGAGTAAAGGTGGAGATAGAAGAAATGGAGAGCTTTAATTTGAAATGCCTTCCAATAATTTATTAATTATGTGTGGATTTTCAATTGTCTTTTAGGTGTATCATGCATGTGTTTGGTATCCTAAAGTTTTACATGAAGAAAAAGAGTGACAAATGCTTAATGCATAAGAAAGTCGGTCTATAATAAATCACCTAATTAACTTATAGCTAATGATGCTATGAATGACTTCAAAAACAGCTTTGGATTATGAATTATTTAGGGTAGTATCGATCAAGATCTTTGCTTTAACAAGACATGATATCATCTAGAGCATGTTCAATTGACAAAATATCGAAATCTCTCATATTTTTTTTTATTGGTCTTTCAACTCTTTGGGCCATATGACCTCTTCCCTTCGCTTGGGCCAATGCAAAATCCTCCTGCCCAATAAGTTCATCGATTTTCAGTCGCCTCTATATTTGTTCTTCATCTCTCTCGGAGGTTTTAGGGTTTTTCAAAGCTTGTGTGCCTCTTTCTATCTCTCTCAGAGCTCTCAAGAATTTGGAGGGGTTTTATAGAATTGGAAAGCACAAACTTCCATGGATCCTTCAGTCATGCAAAACCCTGAGATGGCCAACATCATCAGTGTAAGTTTTCTTCTTCCTTTTTCCTTATTTCATTCCCAATTTACTCGCTAAAGTTTATTGCTTTCAATGCTATCAATTTCTGGGTTTCATATGGTTGATCGATTATGTTTGTATCTGAAGTGATCCCAGTAGTTATGGGTATTAGAGTTTAGTGAGTCATAATAAGGGTGTGCAAATTGTAATACTAATCTGATTGAGCAATTGAAAGAGAGTTATTTAATGGGTTTTTTGTGTGTGCTTGTTTCCGAAGTTATATGAATGCTGTTTCGGTAGCTAGATTTAAATTCTTAAGGGCGTTAGAGAGGTACCCTTTTGATTCTGTAGTGAAAAATCTTAGTTTGACCCTGTTCGACTTTGCTCTTGCACACATTTGAGCAACAGAAGAGAACAGATGAACTTTTTGCATATGTTATAATCGAACAAGTTTACTATGCATGATGCTGCTTAATTTGAGCAGTTAGTATGTTTTCAAGCATCAGAAAAACTATTGTTTTGGAGTTTGCATATGCATTACGTTACTTCGACCTTTCAAGTTGAAGTGCTTGGTTCAATAGTCGGCATTCAATTCTTTAAAGCAACTATTTTTGTGCATAACTGTTCAAGGATTAGTTTGCCTCCAAAATAGGTGCATTGTCCAATTTGTGGATTTAACATCAGATGTTTTCTCGGAAATTCTTGTGCACCGGTGGCTTTGTCTGGTGATATGCACTGGTGGCTTTGTCTGAACATTATTTTTCGTGTCTTTGCAAAACCGGTTGTTATGTGATTGTTGCTATTACTGCTGCTAGTTTGGTAATTCTGCCGTGTTTTACCTTATGTGGTTTATTTTTCTGAAAGAATCTTGCGCATGCTGTGCAGCAAGAGCAACAAAGAGCGATGATCAATGAGATGGTGGGAAAGCTTACAAGTGCATGCTGGGACAAGTGCATCACCGGTACGCCTGGGAGCAAGTTCAGTTCCAGTGAAACAGCTTGCCTATCAAACTGTGCCCGACGCTATTTGGATATGAGTATGCTTATTATGAAGCGTTTTCAGAACATGCAATGAAGACCTAGAAGTTTGACGTGCCTACTCTATTGCAAGATGTGAACCAATTCTGCTTCTGGTGTTAGTTACGTATCAGTTGCAAAAGTTCTGGAACAGTTTCCCCCTATTTCCTTTTTTACTTGGATCTACTGTATTGGATGTTCTCCAGCACCAGCAGTCTCACCTTAAAGTAATTTTCTTGAATATTTGATGTCCTGATGAACAAGTAACGTCTACATTTTTTAATAATCTGGATTACATCCATGAACTCATTCAAATATTCAATTCATGCTTGGCCTACTTGCTCTACATGCGCTGAAGATGCTCGTCATGTCTCTTAGTTTCTTACTGCTAGAAGTCTAGAACACTTGCTAACCCAAACCCAATCAACCCCTTCCACATGAGGGTGTTAAGTTGAGTGCCAGTTCAATCAAGATAAACTCATAGAACGGGACATATTGGAAAAAATCAAGTGCCAGTATTACACGTTTATCATACATACAATATGAACACATCTTAACGTTGAAGGTAGCGTTTATGCTCCAATTCAATATATGGAGGTCTTCCTTTTTATTTCAGTATTTAGGAACTTATCTGATATTGTTGTCCGGACTCTGAGGTAAAGCTGCCACTGATTCGATCACTGACTCGCCTGGAGTCCCCTACTCCTGCTGCCATAGCAAGAACTTCAGGTGATATATTTAAACTTCCGCTTCTCCTTCCCCAACTCGAACGCCTGCTAGGATGCAAGGCTGCGCTGTGGCTCTCTGTGCTCTCTGTTGGAAGCGTTCTGCTCAAATCCGGAGATACATCTGCCTCGCTAAATCCATTTTCCTTTCCTTCTCCATCGTCATTGCTAAATTGTCCTCCATAGTCACCTGTCTCCCTGGCAGTCTCATCCCACCCTGGCTTTTTCCCCATTTCAATGTCACTAATGGCTTTCCCCATGACAGGACCGTCAAAATTGTTACCAACTTGTGCAGGATTGATTGGAACTTTTTCCCTGAAATTGTTCTGAGATGGAGGAATGCTGGTGCAGAATACCTCCATGAAGTTCTCAATTACCCCTTTATTGAATGGGTTGGCTCGTCCATCATACCGGTATCTAAAGTTTTCATAAGTAGACTGCCAAAGCACAAAAGATTAAAAATTTAGTATCACAAAGATTTCATTGACAGACACACCCAATGCAGTGTGCTCTATTTTTTGATGAAATGGGAGATAGTGTATAGAAAAACATATTAGTGGAATTTCAGGACGTCTTGGCGTGACAAGATCTGCTTACCTGGTTTGTACTGATGAGGTATAAGTGGAAGCTAGTAAGGCCGCCAACAAACCAGGAAGCAAGGAAACTGTAGATTATGAGCGCAATGGACGCAGGAGTCTTAATCAGTGCTTTCCAAATTGATATGTCCTCGCTGTTCATGATCATCTTGACATAGACCCAGCAAAACCCATGTACATATATGCAAAGAAGAGTTGCAGAGAAGACAAACATGAAGAAGAACCTGTAATTTCGCTGCACCAAGGACCAAAGATTTATTAGCCATTGCTTCTTAAATATGTAAAATTACTCCTAGTTCTTGTGGTTCTGTTAATAATCTTTGAAAGAATTCCCCTTACCAATCCAATACACTGGCCAACCCAAGGACAGTGATGATCAAATCTTTGCACACAGTTATTGCATATGGAACAGTGAGAACAACGGGGAGGTCTGTAAAGCATGCAGGTATCACAATACTTGACCTTCACAATTATACGATTGATAAGCACTTCCTTCATGCGTGGAAAACGTGACTGTGGTGTTTCACCAGAACCGGTCTCTGTACTCCCATCATAGTCGTTTGGCTCTGGAGGGTGAAGGTTACGAGGTACAATACCAGGATCTCTGCCTGAGGTTATTAGAAGGAGAACCAAAACCTGTGAAAAGAAATATACATTCTTCTTTCAGGGTTGAGCAGCAAGTGTGAACTTTTTCCAATTGATCCCTCTTATAACTAGAGCTAACTTAGATTACTTTGTTGCACCTAATTTTTTCGTTAAAGATGTAGGTTCAGAAACTAGCAAGCTCCATCATTAATTCATTATAATTCCGGTTTCCATGTCACCTACCAAAATAACATTCAAGAAGATGGGACATAGTGAAGATTGAAAGAGAGGTTGCATAAGTAGAAACCTAAACATTACCAACTGTCAAGAGAGTTATATCCTTAATCAATAGACATTTTCTCAACACTTTTAGTTATCATCCATGGATTGGTAAATGACTAAATCCCCAAATTACGCAGTAAGATATATACACTAATACACAATGAAACCATTGCAGAATTAAAAGAGGAGGACTTACAAATATCGTCAGAACAATAACGGCAATCATTACTGAAATTCCCAAATGATCAACGAGTTTCCTCCCCACAAAGGCACAGAAAACTGCAACAGGGATAACAATGAGGCATACAGTTAACCCAAGAGATCTCGCATCCGGTCCGAATATAAGCCTTCCACCAAGAAGAAATATCTGCAGAATGGAACAGGCCAGCAGCAGCAATGTGTTATAGTAAACATTGAAAACACAAGTGCAAAACGAAAATGATGCATAAGCTGCCACTTATATCACAAAAGAACCAAGCCAAATAGCTTTCCAATACTAATGAAAGTGACTTCAGTTTTACAGATTCAGCTCAAGTGTTCTAAATTCAAAGATGAACACAGAACTGTTCTACTTCATTCCTAATTGAATTCAATTCAATCATCAAACTGATTAAGCAATCACAACCACAATCTCAATTCTATGTATTCCTTCTACCAAACTCATAAAGCTAGAACCTTTAAAGCAACTGGGTAAGACCCAAGAACCACAATCTACCAAAGTCAAAGAAAACCAAACCAAACTCTGGGTTCAAGTTCAACACAAACTAAAACACAAAACAACCCAAGTAAGAGTCAAGCTTACATTGCTGCCTTTCCAGTCCTTGTAACTTCTAACCAGCGCCGGCCCATCTCCGGCAGACGAGCCCCGCTGACGTGGCTCCGATTGCATTGGGGGTTCAGGGTGTCAAAGAATGAACAAAAAAGTAAAAGGCAAAGTCAAATAAGGGTTGGTATTTGAGGGGTGGGCTGGAGCTGACTTTTCCTCAGCATCATTCATTCATTCTGTGTAAGAATGTAAAAATGGGTGTCTTAGAAGAAGCTCAATGGGGTCTGATTAGGTGTCAGATTCCGGCATAGGTGGCACTTACGGTCACCGCTGGCTGTCGAACTGGTCAAGTAGTGCAACTACTGCATACATGCCTCAATCATCATTTTGGGCACAAGCAATAGTATTATGGCACATGTATTTGGTTTACTTTTAACATTATATTCCTCTTGGTCTTGGACTGCTTCTTTGGACAAACAGTGTCAGAATGACTCATTCCTAACTGTTGGGTTCCTAAGAAATCATAGACTGGGCTTATGTCTCATTTGATATGATAAAGATTGCAACTTTGCAAGTATATGTTGAGGTTTTGGGAAGTTTCACCCAAGAATTTGATCACTACACCCTTTGTCTTGTTATTATTGTTATTGTTTCTTTGGTTTATGGTTACATCCCTTGCCGTGCTCGTAGCTTTATCATGGAGATTGCATTGTCCCGTGGCCGGAAAACGCTAACTTGTGTCCCGTGTGCCGGTACGCTATGCCAACAATGGAAGAGGTGAATGAGCCATCAGAACCCTCCAGGCGGCTGAGCTGCGCTGCGCTGCTTACACTGCCTGCTGGTGGTGTAGTAGCTCATGCATGTGCTGCTTTGCAGATACTGAAGCGAAGTTAAGGATTGATGTCAAAAGGTTTTGTACATCTTTGGTATCACATACCTACAGTCATGAATTTAGTCAGTTTAGTCGAACTTGTCACTCGGTCCTGAACTTCTTCCATGACATTGTATTTGGTCGTCAAAATCATAATACCTTCATTACACATGCCCATGAAGGCATGAAGATCACATTGGTGTGCTGCCTTGGGTAAAGCTTATTTCTGACGTTTCAAAATGCCATGTACTCAGTAAAACCTTTTAATTCTATCAAGTATTCAACAAGCCTTGTGTAAGTTTGAAAATCCCAGTAGTTCATTACAACACTGTTCCATATAAAATGAATCAAAGACCAAATGTTCTCCTAGCTAGCCTCCTTCGAGTTATTAAGGTCTTCTCTCTTATGCAGGCTGAACTGAAAGGAGTTGAAAGTTAAAAACCGATTCTAGAGTATCAAACAAGAGGCTCTGTCATGCTGTCTGGAGAGGATGTATTACTTGATTGTCATTTGGTAATTGCTTGCTTACTCCTAGCTTTAAAAAGTTGAGAAAACAAAAGCACAAGGAACAAGAAGAAGAAGATTTTGGAAATTGCTCATTACTGAGAGCCGGAGTTGTAATTGGGCCCTCTGGGAGTCTGGGACAAACCTATATACAAAAACAAACAAACAAAAAGAGGTCCTACCGGGAGTCGAACCCAGGTCGCTGGATTCAAAGTCCAGAGTGCTAACCACTACACCATAGAACCAATTTGCTAAGTGAAGCGAAATTTTATTATCTATCCTTTTATTGTTTTATCAATCGATGGTTCGAAGCGAAGTATCGATGTCGTAGTGAATTATGAACCTTTTCGATTTTCAATTAGCAACATTATTCGCGAATTTACTAATTAGGAGTAAATTCTTTTCGATTTCCAGTTAGCAACTCCACCACATAAACTCTTAACAAGCTAATAAGCTATTGCATGGTAGAGAGCCAAGTTAAAATTTTCTTCAAAGTTCAAAACCTATAAATTAAACTGATCTGACCCCATTCGTATCTCATCAAAGAAAAGTTCATGGTAGATAAGGTTTGCCATTCCAAAAAAAGTAATACAATAATTAGATTGCTTGACATCATATGATCTACACAAGCTTATAGCTAGCAAAAGAAAGAGATTGATGAGGATAAGAGGTCGTCATGGTTGGCGGTTGGTTCATGCAGCTAATCATATATAATGGGAAAAATGGGGAGGATATTTATGCCTCATCCAATTATTAGTAACACTCTCCTAAATCTTAAGTTTGAGTGGAGTTTCTTACGACATAGGCGCAATATTGCAGACTAAGAGACAAGCAACGATTCCATCAATCTCTGATAACTCCTGGGCAACCAAAGTAGCTATAGCTCAATTAGATAATGTAATATGCATAATATATGATCGATCATCTAACCTAGCTAGCTAGCATGCATTTTTATCCAGAATTGGGAGTACTACTGGAAATCATAAATCGATTTATTTTGGGAGATTTGGTTTGGGGCCTCAGCATATGCGCAGAGCTCTTCACGGCACCTTGTCCTAGAGATCATATAAGTTAAGTGAGTCATGGACCCTCAGATTTTGTTGGAACACACCTCATATCCCACAACACCTTCTTCATCTTATTTATCGAAACTATACCCATTTCATTGCAAAGCTTTTCTTTCAAGTTTGATTTGTGTCTGTGCGTGTCTATATAAACATTTTATCATATATATATAATGAAATCAAAACAAATACAAGAAGAATATCAATCAGAAGATGGATATGGATGATCGATTTTGCCCTATGCGAATGAATACTAGCTACTTAATTTGTTTGGTTAGGTTAATTATGATTTCCCGATAGTGGGATTCTTGGAGTTGTCTAGAAGCTGGGAAGTTGTCTAAAGGTCAGGTTACCCTAATTAGCCGGAGGTGTCTCTTTTCACCACACACACAAAGGAAAGGAAAGATGGCTTCGAATAGACGGATCATATTGTGTCAAAGTCAGATAAGAAAGGCATGCCAACTTTACCCTAATTTCCTTTCTCAAATCGATTGCTTCCCAACAGCTAAGTAAGAGCTTAACCAGTTAAATTGTACCAAATAATCCACATATATAGTCGAGTGAAACTTGTAAGTAAACAAATGTTAGCTAGACGAAACAAACATGTATTACAGCATGATTTTAGTCAAAGGCCAAGTCAACACTCCTCTCGATCATGATTATATATAGTACCTTAGATTTTGACTCCAGCTAATTTCTTTAGTTCTCGATGGATATTTTCGTTTTAACTATCCCATTACTTAGTAGTACTTACAAATGTTCGAGTTAGTATGAACTTAATCGCGGGATGATCGTATTCTACAGTTTGTGAGTTCAAGTAATCGATCGAATCCTTTGGTTGTAGACTTGTAGTATAGCCGATGGCTGAAATATTACTGCACCATGATAATGGCGATTGCTGCACTACGAATAAGATAATTAAGTGTTTCTCGTCTCATTAAGAGATTATAATCGATGATGGATCACGGTTCTGGTATAATAACATTTTCCGATATATAATTTAGATATTTCTTCATCCAAGTCCAGGTGGCCCATTTCATGCGTATCAAACTCAATTTCAGCAAGAATGGGATTGCTGTATATTTGAATATCAATCATATATTGAAAAGAAACATGCATGATTAGAACCCCAGCTGTTTATCCAACTTTAAGAATTCAAGACGATACCAAATATATTTTAAGGCAGCAGCTGGTGATAAACCACTATCCTTAAGCTAAGATCGATGAGAAGGCTACATTTGTACTACTGTTAACGCTAATCAATCATCTTATCATGTATACGATGGATGCAATCAGATCAAAGTTGGGGATTAATGAGCAGCATTTGCGGAAGATTAAGTAGAGTACTCGTTAATTAGCTATATGCATGCATGCAGACGTTGATGATTACTGATGATGATCGGCGATAATGGCGTAACAAGTGGCAATTAAGAACTTAATTGCATCAATTAGCTTGTGGTATGTTTATCTATGACGTACGTTAAACCTTTTATGCTTTAATAAGTCTCACAAATTATATATAAAAAAAAAAGTTTCAAAAGTAAAGCAATTGATCGACATCTCGCAACATATCCCAATCTAATATGATCTCATGACCTTGCTTAATACTATTAGTTGGAGTTTATCTATATGTTGGATTATGTTCAAAGACCACAAGATATTAAACTTCAGTGGAATTAATGGTTTCTCCTCCTCCGATCCTCTTCTTCTTCTTCTCTTCTTCTTCTTCTTCTTCTTCATTTTTTTAGGAAAAAAAATAACGAAAGGATATTTAGAGTGTGTGTGGGATGTGACAAAAGCTTGAAGTGATCAGACTGAGGAGTGGTAATGGCACCACTTAATGTAATTGAAATTTCAACTTGACGTCTTACATAAGCGAATGAATCTAATTTCTGTTAATGCAGCAACATGGGAATTAATTTATTAATGTATGTGAAAAATTAACTATTGATTCTTCTTATCATTTCTTTGTGTTGTTAAGGGTCGACAGAAAATAGTAAGTGTTATTGTCAGCACCAGAAAACAAAAGTAATCGTCATTATACTTGTGGCTAATGTCTGATATTAATTAACTTCGATCATATTGTTATTATGAAGCTATTCAATTTCTTGATTAACTAAGAATTTGACGACTGTCCTCTTTAAAGTATACGTATGATTAGATGGTACCTTTGTAATTAACAGAATTAGATGTGATAATTAAATTTGATTCAACTTATTTCGTAGATTTGAGACTACGACAGATCACATCTAGCACACCAACGTTAATCACCTGAGCATGTCATGGAAGATATTCTAATTACTTTACTGAAAAACTAATAAGACAACGGAACGTTATACTAGTTTAATAATCCGAGAGGAGATACACTAAGCTTCTAGGGCTAATCTTATTAATTCCAGCCATGATCTATCATGAGTGATATACTTTGGAAAAATCTTATCCCTTCTCAGGTGGAGACCATATATTCTAAGCCTCCACACCTATACCACTTCCGAGCCCGTCGCTACTTAAAACGACTAAAAGCAGCCATCACAAAGTTTCTCAGTTTTCCTATTTAGTCTTTTCTATTCATCCATACACGAACCCTATAGCTTAGTATACCATTAACCAAAGCAGCAACACAAATACACAAAACTCTTCGTGGAGATTTTATATGTAAAGAGGTAGATACATATAACTGTCAGTAGATCAGATGCTGACATTTGGAACAATCAGAACTTTGAGTCTTTTGAATGCTTCTGTTCACGCGTGGTGGTCAAAAGCCAAAAGAAACGAGATAGAGCGCAATACCCAATTTTATCTATGCTAAAATTCTAATCGCCCACCAAACATATTGGAAAGAAATTGCCTGTCGGCGTTATATGTTACACATGTCGTAACTTGAACTCAATACTTGACATATCTAATGCACTAGTGGCTTGTATGACAGTATAATTTTGAGTAAATAATGCTTACATGTAGCTCACTTGCTCTCTCCTTTAAAGAAAATTAGGGTAGATCGAAATGTATATTAGATCTGCTGAATAACAAGTCGAGGTTGTCACTGAAAGAACAACCGACTAAGTTTTTACTTTGCACCTCATCAAAAATTATGAAAAAGCCAGCGAAGAAGAGTTCAAATACACTACCGATGGAAATCATGGATTATTGTAGGGATGGGCACGGTGCGGTCCGGCGGGTTAAGATCAAAACCAAACCCAATCCAGCTTTTTCGTATTCGTTTGGTTATATTGCAAACCAGATCCGCATTTTAAATGAGCTAATTTGAATATGGTAAATGATTTTAGGCTTAATATTTTAGGCCTCAAATCTATGTGGTATGCCAAATCATTTAGACATATTACATATTAAAAATCTTATACCATGTCATACTTAAGTATAAAGACATGTCATGTCATACTTAAATATAAAGACCATCTTACCATTTGGTTCATTTCAAATAATGACTCTAATAAATTTCAGTTTTTTATTGAAAAATAAAACTATTTTAGCTTTCTTTCTTCTAAATATCTAATTAAATATAAAAAATATAACAATAACATTATATTATATATTTATAATACAATTATTATAAAAAAAATACATGCATATTATATAAATAATCTATATGTAAATCATTTAGAGAAATTATTTGTATATAAATTATTTTTTAAACGAATTATAGAAAATTTTTGATGAATTATATCCAAATTACCTTATATTAGTGCACTACCAAAAAAAAGGCTTTAGCCGACGAAAATTAAAAAAGCAGGCCAACGAATCATTTTTTCGTCCATTTTAGCCGACAAAATTTTTCTTCGTTGGCTAATTTAAATTTTCGTCGGCTATGGTAAACTTTAGCCGACGAAATTAAAATGTCGCCGGCTAAAGAATTTATTTCGTCGGCTAAAGTTCACAGACTATGGCCGACAAAATATTTAAAAGTTTAGCCAACGAAATTAATATGTCGTCGGCTAAAGTTCTTTATATTTACAGATCTGGACAGCAGCAGCTCATCTGGGAGAAAAAACAGGAGAAGAAAAAACGGGAGAAAAAATTTGGGTGTTGTCGAAATCTGTCCATAATTAGTTTGTAGAGCTATATATAGGTACGTATATGTATATATATGTTGATTAATTGAGTTTTATTTGAGTTGATCGATTTTGAGTGTGATTGAGTTGATTGATTTTGAGTACGTTGGATGTATATATATATATATATATATATATGTTGATCGATTTGATGATGATTTGAATGATAATATATATGAATTAATTGTTGTTAATAATAGTAGATATATATATATATGTTAATTAATTTATAATATTGTGTTGATATGGTATGAAGTTGTTGATGATATATATGAGTGATGACGATTTTGTGATGATGTTGATATAATATTGTTATGAGTTGATTGATTTTGAGTACGTTGGATGTATATATATATATATTATATATGAATTTGTTGGATTTGATATAATTATATGAAGTTGTTCATAAGTAGTAGATATATATATATATATATTATATGTTAATTAATTTATTTATAATATTGTGTTGATGGTATATATGTCAATGATGATTTTGTGATGATGTAGATATATATATATATATATATATATATATATATATAATATTGTTATGTAATTATTAAGTATATATATATATGTGTGTGTGTGTCAATTATTTGTTATTAATTAGTTGTAGTACGTAGAATATATACTAAATGAATTGAGATTTTATATATGACATGAAATTTCATTAATAATTAGCTAGCGTTATACATATATATTTTGTTATATTTTCAGGATATGGATAAGAGTTGGATTTCGTTTCCAAAATAGGACAAAAGATATGGTGCAGGAGTTATGAGTTTTATGGAATATGCGTTGGCTAATGCTAACGGGAATACAATTTTCTATTGCCCGTGCACGAAATGTCAGTGTCGCAGCGATATGTATCGATTTCCCATTGACAAAGTATGGCAGCACCTGAGGAGTAACGGGTTTTGAGAGAAGTACACATGTTGATTATATCACGGTGAAACATCATCAGGGGGTCCGCATGAACATGACCAATTTTATGAGACGAGCAGTACATCCAACGATCCAACAACGGCATTCATCAACGACATGTTTCCTTATGAGAGTGGTGTATGCGCTTAAGGACAGTATATGTCTGACCAGGTGCAGCCCTTCCCTAGAGCTGTCAACACTGCTGGTATTGAAAAATACAACAAACTGCTTGTTTTCCAACAGACCCATGTGTACCCCGATTGTCAGAATACCGTTCTTGAAAGTGTGATGGACGTAATGAAGATTAAAGTTGAGACAAAATCTACCGTGAATGCTGTTGATAATTATCTGCAGTACACTGTTTCGATGCTGCCCCACGGTCATCGTCTTCCTACCACTCATCGTAAGGTCCGATGTATCTGAAAGATCTTGGGCTTTCCTACATCAAGATCCATGCATGCAGATATGACTGCGTTCTTTCTGGGGTAAATATCTAGAAGGGAATGACCTTGGTGGCTTGACGCATGTCCGGTATGTCACACTGACAAGTATAAGCTGACTCCTGCAGGCAATAGGAAACCTGTGAAGGTACTTCGGTATTTCCCGTTGAGGGATAGGCTGGAGCGATTGTACATGTCTTCACACACGGCCAAAGCTATGAGATGGCACGTTGATAGGGAATTTCTTGACGAAGATACCCTTATACACCCTGCTGACGGGGAGGCTTAGAAGCATATAGACAAGGAGTTTCCTCATTTTGCGTCAGAGGTCCGAAATGTGAGGCTCGGGCTCTCATCCGAGGGTTCAACCCCTTTGGCAACATGATTCTTCAATACAGTGTATGGCGGGTGATTTTGGTACCGTACAACCTTCTCCATGGATGTGCATGAAGAAGGAATACAATATGTTGAATTTGTTGATTCCGGGGCCCGGTTATCCAGGAAAGTGTCTCGATGTGTATTTGAGACCTTTGATTGAAGAGCTTCAGTTTTTGTGGGACGTTGGTCATCCCACTTATGACAAGTACATGCACGAGATGTTCCAGATGCATGTCATGGTTGTTGGTACCATCAGTGATTTTCTTGCCCGTGGGATGTTGTCAGGAAACGTTGTTAGATGATACAAGGCTTGTCCAAAGTGCCTTAGCGATGAGGGGAGCAGCAGTCATTGCAACAAGATATACAGATTGGGTCACCGTGCTTTCCTTCCATATAATCACGAATGGCGGTTCGATGACAATGCATTTGATAGGACCGTAGAACACGGTGTGCCTCCCAGAAGATAGACGGGAGAAGAAATTTTAGCAGTCTTTAATAAGTACGATTTTGGGCAGCTCAGCAATCATCCCAATATTGTGGCGGCAATACCTGAAAGACCCGACAGGTACAAATTCTGGACACATAAGAGCATATTCTGGGAACTCCTATACTGGAGTAAGTTGTTGATCAGACACTACCTAAATGTGATGCACATAGAAAAGAATGTTTGCGACAGTGTGGTGGGCACAGTGTTGAACTTGGAGGGGAAGACGAAAGACGGTCCTAAGGCATGCATTGATCTAAAAAAAATGCAATTAAGAAGACATCTGTGGTTGAAAGAAGGGAAGAAAAAAATGCCTCAAGCTCCTTACACCGTGAAGCCTGACTAGAAGAACGTAATTTTCAGGTGGATGAGTTGTGTGAAGTATCCTTCAGGCTATGCAGGAAATATAGCCGGTGTGTGAAATTCTGGGACAATAAGATGTACGGGTTGAAGAGTCATGACTGTCATATCCTACTACAACGTCTCTTCCTTGTTTTCATTCGACCGTTCCTTCCCCGTCAGGTGGTGGAGCCGTTAGTAGCGTTGGCAAGATTCTTCCAGAAGTTATGCACACGGGAAGTGAAAAAATCTAACCTCCGGGAATGCAAGAGGAGATAATTTATATCATGTGTAAATTTGAGAGGATATTTCCTCCAAATTTTTTTGACATCATGCCTCACCTGATGATCCATCTTCCCGAGCAATTGTTGATTACCGGTCCAGTACACTACATTTGGATGTATCCCATGGAAATGTACATTTTTTACACCTGAATTCCTCAATATATATACATGTTCAATAATATAACATTTTGCAACTTGATTATAGGCAACTTAGAGACTACAAAGATTATGTGGCTAATAAATCCGCGCTTGAAAGATGTATAGCTGAAGCATATATTGCGCACGAGTGCGTCACCTACATGAAGTTGTATTTAGGAGCATTGAAGGAAACAGACGAAGCCATGCCGATAGATGTACCGAAGTTCAATCTTTCCATACTCTCCAGTGATGTTGAAGTTTATGGAATTTTGCCAGACTCCTACAAGTTGCAACCACATGAGCTAGTCATTGCACACTGGTGGGTATTGATTAACTGTCCAGAAGTTGAATACTAGAAAGACATCCATCTATATTGTCGAGACATTCAAGGTGATCTCGAGTACCACAACATGGAGTTTGCAAAATTTTGGCGGCTGGGTACGTAATTTAATATTTTTGTACGTATTTATGTTTATTGCATAATTATCCATATTTACAATGTTGAATGGTTGGTTGCAGATGAACCATATTCAATTTGATGGTCACCCAAATTGGTCGCACGAACTAAGACTTCTAGCGATGAAGCCGATAATGTTAAGAGTTTATCCGATGTGCAAGGTGAATGGCGTGCAATTTATATGTGAACAGAGAGACAACAGACGGAGAACACAGAATTCTGGGGTGATGGCGCATGGTGGGCGGAATGAAGTTGACTATTACGGTGTTCTCCATTCAATGGTGGAACTCGTTTACGATGAAGGCATGACAGTGCACCTCTTCAAGTGTAGATGGTTTGATACTAGCCCGCAGAGCATGAAGACCGATCAGTACGGAATATTATCGGTGAACACTGCTACAAGTTCTTACGAAGATGACCCGTTCGTTTTTGCCACATCGGTAAAACAAATGTTTTATCTTGATGACCTTGCTAAGGGTGACGCGTGGAAAGTAGTAAACTTTGTGCACCCTCGAAACATTTATGGGCAGCTACACTTGGAGAGGCCGAAGACGAGGAAGAAGATGTTGCGTATCAAGAGCCCAACGCAATAGGTATTCCTAACTCCTCTACGGTCGCCTTAATAATTTTAAAGCGGGTCGTTCGGTGCGAATTCGTGATGAAGAGCCAAGGCTTATTGATGTTGATCCAAATCAAGAAACAGACGAAGACTCTGGCGATGAGAAAAGACATAGATTACCAGAAATTAATTCTGACACCGAAGAAGACTCATCGGATGATTCCGATTACGAGCCTTAGTTTTAATTTAGAGGACGTAATATATTAATTTGTAATAAAAAGGAATGTATTACATTTATAGTTTACATATGTTGAATTCATATTTCTGTTATTTTATATGAATTTTGGTGATATATGAACAAGAAGTGAGTATGGTTTACGTGTATTACCTTCAGTTTTTTTTAATGTATTTTTTATACTTTAGCCGACAAAATACACCATAATTCGTCGGCCTAAACCATCTTAGCCGACGATTATAGTATAGTATATTCGTCGGTTAAGATCAGTTTAGCCGACGAATACCCTAATATTTCGTCGGTTTTATTTATTTTTTTATTTTTTATTACATACTATAGCCGACGAAGATATTAGGGTATTCGTCGGCTAAACCCTAAAAATTTTCTGTTACATACTATAGTCCTATCTTCGGTGGTTATTTTGCGTAAAATTTTTATACGACTTGTTGCGTCTCATCGGTTTAAAACTACATTTCAGTTGAAGGTCCATCCAAAATACGAAATTTAGACGGTCCAACGACCTTTTTCGTGCATTTAGGGGTTTGACTTACGAGATTGACCGTCCGGATCGAGCACTTAACCTTGTCGGATTAAGTTGAATTTTTTTCCATACATGTATTTTGTCATGATGGTCAGATCTGACGGTCGGATTTTCGTTTCTCAAGTTGATCATCACAATCATCTTGATGCCTACTAATGTTGTGTAACTTGTTTACTAAGTGTTAAGTAAATGTTCCATTTCAAAAACAAACTACACGTAAAACCTTCAAACGCAAAAAAGTCGTGATATAAGATATGACCAAAATGGTAAAATACGTCCACGGTTGAAAAATCACAGTATTCGGTAAAGTTTCGGTGCCGATAGTTGCGGTCAATGCAATTTTTCATTCTTTCTCCCTATGAGTAGCCCTATCTTTGGTGGTTATTTTGCGTAAAATTTTTATACGACTTGTTGCGTCTCATCGGTTTGAAACTATTTTCAGTTGAAGGTTCGGCCAAAATACGTAATTTAGACAGTCCAACGACCTTTTCCGTGCGTTTAGGGGTTTGACTTAACGAATTGACCGTCCGGATCGAGCCCTTAACCTTGTCGGATCAAGTTGAATTTTTTCCATACATGTATTTTGTCATGATTGTCAGATCTGACGGTCGGATTTCGTTTCTCAGATTTGATCATCACAATCACAATCACAGTTTGCCGAATGTATAAAAAGTACTATAGCCGACGAATTTCAAAGGTTTAGCCGACGAATTTCAAAGGTTTAGCCAACGAATTTTATCTTAGCCGACAAATTTTATAGGTTTGGCCGACGAATTTCAAAGATTTAGCCGACGAATTTTATCTTAGCCGACGATATTATTATCTTTAGCCGATGAAATAATAATTTTGTCGGCTAAAGTTATCGGGTATAACCCAGCGCTCGACAGCAGAAATGCCCTAGCCTCCTCTTTCCCTCCTCCGCCTCCTCTCCCTCTCCCGGTCTCCCCCTCCCCGCCTCCCCGCTCCCTCTCCCTCTCCGGTCGCCGCCCTCTCCCTTCCCGGTCTCCGCCTACTCTCCCTCTCCCGGGCTCCGCCTCCGCTCCCTCTCCCTCTCCCGGTCTCCGCCTCTTCTCCCTCTCCCGGCTCCGCCTCCGCTCCCTTTCCCTCTCCAGGCTCCGCCTCTACTCCCTCTCCCCTCCTGGTCGCCCTCTACTGCTCGCCTGCTCCGGCCCTCCCTCCCCTTGCTGCTCGCCTGCTCCGGTCCTCCCTCCTCCCTCCTCCTCCTCTGCTGCTCAGCCTCGAGCCCTCCCTCCTCCTTGAGTACATTTCTGTTTCCCAAGGCTCATTTTGTGTTTGCTTTTATTTTCCGGTCAATTACAATGTTGTGGTGTTGTTAGAAAGTGTGTATTTGTTGTTAGGAAGTGTATATTTGTATTTAGGAAGTGTATATTTTTATTTAGGAAGTGTATATTTGTATTTAGTATTTTGTGTTTGCTTTGATTTCCGGTCAATTGCAATGTTGTGGTGTTGTCAGGAAGTGTATATTTGTATTTAGGAAGTGTAAATTTGTATTTAGGAAGTGTATATTTTTTTTTGTTGACTAATTGAATGGGTTTACATTTTTGATTTTGTGGCCTTGATTCAAATTATATTTTAAACAAATGAGCGGTAATATTAGATCGACGAAGGGTTCGAAGGGCCAAAGGTCCGAATCGTCTGAGGGAACCTCTAGCAACCCTCAGACGTCGTTTCGGGGCCTCATGACAGCCAGACGTGCAGCCCTTCTGGAGACGGCGCAGAGGCAGCCGGAGGGGTGCTCCTTCATCGAGGCAGCCGGGCGTCCCTCGTTTCTCGAGGCAGCTGTGGTCTCAGACCCAGACGGAGGTCTCTGCACCCCGTATGCCTGAGATACACCGGCGCGCACTCCGAGTCCTACTGTTTCGGATGGTGGGTCATCTAGGGTACAGATGCCATCGCCTCATCTGTTCCTTCCACGGATGATACCGGCCTTACCTGCAGTCGATGACTCAGGGACGCCGATTTATCCACTGCCCCCGCCAGTGGCTCCATCAGCGGCGTATCGGTTCGTGCCTTTTGATACGCCTCTTATTTCCGTCAGGGTATCATCATCGGAGACGGAATCTGTGCGTCCGCCGCATCGCCCTCAGGTAATGAAAGATAAATAATTTGTTTTCTTATAATTCTCCGATTTTAATAATCAATTTGGTTTATCATGTGATAGGCCCCGTCACAGGGAATGCTCTCGAGAAGATCGTCGGTACCTCAGGGAGGATTGTCATCGGTACTGACGGGGATGGCGACATAGTATCGGGCGAGAAGTCGAGGACGTACTCCAGCCGCGTGGGAGCGCTTATTAGGGATAGAGTCCCTATGTTGTGGTCAGACTGGGGCGAGGTCCCGCAGGAGGTTAAGGACATGGTCCACATAGCGATGTCGGTGAGTTTACAAAATGCCTCAATAATATTATGTATTACATTGTAGATTTCTCGAAAAACTAAACTAATAAACGGTTAAATGCAGGTGTGGTTTGAGGTTCCCGAGCCCTTGAAGAGTAGCTGGGCGGACGTTGTGCATGGGGGAAGGTACGTTAGGAAGTTAATGAAAAAACAAAATTGTATGTGATATTAATAATATTGTCCTCATTTTTGTTGTATCTGTAGGTACAAGGAGTGGAAGAACGAGTTGCGGATCCATTGGACTACGCACGGAACGCACGTTCTGGTACCCTGCTGAGTTCCAGTACAGAGAGTACGAGTGGCGTTGGCTTCTGACATCAAAATTCAACAACCCTCGTAAACAGGTATTTAAATAAATTAATTAGTTAATTTGTCATTAAGTACGGCGTTTTTAAATATTTTACTAATAGTTTAGTTTTTTCTCTGAAGGCGGTTTCCCGGGCGAACGCTCAGAACTGGCAACACAACAAAAGGAACCATCATGCCGGTTCTAGACCGTTCGCTGTCTTCATGGACGAGGCGGCTAGGGAACATCCAGAGGTCAACCCGTACGTCTATATGTACAAGAAGGCATATCCTGACGCCAGGAGGATATTGTAAGTCATCTTACGTTTTTAAATTTTTAATTTTACTTATATATATGTCAAAATGTTAATTAATAATTTTTTCCTATCCAATTAGGCGAAGGTGAGGGAGGCTAGTGACGAGGTGATGAGTGCTATAGTGAGGAGACATGGCCAGACACGCAGGAGGAAGAGATGTCTGAAGCCATGTCCCGGATCGACACTTCGGATCTGACGGTTGGGGCGAGGATCATGGGCACAGCCTTCCCACCGCGAGCAAACAACTTCTAGTGCCGGGGTCTAGGAAAGAAGGGCGAGGGGGTCCTGAAGACCACTCCAGGATTTCAACGAAAGGCAGCCTCGACCAGCAGCAGGACCAGGACCACCAGGACGACTCAGCTGCTACAGTCGGGACTTCAGAGACTACGGGAACAACAAGCTGCTCATGTTGCCTATAATGCCGCGCAGGCAACCTATAATGCCGCGCAGGCAGCCCATTATGCCGAGGTACATGCCATCCAGCAGGCCCAGCAGCGGCATATGTTCCAGTACATGCAGGACTTTACAGCTGCCCAGCTCCAGGGACTTCCGGCTCCGCCCATGCCTCCGCCCATACCGCTACCCTAGCCGTCGCAAGCTCCGCAGCAGCCCTAGAAGCGGATATTAATTTAGATGATCTAGAGTTTGTGTAGTTGATGAATTATGTAGTTTTATGTGCTTGTTGTTGGTTATATGAATTGTTTGGTGTTTTTTGCAGCTTTCTTGGAATGGTAATTTAGAAATTTCGGGTTTTTTTTTATACCGGAATGGACTTATAGCCGACGAAATACACCATAATTCGTCGGCTATAATAATGTTTAGCCGACGAATTATGGAATGTTTCGTCGGCTAAACCCTTTAAAGCTGACGAAATACGGGCTGTGTTTCGTCGGTTTTAGTATTTTATTTTTTTTACATATTATAGCCGACAAATATATTAAGCGTTTCGTCGGCTAAATCAAAGAGACTAGCCGACGAGTCGTTTCGTCGGCTTAAGTTAAGTTAAGAGACTAGCCGACGAGTTGTTTCGTCGGCTAAAATCTGAGGGACTAGCCGACGACGTATTCTGTCGTCGGCTTTCTATGGGAAAATAGCCGACGACGGTCTATAGTTTCGTCGGCTAAAGTCACTGCCAACGACCTTTTCCCAACGAAACTATAGCCGACGATACTTCGTCGGTTAAGATCTTAGCCAAGAATTAAGCTAACAGGCCGACGAAAAGTTTTCGTCGGCTAAAGTGCTTGTCCTGGTAATGGTGTTTTCTTTTTGATGAATTATAATTGCTTTTGGACGAATTAGGGTTAGGGTTAGAGTTTATTTGACAAAACTAATTATTATTTAAAAAATAGTTAATCTTCATATTAATGTAAGAAACATTCGATACATAATTAGTGGTTGCTATTAATATGTAATATTGTTTCCATTAACTAATAAAGTACATTAATATCATTGATTCACTCCTTAAAATGTAAAAGAAAATAGAAATGGTAAAATTGGTAATGCAATATTTTGATTTGGCAAGATATATTTATGGAATTGAAAATAAATATTTTTATTTACTTACATGGCATGACACATAAGATTAATGCCACAAATTTTAGGCCTTCTTAAGCCCTCTAACACTACCTTTTGAATATTTAGGTTATTATTTTTGGTGTTGTTCAGGTGCGGTTCTGGATTGAATCGGGATAAAAAGAAATCTACAAAATCACACCTAAATGGTTAAGCCCAACTTGACTCACCATATAGAAATAACTCTTAGTTTACACGCATGTTCCTCACCTAAGTGCTAAGTATTGATATTATATGCTTGTTTTCACTTTGTTTTTGGTAGTGACACTAAAGTGCTCAACAAAAAACAGATTGAATAAGATAAGATATATTACAAATAATATTAGAAATTGAATAAATTTAAAAAAACCGGGTCGGTTTGATTTAAATTGGGTGGATAAGACCCGAACCCGGATCTAATCCACTTTCATGTGGGTTGGTGTCTTTTTGAACTATAAATCTTGACCACATTAACCGGTGCGGCTTGTAAACGGTCTCTATTTTGTGTGGTACATTTCCAGTGTCAAATGCCCACCCCTAAATGATCGAAAGGGAAAATGCAAAAGAATAAAGGAAAAAAAGAAATAAGACTTTAATTAGAGGCTACATTTTGATTGTAATGATTATTGGAGAACGAGGTTACAACAATTATATACAGAGCCGAACATATAGAAAATGTCGTAAATGCTCTTGCGACATGATTGTCGTAAACCTAATGACTACCCTAGACCCCTAATGAGTACAGTAAGCACCTCCAAGTATGAACACTACTAGAAAATAGCACTTAGACGACGGAATTTTTTAATTCCGTCTCCTAAGTGGTACTTAAGCGACGAAATTTTCTATTTAGGAGACGAAACAATTTCCGTCTCCTAAGTCGTTCTAAGGAGACAAATATTTTGATTTCGTCTCCTAAGAACAACTTAGGAGACGGCTTAGGAGACGGAATTTCATTCCGTCGCTTAAGTACTACTTAGGAGATGAAATATTTTTACTTAGACGACGGTATTTTGAAGAAAAAAATAAAAAATTTATATGAATCACTTAGGAGACGAAACTACATTCTGTAGCCTAAGTAGAACTTAGAAGATGGAAATGTTTACTTAGGAGACGAAATGTTTTTTTTAAAAAAAAAAATAAAAATTTATGAATCACTTAGACGACGAAAATAGAACATTCCGTCACTTAAGTTCTAAAAATTTGAGCGCCCATCTTCCTGCGTAAAATTTCATGAAAATTCAAACCAAAATTTTTCAAAACATATCAATTCTTTTAAATCACAGACTCATCAACCTTATCAATAGAAGAAAACTCATATTCTCCTAAAGCTCTTTCTCTCTCTCTCTCTCTCTAGACCATCACTCTCATGCCGCCTCTCTCTCCATTCTCACCGCTCCTTCCTCCGCCACCATCTTCAACTACACCACCCCCACCAATGCCACCTCCAACTGCCACGCGCCCATCGACTTCGTCCCCACAAACGCCACCACTCTCAACGCCGTCAAGACCCTCTTTAATATCACCCGCCACCTCCGCACCCTCCTCGGAGCCAACAACCTCCCCCTCTCGACCCGACCCGACTCACCCGTCCCCGCCGCCAGCAAGTTCCTCATCCCCTTCTCTTGCATCGAGCCTCAGATCTAGGTAAGAAATCAAGGTAAGTTCTTCAATTTTTCTGGTTTAATTAGCTTTGGTGATAGATTTATGTGTTTTTGTTTAATTTGATTTTAATTTTAATTTTGGTTAGGATGTGATTGGTATGATGGTGGTTATTTGGTACGGTGGTGGTGGTGGTGGCATTTTTGGGGCAGATTGTTGACATGAAATTGAAAGGGAGATACTGTATTAAAGTTTACTAACCCCTAGTAGAAGTTTACTGGGGGGCAGTAAACTTCTACTGAGTTTACTAGGGAGCAATGAATTTGTTTATTAGGGTAAGAATGAGTATCTGTTGTGTATAATTGACATCAAATTGAAAGGGAGATACTGTATTAAAGTTTACTGACCCCCAGTAGAAGTTTACTGCTTTACTGGGGGCAGTAAACTTCTACTGAGTTTACTAGGGAGCAATGAATTTGTTTATTAGGGTAAGAATGAGTATCTGTTGTGTATAATTGACATGAATTGAAAGGGAGATACTGTATTGAAGTTTACTGACCCCCAGTAGAAGTTTACTGGGGGGCAGTAAACTTTCACTGAGTTTACTAAGGGGCAATGAATTTGTTTATTAGGGTAAAATGAGTATCTGTTGTGTATAATTGACATGAAATTAAAAGGGATATACTGTATTGAAGTTTACTGACCCCCAGTAGAAGTTTACTGGGGGGCAGTAAACTTCCACTGAGTTTACTAGGAGTCAATGAATTTGTTTATTATGGTAAAAATGAGTATCTGTTATGTATAATTAACATGAAATTGAGAGGGAGATACTGTATTGAAGTTTACTGACCCCCAGTAGAAGTTTAGTGGGGGCAGTAAACTTCCACTGAGTTTACTAGGGGGCAATGAATTTGTCTATTAGGGTAAGAATGAGTATATGTTGTGTATAATTGACATGAAATTGAAAGGGAGATAATGTATTGAATTTTATTGACCCCCAGCAGTAAACTTCTACTGGGTTCACTAGGGGACAATCTGTTATGTGTTGTGCCTCTGAAATTAAAAAGGAGTTATTTTTTACAAATTTACTAATCTCCAGTAGAAGTTTACTAGGGGCAGTAAACTTTATTTTTTCCATATGCAGTTTATAAATGCAAGTTTTTACTATTTATATGCATGATTAGAAGAAGTTCAAGACATTTAGTTGTGACTTCTGAAACCTGCGGTGGTGGTGGTATTTGGGGCGGTCGGAGTGAGTGGATAAAAAACCTGCGGTGGCGTTTTTATTTTTTTTTTTAATTTTTTTCAGCCTTTAGCGATGGAATTCAACTATTCCGTCTCCTAAGTGGATAATTATTTTTTTATTATAAAATAAAATCCGTCGCCTAAGTGCTTAGGAGACGAAAGTATTCCGTCTCTTAAGAACCACTTAAGCGACGAAATTTCAGGTTCCGTCGCCTAAGTGTCTACCTCACGACACTTAGGCGACGAATTTTAGCTGACGGACGTTCCGTCTCCTAAGTACTTAGGAGACAAAATCTGTCACTTAGGAGACGAAATAATTTCGTCTCCTAAGTGTTTTTTTCCAGTAGTGGAAATCGATGAGAAGTCTGGAGTCGTCTTCAACAAAGATTCTAGAATGGTTTGTCCTTGAAGTACCTAAAGGTCTCTGCAATTTGTAACTTCCCCTCTGAAAATTCCTACTCAAAGACTTGTTATCCACGTATACTAGCTGGCCGGTGGGTGTTTTCCATGATGTATTGATTTTCATATCAGTGTTAGTTTTAAACGTACGGACGATATAGGGCGAAGTAATATGCAAGATGAAAAATGTGATGCAAATAAAATGAAGATGCATATGTAATATGTTAGGGTTTCGGCGGTTGCATCTTGTCTGTGTGTGCACGAAAGTAATGCCAAAGGCCAGAGTCGGAATCCCAGGAGCGAAACGGCAAAAAAAGTAATGCAAAGTTATAAATGGAAAAAAAAGGAAGTGGCTGAGGGATGGTCACGTGAAAGAGGTAAGCTTTGTTAATTAAACCAGAAACGTAAGTATGTTGTTGTTCAGGTTTGAGTTGCAGAATTGGCATCTGGGGTTGAGTTGGCATGCATTGCGCTACCTTGCTTATATGTTTGATTGCGGTGCATGGCTTTTCTGTACTACTTTGCTCATGCCACCTACTGCTGCCTTTTCCTAAGCTTAATTAGTTAAATATAATCACCCCACTAATCACCCTTCATGCAACTATTAAGCTAGCTGAGGTTTCTCTATATATATGGAAGAGTCTCGGTCTTAAGTTCTCGTCCCATGACTTGTAATCTAATCTAGCTTCAGAAGAAAGATACAGGGCTAAGGCTTTCATAGCATACATAACCTTGTAATCTCTTTCTTCTATTAATCCTTCCTTCAGTTTCAGTTTCATTTACTAGAAACTGCCATGACGTCTGCTCACTCCCCTCTGGCTTTTGCCTTTGGCGTTCTAGGTACCAGCTGTTCTTCATCAACACTTACTTTGGCATTCTTGTTTATTAGATTTCAATAGAAATCCTCTGCTAATTACTTACTTCTCTGTTATTCCTTGCTGTTTAGGTAACATTGTCTCGTTCATCGTGTTTCTGGCTCCAGTGTAAGTTTATTATTAGATTTCCCGATTGTATTTTGGACCTTCTCGGATCGAAGAGAGTATCCGGAAAATAACGATCGCGTGTTTTTGGGATGCAGGCCAACATTTTACAGGGTGTACAAAAAGAAATCAACGGAAGGATTTCAATCAATTCCTTATATATTTGCGCTCTTCAGTGCAACAATCTGGATTTACTATGCGTCCCTTAAATCCGATGAGATGCTTCTTATCACCATCAATGGCTTCGGTTGTGTAATCGAGACGATTTATATTGCAATGTACATTACATATGCACCAAAGAAAGCTAGGGTACAATACCAGACCCTCTCTCTCTCTCTCTCTCTCTCTCTCTCTCTCTCTGTGATCAAGCTGCTACTAGCTAGTTGTTTTGTTTTTGAATAAAGCTGCTACTAATCAATGGACTAATGGAACTAATATTCGTTGTAATACAATTTCCAGGTGAACACCTTGAGGCTATTGCTTCTTGTGAATTTTGGGGGATTTTGCTTGATTCTTCTTTTGTCTCACTTCCTAACACAAGGGCCAACTCAGGTTAAGGTTCTTGGATGGGTTTGTGTAGCCTTCTCTGTCAGTGTCTTTGCAGCACCTTTAAGCATCATGGTAATTAATTAAGCTAATCATATCTTAATTGGGGATAACCTCTTGATTCTTCAACATAATTGACCCTTCCATATATAGTACTGACTCACTCATGTCTAATTTCTTTATTCTGATTTTGCAGCGATTGGTAATTCGAACCAAGAGCGTAGAATTCATGCCGTTCTCTCTGTCCTTCTTCCTCACCCTCAGTGCGATCATGTGGCTCTTCTATGGTTTACTCCTTAAAGATCTCTATGTTGCGGTAAGTTTAATCCATTTTCTATTCCTAGCTTTTTGTTAATTTGAGCTGCGTACGGCTCGCTGTCCTTAATCAATCATGAAATAAAATATGCAGGTATCTTTGCCTTTCAGAAAATATGGTGAATCACAGTAATAATATATGCTAATGTGTGATTATACAACAAACATATATAATGCTCTACCATGCATATATCTTTAAGACTTTAACAATCTCTGTGTTCTGGAAGTGTGGCAAACCAAAAAGCATTCTAAAAATACTTTATTTAGTTAATCAATTGTAAGAGATAGCCAAAGATCTATGACCATTTATGGGCTTGATATTTGATATTTGTACAATTTGCACATTTATGGGCCAATTCTATAGTATTGCCACGTTTGAGCTAATTGGTTAATTGATTTTATGGTTCTGTAGGCCCCAAACATACTTGGTTTCAGCTTCGGTGTGGTTCAGATGATACTGTACGCAGTCTACAGAAACAAGAAGACGGTTCTTGTGGACGAGGAGAAGCTAGCAGAGCACAAAACAGCTGATGATATTGTGAAGCAAATCAACATCACGGTTTTGCCTTCTCCTGAGGTACAAGTACAAGTAAAAGAAGAGGCCGTAAGCCCCGCCCGTGCCGACAGTTCCGACGAAAGCAGCGGCGATCATGAACAAAACGTACACGATCAACAACGTGAGCATGTTCCACAGCCATGTCACGTTGATGCTCAAGGAGCCGACTTGATCTCTAAGCAAGTCCCGGTACTTGTTCAATGCGAAGTTTGAGCATCGTTTCGACTTTGGCGTCTGTGATTGTGATCTGCTTTGTGCTACTGCTATCTGGTCTGATCTTCATTTCTACCCTTGATATTGTACGTGGAAGTGCATATGTAACATAGAGGATGTGTACATATGTCCTTTTAATTTGGTGCATCTTTATCTTCCTGTAAGCCTAATAGCTAGTTCGTTCACAGACTTGCTGCTTCGATTCTTGCATCCTTGCTTTGGAGAGCATATATAGTCGCTTGCTGTGAACATTTATTCTGTACTGCTCCTTCCTTCGATTAATCATGAAATAAAATTCCGTGTATGCATGTCTGTGGAGTGTGTGCGTGTGTACCATTATACGTGTATATATATGGTTTAGGTATTATACATGCATGAGTATGTGTCCCTGAGTGAAATGATTCTATATATTATAATGGTTATGATTGTGGTGCGCCTGCTTTGGGAGTATTTCATCAATAGGTTACCATCGACGACAAGGATCACTATATGACACTCTTATTCGCATTACGTAAGAGAAAATAATTAGAAAAAATGCCCAAATACATAAAAACAACAAAACAAATACCTAAACCAATGAAAAAAGTTTTTCAGAACCCATATCAATTATTCTTAACAAAAAGACATTTATACCCATAATCTAAATAACCTCACTCTATCTCTCCCTCTCATCCAGCCCGATCTAACCCCTCTCTCTCTCTCTCTCTCTCTCTCTCTCTCTCTCTCTCTCTCTCTCTCTCTCTCTCATCTCACCAGATCTAAGAAGCGCCAACGAGGGGGATGACGACTGTCGACGAGGAGGACGACGACCGCCGACGAGGAGGACGACGACCGCGTCAAGCATCCAAAGATCTCTGCCGAACGGGCGCCACTGACGACGTCGATCACCTTCACCGCCTCCTGCTTCTCCGAGCCCATCGATCACCTTCACCACATCCGCCCTTGTCCCCGAGCCCGCTGATCCTCTAGTACTTCGTCGTCAGAGCTCGCCGATCTCTGCCTCAAGATCCTTGTCCTCTGGTTCGACTCTATCTCCTTCGCCGCCTCGTCTTTCAACAGCCTTTGGTATCCACCGGCTGCTGGTGGAGGACGTGGAGGCGTCAAGGGCTCTGTGAATTACTTGAATACTTGAATGGCTTCGCAGGGTCCTCACCGCCGCCGTGGATTACTTGAATGGCTTCGTCAGGTTTACAAGGGAGGAGTGGCCTACAACGACGAGATGGTGCTGCTTCTGATGAACGAGCCGATGATGTACTGGAGGTCTTGTCGATCACTTAGTTTGAGGTAAAAAAAAAAGAAAAAAAAGAAAAAGGAAAGCAACATGAGTCCTGTTCTCAATTTCTGATACTGGAGGTCTTGGTTTTTACTATCAAAAACCTTATAGATGGTTTTTATTCATTTCTAGGGAAGTATTCTCTCTAGAAAGTTATTACCTCTGTTCTCAATTTCTCTAAACTTTATGAATGGTTTTGATTACTGGGGGTAATAAATTTCTTGTGGCTTCGGAATTTGTTCGTTGGTGTGAGGGTGAGGACCTCTTTCTTATTCTTCTTCTATTGTCTAAATTTGTCTTCGTATTTTTTGTGTTTTAACTAATTACTAGGGGTTAGTAATTGATTATTGAGGGTCAGTGTTCAATTACTGACCGATTACTGGGGTCAGTAACTAATTACTAGGAGTCAGTAATTGATTACTGAGGGTTAGTAACTCGATTATTAGGGGTCAATAACTAATTACTAGGGGTTAGTAATTGATTACTGGGGTCAGTAACTCGATTATTAGGGGCCAATAACTAATTAGTAAGGGTCATAACTTGATTACTGGGGGTTAGTAATTGATTACTAGGGGTCAGTAACTGATTACTAGGGGTCAGTAACTGAGTGATCGGAGAAAATCCGCGACTGAAGTATGATTGCCGAGTTACTGGGGAGTGACCGGTGACCGGAGAAAATCCGGCGAGATTCCGGTGACGGCCGGAGAAAATCTGGTGATCGGAATCCGGCGGCCGGTGACCGGAGTCCGATGAAGTTTCGGCCAAGTATTCTCTCTCTTACACTTTCTCTCTCTCTATGCATGTTTAAGGGGTGAGGGTAAAATAGTCTTAAAATAATATGGTTTGTTAAGACTTTAGTAAAGATTTGTGCATTTGGGCATAAAAAATGTTACCTTATATTGGAATGGGCTCATAAAAAATATTATCATTGGAATGAAAAATGAGAGGTTTCAATAAGTACTAAATGGACATTTTTCCTAATAATTAATTCTAGTTAATTAAATAATTAAATAAAATTAACTAATCCTAGCCCATATGCACTAATTCTTAGAACTTTTCAATCGTTCCACATCGTACTACTAATTCTTAGAGCCTCAAATTGCATTGAGATCTTGGGTGTCTAACAACTACGTACAAAACAAGAAGAGAGATCGCATTATTAAGCTAAATCTAGCTGTTAAGTAAATATTCTTGTTGCACAAACTCAGGTGGGATCGATAAGAACAATTCCAAATTAATCTCGATTTTTTTTTTTAGAGTATTAACGACGGTATCTTCAAAGGCTTTCTAGGCCCAGAGACTAATTAATCCTCGCTGAGAGATTTTGTCATAATGCTTCCTCCCCTCTCGCCACCAAGAATAAATTGAGATTTAACTTCAATTAGCGTCGGTTAAGATTCGAACCTGGATATGGGAATTCCACACTTACACTCTTACCAACTCGACCACCTGGTGGTTAATCTCGATCTCTTTGTTATTTCTCTCTTCGTTATTTATGTCAACAATTCTCGTTGCACGAAAATCCTAACTTCAGTAGGAACAATCCGCTGTTCTCATAAAATGTTGTAGACTTGTTTCATCCAAAGTTCTCTACACAAAACAAAGTGTACCAGTACTACCTTGCAGGAAGAACACCAGTACTTTTATGTATGAATCAAACGAAATTAATCTATGCAAACAAATCATAGATCTCCACTAACAGTTTTATATCACTTCTTTGCATCGAGACTAGATATTAAGTAGTGGGATACTTTTCTGGTTCCTCTTGTCTTGTTTTATCAGGTTTGTTAATTTCTCCAGTATTTATGGGAAATTCATTTTATGTGAAAACCTAAATGGACCACCTCTGGAGCCTAAACCCAATTAACATATTGACGCTTTTTTATTAAGGTTTGTTCGCTTAACAGAGGCTGTATCTTTTATAATTTTGTGGGACTTAACCTAATTAATTATTATTGCTCTCTCATTTCTTAATTAGCGCGCAAAAGGCCAACCCGGGTTGATCGAGTTCATCATCTTTAGATTCTGTAATTTAAAAAACAGCAGGTCTTTTATAGTGGTCCTAATTTGTTGATTTGGTACTTTTTGGTGTTCTTGTCTTGAATTTACAGAATTTGATTAAAAACAGTTTTTACTGTAAAAACGTGCTTAGAAGTTACAGTAACAAATCGTGAAAACAATGACACCAGGGTTTTGCTGTTTTCCAACTTAGAAATAGTTAGAGATGTGGGTTCAGCTGCTATACACATTTGTATGACATACAAATATGTATAGTAGAAAAGTCCAGAGATATGAACCATTAGTTAAAAGTGTATAAAACATCGTAAACAATAACCAATTAACCGACTATTATCGGAGATACCCTGAAGCATAAAACTGCAATTAGTACAGTCACAAGTCTGGGATTTGTGCAGGTTGATTAGTGCAGCACTGGTGCAATTGACCTGCTTCTAGTGAGCTGCAGCTGCTTTATACGTAGTCATGTGGTGCTGCACTTGTGTTTGATCATGATGATGATGAGCATATATGGTACCAAGTAGCTAGCGCATGCAGTTGATACCACTTAGCCCAGAAGTACAATGAACAAGGGCATGCACTACTTAATTTACTTATATGCATTCTTTTTCCTTTTTTTTTTCTTTTACTTGTTCTGAAATAAAAACTATATAGTGGGTATCTGTGAACCAAAATGAATAAACATCATTACCACGGTTAGCATATTTTGTGTATTGACGCCGAAAGCTGCATGCAATATTTGTTTTAGAGGTAGCACTAGTTTCTGTTTCTAGCTAGGTATTTACTTAATCTGTGTATTCTCTAGCTGTAGATGGCATCCTCATTTGCACTACGTAAGAGAAAAATCTAAATAACAGTTACTGCATGTCATGACAGCAATCAGCAAATAAGTAACTAAACAATGCAGGAATAAAATAACTAGTTTCATTCGCAGAAGCTAGTTTCGCTCGTTTCCCTAACCAAATTCATTATCGTTTTTATGTTTTTTTTTTCTCTATCCTGTTTATGCATATATTTACAGAACATCAGACATGCATAGGCCTTGCAAGAAATAAAGATTAGTCTAACTCCCTGTAGTTAATTTGGTATTTTCGTATACAGTTGTTAATTTGGTATTTTCCCTAGCCTAAACACAAATACATAATCATCGTTCTGCAATATCAACTTATACTGACTACTGTTTGTTACTTCCTCCATTCAAGACTCAAGACTACTCCGATTTGGTGGAGATCTTTCTTTGGTTTTGTTAATGCTTCCAGTGTTTTGGGAATCGTCCGAGGACCCTACATGATTTTTATTCATTTGGTCTGAGGACAACCTTAATGAACTTCTTGAATTGAAGATTAAGCATAAACACTTTAAATTTTAAAAAGTAAAATGGACTCTGATTAGTATATGCATTAGCTTTACTTCTCCACAGTACAGGCTTACAGTACATAGTTTTTTCATAGTTAAATTCATGCAATTCTTTTCCCCTAGTCCCCCTAGATACAACGTACCTGATGCAAAATGCGGTATCTAATTAAGGGAGCAAGCCAAAGTTTTTGGAAATCATTATTTGTTAACCTAAACACCACAATCGGTTGCTACTTTGCCAGTGGTCTTGCAGCATTCGATGCATCTTTGATCTTTCTATTAAAACTCAATTAGATTCGGAATTTGACTCGTAATTATTTTGTTCAAATAAGCTATACAACGACGAAGACGAGGACACCGAGGCTTTGCAGAGAGAGAGAGAGAGAGAGAGAGGTTAGATCAAGGGTATTGGGAGAGTGAAGCATGTAATTATGTTTATAAACTGGATATTTTGGTCATTTCATGATGAAAATTGCAGTTAACATATGATATTATTGATTTTGGGCTGGGTTTATGTCTTTATTTGTTTAAATCTTTTAAAATGTGGGTTTTCTGTTTTTTGTAACTGTTTAGGGTAGTGGGATGTCATTTTCTATTGTTTTTTTGATTCCCTATTTCATTTCAGCTAGTGAGTTAGCTTTGTCTAAATTTAGGACTTGATGTTAACACTTGAAGCTGTCACTTGGAAGAATGAAAAGATAATGATCCATACAAAAGATCAGTGTTTAGTTTTGGATCATGAGCTAATTGGGTTGCTTAGCAAGGTTAGCTTTCCTTATTGAACTTTTACCAAAGATGAAATGGGTGAAAAATTCTGTCACATGACCTGGTAATAATGGTAAACCAGATGGGATGGTACACAGGAATATTTAGAATACAGGATTAGGGTTCTGGGGACTGGGTATGGCGGCTGTAACTCTATAAGGGTCAACTGGAAAAGTTGTTTCTTGTTACGGTAAGACGGCAAAGGATCCATGCATCTTGGTTATCAGTTTCAATATTCTCCTCCGTTAGATTTATTTTCTGGCAGATGAGAACCAAGCTCCGGATATACCTGCCCAGTAAGTGCGATTACACTTCAAAAAGTTACCTAGTGGGATTCTCAGTGAAGGAAATAATTTCAAACCCCTCTGGATTCTGAAACCCTAAAAAGTACTGAGCAAGTTGCTTCGGGTTTAACTTCAATCCAGTGTGTTCCAGTAGATTAATTCTTACCTCCTTGCTGTTAAAAAATGGTGGTGATAGATCAGGACCAACCATCATGTAACAGGACTACGTATGCTACCTAGGTTAACAACACAATTACGCTTAATTAATTTGCAGCAGATTCCATCAGTGACGTCTATAGTTTGCTTTCTGGCTTTTGTGGGGTGAGACCTAAACAGGATTGTACGTAGCTGCATGATAATGTTTACTGGTTCTATGAAATTCAGACCTCTCTGAGCTCATTTGTACCAAAAGATGAAGAAAAATCAATTGAATCCCACACTGGATTGGATTTAGTCGATTTTTCGACAATGACGACATCTATGTACGTTTTGATTCAGTTTAACCTAATTAACAGGTAATTCATACTTTCCAAAGTCAGTAGGCTCTGGTGTTTGATGAAGTAGAGGAGCCAAACCCTAGATGAGAAAGAGGGAGGAAGTCCCTAGAACAGAACTATGAGTTGTAAGCCTTACACCACTTGGTGGGTGACACATCAGAAAGGAAGCACTTTGGGACCTCAAGAGAACGTTGAGAATGTACTAGGAGTAGTAACTGGTAGGCTTAACTGGTGGGAAAGGGTTTCTTCTGAGGTGAAAGAGACCAAATAGAGAAAATATAGGGCAATAGGGGGCTACAAGTAAAAGCTGTTTGAATTATGTAAACTTAAAAAGCTCTAATGAACAACTGGAAAGCTAGGGAATAACCCAAGAGTAAGCGAGTACCGTAACACATTTTTTTTAACTTGCATGCAAGTTGATTCAGGTTGATTGGTGACCCTCCAATTCCCCAAACCCTTATATAATAGCTCTTCCCCTTTGCCTCGAAGCATACAAGTGAAGTATTGAGAAGCATCTGCTACTATACTTCACCTAATATCACTGCTTTAGAGCAAGAGATATCAGCAGAGTGAGAGAGGGTTCAGGTTCTTTCTGTTGTGATCAAAGCTAAAGACATGGCCATTCATCACCCATTGACTCTGGCTTTTGGCCTCTTAGGTATGTAGAAGTTCTACTAATCCCTTCTTCACCCATTAAGTATTTCATTGTCTCTGCATGCTTATCTTTTTGCATGTCCTTAAGATAATGCTGGTTCGCCAAGTTAGATTTGTGTATATACGTACACAGTTCTTAAACTGTATATTTCGCAGAGCTGCATGTTTGTACTTATTCGTTCTCTAGAAACTAATGCACTTGCTCAATTCTTTTTCTCTAGGCAACATCATCTCCTTTATGGTTTTCCTTGCTCCAATGTAAGTGGTTTTGTGTACGCTGAGTAACAGTTTTCTGCATATCATTACTAATGTCTAATCAGTCAAACAAATTCATATTGACGTTGTTGTTATTGCATGTAGGCTAACCTTTTATACAATCCACAAGAAGAAAACAACTGAAGGGTTCCAAGCGCTGCCATATGTGGTGGCACTCTTCAGCTGCATGCTGTGGATTTACTATGCGCTGCTCAAACAAGACGCCACATTTCTCATCACTATCAACTCTGTTGGCTGCGTCATTGAGACTGTTTACCTTGCCATTTTCCTTTTCTATTCCCCCAAGAAGGCTAGGGTACTGATTCGATTATCAAAACAATATTAACCAAAAGCTCGATTATGTAAATCTTGTTCCGTTATCTGACACAAGTATTCCGGAACTTGCAGATCTCAACTGTGAAGTTTCTGCTGTTGCTAAACGTGCTCGGGTATGGCTTGATGCTTGTGCTGACTCTCTTTCTTGCAAAAGGTGAAATACGTCTCAAGGTTGTGGGTTGGATCTGTCTTGTCTTCAATCTAACCGTGTTTGCTGCACCTCTCTGCATCTTGGTAAGCACCTTGTTAGACAAAGCTATACCTATCTAGTCAGAAGCTACATCAACTACATACTGTCGCATGTTCTAGCTTCGTTATATATTTCGGCCATTAACTTGGTGGTCATGATTAAACTGCAGAAAAAAGTGATACGGACCAAGAGTGTTGAGTTCATGCCATTTCCTCTTTCATTTTTCCTGACATTGGGTGCAGTCATGTGGTTCTTCTATGGTTTTCTGCTCAAGGACTACAACATAGCTGTAAGTAAATAATTCAGACATATACTGATGTCTTATACATAAACGTTTTCTTCTCTTTTTGTTTCCTTTAATAATGGTTGGGTAATATGCAGTTTCCAAACATACTGGGGTTCATGTTCGGGATTGCGCAAATGGTGCTCTACATAGTCTACAAGAATGCCAAGAAAGTAGTACTTCTGGAGGAGCCAAGTAAGGTTCAGGAGCTATCAGACCATATTATTGAGGTAATGAAGATCAGCACCATGGTGTGTCCCGACCTTACTCCAGTGGTTCTTCAGCCAAATGACATTAATATTGACCTCATCGAAGTAATACCACTTGACCCAAATAACATTGTCAAGGGAATCAAGGCTGAAGAATCAAAGGAAGATATGGATGATGCCTCCATTAAAGTTTAGTTCATAGTAACAATTTGATGAAGGAATTAACATGCATGCACCATGCATATTCCTAGGGCTATTATCTTTACCTTCGTCAAAGGTTAATTGGGTGTTAAAGTAGGGTTTATTTTTCTATTAGCGGTACTAATGTCATGGGAAGTGTCTTGTACTATATCCTTATATCTCCCTCTAATGATCTCATTGCCTCTTTCAATGTCTGTCCCTTTGAAGCAAGCGTATCTCTCTCCAGCTTAGAGCTGATCTGGGGATCATTTATGTTTATTTTATAGATCAGTATATCTCCCTCTAATTATTTTTTTATGATTTTCTTTATGTTTATCTTTGGGGATCATTTATATTCAAGTTGAGATATGCCAGAAAAACCGGAAGAAAAAAAAGAAGAAGAAAGCTGAGAAAAATTATACAGCAAGATAAAAACTTAACTTGGCATGCATGGCTAGCTTGAACATAAAAGTCATATATATGGTTTAATTTTGCTGGTATCTGATCGATCTTGGTGACCTCTCTAACAAGTTGCAAAATAGAGACAATATAAGAGTAAGTTTGGGGGAAATTAAGAAAGCGCAGAGTGGAGTATAGCTCCTTTTGTTATGTTTCTATAACTGTCACTATTACATGACAATAATGCAAGCTAGCATCTGATAAAGATAGTAATAAACAAGAAAAGGGCCTGAATGCAACATAAACTAAAAAAGGCACAGAATCTTCGTCTTCCAAGTCTATCCACATTATTTAAGACTTAATTGTTGCCAATATGAAGAAAGCCAACTTCTTTAGAAACTCTCCTAATTCAGATAGATCGAGTGAATGTGAGAGAGAGAGTTAGAGCTAGAAACATACAGATACAGGTGTTGGTGTAGCCTCACTCACCTTGAAAATCAAAGTCATGAGAAGGGATTCGGATCGATTAAGACTTCTCTCGCAATAAACAATCAAAATTCTGGTTATCATACAACTGACTGAAGAAGTAATCAAACTGTAATATTATTGAATAATCCAACTAGCCAGTTAAACACATCAGTATAGTTTGCTTGCTGGTTTACGTTTGATTTTGAGATGCTGCATATTAGACCAAAATTCAAACAAAAAATCCTAGTGGAGAATCTCTACAGCTATCGTGCTAGTGTTGAATGACTCGAAAGATTACACCAAGCTAATCTAAAAGGACCCACTCTCCCATATCATTCTACCTAGGTACTACATTTGAAGAAAATCAGAAATATTATAAGTTTAAAAGATACATAAGTTTGGAATTTCAGAGAAGAATATTCTTCCAAGTAAAACTGGAATAATACTTTGTTTTTTTCTTTAATGGGGGCAGAAATAGAGAATCTAAGAAATCTCAGTCCTCAACCAAAATATTCACCACCAAGGCGGATAGTCCAATATAGAAAATCTCATATCTAATATCTGATATTAGGTACAATAATAGTTTGATCACAAGGAGACTTGTAAGAATTAGTTAAGGATTGCTCAAGTTAGGACGATGATTATCCATATAAACACACATATATATATATATATATATCTAATATCTGGAATATATATATGTTCAAACTTTTCATGCTTGTTAAATCACGTGGATTCCACTGTATTTGCTTACTTCTTCTTCGGTAATTTGGTAGTTACGATTCCATGATTTATCTCCTTTCTTTAACAAGTTAAGCGAATTCAGTTCTGTTGGTACAAGAATTGTTGGCTATCCCTTTATGATCAAAACACAAGGATACATACTGCATGTTGTAGCCTGGTAGCAAAGACTGCTCAAGTGAAGAATAAAGAACCTGACAGATCTCATGTGCATTAGGTAGTTCATGCATGTGCATCATATTTATTCACTAAGGATGGCAGCCGTGCTTGCCATCCCGATTAGACGGATACCCTTGTTGTATTGTTCTATCTACTAGGTCTGACTATGTGCATATTCAAATGTATTTGTTTCAGTTTTTAAGTGTTTGAATTTCAAATACCTTTTAGCAAAACATTATTATATTCGTACTTGAGCTCCAAGTTAGTCTAAGGTGGTGTGGCAAACCAACCCATGACCACATGACTTGAGCCTTTGGTGACCAGCTGGGTTTTGTGATACACAAACCAAGTCAGCAGCTGGCCCATGTGATGCACCGCCTAAGCTATCAGCTGTCCTAAGTGTCCTCTTAGGTAAAGTGATTTTGTAGAGTCTTTATGCTTGACTAAATCTGATATAGTTTTCCCAAAATCATTTGTCTTATTCTTTTGGCTTGATTCCTTCTTAGAAAAGTCTATTCTCAACTTTTGTCTTGTGAGTGGAAGGATTCCTAAGGTCCTATTTGTCCTAGTATTTCAGACAAGCAGCTAGAGTCCAAAAGAACCTTTGGTGATGTGGCTAACGTGCTTGCTTCCTCATAGCTGTGCACTTTGCTTGTAAATAGAGAGCAAGGCCTCTCTTGCTCTTTGGTTGTTGAAAATAGTCTTGTTTGTTTTCTTCCATTGAGTCTAACATTTTGCTAACTGCTCATATATCTCTAAGTCTTCATTGTGATTGTCAATCTTAGAGCTGAGCACCAAAACCTTTTCAAACTCATATCATTGTGCCTTTGCATACCTTGAGATCTGTCTAAGTGATGCAAAAACCCCGGCGAAACTGTCTTTGAGAATTAGCTAAAGGTGTTAGTTGAATTCTGCATAGAAACTTAGATTCATGTTATGTGTAAAACACTTGAGTGACAAGAGAGCAAGTTTCAATTGAGTGCTAGTAGTTAGACCAGGCAGTATGGTTAGGTGTTGTGTCATCCTCTAAGTTGTGAGTCTTGTAAGAAGTGTCTTTACAATAGTGGAATAGTTTATCTCTCAAGAGTTAGAGACACGCAGTTTTTCTCCCTGGTTGCAGGGTTTCTGCGTATAAAAAACGTACTGATGTTATATCTTTTACTTTCAGTACTTGCCTTTTTATTTACACAACTTAGTCTCACAACAAATAAGATAGCACAATCTTTGCTATCCTTGTGTGCGGGATAGAGCAAAAAGTTGTCATCCAATCATTCTCAAGTAGTAATCAATCATAATAATGGAGGCGTGCATGTTAGCTTGCACGTTTTGTTTTCAGTACAAAAGTTTAGCTTCCAATGCCAAACTGGGGATCTAAAGAAGACTAGAAGAGCAATTGCTAAGTACCTTTGTTTTTATCAAACCTGCACTATCATCGGCAAAGATACACACAAAAAAATTTAGGATTTTTTACAGACAAAATATCATCAGTAAAAAGCTGACCCTCTATTGTGCTTCTTGCTGTTGAACTTGTTGGAATTGCAGGGTATTGAAATATCACAGCCACAGAACAATATTGAACTGCATTGCAGTACGGTTTCAGAAAATTTACAAGTGACCACAAAGATTTTCTCAGAAGGGTCTCTATGAATAAGGATATACAAATTTGTTTCGAGTAAAGAATTCAAGAATCACTAGCTAAGTGATGCCCAATCCGGATGTGGGCATTCATAAACCCATCCGGGTCCAGAATATCTAAAACAGTGTAGCCACAAGGCCTCTTCATGATAATCGTATCTGCAATTGAGAGTAACAAGGGAAGCTGTAATCAGTCGACATCGAAGAATATAATCAACTTATCATACATATAAAAAAAAAACTATTCATGCAGACGAGACTGAAAAGAAAAGATTTTACCCTTTTGGAGCTAAACTTGGACAATTTGTACACATTGGATCAATGCTGAAGTCCTCACTAGAATCTTCATGAGAAGTGGATTTAATTTTGCCAACACCAGAAGCCGGAGAGTGGTCTGAATTAGCAGCAGCTCTATCAGCACCCATTCCTTCAGCTGAACGATCACTAACATGTTTGGACAGGTAAAGCATGTCATTTGCTATTGGATGGCCTGCATGTTGCAAATGGACACGTATCTACATCACGGAATGAGCAATCATTAGAGTTTGTCAGCATACTGGTTTCAGAGCTAAGTTCCTAAAAGGTATTAGATGTTTCAGAAAACAAAGTGAAAAGCAGACTAATGAAGAAAATAAGCATATGAAAAGGTTCAATAAAGTAGTTGCAAATCTAAAGTTACCGAGGCAACCAACACAAAAAACATAAGACATACTTGTATGCTTACAAGAATTAGAGTGAGACAATATTATGTTTCAAAAGAAATTTGTTAATTAGTTGATTTGATTACTTGATGAGTGCGGCCAGTGACCGGTTCACACAAGACAATGCTCTGAATTCCATTTGTACTGATTCTAGTGAACTTTGTACAAGCAGTCTTCCCCTTCGTGGGAGCATCACTACACGAATCACCAACCTACATAAACAAGAGAAGGTTATCATTCAGTACTGGAACATCATACTTTTTGGTATAATTCAAAATAGGACCAGTTAACAATGGGGGATGACCCACAAGTCATAATTTAAGCAGCAACTAGTGCCATCATGCAATAGATGACCCACCTCAGCAGAGCTCCTTCCTTTTCGAGCATTATGATCTATGTTAGCATCTACAACTTGCTGGAGAGAGAAAAAGAAAGGAACAATCTGTCAAGATAAGACGAAGAACATCAAATTTAGCATTCAGATTTAACAAATTCGAACCTCCTCTTCAGGAAACTCTCCAATGACTCTTGCAATGTACTGTTTATGAACCATTCCTCCCTCAATCTGCAAGCATTACATCTTACTTAGAGGACAAAGACAAAAACATCTCTTACCCACAAAACATGTAAAGCAGAACTCTTGTATCATCCACATATTAAACGTAGAACAAGATAATCCGATTTTACCGTGAATGCACAAACCATTTAATGGAAAGTCCTGAACCTGAAGTCATGAACATACTAAACTTCATATAATCAGAAAAGTGATTATACATCATGATAGTACTAATACGTAATGCCAACTAAAATTATAGGTATACTTCATATCTATATGCAACAGAGTAACCCTGCATGGATAGGAACCTTGGTAGTACATGCAGCTCCAGGTCCATAGCCATTTAGAATAGTGACAGAAACATCTCACCAAGAACTTCTATCACCATAGGCAATAGCATCTCACACCAATCATATTGACTTAAAGTTTCAGTGAAATTATTGTAGCGTTTGATTGAGTTTCATCTAATATTAGACTGAAATTTTCAGAAAATCTAACTATTGTTTTGTTTTACTGGAGTATAATGATTGCTAGTGTAGAAGAAGGCCTACCTGTTGCCTGAAAATATCAGCTTGTGCTGCGCTTCTAGCCAAGATAAGGAGTCCTGAGACCAAACGATCTAGCCGATGAATCGCTGGTGAGATCATGTCAAGGAAAGAATAATGAAGTGATAAACCTTATCGCAAATAAATCACACACACACATGGAGAACATTAGATTTTGAACAAAAGAGAAACAGAACTCCAGTGGACAAAATCATGTAAGGAAATGATACTGAAGTAATAAGCTTTCTTGCAAAGAAACTAAAACAACATGAAGGAACATTAACTTTAAACAATAGTAACCTAAAAAATATGCTTCCAGAAGTACTATATTTTGAACTTTGGATACGAAATAGAGGTGCCAAGCCATGCTCTGCTTGTAGGATGCCAACAACAGTGTTCTTACGATACTGACCACACGGATGCACCTAAGACAATACCATAAACAAACAGGTATAAGAAACGTAATCAGGTTTAGAAACATGTTTCCTCACCATCAAGGTACATTATGTCATGAGCTCTACTCACCGGAACAGATGCAGGTTTACAAAGGGTGACCACATCGGGTTCCGTTTGAAGAATTTTCACATCCCAAGTCATCACTGGCGGTTCATGCCTACAAAACACTTCTACATCAATTCCCAGCCAAACAACTCCAAAACACAGATTTCAATCAACTGCACAGTTATGAAAAACTATAACCAGCAAAAGCTACCTGTGCAGGAAGTGGCTTATCTTTTGCGACGGTTTAACAATGAACGAAACCGGCACAAGCTGCCCATCAACTTGTATCCTCCCACATTTCACTGCACTAATCTACAATGCACAACAACTGACATTATAATCACAAGTCACAGAAACCTCATACTAAATCACAAACACAAAACTAAACTATAAAGCAACCAAAACAAGAGCATGAACTCCTACATAGTAGTCACGATTCCGGCCTTTGAACTCGTCAGTGAACAAGTCAACGATGGTCTTCCCCGCCCACCTATTCTTAACCTAAAACCCAGCAACCAAACCAATTAGGGTTTTAAACTTCACTGAAAAACCAATCAAAATTACCAAATGTACCAAAGCACCTTACATGAGCAATGAACTCAAAGTAGTAGGGTCTCACATGGCGCCTCCCTGCAAAACATTCCCGCCAAAAGTTAACAACTTTCTTTACTGACTTACTGCTCTGAGCAAATTTGAGAGAAATTAGAACTTACCGTTGCGAAAGATGTAATCTTTCCGCTCGGGCGGGTTCGCCGGCGACTGCCAGACGATCTCCATGTCCGTCTCTTCTATCTTCCTCTTCATTTTTGTTCCTCTTTTATTCAGAATTTTGCAAATTTGCAGAGCCTAGACCCAAACGACGTCGTTGGCATCCCAAAAAAGAAAAGAAAAAAGTTATTTCGTTAGGATGCTGCTGCTGTCGGAAAAATATAATATTAAACTAAAATTTATCAAATTCAAACAATAACAATTCTCTACATCTTCACATTGAAAAAAAAAATGCAGCTATTGGGACCTCCAAATTTACTCATTTGACATCACTCTATTATGAATTATTAAATGACATATTTATCCTCTTACACAATGATTATTAAGGACACTGATTAACCAAAAATTAATATTACATTTATTCTCTCTAAACTTTCTAATTCAATAATAATGTCACAATGGGTTGCATTTTATTATTTTCCTTATTGATTTTTATTTTCTAGTTTTACCACATACTTATTAAAGTATTTATATTTATATTATCATACATGTCACGTGAAGATTTTATACAAAAATTATGATCTATCAATTATTAAAAAAAGATAAATAAGTATAATAACATTTTTACAAATTATGATTTATCAATTATTAAAATAATTTATCATCATGAGTATAAAAACAGAAAATATAAACTTACAAAAAAAAATAGTATATGTAAAATAGAAATACAAAAGTAACAAAAATATATAATAGTTCATGTAAGAAGATTCGTTTAATGATCGATAAATAAAATTTGAGACACAATCCTTGTATTTTCTTTAATATTTAAGAGAATAATATTCTTCCTGATTCAAATGAACTTTTCTCTAAAATTGATGTCATTAAAAATTATTTCTTACAATTTGATCAAAAATGAATGTCTAGTGACATTTTATGCAAAATAAAAAAATGCAAAAAATAAAGAAAATTAAGAAATCAAGGTCGGGAGACGGGAACGGAGGTTTGCAATAAAAAAAACAAGAAAAAAAATTAAAGAATGGAAGTCGGGAATGGATGTTTGCATGCAAAAGGAAAAAAAAGAAAAAAAAGAATTGGAGGTATAGTGAGTGAATAAGAGGTGTAATGAGTAATATATTAATATATATGTGAATTACATAAACAAGGTTATTTTAAGAATTTGAAATGAGGTCTAATGGGAAAATGCTTGTATTTAAAAGTAAAATGGAGGTGTAGAGAGAATGAGAGCTATACTGAGTAAATTTGGAGGTCCCAATAACCGCACTAAAAAAAAAACAATTTTCTACATCTTTCAAATCAAATTTGAGAATCACTTTAATCTTCAACATGGTGGTTATACAGTGTGGTGGGATTAATGTTCGTTCTTATTTTTATTTTATTTATGGCTTCAAATATATATATATATATATATATAGAGCCCTTCCAATGAGGGATCCCTTTTTTTGACATATATGAGGGATGGGGGATTACACCAACTTTTCGATTATATTTTTGAATCTCCACCGTTCAGTTTGTTGGTCCTTATATATAGATCAATTCTGTAAATTTTCAACCAATTTGGTGATCGTTAAAGTGTTGAACAAGATTAAATCAATGAACGAACCAAATCTGCCAAACTGGAACCGTTCATGCTTATAATTATAAATCGTAGTTTTGAATGTCTTAACAATCACCAAAATTTCTGAAAATTTACAGAAGTGATCTACTCATATAGAACTACATATTGAACGGTGAAGATGTGATTTTGTGATCGAAAAGTTGGTGTAATCCCTCATCCTTCATATATGTCCAAAAACGGGATCCCTTATTGGAAGGGCTCTATATATATATATATTCATAATCGTAAAGAATGAACTCAAGAAAGAAATCGAGGAGAACATATATATATATATATATATATATATATTTATAATCGTAAAGAATGAACTCAAAAAAGAGAGATCGAGAAGAACATATATAGGATGTGGTTTGAGAAGAATGAAAGTCTGCGTTAAATATATTGATGAGATATTTGTATATATGTTTAGATTTTATTAGATTGAGGAAAATAAAAATCAGATTTTCTTAAAATTTAAACAGCAGAATTGAAATATTAAATATTAAAAATAAGACGTGGAGTGACTAAGTATTTAATAGGATAGAAATAGCCGGATCCTTTCGTTATCAAAGCACCGAACTTTGGTTACAACTCACACCTGTTAAAACGTCAACCCCTTTTCTCTTCTCTCTTTTTTTTTTTAAAAAGCTCACCAAACTCCATTGAGGAGCTCTCTGAATTTAGCTTGGGGTGATTGTAAGGTGGAGAAGAAGAAGAGGGTCTGGTGTGGAATTGGAAGAGGTGTAGTGGGTAGTGATCCGTTTGGGGATTGGATCAGTGGAGGTTGAGAAAGTTGGAATCTTTTGAGATGCCGGAGGAGGATTTGGTGGACATAAAGTTCAGGCTGTATGATGGGTCCGATATTGGGCCGTTCAGCTACTCATCGGCGTCTACAGTCGATGTGCTTAAGCAGAGGGTCGTCTCTGATTGGCCCAAAGGTTTGACTTCTCCCTTTCTGATTAGTCCTATGTTACTGTGTTTGAAAGTTTTGATTGTGTCTGTAATTTTGGATTCTGGGTTTTTTTTTTATGGTTGTGCCTGAATTTAGCTGCTTGTGGAAGAATCAGTTGTGTTGAATCTTGAGCAATTCAGTACTGGCTGGAATTGGTGGATTATGCTGTGACTTATTATGGATTCAGTGATTTACTGTGTTGTTTTATTGGTTTGGTTTTGATTTGGTTGAACAATTCTTTGAATATAGGCAAAACGATGACACCCAAGACGGCGAATGAAGTGAAGCTGATGTGTTTTGGTAAGATTTTGGAGAACAGCAAGACAGTGGGTCAGTGTAAATTACCTTTTGGTGATGTTGGCGGTGGGGGTGTTATGGTAATGCATGTTGTTGTACAGCCAACTATAGATAAAGCAAAATCAGGTATGATCTGAATATCTGAAGGTTTTCATGTCTTGGTGGTTCAGAATGATATGTGTGAATGAAGTTCAATGAGGTTGTTTGTATTGTTTGGTGGCACTTCCCTCCATATAGGCTTTAAATTTAGTTTCAGTCATTTGGATACTGGATTGTTTGTTGCTGCCTTTATCCTAGAGAAGTTAGATATGGTATACAAATTTTCATGGGGGCTTGGTTCATAGCGTTTTTGTTGAGGGTGTGAAAAGCTGCTGCTCTGTTTTCTTTTCATTCATGAGTAGAAATATCTTCATTGTTTGTTTATCTTTGGCAGTTTAGTATGAGTGTGCCTGTAAGAATCAGAGCAACTCATTAGCACAAAGTAGGATCACAGTGATCACAGTACTACACTACTACAGCATATCAAAGTTTTAAGCAAGGTTAATGCAGAGCTAATTCCTAAAAGATAACCACTTTTCTCATGGCCTTAATGCTACACTATGTCATTAGGAAGAACCCTTAGTCTGCCAAGAAGGGAGGAAAGTGTTATGTACATGCTAGTTGGGTTACTCTCACTAACATGTTTGACCTTTCGTTTTTCTCTTAGTTTACCTGGTTGGGAATTCAGCCTTCATGTTGGATTTTACCAATTTCATTAGTAAAATTCAATGGAATTAATAATATCTTTTGTCTTTTATATTCCTCTGTTGATTTCAAACCGTAAGAGGTGCTGGAAAACTTATCTTAGTTTTTTTCTCAACAGACAAGAAGATCGATGATTTGCCACGGAAAGTTGTCTGTTCATGTTCCATATTGTGAAAAAAAAATAAAATAAATAACTGTTCGTGTTGTGATTTGGTGACCTCAGGTATCAGTGCTCTGACGACATATACCATCTCTTGACATACATTTGTTCATTGTTATTTGAGCATCAACGTGTACATGTTAAAGTTGTGCGTACAGAAAACCATGTTGATGGTGATTTCTTTAGTTGCTGCTACTTGCAATTGCTAGGCCATGTCTTCCACCATCACAGAGTGCTTTCTTGTTGTTTACCGTCTGTCTTTCCCTGTTGATTGCATGAATGATTGTATAGTTATGTAAAAGTTGTATATCAATGCAAAGATCCACTTCTAAACTACAAGGAAGAATGATGTGTTTATGTTGGATTTTCTATCATGCAAGAATTTTGAGCGCTTGCTCTCTTTTCTTTGTATTTGGATGAATCAATCCAAGTTCTCTACGTATATCTGCAACACTAAAGCAGTTCAGACAGCAGTTGAATCTTAACGTCTGATCATGCCTCGCAAATAGTTTAGAGTATGGAAGATACCAACACATTTTCCGATGTTATTTACTAGCTTAAGATCAGATGGTACACTCAGCAATTACAACAGCACAAAGCCACATAAATATAACGAATTCTAAAAAAAAAAATGTAACTCAAGCAACTCTCCAAATCACCTACAAATTTGACAAACCTGCAAAACGCCACATAAAGAGAAGCATTGATACCAAGAAGCCACAACTTATTGTTCTATATCAGCCTAAAAACTTTCTCTGCAGCGGCTATCGTATTTTGGATGTCCTCAGGAGTATGCGCCAAGCTTGTAAACCCAGCCTCAAACTGTGAGGGAGCAAAGTACACACCTTCCTCCAGCATTCCCCTATAGAACCTTCCAAACTTTGCAGTGTCACTCTTTTTTGCATCGTCAAAGTTGTAAACAGGCCCTTCAGTAAAAAAGAATCCAAACATCCCACTGATATACCCACCACAAATTGCATGCCCAGCCTTCTTACCGGCATCTATAATACCTTGAATAAGGTCACTTGTAATCTTGTTCAGGTGTTCGTAGCTGCCGGGCTGCTTCAACCTCTCGAGAGTGTGAATCCCAGCAGTCATTGCTAGCGGGTTACCACTCAAGGTTCCAGCCTGATACATTGGCCCTGCCGGTGCCACCATTTCCATAATCTCCCTCCTTCCACCATATGCACCAACTGGCAGACCACCACCAATGATCTTTCCGAGTGTTGATAGATCGGGAGTAATGCCAAAATACTCCTGAGCTCCACCATAAGACAAACGGAACCCAGTCATCACCTCATCAAAAATGAGAAGAGCACCATGTTCTTTGGTGAGTTTACGTATTCCATTAAGGAAATCTGGGGTTGGAGTGATAAAACCAGCGTTCCCAACAACTGGTTCGAGGATGATTGCTGCAACTTCTCCTTTGTTACTTTGAAAGAGAGCTTCCACGGCGGACAAGTCATTGTATGGGGCAGTTAGAGTATCGCTGGTCGCTGCTTTAGGAACACCTGGTGAGTCTGGAAGTCCCAATGTGGCAACACCACTACCAGCCTTTACAAGGAATGGATCAGCATGGCCATGGTAACAGCCCTCAAACTTAATTATCTTCCCTCGGCCAGTATATGCACGGGCCAGACGAAGCACACCCATACATGCTTCTGTGCCAGAGTTTACAAATCGAACCATTTCAATGCTTGGAACAGCTTCAATCACCATTTTTGCCAGAACATTTTCTAGAAGACAAGGAGCGCCAAAGCTTGTTCCTTTCTTCATTGTTTCAGCCAGAGCTGCAAGTACCTGAAGGTAAGTGTCAGTCGGACTGCAACCAAATGAAAGTTTAAATAACTAAAACTCTAAAAGCATGAGTTTATAAGAATGAGGTGCATAGATCATTGTCCTAAACTATGAAATCATGCAAAGTCAGTTTTATTGAGACCGTCTGAAACTTATATAAAGCACACATATATGTCTATGATGAAAAACTTAAAGGAAAAAGAAAAAAAAAAGGAACTTGAAGATCTATGATTCTCCAAAAGGTCCATTCTCCAGAACAATAACCATGTGTACTAGACTACTAATCATAAAATGAATGTTTAACAGAAGCATGCATTTTAACAGCATAACGCATATTAGAGAGGAAAGAATAGAACCTTATCATCAGCGTGCCCAATAATTGCAGGTCCCCAAGAACCTACATAGTCAATGTACTCATTACCATCAATGTCCCACATGTGAGATCCCTTGACAGAATCGATCACAATAGGTTGTCCACCAACAGATTTAAACGCACGTACAGGGGAATTCACACCTCCAGGCATCAACTCCTACAAAATTTCATGCGTGAGTAAGCAGTAACCCCTACTTTGAAGTTTGAAACACCTTCATCATTCAACAATACAGATAGTTACGGCTAAAAACAAGAACAATAAACAGATTTTGCAAGAACAAACATGAACTTCAATATTAACACTAAAAAAACATAGAGATCTAGCAACTCAACATTTGACTTTCGAAATTATTAATCCAATTGAATTTGGTTTGCGAACCGTTCCACCTTCAAACAAATTGAAAATGATGATCCTAGCTAAACCATCATCCACATTATAAACCATCACTAAGTTTAATATTCATTCGCCAAACTCAAACATTCCTCCGTAATTTCAAACCCAGAAAATCTCGATATCTCAAAAAGTCAACCAAAGTTACCTACACAACAAATCCAATCCAAACTTCCAACTGATATGCTCAACTTTCCGAACTACGCTGTTTCAGTACAACTCTACAAGTTAGATGACTACGTATCCGAAACAGCTATTGGGAAAGAGGGCAAAGTAGTAATTGTACCTTGGCGGCATTGAAGGCCTCCTCGGATTTCTGAAGAGTGAAATTCTTCTTCTTCTCGTCGAGGGAGACGGCCATTTTGACGGTGGAGAAACGCCGAGAAGATCGTGAAATGGGTCTCTGAGAAAGCCTGGGAGTTGCGGATGAAATCCCGACGGCGACGCCAGCGATCGTGTTGGCCATTTTCGCGCTACCTCTCTCTTCTATTGGTCGTGCTCTTTCTTTGAAGAAGCAGAAGAAGAAAAAGATAAAGTGTCAGAGAGCAAGACCTTGGCCTTAGACTAAGGATTATATATACAAGTAGCAAGACCGACATTTCAACTTGATGCAACCTTTGGGTCGGGTCGGGTCGGCTAATTAGAGAGATTAGGCTGGACCTGACTACAGTTTGGGCTTTCACATGGAATTGCATTACTGTCTATTTATTTTAATCATAATTTAACCAAGACAAGAGTATTTAACTACCAAATGCACCTGTCTGGTTGCAACCAGTGTAAAATAAACAAAATATTGAAGTATAAGACAAAGAGAGATAGCAAGAGGATTTACAAGCTCTGGGACCTAGAGAGAGGAGCTCCGAAAATCTCGGCTTCGACTGCATCTAGGGTTGCCAGATCGATGCTCGTCCGGCGGCGCCCGTCTCAATTTGGGGTTGCTGCCAAACGGGTGATGGAAGTATAGGGGCTTCTGGGGACCGTGGGTGTGGTTTGCTCGAGGTTTGATTGTTGTTTTGGCATCTGGTTTGTGATGGCATCTCTTGGAATGGAGGGTGGAGGTTGTACAGTGGCGGCGTTCTCATCATGGCCTCCCAATTCCGGCGGCGGAGAGGGCCTTGGTTCTCTGTGGCGGAGGCATGGAGTTCGACTGTGCGGGTTCAGTCGGTCTCCGTCCTGAAGTTGCGGAGTTTCTACTGGCGGCGTGGATCTCATAAGGCTCGACTGACTTCGAGCAACAGTGGATTGCGGCAGAGCGCGTGGTCAGAGGCGACGACGGGGCTCATGGTCGGAGAAGACGGTGGAGCTCGTGATCGGTGGAGTCGGCGATGTTGTACAGTGGGAGATGTATCCGGGCCTGGGTCAACAACATTGGGCTTTGAGTTGGGCCTTATTCTTGTGTCCTTGGGCTACTATATATGTTGGGCTAGGGTTTCTCTTATTCCAATTTTATTTATTTATTTTGTTATTATTTAGTTTGTCTAATAATGCTCTCCATGGAGGGTGGAGTGGGTTTTTGCCCTGTATTCCTTGCTCCTTTAGTCGTTATAGAGTTAACCCAATTGCACCAGTATTGATGTACACCATGTGGTCTTAGGCGGATATATTGATGGGTTAAGTTTGTAACTTCTATTGGTTCAAGGTGTATAAGTCTAGGCTAGATAGGAACCTTGGTTGAGAGTCATGGTTTCATGTGCAGTCGGTGCACTATCTGAGCAGTTGATGTATTAGGTGATCTTCATATCTCTTAGATTGGTTCAAGGTGTATGATCTTTTCGATCAATGGAGTTTTTTCAATTCCTCTAAAAAAAATAGTAAGAGAATAGATAATCGTGAAACAAATGTTTCTTATTTATTGATATAAACCCTTTTATATATGAGATTATAGAGTATTCCGGTATAAACAACATCCCAACTTTCATAGTAGAATTAAGAGAATCTACTACCTCTCTATTGTGGTACATTTGAACCACTCCATGAGAATGCTTCAATTTTTGTCTCCAAGTAGAATTAAGAGAATCTACTACCTCTCTATTGTGGTACATTTGAACCACTCCATGAGAATGCTTCAATTTTTGTCGATTGGAGACCCAAGGATTGAAGGAGCACATGAATTGGAGCATTCTCGTGTGTTGCCCTTGAAGTAGCATCTCCGGCTTTTCTATGATTGTTTCTTACTTTCTCTAGCAAAAATTGAGTGTGTCTACAAATAATGTAAATAAAGGTGTCTCTTTGTTTATATTTTTATCGGTGACCATTTTTTTGTTACTGTTTTTATCGGTGACTTTTGTTAAAGTGTGTCTATTCATATTTAATATGTATTATGGCATAAACATTTCAAACGAAATATCATATGGTCGGGATGGAAGATTTTAGCCATGGCGAGTTGGTTGATGCCTTGTTAAGAAACAAAAACACTCCCATTAGAAGTGTTCATGCATCAGCTGATTCAGCTAGAAGGCCAGAAAGGAACTAAGGATCAAGTTGAATAAAAGAATGAACCTGTCCCGTAAGGATCGAATTTGACATCAGTCTACACAAAAGAGGAAACTAAGAATAGAGTACACTCGTACGCACAATCTTGCTCTCTTGTAATTGATTTTGTACCGAGGAAATCCAGTGATGTAACATTTGAAAAGATTTTTACTTGTTATAGTAAAGCAATAGAACATTGCTTGAACGATTACACGCCCATGATTTACTGATATCACGTCAAAACCAACAAAAGACAAGCAGATAAAATCACTGTCACACTAGTAAAATCTCTCTGCCACATTTTCTTCAGAACCATCATAATAAAAGGAACATTACTCGAAATTCAATCCTACATCATACTATATATAGTATATAACTAACTATATACAGGCAGGTTCAAAAGATTAAGCGATGATCTTCAGCAAACATGAACCTTCCCCTCCAAAACTCTAACTAATTCAAACCCAGAAATGCTGAAACTCTCAATAGATATAAAGCAAAAGCAGAACCACAAAAACGAAAGGCCTATTTGGGTGTTGTGAGAAAACAGCTAAAAAGTACCAAGTCCTGCTTTGGGTGCTTTATATAGTTGTGGGATTCTTCTTCTTTTTTGTGTCAATTCTAAATTTTCCTAAGGTGAATATTGCTGTTGGTCAAAGATTGACTAGAACCGATCAGTAGCAAACTACAGAGGAAACCTTGAGTGGGTAGAGGAAGGTGTTGGCATACTCAAAAGAGATTGAACCACCATTGACCAGAGGCTTGCCGTCATTCACAAGGCAGTCATTGTAGCGAAGACGCTTGAACACTCTCGGGTTCACCAGCGTGGCAGAGCTGAACCAACCGCAGTTGAGGTGGATGCGGCTAATGTTACAGCCGGTGCCACATACATTCATGATCTCCACCGTGTAAGTGGGAATGCCGCTAGGCAGCGGTGCCGTGGGACCCTGGTCGATCACTATGTCGGACCGGCTACACTTCTCCCCCCAAATCCGATTTGGCTCCTCCACATTTTCTTCTCCTGTCACACACATGAATCACGTAAAGGAGAAAGCAAAAAGAGAAGGGAGGTCTTTAAGTATGCAAAGAAATTGGGATAGTGAAAGCTCTACACTACAGGGTCCAAGTGCACACTACATTAGGGGTAGACAGAACATACTTTTAGGTGTGAATCACAGGAACTATACATGGAAAAGTTAATACATACAAACTTTACAAAACAAAGCAACCACCAAGATGTTACCCAGATGGGCCACCAGCTTCTGCTTTCTTCTTAGCTTTTCAGTACCCAACCCAAGATCAACTTTTACATCCAGAAAATCACACAACTCATAAGGAAAAAGCATTGCCTACTAAAGCCTAGCTATAAGTCTATAACCCCCAACCCCAAACCAACCCTTTTCCTTTCACAGAAACCATCTCACACACAAAACAAAACTGCAAGCCAGCTAGCAAAATGACCCATATCTTTGCAAATTTGCACACAGATTTCAAAACACCAAGCAAATGCCTAGAACAGAGTTGTGCTTAAGAAGAGTGTGAATTCCCATGCAAGATGACTTTTCAAAAATGGGGACTAAACACCAAAGAGGGGCATGAAAACCTGATGGGATAGTAAGATCCCTTGATAAGATACCAAAATCTAGTTGGGGGTGGCCAAATCAAATCAACCCACAGCGCACGTTAGCATTGGCTCTTAAACAAAACACCAAAAATGAGCATACATATCACCTCTGAGTCTCTGACACCCAATTCTGGCCCTCACCCAATCTGAGCAACCTCACCACAATTCATTTCAAAACCAATTGGTCCCCAAATTCACACATTCATTTTGACCAAACAAAATAGCAAAAAGAATCTACCGGAAACCGACAAATCCTAACCGTAAATTTCATCCATTGCCGAAAAATCTTACCCCGAACGAGAAGCTTCCGGTGAGTAGTACCGGACCTCAAAAAGCTCACCTCCGTAAAACCATGGCCGCCTGCAACAAAAAATTTTCAAAAAAAGAAAAAAGAAAAAAAAGCATGATGATTGGTGCGGTTGATAATTGAAGAATAAAGAAGGCGGCCGACGCAGAAATCGGTTAATAAATAAGGAAGATGGGAAACCAGTAGGTCCATAATGGACCCCTTGTGTTTATGCCAAGAAGAAACCAAAATAAAAATTCGCTGAAATTTAATTAATAATTAAAAGCAACAAGGAAATCTACTGGGAATGTGGAATCTAAAATAAGAAAATGGAAATGTGCGTGAAATCTAGTGAAGAATAATCTTAACAAAAAATCCGAAACCGTATCCGTACCGTTGAGAAACCCAGGCGAGGTGAAGCACAGCAGCACCATAGCTCCGACGAAGAGCAACGACGCCGTTCCGATGACCGCCGCTGCTCGCATGGCTGTAGCTGCTGAGTAGTTGAAGTAGGCCGAGTCGGAGAAGCTGGAAAAATGGTCTCTCTGCGTTTTGAAATGGAGAGAGAGAGAGAGAGAGAGAGAGTTAGCTGGAGGTAGAAGGAAGCGATGTGAATTATATACGAGAGAAAAGAGAGAGGGTTTTGACTTTAGTCTCGGTGAGGAGACTCACGAGAGAGACAGCAACAAAACGACGGCGGATTGGAGCTAAGACTCAGAAGTCACCAGAAAAGCAGTAAAACGGAGGCGTTTTGGGTAAGAGAGAGAGAGAGAGAGAGAGAGAGAGAGAGAGAGAGAGAGAGAGAGAGAGAGGAAAAAGCAAACGAGCACAAAACGAGGATAAGGATTAAAATAATGGAGAAGTAGGAGGAGCAGGGAAAAAGGACCTACAGAGATGAACAGAGGAGGAAGCAGACATTGTTGTTGCAGAGGTGAAGGAGCTACAGAGAGGGGAGACAAAGGCAGAAGGGGAAGCGTTAAATGACAAAAACAATACGACGAGTCGTGCCTTTGCGGGTGGGAAAACGACGTCGTTGTGGTGCTGGTTTAGGGTTTTGCGGAGGGTGTGAGGTTTTGGGGGTGATTAATTATGTTAATCAGGGATTAATGTGCACGTGGGGGAGGAGATGTGAATGATTAGGTCAATTATGGGGGGAATGTTCAGGTACCGTGTGGAGGGTGTGGGACCCGAGAGGGGGGATTTACCAGTTTAGCCATGTGTTGGTGTTGGATTTTGGAGGTTATTTAAAGATGTGCCAACACGAGGACATTGATGAAGCGGATGGACCGATCTATATAGCAAAAGCTCAAAATAGGTCACAAAAAGTGACATTGATGAAGGGGCTCGGCGATTGTAACATCTTTTTGTGCCAAAACATGGAGCTTCGAATTTGAAGGTTCTATTGGAATCAGATATTGCCGCGTTGATAGTAATGCCATGGCGGGTGAAAGAGCTTAATGTGTTTTGTTTTTCTCACGTCTCACTTGAGGTAGACGTGATGATGTTTTCTCCGATTGAATTAGTGCGAAAAACAAAGTTCATGTCATAGAAACATAAAAATGCCGTCCCATGGAGAAGAATGCTAAGCCGATAAGGTGCCGAAATTCCTTCGTTAATATGATCCACGATGGGGTGGATCATTTGTGGTGTGATAGTTTCCTATGTTTTATATGTGCAAAGGACAGCTGCCAATGGTACTTTCTAAACCAAAAACGAAAAAGAGGAAATCCTATCAGACTCATGTTCTCGTTCAATTTGAGGGTTCTACGTCTCTTACCCAAAAAAAAAATGAATAAAATCTCCAAATTATCCTAGGTCCTATGACGTCATATCCGTTCCATAGTTTTCCTTTGTTGGTCCCCAAGTCACTGTCATTTAGATTTGATCCAGCATCCAATAGTCCTTGAGGCCCAATCCGTTATATACATGCGACGAGCATAACGACAAATCGACCCAGATTCCGTCCATTTCCCTTGGCAAATTTTTACAGCTAAAGTATTGTTTGGGTTCAATTTTATATTGGTTATCTTATTTGTGAGATAGCCCATGGACCGATACCCGCGGTCTAAATGTCTTTATTTGTTTCCTTATTACATTAGGTATTTACTGACAAAAGATTTGCTGAATATCTCAAAGATATGTTGTCAGAAGGCTCGACTAGGAAAATATCATTCCTAATTCAATTAGAAGATCTGATGGCCTTGGTTAACAGGTCATTCGCGAAACCTAGTTACTCAGTTCCCTATAAAAGGAGGTGTTAAGCGAATGACCCCCCCTCCGACAATTCAAACAAACTCTGCATCATTGCAAGTTGGATGCCTCCCCAGGAGTACCTAATCTACTAAAAAAGCCTCTCCATGGAGCACCACCAAAGCCTCATCACGAGCAAATCCCGCTTCACTCACCAAGCCTCATAGCGAGCAAAAAGTCCACCCCCAGTCTATAAAGCCTCATCGCGAGCAATAGTCCATCACATTGGTAAAGAGCGATCCTTAGCAAATATCCTTTACTTTATTGTTTTTGTTACTGACGTAAGCCCTCAGGAGCCATCCTAGGCCATTGTGAAAAACCTAGCAGCAAGACCGACCGTTCTTGCTCACATCCGCTTGAAGAGAAGTCAAGAGAAGCGCGCAAACCAGACAAGATGAAGATAGACACACTTCCTCAAGGTGTTGACACGCTTGCAACAGACGGTTGTTCGAAGGACGTAAAAATCCGACCCGAACAAGTATTAAGAGGTCCACAATCAAAGACCTGTAGTTCACCATCTATGTGAACAATGATCACGATCTACATTACACTACTTTCTGGGTCGAATTACACTTTACCCAAGTCATCAGCTCAACCATGGAATGAGTTGCAATTGACTGTCGTAGAACTTCACGTTATGCCGATGACGCTACTGTTCCATCTTAGGAGGCCTCTTCCTTTCCAGCTCCCTTATCTTATTAATCAACCCTTGAATAGTATCATACGCATCATGCACAAACAGCAATCAAATGAGACACGCCCCCCCCCCCCCCCCATAATTCATGCCATGCTATATAATTATGGTTCCAAATAATGATTCTAGCAATGAAAGGTTAATAAATTTACTTATCCTCTTGTATGATTGTATGAAAGACATGCATGCGGTTATTACTGAGTGAATTTGGCAAAGTTGTAACGTATAGTGGCACCAATACAACATACAATATCATATATAGTGGCACCAATACAATAAAACCAAAGCTTTCCTTAACGTATTATCAAGAAGTATTACCCAAAACAGTAATAAATACAACATACAATATTTCCTAGCTAATCTAGTTTCCAACCAATACAATAAATTGTATAATTATGTTATATGGTGAAGTATTTTTATCTTGACTTATATATGATAAAGTATCTACATAACTTGATTTGTGTTCTAGGATATTCTCTATGTGTGTCTTGGCCTTATGCCAATAGGATATATAGTTAGACTAGATCTATGTATTCATATCCTTACCATATTGGTATTGTGTAATTCCCTATATAAAGGGCTCCTATCAATGAATAAGATAGTGATTCTCTTGCTATCTCTTTGTCTCTACACTTTATCCTTCATCACGTTATCATGCACTTTGTTCTAATCCTAAAGCTAATAGCCCACCATTTGTTTTCCAAACCCTAAAATCGGGCAGCCTTGTTTTTCCCGATTTCAGACCAAAATTCCGACTGCCCTCCGCCGGAATTTTATATCCCTAGAAAGCTCTCTCCGTCCTGGATCCAACGCCGCCGGCCTCACCTTGAGAACCGGCCAGGAAGTCTCCGAACCGGCCGCCGGAAGATTTCAGACCGCCGCCGCTACCGACCACCGGTTCACCACATTCCCTTGCTCCGATAAACCTGAATTTTTGACAGAAGCTTCCTCATCCATAGCTGCTCCTCTTGTCAAAATTTCAGCCTGAAATTCGAAGCAGAAGTGGGAAAAACGTTGTTTCTCCTTTCGGCCGCCGTCCGCTCCGCTGCTTTCTTTTCATCCGATCAAGCATCCAAGTGTTTACGGTATGTTTATTTTACAACCCTAAAACTCTTCCAAGTTCAATAACCTCGGGGGAGATAAAGTGTTTTCTCCCCTTCTTCTACTCCATTCTATGCTTGGGTCGGTGTATTTGCAGGTACCAAAAATCTCGGAATTTTATTCGCGGGTCAAGAGTGTGTTTGATCACTCTTGTTTCTTTGTCCGGGTTGTGTATGATCAACCCCGACCTATCACCGGATTGTGTTTGATCAATTCGCGGTTTTTTCGGATTATGTATGATTAATCCGAAGGACAAACCATTAAAAGCATCGTTTGTGACCTCTATCGAGTCTCATAACAGCTTGGTTTTGTATGCAAGAGTAATGTAACATTCTGCTCCTTTGAGTTTTGACGTACTAGATGCCTAAGGCGGATCTTCGCTTGGTATCTGTGGAACCTTTCATTGGAAAGGATTAAACCACATGTTTTGACCCCCAGGCTAACAAGCCTAGATGCCGAGATTTCATATCTCATGCTCTCAAAGTCTTTGAAGCGCCACATCGACAAAAACTTCAATGGAAATCTGTGCAAAAAGTAACGACCACAAAGTACTGTGGAAGGCACTCATGGAGCGTTTCTCGAAACGTTCATATAACTCTACTTGTTGAGTTATTAGTCAAGTGGATTGCTTACCACCTTAATTGACTACATATTGTCGATGATGTTTTGTGGCATCATGATCCATAATCTTTAGCGGATTCGATCATCATCAAGTTCTCTAGGTCCTCCAAGTTGGTGTGAAATTACCAACGAGACTTGATTTTGATTATACAAACGGGAATTGTATATACGCTAATGTGATAAACTTATTTGAGATTATCCCCTAATGTGGGGACAACAATATGGGTCATGACAACAGCAGAAAACGTCATGCCGATGTCTAGAAAAGAGGGGGAGGTGTCGCCGGCTCTAACAGCGACACTCCCGGTCTAGACATCATTTTGTCAAAACTACTCACGTCAGCTCCTGACAATGCAACCGTTGTGGATCTTCGGATCACTGGTTCAAGATTGTTAAGCTCCTTTAAATTGTGAATGCATACAAAAAGGTATGAAAAATCAATATGAGGACAAGAACGTCATCCTCATAATCGCGAATTTCAAAGATTCGGATCTTGCTCTAGCTACCCATGACTTTGATGTCATCGGGTAGACATTGATTTTCGTTCCAAGCTTTATGTACTAAAGCGTTGTATCGACGTCCTTCGTCTATTTGAGACCTCGATGTACTCACATTAGTAAAAATGAATGCCTTGAGAATTTTTTCGAAGTGAAACTATTCTCCTCTTATGGTTCATATTGATTTACAATCAAGATGTACACTTACATCGTCCTTAGAAACATGGCATATTGTGCCGATTTTGGTCCCTTCCTTTGAAAGTGACTCATGACACTGCATCCTCAAGGAGGATCACCCACGTGTTTCCGGTTAAGTCTTCTACCCTATAGCAGATTTTTCATCATCAATTGTTCAACTAGGCTCATCCAAGCTCAGTGTGATGTCGTAGAATTGTCCGAAATTAAGGAGATAGTGGTTTTAAGTGTGCCTCGCACTACCGACCCTCCACAGACATGCCTGGTTATACTGACTTGGAGTTACCGAAAGCTTTTGATTTTGGATCCCCCTACGCTATTAAACCAATTGCTGTCTTGCAAAAGACGTTGAAGACTTATCAAAGCTGGAAAATTATCATCATAATCGGATCCTCTAGGTCCTTGAGTTAGTTTATGTTCATGTCAGGGAGCTTTTGCTAACTAGTAATGGAGTTTACGACCTTAGAACGACCAAAAGGACTTGGTTTTGATCATACACACGTCACTTTTGGCTAAGGCAAAAGCCTACACGCCACCTAAAGCTTCACAGCTTCGCACATGCCAATTCTGCGAAAAACAGCAATCTGTCCCTTCTGGATAGTCAACTTTGTTTATGCTTTGTGAACAGCTCCGGATAAACCAGATAGTAAGCTTTATATCATTGGAAAACTCTATGAGTATAGTTTTCATAACTTTTTACGGTTTGTTCATATCTATTTTAACGAAGAAATTATGGCTGTTTTAGTGCGCAAAGGTCATTATGCGGGGAAATTTTTATGCACTCTCGGGATTGCAACTTTTCGTAGCTTCTTTCAATCCTTCTAAATGGTCAAGTAGAACTATTTACTCGCTTATCTACTCCTTGTAGTTATGTCTCATAGAGACATTGAGTGCTTCGCAGATAGTGGAACTATCCACAACATTCTAAGGAACCATGTTAAGTTTTAAAGAATTCATGCTAATGGTTTTCATTTGAAAACACATTGTGAGAATGAACAAGAATTCTTTTGTGTATACCTCCTCATGAATGCGAATTGAAGCACATCTTGGAGAAGTTCATGAGTCAATATAGTGGACTGTATGTCACTACGATTCGAATATCGAATCCCTTGTTGTTGCCAAACATGATATTTGGGACACCGACTCATATAAGCTTTGGTTTGACCAAATTGATCAACCTGGAAGAGATATAATGGTCCAAATTTTGAGAAATTCTCATGGACATTATTCTTCCGCTCAAAACGAAGACATTCGAGATCTAGCATCACCATGAAGCATGGTGGTGACTCGGGGGACATTGATGTCACCCGAACATGACTCCAACTTCTTGGAGGTCGTCCGGTCAATTCCTCAAGCAATTGAGGTGCACCGGTCTTCCCTCGATGTCGCATTGGCCTCCTGCAATGCTCATTGCTCATTTTGAACGCCTATTCTTTAGCTAAATTAGGAGTGAGACCCTCCTACGCTAAATGACACAAAAGTGAACATTCTATTCTTACATCAAACTATGTAGATAGATACAACCAACTTGCAGACACCTTTTTATGCTTTATGGTGTTGGTTGAAGTGTTAACACACTGGTCATGTGTTACACTATTATCTACTGCTTATCCTGCTTATACTTCTACGGGCTCACTACCCATTCTTAAAAGAAGTTTATCGGGATGTAAGTTGAAGTGTCTTGTACCCCATGTTCACACGCAATACAGTCTCACCGAGGCTACGACCAAGCAATTTTAGCTTGTCGCTCGAACATTATTGATGCGCACCAATCTTTCTATTGCGTCTTGGGCTATGCAATATTTGCATGCAGCTTTACTATTCAACTACGACCCACCATCATTGAATTTTGTTGTACTACAGCTCGTGACTGTGTACCAGGATTGACACGAAATTGCAATCCTTGAGCTCAGCATGATTGAAACGGATCTCCAATCCTTGAGCTCGGCTATATGTTATTTTTAGGTGTCAAATCGCATTGCCACTGTGTACAATGATAGGTCATTTGAGATGAATAAATTTAGGTTGGATATGAACCTCCACCTATAATCCGCATATGTAGAAACCTTGTCAGGCAATCTCATTCACCGCTAAATTACGGATTGTCACTTTGATGAGACAATATTCCGTCGTTAGGGGGAGATAAGAACACAAGTGTTCAAGTGGAACGACGTGTTTTGTCATGGTTTATCCCCACTAAGTCTCATCTTGATCCCAAATGCTTAAAATGTTAAAGTGACGAGATCACATGCTGCAAATATGTCTGCAAGGATTGATGTCTACAAAAGGACATGGCGCGACCAAAAGGTGTTGGTCTTGACGCCATCATCATGGATGATGATATGGTGACGTCATATAGTAGCAAAATTGGTGTCACAAGGCCGTGTGGCTCCCTAAAAGGAGGGAGGCCCTTAGGTTCGTTACTTTCTCGCACTAGGAAGAAAGTGAGCTTGGCACAACCTGATCCATTGATTAGTGATACTCAAATCCGTCTCATGAAGTCTGAATTGTGATTATCGTTGGGGGATGCCTCAATGTCAAATCCGATCCATATAGAGATCTCTATAAGTATTACACTAGTGTACATGAGGATGTGGGATAATGAGTCTACTATCGAACCACTATTCGTTGGATATCAACTTAGTTGATTGGCCTAATGGAAAGATGTGATCCAACATTAACAAAGAGATATATCATTGGGCAGGTGATGCCGACACTGCAAGCTAAACCCTATCAACTATACCTTTGTTAGATAGTGTAGTGAGAATAAGAGCTTAGACTCACCTTATGGCGCAAGGTCTCTCACTAACACGCACTGTGATCGACTACGATGAGATATGCTCTCGTAATGAATGTCATTGAACTCCACTACTTTGTCAGTTTGGTAGTTTCCGAATAACTGAACATGTAGCCTATGAATGTGGTCATAATAACATCTCTATGAGATCAGAGATATACATGAAGATCTTAAACAAACTTCATTCATCTGAATCAAGTGGCTCCAGACCACAAGAGCACGCGTTTGCTAAAGGTATTGGAACGCACATGAACTCTACTTGATTTGGAAAGGATATGGAGAATTATGCCTTTGTGTGTTCATTCCGGATTTACATGGACTCTTGATGGATCAAGAGATGCCAATATGTATCAACATCCGAAGAAAAAGATCTTAGGAAGACATGGTCTCGATAAGGCACTCGATGACTGTATTGATGATGATTTTCCATCAATCGGCTTAGGCGCTCTATAACTAGTGAGGCCTATATATACTCCCATGATTAGTCAAGGTCTTTGCTTTAAAGAGAGATCCGTTGTTTTGTCTAAAGCAAGATGACAAATATGTGTTAAGAGATGGAGTTCTCATCTAAGTACAATAAGACGCATCAATGTACTAAATACAATACGAAAGACTTACATCTCATTCGCTATGAAAAGTTGTAAAGCTAAGTGTAGCTATGCGCCCACGCAATGCCAATGTAATGGCAATAACTCTTTTTTCAATACTTAATGGTATGAAAGGTTTAGGCTTATTCTATCCCTACATAAGAAAGACACATCAAAAGCGAAATCAGAATCTGTCATGTTTTGTAGGTCAACTTCCACGGGACCTACATGAAATCTCACTCACTGGAAAATGGTGAAATTGGTACCATTGGAAAGGTATACGTGTCTACTTTCCAATATACCAACAATTTGATCATACCTATCATATTGAGTGAGTTATAGCCGTTTTCGTAAAGTAGGACGAATCTATCCGAGAAATTGATTTTGGCAGAACAGTCAACTTCGACGGGATTTTTTGAACAGCTCATGATGAACCAAAATGTCTGTAATATACGGTTGGAAAGCTAAATGAGTTTAGTTTCCAAAACCATTTACGGTTCGTTCATATGTATTTCCTAGAAGAAGTTACGACTATTTTAGTAACTGAAGGTCATGTTACGCGGAAATCTGATTTCCTGCACGAACTTATGTTTTGAGTTCACAAGCGGCCTTCTCCTCAAGATCTAAGTGTAAAAGATCATTTGAGGACAATACGGCATGATTTAGTTAATTATTGCCCAATGCCACATTTGAAGACATGTTAAAGAGCATTGACATGCTAAGTTCTTGAAACTTCCGTGATTAGTAAGAATCAGGAAGAGCCCTATGATTGATGTAAAGATCAGGGGGAGGTGCGAACTTCAGGGGGAGTCTAGCACATACATACATGTCACTATCAAATGTGAAGGGTGCGTTGTACTCTTTTTCTCCTACGATCAAGGTTCCGTTTTTTTCTCCCATAGGGTTTTTGTGACTTGACGAGGTTTTTGACGAGGCAACAGATCAGCACCATCGACATATCAGCGCGCGACACAAGTGGGAGTGTTCTAGGATATTCTCTACGTGTGCCTTGGCCTTATGTCAATAGGATATGTAGTTAGACTAGATCTATGTATTCATATCCTTACCATATTGGTATTGTGTAATTCCCTATATAAAGGGCTCCTATCAATGAATAAGATGATGATTCTCTTGTTATCTCTTTGTCTCTACACTTTATCCTTCATCAATTTGTATTTTATACTAGACGTGCAAAAACATTTCTAATACATGATTATGTCAAATCACTTTATTCAATGTGACATGACCCGGCCCGAATTCACCCTGAACCCGGAGTAAATCAGGCGGGGACCACCTCCAAGGAAAGATTTACCGCAAAATTCGGTATAACCTCCCTTGGAAATGGACAACCCTTCCAATAGAAACCTGCAAACACTTCTAAAGGTACCAAATCCAACTTAACTTCTGGAGCCTTCGTGCTCCCCAAAAACAATCACCACCAATAAGATAATACACATTATCTAAGATAATATACATCCTCCGTCAAATATTCTAAAATATCAACAAGCCTTCACCCACAACTAAAAATATATACATTAAACCCAAGTATTCAGAGCTACTAGACATTAGCGGAAGTAAAAAACACAGGTAGGTTAAACATGTAACCTACTGGTGAAAGGTGGTGGAAATACGGGTGACTATGCCTCGTCTCCTACTAAATCCAATCCGAACTCTGCAGACTGAGCATTTTAAAACGAAGGGCCTAGGGGAAGACATTTAATAACGTTAGAGTGAGTGGACAAAAATAATTTAATAACAAAATATTTATGCATTCCCATTTTAATTTCATAGAAAAATATACTGCATGCGACAGCTTAAAAGTGTTCAACTCATAAACTGACAATTTCACGACTAGCACTGGCTAGTCACAAACTCAAATAAAATGGAGCCTCTCTGGCTAAACTATATATAAACATATATTCGTATGTATTTACACTCGTCAGACTCCTTGTATGAATCCTAAAAACAATTTAGAAAAATAGAAATTCATACAAGGCTACAACGCTGGCGTCTAATGCTCACGTTGCGCCATAATGGTATTTTTCCTCATTATGACCGAAAAGGACGGTGTATTTACGTGTGGACTCTCTATATGAAAACCTAAATAAACCGAAAAAAGAAAGTAGTTTTCATATAAGGCTATGACGCCTGTGTCTAACACTCACGCCACGCCATAATGGTATTTTACCTCATTATGAAGGACCAAGCACGTATGGCTAGCTAGCATTTATATACATATTATATTCATAATATCCAAAATATATATATCCACCGAAAATCTCATTTTCAGGATTTCTCCAAAGGAGGAAAAATTGACAATAGGCGAGAAATTAATAAATCTCATCACAAGAATAAATGATTAATAAAATTATTCATCGCATGCTTTCCAATTAAAACAAAGGTCCACTCACAAATTAGGCCTAAGCCTGATGACGCTCCGAGGCTTCTTCTGCTCGGGCCTCCTCACGTCCTGTTCCAAATATATAATTAATTTCCCACTAAAATCCAATATTTATACAAAATAGGCAAAATTAACCGAGAGCCATAACCACGCTCATCATTGCCTAATTTCTATGTTCTTAAATCGAAATGATCCAAACTTTAATATCATACTCGACAGCCGTAAATACAACCTTTCCCAGAAATTGATTTAAATACTACGGTCGGATTTTACATTATTTAACCGCCAAAATACCAAACTTCAGAAATTCACAAACCTAATCAAAACTTGTCCGAAAATTCCACAATTCACTTCATTAAACTCTTCTAATTATTACACATTTAAAATTATACAAAACCCCAAAACGGCGGCGGCGGCCGGAGGCCGATTCCGGCTACCTCCAATTCCTATGAAATTTCAACAGCATCTTGCTCTCAACATCCCAAACAACTTTCATAACTATCACTAAGTCCAATTTTAAGCCTAACTAGGTCAATCGAACGAAAACATCCTAAAAGCCTTAGAATTTCAACTTCGAATTTCTCCTTACCGAGCTCAAGAGGGAGTGAGCATTTTGGAGGGGTTGTTGCACGGGAGGAGAGGTACAAAACCGTACCAAGCTTGCCCGGATTGGTGGCCGGAGGAGGGAGTTCTGGCGACAGAGGGCTTTAGGCAGCCGAATCTTTCGGGTGGCACTACTCCTTCACGGCGGAGTTAAGGCGGCTGTCACCGGTCAAGAATGGAAGCTGGGTTGGAGACCGAGCGAACGGGACCGGTTTGGCGACGAACGGTGGCCGGACGGCGGCGGACGGGCGGTCGGAAGAATCGGGCAGTGGGAGGCTCGGGGAGAGAGAAACCGGGAAGAAGAGAGAGAGAAGAGAGAGAGAGAGAAAAAAGTTTTGGGCCTCACCCAGCCGGCCCAACTCTTCTATATACAACCCAATTCCAAAATTTAACACCCCAAAAATAATACCTAATAAAAATTACCTTTTACTAGCAAAAATTTACCATTTTTACCGTCGTTACATTTTTCTCCTACAAATAATTCTCCAAAATAATCGTCCCTCAAAACCCCTCTAGGGACCAATTAAACTATATCTCAATGTCGGAGATGGTAAAATTCTTATTATAATCAAGCTAGTAAATAAGATAAAATTTTACAGGTTGGGATGTAACACAATGTATTGGTGTACCTCTTGTTTTTAGGTTCGATGACTTTGTTCAATATTTCTACTTTCCTGAAGTATTTTCAAGTACATTATATTTTGGCCTCGATCCCTTAAGAAAATTCTCGGGCTTGAGGTAAGTGCGCACTCTGATCAGAGTCTCCAAAGTAGAATAAGGTAAGGGTGCTCTTCGGTTGAGGAAATGAAATGAGAAGCATTGCATGAATCTATTCAAGTGGGAAAGGTTGAGGAAGGAGATGTTGGTGATGGCATCATAGCAATGCTAAAATCTGCTTTCAGCAACCTTGTCCTAAAATCTGCTTTCCCAACCATTATTCAGTTTCCTGGACTTGAGTCCAACCAAACAGCTTCACCACTTTCTCTCATCACTTGCTCGGCACTGTAGTCACCATGTGCTTTCACTGGATATAGATATGGAAGGAGATGGAAGGCTGATGATCATTTCAATGGTTTCATTTCCAGAGTCTCAATCCCTGCAACTCGAAAAACCCATCAACGCAAGCGTTGTCATTCGTCATGGCTGATTTGTTGATTGTGGATTCAAGAAAATGGTGAACCAACATGGTTTGTCACATCCCGGTTTTTAAGTTAAATTTGCGGGTATTTATTTTGGTATTACTTTGATATTTTACCGTTTTGAGTAACCATTTACCGTTAAAAGACCATATAGTTGACTTTTTGTAAGAAAATTATTTTAGAAAAATTTCTTTAAGGGAGTTGTAGAGGACGTTATTACGAATTTGTGGTCATACTATACGTTAAAATCGAAGTTAGCATGTAAAAGTTATTAGAAAAAAGGATAAACCTTAGTTAGTAAAAAGGTAAATTTTTATGGGTTGTTGGACCGGGTGGAGGAGCAAGCCCATTTCTTTCTCTCCCTTCTCTCTCCTCTCCCGCATGCTCCCCGACCTGCCGGACTCTCCACCTTCGTTCGTTGCCATCCGGCCACCACACACCGCCGCACCGGTCTCAATCGGTCGGCCATCGACCCAGCTCTCTTCTTGGACTGGTGGGAGCCACCCTAGCGCCGTCGTGAGAAGAAAGATCGACCGGAAGCCGACTGTGCAGCGGAGAAATTTCTGCCGGAATCTCCATCCTCCGGCCATTATAGCTGGAGACTTTTGGCTCATCTTGAAGGCCTTTTCTTAGTGCATCAATACTCTAGAAGGTAATTAACCAATTCGAAGTGTGTAAGGAGGATTTTCGGGTGGAAGTTCTAGGGTTTGAGAATTGGGATTTTTGGTTGTTTTGATTTGATTACCCTAGTTAGGTTTGAAATTGGACTTTGTGCGTGTTATAGAAGTTGTTGTGCGTGTTGAGAGAAATATTGTGTTAAATTTTGAGAAGCATTGGAGGTCGCCAGAGTTCGGCTGCCGGCCGCCGCTGCTGCTTAGGGGTAGTTTTTCATGTTTTTGAGTTTGTTTTAATGAGAGGATCGGAGTTTAATGATGTGAAATTTGGAATTTTTGGAAGAGTTTTGGTTAGGTTTGAGATTTTTCAAAGATTGAAAATGTTGGCGGTTGTTAGAATGAAAATCCAGCCGTTGGATTTCTTTGGTATTTATTCTAAAATGTTAGAATTGATGAATTAAGGTTGTGGTCGAGTTTGGTGTGAATCCGGTAAGCTTAACCCTAGTAAGAGTAGTGGGTGTTTATATTCAAGTATTTATTTTTCGGAAGAGATTTGGGTGTTTATATTCAAGTATTTATTTTTCGGAATTGAAGAATGGACCTAACATATTTATTGTGCCAGGATATGAAAGGAACCTTGCTTGAGTGGCGATGCGGATATCGTCGGGCTTATATCTAAATTTGTTTGTGAGCCGTGACTTGGTTGTTAATGTGTTTAACTAACAACTTTGAAGTCATATGTTCAAATCTCATTGACATATGGAGGGTGTAGGTGTGTGAGTTATTAATAAAGAGAAATTTAAAAAAAAATTAGTTTTAAATAAATATGCATGTAAGATTTTATAATTTATTATTTTATTTTCCGAGCTTATATTATAATTTCGGCATATGAAATGATCTTGGAAAGTATTTGAGTTTGAAGCATTGATTAATTATAGGTCATGATTTATGGATTTGAGCTCGGATTACTAATTTGATATTTGAGTTTGGATATTTTTTATAAATTTTGAATTTTATTATAATTTATTTATGGACTTGAAATTTATAAAAGATTTCCAAAAATGAGATTTTCGGTAGTTCGCTATTTATAATTTGCGCATTTATTTGTGAATATCGATTTTGACCTTTAGAATATTTTAGCGAGTATTTTGGTTTGAGATATTAATTACGATTTTTACTTATTAATTAAATCTCACTTATATTATGGCTTTGAGAATATTTTGACGTGTAAGACACGTCATTGAGTTTTAATATAATTTTATGATGATTTTCAAGTACGGTTGGGAACCGTACCATTCGTATGATTTTGGGGAAGTTTAATAGATTTAAGTGATTTCGTATGTTTTTAGTCACCATAATATATTGTCACTTATATTTCATTATTACCTAGCTTTATTAGAGGTCCTCACTATAGGTGAGTCGAGCGTTTAGCGTTGGACGCTATTATAGTCTCGGAGGTACCGATCGGATATTATTATTTATTGCTAGCTAGCTTTATTAGCGGTCCTCACCATAGGTGGGTTGAACGCTTAGCGTGAGACACTACTATAGCCTGAGAGGCACCGACCTGAGTCTTGGAGGCTCCTCTCTTACATGGTGATAACTCTTCCTCTTATTTTATTTTTCTCAGTTATATATTTGATTAACCAGCCGGGCTGGTTTGTCCATTCTGGTTTCTGGAATTTAAGTTATATGATTTACGAAAGTTGCGTGCAACTAAGTTTTTAAAACTGAAACGTGGGAAAGTATTTAAATTAAGTATTTTTTTTAATTATTTAATTTATTTTTTCCCACTCACTCTAACTTTTTTAAATTACTTTCCCCTGGACCCTTTGGTTTTAAATGCCCAATTTGCAGGCTAAGTTTAATTGAGGTCAAGCGTACATGAAATCAAGGCATAGTCAGAGGCTGCTTCTACTTAATCTTTATTCATTGTTATTCTTTCATTATTATATATGTTTTGATAATCAGTTAGTGAATTAATGTTGTCTTTGTTGTTGGTTGTGGAATTCTAAAAGTTAGTATTTGATATTTTGGGAGATGTGATGAACTTGGAGAGCATGAAAGCTCCAGGTGTTGATGACTGGTTTATTTGGTTATAGAAGTGTAAGTTGAATTTTTTTTTTAGGTAAAGGTTGTCTATTTTTAAGGTAGAAGTGTAAGTTGAATTGTCTATTTCCCCTAGACCCTTTGGTTTTAAATGCCTAGTTTGCAGGCTAAGTTTAATTAAGGTCGAGCGTACATGAAGTCAAGACATAGTTCCGCTTAATCTTTATTCCTTGTTATTCTTTTATTATTAGATATGCTTTAATAACCAATTAGTAAATTAATGTTGTCTTTGTTGTTGGTTGTGGAATTCTAAAAGTTAGTATTTGATATTTTAGGAGATGTGATGAACTTGGGGAGCAGGAAAGCTCCAGATGTTGATGGCCGGTTTATTTTATTATAGAAGTGTAAGTTGAATTTTTTTTTTTAGGTAAAAGTTGTCTATTTTTAAGGTAGATTATGCTGAATTTTCAATAAATTTTCTTTGAAGGTGGACCCTGTAGAATTTATCTCCGGTTTCAAGGTAAAATTTGGAATGAGTTCTGACATGGTTTGCCCCACGTTTAAAAAACGTGATACTATTATTGACATGAATAAGATAAACGTAAATTGGTAAATCCTCGAGTTTAAAATGTACATTAGTCTTAATTAATTGCTTTTTTGTTAAGAGATCAGTGCTTAGGGTACGTTCATGCTGCATCTCTTATTTTCTTGTATGACAATTGTGGGGGGGGGGGGGGTTTCATTACAACTATTCCACAAAGAATTAGATTACAACAGTTATAAGATCAAATCATCCCCAAAAAGAAAAAGAAAAAAAGATCAACTCGATCTTCACAGCTAAAATCTACACTCAGAAAGTTTCAAACACACACCAGAGAGAGAGAGAGAAAATCAAACTGGGAAGGAATCTCAATCGTCTATGACCTCATCAACATCCTTAACACTGCTTCTCCCACTAGTGTTTTGTAGTAAATCATGGGCGTCTAGTCGCTCAAGCAATGATCTATTGTTTTACTATAACAAGTAAAACTATTTTCAAATGTTACATCACTAGATTTCCTATGTTATTTCTTTTCTACGAGAGAAATATTATGTGTGGGTACTGGGTGGTGGACTGGAACAAATATGTGGTGAAAAGAGAAAATAGGTTATTTAAAAAAAAAAGAAAAGGAAAATGAAAACACATGGGCTTAGGTGGAAACAAAGTAAGGCTAAGCGGATTTAAGTCGTAGGTCTTAACCGGGTCGGGGCGTCCAACACATAAAAAATATAAATCGGACAAAGAAAAGGAAAATAAAAATATATGATTTAGGCGGAAACATAATGTGCGTAAACAGGGTGACGGCCAACTAAAGAAAAAGAAAAACATTAAAACTAAATAAGTTACTAGTTGAAACAAAACGTCGAAGCTCAGTTCTTTGGTTTCATACCCAGCCAGAGAGAGAGAGAAGAAAAATAAAAAAAGAAAAGGAAACTGAAAGGCTCGGCGGGAAAAATAACAAAAAGAAAAATAAAAATCCCTCTACAAATACAGCCACTCCTTTAATTCTCTCTTCCCGCAAATTTGATCACAACCCCCAAAGTCCCAAACTACTTTTCTTTCGTCTTCAACGGCTTTTGCTCTTTCTCTCCTTGTTCAGTACTCATGAACAACCCTAAACCCTAAAAAGATTCAACAAGATTCAACAAGCGGAGAAGAAGCTAGCCTGAGCCGGAGCCGCGCCGCCGCCGTTGTTCATTTTTTTTTCTCACCAAAGCAGGGTGAACAAAAAATGAAAAATGCCCATTTAGTACTAATTAAAACCTTTAATTTCCCATTCCAATGATAATTTTTTTCATAAGCCCATTCCAATATAAGGTAACCTTTTTTATGCCCAAATGCACAAATCTTTACTAAAGTCTTAACAAACCATATTATTTTAAGACTATTTTACCCTCACCCCTTAAATATTCATAGAGAGAGAATACTTGGCTGGAACCTCACCGGACTCCGGTCACCGGTCACCGGTAACTCGGTTACTGACCCCCAGTAACTCAATTTTTCTCCGGTCGTCAGATTTTGGTCACTGGTAACTCGGTTACTGACCTCCAATAATCAGTTACTGACCTCCAATAATCAGTTACTGACCTCCAATAATCAGTTAATAACCCCTAATAATCAGTTACTGACCCCCAGTAATCGGTTACTGACCCCCAATAATCAGTTACTGACCCTAATAACTTGGTTACTGACCCCCAATAATCAATTACTGACCCTAGTAACTCAATTTTTCTCCGGTCGCCGGATTCCCGTCACCGGTAACTTAGTTACTGACCCCCAATAACTTGGTTACTGACCCCCAATAATCAGTTATTGACCCCAATAACTTGGTTACTAACACCTAATAATCGGTTACTAACCCTCAATAATCAGTTACTAACCTCTAGTAACTCAATTACTAACATCCAATGACTCAATTACGAGACAACAATTGAACAATATAACCATTTTACATGCATTTTAAACCAAAACATAACATATGCATCATCCTCTCCACCCTATCATTCTGATTACATTAACATAAAGTCGATTCCAAATGTCATTCCCCGTTACACAAACCGGAACTATGCCTATCTCTCAGACACCTTACAGAATGACTCCAGTAGAATTGAAAGAGTTGAAGACTCAATTGCAGAGTTGGTAGACAAGGGTTTTATTCGGCCTAGCATGTCTCTATGGGGTGCTCAGTGTTGTTGTTTGTTAAGAAGAAAGATGGCACCATGAGAGTATGCATTGATTATAGGAAGTTGAATCAGGTCACAATAAAAAATAAATATCCGTTGCCTCGGATTGACGATTTATTTGATCAGTTGAAGGGTGCTTCTGTTTTCTCAAAGATTGACTTGAGATCGGGTTATCATCAGTTGCGGATCTGGGAGAGTGACGTTGCCAAGACTGCCTTTCGATCACGCTATGGTCATTATGAGTTTGTGGTGATGCCTTTTGGACTTACTAATGCACCTGCGGCGTTCATGGATCTCATGAATAGGGTGTTTAGTCCATATCTTGACCGCTTCGTGATCGTATTCATAGATGATATTTTGGTATACTCAAGAAGTGAAAAGGAGCATGCCAAGCATCTAAGAACGATAATACATACTTTGAGAAATTCTCAGTTATATGCTAAGTTTAGCAAGTGTGAGTTTTGGCTAGATAAAGTGGGGTTCTTGGGTCATGTAGTTTCAGCAGGAGTTAGTGTGGATCCCCAAAAGGTGGAAGCGGTGACAAATTGGAGAAGACCTGCTACTGTGACGGAAATCCGTAGTTTGTTGGGGTTAGCAGGTTATTATCGGCGTTTTGTGCAAGATTTTTCGAAGATTGCTGCTCCTCTTACAAGATTGACCAAGAAGGGAATTAAGTTCGAATGGTCAGATGAGTGTGAGTAAAGTTTTCAAGAATTGAAAAATCGCTTGACTAGTGCTTCTGTTTTGGCACTTCCAGATGATAGTGGTGAATATGTGGTTTATTGTGACACTTCCAGATGAGGTCTAGGCGGGGTATTGATGTAGCATGAGCGAGTTATTGCCTATGCTTCCAGGCAATTAAAGTCGCACGAGGGGAATTATCTCACTCATGATCTGGAGCTTGCAGCGGTAGTTTTTGCTCTCAAGTTGTGGAGACACTATCTTTCTGGGGCCAAGTGTTAGATTTTTACCGATCACAAGAGTTTTTGGTATGTGTTCACTCAAAGAGCTAAACTTGAGACAAAGAATGGATGGAGTTGATTAATGATTATGATTGCACTATTGAGTATCACCCTGGAAAGCTAATGTAGTAGCGGATGCTCTTAGTCGAAATCCCTCCATATCCTTGTCTCACTTGAGGACGATTCGAGTTCCACTTCTTTTTGAATTGCGAGCTTCAGGGGTGGATTTATCAGTGGATGAAGTGGGTGCCTGGGTAGCTAGTTTTCATGTGAGGCCAGTTTTGGTGGATAGAGTGCGGGAAGCACAGTATAATGATCATTCCATAGTTCGGTTGATAGAAAGAACTTTGAGCGGGGCCGCCGCGATTATTTTTCAGTTAGAAGGGATAAGACTTTATTGTTTAGAATCGGTTTTGTGTTCCAAAAGGAATGAAGAGTTGAAGAGTGAGATTATGGAGGAAGCTCATAGTTCTGCTTATGCTGCTCATCCGGGTAGCACAAAAATGTATCAGATTTTGAAGGATTATTATTGGTGGCCAAACATGAAGAGAGAAATTACAGCTTTTGTGAGTAGATGTCTGATTTGTCAGCAAGTAAAGGAAGAAAGGCAGAAAGGCAGAAGCCTTCTGGATTGCTTGAACCGTTATCTATTCCAGTGTGAAAGTGGGACCACATCACCATGGATTTTGTTTTCAGTTTACCTCGACCCGTGAATGACATGATTGTATTTGGTGATTGTGGATAAACTCACCAAGTCTGCACATTTCTTGCCAGTGGGAAAGAAGTATAAATTGGATAAATTGGATAAATTGGTGGAGCTTTATGTGAATGAAATTGTGAGGCTTCATGGTATACCTGAGTCAATAGTGTTAGATCGAGATCCTAGATTTGTTTCTAAATTCTAGGGAGCTCTTCAAGTAGCTTTAGGCACCCGATTATACTTCAACACTGCTTTTCATCCTCAGACCAATAGGCAATCGAAGAGGACTATTCAGACTTTGGAGGATATGTTGAGAGCTTGTGCCTTGCAATTCAGAGGGAGTTAGGATAATAACCTATCTTTGATGGAATTTGCATATAATAATAGCTATCATTCTAGCATTGGTATGGCTCCCTTTGAGGCACTTTATGGGAAGTAGTGTCGTACGCCTTTGTGTTAGAATGAAGTAGGAGAAAAAGAGCTTTGCGATCCTGAGTTGATTCATGATACAATGAGAAGATTAAAGTGGTCAGAGATAGACTTAAGGCCGCTCAAAGTAGGCAGAAGAGTTATGCAGATGTCCGTAGGAAGGACCTTGAGTTTCAGGTAGGTGATTGGGTGTTCTTGAAACTATCTCCTTGGAAAGGGGTAGTATGTTTTTGGTAAGCGTGGGAAGCTTAGCCCGAGGTATATTGGCCCTTATGAGATTATAGAGCGAGTTAACTCACTTTGCTTATCGGTTACTTTTGTCTCTAGAGTTATCCAGGATACATAATGTGTTTCATGTATCCATGATTCGCAAGTATATTGCTGATCCCTCTCATGTGCTGTAAGAGCAGCCTATCAGTTTGACAAAAGATTTAACCTATGAAGAGGAAACCGGTTCAAATTCTCGACCGAAAGGAGTAATGCTTAGGAACAAGACAATCTCACTTGTCAAGGTGCTTTGGAGAAGTCATCATGTAGAAGAAGCTACTTGGGAATCAGAGGAGAAAATGGTGCAGCAGTATCCCTATTTCTTAAAATGACAGGTATGTAAATTTCGAGGACGAAATTTTTTTTATAAGGAGGGGAGAATTGTCACATCCCGACTCTTAAAATTTTATCTTATTTACTAGCTTGGTGTTAATAAGAATTTTACCATCTCCGTCAATGAATTTATAGTTTATTTGGTCCCTCGAGGGGTTTTGAGGGACGTTTTTTTCGGAAGAATTTATTCTTAGGAGAAAATGTGACGACGGTAAAATTGGTAATTTTAGCTAGTAAAAGATAATTTTACTAAGGTATTATTTTGGGGTGTAAATTTTGGAGTTGGGTTTATGTTTCTTTGGTGTGGGTATATTGGTGTTGGACCGATTTGGGGAGGCCCAAACCATTTCTCTTTTTCTTCTCTCTTCTTTCTCTTCTTTCCCCGATTCTCCCTCTTCTCCTCTCCTCTCATACTGCCGGAAATTCCTCACGCCTGCCTGCCGCCGTCCGGCCGTCTGATAAGACGTAATTGCACACGCATCAATTAACCCTGTCAACAATCAATTATAGTATAAAGCAAGCAGGGATCGTTCTAAACCGGGGATCCAACTACAGGGTAGATCCATCTACCTAATATAAATGTCGAAATATGCATATAGGGTTCAAGGGTTTGATGATTTCGGAATAGACATTGGAAATAATCATAAATTACCTCTATACATATTTACATGTGATCAACCAACAATCATGCAAACACAACCAAACAACCATGCAAGAACAAAGAGAAGATCTCTAATCTCATTTAAGTCCACACCGTGAGCAAATACACAACCTAAATTTGATATGCACATAAGTTCCTACGTGGTTCCTATGACATAGACATACTTTGAATTAGACTACGGGTTTCATTCAACATCGTGACACAAACAAGCTCGGCTACGTGCTCTACTTATAGGTCACACACATAAACTAATCATGCAATTATTTATCACATAAGAATCGATGTGTTTAAGCACAAGTCCAAATCAACATAGGTAGAAAATCGGTGAAATAACAAAGACAATGCAACTTATCAACTACTTGTATCAAAGTCGAACCTTGGATGATTAACACATGCAAATAGAAGAACACACTTAAAATCTTAAAGTACATGGACATAAAACTCACGGCATAAAACCTAAAATCATTGATTATAAATCGTAAACTTCAATTCAAAACATGGCTCAAAAGTACTTATATCTCATAGACAAGAATCGAAACATACTTAAGCAAAAACCTAAAACAAATATCAATAAGAACAAACACATTATAATCCGAAAGTAAAAAATGAAATTCACTCTCAAAATATCCCTACTTGTTCTATTTTTCGAGTGAGCGGAACCCTAGGCTACTTGCTTCGGATCAAGGATGATGGTGGGTTCGGATTATGGTGTTTGGAGAATGATGAAGTTTCGGCAAAGCTTTGGTGTTATTTTGCACGGGTTGATGATGATCAATTGCTGCCATGCCGTGCCCTATTTATAGAGTAACAAGTCTGATCTCCAAGTATTCCTCAAGCACAAGGAATCCTATTGAATCGGCAAAACCAAGTCCAAGTTGGATTTAATTTCCTCTCTTGGTCTTCAAGTAATCCTCATGTATTAAGGAATGATAAAACCATCTTGAACTTGGAAAACTTTCTCTCTTAGGCCGCACGGTCTCTCTCTCCTTGGTGACTTGGGAAATCTTCACGACATCTCCATACATATCTCGGATTGTACTTCTCCTAGCTCAAGCAGGAACTCCTAGCTGCCGGCCACCTTTCCCTCATGAGTCAGGAAAACATTTCCTATTCAACACGGTTTTAGACTTTCTGAAATAGAATAAGAAAATTAGAAACTAGGAAAGAGGAAAGATGGAATCCTGATCAAGACAGGAATCCTGAGTAAACAAGGATTTCCAACACTTAGCACAATTTCAACACCAAATTCTTCAAATCCGAAAATACTATGTATTCTATCACTAAAACCTACATATTTCTAAATTGAGCAAAATTCTACACTAAACACAAATATAAAGCTAAAACAACTAAATAGGAGTTAACAAAGGTAAATAAAGGGTATAAACATATTAAGAACGTCACACTTTGTGCTCCTATCAACAACCCCACACTTAACCTTTGCTAGTCCCTTAGCAAACCACTAAAACAAAAACAACACAACTAAACTCGAAAATACTACAATGACTCAATCTAATGCCTTCAACGAAATTGTCTCAGAGACCTTCAAAATCATAGCATCAAGGATAACACAAGATTCGAAATTGAAAGATGAATTCAATGGTTAATAAACATGATTTCGATGTAACAAGTAAGACATGGCAGAAACAAAGTGAAATTAAGCTCGACACGTTCCAAACAAGTTCAAATTCAACTCACAAAGGATATGCACTCCGAATCTTTTCTCTCAAGAACATGGCATATGCTTAAAAGCTTTTCACACATAAGAGTTATAAAGAACATAGTGAATTTAAAAAAAAAAACTCATGAAAGATACCAATCATATGCACAAATGAACCACAACCATACGCTTACTCATGAAACAAACTCCACAGATCAAAGGTTACTCATCTTAAGAATCATGCGGATCTTTAGAAAATAGGTTGGTTAGGCTCGCGGCATGGAAAAATTTTCAAAGTAGAGGAATCACAAAGGTCATCCTCAAGACTTAGCAGAGCAAGAACATCCACCTTATGTCACCAAACACCATCAAGGGCCAAATATCATCATGTTTGACCCATCCTTCACTTTAAACATTGTGAAAACGAACAAAGGCTAAAAGTATAACATATTGAGCCTTCAACAAACAAATCACAACTCCAAATTCACAAAAACTACATCTAGGCCGAGATAACTTCATCAAAATCAATTCGAATTTTTTTTTCTTCTTCTCTTCTCTCGGATCATGTTTTTTTTTTCTGTTTTTTTTTATTATTCCGAGAGCAATTTTTTTTTCCTTTTCTCATGTGTATCTCGGCAACAAACTCCTTAGAACAACCCCACACTTGTATTGAATCATCACCTCAAATCACCATCAAAAGCTAGCTCTGCCAAGCTCAAGAAAACAGGTAGAGGAATTCTATACTAGGCAAGGGATAATTTAGGTGAACAAGAAAGGCATAACGTAAGCTCTAGGGGGTTCAGACTAAGGGGTCCCAAACAGGGCTCAAAATAGGGATATATGGCTATTTAGATAAGTGGTGATAGTCCTAAAAAAGATCCACAATCATATTCAAAATCAAAGCAAGTTATGATAAAAGTTTTGAAAGTTTCACAAGTAAGTTCTAGCAATCTCTAGTTCATTAAATCTATGGCATATAAATCGATCAAGTAATGTATAATGAGGTCATATATATCAAAGAATAGATAGAGTAAACTCTCCAAAGAATAGGCACATATATGTGGCTCGAAAATCTCACAAAGGTAACATGAAATCAAACAAGTAAGGAACATGCTCATCTGTACCTAAGTTTCAATGGTCCTCATCTACTACAAGTTCGTACAATTTCAACATATCTATTAACCATCAAATAACATATAAGCTCAAATATTCGAAATCATGCTCATCTCAATAACTAATCAATCAAAGATCATATATTCATCCTAGACACGTTAGAAGACACCTAAGACTCAACAAAATAAAAAACAAAACACAAAATAAAGAAACAAAGTTGTAATCCGAATATAAGGAAATAAAAACCTAAAAATTAAAAACAACTCAAATCATATCAAAGCATAGCAAATCAACGAGTAATGACATCCACCCCCCACACTTAAAATCAACAATGTTCTCAATGTAAGAAAACTAAGAGCAATCCGAAAAGAAAAGAGGAGGGAGAAAGAAATTTGCAAACTCTCGTTGATGGCTCCTTCTATGGATTGCCTCATATGCAGCGCTTAAGTGTTTATAGTCCTTTAGCCTAGACTATCATCTCTCTCCTCATTCTCATGCCGTAGCATCTAGGAGAGAGACTTCCTCCATCGTGTGGTTCACCATGTTCTCCATGTAAGGCTTAAATCGATGACCATTAACCTGAAATTCAGCTCCTTTGACCATGCTTCTAATCATGACTGCACCAGAAGAAAAGACATTAGTGATAACAAAAGGTCCTATCCACCTAGAACGTAGCTTGCCTGGAAACAACCTAAGTCTAGAATTAAATAAGAGAACTTTCTGGCCAATAACAAAGTTTTTCTTTCGAATCATCCTGTCATGGAATGCCTTGGTTTTCTCTTTATAGATCACGGCAGAATCATAAGCCTCATTCCTGATTTCTTCAAGTTCACACAACTGCAACTTCCTGTGTAATCCGGCCTCATCAATATCCATATTAAAGTCTGAACCGCCCACCAAGCCCGATGTTCCAACTCCACAAGCAAGTGACAAGCCTTGCCGTACACCATACGAAACGGTGACATCCCCAAGGGATTTTTGAATGCAGTCCGATATGCTCATAGTGCATCATCAAGTCATTGGCTCCAATCCTTGCGTGACGGCTTCACACTCTTCTTCAATATCCGCTTGATCTCTCGGTTACTAAGCTCCACTTGCCCACTTGTTTGGGGGTGATAAGGTGTAGCAACCTTATGCTTGATTACATACTTCTTCATTAGAGCTTCAATTGTCCGATTGCAAAAGTGGGAACCTCCATCACTTATTACAAATTTCGGCATTCCAAACCTGGAGAAAATATTAGAGCAGGAAATCTGCAACAACTCGAGAATCATTAGTCCGGGTGGCTTTTGCTTCCACCTATTTAGAAACATAATCCACACATACGAGAATGTACAAATATCCTGAAATTCGGAAAGGGCCCCATGAAATCAATACCCCAACAATCAAATATTTCAACATGTATAATAGGTTGCATAGGCATCTCATCCCTAAGTCCTAAATTCCATGTCCTTTGACATCTATCACATGAAACACAATACATATAGGCATCTCGAAAAATAGTAGGCCAAAAGAATCCACATTCTAAAACTTTCAAGGCAGTCCTACGAGAACCAAAGTGACCTCTACAAACTTGATCATGGCAAAAACTAAGAATAGACCTATGCTCATTCTATGGACACACCTCCTAATAACTTGATCAACACAATGCTTCCAAAAATAAGGTTCATCCCACACATAATGTCTAGCTAATGCCTTAAGTCTATTTCTAGCATGATAGGACATAGAATTCAGAAATTGCTTTGTCACAAGGTAATTCACAATGTCTGCATACCAAGGCTCACTTACCTCACTTACCTTGCTACCTTGAAAGTTGCTCATCCGGGAAGCACTCTTGGATGGCCACGGGATCCGTGTCATGTACCAACCGGCTAAGGTGGTCGGCAACAACGTTGTCCGACCCCTTCTGTCTTTGATTTCCAAATCGAACTCTTGGAGAAGCAATATCCACCTAATCAATCTCGCTTGGCATCCTTCTTCGTCAACAAATACTTCAAAGCCGCATGGTCAGTGCAAACAATAACTATAGATTGAAGTAAGTAAGAACGAAACTTATCCAAAGCAAAGATCACAGCAAGAAGTTCTTTCTCGGTGGTGGTGTAGTTTTGTTGCGCATCATTGAGCGTCCGAGAGGCGTAATATATGGCATACGGCTGCTGTCTTCTTCTCTGTCCGAGCACAGCCCCCACGGCATAGTCTGAGGCGTCACACATCAACTCGAAGGGCAAGGACCAATCCGGTGGCGCCATGATCGGTGTCGATGTCAACATGGTCTTCAACTCTCAAAAGCCTCCTTGCACTCGGCATCAAAGTGGAAGGACACATCTTTTTGCAACAAAGAACTCAAGGGACGAGCTATCTTGGAGAAATCTTTGATAAATCGACGATAAAAACCTGCATGTCCAAGAAAGCTTCGAACATCCCTCACACTTGTGGGGATGGATAAGTGACGCACAAGGTCTATCTTAGATTTATCAACTTCAATACCCCTAAGAACTAACAATGTGGCCGAGCACTATACCCTGAGTAACCATGAAGTGACATTTCTCCCAATTAAGCACAAGATTAGTTTCCTCACATCTCCTAAGCACAAGTTCTACATTTTCTAAACATGCATCGAAATCTCCACCATAAACAGAAAAATCATCCATAAAGACTTCAATCTTAGAACCTATGAACTCAGAAATATGTGGTACATGCATCTTTGGAACGTACCTGGAGCATTGCACAAACCAAAAGGCATCGGCGGTAGGCAAAAGTGCCAAAGGGACATGTAAACGTTGTCTTCTCTTGATCCTCTTCGGCAACACTTATTTGATTGTAACCACTATAACCGTCAAGAAAACAATAGAAGGAATGACCGGCTAAACCTCTCAAGCATTTGATCAATGAATGGCAATGGCATGTGATCCTTCCTATTGTTGTGCATGAGCCGCCTATAATTGATACACACTCGGTGGCCGTTTACGGTCCTTTGCGGCACAAGCTCGTTTTCATCATTCCTCACCACCGTGATTCCGCTCTTCTTTGACACAACTTGAACCGGTGAAATCCACCTTGAATCTGAAATTGGGTAGATGACTCCACAATCGAGCAACTTTGTCACCTCATCCTTCACAACTTGCATCATAGGTGGATGAAGACGTCGTTGACCTCCTTGGTCGGTTTTGCTCCATCTTCAAGCAAAATTCGATGAACACACATTGTAGGACTAATTCCCTGGATGTCGGCTAAGGTCCAACCTATGGCCGTCTGTGTCTCTTCAAAACTTCGATCAATCTCTCCCTCTTGCTCCTTCTCTAGTGATGATGATATGATAACCGGCAACGTTTCATTCTCTCCCAAATACACATACTTCAAATGTTCCGAAAGAACCTTGAGATCTAATTTTGGGGCTTGGATAATGGAAGGAAGAAACTTGTTAGATGGAAAGAGAATTGGACTAGGGGAGGAGTAGCATACCTCGGCAGCCACCCTCAAGTGACTGCATGGTCTCAAGCAAGGGCAGAGGCACGGTGTCTTGAGCTAAGGTGATTTTGTTCCCCATGGCATCAAATCCGATTCCTTTTGCCAAGGTGATTGCCAAGGCGTCTTGAGCTATTGTCTCCACATATATCTGCCAAGGTGACTGCAAGTGATTTTGTTCCCCATGGCATCAAATCGATTCCTTTGCCAAGGTGATTGCCAAGGCGTCTGACTATTGTCTCCACTATTCATCTGCAAGATCATCCACAACATCAATAGAAAAGAATCTCAAAAAAGTTCAGGAAGTGGATACCTCATCGCATCAAAAATAGTTGTAACTAATGATGTCTCCATCTATTTCGAAAGTTAGTTCCCCTGAGTAGACATCAATTTTGGTCATTGCGGTTCTCATGAATGGCCTTCCCAATAGAATGGGAATTTCTTTGTCATCTGCATCCGCCGGTTCCATGTCAATGACATAGAAATCTGCAGGAAATGTTAAACTTGCAACCTGCACTAAAACATCCTCAACATATCCAGAGGGATCTAATGATAATGTTATCCTTTTTCAAATCACCTAGACCTAAGTCCGCATAAAGATAAGAGGGCATAACATTAATCGAAGCACCTAGATCTAACATGATCTATCAAAACTATGAGTACCAATGGTGCATGGAATCGAAAAACTCCCTGGATCCTTGAGCTTAGGTGGTAGTTTCCTTTGAAAACCGCAGAGATGGTTTTTCATTACCGCTACATCCTTCTCTTGTGGTAGCCTCTTGTTGGTGCACAACTCTTTCAAGAATTTCGCATACTTTGGATTTTGTTAAATGCACTCAAGCAATGGCATGTTTACTTCCACCTTCTTGAATAACTCAATCATTGCATGATCATCTTCGTCGTGCTTTGATTTAGCAAACCTGTTGGGGAAAGGGGCACGAGCATGGACATTAGTAGAAACTAAACCATTAGAGCTGAGGACTTACCTTTTCAACAAGCACGGCTTGAGTGGATTTCGGATCAACAAGGACTGCAAGAGGCTCGGCCTCTTACACCTCTTCTTCTTCTCGGCAGGAACTGCACACGTTCACTTTCTCTCTCGGACTGAGGCACGGCCTCTTTGTCCGGCTGCTTCTCGACATAAACCTCTTCAATATCTTCGTCATCTTGCAGTAATATGCTCTCGGCCTCACCTTCCTTAGAAGGCTCCGACTTCTTCAACAAAGGCTCCTCAAAAACTCGACCACTCCTAGTTGCAACGATCTTGAATTGTCCGGCATTCGGGTTTGGCAAGGTTTGGCTCGGCAACTTACCACTTTCATGGATTTACCCATGAAATCGATAACCTGTCCCATCTGCTTCTTGAGCTCCGTGATCTCTTTAGAATTAGCCTGTTGACCTGTCACTAAAGCTTGAGTTGCAGATTTAAGTTCTGTTGCCCTTGAGCAAGGGACTTCACGAGTTCATCATAATTAGGAGTAGAAGAACTAGCATTATTATTTGAACCTTGAACATTGGCATTATTAGGCACAAATTAGAAGAGTTAGGAACAAAACCTTGAGGTACCTGAGGCCTCATGAACAAACCTGAAGGACGAGGTCCTTGAGCTTGAGTATTGGCCGGTGAGCATTGTTGTTATTCCACCGAAATTTGGATGATCTCTAAGTCCAGGATTGTAAGTGTTCGAATACGGATCATAGCGTTGCCTCTGTTGTCCCATAAAGTTCAACTCCTCCTCACGCAAAGCCCCATTCGGACATGAATCTGTAGAGTGATCCGAAAGTGAGCAAATTCCACAAGCTTGGTTGCCAAGATTCGGACCATTGAAAGCCTTGACCAAGACATCAAGCTTCCTATCCACATGATCATTTGATTTCGAGCTTCAATGTCATAGACACCACCACGGCCTCCTGCCGACTTCCTTGAGTTCTTGGTGCTGATTGACGATTGTTATCCGCCAAGTCCTCAATCAAGTTATTTTGCCGTCCGGTCTTGTTCATATATATGCATCCACATGCAGAGTCCACCATACCCTTGTTGGGTTGTCAAGCCCTCATAAAAAGCTTGAACTAACTCGTCCAAAGGAATTCCATGATGAGGGCACTTCCTCTGAAGTTCCTGAAACTCTTCCTATGCCTCATAGAGAGTGTCACCATCCTTTTGAGTGAAGTTCTGAATCTCCCTCCTTAGTTCTTCGTGAGTTGCGCGGGAAGATTGTTTCAAGAACTTCGAGGTCATCTCATTCCAATTGGTGATGATTCCTGCAGGCAAAGAATATAACCAACGCTTAGCATCATCTTTAAGAGTAAAGGAAATAAAAGCAACTTTAGGCCTTCTGGAGTAAGATGATTGATTGATTGCAATCTGCAGATATCGAGAAACTCTCTAAAGTGAACATTAGGGTCCTCCATTAGAGAACCCGAGTACTTAGGCAATTGCCCAAGCAACTGAATTGGTATGGAGAAGTTGGCTTCATTAGGCACAGTGAAAGCAATGCATGAAGGTGATTCGGGGCTGTTGGGATGAAAGCAGAGTTGAGTGGTGAGTCGGTCATGTCGATGTCGGACTTGTCTTCCTCACAGTCAATCTCGGATTCGGATGAAGATGAAGATTCGGACTGGATCCGAAAGGGAGAAGGAGGATCTTGCTCTTCAAATTCCAAAGGTCCACCGTGCTACTTGATGGTCCTTTTTTGCTTCTTTCTTTGTTCTTCTGCAAGCACGGTCAATCTCCGGATTCAATGGAACAAAGAGCTCCTTGTGAAGACGAACGAGTGAGTCGAGGTTGCATGCACGTCTAGCACCTGAAAAACCATTTGGCCAAGATCAAGTTAGAATGCATGAGTATAAAAACGAAATCAAAAGCAATAAACTAGACTAAACTAAGAACCAAGGGTTCTTATCAATAAGAGAAGGAACCAAGGTTCCAAAAAAACAATCAATCAAGGAAACAAAACAAGGAAACAAAAGAAATTTGAAAATCAAGAGATAAATTTCGAAACAAATTAAATACAAAATCATACATGGCACCAATCTTAAGATTACAAAGTCGTATAAGCTTATTCTGGAGTTGCTACTAAAACACTTAAATAAATAATGATTCTAGATGGTAAGACACGGTGGACGTGCGGCCTGGATATAGATTTTCGATCACAAGTTTGAAGCGTTGTTTCTAAAGGTCAATAGCTCAATCCAGAGATAGTGAACATGGTAGGACTCGTTTAGTAAGCAAATGAGAACTCCATCACCGAGATGTATGTTTTCAAGGCTCTTAAGATCCATTTTGGTCCCATGCACCAGAGTAATAGAAGGAGCGTACCAATGTACTCAGCTAGCAACAAACTTATGAACCAAACATGACTCCAGTGTAATAAAAGCCGCCCACACCTCATGCAAACTCGAGAGTAACAAGAAGGGTTAAGGCTAGAATAACAAAAGGGATCCAACATATCCTATGCATTACAACCTACAACATTATTCATACAAGTATTAAAGTAGAAAAACAAAAATAAAAACACAATAGACAAATTCATGGTTTTAACTTTACAAATATAAACATATAGACATATATACAATGCAAATTTCGACAATTAAAAGATCGAGGATCCCGAAGGATCCCCGGCCAACGGCGCCATTTGATAAGACGTATTGCACACGCATCAATTAACCCTGTCAACAAATCAATTATAGTATAAAGCAAGCAGGGATCGTTCAAAACCGGGGATCCAACTACAGGGTAGATCCATCTAACTTAATATAAATGTCGAAATATGCATATAGGGTTCAAGGGTTTGATGATTTCGGAATAGACATGGAAATAAATCCTAAATTATCTCTATACATATTTACATGTGATCAACCAACAATCATCAAACACAACAAACAACCATGCAAGAACAAAGAGACGATCTCTAATCTCATTTAAGTCCACAACCGTGAGCAAATAAACAACCTAAATTTGATATGCACATAAGTTCCTATGTGGTTCCTATGACAAAGATATATTTTGAATTAGACTACGGGTTTCATTCAACATCGTGACACAAACAAGCTCGGCTACGTGCTCTACTTATAGGTCCACACATAAACTAATCATGCAATTACGTATCACATAAAGAATCGATGTGTTTAAGCACAAGTCCAAATCAAACATAGGTAGAAAATCGGTGAAATAACAAAGACAATGCAATTTATCAACTACTTGTATCAAGCGAACCTTGGATGATTAACACATGCAAATAGAAGAACACACAAATCTTAAAGTACATGGATATAAAACTCACAGCATAAAACTTAAATCATTGATTATAAATCGTAAACTTCAATTCAAAACATGGCTCAAAAGTACTTCTATCTCATAGACAAGAATCGAAACATACTTAAGCAAAAACCTAAAACAAATATCAATAAGAACAAACACATTATAATCCGAAAGTAAAAAATGAAATTCACTCTCAAATATCCCTACTTGTTCTATTCTTTGAGTGAGCGGAACCCTAGGCTACTTGCTTCGGATCAAGGATGATGGTGGGTTCGAATTATGGTGTTTGGAGAATGATGAAGTTTCGACAAAGCTTTGGTGTTATTTTGCACGGGTTGATGATGATCAATTGCTTTCCATGCCGTGCCCTATTTATAGAGTAACAAGTCTTGATCTCCAAGTATTCCCCAAGCACAAGGAATCCTATTGAATCGGCAAAACCAGTCCAAGCTGGATTTTAATTTCCTCTCTTTGTCTTCAAGTAATCCTCATGCATTAAGAAATGATAAAACCTCTTGAACTTGGAAAACTTTCTCTCTTAGGCCGCACGGTCTCTCTCTCCTTGTTGACTTGGGAAATCTTCACGGCATCTCCATATATATCTCGGATTGTACTTCTCCTAGCTCAAGCAGGAACTCCTAGCTGCCGGCCACCTTTCCCTCATGAGTCAGGAAAACATTTCCTATTCAACATGGGTTTAGACTTTCCTGAAATAGAAATAAGAAAATTAGAAACTAGGAAAGAGGAAAGATGAAATCCTGATCAAGACAGGAATCCTGAGTAAACAAGGATTTCCAACACTTAGCACAATTTCAACACCAAATTCTTCAAATCTGAAATACTATGTATTCTATCACTAAAACCTACATATTTCTAATTGAGCAATTATTCTACACTAAACACAAATATAAAGCTAAGCAACTAAATAGGAGTTAACAAAGGGTAAATAAAGGGTATAAACATATTAAGAACGTCACACTTTGTGCTCCTATCACCGTCCCATACTGCCGCTTCGGTCCAACAACAGTGCCTCCGACCCAGCTTCCATTCTAGGCCGGTGAGAGCCGCCCTAGCTCCGCCGTGAAGGAGCCCTCTCCCCCGAAAGGTCTGACTGTCATGGTGGTTCTTTCGCCGGAACTCCCTCCTCCGGCCACCACAGCTCAGCTCCTACCAGAACAAGCACTTTAGCCGACGAAAAATTTTCGTCGGCCTGTATTCTTATTCGTCGGCTAAGATCTTAGCCGACGAGCCTTCGTCGGCTATAGTGTCGTCGGGAAAAGGTCCTCGGTGATGACTTTAGCCGACGAAATTTTTTTTTCGTCGGCTATAGTCCCACAGTTAGCCGACGAAAAACATGTCGTCGTTTTTTTCCCAGACTTTAGCCGACGAAAAAAATTAAGATATTCGTCGGCTAAAGTTGTAATAAATAATTAAAAATAACTATAGCCGACGAAATTTAGTATATTTCGTCGGCTAAACCTTATAAAAAAATTAAAATACTATAGCCGACGAATATAGTGTTTAAATATCGTCGGCTAAAGTTGCTGGGTTTTGAAAAAAAAAACTGCAGAAACTTTCGGCACCTCCAATCACGACCAAAATTTGACAGAGTCTTCTTCTCAACATTTCGAACAACTTTCTAGAAGAAGTCGAAGCTCGATTCTAAACCTAAACAGGTCAATCGACTGAAAATATAAAAATCCCCAATTTAAAACCCTAAAAAACTTCAAATCTTCGATTCTCTTCACACACACCGAATCGAGCTACCAAATTCTAGGGGAATGTAGTACTAATCAACTCAACTTTATCCATATATAGAACTCACCAAATGGTGACCTAAGGAAGGAGAAATTTCGATCGACACCGAATCCGAACCGACAGAGTTTTGGAGCTCGATTTATCCCTCACGGCGGCGCCACTCGATGCACCACCTATCCAGCAATGAAGTAGAGACGACGGCGAAGCTTTTGGGACAAGTATGCGGTCTCCGGTGACTGACGGCGGAGCTAGGCCGAAAAGAAAATCTGGCAGATAATAGACTTCTTACCATCCATCTTCGGCTATATAAAGACCTTTAGCCGACGAAATTCTTTATTTTCGTCGGCTAAACTCTTTTGAAAATTTTGGTTGACCGCCAAAAATTTCGGTTGAAAATTTTGAAAATTTTTCGACTTTAGCCGACGACTTTTCATATATTTCGTCGGCTAAAGTCATTTGAAAATTTTCCTCCAACTTTGGTTTACCGCCAAAAAAATTTTGAAAGTTTTTGACCTTAGCCGACGACTTTTTTAATATCTCGTCGGCTAAAGTCTATAAATTCACAAAAACGCTCATATCTCCCCCTATATTACGTAGTTTGGTCAAACCTTCCACACGAAAAACTCTCACGTAGATGAGACGCAACCGCCTATATAAAAAATTTGAGACATTTACCTTCCGACGATAGGGCTCCCCATAGGGAATAATAACGGTAAATAGGGTTGACCGCTACTATCGGCACCGAGACTTTACCCGATTTACATGATTTTTGAACCACAGCCGTATTTCACCATTCTGAACACATCTTATTTCACGAGATTTTTGATAATTTTGCTTCCTATGTAGAGTTGGTTTACAAAGTTGTATAACCTATTAAACAAGTTATACAACATTAGTAGACACGTTGTGATTTTGATGACTAAAATTCACAAACCAAAATTCGACCTTCAGATATGATCATTATGACGAAAGATGTTTGTGGTAAAAAATTCAACTGGATCCGACAACGTTAAGGGCTCGATCGAAACGATCAACCATAATCCATCGTTACTTATCACACGAAAACGCTCATATCTCCCTCTATATTACGTAGTTTGGTCAAACCTTTCACACAAAAAACTCTCACGTAGATGAGACGCAACTGCCCATATAAAATTTTGAGACATTTACCTTCCGACGATAGGGCTCCCCATAAACCCGAATAACGGTAAATAGTAGATACGTTGTGATTCCGATGACTAAAATTCACAAACCAAAATTCGACCATCAGATATGATCATTATGACGAAAGATGCCTATGGTAAAAAATTCAACTGGATCAGACAACGTTAAGGGCTCGATCGAAACGGTCAACTCTAATCGAAAATAAGAAAACTGCATTTTGAAGCCCTAAACGGACTCAGATGGCCAAAAAAGCCTATCCATCATGGCACCAGCCATGAGTTTGACTCGTAGCGCCGTTACGCTTCCGGAAAGGTATCACAATAGTCAATCAGACACCAAATGCCAAATCTGCAGCATAGTGAATAATAAGGGTAAGTCAACTATCGGCACCGAGACTTTACCGGAATACCGTAATTTTTCAACCGTAAACGTATTTCACCATTCTGGTCATATCTTATTTCACAACTTTTTTGCGTTTGAAGGATCTACGTATAGTTTTTTTTTTTCCAGATGAGTTGTTGTCCAAATCTGCAAATATAAGGCACTTTAGCCGACGAAATTATATTTTTCGTCGGCTAAACTTTTGAAAATTTCGTCGGCTAAAGTTCACAGACTATAGCCGATGAAAAAAATTATTTAGCCAACGAAATAAAAATTTCGTCGGCTAAAGTTGACCATAGCCGACGAAGATTGTAAATTAGCCGACGAAAAAAAATCGTCGGCCTGGTTTTTTTATTTTCGTCGGCTAAAGCCTTTCTTCTGGTAGTGGCTCGAGACTCTTGGCTCATCTTGTAGCTCTCATCAAGGTTAGTGATCATTCAAAAGGAATCGACTTAATTCGGTCTTGACAAGGAGAGATGTTTAATTGAAGTTATAGGGATTTATGGATGTTTTTGCTCGATTGACCTAGTTAGGCATGGAAGTGGTGTTTGTGCTAGTTAGGAAAGTTGTAGAGGGAGTTGAGAGAAAGATTCTGTTAAAATTTCATAGGCATTGGAGGTTGCCGGAGTCGGCCTCCCGCCGCCGCTGGTTGGGGGATTTTTATGGTTTTAAATGTGGATTATTATAGGGTGTTTATTGAAGTGAATTATGGAATTTTTGGATGAGTTTTGGATAGGTTTGTGAATTTCCAAAGTTGGTATTTTAGCGGTTAGTTAATGTAAATTCCGGCCATAGGATTTAAGTCGTTATTCTGGGGGAGGTTATATTTACGGCTGCCGATTATGGTATTAAAGTTTAAATCGTTTCGATTTAGGAATATCGAAGTTAGGTGAGAATGAGCGTGGTTACGACTCATGTTTAATTTGCCTATTTTTGAGTAAGTAATGGATTTTATGGCTTGTAATTAAACTGCATATTTGGAATAGGATGTGAGGAGGCTCGAGCAGAAGAGGCCTCGAATCGACTTCAGGCTTAGGCCTATTTTGTGAGTGGACTTTTGTTTTAAATAATGTGCATGCGAAATAATTTATGTTGTTAGAGAATAACCGAAATTGAGAATTTCGGTGAGTATATATATATATATATATATATCCATATTTGGATGATTATGAGAATAATATGTATATAAGAAATGCTAGCTAGTTATACGTGCTTTTCCACTATAATGAGGTAAAATTCCATTATGGTGCGACGTAAGCGTTAGACGCAATCGTTGTAGCCTTATATAAATATAAGAATTTATATAGGGGATATGCGCGTTTATATACACCGTCTTTTCCATCATGATGAGGTAAAATTCTATTATAGTGCGACGTGAGCGTTAGACGCAAGCGTCGTAGCCTTGTGTGAATTTCTATTTGTCTTTGTTGTTTCAAAAAAATTCATACAAGGGATATGACGAGTGGTATACATACATATTTTATTTTAGCCTGAGAGGCTCTATTTTTATGAAGTGTTGGTGACTAGCGCGGCTAGTCACGTTTCGGTAAATTCGGTAAATTTTTAAAAGCTATTGAGCTTGTTGCATGCCGTTAATTGTTTTTCCACAGAAGTTAAATCGAGAAAGCATAAAGATTTATTTTCTTTTTAAATTTATTTTTGTCCACTCACTCTAACGGTTTCAAATGTCTTCTCCTGGGCCATTCTTTTTAAAATGCCCAGTCTGCAGAGTTCGGGTTGGATCTGTTAGGAGGCGACGCATAATCACCCGCATTTCCATCACATTTCATCAGTAGGTTACTTATTTAACCTACTAGTGTTCTTCTTGCTTCCTCTAGTGTCTAGTAACTCTGATTTTCCTTTAAGAATATTATATAATATTATTTTGGTTGCTTCCTCTAGTGTTAACGCATAGTCAACCTGTGCGAGATCTGATTATAGGTTGTTGAGGTTGAGGTTGAAGGATGACGAAGGTGGCGAAGGAGATAGGTGTATAGGGTTCGTCGAGTGGCACGTCCCAATTGGGTACCCCTCTGACTATAAGTTAAGTAAGGCCGTCCGGCCTTAATTTCCGGCGGCGAGATTGTTGGGGAGGAGACCAAGCTCCTCCTTCCTCAGAACACCTTTCGGGGCGAACATGATTCCAAAGAAACCGGTTTCGACCCGGATCAGTTGGGCCGCCGCGTTGAGATCTTCACGAATGAGGTCCGCCAAATCCTCACCGTAAATGTCGTCCAATTTGGAATAGCACTGCGCGAGATTCTGATTTTCTTCCAGAATTTTGAGGATAAACGCACGAGCCGCCTCCACAGCTTGTCGCCTTTGTTGCAGTTCTTGGGCCTGGGCCTGCACCCCTCTCTCCCAAGGTCTGTCTTTCTCTCTCTTTCTTCTTTTCTTTCTTTATGTGTGTGTGTTAGATTTCTTCTGGTTTTGTTTTGATTATATGAATGTGTGTTGGTTTTGATGTGGATTTTGGACTGGTTTTCATTTGTGGATTTCTTGTTTTGATTATACGAATTTAGTTTTGAATTGTGGATTCTGGGAGTTCCAGGCATTCGCACTTTCTTGCAGAGCTGTCGATCATCGCTTTTGCTTGCGGCACAAGAATTGTGCAAGGGTGGTGTGTCGAGAAAGAGGAGCTGCTGCTTCTGTGTGACTTAATGGCGAATGGGAGTCTTGGGAGGGTGTGGTATCAGGTGAATGAGCCATGGTGATTGGCTTGGCGTCTGTTTTGACATATATGCGTCAGGAGTGTGAGCAGCAGGTGATTCATAGGGACATGTGTTGCTCAAAGCTTCATAACAAGACCCCTGTGTCAACTCTGACTGCGGTATCTACTGAGAAGACTGATGCTTTTAGCTATGGTGTCGTCTTAGTGAAATCGGCTTGTGGGAGGAGGCGATACTGGAGGGAGGATTATTGGTGAATTTGGTTGCATTGGGTTTGGGGGCTTCATTTCTGAAGGGAGGATTATTGGTGCAGCTGATAGCTCCAAGCGGCCTACAATGAGGAGAGTTCTACAGATTGTGATGCCGAAACCCACCTTTCAAAATGAAGGGAAATCTAAACCACTTGCGCGCTGTGAGTTTCTTTGCACTTCACAACACATTTGTATCATTTCCTCTGTGCACTTTACAAATCAGTTTGGTTTACTTTTGCTCAAATAATTCTTATCTTTCTATGCATTCTTATCTTCACAGGTTTTGAGAAAAGGCTTTTGGCTGATGTCATCCCACACCCTGTGGAATGTGGATTGAGAGGAACCTGAGAAGGTGTTCTCTGAGGATGAAGAAGAAAAAAGGAAGGAAAGAGAGAAGGAAAGGGAGCAGAAGCCTATCTGGATGAAAGAGATGGACAAGGAAGTACTCTGCTTACAATGTGTTAGGGTTATGCTTTTTTTTTCCTTTTTTTTTTTTATTACTAAACAAAGTGAAATCATGTCAGCCATCATTCATTTGTCTTGTGCAAATTACTCCCTAGTGCTTGAATTGGTGCTGCAAATCTCAATGCATGGAAAGCAACCTGAAAATAAAACAAAAATGGCATGGGAACAGTCACCACATGAACATAGCAGTGGCATACATGGCTCAATAGTAATACTTGTGCTTAACCTTTAGGCTTTAACCCTATTACCTTTTAACTATACCTTACACCGAAGCTTCTGAAGATCAGAGGCGAGATTCTTGGAGAGCTTAGCGTCCAACCCTTCTAGAACAAGAAGGCCATCTCGATTCAGCTGCATAACCACACGAGTAAAAATCTGAGGAGAATATGGAATGTCAATCTCAGTCCAATAAATCAATAACCAGAAAACAATGCTTGCTTATAAAACCTGGCATGTATCCACTGCGGAGTAACATCATGAGGGATCTTGTTCATAATCGTCTGTCTTGACATCAAATGTGTAGAGGGAAAATTCGACGCAACTCGTGCATTAGCTTGTAAAGTCCTCTTGAAGTGTTCCACATCGAAAATATCCGAGTCCAGCAAAAGCCAAAGAAATTAACACACAATATAAGGAAAAGCTAGCCAGGATACTAATTCCATCACCATTCAGTTTATGCTTCTTCAGTAATGAAAAAAAAACCGAGGGTTTTCTTGTGAACACGCATGAATCATAAACCAAAATAAGATCACATCATCAACAAAATGGGATAGATTACTTTATATTTTTATTTTATTTTTTGGCTGCCGAGTGTAATTAATCACTGGACTGTTTTTACTGATAATTAAGTATTGTTTCACTTGAAATTAAAGCAGGGTGAACAAAAAAAAGGAAAGGAAATGTAGGCTCTAAATATACATGTGGAGGCATATACAGCTAATGGAATCAGAGTGCATCAATCTTTTTGCTAGTATTTACCTGCTATATATTAGCTTAACGAGCCCCATTTTGAGTCGGAATGATTTGAAGTTCAAGTCTTTAGAACTAAAATAGCAAGGAGAAATCAGTTATGGACTTATAATTGAGATATATAGGTCGCTATTCGATTTTGTAAAACTAAACTCATACAAACTAGCTATATGATTCATGATTAGACACTTATACAACCATTATTAATCCACAAAATCTATAATATATAAACTCGACACTGATAAAAATATCTTACAAAAAAACCAACAAATTGTAGAACGTTATTAGCATTGTGCATTGTTGTCATGGGAGAGAGAGATAGCTTGGAGGTGAATCAATGGCGGTTCTGGTTCGTCTTCTTCAGTGGAATTCAAGCTTGTGAAAATCTTGGAGGGGGATTTGGATTCTTGGAGAAGATTAAGGGAGATTTGAGAGAAAGGCGCAGCTTGTTATGGAAGGCGAATTTCATGAACCTTTGGTTAAGTATTGTCTGATTTTCCTTTGTATAAGATAATATGTGAATGATGTATTTATAAACTGAAATTCGATATGAAATAGTTCATATTTCAAATTGATCATTATTTGTTGCCAGGTATTTAATAGACCAAGCTAAAGATTTCAAAAACTGATCGTAATGAATCCAACTCTTTTATGAAATTTTCCCTAATTCTGAAAGAGAAGCTGTGTTGCCTAATGAAAGAGAGGCTGTCAATTGTGTTTAACAAGGTCTTGGACACACGTCGAATGCGACCAACAGATCCATGGGTAGATCCTTCAGCTGCCTCCGGATTTCGTTGCCGTCGTACTGCTGCCTCTTCAATCTCTTGCACCTCACCATGTCTAAGTATACTCGTTTTGAACCTTGCTAGGTTGATCGGTCGTCAAAAGGTTGATCAGTTGTCTTTTATAGCGAAGTGCTGTCTCATCTGTTTCTCGTTAGAATGGAAAACCAGATCCTCAAAGGAAGGGAACTGAAATCCCATAGAATCCTGTTAGGAGTATATTTGGGTATTTTGGTAGATTAGCTGGTATCCAAGTCCATGTGAAACTTCTCATTCATCTCTCTTTCGTAGCAAGCTAGCATAGTCTATCGATCATTTCGTACCTATAAGTTACAACAAATCAAAATCCAGAGATCATTAGCACAAAGAAAAGCATCATGATCCGATTTTGGTGCCATTATGTCCAGATGATGTGTCCTCACATCTAAACGGGTACGTATTCTTGGGCACCAAGCGAAAACCAGAAAACATGACGATTGCTTTCATTTTGCCTATAACAAATACATTCTCCTCTAACATCTAATCAAGAACACGAAACATTCAAGGGGATTTCTACCTGAAAGATACTCTCAACTACTTATTTTATTATGTTACTGCCCCAACAAAAAGGATAGATTGGGGTAAACAAGCAACACAGCTTGAGAGAAAAAATATCTAGAAATACATGGGTACCCCTTCTTGAAAAATAACCAACTCCTGAAATCAAGTGCTTCCTGGAGCATCGCTTCCAGACTTGCGGTTCAGGTAACGTATGACAGCATCCACGACCCTAAAAGGAGAACCGCCAAAATGAAGTTTAAATGAGAGAACTCCTTGGCAAAATCCCAAATTCATATAGATGAACAGAAAAATGCCATAAACACCATAGAAATTTACATTTCGCCAGGTTCCAACCACAATATTTTCAAGACTTGATGATCAGCTAAACTTTCCAAACACTTTTACTAGTTCAACCTAGAAGATACCAGTATTAGACGGTCAATGAGTAAGGACTGTACCACCAAGCCAACAGCTAGCAGGTAACTTGGGGATTACTATGGAATCCCGTAAATGCTAAAAAGGTTTTATATTCTCTCCCTAATCTCCCTTTAATCATAATGTCTTACGTAGGAAAGCTTCAAATTATTTCTTGAGAAATTTGAGCAGCTTAAGCACGTACAAGAACATGTGCATCCATCTTTTTGTTAGTGTTTCAATGTTATAGCGTTAAGGATCCGTCATTTTGCGTTGAAATGATTTGACATTCAAGTCTTTAAAATTAACTCAAATAGGGAGAAGAAATCAGTTGTATATGAACTTACGATTAGGATAATGAAGGTCCTAGAGGGGGAATGAATAAGCCCTAACAACTTTTTTGCTCTATCGTGCACACAAGGATAACAAAGATTGTGCTATCATATTTGCAAATGCACAATGATATGAGTTTGAAAAGGTTTTGGTGCTCAGCTCTAAGATTGACAATCACAAGGAAAACTTAGAGATAAATGAGCAGTTAGCAAAATGCTAGACTAAGGCTGGGCATTCGGGCCCAAAAACCAGAAAAAAACCGACCTAAAAGCCCAATCGGGCCCAATCGGTTCGGTCCAAAATGGGAGGAGTTCGGTCCGGGCCACAGACCGACCCAAATGCTCTCAATTCGGTTCGGTTTCTGGTTCGGGCTCGATCCTGAACCGAAAGCCCATTCAGGCCCGATATACAAAATTTTGTCACGCGTCATAAACTTATTGGTCCATATAGTTTTGGGCCCGAAAAAGCCCGAAACTTTCTGGGCCCGAAAAAGCCCGAAAGCCCTGACCCGACTCGACCCGCTATTTTCGAGTTTCGGGTCAGGTTTTCCAAAAACCCGAACCGACCAGACCTGAGCCCAGCACTATGTTAGACTCAATGGAAGAAAACAAACAAGATTATTTTCAACAACCAAAGAGCAAGAGAGGTCTTGCTCTCTATTTATAGGCCAAGTGCATAGCTATGAGGAAGCAAGCACATTAGCCACATCAACAAAGGTTTTTTTGGACTTTAGCTACTTGTCTGAAAAACTAGGACAGATAGGACCCTATGGATCCTTCCACTCACAAGACAAAAACTGAGATAGACTGTCTTAAGAATGAATGAAGCCAAAAGAATAAGACAAATGGTTTTGGAAAACTATATTAGTTTTAGTCAAGCATAAGGACTCTACAAAACCACTTTTCCTAAAAAGACACTGAGGACAACTGATAGCTTGGGCGATACATCACATGGGTCAACTGCTGACTTGGTTTGTGTATCACAACAGCCAGCTGGTCACCTAAGGCTCAAGTCATGTGGTCACGGGTTGGTTTGCCACAACACCCTAGACTGACTTGGAGCTCAAGTATGAATAGACTAATGTTTTGCTAAAATGTATTTGAAATTCAAACACTTAAAAACCGAAGCAAATACATTTGAATATGCACATGGTCAGACTCAGTAGATAGGACAGATACAACATGAGTATCCGTCTAATCAGGATGACAAGCACGGATGTCATCTTTAGTGAATGAATGTGATGCATATGCATGAACTACCTAATGCACATGAGATTTGTCAGGTTCTTCATTCTTCACTTGAGCAATCCTTGCTACTAGGCTACAACATGTAGCATGTAGCATGTAGCATGTATCCAAGTGTTTTGATCATAAAAGGATAGCCAACAATTCTTATACCAACAGATAGGTAGGCACTTGATATTTTAACTAAACTCATAAAAGCTATATGATTATCCATGATTAATCTCTATATGCTTTCTCACATCTAAACATCTCACATTCTTGTCCATAATGTCTCACAGAATAATGAAGTCTTGAAGAGAATCGTTTAGGCTTTTTTCCGCACTCATCGCAGACATTTCGAGTGAGGAGCTCGTACAAGTAATGTAGCAGACCTGTTTTCCTATGCTTTGTGATCAAAAGTTGATGGAATGATGGTTACTTAACAACAAATGATAGTGAATAACACTTTAAACATGACGTAAAAAAATTCTTGATCACTACACTAGGTAAAATCTCCAATTAAGGTACGGGATGGACCGATATATATATAGCAAAAGCTCAAAATAGGTCACAAAATGTGACATTGATGAAGGGGCCCGGCGATTGTAACATGTTTTGGTGCCAAAACATGGAGCCTCAAATTTGAAGGTTTCTATTGGAATCAGATATTGCCGCGTTGATAGTAATGCCATGGCGGGTGAAAGAGCTGAATGTGTTTTGTTTTTCTCACGTCTCACTTGAGGTTAGTTCTCTACCATGTTTCCGCCTAGACGTGATGAAGTTTTCTCCGATTGAATTAGTGCGAAAAACAAAGTTCATGTCATAGAAACATAAAAATGCCGTCCCATGGAGAAGAATGCTAAGCCGATAAGGTGCCGAAATTCCTTCGTTAATATGATCCACGATGGGGTGGATCATTTGTGGTGTGATAGTTTCCTATGTTTTATACGTGCAAAGGGCAGCTGCCGATGGTACTTTCTAAACCAAAAACGAAAAAGAGGAAATTTTATAAGACTACATGTTCTTTGTTCAATTTGAGGGTTCTACGTCTCTTACCCAAAAAAAAAATCTCCAAATTATCCTAGGTCCTATGACGTCATGTCCGTTCCATAGTTTTTCTTTGTTGGTCCCCAAGTCACTGTCATTTAGATTTGATCCAACATCCAATAGTCTCTTGAGGCCCAATCCATTATATACATGCCGACGAGCATAACGACAAATCGACCAAAACATCCTCTTCCACGGTACTACCCAAATATAAGACAATATATCTACCCAGATTCCGTCCATTTCCCTTGGCAAATTTTTACAGCTTAAGTATTAAGAGGTCCACAATCAAAGACCTGTAGTTCACCACCTATGTGAACAATGATCACGATCTACATTACACTACTTTCTGGGTCGAATTACACTTTACCTAAGTCATCAGCTCAACCATGGAATGAGTTGCAATCGACTGTCCTAGAACTTCATGGTATGCCGATGACGCTACCGTTCCATCTTAGGAGGCCTCTTCCTTTCCAGCTCCCTTATCTTATTAATCAACTCTTGAATAGTATCAGACGCATCCTGCACAAACAGCAATCAAATGAGACCAGCAGAAAACATTAAAAAGTAAGTAGGACCAAAAACAAAACACAAACTCAGAGAATGGATTCTACCTGCAGCTCCCCTCTCAACTTGTTCTCTACATCATCTCGTCGCTGCCTCTCTTCCGCGAATATATTGATTAGACTATCTTGTTCCCTGTTCAAGAACTCGATCTGTTTTTCTGCTTCTTGCAGCTAATGAACGACAGGTGTGAAATATTAGCTTAAACAGATATTATATGAGATAAGTCTAATACTCGAATCTGTTCCCAGTTTGTCCTGAGATTTCAATAAATTAAGTGACAAATACCTTAGTTTCAAGTGTCGTGTTCTTCTCCCTTTCCAGCAGAAAATCCTTCAGCAATCCAGCGGCAGCCCCTGTGTCCTGTTTTTTCAATCTACATAGAATACAACAGATGAGAATGACTATAAGGTAAAGAGTGACAATACTTGCACTACTATGGTGAAAAGAGTAGGCGTAAAGAGCAAAACATATACTTTTCTTTCAGTTCAAGATTCTCCTTTCTCAATCGTTGCACAATGCTCAAATCCTCCAAATTAAAATCATTTTCCTGCCAATTAAACAAAAACCTTTAGCTAAGCCATGCAACACAAATATTACCCATCTCTAGCAATGCAAGAATTGTAACTAAAGTAACTATCAGTAACCTTCGACTTGGATTTTGTGGCTGATAGACTGGTTCCTCTGCATGGTGTACACTCTTGTCGGGTTTCAGTTTCTTCCATATCTGAAGATAATTCAGTCACTGCTTGACCAGCTTTTCCAGAATAATGCATAGCAGTATTTGACTTATGAATACTGCCATTCGCTTGCTTGTCACATACAGCAACATGTATGTCCTTGTCCCTAGATTCCCTACCACCGTTGACTTGTTTATGCACGTTGCCACCCCTAACATTGGGTGGCAAAGGTAGTGTTTCTTCAGAAGAGCTTGATTCTTCCTCAGATCTTGTTGTCGGCTTTGATTGGGTTTGCACTGTACTTTTTCCTTTACCGGATACATGCATATTCCCATGTCCATTGTCAGCTGTTTTTGAACGGAACGTGTCTGAAAGTGAATGTGGTCTCTTGCCACCTGACGTGATACCGTCTCTTTCAGAAAGAAAATCAGGGGAAATCTCTACAGATGAGAAGAAATTATGGATTGATAAGTTCAACATGGTTCCCAACACCGATGCATAACAGCAACATCAATTGCAGAAAGAACGAAAGTAAAATAGTTCCTGCCACGTTACAAAAATGTAGTGTCCATAACATACCTTTATCTTCAGCATTGACCTTCTTATTACGCCGTGCAGCATATCCAATTTTATGACAATTAGTAGACCTACATATGCAATAGTTAACGTCCATTTGTGAGTATTAAAGATGGAAACAACTCACAAAAATCTTGACACTGGATGCAGGACATTGTAAACAACAATCCAATAGACCACAAACCAGTATGTCTTTTGCATCTGCACTAGTTTTGCCTCGAGTCTTGAAAGAATTGTTGTACGCTCAAACCCTTGCTTGTCATGAGCTGGTTCAACAAAATTGGCTTCTAACAGACCTGCGAGATAAAAGGAATCAGAGTAAAGGATCAGAAGCAAACTCAATTTCTGCTACTTAATTCAAGTCGAGGAATTTGAATGCAGAAACAAAACCTATTACACCGCGGCCATCACTTCCTGCAGCATTCCAAAGCCTCCAAAATGGCTGAGAACAAAAAATCAAGTAAAACATGTCTCAGATGTTCAGTGAGCGACCTGTGCTTAAAGAATGATGGTAATCATTGTTGCTCAAACAGCAGCTGCAACAAACTCTCTGTCTCAACTTATAAAACAAAAAATACCTTAATCAGTCGATTCTTGTGATACACATTGAACCCTTGAACATCAATATGATATTTTGCATCCTTCACAAACCCAATAGTGACAGTAGCAGCCATCTGATTTCAGAAGTTGCGAGGAATCAGAAAACCAAATAGTGAAAGGAGAAATGAAAATGAACTTACAACTTCTTTTATGAAATGTTACTCGTGTCGTGTCTTTTTAAAATAAAATAAAGGATTAAAAAAATACATTTGCATCCTTGAGGATCCCATCAGTAGTAGTAGACTGTGGCCGATATGTGACTTTTTGGGACATCATCATATCATTCACTATGTTGTGGTGCTCAACATCCTTCCCACGCAGAATAATTCGGAAGTTGATGGGTAGCCGCAAATATAGAATTGCTGTGTAACTCTGGAGTCAAAATTAATCACAAATAATAGATGATGAGGGAGACTGTTCCTCACTTCAAGTTAAATCATATGTTTCCAAATCAGCTAATTTTTCACTATTTTAATATAGGCGATTTTGACTTCGTTAAAACAATTTAGTCAAGCAAAAAGGTAAAATCTGACTATACCCTCAATGAGTGCCGATAGGTCAAAAAATGACGAGAGTTAGGATACTGTTTAGCCATTTGTATATTCTTCTCATCGCGATTGACACCTCTAATTTGAATATCCTGCAAAATCAGACATGACAAATATTGAGCCTCAATCATCAAAGAAATGAAACAAAATGTTGAATAAATTATACAGTTTAGGAATCAACATACATATCGATCAGCATCAAAATCAAGCTCCAACTGTCCTTCATCATCCTCCCAGAGATTGTATATGATTACTCGAGTCCCTTGGTTTTTCATCATACAGAACTGTGCAGTAGGTAAAACAAATTCATGAGAACAAGCTGGTAACATGGCTGAATACTGTGAACCTTTTGTAACAAGGAATTACCTGGTGATCTAAGTCTTCTTCTGTAGAAAATGGTGACCACTGAAGTATTGTTTCCACATTTTTGTTCCAATCACTTAGAGACGATCGTCTGATCCTATGCCAATCTGTTCCTGTTTTTCATAATCAAGCTGTTCACCCACAGGCCAAAAGATATCATTTTAGTACAAGTCCGATGCTAAGAAAACACAGTGATCATATTTCATGTTTGAAAAAACTATAGGGCAATACAAACAAGTTACGACCAAAAGATTTCAGTTATTCTACTGACACAGTCTTTGTTTGTTTCTGTGGGATTGGATGGGTTCGTTGAAATATTATAGCTTACGAAGATAGGAAAACTATAGAATACGGACATATAAGAAAACCTCCCAACAATTAAAGAGAGGAATTAATCAACCAAAACACCAGCATCCAGAAAAAGGAATCCTCCACCTCAAAATACAAATGCTCTGACCAATCAATCATCCTACAAGATCTTCTTCTTTTTTTCTCTAATGACACCAAATAACCAGCATCCGCAAAAAGGAGTCCTCCACCTCAAAATCCAAATGCTCACCCTATCTATCATCCTACAGCATCTACTCTTTTTTTCTTGTCCTCTAAAGTCACCAAATCAATGTACTCATCCAAATAATACTGGTTTGATAACAGCTAAGCGCCTCAACATAATACCACGGGAAAGCAATTGTTCTTGCTAAGACAATTAAAGAAAGATCAAAGCAGAATTAAACTATTTAAGCAGGCCACTACTCATGCCTGAGCCTGAGTATGAACATCAAATACACCAAACTGCTGCTGAAAGGGAGCAGGTGGACGGAATCAACCTAACTCTCAATTGGTAAAGGTTTACACATTAGTGAGACCTCAAAAGGTTACAAATGGCTTATGCTTTCATTCTAGCCTAGTCTTTCACTTCCGGCAGACAGTACATAACTGAATAAAAACACCAGACTACAATATGCATTAAGTACTACAAGGCAGACAATAAAATGCAAATGTCATTACCATGGGAACTACAGTATCTTCCTTTCCTGTGCTCCTTAAAAATGTGTAAGACAGCAACCCAATGCTCTGCGTAGCACTGAAAGCAATTGTAAAATGTCTATTAATTTTGGAAGTGAAGAAAAAATATTAACATTGATTTACTTTCTACTACAACAAAAGGAAGAAGGGGATAGAGGGAGAGAGAGTGTGTAGTAAAAATGCACCAAAATTTTAGAAAAAAATTGACACCATGTTTATTTTTCAAGCTACTTATTCAACCAATACTATCTTACTTAATGATTAATAAACAAATGTACCTCATTCCCCTTAAAAAATCAACTATTGACTGAAAAAGAAAAAAAAAACACAATATAACATCCAACAATATAAACAATGCAGAGGCCTGTCAGCCTGTGCACATGCCAACCAAAAACTGAGCAAAAGTGATCGAAAATTGTAGATCATTCTCATTTGTGGATAGAACAGATGAAAGCAGAAACCCTACAAGCGAAGCATAGTTTCTCAACATTACAGCTAACAAATTTGACACTAATCTATTTTTTTTCCCCCTTTGCAGATAAGCTGAAGAAAATAACCATTTACCTACATTAACCAATAGAAGAAATATAAAAAAATATATAAAATAAAAACTAAAAAAAATAAAAAACCAGTTTGTAATAGAATGAAGAATGAACAACTAGAAACAGAAAGGAGGAGGAGGAGGAGGGGGGGGGGGGGGGGGGGGAACCTTTTTCCATCTTTTCCACAACAACGAGAGAACACAATCACGTCTGCCCCAAGCCTCATGGTGCTTGTTTTAAACCCATTTCCGTCTGCATAAACAAAATACTAACATGATTGTTTGGAGAAATATAGAAAACAAAAAAAATGCTTTGGTTAAATTATAGTTTTATACATTGTCCAATTGTGTTTGCAATTTTGCTTTTCGTAGAAAACCCCAATGACATGCAGTCTCGTATCTTATCTGGATTCATCCCACCACCATTATCTGCAAGGGATTTCAAATGAATTTATCAATCAGAAATGATAACTTATGCACAAAAGTAAACCTCTGGCCATAGTGCGAAATACATCCAACAACAAAATCAAGAAAGCTTATTACCTTCAATCAGCAACATTCGGCTTCCGTCTTTCTGATTCTCAAGCATATCTACAATAACATACGTAGCACCAGTGGAAACCTAACACAGCAAAAGAATATAAATGTCCAAACAGAGAGAAAAGCGAGCATATAAAAACTTAACAAGAGCAACGAAATGACTACCTCATCTAATGCATTGTCTAATAGCTCCGCAAAAGCTGCAAAACATCACCAAGTCATTCACCAAGCATAGAGATACATAATCAAGTGTTATGTCGTAGATCAAACAAACTCAAATATACCTCCAAGTGCCCACTTATGGCTGGTTGCATTGGAATGCAGAAACTTCGGATGAATCCTCACATGGTCCATCCCACCTGCAAATTAAACAAAAACTACATGAACATCACGGCAGTGACGCTTGATCCATATAAAAGCACCATTCATCATGCTAAATCTTCAAGTAACACAACCACAAGATTCTTCAATTTTGAGCAATTCAAACCATATCAGAGCCAAATTCGCTCATGCATGTTACTGAGTACACTAACAATCAAGTTCTTTAAGTTCGAAATCTCAAAATCAAGACCAAAAATCAGTATAGGTTTCGAAAACAAAGACAAACAACACAATGCAGCATCACTATCATAACAGAAAGAAAGAGAGAGAGAGCAGCAGTAGAAAACTACCAGCAGAAGACTCCGTATCGCCACAAGGCACCGCCTCAAACTCCCCAGCCTTCCAGAACTGCTTACAGTAATTCACACTCACCATGCCCTTCCCGGCCGCCGGAGCCGCCGTCAGCATCCGCGGCAAATCCTGCTCCGACGGCTGAGGATCCAGAACCGGCATAATCACTCCCATCTCGCTCAGCCTCCTCTTCTTCAGCACGCGTCCCGAAACGGCAGACTCGTTTTCCTCCGAGTCCGACTCACTACTGCTGCTGGTGTCGAGCGCGATTACCAATTCCGGCGGCACCGCCGAGAAGGCGGCCTTGGGCGGCCTCGGGGAAGAAGAGTGCCGCACGTTGCTCAGAAGCTCTTGCTTCACCACGGCCTCCATTCTCCAAGGTGGTTAGCTCCGTTGGGGTCTGAGCTTCTTCTTCTTTGTAGTTTTCTTTGTAGTTGTTGTTCTGATGAAGAAGGTGACCAATCGTGAGGTGGTATAGGTGGCGGACGCTAAACTAGTAGACCAAATTTCATAGCAAACCTGAGGCTTTTACGCTAATCGCAATGTTGTATTTGCATTATTGTGTTGATTACTGCAACCTCCGGACTACCCTAAACCTTCCAAATATGAACACCCATGCTAGATTGCTAGGCACTCTAAAGCTCGTATAGACTTTAGTTGGTATATTAGGGCAAAATTTCACTTAATTTATAAGTTTAACTTGTGTTTTCTTAAGGAAGAAAAACGTAAACGGAAAAGATAGGACAAGTTCTAGTTTACGGGAGAAAATTGTAGACATACAACAATAAATAATATCGATGATCATTTGCGTTCATTTAATTGTTGAATTAGTCTCGGTATAATGATTAAGGAACATTCGATCAATGTTAGATAACATTTGTATCGTTTTTTGTTTTAAAAAAAAAAATTAAGGAACGTGTTAAGGTAAAAATGTGAAATGAATACAAATAATAAGAAAAGAATAATCTTAATTGGATTCAAGTATAATAAAATTTGAGATTATCTAAAAAAAACATTAAAATTGAGTTAAAACGTAGGGAAAACTACAAAAATAATACATGAACTATGTGTCATGTGTTAGCTTATGTTTGAAATTCAGGGAAAACCAATGTTCCCGTTGTAGAAGCTACTGCACTCAGGGATAATCTCATTAAACCGAATAAGTTAAACTACCCGAGCATTATTGTCGAAGGTAAACCTTGGTCACCAACTATGTTACTGGAAAATTCAAGTGTCCTTGGAAGCTTCACCAAATTTTCAATGATACCAGAATTATAGCTTCACTGCTATGGGGAGTCGAATTTTCCTACTTCTGGTTAACTTTGACCTCTTTGAAATCGGTTACTCAATATATGCATGTGTAATTAGTAGTTTTGTATGTGTGTATATAAAGTATATGTAAAATGACGATTGGAATTATGGCATCGAGTGCACATTATTCAAAGGTTTCTTGTTCTCTGGAAGTCAAGTTTCCATCATGGTCGTGAGCATAACAACAGCGGTTGTTGCCTCGAAGTTTTTATTTTAGCTCTAAGATTTTCTGGTATTTTGGGTTTCAAGGCTTCGGCTTGTTTTTCAATTTTAGTTTAATTATGGGTAATCAATTGAGTTTTTGGGCTTAAGAGTCCTAACATCTATGTATCACATTAGTAATGTGTGTTCTATCTAATGAGCCTATCTGGGAGAAAATCTGTTGTCCCCGTTTTCCTATCTCCTTGCCCTGTCTCCCTTTTAAATTTTGACATCTGTCAATTTCAATCCAACTCAACCAACAGACCATTAACTCTGTTAACCTATATTTTCAAAATAAAACTTAATTTTCTTTTTTTTGATGATTAAATAAAACCTAGTTAAAATTCTCTGCAATACGACTCAAACTCATTTTTCCTGCATGTCGAATGCACGGCGCCAGAAAAACAAACTCCGGTTCGGACTCGATGTGGTCCAGGGAGAAATAAACTTGAATTCTGAATAATTCAAGAAGAATCCAAATGCTTTTTATAATCAAAATGCATAACTACAACACAAATTGTAGTTATAATCCAATGCCTCCTTCCTTTGCCGCCAACGTACGCTACTAGGAGAGTAAGCAAGCTACCTTGCTTGCATTCTAGAAACGGTAGCTTCCGCGCCCTTCCTGCCTGCTGAAATTGATGTGAATGATCGTGACAGCTCTTCAAATCCTATTTAGTCTGATTAGATATGTCACTGAAACAATCCGTTCTGTCTCTGTTTATTTTAGGATTCCGAGAACGAGCCGGCCGATCCTAACATCATTTATGAGGAGCCGGACGACGCCTCAGATAAAAGATGTCTCCGACGCGGCAAGAACAACTTTCTCTATTGTTTTTTTTGGGGGGGGGGACAAAAGAGAGATGCTTTCTATCAGTCAAAAGCAGATGCCGCCCCTCCCCATGCTCCCACCGTCCGCTCCCCGAGGAATAGAAAAGGAGGACCGGGGGCCAGAGCTAGTTGGGTGGGGTATAGAGCCGTAAGCGCGGTGGGTGAAGAAGGTCCAAGAGACCATCTGCTCGATCATAAGATCGAAGCAAAGAGGTTGGGGTTGGCCACCCACTTGCTATGCTTCTGTAAGAATCAATTTTCTGATATCTTTGGCTCTTGTTTCAATTCAATTTTGTTTCTTTTGTGACTTTTGCCCATGCGGACACTTGTATCTAATATCATTTTCATTTGGGTATCAATTTTCTGATACAAGTAATATCATTTTCATCTGGAGCGTATGATTGGATTCATCATTTCATGGTTTATGAGTGAGATATGGGTTGATCATAATATAAATTGCTGAAACCTCCTCCACGGCTCCCCCATCAGCTTGATCGCGTCCTTTGCGAAGCTCGACGAAGTTGTGGTGGTGGTCAATGGACCAAGTGGAGCAGAGCGTCTGGTTCCAGCTCCGGCGAGAACGATGGCTACGACAGTTTATGAGTATGATATGAGTCCATGAGTTTCAAGTTCTGGGTTCAATCCTAGTATCGACAATCAAATCTGGATACCCAAGATGTTCATTATCAATGGGTTGAATGATTTTATTATTTTCATTATTTTTTTAACTAATTGTTATTTTCAAAATTATGGGTTAACAGAGTTAATGGTCTGTTGGTTGAGTTGGATTGAAATTGACAGATGTCAAAATTTAAAAGGGAGACAGGCAAGGAGATAGGGAAACGGGGATAGCAGATTTATGCTGAGCCTATTTGACCAAATAAAAAACTTGTACATGAATTTTATCATTCTCAATAAATACTTCAATATATGTGAAATGACAAGTTATGGTATCTCCTGCACATTACCTAAAGAGTGCACATGTGATTCATCATTGTCTATAAGCGGTCCAAATGAAAAAGCTCATTGACTGTTTATTATTAATAATTGTAGTTAGTATTGAAAATTCAAATCAAATATATGAAGAAAAATTGAGTTGAACATAATTAAAAATTGATTGTTATTTAATTTTACGATTAAACTTAAAGTTTTTAACGGATTGTTATTGTAAGGTCTTTAATAGAGCTCTCTTTGTGAGCAGGTGCACCAATTTTAGATGGGTTAGACCAATTTTCAGTTCAGGTTAATACACTATTCATTTAAATCAATCATTCATCTTTTGTTTAACAATACAACAACAGATCAATTATATGACCAACTGAACAAAAAAGGTGAACCAACCAAGCATACATGTCACGTCTAACATAAACCAAACTTTCATAGTCACAAAGCCCAAACACAAGGGAAGTGTTGAGACACAAATGACTCGTGTAAATATGTTCAAAACTATGAATTTTGTCTTGTGTTTACATGTGATTTTATTACCAATAATTTTTTTTATTTTTTTGTAAAAAATAATGGAATGAGAGTGAAGCACCCAAATTATGGCTTGAAAGTGAAAGATTTAAAGTTATGAGCAAAAGACATGGAATTTGGGCAAAAAAACAAATATCAAGATTTTCTAGAGAACTTTTCTAGTGAGATTCTCCGGCGAGCCGCCACTCATGGAAACCCTTGTCCCAACTATGGAGGAGCATGGTGGTGAGGTTCTCCGACATTTTGAAATTCAAAACACTTGCCACCATTTTGTGTTTTTGGATGTTTGCATGCACATGGAGCCAATTTAGGCCTATTGTGTAAAAGCATCTTAAAACATTGTCTCCTTGAAAATCTAGCTGATTTTTAGAGCTTTAGAGACATATCCCACACAACACACTTTGAGCCACCTTCATCACTTTCATCTCCAATATCCCTTTTTCCCACACACCATCTCCACCACCATTTTCACCACCAAATCTTCATTTTCACATCCATAACCACCATTTCCATTACCTCTCAACACCACACATATCACCAAGAGCTTCAATTTCATCATTTCACATCACCAAAGGCTTGGAGCAAGGAGGAGGAAGCACTCACCATCTATGTTATTGCAGACCCATCTCCAAATCTCCACTTCCATCTTCATTAGTCACTTTTAATCCTTTCCTCTTTAGTTTTGATGTATTTTATGATGTTGGAATTTGTTTATCTTGTCATGAGTGAGTAATGAATTGTTTGGGCTAGGGTAAACCCTTCAACCCTAGCCAATCTTGTATGAAATTGATGGTATACTATGCTTTCCAATATCATCTTCACATGCTTATTAAAGAGTTGAATGCATTTACTTAGGTCTACTCAATATAAGTTAATGTGTTTGCCATGTCATAGAATTTTGTTAAGAGATTAATTAGTACCTTTTAGGAAGAGAAAGCATGAAAGCACACCATGTGTGCATGTGAGGGTAGTGAGTTAAAATCACCTAGACCTAGGATTGGTTTGCTTGCTTGGTTATCTAAACTTTGATCTTTTTGCATTAGGAACATTGAATTGAGATTTACCCGGTAATAAGATGTGTTCTTAGGTGGACAATTATATATATACTTAACGGTTAGAATTGATAACATCAAAAAAGTTTAGGTCTTAGTAGTCTTAACTGGATGCTAATGCTAACAGGGTAATTGGGTATTGGGATTGCATTACTTGTAGTTTGATCATCAATGCATGCAAGGGAGGCTATGGTGGACAACCTAAGCTCTAACTCCCATCTATTTGTCAACAACTTGTGTAGTTTAGTTTAGTTCATATCACTTGCTTTATTAGCTTCTATTTGTTCCAAATAAAATAAAATCAAAATCAATCACCACACATGTGCACATACTCACCATGAACTTTGATTCTCTTTTGAGTTTTGTTTGTGATTGTATATTTACATATCTTTCTATCTTTCTAGCTTACCTTAAGACTACCCTAGCTAGAGTGGGATTTCCCAATCCCTTGGGTTCGACAACCCCTACTCTTTTTTTTGGTCGAAATGGACGAAGGCCAATTAGTTTGTATTAGATGTTTCAAGAGATACACCACAATACAAGATGTGAGACCCCAAAAATTTAACCAGCTTAATTTGAGGTCATTCGGTATTTAGTTCATCGACCTCGATGATATTAAAATGTGCCCGATGAGATCTTCAGAAAATGTGACAAGGTGAAATCCTTCATTCAATAGTAGAAAGTAGTTTAGAAAATAGATATTTCTACGGTGAGATTCGGACTGTTGAAAACTACACCGTTTGATCACAGCTGTTGAGATTGAAGTTGGTGATAAGCATAATTAGGAGTTGGATATGTTAAAGTCGTCAGACCGACTTCACCTCTCTCTCCTCGACACTGACTTGACACCGACGTCGAGCACCGATGCCGCTCGCTATTCGGTTCCCATCCGGCGACTGACGACCACCAATCAGATTGCATGTGGATTTTCCGGTTTTAGTGATGCTAGCGATGCTGACGAGCTCTTCCGACGCTTTCTAGGTTGCTTGCTAATTGAATGGCGATCAATCCTTCAAGCTTTGTAAGTCTGGGTAAGTGATTTTGCTATTAGAGTTGTTCTGGGTCTTTTTGCTATGCTGGCACCACCATCTGTGTTGGTGGTTTTGGGTTGTTTGAACCAACTTGGGTTCACTTTGATGGATTGATGTTAAATTCAGGTTTCTATGTGTTTGTTCACAGAAATTAGTAAGGTGGTGGAGAGAATGCAATGTTCCTAGCTATTGTGTTTATCGTTGGAAAGCAAATTAGGAACTTGGTTCTTGAATTGATAAAAAGGCAAGTTGAAATGCTTTTGGTTTGTGTTTGTAATTTCTGGAATTGCTTGGTATTGTCTAAATGACTCAGCGTTATGAGAAATGAGAAAATTGTTACGTCATGAAGGAATGGTGTGTGATTATTAATAGATGATTGATTGATTGCTTGAGATTTAGTTGATGACGTGATCACCTCAATATCTAACTCTTATTGTACAAGTAGGTGGGTGTTACTGAACTGGTTTGGATCAAGGAGTAAAATTTCGGGTACTGAGGAAATTTCGACTATCCAAAAAATGGATATTTGGATGGAAATATCGGAAATTATCGATGTAGTTAAAGTTTCAGAAAAAATGATTGAAGAATAGTTACATTATTAATACATTTACATGTAGCTACTTAACATATATACAGCTTTGTCGAGGTGGATGGGGTGTTCCACTATCTTCTAGGTGATTTGGGTTCGAATTCCCTCACCAACTTCTTCTCTTTTATTCAGAAATTTCGAAGTTGGGCCTTAATTTGGCCCAGTTTCAAACAAAAAATCAAAAATTTCGGGAAAAGTTCGAACATTTCGCTTAATATCGCGAGATTTTGAAAATATCGCACGATATAATCTTGGTATGATAATTAAGTATCGGTATATGAGAAAAACGAAATTATCACCGAAATATCGGCAATAAAATCGATTTTACACTCCTTGGTTTGGATAATGGAAATTGGGTTTGGATTATATGTTGGCATCCTTAATTATAGGGTGGTGCTTTCGGCTCTCTTTGGGACAGCTTTGGTCCACTTATTTGGCTTGAATTTGAGAGTGAAGTCTGGTTTATGTTGTAGTTCAGATTTTGACGAAGAAGTGAATATGGAGAATCGGACCAGTTGCCTTGTTCAATTATGGATGCAGAGAGTAAACTGAGAAGCTTACTTTGAATGATTTGATAAAAGGGTCAGTTGAGAGCTACTTGTACGTTAAAGTTTCTGGTTTGGGTGCGTTGTTACTACTCTTGTGTTATCAAGTTTGATTTCACTCAATTAAATTAAGGGTTTTATGAGTTTGTTTGATTGTGGTGGTTTGCGTAGTAATCACTCTGTTATAAACTGATATTGGTATTGAATATATAAAGGGAAAATGTTAAGTTACTGATGTGTAGACTATGATCTCGTTTTCTTATATAAGCTAGACTTAATTGATGGGGTGATTTTAAAGTTGTATGTGAGGCCTTGAAATGACTGTATTGATATATAGGAATTAATGTGTGAAGTAAGCATCCTAAAGTTAGGATGTTTTACGAATTGGTTAGTGAGTATGATATGGTGGTGGACTAAGTCTTGGGTTGAATTGAGATATTGACCTAGTATTGATGTCTATGGGTGTCCATAGTAAACTAACCACATTGCTATGTGACTTGTATACAACGTGAATTGGAAATAAAAGTATACACATGTTTTGTGTGATGTTAATTTCAAGTTATGGTTCAGGCATTGGAACCAAATTGAAATTGGTCATACAGTCAATGATACTTGTTAAACCAGTAAATGGAATTGGTTAGTCTATGATCAAAGGCTGGAATTGATGAATGGAACTTATGATGATTTATTATTATGGTTTTGGATTGAATCTTATTATGATGATAAGACCATGATCAGGAACAATGGATGAGGCTCGATCATTTAAAGTGTGTTTTGGTAATAGAAGATTATGAAGGGTTATGAAACAAGTGTTTTAAGTTGGCATATTTTACAAGTTAGTTTCTGTGAGTATAACCTTGGCTGAAATGCTGAAATGATATTATGGGTGTCCTTAGTAGTTTTGGACACATCAAATGTAAATTGAACTCTGGTCGAAATGTTATAAATTGGTTGTGGTTGGTCAAACATGAAAAGTTGATTTGACGATTGGTATTTAGTCGTCGTAATTGGTTATGCTTATTTGATAAGTTGTTAACGGTCGAAATGTCGGACATTAGGGACTCCAGTTACCTGAGGAGTGGAATGCTCGTGATTCTCGGAGTTCGCGAGTTAAGCTTCGGATTCCAGGTAGGGGACCCGAAACTCTCTTGATTAATGATATTTATTTTATAAAATGTTTATGCATATTTGAGATTGCATGATCCGGTTATCCGATAAAAATATGGTAACCGGTGTTATGAGATATGATGGCTTGAGAGTGAGAGGAGTATAGCGAGTACCTTGGGTTCGATCCCCTAAACCTCCGGAGGGGCCTTTATGAACGGAAGAGTGTCTTACATCCCTTGTGGAGTGACACTACTTCTAGGCGATAGAGCGTTTGTTGACACTCTCGCTACACTTACTTGTTGTACACATATATAGTGAGGTAAGTTTGGTAGTGGGTCTAAAAAGGACCGGCCATCAGGTACAGTTTTATGGCGTCGCATTTATTTGACCATACAAATGTTATTGAAAGTTTTTCGTTCATTAAATATTTGGATTCAATCTTTTTTTTATACTGGGCCCTATGAAACTATTTCTTTATCTATTTTCAAGAGTTCCTTGAGCAGCGAGGACGAAAGCTCACCCCTACAACAGTTTGTGGATGCAGGTACTGTGCACTGGGACGGGATAGTGACGAGGAGTTGGGTGTGCATATTTATAATTGGTAACTCGGTTTCTATGTTGTCCCCTTTATTTTTATATTTGAGCTTCATGTATTAATTTCTATCATGTTGGTCTTGTTTTGTTTTGCTTTATAATTTTATTTATTTAAGTTTATTTTTATTGGTCATTCCGTAAATCAAATTTTAGGCGAAGGGAAAAACCCAATCCTATTATGAGGTTGCTATATGATACTTTAATTGATAATTTGTATTCCTTTGAGTTCATGATTTCATAATCATTCCTTGTATCAGGTGTTTGGTGAATTAAAGTACATTGAGAAAAATTAAATTTTGCACCTCAAAGTGTTTTTACGTTTCTGTTATGTTTTTCTTAAATGTTTTCTTACTTTAATTGCCTTGCGTTTCTCCTTTTGAGACTCGCGGCACTGTGGCGTGCCTAAATTGAAGATATACAATTTGGGGTGTTACACAAGAGGTACAAAAGACCTCAGCAAAAGAGGCACATTGGCCCAGCAAATAAGGCACATAGACCCAGCAGAAAATAAATAAAGCAACTAACAAACTTGACCCAAATACAAGTTAACCCATAATTGAAACACAGAAACCCTAACATACTAACTAGCAGCCACCAAGATTCCAGCTACTCCATGTCGAGAAATCTACCGTGGTCGCCACCTCCATGTTGCTACTTGAAGAGAACCAGCCACCATGACACCATCTTGTATCCTTCCACACCAATTGGGACAAAAGGGCTTAAGGACACCCAATAAACACCAAGTAACATAGCAAAGTGTGATTGCAAAAGCAATCGAAGCCACACGCCTTTATAGAATGAAAATCGGTCAACGGGCGTAAGTTCGCTTAATGGTGGAGAACAATGCAAATCCGGAAGCACTAGCAGCCAATACCATCCAAATAGAACAAGAAGACAATTTCGAAAGTAGATTTGGACGAGATCAAAAGAAAATTGATGAAGAGTTAGCATGATTGGGATATATGAATGGAGAGAATAAGAGGTGGAGATGAGGTGCAAGCGGAGAGGATGAGAGCTGCTCTCAACAAGTGAAACCCTATGAGGGCAGAACAAATTGGAGGAGAAAAGAGATTGCGAATGGGTAAGAGTGGTGGAGAAAATAGGGGGGATGAAGGAAAGGGCTTGCATATAGAGGGTGGGGATGGAGGAAGATATGGGGGTTAGTGGACTCTCAAAATTCTGGCTGTGTTGAGAAAATTTCTAGAGTCTTTCTAGAAATTTTCTGTTGAGGAACATCGATAACCCCTACTCTAGACCCCACTATTCTATTACTTGTCCCTTATACTTGGCAGACCCGGACTTGAGATTTTCAGACCTAAGTCGAACTCTCAAAGTTGGGCTTTTAAATGTCGTATAAATTCAGTTACTTTTTTGTTTGTATGAAATTTTCAATGAAGTAATGCTAATTCAAAATCTAACAACGAACAACATTTATATGTCTTTAATTACCTCAAGTTTATCAATTAAGAAACCTTAATTAATGTGTCATCAATAATTACACCTAATAAAAAGCTATAAAAAAACAAAAACCGGTCCATTTGTCTTCTGGGCCCTGGGTCGTTGGGCTCCTCAGACTGCACTCAAGTCCGGGTCTGATACTTGGGGTGATTTTAATGCTAACAGGAAGACTAGAGAAGCCCAAAAACAGAGAAAAAAGAAGCAAAAGATGATTAAACACACAGTAGAACAAACACAGAAAAAGGAAAAAGAAAAACACAACAACTAACGAAGAACTTAGGAATTCAGACCAATCGCATCTTCCGGTGGAGGACGTACATGGCAACTCATCGCGAGAAAGAATGTGGACCAGGGAGGACGGTGGTCTGTCAATTCAAACATCTGGGCACGCCTTCCTCACAATAAGCGACACAACATGGTGAGCTGCGCAATTTGTTTTTCTAGGAATCTAAGACCATGAGATCAGTCCTCATGGAGGAGGAGCTCTATGTATCCGAGCAATCAAAGGTAAAATTGTAGCATCATGGAATTTCGGTTTTCTATTTTTTTAAAAGAAAAATTATTTTTTCGAGTTATTTTTATTTTTATTTCGATTTCTATATTAATTTCAATTCTTTGTGGCTTTCGAAAATTATTTAAATTTTTAGTTTGTTAAATTTTGTCTTTCAAGCCCATAGGATTAAACTAAGCATCGTTACGAGTTCGTAGGATTTTACAGAAGCGTTTTCAGACATCGGAGTTATTTTTAATAATTTTTAGAAGTTGATATTATCTAAAAAATTAAATTAAAAATAGAAATTTGTGGTGGCTTGCTCTGGACCGTTGGAGTTTTAACCACAAGATCTGGAACGTCCATTTGAGGTTATATATAGGAATGGATCAGCTTGTAGAACAGAAGCACTGAGCTCAGACCGACTTGGTCTCGAGCCGTACTGCAATGGCGGAGCCTCCGTCGTCGGGCCGTCCCTCGGCGCAACAATGATGTCTACAGCTTCGTGTCGCCGTCCCCGACCTCACCATGGTCTTCGTTTTCTAAGAGGAGCTCCGATGAGAGAGAATCGAAGGAGAGAAGAAGAGGCTGAGTTCGCCAGTGAGTTTCCGATTCCAGCCACGGCGGCGAGCAAAACAGTGTTGGTAGCTTCGCCTAGACTGGCGAATGTCTCTATGGCCTTAGTTTTCGAAGAGAAGCCTTGAGGAGGGAGAATCAAAGAGAGGAAGGTTTCTGGGTTTCTGCCCGTGTTCTTGGTATTTTCCGACGAAGTTGTGTTCGACTCAGGTATCAATCTTCATCTACTAGGCAAGTTTTTCCTCTTTGTATAATAAAATTGAGTTCGTATTGAGTTTAGAAGAATTTGGATTTGGGCAGTGTTGTGACCACCGTGGGTGACGCTGTTCACGGCGGCCGTGGGAGTTGAAGGATGAAACTAAGAACTAGTAATCACGGTTGGTGATGGCAGACATTGACAACATGTATGATGCAGCTTGGGAAATATTCAATATGTTACTTTCATATGAAGACTAAATTAATGTATTGAACTATGGAGAGAATAGTAGAATATGGTACTAATATGTGGTTGTGTTGCTTGAATTCCAATTTGGGGGAGTTGTGTTGACAATGGATTTATGTTTAGTTACTTAGTTTGAGACTCGATTTGATAGAAAGACATTTTGGGTGTCCTTATCAAATTCGAGGAATCGATCGTCTTGATTTGACGTGATTTGTCTACTTTCTCAGAATAAGGATTCAATACAAGGAATTGGATGGACGCTCGCATTTCCAGAAGCAAAAAGATAAGGATTTCAGAATGCGTGTTGCTGAGTTACTAATTTTAGCTAACGTCGGAAGTAACACTTGGATTCCAGGTAGGGTCTCTCGGGGAACTTTCTTTAAATTGATAATTATATTATAATTAAAATGAGTGTTTTGTGTGACATTGATTGGTTAATTCTTGATTGTTATTGTTTTCGATAAAGTATGTTATATTGTTGACTTACGTGATCGATGCTATCGCTTTCTTTATAAGCATGTGTTCAATATTGAAATGCGAGTTTTGATGCTCAATTGATATGCATAATGCATTATAATTGAGGAAGACATTCATTAGCATACATGCATCGAATTGTCATTATATATTTAAAGTATTGTTTGATACTTGATAACTTGATTTTGCGACTTAGATAAGAATAACCTAAAGAAATTTGGCCCTACTGAGCGTAAGTTCACCCCTATAGATTATTGTACCCCTATAGATTATTGTTCAGGTGTGTACAAGGTACGACACGTCTTTCAAGAAGTCTAATTGTGACGCTTAGCTGACGTGTACAAGAGTAGAAAATAGTTACGAAAGTTTTTAAGTGAGCTAGACTGCTAGACCCTTTTGTTTCATCTTTGTAATTGTTTTTTTATTTAAACGTTGTTCTAGGATATTTCATATGTGTGTCTTGACCTTATGCTACCAGGATATGTAGTTAGAATATGACTATGTATCCCTTATCATTACCACTTTATAATTCTCTATACAAAAAGGCTCCTATCAATGAATAAGATGATGATTCTCTATTCTCTTGCTATCTCTCTTTGTCTCTACTGTTTATACTTCATTACGTTATCATGTATTTTGTTCTAACCCTAGAACTAATAGCCCACCATTTATTTTTCGAAACCCTAAAAAGTGTTTTTCGGCTCCTCTATCCGACTACCGCCGCTCGTTTTCTCGGCCACCGTTCGACATCACCGGCCGCCGATCCCTTGGCCGCCGCCTGCCGACAATTCTTGGTTTCCTCTGACTATAATTTTTGACTTCTTAAAGCGTTTGAAGTTTCAAAAGGTATGTTTTGAAACACTAAACTTTTCCAAGTTCAATAACTCGGGGAGGATAAAATCATTTTCTCCCTTCTCCATCTCCATTCTATGCTTGGGATTTTGTGTGTGCAGGTACCAAAAATCCTGGAATTTTATTCGCGGGTCAAGAGTGTGTTTGATCACTCTTGTTTCCTTGTCCGGGTTGTGTATGATCAACCCTGACCTATCACCGGATTGTGTTTGATCAATCCGAGGCCTTTTTTCCGAATTATGTTTGATCAATTCGCGGCTTTTCCGGATTGTGTGTGATCAATCCGAAGGACAAACCATTAAAAAGCATCATTTGTGACATTTATCGAGTCTCATAACAGCTTGGTTTTGTATGCAAGAGCAATGTAACATTATGCTCCCTTGAGTTTTGACATACTCCGTGCCTACGGCGGATCTTCGCTTGGTATCTGTGGAACCTTTCATTGGAAAGGATTAAACCACATGTTTTGACCCCCAGGCTAACAAGCCTAGATGCCGAGATTTCACATCTCATGCGCTCAAAGTCTTTGAAGCGTCACATCGACAAAAGCCTTCAATGACAATCTGTGCAAAAAGTAATGACCACAAAGTATTGTGGAATGCACTCATGGAGCGTTTCTTGAAACGTTCATATAACTCTACTTGTTGAGTTATTAGTCAAGTGGATTGCTTACCACCTTAATTGACTACATATTGTCAATGATATTTTGTGGCATCATAATCCATAATCTTTAGCGGATTCGATCATCATCAAGTTTTCTAGATCCTCCAAGTTGGTTTGGAATTACCAACGAGACTTGATTTTGATTATACAATTGCAAACGAGAATTATATATACGCTAATGCGATAAACGTATTTGAGATTGTCCCCTAATGTGGGGACAACAATATGGGTCACGGCAATAGCAGAAAAACGCCGTGCCGATGTTTAGAAAAGAGGGGGAGGTGTCGCCGGTCCTAATGACAACACTCCTGATCTAGACATCAATCTGTCAAAACTACTCACGTCAGCTTATGACAATACAACTGTTGCGGATCTCCAGATCATTGGTTCAAGAGTTGTTGAGCTATCCTTCAAATTATGAATGCATACAAAAAGGTACGGAAAATCAATATGAGGACAATAACGTCATCCTCATGATCGCGGATTTCAAAGATTCGGATCCTGCTCTAGCTACCCATGACATTAACGTCATTGGCTAGACATTGATTTTGTTTCCAAGCTATATGTAATAAGACGACGTATCGATGTCATTTGTTTATTCGAGACCTCGATATATACTCACATTAGCAATAATGAATGACTTGAGAATTTTTTCGAAGTGAAACTATTCTTCTCTTATGGTTCGTATTGATTTACAAAAAAGATGTACATTCTTACATCGTCCTTGGAAGCATGGCATATTGTGCCGATTTTGGTCCCTTCCTTTGAAGGTGACTCATGGTGCCGCATCCTCAAGGAAGATCGCCCACGTGTTTCTGGTTAAGTCTTCTACCCTACAGCGGATTTTCCATCATCAATTGTTCAACTAGGCTCATCTAAGCTCAGTGTGATGTCTTAAAATTGTCCGAAATTAAGGAAATCGTGGTTTCAAGTGTGCCTCGCACTACCGACCCTCCACGGATATGCCTGGTCATACTGATTTGGAGTTACCGAAAGCTTTTGATTTTGGATCCCCATATGCTATTAAACCAATTGCCATCTTGCAAAAGACGTTGAAGACTTATCAAAACTGGACAATCATCATCATGATTGAATCCTCTAGGTCCTCTGAGTTAGTTTATATTCATGTCAATGAGCTTTTGCTAACTAGTCATGAAGTTTATGACCTTGGAACCACCAAAAGGACTTGATTTTGATCATATACACGTCATTTTGGCTTCGGTTTATGCCCACATGCCATCCACAAGCTTTAAAGCTTTGCCAATGCCAAATCTGCGAAAAACAGCAATTTGTCCCTTCTGGACAGTCAACTTCGTTCGAGCTTTGTGAACAGATCCGGACGAACCAGACAGTGAGCTTTATATCTTGGAAAGCTCTACGAGTCTAGTTTTCAGAACATTTCGCAGTTCATCCATATCTATTTTAACGAAGAAGTTATGGCTGTTTTAGTGTGCGAATGTTATTATGCGCGGAAATTTTTATGCACTCTCGGGATTGCAGTTTTTTGTAGCTTTTTTCAATCCTTCTAAATGGTTCAAGTGGAACTATTTACTCTCCTATCTACTCCATTTTGTAGATCTGTCTTATAGAGACATTGAGTGCCACGTAGATAGTGGAACCATCCACAACATTCTAAGGAATCGGTAACTATCTCTGGATTTTGTGTCTTGTAAATCTTCTGTGACTATAATGATTGAATCATACTGGTCATTCAGGGACATGGTTTAGCTTGAATCTTGATGTCTCATGGCACCATGATCAACGTCACAGATGCCCTCTACGCATTGAGAGGCAACCGAACCATGTTGAGTTTTAAAGACATTCATGCTAATAGTTTTCATTTGAAAACACATTGTGAGAATACATAAGAGTTCTTTTGTGTATATCTTCTCATGAGTGCGGATTGAAATGCATCTTAGAGAAGTTTATGAGTCAATTTAGTGGACTATATGTCACTATGATTATGATTCGAATATCAAATCCCATGTTGTCACCAAACATGATATGTGGGACACCGACTCATATATGCTTTAGTTTGACCAAATCAGTCATCCTAGAAGAGATATAATGGTCTAAATTTTAAGAAATTCTTATGGACATCCATTCTTCCGCTCAAAACAAAGACATTCGGGATCTAGCTTCTTCAAGAAGCATGATGGTGACGCCATAATTGTAAATGGCGGCACCCGGGGGACATTGACGTCACTTAAACACGGCCTTCCCTCAATGTCTCATTGGCCCCCTGCAATGCTCATTACTCGTTTTGAAAGCCTATTCTTTAGCTAAATTATGAGTGAGACCCTCCTACGATAAATGACACAAAAATGAACATTTTATTCTTACATCAAACTATGTAGATAGATACAACCAACTTGCGATGTCAAGACCCACCCCAAATTTTACCCTAAAACCTGGAGCAAGTCTAGTGGGGACCACCTCCAAAAAAGATATTATTGAAAAATCGGCATAACCTCCCTTGAAAATGAACAACCATTCCTAAATAAAACCTGCAAACACTTCTAAATTCTCAAATCTAACCTTAAACTCTTGGAGCCTCCGTGCTCCCCAATTACAATCACCACCAAAAAGATAATAAACATCAACTTCCAATCCAACGCTTTTATATCCAACTAAGATAACATATATCATCCTTTGAATATTCTAAAATGTAAACAAGTCTTCGCACGCAACCGAAATATTAAACAATAATCTCAAGGTAATCATGGCCACTAGACACTAGCGGAAGTAAGAAAATATGATAGTAGGTTAACAGGTAACCTACTGATGAAAAGTAGAAGAGATGTGGGTAACTATGCCTCGCCTCGATCTACTGCTAACCTGAACTCTGCAGACTGAACATTTTTAAAAACGAAGGGCCGAAGGGAAAACATTTGAAACCGTTAGAGTGAGTGGACAAAAATAAATTAATAAATAAAATATTTATGCATTCCCATTTTTTAATTTCCAAAGAAATTATGCTGCATGCGACAGCTCAAAAATGCTCAACTCAAAAACTGGTAATTTCATGACTAGCTCCGGCTAGTCTCCATAACTCAATAAAATGGAGCCTCTCGGGCTCAATTATAATATAAACATATATGTGTATGTATTTACACTCGTTAGACTCCTTGTATGAATTCTATGAACAAATTAGAAAAATAGAAATTCATACAAGCTTCAACGCTCATGTTGCGCCATAATGGAATTTTTCTCATTATGACCGAAGACGACGGGTGTATATATACGTGAGGACTCCCTTTATGACACTTATATGGACAAAAGAAAGTAGTTTTCATATAGGGCTACGACGCTTGTGTCCAACACTTACGTCGCGCCATAACAGAATTTTACCTCATTATGACGGACCAAGCACGTATGGCTAGCTAGCATTTATATACATACTATACTCACAATAACCACATACATATTCACCGAAAATCTCATTTTCGGTAAGTCTCAAAAATAATGAGAATTGTTAAATATCCGAAAAATCATAAATCTCAGCTGAAGAATATATGATCAACACATAATGCATCGCATGCTATTAAATTAAAAACAAAGTCCACTCATAAATTAGGCCTAAGCCTGATGTCGCTCTGCGGCTTCTTCTGCTCGGGCCTCCTCTTGTCCTGTTCCAAATATATAATTACTTTCTCAACTAACAATCCAATAATTATACAAAATAGGCAAAATTTACCGAGAGCCATAAACACGCTCATCATTGCCTAACTTCGAAACGGTCCACACCTCAACACTAAAACTAGCAGCCTTAACTACATCATTCCACAGATTATACGACTTTAATCCAACGGCTGGATTATACCTTATTAATCCGCCAAAATTACCAGACTTTGAAAATTCTCAATTCTATCCAAAACTCCTCCAAAAATTCTAAAATTCACATCAACAACTCCCCTTAATAAAACGAATCTAAAACCATGAAAATCCCCTAAACAGCGGCGGCCGGAGGCCAACTCCGGCGACCTCCAATGCCTACCAAATTTTAACATCAGCTTCCTCTCAACCCCCTCTACAACTTTCCTAACTAGCACAAACACCAAATTCAAGCCTAACTAGGTCAATCTAACAAAACATCACAAAAAGCCCTAGAACTACATTTCTTCTTACCTAGCTCAAGAGAGGATGAGACCTTTGGAGGGATGAACGTACGGGAGAAGGGCTTCCTTTTGAGCCTAGCAGCTCCAGCTATGGCGGCTGGAGGAGGAAGTTCCGGCGACGGGAAGCTTTGGACAGTCGGTCGGCCCGCGCCCGATATCTCTCTCACGACGGCGCTAGGGAGTCTCTCACCGGTCTAGGAAGGGAGCTGGGTCGGAGGCCGACCGATCGGGACCGGAGCGGCGATCTCAGGTGGCCGGATGGCAGTGGACGGGCGGCCAGAAGATCCGGCAGCAGGGGAGACTCGGGGGAGAGGGAGAGAGTCCGGGAGAGGGAGAAAAGAAAATGGGTTGGACTTTTCCAACCGGTTCCACCATCCCAAAACATTTAAAACCCAACATCAAAAATAACTCCACAAAATAAATACCCCAATAAAAATTACCTTTTACTAGCTAAAATTACCATTTTTTACCGTCGTCGCATTTTCTCCTACGAATAATTCCTTCGAAAAAATCGTCCCTCCAAACTCTTCTAGGGACCAAATAAACTATAATCTCATTGACGAAGACGGTACGACTCTTATTAAAACCAAGCTAGTAAATAAGGTAAAAATTTAAGAGTCGGGATGTGACATGCAGACACTTTTTTATGGTGTTGGTTGAAGTGTTAACACATTGCTCACGTGTTACACTATTATCTACTGCTTATGTTGCTTATACTTCTACTGGCTCACTACCCATTCTTTACAGAAGTTTATCAGGAGATCATTTGAAGTGTTCTGTACCCCATGTTCACACGCAATACGGTCTCACCGTGGCTACGAGCAAGCAACTTTAGCTTGTCACTCGAACATTATTGATGCGCATTAATCTTTCTATTGCATCTTGGGGCTATGCAATATTTGCATGCAGCTTTACTATTCATCAACGACCCACCGTCATTGAATATTGTTGTACTATAGCTCATGACTATATACCAGAATTGACACGAAATTGTAATACTTGAGCTCAAACAAGAGTGAAACGGATCTCCAATCCTTGAGCTCGACTAGATGTTATTTCTAGGTGCCAAATCACAATGCCACTACGTACAATGATAGATCATTTGAGATAAATAAGTATTTAGGTTGGATATGAACCTCTACCTATAATCTGCATATGTAGAAACCTTGTCAGGCGATCTCATTCATAGCTAAATTGTGGATTGTCACTTTGATGAGACCATATTCCCGCCGTTAGGGGAGATATGAACACAAGTGTTCAAATGAAACGACGTGAATTGTCGTGGTTTGTCCCCACTAAGTCTCATCTTGATCCCAAATGCTTAAAGTGTTAAAGTGACGAGATCACATGCTACAAATATACCTACAAGGATTGATGTCCTATCAAGAGGACATGGCGCGACCAAAAGAAGTTGGTCTTGGCGCCATCACCATAGATGGTGAAATAATGACGCCATATAGTGGCAAAATTGATGTCACAAGGTCGTGTGGCTCCCCAAAAGGAGGGAGGCCTTTAAGTTCGATACTTTCTTGCACTAGGAAGAAAGTATACCTGCAAGGATTGATGTCCTATCAAGATGACATTGCGCGACCAAAAGAAGTTGGTCTTGGAGCCATCACCATAGATTGTGAAATGGTGATGTCATATAGTGGCAAAATTGGTGTCACAAGGCCGTGTGGCTCCCTAAAAGAAGGGAGGCCCTTAGGTTCGATACTTTCTCACACTATGAAGAAAGCGAGCTTGGCACAATTTGATCCATTGATCAGTGATACTCAAATCTGTCTCATGAAGTCTGAATTGTGATTATCGTTGGGGGACGCCTCAATGTCGAATTCAATTCATATAGAGATCTCTACAAGTAGTACACTAGTGTACATGAGGACGTGGGATAATGAGTCTACTATCAAACCACCTTTCGTTGATTCGTTGATGGATATCAACTTAGTTGATTGGCCTAATGGAAAGATGCGATCCAACATTAACAAAGAGATAGGTCCTTGGGCAGGTGATGCCGACACCGCAATCTAAATCCTATCAACTATATCTTTGTTAGATAGCGTAGTGAGAATAAGAGTTTAGACTCACCTTATGGCGCAAGGTCTCTCACGTTACGCACTGGGATCGACTACGATGAGATATGCTCTCCTAATGGATGTCATTGAACTCCACTACTTTGTCAGTTTGGTAGTTTCCGAATAACTGAACATGCAGCCTATGAATGTGGTCATAATAACATCTCTATGGGATCAGAGATATACATGAAGGTCTTAAACGGACTTCATTCATCTGAATCAAGTGGCTCCAGACCACAGGAGCACGTGTTTGCTAAAGGTATTGAAACACACATGGACTCTACTTGATTTGGAAGGGATATGGTGAATTATGCCTTTTCGTGTTTATTCCGTATTTACATGGACTCTTGATGGATCAAGGGATGCCAATATGTATCAACATCTGAAGAAAAAGATCTTGGGATGACACGGTCTCGATAAGGCACTCGATGACTGTATTGGTGATGATTTTTCATCAATTGGCTTAGGCGCTCTATAACTAGTGAGGCCTACATATACTCCCATGATTAGTCAAAGTCTTTGCTCTAAAAAGGGATCCGTTGTTTTTTCTAAAGCAAGATGACAAATATGTGTTCAGAGATGGAGTTCTCATTGAAGTACAATAAGACGCATCAATGTACTCAACACAATACGAAAGACTTGACATTCATTCGTTATAAAAAGTTGTAAAGCTAAGTGTAGCTATGCACCCACGCAACGCCAATGTAATGGCAGTAACTCATTTTTTCAATACTTAATGGTATGAGAGGTTGAGGCTTATTATATCCCTACATAAGAAAGACACATCAAAAGCAAAATCAGAGTTTGCCAAGTTTCGTAGGTCAACTTCCACAAGACCTATATAAAATCTAACTCACTGAAAAATGGTGAAATTAGTACCATTGGAAAGGTCTATGTGTCTACCTTTCAGAGACAACAACCATTTGATCATACCTATCATATTGAGTGAGTTATGATCATTTTCGTAAAGTATGACGGATCTGTCCGAGAATCTGATTTTCCCAAACAGTCAACTTCCACGTGACTTTGTGAACAGCTCCTGATGAACCAGAATGTGTGTAATATATGGTTGGAAAGCTAAATGAGTCTAGTTTCCAAAACCGTTTACAGTTCGTTCATATGTATTTCCTAGAGGAAGTTACGGCTGTTCTAGTAACTGAAGGTTATGTTGCGCGAAAATCTAATTTCCTGTACGAACTTATGTTTTGAGTTCACATGTAGCCTTCTCCTCAAGATCTAAGTGTAAAAGATCATGTTTGAGGACAATACGGCATGATCTAGTTAATCATTGCCCAATGTCACATTTGAAGACATGTTAAAGAGCATTGAAATGCTAAATTATTGAAACTTCCGTGATTAGTAAAAATCAGGAAGAGCCCTATGATTGATGTAAAAATCAAGAGGAGCTGCGAACTTCAGGGGAGTCTAGCACATACATACATGTCACTATCAAATGTGAAATGTGCGTTGTATTCTTTTTTTCCTACGATCAAGGTTCAGTTTTTCTCCCACAAGGTTTTTGTGACTTGACGAGGTTTTTAACGAGGCGACATATCAGCACCACCGACATACCGACACGCGGCACAAAGGGGAGTGTTCTAGGATATTTCATATGTGTGCCTTGGCCTTATGCCATTAGGATATGTAGTTAGAATATGACTATGTATTCTTTATTATTATCATATTTGTACTTTGTAATTCCTATATAAAGGGCTCCTATCAATGAATAAGATGATAATTCTCTATTCTCTTGCTATCTCTCTTTGTCTCTACTGTTTATACTTTATTAAACGTTTTATTTTTGACAATTTCGAGAAAAGTATTTGAAATTGTTTTATTTTCTTTTCTTTTTCCCGCTCACGTCTTGGATTCGGTGTTAGGTGCTTGGAAACCACTAACATCGGGTCTGGGGTGTGACAAAAATTCTCCAACACTTCCCCGAATCAGTGCCATTGATGTTGTTAACTAATTCTTGGAAATCCGATCAATATGGGTAGGAAATTAAGAGTGTTTCTTGGCGAGGGAGAAAGCTAGAATAACGGCTCTGGCTTTGGCTTGAATCATTGAGTTGGCACCACAACTTTCATAAGCTCTATCAATTAAAGAACCATGATGATTTCTCACAACAACTCCAAGCCCAGCAAGGTTAGTTTCACCTATCCAAGCTGCGTCAAAGTTGATTTTGATATAGCCAATTGGTGGCTTTTTCCAAGTGGTGATTGAATTTTCTGGAAATGAATTGTTGGTGGTTGTGGGTTGATTCTTGATGGGTGTATGATGGATGTGTATGTGATCATGAGAGGAGGGGTTAGCTGGGTTTGGTTGTTTCCCATTGACGAAGGCAAAACCTGCATCAAATAAACCCTTATTGTTAGTAGCATTGAGTAAGTAGGGTATCGTATAAGGCCGGGGATTGAGGCTACCTTTGCAAAACAAGCGTTAGTAAAACTAATAAACACAAGTATTATTTACAAATGTACAATCAAATACATTTACAATTAAATTGGGGGGATTGAGAGATAATTTCTAACCTAAAATGTAAAATATATAAACCTAAACTAATATAATATATACAAGTGATCATCTTCTTTCACACGGAAAACAGCTTTTCAAACTACATAATCAAGTCATCACAATGTTTCAATTTCTAAAACTTAGAATCATGTCAATTATATGCAAGAAACGAATTCAAAACAAAAACTGAAAGAGGTCATGCATCCCATATAATCTTCTCAAGTCTCCTACGCTGGAAAAGTCATAACACATAGAATATTTCATGCAATGTATCATGTTAATACGAAGCGCATCCATACAACACACTACATGAATCAGTAAGCATAAAAGATGAACTCGAACATATTAGATTTGTTTACCAGAAGAGACTTAACAATCTAACATGCAATCTATGTTCTTAATTGAAACTCATATCACATGAATCCCAATTTTTACCACTTGTTAATCTACACTTACTGGAAGAGGCTTAACATAAATTATGGCTTTGCTAACTTGGCCGAATTAGCATATTGAATAAAGGGAAAATGCCTCTTTACTACTAATTTATCCTTCCCTTAACCCATTTGAATGAATCTAATATTAGATAACCCATTCTAATACAAGGTGTTCTTTTTTTTGCCAAAATCATCAAATCTTATGTGTTTGGGCCACAATATCTATTATTTTAAAGAACAAAATGCCCTCGTAGCTTAAATTATAACAGATTCTCCGCAACTTTCAAATTTTTGTTTCGAAGAGAGAGAAAGCTACAGAGCAAGCGAGAGCGTGACAGCGCAATTGTCGTCAACGTTTTCCAATGAATATCCGGCGAGATCGATCAGAATCGCTTAGTTGATGGAGCGAGATCGATCTTTAGTTTGCTCGTCACTTCCTTCTCGATTTGTTTTCTTTTCTTCTTCTTTCGTTCTGTTTGTTTTGAATTTAGTTCGATTTAGATTTATTTTCGTTTTTATCTGTTTTTGAATCGTATAGTTTTGGTAAAGCTGTTTGTTTTGAATCATTTTTGTTCTATCTGCTAGGTTGTTGTCTGTTGTTATGTTTTACTAGTTGTCAATAATTGTTGATTATTTGTGTTTGTTGAACTTTGCTGATCTTTCCTTTTGCTCAGAGACTGTTTTGGAATATTTCTGGAAATTGTGATATGGTTACTGGGGGTCGGTAACCAGTTCGGGTGGTCAATAATTATGTTTGAACTGTGTTTAGGTGTGAGTAATTGTTGTTTTATTTGTTTTTCAAGCATCTTGTTTCAGTTTTTAAGTTGTCTAGTAGTTGTGACCTAAGTTATTGAGGGTTAATAACTGGTTTATTTTGTTTGTTTATATGTAGGAATGTTGGTGATTCTTTGATTGCTCAGTTTATTTATATACTGGAAACGGATTTTATCTTCAATTGAATGATCTTATGAGCTTTTCTGACTTGATCGACACCATTCGTCGATGATTTAGGTTTTCTTCCAGTGATGTTTTTCATCTGCAATATTCCTCTCCTGGTTGTCTTGTCATCTATTTGTACAGTGACCTTGATTTTAAAATGCTATTTTGCTGTGCAAAAATATATAAATTGGATCATGTAGATGTGAATGTTGTTAAGGATGTTGGCAGTAGCTGTTTATCTAAGAGTGTTTTATTTGGTGAAAGCTTTTCTGAAATCATTGATGAGAATGATTATTTAGATGATGAATTTAAAGATGGACCTACAAAGTCATATTTGTCAGATGATTAGGGTTCTTACCTTTTACACAAGGGGCAGAAGTTTGAAAGTGTTCAGGATTTTCGAGATAAAGTTAAGAAGTATGCGGTTCAAACTAGTTTTTGTTATGTGCTACCTAGGAATGATGCACTCTATGTCAAAACTGTTTGTGAAAATCATGGAACTGAAAAATGTGGCTGGGAAGTAATTGGATTTGTGGCTCCTATAAATAATTATTTTTATATTAAGGAGTTTAATAACATACATACCTGTAAAGGTGTTCTTAGGAATCAAACTCATCAGCAGTTAGGTTCCAAAATAGTTAGGACATGCATTGAGTCAAATGTGATACTTAACCTTGGTTTGAAGTCTGCTGATATTATGAGTAATTTCAAGTCTACTTATGGTTTTGAAGTCAGTTATAAGGTTGCTTCAAGAGCAAAGAAAAAGTGTTTGGAAAAGATGTATGACTCTGATTCTAATTCCTTTTCGATGTTAAGTTGGTATAAGAATGTTGTTTAGGAGAGTAATCCAGGGTCTTCCTTTTTCCTTGAAGTTAAGGAGAATACTAATAGGTTCCAAATGTTTTTGTAGCTTACGGAGGCCAAGTTGAGGGTTTCAAGTTCAGTCTCCCTGTTTTATATGTGGATGGTACATTTGGAAAAAGCATTTACAAGGGTCAGATTCTTTCTGCCACTGGAAGAAATAGAGACAAAGGTACCCCGATAAATTACTACCCCTAGTAATTGTTTTTCAGCTTTATGTTTGTGTTGAAATTGTTTTCATTTATTATTTTTTTTGTTAAATTCACATTTTAGAGCGGAACGCTCCTGTTGGCGGTGCAGTGGCACGCTGCTTTATAAGTTATTGACCCCCAGTAACTTTTTATTTTTTTTGTTTGTGCAGGTTTCTTCCCTTTAGCCTTGTGTATCTGTGACTCAGAGACTAAAGACAACTGGTTTTTTTTTCTTCAAGCACTTGAAGGCTTTGCTGGAACCGCAGGGAAGGGTAATCACCTTTATCAGTGATCGTGGTGGTGGTTGTTGAAGGCTTTTAATCAAGTGTTTCCTGGTAATCCTCATCTCTTTTGTTTCTATCATTTGAGATATAATCTTACTCAAAAATACAGGAACAAAAATGTTGTTGTGCTTGCTCGAGTATTGCAAAAGTTTTTTAAGGTTGCTTATGCATCGACCGAGAGGGCTTATTACCATCACTTACAAGCTCTGAGAGATGAGAGCGGTGTTGAAGTAATTGATGAGTTTATAGCTGAGATCCCTTTGGAGAATTGGTGTTGTGCTTTCTTTAAGGGATGCCGGTATGAGATCATGGCAAATAGTATTGCTGAGTCTTTTAACAAATGGATTGTTGCTGAGCGTTCAATGCCTCCGCTTGTAATGATAGACCAGACTAGGATGAAAGAAATGAAGTTGATGTCTAAAAGGAGGGTTGAGTCCAAATCTTGGACTACTCAGCTTACACTTGAAATGGAGAAGAAGCTGGTTGAGCAGATGCATAAGGCGTGTAGTTTCAGGGTTATTGCCTCCTAGGAAAGTGTTTACAAGGTTAGAGATGATGAGTACTCATATTCTGTGAACTTTTCTACTCGTACTTGCTCTTGTGTGAAGTGGCAGATCAATTGCTTCATATGCCCTCATGCCCTTTCTGCTATACAAGCTGCAAGATTGAATGTTTATGATTTTATTAACTCGTACTTTAGTGCCGAATATTTTAGGATGAGTTATAGTTTCCCTATTCATCCAGTGAGTAATGTTGATGCTTGCACTGAGGATCGGAGTCCATACTACCACCTATTACGAAGAGGCCGGCAGGGAGGCCTAAGGTGAAGAGGATTAAATCTTCTAGTGAGAAGAAGCCTATTCGGTGTGGTCGATGTCTTAAGTTAGGACATCATAATAGGTAGAGCTGTACTGAACCTTTAAATGGGCAGCAATAGTTTCTTTGGTGTTGCAGTCTCTACTTTGAGGAGTTACAAGGTGTCAGTAACTGTGACATCTGGGCTTTGTAATGTTTATACTATCTTAATTTGATACTGTAATGACAATAGTATGTATTTGAGATTGAATATGTACTGAATCACAGTTTGGTTGGTATTTTGTTTTCATTTTGACAGGTCTAGTTTATATTATGTTATGTTATGTTTTAAACTGTAAATGATTTATCATTTGTCAATACCAGTCAGTGGCCTGTTACTGGGTGTCAGTAACCAGTTACTGACACCCAGTAACTAAAGTGATTGACCAGTTACTGGGTGTCACCCGAGTAATTGACTAGTTATTGGATGTCAGTAACCATTTACTGACACCCATTAACTGAAGTGATTGACCAGTTACTGAGTGTCAGTAACCAGTTATTGACACCCAGTAACTGAAGTGATTGACCAAACAGACCCCTAGTAACCAGTTACTGGCCCTTAGTAACCAGTTATTAGGTGTCAGTAACTGTATGATTGATGCCTTAGAGCAATCATCACTAATAGTTCAGTGTACCTATTACTGATTATTAAGTTTTAGTTCAGCAACAAAAACCGTCATGACTAACAGAAACCATATCATAAACATTTATATTTGTTTGTATCACCATTCTAAAAGATGTTCTTGAAATGAAAAAAGATCCTACTTTTTACATAAATTGATGATATCAATTTGTACACAACAGCAGAAAGAAACCAGAAGTTCAATAAGGAGCAACATTCTAATTGGTCGACATTGATTTTGCATCTACTAGTTCAAGGAACCCATCTGGCACAAAACTCATTTCTATGTCAATCTTCATGAATTGTCGCAACAACTGCTTTCAATTGACCAGTAAACTTGAGTTTCCTTTCACACCACACATAATACAACTAGTTACTAACCCCTAATAATTAACATATTGCTTTCTATAAGAAAAAATAAGGGATCTTTGGTACTTATGGAAAAAAAAATTGATGCGGGCAAGTGAAGTCTTTTTTTAGCTCATATTGTTCTTCATTAACATTGTTTGAGAGGACCCATTATCTTGTTTCCTTCTCCTCATCAGTCATTTTTACTCTGGTTTCTATCAATCCATGTTCATCCTCGCCAGTATTTTTATCTCTGAATTCTTGTAGGTCTTGGTTCTCAGGGTATGTCGATGCAGCTAGATAATAGATTCATATTTCATACACTTTTATACTCTTAGATGCATGATTATATGCTTGGTTCTTGTCAATTGTGAGTCATTTACTTGGTTTTTATGTTTTGTAGGTCAAGTTGGAGAAAAAGAGAATTTAGAGCTAAGTGATCTAGAAACTGCTCTGCTGTGCGTCAACTTTGAAGATTAAACTGTACCTGCTCACAAGGAATCTGGAGGCGAGCCATACACTACTAGAAAGCTACGGATATTAGCTTTCTGAGGAATTTTACGGAAGTTGATTTGCATTTTTCTAGAGCAAGTTATAAAGGTTTGACTGAACGCAGCGCGTGGAGGCAGATTCTGACGAAATTTGTGTTTCTTCTCATGATTCCAATTTGTGAAGCCCAAGTCTATCAATCTTAATACTACAAGGAAAGGGCTGAATGTGGCTAACATATTTGGAAGGTTACTCTTGCATTGATAATAATAATCTTGTGTTATTTGGAGAGAAGAAAACTATTCCATGTTGGACAAGGAGACCGAAAAGCCCAAATCAATTGGGATTTCAAGAGGAATAAAAGAACCCTAAGGACGTGAAAAGCAAATGGGAGACGCAGCAAAGGAGCAGAGGAAAAGAAGAACGAAGCCTCTCCATCTCTCACCCCGAGTTCCTATCTCTTCCATTGTTTCTTCCATGCTATCTTTATTTCTAGTCATGTTTTCTATATCTATGGATTTCTAAACTTCTAGCTAGGGCTGAGATGAAGCCCCTAGTATGATTACTCTATTTCTTTAGTTGATTGCTTTGGATTCAATGGATTGCTATGTTAAATTCTCAATCACCGTTTCAATAGAACTTTTATTCAAAATCTTTGCTCAGGATCAATAAGACTTAGGTTTTGTTTATTTGTTATTTGGTTTGGAAACATGAGACTTGATCGAGAGTAGATGTTTTCTAGGATTCCAAAGGATTTATTTAATCTTGTGATTAGAGAGTTGTAAGTTAAGAATACAAGTGCTTGATCATAGTCAATATTCTTGTTTACATGATTTCCTAGTTCTTTTGTGCTTAATGGAGTTGAACATGTTTTACTTGAACCTGATCATAACGTGAAGTAGATTATAGTTTGACTACTTGAGTTCTATACGGGATAAATAAGTTAGAATTCATTGTTTAGAAGAACTTTGGCATATGTCCGGGATCAATAACGCTTATGTACGGAAATCTTTCGCATGCAATCTAGGGAATTTAATTGCTATCGTCAACTAGAGAGGAGGTTAGGAGTATTAGGTGGTGGATTCAATGCTTTAGCATCTTCATAATCTTTGTTTCAACTCTTAGAAATTTCATTGTTATCTTGTCTTTAATTTCAGTTTTATTACTTTAATTTTCTGTTTTCAATCCAAACATCATAAAATCATATTGTTATCTCTTTAGGTGTAGTATAATTGGTATAATAAGTTGTTTAAATCAATCCATAGAGGGGACGACCTCGTGCTTGCACTTTTATTTTATACGTAGTTCGTGCACTTGCGAGTACTATATTAAAACATACAACACTAGATGCATAAATCTTCTTATGTGCTTGACCTGTGAGAGTAATATTGCAAAAAATTAACATCTACTCAATCAATATTTCAACTTCAACCAATTGTACATGAATTATTCACTTACCACATTCATTGCATTCTAGAAGTATGTATCATCCGATGTGTACTCCTTTCCGGCAGTAGTTTCGTGTTCATATGCAAGAAACATTTTGAACAGTTGTCAATGACCAACAATGTGTAGTGTCTGTTACGGACATGATGTATTGGTATAAACATTTTGTCATTGTTGAATATTGACCACATCAGTTCAATGATTTTGTCTTCAATCTGCAGTTCATAACCGTTAAAATCACTTTTCTCCCCTGCTTCCTTGTATTTTTCCTTCTCTTGCTCATGTTTTATTGCAATAAACTGTATTTTATTGCAAAAAGAAAGTTTTGTTAGCATTAACTCAATAAATGAAGGGAATTACAAGGGTGTGATAGTTTTACTTACAGCTACTTCCACATCAAGGAATCCCACTCGGATGCCTGACCTCTTTGCTTTTTTCTTTAACATTTGAATATAAATTTTGAGAACCTGCATTCAATTATATATTTTCAGAAAATCACACATGAAATTTAAGGACAGAGACATTTTTGCCAAAAATAATTGCACTCAGTTTTGATTATTAAGTGTCAGTAAGTGGTTATCATTACATCAGCTGTAAGCTCTCCTTCCTCTATTATTGTCATCAAGTCCTCCTTTGTTATCTGAACTATTAAATAAGGATCTTACGAATATACATAGCTGTTCAATCCAAAACAATTGAAATAAGAAATAAGAAATAAGATACTCAAATTTTTATAAAGAAGGGAAGAAGTAAAAACAACATATATACTTGCTCTTTGTTCTCTTCTTGATTTATTTTGAACCAGTTCTCATAATGCATTGCCACGTCCTTCTCTAGAGTTGTCCACTATGTCCATGACCATATATGTCTTCAGACTTCCATTTTCCATTTTCCTTATATGTCTTCAGACTTCTACTTATATGTCTTCAGACTTCCATTTTCCTTCTCCTTTTGTTGTTGTTGTTGCTGCTTCACTATGTCCATGACCACTGTCTGAATTATTTCTTGACACACAGTCGAATCTTCTCGTTCTGCACCATATCCCATCACAATCGTTTGGATTGGTATTGCAGGTGTTTCTCCACAGGATTGCACATATGAAAACAAAAAAATATAATTACTGTGGGTCAGTTATTGAATTACTATGGGTCAGTTATTAGGTTCTTACATCTTCAGGTGTTGAAGTCTAACGAGCTCGAGAATGTGCATCAACTGTATTTGGTTCATTTTCCTCAAGGTGTTCTTTTGGAGCTGCTACTACCTTTTGCATCTTCAAGGGAATATTTTTCTTCTTGGTCTTTTTAGCCTTCGCTTTTTTTAAAGACTCTCGAAGCTCCTTGTTTTCCTTCTGTAGCTGCTCTATGTGGATGTCAGCAACTTTCACCTTATTCAACAATTGTGAATTCTTCTCAAGGAGTTCTTCGTTTGCTTTTGTAACTTTTTCCAGCTTCTCCTTCAAGGTTTTCTCAGGTTGCTTCCCCTCCAAATCCCTCATTAGAGCTCTTAGATTCCCAGACATTAATATCATATGTTCTTCTTCCTACTGGCTTGATTGAGGCACCTGCAATCATAATAACAAATAGCATCAGATAACTGGCCCCTAGAACCTGGTTACTGACCCCTAGTAACTAGTTACTGACCTCTAGCAAACAATTTCTAACACCTAGTAACTGGTTACTGACTCATATCAAACAGTTTCTAACACTTAGTAATCAATCAAATATATGAAAATTTCTAAGTTACCCATTCGTTGAAGCTTGGTGTGTAGTCTTGTTCCTCCATCATACAGTCTTCTTCCTCCATCTCATTATCATCAGTTTCGTCTTCACATGGACCTTCTCTAATAAGATCCTGATATATTTCAAAAACAAAAAAAAAGTTAGATTTTTGAATATCAGAAAAATCTGATGTCTCGAAAGTTAGATATAGAACTTTACCTCAAGAAAGGTAGGCTTCTTCTGTACATCCTTGCGGTCAAATATTTTTTTGATGTTCCATCTGACAAACCTTGGTGTGCTCGTGTTATTTCCAGTGATTCTGTTTCTGACCCTTGTCTTCTCAAGAAACCAATATACAATCAGAAGAATGCATCCACTGTATATTTGAGCCTTGTCCTTTCTGTATTTGTAAATGCCATCCTTCAAGAAATCAAGCACCATCTTTGACCAGTTGTACTTGTTAATTTCTTCAAGGTTTTCACAGATTATTATCAACTCCTAGTCAAGATGTGTTCCCGATCTGCTGAAGAAGAACACTGCAAACAGATACATTAGGATCAGGGATGCTATTTTTTCTGCATCTTGATTCTTCTGGGGCTTATTAAGTTCAGCACTCAACTCAGTCTCAAGCTGTGGCCTCTTGATGTTGTCTTTGGATATCCTACCATTTTCAAAATATTTAGAGTCTGGCCATTTGTTCCTCGGAGGCTTGTTTTTCAAATCCACCACCTCCCCTTCTGTAGATATGTGGAATAGGGAATAGACGTCATCTACTGTAACCTCAGCTTCAATTTCCCCAAAGATGAACTTGTTCTTTTCTTTGTTGTAATGCTTCATTATGAGTTCAAAATCCAACTCATGCTTCTTCACTTGACTCTCAGTCAGCTTCTCATTCTTGAACACATCAATTGTATCCTAAAATGTTGTTTGGGCCAGCAAATCCCATGTTCTTTGAGGAATTTTCTCCCTGTATTTGTGCATTAATACGTGGAACGAATAAAGAGCACACTTCTGATGTTGGACCTTTATCTTCAACTTTGCATCATCTTCTTCTTCTGAATCTTCTTCAGGAATAGACTTTGTGGTAGTTTTATGCTTCTTGTTCCCCTTGTTTTTTTTTGGTCCCTCATTCTGTGATTTCCTTTTCTTGCCAGCTGCTCTTTCCTCAAGGTAGTATTGTTCAGTTGTTTCTTCATCATCATTGATTTCCTCAATGACCATTTTCCGACCACTTTTTCTTTGCCTCTTTATTTTTTTAAACTTTTCTTCTATGACTTCGGCTGCGAAGATTAAAGGTTGTTCAGAACCACTACTCCATTCAGCATCTTCCTCAGAAGAGGAACTAACAACTTGTTTCATCATTCTACATATATAGATGTTAAATTGTTAGTTACTAAGCACTCACCTACATTACAAACCCCTGATAAGTTAATTACTGACTCCTAATAACTAGTTGATGACCCCTAGTAACTGATTACTGACCCCTAGTAAGTGTTTATTTATGCTTAATAATCAACACAACAGTTTCAAATCAACAATTACAATTCAAACATATATCAAAGGGGCTTATATCAATGTGGTTTTGTCATACTTAACTTCACTTTCTTCCAACCTCACTGATTACTACCCCTAGTAATTGATTATTGGGGGTCGGTAATCAACACAACAATCCCATTTTCTGCATTTTAACACTCTATACACAAAATTGAACAACAAAAGAATATTAATCTGAATCTCTAACATTTTCCAATTCTAAAAAAAAAAACCCTAGATTTTCGCTTTCGCTTTCTTCTCTTAAATCTCTAAATCAAGCATCAAAATCATCATTCGTGTCTTAAATAGTCGAATTACAAGCATAATAATGAAATGTAATTTGGAATTGGAGATTTGTTTACCTGTTCGTCTCGGTAGTTTTGGCCTTTGAATTTGGTCTGGCGAGAATGAGCGACTGTTCCGACGAAAGCCTGACGATTCGAAGCTTGATTTTGGTGAAGCTGGGCTTGTGCGAGAGAGAGAGAGAGAGAGAGAGAGAGCGATAGCAGTTGTGGTGTTTTAGAGAGAGAGCGCGATTGAAGTTGTGGAGAGAGAGGGGACAACGGTTGGGTTTTCAAGGGAGGGGCAGTTACGAATTCATGATGGGTAGTATCGTCCTTTTGGTAACAATCATTGGAATGGACTAAGGGATAAGATTTTAATTGGAATGGGCTTTAGTTTTTAAATATTTGGGCATTAAGGCATTTTCCCTTGAATTAAACTGGAATCATAGACTTTCTAACACAATAGTAGGCATGGTCTAGGTTAAACAAACATCATAAACACATGAATAACTCAATCATATAAATCTGAAAATTTCATGCAATAACTAAATCTCAATAAAAGTCCAACTCCAATGCATAAAATCATCTAAGGGAATTCGACAATAACAAATATAAAACCTAAAAACAAGAGTATGAACCATAAATTACATTTTTTGATCTCAAGAACACTTGAAGAACAACAAGGGATAGTCTCGGCACAAAGAAGAGTAACGCTATGCTTTTGGAGAAGTCCTAGAGCATGGCAAGGAGGATGATTTTCTGAATTTGGAGAGATCATTGGAGAGGCAGAGCTACAGCAGAGAGGACTGAATTCTATGCACAAGAAGAGATCCATTTTTGCGTCTCCCACTTCTCCTATATGTATGAGCAGCTGTTATTAGGGTTAGAGAACCCTAATTTTCGTCCATGGGCTTGCCTATGCGGTCTGGGCCTTGAAGTAGAAGTTTTGGTCCAAATCAGAAATTCGAGCAGACTGACCTTTGGACACTCAAACAGTCATAACTTCTTCTCTAAAATAGCTATTGATAATCTGCGAAAAGTTCTGGAAACTAGACTCTTCTAGCTTTCTGTTGATATAAAGTTAGTCTCTTGGATCAATGTGAGCTGATCACAATCCTCTGTCGAAGTTGACTGACAATTCCTGATAGATTTTCTGATTTCTTTCCTTGTGTCATATGGATTCCTCTTCCTTCAGGATTTCTCCTCTTTTTCTTCTTTTGTGTTCCTTGGCTTTATTTGCAACCTAAAAACAAAAACTAAGTTAAAATCAATATTGTTAAAGGAATTACATAGCTAAATAGGGTTGGAAATACATTAAGAACGTTGCATAAAATGCACCTATCACCCATGAGGTTGGTGGAATTGGAGGTCTACATGTTGGTGGTGATGAAAAGATGCTTTGGTGGGGGTTAGAAAGGGTAGTAGTAGTAGTAGGGTCAGACAATCAATTTTTTTAATTAAACAAAAAAGGCATATGATGATGTCATGTGCAAAATGGTGTTTGTATGTGTATACATGGGTTAACCATTAATCGTGGGCTCCACATGAGACCCACGTCTAATTCAGCCTAATTTTCTTCTTGTGGATGCTTGTTTTGACCAAACCGTTAATTCTACCCACTCAATTACACAATTGTTGCATTTGCTCTTAAAGTAATATAAAAACTGAGAGTGTGTGAAAGCGAGGAAGCGTACGCAAAAGTGGAGGGAGAAAACTCATAGGCCATCTCTTATAGTGGAGGGCTAAAACGAGCCGGGGTTAAATTTAACTCACTTCTTAGGATTATTTATTCAAATAAGACTATATTGTGACAGATATTCGTCAATAACTCATGGCCAAATTATGTAGACTCTCTTCTCTTCACCTTCCATGTGTGCACTTCACTTTTATAGTTTTATATATTTATGTTTCTCTCTTCATGCATGACTCCACACAAGCAAAGTTCATTGTAGTCACCCACAAAATTAAGGATTTTTCTACTATACATATGTGTATAGCATACATCGAGCCATGAACCGTCCGATCGTCTTAAATTTTGAATTGTTAAACGATCGGACGGCTTACAGCATGATATATGTCATACAAATGTGTATAACAGCCAAACTCCAAAATTAAGTGTAGCTCTCTAGCCAGCCCTTTAGACCCTACCCTACCCTACCTATTTAGCCCTGTAAAAATTATTTGTGGGAGATCACAAAGTTCACAAAAGGGAGATGACCTTAGTACTACAAGTAAAGAGATTATGATCAAAGCGGTATTGCAATCCATACCAGCATACATCATGAGCAGTTTTGACTTTTGAGCTTTCATTCCATTACGTCTATGTTCTGAAATGCATAGCTAGCGGATGATGGCTAGGTTTTGGTGGGGAGATAGGTGAATGAGAAGAAAATCTATTGGTTGACATGCATGAGAGAAATTATGTATTCCTAAATCGGATCGAGGGCTTGGATACGGTTTCGGAATATGGTTTTCTTCAATCAAACCTTGCAAGCTAAGCAAGGATCGATCGGATCACCGAACTATCATTGCAAGAATCTATACGTAAAGCTAAATATTTTCCAAGGTGTTCTTAGATGCAATGGTTCCCAAAGGTGCCTTATATTTCATGGTAAGAGCTTGTTACCCAAGGGAGTGAGATCTTAATTCAGTAGGTAATGTCTCCTCTTGTATTGGACAAATTCGTTAATGAAGGCTTGACAACAACAATATTATAAGAATAGTAAATTACTATAAAGTTACTAACTAAATTTCAGTTTACAAATACATCATTTACATAATATCTTACACATTTAAGGAAATATTAACAATTAGGACAAACTAATATCCACATGTCATCTGTCACTACAATTTTACTAGGATACCCTTCACTATATATCAACTGTTACTGTCAACGAGTAGCACAATAGCACAATGCCGAGTAGCACAATAGCACATTGGGTGCAAAAGCACACTAGGTTCTACTGCCAAGTAGCACAGTAGCACCCGATAAAAAGGTGTTATTGCAATTTTTTCAGGCAATTCTCTGGAATCAAACAAAGCTGCTACTGTCGCGATAGGAGACCTTCATAAAGCTGCTATTGTCTATTACTGTCGACTCCACAGCTACTATTGTTGAATTTTACTACTCATCTGCAAATTTACCCTTCCAACAGTAGCAGAAAATTACCCATCCAACAAATCTCAACACCAACAATAACAACTTACCGTTCTAACATACCACAATAGTAGCAAATTATCTTTCCAATCTCAATAGTAGCAGCAAAAGGACAAACACACATATACAAGCTCTGTTCACCATCATCACCATCGTCCCTTTTTTCTTCCCTCCTATCTTCTCCCTACAGAAACCCTAACCCAGACCCGCCGCTGACCCGTTGACCCGACCCGATTTTTGCGGCCAACTCCGGCTGACCTAGTCGACGGCACCGGTCGGATTCTTTTCCTCTTTTTAATGCGAACCTCCCTTTGTCAATGGATCGTGTCAATTCAAGCCGGATAGTGAGTTGAAGCTTCGGTAGTAGGACGACGACGTCATCGAGGTAGAGCCATCGTCGAGCCTTGGGTTGAGAGAGAGAGATCTGAGGGGTGTATCAAATAGTGCCTCGGTGTCATCGCCGTTGAGGACTCAACGTCATCGCCGTGGTCATCGAGGCTTTGTAGTCGTCGCCGTCGAGGTTTCGGCTTCGTCGTCGTCGACGCTTCGGCTTCGTCATCATGGAGGCTTCGGCTGCGTCGCCGTTGAGGCTTCTTCTTCGTCACTGTCGAGGCTTCGACGTCGTGCGTCGTCGTCTTCTTTGAGGCTTCAAGGGTGGCGTCTTCTTGATTCTCGTAGGAGAGAGTGTACAGATCTGGGAGGAGAGAGAGAGAGAGAAGAAGAAGATCGGTGGCATATTCGTAATTCCATTGTGAAAATGGATATTTTGGTCTTTTTGAAGTTGAAAAATGGGTTGGGCCTAGTTTTATGGATTGTGGTTACTAGACTCATGTAGTAATTTGTATAAGAAATTATAAAAGTGGGTTTTTTGTGTTTGCAAATTTAGTGAGGTGCTACTATGTAATTTTCTCTTATAAAAATGCATTACTCTATCATCAAGTGTTAATAGTTTTTGGGATTAAATCAAGATAGACAAAAAGAGAAAAAACTAAATCAAGTCACTGGGAAGTTCCCGCCGTTCATATCATTCTAACGTACAATTCAAGTTTGATAGAGGTATATGGATTATATTGAAGCCGCCAATATTTCCGCCCCTTAATTTTGCCATTTTTTGTTTCCAATTGTTCCCCTGACCAAAACACAGTGTCGTTACTCTCTTTGGATCATATAACACAATTTCTTAACTACTTCCCACAGACAATATCAGCACGTTTGGTTGACCAGCTTGCTATACGTATTGTCGTCGCTCGTCGTGAGGCTTTTTTAATTTAATCACTTTTGTTGATAGCTAAGTTGAAGATCAAATTCAAACAAAGCTGAAGATCGAATATCGATCCCACATATAGTTGTTTTCTTTGAAGAAGTTTGAGTCTGAGATCGATAAGAACATGAATATTTTTGCTTCTTCGAAATACAGTGCATGAGTTTCAAAACAGCATTCCTTATTCCTCAATTACAGCTTTACTCGCAATTAGAAGCAAATTACCTGAGAGAAAGTCTGATGATTGATTGCATTGTTTACCTAATCGCGCGTGGGTTTTGGCTTAACCAGCAGACCCTAGTTTCATAACATCGAGCATTTCATACATCATCAAAGATCAGCAGGAAGAGTTGCATATATAAGCAAGAAGAAATGGATGCGCGCGGCGGCTTGATGCATGCCTTGATCGATCTCGGTGTAAAAACAAAGTGATGACGCAAAAATGAACATTCATCACGTAATCATTACAAGGAAAATCAACTTAATTCAAGAAGAAAAAAAAATTAACTTCTAGGGTTTGTACTTAAGTAGAGTCTCTCTTAGGGTTTAGAGATTTAGAGGAAATGATGAAATGAGTCGCTAATCTAGAAGAAACAAGTAACGTGCGTACTTAATAAAGTGATTTTGATCGATTATGAAAAATTTTGTGCATGGTATTCCTTATATTCCATTACATATATAACTGAATAATAAAGTTGATGTCGCACAATAAACATGAGACATACAGAAATGAATAAATTTTAACACATCAACTAAAAGTCTACAACTGGAATCTCTTAATGAATATGAGCAAGCTAGAACATGATGTTTCATCCACCGTTTATAATAATTTGCATGTCTCGTGTGCTCGACACATACAAGGGTTCGATTTAAAATAGAATCCCTGAATAGTTTAAGCAGGAATACCATAGCGAAATTGTTACACACAAAAACCATGTGTATTGCAGAAAACTAGTTTCTGGGTTTGCAGCAGCTTGCAAGGAGTTCCAATGGGATTGATCGAACTATAAGAAGACTTTGAAGAATCAAGCTCAGTTTCACTAACCCACGTCCATAATAAACTAAAGCTTCTAATTAATCTTGGTGTTTATTTACTCCTTAATTGGATTCGATTCGTATAAATAAAACCTGTAAATATTGTTATCTATATGCTTTGTTATTTTCCCTCATCATTTTTCGTCACTAAGCTATCGCAGATGTTGTTGACAAAGTCATGATATTGAAGAAAAATTTAAGAAATGGTCCAGCCCTTTCTTTAGCAAAGTCAAATCATCCAATTATTCAAAATCTATAGGCGCACGAGAGTTGACAAACTTCAAAATTATTAGCAAGTGTTACAAAGTCCTCTCATACGCCTCGATCTCTTCCTTTCAATCATATATTTATACCCCCAGAGGTAGTGCTTTGCTTCTCATCCAGTTCTTCGCTTTTCATATATTCACTCTTCTTTTCTTTGTTGAGAAAAGATTAAGATTAGGGTTACGAGCAAACCCTAATAGCTTCACGTATATTTCAAGGCATGGATATCGTGAAGGGAAAGTGGACGAAGAATCTGATCATCAAGGCGTGGAAGCGATGCAGTACTCTACCGAGACAAAGCAGCAGCAAAGGGTCTGCAGCAGCCGCTTCACTGACAAGAAGCAAATCATGGAGCTCCAGTACTAATAATACTGGCACTTGGAAACAGAAGAACAAGGCCAAGACATGCCAAGTTGCTCCGGTAGGGTGTTTTACAGTCTACGTCGGACCCGAAAAGCAGCGATTTGTGGTGAGGATGGAGTTTGTTAACCATCCATTGCTCAAGATGCTGCTGGAGGATGCGGCATTGGAGTATGGCTACAAAAGTGACGGTCCTATTTTGCTTCCTTGCGATGTGGATCTGTTCTGCAATGTTTTGGCACAGATGGAGAGCGATGATATTGATGAGGATATGGTTGGCGTTTCCAGTAATTGTTCTCCTATAAGCTTCAGTCCAGCTCGTCGTAGAAATTGTGGCAGCAGCAGAGGTTACCGCGGTTCTTATAGGATACTCACTCCAACCTCATCGTCGTCATCAATGGTGGTTGCTTAGTTTTTATTTTGACATATATATCTACGTAGTTCTACTCATAGATCAGAAAAGAAAGCACCAATACATCTCTGTTGTCTAAAGAAATGATGATATACGCATGCATGTATACATACATACATATATATATTTTGCTGCGCAGCAATAAAATTAGCCTATATATTTATCTATATGGTGATTGTTTCAGTATTTTCTTCCCTCTTGTATAAATTTTGTTAAACAGCAACAAGCGTGGGATCTCTCCTCACCAACCAACAAACAAACTTGAGGAAATTTATATCGGGAGGGTTTGGATATCCCTCGATTATTAATTGTTACTGACCTGCGGAAGATATATATCTGGATCGGAGCTAGTTAATGCTGTAATAATACGATGAGAAAGCAAGAAATTGCAATCCATAATTAATCAAGAATGATCGACACTACTTCTATATTGATAAGAGGAAAATTGGAGGCAATTATGTATGAGGGGTCGAGTCTGACGATCGACTACGTACCCAACTCGGGAACACAGTGCAATTAAGTTCTATATATATAGGAGGCATGAACCATAGTAATGCGCAGTATCATATACTTAGTTACTTAACCTTTGGCATTAATAATTACAATAATCTACGTAATATTATTGTTAATACATAGTCAAAACACTTGATCATGCCGAGAATGTGACATCATTACCCAGTCGTGGGAGATCATTCCGACCGAAACACCACCAACGAGATCTCTATGGACACCCAAAGAGTGGAGGCATAACAACAATGCACATGCAAACCCACTTCACAGCTGCTAAACACCCTCGAAAGGGGGAAGACCGAACAACACCATGAAAACAGTCTCACATCGAAGGCTAACGATAGAACCTCCAGTACTAGCCTATAAAACAGGCACGAATTCCCAAAAGAGGTAAGTTTATTATTCCTCTCATACTCCCGTACTATACAAGTAGCAACCAAACGCTGACTTAAGCACCGGAGAGTCGAAGACTGGGCCACCCCAGTCCCGACTCCTGACGCGCTGTTACTTGTGTAGTTGCAGGAGCAAGAACTAAAGATTCGACCTCCCGTCCTGTGATCTCGGGAGAGGTAGAAACAGTTGGCGCTAGAAGGAAGGGACCTCTTGTGGAACTCCCATTTAATTTGGAAAGATGGTGGAAATTGTGGATGACCCAAATGACCTCGGGAATCAGATAGAAAAAGAACTATTCCAATTCGGGGACACATCCCTTAACCAAACTACCGCAACTGCGGCCCACATTAACCACCCCGATGCCGCTACAGCCTTGAAATTTTGAAAAAAGACTTCCATTTGTTCTGAGAGCAAGCAACTAAGGATAAACCAAAGGCCGAAGCGTACCGAGTATGTATCGCCAAGCTGGAAAAAGAACAATTCTTGTTGCGAGCCACGCTGAACCATCATAACGTCTACAATGACACCCTGGAACGAGTGGCAAGGGTCACTAACACCCCGGACCCCACCCTGACATCACTTTTTTCTAACGAAGGACATAATAGTTCCATGGTCCCGGGCGGTGGTCCCAACCAAATCATCTATGTAACTCATCCACTCACCCACCCATCTTCCCACTTCCAACCCCCCAATCATTAACAATCAACAACGAATCCATTCCCCTAATAAACCAGCCCGAACCATCTAAATCCACCCATCGCCAATCCCACTTCTGCTAACACTGCTCACCCACCTCTCGACATGCAAACCTGACTTCTCCTCCAACTTAGCAATTTTGCCACTCAGTTAGCCTCACGAATTGAAGGTGTTGAGAGTCGCGGGAGCCAGCGACCTATTCTCAGGATATGGACATCGCCCAAGTCCCTTCATGCCACGGGTGCAAATGGAAAAAAGGCCACCTGAAACCAAACCCTCAAAGTGGACAAGTATAAAGGCACAGGAGACCCTCATCTCCACCTTGAAACATTCATTTCGTTATGCAGCTCCACTCAGTACACGGATGCCATGGCTTACCACGCCTTCCAAGAAACCCTCTTAGATGAGGCACTCAGTTGGTTCCTTAACTTGCCCCCCAACTCCATTGACAATTTTGATGAACTTTCGGAACGCTTCCTTAACTGTTTCATACTTCATGCCAGCATTTACTGGAGTGTAGGTGTTTTGTTTCACATCAAACAAAAGGAAGGGGAGGGACTCCACGAATTACTGTCCCGGTGGCAATTAGCCATGGCACGCTGTCACAACTTGGAGCCCCGAGTCGCTGAACAAGCTTTTCGCTAAGCCTTGCTTCTCAGCAGCTTCCTAATGGAGATTAATAGGAACCTTCTAGGGTCATACGATGCCTTGATGGACCTTGTTGTCCGATGGGCACGTGCTGAGTTTGCCACATTTGAATATTCCAATCCCACTACCACATTAGCACTTTCAGCCCCACCCCTAAACAACAATCCCAGCAAAAGTATGACCATTCTGACAGAGGGCATGACAAGGGTAAACAACATGGTAGCTCCTGAGATAACAACCAGGAACGCGGTTCAGACCGTCACCACAGTGGGCAGCGGGGACGGGACCATCTTTATCGGTCCCGAGAGTAGAGCCCCCAACAACAGCAACGTCGCTCCTCCCCGCCACTCTGTTACGAGGTCCACACAGCCCTGACCACTACATACGAAAACATATGGGCCAAGCACAAAGATCTCATTCCCCCGCCACCTAAGAGTAAGTATCCAAAAAAGCCTCGAGGGGCAACAGGGAACAAGTATTGTGCTTATCATGACGACAACGATCACACCACTGAGATGTGTCATGGCCTCCATAATGCAATCGAGCACTTAATCCGTAACGGGCAACTCCACCAGTATTGCACTCCTGCAACAGGAGCTAACGCCATTGAGGTTCATGGCCAGATCCTAACCTTGCATGGCGGAGCCCCGCGACTCCCCCTTGTCAACCGTTTGTAAAAAGGCAATATATGAATCCTTTGAAAATTCTTGAAATACAAAGAGGTGTCACCACTACTCCATCAGCATGGGACCAAGTGTCATTTTACAAGAGGGAAGATACAATAAGTTGCCATCACAATGAACCTTTCATAATCAATGTCCAAGTGGATTACTACATGTTTCATATAGCCCTTGTGAACACAGGAGCTGCGGTTAGTGTAATATTTACCGACTGCTATAGAGGGCTCCGGCGTGACCGAGCTAAGTTGTACAACAACCATGATCCTCTTGTCAGCTTCTCGGGAGAGATTGTACAACCTTTAGCTCAGACTGCTTGACAGTTTCAGTGGGAACCAATCCCTGTCGTGTTTCCATCACGGCACGTTTTCTCATAATCGATTGTCCCTCATCCTATAACCTCATTTTGGGTTGCGGTATCATTTGGGGACTACAATGCTTCATTGCAGGTCACATGTTACTCTCATGAAAGTGCCTACCCCTGGAGGCATACTCACAATCCAAGGGGATAGGGCAGCCATTGAACACTGCCACCTTAATGTCATTTAGCAGGGGCGTGGCGCCTATTGATGATCCCAAGGACGACCCTGACGGGAAAGAAAAGAGGAAGTAAGTCCCGAGACCTAACCCAACAGAAGAAACAGAATGGGTCTCTCTGTCACCCAATGCTCCCGAGAGGAAAGTCCGCATAGGCACAAGCCTTAACCCAGAACTCCACTAGAAACTCATTGCCTTTCTCCAAGATAAACAAGCGGTCTTTGCTTGGTCCTATGCTGACATGCCAGGAATCTCCCCTGATATCATCACACACAAACTCAATATCCTTAAAGACTGTCCCCCTGTCAAGCAAAACAGGCGTGCCTTTAACTCGGAGAAGTATCGAGCTATCCAAGCCGAGGTCCAATGGCTAAAGGAAATTCAGTTCATACGTGAGGTTTCCTACCCAACATGGGTCTCCAATGTCGTCATGGTCCCCAAGCCTAATGGCAAGTGGCGAATGTGTGTTGACTACACTAACCTTAATAAAGCATGCCCCATGGATAGCTTCCCCTTGCCAAGAATTGACCAACTGGTTGATTCTACAGCTGGCTACAAGATGCTTAGCTTCCTGGATACCTACTCGGGATACAACCAAATCAAAATGCACCCCACAGATTAGGAACACACTACTTTTGTTACGGACAAGGGATTGTATTGTTACAGGGTCATGCCCTTCGGCCTCAAAAACGCGGGAGCAACCTATCAAAGGCTAGTCAATGCCATGTTTGAGGATGAAATCGGGAAAGTCATGGAAGTCTACGTGGACGACATGCTGGTCAAAAGCAAAACGAATGATAGCCACATCGCCAACCTAGACAAAGTCTTCACTAAGCTCCTGGCTCACGAGATGCTCCTCAACCCACAAAAATGTATTTTGGTTGTTAGCGGAGGAAAATTTTTGGGTTTCATGGTCAGTGAAAGAAGGATTGAAGCTAACCCGGAAAAGATATAAGCCATACTTGATATAACTGTTCCGAAAACTCGGAACGAGGTCCAGTGCCTCATGGGATGCTTGGTCGCACTGGCTCGATTCATCTCCCGCCTCACAGACAAATGTAACCCATTCTTTCAACTACTAAAAACCCAGTATAAAGAAAATGTGGCATGGGAACCAGAGCATGACGATGCCTTCAACAATATCAAAGTTTACCTTACAGCAGTCCCTTTCCTCTCTAAGCTTGTCCCGGGAGAAGTGCTTTACTTGTATTTGGCTGTTTCTGCCACAGCCATTAGCGTTGCTCTCACGCGCCACGAACCTGACAACGAGCTCCTAATATATTACTGTGGTAGAGGTTTTGCAGATCATGAGACCCGCTACCCTGATATTGAGAAACTAGCCCTAGCCCTCATCACTACAGCAAGAAAACTCAGACAATATTTCTAAGCTCATACAATTCATGTCCTAACCAATCATCCTTTGTGACAATACTCCAAAAACCTGAAACTTCAGGGCGCATGGTGAAATGGGCAATTGAACCGGGAGAGTTTGACCTCCATTTCAAACCAAGAACGGTCATAAAAGGCCAAGCATCTGCATATTTCATTGCTGAGTTCATCCCCCTGGTCCACGACAGCCCAAAGACAGACGCCCCCCCCCTCTAGGGCGCAATCTGAGAACTCCATGTCGATGGATCCTCAAACAATAGGTTAAGTGGGGCAGGAATAATCATCACAGATCCAGAGGGACATTCTTATGAATATGCTCTCCGGTTCAAATTCAAAGCATCCAACAACATAGCTGAATACGAGGCTCTCATAGCTGGCATTCAACTCTGTCGAGAGCCCTGCACATCCACATATTCAGTGATTCTCAGCTTGTGGTCAATGAAATGGCAAGAGACTTCAAGACCAACTAGAATAACCTAGGATCCTACAAGAGTCTAGCAGGGGGCCTCTTGCAGCACTTCACATCATGCAAACTGACACAAATCCCGAGGGCCAAGAACTCAAAGGCAGACGTTCTCGCGAGACTCGCCACAACTCCTCCCGAGTCCACACCACCCGATGTGCATATAGAAATCTTGGACAAAACCAACATCTCGAAAGCTTATTCAGAAATCTTTGCCCTCGAGACAACCAACCAGCCCTCATAGATGGACCCATATGTTGCTTTCCTCTCTAACGGTACCCTACCCCAAGACAAAAGAGAAGCACAGCGGCTGCGCCACAAGGCTTCACTCTACCTACTCCAAGACGATAAGCTATACAGTCATGGTCAGTCATGTCTCTTCCTAAAGTGTTTGCCCATAGAGGAGGGCCCATAAAGTGTTGAAGTCAATTCATAGTGGGGTGTGGAAACCATACGGGTGCTCGAAACCTCATGTTCAAGGCCCTCAGAGCAGGATATTACTGGCAAACATTAGAGCAGGATGCAGAGGCGGTTGTCCAAGAATGCCTTCAATGCCACACATTTGCCAATTTTGCCTATCACCCTCCAGTGCCATTGTCCGTCATCATTTCCCCAGTCCCTTTCAGTCATTGGGGACTTGATTTTGTGAGACAGCTACCTATAACTCCGGGACAACTCAAATTTGCAATTGTCATTGTAGACTATAACACGAAGTGGATAGAGGCAAAACTCCTTGCCACAGTCACAACTAAAAAGGTGATAAACTTCCTATGGCGTAATTTATACTGCCGGTTTGGGGTACCACAGGCCATCATCACAGACAATGAGACACAATTTGACAATGACACATTTAGAGAATTCCTCTCCGACCAAGGCACCACAATCTTCTATGCCTCCCCAGCACACCCTCAAACCAATGGCCAGGTGGAAGCCATAAATAAGCTCAGCAAGCAGAACTTGAGGAAACGCTTGGAAGATACCAAAGGGTTGTGGGATGCCAAGCTCCCGGAAGTCCTCTAGACACTTCGTACCACCCCAACAACATCCACAGGTGAATCTTCATACCTCTTGTCCTATGGCACCGAGACAGTGATTCTTGTAGAAATGGAAGTCCGAGTGAACGTGTCACTGCATACGATCTCGAGACGAACGTCACAGGGTTAAGACTTAACATGGATCTCCTAAAAGAGCGCTGGGACAGAGCACACCTAAGGAATGTCAACAACAAGCAAAAGATTGCCCAACACTACAACAAGAAAGTTGTCTCCCACCCCCTAAAGGTAAGTGATTGGGTCATGAAGGAAGTCATTCCCCACCCCACTGGACTCAAGGCAAAGTGGGAAGGCCCACTGGAAATAGTTAATGCCCCGGGACTAGCTACATTCTATCTCCGAGACACTGATGGTCAAGTACTACCCCGCCCCTGGAATGCTCGTCACCTCCACCTCTACCCTGTTTAAATTATCAACACTCGAAAGCCAACATGGCAGCTAGCACTTCATCACTTTGTGTACTTTAGCCCGGTAGCGGCCCAAATCAAATGTACACCTTGCCCATTAACGGCCTATCCTAAATGAAGATGCTATGTTTTCTCTCTAATTTTTTATAACATACCGTATCAAGAACACGAAACAACAAAACAAACAATGATCCACAAACAAAAGCATTCATTAAAATGAACAAGTATCAACCTGGACTCCTAGGCAATGCATAAACTACAAATTGTTCAAATGGCTAACCACGCCACCAATATTATTTCAAAGCAAACGAACAATGAAAACTAATAAAACAGCTAAGTATAAAGTCAGAACAACCATTTCTCCCCAAAGGATGCACCACTAGACTTATTTACGCTCTCGCCACTCTTCGAACCGCTACCTCGCCCGCGACTTTGGCTAAGGTTCACTGAAACCCTCTGCCCATAAGCATGCTTAGAGCGGTCATGAGCTGCCGAGGGAGGCCTCACGGAAACATTAGGACGCACCAGGGAGCTCACTTGTTGTACTTCTGTGACAGGGGACTTGCTCGTTGGAATCTTCTGCACTTCAGTACGCGACGGCGCCACAAGTCCAGGTGCTCGAGGGTTAGGGGGCTCAATGACAGAAGACGCAACCTGAGACACCACAACTTAAGTAGAAGGAGACCCCTCGGGACGCGGAGCCCTTAGTGGAGAAGCAACCGTCGCAAGTGGCCGACGCGTGCCTATAGCAGGAACTTCTTTTGGTGCAGCAAAGGATGTAGCACACCAAACCACGTGCTACCTAGCCAGGGACCGCGAGATCTCGGCTTGCTTCCTCTGCTCTGGCCTCATCTGCTCCCAAACCTTCTTCGCAACATCCCTCTCGGCATAATACTTGCACATGGCAGCTTCATTTATCCAGCCAGCTTGGCAGCTAGTTTTGCTCAGCTCATCTTGTCCCCAGTTATAAGCGATCCTCAGCTGCTGCTTGTATACCTCACTCTCCCAGAACACCCTTTCCCCAGCCCTAGCGCACTTCAGCTTCCAAGCCTCTCTTGCTCCACTAAGGTCTGCGTCAACCTCACCACCTCAGCCTCCAGAGAAACCACCTTGGCAGCAGCCACCTCCCTAGCTTCCACATGCTTATCCTTCTCTTGCAGATCCTCCTTTCACTCAGCAACCTCCTTCCTAAATAGCAGCCTGGTCTCGGAAGACAGCAACATCCTGCTACAGCTGCTCAAGACGCTACGAGAGAGCGTAATTGTTCTCTTCTGCCTCCCTTAGCTGTTGGCATTTAGCCTCGGCACCCTCCTGTAAGTGGGTAACAGCCCTCTCACTTGCAGCATACATAAGCATCGTCGTCTGCAGATAAGAGCCAAAGCATAAGCAAAAAGCCAGAGAACGAAGAGGAGCAAACTAAACATTATACACTTACCCGAGTTAACTTTTCTTTGGCGAGAGCCACTCCAGCCAAAGGATCAACTCCTCTAAAGCATGGATTTTGTGAGAGCGGTGACGCATGTCGTACGCCATTTGCGCCAAGTAAGGCTACACCTCCTATGTCCCCTCCAATGCATGGGTGATCTCAGCCAGGCTCCCGGAGCTCTCGGAACGCCCTTCCTTCCGGACCTCTTTGGTTGACCCTCATGAGACGACTCGACCCTTTCTTTCCTCTTCTGAGTCCTCGTCACAACAAACTCTTCTGACCCTTGCACAATGGGGTCCACCTTCTCAATCACCAAGTCTTCACTGCCAATTTAAGGCCACCCACGTTCCCCAAAGATGCATCCTCCATCCCCACCGGCTCCGAAACTAACTCATCCTCCCCCACAGGGACTTGATCCTGGTTGCCCTCGTGGTCGCCACCCTCAGTTTCAATGTCTTTAATCTCTTGGTCACCCAAGCCCATCGCTTCTGCCACCAAGGGAGGCAAGTAGGCATAATCCTCGTCCGCCAGCTTCAACCACAAGAAATCGTCCTCACCCTCCTCAAGCTCTACTCTTTTCCCTTCGCCGGTCTCCAAGTCAATGTCGTACTGCTTGGCATGGTCAGCCTCGGCACGCACCCATCCAGAACGTCTGCATCCGACACCTTGTCATAAGGACCTGTCTTCTTCGGTGACTCACCATCCCAAGGCATCGTCACTGCACCAAACAAAAGATGAGGGTCAAGCAGAGACCAAAAAACATAAAATAGAAAAGACATTAAAAACAAAAATACAGACCCGGGACCCGGGCATAACCAAAATGACTATATATGCCAAAGCGGCATATCCAGTACGAACTCCTAGACTCGAATGCCCACAGTTCGACACTCCATCAGCTCGGTTAACTTATACTCTTGGGGCACTACACAAAGTCAGCAGTCAGCAGGGGCAGAACAATATAAACAGTAAGAAAACACGAGACACAAAGCACAGTACCTATTTTTTGGAAGGCCCCGGGAACTTGAAAGGGATGTCCATGCCACTCTTGTCATTGCCCCCGATGAGGAAACACTTCCGTCGCCAGCTCTCGTTTGTGGAGGTGGGCAAGTCTTCCACCAAGATCTTGAACTTCCCCTGGGACTTCAACGTCACGCAACCCCGGCTCCCCTTCTTAGCACAATACACCATGTGCCAACAAGCGTTGAACTCCTCAAAATTGGGAAACTCTTACCCTAGTAAACGGAAAAGTACCCATGTCCCCAATATCTGTCTCAACATATTCGGGGTGACTTGCCCTGGGGCGACATGCAGACACGTCAAGGTGTACTACACAAAAGGGGGTAGCGGGAACATCAACCCGCATCTCAGCTGGTACTCGTATACCAACGTAAAGTTGTCCGGAGGATCCTAAAACTTAACGCCCTTGGAAAGAGGCCGCAACAAGACCTCATTGGGAATACTCTAATTTTGCCTAAGTGCTTTTAGCTTTGACGATGTCATACTCTCGCTAGGAGGATCCCAGAACGAATCGTCGGCCTCCCGAGATCTCGCCATATTAAACTCTTCTACCTCCTACAAGAGTGTCAGACGAGGACACCTGAGACCCAGCATCCGTAACGGGAATGCCCTCTCCTAAATCAAGTGCAACCTCCGTCATAAGATAATCTAATTCCTCCTCCCACCGGTGCGAGGTGTCCGAATCAGGATCAGGGGAGCTAGAGACAACCACAATCTCTTCGCTGGACACCCACACCGGGTCTGGCATACCCTACATCCTCACGAGTTAGACTCTCGCTACCTTAACCCTAACTAGCCCGACAATAACTACCCATTCCCTTGCTTTAAATTCAGCCAACCAAAAACCCTAAGAAATGTGAAAACCATAAACAAAACTCCACCCCTACCGATTCGAAACAAAACAAAAACAGAACCCAGAATGAGAATCGACAAGTTCATACCTCCTTGAAAACACGAATATGCGTAGTGGCAGTGAAGCTGGTTGCAAACAGCCGAGCGCTCGCACCCAACTGGTCGAGGATGAAATTGGACGTTCCCCAGGTTCAATCTTCACAGTACGTCGAAGCACCTTTCAAGCCCTAACCCTTCTTTTCAAAATGGGAACTCCCTCCTCTGTTTTCTCCAGGTTTATTTATAGACACTCAAATTAACCACGACCATCCAGATCTTGCCTATCTCAATGGTCAAAGAGCAGCCACGTCTGCCACGATCAGGTGACGCATTTAAGACGCACCCCACGATCCCACGTACGCGCCAGTTACACACACACACAAAAACAAAAACAAAAACGCCCAACCAACGAAATAGTTTCGACCTTAAAACTCGCCATAAATGACCACGTGTTCCTCATAAATTGGCCATTTATGACACACACGAGATATGGCGCAAAGGTTTGTATCGAGTACTCGGAACTCAACCCCAACCACCTCGCGACCCTTATGTGGGGACTTGGGGACTCGACACCATGCCTCCAACTCCCGGGCAAGCCACATTCTCGGCATAACTTGAGAATAACTCCCCACCCAAGAGCTCTCTCGGACTGGGGACTAGGGACTTGGGGACTTGTTAATACATAGTCAAAACACTTGGTCATGCCGAGAATGTGACATCATTACCTAGTCGCCGGAGATCATTCCGACCAAAACACCACCAACGAGATCTCTATGGACACCCAAAGAGTGGAGGCATAACAACAATGCACATGCCAAACCCACTTCACAGCTGCTAAACACCCCCGAAAGGGGGAAGACCGAACAACACCATGAAAACAGTCTCACATCGAAGGCTAAGGACAAAACCTCCAGTACTAGCCTATAAAACAGACACGAATTCCCAAAAGATGTAAGTTCATTATTCCTCCCATACTCTCATTCTATACAAGTAGCAACCAAACGTTGACTTAAGCATCGGAGAGTCGAAGACTGGGCCACCCCAGTCCCGACTCCTGACGCGCTGTTACTTGTGAAGTTACAGGAGCATGAGCTAAGAATTCGACCTCCCGTCCCGTGATCTCGGGAGAGGTAGAAACAATTATTTTCCATAGAATACATGCATTCGATAAATCTTGTTTTGCCTTGGCCAGCTTCATTGGTGCTGTTGTAATAATAATGTACAAGTTAGCTAGCTAGTTGATTTATGCTGACAGCTGTAATCAACAAACATAGATATTTACGATTATCGCTGTTTAACATATCTTTGACAAATACACAAGCTGTTTAACCTATCTTTGACAAATACACAAGCTGTTTAACATATCTTTGACAAATGCATGGGCAGTTGATGGCTTAATTAAGCAATCCGTCACCTCTAATTATTCTTGCAAACAACCTCTCATCATTTAGTTTTTCAAAAAGGGTCAGGTGCGTACAGGCAATTAGCACATAGTTAATCATTAATTGCATCTTTGTGACATTAGTATATATAATTGTAATCTAGCTACGAGGTCTAGATGCATCAAAGGTTAATCTTTACTAACACCATGCAAAATGCCTTGACATCCAATTCAATATTAGTTTTGTATTAGATAGTTTACGGCGTAAATAATATCACAAATCTAAATTCTGATACATAATTGAAGTTCACCTTCTAAGGTCAAATACGATCCTTTTCACGTATAGATTAAACGAGTATCTGACCTAAGCTAGCTTTCACTTTCAGTATATCATGCATGATATCATTGAAGTAAATATTCAACCCTCTGAGCCTTATATTCTTGGGGCTGCTGGGCAATCGGAACAAGTTATAGACAAATATGGATAAGACAAGGCCCTGCTGGCGGAATCTGGTGCTCCACACATGTCATTATCATAATCACTTACCCGTTCTAAGTTCTAAACCCAGAATCAAATATAGCAACTTAGATGACGCTTATATGACAATTACACATGGTCGTCGTCTCCAGGTCTACGCGTAGAACGACTTGAATTAATAGTTGAAAACATTACCATATATGAGGCTGCTACGTACAGCTTGGGGCTATGTATGCAAATAACCATGGATCAACGTTTCATTAATTATTCTTTGTCATGCATGTATGTTACTAAGTACTCGTCAAATTTCCAAATTGGTAGGTGAAAACAGATCATATGTTCACACTAATCATTTTCACAAAATCGTAATGGCAGCGTATATCGGTCATTAATCTAACAATTAATCTAATTAACTTGTAATTCTTTGCAAAGCCATGTACGTCCCCTTCGATGACCAGATATAATGATATATCGATCGTAAACAAAAAGGGTTACACAAAGACAGTAATAAACTTGTCAATTATACAAATAGTTGACTATGATTACATGAGCTGGTGCTATATAAAAGTATAAGTAGTGCAACGTCTTCAGTTTTGTTTCAAAATAAATTGACCGGACAATTTTAATCTATTTCAATTAGTTCAATTACTTTCTAGCTATTAGAATAATTGAGAACAAACAATCACATATCGTCCATATATACCTAAAAATTTTGAATTGGGATCGTTTTGATTTTGTATTTTATTGAAATCATACGGTTATTTTTTTTTTAACCTAAAAGACTGATATGTGTCAGGAGATGAATCATGTCAGAATGCTTATTTCCCCTTAACTGCTAAGAATTTATTACGATTTAACTTTAATAAGCTTCAACGAGATTCAAACATGGTTACATAAGTTATTTGGTGACGTGCAAATGCCTAGTTATAAATGGGTCTTGGTGACTAGTTAACATGTATGTAAATGACTTGATTCTTAATCGTGTCCAAATTTAACATGTCTTGTTTTGTACAAGTTTCAAATCATATTATTGGGTTGTTCCCGGAGGAAATAGGCGATGTGTTTGGTTAGAGGTTGGGCCTCCTTGACTCATAAATGTCGTCTATGATGACGGACCCGTAACTAGGTCCAATTTTAAAGAGGAGCAGGCCCGGACTTTATAGGAGTCATAGGAGCCTATTGTCACATCTCGACCCGTAAATTTTATCTTATTTACTAGCTTGGTTATAATAAGAATTTTTACCGTCTCCGAAATTGAGATATAGTTTAATTGGTCCCTAGAGGGGTTTTGAGGGACGATTATTTCGGAGAGTTATTCGTAGGAGAAAAATGTAACGACGGTAAAATAGTAAATTTTAGCTAGTAAAAGGTAATTTTTATTAGGGTATTTTATTTTGGAGGTGTTAAATTTTGGATTTGGGTATTTTTTTTATGGTGTTGGGCCGGGTTGGTGTAAGGCCCAAGCCCGTTTCTTTTTCTTTTCTCTTCTCCCTTTCTCTCTCTTTTCTCTCCCGCGCTCTCCTTTCTCTTCCCGCTGCCGGAAGTCTCTCTCCGCCATCCGCCGCCATCCGGCCAAGGTAGGCCGCCGGACTGGTTCCGTTCGGACCCCCGCTGTTCCCTCTCTCTTTCTGGGCCGGTGACCGGCCGGTTGCGCCGCCGAACGGGGAGGAAACTCCCCTAGCAGCCGATTGCCTCTTTCGTCGGAGCTCCCTCCTCCGGCCACCAAAGCCGGTGATCTTTGGCTCGTTTTGAAGCTCTCCTCCCGTGCTTCAATCCCTCCAAAAGGCTCCATCCCTATTGAGCTCGGTAAGGAGAAATTTGAAGTTGAAATTCTAGGGCTTTTAGGATGTTTTCGTTCGATTGACCTAGTTAGGCTTGAAATTGGACTTACTGATAGTTATGAAAGTTGTTTGGGATGATGAGAGGAAGATTCTGTTAAAATTGGTAGATTTTGGACGTCGCCGGAATCGACCTCCGGCCGCCGCCGCCGCCGTTTTGGGGTTTTGTATAATTTTAAATGTGTAATAATTAGAGGAATTTAATGAAGTGAATTGTGGAATTTTCGGACGAGTTTTAAATAGGTTTGTGAATTTCCGAAGTTTGGTATTTTGGCGGTTAAATAATGTAAAATCCGATCGTAGGATTTAAATCAATTTCTGGGGAAGGTTGTATTTACGGCTGCCGAGTATGATATAAAAGTTTGGATCGTTTCGATTTAAGAATATCGAACTTAGGCAATGATGAGCGTATTTATGGCTCTCAATTAATTTTGCCTATTTTATCAATATTGGATTTTTAGTGGAAAATTAATTATACATTTGAAACAGGACGTGAAGAGACTCAAATTGGAGAGACCTCGGATCGACGTCAGGCTTAGGCCTAAAGTTGTGAGTGGACCTTTGTTTTAAATAAAAAGCATGCGATGAATGATTTTATTAATCATTTATTTCTTTTGATAAGATTATTGATTTCTCGCCCATTTGACAATTTTTCCTCCTTTGGAGAGATCCCGAAAATGAAATTTTCGGTGGATATATATGTTTTGGATTTTATGAGAATAGTATGTATATAAATGCTAGCTAGCCATACGTGCTTGGTCCGTCATAATGAGGTAAAATACCATTATGGCGTGTCGTGCGTGTTAGACACAAGCATCATAGCCCTATATGAAAACTTCTTTCTTTTTCGGTTTATTTAGGTTTTCATATAGGGAGTCTACACGTATATGTACACCGTCCCTTTTCGGTCATAATGAGGAAAAATATCATTATGGCGCAACGTGAGCGTTAGACGCCAGCGTTGTAGCCTTGTATGAATTTCTATTTTTCTGAATTGTTTCTAGGATTCATACAAGGAGTCTGACGAGTGTAGATACATACGAATATATGAATATATATGGTTTAGCCTGAGAGGCTCCATTTTATTTGAGTTTGTGACTAGCCAGTGCTAGTCGTGAAATTGCCAGTTTATGAGTTGAACACTTTAAGCTGCCGTATGCAATATATTTTCTATGAAATTAAAATGGGAATGCATAATATTTTGTTATTAAATTATTTATGTCCACTCACTCTAACGTTATTAAATGTCTTCCCCTGGGCCCTTCGTTTTAAAATGCCCAGTCTGCAGGATTGCATAGTTGAGATCGGGCGTACATGGAGAAGAGGCATAATCAATAGTATAGCTTCCGCTCTTTTCTATTTATTTCTAGTTCATTTCCTCTCAAATAGAGTTGCTCTGAATATGTTGGTTATAGGATCTTTATTAGATTAGTAAATCTATATTGAGAGAGGTTGTAATTTGTGGGGAGCACGAAGGCTCCAGGAGTCTATAAGGTTGGATTTGGAACCTTTAGACGTGTTTGCAGGTTTCTATTAGAAGGGTTGTCCATTTTCAAGAGAGGTTGTACCAAAGTTAGCGGTAAATCTTTCCTTGAAGGTGGTCCCCGCACGATTTACTCCGGGTTTAGGGTGAAATTCGGGGTGGGTCGTGTCACCTATTGACTCAGGGCCCAGAAGAAAACAAAAATAAAGCTCATTTTATGATCAAATATAGTTAAATAATTAATGAAAATGACAATTAATGTCACAGCTCCACTTTTCAACACAATTAAAGGAAGATAATGGTAATGACTATAATTAAGGGGCCAAGATAAGGGGATCAAACATGTTCTTATCATAATTAGTGTTAACATTTTAATTTAATTTCTACTCGAAATCGTACCCAAAACAAAATAAGGTAAGTTTTTTTGAAAGAAAAAAAAAAGAAAAAAAAAGGTAAGAGATTAAAATAGGTTTCATAATGTAAATAGAATTTCTAAAATATAATAATCATAACATTTTGGATATGATGTTCTATAATTAGATTTTGAGTTCATAGTTTCAGTTTTTGAAATATCTTTATATATGTATATATATATATATATATTTAAAACAATTAGAATTAAACTATAATTTAAGAGCCCAATTTTAAAATTTCGACTTAGGCCTCAAAATCTCAAGTCCAGTCGAGGAGAGAGTCCAGTCCAGGAGAGGAGAGTGAGGAAACAGCGGTCATTCTCATGGTTTGTAATTCTATTTCTATTTGAATAAATGTTGCTCATTCCTGAAAGAAAAAATAAATTGGGTTGTTTCGAAATTAACATGCAGTACTGTCCAACTTTAGCAGAAAAAGAAAAAAGACAAAACGAACGAGGCGGCCCTAGTTGGCGTGATTCTCCCCAAAAAGAAAACGAACAAAGACCAGTCATGATCAATTTGACGCACGAGAGTTGACAAAATGACAAATACTCTAATCATATTATCAAGACTTCGTCAAGTACTGATTCCAACCTCTAATTCAAAGGTTTTCCCACTACCCAAATGTATATATAATCCCCGAGCTAGTCCTCTTCTTCTCATCGATTCTCTCCTGTTTAATTCATTCCCAGAAAAACTACCGAGTCCCCCAAAGAACTTCCCCAGGAGCTTAACTGATCACCACTAACTCGATCACTGAACGTACACATGGATATGATGAAGGCAAATACGTCGACAAAGAAACTGATCAGCAAGGCTTGGAGGCTATGCACTACACCAAAACAAACCGGCAGCGAAGGGTGCACAACATCCAGTTCAAGGAGTTGCAGTGCTAGCAATGACAAACGGAAGAAGAAGAAGAAGAACAAAGCCGGAAAAGTAACTCCGGTGGGGTATCTCTCAGTCTACGTCGGACCTGAAAAACAACGGTTTGCGTTGAAAATGGAGTATGTTAATCATCCGTTGTTCAAGGTGCTGTTAGAGGATGCAGCATTGGAGTATGGATACAGAAATGATGGTCCGCTTTTGCTTCCTTGTGATGTGGATTTGTTCTACAATGTTTTGGCAGAGATGGAGAGCATGGATGACATCGATGAGGAAATGATCAGTTCCAATCGGTCTTTGATACAAATTCTATTAAGTCCAATTCATTCAAATTCAAGAATGAACAAGCAGGGTTATGGTGGTGGCTATAGGCTTCTTAGTACATCACCAAAGCTTAAGATGACTAAGTTTTAGTTAACTATGTAAATAGCTAGCATCATTTGTTCATTCAAAAGTTAATATTAAAGATAACATAATATTCAACGTTGTATGTACACAATGTTATACAAACGATAATCTAGAGACTAGAGTCATTGAGAACGTGTTAAATTGATCAATGATCAATCTGCTACATATCAAGTCACATTAGAATGAACAAGCTAGCCAAATTTGTACGTAGTGTGAGAATTGTTGAGCTTTGTTTTACTTCAACAATCGGTAACTCAACCTCTTTATTCGTTTCTGATCTCTACTATTAGAAAGTAAGGCGTTATTTTGATGTATTTGGTGAAGTCTTTTTTTGAATTACCTAAAAAAACCAAGGTAATAGAAAATTTTCAAAGAAAATAAGAATAAGTTACTATAGGCATAACCGTAAAACACCACTAGAATTGTAAGGTTTGTTCTCACTTTTGATGGAGCAGTTATCTAACAAATAGAATAATAAAAATTTAAGTGGAGCAGTTCAAGTTAAAATTTTGTAAACCCACGTACAAATTCATGGATTAGTGTGGTCATTCATATCATAATTTTGTGATGAGTTCGCCTCTATCTAACTCAAGGTCAGTGGCAATAACTGTCAAAAATCTCTTTTTTTATTTTTTGGTAAACGTAGAAGGACTAGCTCATCGTCCCCTCACGAAAATTTATTGATAAGAAAAAGGTACAAGAAGCTGGAGGACTAAGCCAATGTCAGCCATAGAGTACAAATAACCTCTTTTGTAGAGGAACAAGTAATCGCATAAAAACATCAATGAACACATGACAAAGACATTAACAAATACGAAAATTCAAGAGATCAAGTGCATCTCACCGGCAATGATCAACGATGAAGGAGGAGGATCATCCCACCATGACATGCCAGTCAATGACAACCCAATATTAGTAAGCGCATCTGCCACTTGATTACCTTATGTAAAAATATAAGAGGACCGAAAATGTATATGTGAGATATGTTGCGAGCAATTACTCGAGACCACTCACAACCGCCAACAAACAAAATAAGGATCCCGAAGATATAAACTGCCAAAAATCGCATTACCAGAGAGAGAATTAAACTGCCACTCACAATACTGTGGGATATCGCAAGACTTCGACAATTCCTCATCATTTTTATTCAAAGCTAGATCTTCACACATATCTGTATTTGGCCAGAAAACCAGTTTCCCTATTTTATTGAACCACTGTTCACACACCGGCCTGTCTTTCATTTGAATTTCATAATAACCACGCCATTTGACTATTACGTGGTCATTTGGAGTGAAGGAGATCAGTTCACTTTCCTGGGCTTAGGTACATTGATATTCATGAATCACGTTTATCAAATTAGGTCGCCTGCACGAGCGATAAGATAAAAAGAAACAAAAAAAAAAACATATATATATATATATACATACATAGACGTATACATATACGTACGTAAGAAAATTGGAGGAATTAGAAGGGAAAATGGAACCAAGATCAGACAACTGAGACAAGGCAGATACAAGAAGGAATGGCAGCTGCTAGCTATATATATATATATATATATGTAGCATATGCGTATAAACTAAGTAGCAGTCAAAATCTTACATATAAAAAGCAAGTTGCTAGATTAGATTGCATGAGACAATGCTTATGGTCATTTCCTTCGCATACAAATGACGTAAAATCCAATTTTTTGTTTCGTCCAAGCATGCGTACGTGCATGTCAAATAGTACGTTGATTGATCATAAGAGTCCAAGCTAGTATGCATCTTCAATTGATACATATTATGTGAAAATTTTCAAATTTGATCACAATCTCAGACATACAAATTACTTTTGTAAAGTCTTTCTGCTCACAACTTTCAAATGATTCAATTTGGGAAAACCAATTAGCAATATCAACAACATTAGCGATTTCTCGAAAACTTGAGTTTGTCCTTCCTTTTAGTATAATTACTTAATTAGACGCTTGCATGTCTCTTTTTACGTTTACGTTTCGTTTTATTACTTAGGTCATCTCCAGTATAAGAGGGCTAAATTGAGGCCAGAGCTATAATTTAGCCCCTGAAAATAATATTTTTTATTCATAGACTACTTAATCATCTTCAGTAAGAGAGGGCCAAATTTTAGCCCCTTCAATATTTTATGATTTCACATTATACTTTTCAATCTTTTTCATTTTGACTACAAATTAATATGTAATCACAATTGTAAATGTGGATATCATGTACGGGTAAATACTGTAGAATTTCTCACTTATAGATTTAATTAATTTATTATAACAATATATATTTGAATTTGGACCAAAATTAATTTTTGAATAAACTTTTTAGACAAATAAATATTTTATATATGTTGTAATTATATTAACAAAATAAGATATGAGCCATTTATTGCATTAATCACTTACATAATATTGATTTTGAGTCCATTGTAATAAAATGAGAATAAAATTATCTAATAGAAAGTAGATAATTGTTATAATTTGAGTTTTCATCAATCAACCCACATGCATACTTTAATTTTTTAATCTAATATGAGACCACAATTTACCCTTGGCCTTTAGTCTTCTTCTGATTTGTTAATAGAGACCAAAATAAGGGTAAAATTTAAGATTTGGCTCTATATATAGCCTCTATTACTAGAGATGGTCTTAGTACACAACTTCACATGCGTGTGGGACTTTATAGATTTAGAAAGCCAAATGAAAAACAAAAAGAAGTCGACGGCGCCCCGATGCAAGCTGATATTGACGCACGAGAGTTGAAAGAATAGTCTCCCAGATTATCTATACGACTTTGTCAAGTACGTAGTCATATCCTCACCAATTTATTGCTTTCCCAACACAAGCACTCGTATATATATGATCCTCGAGCTACTCTGCTTCTATCATCTCTTATATTCTCTTATATCCTCCCTCGCTTAATCCCAGAAAAATATACCGGCGCCAGAACACGCACTAGAACCACAAGCTTCATACTACTTCTAGTTTCAAGGCCGACATGGATATGGTGAAGGGAAACTCAAGAAAGAAGAATCAGACTAAGAAACCGTCGAGGCCATCCAGTAATTTATTGAAACAAGCCAGCAAAGTGTGCGCAGCACTGAGTTCATTGACGAAGAGGAAATCTTGGAGTTGCAGTACTAGCACTTGCAGCCGGAAGAAGAACAAGGCCGGTAGAGCTGCTCCGGCCGGGTGTTTCCCAGTCTACGTCGGTCCCGAAAAGCAACAGTTTGTTGTGAAGACGGAGATTGCTAACCATCCATTGTTCAAGGTGCTGTTAGAGGATGCAGCATTGAAGTATGGGTACAAAAATGACGGTCCGCTTTTGCTTCCTTGTGATGTGGATTTGTTCTGCAATGTTTTGACAGAGACAGAGGGCAGTATCGTTGAGGATATGATCTGCCCCAATAGTTGGTGTTTGATGCGAGGTTTCTTTGGTTCAGCTCGTCCTCGTCATTTAGATTTTAGAATGAACAAGGGCTACGGTGGTGCTTATAGGTCCCTCTAATTAGCCCTTCACCAGTGCCTAATTATGTACATATCGTCGATATCATCATTTATTCATTCATTCATTTTGTGGTTGTATGTTGGTTAAATCTAATGACAAATTAATCTATCAACATCATTTTCTTACTTTCCTTTGAGAGGTTCAAGCAAATTGTAAATTTCTATGAGAAGATATAGTAAACAAACACAAACAATATTCATTTCGAAGTATGATAATTCATGTGATGACAAGATAACCTCTAACTCAAGGTCAACGGATCGATATGACTGCATGTCAATGCAAAACCTATTAATTAGTTTGGTATGATAATTTATGTGATGACAAGATAACCTCTAACTCAAGGTCAATGGATCGAGATGACTGCATGTCAATGCAAAACCTATTAATTAGTTTGGTATTGTGGAAATTTGGGAAATATACATCAGTGGGTTATGACAATTTGAAAGAGTTTATGCTTCAAGTACGTTGTAGCAACGCTATTTTTCAGACTATATTTGCCCCACTACTTGTGTACAAAAGGGTTTATGCAAATTAGCCTTATGGATACAATGAAGCCTAGCAATCTTGATATTGATGATTGGCGTCTTGCATTTACGACGATTAACCAATACTCAATTGAAGGTTTTTAAGGGGCTCAAGATTCCTAGAAACTATAATTACAATAATATAATTTCTAGATTTTGTCTTTGGAAAACAAGGAATGAAATAGAGATTTTATTGAGAAGAGCTAATACAAAGAGTTTTTTTTTTTTTTTTGAATGTCCTAAATCTGTAGAGAACAACTTCTTTATATAGAAGTAATTGTGCCTTTTGGAACTGGTGTGACTCTTGGAACTGGTGTGACTCTTCAAGTTGGTAACTCTTCACCAAAGGTTATGTCTCTTCAACAAGAGTTATTGATTTTCTGGTCTTTGATCTTACCAACAATCACATAGTTTGAATCAATTCAAATTCAAACTAACATACCTATTACCTCTTGGTGGTATATGTTCACACCTTTTCTCCTCTGATTATTATTTTTCTTTATAATTGAAAATTGTTCTTTAATTAATTTTTTCCGGTTTAGTCATGAAATTGAGTAATATTGGTGTTCTGCTCAGAAGTACTTCTTGATCCACCAACAACTCCCCTACAAATGTACGATCCAAAATCCGAACATAAGCAGATTGAATTGATGATATAGGGTAAGAAATTTCTATCAGTGGCATATGAATTAGGTGCAAAATACCAAAACAGTGAAGAACCACTTCTTCCCTGCTCCTAGCTATATCTCAAGTAGAGAAAATGGAAAGTTTCATTCAAACTCAGATCATTGGAGTTTCGATGGATTGATGCTGAAATCTTTTAGAATCTTAGTTAACACATACCGACGTTCCTGCATTATGCGCACTTCACAAATTAATAGTCGCTTGCACGAGAGGTAAACCAATTCAAGGAGATAATAGTAGAATATAAACGAAGTAAAGAAGGAAGCCGCAGCAAATTGGAGCTGTTAGTTATCGCAGATCGAGAAGGCCAACTGGAGCTTAAGACCAGCAGACAAGGCAGATACAAGAAAGAATGGGATCGGAGCTCTATATACATAAATTAAGTTGCAGACTGCAGTAGTCAAATCTTGTATAATACAAATGCAAGTTGATCGATCGCTTATATAGCAAGAGACAATGGCATGTGTTCGTTTTCCCAGTTGCTTGTATAATAAACGATGTAATTAGAAACCAGTTGTGTTTTTCCACCAAGCTAGCTAGCTTACCATTACATGCATGCATGTCGGCGTGTACATGGGTCATTAGGAGAAGTAAACGAAGATTTCAACCTTTGATTACAATCTTGGACATGTAAATTACTCAATGAAGCACGATTGGCTAGCTAATTGATCAAAATGTTGAACATAGATGCTTTTAGCCATCTTCAATTATTCGTACACCTTGCAAGTTAAATTTAGTAATCGGTAGATTATGACAACTATATATGTATGTTCACATAAGGTGGGAATGACAAAAGCAATAGCTGTGTTTATGGTTTTTGCCCAATTTCCTTTGAAATGATGCAATTAACCATGTGATGTGGACATCGTTAGGATTTCGGAAGTTCATTATACTCGAACAAACGCATATGGAATAGTGAGTATGACCAATTCATATCATCAACTTTATGGTTCGATAACACCTAGCTAGCTACAAGTATTATGCTTCACGCCTCATATATATTGATGTGTCTCGTGTGCTAGCTTACATAGTGTTTAAGCAAGATTATCGTAAACCTTAAGTACTAGAAGCACGATCATTTGGAAAAGTGATTACACACAAAAACCATGCGTGATAGAGATAATGTTTTCTAGGTTCCCCATCTTGCTAGGTGTTGCAAGGAGATTGAACAATAAATCTTCCAAGAAGAATAGAAGATCACTTAAACAACCTACTACCACCACTCACATTTGGCATACTGGTCTAGCTCTTTGGATAGTTCTACGTACTCCATATTATATTGAGAGCTTTATTGGAATAATTTGCATCAATGTGCTTGTTGTTCATTTGTTTACTCGATGGAACCTAATGAATATTATTCATATTCTTATTCTAGCGTCTTGATAAGTATTTCCCTAAAGTTTAGGCTCATTTTTGAGTTTCTCTCGAAACAACACCCTTAATCATTCATACTATAAAAGACATGTCAACTTAGTAATATATATTTATCAAAAAATTGAGTTTTCTAGTATCATACAATGTTTGTTATTTATTTCTGTATATATTTTTAAGCTGGTCTTGTGCCAATAATAAGCGCAGGTGTTTTTGAAGACAAAATGAAATGGTCCGGCCATCTCTTGTCCCCAATATAAACTAATCACGTATTAGTCTATTATTCAAAATCCACCGGCGCAGGAAAGTTGACAAATCTCCCACATTATTTTTGGACTACCCGGGACATACACATAAGCCTCACCTCTCAATCTCTCATAGTCTCATCAAAGACATGCATATATATACTCCCATCTGGGTAGGATCTTCATCATCTCATCCAAATCTTCACTTTTCATACTTACTCTCGTCTTTTGGTACTTAACCTATGGATATTGTGAAGGAAAAGTTCGCGAAGAATGTGATAATGAAGGCATGGAGGAAGTGCAATTTAACAAACCAGAGCAGCAGCAAGAGGAAGAAGAGCAAGGGCTGCAGAGTACTAGCTCCGGATGGGTGCTTCTCGGTCTACGTCGGACCAGAGAAGCAACGATTCGTGGTGAAGGTTGAGTTTGCTAACCATCCATTGTTCAAGGTACTGTTAGAGGATGCTGCATGGGAATACGGGTACAGTACTGGAGGTCCAATTTTGCTTCCTTGCGATGTGGATTTGTTCTGCAATGTTTTGGCAGAGATGGAGAACAATGTTGATGACGACATGATGAGTTTATCCGACGAGTTTTCTTTCATACAATGTAGCAGTCCAGCTTGTCGTCCTCGTTCAGATTCGAGCATGATTAAGGGCTATGATGGTGCTTATATGCTGCTTAGTCCATCAGTTGGTTAAGCAAGCTAAATCAGTTTTGACTAGCCATCATCTGTATATATCATCATTGATTAATTGTTCTGTAGATAGTAGTAAAGTTTGTGGAGATATGTACACGTACAGAAGATCTTCCAAAATCAATCAACAGAGAGAAGATGCTATTTGAATGAGTTAGGCACCAACTGATGACAGTATATCAAAATGGCATGAAAGGTTACATTAGTATCATATTGGTCCTGAGATCATTGAAATACAATTGATATGACTTTGATTGTCTCCAATTTCATTGTGATACCAGTCCATATATACTTAAGTTGTTGTCTATGTTATCAAACTAGTTAGATGCACATTTCCCAACTTTGAATATAGAGATATTAGTGCTATCCATCTTTGGTTCGGGTCGGTTTTAGGATGAAATTAAAACCAATTCGAATTATTCGGTTTAAAGTTTTTTCCAACAAAATCTGGATTTTAAAACCTTTGACCCGAATATTCGGCCCATTCAGATTTTCAGATCGATTCGGGTCGGTTTCGGTTTTGGTTCATATTTGAAATTTTTTTGGCTCATCTACTATCTCACTATAAAGTTGAACTTCAAGTTTTTGACTTGAGTAACATGTTTTTTTGTAAGGAAAAATATAAACTCAAAGTACAACAAGCAATCAAATAACTCCCAACCTTTTCTACACTAACAGATTTATCCAAGAAATGAGTTGAATGAGAAATTGTCTTTTTTATATAGAGAGATTAAGTGTGGGAGAATGAGTATAAAATTTGTTCTTACATTGATGATCATACTGTAAGTAGAGATGGAATCAACTAATAATAATAGCGTTTTAGGTATATAAATTATATATATTTACACATTGTATAATTCGGGTTAATTCGGTTATTTTCAGTTTGTTTAAGAGCTTGAACTAGATCTAATCCGATTTAAACCGGTTCAGTTGGTTCACTACTTGTTTAGACCCAAATGTTTTGGTTCGGTTATCCGATCCGGTTTTTTGGTTTGGTTCGGTCGGTTTTTTGCACACATTTGGGTCTAAATATTTAAATGCCCGGCCCTAAATTAATTAGGAGATTCAAAACATTTGATAAACTTCACGTAGGTCAACTTAAAAAAAAAAAACAAATTCATGTAGGTCGATTTAAAAGAAAAACAATTCATCTAGGTCGACTTCAACTAAAACAAATTCATGCAGCTCAGGCAGTAAAAATGATGGTGGATTTGAGCATAAGATTCTACCGGGCCTACGTGTTTACAGCCGAGTGGGTTCAACAGGTGGGTTAGATATAGACTGAACAAATAGAACAACATGTGTATTTACATAAACAAAACCAACTATGACAAACAAAGGGAGGGTTGAACCCTCTCACATTTTAAAAAATTTATTTTAGTCTTTATGAGTATCAAATATCAATGAAATGTAACATAATAAATTAACTTTTTTCCTCTTAAATATTCTTCAACATTAAGGAAATGAAATACAAGTTTATACTATAAAAATACACTCAATTCAATTAATAGAACTTGTGTCAAGGATTTCTTACCTTACTGACTAATATGCATGTATTTTAGTGTTTTAAATTTGATTTACGATTTTTATTTTCTTACAAATAAAATAAATGAAAATAACACATTAATGTTTACCGTGCATCGACATTATATCTACAAGTAAAAAAAACACATTCTTTTTAATATTTATCGTGCATAAATTCTAAAAATCCAAAGTTTATTCATGAAAATTTAATGGTCTTTCTAGAAGCAATTTTCATTTTAATAATTGGTATAGGCAAAATTATATCATTGCTAGAGAGTAACTGAAAATGAATTTAACTTTTTAGTTAATAAAATTTGACCATTTTAAGTGTGATTTCTGGCTACGTCATGGATAACAAATATATGATTGATAAGTTTTTTTATCCTAAGTTAGGATTCATTAAACATGGAAGTCGTAATATAACACAATAACTATGAAAATAGTTTGTAAAGATACCAACTAGACTCGCTGCCTTGTTACATTGTTCTTTTCCTGGGTTCACCCTTAATCTCATATTGTTAATGGAACAATATTTTTTAGGTGTGTTGCTCTAGCTAGGGATCAATGAAGACAATTCATTTTATATCAAAAAATGAACTGCCTTATAACCTCCTTATCTTTGTCTCAATAACCATAATATTGGAATTCAAATTCAAAACAGATTGCATTAATAAAACTATTTGTTTTTGATTAAAAGTTTCGTTTTTAATACACTGATGTTATAGATTGAGCTCTACAACTCCTCACCAATATCAGTTTACATCAAAATGGGAAAAATCTATTTCCTCTTTGGACCGTTCTACTCCGGTGTGAGATGCATTAGGGGGCACGAAATCGATATCGGGTATAGGTTTGGGTGGCAATGTATGTTCCAACAGGCTTTGTGCCTTCTAGTCTTTTTCTCTGATCATGTTGTGTTCCATTGCTTTTGTAGTTTTGCTTAGTCTAACCTTGTGGCCTTAACGAAGTCCATCATTTTTGGTTTTTAATTTGCTACACCCTCTTCAATAACAAGCACTTGATTATTGAATTTTAGTACAAATTACATCAGTAGCATACAGCAGCACATCCCCGATTCATAAGTCGCCAAAGTATCTTCATGAATTGCTGATAACTATTAGTACCCTCATCAGCATAAAAACCATACACATCCGAAATTCCAAATGAAAGAAAATAGAAAGATAAGAACTTGCAAACTCTAGTACACTTTTATTCCCATGATTTCCTTCACTGTTTGAAATGAATTGGGGTCACGTATTAGTTTTACTTCTTAACCACTTGAAATCTCAAATCTGCATCAACTCTTCAAACACCTTCATAGCAGAAGCTGGCATTCCCAAAAACACATTAATGCTTTTCCTGTCTTCACCATGAGAAAGGAACAAGATTACTTCCTTCTCAGGCAAACCCACAGGCCCCGAAAACACAGGCTCTCCCCAACCGAAATCAGTAGTGTGGAAATCAAGCCTAGACCATGTTGTTATCAAAAGAGTTGCTGCCAAAGAAGGCCTAGCTCTTGTGACTTCAAAGTAGTCTATGACTGATCTCATATAACTATCACTAACCATGTGAATTGCCTTATCAACTAGCCCTACAGAAAATGAGAATGGATTCTCTAATAGCTCCCCTGTACTGCATAGTGCATATGTCAGCACAATTGCATTTCCATAATAGCCTTTTGGTATCACTGGCTCAAATCTCGACCGTCCATCAACAGCGAAAAGCAGCTTTGTTTTCTGATCAGGTACCATCCTTAAGGCTCTAGTCCTTGCTCTCCAGACAAAGCAGAGAGTGCTACAAATGAAGTGCATTTTTCAAGAACCCCATCTTCCATGGCCTTTTTCTTGAGCTTTTCAAGCTTCTCTGGTTCAAAACAGAAGGACCTATAAACCATTTCTTCTTCTTCATAAAGTTTTGTGGTATCAGATATATCTTCTATCTGAGCAAACTCATGGTGAGGGAACTCTATCTTTGGAGGGTTTCGCGCTTTGAGTATGCTTCTGTCTAGAAATGGAAGAACCTTAAGAGGCAAGCCTCTAGCAGTCTCACCCCATGAGTTCACAAATTGCATTGCAGAAATCCCATCATTCATACAATGGTTCATGCTTAACCCAAGGACAAATCCTCCACATCTGAACTTAGTCACCTGGAATTAAAGCTCACATCTTAGTAACTTGTGCGAGATGTAAACAAGTGGAAAATAGAAACACTGACTGTGATATACATATCCATATATAGAGTTATACATATACATATGCATGTACATAGATCCTATCCAGAGTTCTTCTCATTTTGTCTCCCATTTCTTTGTTTGATGTAAATACAAAACAAACACATATAAGGATTAAGGGTAATTAGCTATTGAAAACTGATGAAAACTCAAACCTGAACAACCAAAGGAGGAATCTCAAGTATGTTATTGGCACCGGGAACATCATAAATCAGCTTCCCGTCAGTCACAGGATCCGGCTTTGTAATGTCTCCTACCTCCTCCATTTCACAGTTAGCTTCAGCTTCCACAAACACAGCCCCATCTCCTGTGCAATCTACTATCAGCTTCCCCTCTGTGCTTATACTTAACCTTCCTGCCAGTGGATAGTAATGAACAAGAACATCTGACAAGGCTTTCTTCATGACTTCCACAACATCCTCATTCCCCTTTGAATCCGATTTATAGTAGTATAGTGTACGAACTATGACCGCAATGTTTTGATCTAGATTTGAGAGGAAGTAGAGGCCCTTCTCCGTTTCTGCTGCAGGAGGTACAAGAGTTGGTTCTTCTTTCTTCACATTAAGCTCAAAGGTTTTGTAACTGTTATCCCCCATCACACTATCGGTTCCCTTGAACAGCCAAGCAGCACCTAATTGATGTTCAAAGAGAGCAAGAGATATGTAGGTGAGCAATTGCCAAACCATTTTTGTATACGCATGCAAATTGGACTTCACGACTATAAACATTACAGAAATTCATATATATTTACTCATGACTATCAATCTGGATCATCGATCAAGTGAGTTCTTGTCTTCTTGATACTATACGGTAACATGTCAAATATATACAAACAAGTTCTGTGACTGCTATGAGCGTTATAATTAAATCTACGCAACGAATAACATGAAATCTATGAAGGGCAAAAAGAACTAATTGAAGTGTCATACCTCGTTCGCAGGAATGTTAGGACTAATGACGACTAACGAGTCGGTGTGCAAATGCCTCTGCAGATGGTGTTACAACTATATAGGGGAGTAGTTGGGGGCATTCTACTACCAATGCAAACCCAAAAGCTTACATTTAGTTGTTTTGTTTGACAAGTCTTTGCATTATGAAAGGGACTTCAATTGGTTCGATTACGCAAAGATCTTTTAGTGGAGAAGAGAAGACCCTCTTCATATTTGGTCTTTCTAATGCAGATTTGGCTAGCAATGTGATAATATGAGCTGTGTAGGGTACTGCCAATGAACCAAATTTTTACCAGAGATGTATTAGGGTTGGTTGGAGTGGCAGTCATCCACGAGATATGCTAGGTTGCTTGGTCTACATGCTCTAAATTATAAATACCAAAACTGCCTTCTGATGGTTACCTCCTGCACATTATATGGAATCTGATTATGTTTCATTTTCATCGGCAGCCTCCAGAGTCCACCACTTTATGTCATTGTTACCACTCTGGCTTGGGTTGTGTAATCAATTACACAGTTAGAAGTTAGGAGGTTCCATTAGATGAATGATAACCCATGATGACCCCTTATTGGCATTCAGGTTGAGTCCAATCCACCTGAATCAACTTTGTAAAACAAAAGATCACCTGCCAATTACATCTTGGTTTGGATTTTTTCTCAGCTTAGTTGAATGTTCTCTTACACAAATGAATATGATAACGGAAAGTGTTAACACCATTATTGATCAGTTCTATGATTATGATCACAACTGTTCATGGTCTAGAATCAGAGAATTATAGCAGTATAACACGAAAATATGCCCAACGAGTATTATATACAAACTCTACCGGGTTTGCTAAAACTTTGCAATCAACTTTAAGTATACCAGAGAGTTAACAATTTTTATGGAATGGCTTTAGTAAAGTCGTAATGGTACACTCCACCTTATTACAAGTGATATTTAAGAACATGTAACCTTCAGGAAAAAAAATGGTACCATATAAGGATGGACATGGACCCAGGAAATTTATAACTTCGAACTATACGATAAGTATTGATGCATAGTTTTAGTTGATATGAAGCAAGACTTGATATTATTCACACAAATGGACAGGAAATTTATTGTCTGATAAGAACTCATAACACAGATTGATTCACTTGAAATGGGAATGATAACAACTGATGTATGTATATGATTAACAGGAATCGAACCCAGTACGATTCATTCAGCAACACCATGCAATGGTGTAAAGGGTTTATTATTACTTGACAAAGAATTCACAAGGACAATAATTCATTGATACTGTTGCAGATTCACAGGGAAGAAAAATTATAAGATAATAAACCCACTTACTACTCATTTCTAATGGAAAACAAGTTGACAATTACAGCTTACAGGAGGTGGTTTAAACTTGACAACCAAAATTACAGAACTAACATATGAATTTGAGGTCAGTTCAACACTACTAAGAGGTTAATAAATATGGTACAAAACACATGGACCCAAGCATCCAAAGCCATTTTTCACCGATTCTTAAGTTATGAACTACCTGATGAATGCACCGCAGGGTTCATATTCTGCTAAGGTCATGTATGAGTACTGACCCCCTATCAACTGAAAACTAAGCATCATCATGGTCCTCTTTCTCTGAATCATCACCAGCTGCTTCCTGTTCTTCATCCTCTTCTTCCTCATCAGTCATGTTATTAATTACATCTGTAATTATCTCCTTCACCTCTGCTTTTCTATGCATTAAATCAATTTGAAAGTGGGTACCTAATAGAATTTCAAGCTCAATGAAGTTAAACCCATAAAAAGAAAGAAAGAAAAGGGAGAAAAAAAGAAGGCAACAGATGAGCCCTACCAAGTTGCTTGAGAATATCAGATAACGTTGCCTGCAGCAGGTAAATTCAGAAGATTAAATCATAATATTGAAACAACTTCAATCATCCAATGTAGCGTGGCATAATTACTTACAGTATTGAAGTCAACTTCCTTAAGGATGTCAACAATGACAGCATGCACATCTTCTTTTGTGGGCTCTGCCTTTGCTTTCTTGCTAGTTTTGCCTTTCACTAGGTTCATAAAAAGATTAGAGATAATTAAAAAGAGAGCTAAAAAGTTCAGCAAAAACTAGAATTTCATTAAGAGCAAAATCTTAGAAACTAAACTTAACAAATACAAAGCAAATCACCTTGATCCTTTTCCGGAACCTTGGCTGGGGACTTGCTTGACTGTTTCTTGCTAGTGGTTTTACCCTTGCTATCTATTGGGCTTTCCTTTTCAGTCTTCTGTTTTTTCCCAGATCCCTTTGCTTTAGAACCAGAAGCTCCATCAGCATCACTTGCACCTCTTTTTGAAGAACGAGATTTCTTTTCCGAATCTGTAGGAGTTTTCACAGGGGTTTTCTTCTTAGCTGGTGTTGACTTCCCAGTTTTAACCTTTGAGCCCTCCTTCACATCTTTTGATGAACGTTTTGGACTTGCCACCTGGTCCTTTGGTTCATCTTCCTCTTCATCAGATTTCTCCCCATGATCAGTTTCTTCATTCAACTTGTCATCATCATCTTCTTCAAGAGGATCATCTTTCGGATCTGAAGGTTCAACATTATCATGAAGTTCATCTTCTTCATCCTTGGTCGACTCTTCATTCTTTTCAACACTGGGTGTGTCCTTTTGTTTCTGAGGAAATAAAGGCAGAAGTCAAACTAAAATTCTTAATCACAAGAATGAATGCATGAATTATTCTCACACCCAGAAGCATTATACTATCAAAAGATAAGTGCATTGCCCAGGAATACACTGCCATGTCATAATGAATTTAGCAAAGAAAAAAAAATTAGGAGAAGAATTAACATGTAAGATCAATCATCCAAGAAAGGGAGTCAAATTTGAACATCTACTTTTATATTCTACATAATATTTTACAGTTTATATTTTTTTATCCAGAAAACTTTGGCAAATTAATGAAACAAGGTATCAGAAAACTAAAGTGAGGACATAGAATGTAAAGAGGGACTGTAAAATTCATTGCCTTTCAAACAAACAGGATTAACTAAAACAAAAAACAAAAGAACACATGATAAATAAATAAATCAAGGCGTCTATCTAGGAAACAAAATTTGGAAATGAACACATGCAAAGGCATGATAAGTATGCATTCAAAGCAGCAAGTTATGTGTATAACAGCAAAGAATTAACCAAGTCACAACATATCAGAAAATGGACTCTAAGTAAGAAATTCTTATTCTCCTACTTAAAGTAGAAACCTCATTAACTTTTATAATATAAAAGTTTATCAACACTTACACACCTTGGCTGATGTTTCCGGTGATCCTTCTCCAGAACCTGCCTTCTTACTTGGTGTAACCTTCTTCTTACGCTTTTGTCCTTTCTAAAATTCAGATAAGAAAGATGGGTCAACAAAAGTCACTCAGGACAATTTAACATGCAGCAAATAAATATATGAAGTTAAACTGATAAGAAAGAACCTGTTCCTTTTCAGCTAGCAGAACATCAGTTGTAGCATATGGCGATTCCAAAAACTCCAATAATTTTGCAGAAAGTTCTTCCTGTAAAGTGTGACTCGTAAGACAAGGGGTCAATAAGTGATTCGAAACAATCATAAAATATGTATTCCTTTGACTACTTACCTTCTTTGTGCCAGCTTTATTGATTTGAATGTTAAGCACGTCACAAAAATCCACTAACTTTTCTTTAATACACTTATCAAGCTTCTCCTTTACCCTTGTTCTCTGTTTTTCTTGCTGCAAACAGAAAAGTACAAATGAATTCATAGTGTCATTTACTAATATATGTGTAACAGGGAATGCACAATATGGCAATGTATGAAAAAGCAAAAGTGACCAAAGAAAGGTAGCAGTTAGAATAGTACTGTAAAAGAGGGAGATACAAGGAGTGACAGAGTACAGAACATACCTCATTCTCAGCCCACACATAACCTGAAAACTGGAGGATGTTTCTCTTTAAACTGTAAGACTGCACAAGAACATCAACAATTAAAACAGATAGACATTGATATGCAAAGCAAATTCCCTTGAATCACAACACCAAGAAACAACTTACCTTTGCTTTCTTCCCAAAAAGAATTGTGTGCAGTATTTGCAGATTGTCATCCAGTTTTCTCTTTGATAACTTGAAAGCCACTGGAACAGTTCAGATTTTAAGACAAGACACAAAGATGCTGTTATAAACTTGGTAATCAGCACATAATAAAAGCTAAAAACTTTCCATCTCACAAATAGGAAATTTGTATGAGATGAAGCTAACAAGTATAACCAATGAAAGCCATGTTAACTTAAAGTAATGAGATAATCTGCAACTAAACAATGGAAGTTAGATCCCAATACACATGTATTCAACTCAACTAGGCAGATATACAATTAACATATAACCCTTGATATAACACAACTGCTATTAAATGCTATTCACATAAATTATGAACTACACTGATCTATGGCTATAAAATCAAGTGCACTATTCCACAATGTCTAATGGGTAGATGGCAGCTCTAATTAGACTGAGCCAAGGAGAACCCGGTGCAAATTCATATCATTGACATGTTACACAGTCTTCCAACTTATTTACAGTTCTTGTTCAGAATACACACGGGAGCTAAATAACAAAAAGAATGGACTATCTTCAATCAAAGCCTATATTTCATTTCATTGTTGTTTAAATTTAGCAACAATACTCGGCCAACGGAAAACAAAAACTCAAGCTTCTACTCTGACGACACCAGTACCGGCTAAATAAATCCTTATCATTGGAAACAAATCAAAATGAGAAAAAAATAATTTTCCTTCACACCACTGAGCTTGTCCATAATCATCCGGTGAAATATCAAACAAAGAATAGCAGAATGAAAAGTCTGGTAGCAAGGAAATCTTCTTATCAGTGGTTTTATAATTGGAAGAACCATGTATTTCAGCAGTCCATTGAGATTTAGGACTGATAAATGTCAATGTTAGGAAGTCTCCCATGTCTCCAATGGAGTGGGAAGTTCAAGGCAACATTACTACAACAACAGGACTGTGTCATCTTATTTTCACATGTCCCCAGGTAGAGCATAAAATGACCTAATATCTAAGTTTCAGATCCTCTAAAAGACCTCTAACCCGCTGACACTACCAAAACCAAATCAGCACCAAAAACAGAAGCTCACCAAGCAATTAAGGCAAACATAGAGACTCGACCGACAGCAAACAACATCAAGTATCACTCAGATCCAGTTCCACACCAAACCAGCATATCAAACATTGGGAACAATCACATAATACCAACAGCACAACCAATAATTCCAGAGCTTTAGAGAACATACCGTTAGGAATATCCTTAAGTTGTATCCCAGGACCCTGCAATCACACAAACCAATCACAATGTAAATCACAAATGTATCTAACTACAACAACAACAACAACAACAACAAAAACTATAACACCCTCAATTTCCACCACAATACCTTCTCAATGTTCACTGGCTTCGTCGCCGAAGACCTCCCACTCTCCGGAGCCGAGTAGCGCTCAACTACCTTCCTCTCCCTGGTCGGCCTCTCACTCACGGGAGTCACCGGCTCCTTATCCTCGCCTTCCTTCTTCGCCTTCTTCACAGCTGGAGTCTTGCTAGCTTTCCGAGTTCTCTTCCCTTTCTTGGGAGTAGTCTCCTCCCCTTCTTCAGCTACCTCCTCTCCCTCGTTCTCCGTCGCCTTCTCTTCAACTTCCGGTAGATCCTCCTTCTCTTCGTCCTCTCCGACCTCCTCGTTCGCATCCTCATAAGCTTCAGCCTCCTCCTGTTTGTCCTCGACCGGAGCTTCTTCTTCCGGCTTCTTCTCCTCTAGGTCCTCGGACGCCATGGGTACCGAGCAATCGAGTCAAGATCGAGACTTTGAGAGAGAATTGCGGAAACCCTAGATTTGTGGAAACCTAGAAATCACAGAGCGTTTTTTAGCTAGAGAAGGAAGAGAAGCGAGTGATCTGGGAGCCAATCGAGACGGGAAGAAAAAGGAATTGGGGAATTGAGATTTGGGACTTTGGGGGAATTGAAATTGGGGGTTTTGATTTTTTGGGGGTGGATTCGGGCGGGGTGTGAATATAAAAGGGAGGGAGGGTTTGGTGTGGGGGTTTCAAAATTTTGGCTATGAAATTTTGAGAGCGCGCTCTTCTGTGTCTGATTTCTTTCTTATATGTCTCTCTGTTTTATTTCTATTACTACCTGCCTACAATTCTCACGGCAAACCACCAAAACATTCCGACGGCATACAAGGGACCAATGTACTGCATCAGCTCTCTGATGTCGCCACGTGTTTTTTGGACGTAGGATAAGGCATTTTGTTTTTTTTTTTGTATGTGCTGTTTTTCATTTATGAATGTTATTTTTTTTAGTAGAATTTAGAATGATTAAACTATGTTATCCGAATTTGTAATTTTTTTGTTGTTGTTATATCGCCATATGTTTGTTTGGTTCACCGTTCACCTGACTGCGGAATAAGTTAACTTAATATTGAGTTGTTGTTAATTGTTACAGTGTTGTAAGACACATTCATACATTGTAAAAAATTGTAGATTGGTTTATTTAAATGTTACTGGTGAGGTCGTATAATGATATTGAAAATTTGTTCTTAGACTAAATAAATAGCATGGCGTAAAGTTTGATAAGTGATTGTTTGGGGCATGAAAGACACTAATAGCAATGGACTAGTGATTGTGGTTTATTATAAGAACGCATGTTGTGATGACAAAGTCGTAAGTCATAACCAACATTACAGTGCTGTGATTAACTTGTCCACTACCTTTACTCCTCATAACACAAAGCAACGTCACTGATAAATGCATATTAATGTGTTAGTGATCAAAATTCAATTGTAACATCAACAAGAGACCATAAGTGATTAAGCATACAATGTTACTTGCTACAGGCGTTATTTATCCTCATTTTTCTTTTCTTTTTTGAGATAATATAATGAAAATACGAATGTAAGACAAATCGACAAACATATTACACATACAAATACTCTTGTATCTTCCAATATTTCACATGTGTATATGAAAACTTTGATTTTAGTAGAGGTAGTGTCAAAAAATTATGAACTTGGTCTGGTTTTGTCGTGGTTTTTATTTATTTTATTTAAAAAATAAATAAATAAAAAGAAATTAATTTTCATATTCAAAAATAATATTCAATATGTCTCAGTTGTCACGTGAAACTCGCATGCAGTTCCTGCTAAATAAGTAAAATAACCCACACATCACAGACCACCGCGGCAGAATCTGATTGGTCTGTGATTGAATCAAAAGCCTTTGCCGAGTCGCTAGATTAAGATAGTCGAAGGTCTAGTGCAAAGAGAGAGAGAGCGTGAGACCCAAACTCACTTACCTGATCCGAGATGGAACACGACCCGGGTTCAAAGCAGCTCCGACCCGACGAACCAGAGCTCGACCTCTACACCATCCCAAGCCACTCTAGTAAGTCCTCCCTTCTCTTCTCTCTTAAACCCCAACACTAACTCTAATTCCAAAACCCGAATTGCTCATGGAAACGAAATCACACTTCTAATTAGCTGACCCTAAACCTCAGAACAATGAAGTCTGCATTTTTATTTTCTAGGGAATCAAGAATGTTGTAATTGATGCATATTAGGATCCTAGTTTTGAATTTTGAAACTTTTTGTCGTTGTCAGGCTGGTTTTTGTGGGATGAGATTCATGAAACCGAGAAAAAAGCTTTGAAGGAGTTTTTTGATGGGAGATCTATATCAAGAACACCAAAGGTGTACAAAGAGTATAGGGATTTTATTATTAACAAGTATAGAGAAGACCCTGCTAGAAAGCTCACGTTCACCGAGATTCGGAAGTCGCTTGTGGGTGATGTTACTTTGCTGCACAAGGTCTTTAATTTCTTGGAAAAATGGGGGTTGATTAATTTTGGTCCAACTTCGGGGCGCAATGATGGTTTTGGTGAGGCCAGGATTACGGTTAAGGTTGAGGAAGGGGTCCCAATTGCAGTCCGAGTGGCTGCAAATCCAATTGATTCTAAGCCCCTTTCGGCTACACCTTTGGAAAGGGAGAGTGGGGGTGGAGGTGTGAGTAGAATTGTGTTGCCTCCATTGGCGTCGTACTCAAATGTTTTTGGTGATTTGAAGAAAGAGAGGTTGGTTTGTAATAATTGTGGCGGACATTGTGATTCTGGACACTACAAGTACAACAAGGTATTTTCATGGCCTTTTAAGTTCATCCTGAATAAATTTGTTTGTAGTTTTCTGTCCTGAAGCTTATTAAGTTATGCATCTGCTATGATTCTTGTATTGGCAGGGTGATTTTCTACTTTGCACAAATTGCTTTGAAAATGGAAACTATGGGGAGAACAAATTGGAGGAAGATTTCAAGTACAATGAGCCAGTTGAAAAGAGTGGTAATACTGGAGTTGAGTGGACTGAAGCAGAAACTTTACTTCTTTTAGAATATGTTGTGAAGTATGGAGATGATTGGGATCGTGTTGCTCAAAATGTTCAGACCAAGACCAAAGTTGATTGCATTGCCAAGCTTATTGATCTGCCTTTTGGGGAGGTTCCGTTGGGTTCAGGTCACAGAAAAGGTAAGCACAATGGCAACTTGAGCGATTCAAAACAAGGTCAGTTATCTTTGTCAGAGTGTCAAGAGACTATCAAAACAAAGAGTCAGAGGCATGAGCAGGCAAATGACAGTGAGCAGAATGGAGATACTGCAAACCAAGGCCCCCCTTTGAAAAAACAATGCGTTACTTCCCTTTCAGATGCTAGTAGTTCACTGATTACACAGGTACATACCATCCTAATCCTATATATAATCTTGTAGACTGGTTGGCAAACTATTTTTGAGACATACTGGTTCAGTAAACGGTGTGACATGTTTTGGGTGGGAAATACTGTGCACAAAATGAGCTAACAATATCAAGAGTGAATTTTTATTTGTTATTCTTTTGTATGTTGTTCTCTCTTCTGTCAAGTTGTATGCTTGTGTACCATTGTATATTCTCATACCTGACTGACTGGCTAACTATGAATAAAGTTGATATAATTTTGATAAATTTTGTCTTACGTATATCTCTCTCAGTCATCTGAATTGTCATGGTAAACCTTTGCTGCTTTTGCTTATTAGGTATCAGCCTTATCAACCTTGGTTGGTCCACATATTACAGCTGCTGCAGCTGAGGCTGCTGTTACTGTACTTTGTGAGGAAACCTCATGTTCAAAGGAGATATTTAATGCCGAAGATGATTCTGTTACTAATGGTTTGCAGTCTCCCGCTATAAACTGTGAGACAGAGAGGTTATCTATCTACTTATATGCTTTTCCAATTGATGCTCTAGATCAGAGTCTGCTAGTTATTGTATTATGTTGACATTGAAGTCCTAATTTTGTCTTGTTTCTTTTCTGTTTTTAGAGTCTTTCAACTTGAAGATTCAGAGATGAAGGAGAAGCCAACTGAATCAGGTATAAGCAGTGAAGCCAACTATACAATATGATTTCTTATATATGGCTGAGTTGAACTTAGATTTAGTGATTGTTGTGGTTGTTGGTTTCCATACTAGTTTTATAATACATGGCTATTCATTGCTTACATATTGTTGACTATAATCTCAGTCCTCCTTTCTAATACAGAGAGCCATGTTGCATTTGAGAAAAAAGATGGCATACCTCCAACTTTGCAAATTAGAGCTGCCATCGCAACAGGTCTTGGAGCAGCTGCTGCTCGTGCAAAATTGCTGGCTGATCAGGAGGATAGAGAGATTGAACATCTTTTGGCAACCATAATAGGGACTCAGGTGGGTGATTTTCATCTTACTTTATTCCTGGTTGTCTTTGTGCTCAAGTGGTTGCTAGCCATCCCTTTTCTCTTGCTATCTGTTGCAATTCTAGCCATCTCTGATGAATAACAACCTAATCCTGCTGTTTTCTTTGGCATGACTGTAGATGAAGAAGTTGCACTGCAAAATGAAGAATGTCGAAGAACTAGAGCTGCTTATGGAGAATGAATATGCAGAAACCAAAGAAGAAGAAGATTCTCTGCTAGCAGAGCGAATTGACGTCATAGAAAAGACGATAAACTCTGGCGTACCTAGATGGAAGGATCATCCTTCTCTCAAATCTTAAAAATGTGTCCAAGAGTATTTCAACATCTAAAGTAGAGGAGAGAAAGAAACATAGACTAGAGTAGAGTAGCAATGTGTTGCAATGTTGCATAGGGGTATCTTACGAACAGCTTTTGTACACCTCTCCCGGATTTCTAGTACTTGCTGATGGACTGGAGAGTAGAGTAGAAATTGTTTGTTTGTTTTTTCTGTTTTAATGAAGCTGGAGAGTAGAAATTGTTGTACAAATAATTTCAAGGATTTACATGTTCTAATCGGCCACCATGGATTGGGCCGGGTCAGTGTTATTTGGGCTGGGCCGAACCACTTTTACCGCCCAAAAGTTCAAAAACTACCAAAATCCCTAAATTTGAGCACAACCAAAAGATGATAAGAAGACGACTCCGACTGAGCTACTCCTGCCGTGACAGCCGAAATCATCCGCCGTGACTCACCCACCTGTTGCCCATTCGCGTCCGAACCCTTACCCCTCCGAGCCACTCCTAATGTCCTCCGACGATCTGTGCCGGGTATTCGAAACCTCAACGCGGCGGCAGTGTGCTTGGTCATAACGTGGCCTCTCTTCTTCTAGCTAATCTTCGCGGTCCTTATGTGTTGCAGGTAAACCATAAGAAGAAAATTGAAAAGTATTTTGAAAAATCATTATTGCCCCGATCATATTTATTGACGTATACATATTCGGACGTATCAAAGCTTATATTCACCGTTTTCGGCCATACCAAGCGTGTAGCCGGTGCCTTGTAAGTTAAGAATATGTTATCAGATACGGCCAGATATAGCGGGAAACAGCACGATACGCGTCCGATAATGACATTTCATCTCCAGTGCGTTAAATTTCCCACACCGAGAAGGACGACCAGTAGGCCTCTTGGTCTACGACGCCTTCGGCCACCTCTAATTAGAACCAGGTAATGCTAATTTCACTCCTTTTTCTTTAGGTACAAGAGTTACTGTGAGGTTAGCTCATTCTACAAGCTCTAAGCTACAGCATTCAACATTGCTATATTTCGTTTCTTCTTTTGTGGTTTTTTGTTTGTTTTTACATCTCTGCCCTGCTGCTCCTATGGTATTTTACCACCTAATCTCTGAGGAGTTTCCATAGTTGCAACGCCTAATGTATGTGACTTGATATGTTTCTTCAGCTTCAAATGAAAGTCTGGGACTTGGATCACAGTTTGTTTCCTGTATTTGAGGACTATACTATGGATAATAAGGAACATTTGGGGGAACTCGGTACGATTCTGCTTATAGGTATCTCTACATCAAAATCAGATGCTAATACTAGCTCTGTAAATTATGAACTGATGGTCACGATCTTGAGAGTTGGAGGTTCGATTTCTTGGTGAGCTATCATATAGAGAATGCAACTTATAAGCAATGAGACTGAAATATGATCATCGCAGTTACATTGTTGTAATTGGATTTTTTATTTCAGAGTGGTTCACATGGTAAAAAAATGGCTTCACGCAAAACTTCAAACAGTGGTTGACAGCCTGCGTAGGCCCAGTCCAACTTAATAAGCAGCAGAAAGAGGAATCAATGAATCATACTCTCACGCTCTCACTTATCACACATGAATTTTCTTCTTCCTTTGTATTTCTTTGTTTCTGAGCAACCAAACACGGCAAACCAGTCCAGAGCAGTGAAGCCAGAAATGGGTCCATTTGTTCAGGTACTTGCGAAGCCTTTTTTGTTTCTGAGGTTCTTTACTCTTTTGTATATCTACGATTCATGAACATAATTCTTGGGAGTTTTTGTTAAAAGTAATCAACTTTTAGAAAATTATGGGGATTTAATTAAATACGAATTTTTCTGAGGAAATTGGATACAAAACCCTCTTAGTCTCTTTAAATTGTTTAAGTTTATTCTTGATAATAAAATATACATGTGTCAATGTGTCAAGAAGGTGGACATTTTGTGTTGAATTGTTTCCTAGGTGTGAAAATCAGTGTCTCCAGTTTGATGGCGTGAAAATTAGCTTCTTAGATATATAATAGCTTAACTAAAGTAGTAGAGCTCAAGACTGTAGGCTGTAAACTAAGATTGTAAAGTAGGAGATCTCTACAGTGATTGCCCATCTTCCTCGAGGAAGATACCTCAGTAACTGCAATATGTGCTTACATTATTTGGACCAGAAGATGTCCTTCATCAGTGTTCTCTGATCTGAGGAGATTGAATTGTGTCTGGATACACCAAATCCTTTAAGCCAGAAATGTCCAGGATCTTCTTACTCGGTGTATTTGTCTCATCTCCTGAGCGGCTCATTAGTAGAATCCGATTACACCACTCCAGTATCTCAGGTGAAAACACTTTACAGTAAATTGACTGCCTAACCCAAGTTGGTACTGTCAAGTATTTTACTCCTTCGCAGGCACCGTCCACAATTGCTTCCGCAGCTTCTTTGACAGGCAGTACAGGCATTAAGCTCATTTCAGCCTAAACAGGAATCAAAACCAGAAGTTAATGAGTATTGTTGAAATTTAACACAAGTGAGGAATTAATTAACCCCATTTTGCTCAATAACCAAAAGAGGAGCTTACATCTCTCAGTTCTTGATCTAATACCAACCGGCCTTCCTTGTTCAGGAACTTTCCTCGAGTCATTTCTGATTCAACTAGCCCTGGAGTCACAATTGTTATTCCAACTTCATCCCCAGTTTCGACTCTCAAAGTCTCATAAAAGCTTATCACTGCTGTTTTGCTAGCCTGAACCCAATTTAGAATTAGAACTATCAATAAGAGATTTGAGTACTGAGCTTGGTACTGTTCTAACTTACACTATACATGCTTAGACGTGGTGTGCGCAACCATCCAGCAGCGGATGCGATCCCTATAATCCTCCCTTGGCTCTGTTTAAGGTGAGGAATAGCGAAATAAGAGCTGTAAACTGAACCCCAAAAGTTGACGTCCTGTCAAAGAAAGTTGATCACTTATCACAGGTACAGCTTACAAGTTACAAGCATCTGGATTTTCCTCCTCATAATTCCTTGATTTGTAGTCAGTTAACAAAATGTTGAAGGGGTGTGAAAATGAGTGGGCAGAGTAATTACCATGGCTGGTGCTAGTTTAGTAACATCAGGTGTTTCTTCAAACATGCAGATGGGAGCAATCCCAGCATTATTCACCAGGTGATCCACTGCGATCAAGCATAGGTAAACACGATACATATGTGTAAACTGAGAAGATAACAATTAAAAGGAATAGAGCTATTGATAGAGTCTACAAGACTTACAGCGTCCAAAGTGATTCACTGTCACATCAACAAAGCGCTTACAATCTTCTACCTTGGAAACATCTGCAGGAATGATGAGAACGTCTGGTGAGCCAATCGACATGGCTCTGTTGGCAACGTGTTGGAGTCGATGTTCTCTTCTGGCAACAAGAGCTAGACAAGCACCTCTTCTAGCGTACTCGTATGCCAGATGCTTCAAGAATAATCAAAACCAACAATAGATTATATATAAAAGAAAATGGATGACCATGCAAAGATAAACATATATATATATTGTTTATGATGGTTCTAGATATGTATATATGTATACCTCGCCTATGCCAGAGGATGCTCCGGTTATGAGTATGACTTTTCCGGCCACGTTTTCGCAAAACAGCGGCTTTATGATCGAGAGGAGGAACTTGAGAAACAGATATGGTGGAAGAAAGAAGAGCAGCAAGGTGAGACCGATGGGAGGAAGCACAATGTTCAGTAGTTTGTTAATGATATCCATAGCTCTTGTTTAATTCCAGAGAACTAGAGCGCTAGCTAGAACAGGAGGTTTACTACGTTTTGCATTTTATTGTTATCCAAAAATGAATTAATCTATAAGAGCAAGAGTTCGGCCACGTAGCAACGTTGCATGGAGAAGAAGCAACACGTATTACAAATTTCGGGGTGAGCTCATCGATCAGCACCGCTTGAAAAAGAACTTGATATATAATATATAGAACTATATGTCTATATATATGGACAATAAAAATTACTTCTAAAAACAATATCTGCATGATTCAGATTAGTTTTGCTTCATTTGCGCGCATTATTCCCCACAACAAGATTGAGTTCGATACGTTCATAAAAAACAAGATAAATAGTTCAATTTATTCGATCTAATGTACGTAGTGGCCGAATATAGAGTTTTACTTCTTATACAATGATAAAACTCATAAAAGAATGTTCTAATTTTCTTTGTCTGAGGGAGTACTCCTTGGCCTTTTGATCGAGTCGGAATGAGTAATGCTCTCGAGTAGCTGAGGACAGAAAACCCTAAGCCAAAATGCGAACCGAATCCACGACGGCTCCGTCAAGTCCATGTCTCCACGGCAAGCACTGTCCACAATTGCCTTCGCACACACTTCTGTTGACTGACTCGGTATCATGTCTGAATTAACCTAAGGAACAATAATGTAATATATTACATGTAAAACATATATAACCAGTATGTATATAGTGATATACATATATATACTATTCACTCACTTGAGATTGAAATTCTGGGGTTTCTGTCATTTCAGACTGAACCACTCCGGGACTCACAATCGTGATCCCCAAATCAGAACCTATTTCAGCCCTCAATGTCTCAAAGAAGCACGTCTGGGCTGCCTTGCTTGCCTATATATACAAGTATATCACATCAGCTTCTAGTTATTTTATCAAACTAAGCAATTAGCTATAAATTAATAACATAATTGAAAGGAGTATATATAAATGCCAAGTACGAGACCCATTTCTTACGTTGTAGAAACTCAACCTTGGTGTAGAAAACCATGTTGCAGATGAAGAAATCACAACAATCTTGCCTTTGCTTTTTCTCAAGTATGGAATTGCAAATTTGGTGCAATACACTGACCCCCAGAAATTAATGTCCTGCAAATCAATTGAAGTAGTAAAGAAAATATGTCATGTGAGTGCAAAGATATGTACCTATATCTGGTGCATGAAAAATACTACCATACCATAATTGATTTCGGAGTAGAGAACTCATTACAATCTTCAAACAATCCAGTTTGTGTAACCCGGCATTGTTCACCAAATGGTTCACTGTTGTATGCATGGAAACAATTCATCCAAAAATTAGCACAAGACACATTTTTAATAGAAGCTTGGTTATTGAAATATTGATCATCATATTCCTAGTTCGATAGCATCATATTCAGGCGTTCTATGAAGTTCTTACCAGTGTCTACTTACATTGACCAAAATGATTCACAGTGTCATTAACAAGTCGGTTGCAGTCTTCAAGCTTGGAAACATCAGCTAGGATCATTATGGCATCAGGAGAGCCTAGCCGTCGAGCTTTATCCACCACTGCTCGAAGACGGTCCTCTCTTCTGGCTGCCAATGCCAAACGAGCTCCTCTCCTACCATACTCGTAAGCCAAATGCTTTGGAGTATATAGTTGCATATTGCAAATTAATTAATGTTAACTAATTACTTGTATCAACTTGGATACACAATTTTCGATTCATTTTCATGACGCGAGATCTAATGAATTAGTCAATGAAACGATTTTCTTATCATTGATTTACGTGCTAGAACATAGAAGGAGTAGAAGCATGAGTCTGTGATCGTAGAACCACAACATATATCATCCATGCAAAGAGATCAAGTGGACCAGATAATAAGAAAAGTATCTGACCGACATATATATAGTGAAGTGTTCATTTATAGGGCAGGAATCAACTACCTCGCCGATTCCTGAAGATGCTCCGGTGATGAGGATAACTTTTCCAGCGACGTTTTCAATGGATTTAGAGCGATATACGAAACGAAGAAACTTGTAAATCAGAAAGGGTGGCAGAAAGAAAACCAATCCAGTGAGTGTTAGTAGAGGCACTACTACATTCAGCACATTGTGATTCAAATTCATAGTCTCTCTCTCTCTCTCTCTCGTATATATCTTGGCTGGACGTTATGCACAATGGTGGTGTGTGCAATGTCTATACATTCTTGCTGCTGTGTTTATAACTTCATACTCTTGTCGTTGGTTTCCTTTGTTATTTAGTTGATGGCCTTTCTCTTTTGGGGCTTCTATGATTTGGTGCTGCCATATGTAGTAGCGGACGATCCCATTTTATGTAATAAGGTGTCCCATATAGATTATTGAAGTGTTATATAGATTTTGAGACTTAAGGTAAGGAATTATGATTAATTAAAAAACACCACCTGAACTACGATGCTATTTTCATACCTAATTATTAAAAACTTGCATTTTCATACCTGAAGTTTCATTCTGTTAGCATTTTGATACCCTGACCACTAACACCGTTAAATTTTGAAGGAATTTTCGTCATTTCAATAAATATATCATTTTTTACATTCACTTTAACAAAATAATTTATTTTTTAAGGTTATCAAATACAAATAAAACAATTTAATTTAGCAAAAATATTCAAAAAAAACTTCAAAATTAAATATTTATTTTTGCAACAATAGTGATAAAAGTTAATAGAACTTTTGTATGTATATATATTTTTGGAGTTACATGTTAAGCAAAAAAAAAAATAATTAAAATAAAATTATATCAAGAAAATATCGAATATCTGTGGAAATTTTATCAAATTTTATATAAACATGTTTAATCTATTTTTGGTTAAATATACCATGTTTTATCACTATTGTTGCAAAAATATATATTTAATTTTGGATTTTTTCAAATATTTTTACTAAAGTAAATTGTTCTATTTGTATTTGATAACCTCAAAAAATAAATTATGTTGTTAAAGTAAATATAAAAAATGATACATTTATTGAAATGACGAAAATGTCCTTAAAATTTAACGGTGTTAGTGGTTAGGGGGTATTAAAATGCTAACGGAATGAAACTTCAGGTATGAAAATGCAAGTTTTTGATAGTTATGTATAAAAATGAAAATAACATCGTAATAGTGTTTTGTAATTAATTATTCAAATTATCTCATATCATTATTAAATGATTGGCCAAGATACAAATATTTGGTAAAATTGTTTATCTCGACCCTCTTTCAGTGAGGCCCAATCAAAAGTTAACCCCGATTTAGCTAGGTCAAAAACTGCCACTGGTTTCCCTTCCCCTATCAACGCCTCTCTGGCTGACATAGTTCATGTTTCTTGTTCTTCCTTTTCTGCAGTACGCTCATTCTGGAGGTCTGGATTTTTTTCTTCTCGTGTAATATTTTGATTGCATGATGGCTGGGTTTTGCCTTTCAGTTCAGGGTACTTAATTCCTCCCTCATAAACATGCTCTATCGTTCGTCTCTCGATCCCTTTGGTGGACCTAATAACATGTTTATGCTCACCCTTTGGAATTTTATTTTCTTCTTTTTGAACTAATTGTTTCTCTGAACTTGTAATTCAGGATGATAAACACTTGCATTGGTAGCAGATGCCATTGGCACTATATCTTCGATCTGGTAATTCCACTGAGAGTAGCATATGAAGAAGATCTAGAAAACTATACGTGCTTAGGAAGAAGCTTCAAGTTTGAACAACTGGCAAATGCAGCAGTAAGTAGTAACTAGTAACCTGGCATCTTTTTCAACATGTCTCTCAACTATTCTGTTGGCATTACTTGCCTAAATGCAGTAAAAAAGTAGAAAGTACTCTTCACTGCATGTGACCTGCAGAGTATAGTAACTTCATCTATTTGTATCCACTTCCAAGTTCCAACACACATTAATTTATTTATATGAAACATCACATACACGGCATAATCACAACCTACATGCACATCAAATCCTTTATTGTCACCCATATCTATATCTACAGATAAACCCAAAGAGCTTGCCTATATACAAAGCGAGGTAGAAAAACAAAAACAAAAACAGAAAAAGAAAACACACGTCTATAAATTTACTGAAACCATAACCCAGTTGCTTCAATCTGTCTTGATCTCAGGACCGTGGAGGGAGTCAGGGTACAAGACATTCTTCACGCCAGTGTAGTCCAAGATTTTTTTGCTAGGTGCTTCTTTAGCCGGGGCTCCGGGCCTAACCATGTGGGAAAATTTGAAACCCCATTCAAATAGCTCAGGGCAGAACACCTTCCACATATATATGACATTCCACCACCTTGGCTCTGTCAAGCACCTTGGCCACGACAGACACCGTTCACTATTGCATACGCGCAGTCTTGCACTCTCTCAACTGGCATTGCGCTGACTTGAACCTAGTCATCCAAACAGAATGCAAAAACAGTTTGAACTTTTAACAAGAGGAACACAATATTTATTCATGAAAATATTGTAGGAAGGAGTAAGGTAAAGGTAGCTTACATCCCTCATTTCTTGATCTACGGTCATTCTGCCTTCAGTCGACAAGTATTTGCCTTTGTTCATCTCGGACTCTATGTATCCGGGAGTCACGATTGTAATATGAACTTCTGGCCCCAGTTCGACCCTCAGTGTCTCAAACATGCTTGACATAGCTGCTTTACTTGCCTGGTCATTATAATCATGTTTGTTATACTCGTACATACAAGACAGAATTAGCAGTACACCAAAGGAACCTTATGGCAATAAAAGCACTTACATTATATATGCTCATTCTTGGCGCAGGCAACCATGAATTAACGGAAGAAATCGCCACTATTCTACCTTTGTTGTTTCTGAGGTGTGGAGCTGCAAAATGAGTAGTATAGACTGATCCCCAGAAGTTCGTATCCTGCTAGTTGCAGCAACCAGGTTTGGATCAACTTCTTGAATTGGTTGTTACATCATTCCGACTCTTTTGATTACTGTTTAACATACATTACATAGAACTACTTCCTCTTACTAGACTTGCATGCTAGACAAGACATCATAACTTTTGTATTTGTAAATTAACCTGCTGCATCAGACTCATGTGATCATTCATGGATTATCTAGCTACGTACTAGCCACTATTATAAAACTGAGAAAGAAATATTAGTGAGACAAACATATATGATATATGGTGTTATATACTACACTTACCATTACGGATCTGAAATTTGTGATATCGGTGGCCTCTTCCAACATGCTACAAGCAGTGATCCCAGCATTATTCACCAGATGATCCACTGCATCACACCCAGATACACCCATCGTAAAGATGCCCAAAAAGATCAATCCCATGAATACTAATATAATTTTACAAGTTTTTCCCCCGTCGAATACATTAGAAAAACTAATTATCTGCATTTAGCAATGCCATTCTAAATTCGAGGCATCAGCTTTATAGAAGAAGGAAAAAAATCTGCCACTGCACGAATTTGATCTACCCCGTAGGAAGGCAAGATATCCTAGCTGATATATATAACGAATTACAAATTGGAAAATAAAAAAAGAAAAAACCCAACTTATGAGCTGCATATATACTTACACCTTCCGAAGTGGCTGATAGTTTCATCAACAAGTCTCTTGCAGTCTTCAGCCTTCGAAACATCTGCCACAATCATAATAACATCTGGACAACCACAATTAACTGCTCTATCAACGACTTCCCTCAGTGCGTTTTCTCTTCTGCCAACAAGGGCCAATCGTGCCCCTCTCCTTGCATACTCATAAGCCAAGTGCTGCACCAAATCATACCCCAAAAAACCAACTTAACATCATCAATGGATCATAATAAACCTAACAAACCTCCCAGCTAATGTGTTTACCTCGCCGATACCGGAGGAGGAACCAGTGATGAGGACGACCTTGCCGGAGACATTTTCGCTGAAGATTGTGCTCAAGAGAGAGGTGAAGAACCTGTAGAGATAAAGCGGCGGCAGGAGAAGCAAGAGGGAGAAGAAGGTGAAGGGGGGAGCTGAGAGGTTCAGGAATGTGTGGATAAGACCCAACATGGTTTTGGACAAAGCTGAGCTGCTGCAGATGATAAACACGGAGCTAGAAAGCTGAAACGTTGAAGATAGGGGTTTTATAAGCATTTTGCAGACTGTTAGCAAGTGCCAGAAGGAAGGTGGTGGTGGCAGTGTTGCAGTGTAACCTTAGGACACGTAGTGGAGACATTCCTTAGGGTGACGGCATTGTAGAGATAAACACTCCCTAATTTTGCCGCTTTCTTTCCTTGGTTTTTTTTTTCCGAGTAATATGAAATGAACACGATCTATATGCTCGGCATGAAAAAATAATAATAATAATAAATAAATCACTGATCAGTCTTATGTAATACTAGGTGAATCACTTAGAGCTCACCACGGTGAATCACTTAGAGCTTGTGGCGTTTGGTTGGCATTCCATGTCATCAAAGCTTAATTTTTTTTTTTTTTATATTTATGTTTGTAATTTACTATAATTCCTTTTTCTTTTAGTTTTGTAGTTATTCAATTTTGTTTTTATCTCTAAACCTTATTTTTTAGGGGAAAATGCCAATTTGCACATAAATAAGGATTTTAAAACCTATTAAATGAAAATAAGACCTCGTAGCCTATTCCAATTAAACTAATTAAGCAAAAGACGACATTGCCCTCGCTACAATTCAACTAACCTCTCTTTCACCATCAATTTGATTTCTTCTCTCTCTCTCTTCTCTCTCTCTCTCCTCTCTCGTCTCTCTCTCTCCGTCATCTCTCTCATCTCTCTCGTCGATAATGGTGACTCATCCGAGAGGTAACCAACTCCTCCTCTCCTCTGTCATCAACAACGGCCAGAGATGGAGAAGATGCAAATCCAGAAGAAACGAAATGAAGAGATGCGCGAATTATAGGGCTAATCCACCGCCGCCTCCTCCGACTCGCAACCGGTGGTGGTACACTAGTGCTTCGACCTCCGAGTCAAACCCTAATGCTGCCGCGATCACCACCTTTGTCCTGCCATCCTCGGCCTCCAAAGCCCCAACCGACAGGAGAAAATCGAGAGACTCGAAGGAGATCAAGAGGTCAACGTCGACATTGTCGCAGCTGAGAGGTATTACTTCATCAGCATATGAGATACTATTAATTCAAGATCTCTGTATGGTTTGTGTTTTGGGTATTCCAACTCATATGTGAAAAATTGTTGCTTACTTAATTCAAAGTATCTCATGTTGATGAAATATGGCTGCATTGAAGTTGTGACTAGACTCTTGCTATCTCATGTAATTTTAAACACTTCGCAATTTACTTTTCATCTATTGTCATTGTCATTGCACCTGTATGCAAGGATTAAAATATCGGTATCGGTAGATATATCGGTCCTTTGAAAATAGAGATTTCAGATATATCGGGGATATATCGGGGAACCCGGGAAAAAATATCGGTATTTTGGGAAGAATTTTTTTTTTTTCTGAAATATTTAATTTATTGGATTTATATAAATATTACAATATCAACTTCATCTACATCCAAAATGAGAATCTAGGTTGTTGATAAGAGTCATAAGACACACGCTGATCCACAAAAATACAATAACCAGACCAAGACATATGACTCATATAGTACAAATTGTAGTGTTGCATATGATAATCATATATGTCTTTGGAGCTGCCGACTGTTTCCCCTATCAATGGATAGTAAGGATGAATCCAACTGGATGACTGATCACTGACTTCCGCGCATTGATTATAGCCATATTGATTGTTGCCTTCTTGGGATTCATTTGAGGTTCCAGTCCCACTACCTAACTGATAGAATCAAAACTTAGCACAACTGAAGCAACATCTTGATCATCATTTGGACCTCTAGTCCTCCTCCCATATATGGTATCCTCTTGCGCTCCATACCTAGTACTTCTATAGCCATGATCATGGGAGGCATGATCGTAATTTTCTTCAGATGAAAAATTGTTCAATCCACCAACTGTAGAAGATTTTCCATATACAAACCCGGTGCCGTATTTCCACCACCTTTTCCACTTCCACCATCTTCATCATCATCTGAACTATCCGGAGTTGCTGTGCCGCCCCATGCATCATCACTGTCTAAATTATCTTCTAGGTTTCCAACAACTTCTTCAGATAATACCCTTTGTACGTTGATTCTATTGGCAGTTACAGTTTCAAACAACACCACTTCAAGAGGTGGATTGCCATCATCATCATCGAGGTGTGTAGGCATAATCCAAGCTTGAAGTGGATCAATGCCATCATGAAGTGGTTCACTTGCAACATGAAGTAAATCGATATAGTTGTTTTCATTTATCACATTATCCTTTGCTTGTCTATCGCGTAGACACAACTTCATATTATAGTAGCAGTATACAAGCTTTTCCAATTTCTGATATGCAAGACGGTTCCTTTGCTTCGTATAGATAAGAGCAAATGTGCTCCAATTTCTCTCGCAAGCTGAAGAAGAAGCCGTTTGTGCTAAAACACACATCGCAATTCTTGACAAATTTGGTGCCGAATACCCCCATTGTGACCACTACTATCAGCTAAAAATAAAACAATCACTACTACTACCCGAACCAAATGGTCATAATTCATAAACATTTTATACTATGTAAACTACAAACCTGAATTCCTAGTATTTCTTGTGTGTTTCGCCATGGTTGAGCCAAATGATTGTTTTGCATCTCTAAAGCATACAACCTGCATTAACGATTTTAATGGTTATATACTAATATAAAAGGATCTCAAATATCTTAAGGTTTTCATCATTAAGAAGTTATGTACCTCATCTACATAAGTGTCTAAAGAATCCATAAGGTTGTTGTTATTTTTGTTAAATTGTTCGAAAACTTGTGCAATCACTTTTGAAAAAGTACTACCATAGCCAACCTCATTTCGATATTGAAAATTTGGGTTCAGAAAATGTGCTGCAAATAAGAAACCAACGAGTAGTTATCTATTAGTACACTATACACCAATTCATCATTGAAAAAGATGGAGTAACAATAATTATATATACCTGCTGCATATAATGGTTGACTTAGTGTTTTCTCTCATCGGTTATTGATGATGTTAAGCACCCATTGCTTTCCTTCATCTGCGATATTTGTTGTTTCACTCTTTCAAACATATCATATAGATGGGCATGGTTGGTTGAACTTCCGTGTCAACGATTCAGAGAATCTCGTATAATGGTTTATAAATTTTATGGACTGTTTCCATGCCATCCCAAAATCTGCCGTCAAGAATATTATCTTCTACCTTCTTGCTTCTCTAGTTCTGCTTGCTGCATTATGAGTCCAAGCGGTGCTTGTAAACAATGTTCTCAACCTGCTTTATTTTTCAAAATGCTATCAATGACAATGTGATTTGTTGCAAATCGAGTTTTGCCCGGTCGAATCAAATCTCCATGGGTGATGCTTCTCATTTCTGCTAGTACCCAACCATGATTGTAGATGTAGTTAGTTACACTTTGAGCCTTTTAAACGACAATAACTACTGCTTCGTTCCCCCGATATCTTCAAATATCAAATCAATGCAGTGGGCAGCACATGGGATCCAATACAGTGGATATTTTCCTCCAAATCTCTTCCGGCCTTTTTAAAAATGCTGATGCATTATCAGTGACAATCTGGACAATATTTTCTGGTCCAACATCTAGGATAATCTCATCAAGCAAACCATATATATACTCAGCAGTTTTTTTTCTTATGAGAAGCATCTACAGACTTTAAAAACACTGTTGAACCTTTCGAGTACACCATAAAATTTAAAATAGACAGTTTTGTAGGTCTGTCCATCCATCACACATAATAGTGCATCCATATATTTTCCAAATGTCTCTATGACTATCCACATACTTTCTCATTTCTGTGTACTCATTTTCTAGGTAAGGACCCTGAATCTCATAGGGAGTTGGAAGCTTCACGCCAGGACCTTCAAATAATAAAATAAAAAATTTAAATAATAATTAAACATAACATAATTTTCTGATTCCATAAATCACATGTATAGATTATTTACTGGAGGCAGCTGTTTCAGCAAGCATGTTCTTAAAATGTGGACAATTAGCTTTGCTTGCAGGGACACCACCAAATATGAAAAATCTGGAAACTGCCTTCCCCTCTTTCTCTAGCACCTTTTAGTATGTCTTTCATTGTGCTTTGCTTTGATCGACTTTTCTGGTGTGGCATTTCCACTGGAAGCTCTGGAAATGAATAGTGATAGGAGTTTGATCGATCAACTTGTTGTTGTTGACGACTGCTGCTACCACCTCTTGATTGTGTAGGAGTTCGTAAACTTTTGCTCTTGGAAACTGAGAATTTTTATCACGATATATGGTTGAACGTCTAGTGCTTCCCGATAACCATATTGTTCTGCAGGGTGCACATCAGCTGGATACTGATATCCATCGTCACCATCACTCTCGTCGTCATCGTAGAATTTTTTTTTACTCCCAATAATCATTTCGGAGCTCTTGTCTGATGTCCTCTTCAACGACTTTCTTATCTTGCTTGATACATTCTTTTTTCTTTTCTCCATGCTATCACCTCATGCTTGATATTGCTGGCACCTTTTCACATTTTTTTACACTCTTGTGTGGATCATAACCTGATAAATGACTCTTCAATCTTGTAATTCCGCCACTTTGAAAAATGCTTTCACAAAATATATATTTTGTGCCAGAACGATTTCCTGGGATAACTGTTGCATACTTCCATGCTGGATCATTTCCACGGCTACTTGCCATTTTTGATCTATTACATAACAATACAAATTTTATACACATTTATTGTAAATTAGTGAGTAACTACTAAAACAAAGAATGTAAGTTCAAAATGGCAATATATATATATATATAGTATATACCTGAACAGAACAACTTCTTTCAAAATAATTGCAGGAATGCAATACGTATTGCTTCTATGTTGATGTCTGCCTCTTGGGGAAGTTATGTAATTGAGATTTATGTTTTGGAGTAGGTATGTGATGTATCATGTATGATGTACCTAAAGGCCGGGCTAAGCTCTTATATACAATTCTCAGTCCTCTCTCTCATCTCTATAATTCTCACATCTCTCTATGTCTCTCTCTCTTTCTTATCTCTATAATTGAAAAATTTATTCAGTTTGGTCGTCTTTTTTGGATCAACACATTTTGCAAATCTTCATTGAGATCTTTCACTCAAGATATGATGGGACGTTGGAGTCACATGACTCATATATCTCTCTCTCTCTGTTTGTTTCTCATCTCTATAATCAGTCAAGATATGGTGAGAGTGTGGGACGTTGGAGTCACATGACTCACATATCTCTCTCTTCTCTCTCTCTCCTCTCTCTGTTTCTCTCTCATCTTTATAATTGTGTTCTGTATCTTATGTCACGGACTCACATATCTCTCTATTTCTCTCTCTCTCTCTCTCTCTCTCATCTCCCTCTCTCCCGCTCTCTCTCTTCTCTTCTCTCTTCTCTCTCTCTCTCTCTCTGTGTTTCTCATCTCTATATTGTGTTATGTATCTTATGTCACGGACTCACGGTCTCACACTCTCACGAGTACATATGTTCTCTATCTTATACTCATTCTCTTTCTCAAGTGTAAATATTCCTCCACTGTCTACTCATCTCCAAGTTTGATATTGTGTAATAGATCGATCTGCATCCAGATATATCTTGAAAGGAATCATGCTCTTCTCGAGAGTCGAGAGTCGAGAGTCGAGACAGTACCTTTGAAATTGACAGCACATAAACATGTGATTCTTATGTTCTTTTTCTTTTATTTTCTCAAGTTTAATTTCAAACAAAAGCCTTTCTCTAGGTCAGTCTTTGAAATAATATCTTGCATGATGAGATTATTGTGGTCACTGAAACTGACAATTGCATGTGGAGTGTGTAAGCACATTATTGTACTATAACTCGAGACCACCACTCTTCATTAAGATACACCCTCAACGATTACTTACTTTCTTCCGGATAACATTTCAATTTTTTACAAATATTTTTTTAATATGTTGGTGATATATCGAAAATATCATAAATGTCGGAGATATTTCCTAAATGTCGGAGATATTTCTTAAATATCGGTGATATTTGACAATATTTCCTAAATATCGGGGAAATATCGTAGATACGGTGGAAGATAAGATATTGACCCCTAAAGATATATCGGTCCTTCGAAAAAAGATATCGGAGGATATATCGGATATATCGCAGAGATTTTAATCATTGCCTGTATGGAGTCTGAATAGGTTATTGGGAGTCAGTAACTGATTATTTGAGGTCAATAACTAAGTTATTAGGGATCAGTAACTGATTATTAAGGGTCAGTAACTGATTATTGGGGGACAACAACCAAGTTATTAGGGGTCAATAACTGATTATTGGGGTCAGTAACCAAGTTATTGAGGATCAATAACTAATTATTGGGGTCAGTAACTGATTATTGGGGGTCAATATATAACCAAGTTATTGGGGTCAGTAACTGATTATTGGGGGTCAATAACTGAGTTACCGGGACCGAAATCCGGCGACCGGAGAAAATCTGAGTTATTAGGGGTCAATAACCGGCGACCGAAGAAATTCCGGCAACCGGTGACCGATGACTGGAGTCTGGTTTGGTTCCGACAAAGTCTTCTCACTCTTTCACTTTCTCTCTCCTTATACATGTTTTAATGGTGAGGGTAAAATTGTCTTAAAAATATACAAAAATTATTATTGTATTATGACTTTAATATAGATTATTTATGTATTTGGGTACAAATAAGATCACCATAAACTACTGGAAAATAGCACTTAGGCGACGGAATTAAAAAATTCCGTCTCCTAAGTCGTACATAAGCGACGAAATTTTCTACTTTCGTCGCTTAAGTACTACTTAGGAGACGGAATATTTTTACTTAGACGACGACATTTTGAAAAAATAAAAATTAAAAAATTTATATGAATCACTTAGGAGACGGAAAGTAGAACTTAGGAAACGGAATGGTTTTTTTTTTTTAAAAAATATCAGGAATCACTTAGACGACGGAATAGAACATTCTGTCGCTTAAGTTCTAAAAATTTGAGCGCTCATCTTCCCGCGTAAAATTTCATGAAAATTCAAAACAAAATTTTTCAAAATATATCAATTATTTTAAATCACACACTCACATCACACACTCACCAACCTTATCAATAGAAGAAAACTCATCTTCTCCCAGAGCTCTCTCTCTCTCTCTCTCTCCAGACTATCACTCTCATGCCGGTTCTCTCTCCATTCTCACCGCTCCTTCCTCCACCGCCGCCGCCTTCAACTGCACCACCCCCACAATCACCCGGCCACCTCAGCACCCTCCTCGGAGCCAATAACCTCCCCCTCTCGACCCGACCCGACTCACCCGTCCCCGCCGCCAGCAAGCTTCTCGTCCCCTTCTCTTGCACCGAGCCTTAGATCTGGATCCGATCTCCGCCACCATAGACGCCGTTGCCGCCACCTTTCTCTCTCTACCAAGCCTTCCCACCGACCCACCACCATCCCTCGAAATTTCAAAGGAGTAAGAAATCAGGGTAAGTTCTTCAATTTTTTGGTTTAATTAGCTTTGGTGATAGATTTATATGTTTTTGTTATTTTGATTTTAATTTTGGTTATGATGTGATTGGTATGATGGTGGTGTGGCATGGTGGTTATTTGGTACGGTGGTTGTGGTGGTGGTGTATTTGAGGTAGATTGTTGGTATGAAATTGAAAGGGAGATATTGTATTGAAGTTTACTGACCCCAGTAGAAGTTTAGTGAGGGGCAGTAAACTTCCACTGGGTTTACTATGGGGCAATAAATTTGTTTATTAGAATAAGAATGAGTATCTGTTGTGTATAATTGACATGAAATTGAAAGAGAGATACTGTATTGAAGTTTACTGACCCTAGTAGAAGTTTACTGGGGGCCAGTAAACTTCCACTGAGTTTACTAGGGGGCAATGAATTTGTTTACTAGGGTAAGAATGAGTATTTGTTGTGTATAAATGACATGAAATTGAAAGGCATATACTGTATTGAAGTTTACTGACCCTCAGTAAAAGTTTACTGGGAGGCAGTAAACTTCCACTAGGTTTACTAGGGGGTAATTAATTTGTTTATTAGGATAAGAATGAGTATCTGTTACATATAATTGGCATGAAATTGAAAATGAGATATTGTATTGAAGTTTACTGACCCCAGTAGAAGTTTACTAGGGGGCAGTAAACTTTCACTGAGTTTATTAGGGGGCAATGAATTTGTTTTCAGCCTTTAGCGACGGAATTCAACTATTTTGTCTCCTAAGTGGATAATTTTTTTTTATTATAAAATAAAATCCGTCGCCTAAGTTCTTAGGAGACGAAAATATTTCATCTCCTAAGAACCACTTAAGCGACAGAATTTCAGGTTTCGTCGCCTAAGTGTCTACCTCACGACACTTAGGCGATAGATCTTAGCCGACGGACATTCCGTCTCCTAAGTACTCAGGAGACGAAATCTGTCACTTAAGAGACGAAATAATTCCGTCTCCTAAGTGCTTTTTTCCAGTAGTAATATATTGAAATGGACTCATGTCTATTAAATTCATTCGAATGGGCAATAATGGGTTTAAATTAGTACTAAATGGGCATTTTCCCTTTTTTTAGTTTGTTTGCTTCAACGTATACATACGTTTTCTTTTGCTCATCTCATCTCACGTCAATCTCCTCTCAGCCCTCACCTCCTCTCAATTGATCGGCTCTTTTTTTTCTTTTTTTATCTTGTGATATAATTTGTAAACGTTTTCAAGTTTTCTTCTACTTTTGCATATGCGAGGTCATTCATTCTAAATTAAATTCTGCAATCTGTCAAACCTCGCACTTCGTTTTCAATTGATCGACTATGATCCTCTATTTGATTTAGGTTTCCTCACAAGCCTCGCCTTTGATTTTTTTTTTTTCATGTATGAAATACGAATTAACATGTTTGGAATAGGGTTCATGGGACAATTGAATTTTGGTTTAGCTGGTTCTTGTGTTCTTATTAGATCTTGAATTATCTCTAGAACTTTTGTTTCTATTATAGTTTAGAACAGGAGCTGCACAAATGAAAGGGGGATTTTACATATTTTATAACAAGATAAAAAAAATATTTAAAAAAGAGCCGATCAATTGAGAGGAGGTGAGAGCTGAGAGGAGATCAACGTGAGATGAGAAGAGTAAAAGAAAACGTTTGTAGACATCAAAGCAAACACTAAAAAAAATAGGGTTTAGAGATAAAAACATGAGTGCGACTATTGGAACCTCCAAATTTGCTCAGTAGACCTCATTCTATTTTAAATTATTAAATGACATATACATCCTCATACACAATGACTATTAAGGACAATAATTATACAAAATAAAATATTGTATTTATTCTCTTTAGACTTTCCAATTCAATAATAATTGATTCCACCTTTATTATATATTTTCCTTATATATTTTTGTTTTCCAATTTCTTTTTATTAAAGCTATAGTTTATAAGAGCTAAAAAAATAATCAATATCGATCATGTGACATACAATTTTGTATTATCATACATGTTGAACACATATACTTGCAAGATGCATAAATATTTTTGCAAAAAAAAAAAAAATTAATATTTATCGATTATAGAAAATATATATTTATTGAAATAATTTATTATGAGGTACAAAATAGAGATCAAATTATTCAAAAAAAAAATAGAGAAAGATGAAGGTAGGGATAATAGATGTTATAAAGTTATATGGAGTAGTTCATGATAGAACATTTTCTTGCATGAAAAAAATAATCAAAAGATGAAGGTAGGGATAATAGATGTTGACAAACAAAACGGAAAAAAAAAAGAATGAGAAGTCTATTGATTGAATAAGAGGTAATTAATTGATTGAAATATATGTTGTCAATAAATAACTAAGGTTATGTTAAGAATTTGAAATGAGGTCTAGTGAGCAAATAATAATATTGAAAAGTAAAAAGGAGGTGCAGAAAGAATGAGAGGTATAGTAAGTAAATTTGGAGGTCCCAATAGCCGCACTCTAAAAACATAATTATTATTATAGTAAATAAGAAAAACAGAAATATAAAAGAATAAGAAATTAAGCTTTGATGACATGGGTATGCCACAGCAGCCGCCACGTCAGGTGGGCTCTGGGTGGTTCCCCAAATGATGGTTCACCTAGCATTACTCATTTGTCTTAGGTTCTCACCTACATTGGCCCTTGGGCTTTCATTCAATCATTCTCACATCTACATCAGCCCAAACATATTGTCACTTAGAGAAATTTAAAAAAAAAAAAATTACTATGTTTTATACACGCACTTGAGAGCTAAACAGTGACCAAAATATCAATTAAAGTGACTCTTCATTTTAATTTTTAGCTATCTTGTTTCTAAGAGAGAGCGACATGTATAAGACTCGAGTCTCTGTTCTTTTTGTAAGTTAAAACATTCCTTAAGTTTGAGTAATTTCTGCAATATATAAGTTCATTTCACTACCTTTTCTTCATATAATAAATGATAAATTCAAAACTAACTAAATTGATATAGATAACTGGTGAAGACTAATTTCTATAGTTTCTATCTAAAATGACTTAGTTACTTTGGCTAAAATTTAAATATAAAATGACTACCATTGTTAAAAATACTCTAAAAATATTACAATTACTTATACGTCTCATTGTTTGTGGGTAGTAAGGTACGCTCTCATCTTGGACATAGTAATTTATGAAATTTCGAACGCTTTTATCAATCAGACGACGTAAGGAGGATCAGAGTGAGGAGTATGATAACTCGTTGTCTTAGGCCCAGTTTGGTATTGAAGCCTAAATAATCAGTTGTAAAAAATCACAGTTGTGAGAATAATCTATGGTTAAATTAATCCATTTAGTGTTTGATAAATTAGCTTTTTTTAAAAAAATGTAGAGTAGGATGATTGGTAACCCATTGTAAAACTAGGGTAAAATTTGCATAATGACCAGTATAGACATGAAACTAAAACCATTCCTATTAACCTTTGCTTTCATTCTAAAAAAAAAAAAAAAACCTCTACTTTATTCCCCAAACGTTGAACTTGAAAGCCCAGAAACTCAATTCGAAATCAAACATTGAATTCTGGAAATTAAGATATACAAATAGCCCAGAAGCAAATTAAGCCTAGAGTGATTACATCATGGGAATGGGAAAGGAAAAACATTGATAATGTAGAAGATCGATGACGGGATTGAAGAACTAGATTACTAAAGTCAAAGTCAAAACTAGATTACTAAAGTCAAAGTCAAAACTAGTTAACTGAAGAAAAAAAGAAGGGAGAATTGAAGAACAAATTAACCACAAAGAAAGGGATTAATCGACTCAAATGAAGAATAGATGAAGAAAAAAAATGGGGACGGTTCAGTGAGGAGAACTAGAGAAGGCAAAATCAAACTTTCTTTATGGAGGACAAAAGATGTCATTTCCAAAAAAATGTGAGGGCATTATGGGCATGTAAAAATTTTCATTAAAATCAGCCAAGTTCCGCCTCGGTTGAGAAAACTCGGTTTTAAAAAAGCATGCTTTGAGCTGCTTCTCAAAATTGCGGTTAGAGAACTCGGGCTTTATTATAACACAGCTTATTTACATTTAACCAAACACTAATTTCTTTTAAAATGTTCATAATAAGCGATTATATTGCCCAAAACGCATTCCCAAACGAAGCAGTTGACAGTTAATAAAGGGGATACGAGCAACATGGTTTTCATAATCGGTAATTGTACGTCTCCTATGCTTGGTGAGGAACGTAATAATTGATAATTTACTATCATGTCATAATCCTTTTATCCAAGTTCTACTATTTTTTTTTTTTTTTTTTCATTATAAAGTGGGTTGTTTTTTATTCCTTTTGATTACTTTCTCGTGTACTTTAATTTGTAATGTAAAAACTGTATTGAATTTTTCTTCATGTTCCAACCCTTTTTTCTTCATGTTTAATTGAAAACCATTGTAAGAAAGATCATTGGAAGAATTTGAATCTCATATATACCAGTGGGAAGTGATGCACCTAAAATAAAGAAATCCTTACAATCGCAATGGTTTATCAATACCAAAAATGATATTAAATGGACAGTAACAAGACACAAGAGATCCAGGGGTAATCCAAGTTGAATTGTTATGCTAATAAACATAAAGAAACAAATCACATAAGACTAAAATGAAGGAAACTGAAATTTACACTCCTAATTTTACAATCTACACTCTTACTTTCTTATTTTGGTAATTAAAAGTTCGTTTTTAGTGACATGTGTTTAGCTTTTTTGTGAAAACTTTATCCAAAAAAAAAGATGAGAGTGTGGATTGTAAAATAGTGAGTATAAATTTCATCTCCTAAAATAAAATATTGTTTTAGAGATTTTTGGCTTTGAAATCAAATATTAATTAGAAAACTACGTAGAAACCACTCCTCACAACTACAGTGACTACACAATGACTACATGAGTGATGTTCTCACAGAGCTCTCCCCCATAAGCTGTTGAGGTCTAGTAGATTAGAAATAAGGACAATGTTGGTATTGATGTTGTCCTGGTCCTCACCAAACTAACAGTAGACGATGGCTACACTAATATAATTTCTTCATTCAGATATCCTTACTCAAAGCTAACACAAGGATGTGTTTAGCTTAACTTACTAATCTTTCATAGTTAGTATGTTAAGAGAATGTTGCTTTTAACATAGACTCTACAAAGAGCCAAGAGTGATGTCCTCATCACACAGCTCTTATCTAGAAGATTAGGCCTAATTAAACCCTCAACCCCATCGTGTGGTTGCTAGAATCTTGTGAGGATTAATGTCGTTCTAACCATGTTTACCAAAAATTAAATTTCACTGCATATGCCCTTGCCAGCTTCACGTACTACTCTCTAGTTGCTATTGCCAATCCTGATACCAATGTCTTCCACTCTTCCCATTTCTCATTTGTGATGTAAATGCTTTTTATCCAAAAACTTATAGCAGTGATCATTCAAATCGTTATGTTTCTAGTCTCTAGTCTCTACCACTTCGATCTTCAGCTTCTAAATAGTACAAAGATCAGGATATATGACGATTCAATTTAGAATTGAAGAAGCAATGAATTTTGTATGGAAACCCAGTCTCTCGCTCCTAGCTTGTTATGAAGTGGCCATTCATTGTCATAAACAGTTAAACACACATGACAGAAGGAGTTCTTCTCGAGATAAAAGTCCCACAAGTGAAACTCTCTCTGGTTTACATAAAAACAGATCATATATAGGTCGTCTCCACCCATTATCACTGAACTTTGGGTCGGATGCTTTCACTTTAACATTACAGTTAAAGAGCATGCAATACTGCTAGTCTGAAGCTCAATGACCACAAGTGCCAGTAAATCTAAACTAGTTAATTTCCATTATTCACCATTACAAAGTAGCAGTAGTTCATATCTCCTTCTTTCATTGACCCTTGCAATGAAATCATCGGCTCTTTTGTTGAACTGCTCTTCCTCAGGCAAACTGAGCTCTTCATCTTCGTCATCTATATCATCTTTCACCTCATCCACTACTAATCCCTTCCTTAGTTCTTTACATCCTTTTCCTTCTATAGGTTGATCTCCATCTCCACAAGAGCTCATCTTCAGTAGTACCCTTTCGTCAACAAGAGAGTTATTTAGTACTACCCTTTCTTCAACAACACAGTTCACCTTTTCGGGTTCCTTCTCTTTGTATGTTGAAGAGGGCTGAAACCGTTGGCACCTTTTGATATTTTCCTCGTATTCAACATGAATATTAGGTGCAGGAGATACTGTGGAAAAGATTTTGGACTCTCCTACAAGGGCAACAACAATGAGGTTGCCTAGTATGAACACAAACTTGGAGCTCAGGAAGACTGAGCTCATCATGTGCACAAAACTAAGGAAAAAACCCTTGATGGAAGAAAAAAATGAAGGAAACCACAAAGGGCTAGAGCAAAAAAGACAGCATGTTAATGCTGCGAAGCAATAAAAGAAGAGATTGATCAAAGGCTCATTTTGATGCTTCTTGTGCTTGTGGATGGCTTGAAACTTCAGAATCTTGATGGGAATGGGATCCATGATATTGAGGTAGACTATTATTTCCCAAAGGGACTGGTGGTAAATATTTCTGATAAGGAGTATGTTCAGAGGCCAATGTTAGGAAACATGAAGGAGATTTAATTTCATTTGCCTGACCATTAACAATTGCAAAATACTGGTTTATATAGTGGGTGAAATGGGGTTACTTTGGTAATTAGGATTCCTCACATACTCTACTTTGTGTTTTACTTTATTTGGGAGAGTGACTTTTCAAAAGTCTTGTGGAGATTGATTGGTGCATATTGGTTACTTTTGTTTGTCAGGTACCTCTACTTTTTCCCCTGTTTCCACGTTTTTAGTTGTAATTAACTAAAACTTAATATTAGTGTTAATTGTTGTCTGTAGAAACTTGTTATACAGTTGACTGTGTTTTCCACAACATAAATTCTGGGTTCATGCCTTCATGCTATCTATCTTAAACAGATCAAACAAGAAGCGAAATGATTTGTCAAGGTCTAAGCATACATGAATGAGCTATATATGAATCTGTTTGATTGATTACAGGAGCATGCTTAACTTGTAAGTCTAGCTTCCTTGATCTGTTGGCTATATATTGATATTGTGCTAATGAATCTGGGTAATTAGGAACGCTAAGCTAAAAATATATGTCTATAATGTATATTTTAGGACATATTCTCTTTATTAAAGAAAGAGCTCCACGTAAAAAGCATATGTATGATTGTATCTCCTTAATCTTTTGCCGGAGTACTGTTTGATTGATTAAAGAGCTTGTTGTTAGCTTTTGCTCTCATAATTCTTCGACATTGTTGAGTGGAACAAAAAAGAGAGGAACCTATACCAGAGGGATATGGGAATACGTATGTATGTCTCGCTTTGGTTACCATACGTAGTTGTAATCTTGTTTCGACGTTTCTTCAGTACTCAACTATCGAACACAGCATCTCCCCTTTAGCTAATGAAAGCTCCAAAACTATACATTAGACGTGTAACTGTGTAAGATCTTAATTCTGATCGAGATGCTGAAATCTGGGGATTGAGACATCGAGTTTTATAATATAACTTAGACATATATGTATGTTCATGGTGTTATCAATATATTGGTAGATGAGTCCGCTGTGAGTAGTGCAAAGATATACTGAACAAATGATAATCTAAAATAGAGAAGAGATACACATATGGCTTCTAAAATAAAAGGAATCAGTGCTGTAATCCATCGACTTTGATAAAGCATTATATAGTTTGTTTAGAAACATTAACCGAACTTGGTGCCTAATTTGCTCGCTAATGCCAGATATTAGTACTAATTAACTAGTTAATTGTTCACTTTGTTGTATTATATGACTAACACAAGAGAGAGAGAGAGAGAGAGAGAGAGAGAGAGAGCATTAGTAGTTTCTTAATCCTTGTTCTTGAGGAAACGAAGAACTGTTTTATAAAAGGTACGTGTGCATGGAGGTTTGCCTAAACCCATGGTGATTCTTTGTAGATGTACACAGTACACCACAGTACAGAAGGACCAAGATCTGTTGAATAAGCACAACTAGTAAATGAAAGATTTAATACAGGTTGAAAAGCTGTTATCACAGATATAAAGAGATCATATTCCAATTCCTTTCATACACATGAATTGGGTTATGGATGTATTGAAGGCTTGAAGCATAGATTAATGCCTTTCAGCACATGGAAGGATAACAAATTGCTTGGCCATTCCCTAATTTTTCTTTGGATTTGACAAGGCTTTCTCTTTTCTTTCTTTCTTTTCTGGTTATGATTTGTGTTAGTTGCATAGGATTGCACCACATAACGTGGAAAGGAAAGATGATTCCTTGATGAACAGCTGTTGGGTTTGTGCTCCCCAAAATACAGAGAATAACAAAAAAATTATGAAATTTGTAACAAAAAAAACCTCTAAATAAAGAAGTCGCAGCTGCATGCTGCACCAAATGCATGTTTCCACCTGATACCTTCAATTGTGTATCTTACAAAATTTTGCCATCTGATTCGGGGATAGACCAAACCAGTGATGAAAAATTCTGTAGTCAACAAATCGGTATCCTATAAATCTCTACACTCTTTTCATAATATCCTGTTGTCTATGATTTCACTTTTTTTTTTTATCAAATGGGTTGCATTCATACGAAAGAAGCAGGACCGGCCTCGAGTTTTTCAAGGCTCAAGGCAAAAAAATAAAATTGGGGCTCCCTATGTTTAATAGATTTATATCTTTTTTTTCTTTTTACAAATAAGTCCATAAGCTCAAAAATATAACCTTTTAAAAAAAAAAAATTTGCAAACACAAGATCACCTGACAAATTTACACCTCAAAAGTTAAGCTAAAAAAGCTTCAAAAAATGGATATATGTTTCATCATAATAAGAAAATAAATTGTATATGTTGATGATAATAAACAATGTTAAATCCATTTTCATCTAGAAATGAAAAACAATGATAAACTCATCGATTCTTCATGATATGATTTATGTTGAATTACTTGCTGCATTTGAGATTCTATGGTTGTGAACGTGGGATTGAGAAGTATGTGTGCATTGTAGGCAATAAAAAGAAGTTTTAAAGATAGCAGTATGCAAGCAATTGTGAAATTGCAGAAATCCATGGAATAAAAAAGCAAGGGAGAGAAGGAGAAATATACCTAGTATTTAGGTAATATGAACAAGGTTTGCCTTAAGGTTTAAGGTTTAAGTTAAAAAAAAGAGTATGTAACCAAAAAAAAAACGGAGAAAGAGAGAGTCAGAGAGGCCTGGCCTCCTGAATGGATTCGCCGTAAAAAATTATAGAAGAAGAAGACAAAACATCTCTTCTCTTCTGCAAAAATGAGACTTGCTATTTATTTTTATTATTATTTTTTGTTATATATTTATTTTTTGTTATATATAAGAAGATTTTTTTTTGGGACCTAGAAAAGTGGGGGCTCTAGGCCTATGCTAGCTGGGCCTATGCTCAGGGCCGGCCCTGGGAAGAAGTTACAAACGGTATGAATAATACAAACCAGAGCCACTAATGGACCACTTATAACAAATATCAGACCAAAGGACCGACCCTAACTTTCTACTAGAGCTAAAACTCTTGTACACCATGAGGCTAGGAAAATGATCATCAAGACCAGAAGACTCAACTGACATATTGCCAACGGAGTTAGAAACGAAGCATCGGAATTCCGACAAGGCAATGACTTGTATCCCTTGAAGAAATAAGAACATGAGTCAACTTCATCTCCTGAGTAGTGAATACTCGTGATAAGAACGGGTGAAAACCGTCATCACTTATCAGCGGTGTTTGTAATGAGTCAATCAATCAGAACGACCACAAAGGATCAAAAGAGCTAAACATAAAAACAAAACAAAACAAAAAACAAAACAATAGAAACATAATGAAGTGCAGCAGCCCAGCCTTGACCTCCGAGCCCAAATCTCGCCATAGGCCCAGAAATTTGTAGCCTACCCAAAAACCAGACCCGGTTCGTGGCCTAGGTTCGCTTCACCTTCTGGCTTCCGTCAACCCACCACTCCTCCGGCCGCCAGCTTGCCCCAAGCTACAGATCGAGCTTCCCACACTAGTTGCACAACTCAAATCGGCAGGGCCACCACCTTTAGATCTGCGACCAAAGCTTCTAAAACTCGATTGCACCTCCCTGAGATAACTCGCCGTAACGACCAGAAACTCAGACTAACCCGATCCGAACAGAAGGAAACCGGATAGGGTACCATGGACACCGAAACAACCATGAGAATCCCACGCCGGAACGAATCTGAACCCTTCCCCTACCACCTCAGATGGATCTACAACTTCCAATCCCACCTCTTCCTTCCTTCCAACTCGCCCACCAACCCCGACAAAAACAGAAGAAGACAAGCAAAATGACACGCACTCCAGCTAAACGGATCCTCTCCCCGGCTAAAACATTGTGGCGAGGTCTATTTTCCTTAGGCGCGTGGGGTTTTGAGTGTATACGTGTTATCGTTGTCTATGATTTCACCTAAATGCAAGTATTCCGGTGAACAGAGTTGGTTATCCGCTTTCTCCTACTTCACTGCTATTGCTATGTAGAGAAGCTTCATCTATTGCTTCAGTCTCAAGCGTCCAACCGAGACTCTAGACACATGATGGTTCTTATTCCTCCCCGTTTTCGAATTTTCGGCAAAGGAGAACACCCATATCGATCTCTAGAGAAGTCGCATCGTATTTGTATATATTGTGCAAGAACCCTGTGACAGAAGAAATTAAACGTTGAACTTTAATTAGTTAGGGACTCTATTCTACTTTCACATCCACATTGGTAGAGTGGAACCGGTACGACTTACGAGAGAGGCTTGCATAAAGCCTCTTCCATTGCTTTGGTATTAGATCATTAGGCGGATTAGGTAGTGAATTACTTATGAGAGAGACTTGCATAAAGCCTCTTTCATTGCTTTCATATTAGATCAAGGCAATTAGGCAGATTAGGTAGTAAATTATCATCAATAGTGCGCATTACAAACTAATAAAGACTTCACTGATAGATGTGGCTCAACTAAACACGAAGGTAGTCACAAAGCCTCAAAGTCTTGGAAATTATACACGACGGGTTAAAAATGTTAAGCAGAAACAGGTTAAAGAAAGGCCGAAAGTAGAAGATTGAAGAAGAGTGGTCCTTCTCTGTTTTTTTTTTTAGTAAGCTTCTTGCTCTTCCTGCACAAATAACCACAAAAATTCCAATTCTTTTCAATAAAATAGTTTAAAGCAACAACATAATTGTAAACATCAATCTCAAAAGCAGTACACCCCCACACACAGACATAGTTGAGATTTCAAAACAGATAATATTATCGCATTATGTCTTCCAATACTCCAAGATCACCAACTTGAACAAGGAAATCAACAAGGATAAGATTGTGAAACCAATCAAACAAAAGGACCAAAACTGCAATTGTTCCTCTAAGATATTATCAAATTGTTAGCAGATGAGTGAAGTGAACTTACATTCTTGGGGGTCATGAACTGCACGAACTTGTTCTTGCCTTTGCCGTTTGGGGACTTGCTGGATGAATCATGATGGTCTTTACCTCCTCTATGCCTGAGGATTTGCTCCCTCACATATTTGTCATACAAGAAAGCTGCTCCTTTGAACTGTGGTAGAACCAACCATGCCACAAACACAAGCTTCACTTCATACCAAATTGGTAACCTACAATTTCACCACCAATAAATCAACCCACAAAACTAACCAAGTTTGGAACTTTATGATTGTTTCATGATTAGTTCTTACCATTCCAGAGCGGGTTGGATAACCATCTCCAAGAGAGTGAGGAAAGAGTAAATAATCCAATAAGCAAGCCACTGCTCATCATCTAGCTTTGATGTGCTCTCTATGGCCATCACTGATGCATATCTATAATCAAATTCCCACAATAAACAGAAGTTTAAGTTCATTAATCAACTGGGTTTCCATTCATTAATCAACTGGGTTTCCATTAAATAAAGATGGAAGCTTTATAGGACAAATAAGAAAAATAAATAAACTTTGTCTCAAGACTGATAGAGTGGGATTGCTTACAAAGGGTAGAGCAGCTGCAACACAGGCCTGCAAGAATTGAAAACAAATTAGGGAATTACAAGATAAACCCAGAAAATAACATCAAGAAATTACACAGCAAAAACAATCAAATGTGGGGTTTTAATTCAGATTCATACCCAGCAAGAGAGTGAAGTTGGGTAAGGAAAGTCCAGCCTTTTCCCATTGTTCTTATGTTTCTTTCAACTTTGTGGGTTCAAACTTGAAGCAAGTTAACACACCAAGCAAACTCTTGAAGAGAGACTGAGATAGGTTGTAGAAACTAGACTTTCAGTGAGAACAGGATTGGGAATTGAGAGCTATGAGCATGGAGACAACGGAGATTTTTGGAAGGGTGTAAAGGGCAAGGTTTAAGCCTACCAATTTATACATGGGAGAGGGAGGGACACGTGGCGAGAGATGAGCTAGGGTACTAAATTCTGGCATTGACGTGTCGAGGTGGATTAAGCACCGTGCCAGTGCTCAGGTGCGTCACGTGCCTCCTCAAATGACGCAAATGGCTTTGTGCTTTGCCCTATACACAAGCCACGTGTCCATGTGTGATGTCAGAGGTCGGTGACAGGTGCCGGACGATGAGGGTCCAAAGTCCCACTAGGACAGAAGGGGACACGTTTTTCTTAGTATGAGGTCCGGCGGGGGACGGATTATTCTAAGTGTGTAATGATTAATCTTAAGCTGCATAGTTTAGGGATTTCATTCATTCTCCATTAAGGTTTCAGACCTATCATGGGAGGGCAGGGAGGTTACCTCTTACTTGGGCTCTATTCCTTGGAGACTTCACATAACATGACCTTGGCCATTACATGTCTTTGCAATTATTTGAATCTTCCATAACTTGGTGCGAGTTTGATTGAGTTTTGTGTGCTTAAGACATAAATTGTTTATATATGACAGCTCAGTTCTTTAAATCTAAGCGGTTCTCTAGGTGATATGTTCAAGAATGTTTTTTCAAGCTGACGAGATGAACGAACTCACATTTTCAGCTTATTTTCATATTTTGTAATAGTTATTTTAATCTTTCGAACGCTTCATTTTTATTATCTCCTTACATCCTTTTTCTAGCATGTCTAACACTATTTCAAATTTTGTAAAAGAAAAAACAAATTCATCCTTTTAAAGAAAGCAATAACATAATACGACTTAGTAGTAGTTCAATGTTCAAAGATGCACACGATTTATAAGAAGATGTTGAGTTAAATAATTGTCTAATATTGCTAGTTATAGAACCTAGTTATAGGACTGATATGATCGTTAGAGGTTGGTTGTCTTATTAAGCCGTGCTCTGCCGCTCTCTCTCTCTCTAAATCTAGGGTTTCGACCCATCTCTAAATCCAGCCATCACGGTTTGGATCTCTAAGGACGCGCGTTGTCTCAACTAAGCAAATGCATGTCCTCTGTCTCTTGTTGGATTGATTTAGTAATCAAGGATGAAAATCTTCCACGGACGATTCATCAAAAACTCCCTCAAACCAAGTCTAAAGACAAAGTCTCCAATGGAGGAGAATGGGTGTCTAGGACATCGAAGAAGGCCATCAAAGTTGGTGGTTTAGAGTTGATGGTTGTTGGTACATCAACGATGGGATTCGTTGATCGGAATCTCAAGGAAGTGATAGCTTCGATGCTCTCGCTGGTCGACGTCAATTCTGAAATGCTCGATGGTGGAGGGCAAATAGCTGAGTCATGGGAGCAGATGTTCTTATAACAACCTGAATTTTAAAATTTCTCAAATTGATTTTTCTTCTTGAAATAGAAAGTAGATATTGCCACGAGTTCGTCATATTTTTCAGTGAATTATTCGAGTTCTCGAGCTATTTTTAACGATTTTTCGAAATTTCGTGGAACTTAATCCGTTGTGTTGATGTGGCAGCATTTTAGTGGTTGTTTAGTGACACTTGACGTCACCTGGTCTGTTGTGAGGAGATGAGAGCTGCGTCAAGTTGCAGCTACAATTGCAAAAGTCATAGAACACTTAGTCAAGTGGTGGTGTTGGTTTCTTCTTTAATGGACAAGTGTCCATTTTCAATTTGGCCAAAACTTTTTAGCCGACTCTTTTATGTCGGTCCGTTTATATATAGGTGATCCATCAGCTCTGTTTCTATATAACTTTTTTGTTTATGGTTTAAATAACATAATTTTCGATCACATTTTAATATCTTATCTATTCAATTTTTAAGTTTATATGTGTAGATTATTTATACAAATTTTCAGTTAAATTAGTGTTCGTTAAGATAACAAACTAGATCAAATTAATAGACAAACTAAATCTGTCAAATATGAACCGTTAAAGTTCATAATTGATAAATCATACTTATGAATGCCTTAACAATTTTCAATATAGCTTAAAATTTATAGAAGTGATATACTCATAAATACCTATAAACTGAACGGTCAAGATGTGGATATAAGATTAAAATGTGAGATAAGCCAAAAAGTCATCACCAAGTCCTCAACTTAAGGGTCCTTACTAGAAGGGCTCCATATTCAGACATTCTTTCTCTCTCCTAAACTTTCTCTCACTACATTTTCGGTTTATTTCTCTAGAAATTTCGGCGGATCATAACTTTTGATCCGTAACTATAATCCTGAATCTGCGAAGTGCTACGGGTTCGTCTCGATGTCCTCTTCCTATCCTACAAGTTTGAGCTAGATCCAACGGTGATTTCTAGATGGCTCGTTTAAGAGGCTCGATTTACGATCGGTACTCATGGTGGAATTTCGATGCTATCAAAGTGAGTGGATTTGTGTAATATGTTTCAAATATTCTTATTTGTTTTCAAAATAGTCGAAAAACATGATTTTAATCTATTTATGAAATATCTCTCTGTTTTCAAGTGAAGCATGTCGATTTGCGAAATATGTGGTGTTTATATACATATATATATATATATATGTGTGTGTGTGTGTGTGTGTGTTAGATCCATTGTTTGACTAGTCATGGAACATGTGAACTTCTTGATTGGTTATGCCGAAGTAAGGATGTGACACACGGAGGTATAGGATATGAAGGTCATTAGGTTCCCGTTGGGATCACTAAATTGAAGGATATCCAATAAGAAGGGATTGTGCGATGTGATGAATTGTTTGATGTGATGTGTATATGATATACGTATTTTGTAGCGCGTGTAAAATGACATGGCTTTACGGGCATATTACATTGGTCTACTCACTGAGCGCATGGTTTATGCTCACCCACTCATCTCTAATATTTTTTTGCAGAGAAGTACTTAGATTTGACCGAGCCAGGAAAGGGTAGCCGACGAGCCTAGAAGAAAGCATTTTTGTTTTATTCCGCTTTGTAACACTCGTTCACGCCTCGAAAACGGCGTCCGGTGCCTAAAACCCACTGACGTCGGGACCGGGGTGTGACAGTTCCACCTGCCAATGCCGAAGATTACAGTGCCGGCAAAGGAAGTTTGGCGGCCGCCGGAAAACATGGTAGCTGGCAAGGAGAAGAAAACCCTAATTGGTTTTGGGTTTGGGCCCGAGTCACTGAACCTGGATCTGAGGTTAAAGTCAAAAAAATTGGGCTTGTTAAGCTGGTTCACTATGGGTCTAACTTGTCCCAAAACAAAGCACCTAAGAAACGTCTCAAGCTGACAAGGGATGATATCTTGAGAGTGTTTTGCACTAACACCCCTCCAAGCCCTGATCCAAAGGGCAAATATGAAATTACGTAAGTGTTTAGTGCATATAGTTTGGCAGACTATGCGAGCTAGATGCAGTGAGATGATTTCATACGACTTGGAGTACCTCAATTGAGCGTCTTGGCTCTGGTTTTATGTTTCTCTAGTATATTGTGTGTGACTAGTTTTATCCTCTGCTAAGTTCAGAATAAGTGAGCTAAATGTCTAATCTAATGACACTATTGTAGTCATTGTAACCTCGTCATTCTGACTTTTGATTATATACATGATGATTACTTTCAAAAAAAAAAATATTCAAAGATGCACAAACATTTACATTCAAGCAATTCGCATCCCCTTGAATCAACCCCCTAGTCGTTCAAGATGGCATTAAACTTTGATTACATGAAAACCTAAAATCCGTAACCTCCATTCTCATTTCTCACTTCCTTGTTTCATTGTTCCATGCAGTTAACCTTCCAACCTCTGAAGCACTGTGGGTTTTATTATTAGTAGTAAACTGTTATTTTGAGTAAAACCACGAAATCTCTACCTGCGCTTTTATCTACATAATACAAACCACAAGTTAATCAAAGTTTCATTACTGTCTAATATGAACCAAGCTATTGTTATAAGAGGCATCCCTCATTCGTAGCATGTTAAAGCATGAGATCCGATCCGGTTGTTTAACAACATCATATCTGTTAGCATTAGTTGGCTATTCCATCCTTAAAGATAGAATCCTAACTTAATTGTAATTATCTAGTTACCTAGTATAGCTAGGGTTAACAGACCCTTCTGTATGTATAAATACTATGTAAACCGATTGCACATAATAAGAACAAAGCTTCTTCCAAATACCAATTCCTACTATTAGGGGCAGAGTTACCTTGTAAAACAATGCCAAAAAAGAACACCAAATTTAAGCCTGTCTTCCTATTGCGTCATTGCGTGTAATTGATGCAGAGAGACCCTCCTCACTAACAATTTTCTCCTCCACCCGCTGAAGTGGTTGAGCTGCAAAAACCCCAAGTCCCTTCTCTTCCTTTAAACCCTTCTCACCCCCCCCCCCCCCCCCCCCCCCCCCCCCCCCCCCACGTTAATTTTGACACTAAATCCTTCCCTTTCCTCCATTCTTTGTGTTATATTATAGGAGATATCTTGTTCCTTCTAAAAGTGGTTACAACTACTAGCATTTTAAAATATCCTTATTCTTCAACAAGGCAACAATCATCAACTGTTAGAAGAAGCTACAACACCACCCTCTTTTATCAAACTTGAACTTTGTTGGGTTTTATTATCTGTTTCATCTTTCACATAGCAAATGAACACCTAGAGAAAATGGCATCAATGGCAGCGAGAATTAATGCGACGCAATACCTTTCAAGGCACATTTTAAATGCCGAGAAGAATGATGGTGTTGATATGGTCGCCCAAATGGGATTTTATCCTTCGAGGGATAGGGCGATGATGACAAGCAAACATCGCAGATTTCCGGTCATGGCTAGTAGTCCTGTTAATCCGAGAAGTCATGTCGAAACTATCAACGGAAAGAAGATTAATGGGATTCATGTGGAAGAGGCTGATTCATTGTTAGGAAACAAGAGTGTTGGTACTCAGTTAGTTATAGATAAAGGTAGTGATGCGTCTCTTCACTCATGTTTACATGGGAAATTTGTGGAGGATAGGTTTGTATATAGGCAGACATTCGTTATTAGATCTTATGAGATTGGTCCTGACAAAACTGCCACCATGGAGACACTGATGAATCTTCTTCAGGTAACTTTTTGATTCGTCGGTCTTTTTTCCCTATATATGTAGCAAACTCTATGTCATGAACAACCAATGTGCTAAATTGCAGGAGACAGCTCTGAATCACGTAACAGGTTCTGGCCTTGCCGGAAATGGCTTCGGGGCAACTCGTGAGATGAGCCTCCGGAAACTTATTTGGGTCGTCACTCGCGTCCATATTCAAGTTGAGAGATACAGTTGCTGGTATGTATGTGATATGTGACTAATGCATTTATATGAATTAATATTAGGGAACTAGTTCTCTTGCTGCATGCATATCTATGTTTCATTGTTAAACTGTAATAGGGTTTAGGGACTAATGCAGCAAAGATAAACATGTTACAGGGGAGATGTTGTGGAAATAGATACTTGGGTGGATGCAGCAGGCAAAAACGGAATGCGCAGGGATTGGATTATCCGAGACTATCATACTCAAGAAATTATTACCAGAGCAACAAGGTGAAAATCTCAGTGGCTTTAATTTGCATATCCTTTTGTAAACTCCCTGAACCTCATGGACTAATCTTGACAAATAACTTTCTATGTTGTTTTATCTTATGCAGCACTTGGGTGATAATGAATAGAGAAACAAGAAGGTTGTCAAAGATCCCTGACCAAGTGAGACAAGAGGTAGAGCCTTTCTACCTAAATAGAGCAGCAATTGCCACTGAGAAAATCGATAAGGAGAAAATTGACAAGCTCACTGATGGAACTGCCGGGAGAATCCGATCAGGCTTAGCAGTAAGTCATATATCCTATGTATACAATATATACTAATCTGTTCAGGTTTGTTCACAGTTGATATTAACTGAATCTTCATCCCTTCCAATTTTCCTCAGCCTAGATGGAGTGACATGGATGCCAACCAGCATGTAAACAATGTGAAATACATTGGTTGGATTCTTGAGGTAACTTGTTTTTCTTTTCATCTGTTGCAATGTAATGGCTTAAGTTCGGTAAAAATCTAGCAAATGAAATACTTTAGTGGTGGTTTCATCTTAGTCTCTTTGAAACAATTAATCGAACAATTTGCGCTTACATGCTTTTAAGAAGAAAAAACACATACACATGTAAAACATTTTAGTGCTATAAGCATAAATCAAAGTGGAGGATGTTGCATTCGTTCATTTGCTTACATAGCATTAGTATTTAATTAGAATTTGTTATACTAATGCGCAGAGCGTGCCACTCAAAGTATTAGAAGAATATGACATGACAAGCATGACTCTGGAGTTTCGACGAGAATGCAGGCAGTCAAATTTGCTAGAATCATTGACGAGCACAACAGCAAGTTTGGCTCATGAACATCATTGCAACAACAGCAACAACAACAACTCGATCAATCGCAGACCAGACCTCCAGTACACACACTTGCTTCGGATGCAAGCCGATAAGGCAGAGATAGTGAGAGCAAGAACAGAATGGCGTGGCAAACAAAAACATATATTGCACTGATATATGTACTTGAACTTAGATTGCAGATTGATTTTCACACACTTCAATTTCTTTTCTTGATTTTCAAGCGTTTTGAATTGCTAGCTAAACCCATCTGGGTTCATTTCCTTCACTATTTTTTCTTGTGCTTGTTGTATTTATTCATCAGGCTGTGTTACACTTTGCAAGTGCACTCTATGTTTGATAGTGCATTGCTTAGGCGCAGTTGTCTCTTCAATTTATGTCAATGACATATACACTCACCATTTCGATCAGTACTTTCGAATTTCGATCTTCCAAAACGCTCTCAGAGTTCCATCTGGTGGTCGTCAGTGTGTTCAATATTCACATTCATATTTACATGTTTTGGGCTTTAAGGGGCTATTGGGCTAAATACAAACTATGAGAAGGGACATCATCCGATACTTCCAATTGACTTAATGATCCATTATAGGCACTAACTACCCGATAAGCCCAAAACAGCTTGCCAAAGTTTTGATTTCATTTCTCTGTACTTGGTTGGTCACTAATTGATTAAGGATCATGTTCAACCACCTTAAGATTTACATCTTAACGGTTGAAAGTAAAACAATTATACTTCACAATAATTTTCTTCTGTCATTAGATTTACATCAAAAGTGATCGAATATGAATCTATTAATCGGTTAACCGGATGAACATAGTTGTACGTCAAGCTGCTATATATGTTTACGTGAATATACATGTCCACTAGAAATACTACGGGTAGTGTTCAACAGTTCAGCTACCGTACCCGGATAAGACACGAGTATTGCAAATATTTTAGGTCAGTATTTGGTACATGTCGCCTCTTTTCGATTGACAAGCACAATCATTATGTTATTTGGTGAAACATGGCAATAACAGATGCCATCACGCAAACTCCAAACTAGTAAAGAGGAAAGAAAGATTGATCGACAAGAAGTTCCTCTACAGCTAGCAAAGCCATATATCTAATTTGTAGGGCAACCTAAACTCAAAACTCCACCAAACTTTTCATGCATGATTCCTCAAAAGAAGAACTGGAGTCTCTGTTGACAAGAATATTCACTCGAAGCTTACAATCAGTGAGTGCAAAGAAACAGATACCTCTGAGTAGATATATTTCCATTTTCGTATACCAAACCTAAGCTAAGCTGCTTTGAGTAAGTCTTTGAGATTCGAGAAGACATGTGAGCAGGAATGATTAGAGAATTACATCCCAATAATGTTCCCCATCTTCATCTTTATAATTAGGGCCACTACATAATGCAAATACCAATGACATAAACAATGATCGTATCCTACCTGATATTCTGTTTACCTCCATTCTTTATCTGATTCCATCATAGTCGGGGTTTTTAAATTACTCGTTAAACCAGGCCGTTTTCTGGCAGTGGCAGACAGTTTAGTAAAAGATACAGTACTACTAGCTAGATTAACACATACTAGAAGTCTAGAACACAGTTATAGATTTATATGTTTTTACGAGTTACCTGCTGGGATAAAAGTTTCACCAACTAATAATTCTGAGAACTAGTTGAAGGAATCGTTAGGGACAATGATCTGACTTAATATGTATCATAGTGACAAAGGTCCTAAGAAAGCCAACAACAACATTATGTTGATCGAGATAATGTACGTTTCCATCCAAATCGATCAGATCAAATCAAATCACCAGATGCATTTTTTTACTGTTAGTCAGCTCATAAGCTCGATCATGTTACTGTGAAATCAAAAAAGTGGTTGAAATCCTTGAAAGGTCACCAAAAGAACTTCCACAGTATACCCACCCAAAACTTCTTCATATACTAGCTAGTTCATACCCAAATAATTTCCTCTAGCTCTCTTGATAGGATACTCTGTTTATTTGCTTCGAGTATCTGTAATTAATCTTCAGAATAAGAGTACAACGGAGACATATATATTTACAAACTAGCTAGCTATATATTAATCAGGCAGATGCATCTGTTTAAAGCTCCCATAAGAAAACTATACACCCTCGAGGCCTCGATGTAATATACAAATCTTGAACAGACTTACGTACGAATATAGATCGAAAAAATTAAACTTAGGTATATAGATATATAAAATAGTTCCGCTAATAAATTCTTTGCATTTTCTTGACACTTTAACAAGTGATTTTAAGTTCGCGTACGAATCAACATTCATGGTCTGTAAAAAATTTATAATTATCATAACTGCTATCATTATCATGAGCAAATTCTACAACTCATCAAATTATCATTTTTATGCCTGATAACACTACAGTTCGATCAAATTTCACTATAGCACATTATATCATGCGTATATGCACCACAATAGACCATACAAACCACCAATTGGCATCCCCACGTTATTACCATCTTCATCCACAGTTCCACACACTGAGGAATAAGCTAAGTTTTACGTGTAAACAGTCGATTAGGCCGCCACCGTCGCCGGCGGGAACCTATCGAGTTTCGTTACGAAACGCAATCCTTATAGCTTCTCCCGCCACCTTACTCTTACGTGTATGCATGCATGTTTGTGTATTATACGACATCGTATTGTCTTTCGTGTATACTGGCACATTTTTTATGTTTAATATTGTAAAAAATGAAAGAAAAATAATATGAAAAAAAAGGTACTGTGTAGGCTGGGAATGAAAAAGACAAAAGTACCGGAGAGGGGGGTACAAATTATTTTAAAGATAGAAACAGTTTTGGGTGTCACGTGGGTTGGGCAGTAAAATATGTGGACCCATCACGTGGACCCCGTCACCAACTCATATAATGTTCCGGGGGCCCAATCCGGCCACCCAAATAAGACAAGAGAGTGAATCCCACGCGCTCGTATTACGAGTGGCCGGGCTGGAAGTGGAATATTCCAGCGACGTCACGGTGGGAGAGTAGTCTTCTATAGTGGCTGCTCCAGTTGCTCACATATCTGAGCCATTGCGCAACTGATTTGCGCTTTGGAAAAGACGTAGTAGTGAGAATATATTTCTCAGTGTATACGTATAGGAGATGGAAAAGAGAAATATTTTAAAGAAACTAAAATATCAACGAAATTTGGTTTAAATCATAATCTATTAAACGTTTAACTCGTAAGTAAACTTAATATAATTTAAAATTATTTAATAAATATAAATTATGTTACGGATAACTGAAAAACTTGATTGACAAACATATCTTATGTATTGTCTTATTTTCTTACGTCAATCATATTAATATACTTTTGTAAAAAAAAAAAATGTAGCGGACTTGTCCCTATATGATCATCACCTTAGGCACCTTTGGACCGAGTACTTGAGTCGTATAAAAAACTCAAAACGAACTCACTACGATCATGATGATATATATGACAAACTATTAAATTTTCAACTCGCAATATGTTGAGGATTGTTAATCGTAGTTGGATCGTTTGTTGTCATGTTCAAGCTCAATACATGTACATATACTTCGAAGGCAAAATGAATGTCATGTTTTATTGAAACAATTTAGGACATTGCAGAACCTTTTGCGTAATGTATGTATATAGGTAAGTTTGAATCCTCAATCCTGTAGCACGCCTTCATCTATCATCAACTGATGATGGCCACCCATCACCCTCGTGGGGCATTTTCTAGTCCCAAATTCATAGTATCCTATATGAGAGCCACGATTCTACGAATCATGATGGAATAAGCAGAGAAAGACGTTGCCTTCCTACCAAAGAAACAGAGGCCGGACGTCTCTTCAGATGAAAGACATCGTGTTGCAGTTGCAGAAATTTCCCGTACCAAGATGATACTGAGCTATCGACACGTACGTAACCAGTCAGCTGTACAAATACGGCGGTCGCCGCATTCCCATTCGCAATGCTCGGCGCGTCATCTAAAGACGGCCGACGTAGCAAACGCTAACGATAAGAAGAAGAAACTCAAGACAGCGGATTTTTCTGGAGGCGTTCATCGTGATCATCATACTAGTCATGCAGCACAGTACGTACGTGTCAATCAGCAAGAACGGGTACAGCAGTAACAGTACTCGATCATCAACCACTAAAGAAAAAGAGCTCGGGCGCTCAGATATATGTAATATGAAAATTCGAGCTTAACAGCGATCAGTACCCACTAGCTTAATTGAGCTCAGTCGTAGTACCCAGTACCGGGTACCCCGTACCCACCAGGCCACCACTAACTCACTCACTGATCACTGCTCACTGGTCATTGCCTGTAGCTCAGCCCCCACTTTCCGCACTCAGAATCACTGACGAGATCTGGTAAAAAATCTAGAAGTGATGATCTGTTTTTTTTTTTGTTTTTTTGAAGTGATGATCTGGTTGAGTAAGGTGAAAATGATAGAATGATTGCATGCAAGGCTATGCGCGAGCGGGGCATTCTTGGAAAATTCTAGTCTAATATATGATATGATATAGTAAATTTTATAAACTCTTACGATATATGTAGTTATATGCAGTTATTATTGATTAAATAAGTAATTAAATGATTATTTATCTTTTTAAAAATTCTCATGTGTCATACAATTAGATATTTATAATATGTATGTCGTACCATATAGTATGATATAAAAACCCTACTTATATACCTAAACAAATACTGATCGAATTGAATTGAAGTAGCATGCAAAATCGTATATGCATCCATCTTCTTCTTCTTCTTTTTTTCTTTTTTTTTGAGAAGAAATCGTATATGCATCTTCGTACGGTCGTACCTGAGTGTCATAAAAAAAACTAGGTTTAGCTGGTTAATCGTCCATTTGTTGTGATTAATTGGTAATATATACCCAGTTACCACTCATTCTCTTTTTGAGACTTTTTAAGTATATGACATAATCGGTTAAAGTACATAAACATGTATGAAATTTTGCACATAAATTGCTCGGTTTATTTGCATATTTGCATATTGGTGTGTAGAATAATTTGCCTAATCCGAAATATTAACTTCCCTGACAGAATTGCAGCATGCCATGCATCGATAGTGTGTGATAAGTGTGCTCGTGTGGTTGCATTGATGAGTTTGGTGTGTAATAAATTTTGCGTGAACTGGTTTTTTATATAAACATTATGAAGAACATGAGAAACTGGGATTGGGTTTTCGTTTGCAACTTTCTTTCTTCCATCGAAAAAAACATGAGAAAACAGGATTGCATATATTATCTTGTTTGGCGGCTGCCGCAGCTCCAAGCTAGGGAAAAGAAAAACAAAGACAGAACAAAGAAAGCGACCACAATGTGCTTCCAGCCTTCCATATTAACATCGTGACAGTAATACTTAGAAGGAAAGGCCGGGGGAACTTATCTTTCTCAATGGATTGATTGTCAATTACAGTGTGCTCTGAGAAATGAACACATGCTTTCGACCTCCATTATGAGCAAATGAAAATGAAACATGGGATAAGGACCGAAGGACATGTCCAATTCGTAACCAGCACTCTCAACTTTCCGTTGAGCTAGCTAGTTTCCCTAATTCGAGAGGCATCTCTATAGAAGCTAGATTCAATAATATGTCGTCAATACTTGATACTACGATAAAACTAGAGAAAATAGGATGTGTGAACAGCACCACCATACATACAACGAACAAAACTGTAAAAAATCGATTCAACCGAGTAATGCAGATAGCATCTAGAAATCTTCGTTGTCTTCCCGCTCTAATTGGGATTTTCGACCCGCCCTGCACAAGAAACAAAAACAAAAACCTAGCTCTAGCTGGAATGATGAAATAAGCATGTGAGGGGTCGAATCTGATGCAGAATTATGAACCAGTCGAACAGACTTTTTGTAAAGGTCGAGAGAAAGTCGACCGTCCTATAATCTAATGTGAATTGAAAGCTATGACATGCATGATTAATCTGTATATTAGTAGCAACAGTGTGTTCGTACCACCATCGACATACTACTATCAAAGTTTTCAACCTACACAAATACCAAAAGGGAATTGCATGTGCTAATGTCCTTGATCACTTACATTGTTAATTTAGTACTCATAGTATATGATTGCAATGCATGAATCAAACTATTTGTATTATATGGGGTCGAATATATTGTATCCCACTTTCACTGGCGCACACACTCCGTAAGAAAACAGGACTTGTGATTACCTTGTAAAGGAAAAGAGTATGTCACGGTCTGTTGTAAAATACCAAGATTCTACTATGCACCGATATACAAGTGACCCAACATTATTGTAATTAACTATTAATCAAAGTAACCAAATAGTATGATCATGCAATCCAACCGTTTGCTCATGCTGGTTTAAGTGTATTTTGGTGTTTCGAATCCTCTTCTCTCTGTAAAACAACCACAGCCTTGTAACAGGTCACATACACATTTACTTGCCTTGAGTGGGGAACATAAACTATCTTTTAAACAAAATGACTCTTATTAAAAATAATATAGATATAAATAGATTTCAACAACAAATATAATTTTCTTCGTCCCAAGGAGACCTACAAAATGATAGAAACAAGTTACTCACAAGAAACCGGTGATTGGAACATGGTTTTTTTTACCTAACTATTAGTTTAATTTGGGATGAAAAATTTGAGGGAAACGTGGTCTTCCAGAAGTGTCATTTTCAAGATTTAGGTGAAGTTTAGGAAACCTAGATCAAGTCAAGGAAGGTAAAAAAGGGTAATTAACAACTCCTCCATAGAAATAGAATAATGCAACAGAAAGTAGCAAAACAAAAATCATTATTGGAAACAGAACTATCATAATAAGTAAAAACCACGGCTTCAGAGTGTCACAAAATTTTGCAATTAGAAACAATAGGCACAGAAAAACAGAAGTCATTGTCATATAATTTAGGACTTAGATCGCTTAACGAAACTGAAACCCACTTAGGGTTCCATTTTTAAATTTGCTTTGGCAGCCATTTTGTCATTTTGGATGGCAGTTTAATTATGCTTATGCTATAGATCTTGGACCTTGGATTTTCTCTTATGGAGGGAATTAATGAATGCTCAATGCTATATATACTTAAGTATAGTTAGAGCAATGTTAGTTATTTTTAAGTTAAATTTTAAATAAATTAGCTAAAATATCATTTTGGCTAGCCATTTTAAAAATGTGGCTGCATAAATGCTCTCTATTTTAGATAGCATTACATCAACATTATTCTTTAAATAGAAATTAAATAGTTTAAATATATTATATATCACATAAAATATCTTACAATGAATGTATTAAATTATAGCTAGTCTCATCTGAGTCATCTCGCTCTCTATATTTAGCTAACGAGATAACTAAAAGTCATAATAGCTAAACTTTTGTTAGTCTGCTGGAGTTCTGAAAATATAAAAAAAAAACTAAATATGCTCTTTAAAATAACTAAAAAATAAAATAGAGAGTCTGTTAAAGTTGTTCTTAAAGTGATAACCGTTTATTTATAATCATAACTACCAAATACAAATTTCAATTTGGACCACCAGCTCCATCATTGCAAACCATCCATGTCCTTGAGGAACAAGTAAGCTACTCATCATCCATGTCCTAATGTCAAATAATGACTATTTGTCTCAACTATTGGCATTGCCTCCCAATTTTTTCTTGGCTAAATTTCATTATGGTCAATGCAGATATGCACATTTCACAACCACTGTAAGTGCTAAAACTAGAAACACTAGGTCAATCTCCCATTCATTTCCACTACTTTTCAACACCCCTACAAGCTCTACGTAACTCACCTATATATCCACTTTTTAGAACTTTCAATTTACCCAAGACTCCTAAATTTCACTAACTTTTACTTTGGGAATTGAATAGTTGTAGCCAAATCATGCAATATCAAAAACTGTATAAAAAATGCGATACAACACTAATGCACCGGATAACATTAGAACCACAAACTTAAACTTGTTCAAGAATAGTTCTAGCTAGAGTGGATAACCTCTTTCAAGTCCTTGTCAGACCCGTCCAAGGTGGAAACTCTTAAAGGATCATAAATTTTTTTTTTCTTATTAGGTCATCATGAAATCGCTAACAATGAAGTTAAGTTAAACTTGCTTGAACAAGAGTGATTTTGCTGTTATGTAAATTATCTGACTTGGAGTAGAAGGCAAAGGTTTTATACGTACAAGCCATTATACTATATGTACTGGTTTTTATACTTATATATAGCAAGTTTAACTAAAACAGAAAATGCAGAGCAGCAGACTCACAAAATTCTACAGCTTATCTCTGTAGGCAGAGCGTTAGTTCATACCAAGTAAAAAAACTACTACACAGTAACAGCAGGGAACATGTAGTAGAATAGGACAGGGTAAGTAGGGTAGCAAATCCAGCACCCAAATATTCAACAGTTTCTCCCCCAATTCCCACTCATTGTTCATTTTTTACATAACAGCACATGCATTTGGGTTCTCATCACTGAAGATCTGTGGAGGGTAGGCGTACAGTTCCATGGCATACCTTGGTGGGTAGTAGTTGTACTCGTTTATCTTCATGAGCTCACCAACCTTGGTCTCTTCTGTAACTGCTCCGCCTTCTGGTGCAACAGAAGCTGCAGCACCACCACCTTCATTACCGTCACCTTTCTTTTCTTTGTTACCTTCTGCTGGTGGTGCAGCCTCACCTCCACCATCACCACTCTTCTTGTCCTTGTCACCTTCTTCACCACCTTTCTTCTCGTCTTTACTTCCCTCTTTGGCTTCTTCTTTGTCAGCCTTCTTCTCCGGCTCTTGCTTCACTATCTCTGCGTGCTTGCCGGTTCTTTTGTACACGTACTCAACTAGCTTGGCCGGATCAAACACACCCTTTACTGTCACTTGTGATCCCTTTAGATCTGGTTCTGCTGATTCCACTCCTACAAGAAAAAGGAAATCAGATTTGGATGGACCCAGAAAACCTTGAGGATCTTAATTAAAGCTGGATAGGTGGGATTTGGTCATGAAAGGACTTGAATTGACTTGAATTGGACTTGATTTCAGTGAAATCAAAAGGAATTTAATATTTTATTTAAGAGGAAGAATGTATTGACATCGAAAGATTGGTCCTTGGTGAGAGAATAAACTCTTTTTTAAGATTGAGATTCAGAATATAAAGGGTTTTAATTTTGATTTCTCTCTTTTGGAGGTTACAGATGGATTGCAGTATAGCACAACCAATAAAAGTGCAGGACCGTTAATTGCCAACACATGCATATTATCAAAGCTCAATTTTTTCTTTTTTGTGGAAGACAGAAAATGAATGAGCAGAAATGACAAAAGGAATCAAAGAAATGACGTCTTTTTTGTTTTTGGATTTTCTCCTAGGAAAAGAAAAAAGAAGAAGGTTGTTTATACACACCTTTCATCCTCTGAATGCGTTTCTTGATTTCTTGTGCACAAGCCTCGCAATGCATGTGAACCTTGAGCACCACAGTGATGACCTGAGGAGGCTGCAGCATAACAAGAACAATTGAATCCCAAAATCAATCAACTAAAACCAAGAAAATAGGAACAAGATTTTGAACTTGGTAAATGAACAGTAAAGATAAAAATTTACTGACCTCTTCTTTCTTCTCCTCCGGCTTGGGTTTCTCTTCCGGCTTCTTCTCCTCCTCAGCTGGTGGTTTTGGGATTGGGGAGAGAAGCTCAACTTGTCTATGACTCTTCCTCTGAACTCTCTCAAGAACCTTGATTGGATCAGCCTTCTCTCCCATGACAACCACCTTGTGACTCTTGCAATCTGTGCTCACATCTTCCACCCCTGAAAAAACAAACACCATCAATTAATTCTCATAGACGCATTGAAACAGACACATTACACATACATGGCAAATCTGAAAGAAAGTTGAAGAACAATAGAAGAAGTACAAACCTTGAAAGCCTTTGAGGCACCTCTTGACCTTTCTAGCACAACCTTCACAATGCATATAGACTCTGAGCACAATTTCTTGAGGTGGTGGCGGAGGTGGCGGAGCATCACCCTCTTTTGCCTCTTTGCCATCCTTACCCTCTTCAGCTTTCTTCTCTTCCTTCTTCTCCTCAGCTGGTTTCTCTTCCTTCTTATTCTTCTCAGCCTTCTTTTCCTCTTCAGGCTTTTTCACCTCCTCAGGCTTCTTCTCCTCCATTTTCTTCTCCTCGGGCTTCTTCTCCTCCTGAACAAACACAAACCCAACTCTCCCAATAAACAAAGATGTAAACTAAACAAGCTTATAAGTTCTGAAAGTGGGAAAACAAATATTAGAAAAAAGATTGTAGGACCTCCCCCATTGGTTTTAGGTCAGCTCGAGTAAAGATTCAATTTTTAAGGCCCTCTCTCTTTCTTGGGTGGTGGAGATCAGCCTTTTCTTTCCTTCTTCCGTTCTCTTTAACCGTGCTAAAATGTGTGCTGGTATAGACTGGAGAGAGAGACAGAGAAAGAGCAAAGAGAGCTCTGCTTCTTTTGGGTGTAGAAATGGGGGCTTCGGTTTCTTCCTCTACTGCTATATGAAACTTGGCGTCTCTCTCTCTCTCTCTCAGAAGCAGGACCATATATCAGATCTTGAATTCACTCGGTTCTTCTATTCTGACGTTGCATTATATAACGGGCCACGTGCAACGGAGGACGGGTCCGCTTCGGAGGTAAGAATGGGTGCGCGCGCCCGGAGGTTACTTGGCTCTTTTTCCAGTGGGGCATTTTTGGAATTTTCTTCAACTTGTTTTTTTTTTTTTTAATTGAATTTTCTTCAACTTGTTGTGCCGTTCATGTGTTGGACTTGCATAGTGACTTACCAAGCTTCTATGAGGATGTTTACCGTGATGAGTTCCCAAGTTGTGAATTGCCTGGTTTGTGTTCGCAAAACGTTTGAGTTTACACATAATATATAGTAAATTTTAATAATTGACTTATTTGTGCTGAGAAAATTTTTAGATTTATAACTCATTTCATATCCGTAATCAACATGAAAACACATATTGTTGAGCTTTTAAATTAGACAAAAGGATGAATCGAAAATAGTTCATGAATAGGTAACTCATTCAGTCATTCCTAATCAAACTCTTAAAAACTTAGTTTTGAACTTTTTTTGTTGTCATTTACGATATTTCTCTAATCCATTCAAAGTACTTGTTGTTTTATTGATACACTGACGTGGTGGGTAAATTAAAAAAATAAAGATTTAGAAACGGTCGTATTAATTTTCATATTGAAAGAATTTTCATCTCATTGGTTAAAGCTACTTGGACTCAAACAGTTGGCTGTAAAACCACAGTTTAAGAGTTGGATTATCCTTAACGGCTAGTATTAGAATTTTGGATGTATATGCAACTATGCTAATCAAGCTTAGTTGAATTGGTCATCAGATGGAGATAAACTAGAAAACGAAAACCTTATTTGAGAGGTAACTACAAAATTACAGCACTGTGATGATTCAACCTGCAGGTCGGCCAGGTAGGCCACAAATGGAAAAATGATATGCACGACACAGGAGGGGAGGAGCCCAGAAGCAAGAGAACACGTGAGTAATGTCCTGGCCATGCATGGAAAATAATGGTAGGGTGCATGGTAAGTCAGATCGAGCCTCTTAGATTTTGCTCCTCTTGTATTTTACATCTGTTGGCTTATTTCCTGAGATGGGATCGATGATTCTAAATGTGAAAACTTGCTGTAAAAGAAGTCTGTAAAGCGTGATTGCAGTTTCTGTAAAATTGGATGCATGTATTAAATTTGTTCTGAGAGGTGAGGTCCTGCTGAGATATGCAATATTTATTGTGGATCCAACAAATTTCAGACGTTTCTGTATTGAGGAATCATAAATATTACAGAAGCCGGAAGTTGCAGAAAACCTGTGGAGACAATGCATATGGGGGTTTGTCGACATATCAATCATACCAAAGGCTAAGGTTTCCATCAGAAAAAGAATACCCCAAAGGATCGGCTATAATAGGGTTAGCATGTGCTTTCTGCTTTCACTAGGCTATCACAAATTGTGATCATAAAACCAATGATCGATCATTATCATGTCTAACTAATACATGAAATATATTGCGTATATCAAAGGACTCAGTGTTATAAACTTTAGGAATAATTAGTTTTCAAAAGCAATTTGAATCGAAGAAATGGAGAAGGAAGAGGGTGATGGATTATCGTGCATTGTATAACAAGAAATAAAACCAATTAAAAAAAATATAGGAAACGAATCTTCTGTAAAATCTCAAACCAAGAAATTTAATGGCCGATCAGAAGAATCCGAAGTACTACTTAGTTGTTTTGATGCTAAGAGTACTACTTAATGGGTTTTTTAGTGAATACAATTTGTAATATGGATTGTAGTATATCATAGTCATTGGTTTTTGGATGGCATTATATCATAGTCACTGGTTACTGGTTACTGGCATGGTTTTATATAACATGAACGAATATTCTTTGTCATTGATCATGTGCCTGCTTGTAGTTTTGATATTAGTTCTCTGCACAGTGTCGACGGATCCATCGGGCTGAATCAGACCATCTCTAGAAGATAAGGAAATTAATCCAATTTCAGAGATACGTAATTAAGATCGTTGTGTATCATAGAAAGCTTCTTATTATAAGCTAACATAATAAAATTTTATCAGATTTCTACATACGAATTGCTCTATGGATTTTTCCTACCAATAACTAATTAACATATCGATCGTATATGACCGACGCACTTAACATTCTCTACAATCTACATCATATGACGAGTGTGATATGAGACACCAAGCCATGATCGAAATATGTGTCCTACCTTTACAAGGAAATGACCCTTATTCAGACATCTGGCAACATGATAACTTGGAACAGACGACTGCGTTGTTGTTGAGGCAGATGGCAAAACTCTAGGAGCATGCCAAGCTTGAGGCCTCAAACCGAAACCAAAGGCTGATGAGTTTACCACGTATCCACTAAATAATTTAAAATACATAACACCGAAAGGATCCGGTTCTTTCAAAATGAGGTGTTAACAATGATGATCGATACTAGAGATTGTTTTTGTTTATAATCTTTAGAAAATGACTGAACTTTCGAAAGTGCTATCCATATATGAAGTCAGCCGTTACTCGTGACTCATACAATCATACATATATTACGTACATGGCAATGTGTATGGGATTTTGGGGTTCAATAATGTGGACTCGGATTCCACAAAATGGCGGTAAGAAGGGGTTGCAGATGAGGGAATTGAATTTGGAAGAGACATTTGGCTCAAATTTACCGGATAAGTTGGGATCGATGTGTTTCCATTTTGGTTGCAATAATGCCAATTCGAAGTGACTTTGATTTGATATTGCATACGTTAGTGGCTTAGTGCCTTCACATTCACGTTGTATATGCCTAGCTAATTCTTGTTTTGTATATTATAAGCTCAAAGGTGGGAGAAAATAGTTAATATTCCAAAACCAATACCCTCTTCTTTTTGCTTTGGTGAAACTGACAAGACCATACGTTATTGTCTCCAATGTGTAATGGAAATCTTATTGAAATTAAGGCGAGATATTTAAAATAAAATAAAAATATTATTAATAATTTACACACTTTAGGGGTGGGTTCGGTTTGATTCGGTTCGGTTTTTAGCCTAAACAAAAAATCTAACCAAAATTAAAGTTCGGCCCGGTTTTTCATTTTTAGACATGTCAAACCGAAAACCGAACTAAACCGACGGTCCGGTTCGGTTTCGGTTTTTTTCATTTTTTTTTTTTTTACAAAACTTTGTATAAACTGTAAAATTTTCTGACTATGATTTAACTGTAACAAAAAAATTAACAGCTCATTCACCTTTCTTGCTTTTAGCATTTCAAAACTATGTATCAATATAACCACTAACCAAATGTATACAAAAACAATCAAAGCACTAAAAATAGTTTGAATGTCCATAGTTAAAGTCCATACATCTTAAACACAAATTATAAAAATAGTTTGTGATCCACCCATACTAGGAACCGGTGTCGGAGTTGCCGATTCACCAACACCAACACCAACACTATCACCTTGCATCTGTATAAAAAAATAAACCAATTTAAACAAGTTAAGTATTACAGACCAAATCAAGCAAGAATAATTTAGCAAACATTGAGACTAAGAGCAAATGAACAAAATCAGAAAATGTATGCCTAACTTCCTGACCAGCTGACTTTTTTGGCTAAAAACAGTATAGCTCAACTAAGAATTTCAGGTTGGTTTCTTCATAACAATTGTAACAGACAACCTAAAGATTATTTGAGAACTGGAATCGCAGCAAAAAGATTATTCTACAAATACTTATAATTTTTCAAAGTTCATATACAGTAGAGAAAAACTGCTAACTTCCTGAGTTCCTGACCAACAAACCTTTTTGGCTAAACACAGTATAGCTCGGCTAAGAATTTCAGGTTGGTCTATTCATAACAATTGTAACAGACAACCTAAAGATTATTTGAGAACTGAAATCGCAGCAAAAAGATTTTTCTATAAATACTTATGGTTTTCCAAAATTCGTATACAGTAGAGAAAAACTGCTAACTTCCTGAGTTCCTAACCAGTAGACCTTTTTGGGTAAACACAGTATAGCTCGGCTAAGAATTTCAGATTGGTCTATTCATAACAATTTTACAGACAACCTAAAGATTATTTGAGAACTGGAATCGAAGCAAAATGATTTTTTTACAAATACTTATGATTTTTCAAAGTTCATATACAGTAGAAAAGAAGTGCTAACTTCTTGAGTTCCTGACCAGCAGACCTTTTTGGCTAAAAACAATATAGATCGGCTAAGAATTTCAAGTTGGTCTCTTCATAACAATTGTAACAGACGACCTAAAGATTATTTGAGAACTTGAATCGCAGCAAAAAGATTTTTCTACAAATACTTATGATTTTCCAAAATTCCTATACAATAGAGAAAAACTGTTAACTTCCTGAGTTCCTGTCTTCTTGACCAGCAGACTTTTTTGGCTAAAAACAGTATAGCTCGGCTAAGAATTTCAAGTTGGTCTCTTCATAATAATTGTAATAGACAATCTAAAGATTATTTGAGAACTGGAATCGCAGCAAAATGATTTTTCTACAAGTACTTATGATTTTCCAAAGTTCATATACAGTAGAGAAGATGAGGATATTCTGAAAAGAAAAAAATACCTGAGAAGATGATGACGATTTGTCCATCGCGCTAATCGTAGCACCACGACCATGGCCACGATCAGTTGTGCCCCGCTTCGATGGATTCAATTTACCCCTCTTCATTGTGATGGTCAAGCCGAGAGGAGAGGAGAGGAGAGGTTGGAGACTTGGAGGACTGGAGTCTGGTGGCGGAGCGTGGAGATGAGATCAAATTAGGGAGGAGAGGAGGGCAGGAGGCGACAAAGAAAAAAAGGAGGACTGGAGGAGCCGAGGAGAGGTCGAGAGGGATGAGAGGAGGCGAAGACTGAGAGTCACTGTCAAAGACTCTCTCTGTCTCTCATTACTCATTAGGAATTTAGGGTTTAAAAAAAAAATAAACAAAACAAAACGACGTCGTTTTGAAAGGTTGACCGGGTTGATTTCGGTTTCCGGTCCGGTTCAGTTTTTGTAAAGCTGAAACCGAAAATCCAACCGAACAGATCTGGTTCGGCCAGGTTTTTTTTTTCGGCTCGGTTTTTGTTTCGGCTCGATTTTCGGCTCAGAAGTGCCACCCCTGTCACACCCTACATATGAGGTGCGGTTTGAATCCATAACATATATGTATCTCTGATTTATGATTATGTTTTAATTTTATTTTCAATGTTCTCTAAGCCTAACCTCATTCTTATTCAGAAAATGAATCTATGTTTACAATTGCTTATATACTTTGTTATATTACTCAATTCTATGTTTACAATTGCTTATATTAGTGAGCCTGAAGTTCTCAGATTTCATATGTTGAACTTCTAGTTCACATAAATTTGGTGTCGAAAACTGTAGGTTCCAGATAACTAAACTGAAACTTTAAGTTCACTAATTTAATTTACATACTCAGCTTCGGGCTTGAGTTTTTATCATTAGAACTTATGTTCTATAATTCAGTAATTTGAACTTCTGGTTCAAAAACATGACATTTGAAATTCATATGTTCGTGTTATAAAGTTGCTTGCCCGTATGAGTAACAATAAAATTTAGAAGAGGAAAATAATTAACAAACTCTAAAATGGTAAGGAACAAAGATAAGTAAAATGTGAGAATGGAAACTTATAGTTCCATTGGTGAAGAAGTACAAGAACTTCTGGTCTAGCTAGTTACCTTCACGAAAATGATAATCTTGTTTCTCTCCTCTAATTTCACAATGTATCAAAATAAATTGGAGCTTCATGCTCTTATATAATTAGGGATCCCAAGAAAACCATATTGTATATCTCTAAGGAGCTTCTGGTCGTTGTTGATTACATAAGTTTTGAGAAACTTCATTTCAATAATTTGATAATATCACTTTCAAAGAACTTCAGGCCCTCATATAGTTTGATCAAGAAACTTCGGGTTGTGATCAATTTTAATTACAAAACCGAATAAGGTTAAGAAAAATAAAACATACTTGAATTTCATAATCTCATACAATAAGTGTATTTGCAATGGATACATGCAGAGCTTAAATAGCTCAGTGTTTCCTCTGATTCTCATGAATATGCATAAGGACTATCTTTCAACAAGATGAGTAATCGAGAAAAAAAATTGTCGGTAGTCAGATTTTTGACAAAAAAATCTTGCCAATAGTCAGATACTCTGGATACCATCACAAAAGAAGCCCGGTAGAGGAAAGACAACAATATATGTGCCTTTTTCTATATGAACCTCTAATCTTTCCACTCAGGTATAAGGCGAGAAAGTCTCACCCTACAAAGGACCGAGAAACATGGTCACGGGGGAACACCTCTTATGTCCTTCCTTTATGTCCATGGTGTTACCATGATATACTACATCTCCCCACTTATAATATTACTCGTGAGGAACTTCATGCTCTCTATAGTTGGATAAAAAGGTTTTAGATCTCGATTATCGAGTTCACTGTAATTCATAAAACAGTATGTCGTGAAATGAATAGATTAAATTCAAATAATGAAATGGAAAAATTCATAACTTAGTCCCTTTAATTTTTTTTTTGAAAAAAATAACTTATATTGCTTAATCAATGGCTAAAAGACACGTACATCCAAATGCCGTCCTCCCTAAAGTATGCTGAGGGAGGCTTACAAGCACCAAGACAAGTACCTTTATTGATTATACATAGGCTCAAGAAGAGCCCGAAGCAAGAGAAATCAAAACTTACTACCTAAGTCCCTGGAACAGAATATTAGCTACCTAAGACCTCAATTGGTGTACACTTAATAAGCTTAAGAAATAAGTAGTAAATCTACTTTCGATGCTCGGGCTGAGTGCAACCCGAATTCTAAGTCTTGCCCTTGCCCTTATCATTAGGGCAAAACTCCTCACCACCATCTGCAATCAGAAAAAGCAACCCAAGACCAATAGCAGTTTCAAATGCATCCACCTTATCGGAAATGCATCCACCTTATCGGGGACAAACTCAAACCCATCTAACCCAATAAGTGGAAATCCAATTATCAGGTCCAGCCCAATCATCTAGGCCGGCCTCTCCGAAGGCTTCCCCGGCCGCCATGAAAGCTGTAGAGCACAACCTCGCTTGAAGGATCGCCAACCCAATCTCCGACGAGGCCATATAGTTCGGCACCGAACTCACAGCCACTGCCACGTAATCTGCATCTGGGTCTTCAGCCTCCATCGCCGCCATAGATTCAGGCCAACAAGGAGGTTCTTGAACTTTTGCAGACGAAACTCCGACAAATGTCGCCGAAGGGCGTCCACCTACAACACTCTCGAGCTCCAGAGAATAACATCGCATGAACCTTGGCGTTGCCGCCATCTTGCAACTGCTGGAACGACAAAGCACAAGGCCAGCCGTCGTGTCAATGAAACCTAGGTTTCGTAAGTCCAGGGTACTCCGAAAGAGACGGAGCATAGGCATCATGAGAGCTGAATAACTGAAAAACTATCTTTTGCAGATACACCTTAGGTCGATCAGTTGTACCTTAGTCCCTTTAATAAATATGATATTATGGAAACAATAAGGAATAAGCTGTAAAAAACCAATTACTAGACCTGAATTGATAAATCAATAAATAGAGGTTATTAATGGTCATAAAACTCTAAAATTACTACTTATTATGAAAACATTCATCCAGGCTATGTAATGAAACCAATAAAATGTAATTAATATACATACAATTCAAAACCTAAGAATGATGATCATCGATGAAAATTTACATATGGTAGCTATCAAAGGCCGTTAAGGACTGTATGATGCAATACCACATTTCATTATGAATGTCGACAAAACATATTATATATTGGCTAAATTGGATAGAGGCAATTCCAATGAGCTGAATATATGAAACGTGATGAGATACTTAGACCTTTAACCCTACATGATACAAAAGAGGTATTAATCACAGTGAAATAAATCACTATATATGGCACAATGTCTACAAGACATATGTGGATTATAAATATCTTTCCTTATACGTGACAATTTCTGTAAGTACAGTGTTACATATATCTATTGACAAGAGACTTACGACAAGTGTCATCGTATATTATGAGGATCTTAAAAGACTTTGTTAAAAACAAAATTCCAAAAGTAAAGCGTCATTATAAGCATATTGCTTATCAAATCCTTAAGGATCCAAGTACATGAATGATTCGAATGTAAATCGATCCACGAATACTTGAGAGAGTCTGAATGTGAGATTCTTATCGCTTAAGCGAAATGATGTAATGTGCCTTATACATGCAAACACAACTCCCATTAGTGAGATGTGTCTTGGGTTGGAACCCAAGAAGAAAGCCATGAGAGGGAGGCCCAAAGGCGAGCATTCTCGTTATGCAGGGCTGTTAAACTAAAGTTAACTCATGCAATCGATAGTCTAAAGCTAGCTCATATATACTTATTTTGTTATAGTTAACGTGATCAAAATTGCCTCAATGAGTATTATGATTGGACTACAAAACCGAATTCGGATTATGTTGCTACGTACATATTCTAACTTTTGCGAAGTTATGAATTGCTTAAAGCTCTTGAAGAGTATATACAAAATGTATCAATAAATGAAGATATTGATATGAGTGGCTAGATAGGCCATGCTGATCTTCCAATGGTTTTGAACCATACATAGTAATGTGTTAATTAGCTTATACTGTTTAGTTATTACATAATGTATGAATTTGAACATGTGAGGTTGTTTCTAACATTATTACATGAGGTAAGACCTATTAAATTGTATAGCTCTGTTGGTATTGCCTTCACTTTGCAGGTATGAAAATCTTGTGATGAGCCCATGTATGCAAAACGAACAAGATCTCACTTCAGTGATAGACAAATCAAACTGCTATTTACTGTACATAAAACTTGCAACAATTAGGGGAAGAATCTCATCAGGGGGAGCATCCAGAAGTATGCTATCTATGACATATGCGCGTTGCATTCTTTTTCTCCTTCGACCATGGTTGTTTTTTCCCATAAGGGTTTTTATTACCTGGCGATGTTTTTAACGAGACAACAGTAAGCGTGTTCAACATCATATTATTAATGGACATCGAAGGAGGAGTGTTGTAAATATTATAATATATGTGGATGTCATTGTAAATACTCATTAGTTATGTCCTTAAGATATAAATCATACTCCTATATAAAAGAGTTTAATGAGAATGAAAGTGACACTTCTTCCTCTCCTCACATTTTGTTATTCTCTTTTCTCCTATTTTTTAGTTTATAACAGAATACAATTTCTTTCTCTTGCATCATGATATATAATTTTACCCTAGATCGTTTAGGTATCCAATATATGGAAATCCTTGGGCACCCACCAAATAACACGAAAAGCGACGTGACCTCCCGCGCTGCTAACGGTGGAGGAAATTGGGCTCCATTGTTGGTCAATCTGGCCCACTTCTCCATGGCCCATATGCCTCACCTAGGTTACGTGATGTATATTTTATTTTTTTGGTCAATACCTAGGTTACGTGATTAGAGAGAACAATCTTTAAATTTAAGAGGTTTAAGAGGTTTTCTCCCACAACAATTAAGTTGCATATGGTTTGAGAGAACAGCTTCCAACAAAAAACATTATTATGAAGACTAAATGATGACTTTTAATAAACGGTTTGATGAGTGTTTTAAACTTTAATTGATATATTCAAATTCAAATGTGCATGTCATTTAACTGTTCATTCAAAAGTCTCGTATCATTTGATCCTTGTTATAAGATCCTAATTAAAAGACGATCGAAATCAAACAAATATAGCTAGCATTGGACATTGGATAATACAGCTAGCATTGGGATTCCTAAAGATAGTGAAGGCAACTGTGTCCGAGGAAAGCCTAACATTATGGTAGTAGGAGTTGGATATGCCATGATGCCAAGTGATGGACAAATGCATTGAGGAGGGTCCCCTTCCGATGAAATGAGAGACTTTGTAACACGATACATGCATATGCTGCACCAATCCGTTTTTGATGATCAAAAGCTTGTTGAGTCCCATGAACACATGCAGGGTACCTTCTTAGTACTCAAAGGCTCAAAGCACACATCGATCAGAAGGCTAGCTAGCAATGGATCAGATGTGACCCATCACCGATGCAACCCATACCTAACGATGCCTATTGTCTACAAGTCCTTACAAATGTTTATTAGATGTAAAGGGTAAGCTAGCTACATGCGTGGGACAATGTTACAATAACATAAAGAGAATCCAAAATTACAAACCGCATATACTATGATGATAGATTGATATGATAGAACCTTACCGCATGTGATATAGTTAGGTTAAGGTCTGTATATAACATGCATTAAAACAGATATACATACATAATTTGATCTTCAGCGGACTTTGTTATTTGTGTCTCACATGAACAAGGATGCGCAGGCATAGCTAGAGACAGACTTGTTTAAGATCATTGTGTGTATACTTATTACCATGCCCGGTCCTAGCCCAGGGCTGAAGGGGGTATTCTTTTTTTTTTTTTCATTTGTTATGTATATATATATAGGTGTAATTAATATAATAAAAATATGAAACCACAATTATAAGGTTCCACGAATCCTATTGCCGTTCAAGTTCTCTGTTCTCCTCATTCTTTGCGTCTTCTTTATTTCTCAAAGAAAAATCTTCTTTTTAGTCTCTTCTTCTCTCTCAAACTCTTAATCTCTTCTGATTCTTCTTCCAAATTCAAATACACATTGCAGCAATAAAAGAGCTCGATTGGAGATTGATGTTCTTCGGAACCAAATTTTTTGTCTTTTCTTTTTATAAATTACTCATGATCTTTAGAAATTTTTCATCCTTTCTCAATTTCACATCTCCTCTCACAATCCAGTTTTCAAAAACTAAATATAAGGTTTCTATAAATATCACATCTTCGAATTCTTCTTTTTGGGTTGAAAAAGGTTGCTTCGAATCTCCCTTCTTTTTTTTTTCCTTTTATGGACATTGCACTTGACTAGGTTGGAACCCCGAAAAATTGGTATTTTTTGAATTTTTTTTCAAAAAAAAAAAAAAAGTTATACAATTAAGGAGGCACATTTTTATTTTCCGCACTGGGCCTTGGATCTTTCAGTACCGGCACTGCTTATTACCAACAAGAAATGATATAGTATTGGAAGAGGACCAAGAGGCATTTTACTTCTCAAGGATGACAGTTTGACTCATAGATCCTTAGAAATTGGAACCTACCCAAATGCACCCTAGCTTGGAAGTGAAGCTACTCCATACTTTCCCCAGAAATGAGCAGGATTTTTAGATTTATCTGATTATGTCCATTAATCTTTTGCATTGTTTTAATTCATAATGTGATCAGACCAAATCCAAGCTTAGCTTTCGTTTCATACATGACGAAACTTGACAAATAGAACAATTAGAACCCCATCCATCCGTGATCCGTTCTGGAATTGTCATCACGCATGTTTCAAAACTGAAGTCCCAAAACGGCATCAATCTGATTAAAACGGTCCCTGGTAGGTTAGATAGCTTCACGTTTTCATTGATTCCCAGATTAGGCTAACCCATGGAATCCCACAAAACGCTTGTAGCTATAGCCATGGTGTTCATGCAGGTAGATTTCACCAACTCACGCCAAGTCATGTGGGTAATAATGCCATAAACTCTGTGCAACCTCGTCCTTTATGTATTCATCACTCTTTCTTTCTCTTCTGCATTCACCTTTTCCTCGTTACTCACATAATTTAAACAAACCCTACGCTCCTCTATCTCCCGATTCATACTATATATACATCATCTATCATCTCCATTTACACCATCCACCACCTCCATCAAGCTCTCAAGATGGCCATGGTAGCTGATCTGAAAGAAGAGCTCGACATCGTGATCCCGACTATCCGGAACCTTGATTTCTTGGAGCAATGGAGGCCTTTCTTCCAACCCTACCACCTCATCATCGTACAAGACGGTGATCCCTCCAATGCTATTCGAGTTCCCAACGGCTTCGACTACGAGCTCTATAACCGTGACCATGTCAACAAGGTCTTAGGTCCTAAGGCTAGCTGCATTTCTTTCAAGGACTCTGCATGTCGCTGCTTTGGTTTCTTGGTGTCGAAGAAAAAGTACATCTTCACCATTGATGACGATTGCTTTGTAAGTCTTATTTGTCTAATATGCATATATGTATAACACTCTTTTGGTGAAAAATTTCATCGATATTGTTTTTAATTTTGTTGAAGGTGGCAAAGGATCCTAGTGGGAAAGAGATCAATGCACTGGCACAGCACATCCGAAACCTGCTGAAACCATCAACTCCATTGTTCTTCAACACACTCTATGATCCATTTGCTGAAGGAGCTGACTTTGTTCGTGGCTACCCATTTAGCTTGCGAGAAGGCGTGCCTACTGCTATTTCTCATGGTCTTTGGCTCAACATTCCTGACTACGATGCCCCGACTCAGCTTGTCAAGCCTCGTGAGCGCAACACCAGGTTAACCCAGTCTCCATTTCTTTATGGAATTGTTTCATCTATTCAAAGTTAGAACACTCTTAAATATAAGTTGCTGTCTTTACAAACTAACCAATAATTTTGTGAACAAATTTGATGTGTATGAAGTTGACAATAGTTGTTATGAAAATAATTGAGGATTGAGTTTCTTTAGTTCAAGCAGGTATGTTGATGCTGTGATGACAATCCCCAAAGGCACCCTTTTCCCAATGTGTGGGATGAATCTGGCTTTTGATAGGGAGCTGATAGGCCCAGCCATGTACTTTGGGCTCATGGGTGATGGTCAGCCCATTGGCAGATATGATGATATGTGGGCTGGCTGGTGTGCCAAGGTAATTAGCTTCAAAAAATGACATATTCTGTTTTCATCTCTCTTAAAAAATGGCAACAGAAAATCATACCTATTATCATTTGGATTTTCATACCTGAAATACTTTCAAATTGAACACATACTAAGATTGATTTAACATCATTCTCAAGAATGTATATGAGTTGATATCATCATATAAGAAGTGAGTTTCACATGTATGTTACAAGAGAGATTATATAACCGACAAATACAATAATGATTGTTCTTTTTTTTTTTTCTATATATCCATGATCCACCAACCTGACAACTTTTGCTATGTGGTCTATTCAGGTGATATGTGACCATTTGGGGCTAGGGGTTAAGACAGGACTGCCATACATATGGCATAGCAAGGCAAGCAACCCATTTGTGAACCTGAAGAAAGAGTACAAAGGCATTTACTGGCAGGAAGATATGATCCCATTTTTCCAGTCCATTGTTCTCCCGAAGGAGTGCAAAACTGTTCAAGAATGCTACATTGTGCTTGCCAAAAGTGTCAAGGAAAAACTGGGCCCAATTGATCCTTACTTTCAGAAACTTGGGGATGCCATGGTCACTTGGATTGAAGCCTGGAATGAGCTTAACCCACCACCACAGACAGCTGCTCCGACTCACCCAAATGCTGTTAAGAAAAACTAATCAGTACAAGTACTTCAATATGAACTTTTACCCTATGCTTCCAACAAAGATGTCCAAGCCTAAAAAGCTTTATGAGTTATTATGAATTCCATATTTCCTTATCAGTAAACTCTTTAGTGAACTTCATTGAAGAATAAATTGAAAAGTGCGCACTCGGTTTTCTACCCGAATCTTAGAAACTGCTGCTTGACGCTAACAGATCGAACAAGAAAAGAGTCATCTGGTAACTTGAAATATGACTATATCATCAAAGAAGAATTCTTTACCTTACTTTTTAACTCGGAGCAATGCCATTCACTTTAGATTTGCCCAGAATTGTCATATACCAAGCAGTTTCGACTTTCCATATCATCATTTTCATCGCACATATGAACTTCTACTTAATCAGTCACACAAGATGACTGTGGAAGCGTGAAGTGAAGGATTTGGTGAAAAGAGAATACGTTCAATTTCATAATAATAGTAAGAACAAGAAAGTCATATTACCTTTTGTATCCTAATGATCCTTGTACCAAACTAGATTTCCTACTCAAATTATGAAAAGGCGCCTATGATCCGTGCCGACATAGCTAGCCTTCCTCTACTAGTGTGACTTTCTTCGTCTACAGAAAGCTCAAGTCAGTCTTTCTCTGTAGTTAGTGAAGTATAGAAGTTGGCCACTAAAAGCCGCCCAAAAATTTCTAAGTTAGGTGCATTAACCTCGTTTATCTTTCCTTCATTCACAATAAATACTAGTTAACTCTGATCACAATTCATCTCCTTCTGGCTTCTGATCAAATGGAGCACAACCAAATACGTATGTTTGGTTTTTCACCGTCATCAGCTTCTCCTAATTTCTCATCGAACGCTGCTTCAAGTATTCCTCAATTATTTCCTCATGTTCATAGTAGCAATGCAGTTCCTATGGATATATGCGGAACCTCCTACAGTTCAGTAAACAAATTGAAATCGGGAAGGAAACACTACAGTGACGAGGAGACCAAGAAGCACAAAATTGCATTTCAAACAAGGAGCCAAGTTGATGTACTTGATGATGGATATCGGTGGCGAAAATATGGGCAAAAAACGGTTAAGAACAGTAACTTTCCCAGGTTAGTCTCTTCTAGTTATCATCAAACTGTAGATGAATGTTCCATCTGATACAAGATTTCATGATCAGGTTCATGTATATTGGTTTGTCATGTGTGTGAAATCATCACACTATCCCTGTGAAAAATTCTTCTAAAATCGGTAAATGTGTAATTGCATACAAATATTATCAACCTGCTACTGTTCTTAATGTCATCTTCATGTAATTGCATACAAATTGTATCAACCTGCTACTGTTCTTAATGTCATCTTCATGTAATTGCATACAAATATTATCAACCTGCTACTGTTCTTAATGTCATCTTCATGCGCATGAAGATGACATTAAACAACAATGATTTTCTCTTATAAACATGAAGATGATATTAAATAACAACAAAAGACCTATGACTTGTCCCATTTGAAGGGATGATCGAGGAAGCCGGGTTGTAGGAATCAATCCAAATTACCTAGTAGAATTACCTAGTAGATGTTGATTATGAGATATTGAAAGAATCTAACAATTTTAGGTGATTATATTTAAGCTGGTCACACTTGTCTAAGCTATTATGTTTCTCTTATTTTAAAACGAAATCTGATAGTTTGAACACCCAATAAGCTCAAGCATCTTACACTAGTTGATGCATCTCTTATGATAAACAATGTAACAATTATATATATTTTGTTATATGATTGTTACAATTATATGGTATCAGCTTACCGTACATGTATATGTTAATATGAAGATTACTGTGCACATTGACAGAAACAGAGAAGAATGTAAATCATTTTAGTTTTACAAAGTGAATTGATTTGTAAATGTGTCCTTTTAAGCCTAGTAATGGTGATGGAAGGTTGGATTCTTCTGATGCAGTAATGCACCATTGAATAATTTGGAAATGCTTTGTTGGTGTTTCGATTTCAAAACTTCCTGATATGTCAGGGGAATTAAAATGAAAATTTTCATTTCTAATGTTTGAAAACTCTCATATCAATACATTATTAGATTGAGATACACTTTGACACCTGAAATCATCCCGAGTTTTCCTATTTATGCAGAAGTTACTACAAGTGTACACATCAAGGGTGCAACGTGAAAAAGCAAGTCCAACGCCTTTCTAGAGATGAGGAAATTGTGCTCACCACATATGAAGGAATACATGTTCATCCCACTGAGAATTCTGATGAAACCTTTGAGCAGATCATTAACCAATTAAGGACATAAAACACCAAAACAAGTAATGATGTATATGTGTCCATTTGCAACGTGAAAGTTTCTAATCATATTCCTAGCTTATAATGCCGATTTGAGACTCTATTTTATAATCCATACTTGGCTCTGTAAAAATGGAAACACACATCTTATACATATGAAGTTAAAGGTGCACCAATTTCTTCATCGTCACTAAATTTCGTTGAAAACAGCGGTAGAATGATACTTGCAGTCCTGGCCAGCTAGCTTGCAGTTTCAAACGTAAAGCCAGGGAGATAGACTTGGATACGTATAACGTAAAAGCGGGGGTAGTATAAGCACTTCCCAGGTTTTCATATGAGGAAACGATTACTACTTGACTTGATTATATGAAAAATGCTATGCTATTGCTTGATGCTTGGTTCTGAGTCAAGCACGGAGACCTTCTTGGTCAAATATTAATCCCCTCGGCAACTTTAATTCTTCCTTCTTATGCGACTTTCGTGTATACGAAGTTACGAACTAGTGTGCTTGTGATCCACGCGACCACGCCGCTGCTTTGCCGCTAGTAGCCTGTAGTATTTTATATATGACATTTTATGTTATTTTTTTTTATATTTTATGATAGTTCTGTGAATATAATGTTTATCTGATCTACAAATGCAAATCGTAGACTTGAGAAAAAGAACAGTGTTGATGAGACTGGAATAATAAGAAATAATCAACTCTTGCAAGTAATCAGAGACAGTGAAAGAGAATGTCACGTTGGGACTAGAATTAGCTCATAATGTTCATTCCCATATCCATAAAGACCTCTGATACTGCAAACTGCAAATATAAGTGCAGCAGTGGCAAGCACAGGCATGATCATAACAATGCACCTTACCCCATTAGCCCCTTTAATCTTAACAACCTCCTCCTTTTCCACAGTCACCATTTTCTCTTCTTCCTTCGTTTTCTCACCGCATAAGGAAGAGGTTAAAGATGAAATGGAATCCTGAAAACAAACTTTAATCTCTTTGCTCTCACCTGATTCAGCTTCTTCACCACCAGAACCACAAAATGGAAGTGATCTCATCTCACTTTCTTGATCCCAATCATCCCAGCTACCCCATTCACTCTCTTCTCCTCCATATCCAATTTCAGTCTCTTCATGCTGATCTTCAAAAAGCCTCCTTCCCTTCAACTTGCCACTCTCAATCACAGCCCTTCGATCTCTTTTAATCTCTTCCACTGCCAGATCATTAGTCCTGACATTCCAGCTATCGCCTTTCGAGGGAGGCATTATGTGCTGAAGTGAAGACATGAGGTGCCTTGGAGAGTTGTCAAGGAGTTGATCAACAGTTTTGGCCAAGGTGCTTGAGGATGAAGAACATGATTTCCTCTTGGTTTTCGGGTTGGACTGTTTGTATGACTCCCACTCTTGTTGCAAATTCATGAACTGCTCTTGTAGCTCCTCTACTTGAGGACTTTTAACACTAGGGTCATTTGCCTTTTGGCTTTCCATGGTAGGGTCTTGTGAGGAGTGTAATTTGTAGGTGCTTTTGAATTGAAAAAGGGTTATCTGGATGATGATGAGTTTGGTGATTTAATTTTGATTTTCAAACACAGTCAAGAAAGATAAGAATAAACCTCATTCTGAATATCATAACTCTTCTGAAAATTTGATTTTTGGAGTGAATGGGATTGTGTAGGGGACTCCTTTGTGATTCTTTGTATTGTGGAAGAATTAATCAGGATCACTGAACCACTAATCATGATTTATAGTGGCAGAGTAGATCATTACAGCCTCTATTATCTACCCTACTACTTTGTGCTTTCCTTATTCTTTTGCTTTTTCCTTCTAGTTGTTACCATTTTCTTTCTTTTCTCCAATTTGGAATTCTGCATATAGCGAAAGGAAACCTATTTGTGAAGCATCAAAAGAGAAAAGATAATTCACTTATAGTAAATAATCTTTCCAGGTTAAAAGCACATTCTCTTCTTTACCTTAAAAGTCTCTGAAGTTTAGCATTTCAGTCAATGATTTTGATCTATACTGTTTCAAATTCGAGTATTTCCTTCCAATAATCCTCTTGTAACGGCCAACAGATTTTAAATTCACATGAAAGATTGCTATGGAAAGAAACTATGTGAGAATTTGATTAGGGTCAGTATTCTCAGTAATGGCTAGTGTTCAATACCTAATTTGGTTTTGTTAAGAAAAACCCATCCTTACAAATCTTAACAACCTATGAGGCTCCTATGATCCCATAATCTCATCAGCACACCTAAATCATAAACATCAATGGACTTGACCTCGAAGATTAAAGTTAATGCAGCTTTCATCCCTTTGGCCTTTGCTTTCTTAGTTGCTCAATCCCCCACTAGGCATCACCTCAAGAATGAATCATGTATCACTAGGTGGACCTTGAGATTTTGGTATAACGATCCACTCCTGGACATCAACATAGTAATATAGGCTCCATTAAGTTTTGATGGACCAAATACTCGATTCAAATGTCGATTCTCATACAAATGAAAGAAACATCAAGTCTAGCCATCAATACTTTTTAAAGACATGAACTTGTTTAACAGTTGGATAACCCGATGAACAATGCACTCAGACTCGTAACTATGACTCTGAACATACATGGCCAATCATTGAATGTTGTAGTGTAAGGTTCACTAGCAAATACAGTCGAGTAACGGATGAGTAATCAGAATCCGAACTGGAAAGGTAGGATTTTATAAGCTACCTAAAAAGGGGTCAAGCCTCCTGAAAATTCTATTACCAACACTATATGGCAGTTAGGACTGTCCTACTTTCAACCCTTTGAACAATCACATCCCTCTCTACAAGGCTGCTCAGCTTCCGGTGTTAAAGTTTGATAGGTCCTCTATTATGCCCTTTCCATCCATAGCGTCAAAGAAGAAGAAATTCTTGAGAGGTTCTCCTTTGCCTGATATTGCTTTGATAACCTCCTGAGAAGTTCAATACAAAACTATCAACGTCAGGGAATCAACATTTCATTATATTTCTAGATGGGAAGTAAACACTTTTACTTGACATAATAAGATGGATAGTTGGCACACCTGCCCAAGAATCCCCCCAATGATGGGACAAACAGGAGGAAATTCTCTTGGATCTGTCACCAATCTTTCAAGGAGGGCATCAGGAATATGAGATTCCTTCAACGACTGCATGGTTGTTACGTTAGCAAGTTAGCAAGCGTAAGGCAATGCAGTAGGCAGAAAGATAACACTTTTAAGTACGACATTAGCATGCATAAGAAAGGCAAAAGAATAACAACTTTTAAGTACCACACCTGTGATTCACAGAATTCCTTCTTCAACTTCAGAACACCAGGAAGATCTGCAATTGATACTTCCCCGGGTTTACGTTGCTCAGCTTCTTCAAACCTCTCTATCACTGCAGTTAAGTGACAATAATCTTAATTCACCTATCTTGGTCTTCGATAAGTGGAAACCAATTCATACAAGACTTGAGATAAATTTTCATCCTATAAGTTGGTGTTGGACTGATGGCACAAAAAGTGTAGCAGGACCACAACATAGCAGCAAGACTAAAGTTAAAGCAGTAAACATGTGCAACCCTGTGGTCGACACATGACAAGAGACTTGTAGTAAATATGAGGGCAGAAGTTCTTTAAGAGAATATCTTCATTCTTTAAGTGTTGATATTGATGGGAAAAGAATTTTGAACAGCAAGGCTATAAAGAAATTGATATATGCATCTCTCATCTCATTTGTTGAAGGTCAATGTTACTCCTCTTCGTCTTTTATTTCTTTGGCTATTTTTGTTTATTTTATGGCCCATTTTATGCTCACCAATGATCCATCAGTAAAACGGGTAGTTTTTAATTGTTCACATCTATCTGAGAATAATTCATCTTCCTCTCTTACCTTTATCCTATGGGTTATCCCAACATTTTTCACACAAAAAAAAAAAAAACAATAAGTTAATTTACCAAACCTCGCATAGCAAAGTACAGCTTTGACATTTTTCTGGGAAGTGCTTTCCAAGGTACTGAAATTGATTCCTGGAATTCACAGAGGCATAAGTGCACTAGACATTAGTAAGTTCATGCTATATGTGACGCATTATTACCCAAAATGTGACCATATGTGACTTGCAACAATCTAAATCCATGTGTTATGATTAACAGTCTATTTCCCTAAAAAATTATTTATCTTGAGGTCTTATTAAGATGAATGAAGGTCCCAAACTAATGAAACACGCAGAATGTGAACTAAATGAAGCTTCAATAATTGCAAAAATGTCTGGGAAGTGGGAGGAAAGAATGCATGATATGAATGAAAATTATGCAACAAAACTCAACATCTAGAGCAATGAAAGACCAAGTCATACCTCAAAACTTGGATAATGGTGCTCACATTCAATTGTTTCCTCCAGTTTTTGCTGTTAAGGAAACAAAGAAGAAGAAGAAAGTCAGTCTTTTTCTGTCATTAGAGTCTCTATGCTGAAGATGCTTGAGAGTATTTTGTCATTATAATCTACATCATAACAGTCAATATGTGCTCAAACAAATAGTGATTCATTGGAAAATTATAAGATTTACAGTTCTGGCAATAATAGCTTTAGCCATAAATCAAGAAAAGAAATTGGCAACCACTTCAATGAAACTAGAATATAAGAAATCATATCAGATGGTCACCTTTGAGTATTTATGGAGTTGCAGATCAACAAAAATTTCACCACAAGAGTCTCTACAATCAACTGTGTAAAATGCAACCCGCTTTGATAACTTTCGGCATTTTTCATTGATCAGTTTCTACAAAAGAAGAATTGACAAAAGACAATAGATAATGTGGATTAAACTCATGATCAATGTAAATCAGAAAGTGATAATCAAATCTGAAGAGAAGGAGCATCATACTTTTGTAGAGAGAGAGCAACAACTGATGACCACAACATCAAAGTTGCTGTAGAACTCACCACCAAAGCTTGACAAGTCACCTGTGAGATCAAAGAATGGGATACTCTTAATTCTTCTTCTACCAGAAATCACAAAAAAAAAAAAAAAAAAAAACAACAACAACGGGATATTTTTGGCACTTAGATTACTACTACTACTACTACTAAGAGTATATTAAGAGTATACTAGTTTAAGAGTATATTAAACGAATTTTCCAATGGTTGTTCGTATCAAAGGAGTGGTGATTGTTGGGAAATTTATGGCACTTAGATTAGTTAGTTAGTAGTAGTAGTAGTAGTAGTTTCAGCTACTTAATCTGAATCAAATCATTGGAAAATCTGTAGCACTAGAAAGCAGACCTTTCTCCACAGAAACACGAACCATCGGATTGAAATCTTTCAGAGAATCGCGACAAAGCTCGGTTAGAGTTTTCCCACCATACACACTTTCATCACAAGGTATCAAAAAGTTAGCAGAAAGGGCCTCTTCGGTCGCTACCCGATCATCCACCAGTGTCAAACTACCGACTCCTGCTAGTACAATGTTCTTGCAAAACTACCCAAAAGCAAAAACCCACAAAAGTTTAACAAAAATTGCACACCAACATTTTCATTCCAACACAAACCAGAGTAGATATGACAGTTCAAATTAGCTCAATTACCTCGGCAGTAGTCCCATTAATTCCACAGACTAGTATATGAGCTTTGCTCAGCCTAAACCAAAATCAAAATCAAAGCTTTAAGCAAAGCAAGCAACTCAGAATTCCAAAAAAAAATAATAATAAAGAAAGGAAAGCTAGAAGCTTTACCTTCTCTGAGCATCAGCGCCCCAAACCCTAATTTGGCGATCATAAAGAGCGGTCTCCTGTTCAGTCAACTCCTCACCGTCCATTTTCAACCGCAAACCTGCAATTTTTGAAACGAAACAACACAAGAATCACATTTTTTGGAGGCAGCGAAGTTTTACTGTAGTGAAGAAACCCTAGATTGAATTGCTTACCAAATTGAACGAAGGAAGGAGCGAGACGAACCCTAAAAGCTGGAGACGAGGGTTAAGCACTACTAGTCCAGAATTGAAATTGGGGAATTTTGATTTTGATTCAGAAACTTGTTTATTATTTGACCAAACCTGAGTTGGGCTTTAAAAAGAGTTTGGGCTGATACCAAACATTAGGGTATCCAACATTTAGCCTAGGGGGTAAAATTTTAATAGTAAGAAAAAATGACTTACTTTTTGTCTGGTAAGAAAAGAGACTTGATATTTGTAGAATATTTATAAATATTTATTTTTCTTGTATGTGTAGGTTAAATATTATGTATAGGTGTATGAAATATTTTCTTATTAGCACTACAATTGTATCTCTATATAAACCTCTTATATGGAGAAGAATATACATTGAAGCATACCAAACCATATTGAATCATTATTTTCTACTTGGTATCAGAGCAGGGACATTCGCAACAGATTCTTGGGTTGATGGTGTAGAGAAAGGGAAACTATCTGACCCAAAAGAATTCAAAATTACAAGGACGATATTTGAAGGCTCAACAGTTAAATTGATGGGTTTGTCGTGTGGGTCCCCATATAAAGACGTTGTTTCGTTTCTACCAATACCATATGCAGCACAAGGCGTGTCAACCAGTGGCTATATGACACGTAGCGAGTTCAGAGTGCCTTCCAGTTGTGGTCCAACACATGTGTCGTCGTCCTCCTCAAGTTGCACGACACATGGCGCCTGTGTCTCTCCTCTGACGTGACTCGTCTGGCTCGACTGGGCATCACGTGAGCCTGCACCTGCGTCAGCACGTGAGCCTGTGTCAGCGTCAACAATTTATGTCTCTTTGTCCTTCTCTTGCGTCTCTTTGTTGTTTGTGGTTTCTCCGACTCTAAATCTCGACTCCAATGCTTCTAATTCTTCAAATTCTTCGAATTCAAACAAATTTTGGGAATTCCCTTCATATGCTCTCTCCTCTTGAAGGGAAGACTCTGATACTCCCCCTGAAGGGAAGACTCTGATACTCCCCCTGAGTAGTAAGGCTCAAATTCACGAAAAGAAACATCAAGGGATACATGCATGGTGTCTGTAAGAGGATCATAACATCTATATCCCTTCTGAAAATCTTCATAACCCACAAAAATACACTTCCTTGCACATGGATCAAGCTTACTTCGTTGTGGTTTTGGAATATGAACATACACTGTACATCCAAATACACGAGGCTCTAAGTTAGGCAACAAATGAATCGAGATAAGTTTCTGAAGCTGTTGTAGAGGGTTTTGACATTCAATAACCCGAGAGGGGGTACAATTAATGAGGTAAGCAGCAGATGTCACAGCTTCTCCCCAATATTTTACAGGTACATTCATGTCAAACAAAGACGCACAGACAACTTCAAGCAACTGCCGATTTTTCCTCTCTTCCAATCCATTTTGTTGAGGAGTATAAGTATTTGAAGTCTGATGTCGAATTCCATGTAACTACATAAACTCTTGCATAGGACCATTAATATATTCTCTGCCATTGTCAGATTGGAAAACTCGAACCACCTGTTGATATTATATGGACACCATCTTGTGAAATTCTTTAAATCTAGAATAAACATTGCTCTTGTTCTTCAATAGAGACACCCAAGTCATACAGGTACAATCATCAATTAATGTCACAAAATACCGAGCGCCAGAGAGAGAAGGAATTTTTGCAGGATCCCACACGTTAGAGTGAATCTTCATAAATGGAACATGACTTTTATTTAGGCTTGATGAATATGAAATACAGTGGCTCTTGGCCAGTTCACATATGTCGCAATGAAAATATGAATAGTCGACACCCGAAAATAATTGCGGTTGCAGCTTCTTAAGATAACCGAAGTTTAGATGACCCAACCTGTGGTGCCAAAGCCACATATCTTTCTTAGCACTCTTAGCTCTATTGACCTGATTAGCTTGACCCAAACATTGCATCTGTTTATCTCCTGTCTCTATCAGATCTAGGTAGTACAATTTCCCTTTTCTCACTCCAAACCTCCAAAATGGCACACCAAATCAACTACCATACCACTGCATCATATCTATTGAGATGAAGGACCTTGGATAGTTAAAGTATTTTCTCAGAATTGAAGTTGCAAGGTCAAAGAATGAGATTTCTTTATCCCAGCGAAAATATGTACTTGACTTGTTAGCTGAAACCGGAATGCTTGACTGCAAGCCTGTTGAGAAACCAATTGAGATGAATCACAACCTTGACATCTATCTGAATCAAGTTCTAACTGATAAAGGAAGGTACCAACGTTTAGTAGGGAGACTTATTTATCTTTCTTATGCTATGAGTGTGGTTAGTTAATTTATGCATTGTCCCAACGAAGAGCATATGGATGCAGTGTATCGTATTCTGAAGTATCTTAAGATGACGCATGGAAAAGGCTTGTTGTTTGAAAAGAATGGTGAATTGGAAGTTGTAGGGTACACAGATGTTGATTGGTCTGGTGAAAAGACTGACAGATGTTCTACATCTGGGTATTTTACATTTGTTGGAGGAAACCTTGTTACTTGGCGTAGTAAGAAACAAAAAGTCGTTGCACGATCAAGTGCTGAAGCAGAGTTTTGAGGTATGGCACATGGAGTTTGTGAGATGCTATGAATTCGTAATGTATTGAAAGAACTGGGTTTCAAACTCAAGAAACCCATGGACTTGCATTGTGATAGCACGTTTGCAATTAAAATTGCTCATAATCCTGTTCAACATGACCGGACCAAGCATGTGGAGATAGATCGGCATTTTATCAAAGAAAACTTGGACAAGAAAATAATGCGTTTCCTTTTCGTGTATACAGAAGACCAGTTAGCAGATGTTCTTACGAAAGGAGTGTCAAGAAAAGTGTTTGACAACTCGGTTGGCAAGTTAGGCATGATTGATATCTATACACCAACTTGAGAGGGAGTGTAGAATATTTGTAAATATTTACTTTCCTTGTATGTGCAGGTTAAATATTATGTATAGGTGTATGAAATATTTTCCTAGTAGCACTACAATTGTATCTCTATATAAACCTCATATATGGAGAAAAATATACATTGAAACATACCAAACCATATTGAATCATTATTTTCTACTATATTATGCTAAGTTGCACGGACACGCCGGACGGTGGAGTGTCGAAGTGTCAGACACTTTTGGACACGGTGGCACGGCCGGACACGGCGTCCGACACACCACCCGACGTGTCTGAAATTTTGACTTTTTTGACACGACCTCGACGCTTCAACCGACACGCCACCTCATTCTTCTGACACACCACGTCGGCGTCGAGTTTTATACGGTCGCTCATCGAAAAATTGTTTCAGCTCCTTCGCGACGGGTGGTTCTGAAAAACGAGCTTAGGTCCTTGCATGATCAAGTTATCGGGTAGAGCGGCGAGTTCAGGATTCAAAGTTGGAAACATAAATAAATCTACTTGTGTTGTTGTTAAACAAATAAGGACAGTTTTTAACAATTAAGGACAATCTTTTCTTTACATGCCATGTGTCATGATTTAATTTACCAAACTAACCCTACACTAATTAAATATACTTTTAGAAGAGAAAAGTCTCTCCTTTTGAAATTTTTCAGTAAATGAAATATAGTAACACATTTTCAATAATTTAGTATAGTAGCAGTTAATTTCAGTAGTAGTAGCAGGGGTTAACATTCCAGTAGAAGTAGTAGCAGGGGTTAACATCCCAATAAAAGTAGTAACAACAACACGTAGTAGCAGCACATAGCAGCAACATGAATCAACAACATGCAGTAGCAACACACAACAACAAGACAAAGTAGTTGTACACAGTAGTAGCATGAATCAATAACACGTAGTAGCAGCACACAACAACACTACACAGTAGCAGCACATAAAAACAACATGAATCAACAACACGTAGTAGCAGCACATAGCAGCAACTAGCAGCAACAACAAGTACCAGCAGCAGCACATAGCAGCAACTAGTAATAGCAGCAGCAGCACATAGCAGCAACTAGTAGGAGCAGCAGCACATAGCAGCAACTAGTAGTAGCAGCAGCAGCAACAGCACATAGCAGCAACAACTAGTAGCAGCACATAGCAGCAACAAGTAGTAGGAGCACAAAACAACAACTAGTAGTAGGAGCATAAAGCAGCAACTAGTAGTAGCACATAGCAGCAACTAGTAGTAGCAGCATCATCACATAACAACAACACACAGTAGCAACACACAACAACAACACGTAGTAGCAGCACACAGCAGCAGCCTCCATTGCACCGAAACGCGAAAACACTCGCGTTTCACGTTTCAAAAACGTTTCGAAAACGAAACGCTCCGAAACGCGACCGAAAGTAATATTCTGAAACGCCACCGAAACGCATTTTATGTTTAACGGAAACGTTTTTTGCAATTACCCCTGAAACGCGAGGGCAATTTTGACATTTATCATGACAGAAAGGGATTAGGTCGACTTCTCTTCCTCTCTTCTCCGTTTTCTCTTCTCTTCTCCGCTTTCAGCTTTCTGGGTCGAAGTCTTCAACTCCGATCAACTCCATCTTCGTCTTCATCTTCACGATCAACTCCATCTTTGTCTTCCGGTGGCCTTCACGGTCAACTTCGTCTTCGTCTTCACGATCAACTCCGTCTTCGTCTTCCGGTGGCCTTCACGATCAACTCCGTTCAAGTAAGCGAAGAGCTCATATCAGAGCAGGTCTCCTCCTCTGTCTTCATCTTCGTCTTCGTCTTCCTCCACTGCAGAGTCTTCTTCAGCATCAAGAATTTCAAGAGCACCACATCAGTCCCCTCTGACCGATCATTGTCCTTCTCCTCAGCCAATTCTGGTGCGTTTTCTCCTTCCTCTGCGCATAATCAGTTGTTGATTTAGTGTTTTGGTAACCTTGTTTGGTGAATTGGTGTTTTGGTAATCAAAATTATGAGTAAACTTGTTTGGTGTTTTGGTAATCAAAATTCTTGTTTGGTGTTTTGGTAATCGAAATTCTGAGTTTGGTGTTTTGGTAAACTTGTTTGGTGTTTTGGTAATCGAAATTTTAAGTAGGAATGCATGCTTCTGCAAGTTGTTCTAGGTAATCCAAGTTATGTCTGCAATATGTATTGACATTAGTTTGTTGGTTTCAAGAATACGATGTTATGTCTGCAACATGTATTGACATTAGTTTGTTGGTTTCAAGAACACGATGCCAAGAGGGAGACCTCCTGTTAGTGGAAGTGGAAGTGGAAGTGGAAGTGGAAGTGGAAGTGCAAGTGCAAGTGCAAGTGTTAATGCTGGTACTAGCAATGATTCCAATGAAGCTCCTAATCCCGAAAGTGAGATAATAGATGACAGAGCACCATTGTGGAAATATGTTAAGAAGGTTGAAAGGTATGGGGCTGCCGGAGGAAGTTGGAGGTGGCAGTGCAACTTATGCGAGTTGTTTTATAATGGGTCTCACACTAGAGTGCGACAACATCTATTGAAGGAAGGAGGAGTGGGGGTTACGGTTTGTAAAAAAGTTAACCCCCGTACATTTGCTCAGATGACTAAATTGGTGAAGGATTGCAAGGAGAGAATAGCAAATAGAGGAGCAAGACAAGTTCCTTTGCCATCATCAAGCCGAAAGAGTTCAGCAGCTCGTGGCAGCTCTTCTGTGAGTTATGATGACTACACAAGAGCACCAACAACAACCTTTGAAGGGAAGAAAAGAAGGGCAGCATGTGGTCCTATTGAAAAGGCATTCCAAAACGAATTAAGGGAAGAATGTAATGGTGAGATTGCTAGGATGTTTTACACCGGTGGTTTATCCTTCAATCTAGCAAGAAATCCACACTATCGTAACTCTTATTTTAGAGCTTCTACTCTTCCGGGCTATGTTCCACCGGGTTATAATGCTATAAGAACAACACTCCTTGCTAATGAAAGGAAGAATCTTGAGAATCAATTGATGCCATTGAAGCTTGCATGGAGAGATAAGGGTGTGAGCATTTGTAGTGATGGTTGGTCCGATGCACAAAGAAGACCCTTGATTAATGTGATGGTTGTTTGTGAGAGTGGTCCAATGATGTTGAAAGCTGTAAATTATGAAGGAGAATACAAGGATCATCAATTGATTGCCAACTTGCTTATTGATTCTATCAAGCAAATTGGTTATGAAAATGTAGTGCAAGTAGTGACCGACAATGCTCATGTTTGTTCAAAGGCCGGTGCTTTGATAGCAAGTAAGTATCCTACTATCTTTTGGACTCCATGTGTTGTTCATACTTTGAATCTTGCTCTCAAGAATATTTACACACCTTCTCAAGCTTTGAACAATGTGGATGTATATGTTGAATGTTGTTGGATACAACCGGTTGTGGAGGATGTTATGTTTATTAAGAACTTCATCATGAATCATGGAATGAGATTAGTTATGTTTAGTGATCATTGTAATTTAAAGTTGCTTTCGGTTGCTCCCACAAGGTTTGCATCTACATTTATTATGCTCAAGAGGTTTAAGACAATTAAAAATGGTTTGCAACAAATGGTGATTAGTACAAAATGAGATGATTATAAAGAAGATGATTATAGGAAGGCGGGTAGGGTGAAAGAAATGTTGTTGGATGACTTAATGTGGGATAACATTGATCATATTCTTTCTTTTACCGAGCCTATCTATGAGATGATTAGGAAGGCGGATACGGATAAGCCTTGTCTTCATTTGGTGTATGAATGGTGGGATAGTATGATGGAGCAAGTGGAGAAGGCTATTTATAGGAAAGAAATGAAGCAACTTCATGAAGAATCTTCATTTTGGGATGCGGTGCATAAAATCTTATTGTCTCGTTGGAGCAAAGCCAATACACTCCTCCATTGCTTGGCACATTCTTTGAATCCCAAGTAAGTACAACACTACTCCTAAATTATTTCATTATAATTTGCTTATTTCATAATTATTTGATATCTAGCAAATCTTATAGAAATTAAACAAATTATGCATATTTATATTTAGGTACTATAGTTCGGAATGGCTTGATGAAGATTCTCATCGGGTTGCTCCTCACAAGGATTTAGATGTTACAAGGGAAAGGAAAAATTGTTTTCTTCGATACTTTGCCAATGAGGATGAAAGAAGAAATGCTAACATAGAGTATGCTAATTTTTCTATGTGTATGCAAGGGTTTGGAAGTGGAGATGTGATGAAAGATAGATTTATATTAGAGCCACTAACATGGTGGGTGATTCATGGATCTTCGGCACCAATTCTCCAAGCCATAGCCTTTAAGGTGTTAGGTCAACCTTCTTCTTCCTCATGTTGTGAAAGAAATTGGAGTACTTACAATTTCATTCACTCTTTGAAGAGAAACAAGTTAGCACCACAAAGAGCGGAAGATTTGGTATTTGTGCATACAAATCTTCGCCTTTTAGCTAGGCAATCCCCAACTTACAACAAAGGTGCAACTCATATGTGGGATATTGGAGGTGATGACTTTGATTCATTGGAAGACTCTAATGTTGGAAGACTTGAGATTGCCAACCTTTCACTTGATGAACCTCAATTGGAGGCGGTTTTGTTTGAAGATGATGAGTTTGAAGAGGAAAACATTGAGGAGGATGATGTTGTTAGAGTTTGATGAAATCATTAGTTGAAGACAATTGTTATTTTACTTATTTGTATTTTAATTTGACTATGGATCTTTTCTTAAATCTTTGTTTAGTTTGGATCTTTGTTTGGTTTGGATTTGGATTGACTATGTGATGAAGTTTTATGTTATTTGTATTATAATTTGATTATGTATGCTTGTTTGGATTTAGATTGATGTTTTTTATTAAGAAACTATTTTGTTGATGTTATTTTTTCAATTATATTTATTTTAATTTTGATGTTTCCTTCACGTTTCGTATCAGACTATATTTGATTTTGACGTTTCGGCGTATCGGATCGTATCGGAAACCGAAACTCGTTTCCGTTTCCGTGCAACATAGGTAGCAGCACACAGTAGCAGCATGAATCAACAACACGCAGTAACAACACACAACAACAATACAAATTAGTTGTACACAATAGCAGCATGAATCAACAACACGTAGTAGTAGCACACAACAACAACACACAGTAGCAGCATGAATCAACAACACGCAGTAACAACACACAACAACAACATAAATTGGTTGTACACAGTAGCAGCATGAATCAACAGAAAAGTAGTAATAGCACACAACAACAACACACAGTAGCAGCATGAATTAACAACACGCAGTAACAACACACAACAACAACACAAATTAGTTGTACACAGTAGCAGCATGAATCAACAACACACAGTAGCAGCATGAATTAACAACACGCAGTAACAACACACAACAACAACACAAATTAGTTGTACACAGTAGCAACATGAATCAACAACACGTAGTAGTAGCACACAATAACAACAACACACAGTAGCAGCACGAAGAGCACACATTAACAGCACACAATAACACGAATTAAACATAATTCCCTCAAGATCACTAGGCAATTCAATCTTGCAGTACTCATCAAAACCACGATTATCATAATACAAAGAGTAAAGGTCTTCCCTTTACATCTAACGAAATCTCTATCGAATAATCTGCAAAATCTTTTACTACAACACTGTGGACTAATAGGAGATGAGTTCCACTCTGCTTATCACAACTGATTCTATGGCTATGATGCGAATCAATAAAGATAGGGTTTTGAATCAAAGATTTCCAAGACTTGCAGACTGATGTGCATTTGATCAAAGATTTGATCTTGATGGGTAATCTAATCAGGATATTCAATATGTTTTCTTGTGGGAAGTATTCAAATCTTGCCTCAGATTTCGATTCAATTGCAGCAATTTCCAGGTCGTTCATGGCGGAAGAAAATTCAGAGGCGGAGGCTGGGATTGAGAGGGGTGTGTACCTTTCTAAGATTCTGGCGACGTCGCGGGAGAGTGATGCAGATCGACAGCGACAGCGGAGTGAGAAGGAGGCGTCGGAGTGGGAGGAAACCTAGAGAGAAGAAGAGGAAATGAATTTGGGATTTTTGGGGTGATGGAGTTGTTCAAAAAGGCAAAAGCTTCCCCCCAATTTGAGCAGTGAATATGGGGGGGGGGGGAGAGAAAGAGAGAGAGAGAGAGAGAGGTCAGATCAAGAGTTTTGGGAGAGTGAAATATGTAATTCTGTTTATAACTGGACATTTGGTCATTTCATGATGAAAATTGCAGTCAACATATAGTATTATTGACTTTGGTCATAGACTTATGTCCTTGTTTGTTTAAATCTTTTAAAATATGGATTTTCTGTTTTTTACAACTGTTTAAGGTAGTGGAATGTCATTTTCTAATCGGTGAGAAAATGCAGAAAAGATGATGTAAAATTGGGTAAGATTTTGACCGACACGCCTATGAGACGTGTAAGGACTCCAACTCCTCTGTTGTTGAAGAATCTATCAACTAGTACGACCAAATACCAATATTATTGGTATTTTTCATCTGTCTTTGTTACTAGTATGAGTAATTATCAAATCTACCTCTCATTTCCTTTCGTCTTCTCTCTTTCAATCACTTACCATCATAAAGAAAACCATCGATGTTGAAATGTCGGTCATCCGAAACGATACTTTCAAAACATACTCTATCCACAGTTCCTATTTCTAATGGCCTGTGATGAACCTTGTTCTAAACCCTGTTCAGTTTTCGTATAAATGAGTATTGGCTGGGAGACTCGGAAATGACCTAATATTATTAGCAGACATTGAATACTAGCACCAAGGTGTAGTCACATCCATGAATGGATGATTTGAGAAAAATGGCGACTCGGATCCAGAAACCATGTGTTGATATTGAGCTCTTGCTGCTCCTCCCAAATCAAGTCATTTATACGTCAAGAACAGCAGGATGAACTGATGGAAGTGGTGGGCAGTGACAATGGACATGACTATAGAGCATGGGAATCACAGCTCGCCAACGTAGAAATAATATGCATGCTTCCATTTATTTCATTCTCTCCGGTCTCCAGAATTTCTTCATCTCTATTAGCGCCAACTTACATGTCAAAATAGTACGGTGGATGAAGCTGCGGTCACTTGAATAATTGGAACATTCACATTTGTGTGACAGTTTAGTGGGTAAAAGTGTTGAGTTTCGACAATATGAAGTATGGGATGTCGAAACTTGAGATCAACCATATCGTCTAACTTGAGTTTGGAACTGTGGATACTTTAGAAAACGAGATTTAATCTTTTAGTTTGATCATGTATATAATTTTTTGAATGCACGTACGATAACAATTATTTGAAGTCATGGACTTGGTCTTGCCACAGCCAAATAATATATATCAACGCCATACGTACATATGATGAACCCCATATGTGTCTCAATTACCCTAGTTTAGAACATTGGAATGGCCCTCTTAAGAAAAGTCGTTGTCAGTGCGGGCTAGGTTAGCCATGGAAATAAATGTGGCTCCATCCATCGATCTCTCATCAATCAGCTACATGATTCATAATTGTACACCACATATAGTTACACGTCTACATCTATATAATTTGCTCCGAGTTTGGCATGTTCCATTAGTTTGGACCAAATAAATCAATGTATCACAATGTATTAGTAACATTAATTAACAAACTTACCCGTTTATCAAAACTTGAAAGATGCAAGTACAATCATCAAAACATTAATGACTCAGTTTTCATATTAAGATTATTCTATTTAGTTATTACATGATTAGGTCTCGGTTGGTTCATGAAAATTAAGCATAAGTTGTGCATGAATTTTTTTTCTCAAATACTAGAAAATACAGAGGAAAGTGGTACCGTCCAAAACCAAAATCTAATGAAACCAATTTCTTACAACATTGCTGGGCCTATTTTTCTTAAATAAAGTCTTTTAGAGGCTTTATTTTTCTTTTGTTAGACATATGTGTCTTTGTTTTCTGTTTGTATCTCTTGTAATGTTGTGGGTATTATTTGATATAACTTTACATTTCAACCAAAAAAATTCTTACAACATATTATTTTACTGCATTAATTAACAACTTTTTGAAAGAAATTTCTCTCTTTCACTCTTCCATGCAAAGAAAATTAAACACGTCATGATGACGCTTACAGAGCTCCGGGATAAAGGAATAATGATACGACGTCGGATCGGTAGATGGTGCTGACGAGTGAAACCTACGCTGCGGAGGATCAGATTGGAGGGTGGAAGTCATGGAGGAGAGGTTGCCAGAAGGACACGTGGGGAGCCTATAAAGCAACAGAGTCTTTTTCCCAGCCGGGAAAAAAGGGCGGTGTGGGTCCCACGGACAGTCGCAATTGACAGCTGCCATGTACTGACTCTTTGGGTCGTTGTGTTGCAGATTTGAAGGACCTGTCCACTGTATGTGGATTCTTTAGCGTTACCATTTTACCCTCCAATTATTTCTCTCTCTCTCTCTCTCTCTCTCTCTCTCTTTTTTGATCTGACAATTATTTCTTTCTTGGATTATTTCTCCTCCCATCATCAGGATTATTACAGTGACTCACATGTAAATTTTTACCAAGCTAACCGAAGTAACCGCGCGCTCTAACAGTGATTTCGTGCGGGGCTCTAGTTTCATATGCATCGTGCACGTTAACTCAACTCGTTAATAGCCAAATTTTCAATCGTGTAATTATTCATGTTATATGGTTTCACACAAAATGTCCCTAACACTCATAGTCCTAAAACCAATCTTATACCATATCCTAGCTTCGCTTGAAGAACTAGTGTGATGGAATATTAGCTAGACACCTTATAACTAGATTCTACTACTAGCATCAATAAGTTCATGGAGCCAAGGAGGCCAATATTTGTAACAAAACATAGTTTGCACCATCTTCACAATACTTATACAAAGTGTATGAGCAGTTTGGTTATTGCACTTACGTGTTTTTAGGAAATTCGTTCAAACTCCATCTTCATGTTATGAACTGCATCCGTTACTTCAACGATGTCACTCAAATGAAGTGCATTCCAATCAATACCATGAATCACGTTGGATGCGTCTCGTTTGGTACAGATAATTTTTTGTTTTAAAGAAAAAGAAAAAAAGCACAATGATCCGGTACCCATTTGGTTAAAGGAAAAGAAATATAAATATTTAAATAAAAACATGTCAAAGACATCTAAGATTTACTAATGTAATATTGTTGTGAAAGGAAAATAAATATGAAATATGCATGCTGAATGGTTATTGCTAGGGCGGCACTCATTTTCCAATGAAATTTATCCGCCGTATAGGTAGTTATAGACAAAAACTTTAATGAAAATTTAAAATTCTTTACAATAACAATGTGCTTGACGGCTTTAATATGGTCCATATCCTAAATAAACTAAAACTAACTCGATCAAATAATGTGTAAAGTATTTTGGTGTTAACTCAAAACTTTAGCTCACCAAGTTCAATTATTTGTACCAAGAGACATCATTGATAAGGCATCATGCCACAAACAGAAGAATTTGATAACTAGATCTTGCCTAATTGATCACTGTGTGAGATAAAGTACTAATGTGGTTATCAAATCCATGTGCGAACAAGTACCACCAGCAAATCAAATTCCATGTTTTGCTCAAGTCCCTACTCATTTATCATGGAAATCCCTTCCCTTTGGAGACCAACCAGCAGAGGCAAAGCCTGTAACTATCAAACAACTCAACAACTGCCAATCTAACTATTGCACAATGGCCTACAATTATCAACCCACTATATTCAAGGGGTCCCTTCATTATAACAGTAGGGACTCACACATACACATTATACCGGAGATTTTTCAGTCCACCCAGTGACCGGTCACCAACGTCGAGTAAACAGTGCTTGCGCTAACAGATGGGAATTGGGAATTAAAAAAAAAACACTGACGCCTGTCAACACTCTCCTACTCTCTTCGAACTCGTTCTACGACCCAGAAGACTTCGCCATCCCCATCGCCGCCGCACATCGTTTGATTTCACCCCGCCTTCACCGTCACGAACTGCCCAAAACGACGACGTTTTGAAGCATACGACTGCCCAATCGAGCTGGTTAAGCCGGAGATCCTCCGATTGATTCAAGGCCTATGAGCCCATCCTCCTCCTCGACCGGAACCGTCGTCCGATCGCCGTCATATCTCAGCTTTTGATCAAAGGGCGACCCAGGATTTCGCTTCACGCCGCGCCGTCGAAACGATTCAGATTTCACCGCTACGGCGACTCGCGAGCAGCTGTCGTTGGATTCAAAATGATAATCGGGTCGTCGTTATGGGTATTCGGGTCGAGGAGGGGTCGACCTGTTATGGGTTCTTCATTTCTGGGTTTTTTGTTTCTTCATTTCTGCGAGGTAATGAATGTTTGTCGAAAAGAACAAGACGGAAAAAGTTAGTCAACAGTGCTATTGGCGTAAACTTGTGGTTATAATTGTGCCACGTCATTTTTGTGAACTTTTACATTAATTTCTTGGACTTGTCGTTCTAAAACTTCTATTCAATTCCAACTAACTTTTTAAGTGCTACGGCAGAATTACGTCACGAGTCTGACGTGGTGCTATATTTTAATTAAATTTAGACATGTTGATTTTTTATATTTAAAATAAAAATTAATATTTTTTATTTTTTATGAAATGACATTCATGGGTATTTAGCAAGTTCAACCTAGGATCTAGGGTTTAGAGTTTAGAGTTTAGAGTTAGGGTTTAGGGTTTAAGGGTTAGGGATTAGAGTTTAGTATTTAAAAAATAACATAAAACTCAAAATTGTTCTTGACAAAATAGCCGAAATAATTTTTCACGAAGAAAATCCACATGTCTAAATTTAATTGAAATATAGGACCACGTCAGACTGTCACATGCTCCTCCCGTAACACTAATAAATTTCTCACAAGTAGCTCCCTTCTATTTTATTTTTGAAAAGGGTTGTTGTTTGTTGGGGTTGTTTATGGTACGGGGACATATATAATAGTAGCATACACTTAATTTACACATGATTGAATCAAAATTACAATTAAATTGAACTAAAATTACGACATTAACAACATAGTTACTACATGTGTTTTATAGATTTATATATAACTAAATTAAGTTACCACATTGACAACTATTTTACTTATAAACTTATAAAAATGTCGTATATAAAGTAATTACAACTGATAAAACTAAAATTCAAAACAATGACTCTATTTATCAAAATGTGACAACAAAATTGTCGTCAAATTTGTAAATTAGTCTATTATCATATCCATGGAGGCATCATAGAATTTCTCGCTGTTTGTTTCCCACTCGCTCACAGAGGAGCGTGAGGTACACAACAGGTCTCAATTAAAAGGAGCCCAAAAGAAAGACATGCCATGAAATGTGAAACACAATGACACATGGTTTGTCCTGAGCATCATCATCTTCTTCTTCTTCTTCATCCCTTCCATCTCTTCCCCTTTCCTCTTTGTACTTCATTTTCTTAGTTTGCATCAAAAAAGTCTGAAAGCTACAAGCTAAGCTAAGCTAGCTGTCACTATTTTCCCATCTCTCTCTCTCGCTCACTCTCTCTCAGCTGTACTATACTATTGCACCAATTTCAAACAAAACCCAGAATGGACAAAAAGAAATTTTTTGATAAGAGTTAGAGAAGGAAGTGATCTTGGCCCCTTCATTTTCTTCTAATTTCTCTTTATCTAACCTCCTCTCTTTCTCACTGATATTTCTTACAGAGTTGTGTAGTCTTTCATTACATTATCCTCCCGTTTCAGAGTTTCAGTCTCTCTTTCAATGTGCAGCAGAAACCTCCAATGGCATTTTGTTGACAGGTAGAAGAAGTGATTCTTCACTTGTCAACCTGCACACCCAACTCATTAAGTTTCTTGCTTTGGTTTTTATTTTATTTTCTTGAATACCCACTTTATTGGTTATTATGGAATCCATGTCAGTGAATAAATGGATGGGAAACCATTCTTCTTCTGCACCACTTATCTGTAAGTTCTCTCTCTCTCTCTCTCTCTCTCTCTCTCTCTCTCTCTCTCATTTTTTATATATTTCATGTTCCAAAATAGTAATGGTTTCCATCCTAAGCTTCCCAATTTCCTGGAACAATGCCTTCTTAAGATATAATTAATTTATTCCTGTTTCCAAACTACTGGAAAAGTCTTCCTTTCTAATTTTGGTTTGTTTGGGTCTGTCTTTCATTTATGAAGATGTAGTAAATTGCAACGTGCTTTCATCAGCCAATAGTTTCATTCTTGCTTTACCACTGACATTTTTTCTTACTTTATGAGTTCATTTTTCACTGGATGATCTATCTCATAAATTGGTTTGGATTGGATTTCTGGGTTCTAGCAGCAGTTACATTTGCATATTGCTGCTGTTGACTTCTTATGCATGTTTTGTATGACAGAGGAAATTACTCTTTTTTTTTAGAAGGAGGAAATTACTCTTTTGAATTTGTGTGAGTTACATGGATTTCTGAATTTGCATCTGTTCTGCAAATTTTCTTATGTACTTCTGTTTGTTTTGGTGAACTTGTGGAATACATTCTTCTTTGAAGGTGATACAATTACAAAGAGCAAGAGAGAAGCTTAGTTGGGGGGTTTTGGGACAAAAGCTTTGGTTAGAAGTCAAAGAGGTTTTTATGGACTGGAACATGAAAGCACCATCTTCGTGGGATTTGAGTGAACTTGAGCAAGCAACCTATTCCAACTTAGACACAGTGAATGAGTCTAGTAGCTTTGGAGATCAACATAGGGCCATCAAAGGAGACTTTTCTGTTGATTTGAAGCTTGGTCAGTTGGGTGATTCTGGTAATAATCAGTTGCTGGACATGTTCAAGCAACATGGAGGTCCTAAACCTTCATCGTCATCACCTTCCGGGGCTTCAAAGAGATCAAGGGCAGCTTATAATGGATCCCAGACAGTTTCTTGCCTCGTTGACGGATGTAGATCAGACCTTAGTACTTGTAGGGATTACCATAGGCGCCATAAGGTCTGTGAACTACATTCTAAGACTCCAATGGTCACAATAAATGGCCAGAAGCAACGATTTTGCCAACAATGCAGCAGGTATAAGATTTTGTAACCAGTTCCACACTGTTAGAGTAGACATTGATTGTTGTTTTGTTCTTTGCGAAGCTCTTTGATTTGCAGCATCTTGTACTTTTTGTGTTTTCACTGCTACATTGATTCCGAATTTTGATGATTTAGGATTTGGAGATCTAAAGGTGCCTCCATACTTAAATGATAGTCTTAGCCGGCTCCATTAATTGTTTAAGAAAGAATGGTTACTACTGTGAGATGATAATCTTTCTTGGTGCTAATTAAATTGCTTGACTATAGAACTAATAGCAACTTCTGTTTTCCTGTCATCCTTATTTTTGTAGATATAGAGACTATGTCCTACAAATTCAAACCCTTTCTTACTTGTCCTTATGCATCGATAAGGACCGAGCCTTCTTTAACTTGCTCTAAAAGATCTACATGTTTTGAGGACCAAAATACTCTTCCACTTGATATTTTTTATTTATTTTTGGATACAAGGGGACTTCCCCTTGATATTTACATAATGTTAGTCTCTCATTTCTGAGCCACCATCCTTGGAAAGTCAATTTTCTTAACCCCGGCCTTGCTGTTTCTGTAGGTTCCATTCATTGGAGGAATTTGACGAAGGGAAGAGAAGCTGCAGGAAACGTCTTGATGGACACAACCGTAGGAGAAGGAAGCCTCAACCTGAACCCTTGTCGCGTTCAGGAAGCTTCTTATCCAACTACCAAGGTTAGCTAGCTGCAACATTGTTTGTGTTACACTTGACCTATAGAAAGTTCAGAAGCTGGCATGCGCATGCGCAAAAGAAGCAGATGACTCATTCTTGCACCCACACAAACACCTTTTGCAAGTAGAGAATCATATACATCATATCTAGCTGCAGAAACTTTGCTGAGAGTGCTAGCTCCATCAATATATGTGTAATGTGTGGTCCATTCTCACGGTTGATAATATAGTGGCCACTGAAATGCTAACTTTTCGGATGTGCTATTCATAGCTCTGTATATCTGTATAACCTGGTATTTGGTTTATTCAAGAACCTTGTTTTCTATAATCACATATTGCTTGCTTGCATTTGCATTTGTTATATTATATGTTCTCTTTTTGCAGGTACTCAATTGTCGCCATTCTCTAGCTCACTTGTATATCCCTCCACCACTGTTGTGAACCCAACATGGGCTGCAGTTGTCAAAGCTGAAGCCGATACCGGGCATCATAACCAGCATCTACAACATCAGAACATGTTTCTCGGGTCCTCAACCAGCAGCAGCAGCAGCTACAATAAGGGAGAGGCAAACAAGCAGCAATTCACACTTTTCCAAAGTAGCAACAACAACCAAACTCATGGAGCTTCTGTATGCCAGCCCCTTCTGAATACCATTTCAATGTCAGATACTGCTTCTTCAGGGGCTGCTGCGTCTGCAAAGAGCAAAATGTGTCATGACAGTTTAACAACAACTCGAATCCTCCACGATTCGGATTGTGCTCTCTCTCTTCTGTCATCACCGCAGACGCAGCAGCAGACATCTGAGTTGGGTTTGAGACACATGATGCAGCAGCCTAATACAACATCTCTCATGCACCACCACCGCCTCGGCCTTCATGGGAACAACAACAGCAACAATATAGAGCCAATGGATTCAGTTCGGGTCTCCCATGGATCAAGTGACGATGCACATAATGTTCATCAGTCCTCAGGAATATTCCACATGGGTTCTGATGGGTCACAGCAGGGGAATCATCATCATCATCAAGGCTCTCAAACTCTTCCTTTTCATTGGCAGTAGTAGCAACGAAGATTCTTTGGTTTCTTGTAGATTATGTTGCATGATGTATTTGGAACCTCCTGTATGATTTTGGAGTTTTTTTTTTTTTTTTTTTAATTTCATTAGTTCCTGGAAACATTTTTATATAAACTCACATTCAGAATTTCAGATACTCCCCCTACTGCTATAAATATCTTTGGCTCTACGTAAATCATAGATGGGAAATCATTACAGCTGATGCTGATGAACCAAAAACTTCCACCAAGGCTTATAGAAAAGCTTCAACTCTAAAAAAACTAACATAATAAAATGCCTAAATTGGGCCATAAGTCCCCTACCTTCCGCAAAAAACAAAAAACTCAATGAGAAAGATAAGCCCAAGCCCAGCCGATCTGGTCCAAACCAATCAATGTCTCAACTCCAGTACTAGCCTATCATTATACCGATATTGTCTTAATTTACTAACCGTAAGGTGTTGGGTTTTAATCATAAATGACATCGGTACAATTGGTTATTGGTATGATTGACATACTTAGACGTTATATTTTATTTGTCACTTTTGTAATATGAGATCTTTTTTAATCGACAATAGGTCACTTTTATACAATTTTATATAGAGTGAAATTGAATAATTCTATTTCTACAAGAGTAAATTGACAATTGTACTGCGACTTATAGGAATAAGTTAGGCTTTAAGCCCAAGCACCGATTGACAATACAAGCATACAACTGCGTTGGAGCAGAGGGAGGCTCGAGGGGAGGATAGGGTTTCCTCAGCAATCCTTTAGTATTTCGTATGGCGACTCCAGTGCCGTACCGAGTCGATGGCCTTGTAAGTGAGGCGTGACTGGAACCAGACTTAAAAGTTTTGTTGTGTGGAGGTTTGGCTTATGATATGGCAACCTGGCTTGGTCATTGATGGTTTCATTTTGTCAGCGCATGACGACTCACCGACTAATCAATTAAGCCTTGAAGCCTTTTTATGCATCATGTTATTAGGTTTAAAGAGGTTTAAGGATAAACATATATGTTGAAGAGCTTCATCTACGGTGAATCCAAATAGACAACACACAATTTTGCTTATCATCATCAAAGAAGAAAGTTGTTAGAGCAATTAAAAGCCACCTCAAGGATATCGTGTGACAATAAATATAGGACATAATTTAGAAATTACGAGTCAAAGAAGCCAAATATGGTATTAATTATGTTTGTTTTGCAATATTGAACAAAATATAAAAGGTTATAATTGATCACAGACGCTTGATAAATCTAAACCGTTTGTCTGTTCAAGTTTCATGCCAATCTACGGCTAAAACAAACCACGCTTGGCGTAGATTGTAACATAGCTTATAGAACTAAAAAGTGAGAAATTGAGACAGGTCAAAAACCAATTTACTGTCCCTGGATTCCTTTTCAGCTCTTCAGATATGGTATTGCATAAAACATGCATATGGTGGTGCATTTCTTATCAGATTCATATGAAAACAACAACGGTTACATGCAAATCAGAGGTGCAGCTAGAGCTACCTACCCCACCAAAGACTCATCCAAACATCCTATATAAAGGATCACCCTCCCCCGCAACTATCACTGCTCAATTTGCTAGACCTTCGTGTTCATCGAACGATCATCGTTTTACATCCTGAAAATGGCCGCCAAAGGAGTTGTCCCAGTCTTCTCTAAGGTAAACGACGACATTTTGCAGAACATTCTGGGGAGACTGCCGGCGGTGGCGTTTGCATGTTCGGCTTGCGTTAGTAAAACGTGGAACAGAAACTGCAGCAGCATTCTCTGCCGCCCCATGTTCGTTTCAGCTATGTCAGTCAACCCAGACGCCTGTGTGAGTATAGTCCTTTATGATCTGCATTTTTTTTTTTTTTTGGAGAAAATTGAAACGAAAATAGCTGGATCAATTCATCATGGATTTCTTTTGTTCCATTTGTTCTTGAAGGAGGCTGTGGATGAGGTGTTTAAGGAGGTTTTCTCTCGGCCGATTCGTCCCGACTTTGCCATTGTTTACATTGGCATGGAGTATAGCTTGCCAGTGACAAGTCTCTTTGTAAGTTTACCTCATATTGGATTTGACACACAGCAAGTCATCTAACTAATTCTTCAAGAGATTTTTTTTTTTGGGGTACGTAGGTCTTTGAAAAGCTACACCGTGCAGTTCCAGTTATCATCAATCAAGCTGTTGGGCTAATCGGGGTCGAGGCTGGAGCAGATGAGAATGAGATCACAGAGGTTTTATTTGTCCCTTTTTTCTTTTCTTTTATTTATTTATTTCCTTTCAAATTAATTTGAAAAGGAAAAAAAGACTACAACACATTGTACGTAGGTCGAAGGATCAAGCAGTGCTAGGAGTCCCCTCTATGGTTCTTATTCATTTTTTTTATAAAAAGAACACGATTAGCATTGAGAAATAAATGAAATTAATCTCTATAATCATCTTGAACATATATCTTTCAAAAATGTCCCTATAAAAGTTAGTCTTGATTTTGATCAAAACAAAATAAATTTAGTTTTGATTCTCATTTTGGCCAAGTCATTTCTCATTTTTACTATTTCTATTCGAATTCCAAGTTAATAAACATGTTATTTTGTCTTTTTGCAGATAAAATGGGAACCAGAGAAGGAGAGAAACCTTTGGACTGAATTTATGTTAATGGGAGGCAATACTATCAATGGAGGGCTTATTCTCTCAGTTGGGTATGTACCGGATTTGAAAGTCGATGTCATTCCACTTCTACGATCAAGGACTGTAAGTCATTTTGCTTAAACTCCGTTAATATCTTATTGCTCATTGGAAATGTTCAATCGACTCTGGTGTTTTGCACTACTCAGCAACCCTATTGGCCATTGATGGAGTACTTTATGCTGGAGATCAGGAGCTACACTGCTTCTGTTTCAGGTTCTTCCAATCCAGCTTGCATCACGATGTTTGGGGTAAGTTGGGGTTAATGTTTCATCTGGTTTTTATTCGTAATCAAACACCGATTTTTTCATGAACAAGATACAAGAATTAGTGACCAAATAGTGTTGCTTGCTTTGCAAGAGTGTTTGTAATGTGCTTGTGACAATATATATGACATGGTTTCTTCTTTTCTAGGATCATCGTGTTGATATAAGACCCATTGTTGAGAGACTAGGTAAGTACTCAATGTTATTGATCAAACTGTACTACTTGTTTACTCATTAACCCAATTTCTTGTAGCTGAGAACTGTGAGTGTGCTGTAGATCATGTCATGCATGAGGAGACTGCCATTGTAGGAGATGCAAAAGGCTCCTTTCTGTTCCGACGTAGGAACCAAACCCAACATTACGATATGTTCTTCTTTGATGCTGCTGCTCTAGTATTTGCCAGGGACCAAAACAAGTCTGATGGTACTATTTTTCTTTCTTTCTCAACACTATGTTCTAATTTTTTTGTGATAATGTGTCTTGATTTCTTGACTGTGATTTGATGGACAGAGCTGGGGGAAACTCGGTTCCATGTGGCGGTGGCCGACGGCATGATTCCATTTGGTCCTGAGCTCAGGAGTGTTACGGTGTATGAGGATCCATTTGCTCGATCTTGGATTTCGGGCGTAGTGGAAGGAGTAGAAGAAGGGTATCCCATGCTTGATTGCTTCAGTCTCTTACAACAACTTATAGATCAGGTGTGTTTACAAGTAAATTCCTACTTGATGAACACCAAGTTATAACTGGCTAGTTGAAAACTTGAAATTAAGATGAAAAAGGGAAATTAATCTAGAAGCTCCTTCTTCTTTTATAGTTGGAGTTGGGCAACCCAAATTTTTACATTGAGGTCCGCAAAGAAAGACAACACTCCACACAATTCAGAACCACCCTGGCATGTCATGAAGTTTTGGGGTGAGTAGCACTTACTTAAAGAGATTGTTTTAGAGAAAATTAGATAAAAACCTAAAATATTAGACCTCTTTTAAAATTAAACTCATACATATTTTTTTATTTATTTTACACCCACTTCACATAAGCAAACATACCATATAAAACAAATGTCTATAATTAATAGTTTTCTTCATTTTTTGGTTTCTAATTTGCCCTTCAAATAGTAGAAAGCTAAATTTGGTATTTTTTTTAATTTTAGCATCAATTTGAAACTCAAATACTAGCTAAAATTTAGTTGGATTTAATTTTGTCATAATTAATTACATTCTTTAATTTCTTACCTTGTTATTACTAACCTGAGTGTGTGTGTGTATATATATAGTTTCTATCCAAAGCGAAGCTTCACTTTGAAATTAAAGTGTAAAGTTCTTTTTTTGACTCATTTTTGGTCATATTTCCACATCTCCACCGTTCAGTTTGTAGAACCTGATGTATAGATCGCTCATGCCAAGTTTCATCCAAATTGGTAATCGTTAAGGTATCGAATTAAATCAACGAACGGATCATAAATCTGTCTATTCAGAACTGTTTGTGTAAATAACGATTATGAAAACCCAAACAATCATCAAATTCAATGAAACTTAGCATAAGTGATCTATGCATTAGGTTCTAGAAACTGAACGATGGAGATGTGAAAATATGACCGAAAAATGAGTCAAATAAGGAACTTCACACTTTAATTTCAAAGTGAAGTTTTGCTCTGGATATGAACTGTATATATATATATATATATATATGCTATATACATAAGTATGTCATTTGTAATAGGATGATACTTTTCATTCCTAAGCTCACATTTGGTGTCTCTCTACATAGTCGAAAAATGTTTAATTGTAAGGTACACGTTCTTGTTTTTTGATTAATTTTTTTTTTTAGAGAACATTTTACTCTCTATTACTTACGTTTCTAATATACATATTAAGTAGGGCATGATATGATAATATACCTAAAAAAAGAAACCCAAAATTGGGTTTAGGGTATAGGGTTAATGTATAGGGTTTAGGGTATAGAGTTAGGGTATAGGGTTTAGGGTTTAGGGTTAGGGTTTAGGGTTTAGGGTTTAGGGTATACGGTTTTGGGTATAGGGTTTAGGGTTTAGGTATAGAGTATATGGTATAGGGTTTAGGGTTTAGGGTTTAGATCAGATATCTTATTCATATTATATTTTACCTTATGTATAGATTAGATAATGAATTTCTTTAATCTAGATTTTTTCATAAAATACAGAAAACCACATGATTCTTGCAAATTGATTGAAAAATGTTAGTGTTAGAAGAAAAACTCATAATCAAGGTATTTAAGACAGCATCAATTAAACTTATTTATTATATTTATATGTTATAGTTGAATGGTGGCAATTGTGTAAAATTTTTTAAAAAATTAGATATAATATTTATCACAATTGATACATTTTAGATGTTATCAGATAAAAATCTTACGTGAGTTTATTTAAAACCACTTTACAAAATTGGGTGTATATGAAAATTCCCCATTGTTTTAACAAAGAGACCAAAGTTGCAGGTTGTACAATTCTGAGTTGTTGCTGTTATTGTTTGAACAGAGGTAACTACTACTCCATCATCGTCAAGGGTAATGGCATACAAACTGGGGATAGATTCATATTCCTGCACTCGGATCCTGGAAGTGCACTGACTCGTGTCGACGATGCTCGTCACAGTTTGGAAGCGTTGGATGTTAGCCAAGAGGTGTTCGGAGGCTTGATCTTCTCCAGCCACCACAGGGGCAAGTCCTTTTTCGGGGCCTCTTGTGTGGATACGTCTCCCTTCACTGGCAAGCTCAGTGGAGTTCCCATAGCTGGTATCTCCTGCGCTAGAGAAATAGGGCGTGGCGCGTTACTTGGTGGTCAGGGACTAGGGTACTGCTTCAATGCACATAGCTGTGTGTACCTAGCTATGTCTTATGTTCCTCCTATGTCCCAGTCCTACTGAGTATCTGGCTGGTGTCTCTTCCCCCCGAACCTGTTAAAATAAGCACTGTACTATGGTTCTTCGACAGCCTGCAGATGCTATAGTGGATCTTGGAGGTGCTGCTGGTTAATATCTATCATTTCATTCTGAGAAAAATAAACAAGGCAATTAAGTGCCATTGATACTTCATTATGTGAACTTACTCTAGCAATGAGTGTCCGAAATTATGAATTTTACTTCTGAAAACCACAACTTCATTTGAGAACCGGAAATATAAATTTGCTAAAACGAAAATACAATGGTAAAGTAGTTTACAAAATAATTATTAAGGGATAAATCCTAACCCTATTTCGATATTTTAAATACTATTTACGAAAGTCACCGTATAAAAGCCTATGAAATATAAAGAATCAATGAACAAATTTATCTTTCATGATCGACGTACTTGTCTTCATAAACTAGAGCCGATTCAAATATAATTAACTCACAACTAAAGGTCTAATGATCGACTCGGGTTAACCTAATTTGTAAATAAAAATTAGAAAAATGAGAAGAAAAAAAAAGAGTATCGAAATGACGTCCGTAATGACATATTTATGACGTAATATACTTGTGAGGTGAGCCTTTATAATCTCTTCCCCTCGCAAACAGCTGCAGTGAGGTCTGAAATATGGACGAGGCCTCATCGTCGACGCCGAAGCCAAAGCAGCTCAAAACGACGACGTCCGGAGAGATGTTCTCCCTCTTAAACGACGACCTCCTCCACAACATCCTCGCCCGCCTCCCTGCTCCCTCCTTCGCCGCCGCCGCTTGCGTCAGCAAATCCTGGAGCCACGTCTGCACCCTCATCCTCTCTCGCCCCAAACTCGCATCCGCTCTCTCTCTCAATCCCAACCTCCAGGTTTTCTCTTTTTCTTTTGATCTCCTCCTACAAGAAATCGCAATCATTTCTACTTGAATTGAATTGGATCTCACGAATTTGATTTGATTGAATTTAAGGTCGCTTGGAAAGAGGTCACACAGAAGGTCCTAGCCGAGCCGATTCGGCCGCATTTCATCATCGCCAATGTCGGCAGCGGGGCCCGCTTGATCGCTGTTCACAATCTTGTATGTATTTATTTGTCCTTACATTTTTGATTTCTAAGTTATGATTTTGTTTGTTTATTTTGTTTTACTGATTGGAACTGCAGATATTGGAGAAATTCGGGTCCGGAGTTCCGTTTGTTGTTTCTGTTGTGGGTGGGGTTGTTGGAAGAGATGTTGCTAACTGCGAAATCAAAGAGGTTTGATGAGAGTATGTTTTGTTGATTAAAAATGTAGGAGAGTGAATAGTTTAGTAATGTTGTGTAATTGGGTTGGTTAGGTGCAATGGGACTATGTTTCGGGCGACGTAAGCGAGGAAGAAGGCGATGTTCCTGCAGAGGATGGGAGTTACGGCGTTCTTCTGACTGTAGGCTTTGTGCCGGGTTTGAAAGTTGAAGCTATCCCGCTGTTATCGACAAGTGCATATGTGAGAATCTCGTGTCTTGAAACTGCATTGCTGATTTCTCTCAAAAGTTTTTAGAATCTTTAAACTATAGCGATTGACTCATAAAGAGTTTCCAATGAGGTCAGGAACATCAAAATGTCTTTATGGATGCGTTCCTCGCAGATATTAAGGATTACACAGCCTCTGTTTCAGATTGCAGAGCCCCAGTAGGGATTATAATGTTTGGAGTAAGTTGCTGTATCCATATACCTATTTTCATGTTCTCTTTCTGAAATTAAATGGTCAGCTGCTGCTGAAGTCCTTGCATTACTAACATCTGATGTGATTGATGGTACAGGATGGGTGTAATAATATGAGACCAGTAGTTGATGCTCTGGGTGAGTATTGCTCTCTACTCAATTATATTCTTGTTTATTATCTTCCTTAATTAGAGTGTAATTTGGATGAATTTTGTTTTAAAAGGTTTGGAGTAGAAAAAATTATTTCATTTTGGTACATCGTGCACACCTCGAAACCTGCTTTCATATTTTTATGTGTTACAACTTACAACATGTATAAACTTTTCCTTGCCAAGTTTCTGTTGATTATGTGTCAATGTCTGATCTTGGCAGATTATGCTATGCCCAAGGAAACTATTATCGTGGGTGACGAGAAGGGTCGGTTTCTGTATAAAAGTGAGAATGAGTCTAGAAATATCTATGGGAGTGCAAAATTCATTTCAGTTGCTGTTGCTCTTGTATTCGCCAGGGACAAAGAAAACTCTTGTGGTAATTATTCAATGTTTATTTAGTTAGGTTGATGTTCAAATAACTTATGTGCATATCTTCACAGCCATGTAAATTAATTTAGGGAAACACACATATGATTTCTTTCAGATTGTTACTCTAGCTTTGCTAAATCCGACTCCACTTCGCATTGTAACTTTTTTTTTTTTCTTTTTTTAAATACCCTCTAGTCCCCAAATATCACTGATCTGATTTGTTATGAACGACACGGTGTAGGGGATATTCAATTTCATATTGCATCGTCCGAAGGAGTGTCAACAGTAGGTCCCAAACACAAGGCTGTCTCAGTTAGAGCTACCGCCTCTGATTCTACTTGGCTCACTGCAAGAAGAGAAGGAAACCGGGAGATTCTTGATGGTCAACGAATCCTTGATGATATTAATGATGAGGTAAAAAAAAGCAATACATTTAACATCCTTTGCACTGTAATACTCTGCAGAAATTCACAGTTGACTTTGAAGTATTGTTTTGTGTCAGACTAGTAAGCAGATGTAAACAGTAAAATTAATTTAAGAATTCGTAAAATCTGATATGTGCTACAACTACTTATGTGACAGTTACAAGATCACACAGATTCGTCTGATCTTTACATTGGGGTTAAAAAACGAAGAAGTATCTCCACAGGGTCAAAGAAGCGTAGGCTCGTTACTTCCCTGGATTTCCATGGAGTTACAGGGTAATATACAGTACTTATTTTTCTCTTTAATTCACTTTTGTTGCCTTATTGATGATGCCCATATACTTCAAATATAATCTGTTTCCTGCAGTGAAGCAATTGATTTTAACATTGTTGTTAAATGTATTGTTCTAACTATTTACATGTGCCATTTTCCAGTGGAGACGAAGAGTATCTTTATGTCAATGACGTTGGCATCAAAACTGGTGATTACTTCCATTTCTATCGCCCAGATCCCCAAACTGCCTTGTCATCATCTGCAGATCTCTCTGTAAGCCTGAAAAACGTGAACCTAGGGGAAGTATTTGGGGGTTTCATCTTTGCTTGTAGTGGCCGTGGTGAGTCGTTCTTTGGACGTGTGAATGTGGATAGCTCTCCTTTTGTTGAGAACTTCCCTGGGGTTCCATGGGAGGAGTATTTTGTGGGGGCGAAATTGGACGTGGCTCTTCAATGCTTACCAAGGAAGCTCAGAAGGATTGCAAATGCAATCGGCATGTGTACAGTACTATTTATCTTGTGTTGTCATATACTCCAGCAGTATTAGATCATTAGATGTTGCCTGCTGTATAGCTCCTTTCAATGTAAATGGGATGTGCTCGGCCTCTCAGCTGCAATTGGCTTACTTAATTGTTGGCTTATGCTCCAGTTCTTTCCCATTTTAGAGAACAGATTTCCCTTTTTTTTTCCCGTTCAGTAGAACTGAATCTGTTTGTACAATTTAGCCTATATGGCTCCAAATTCAGTTTCCAATGGTATTTTTCATTTCAGCATGAAATATCTTGTTTCTCATGCGTTGTACACAAGCATTCATTTGTATGTATGGTGGTGCAAGCTTTCGATCTCTGGCTTATTCTTGATGTGACACCAAATTATTTGTAGAGGTCTTAGTAATATTTGTTCATCTAATTAACTTCAAAGCATATGATAAGAATGACGCAAGATCCTCTTTATAACCCATATATACGGGTTGTTATAAGTTATAACCTTTCCAAAATACAAGAGGAATCACTAGGACATTTTTTTCTTTCTCAAATGATATTATTTTCTAAATCCGAAAGGGAAAACGAAAGCTCTGAGCAAGGAAGAAAAAATCGATATTTTCGCCGAAATATCGTCGAAAATATCGTTTTTATCACACACCGAAATTTTTTTCTCACCCTAGAAATTTTGGTCCGAAACTATCGATATTCGCGATATATCGCGATATTTTCGATACTTTCGATATCTGGCCGAAACAGTTGAAATCACCAGAAAAACAGCAATAACAATGGCTACTGTTCTACACTTTCCAACTAAAACAATACCTTCCGAGTTCCGATCATCCAACTTCTCAAATTCTCAACACTGTAATCCAATATATCAAACAACCAAAATCAAAAGTGAACCACATACTGCTGCTGCAAACACCAAACACAGTGACCTGATAGGAACGGCAAACCATCATCAACTCCTCCAATTCCCGAATTCAAGCATCTGCAATCACTCACACCAATTCAATATACTAATGAGGCCGGAAACCAACTCCCAAAACCACCGTCGTCGCCGCCGTGCACAGCGACACGTACGACAGTCCTCCACTGCCTAAAACCCAACTTCCTCCAAACCTCAACCAATCTCGAATTCAAGCATATAAACAGGTAGAGCTCGACGAGTAGATGAAGATTGATACCTGAGTCGAACACAACTTCGCCGGAAAACACCGAACCCTCACCGGAAAAACTCAGAAGCTTCTCTCATTCGATTCTCCCTCATCTGACCTCGTCTGGACAAGCTAAAGCCCTAGGGACGTCGAGGATGAGGAGACGAAGCTATCCACACGGTGAGATACCACGACTTGGCCGGAATCGTAAACTCGCCGGTGAACCCAGCCTCTTCTTCTTCTGCTCGAATCTCCTTCACCAAAGCTCCTTTGACAAAATAGAGGCCGCAGAGAGGATGGGGAGGATGAGATGAAGCCGTCGCCACCCGCCTTGCTCCTCGCCGTTGCCGGAGGACAGAGAACCATCCGGGTCAATCCGTCGCTGGTGAGAGGCTGGAGACGGAGTCGGGGTCGGTTTGAACTGATCTGGTCCCATTCTCTCTTCCTCTATATAAAAACCATTCAACGGTTGAGATTCAACCAACATAGAATTTCTATTTTTAATTAAATTTTTGGATAATACCAACTTCCAAAAATCGTTAAAAATAGCTCCGATGTCCAAACGATGCTCCGAAAAATTCTACGAACTCGTAACGACATCTAGGTTAATCCTATGAGCTCGAAAGACAAAATTCGACTAACCGAAAATTTAAATAATTTTCAAAAATCACAAAGAATAATAGAAATCGAAATAAAAATAGCTCGTAAATAATTATCATTTTAAAAATAGAAAATTGAAATTCCAGGATGTTACAAATTTCTCCAACGTAGAAATTTTCCCGAATTAATCAACTTACAACAAGTCAACAATATCTCAAGGAACCTTTGAAACTATAAATCCATTATGAAGATGGTAAAACTCTTATTAACACCATGCAAGTGAAAATTTTATACCTTTTAGATCTTCTACGTGGTTTTAAAGTACTCATGTAATTCCATGTGAAATGTATTATATGTATATAAGGTGTGATAGCCTAGCCTCTTTTTGGGTTTCCAGCTATTAAAAAAAAAAAGTTTAAAGTAAACTTTTAAGAATTATTAACGGTTCAGCACTCACATTCATATTAACTTGCTACAACTTCCTATAGATCAATGTTTATTCAAGGTTTTCATTTCAAATATAGTACATAATATAGAAAACAAACATCTCTTAAAGTTTGGTTTAAAATTTCCTTGTTTTTCTTCAAATTTCCGTCAATTTTCTCATTTTTTAACTACAATCGATATTTCCCCGAAATTTCCGTCGAAATTTCCATATTTTGAAGGGTCGAAATTTCCGTAATCACCGAAATTTTCTTCCTTGGCTCTGAGTCCTTTTCACAACAGGAAAAGGAAAAGGAAAGCTGAAACTAAAAAGCTGGGGAAAATACCTGATGGGGGAATATATATATAAGCATATACACACTTCAAGTTTTCAACATCGCAGTGGTAGCAAAGCTCAAGCATTTTAACGTTGCTGTGCTTCGTGGTGAATATTAATTGGGTTTCAAATTTTTTGCATTCTAGTAATTAAGGCAAAACTCAAATATGAAACGAGGGTACTCGGAATCGTCCTCCACCTCTCTCGAGCCACCTCAATCCAGGATCAAACACAACCCAGAAAATGACTTCTTGGAAGATGAAAGTCATGAAACCACAACCATTTTCGCACGAAAATTGGACGAGCATTACAGTGATCAAACCCCAGAAGAAGGAGAAATCAGTCCAGAGCATTACAGTGATCAAACCCTAGAAGAAGGAGAAATCAGTCCAACCATGGAAGCACAACCCCAAGAAACCCCTTCCGTTCACATGATTGCAGGGAAGAAAAGCTTATTACAGACTGAGCCAATCTCCAAGGAGCCGAGTCTTGATGAAGTGGAGGATATCATACGCTACAAATTCAAGAACAAGAAGTTACTAGACGAAGCCTTCACGCATGCTTCTTCCATGTGCGGCTTCTCCTATGAGCGCTTGGAGTACGTTGGTGACGCGGTGCTCGGTCTATTGTTTTGCCGGGAACATTATTCTCTCTACCCGAATTTAGCTCCGGGAAAGCTGACCCGCCTAAGGGCTGCTAACGTCGACACCGAGAAGCTTGCACGTGTGGCGCTCCGTCACAACTTCCACCGCTATCTCCGCCACAAGAAGCCTTACCTTGCAGACCAAATTCAACAATTCTCACGTGCGGTTCTTGAGTATCCACTGCACTCAAATGGTCTTATCGACGCGCCAAAAGACCTTGCAGATGTTGTAGAGTCCTTAATTGGGGCGGTTTTCATGGACTGCAACTCCATAGAGCTTGTGTGGCATGTGTTCAAGGGCTTGCTAGAGCCGATCATAACTCCGGAGACGATACATGTACATCCAAACACACAGCTTCTTGAGATGTGTCAAAAGAACCGAATGAGTCTTAAGTATGTGGACTCATGGGATAAGGATTCTAGTGTTGAGTGTATCATTGACGGTAAGATTGTTGGAAGAGGTACTTATAGTCTTCGGAAGGACGTTGCGATGAACCGAGCGGCAAAAGATGCGTTGGACAATAAGTGGAAGTGGATGGAGAATAATGGTGTTACTGCTCAAAGTGTGACGGAGGAGCCAGAACAGGTGATTGTGAAAAACATGAACATGGAGAATAGTGATGAAGATGATAATAGCTCCGTCGAGCAGGCGGAGGAACCAAGTGTCAGTTCTTTGGTGCCGGTTACTCCAGGAAAGAGAGATATGGAGGAACATCTAGAGACTAATGACACTTCCCTTCGAGGTCACAATGATGAGTTCATTGGACTCTCTAAAGGACAACGAAAGCGTCTTCGAAAGAGACAATGGAAGACTTTGGCTAACAACACAACGGTAATAACTCCGGAGACAATACTAATACATTAGTTCAAACCTTTCTTGAAATATGTTATAGGAATTGCTCTATAGGGACAGAGAAGCAAGATGTAATTGCATAGTTTATGTAATGTATAAAACTACTTTGGCCTGTTTATATGAAAAATATACGAATACTTGGTTTTGATTCGCAGACTTTTGACAAAAATGCAGAGTCTATAAGAAGAATCATTCATATGCATATGTGATGTATAATGTATGTTCTCGTATACGTCAACTAATGAATGATCACGCCTGAAATATTGTGATGAAGTGGATAATGTAACTGTGATATTGGCACGGCTCAATCAAATCAAAGGACCCGATTCTTGGGAGATTTGATTTGATTGAGCCATTCCAACATCATACATTTCTCATCAAAACAACAAGACCGACAATATATATAGATAATTAGGTATATTAGGATTGAATCATCAGTCATCACCTTCTTCAATCGTCTGTTGCTGCATATCCATGACCGGTGAGTTGGCCGGAAGCAGAGACAAAAGGCAGTAAACATGCCTGATGTAGGGAAGAAGACAGGAGCTGCAAATGGGGTTGCCAATATGTAAAGAAACAAAGAAGAGTGGAAATTTGTAGAGGTGGGATTGCATATAAATAGCGATCTAGATACTGAAAATCTTTCTAAGTCGTAAAATAGAGATAATTCATATACTTTAATCTTAGTGGTTTTTGACATTGTCAAAATTGCAGAGAAAATGTCTTGGTCGAATCCAAACTAAACCAATTTTGGCCAAGCTTATGCATGGACCCCCATGATCGATATTCGATACAGTGAGATTGAACTGGCAAATATTCTATGTAAATCATTTGCCGTCCAATCTAGAAGTTTGCCAAATGGATGCGTACAGAAGGAGTTGATGAACATGATAATATTATTTGTGTTTTAGTGAAGTATATGTCGAAAGTCATTGATTTATTTCTAGTTGTTGGTGTAATGGGTTGTTGCAAAGTTCCTAAGAATCTTACAAGTACGGCTTTTAAAAATTAATTCAAACAATCTCCAACTGAAAGCCTAAACAGATTTTTAAACTAGATGTTTCACATTGAAAATACATGAAATTGTCTTAAATATATAGTTTATGTTATATGAAATTACTATGAAAAACAGAAATGCAAAACAGTTCTGGCATTCACTAAACTAGATTAAGGTTTAAGTTTTCTAGATGCAAAAGCAGCCTTCATAATGTGCATGGTAATGGAGCTAATGATATTCTCATAGCGCTCCACTTAAAAGACAGAAAACTACGTCTGCATATTCGGTATTATTCGCCAACCCATAAGGGCCAAGCCATGAATGGCTTGACCTAATTCTTTGTCCCTTTTTATTCATGATTTAGTGCATGTCTTACAATGTAAGATAGAATGAATATACAAAGCAACTAGTTATTCAAAAAGAAACAAAGATTTAACCCCAAGAGTTGGAGCCAGCCTCTACAAGAAGCTGGAGCAGTATCATTATAGGCTTACAGCATATCATTCTATATGAACTGTGTATTGCTCAAGAGATGAGAAAGGGTTATTTTGAGGAGCAAGATTCAGCATCATAAGTAGGTGAGCAAACATTATCTATCTATTGTGGAAATGCGATCTGAGTAATGGTTTGTGATGGCAAGAGTTTGAGATAATTGCTTTGGATCTAACTGTAATTTATAGTTGGTGCTCAAACTTTTTATAGGGATTTAGGGAGTGGGCAAGCCTATATAAACCAATGTTTACTTGTTTAGTGAGTCAAAACTATTTAAATACTAGTGCAACTGATTTCCATGAAGGTAGCTTAAGCTTTGGTTGGTACTCTTGGCCCCCCGTACCAACCAGAAAGGAAAGTTAAATCAAGTGGCCAGGAGTATAGAATCTTCACCAAACCAAAACGATCTATGATCCCAGTTCATGCAAGCTTGAATATACTTCTTAGATGCCATATGTGTATCAAAGAACATTAGGTGTATGAGTACAATGATATGAGATCAAGCTAGCAACAGACGATGAACTTCAACAATAGGCAAATACAGATTTTCAGAATTTTCTGATACACAGGGTCGCCGTGCAACTGCTATAACATATCCCATTGTCGATTGATATTTCATAACAATTCAATCGAAATACAAGATAGATACTCAAAATGATTTTAGCTCTATGTCTCGGAGCTGCTTATTTCCTTACAAGGAAAGCCTCCAACTAAACAACGTCAAATACATAGAAAGATGCAATGAAACTTGTCAAATTTCAATCCCCAAAGACTTCTTGAACTTTTCAACCTCCAATATACTGTGGAGTAGGGGAGGTATTCTTGGAAATATGCTTTGCTCAGATCATTTATGGCAACAGCAAGTTTGGGGATCTCGAAGGTCTCTTCATGTGTCAGTGTTCGGACAAACTTTGCTGGATTTCCAGCCCAAAGTTCACCAGTTGGTATTCTCCTCCTGGTGGAACCACAGAACCGGCTTCAAGTATAGAATGGGTCTCCACCAACGAACCTTCCATAAGAATGGAATGCTGCCCAATAATGCATTCTGGCTCAATTCTGCAAGACCGCAACAGACTGTATGCACCAATAGTAACAAACCTCTCAATGGAGTCTCAGAAAAAAATTATATCGAGGGTGAGATGCTGATTGCTAGAAACTGAAGGACTAGTAAACTAAGAATGAGGTGAACTTGCGGCCAATGTATATAAGCTTCTAACAAGAGAAGATATACGGATAACGGAGAAACTATAAAATATTCCAGACACCAATAAGGAAACCTACATAATTGCTGAAACTTGCAAATCCTCACACAGAGGAACTATCTATATCTTAGAGTGATTGACTCGTGTGCATATCCATTAGCCCAAAATTCAGGCTGACAGACTAGAACAGGATAACCTAATAGACCAAAATTTGAATGGAAGCTCCAAATGGTAACGAATTAACACATGAAACATTTCAGGGTTTGTTACTACTTGTTATGCACACAATACTAGAGCAAGTAATTTAATCAAATGATCAACAGCAGAGTGCCACTAACTCCATAAACAACATTACATATTGTAGCCTGGGACTCGATGGAGTTAAGCAACTGAGGTCGAAATCCACATGGTACCTTCACACTACACTTCCAAAGAAAGATATCACTGCCTTCCCCCAAAACACTTCTCAAAGAGCAAAGGTATAAAGCCAGGATAACCAAATAACTTTACTTCCATGAACAAGTTGTGCCCTAGATTTGAAGAAAAAGATGGCCACAAATCAGGCTCTTCTTTTGCACAAAATGCACATTACCAATGGAGTGACATAAGAACTTGGTTACATTCATCCTACCATGAGGTGCTATTTTCTAGCAAGATCAATTGACCTGCTCAATGAAGACTTGCATTGGAAATAGAATGAAGGACCCAAGAATTCAATTCTCAAGGTTTTCTGTCTGGTCTATTAGGAAAGCACCCAATATGAGTTCTCCAAAACCGTATTAGGAAAGCACCCAAACTGTATTAGGAAAGAAAGGAAGTAGTGCTGTTTGCAATGTCATTCAAAGTATTTCAATTCGAGCCTCTAGCAGATTGGACTCTCAGCCACTCAAATTTAATCTACATTGGCTCCTGATGATGTCCAAACAGGAATTCATTTCCAAATGTAATCCACCACTACTTCCCTAAAAGAACCATATTCTGCACAATCCCCCATCTCACCAAATGAGCCCTCCCACTTCCTCCACCCTTTCAGCCACCTCACTCAGTCATCGAAATTAAGATATGGATTAATTTGAGTATATACCTCTGTAGTTTAGGGTTAACATCACTTCACTCCTCATATTTTAATTTTGAAAATTTACCCCTAAAGTTTTCAATTTTCATAAATCATACCCAATTGCTGAAATTTCGTCTATTTCAAACGTTAATTTTAACTTCATAACTCACTAAAAGGACTAAAATAGTCTTATAACAACATAAATCGCCTTTTAGGACATTTTTTTTATAAGATTTCATGTTATTATTTAACCTCCAAATTGGACGAAATTTTAACAATTGTGTTTTATTTATGAAAATTGAAGACTTTATGGGATAATTTTCAAAATTAAAAGTGTGGAGAGTGAAACGATGTTAACCTCAAACCTCAGGGGGTAAACTGAAATAATCCTTAAGATATCATAACAAACAACACCTGAAAACCCCAATGCAAGTCATTCCTATCTTTCAGTTAAAACCTATTCTTCCACCTCCAAATCACTCCTCCACTTCTTATCATAGGGAATTAAGAAGTGGTCAAGCTAATAAACCAGTGTTTACTTGTTTAGTGAGTCAAAACTATTTAAATACTAGTGCAACTGATTTCCATGAAGGTAGCTTAAGCTTTGGTTGGTACTCTTGGCCCCCCGTACCAACCAAAAAGGAAAGTTAAATCAAGTGGCCAGGAGTATAGAATCTTCACCAAACCAAAAAGATCTATGATCCCAGTTCATGCAAGCTTGAATATACTTCTTAGATGCCATATGTGTATCAAAGAACATTAGGTCATGTATGATTACAATGATATGAGATCAGCTAGCAACAGATAATGAGCTTCAACAATCGGCAAAGAGATTTTCAGAATTTTCTGATACACAGGGTCGCCGTGCAACTGCTATAACACATCCCATTGTCGATTGATATTTCAAAACAATTCAATCGAAATACAAGATAGACACTCAAAATGATTTTAGCTCTATGTCTCGGAGCTGCTTATTTCCTTACAAGGAAAGCCTCCAACTAAACAACGTCAAACACATAGATAGATGCAATGAAACTTGTCAAATTTCAATCCCCAAAGACTTCTTGAACTTTTCAACCTCCAAATATACTGTGGAGTAGGGGAGGTATTCCTGGAAATATGCTTTGCTCAGATCATTTATGGCAACAGCAAGTTTGGGGATCTCTAAGGTCTCTTCATGTGTCAGAGTTCGGACAAACTTCGCTGGATTTCCGGCCCAAAGTTCACCGGTTGGTATTCTCCTCCCTGGGGGAACCACAGAACCGGCTTCAAGTATAGAATGGGTCTCCACCAACGAACCTTCCATAAGAATGGAATGCTGCCCAATAATGCATTCTGGCTCAATTGTGCAGGACCGCAACAGACTGTATGCACCAATAGTAACAAACCTCTCAATGGATGTCTCAGCTGGAAGTCCTGAGAAAGTGAAATAGGTTGCATATTATATACCTGATATCCCAGCAGAACCACAAAAAGCATTTGCTCACTTGGATAAATTTATTTATAATACTAAGTATACAAGAGACAAAGACTTAAGATATGGTGGAGTCGTTAGCACCTACAACAATTCAGCAAGCCACTGACAAGCCATGGACTTTGTAGGAGGTTATATTACGTCTCCTAATATGTGTAGCAATGAAGAAGACAGATGAAGTTATATGGAAACTCATTCTAAATTCCACAAACCGAAACACGAAGATAAGAGAAAAAATGATATTGAGGGTAAGTTACTGATTGCTAGAAATGAAGTAAACAAGAGAATGAGGTGAACTTGCAGCCCATGTATATAAGCTTCTAACAAGAGAAGCTATACGGATAACGGGTTAAGAAACGACCAGATTCCAGAAGCTATAAAATATTCCAGACACCAACAAGGAAACCTGCATAATCGCTGAAACTTGCAGATCCTCATAAAGAAGGAACTATCTATATCTTAAGAGTGCTTGACACATGTGCTTAGCATATCTATTGGCCCCAAATTCAGGTTGACAAGACTAGAGCAGGATAACCTAATAGACCAAAAATGAATGGAAGCTCCAAATGGTAACGAATTAACACATTAAACATTTCAGGGTTTGTTACTACTTACTACTAACTAATTTAATCACACAAAACTAGAGAAGTAATTTAATCAAAATGATCAACAGCAGAGTGCCACTAACTCCAGAAAGCAACATTACATATTGTAGCATGGGACTCGATGGAGCTAAGCAACTGAGGTCGAAATCCACATGGTACCTTCACACTACACTTCCAAAGAAAGATATCGCTGCCTTCCCCAAAGCACTTCTCAAAGAGCAAAGGCATGAAGCCAGAATAGCCAAATAACTTTACTTCCATGAACATGTTGTGCCCTAGATTCAAAGTAACAGATTGGAAGAAAAAGATGGCCAGATTTGCACAAAATGCACATTACCAATGGAGTGACAGAAGAACTTGGTTACATTTATCCTACCACGAGGTGCTACGATCTAACAAGATTAATTAACCTGCTCAATGAAGACTTGCATTGGAAATAGAAAGAAGGACCCAAGGGTTCAATTTCTCAAGGTCTTCTGTCTGGTCTATTACATTCTCCAATGTTAGTTCTCCAAAACTGTATTAGGAAAGAAAAGGAAGTAGTGCTGTTTGCAATGTCATTCAAAGTATTTCAATTCAAGCCTCTAGCTAGATTGGACTCTCAGCCACTCAAATTTAATCTACATTGGCTCCTGATGATGTCCAAACAGGAATTCATTTCCAAATGTAATCCACCACTACTTCCTTAAAAGAACCACAGTCTGCACAATCCCCCATCTCACCAAATGAGCCCTCCCACTTCCTCCACCCTTTAAGCCACCTTGCTCAGTCTTCGAAATTAAGATATCATAACAAACAACACCTGAAAACCCCAATGCAAGTCATTCCTATCTTTCAGTTAAAATCTATTCTTCCATTCTCCAAATCACTCCTCCACTCTCCTCCTCCGCCGAACCCGAAAGAAAATGCATAAATAGACTCAAACCTAGTGAAAGATCCAAACTTGAGGTAACTAGCGTAACACTTCCCATAAGTTAACTACCGAAATTTTCATTTCACACTATGAGGTAACTACCTTGCTCAAATTTAACAATCCATAACTACATTTCTAAACACAGACAACCAGAAAATCAAACTAACGAAGTAAACAACTTTGAGAATTCCCAAAATCAAAGAGTAAAGAATTTCGGAAATTGCAGAACCTGTAGGGGAAGACCAAGCGGCGTGGAGCACACACCGTTCCTGAACATTGGAGCAGAACCCTACGGTGATCTTATTGAGATCGCCGCGGAGGACGGAGCCGGGCCAGACGGAGGCGCCGTCGTTGACCGTGACCTGGCCGGCCAAGACGACGTTGGGGGCGACGAAGGCGTCGACGGCGATCTTAGGGAGCCACTGGCCGAGAGGGATTATCTTCCGCTGGCCTCGGTAGTCCCACTTGACCCGATCCGGCGACGGCGTTACGGCTTTCGCGGCCTCGGTGGCGAGCGCGCGGTGGAGGAAGGCGGCTTGGGAGGATGGGGCGACGGAGCTCAGGGCTTGCCTCGAGATGCGAGCTAGAGCCGCCATTGGAGAAGCGGAGAGAGAGAGAGAGAGAGAGAGAGAGAGAGAGAGAGAGAGAGAGAGAGCTGGGATTAGGGAGTGTGGAAGATGGAGATGGAGGAGAGTGTGAGTTTTGGTTTTGGGCCGGAGGAGGAATCTGGTGGTCTTTGTTTTCGTCGATTTTGGATTTTGGGCCGGGGAGGAGGAGAGAATTACTTTTACTTTTGTAAATTTCAACTCTGTTTTTTAAGAATTACTTTTTACAGGGTGTGCATTTTCTTAAGAAAATTACTGTTTTACAACTTTGTGACTAATCATTTTTAGTCGTTTGGAGTTGAGGTTATGTGATTAACTAGCCATGACATGATGACATTTTCCGATGGTTAAACGAGGACGGAATTGTCCTGTTCAAAAAAAAAAAGAGGACGGAATTGGTGCGATTGGTGTCACGAAGTGTTTTGCCACAAAACATGAGTCAAATCATTACCGGAGTTCCGTGAGTGAGCATTTGTGACACCTTCAAGTAATAATCTTAAATCGGAGATTTCGTACCTCATCTTTAATTTCAAAGATATTAATACAAAAGAAAATTTACATGACACTTTCTTTGAATGTGTTTGCTATAGCACATTATATTTTTATGCAAATATTCAGTTTCTTAAATTCGAGATTTCATTTGTCGGTGTGGCGAGAAAAAAGTTATACATCCATCATCTATGAAGACGACAACTAAAACAAAATCGGACCGGAATCATACATAGAACAAAGATACATATTGATAGAGTTTATACTTTATACACTTTAGCAACTGCGGTAATTACATGCATCATAATTCATAATAACAATACACGCTGCTATATACTCCATACACAACAAAGAAAAAACAGAAAGGTACAAAAGAGCTCTTGTTAAAACAAAACAAGAAAACAACAGAAATAAACATCTTAATTTGTTTCTTCATATCAAATATATAGCTCAAGCTCCAGGGTGTTTGATCATGGAAATGATCAGTGTTTGATGCTTGTTTACAGGCCATGACAGCATTACAGCTGCAAATATCGATTGCGATAAAGAGAAGAACACACCCTGATTTTCAAATTTAAGCTGCAATATACCAAGTTACTAATTCATCAAATATCCAAATGCACCATGCATGCATGGTTTCAATATTAATTAGTCAAATCGTAGATAGATTCGGCTTAATTAGTTAGTTATTTACCTAGCTAGGTTTGAATGTAATAACATTTGGTGCACTTGTTCCCAATGTTATCGAGCTGCTTGCATCACCATACTGAAGCTCCTGCAACTTAACCTCAAATGAAGTTTACATACACGTTCAGTTAGTTTTATATAGTCTGGATTCTCCAAAACACATCTTTGGTTCATGTAAAGAGCAACAAAGCAAAACGCTGGTAAATAAACTCTATCTCACTCTCTTCCGCAGACGCGCGTTTTCCTCTTGCAGTGCTTTATGCTGTAATTTTTTTACAAGAAATGAAAAGCTAAATGTTTAGTGTGAGCGCCCTCCAAATTAATTAGTTCTTCATTTAATAGCTTCAAACATATTACAGATGATCAAGGGGCACTATAAATGTATTATGTACCTTTCTTTTCAGCAAGCTGATATTCTCTGAAATGATCCATCTCTGATAGAACGTCACGAATCAGTAAAAATCTTCATTAGCTAAGTCGTAGAACTTCTAATTATACAGGCACAATCTATATATATTAGGTTTACTGGGTATGGTTTCTCTTTTTGGTATGCAAGTGTTGAATTCGATAGATAGATAGATATACCATTCTAGAGCGGATGCGTTCCAGCCCAGTCTTTAACTGTCTCTCTAGCTGTTTTAACTCTTGCATACCCAAAATTGATAGCTCTGCTCCAGCTAAGTTCCTGTATATATGTATGAATCATGATTTATATGAAATCCCACAACCATATATAGTGATTGAATCAGATTGATGAACTAAAATAAAGCATTAGTGCTGTACTGAGTATGAAGTAACTACTAAATTAACGTACTTGAGCCTCATTTCCAAGTTCTGTGTTAATCTTCTTAACTCTTCAGTTTCATACCTCCATAACTGCAAATGCGTGTTATGCATATCCCAAACAGATCAATTAACAATGATGACTGATGAGATCAACGTAGATAGCAACTAATAGAGAGAATATTAATGGTATCCTGCTGCAGTTTAGTATCCTAGCCTTGCTCTTTTTCTATTTCTAATTTCACAATTGGTAATCTGAAATGGCCATGTATAATTTCTTGCATCAATTTTAATGACTGGGATTATTGACGTGGTAGCTAGTCGTAGGTGAGACCAAAAAAAAATCCTCTTCGATAAAGAGAGAAAAATGAGTTCATAATTGAGTCTTGGGAAGGTAATTGCGTACAATCCGTACATGTATGTTATACATACGTTGATGAATATCGATCTTGTATTCTTGTTTTCATTTATGAGAACTCTAATTTACTAAATTTTAAGTAGCCAGTAATGTATATATATATATATAGAAATATATATATATACACACACACAGCCCTTCCACTAAGGGATCATTTTTTTTGACATATATGAGGGATGGTGGATTACACCAACTTTTCGATTATATTTTTGAATCTCCACCATTCAATTTGTTGATCCTTATATATAGATTAATTCTACAAATTCTCAACCAATTTGGTGATCGTTAAGGTGTCGAACAAGATTAAATCAATGAACAAACCAAACCTGCCAAACATGAACCGTTCATGAAAATTGCAGTTTTAAGCACCTTAATGATCACCAATTTGAAAATTTTGCAGTAGTGATTTACATATTAGGACTTAAAAACTGAATGGTTAAGATTGAAAAATGTGATCGAAAAGTTAGTCTAATGCTCAATCCCTCATATAAGTCATAATAAAGGATCCCTTAGTGGAAATGATCCCTTAGTGGAAGGACCCTGTATATATATACACACACCTGCTCCATGGTTGTAATCCTTATAGAGCATGCAGGGTTACTTGATTGATGCACTCCTACTTCACTTCTATACATCGCAATCGTTCTATTTATGCTGCACACCCGCCAGATTGATACATTAAATCATATGGTTAATTACCTGATAAAATAACCAAGTCCTATTGAATTGTAAAACTAAAGAGAGATCTAGTACGTAGCGAATTAAACTTACTCATGGCTTGCATATAGGTAGGGCTTGCCGGAGGGAGAGAAAACGATGAGGGCAACTTCAGCATCGCAAAGCACGGAAAGCTCAAAGGCTTTCTTTAGGATGCCGGTACGGCGTTTTGAGAAGGTCACCCGCCTGCTGATTGGATTCTCTGTTCTCTTCAGCTCCACTTTTCCCCTCCCCATTTCTCTACTGCTTCTACTTCTTCAGTCACTACTGCAAGTCTGCATATATAGATAGCTAGCTAGCTAGGTTGCTATATAATGTAGTAGCTAGAAGATGTTAATCAAGGGATGAGGATTAATCGAGTAATTAACGCAGATGATGGTGCTGGCCAGTAACCCAACCATGGTTAATCAAATTTGCTTGAAATTTGACAAGACGCCACTACTCAGAGCACGTTTACTAATTTGGAATGAAAATTATCATTAAATCGGTATCAACAAAAATCGATATTAACAAAAATCGGTATGAGAATATTTCATATCATTCTACTGTTTACTTACTATAAGGAATCAAAACATGAATGAAACTAATTACGATTGATGTTGTTTATTTGCCATATAGAATCAAAATTAAAACTAGTTTGATTACTAAATACTCCTACAAGAAATGAATTTAAAATACCCCTAAAATATAATATATATATATATATATATATATTTTTTAGGGTTAGGTAATTTAGAAATATTATAATTATGTGTGGATATTTTGAAGAGAAAAAGTTGATTCATTACCTTGATTATGATACTCATCTCCCCCTTGGGTATCGAATAAGGGGTTTCGTCTGTCCTGATAAACAAGTGGGACACATTCATTCTAGGGGCAATTACATATAAGTCCACTTTGAGATATTTTTTCCCACATAAGTCTATCCTAACATTTTTACCCACATAAGTCCACCCAAGCGTAAATAAGGTTTTGGTTTAAGTATTGAAATTCAACATAATTACAGACTGTCATCCAACAAAAAAAATTAGATTTTCTCTTTTATATTTACAAAAATGCCACTAATATAAAAAGTCAACAACCACTCTTCTACCCGAAAAAGTCTCCGGCAGGCCTCCGGTGAGGTCTCTGACGGACTCCGGTCGACCTCCGGCAATGTCTCCGGCCGAATTCCGATGAGGTTTTCAACCGTTACGAAAGCTACTACCGCCAGCAAGAAAAGCTACTATCCATAGCTACAAAAACTACTACCACAGACTACAAAAGCTACTACCGTCAGCAAGAAAAGCTACTATCCCTAGTTACAAAAGCTACTACCACCAACTATAAAAGCTACTACAGCCAACAAAAAAAGCTACTATCCCGAGCTACAAAAGCTATTATCCCTAGCTACAAAAGTTACTACCACTGACTAGAAAAGCTACTACCACCGACTACAAAAACTACTACCACCAGCAAGAAAAGCTACTACTGTCAGCAACAAAAGCTACTACTATCGACTAGAAAAGCTACTACCACCAACAAGAAAAACTACTACATCCAGCAACAAAAGCTACTCCATCAACTAGAAAAGCTACTACCACCGACTACAAAAGCTACTACCGTCAACAAGAAAAACTATTATCTCTAACTACAAAAGCTACTACCATACATAATAAAATCTACTACTACCAAGTAATACAAAATATACTATTACAGTGTCAAAAATATACTATCACAATGACAAAAATATACTACTACTGTGTTGGAAATATACTATCATAACCATAACCAGTCAATTGTGAGCTTGTTGAGCGTTGAGCATGTCAAGAGGACGGTTCCATTCTCGATAGAGCCTTCGTTTCCCGACACCGTCGATGCCAGCAACGACGGGTTATCTGGATCAGATCTAGAGGTAGGTCTAGTCGATTTCATCAGAGGTGAAGGCGCTAGATGGTTGAGCGGATCAAATCAGAAGGCGTCATCGTCGATCCGGAGGCTTCGTTGTTGGGCCGGCGACATCGAGGTCGAATCAGAACACGTCAAGGTCAAATAAGAAGAGATGCAGTGGAGGTCGAGCCGAACAATTGCCGGCGATGGATCATCTGAGGGAGAGACCTCCGATGCAGGCAGATCTGCGATCGCATTTAAGAGCCAGTTTGGTGACGACCTTGAGGGAGATGCAGTCGAGGCCGAGATCGTCGTGCATGCATCGTTGAAATAACCGATAACTCCGATCTCACCACCGATAACTCATCGACATCATCCAAATAGCCACTGAGTGAAAATGCAACAATCAAATTGAGGTTTCTGTAAATGAAATTTGCAGATTCAAGTTCAAATTCAAACGAAATGGAAAACAAGATTTACTTGAGACCTAGCGGTGGTGGTGTGACGGTGAGGAGGAGCATCTTCGTTGTCTTCAAGCAAGGCTCTGATCGAGAGAGATTCGACTCTGGCGAGGTAGCTTCTGGCTGATCTTCTTCGTCGTCGTCTCTAGGTGTGGATGTTGCCGGAGCTCGTTTTCTGTGAGATGGAGTAGAATGAGAGAGAGGGATTTTTTTTTGATAAAGAGAGATCAAGCGTGTTAGAATACAGACGCTGGTAGCCGAGGGTATCTTAGGTATTGAAGAAAATTAGGCTAGTGGATCTGGTCTCTGAAGTGGACTTATTTGGGTAAAAAATATATGGTGGACTTAAGGCTAAAGAAATGTTCAAAAGAGGACTTATATGAAATTTTCTATTCATTTCTAATACCTGACATGTTAGTAAACGCCAGAATTCATCATTCCGGAATCAATTACACCACTTTCAATTTCATTCCAGGTTAATAAACATGCCCTCAATGTCTCAATTCCCTTTTGAAAACTTTACTACAAACCCCACTATTCATTTGATTCATGAAACTCATGACTCTTTCATTTACGGTACATTGATAGACTAGCTAGTTCAGTAGTTTGTGACTATTTGAATCATGTATCAAACTAAATTAGCATGCATTATGGTCATAAAGTCATAATATATGAGTTAATAAGCATATGACACGTAAAACTTAGATTATGGTCCTCATAAAGTCATAATATGGGTTAATAAGCATATGACACGTAAAACTTAGAACTCATGCAATAGGAGACAAATGCTACAGAGAAAATTACACGTTTCGGTGTGGATTTGATCAATGTTACTAGATGAGGAATCTTTAGTCACTTTGGATGGGACTACATTTGCAATATCGAAAGTATGTGCAACCCACCATCAATCTCTTTTTAAATTAAAAAGGAAAGGAAAATTGAAATGTAGTAGTAGTTTGCTGAGCTTTACCATGAAATGAGGTTGCAAACGTCAAATGGGGTCTTATTACTCTTATCTTGAAGCTTTTCGTGGAGACATGTTGGGTCACAGGATATATAAAAGCTTCTGCCCCCATCAATGGTGGAGTCTACCGCAAATTACATATAATGGAGTTCATCGATGGATTCGAAACTCCAAACCTACGACGTCCAGTTCCTCTTCATCACAACTTTGTCTCACTCTCATCTCGGATCGGTTTTTTTTTAGTTCGATAAGCTAAACAACTCAAATATTAAAACGAGTTTATTCTGAGTCGAACTCACAGCATCTTACTTAAAAAGGAAAATTTATGCTTCTAAACTAAATACTACTGGACAACTAAAATCAGTTTAACTGCATAGCTAGTAAATGATAAGCTAAATGTATTGACATACATATAATTTTAGTATTTTGTTGGTATAAGGATTGTTGGCTATCCCTTTTATGATCAAAACACATGACAGAAGCTATTTTATATATCCTGATGGTAAGGATATCACAAGTGAAGAATGAAGACTTGACAAAATCACATATGTCCTACGTGACTGATGCATGTGTATCTGATGCTTTTCATTGAGAATTCTACATATCTTGATGGTAAAGATATCACAAGTGAAGAATGAAGACCTGTCAAGATCTCATGTACATCAAGTAGTTCATGCATATGCATCTCATGTTTTTCACTGAGAATGACAGCTTTGCTTGTCATCCTAGATCGGATGATACCTCCTGGTGTATCTGTCCTAACCTATTGGGTCTATATGTATGCATGTCTAAATGTTTTTGCTATTTGTGTTTCATTAGTTTAAATTCCCTGTTTGAATTCAAATCCCCTTTAGCAAAACATTTGTCGTTGCCTTGGTGCTTCAAGTCAGTTAGGGTTGTGTAGTGTTTCCAACCCGTGACCACATGACTAGAGCTTAGAGGCTCCAGCTAGGTTTGTGATACACAAACTAATATATTAGTTGGCTCCTTGTTCTTATCTCATGTACATCATGTAGTTCATGCATGTGCATCACATTCATTCAGGATGGCAGCTCTGCTTGCCATCCAGATTTGGTGGATACCTCTGTTGTATCTATCCTAATCTCTGAGTCTGACTTCGTGCAGATTTAAATGGTTTTGCTTCAGCTTTTCAAGTATTTGAATTTCAAATCTCTTTTAGCAAAACATTTTTCATCGTGCTTGAGCTCCAAGTTAGTCTAGGGTTGTGTTGTTCTTCCAACCCATGAGCACATGACTAAAACACTTTTAGGGCAGCTCCTTTTTGAGTCCAGCTGGGTTTTGTGATACACAAACTAAGTTAGCTGCTGAGCCATGTGATGCACTGCCCAAGCTATCAGCTGGCCTATGTGTCCTCATATAGGAATAGGTTTTGTTGTGTCTCCTTCATTCACAAAACCTTTTGTTTCTTCCTTATTGAACCATTATGATATAAGAGAGTTGTTTTGTCTTTACTCTCTTGGAGCCTTTTGTTTGTCCCTTGGCCCTCTCACTTTATGAGTTTGGACAAGGACTAAAGTCCAAAAGTCCAAAAGTTGCCTCCTATTTTGGTAAACGGGCATGCTCTCCTTTAGCTTGCACTTTGCCTATATATATGGAGCAAGTCTCTTCTTGCTCCTTGGTTGTTCAAAATGTAGTTTTCTACATTGTTTTAGCTGGGTCTAGGTTTTACCTTGCATTGCTCATTTGCCTCTAAGTCTTCCCTTGGTGACTATAAATCTTAGAGCAAGAGTAAGAGCAAAAACTCTTTTCATAAACCCATTAGCATTCTACATATCATGAGTGATGGTAGTGCAGCAACCCCAGAAGTATTCAAGAAGGATCAGTTGATCGAGGAGAGCTAAGTTCTAGAGAGTCAGTTAAAGGTGTTAGCTGAGGTCTGAAGAATCCCTCTCATTAGGATAGCTGAGTTCTGAGTTGAGTATTCTGAGAAGTGTTCAAGAAGAATCAGTTAAAGGCGTTAGCTGAGTTCTGAGTTGAAACTTCTTTTTATACCTTCATATGTAAACACTTGAGAGACAAGAGATGTAGGTCTAGACTAGTAGGTAGACTAGGCAGGATAGTAAGTCGTTGTTGTATCCCTAGACTATAATCTTGTGAGGAGTGAGGTGAGTCACTCAGAGACAGGAGAGATAGATCTAGACTAGTGGGTAGACTAGGCAGGTTGCAAATCGTCGTTGTATCCCTAGACTATAATCTTGTACGAAGTGAGTTTTACATAGTGGAAATGTTTGCCCCTCAAGAGTTAGGGGCACGCAGTTTTTCTCCCTGGTGCAGGGTTTCTGCGAATAAAAAACGTACTGGTGTTATTTCTTTTACTTTCCAGTACTTGTTCTTTTATGTATTACTACGTCTCCCTGTTATCAGGAGACCTAAATGTTTGCTATCCTTGTGAACGGAATTGGACGAAAAAGTAATAAAAGCCTATTCACCCCCCCTCCTCTAGGACCTTCATATTTCTTTTCATCTTTCACGAAAATTACGTGCCGACACATGTTGGTGAGCCGTGGCTTGGTTGGTTAAGGTGTTTAACTGACAACTTTGAGGTCATAGGTTCAAATCTCATTAACATATGTAGGGTGTGTGCGTTATTAATAAAAATTTAAAAAATAATAATAATAATAATTACGTGCCGACACATTGTTTGTACTTTGGGCATAGAGCGTACTATGCACTAATTGATGTTAGATTACAATCAATTACATTTTCTGAGGTGTTGGTGAGAGATCTCTGTTAGTTGTTTACATATGAGGTTTGGTTAAACATCGTTTTCGTCTTTAATCATGCTAGCGATCATGTCAATCAAATGCATGTAGTAGACCATATAGAAAGACTTTGGGCATGTAATCATGTATATTATGATGAAGTCTGCACCAATTTTCATCTTCATGTTGGTTCTGAAAAATAACATTGCAAATTCGTAATCCCACTTCCCACCTGTTGCCATGCCATGGATTCTGTGACAATTCCAAGCGTCGTGAAAGATTCAAAATGTCCACAAACACACGGTTAATTAATTTTTATTTTTTTGTTTGTTTGTTTTTGAAAATGGGGTTAATTAGTTAAGATTAACTAGAATTGCTTCTCTATTCACTTGCATCTTTATTCCCCTCCCTTTCTTTGTGCAAAGATTACATTTGCCTTACAATTTTGAACTCAGAATCAATTTACATTTCACATGGAGAATACAATAAGAATATTTTTTTTATAATCATAATTATTGGAATGAGGGATATATAACTAAGTAATGACAAAGTTAAATACGGGTAGGCTTCTTCTATAATGTATCCAAACTATGTCAGTTGCTACACATCTCCACGGAATAGCAACTTTGGATAGTCTAAGACAACAAGATCAAAGATAAAGAAGTTAAAGATCCCAATGTTGATGCCGGAGTTGTGTCCCGTTTCATATACTTTTTATGTTTTGTTTAATGAAATTTGTAAGAGAAATTTTAAATACACATTCCTAATCTCTTAATACACACTCTTATTATTTTATGTTTCTATTGAGATTTTATAGGTAAGCTAAATGACCAAAATATATATCTATTATTAAAAAAAAATTACGCTATAAGTATTTTTTTCAACGTCTTCTCCCCTAACCCAATTCTTCTCCACAATTCATTTGAGTTTTTTTTTTTTTTTTAATCCGTATCAGCTTTGGTTTGATCTTAAAGATCATATTGTCAAGTACTGCATCTTTATCAGCTTTAGTTTGATCTTGCAGATCATATTGTCAAGTACTGCATCTTTATGACATGTTTTATCGAATAATTAGCTATCTATGTTTAATAGCTACTGTACTTCTACAGTTGTACTAGCTTGTGAATTTTGAAAACTTGTATTGGTGATTTAGAGTTGGGATATAACAATAATCATTTGATTATAAATTGAACGATGACAACCAAAAATTTCTAGCAAAAATTAGACGAATTAATATGTGAAAAGATGTACCAAATAGTAAATATATATTAATTATATTAAATAACCGAATATTTCATAAATTAAGGACATTTTAGACAGTTTAAGATGTGTATTAAGTATAATACTAAAATAAAAAACTTGATAGGCAGTGTATTAAGCAAATGATGTGTATTAAGATATTAGAGGTGTGCATTTAAAATTTCTCAATTTGTAACCATATAACTAACAAAATTTTATCCACTACTGATTACTTGGTGAATATAAGGCTCTAGCCATTGACCAATTGAATTTTGTTCGCTAAATTATCAGTTCCTTCCAACATGTGATCATACGTGGAAAATGTGATCGATTCCTCTATACCAGATCGATCATAATAAGTATGACAATCAAGTTCATAGCCCATCCCTATCCAGCTAATAAACCAACCATTCAAATCCAACCCCAATTGCTTCTAAGTTTAAATTGCACCCAGAAAAACCAGTCTTTCAAGCATTCATGATTTAGTAGCAACAGCAACACATTTAAACAGACTAGACATAGACAAATAAACCAAGAAAATTAAATATGAGATCGATTGAGAGGACCAGGGTCTTAACTGCTCGAGCAAACTGACGCACTTCATCCGGTATAGATATGAACACCGATGGCGATAAGGAAGATGGTGAGAAGCCCAAAGTAGATGATGGCATGTACGACAATGGAGGCACCACTGGTCTGCATGTTCCCAAACTCCACCACTCTCCCCTTCCGGGTATCTGAAAAAGAAGCCCTGGAGTCAACAGCACAAACAGCACCACCGCTATGATCACCGGACCCCAATCCGCCATTGTCGCCCTTCCTTGTTTCTTCAGAGAGTGAATGAGAGAGGACCCTTTAGAACGGTGTGGAAGATCTGAGAAGGTGAAAGTGGGGATGGAGGAGGATTTGAGAGAGACAAGTGCGTTGATTTGATAGTTTTGTCGTGACAAAAAAAAACCGAGTGGGAGTTTTGAGGTGTCAGGCTTTCAACGGCTGTGATCTTCTAGGGATCTTTCTTTGCATTGGGCTAGATTAATTTCGCAGCTGTTGGGTTTGGCCCAGAGGAAGTTTTGGAAAGTTTGTGAAGGGTGTCCTATATGGAATAGGAATTGTGGTGTGTGATTCCCAAGTATGCCGAGTAACAACATGATCCTAGTTGAAGTAAGAATAGCAGTAGCTTGCCAAATTCGGCAGAGAGCTTACTCTATATAAAGGAGCGACTCTCGTCTATTTTATTCACACATTACTTTTTGTTCAATCTGCTGGTCAATTTATTGCTCGATTCAACTTCTTTTTCGGCGAAACTTGTTTCTGTAATCATGTTTGTGGAGGGTTTGGCTCAGATACGGGGAGTCGCTAAGGCTCAAATAGCAAAAGTCATGATGATGTTTGATCCTAAGCCTAAGGATAACGGAAATCTGGAGTCTGTTTCTGGTGGAAAAATCGGGTTTGTTTCCATGCCAAACCGCAAGCCGAAGTATGTTTCTTTGCGGACACCGACATACAATCCCGAACACTACAAACCCATAGTATCTGATCGTAAGCGACCCAAGTGGATGCAACCGAAGCTCACTGGCGATTTTGGATTGACTAAATAGTGTGACATTGCTTCCGATCTTGGCAAAGTTTGTGACAACAATTATGAAGATGTATTTTTTTTTTTTTTTATTTCCATCTAGAACAATTGTACTGAATTGAAATCCTTTGAAGTAAAGTTGAAATAGAAACCCTTGCTCTACAAGTTTTGTGTATCAGCTCAAGAGAATTGAGATTATTTGATTCTGTGTGGAGGTTCTTGACAGCCAATTAAAAGGTTCATAATTTTACTACTTTTTTCCCATAGTTCAATTAATTAGCTAATGAATTCATATTTATAATTAGTTGTTACCTTCATGAAGTGATCGAATGAACAACACAAATAATTGATACGTAATGTTTAAGCTAATAATTAAACGACACAGTAAATTTTTTTAAAACTGATAATACGTACTAGCTAGCATGCATGATTTCATCCTGTGGAGATATGGACACCTATAGCAACGAGTAAGATGGTGAGCAGTCCAAAGTAGATGATGGTGTGTACAACTATGGAGGGAAAACTTGTCTGCATATTCCCAAACTCCGCCACCCTTCGCATGGCCGGAATCTGAAACATGAGCCCCGGAGTCAACAGCACGAACAGCACCACCGCTACAACCACCGGTCCCCAATCTGCCCCCATCACTTGATTACTTCAGATCTTTATTTTGTTTCTGAGATTAATCGAAGGAAATAGAGGAAAGGAAAGAAGAAAGCCTGCAGGCATTTGACGATCGAGCAGATAGGTGCATATGTGGTGAAGAAGACGAGGTCGAAGGTAAGGTCGGTTTAGGAGGACTCGACAGAGGGTTGGGTCTCGGGACGCAGCAGTGAGGGGACAAGTGCACGTTTAGACGCGACTCTGATGTTTATCAATTCGTGTCCCGACTCCGATGTTTATCATAGTTAAATCTCTGGGGATTTTTATATGACCTGGGTGTGCAGGAACAATAATTTGCAAGCATATCCTTCAAAATATATATATATATATATATATATATATATATATATATATATATATATATATTAAGTTTATCATGCAAAATCACTCCGGTTACATATTCAAATGAACTCATTGGATTGATCACATGCAACTGGGAGGGGACTAGGTAATGTCTCTAAATTTTGATACATGAAGCTTTAGTCTAGGAACGAGATGAGAAAATTACATTGATTCAAGTTTATCGGAGGTAATATAAGTTTCTAGTCGATTATTGGTAAATTAAAAGATCTATAATGACTTTTAAGGACCTCGATCTAATGAAATAAACAAAACTAACATATATTTATTGTTTCGTAATATTTTGTAAGCAAAACAAATAATAATAAGTGGTTTGTCATGAAAATTAAAAAGGGCAGATTTCGAAGATATAAAGTGATACAAAACTTATATCGGAAAAGAATACACTTGAACTCTAAGTCCTAAATAATGACATGAAAAAAATATAACGGGGGAAGAAACAGAAAAACGTATAATACATTCTAGTATGTGATAATATCCACTAGCTAGCTATAGCCTGTGTGGATTTGGATTCCCACTGCCAAAACAAGGATGGTAAAGATGCCAAAGAAGATGAGAGTGTGGACGATGATGGCCTTGCCATTTGTGGTGAAGCTCCCAAACTCAACATTCTTGGAGTTTCCAGGTAGCTGGAATAGGAGTCCAGGAGAGAGCAGTATGAACAACAAGAACCCCAGAAAAACGGGTGCCCAATCCAACATCTTCTACGTTTTGCTTGCTATAATATCTGATAGCATATATCTAACTGAACAAAAACCACAGGGCACAGGATTTCGCTATTTATAAAACACATGCTTTAGAAGCAAAGCAGATTCCAGAAAGATAGAAAAAGTCTATTAATTCCCCCAGCTAGCCTTTAAGTTATTTTGTATGGCATAGCTTTTATATGTGATCGATCATCTATGTGATTTGATTTCAGGTCCCATGGCAAAGTTGATAGCATAAGCATCCAAAACCAAAAGCCTCCAAGTTAACGAAGGCATCTTTTGCTTCATACATATTTGAGGTTGCAATTGCATCATGATCAAATTTGACACCAGAACCACTATTAGCCATTAGGGCAAAGATTCTCACGCAATGGTCCTTTTCCTCTTCTCTAAAGAAATGCATCTTTGAGATGCCTTACATAAACCCTACTACACGAATCCAACATTGTACCTTTTATGTTACAAAAGGGTTCAAGCTCTTTATCCCGGCCGATAAAACAAAAATTAACAGTTGTTTAACTTTTTGTTCACAATACCGAACATTACAATATTAGACTATTAGTAACTATCTAGGATTGAAATCAATTATACTAACACGTACAACTAGTAATAATAAACAAATTAACTAAAATAATTGTGAATTTCTTTACGATCATCTAATCTAAAGTAATAAGTTTCTTATGGTAAGTCGCATTAAAAATAGACTCGCATGCATTTTAAAATTTTAAAATCCCATCAATTTATGTAAGAAAATGATATATAACACACAGAAAAGAATGATAATCCATCAATGAAAGTATGAAACATGAAGGCAAGTAAAACCCAGAAATATGATATAAAATCATAGATTGGAGCATGCGGATGTTTAAATATTTGATTTCATTTTCGAAATGACCGGAAAGCACTCACTCGGACCCTTGACCATAAGGTCAAAACCGTAACTCCACAATTGATCACCGGAAAATAATAAAATAAAATAAAAGTCGTAGACCTCAAAAAAGCGCCCAGTAAAAATGGGGAGGTATTTTCAGTTAGGAAAGCGTTGACGTGCGGGGCCTTGATTGGTCCACTTTCTCATCGTCCCATTTCTCGAGAGCCAAAGGGTAAAATCTGTGCGGCTCGGTTTTCGAGGTCTCCTTCTCCCCGTTCTCCCTCTCTCTCGCCGGTCGGAGAATCCAGGTGTGCCGCCGACCGCGAGTCCTTCCGTTTTCAAATTCCAAACCACCACCGCACTCTGCAATCCAGTACCTCACAGCGACCTAATCTAATCCAATCGTTTCTTCACAGCTTCGTGCATGGGCGAAAAGATTGAGCTGCTCTGACGAGGTCTTCGTTTCGTCCGGTAAGGTCTCCGATTGGGATTGAGAGTTTGAAAATGATATTGTGATTTGATTTTTGAATTGTGATCGTATTGAATCCGGTGATTGGATTTCGGTGCAGTTTTGTAGCGTACAGTTCGTGTGATTAAAAGGCGACGATGGCTAGTCAAGGCGGTTCTTCGAGGAGAAGCCTGTCGTTGACGAACGCATCGTTGCAGGAGAAGAAGAAATCTTCTGACCATCTCCATCATCATGGAGCTGGAGGAGGCCATGAGCCATCCAGAAAATCGACTTCGTCGGCTCGTCCTCCAGTGTATGCCTTATAATTTATCATCATATGTATTCCACATTTTTCTTGTCAAAAATAATTCCGAAACCGATTGTTGGTTCACATTTTGTTTTGGATGTGACGTGGGCCTCGAAACTCAATATATATATTGATAGGGGTTGAGGTGAATTTAGAGTTTGTTAGAGTAGTTAGTTGAGACTCTTCACGCTGTTGTAGAGTGCACATAATTATTAGGGAAACTTGATTTAGGGATTGTGTCTTGGACTGTAAGTAACTAACATAGGTTTTATCTCTGCTTGGATTTGGTGGCAGGGGGTTAGCAGGAGAGCGAACAGTAAAGCGGCTGCGGCTATCAAAGGCTCTAACAGTACCTGAAAGTACTAGTGTTCAAGAGGCTTGTCGCCGGATGGCTGCTCGGAGAGTTGATGCCCTGTTGTTAACCGACTCTAATGCATTGCTTTGTGGAATACTTACTGACAAGGTATGACTCTGTGTTCACTGTGACATTTGTAGTTTTTTGAGGACTTGCGTTCATGGATTTTATTGGCTGTAATGTTTTCTATGTATCTACTTTCTGTGGTTGAAGGACATAGCAACAAGAGTTATTGCACGAGAGCTTAGTCTTGAGGAAACACTTGTTTCTAAAGTTATGACGAGGAATCCAATATTTGTACTCTCTGACACTCTTGCAGTCGAAGCCCTTCAGAAGATGGTTCAAGGTTGGTAATAAATGGGGGGAATATTATTCTTTGGCTTACTGCTATCCATCTGTGCTTGCTGTTTGTATATGATGATGATTTGTCTTTTACAGGAAAATTCAGACATTTGCCTGTGGTGGAGAATGGAGAGGTCATTGCTTTACTTGATATAGCAAAGTGTTTGTATGATGCCATTGCGCGAATGGAAAGGGCTGCTGAAAAGGGAAAGGCTATAGCTGCTGCTGTGGAAGGTGTTGAAAAACATTGGGGCACCTCTAGTTCTGGTTGGTAGAGAGTAGATTTTATTGTAAATTATGCTATTTAACATTATGCAACTTCTTTGTTTGAATATATTTCTTTTATGTTTGAGATTCCTGAATATTAAGTTTGTGTTTGTTTTATTTTATTTGAGATGCAGGTTCCAATACATTTGTTGAAACACTTCGTGAAAAGTTATTTAGGCCATCTTTGTCTACAATCATTCCGGAGAATACAAAGTAGGTAATATTACTTTATGTGTTATATGTAGCCACACTTTTATTAAGTTTATACAGGCTTTCATTTAACGGATAGATATGTCTTTCAGGGTCTTGACAGTTTCACCCACAGATACAGTTTTGGCAGCAGCAAAGAAGATGCAAGAGATGCGAATTAGTTCTGCAGTTGTGACAGTTGATCACAAGCCACGAGGAATCCTTACGTGAGTCTTGTGTGTGTGTGGCTTTTATTTTTATTTTTTTTTATTTTACAGCATGTTGCAAAACTATTTTATAAACTGCTTAATTCTATCCATTTTCATCATCATAATCATGTCATCTTTGGATAGAAATGAATCATAATTTGTAGTTTTGACTCTTGTCAGTTCTAAGGATATTTTGATGCGGGTCATATCACAAAATCTTTCTCCGAAGACTACCCTTGTAGAGAAGGTATGTGCCTAGCAATTTGATATTTTCTAAGATGGGGTGTTCTGATGAAAACTGTAAACTAATCACTCAGTAATTGTGCCCTTTAGATATTAGAAGTTATAATATCTGCTGATGCCATAGGGCACTTCAGTGACTTCACCTTATGCTTGTATAAATGGAGGAAAATAATCCAAACTGCAGATCATCATACTTTTGATTTTCTTAATAGGTCATGACTCCAAATCCAGAATGTGCCTCAGTTGATACACCAATTGTTGATGCACTGCACACTATGCATGATGGAAAATTTCTGCACCTGCCTGTAGTAGACAGAGGTAAGATGATGACTCAATAAGAGTATCTTCCCCTTTTTTTGTATTGCATTATTAAAAGTAGCAGATGACTTACAATTCTGATAATTATGGATCAATGAATACAGATGGAGCTATAGTTGCTGTGGTTGATGTAATTCATATCACTCATGCTGCTGTGGCCACTGTAAGTCAAGTCCCTTCCTATTGTTGATTGCTACAATTTAGTAGCGGTGAAATAGAAAATTTGACATCATTTTCTATCTAAACAGGTTGGAAATAGTGCTGGAGTGAGTAATGAAAACGCAAATACTATGATGCAGAAGTTTTGGGATTCTGCCATGGCCTTAACTCCAACTGATGAGGATGAGGATTGTCGGAGGTATATATTTGTTTATCTGTATGTGCAGCAACTTGCTGTGAAATTTTAACTTCATTTTTCCTTTTCTATGTGCTTAAGCATTTTCATTATCATTGCAGTGAAAATTCTTTAAGACTGGCTTCAGAGGGAGCAGAGACTAGGGTGTCACATCCCTTTCCATCATCAGTTTTTCCAAATACTTTTGCCTTCAAGCTTCAGGATAAGAAAGGCCGAATGCACAGATTTACTTGCAGTATGTTCCCTGTTCCCAGCAGCCAATGAAATGAGTGTATCTGTGTGTGCATATCATAGATTGGCATGTTGTAATTTCAAAACATCTAATCCAGGTTTATATATACATGCTACAATCATAAATCGACAACCGCTCCTGACTGGTTTTCTCTGTCTTTTCTTTCTCTTCAGATATTCAGAGTTTGACTGATCTTATAACTTCCATTATTCATAGAATGGGAGATGACATTGACCGGCACAACCTTCCTCAAATTTTGGTATTTCTCTGATCACCACTGTACATGTTGATTTATCTACTTATATGTCGTATTGTGTAGAGAGTACTTTCTCATCCTAATCTTAATTTAATGGGTGGCACATTCTGTAGTATGAAGACGAAGACCATGATAAAGTAATATTGGCATCCGATAGTGATCTCGCTGCAGCCGTGGACCATGCAAGGCAAGTTGGTTGGAAGGTATGATTTTCGTGCCTACTGTCATGCAATGCTTAAATGGAAAACGTAATGTCATAACTGTTGTGAGTGTGGAGCTATTTTTTATTTTTGGCTGATAGTGATGAAAGGATCAAATGGTATAATTCTTTTGTTTGAGACATTAGTTTCTGTTACGATTTTCCTGTACTTCATGTGGAGCTCAGTGAAGTTTTGACAACAAGAACGGTTGATTCCTGCAGGGCTTGAGATTGCATTTAGATTTCTCGGGAACAGCTGGTCGTCGTCGAAAGGCTACAACTGCTGGAGGAAGCGTGGATTATGCTTATGCAGATTCTGCTTGGGCATCAGCATACAGTGCCGCGGCAGCTGGGGCTGCACTTGTAGCAGGCTTTGGCGTTTTGGCATACTTGAAAAGATCCGGCAATAATTGATACCATTTTTTTGTATTGCAGCCTAAGACTGAATGTCGTAGAGCAGCAGAACTTGTGCTTTTTATACATCCCTTACACATATAACAACCGAAAGAAAAAAAAATCAATTTTTAGTAACGATTATTTGCTCAGAGACTTGCGTTACTGTCTTCTCTGATGCGTACCAATTTACGCAGCCTCATGAACTGGTGTAAGAACTAAATGGTGCTACTGAAATGTACAAGTTCTTTGATTCAGGGACTTTGATTGTTTGATTATAAACATTGAACAGTATGTTCTTAATTTTCTTTTGATGGTTCTAAAGAGAAAAAAAAATGAAAACTTGTTTGCCGGTTCACCTGTCCCCAAAATGTTCTATTCTCTATTGAACTTGGGAGTACTACTAGCAGAGAAGAGGAAATTTCCCATGGTGGAAATCTCTGACTTTGTTGTATACCTTAAATCCTTAATCCTTAAGTTGAAAACAGAGTACTTGGTTTCCTTCTTTGATTAAGAAATCGAATTCATGCCACTCTTATTTTGTTTTTGTCTTCCCAATGGTCCACATCAATGATCACCTCCAAGCATGGCCAATTTTTAAACAAGGAAGCCCGTGATTTGAGGCAGAAACAAATTTAAAGAGACATGTCGCCAGAACCAATTTGCACGAGTCTCGGATTCATATGTAATGTAGTGCATACATTTTATATAGAAGTATGTATGTGAGAAAATGGAGCAAGAACAAAACAGAGTCCTAGTGTCTTTTGACACGAAATCCTCTCATGAGGTTGAAATTTGTCACAAGTTGCAAGATTTGCAAGCATGCTGTGCTTCACATGTTTGGCATTGGAGATTAGACATGTCATAGTGGAATATTGACATGTACTAGTGTGACTAGCCCACTGAAACAGTGTCCCCAATTACACAATTCTGTGTCCCAAGTTCCTTTTTTCTTTTCTTTTAGAAACCAATTATGTAACCCCAATGTGTTTCACCTCTAAAGTTCTAAAGTGTTAAAGTGTTTCTTTGACAAAAGTGGAGAAAAATCAAAAGTGCCAAAGTGTGTCTTTGACAAAAGAAAATAAAGTGTGGGGTGGTCTCTTTTGTTTATCTTTGAACATTGTTTTTAACATAACAATTCACCATTACCATAAATCATGGGTGAAAATTTAGTTAGTTTTTGAGTGTGACATGTTGCTTTTTTATAGTTGCAGTATCGACCTGTATGAGTAGTGTCAAAATTGGTATGCAACAGAAAGAAAGAATATGAACATTAGTCACGTAAACTAAACTCACAACTTATACAACATATAAACCAATATTCATATAAGTGGGCGAAATTCAGATAATCAATGTCTATGAAGCTCAACTCACAATAACGTTATCAATCAAACTCATCTACCGTCACAAGGTATGACAATTTCAGAATAAAAACCTTAAACTTTGGTAAAATTTAACTTTACCGCTTATATAAGTAAACCACAATATTCTGTTAACCATTAGAATATTCATGTACACATAAACATGAATTGCATATATCATAGTAATCAATATTCCTTTAAAGATTCCGTGTTGATTCTATAGAAAAGTTTCCTAATATACAAAATTCAACAAAACCAAATATATTCTCATCAAGTAATCTTCCAAAACAAAACAAATTAACAACCAAAATATGATTGGCATTTATAATTCAACATGGTAACACAATTACTCTCTTCCTTTGGGTCCAATATTTCTAATTTAAATCAACAAATGACGTGTAAACTCCCTCATAAATTTTGCAATCTTTGACAGTTACGACATTTGTCAGTCAAACCCCTTTGACATTTTACTTCTCCTTCTTCTTCTTCTTCTTCTTCTTCTTCTTCTTCTTCAACTATACCACACGTCTCTCTCAGACCTTGATTCACGAACAAACAGAATCCGCTAAAGAAATGCACCACGACCCCTTAATTATTTACCATCTTCAACACAATAATCACATCTTTCAGATAATCAACGTAACTAATTTTTCAACTTGAGTGATTATACTCTGCCACCAAATCATAATAATTCCCTTCTCTTTTCCTTTTATCGCTTTCCTTAATCAGAGAAACCCAACTGTACGTGTATCTGACCCTTAACACTGCACCAGTACAAAACCAGAAGCTTCCCTTCTCTCTGTTCCCGAGCTATTTATACTCTCACAGAGCTAGCCTCAATTCCCTATATCTTCTCTCACTATGGCAGCCTCCAAGACCAGACCTTCATTTTTCTTGCTGCTTCTCATTCTCTCATGGACTTCTCCACTTTCCCATTCGGCTTTGGCTCAGCAGCAACCCATCAAGACCATTGTGGTTTTGGTCATGGAGAACAGGTCCTTTGATCACTTGCTTGGTTGGATGAAGAAAGCTATAAATCCATCCATCAATGGCGTCACAGGCCAAGAATGCAACCCTATTTCGACCAAAAACCCGGACCCGAAATCCATCTGCTTCTCGGACGACGCCGAGTTTGTGGATCCGGATCCGGGTCATTCATTCGAGGCCGTGACGCAGCAGGTATTCGGGTCTAGTAACACTAATAAGCCTTCCATGTCAGGTTTTGTAGAGCAGGCACTGTCTATGTCTCCCAATCTATCCGACACTGTCATGAAAGGTTTTAGGCCGGAATCTGTGCCGGTTTACGCATCTTTAGTCCGGGAATTTGCCGTTTTTGATAGGTGGTTCTCTGCCATTCCTGGCCCAACACAGCCCAACAGGCTGTTTGTGTACTCTGCTACTTCACACGGCTCCACCAGCCATGTGAAGAAGCAATTGGCGCAGGGCTACCCGCAGAAGACTATATTCGACTCTGTTCATGAGAATGGCTTGGATTTTGGGGTCTACTTTCAGAACATTCCCACTACCTTGTTTTACAGGAACATGAGGAAGTTGAAGTACATATTTAAGTTTCATCAGTATGATTTGAAGTTCAAGAAAGATGCTAGAGATGGCAAGCTACCGAGTTTGACAGTGATCGAGCCGCGCTATTTCGATCTGAAAGGCTTGCCGGCGAACGATGATCATCCTTCTCATGATGTTGCCAATGGGCAGAAGCTGGTGAAGGAAGTGTATGAGACACTGAGGGCTAGTCCTCAGTGGAATGAGACCCTTTTGGTCATTACTTATGATGAGCATGGTGGGTTTTATGATCATGTACAGACTCCTTATGTCAATGTCCCTAATCCGGATGGGAATAGCGGCCCTGCTCCTTACTTCTTCAAGTTTGATCGGCTTGGGGTTCGCGTGCCGACGATTATGGTGTCTCCATGGATCAAGAAAGGGACTGGTAAACACTAGATACACTTCATCATATTCATTTTCATTAGAAGTTTGATTGTTTATCTTGATCTTGTATTCATGGTGCTGTGGATTTATTGTGGTCAATTTTACATCTGGCATTGAATATAAATGATCTGGCTGCATGTTGAAGAAGCAATTATGATTTTCTGTGTCATTTTCGTTCTTCAATGCAGTGATGTCTATGTTTTTGATGGTTTTTGCAGTAATAAGTGGTCCACAAGGACCTACTCCAAATTCTGAGTTTGAGCATTCTTCAATCCCTGCCACAATAAAGAAGATGTTCAATCTCTCCTCGAATTTCTTGACACATAGGGATGCATGGGCTGGGACATTTGAACAAGTTGTTGGGCAACTATCTTCTCCCAGGACAGACTGCCCAGGTTCATATCTTTACTCCCAATTATTACATATTTCATTGAACAGTGACTAGACGCGAGCGCTTGCTATATAGTTTGACATGTTATATTGCCAGACTGTTAATCTAGACATTTGATTAGACAAACTGTTGGTTGAACTGCTAGCTAGACTGACATTATTATGTTTAAGACATTAGAAGAAGAAACTTATACATGTAAAACGGAATTCTTGCAGTGACGTTGCCGGCTGTGACGCCTTTGAGGACCACAGAGGCGAAGGAAGATGGTGGTTTATCTGAGTTTCAAGGAGAGGTAGTTCAGTTAGCTGCAGTGCTTAATGGAGATCACTTCTTGAGCAGCTTCCCTGATGGAATGAGCAAGAAGATGAGTGTGAAGGAAGCTCATGAGTACACAAAGGGTGCTGTTTCGAGGTTCATTAGAGCAAGCAAAGAGGCCATCAAGTTAGGAGCAGACCAATCAGCAATTGTAGATATGAGATCTTCTCTCACGACAAGGTCCAAAACTAAAAATTAAAGATATCCTCTGTGTTCTTTATAACTAGCTATGTATAGAATACATCAGTGAAATTGTGCTCTTGTTCTATCTCATGGACTTGGGAGTTCTGTTATGGTTGAAATTTGTGACTGTAGAAATCAATAAGAGAAGCAGCTATTTCTGCAAATGTCTTTCAGGGTTTCAATTTTTTGCTCTATATAGATCCTAAACCTGTTTTACAATTAAGAAAAACTCCTCAAAGAAGCAATATCAATTACAGGGAAGGAAATCAGGAAGCTTACTAAATGTGAAACTTGTTAACATACATGACAGCATTAGCAAGAAGCTACTGAAAACACAGAGTACACGACAAAACTTCACTCGAGTACTTGATCTACAACACACCATCATTTTTCATTCAAGGTGTTGCATCATTCTTCATTCTTCATTCTTCATCATTCCGCTGGTCCGTGGAGCTCTTCAGTCTCCATGATCAGGCTGTTTCCGAAGGGTAATTTTGGTATTCTGCCACGTATGAAATTCTCCCTCCCTATATAATATTATTGACACCGAACAATTCGCACAACGTTTGTCTCTGCAAACCCTAAACCCCCAAATCGCCGATTTCCAATTCCACAAGATTCAAACTTTCCCCGCTACTTAATCCTCAAATTTCATCTCTATTCATCTTCACTATGAGTCTCGCCGTCGATTCTCAGATACCCGAGTCATCCAGCGGCGAGAATCCGGTCGATGACTTCGCCGAGTTTCTCGACGAAGTACTCGATTCCGATTCCGAAAGTTTCCAGAGCTCAAAACGGCGTAAGGTGGAGGTGAATTGTAATGGTTCATCGTCAATTTCAAGCTCGGGAGTCTTGGAAGATAATGGTTCTTTGTGTGAACATCTTGCTGGGTCTTATAAAGATATGTGCTTGATTTGTGGGCAAAGGTTGGATCAGAATGAGAATGAGAAATCCGAGCTGGAGGAGTTGAGGGTCAGTATTGTTCATGAAATTGACCAGGGAAAACGCAATTCGAGAACTAAGCAGTTGCTGCTACAGAAGAAGCTTCATTTGGTGCTTGATCTGGATCACACTTTGCTCAACACTACTGCGGCGGGGTACTTGACGCAGCAGGAACGGTACTTGTTGGAGGGAGATCACAACTGGGAGATGTTTTCGTGGTGCGAAATTCGGGTGTGGATTTGGTGACCAAGTTGAGGCCGTTTGTTGGGATGTTTTTGAAGGAGGCCAGTGAGATGTTTGAGATGTCTGTGTATACGATGGGGGACAGGCCTTACGCGCAGCAGATGGTTAAGCTGCTGGATCCGAAGAAAGAGTACTTTGGTGACAGGGTTGTTTCGAGAGATGATAGCACCAGGAATTTTGAAAAGAGTTTGGATGTTGTGTGTGCCAAAGAGAGTGCTGTATTGGTGCTTGATGATACACAGCATGTGTGGACAGAGCAGAACCAGGACAATGTGTTGCTAATGCAGAAGTATCTGTTCTTTAGGAACAGTTACGACTCGTTTGGCTTCAAGTATTGTATGTCTCATGCGGAGTTGAAGACCGATGAAAGAGATGCACTGACTCAAGGGGCTTATCTTGCAGCCATTCTTCAGCTCCTTAAGCACATCCACGGCATGTTCTTCGATGATGAAGTGGCTGCGGGGGAGAATCTAGTCGATAGAGATGTGAGGGAAGTGTTAGAAAGTGTTAGGAGTCAAGTATTGAAAGGGTGTAAAGTTGCCTTTGGTTGTGTTTTGGCATCAGAAGCCCATTCTGAGTTGTGGAACATGGCAGAGAGGTTGGGAGCAGTTTGCTCAACAAAAGTAATGGATCCTTCAGTCACACATGTGATTGAAACAGATGCGAAAACAAAAATTCGCAATGGGCAGTGAGAGAGAAGAGGTTTCTGGTTCATCCACAGTGGATCCAGGCTGCAAGCTTTATGTGGCAAAAGCAACCCGAATACATGTACTCTGTATTATACCAGCAAGTTTCCTGTTTATCAGTTTGACCAATTTAGAGTTTCCAGAAATGAAATGGAAGCTCGCCAAGAAAAATGTAGTTAGAGAAATATCTGAGCAGCTCAGATATTTAAAATGCTTATTGATCACTGACCAAAATGTAAGAAATGTGAGCTGTGGATTTTGATGTTCACTATGTAGCTATATATGGTTATGTCAATTTTTCTTACATTACTGTTTGATGAGTTGGAATAGATTTGTTCTTCATATAATCTCTTCCTGCGTTTTCCATTCAAACTTACAAAAAATTAAAATTAAAAAACGTCGACAGCAGGGTTCGAACCTGCGCGGGCGAAGCCCAACAGATTTCAAGTCTGTCTCCTTAACCACTCGGACATATCGACCTCTTGCTGAAAAGGTTCACAGTACATTATATAATCTATGAACAACGTCACCTCAAACCGCTAGACGTAGGCCTTTCCTCCTAGCCCGCATAAGACAAAAATACCCATTAGATTAATCTTTTTCCCATTCCGACTATTTTGTAATTAAATAGTTACTGCGTTTAAATTACCGTTGAGGTAATACTATCCATTCCCGCCGCCCAGCCGGAAGCAGCGGCGGAAACCATGCCTCTCTGCTTCCTCTCCCGCCACTCATCACTTGCCGCGTGTCCCTATCCTCACTCCGCTCCCTACTCCTTTTCTCCTCCGTCACTCTCACTGTCAGTGAACCCTAACTCAACCCCACCGCCGTCCCTAACCGGCTGCACTGACGAGCTCAATCTCCACCGTCCGGCCGTGGTCGACGAGGCCACCGACGTCTTCAAGTCCCTAGGCCTCTCCGATTTCACATTCGACAGCTGCAAGCTGGTGATTCCCGCCATCAATTCCATTGATTTACGCCTTCCTTTGCCATTTGTGTTTTGCTATTTACTTATGGAATTTGAAAATGGGTATTTTCTCAATTTAGTGTTTCTGAAATTTTCCATTTTTGATATCATAATTGATTGTGTCAAATTAGTAGCTTTCAGAGTTTGTTCTTATGCATGGAGTTTTAGTCAAGATTAATAAATGGGTTCTTCGCATTTTGCTGATTAGCATCAATGTGTTTGTCACCAATGTGATTTTGGTCTGTTTGATCAATCTGACATTGTGTGTGTTTATTTTTCAGAAAAATCAGACCTTGTCCATCAGTTAATCCAGGATGTATATCAACAAATCTACAGACAATGCTTTTCAGGTTTGGAGATAATGTGTTGAACTAAACTTTTAATAATATGGTCTGAACATGAAAGTAGTCTTGAGTTTTACATGATGCTGACATTCACATGTTATGAACTTGTGCAGAAGTTGCAAGAAGCAATCTTGGAAACTCAAAAAGAATCCGAGAATTAAGATCTTCAGACTGGATCGAAAACGGGTATTTTCTTGAAATTAGTTTTTGAAATTTGCCATATATGCTATTTCAATGATGAGTCAAATTAGTAGTTTTCTGTGTATGTTCTTATCCATGGAAATTTGAATAACAGGTAGAACATAGAGATAGACTTAAATAAAATTTTGCAGCACTTAGTATGATATTCATCTGGTGTAGCTAGATTTCTAATATCACTACTTGCTTTTTTATCGGAACCAATAAAACATTCATTTTTATTTCAAGTTGCTATGTGATCATCTTATTGAATCATGTTACAGCAGATGGGATACAGAGAAAATAAAACAAATTGAGTTTGCATCGTTCATATTAAACAACAGTAGAACACACCAATTACTAAGTGTTTTCTTTCCACTCAAAGGCGCCCTCGGAGACGAGCTACCTTAACTGCAATTGCCACTATTATCTTTTCTTTGATGTTGTCGAAGAACCGAAAATAGGCATGCCTCCATGATTTCTTCACAAGTAATGTGCCACAGACACCCCAGAAGCCTATGATAAAGCCAAGCACGACGCTAACATAGAGACCAAGCTTTCCATTGCCATCTTCATCGTCATTTTCTTGGGCAGGGAGTTTTCCAGTGCTAGTAGGTTCGTCATCTCCAGGGCACTTGGTTGAAAGAGGAATGCCGCACAATGATGGATTGCCCTCATAAATGGATGGATTGACTAGTGTCCGGAGCTGATTGCCTGTAGGAATTCTTCCAGAAAAGTTGTTATAAGACAAGTTCAAGTGAGACAAGTAGTTCAAAGATGACAAGCTTTGAGGAATATCTCCAAAAAGGTGATTGTTTGAGAGGTCAAGTGTTTCCAGCGAACTCAATTTTCCAATGTTTGATGGAATATTTCCATGTAAATGATTCCACGACAAGTTCAAGGTACTCAGTGCTATGAGACTGCATATTTCATCAGGAATTTCACCTTCCAAGTTATTTGAGGAAAGATCAACACTCTTCACCAACTCTAGATTGGAAGGACCGTATTCGAGTTCTCTTCCCTTTGATATTATTGTTGTTTGCTCAACAAAATCGTAGAAATCCCAAGTATCAATGGGATCTTCACTACCCATGGAAGTCATATTATCCAAACACTTTGGAATGGTACCTGTAAAGTTGTTCTGAGCAAGGTCTAGGACATGGAGACCAATAAGATTGCACAGGTGATGGGGAATGTGACCACTGAAAGAGTTTGTGCGCAATCGTAGTATACGCAGTGTCACCTTTGATCCTATCCATGAAGGTAGATTTCCATAAAACTTGTTGTCTCCGAGATCAAGTCTACTCAACCTGGAGCAATTTTTCAAAGAAGACGGAATTTTGCCACCAAAGTTATTGTTGTTCATCTTCAATATAGCAAGACTACTTGGGATACCCATGGAACTCGGAATATTACCAGAGAGATTGTTTCTTGAGACATCCACAACATCGATTTCGGTCCACAAACTCCATGCTCGAAGGAACTCTCCAGATAGCTGATTGTTACTTAGAGAAATGATCCACAACTGAATTTCACAAATAGAGGGTGGAATGGTACCGCCTAGATGATTATCAGACAGGATCAACATTCGTAGATTTGGCATTAGTTGTCCAAAATTTAAGGGAATAGACTTGGAAAATCGATTGCGACTCAAATCTAATCTGGACAAGTTTGGAAACTTTGATTGAAATGGAAGCTTTCCTTGGATTTGATTGTTGGATAAATCCAAATAATCAACTCGGGATGATATCTTGAATAACCATTCCTCTGGTATCCCAGAAAGTCCAGTACCACTAAGGGTGACAGCTGACAATTTAGTTTGTGATTGAAGCCAGACGGCAAATGCATCACCGACTAGACAATTCACAATGGAAATATCATGGAGCTTGAAAGGAGGAAGTTTGTCACATGTCACATTGAAAATGAGAGGCATAGGCCTGTCTGTGCCAACGGCAAAAGAGTCTAATTTTGTGAGACTTTTGAAATGGGATTCTGTTAAGGTGCCTTCCCAAAAATTTTGAGACAGGTCTAAGACAACTAGCTGGGAAAGCTGTCCCAAAACTTCTGGAATGGATCCTTTGAGAAAATTCGTGGAGAGGATCAGTTCTCTTAAGGATGATAAGTTTCCAATAGATTCTGGAATCGATTCGAAAAAGGAGTTTCGGTCGAGGTAGAGATATTGCAGTTTGTGTAACTTTCTTACGGATGCAGGCAATTCGCTTTCCAGCGAATTGAAAGACAGATCTAGTGACTCTAGTCTAGTATTTGAACAGTCTGTGAGAACATTGAAAACATCTCGTAAACCTTCCTCAAACAAGTTATTACCAAGATTTAATGTCTTTAGGGTACAAAAGTTCCCGATGAATATGGGAATTTGACCTTCAAGTTGATTATAAGGAAAATCAAAGTACTCGAGATTTTTGAAGCTTGCAAATTCATTTGGAATGGGACTAACAAATGAATTGTCGTTTAGATCAAGTGTCCTTAAACTTGTCAGGTTAGAAAACCAGCTTGGAATCGAAGAATTGAAAGAGTTTTCAGACATATCAAGGACAGAAAGGGATGTGAAGTTAAGGGTTGGTAATGAGAGTGGAAGCTGGTTTGAATCCATGCCGCATGCAGATAAATGCAACTCCAACAGTGAGGGAAGCATGTTGCTATAATGTAACCAACTCACTCCTGCACCACCGAGGTTAACTCGTCCGAGATTGAGGTACTTCAGGGAAGAGAGACGAGAAAGCCAGTTCAAGTTTTTGGAAGAAAGGGGTTTGTCAAGGCCGTTGTAGTGACGGCTATTGTCAAGGTCAAGATAGTTCAAGTTTGAGAGGTTACCAAGAAAATGGGGAATCTCTCCTCGAAATGAAGCATAAGAGAGATTGAGATACCTCAAGCTCGTAAGCTTCCCCAAGAAGTTGGGAATGTGAATCCCATGAAAATCATTCCAGCTTAGGTCTAAGTAATATATATGCTTCAAGCTAAGCAAAGAAGGATTTATCTTACCACTCAAGCAAGAGTGTTGGTAGTCCTTGAAATCCCACTCGTCATCATTAAGGGTGTAGGGATACGGATTCCGGAGATCCATCTTTACAATGTGGCCAGTCTGGTTGTCGCAGGAAAGACCATTCCATTGACAGCAATCGTCGCCGCTTGACCAAGAAGAAAGCCTGCCGGAAGGATCAGTAATGGTCTATTTGGATCAGTAAGATGGTGTTTGAAGGAAGCACTCGTCTCTCTTCGTCAATGCATTTCGCACCGCCTGGAAGTTCCTCACCCGAACAATGTTCACTAGCAATCAGCAAATACTGACACAACAACAGAAAGAGGATATAGTTCCCCATTGCATGTAGTACAAATTAAAGGGGATCTCTCTGTTGCAACTGGTTGACATTAACTGAAAATTGAACTGAATTTATAGGGATGAAGTTGAGTATTGAATACGTTATAATAAAATGTCATGATTCAACCAGAAAAGTTAGAAGTGTAGCAAAGTCCACTCTATCTCAGGTATGGAGGAGCATGAATATTAAATACTAGGCAGCTCCCTGGATATATTCTGGAAGACTATTTATGTTAAATACTCTGGGTTGGTTTTTCTATTCACCTTATTCTTTGTTTTGGTCTGCATATTGAGATACATAAGAGCATCTCCAACAGCTTCTCTATTTTCTTGATTTTATCAATTTTGAGGAATATTAGGTTGTTTTGTGGTCCTACAGCTTCCCCGTCTCATTTCCAAACATAGGGATAGAGAAGAAAGAGAAGCACTCATTCCCCAAATTTGCAGCAAAATCTTCATTCCCCAAAGATTAATTATTCACGTGTCCCAATGATAAGAACAAAAATATATAATATTTTATTAGGTAATTTATGTTACAATGAAATATATGATTTTTTTTGTTATTATTAATAATCATATAGCATTTTTTATTGTTTTAATAAATGTCAAAATCTCCAAAATGGAGAAGCTATTGGAGTACGTTGGAGCATAAAATTTTTGGAGATTTTGGCTTTTGCTTCCCCATTTTAGAGAAATTTTGGGGAAGCTGTTGGAGATGCTCAGGAATAAGGATCGTGGCTAGTATTACTCATGTATATATTTTTTTCAAACATGTGGAAGCTAAAACAAAACAGACCTAACATGCAGAAATAGAGTATGAGAGAAGAAACCGGCAAATTATTTAAAGAATTAAGGACACGTTTACTGACTTGTAATGAAAATTATCATGAATAGGTATCAACAAAAATCGGTAACAAAAATCGGTATGAGAATATTTCATTTCATTCTACTATTTACTTACCATAAGAAATCAAAACAGGAATGAAACTAATTACGATTGATGCAGAAATAGAGAATGAGAGAAGAAACCGGCAGATTATTTAATGAATTAAGGGCACGTTTACTGACTTGTAATGAAAATTATCATGAATAGGTATCAACAAGAATCGGTAACAAAAATCGTATGAGAATATTTCATTTCATTATACTATTTACTTACCATAAGAAATCAAAACAGGAATGAAACTAATCACGATTGATGTTGTTTACTTACAATATGGAATCAAAATTAAAACTAGTTTGATTACTAAAATATCACTAGAAGTGTTTGATTACTAAAATATCACTAGAAGAAAGCAAGCTAGAATGTTTGCAAGTTTTTAGGGTTGGGTAATTTGAAAATATAATAATTATGCGGGGATATTTTAGGGAGAAAAAGTTTATTCCACATAAGCTTAATTGATTTTGATACTCATCTTCCCCCTTGGATATTAGATTCGGGGGTTCATAAGGAATCGATTCCTGATAATAAAGTGGGACCTACACTCATTCTAATACATTGACATGTTAGCAAACATCGAAATTCACTCATCTTGAAGTCAATTTCGTCACTCTCAATTCTATTACAAGTTAGTAAACATATCATAAATACCGTTTAGTATGTACTTTTAGTGCATCGACAATTCAGTCCATAACATTCTATTCACATGTTTAGTTCTTGTACTCTCAATTTTCAACAAATAAGTCCATTCCATCTAACACCGTACCTGTTAATGTTGCCGTTAAGTTGATGCATCTATTCCAAAATGTCTATTTTACCTTTAATTATGTTTGTTTATGAAATATGTGTGTGTATAGACACACACGGTTCCTTTCTAGAGCGGTGTCACGGTTTGAAATTAAAGTGTGGACTTTCTTATTTCGCTCATTTTCAGGTCGCATTTCCACAGCTCCATATTTTAATGTCTAAAACACAGTGTGTAGATCATTTATGCAAAGTTTCACCCAATTTGAAGATCATTTGAGCTTTTGTAATCGTGATTTACACGAACGATTTTATTTGGACAATTTTTGTTATATTAATTTTTTAATCTAATTCGGTACCAAAATAATCTCTCCAACCTGATGTGAGCCTTAAGTTGAGGTTGGGCCTTGAAAATGATGGGCGCACCTAAATGGATCTTCCTTCATATCGGTCGTCCACCTCTTGTCCGATATTGTTCATCGCCGTCGCGTCATCTTGCCACCTGCACCTTTTAGTTCCGTCATGGGACTCAATCGCGGCCATCCCCCTCGTTGCCTACACACTGATCTCAATGTGATCGATTCTTCCAAGTGCCATGATTCGCTTGCGAAAAACCGATCTTATCATTGAAGCCCAAGATCTGATCGCTGAGGAACATAGATCAGGGGGAGGTTTGAGTCTGCCCCTCTTTGGTCGAATTCGTGGAATTCATACCCCACTTCTCTTCTATCTCCATTCGACAAAGGCGGTTGGGTTTTAGGAGCCACGCAGACGTGGCTTTAGCAACTGAAGGCAGTGGAGGTATGGTGTCCGAGGGGTCGCCGACTTGGTGGCAGCGCAAAAGCGCGACTGCCTTAGGGTTTGAAAATAGATGTCACTTCATCAACTTGACGACAACATCAACGGAGTTTGGACTTAATGGACATATTAGTCGAAAATTGAGAGTACAAAGACTATGTGAAGTTAGAACATCATGGACTAAATGTCAACGCATTAAAATCACAAAGATTAAATAATGTTTAACTCATATTTATATATCGTTTAATTAAATAAAAATAAAATTTTCACACCTTAAATTACAATCTAAATACCGAGTTCCACTTTTTTATGTGGACATGTCAAAACTGTTTTTGCTTTTCTCTTCAAATTGTCCAGGATGAGAACATTAAAAAGAGTCAAGATGTGTGAATTACTGGATTCTAATATGGACTGTAAATTTTACACTAATCAAATTTGCATAACAATTTTGGAGGCAAAACACTGCGTTTTAATTAGAGTAAAAGAGAAGCAGGAGAAAAACAAAGCTTGATGGTTCATCTTCTAGTCTTCTACCTCCAATTTCTAATCGCTCATTCACTATAACCTAATTTCTTTCAAAACCCACAATCCACTTTGCAAAATTTAACCCCTAAACCCATAATTGTACCAGCTCTACTTTCCTTGGCTCTCAGTGTTACACTCACCTCTCCTCTACCTGTTTGGCTATCCCTTCTTTCAATTCCCAGACCAATCTTGCCCTTCCCACCACTCCAGTCCAAGACTCTTCAGGCTGGCCTCGAAAATGGGTATACTTTCTCGAATTTGGTCTTTTTGAAATATGCCATTTTTGCTATTTCAATGACATTTGTGTCAGATTAGCAGTTTTCAGTGTTTGTTTTTATCCATGGAGTTTTAATTGAGATTTGTAAATCCATTTGTAAATGGGTTTTGAGTAAATGCATTTCTCTGTAATGGGTTCTTCACATTTTGCTGATTAGCATCCATGTGTCAGTCTCCAATGTGATTTGGTCTGTTTGATCAATGTGACATTGTGTGTGTTTATTTTTCAGAAAAATCAGACCTTGTCTTTCAATTAATCCAGGATGGATATCAACAAACCCGAGATCATCATTGTCTGCGTTGCCGTTGACGATTCCTGAAAAATCTACAGACAGTGCTTTTCAGGTTTGGAGATAATGCGTTGAACTAAACTTATACTGATGGTCTGAACATGAAAGACTAACTTTGGTATAATTTTATGCATCGTAAGTGAAAGTAGAGTCTTAAGTTTTACATGATGCTGAAATTCACATGTTTTGAACTTGGAAGTTGCAATAAGCAATCTTGGAAACTCAAAAAGAATCCGAAAATTAAGATCCTCAGACTGGGATCGAAAATGGGTATACTTTGTTGAATTTAGTTTTCGAATTTTGCTATATATGCTATTTCCATGATAAGTCAGATTAGTAGTACTCTGTGTATGTTTTATCCATGGAAATTTGAATAACATGCAGAAAATGAGATAGGCTTAAATAAAAAATTCTGCAGCACCTAGTATGATATTCATCTGGTGTAAGCTAGATTTGTAATATTACTGCTTATGTTTTCAACTAGAATTCATTTTTATTTCAAGTTGCCATGTGATCATCTTATTGAATCATGTTACAGCAGATGGAATACAGAGAAAAGAAAACAAATTGAGTTTGCATCGTTCATATTTCACAACAGTAGAAGTGTAGAACACACCAATTAGTAAGTGTTCCTTTTCCACTCAAAGGTGCCCTCGGAGACGAGCTATTTTCACTGCAATAGCCACTGTTATCTTTTCTTTGATGTTGTCGAAGAACTGAAAATAGGCATACCTCCACGATTTCTTCACAACTAATGTGCCACAAACAACCCAGAATCCTATGATAAAGCCAAGCGCAGCGCTAATGTAGAAACCAAGCTTTTCATTGCCATCTTCATCGTCGTTGTCCTGGACAGGAAGGTTTTGATTGCTAGTAGGTTCGTCATCTCCAGGGCACTTGGTTGAAAGAGGAAAGCTGCACAATGATGGATTGCCCTCATAAATGGATGGATCGACCAGTGTACGGAGCTGATTGCCCGAAGGAATTCTTCCAGAGAAGTTGTTGTAAGACAAGTTCAAGTGAGATAAGTAGTTCAAAGAAGACAAGCTTTGAGGAATTTCTCCAAAAAGGTGATTGTGTGAGAGGTCAAGTGTTTCCAGCGAACTCAAGTTTCCAATGTTTGACGGGATCTTTCCATGGAAATGATTGCTCGACAAGTTCAAGGTACCCAGTGCAATGAGACTGGTTATTTCATCAGGAATTTCACCTTCCAAGTTATTTGAGGAAAGATCAATACTTTTCACCAAACCTGCATTGTAAACACCGTATTCTAGTTCTCTTCCTTTTGATATTATTGTTGTTTGCTCAGCATAATCGTACACAGTCCAACCATCGGGCTCTTCGCTACCCATGGAAGTGATATTATCCAAACACTTTGGAATGGTACCTGAAAAGTTGTTCTGAGCAAGGTCCAGGACATGGAGACCAATAAGATTGCACAGGTGATGGGGAATGTGACCACTGAAAGAGTTTGTTCGCAATTGTAGTATACGCAGTGTCACCATTGATCCTATCCATGAAGGTAGATTACCAGAAAACTTGTTGCCTCCGAGAACAAGTCTACTCAACTCGGAGCAATTTCTAAAGGAAGGAATTTTGCCACCAAAGTTATTGTTGTTCATCTTCAATATAGCAAGACTACTTGGGATACCAATGGAACTCGGAATATTACCAGAGAGATTGTTTCTTGAGACATCCACAACATGGATTTCGCTCCACAAACTCCATGCTTGAGGGAACGCTCCAGATAGCTGATTGTTCCTTAGATAAATGCTCCACAACGGAATTTCACAAATCGAGGATGGAATGATACCAACTAAATAATTATCAGACAAGTACAACAGTCGTAGATTTGGCATTAGTTGTCCAAAATTTAAGGGAATAGACTTGGAAAATCGATTGCGACTCAAATCTAATCTGGACAATTTTGGAAACTTGGAATGGAATGGAAGCTGTCCTTGGATTTGATTGTTGGAGAAATCTAAATACTCGACTTGGGATGATATGTTCAACAACCATTCCTCTGGTATGCCAGAAATTCCAGTACCAGCAAGGGTGACATCTGACAATTCAGTTTGTGATTGAAGCCAGACGGCAAAGGCATCACCGACTAGACAATTCACAATGTAAATTTTATGGAGCTTGAAAGGAGGAAGTGCGTCATGAGTCACATTGAAAATGAGCTGCCTGTCTGTGCTAACTAAAAAAGAGTCTAATTTTGTGAGATTTCCGAAATGGGATTCTGTTAAGGTGCCTTCCCAAAAATTTGCAGAGAGGTCTAAGAGAACTAGCTGAGAAAGTTGTCCCAAAACTTCAGGAATTTGACCTTCAAGGTAATTGAATGATAAATCAAGGTGCTCGAGATTTTCTAAGCTTGCAAATTCATTTGCAATGGGACCAGCAAAATAATTGCCGTGTAGATCAAGTGTGCTTAGACTTGTCAGATTAGAAATCCAGCTTGGAATCGAAGAATTGAAAGAGTTTTCAGACATATCAAGGACTGAAAGGGATGTAAAGTTAACGGTCGGTAATAGGAGTGGAAGCTGGTTTGAATCAATGCCGCATGCAGATAAATGCAACTCCAACAGTGAGGGAAGCATGTTGCTATAATGTAACCAACTCACTCCTGCACCACCAAGGTTAGCTCGTCCGAGATTGAGGTACTTCAGGGAAGAGAGACGAGAAAGCCAATTCAAATTTTTGGAAGAAAGGTTTTCGTCAAGGTTGTAGCTAGGAATGTTGCTGGTACGGCTATTGTCAAGGTCAAGATAGTTCAAGTTTGAGAGGTTACCAAGAAAATGGGGAATCTCTCCTCGAAATGAAGCATAAGAGAGATTGAGATACCTCAAGCTCGTAAGCTTCCCCAAGAAGTTGGGAATGTGAATCCCATGAAAATCATTCCAGCTTAGGTCTAAGTAATATATATGCTTCAAGCTAAGCAAAGAAGGATTTATCTTACCACTCAAGCAAGACTGTTGGTAGTCCTCGAAATCCCACTCGTCATCATTAAGGGTGTAGGGATACGGATTCCGGAGATCCATCTTTACAATGTGGCCAGTCTGGTTGTCGCAGGAAAGACCATTCCATTGACAGCAATCGTCGCCGCTTGACCAAGAAGAAAGCCTGCCGGAAGGATCAGTAAGATGGTGTTTGAAGGTGAGAAGCACTCGTCTCTCTTCGTCAATGCATTTCGCACCGCCTGGAAGTTCCTCACCCGAACAATGTTCACTACCAATCAGCAAATACTGACACAGCAACAGAAAGAGGATATAGTTCCCCATTGCATGTAGTACAAATTAAAGGGGACCTCTCTGTTGCAACTGGTTGACATTAACTGAAAATTGAACTGAATTTATAGGGATGAAGTTGAGTATTGAACTAGATATCCTAACATGTTATGATTCAAACAGGCATGTTAGAAGTGTAGGAAAGTCCACTCTGTCTCAGGTATGGAGGAGGCATGGATATTGAATAATACTAGGTAGCTCCCTGGATTCTTGAATACTCTGGGTTGGTTTTTCTATTCATCGTATTCTTCATTTTGGTCTTCACATTGAGATACATAATGCAAGGATTAAGGAATAAGGATAGTGTGGCTGGTCATCAGTCATGTGGATATAACAGGCAGAAACAGAGGAAGAGAGAGAGAAAAAAAACGGCAGAAGATTTATATGTCGTTTAATCAAATTTGCATATATGTGGCTGTTATACAATTTTCAATTTTGGAGGCAAAACACTGCGTTTTAATCCGAGGGAAAAAGAAGCAGGAGAGAAACAGAGCGCGTGGAAGTGAAAGGTTGAGACTTGAGACAACGATAAACCAAAACATGAGCTTGATGGGTCATCTTCTACCTCCAACTTCCAAGCCCTCATTCACTGTATCCTCTCATTTCCTTCAAAACCCACAATCCACTTTGCACAATTTAACCCCTAGACCCATAATTGTACCAGCTCTACTTTCCTTTGCTCTCAGTGTTACACTCACCTCTCCTTTACCTGTTTTGGCCATCCCTTCTCTCAATTCTCAGACCAATCTAGCCCCTCCCACCACCCCATTCTCTCAGTCCAAGACTCTGCAGGTTGGCCTCGAAAATGGGTATACTTTCTCGAATTTTAGTCTTTTTGAATTTTGCCGTTTTTGCTATTTCGGTGACAATTGTGTTTGTCATTGAGCAGTTTTCAGTGTTTGTCTGTATCCATGGAGTTTCAATTAATATTGCTAAATGGGTTTTGAATAAAGGCATCTCTCTTCTAATGGGTTCTTCGCATTTTGCTGATTAGCATCCATCATCCATGCATCTGTCTCCAATGTGTTTTGGTCTGTTTGAACAATGTTACATTGCGTGTGTTTGTTTTTCAGAAAAATCAGACCTTGTCCTTCAATTAATCCGGGATGCATATCAACAAATCCGAGATCATCATCGTTTGCGTTTCCGTTGACGATTCCTGAAAAATCTACAGACAATGCTATTCAGGTTTGGTTAAGAACTTAACTTGGTTTGAACATGAAAGGCCATAACTTTGGTATGACTTTATGTCTTTATGAATCGTTAGTGTAAGTAGTGTTAAGTTTTACATGATGCTGAAATTCACATGTTTTGAACTTGTGCAGAAGTTGCAAGAAGCAATCTTGGAAACTCAAAAGAATCCGAAAATTAAGATCTTGAAGGACACCCCAGATGGTAACTAGACTGAACTTGGCACAAAATTGGTCATGTGTTTATCTCAATATGTCAGTTTTTCAAGTAGTGAAGTAAAGATAGATTGCTGCCAATAAATTATGAACCTTGAGTATCAAGCAGAAACTGTATTACCTAATATGGAATGTTGCTAATATTCACAGTTTTTACGTATTCTAAGCCTAGGTGAACTTAATGAAAGATTTCTGATAATAGGCCAATATTTACAAGCTGAGGTTGATGGAGGGTTTGGCCGAGATGTGCTGGAGTTTCTGGTGAAAGGAGACTTGGTTTCGTACAGGTGTATGGCCACAAAAGTATTCTATTTGTATCCTTTCACTACTGCTTTAGGGAATTCAAATGGACAAGAAGAAAGACTGAAAAAAATTACTGACCAGTTGGGTTGGTATGCTCCAAGTTTTGAAGCTGAAGCGATCGACGAGAATGAAGCCATGGACATGTCCCAGAATTAGTCTTCATTCTTCCTTACATGAGATTGGTATCCGGTAGCTAGCTAGCTTCTTTTATTCTACACCGGTTTTGTTATGATCGTCTCCATGTACTCATCTCTCAGAAAAATGATAACATGATGAATATAAATCTTCAATTGTTGATAGAATTTGTGCTCGTGCTTCGTGTTTTGCAACTCTTACTTCTTACTGATCTGTTCTGTTACTTCTCTCTGTTTGTGTAGAGAGAGAGAGAGAGATTTTCTCAGGTAAGGATATCCTTATTTATTCTTATGGTGCGAATTCACACAAGTGACACAACTGTGAATCTGTGATTCAGCTGTAGAGAATTCCAAAACCATTTGGTTAGGCCTAATGCCATCAACTGTAAGATAGTACTTGTTATCCACCCCAGGTAGGTTAGTAACTGGCATCCGTCGATTCATGTTGTTAGATGCCAGTTCCTGGCTTATATTCAGATGAATCTTACTTCACAGTTTCTAAGTCTTCTTCTTCAGCATGTGTTCAGCATTTGAAATGGAAAGAACAAAAAAAAAAAATAGGGACATTGATTTATTGTTCTATGATGCCTGATGTGACAGACAGCTGAATGATTAGGCATAGAAGATGAACAAGTAGTGGTGAACATGTATTATATCTGGTTCTTGCTTGATGAAATCTTTGAACTTTTTCAGTTATTTTGCTCCATCACTAGGCCATTTCAGATTGTTGTATTAAACTAATTCCAGTCCCTAATCACAGATTTTTGTTTATACAATGTTTAAGCAAACACATTATGGATGACAGGTGCTGGCAGTTTTTTTTTTCAATAGATACTATTTAAGGATTTAACATGCACAACAAACACTAATGTCTTTAAACTGTCTACACTACCTAACTTTTTTATTCAAGACAGGTCCTAATATATTGTTTGGATTTTTGTTTCACTAATCTAGTCACAACTCATGTCCTAAAATTGGGTATGCAAATTCATAAGCCAATTGTGAGCAGCCAAAACTAGTATTCATTAACAAGGCCATCATGTTGAGGACAATCACTAATCTTAGTGATGTGATTTGAGGTCTGCAGTTCTACAGAGATCTATGCTAAAAAATAGTATAAAGACAATGAACATATTAATACAAAATACATGTGACTCTAGAGGCACATATTATAATGAGACAAGGTCCTCTAGGATCACATTCTCATTTGTGTTATATTCAACAATCTCTGCATGACAATTTTGTTACAAGAACATCAAATAAAAATTCATATAATACTTTGAGTATAAATATTTACTTATTAACACGCAACAACAACTAATAGATCATTGTAATATGTTGGGTATTGTGACTTACAATCATATTTCGATATTGAAAGTTATTTAAACCATATAACTAGGTGGTATGATCCTAACTTTTATTTTTCTTAATTTGTTCCTTTGCAAGATTTGTTCCAATCTTTTGGGATGATTTTTTGAGGTGTGAGAATTGTGGTTGCTACTTCTAAGCATATGCATAGATATTTATTCCTTTTTGTTATTGTTTACAAATCGGTCACCATCAGTTAGGATGCTAAAATCCAAGCATCTTCTTAACTTTTCAGCTCTACTTGTTTGGGACTTGGGACTAAAGAACCCAACAGTTACCCACTTTTATTGAGCATTCATTTTCATATATGCTTGTCATAATCAGGGTGTTGGCTCCTTATTTCTATTGCAGACAATAAACACACCCCTAAAACATGGGAAATGAGTAAAAATCATGAAAAGCAAGGAACTAAAACTCTTGAACATTTTCATTCTTAGCAACTAGGTATCATATGTAGCTAACTAGCTATCAGAATTAAACTCAACATTTTGACTAATCAAAGGAGTGAGCAATATGAAACAAACTAGTTACCTACACGACACTCCCAACTACTTATGATTGTTTTTGGATAAAAACCAATTACAGCATCATGTTTTTTCAGTCAGGTAGCTGGACATGCAGGGCTTATTGTTGTAGTGACATTTGGGTTTGACTAACAGGATTGTATTCTACTGCTTTGTGATCCAGAATATCAATCACACAGCCTACTCCTCCCTGTGTTAACTTCATATTATATAGCAAGGCACTGACAACAAAAACTAGTCTAAGCTGATAACTCATCAGTGTTAGAGATCCCAACCTAGCTCTCACAAAACTGTGCCAAACACAAAAGATGGCACAGTGTCGTGGGAAGTTTAAGGCCTTCAAGAACAGCAGATGGCTTGTGTTTGTATGTGCAATGTGGATTCAGTCCTTTGCAGGAATTGGGTACTTGTTTGGGAGCATATCTCCTGTGATAAAGAGCACTATGGGGTACACCCAGAGGCAGCTGGCAATTCTGGGAGTGGCCAAGGACTGGGGTGATGCTATTGGATTTGTTGCCGGATACTTATCGGAGATTTTACCAAGTTGGGGGCTTTTGGTCATTGGAGCAGTGCTCAACTTTCTTGGATATGGATTGCTTTGGCTTATAGTCTCACAAAAGATTGCTGCTTTGCCTTTGTGGGTGGTGAGTAGTTCAATCAAGTTTGAATCTTGATCATCAAGTCTGATTTTGGGTTGTTTCTGGATATGGCTTCCCTCTTTTTGTGGGTACCAATAGTTAGCTGCTTTTTCTGTTTCGTTCTAGTATGTGTGTTGTCTGTTAACTATCAAGATTAGCTTTCAATTGAATAACCCTTTTGGCCAGTGATTAGTTATCAGATTGGGAAAACATCAAAGAGTTGGCCATCTATTATATTGGTATTGAAATTGTGAGAGAGGATTTTTAGAGTTGAGCATGGTTGCTCAACTTGCTTTAGTCTTTGATTTGTATAGGAATGTAACATATCATATTTACAGAAGAGGTTTTATTGTTGGAGAATGAATGTTTATTTTCCTGTGATTAGAACATGTGAACAATTGTGCATTTTGTCCGTTTATATTCAAAAAGTTAAGAAATTTCTTCAAAGTTGTGCTGTAGTAAACTAACCAAGCAAGTTTTTCTGTGAGTGAATTAACCAAGCATGTTTTGCTCTGCAGCTTTGCATTGCTATATATGTGGGAACAAATGGAGAGACCTTCTTCAACACAGCGGCCTTGATTTCGTGTGTGCAGAACTTCCCCAAAAGCCGGGGACCTGTTGTGGGGATTTTGAAAGGATACGCCGGTTTAAGTGGTGCAATAATAACTCAGATTTATGCAATGTTCAATGCCCCAAATGAAGCGTCATTGCTTTTTATGATTGCAGTTGGACCATCAATGGTTGTCATTGCTCTAATGTTCATTGTTAGGCCTGTGGGAGGTCACAGACAAGTCAGGCCAGGTGACAAGGCAGGATTCACGTTTACATATAGTGTTTGCCTTGTTCTGGCAGCTTATTTGTTGGGAGTTTTGATACTTGAAGATTTGTTTGACTTGAGCCAAACTTTGATCACATTACTTGCGGCCATTTTACTCGTTTTCTTGGTGCTTCCGATTATCATCCCCATCATATTGACTTTCTTCTCTGAACCAAAGCCTTTACTTCAGGAGAGCCTTATTGATGTGCAGAGAGAAGATGAAGGGAACAAATCTGAGAATGAGGTCATTTTTAGTGAGGTGGAAGATGAGAAGGCTTCAGATGTGGATTCTCTTCCGTCATCAGAAAGACAAAAACGAATTTCTCAGCTTCAAGCTAAACTGTTCCAAGCAGCTGCAGATGGAGCAGTGAGGGTCAAGAGGAGAAAAGGCCCCCGTAGAGGAGAAAATTTCACCTTGATGCAGGCATTGGTAAAGGCCGATTTCTGGCTCATATTTTTTTCTCTATTGCTTGCTGCTGGATCTGGCTTGACAGTTATTGACAATTTGGGTCAGATAGTTTTGTCACTTGGGTACACTGATACAAGTATCTATGTCTCCATGATCAGCATTTGGAACTTCCTCGGACGTGTTGGTGGTGGCTACTTCTCTGAGATTATCGTAAGGTGAAACCCGATTTCAGTATATTCCTTTGACATATGGACTCATAATTCACTAAAATTCTAATAAGCATTGTTTGTTTTTCTCACCAGAGACTATGCCTACCCAAGACCAGTGGCAATGGCTGTAGTTCAGGTCATCATGGCAGTTGGGCTTTTCTACTATGCTGTGGGGTTGCCGGGGCAAATATATGTGTCCACTGTGCTGATAGGACTAGGGTATGGTGCTCACTGGGCAATTTTGCCAGCTGCAGCTTCAGAGCTGTTTGGCTTGAAGAGTTTCGGGGCCCTCTATAATTTTCTTACAATGGCAAACCCTGCTGGTTCTCTTATATTCTCAGAAGTGATTGCTAGTGGTATATATGACTACTATGCAGAAAAACAAGCTACACTCAGACACCAAAATCCAAGCTCAATGCTTCTTAAACCCCTCAGGGATGATGATGACCTCTCTTGTGAAGGTACTATATGTTACTCCATCACTTTTGGAATCCTATCAGCACTATGCATTGTTGCAGCAGGATTAAGCTTGATTGTAGTTTATCGAACGAGGAGGGTTTACACCCAACTCTATGGGAATCCGAACAATTGAGATGCAATAACAAGAGCAGGTGGATATTTCTACAATCAGCTAGCAAAATTATTTTTTGAAAGCTTCTCATCCTTGTGATCTGGAGGAGTACTGTTAGCTGAAGTCTGAGCAGACACTTTTGCTTCACCGATTGCCAAAAAAGTTCGTACCAGCCCCGGATCACATCTCAATAACTATCTCTCAGTTCATTATATATCAGAACATTCATTACAATATGCCAGTACAAACATTACATTACAATTCAATGAGAAATGAATAATGTTTCGAATCAATTTTTTCCTTTCTGGTTTCTTGATATGTAAGCAACCCAGTTACAGGATTTGAATAAATCTGATGTCTACAGATCCTTTTGCATATTGTATTGTTTATACACTTGTACTGATGTACTGAGAATTTTTTTCCTCAGACTCAATTTGTCAATGCTCATTCTGGAATGACCGAAGTAATTAACTTTCAATCTGTCAAAACTCAAAACTAGAAACACATTGAATCAATATCTGTGAATCACTCATTTGGGTGATTATAAATTACATATAGGCGTATTTGGTAGAATTATGATGGTGCATGCACTGGATTGTCCATGCTAAAGCAACATCTCAGAATAGTCAGTAAAATGGTAAAAATCTAAAGGCATGTATATGCATATGAATATGATTGGAAGGGTATCCCCAGAGTTTAATGCTGTTGTTCCTGTCAAAAATGAAACAAATCACAGCGAGTTCAATGAATCCTCCATATTTTCAAATTAGTTGTGTTTACGTAAATCGCACGAAAACTTATATTTAAAAAGGTGAACGTTCATATTCGAACTTAGAGCTTCATGAATGATCACTACTTATCCGTTAGTGGTTCGAACTTCTCCTTCACATGAAGAATACCACTAAACTAGTGATTAGTAGTAAGTAGCTCCTGTGACAAGAAACAAAAATAAGCATACAAAATCATAATGAATAACAAAGAATGAGGTAAAACCATATGACAAAATTTAAAATAAAATAAAATCACATACCCCCCTAATTTAGGGAAATTTTGGCAAATGTAGGCAACCACAAATCTTATAAACCAGAGTTAGAAATTAACCATGGTTAGATTTTAACCATAGGCCAAAGAATGCTTAGGTGAAAAAACTAATATATAAGTCCACCGAGAGCAAATATTATATACTGTATGAGTGCTTTTGAGTTTTGATATATAGAGAGGTTATATAATATCATACAATTTCTTTTCAGGGGTTGAAAGAATTTCACCCAAAAAAATAAAAACCCCTGAAATTGCATTTTGTTTAAAAATTTTGATTGAAGGCCATCACAAGAATTTGGTCTCTGAATTCATCACTGGCGTCTCTGCGATTCAAATATCTGAACGGGGTAAATTTCATTCATACCCTCTTTTTAATTTTTCAGTTTCATTCAATTTAATTTTCACTCTGTGCCGTGTTTGGAATTTTATGTTTCTGTCATTGCTTCTCTGTTTGATTATCACTAATGCTGTTAGACTTCTAGGGTTTTAGCCAAAGCTTCTGAATTGGGCATGTTTTATGTGTAATTTGAGGTATTACATGGAAGATAATTCAAATGGTTTTGTTTGCTTATAAGATTGTGGGTTTGATTTGGTTGTTGAATTTTAGTGAATTTGAGAACTGGGTATCTGTTTTTGTGTTCTTGGTTCTCCAGATTTTGATTATGATTTAGTGTTTTGGATTGGTTTTGTTTGGAAGTGTATGATAACTGAGATTGTAGTTTACATGGTTTATGAGAACTGTTATAGAAGTGAACTTGGGATTCGACAAGAGCCATTCACCCTGCAGTCATTAGATTTACCAGCATTCCTCAGGAGCATGATAGGTTTTTGTAAAAATGTTGTTTCGTGATCTTATGATTGAATATGAATGTGATGGCTGGCATTGCAGTCTTGTTATTGTCAATGTGCTTTTGTAAATTTATAGTGTGCTTACTTGGGGATTTCAGTGCTTTTAACTTACTGAATTACATGGATTGTTGGTTTCCCGCGTAATTTCGTTTGACGATTGAATTGAAAAATCTATGTAAGGAGGTGTTAAAGATTCTGTAACGGAAATATGAGAGAAAGCATTCATTAGTTCCTTTTTTCTATGTTTGAAGTTGTTGCCTTCGATTAACTATGTCCGTGCTGGGCGGTATAATCCTCATATCGTTTATTAATCTCTGAATTCAATTAGTTTCCTAATTACCGCTCTTCTGTTTTCCGGATGCAGCTTCCACAATCAGAAGTAACTTATTAAAATGATTCACTCTAAAATTGCGGGAGTTTGGTAGAATTAATTTGTTTGATTGTGGTTCATATCAAAGTGGCTTACACTCCAACATTCTGAAAATGGAGGCGAACAAAGAGGAGGCCCTTAAGGCCAAACAGATTGCAGAGTTGAAGGTCGAGCAGTTAGACTATGCCGGGGCAAAACGATTTGCATTAAAAGCCCAAGACATGTATCCAGAGCTTGATGGTCTCAAACAATTTCTGGCAACTCTCGATGTCTACACCTCTGCCGAGAAGGGAATAAATGGGGAAGTCAATTGGTACAAGGTCCTCGGTGTGGAACCTTTGACCGATCAAGAGACAGTCCAAAGACAGTTCCGGAAGCTGGCTCTCCTTCAGCACCCGGATAGGAACAAATCCGTAGGTGCTGAAGGGGCTTTTCAGCTTCTTCATGAAGCAAGAAGAGTTCTTAGTGAGAAGAAGGTTGGAGTTTCAGATGCGAAATCATGGATGCCCACTACTGGTTTCCATGATTTCTTCAAACGGGATGAGAGGAGTGCTACTCCTTCCATGCCTTCTGCTACTCCTGCCGAGCCTTGTGCAACTCCTCCTGAGCCATTTGCGACTCCTACCGTGCCTCGTGCTAATGCTACCAAGCCCTGTGCTACTGGTACCAAGCCTTGTGAGGCTCCTACCAAGCCTTATTCAATTTCCCATGCACAGAAAGGTCAGAAATCTACATTTTGGACGATATGCAGTTGTTGCATGATGTATTTTGAGTATCTTAGAGTGTTTCTCAATCACAAGCTTCAATGTCACAACTGCCAGGAGCACTTTATAGCTTACAAGATACCGCCCCCAAAGAATGCATCCAAGTCGAAGCCTTTCGACCCACCGCAACAGAAATTTAGTCAGCCTAGCATGCCCAATAACCCTCAGAAATTTAGTCAGCCTGGCATGCCCAATAACCCTTCTGGTTCAGGAAGGACACATGCTGCTGGTACAGAGATGAGATCAAAAGGAATTTCTAGTCTTTTCTTCAACTCAGCAGGTGTTCAAAATGTGCAAGCAAGAGCCTCCACTTCTAGTCAAGCTGGAGGTAGCGCTCATTCTTATGGAGTTAAGCCTAGAAGGAAAAGGTATCAGCGGCAACAGATGCCAACAAAAGTGGGAATGGGAAATGGAAGAGTTGCTATGAACAATGGATTTGGATCTCCCAAGTTTAGTTCTGGTAGAGAAAGGCCGGATGCAGCTTTAAATCATAGATTTAATTGCATAAGGGATATGTCACTAGTAGAACTGCAAAATGTGTTGCTGAAAAAGGCTAAGAAGGAACTTGTCGAGAAGCTTGACAAGTCGAGCAATCCTTCTGTGCCAAAGACTGCAGACACTGATGTAAAGGAGAAGGGACTGAAAGAAGCTGTTGCGCCTGATGCTAAAGCCAATATGACAGGGAGTAGGGTATCTGTGGATGCCGAGGACATGCCCAGCCAAATATCACCCCCTGCCAATTCTCATGTTGACTCTGATGTAGAGGACGGTAACACAAATTCAATGAGTGTTCCAGACCCTGACTTCCATGATTTTGACAATGATCGCACAGAAAAGTCATTCACTAGCAACCAGGTTTGGGCTGTGTATGATGATGATGATGGCATGCCCCGTTATTATGCTATGATTCACAGTATCATATCTTTAAAGCCATTCAAAATTCGCATCAGTTGGCTTAATTCCAAAACCAATCACGAACTGGCTCCACTAGATTGGGTTGCTTGTGGTTTTCCTAAGACTAGCGGGGACCTTCGGATAGGGAAGCATGGAGTTTATAAGTATCTTCATTCTTTCTCCCACAAGGTCAAGTGGACAAAAGGAAGAAGAGGAGCAGTTCGTATATATCCTGGAAAGGGAGATGTTTGGGCTTTATATAGGAACTGGTCCCCTGATTGGGATCAACTAACCCCAGATGAAGTGATACACAAATATGACATGGTGCAAGTGCTTAAAGATTATGATGAGGAGCAAGGTGTGAGCATTGTCCCACTTGTTAAAGTGGCTGGTTTCAAGACTGTGTTCCGCCAACATTCAGACAGAAGATTAATCAGGACAATTCCCAGAAAAGAAATGTTTCGTTTCTCTCACCAGGTCCCTTATTACTTGCTCTCTGGTCTTGAAGGTGAGAATGCACCCAAGGGTTGCTTAGAGCTTGATCCTGCATCTACTCCTCTGGAACTTCTTCAGGTAAAGACAGAAGCACAAGCCAAAATGGAGGAGACATCTTGGAAAGGTAATGGAGAAGAAAATGGCAAAGTGGCTAGAGAAACAGGTCTGGTAGAAAATGCTGAGAAAAAGATTTGGCCGACTTGATGAAGAAGGATCCCCAGGAAACAAAGTGGCAGGTATATAGTCGGAAACGCCCGAGGGAAGGAGAAGCTGTCGAGGGTGCTAAGCGGTTGTGGCTTTAGTGTACTTGGCGTAAATAGAAGGATTGAGGTACAGCAGTTTTGCTTTGCTTAGCTCTATGCTGATGGATCCAGAGTTTTGTTCCAAGTCCTTTAGACTAATTTTAGCTGTATTGTTAGTTCAAAACAGTTCAGGAGTTTTTTTTTGGTTTCTTTTTTTGTTCTCAAAACTTCATACCTCAAAAAGGACTAGTTTTCGCAGCCGGTCAAAATTGCAGACTGCTGCTTACCTTTTTGAAACACAGGATCTGTTTATGTGAAACTCTGCTGCTAAAAGAACAAAAGCAGCTGGATCAAAGTTTCAACTCTTATAATCTGTGTCTTCAGCTGTTAGTCACCCTTGGCTGTTGTTGTTGGCATTTTAAGACCAATCTTCTCATCATGCACTTCATTTTCACTAATGCTTATTTGTACATGTGCAATGTGACCTGTGGAAAAGTAATATCCAGCAGTTCAGTAAATTTTGAAATTCAACTACTTCAGTCATGCAGTTTCAGTAAGTTTTTATTGTATGAATCACCATTAGTGGAAGACAGGGAAGCATTGGGAATAGGATGCTAAAGATTGCAGAGTAACGGTAAAACCATTTATTAATTTGCCTCGAATGTCGGTAACTTCCAAGAAGCCAATGGTAAAAACTGGATCCAATGCTTCTCCATGTGAAAAATGATCTGTGTTTGGTAAAGGAAGCAGAATAGACAATATATAGGGTGCTACTGCGAAAGCACAAGCAGAGCACGAGAGGGACATTCTCTCTTTGTTAATATTGTAATCCGCAGCATTGTTTATAGCTTTGCTTGCGTATATAAAGGGAAGAAGACAGCAGTTGACGACATATGGTTTGGTTTAGTGTATTCCATCAAGTGAAACAAGTATGTGCTTTTGCGTATTAGACTTGCGAGTCTATTTCCTTAGACGACATCCCTCTATAAAATGTGCATGAGTCTGATGCCTGGTTGCCTCGAGGCTTTGCTAATTGAGGGGGAATCTATCAATGAAAATGAAGAGATAATGTTACACACACTGTACAAGTATACATGTAACTTTTGAAGCATGGAAGTAGGATGTGTGTTGGAATTATGCTAATTATGAATTCAAGAAGGAAAATGTGGAAATTATGTTGAAGCAGAATTGACTCAATGGGTTACTCGTTAGTATTTTATTTCTCTAAAAATAATGTATTGTGCCTATGACGATTTATTGCGTGTATATAAATCATCTTTATTCCATGAATGCGGCTCTTTTGGAGAAAAGACGCACGTCTCAGATTCTCATTGAAAGTGCTTCAAATAATATTTATTCCACGAATGTGATTCTTTTATAGAATTAACGACATTAGTTAATTACATGAGACTCATATCTTACGCGGCTTTGACGACATTAGTTATTAAAACCAACCGAGATTCAGAACATGTACATCAACAAACGTTACATTATTTCTCTTGGAATGAGAAAGTAATAATGTTGCAAGACAAAGACGAAGGTGGCACGACCCAGTTGGAGGACCCGGAAGCCCAATAAAACAGCATCTTTCCTTTCTCAATCTCATCTATCCATCTCTCCTCTCCTCCTTTTGAAATCCCACCACACAAAATAAAATCCCCTGCTAAAATAATCACCGCCACCCTCCGATCATTTCCCTCCCCCAATTCGCCGCATCAATGGAAAACAACAACTCCAACTCCAACCCCGTCGCCACCACCACCGTCCCAGCCGCCACCTACCCTCCCACCCAGCCCCCTCCGCCGCCGTCCTCCGTCGCGGCGCCGCCCTTCCACCACCTCCTCCAGGCGCAGCAGCAGCAGCTCCAGATGTTCTGGAACTACCAGCGCCACGAGATCGAGCAGGTCAACGACTTCAAGAACCACCAGCTCCCCCTGGCGCGCATCAAGAAGATCATGAAGGCCGACGAGGACGTCAGGATGATCTCAGCCGAGGCGCCGGTCCTGTTCGCCAAGGCCTGCGAGCTCTTCATCCTCGAGCTCACCATCAGGTCATGGCTCCACGCCGAGGAGAACAAACGCCGCACGCTCCAGAAAAACGACATTGCCGCCGCCATCACCCGCACTGATATTTTCGACTTCCTCGTCGATATTGTCCCCAGGGATGAGATCAAGGACGAGGCCGGCCTCGGCGGCGTCGCCATGGTGGGGGCCACCGCCAGCGGGGTCCCTTACTACTACCCGCCGATTGGCCAGCCGGCGGTGGCGCCGGGAGGGATGATGATCGGGAGGCCGGCCATGGATCCTACCGGCGTTTATGCGCAGCCGCCGTCGCAGGCGTGGCAGTCGGTGTGGCAGACGGCGGCGGATGATGTGTCGTATGGGAGTGGAGGGAGCAGTGGCCAGGGCAATCTTGATGGCCAGAGGTAAAAAATAAAATTCTGTCGATTTTTTACAATGTAAATCGTCTGAAAGAAAAAAAAAATGCACTATGTTGTGTGATGCTTGAATTTCAAGGCTTGGTTTCGTGTGTTTGCATGTTCTTCGAAATGACTGAATTGATTTGAACGATATAATGTTATTAATTGGGGATAGAGTTTCCTGTTGTTTTGTACCAATATAGTGTAAAGAAAGAATTTCCGTGCGGTCTTTTCTGTTTTAACTTGAGGTGGTAGAGTTCTCACTGTTGCAATTACCTGTGAAATGTTTGTAGGGTAAAAAGAAAACTGGAAAATCTGTGATATAATTTGGTACTTCGTGGGTAATTTCTGCAGGGCAGAAACAAGTCTTTTGTTGTTTAGGGTATTGATATTGATCCAACCTGAAACATGAGTCGGTTATATGTCCACATCTTCCAAGTTTTATTACCGTGGTTAGCGGTTACTAGGTGTGGAAGCTGGAACATGAGAAAAGTAGAAAATAAGGAAAAGTTTTAGCTAAGTAGTTTCCGTTACTAGTGATCAGCGTTGTCATTTTCATTGGTATAAACACATTGCGAATCTTATACTGGTTTTGTGGACAGTGATTACAGTTTTATTTGGAACATTATGTATTCTTGGCCCAAGCGTATAATGATTTTGACCGGCAACTGCATGTGATTAGCACGACCAGCTGCTGGTAGGACATTTGTTAATAGAAATTGATACTCTTTTGGATGTTTTCTTCTGTGTTCTGTATCTTACTCTCCCATTCTTGAAAATATAAGAACTGAAGCAGCTTGCATAAAGTGTATTTCTTATACTCCGTAAGTAATGATTCTTGTCAGACACCCTCTTTTTAACTTTTCTACTCTAGTTTGTAGCACTGTGATTTTCCTTCATTTTTTTTACTTGTAGAATTGCCTATGTTTTCTCGTATGGAGGGCACTTGCCAGTCCCAGAAAAACATGAAACTGATCAATTTTGTATTTCCATGATTTCTAGTTACATTGTCCTTTGTGTATTCATCACTCTGCTTAACCATACAAACCTAAGCAAAACAAATGCTCGTGTTTCAACTATTAAAGTGATGTTTAAGAATGCGCAACAAGGTTAACCATACTCTTGCAAAATTTTACTGTCAATGTTGTTCTGAGCTGTATTCAATAATTGGATGCTGTGCATACTCATTTGAAGGCAATTTACTCTATTTTTGCATCTGTTTCCTGACTTGACGTATTGGATCCTTGAACTTTAGGACCATGCGTAAGTTGTAGCATGAACTTTTCAACAGAATGGAGACTGATATAAACATCTTTTTTTTTTTTTCCAATTTTCCTATGCAGTTAAAGAGAGACTAATTTGTCGACAATTTGCTGCGAGGCGCGAAGGAAAGGAATTGAGCACTGCAGCGGTTTATTGATGGCTTCAAGTACTATTATTATTTAATGAGATGACAAGAAACTTGTCTAAAGACCCTTTGATCCAGAGCAGTAGAAAGTTTACTGCCATGTTCAGTATTTATGTGCAGAGTCCTCTATAATTTAGGTTTCTCATGTCGCTAACTGAATCGGTTTCTTATTAATCAAACCTGGTAGACTCTTTTAGTATGTTCCCAGATTCTCGTTTCTTTTTCTCCTAATGTCTATGGTTATGGTTTGAAGTCTAAACACCCCTTGCCGGCAAAGAGCTGTTGATTTATCGACTTTGCCTATAGTTACAATTGTAGACAACCTCCAGTGCAAAGTTGACACACATTCTGGTGACATCACCGGCCGACGTCCAGCAAGTGGTAGCAGGTGAAAGATAATGATCTAATAGCTCCGACGACTTGTCACCGGAGTCCGGGCTCAACAGCCGGCTCAATAAACTTGACGGTATAAATCACCCCGAGTTGAGGCTTGATAGTTGCGAAGGAAGGGTACTATTGGAAATTCGTAAATAAACCATGTGATGTATAAATCCGAACTTTCACAACCAAATTTGTAACGACCCCGTCTGCTCTCTCTCGCTCTAGATTTTAGTGAGAGAAAAGAGAAAAATGGACGCCATTGACTCAGTTGTGGATCCTCTGAGAGAGTTCGCTAAGGACAGCGCTCGCCTCGTCAAGAGGTGCCACAAGCCCGATCGCAAAGGTGAATTCCGATCTGTGTTTTCTCGATCGGTTTTTGTTTTTTTCCGGTTATTGAAATTCGGTGATTTAATGTATGGTCGATTGTGGTGTAGAATTCTCAAAGGTGGCGTTGCGTACAGCCATCGGGTTTGTTGTGATGGGATTCGTTGGGTTTTTCGTGAAGCTCATCTTCATTCCCATTAACAACATCATCGTCGGATCTGTTTAGGTATTCGATTACTTCTCAATCTGCCTTTTTTTTTTCAGCTCAATTTAGTAGATTTATTGTTCGTAGTTGACATGCAGTTTTACTAAAGACTTGAATTGCGCTGTTATGTAATATGGTGTAATGTTGACCAATATTTTTGGATGATATTTTGTTACTTTGTAAATCTATTGAATCCTTAATTGAAAGCCATGTATTCTAATGTGATTCATATTTGATTTAGTTTTGTGTTGAGCATTTTGCCAAAGTACGATAGTATAAAGGGTGATGTCCTGATTGTTGTTTGTGTGTGTGTTTTTTGTAGCAGTGATTGCCTCTTTTGAGTAGCCTTATGAATTGATTTCAATATTCGTGGGCTTAGTTAGGAGGCAGACATTAATCTCAATCCAATCTTCAGTGTTGGATTGAGCGAGGGGTTTTGAGGGGACTCTCTGCTCTTTCTCCACAGTTGTCGTCCAAGCACCCTCACACACTTACAACCTCTACTCTCTCCCTCTCTTCCTCTCCCTATTTCTGTTTGTTTTCTGCCCACAAATAACCAATCTGTGAAACGATACCGCTTGGTTCAGACATGGGCACACAGCAATTGGAAGCGATCTTATGGGTGACTAACTCTACTATTCCGTGTGCTCATCCTTTTGTTGTTTGACAACTCTGCTTCGGACATTTCCCTTGTCGTTTGATTTGTTTTTTTCTTTTGTTTGTTTTGGGCCTTAGAAAAGTCTTAGTAAAATAGTTTCCGTAGTTTCCGTTACTAGTGATCAGGGTTATTTCCATTGGTATAAACGCAATGTGAATCTTATTCTGGTTTTATGGACAGTAATTACAGTTTTATTTGGAATATTATGTATTCTTGGCCCAAGTGTATAATGATGTGATGTAAAGGATAATTGGTATAGCTGCTTTTGATGTGATTCCAAGTGCTGTTTTTGTCTGTTGGTCTATTATCTTGATGTGGAAGTAGACATGAAGGCCAAGGCAGGTGATTGAAACATAAAACATTATAGCCAAACTTCTCCAGAATCTAACGAATTGTTGCATGTTTGATCAATGTCATTTGATTCTGATTTTAGGAACTCACCAGTTGGTTAGAACTGGGAGTTATGCTAATCTGGTTATTGTTTTTGGTTCTAGAGGTAACAAGTGACTGATGTGTTTTCCTACATGATTTCAGATTTTCAGGTCATTCCTCAAAGTTTGAAGTTTGCTAGAGGCTAGATGATGCAGGAAACAACATCAACATGTTAAAGCCATAGTTATGCAGTTCTTATTTGGCTCTTTTTAGCATCTAATGTAACAATTGAGAACTACAATTTCCGTAGTTACAACATCATTTCCTTGTTTCTTTTGTTTTACTTATACATTGTGAAGCCTCTAGAAGAATATCTCTCTTTGAGGTACATGTTTCTCCATATGTCTTGCTCTCATATTAACCTGAATGTGCCATTTTCATCAGAGTTCGCCTTTTCAGTTTTCATCATGCTCCACAGAGTATAAATATTAAACATTTTTTTAATCTCATTTAGAACCCAAAGAGGGATCCAATATAGCCCCCTCAAGAAATAAACTAGCTAAACAAGTGTAAATGAAAAATAAAATCAGTAAAACCATCCTTTGCTGATAACCATTGGCAGAAGTTGTTTGCCATCTCTGATCCCTCGCAAGTGAAATCTATTAGAATGTCTCACTTGTTTGCTGAAAACATCGAACGCTCACCAATATAGATCCTGATCAGCTCTGGGACAAAGATTCTAGAAAACTTTCAAACGTATCATCTTCATCAAATTTGTGGGTTATAAATACACATTTTTGCCAGGAAAAAAAAACACTCAGACAAATACTAAATATGACACATAACGTAGTTCTTAAATCTCTTTAAAGACGAGGTGTGTTACAACACAAAGTGTCAGCAAGGATTGGCATTCAACTTATTATTATTCTTATACATTTCTGCAAATTTTCTTAAAGTTTACTGTGACAGCAAATTACAAAACTCAAATCCCTACATGGATGCTTACCGGCCATCAGAATCAGTTATCATCAGTCATATTATTATAACTGAACAGGATCGACAAAGTCATAATTTAAGCTTGACACTGCCCAACCAACTACTCTAGCTAGCATTCTTCAACTTCACTCATAACTACCAAACAAGCCTACAATACACAATTTTTCATAGATTTCTAGAAAAATTATAGAAACACCAACCCTTTATTGCTGTTGTTATTCTTTTTATACGTTAGCAAATAGCAAATGCGATCTTAAAATGCAGCATCCCTTTACAAACACCTAAACAAAAGAAGGAAAAGAAATGCTTGAAACAAAAGCAAAGCATTCCTTCTTCCTCACTCAAAAAGACACCAAAGCTAGTTTACTTTCAGCATAACAGCTTAAATTATCATAAACCCCACCATAGCCTCTTACAAGAAGGATGTGAAAGCAGGCTGTGGAGTTGTGATAGCAAAGAAAGAGAAACAATGCCCCCAGAAGTGCCTCATTATCGATCTTCTGTAACTCCTCTAGTACGGTTCTCTCCTTCTGTCTCACCTGAAGCACAACTAAATCAACTGTATAAATACAAGTACTGGAGAGGAGAGACCAACATGAACTTTGCCGGAAAGAAGCTCATCCCTTTTCTTGTTTTGCTCCTTTCGATCATTTCTGTACTCAGACTTGTTAGAATATCGATAACTACATCTTCTTCTTCTTCTTCACATCCACTGCCTGTAATAACATCTCCTGGAGACTCATGTTCCAATCCTTCTTCATGTACTAAATTTCAACCAGAGAAAAGTTCCTCCATTAACGCCACGGCCCTGCAGAAAAAGGAATACCAACTTCTGTCAAATCTCATTTCCGAGAGAGCTCCTTGTAACCTCCTTATTTTTGGGCTGGAGCCTCAGTATCTATCTCTCTCATCCATAAATGCAGGCGGCACTACCATCTTTCTGGAGGACGACGCTACCAAGATAAGCGCTATGACAACAGATTCCAACACCACCAGAATCTACAAGGTGGACTATAAGGTACCTGCAAAAGAGGCTTATAACCTGCTGAGGCATGCAAGGGAAACCCCAGTGTGTGCACCGAGCTCAAAACAGCTTCAAGTATCAGAATGTCAGCTTGCGTTGAAAAAGTTGCCACAAGAAGTCTATGAGCTTAAATGGGATGTGGTGGTGGTGGATGGACCAAGCGGGAATAAGCCAGAGGCTCCAGGCAGGATGGCAGCCATCTACACTGCAAGTATGTTAGCAAGAAATGGGAATATTACGGATGTACTAGTGCATGATGTGGATCGAACAATTGAGAAGTGGTTTTCCTGGGAGTTTCTGTGTGATGAGAACTTGGTTTCTTCAAAAGGGAAATTATGGAACTTTAGGATCAGGGGTCATACAAACTCTTCAAAATTTTGCCTTGCCGAAGCAGTTACAATAGTGTAATATAGTAGCTTGTAGCTTTTAACTTAAAAGGTTCTATGCTCTATCTATACACACAACCTCAGCATTTTTTATCACGGCCATGAGTTAGAAAGAAAGAAAGTTTTCTGAAGTTGTGGGATCTGGAAATAAGAACCATACAGATCTACACAAGAACTATGTAAATAAGAACTATTTTTTCTGTGCCTATGGATGACTAGAATGTAAAAATGTAGAAGTTAGAATTTGCAGTCCAAGCGCAAGCTGTAATTTCCAGTTCCTAATATATACATTACTAACCCAGTGCTGCAGTTACAATTCCTTGCTGTCTCAACACAATTAATCCATTGGTTTTTCCTTCAACAGTTATGTTTCCATTACGAATTGTTCCGAGTTATTTCTTTCGATTGATTGCCATGACACCATGTTGCTCAATCTTGACTATGAAAGCATACATGTTGTTTAGAATCTGCAGTGCTGAACCTAGAACCCTTCGAAAAACATATATTGATACCAATTATCTGAGTCTTAGCCTGTAATTAAATAGTACAGTTGTGGCGCATTTAGAATACTCAAACTAAGCTCTGCATGTAATCTACCACCTGACGGTATATACTCCCTGTTGCAAGTTCGAAAAGCTTTCTTGGTTTGGTTTTAGCTCGATCATAAGTAACCAGATCTTGTCCAGCTTTGACGTGCCTCTTGACAAAGAGAGATAAATCACCCCCCCATAATGGAAAAACTTCAACTTGCCGGCTACCGACCCCGGGAATCTGTATGAGATTCTTGATTGTAATCTGTGCAGTCCAATTCCATGTAGACATTTGTGTACCGGATGCCTTCTTCATCACCCAAAGATCATACTGGCCTTCATCATAGGTTAAAAATGCAGCCGAATTTTCCCATGTAAAGAGCTTATAGCCATAAAACTCATGAGAGGGGAAATGGCTATAACGAGGCGGCATTGGCATGTTGTGGACTACCTCATCCTGTAGATTGAACGAGAAAACATACCTAACTGACTTGGTGCTTGCCAAGCAATACAACACTCCATTCGAAGTAATGGAAGAGTGTGATTCAAAGTCATAATCTCCCGGCGGAACACAGCTTTTAACTTCTCTCCATGAGTTTTCACTGCGGGTGAAGACTTGGGTTAGGTATGTAAACTTTCCATCAGCATCATGATCCATGCTGTGGGAAATCCTCACCACTTTGTACTCTGCAGCATCGTCGTTAATGAATACGAAACCCAATAGTGGTCGATCAAGAGTACTCTCCTTCTCACCCTTAAAAGCCAAGGGTGGAGGAAGACACCTATGCTTTCTTGTTGCTGGGTTCCATACGACGATTTCCTCCTTCCATGTGTCCAAAGGATTATTCTTCGAATAATACAATATATATACGACTTGATAGGTAATCTTGAGAGGACTTGAGAGGACTTAGAACAATTCAATATATAAGTACTCCTTAAAATACAATATATATACGACTTGATAGGTAATCTTGAGAGGACTTCTATCACCAGGTCTTGATTATCGGCCAAAGAAGAGGATACTTGTCTTGCCTCCGTTCCCCAAGTCTAATTAGAGTTTTAAGTGCATGTATTGGCCTGGTCCTTTTTATAAGGTTTATAAAGATTCGATCTGTATTCCTACTTACCCCACAAGTAAAGGAAAAGTTGAATTACTAACCTGGAATGAAATTGAGAGTGATGTAGTTAATTTCAAAATATGTGAATTCTGGCGTTTTCTAACATGTCAAGGTATTGGAATGGATGTGAGACCCACTTACTTATCAGAATCGATTCCTAATGAAACATTTTATTCGATACCCAAGGGGGAAATGGGTATCAGAATCAATTTTTTCTCCTCAAAATATCCTCACATAATTATAATATTTCTAAATTACTCAACCCTAAAAATATATATATATATTGTATTTTAGGGGTATTTTAAATTTATTCTTTTGAATGTATTTTAGTAATCTAACTAGTTTTAATTTTGATTCCATATAGTAAGGGCTAGTTTGGTATTGTTGTGACTTTAAAAAAAAACTATTATTGTTGTACAGTGAAAACAATCAGCTATGAATTAAACAGTTTTATGTTTGGTAAATATTAGTTTTAAAAGTGCTGTCAAAATAAAATTTATTAATTTCTAGTGTTTTTAGTGATAGCTGTTTTTAAAAGTAACATTCAGGTTGCTTCTAAAAGCTGCTACCAGTGACCTGTAATTTTCAAACAAAACTGTTTTTCTTTCATTTACCAAACACTATAAAGTCTAAAAGTTCGCATAAAAACTGATTTTTTTTTAAAGCGAAGCTGTACCACACTAGGTCTAAGTAAACAACATCAATCGTAATTAGTTTCATTTATGTTTTGATTCCTTATGGTAAATAAACAGTAGACTGGTATGAAAGATTCTCATACTCATTCTTGTTGATACTAATTCATGATAATTTCAATTCCAATTTAGTAAACGTGTCATAAATTCTGCCAAGTTAATGAAATTACTCCAAATCTGCACTTTGAGCTCCATCACTATGACAATTTCTTAAAAATCATGGTTTTAAGGGTAAGGAGACACTGGAAAAATAAAAAGGATGCGTTTTTTGTCACAAAAGAAAATTACAATTTTTGGATCATGATTTTGAACCATGTTTTTTTTGTCACAAACTATTTTTCCGTGCCTATGGATTTGAATGTAGATGTTAGAATTTGCAGTCCAAGTGCAGGCTGTAATTTCCAGTTCCTTATACATTTCTATTAGCAGAGACATGTCATAGGTGCCAAGTTCTGCAGTTAGAAATCATTGTTGTGAATGCGTAATCCCTGAAGCTATTAGAATGTGTCAGAGACATGGAAGAACAAAAATAAGGTTGAATATATTTCATAGGTAGCTGATTCAAGTACAATGAGCATTTGATCTTACAGCTCTATGATGTACAATAGCCGGCCTGCAAACTGATTACACCCTTCCCTTCATATTTTCACTCATGAGAAAAAAGGCAGAACATATGTATGCGGTTCTCCCAAACATCCGTCTTCAGACAACTATCAACTCACAATCACAGAATTATTCACTTGCACCTGTTCGCTGCATGAAAGGAAACACACAAGCCTTAGAACTTTATCTTGTGTGATGTGTCTGCATTTCATACAGAAAACAAACAAATAAAGGCTCACAATCACCAAATCAGTTCTCTTAACAGTCACTATAGACCCCATACAATTCATCAGCAATGAAATGAATGCAACTAATTGATTCCATTGGAGAGGTAATGCTCAAAGTTGGTTTTCATGAATAGCTTTTGAGGTAAACATCTCTTATCCTCATAAGTAGAATGGGATGGAGTGTGTCTGTGTGTATGCATGAATCAATTTCCCCAGTCAAAGATAGGAAGGTTACTTCAAATGTCAAGTAATATGAGTACAAGCCGTCATTGATTATCTTAGTGTCCTCTTTACCACATGTCATGGGTAAAAAAAAAAATAGAGACAATTTAACACCTCCCTGTAATTTGGCACTTACCAGTTACAGAGAGGCTTTTGGAATTCATATACTGAGTCCTAACATGAATATATGAGATATCATGCAACCAATGCTATACCAAACATTAAGCAAAGAAACACTACTAATCAAAGACAAATCTAGCTTTAGAAATCTTAAACTTCAGTGATCAACAAAGAGACAGAGTAAGCGGGAATATGGAACTCACCATCCTTTTGCTGACGTAAGGCTGTATCTTGATTGGCATCTCAGATTCACTTTCAACCTTAACTAAATTATGTTTCTCCAACTCAAATTCTTTTCTAGCCTCTTTCCGGGTACCAGATTGCCAAACTCCACCAAAATTGGGGAGCCAATTAGCATCATAATTGTTCTTGACAATCTCACCTCTTTGCTCCATCTCCATCTCTCTCTTTCTCCTTTCTGCCCAAGCTGCTCCCACTCGTTTTGGGTTCAATTTCTTGGACTTCCCTGCCTGATTTGACAGAGGAAGAGGGGTAGCAGAAACTCGTTGTAGTGGAATACTAAGCTGACTTTCTTCCTCAGCTGCAAACCAAGGAGGAAGTGCTCCAGTATGCACATTTCCACTAGCATCTTTAGGACCCTTGTAAGGAATTTGAGTGAGGCTATGAACACCTGGTAAAGTAAAAAGTATCATAAATGAGCATGCTTGACCTATATCAGATAAAATACAATTCTACCTATATCAGCAGGTCTATATAAACTTTGCAATAATGCATTAGAGTCATCTCAATGTTCAAATATGCACACAAATGGCATCAACTTAATAGGATTTCAGATAAACACAGAGAACTACCTTGAGAACTGCTCTGTCCCATTGCCATTCTTCCGTGCTGGCACACCTTGTTCATCTGCATCAAAAGCATGTTACTTTTAGCCAATTTATGGCCATTTTAAATAGAAACATATGAATAGAAAGCTCTTTGGTCTATCTAAAGAACTGCATGTCAAACGTACCCTTTCATTATTCAAATTGACATCAGCCGAGCCTTTTCTACCATTAGAAATAAGAGAACCCTGGCTACTAACTGAGGTCACAAAAGTAAGCACACAGCATATCACGAAACTTAACATAAGCATATTTCATTTCATTATACAGGAGGAACCTCTAAGACAAGATGACTACATTCATAAATAAAATATTGATCCGTAAACAAACATGTGTACCTGTAAAACCTTGGGAATTTATAGAAGAGGAAGCAACAACATCTTGCACAACACAGCCACCATTTGCATATTGGGAGGGTACCGAATGGGATACCTGATTCTCATTTGTATGATCTAGTAAAGGCATAACACCATTTGAAAAATTTGAACTACTACTATTTTGGAAAGTATCTAAAATTCCATATTCAGTTTTAGTATGGATATCATTTGAAGGTCCTGGCATCGGTCCTCCAGATACAGCTTCAGTCTTCAATGCCTTGCACTTCTTCTCCCACTGCATCCACAAAGAATGAAACAACTGACAATTAATAACTTCTCTCGAAAAGAATGTTATTCTAGTTTCAACTCTCTTCTCATTTCACAATCGTTTTCGCTATACAATCAGATTCGAACACAATGCCAGAGAATTGAAGAAAGGCCTTAAATACCTTAGCAAGGTCAGCTTCCAATATCCGGAATTTATCTACAGAATCCATTCCTCCACCGTATTTCCACAAAAAATGCTTCAAATTCTTCAGATGTTCGGCACTCGCAAGGTGATTAATGGCATTGCCACTGATAATCATAAGCACCAACACAGTGTCAAACACCAATTTCACAATCACAATCTCAAATCAACCGATTTGCACAGGAATCATCCACAATTTGACTCTGATTGAGTGTTTTCTAATCAGTCACACAAAATCTACATCTAATTCAACAACGGCGATCGAGAATGAATCTTACCAGGCGAAGGAGCTGTCCCGCTCGTCAATTTCGAAATCGCAGAAGACGCACCAGAGGCGGTTGCGAGCGGCGTGTTCGAGGCGGAGGAAGGTAGGGTTCTTGAGGAAGAAAACGACGTCGGAGAGCTTGGCCTGGAAGCGGGAGAGGAAAGTAGAGAGGGACTTGGTGTGGCTGGGTATGTACTTGTGGCTCGGACCTTGGTCGTGATTGAGCTTGCAAACCGTGCAATACTCGAACTCGTGCTTCTTCTTTTTCGTCTTCGTCTTCTTCATTGTGGCGTTGGAATTAAGATCAGGGACTGGTTCTTCGCGGTTTTGGCTTCTTTAACGAATATGTTAAAACAAAACAAAAAGTGCTTTGATACTTGTGTGTGTAAAAATTTTGGTTATGTACTTGTGTGTGTAAAAATTTTGGGAAGCAAAATTGTTGGTCTCCTGTCTTGAAAATTTTGGCAAATAGGCACTTACAGGAGCTATAATTTTATAGACCCAATTTTATAAGTATTGATTCATATACGGATACGGATACATGTATGTATGAATATCGGTTTCGTCTTTTTTTTAGAAGAAATTTTATTAATAATCAAAGAAATTACAACACAACAGAACGATCGGTTATGATGACTACACCACAAGTCCACAACACACGTACATTCCTACCAAGAACCATAGTTACGGGTCCGTCACCACAAACAACATTCATGAGCCAAAAGAGCCAAACCCCTAACCCAATTTTACGTTCGAAACGAGCTACCATATCGTGAGAGTAACAATACAACCTCGCTACCAACACTAAACTGAGTGAATTCACCTTCTTCAACACCGTGTCTAAATACTACCAGACCATGTGTAAAGATAATCCACCCTCATGTTGACAACCATATAGCACCGAAATTAAATCCAATAATTTCCAGAAGTGACGTCACCTAAGTAGTACTCCAACCACATCAAAACACCCAAACCCTCAAAACCCCTAAGTTTTGTCGAAAACTTACAAAACTCAAAAACACGGAAGGAAGGAGACGAATTATATTTTGCACACTTTTAGTAGAAGATCGACTCTAACACCGTGAAATTAGACCAAAGAGAGAGTTACTAACAGACGACATAAAAGTATTGAACAGCTAATAGAGGGTTCGAAACGTCATCTTGGTTTCTCTACTTGGATTTATGTTGATTAATTTTCTTGGATGACTTTTAACCATTGAATACAATCTAAGACCGCGATGTCATCCTTACCCCATCTAATGGTTATAAGACACCTAAACAAATCCAAGCAACTTAAATCCAAGCAAAGAATCCGGATCCTCGAAACGTAAGACTTGCTACTTAGGCTTAGCTAACAGATCGAGAGTCTGAAACGTAAGGGTTTTTTTTTTGAAATTATTGAAATGCTTCATTAATGGTTCCAAAATGGTTAAACCCAAAGGAATAGTCCAAAAAAGACTCAAAGTACAATAACTACGATAACATTATGTTTTTTTTTTGGAATTAATAAAATGTTTCATTAATGGTTCCAAAATGGTTAAACCAAAGGAATAGTCCAAAAAAGACTCAAAGTACAATAACTACGATAACATTATGTTTTTTTTTTTGGAATTAATGAAATGCTTCATTAATGGTTCCAAAATGGTTAAACCCAAAGGAATAGTGCCCAATCCACAATAATAAGGTAAAAGAGGGTAACCTTAAAGATAAAATTAAAATTACATCATCTTCTACGCATCTAACATAGCCGTCATCACAAAAGAAAAACCCAGCTACCGTGGACGCCTCAGCCGCTACTGCCTTCGTCCTTCACCTAGATGTCGCGAGAGGTTTGCTACTTGGGCTTAGGACCCTTTTTCTAATTTGTTTTACTTTTGTATGCGTTTCTTTTTGTTATTTTGGCAAGTTGTTCCGTCATGGGTATCTTAGATAGCATTTTATAAATGGAGTGTCTGCAACGGTTGCATCAATGAATAACCAACACCATTGTTTGTATAACTGACCTTTTAGTTTATTAGTTTTCTCCAATATCTTGTCCTAATTTTCTAGCGTAAACTCAAAAGGCTTACTCATCAATTTGAACACAAGTAGTAATTTCATTTCTACTGATGCCTAGCTATATATCACTGATAATCTGATATCTCACCCATAATTTACCTACTTATCTCACATAAATTGAATTATGCAGTTCGAACAGGTAAGGTACGTATGCATGCACTACTCAGCCTTGAATACAACATTGTGCACATATTTTCTATTCGTTTGAGTAGAATCATCAAAAATATGTGAAGCTTTCGAAACATGTATATGTTACTAATTTCGTTTTTGACAGTTGATTTTCCCCCAAGTTTTTCATTAACCTACTAATGGAAACTCTTTATCGCTTACATTGAAGAAGAAAAACTCGTAAAGTACATGATGTTTATATTCGTTTGAGGTGCTGGCCTAGGAAACAAGCCGGGAAACTGATCTGCTGTAGTTATGGACCTATTACAACTCTATAATACAGTACTTGACTACCTTAGTGGGGATTAACCCTCATTGGCTCGGATTGGCAATTTCATGGTTCTATATGCTATGAAATTCATGGTTATTTGGTTCTGATTTTGTATTAGTTAATTTGTACACAACACTAGACAAGCAAATTCTATGCACACCAGATCTTAAACTGCATGTGTACTGCATGGTGTATGTAAACTCAGTCCAGAATGAAATTATCATATGTACGAATTTTGGTGTGTGAATGTCCTTTTTGTTTTGATAAGTATACAATGTGTGGTGTTCTTTTGCTCATCTGTGGGGAGATCAGCAGAAGATTTCCTTGTCCTAAAGACAACAACATCTGACTTATTGAGAAAGACTTGATATGCATAGCACTTGAGGAGATTGATCGAGTACTAGTATCAGTCGTAAACGCGCGCGAATGGGTGTGAGATACACACTCATTGTAAGAGTTAGTATAGCTCATACAAGATCCTTAAACACCTAATGGATTTAGAGACCATTAATTTGTAAAATTTAGTGACACTAAACAAGAAGGAAGAAAAATGAAGAAGAATCATCTGGTGATCATATGTGGACAATATGAAAAGACAAATGTTAAGGTTATGTCAAAATTATGAGCAGTTTGATAGGAGGCACAACCTACCCTACTTCTTTTTATCCTGCTCGTTATTCAACTTTCTGAACGAGCTGATTATTATGGCCCTGAAATTTGGTATTTCCCTGATGATATTCAAGACAAAGGCCTCTCCATAATGTGGGTGGTCATATGTCAGAGGCTAGTACTAGTTATTATCATCACCGTCGATCATCAGAAATAACTATAATTACATGTTTTAAATCATCAATTTAGCACCATGAATTCAGAGCCATGAACTTTTTCTGTGGAGCATCTTATGAAAACAACTGCTGGGTTCACCCCCTTTCCTATAGGACAAGTACATTCAAGTTCATGATTGGAATCTTTCTTTTGCATCCTGGTAAAGATTTTATGGTTCTTTACAAAGATATAGCACAGAAGATGGTAAATATAGAAAGTAGGGGAGGAAATGATGACTAGCTTGCAATTGATTGTGTGCAATAGCTTGTGCTCTCTCTGTGCAGCACCAAAACCAATCTTCATAAAAGGATGATAATGAAACCACTAGCTAGGTCATGATATGCATATTTACAGTGCATTCTCATTATGCTTGCACAAGAAAAGACTGTTTTGGGATTCTCAATTGCATATAGTGAATCAGAAAGTTATCCCATGGAATCATTATTTTGTAAGGACAGACAGTGAACGAAGTGAAGGGTAATAGTGGTGGCCTGAGGGTATATATTACGGTATAAGTTTGTGAGTCAGGAAAAAAAAAAATTCATATATTGTTATCTGAATACGCAGTTTGCTACTCATCTTTTGATCGCTTGAGCGTTTAGGGCTTCTTCATACTTTGTCTAACGCGGAGTCCCAAGCTTATTCACAAAAAAATTTGATTCGAATCCGCAAACCCCCATTTGGTCCGAATTCGTCTACTGTTTTATGTCTGTCTATCTCTAAATCCATGAGAGGAGCTAGGGTTTTGTAAGTGGTGAGAGATTGATATATATTTTGTTGGCTCATATAATGACAGTTTACATTTTTAGTTCATGATTTGTCAAGCATTCGGTACATGTCTATAATGAGGTTTATCATTTAGGAAGATTCTGGCAACCAAACAAAGAATCAAGCTTGCAATAATTTAGGATTACCTTTTAAAAAAACTTCCTCCCCATGCCTTCTTTGCCATTTGCACTAGCACTTTTCAGAGAAGCACCTAATTTTGAGACTTTGTGGTTCTATAATTTGCATCCACTAGAATGTGTCTAGCTTCCTTTCTCTCTTACCCCATCAATGAATCAAGCCATTGTATTATTAAAGGCAGGTCACCCTCGGATGATTAACTGAATCGAGAAATATACGTACGTTCTAGTGTTGAAGAGAGGTTGCTGACAAGTGAAGCTAAAGCTATCATAGAGCTGGTGACTGTTTGATTACTGTGATTGATCGTTATGCTTAAAGCTTCGGCAAGTAGAGTCGCGATCGAAGTGATCTGATCCTATCCAAAAATGCTTCTTTTGGGTTTGGATTGGAGACATGGGTAGTGGGTGTTTGGTTTCATGAGCAAAAGTTCAACAAGTTGAATCCAAGTGTATACAGCCTAGCTGTGTATAGATGCTAGCTATAGTGTCTTGTTGCTGCTGAATTTTACTTACCTTTTTGTTCTGATTCATTTGCCTTTCTATATCAGCATCAAGGTTCTGCGATCATTTGACTCTCTATTTGCGTCACATTTGACTATTCTTTGGCCCTCTCTCCAGCTGAGAAACTTATCACATGAACTTGCAGACCGGCTAAATCTTATTATTATGATACGTGCCCAATAAAAGAGAGGACTTTATTTTGGCTATACCTTGCACCTGGTTTCTGCTTGCAAGAATTAATAATTAATTTGTCATTGTACAGAATCTGTGATACTACTGTTCTTTCAAATTCCAAACTCAAAGTGTACTCAGATTATCAAAACAAGAAGAAAAAAAATTGTTTATGCTCTCAGCTGCTATCAAAAACTAGTGTCGATCACGAGAAACTAAATATCTTTCACTGAATTAATTTTGTTTAAGAAATTCGGATTCTAAATTCTAGCTAGTTACTTAGTGCAAGTATTTATGTGGATTGTGTTTAATTAATTATCTTTTTTTTTTATGACATGGAGCCCGAAGACAAGAACAAGAAACTTAAAACACAATTAATCTAGGCTTGGAAGAGCCGAAAGAATCAGCTTCCAAGAGAGGAATAATATCATTAGGAGGAGAGCTAACGATGATCAATAGTGACGATCAGTGAGTCAGTTCATTTCCAGTATGGAGCACCAAGCTAGTCAACATATAAACCAGAAATATGTAAGCCTAAAAGGTCACTGATCTCTTAGTCATGCATGTGGCTTCATAATCACGAGACGCACTTCATGGTCATATTTCCAGTGTACTAACTTTCATGCTCAAACTTTGTGCTTATACGTTCAGAAATGACATTGCAGTATTGCACTTTGGAAGTCATTTCTTCTGAACAATAGTTATTAGAGAACCCAAAATTTCCTTGGACGAATATACTATGTAACAGTAATATCGATCCTGAATTGAATCTGCATCCGAAATTCTAAAAAAATAAATAAATAAATCTTCATTACGCGATCTTAATTTACACGTACGATATATAGGAGAGAGATTGGACTTAAAATGAAACCAATATATAAGCAGCTCAATTATTCATCATACAGATCACAACATGAAAGAAAGAAGAAAGAAAAACACACAGAAAAGCTATCTCATGCCACTCTCTCATATTTCTTATCCTTCGATCAGTACGTACTGTTACTATTTCCCTTTCTCCTCCTTAATTTGTTAAAAGAAATCGCAAACGAATCCAATAAGTTTTCAAAATCTTACTGGTATGTTAAACCATCATTATAGTAACATCAACTCCGATCAGAACCCAGTTCCTCTGCATATCAAGGCCTAAACCTTTGCCTGCAAGACTGGCAAGTGATCTCCATGCACGTCGAATCCATCTGCCGCATTGCCTTCTCCTTCATCCTCTCTGCCTTGTCCACCTCCTCCCTGGCCCTCTCCCACATGTGTCTGGCACGTGTGAACTCCGACTGCGCCAGCTCCATCTCCCTCCTCGTCAGCTCCCTCACTCTCTCCGCGTAAGCCTTCTCCATTGCCGCCATTCGGATTTGCTCCGCCGCCTGCCACTTCAGCGCCTCCACGCAACTCCCCTTTGCCTTCAACCCCGTCGTCGTATGTTCGTACTCTGAAACATTGTTGGCTGCTCGCGATCGATCTCCTCCTCCTAATGATGACCTCAGTGGTCTCACACTTATGGAGAGTTGGAGGTCCAGAGAGTTGGGCGCTTCTAGGGCTTCAACGGCTGCCTTTGATCGGTATCGTAGCGAAGAAGGATCGGACGACCGAGGGGGTGTCCAGTGTGAGGAGGAGGACCAGGAAGAAGCTGCAACTCCTTTTGATCATCATGTTCCATCGGAGGAAAAAGAAACAAAATAAAGTGGTGCAGAGGAAATGATATGATTGATGAAACTTTGTGCCTCTATATAGACGGATCAACCATGTTAAATTATCCTTATTACCCCTGTATAGTCTTGAACTTGCCCATGCAGAGGAGGGTGTTTCGGTGAAAGTTTATTGTGGAGATTTGAACAGTGGAAATTTCAATGTCCGTTATAGAAGAACCAAAAGGGGGGAAATAACGGATCACGTTATTGGGCTATGAGTATACCGATCTCCTTTGTGTTCTCTTGGACTAATGGATGGAGTGATTTCCTTTTCATCTTTATTATTCAATTATTAATCATAGACTTTGTCAAAATTATTGATTGGGGCATCTTATTACTTTTTGTACGACACAAAACCGAATTACATAAACTTAGCTTTAAAGAAAATATTGTCGAGTAGAAAATCGTTGGTTGTTTTCACAAAACCGAACTAAAAAGTTATGATCTCAATCTCAAAACACATTTCACTGTTATATATATGTAATCATTTCGCTACTTCACTACTGATCAAGAAACTAAAATTTGACAATGAAAGTGCATGTCAAATTAACGATGTTTATTTCTAACATGTGTAAGCAGTATTCTCAAATTTCGAACGAAATCTCTTGATCATCTATTAGTTGAACACATCAACATTTACTATCCATCTAATAATCATTTTCTTAACAAATATGAATATAATCATCATTGTCTTTTTGGCGAACATATAAATCTGATGATCTTGTTCCATGCTAACAAGATACTTCGACATAATTTAATTATTTGACTTTTTCTTTTTGGGGGATGAGGATGAAAAGGGTTGGGGGGATGTGGTGTAGTAATAATTCAGTCGCACGTGCAATATGGACTTTGTATATGGGCTTTTTGGTTAGCTTTGTAAATTTAATTTTGGACTTGGATCTTAGCATTATGGTAGGCCTAGGTTGTCGGCCCTCTTGTTACAAAAAGCGACCCGCTTTCTATATTAGCTGGCACGTGGGAGAGGGCTAACACGCACACAAAGTGACGCTGACCATGATTGGCTCACTGACACTCTCCCACTCGGGCCGTTGATCACCTGGGTCCCACCCGAAACCACCTTTCTTCATCAGTGCGGACTTGTGACTCTGCGAGGTTCGTAACGGAGGTAATACTTTTGATCAGTAGTTCCTTACTAGCTTTTACCAGTCTGGTCACCAGTTCTAGTTCTTTTTTCTTTCTATTTTAACTGGTTGAAGAGTATTTCTACAGTGATAAAGAACCCGATGTTTTGGTACCAAGAATGTTGGCTTTATGACGTACAACTTATGAACATGTTTGTATGTTCAATCCTACAATTTGAGCGTAAGACTTTTAACTAATCAAACATGTATAAAACGACGTGATGTATTCGGTATAGAATGAAACTTTATCAACGTTAAAATATATGCGATAGTCAAATAATAAGTATTCAACAAAGGCATTTATATCCTAAATCAAGATAGAATGATAAGTTATAAAAACATGATGTCGATTCTCTCAAATAGTAAAGCCGACACCATTTTCACATCAGTCAAATGAAGTGCTCATAGGGAAGCTCCTGAAATGTGAAAATCATTTCCTTAAGACTTGTGTTGCATGTAAGGTCTAAGGCTGACAAAATATCTTCTAGACAATTATAGAGTTTTGTCCATAAAACTTTATACAACAAGACATTTACATAACATGTTAATTGGCATACAAATGACATAACAGTGAATGGTCTCACTCTCTCTCTCTTGTTTTTTTTTCGGTCTTTTGGTGGACATATATGATATGAACGGAATGGAACCTTAGATGTCATTTCTATATCAATAAAAGAGATTTATTTGAAGGTAAAAAAAAAAGGCATTTGAAAAACCAAACATTATCTTAGCTCAACCATTTTCTTCAAACAAACAAAAAAAAAAACAAAACATTATCTTAGATTCTTAGCCCAACCATTTTCTTCAAAAAAAATACAAAAAGGTTTGTTGACAGTGGGATTTGAACCCACGCCCTTTCGGACCAGAACCTTAATCTGGCGCCTTAGACCAACTCGGCCATATCAACTTGAATGTTTACATGATTGAAAAGTAAATATATATAAAAAACGGTAAGTATACTCAATTTGCACTGATCGACAACACAGTCCCATCAAGGTAAGGACCCAGAAACTAGGTTGTTGGTATCTATTTGTCTCTTAGATCGTGCCATAAAAAATGTGGAAAGGATTAAAGTTGCAAGTTTTGGCCTAAGCAAGGGCCAAAGGGCATGTGAAGGTTTGAGAATTGGGAGAAAGACTTTAGGATGTGTGCCCCTCCCTAATCTATTGGCTTTTTGGAACTTCGTCCATATACCCACCCCATCTTAGGCAGTGATGGAGACCACTTTAGACAATGATCTGTTTATCATGCCCTCCAACTAAGGCATTCATCATTTTTGTTCTCCCTTTTAGGTCCTACTCAACGTGATCACGTCTATAAAATGACTTGTACGTGTCAATATTACGATATAGATGAAATTACATATATGTCAAATGTCAACTCAATTCAAATTTTAGTAAACCGTCACTGAATGAATGGAAAATTATCAAACAAACTTAAAGAGCAATAAAAGCAAAGTAGAGACTCGAAACCGAGTTTAAGGATAATTTTGAGAAATTATATGATACATATCCGTATGTGATACCCACATTTACAAATGACAACATATTTGTAGTTAAATGGTAATGCTGAGTCGTATTATTTGTAATCTTGTTCTAATAATTGTAATTACAAAATATACAACCATTTTACAACTTTTTAAACAAATTGTTCTCATAGTTATAAGTTTGTTTAACTTCATGTAAATAGTGTAAATAAATTTGGTAAATTTGTTCTCAATATTGTAATTTGATTCATAATATTGTAATTTTTGTTCAAGTACATGTAATATAAAAGTAGGATATACATCTCAGTACCATAGCTTGTCTCATAACTTTTAATAAACAATTTTCTAACGTGAGTAAATAACATTGTTATAAACACATACAACTTTAAAATCCATTTTAAGAGTTCTTTGAACATCAGAGGCTTTTTCGAGTCAAGAGTCTAAGTCGTAATCTTACTAAACTCTCTCGACATTTGACTAACTAACAACCATAATTTCACATTTTCACATACTAGTTTTTCACACGAGAAATAAAACTAAAACATCATCGTTGGATGATTGAAGAAACCAATATGGGATACAATTTTTATTTTATTGTATTTTTTTTTTTTGGGTTATAGAAGTGACCTAAAAGGCCCAAACAAAAAGAAAAACCAAAAAGCTACAGACTAAATACTGGAGCAAAGTCCAGTTCTTGCTCAAGTAACACCAGCAAGATTGTCCAAAACAACTTAAGCAGCATGAGCAGGGACATCAGCAAAAATGATCAGACCAAGATCATGGTTGATACTGTCCTTGGCCAAAGCATCAGCTACCATATTGCACTTTCTGAAAATGTGGTTAAGCTTTACATTCTGCAAATTAGCCATCATTGCAACACAACCATCAAGTAAAGAGCCTAAGGGATGAATCCCATTATAAGACTTAAGCATGATTTGAACCAGCACAGCAAAATCTGACTCAATGTCAAGGTTGACAATTGAGCCATCACCAACTCTCCACTTCAGATTTTTTCTCATCAACTCAGCACCATGCATAATACTTCTCCAAGTATTAGAACAGTCAGAAGAAACAACAAGGGAAGGATCACAAGTACAACTATTCTTCAAATATTTTTTAGTATAGATAGATGCCTATAAACCAAGATCATTTTGAAAAGTTCTCCAGCTGGCTTTGACAAGCATGGCTTGGTTCATATCAGCAGTTTTCTTAATTCCAAGAGCCCAAGCTCCTTAGGCTGACACACAGTACCAAATGGAAGAAAGAAAAACATAAATCTTCCCATCTCCTTATGGGCTTATAGATCGGGCCGAAGCACAGTTTAACCTCCAAAGTCCAAAAGAAACTCCCACGTGGCCCATTTTCCCGCTAGTTTTCTACCCTCACAGATCTGAGTGTAAATTTTCCCGCTACTAGTTCTCACATCTCAGCTCGGACCTGGAAATTTTCGCGGGAAAAAGCTACAGTGAAACCCACAGAAATTGTTCTCTTTGTGAAGCTCAAATGAACTCTCGCGAGCTCACTCTGGTCTCCACCGCCACCTTCTTCGGTGCCTTGGCCTCCGCTGTCGCTATCCGCTTCTTCTTCACAAACCCTAAGAAGCTGTCCCCAAAACTCAGTTCCTCTCAAAACGGCGTCGTTTCTAGGAAATTCTCTTCTCAGTGCCCTTTTGACCCCTCAAAACGCAAAGGGTTAGTGCCACAAATGTTAATTCCTTAATTTTGGTAGTACCCAATTTGGGTCTATAACTAAAAGTGCTTGCTTTTTTTTCATGGTTGTGATTGAAGGTATTTGACATGGGATGATTACTTTATGGCAATTGCGTTTTTATCTGCTGAAAGATCCAAAGACCCCAACAGGCAGGTCATAATCTTTGCTCTTTCTTTAATTTATGATTGAAGAAGAATTAGAATATAGAAATGAGATTAATTGGTGGTGTGTAGGTTGGAGCATGCTTGGTGAGTCCAAATGGTATCATTCTAGGTGAGAATTAGATTGTTTAGCAGGAATTATGAATGGCATTGAACCATTGATTTCTTCATGGTGTACTTTTTAGAATGTCATATTGTTTCTTAATCTGTGGTTGTCAGATTGTCTGTGAGATTAATGAACATTGATATTTCCTTGACTTCAGTCTGATCTGTCTATCCTCAGGGATTGGGTATAATGGGTTCCCGAGGGGTTGTTCGGACGACAAGCTTCCTTGGGCAAAGGTTTGTACATGTAACATTTTACAAGAGGAAAACTGATTTAGGCAGCTGTGGTCATTAAAAGTTAGTAAATCTTTCCATTGTTTTTCAGATGTCCAGAATTGGGGATCCTTTAGAGACGAAATATCCGTAAGTTGTGTGCTTTCTGTGAGCCTGAGATCGTTTTCAAATTTAACTTCTTGTATCTGTCTACTTTCCACTACCATCACATTATATGTTTCATGATGTTAAAGTCATCTCCACTTTGTGCTTCTTTCTATACCAGCTATCCTTTACCCCATTACAGAGGTTTATGTTGTTTGTGTTTTGCAGTTATGTTTGTCATGCTGAAGTTAATGCAATCCTAAACACCAATCATGCTTCTGCTGCTGGACAGGTTAATTCTAGTTACACTTCCCTGGCCCATTCACTATAGTACACAGTTTATTCATCTGTGAGGCAGATTAGTTTTAGTAAAACCGCTCCTGTGGACCTTGGCGTGGAGACATTTTGAACTATATAAACTCAAATTGAAATGCTGGAAGCGTCTTGAATGATTGTTGACAATGTCCCCTTCTTTTACATGTTCTGGTTACTGGTTAAATATTTATTTTGGTAACGTACTACTCTATCTCTGTAACTGAAATTACTGATGGAGTGCTTATTCACAATCTTTGTTCTGCAGACGCTTTATGTGACCATGTTCCCCTGCAATGAGTGTGCCAAGATAATCATTCAGGTTCATCACAATGTTATGATTTGGTTATCTTTATAGTATATGCAACATAGATGCCCTTGTTCGATCCATTCCCCCCTGCTACAACCCACACAATCCACCAAAACTCAGAAATAGAAGTGTCACAGTGGCCGCAGAGATATTTTAATCTATATTCATTGCTTTTAAATTTCAAGAGATAAGGGAAATTTTGCTTTGTTTTACTTTCTTGGAGTGATAATTGCCCATATTTTAACCTGGTATTTCCTTTCCTTATGGTCAATATATTGCTTTGTTGCAGTCAGGAGTTTCTGAAGTTGTATATTTTGTGGAGAAGAGGTTAAACAATCCAGATATCACGTATATTGCTTCTCACAAGTTACTATCAATGGCTGGTGTGAAAGTATGCCTCCTTCATCTCTTGAACTGACTCTATCCATTTGATTTTGCTCAATCTGTCTTGAGGAAATATACATAGCATCAGGGTCTTATTCAGCTTCACATTTGTTCGTTTTGATAAGCAGTCCATAATAGACTCGCTAACTTTGGGTCGTACTACTGATTAAAGTTGAACTCTGAGTCACATATATGGTGACAGACGTGCATATGTGAAAAAATCTCCATGAGAGAACCTATTTACTAATCTGCATTTTCCTTCTTAATTAATTGCAGGTCAGGAAACATCAACCACAAATGAACCAAATTGCAATAAACTTTGAGGAGCCCTAAGAGTTTGTTCTTTATCTTGAATTGTATCTTTCATAACCACAGAACAGTAAACACAACCTGTAGCTCACTGTAACGGTTGTAATACTCTCTCTAGGTATCTAGTATTAGGTCGACTCCTAGGATTCACAGTGCTCTGGTGGGATTGTTGTTAGTTAATGCTCTGTATTACGGTGCAGACTTAGAAACCCTTCTAAGACCTGATTTTCAACATCTGATATTACTGTTAAAAAAATGTAATACAGTTAGAATCACTATTGAGGGATACGAGCGGCAATGCCAATAATAATCAACAATATCCTTCTTAATAACTATCTATAAACGATGATAATAACACCCGAAACTAATAAAAGAAATTACTGTCGTTTTTCTTTTACATGAGGACGTTGGATCCGTCGATGCTGCGTTGAAGTACTGGACTACAGTCCAAGTGACGAACACGGAGAGGTTCACGTGAGATTGGTGACGGCGTTGTGAGTGAGAAGGAAATCGGAGTGGTCGACGCTGCGCCGAGGAAGCGATGACGGCAGCGAGGTTCCGTGAGGAGTACTGGACACGGTGACAATCGGAGTGACAATCATAAGAACGAGGATGATAAGAAATTGTTAACTGGATATCTTAGCTTAACTATCGATCTATAACAATAAGGCATGATTTACAAGACAATGAGATCTTGAGATACAAGCTTGAAGAAAATCAAAGAGGGTATATATAGATGGACGAGGTTAGATGCATGTTGATGTTGTGGTGCCATGCATAGTGAAACCACTAATGTGGTAGGTTCGAAGTGAGAATGGAGATCGACTGGAGCCAGGACAGATCAAGGTGGTTGATATGGAAGTCTGAAAGGAGAAAAGAGCGAGACAAGATATAAAAAGTTCCAACTTAGCTTGGTGGAAAAGACATGATCAGTATGTTTTGTAAGGGTCTATGGACTAGAAGAAGATGCAAATGAGTAATAAGAAGGGAGTTCAAAGATGAATTAAAAATTCTAAGCAAATATCAAAATTACCAGTCAATGGTTTGGTACAGTATTACAGTCTGCAGACTCAGCTCTCAGACTGGCACAGTCAAATGGTTCAATTCAATGAATACGAAATCCCCAAGAGAAAAATACATAGGAAATTATGCATGAGTTTGGACCAATTCAGAATTCTGAATTCAGGAGCATGAACTTTTTTACGTTTGACCAGCAGATGTGTGTTAGACCAAAACTTTGAACAAATTAGAGTTCGATCCCCGTACCTCTCGCATGCTAAGCGAGCGCTCTACCATCTGAGCTACATCCCCATTGATGACCGGGGTACCGTATATTTGGCATTTAACAGCTAATTATTCCTGTGCTTAGAGCTCTGTCGCTGCTCGCTACTAAGCAAGTAAATAGGTAGAACCGATTCAAATGCTTTGTAGAATTTGCATCCTGTGTCATGTGTTTTAAAAAACCCGCCTCAGGGCTCAAAAGGCTCTAAAAAACTCGTCATTTGCAAAGACATTAAAGGCTTCTTGTAAAGCGTAAAAAGAGCAAAAAACAAGTTCTGAGGTGTTGAAAGCGTGCGCTTAGACCATCTCCCACCATAAGCTAAAAAATCAAATTTAGCCTATAGTTATTCTCACCATAAGCCAAATTACAATTTTCAAGATAAAAAATTTAGCTTGAGCTATTTTGTAAGTCAAATTTGGCTTATGGAATTGGTAGGCTAAAACTAAGTATTATTTTATACAAACTTTAAATTTTGTTCTTCTAATTTCACTAGCATCTAAATTGAAAATTCATTACTAACAAAATTTTATACCATCGCAACGATCTCGACGAGATCTTTCATATGAGCCCCATATCGAATATATTTATATAATTTTTTTCATGATTAATTATTGAACTAAACAAATAAATGACAAAATAAAAATAAATGGCTTTACCTAAGGATTTAGCTTACGGTGGGAGTGCTTTTTTAGGCCAAAATACTATTAATTTGGTTAAAGATTTAGCTTATGACGGGAGAACTTGGTAAGCTAAAAATAGATTATATAGAATATTTTTGTTTTGTAAGCTAAATTTGGTTTACGGTGGGAAATGCTCTTAGAGTGTTTTTTTATTATCATTCTCATCTTTTAAGATGAATCAAATCCCAAAAAATCAGGAGCGGCGGCAGCTCTCAACTCATCTCCAAAACAATCTTGTCCGGTGACGACCTCAGGTCAAGGCTGGCCTCTTGGCCATGCTGATGCCTCATGGTTTTGCTACCGGACAAGATTTGAAATTTGACCGACAGCTTGAGAGAGGAGGACCGGCGAGAGTTGTTGGTTAAAGGTTTTCCAAGGCAACCGGATTGTAAGGCATGGCCGATAGCTTTCCTGAGTTGCTTTTCTTCATATGAAATTTCCAGATCTTGTGGCTCACAGTGAGGCTAAGATGGTTGGGCATATTGATGATGGTGGTGAGGATTCAGCGGGTTTGGAGTTTGCTGGTGTTTGTGTAACTGTTATGGATCTTGTCAGACTGTGATGGTGACATTGTTGGGCAACTCTATGGGATTTCATGAAGGTAGCAACGGAGATGATAAGACGATCTAGGACGGGCAGCGGTCGGTGAGGGGGAGTGGTTTTGCTGGTGGCTAGCACGGGTCAACCTTCAACTGGGCCTTTCGCTAGGCTTTCTGCTAAAGTTGTTTTGGTTTCTAAGTTGGGCTACGGTTTTTGCCGTAGTCCAATTTTAAGTATTTAGCTAGTCTATTTACAGTAATTCCTTTTGTTAGGAACCTAAGCATTTTGTGTGTCTAGTATTTCATGTTTTTCTGCTAAAAATAAGTGAACGAAATCTTTGTAATAAATTGTGCTATTTGTTAGGAACCTAAGCATTTTGTGTGTCTAGTATTTCATGTTTTTCTGCTAAAAATAAGTGAACGAAATCTTTGTAATAAATGGTGCTAGCATGCCACGTCCTTAACTTGCCCAAATATTTGACAAGAGAAGGCATGTATCCGTGTCATTCTAGCTTGAGTATCAATGAAATTCCCGTATGGCTTTACCTGTCAAAAAAAAAATCCTAAAAAATCAGGATTTGATTTCAAGAGTTAGTACTACAACAGATCAAGGACCAATCACTATTATCCTACAAGAGTCCAAACTTTAAAGAGAACCTTATGATGCAGGATATTGCACTTTCTGATAACTGTACCGATATTGAATTGCAGCAATAAGATCATCCATTTCTAGGTTTTTTCTGTATTATAGAACTATACATGAAGGATTAACCTAATGCTCCGATTGAGCGTGGTGCAATATTAGCCTTCAATACGAGGCTATTAGCCAAGGCTGACTGCATATTTGAGTGAAATATCAGAAGAACAAACAATCTCTCGTATATCTCTGGTACAAAACTCAAGGCTGTAAAGTATGGTTTGAACTATTTTATACATCAAAATATATGTGTATTCTTTATTACGTAAGACTTACACATTTTGTCTCAAGTCTTACGCTTTAATGAAGAGCTCTTAAAAATGTCTCAAGAACGCTTAAACTTTTAAAACATTGCTCGATGTGACTAAAACACCTTCAAAAATTTGACTAGACTACCTACTGTCGATCCACCATGCACAAAATACTGGTTTCAAGACCTCAATAATCGTTTTCACTTCATAATTTATCTCATCGTCATTTATTTGCTTAAGACTCCGATAAATAATTTTCACTGAGAAGTGAACGTAAGACATAAAACCAAAGGATACATAAACTCATTTGTCTCATCATATTAAACGGGATATATCTCAATCGGAATTATGCCCTACCGGCCTACCCTAACAACTTATACATAATATTAACTCATATCTTTTTTTTTTTGAACTGAATATTAACTGATATCTTAAATACCCAAATTCTCCATCTGTACTCTGGTCAATTTTAACTTTTGGGTCTCAAACTCTGAACCTGTACTCGGTAGTGTGGTCATGACTCACGAACATACCAGAAAAAGAAAAAAGAAAACTAATAAATGATAATAATAATAACACCGGAAAGATATTTCTTTTTCTTTTAATATAAGATCCCATATTATTCCACCGCCACATTCTCACCCTCTTCGCCTTCAACACCCTCACCACCGCCGCCGCCATCAACCCCTAACCACCGTTCAATCGGCTTACACTGAACCTTGTGCCTCAGCTTCCAATCCAGCGCTTGACACCCACGCGAGCAGTAATTGACCGTACCACACACCGAGCACCTCCGAAACTCGTGCGGCCTCGTCTCGGGCCTCCCGCACCCCACGTGCGAGCACATCCTCAGCCCGACGCCCTCCAACCTCCGACCCGACCCGAACCACTCCCTCATGAACCGGTTCGCCGGGTGGACCTCCGGCCCGGGAACGTTGCACCCGAAGTCGCTCAGCAGCGGGCAACTAACCAACCCCGTCAGGCACGCGTAGAAGTGCTGGTACTGGTGGGCTCGCCACGTGGCTGAGGTTATAACCGACGCGAGCTCCCGCGCGTTGGCCTGGACTATGAGGCGTCGTCCCTCCGAGACGTTCTGGCGGACGCCGTAACCGTCCTGGAGGCAATGCCCGAGCTCGCGCAGCGCGTCGATGTGGCCGAGCCCGGCGGCGCGTGCGCAGAGAGCCACGCCAGCGCGTAGGTCCTTCTCTTTCTTGGAGCCGCCGCTGCCGTTGAACTGAATCACGGCGAGCGAGTAGAGCGCACGCGTGTGGCATCGCATGGCCGCCTTGGCCATAAGCGACGCGCCACCGCCTCGGTTTTGTAAGCAGTAAAATCGGATCTGTAACAGCATAACCGTAAAATCGAATCATTTTCCGGCAAGAAATAAACAATTTTTTTTATTTAATTTCCATAACAAATTTACTGGAAAAATTGACTGACCATTCCGAGAGTGTAGCAAGCTTCGATGTTACCGGCGCTAACGCAGAGCTTGAGAAACCGGTGAGCCGAGTCGGACCAGTTCTTGGCCTTGATAGCAAAAGCTCCCGGACCGGCTTTGGATAGTACCAGAGAGTGAAGCCCGAACCGGTTCAATCTCTTACATCTAATTATTATAAAAAATATATCAGAAAACTGTTCACTGAGAATCTGAGATATAATCAATAGAATTCGAAGAAGCGTTGCTTACGTGATGAGGACGTTAATGAGATCGGAGGGAGAAGACGCGGAGGAGCTGAGCTTGCAGAGGATGAAGACGACGAGATCGTCGGGCAAGTCGTCGAAGAAATCCGACTTGGCAGCGGTGGCGGTTCGTCGAGAGGTTCTGAGCCTTTTCCGGTTCGTCATGGCTTCCTCACCGGCTTGACATGCTTTCCGAACAGTCAGTACCGGCGTTCGGGTTTGTTTTATCGGGTCGGGTTGAGCGTTTCGTTTTTGCATAGAGAGAGATAGAGTAGCCTCGGCTCTGTTTCACGTTTTTGCGTGCGGAACGAGAAGGAGGTAAAAGACGAAAGGAGAGGGGTTGGGACGGGCTTATATACAAGTAGCAGCAGCGAGGTGACGAGAGGAGACCAGTACGTGGACCCCACAAAATGAGAAAATATAATTAAAAAAAAGAAAGGAAATGAAGGGAGGAAATGAAATCTGAAAAGAAATGAGGTCTTTGATTACTTTTGTATTTTATTTGGTAGGGAATTAAATTGGGGACGCTCTCTCGCCGTGGACCGCTATTAACGTGAAAACTCCGTTAAGAGCCCGGTAGGGTTTCAGTATGGTAATATTCATTAGCGTCTGTATCGAAGTATGCATGTACCTGAGTACTTATATGCTGATACATTATAAGATGGGAACTCCGTTTTCTCTGAAAATTCTTAACATGTATATACACGACGTAATATTAACCGTTTATAACAATTTATATGTTGATCATTATGTTTCTATATTATTTACTCTAATCTTGATCATCCATGTATGTATGTAAAGATACATGCCGTGTACTGAAAATGCTCTCATATTTTCTAGATCTACATTTAGTTTTTCATTCTGTCAAAATGTGCCGTATTTGGATGAGAAATATGTGCATGGAGATTGGAGTGTATTACAGTGTGAATAGTTTTTACCGAGAAATTTATATTTAGCAATGTGTACCGAAAGTTTTTGATTATGTGTATGGAGAGTATTACATTGTGACAACGATATTTTAGTTGAGAGCATCGCTATTTGCGTGTGTGGTGTTTTGTCAGTTATGCTATGAGATAAATTATTATTGGTAATTTATCTTATTATAGTATGTACGGAAAGACATATCGAGAAAAAGTAATGCATTGTAGTTAAGTTATTGTCGACAAAAGACTTTAATTGAGTTATGTTTTAACGTAAGCGACAAATTTGAAAAAATATACGGTTGTATGTAAATTATGTATCTTCTTTTTTATTTACCACATTATCACGTATAAACCTACATCGTGAACTCGATGCTACAAGATTTGGTAATATTTTTTTTATTAATGATTCATGAATTGTATTACATTCTAAGTGGTTTTTGACTTTTTGTATACATTCCGTATAATACAGAAATTAAAACAAAATACAACTCGAAATTGTGTTGCATGCATGCTTTTGTTCACCGTTCACGTGTGAGTTGGGATCAGATTTCCTTCTATTCTCATACTTCGTACATTTGTTGAATACCATTCGTACAATACATTTTATGAATTATGATCCGTATGCGATGTATGTACATCTGTATGTGTAGAAGCTCCCACGGCATGATAATGTTGAGAAAAGTATGACATTTGTGTAGATAAAATATATAAATAGAACATACTATATCACTATATTACAAACTTTACGTCGGTTATTTTGCGTACCGAGACCATATAGGATGTCATAATTTACGTACGATAAATGTTATAATGTCCTGAAGTTTGTATACCCGCTAAGTCGCTATGTACAGGCCTTGCTTGTGACAATATATTGACTGCAAACACGATAAGAAACTAGAAGGATTAAGTGCAAATGTTTATCTTCCTTTTAGCTTGGGCTAATCATATGAGCAAGAAGAGACTGAGGTCGATTAAAGAGTAAGCAAGATTAAGTCGGCAAAGCCTCCAATAAGCATGAAAAACATGGTAATTGACTAGTCTAATTAATCCGTTCGGCTGCATCCATGAGTGGCGGAAAAGCCAAACATTTATACTCTCGTGGAGGCATGATTCATTTTCACATGTAATCGGATCTGATCCCCTAAATCGTAGAATTGGATGAGACATTATCTTTGATCAATCTAAACTCTTTCATCATCGAAATATGAAAATTATTTTACATGTCTATCTTTGGTTGTAGAAACGTACAAGTTGGTACATACGTAAACCAACGTGTAAGTTTCATGGAAGTATAATATCTTGTGTAAGTATACACATTGTTTGGTGCCTCCTTCATGCATGTGAGCCCTATGTGTTTTTTGATGTATAAGTTCTAAAGTACATTTGATGATTAGTTATCATCAACTTTCTATTTGAATATATATGTTTGTAAATATTAGTTGTAAAGAGCTTTGTTCTATAGAATAGGCGTTTGGACTTTGATGCAATAACCATTACCGTTTAAACGATGTAATTTTATGAAATACGAGTGATGTTGATGTATCATTATGGAGTCCATGCATTAACGGATCAATTTTTTCAAACTCTGGGTTGTCACTTGATAGATTTCATAACTATTTCTAAAGACATATTTATGAGTAATTTTATTTGCACATCCCAAAACGCTGCATACACATCCTTAGGTTCTGACATTATATATGAACACAAATTTCTCATGCACATCCCAAAACACTGCATGCACATCCAAAACACTGCATACATATATGAACACAAATGAAAATTATGTAATGGTTAAAATAAAAAAAATATACCAAAACCAATCACTCGTAGTCCTTCTCAATTTTGTTTTCTTTGCCCAACAAAACATTAACGTTGTGTTTGGATAAACTAATTTCAATTTTCATATAAATTTCAAAATCATGGGAGTTACAATTCCATTAATTTAAATTTAATTAATTAAGAATTTTATTGTTTGAATTTCAAAATGTAGAGTTTTGAAATGACAAGAATTTGTATATAGACTAACCTCAGTTAAAGGAATTGACAAATGACACCTATTTTATGCGGAATTCAAGTCAGAAATTTAAATTTCTAAATTCCACGATTATTTTTTCGTGGAAATTGTGAATTCCATGATATAAAAATCCATACGGGGGAAACAATCATAATAAATTGAGAATTCTTATTTTTAATTAAATTCCTGGGAATTCACCGGCATCCAAACACACAGTAAGAATTTGGGTTACAAGCAATTTTGATTGAATGGTCAAACACATGCAAATTGTCTATTAGACTTTATAAATTGCATCAAGGAGTAACATAGGATTGTGTATTAAGTATAGAATGTGTATTAAGTATTTAACAATGTGTGAATAAAATTTCTCTATATTTATTTCTCCAAACATTATACAAGCGGGGTACGAAAATTTGCAGCTCAGGGTAAGAACAACGCACGTGACACACTTCGTAGTGTCATGGGCGAGGAAGGGGCTTCAAATCCCTCTCTTTCTCGCCAACAATCAGATGAATTTTTAGTTGGCATTTCCTAGCTGGTATATAAGCATGCTAGTAATTTAGTTCCTAATAAGAATACCACGGGCTTCAACGGTGAATGGCTCATTGGCTTGCGGTTTCAACAGGGTTGGTGATTGTGATTTATGCACGTCAAAGACTCGTTACCCTTATCCCATCTATCTCTCTCATCATCTCAACCTCATTGCAAACCCTTGCGCATGGTATAATGTCCAAGTTGAGATCCAACTTGAGAGAAAGAGATGGATCGAGTTTTGCAAACCAAGTTATGCTAGATATTTACGTATATGAACTATAAAGAAAACACTCGAAAAATATAATAACCAAAATATTTAATGAACTTGGATCCCCACTTCTATTATAAATTTTGGAGTTGGCAACGTGGATTTGGATAAGGCTTTGAAGATGTGGAGGAGTTGGTGGAACACAAATCTTTTGTTCATTGTCCATTCCTCTAAATAGTTTGGTAGAAAATGAGTGCCGCATTGCAAAATATATTGCATTGCTTAATTTGCTGCCATATGCCAAAAGAGCATGCACCTTTCAAACAAAAAAAAAAAACCCATTTTCACTTTCTTATGTTTGGCATTACAAAAACTTAAAGTAATCTTGGATCTTAATCTCAATCATAAACCAAACCCAAGAAGTTAAAACATCTCAATCAAGCTTATAAGATGTATTAATTCTATGATGTAAAGCATTGGTAATGTGGTGGGATTAGGACCAAGAACATGCATGGCTAATTTGGAAAAGGAGGCATGATAGTGTTCACACAGTTGGCTTAGTTAGTATGATTCGATCTCTGCCTATTTTGTATGTATAGCTATCAATTCAATCTTTTAAGGTTGGCGATGACTAGCTATATATGCCTTATATGTTTGATTCTTAAGTATGGCAAATTCGCAATGCTAGCTTAAGAGACTTGATAATAATAATTAGTAGCACAAGTTAGCAATGAGTATTCTACATATGCATCATTGCTACTCAAACCTTCGAGTACTATGTCAAGTTCGGCTACCTGTTTTGTTAGGCTAAGAGCTTCATCTATTTGTTGAAACTTGAAAGGTGGCTTATCTGGATAAAATGGATCAAGTCAAAGCTCAGTCCAGCTTGATCGATTGGATCCTCCCATCTTTCTTTCTTGAGAGATCAAACTCTCTCTCTCTATATATATATATATATATATATATATGATATTGATCATCCACTAGCTAGATATATTTGAATAGTCTTAGTAATTATCTCCCTTTCATCTTTGGAGATAAACCAAAGACTAATAGACAAAATTTGATATAAATTTCAATTGCTTGAATGTAAAGGATACTCCTCTAAAACGATATGAGCTTTCGGGTAACAATCAAGATTGAAGTTAGAATTAACGAATTAACTCCTGAAAATCGTTGAATGATTGTCCAATGTGTTGTCCGATTCTTTCTCAATCACATTCTTAATCCTCAGCTGCACTAGCTAAAAAGAAAAATCTTCGCTACGTTTAACCAACTGTTTAAACACTTCCTATCTAAATACACCACTTAGAAACGAAAAACCACCTATAGCTAAAAATTACGATCTATCGATCAAAGATTCAAATATACGGTTTTTTAATTTCTCTTTCGCTCTTAAATTTCGAGATAATTTATACAACTGAAGTGGGTGTTAGGTTGATCAGCAATATGGGTAAACCTATGACATAACAAATTAGTAGCTTTATGAATTTATCGCAATTTTAATTAGTTTTGTTCAAAATTGGGAGTGTCATATCTTGCGTCATATCTATAAATTAAGCAGAAAATGGCAAACGACAACAACTCATGTTCTTCTATATCCATGCGATGCAATTATACGTGGGTTGCGTTGCGTGCTGCATAAACTTCTTGCTCTAAATAGTTTTCATCTTCTGCAACAAGTAATCCCATTACAATTAGTTAATTACTTAATCAAGACCCTGCCTCACTTAGTCTCAAACCACACTGCTGCTGCTGCTAATTTAAATCAAACTTAATTATTATAAATCTTGACACGAAAACAAACACACTACGAGCAAATATAATAGCTAGGGTTTATATCATACTCAACCTCTGAATCCCCAGAACCACATAATGACAGTCCACGTCTGAGAGAGACAGACTCAGTCTCTTTATATTTGTCTAATTATTTTAACCACGAGAGGTTAATAATCCATAATTACAAGCAAAACTACATCAGCAAAGAGTTATTTTCAGAGATTTAACTTCTAGTTAAGCTCGGGCATGGGTCGGTTACTTGCCCTAGTTTTATATATATTCCCATGAAAGTTAAATTTTCTTAATGAGATTAGTTTTCTGGGGATAAATATCTGCAGGCAAATGATGGGAAAATGGTTAGTCATAGGTTTCGCTTATGGACCTCGCAACTAAATATAGAATGAAAATGACTGATGATATATACAAGTGCTTCTGCATATCTGTAACTTTTCTGCACTATTTGCTTGCTGTGACTTATTGAGAGGCATAATTAATCACAGCAACCAAGTGCATGCTCACACATGCAGGCTTGAATCAGAAAACTTGAGAAGAAGCAAACGGGGAAAAAGACCCGTATGATGGTATTTATTTTTAGCCCCTAATTATTTGAAAACTATGCTCAGTTTTGAAGGATTCCCATATCCGTCCAATCAGCTTTTAGGGTTTGGCACATTGCACATTAGAAGTGTGTACATGTGTGCATTGTTTTGGAAACCTATTTTCGGGTCACCATTCATGTAACAATATTGCCCATTTTAAACAAGTATAGCCGTGATTTGGTTGATTAAAGTGTTTAACTGACAACTTTGAGGTTATGAGTTCAAATCTCATTGACATATGTAGAGGGTGTGTGAGTTATTAATAAAAAGTTAAAAAAAAAAAACAAGTATAGCATTTACTTGAAGGTATGGAAGAGGCTCACGAATGATGAGTATAAATAAGCTTGCAGTGAAAGTTGACTCCAACATTTTAATCAGTTGTACCAAAAGAAGGTTCTCGATCGACTTCTTGTAAAATATCGATTCACAAGATAGATCATAACTTCTATTAGCTCTCCTACTGTAGGATAATATCATTACCGACTACTTGGTTGTTATTTTCTTGAAATTTGGATTATTTTATTAGATTCATGTTGCTTGGATAACAAACTGAGGTCGCCACGTCATTTTTCTTCAATCCAATGGTTGTTAGAGTGACAATAATATTGTTTTTGAGTCTTAGTCTTTTATCTTTTTTCCATTATCAATAATTGTTGTAATTCTTATGGACACCGGATCGAATAAGGATGACTTGACGACCCTTTGATTGTTACTCAATTAAGTAATACTAGCAACATGAATCTAAATAAAGAAACTAGACATGTTTTCTTAATTAATTAACACAAGTTGTACTTGGATCTGAAGCATGCGCCCCTTGAGGCTACCAATACCTTTAATATTGAGAATCTCAGTTCTATTATTATTGGTATAGGGTTACCCTCTTTAATTATTTTGTCACTTAATTCGTCATAACATGTACTATATGTATATATAATGTATCGAGCTAGAGACCCCGTATACGAGGCATATAGGCTTTCATTACTTGATTGGCATGGTTATGATTCTTTGCATGGTGTGTGCTTTGCTTCACTTGCCGAGGCATGCGAGCTAAAAGCTTGGCTGCTACAATATAACCTGACAAAGCTCATGTGTATGGGAATATTGATTATCGATGATTCGATGTATAGTGCTGCATGCCCAGGTTTTTTAGGGCCATCAGAACAATTGGTAGCTCGAATCGATTGGAAGTTTACCGATTTGGGAAGAAGGGATGTCTTTTTTTGCAAGCTTAGTTCACAAACAAGCTAGATGCCAATAATACAATGGTGAATGGTCTCAAATATATATAGGTGCGACGCTATCAGATTTATACTGAGCTTTATACTTTTTTCAATTGCAGCTCTAGAAGTTGCATACATGAGAAGTGATAACGGTTTTTCTGTCCATTTTTCGGTCATAACTAAAAAGAACACAATGAGAACCCTAAAATGTATAGCTATCATAGATTTGAGATTGAATCTACAAGTTTTGTGGGGCTTGTGTCATGAGGAAACGAGAATCATGCATACACTGGATTAATTAGTTTGCCATTTTGTACTTTTAGACATTTATAATAAACATTTTGAAAGTATTAGATTTGATCGAGATACAATAAATCAAATATTGCAAAATATTGCGAAAAAGTGCGATTGAATTGTATCTTTAAATGTTTTACGAGAATGTAATTAAATATATACTTCGGTTATGTGATTCATTCTTGTTTTGATGTTTATACTTTAGTTTAAAAATTATGTTTTACAAACAATGAAATACAAATCTTGAAACTCTGAAGTTTTGAGTCTTCATGCATTGTCCGATCGTGAGAGTATTTTATGTGGTAGTTGAGCAAGCATGCATTATACGTAGTTAGTTTTTATACGTATATATATATTATGCTAGCTAGCTACTTCACGTCGGTCAGTTCATTTTGGGTTTCGACTTTCGAATCACATTCATCTTTGGAATCTAACTAGAAAATGTATAAAAATTCTACTAGTGCTTTGTACAACATGCATGATGGGACACCAAGATATCTATAATGTAATGAAATTCTAAGAACGTACTCTCTCTAGATATTGAGTTTTAGCCCCAAAAGCAATCGATCAACTACTTCGCATTGATTCCTTGTACATCCAAATGACTCATCCCACAGAAACATAATTAAACAACCAACTGTTATCAGTTTAAGAGTTGATTAAGTGGTTTTAGAGTCACTGACTGCTACATGTTATGCGTTGTGTACGATTATGATCTAAACTTAATTAAATTGACAATTTGTTCTTATATATACTATATTCAAACCGTTTGAAAATCATTATATGTAGTCGAGTTAGTAGGAGTTTAGGTGTGAAACCTCCATATCCAGATTCAAATCCCGCCAGCGTTGATTGAAGTTAAATTTCAATATATTTTTGGTGGTCTAGGAGGAAGAAACTTCCGATCAGATTTCTTGATACATATTAATCTTTGAGACAGCCGTATGGTCTCGATAAAAAAGAAATGTTTAAACTATTTAGCGAAACAACATCAACTAACGAACAATCATCGTTCATCGGCTTATAACATACGTCCATCTATGCTTGAAGATAAAAACAAATTCCATGGAAACTGAAAGTGTGTGAAGTTGTACAAACAAGACGTTAGAACCACCAACATGAAAACACATGGTTGACAAAAATACGAGGGGGTGGCTGTAGGGTGGGTGGCGTATCAAACTCTCTCTGTTTTATTTGCTATGGAATTTCGGTAGCTGCAGGGGACCAAGTTAAGTTTGGACGGATACATATACACACAATAACGACGATCATGGAAGTCGCAATTCTTTCTTTTAAGACCAGGCTCCACTTTTCTTCATTAATCATGTTTTATTTGTCAAACATAGGCATGGTGATGTCGACAACGGGAATAAGATTGAGTAGGGTTCTTTCTTTGTATCCTTCAGGCCAACTCATTGATGATGATCCACACTTCCACATTTAGTGTCTTTAGTTATTGATCTTTCAGTCGGACAATGAACAAATAGAAATTATTTTAAAAACGCTAAAAGTAAACTATAAGTGACACGTTAATACTATTGATTGAAGTGAGATCATAGATCATACGACATAAGATCGAGTCCATCAATAATAAAATATATTTCTAAGAAGTGGAGTTAAAAACTGTGTACGCCAAGCTTTTTTTTAACTAACAAAAGATTACATGATAATTATATTCACTAAATGTTTTCTTTTTTTAATAACGAAATTGACCATTTGGTCTAGTGACAGTAGTTTTCTCTTGTAAATGGGAGGTTGTGAGTTTGACTTACGATAGACTTGTTGTAACATTTCAGTTGTTTGTTGATAAAAAAAAAAGATTTCATTCCAATCGATATCCGCCAGAGACTAAGAGTTAAACAACTCCATACATCTTTGTGATGAGCTCGCATTATAATGACTTACAAATAAAGAAGTACTTGCGGCTCTTCAAATGCAAATATTCACAAAATGTTTGAAACTATACATCTCGTAAAAATTCAAACAAAAGATTTAAAGAAAATAAAAAATTCAAACAAAAGATTTAAACATCTGATCCCAAGCTTATGTTTCTGTTTTAGCAAACGTCGTTATATATTTGAACGACTCAAAAGTTTTTCGTGTGCGAGGACATCGACTTCTCAACGGTTTAGTTTATGAAAATCATGTCTTAACAGAAGAAATGTATTTTCCTCCAAATATTTATACAATCTGACCCGACCCAACGCAATAACAATATGGGCTTGACTGTGATATACACTGAGCCCAAGAGAAAATATAACAACCCAGAATTTAAAGTTGGGCCTTAACCCAGCCCAAAAAACCAGAGTGGTTTAAGGTTGGTCTACTCTGTCAGTCCCACAGAGCAGCTCTGGCAACAATGAGAGCATTCCTCTTTTCCTTTCCTAAACGCTTTGGCATAAACGCCTCCTTCCAAACAAGGCAACGAATTTAAGAGCGGTTTCAATTTTGATTCCATAGTCAAAATCGCAGTCTCTGCTTTAGAAATCAAATTCAGCTTCGGAGAAAAGAAGAGAGAGAAAGCAATGGAGTCGGAGCTGAAGGAGATGCTCAACGACCTCGAATCGCTGAAGAGATCGCTCACCGATCCTTCTCATACTGCTCCAATCGATAAGGTATTTCTCAATTCTGATTCAATTTGGATTTGGTCGGACTGCTTGATTCGTCCATTTTCCTAATCGTGAATCGATTCTCGGTTCATTGAATTCGCATTTTCAATATTCTGCAGATTTTGTTATGCTAGTGAATATATTCGCCTGAACTGTCAAATCATCAATGCAGACTTGATTTGTCAATTTAGTTTTTTCGGATTTGATTGTTCTTTGTGCATGTGTTTGTTGCTATTGAAATTGAAGGAAATGTCATTAGGATGATCATTTATGTGTTTGTTCTGATGCTTTCTTTATGATAAATTTATGTTGTTAGCTGACAACTTTTCTTTTTTGTTCAATGAAAAATTTAATTTGTAGCTACAAATGCGTGTTGAACGCCTTACCAGCCTTGCAAAAACCGGACCTGTTCGGCGCTCCAAAGTTCAGGTAATTTATTCATCTCTTGTGTTGTCTATTTGTTTAGGGAAGCTTTGGTACTGTTCATTCATGTCTTACATGTTATGCGGCAGGATATGAGCGCTGAGGTGGTAGATAGCAATCCTTACAGTAGGCTTATGGCACTTCAGAGGATGGGCATTGTGAAAAACTATGAAAGAATTCGGGAGTTCTCAGTAGCCATAGTTGTATGTATTTATCTCTGTCTATGTTTCTTTTCTAATTAGAACAATATTTGATTTTACCAGACAATATATGTTGATTTCTCAATGCAGCATGTTTAACTTATTTGATTGGTGACCTGTCATCCTCATGAAATTTTTCAGGGAGTAGGTGGTGTAGGAAGTGTAGCAGCTGAGATGCTTACAAGATGTGGTATTGGCCGTCTTCTGTTGTATGATTATGACAAAGTAGAGCTAGCTAACATGAATAGGTTATTCTTTCGTCCAGAGCAGGTATTCATGCTTATTAGGCTCGTTTGTCTTTCTTTCTTTTTAAAAGTTTTCCAGTATTTATCAATCAGGTTTTTTCTCATTACTGGTATGGTCAACATCATATATGCTTCATAGGTTAGGTGCTGCTGCTTTTAGATTGTATCAAATCCCTTTTCTTCTTGTTGCCTTTCTGTTGCCAATTTCGTTCTGTACATGCATAGTTGTATTTCTAAAAATTGAGGGTTGTAAATTTTGTATTTTATTGTGATGTGTTTCTCCTTTTCAGAGTGGTATGACAAAAACAGATGCTGCCGTACAGACCCTTTCAGACATAAATCCTGATGTTGTGCTTGAGGTTAGCATTTCTCATGATATTTTTCCTATCTATTCAGAAGTTGACAACGGTGCAAGTGCATTCCTTTACCCATCTACTAGGCATTGATAAGTATCTTATTTTGATGCTAATATTTATGGATCCTTGAATCTTTGATGCTTAAATAATCCGACACATATTTATGTTCTTTCCCATGCTTATCAGTTCATTTTGTGTGTAGAGCTATACACTGAACATCACAACAGTGCAAGGTTTTGAAACCTTTACGTCTAGTTTAAAGGATAAATCGTTTCGCCCAAATAAAGAAGGCAGTGGAGTAGACCTTGTCTTAAGCTGTGTTGATAATTACGAAGCTCGAATGGCTGTTAATCAGGCTTGCAATGAACTGAATCAGACATGGATGGAGTCTGGTAAGCAAACTGGTTCCTGTATTTGAAATTTTGAATTACCATGAGTATCCATAGTCGGTCATATCCATTCAGATGCATAGTGGGTCAGATCTAATAAAGAGTAGAGTATCTAAGCAGGGATCAGATTTAAATGGCTGAACTGGAGAGGGTGAGAACTGTGAACTGCATATCACTCGGACAAACACACACACACACACACACATATATATATATGTTTGCATATGATGTTTGTATGGTCTAACATTCTCTCACACCTTTGATGAAATACAAACATGATTATGCATATTATTCCTGACTATAGTCATACAGGCAAAATTGTGAAAACCCTTTTGGTTGGAGTCCTCTAATGGCCTGGTGCATATCTTACCTATCTATACTTTACATTGATAATTCACAAGAAGAATATAAATGGCAGGTGTCTCTGAGGATGCTGTTTCAGGTCATATTCAGTTGCTTATACCTGGTGAAACTGCTTGTTTTGCATGTGCCCCACCTTTGGTACGTTGTTGTTTTATTTATTTTTTTATTTTTTGGGTTGTGGGTTTATTTGAATTTCGATGATGTTGGAGGCTTCTGAATATTGGAATAAGAAGATGAAGAATTAAGATCAGTCTATTACAATATCTTTCTCACAGGTTGTAGCATCTGGAATTGATGAACGCACACTTAAGCGTGAAGGGGTTTGTGCTGCATCTTTACCTACCACTATGGTAAATAAATTTTCCTCCATCTCTTAGTGGCTGTAATTTGGTGCTTTTATTATTCGAACTCGATACTGAAATCCATGTAGAGTAACCACACAAATCTTGCTGTTGCTTCTTATTAATGAAAAGGAAAAATGAAAATCTTGACACTAATTTCAAATTTGTCTGAGGATGGAGCCTGGCTTAGTTACTCTCTGGTTTATAGACAACTGGGTTAGTCTAGAATCGGTCTCAGGAATCTGTCATGTATGATGCATAATGTGCAATACTACGCTGTAATTCTTGTAAGAACTGATTTCATTTGATTTATAGGGAGTTGTTGCTGGGCTGCTAGTTCAGAATACCCTCAAATACTTGCTGAACTTTGGAAACGTCTCCCCCTACTTGGTAAGTTGTATGTTAAAGTTCTGTCTCTGTCTATTCTGAAAATTGAAAGCAGCCTCATCGAGGATTTAATTTTATGTCTTCCATGTTTGATGCAGGGATATAATTCTCTTAAGGACTTCTTCCCCACCATGGAAATGAGGCCAAATCCTCAGTGTTCAAATTTTGCTTGTATGGAACGTCAAGTAAGAAACTCAGATCCAGCCTTGGTGCACCCAATTGTGGAAATGGTGATTACACGTTACATTATGTAATTACATTACTGATGTGAGATGTAATATTAACTGTGCAGAAAGAATACTTGCTTGCAAAGCCGGCTAGGGATGCTGCAAGTAAAGCAAAGATGGAAGCCGAAGCATCATCATCTGTTATAGAAGCTCCACTCCATCTTGATAACGAATGGGAAATAAGGTGCTTTTACTAATAATGGAACTTGTCACATTACAATCTCACATTCTCACTATTACCTAGGCCTTGTTAAAAAAATAAAGATAAAAATTCGGCACATATGGGGGGTATTTTCTTATACTAGAGACAGACAATTGCATGCATTTTAGAGAGAGTATTGTGGAGATGGAAGCAATCCATGGATGTATTAAGCACATTTTGTGTTTGTTTACTTTTCAGCGTTGTTGATGATACTGAGCCACACAGCATAGAAGCCAAAAGTTTAGGTAATTCATCCTTTCACTTTTCAACTTCTTTCAATCAGACAGATTTCTCTGATGTTCAATGTTTCTCCTGGAGCAACTGATTCATTAGTACGAGTCATGACTGCTTATGAAGGAATTTTCCTTCAGAAGTGAATCTCTCTTGGACAAGAATGTATACAACTATATTTGATCTGCTGTTACCAATCAGTTCTGTTCTTTTGCTGCTTCTTTTCTCCCTTAATGTCTTCTGTCTATTGTCTTCAGATACTCTTCCCGAAGGTCTAGTTCGGGAGCTTCCCACTGCGGATGACTTCCAAAAACCAGCCGCAGAAGCTGCAGATACTAATGTTGAAGACCTAGAAGAACTTCGGAAACAACTCGATGCCCTTAATTCTTAATAGATCATATATTTTATCTTTGTTGATGTAACCTGTTGCTTAAGCGATACAAGTTGAATTGTAGCGTCCATTGTTTGTAGTCACACCCTGAAGAGGGTGCAAATGAGGTAGATAATACCTAAATTTCCGTAGTTCCAGAACGCATGTTTGTGATTTTCAAATCTCTACAACTTATAGACTCACAGTCGATAGTTCAAATCATCATTTCATCACTGGCATCTGCTCTGAACTCCTTGTGTGTATTCCTTGAATGCACATTGGCTAACGCCTGTAGTTTGATCTTGTTGCATTTCTATCATACACAAGCATACAACTGATAGTCCCTGGATCAAAGATATGTCGCTTACTAAATGGAGACTAGTGTTGGTAGGAATGAATGTTCATGAGATGGTGAATACCTTACGGTACCCTAGAGTCGGAAGCCATTAGATTACATACAGTATGTACACCACTCCATAAACTAGATTTACTTTAGGGTACATTAGGTACTTCACTCGATGAACTAACTCTAAGAGATGAAATTAATGACATTCTCGGTGTGATTTTAACAAATTTCTCATCTTCAAGGTTGCAATTTGTCATGACGACGATGGTGTAAGCTCTGAACTAAACTGAAATGAAAACGGAACGATGAATTTACTTCGTCCTACATGGCGCGCGCCAACGAACCCTACTAGCAACTTTAAAAGCAAACGCTGAAAACCCTAATTCACAACAAAAATCAAACTTTCAAAACCCAACACCAGCCGCTTCACCCCAAAACTCCTCCTCTTCATCATCTCCAATTCCTTGGCTCTAATCAGAAGTACCAAACCAGATATGGCTGCCGTTGAAGAAAAAAAACCAGAGAAAGAGACTGAGGTGATTGCTCCTGAAGCCGAAGAAGAAGAAGAAGAAGAAGTAGTAGCAGAAGAGGATGAGGAAGAGGACTGGTCGTCGGACTCCGACATCGGAGATGCATTGGACTATTTGGATTCCAAGGACGACGACGCCGTTGAAGGCGCCTTCACTATCAATTCGCGGCGTCCGAATGCCCACGGAGGCCTCCACTCTCGCCCTAACTCATCAACTCTTCAGCCCCTCTCGAATCGCAACCAGAGATTCTCCACTCACATCCGGGCTTCGCCTCTAGAGGTAAAATTTCAATTCCGAAGCAGAATTGTTCGATTTTACTGCTGTGAAAGTTAATTTTATTACAATTTTGGAGGTGATTTTTGATTGTAGGAGTGGGAAGGGAGGCATGTTGGGATGTGTAATTCTGTGACGACTGCGATTCGGGAGAGTGTTAGGGACATGGCCACTGGAAGAACAAGGACTACTGAGAAGGCGGATCGCGCCACTGTTGAACAGGTGAAAGAGGACACATTTTTGTTCATTTGGTGTTTCGAATCATTACCACTTACTTACGAGCTTCAAGCAATGCCGTTTTGTTAATTGGTTTTTTATGATTTCACCAGGCTATTGATCCTAGAACTCGGATGGTGTTGTTCAAAATGCTGAATCGCGGTGTGTTTCAGGATATCAATGGCTGCATTTCAACTGGGAAAGAAGTATGTGTTTCTAGCTTCTTTTTATTATCATTTTTCATGTGTTTTTCTCCGTTTGTTCTTATTGTGGAAACTGTTCTTTCTTTTTGAACAGGCAAATGTTTATCATGCAACGAAAGCTGATGGTGGGGAGCTGGCTATCAAAGTCTTCAAAACCTCTATTCTTGTTTTTAAGTAAGTTCACTTAAACTTTTAGCTTCTTCCATAGGCACTGACTGTTATAGTGCCAAATGCATACACAATTATGTAGATTTCTGTTGAAAAGACTGTGATGGGCCTAGCAGAGAATGCTGAGTACTATCTATGGGTTTAGTGTTTCTTTGTTTTGTCATCTACTTTTTCTCAAATTATGGTCTTGTCCTATATGATACTAAGTTTGATGGAGAATTTGACCAAGCAACCATAGACTATGGTATAGGGGAGATAAGATTTTACGGTTTTTGAGGAGATTCAGTTACTGTGCTGGGTTTTGTTTGTATGTGTTTATCAGTACCTTTCAATTAGTCTTACTTGTTTTTCTGTCTGAACAACTTCAGGGACAGAGATAGATATGTACAAGGGGACTATCGGTTCAGACATGGATACTGCAAGCACAATCCTAGGAAGATGGTGAAGACATGGGCTGAGAAAGAAAAGAGGAATTTGATCAGGTTAGACTAACAATACTTTTATTCACCTATGCTTTAATTTTTAAGCTGGTTTGTCCAAGCCAATTGATTTGTGATGGTTTGTTATAATGCAGGCTGAAGGCTGAAGGACTTAGGTGCCCAGAAGTAGGTCCTTTGAGACTTCATGTTCTGGTGATGGAATTCATAGGTATTTTATGGAGTCTATTTTGAATGTTAACCTGTTCTATGTATATTGGCGAGTCCAAGTGGTTGTCAATCTTGAGTCTAGGCTTTGGAATAGATACTTTAATATTTTCTGGCTAGACTACTCTTGACTGTTGTATTCTATTACAGGTAAGGATGGTTGGGCAGCACCACGCCTAAAGGATGCTGCATTATCACTTGACAAGCTACGAGAAGGTTATATGGAGGTGTGCTCATATCTTTGTACAAATGCCCTGAAAAATCTCATACTTGCTGCCCACTACTCTATACATAACCATTGAGAACTTCGAGAACAATTAGCTTTTATAATTGATGTTTCCTTTTGTTTCTGGAATAAAGTCAGTGATATGTTTTACTCCAGATGGTTATTGCTATGCGAACATTATATCAGAAGTGCAAACTGGTGCATGGAGATCTCAGTGAATACAACATACTTTATTTTGAGGTGAGTACTGCAATCAAACAACCCTAAAGTTCAAACTCATGTATAAGTTTTATTTATATCTTCCTTTGTTTGCAGGGCCACTTGTATATCATCGATGTTTCGCAATCAGTTGACCTGGACCACCCTCATGCCCTTGATTTCCTACGTGAGGATTGTGTCCATGTATCCGTAAGTTCTTCTCACCGAATTTTCTGGCTGTAGTTTTTCATTGTCTTGGGACGTAGCAAGCTATGCATTCAAATATATGAGCTTATCAAGCATTTGGTGCTATGCAGGATTTCTTTAAAAAACATGGTGTAGCTGTCATGACAATTCGTGAGCTCTTTGACTTTATAGTGGATCCCTGTATTGCTGATGATGATATAGACGGTTATCTGGAGAAGGTCCGGACCCTTTCGTTTTTCTCTCAACTATAAATTCTTGGGCTCCTATTAGTTAGTATATCACTAATCCTTCTTTGACTTCAGGTACAACAAAAAATCATGGCACGAGGAGATATGACAGCAGAGGAGGAAATTGCGGACGCTGTATTTGTTCAGGTGATGAAATTGTAACTGCGTTATTGAAGCAGTTCCTTGTATCTTCAAACATGATTTCATTTTGGTGTAATTGTGGGCACTCAAAGTTAAGGAATCTCACTTGTGTTTTCCCCCCTCTTCTTTCCAGTCATACATTCCAAAGACACTAGATAACGTGAAGAATGCTGAGGCTGATGTAATACGATTAACCAGTGGTGAGGACACTAGAGACATGTACTATAAAACCATTACAGGATTAAAGGAGGCTCTTCCGAAAGGCCACCTAGCTCCACCTGAGAAAGATCAGCAACATGATGCTAATGCCCCGGAAGAGTCCCCAATTGATCCGGTTGGTGGTCCTGAAGCCCCTGAGACCGAGTCCGACTCTGATACAGATGAAGGCGGCTCAAGTGATTCAGATGGGAATTCTGATAAGTTCAAGGCACAGGATCCTCTCGATAAGAAAGCTGCTAGAAAAGAGAACAAGAAGAAAGTGAAAGAAGAGAAGAGGGAAGCTCGGAAAACCAAAGTACCAAAGGCTGATAAGAAGAGAAAGAAAAAGATAGCCAAAGCCCACAAGACTAGGTAGCTGATATGGTTAGGCACATCACAATATTTAGTTATTTACATAGTTAAAGTTCTGAAATTTTGCCTATTACAGATACCATTTGGTTAAACAGGATATGTAACAATGTTGTTCTCTGCTGAGTTTATATAATTTTGTTTGCGATAATGGAAATATAAAATAAGAAAAAAACGAGATTACGAATCATTGCAGCAAATAAAATTTTGTTTGCCAATGAAAACATCTCGACCAAAAAAAGAAAAGAAAGGAAAACCTTAGCATTACCTAGCGGCCCAAACCTAGCCTGGAATCACGTTTTGCTAGCAACGTCCAGAAACATGCACCAAGTGGGCCACTGTCTAGCGACCCAACTGCTCCGCCTAGCCCACATAAGTCAAATTTAAATTTGGCAAAAACAAAAAGATTATACCATTGGAGTTGCTCAAATTTCAAATTTGACAAAAACTTTAGCAAGATGCTTTTATATGTGTCTTAATGAGATGCTTTTATGTTTCGCTTGTGCCAAAATTGCTTGTTTCTGACATGTGAGATATTTTACGTGTTCGAAAACGTTTATACGTTTATATGTAAAATGTCTTATAAGCGAAGATTGTTTTAGATCTGTGTTAGGCTTGCTATATGCGAGCTGATCGGTTATCTCCACAGAAAGAAAAAAAGCTCGAATCCGACAGTCGAGGATGGAAGGTGATCTTGGACAAAAAGGGTATTTTCGTAACTTAGGAAAACCCTACATATATAAATAGAAGGGGAGACCCAGAAGCCACATCATATTTCCATCTCTCTTCACTCCTCAAACTTGTTTATTATCATCTTCTCATGAATTCAGAACCTCTTTGCTGCTCCTCCCTCTTCCGATTTCATAGTAATCCGTGACAAGACCGTCTGAGAAGATGTGAAATTTACACTCCCTCAAGAGACTTTTTCTTGTGGGATTGTAATTTCACATCTTCTCCGATAGTCAAGACGCTTCCGATGAGTCGATATCATGGATCAACGGTGTTGCTTTGCCGTCGATCTATGATCAACGGTGCTTAAGAAATCTCTGTTTAGTCGTCAATAAAGGTATATTCCTCAATTTCCATTTCCTTCCTTTAGGTAAGGATTAGATAAGACACGTCTGGGCTGGCCCGGCCTAGATCTGGCCATTATGCTTTTATTTTCTCTCTATAAATGTCACACCTTAATTTTCGAAGGATAAATTTCAAAAATTTGGGCATGAAATAACTCACGATAATATAATTCCCAAGACTTGTTCAACAAACTTAAAGAAGACTAAACTCAATTGCAGAAATGTAATGTCAACACAACTCAATATCGAGTTAAATATTACATTTCCTTATTTATATAAACTTAAAAGTCAAGAAATGAAAACACTCGAATGAGTTTAATGTTGTCTACCAAATATAATAATATCAAGTGTACATCAACTAAAAACCCTGCCACTATGCCTCCGCCTCAACCCTGCTGATCATCACCTGCAGGTTTAACCCCTACACCATGAATTGGTGCATCGGGTTGTAAAAAACAAACCCAGTAACCTAAAAAGCCCTTATGAGTAACTCTAAAAAATAATTCAATCCAACATCACATAAGATAAAACCGGTAATTCCTGCTTTAGAACTTAGTTCAGGAATCGCCTCAAAACAATAAAATTCAAAAGAGAGTAAATAAGAAAACACAACAATTCACAAAACAATCAAAATCATAAGTGAATCATGCAAAAAAGATAGTTCAGGAATTTCACTAAAAATCACACAAAAAGCATAGTTCATGAGATACTCAAAATAAGGAAGTTAAATGACAACAATTAAGAACAATGTTAAAATCACATAACCAATACTTTTACAAATATACATGTATCTCTGAGTCTCAAATACTAATAAAGTATCTCCCATGACCTACAACAAACACATGTACTCATGAGTCCCAGATGTTAATAAATACCTCTCATGACCTACAACAACAATTCATGTACCCATGGGTCCCAAATACCTTAAGGCACCTCTCATGACTTACACCGACAGACGGACTAGAGCTATATTCTTAACCGTAACCAATCACCCGGCCAAAGGCTTGGAACCCAGTTTGACTGCCCCATATCAAATCACAAAATAATAATAGCATCATAACCGTAACCAATCACTTGATTAAAGGCTTGGAACACGGTTTGACTATTTACACAACATTTCATAAAAAAATAGAATCATCATAACCGTAACCAATCACCCGATTAAAGACTTGGAATCCGGTTTGACTATCTACACAACATTTCACAAAAGAGTAGAATCATCATAACTGTAACTAATCACCCGATTAAAGGCTTGGAACCCAGTTTGACTCTCTAAACCACAAATCACAATATAATAAAATCGTCATCAATCAACACAAGGAGCACATCATAAAAATTATATCCTTCCACATAGATATATTTATATGAACAAACATAGATATCCCCACAAGAATAAACTACCAAGAACTAAACATATTATGGTCACAAGAACCTTAAAAATAATCATTTAAATAAGAAAACTTGTTCTCTTACCTATGAACCGTTGACGATCAAACTCATATATTTTAAAACAAAAAAAAGAAAAACATAATTTTTAAATCATCATCATCATCATCAACATTTTCATCACCATTATCGTCATCATAATCATAATATTAATCATCATAATAATTATCATCATAATCATCATCATCATTATATCATTATCATAATAACCATACATAAATAGGTCACAAAATGAACCTTGGTGAGATTTTACTCACCTCAAATCCAGCTGCGTCTTCGCACGCACAACACAAGCATATAGCTTAAAACCACACTCCACAAGTCACCTAAAATTACACAATTAATAACCTTAGTAACCAAGTACTAAATAACCTTAGTAACACAAGCATATAGCTTAAAACCACACTCCACAAATCACCTAAAATTACACAATTAATAACCTTAGTAACCAAGTACTATAGGATATCAAACACCCTTAAACTAAACCTTAGTCTAAAGAAGGACAACCTTCTAAGGTCATCCAATTTAACGACCCAAAACTGCTGCATCTTACTCTCAAAACAGAAACTCAAAACCTTGCACAAGTCTTAGATTAAACCTAGAACCTAACATGCAATCCTTGCTCATAACCTAAAATTTTCACCTCTCGACAAGCTGTCGAGCTCACCACAACACCACAACAAGCGCTATCTAACCATTGAAACCTAGAGCTAGGAACACTGCCGGACGCGCTGCCACGCGCCACCCCAAAACTTCAAAATTTGGGCAAACTCAAAACATCAAACTTGAAGATCACAGCATAAGGAAGACTTTTTGTACCTGAGGTTAAGCTTGGTTCGGCCTTAAACTGCCCCAAACAACCCCCACAAGCCTGCGCCTCAAACTGAAATTTAAGGTTTTCAAAACTCAAAATTCCAGTTGTATGACTAGTAAAATCATACTTAGAAGGAAGAGAGCTTCACGGCTTACCTCTCACTACCTATTGCCGTCACCGAAATTGGCGACTTCCGGCCAACACTGCTCCACTTGCCTCTTGCTGCTACAGTTCAAGATGAGGCCACCCACTTGCCTAGGAAGCTTCGCACGGAGGAGACAAGCCTAACTAGGCTAGTTGCGTCGTCGGGGGTCACCGAAATAAGGTTTCGGTGAGAGGTCACTGCAGCAGTGGCTTTCGGGCCTCGTTGCGCCTTGTACGCCGGTCACCAGAATCAAAGACCGGCACGGCTGGGTTGGTGAGGACGAGACCGATCTAACGGAACCGGTGGCGGCCAAAACGATGGCCGGACGTCCGACTTCTTCTTCGACGAAAATGGGCTGCTCGTGCGTCTCGGGGAGGAAGAGAGAGAAAAAGAGTTGAGTTTCTGAAATTAGGGTTTCCCGTAAAGCCACGAACTTCCACTGACCATAACTTTGTCATATGAAGTCCGTTTTACGCGTGTCATTTGTCTACAACTTTAGTGAAGGAAGTTTCTCGAGAAACTCAATGAATAAAAAGTCAATTCTATTACCCTTAAAGAAAATAGAACCGTTTCGGGTAATTTATGCGTTCGAACACTTTCGCTGTTCCTTCGAACCTCAAAACACACTAACTTTTAACTCAACAATTCCCAAATAATATTAGAAACTAATATCAAATTTCCGGGGTATTACAATAAATACTAACCCCTGCCTTATTTTCTTTCTGTTCTCTTTCTCTCAGAGTCGCCAAAGATCCATTGAAAGCTCCCGATCTCGTTCTCAAAGAGGAAGAAAAAGATGGCACAAATAGCTGGTGATTCTCCATCTCAAGTAAAACCCTAGATATTTGATTGAATCTAAACTCACCTAACTAGTACAAATTTTATCCCCATTACTTGATCGGTTTAGGATTTTTTATGCCATTATTTTGATCTTTTGTTTTTATGAATCACATTACTTGATCTGTTTATGATTTTTTTTGCCATTATTTTGATCTTCTGTGTTCATGAATCACAAATCTATATGATTTTTGCTTTTTATGATTTGCCTTGGTTTTCTCTGAGATGTGGATCCAGATCTATATGCTTTTTGCTTTTTATCATTGAAGAATTCTGATTTGCTTTGCTATAATGTGAATAGGGGATCTCTTTGTTTTCTATTTTAATTGAGGAATCCTTGGTTGATCTTGATCTTTTTTTGGTACCTTTTGTTAGATCTGGTCTTACTATGTCTGTTGTTGTTAATCTATTTCAATGTTTTAATCCTTTTTTCAAGAGATGTTGATTTTGATGGGTTGTCTCACTCAAATTGCCTCTGGATTTGTAATTTCATATCTTTTTTTAATGTTGAAAAGATGATATAATCTATATCTTTTGATATGTTCATAGGTTTTTTTTTTTTAAATAAAAAACTTTTATTATTAACTTACACATTCTACATATGTTGTGAGATTTGAACCCATAACCTCAAAGTTGTCAGTTAAACATCTTAACCAACAAAACCACAACGGTTATCTATGATGAGAAGGTACATTTTGTATGTTCCTAACGTTTGTTAAGTATTTGGCAGACATGTGGATATGTTGTCTTATTGTTATTTTACTGCCTGCTGATGGTGATGTCGCAAGGTATGTTGGAGCTGAGCTAATTTGCTATTTTCTTACCTTTATTGTTAATTGTTTAAAATACACCAGTGGGGACGACAAGGTTTCAAGCATCATTTTTGATATTTTAAATGTTTTCTTGCAGTCCACCGTACCGGTTGTTGGTGAAACTGTTTGGCAATTTCTCTTGGAGTTTATCGCCCCGGATTGGGAGGTCTTCTACCCGCTGTCAAGGACGACGGTCTTCTACCCGCTGGCAAGGACGGTGGTCTTCCAGAATTTCTGCCCCAAAGTCCAGGGTGTCCAAGGAGTCGAAAGAGTCAAGCTCCAAGGATTCCAAGGTGTCCATCTCTAAGGAGTCCCGATAGATTTTAAAACCTGCTCTAAGTGTTATCAGAATCAAGGTGTTTCTATCCTACTGGCCTAGCGTGCAATGACAGAACTAGAAATTTGAAATGGGTGGGCCGAATTTTTTTATTAGAGTTATCTAATTTCTTTTTTTAAGTTCTACATATCATATCTTAGTTTAAAAACATATTAAGCAATCAAGTAGTAAACTGATTAAACATAAATTAACATAATATCATTTGATAGAATCAAAAGTTAAGAAAACAAACACTGCTCTTGCAACTGATTAAACAAATCTTTGATCTTCAAACCTTAATCGGAAAAGAAAGATACAGTTAACGCGTCTTAAAAAACTCTGAGAGCAATGCTAGTTACCACGAAGTTGGACTGAAGTGTTTGTTTCTATGCACAAACTCTGAGAGCAATGCTAGTTACTGAGGGCAGGCTAAAAAATGTTGTCGAGTAATGAATGCTAGTTTGGTTTTGCTATGCTATAGTCATTTAGAGCACGTTTACTAACTTGGAATGAAACTTATCATGAATCGGTATCAACAAAAATCGGTATCAGAATATTTCATTCCATTCTACTGTTTACTTACCATAAAGAATCAAAACATGGATAAAACTAAATTACGATTGATGTTGTTTACTTACCATATATAATCGGAATTAAAACTAGTTTAATTACTAAAATAACCCTACAAGAAAAGAATCTAGATGTTTGCAATTTTATTGTTTTTCTTTTCAAAGATGTAAATATTCTTGGATGATATATTCATCAGACCACCTAAATCATATATTTTGGTTAACTCAAGTGCGTGTGTACAAAGTTTTGCAGCACATATATAAACACTCATGAATGAAATAGAACTGAACGAAACAGAGAGGAGACGATAAACAAAAACAAAGAAGCTTATCGATCACCATAGAAGAGATAAACAAATCTTGGAGTGCGCCGTCTTCTTTTCTATTTTGTCGTTGTTATTTTCTAATTTAATAATATTTTGTCGTATTCTCTTCCATATATATATATATATATATAGGGTTTGGTCATTTAGAAATATTATAATTATGTGAGGATATTTTGGAGAGAAAAAGTTGATTCCATTACCTTGATTCTGATACCCACCTCCCCCCTTGGGTATCGAATAATGAGTTTTGTCAGGAATCAATTCCTGATAAGTAAGTGAGACCCACATCCATTTACTACCAGGACAAACATTTTAGCCGACGAAACTTTTAGCTTAATTCGTCGGCCTGTTAGCTTAATTCGTCGGCTAAGATTTCTTCGGGAAAAGGTCGTCGGCGATGACTTTAGCCGACGAAAAAAGAAGACGTCGTCGGCTATAGTCCCACAGTTTAGCCGACGAAAAACATGTCGTCGGTTTTTTTCCCAGACTTTAGCTAACGAAAAAATTAAGATATTCGTCGGCTAAAGTGTGTAATAAAAAATTAAAAAAATAGCTATAGCCGACGAAATATAGTCTGTTTCGTCGGCTTTAGAAGAATTTAGCGACGAAACATGTCATAATTCGTCGGCTAAACATTATAAAAAAAATTAAAAATACTATAGCCGACGAATATAGTATTTAAATATCGTCGGCTAAAGTTGCTGCTTTTTGAAAAAAAAAAAACTGCAGAAACTTTCGGCCACCTCCAATCACCACCAACATTTCGAACAACTTTCTAGAAGAAGTCGAAGCCCAATTCTAAGCCTAATCAGGTCAATTGAATTAAAATATAAAAATCTCAAATTCCCAAGTCCTCACCATAACCAAAGTAATCATATCTCTTCAACTGAAACTCTGGCCGGTTATCTTCATCAGCATTAACAGACCCAATAACTTCAGCTTGCATCAACATCAACATTCAATCACACTCAACAAACCCCACATCAAAAACTCACAACTTTCCAAAACCCAATATTCAAAACTCAAAAAAGCAAACTAACCTCTTCTTGAGGGAGGAGCTGGGTAGGCGCTGGAGCAGACTACTTACCATCCACCTCCGATAAAACTCCTATATAAAGAACTTTACCCGACGAAATTCTTTATTTTCGTCGGCTAAACTCCTTTGAAAATTTTCCCCCAAATTTGGTTTGCCGCCAAATTTTTTTTCGACTTTAGCCGACGACTTCTCATATATTCTCGTCGGCTAAAATCCTTTCAAAATTTTCCTCCGAATTTGGTTTACCGCCAAACAATTTTTGACCTTAGCCGACGACTTTTTTAATATCTCGTCGGCTAAAGTCTATAAATTCACGAAAACGCTCATATCTCCCTCTATATTACGTAGTTTGGTCAAACATTCCACACGAAAAACTCTCATGTAGATGAGACGCAACCACCTATATAAAATTTTTGAGAAATTTACCTTCCGACGATAGGGCTCCCCATAGGGAATAATAACGGTAAATAGGGTAGATCGCTACTATCGGCACCGAGACGTTACCCGATTTACGTGATTTTTAAATCATAACCGTATTTCACCATTATGAACACATCTTATTTCACGAGATTTTTGATAACTTTGCTTCCTATGTAGAGTTGGTTCATAAAGTTGTATAACCTACTAAACAAGTTATACAACATTAGTAGACATGTTGTGATTCCGATGACTAAAATTCACAAATCAAAATTTGACCTTCAGATATGATCATTATGACGAAAGATGTCTATGGTAAAAATTCAACTGGATCCGACAACGTTAAGGGCTCGATCGAAACGGTCAACCCTAATCCATTGTTACTTATCACACGAAAACGCTCATGTCTCCCTCTATATTACGTAGTTTGGTCAAACCTTCCACACAAAAAACTCTCACGTAGATGAGACGCAATTGCACATATAAAATTTTTGAGACATTTACCTTCCGACGATAGAGCTCCCCATAGGGAATAATAACGGTAAATAGTAGACACGTTGTGATTCCGATGACTAAAATTTACAAACCAAAATTAGACCGTCCGATATGATCATTATGACGAAAGATGTCTATGATAAAAAATTCAACTGGATTCGACAACGTTAAGGGCTCGATCGAAACGGTCAACTCTAATCGGAAATAAGAAAACTGCATTTTGAAACCCTAAACAGACTCGGATGGCCAAAAAGGCTCATATGTCGTGGCAATAGCAATGAGTTTGACTCCTAGGGCCGTTACGCTTCTGAAAATGTATCACAATAGTTAATCGGACACCGAATGCCAAATCTGCAGCATAGTGTATAATAAGGGTAAATTACATTGACCACAACTATCGGCACAGAGACTTTACCGGAATACCGTGATTTTTTAACCGTAGACGTATTTCACCATTATGGTCATATCTTATTTCACGACTTTTTTGCGTTTGAAGGTTCTACGTATAGTTTTTTTTTCCCAGATGAGTTGTTGTCTAGATCTGCAAATATAAGGCACTTTAGCCGACGAAATTATATTTTTCGTCGGCTAAACTTTTAAAAATTTCGTCGGCTTAAGTTCACAGACTATAGCCGACGAAAATTTAAATTAGCCGATGAAGAAAAATTTCGTCGGCTAAAGTTCACGTTAGCCGACGAAAAAATAATTCGTCGGCTTGGTTCTTTTATTTTCGTCGGTTAAAGTGTTTCTTCTGGTAGTGATTCCAATACGTTGACATGTTAGTAAATGCCGGAATTCACCTATTCCAGAATCAATTACATCACTCTCAATTCCATCTCAGGTTAGTAGACATGCCCTTATTGTTTCAAGTTGGATTGAAATGGCTGACTGTTTCGACTATAGGAGGCTATAAAATGCTATGACTATGAGTAATGTGGTATGGTTTTGCTTTTTTAATGTTTCAAAGTATTGATTAGGAACTTATTTGTGATTTTGATAATTTTGCTGATAACTGTCTCATATGTGCGATAGTCTTGAAATTGTATAGTTATCATTAAAAAAAAATAATGTAGAAGCATTCCAATTGCATAATCAAATTGTTGTAATCCTCAAACCTAATCGGTACCAATTTCATAACTCAATATGGGATGGAGATGGATGCCAAATGAATTCAATAGTCAAGTTCAATTCAGTATGTGCACGGTATGTGCGACGCCTCTTTCCTGGCTTGGTTCACCTGGATATGAGATATGAAGAGCGAATCCACATCTACACCTTTCACCTACAGGACATGGAAGCATACATGTATACATTTGTAGTTATTAAAGACCAAATCAAAGTAAAGCATACCTCTGCATTGCTCTCGGCATTCTTAAGCAAGTCCAGAATGAATAGTAGACCACCAGGATGCGACTGGAAGGAATGGGAGAGAACATTCAATATTATCATATTCGTTTTGAAGAAATCTGCTTTGAGGGTGAAATTAGGAGGAGCACGGAAGTGCTTAATTAATCTCAATAGTCAACTTTATTCAGGGTTTAGCAGTGTGTATCCGTTTTATCTAACAGTTCCTGGTGACATCAGCATCCCCCCCAGTTCTGTAGTGCAAGCAAAATTAACTTATCCATCTACCCAATTTTACCGATGACAGAAACTCGAGTCTCAAGCCATTGATCAAGAATTAGGCAACTGAAGTCCTCATTAACACTGTAGCATTCCTCAAATGTGGTATTAGGGTTGGAGAAGACTTTGACAGCATTCCAAGTTGAATGAGTAAAGCACAAGTTGGAGAAGACTTTGACCATGCCACAACTGGACCATTGACAAAGTAGACTTCCAGATCGGCAGCACAAGTTTCCCTATTGGTCTAATAACAAAGGGAAATTCTGCTCCGGCCGGTTTTCCACCACAAGATCCCCACCCTACCCCACCCCCATCCCCTGTTGAACGGCGCAGATCCGGACAGCATACCGTCCGGTACAGCAGACGAACCCCTAATAACAGGGGACACACAAAACATGGTACCCACTAATCACAGTGTTTGGTGCAGAGCCCCCTGGATTCATTTTATTTAGAATTTGCATCAAACGCTGCATAAACACATCGTTGACTTGAAGCTAGATCAAAACTACTGTATCAAAGAATGCATAAATATCAAATCCAGGATAGTCAGCTAACCGATCAATCGAGATTGTACCATCAGTTGTACAGGTATGCTAGTGAGGGAAGGCAAACTGACTTTGTCACAGCTATTCAGAAGGTTGCAGATCATGATCAAAATGCTTCCATGCAGCTCCTGTCCCGGCTGAGCCCTCTGAATAACTCATTTCTTCACACAGCGGTGGCTTTCGGGCATGTAAGTCTAGCCATCGAGATCTTGAAGCTTCACCCGTCACTTCTGTGGGTTAAAAACTTTGAAGGTGACACTGTACTCCATGTTGCGGCCAAAACCGGAGGAAGTGATGATAATATGATAAGGTACATTACGGAGCATGTGAATCTGGGTTCCGGTCTCGGTCAACTGACGGACATTGAAAAGGTTGATATATCAGTGTTCAGAATGAAAAATGATGAGGAAAATACTCCCTTGCATGAGGCCCTGATAAATATTAATCACTTGGAGGCAAAGTATTTGATCAAGGCTGATCCTTCAGTTTCATTTTGTGCTAACAAAGAGAAAAAGTCCCCCTTGTATCTAGCTGCAGAAGCAGGGGTTATTGAAATTGTGACGCTAATAGTTGACAGTATTACAGTCCAGAATAACACAGGTGATCAAGGTAATGGCGTGCCGCCTACAACCTGGGTGGTGGAGGGCAAGTCCCCATTGCAAGCTGCGATTTTCGGCCAGAAGGAAGGTATTTACTAACTCGGAAATATAACTGTAGAGGATGTAATGTAATATTTCCTTCATTTTGAAAGTCATGTTACATTTGACCTCTCTATCTGACCACTGATTAAGCACTTATCCCTTTTATGATTCAATTGCTGGCTGTAGATGTCCTATGCATAATATCAAGAATGCGATTTACCATAGAGCACTCCGAAGATGTGACAGGGAGGACTCCACTTCATTTTGCAGCGTCAACAGGTTATCTCGGAGGGCTTCGCTTCCTATTAGAAAGATGTCCCTCAGATTCTCATCGAGCAGATAGTAGCGGCACCTTTCCAATCCATTTGGCATCAAGCAAAGGTCATGTTCATATAGTTAAGCTGCTTCTTGAACATTATCCCGATTTGAAGGAATTAAGAAACTCAAGTGGAGAAAACATACTTCATGTTGCAGCGAAGTGTGGCAGAGACAAGCTTGTGAAGTATTTCCTCAAGAAAGGTGAATTTAAGATGTTGATAAACCAAAAAGACAGAGCCGGAAATACTCCTTTACATTTGGCTACAATTTACCGACATCCAGGAGTTGTGAACATGCTGACTTGGGATAAAAGGACCAATTTGAAGCTCTTGAATGTTAGACGCATGACAGCTCTTGATATTGCAGAAAATATTTTGGAAACTATTGCATCGTTCCATGGGGTAAGTTAACAAAACTTGATGCTTGTGGTTACATGGTTTTTGCTAACGGTGATGTCCATTTATCAAGTATATAATCTGTAATTGGAATTTTTCTTTTCTACAACACATAGAGGCTAGTGTGGATAGCACTGAAATCAGCGGGTGCACAACGAGCTCAAACTTCGAATCTTCCACTAAGGAAAACAGGACAGAATGTACAGCAAGCGGTTTTGGTTTCGGAAGCTAAACCAATTGGAGGCAACGATGTAGATGTCACAACTAAGACTGAAGATGTTATAGTCCAAGTTACTAATTCTTGTTCAACAGGTTCCGTTCAGCTAGTGTCACCGATCAAGCGAAGCAATAAGGACACCGTCAATACACTTTTGGTTGTGACTACACTCATTGCTACGGTGTCTTTTGCAGCTGGTTTTACAATGCCAGGAGGCTATAATAACTCTGGCTCTCATGAGGGCATGGCGACTTTGCTCAATAAAGATATGTTCCAAATTTTCGTGATTAGTAACACACTTGCTCTGTATAGTTCTGTCCTTGTTGCAATTACTCTCATTTGGGCACAACTGGGAGATCTAAGCTGCTTGGTGCCTCTTCGTATAGCATTGCCATTGTTGGGCCTCGCGCTTACAATGCTGTCCTTGGCATTCATGGCTGGAGTTTTTGTAGTAGTTAGCGGTCTTCAGTGGCTTGCTAATGCTGTGATGATCATGGGTGCAGTTTTCCTTTTCACTGTCGCAGCACTATTCACTCCACTCTTCTTCCCTTCCCAACTGTTCCCAACTACCACCAATTTCGTTATAATTCGTTACATCATCTATTATCCTTTCTGCTTGGCAACACTGGTTTCTGGAAGTCACAATAACCTAGGAGAAGAAGAGTGACGGCAAGTCGGACAAAGCACTTATTGAGGTGTTGTATTATGTTTGATATTAGTTTTTTGTAATAATTTAGAAACTGTAATAATAATATGGGTAGTGCTAGAGGGTCTTAATAAGGTCTAAAATTTATGGCCTTAATTCTATGTGGCATGCCATATCATATAGACACATCATCAATTTATTAAATCATGACATTTCATTCTTAGATAAAAATACAATATTAACCCTAACAATTAATAAATGCTACATACTAATATAGAATATTTTTTTACCATTTTAATATGGATGCGTATATACCAAATTTAATTAATTTATTAATAATGACCAAGTTAATAATCATACCAAATTAGGCTTTTATACCATAAATTAATTTCGTAAATTTATTAAAATTTCCTTCTATCTTTGTAAATCGAAATTTAGTTCTAGACTATTAACTTATCAATTTTTATATTTTATTTTTGTACAATAAAATTATGATATCTATATGCCATATTCTATATCGAATTTCAAAATAAAATAAAAAATAGAAAAATCTCTATCGAACTTCTTTTGGATGATTACGTATACACTACTAGATTATGGCTATTAGCCGACGGAACCGTTCCGTCGGTTAAGACATATATTTCATCTGCAAAGATTTTAGCCGACGGAATTTTCGTCGGCTAAGCTTTGTCTGCTAAGACAATAGCCGACGGAATCATCAATTCTGTCGGCTAAGTGGAACTTAGTCGACATAATAGTTCCGTCTGCCAAGATTTTAGTCGACGGAACTTAGTCGACGGAATATTCCGTCTCCTAAGATCTTAGTCGACGGAAGTAAAAATTAAAAAATTTTTTTTTTAGAATAACTGGCGGTTTTTTTTTTTGTTTTTTTAGGTTTTTTTTTTTCCTTCTCTTCCTCTTCTCCGGCGACCACGACGGTTATGTTTGCGTGTTCCCGAACAACTCCACTCCACCTCCGACGCTAAACTCGCCTGGATTCTACCGTCAAGGAACCGCACGTACGACGATCTATTGCCTTACTTATGCCGCGGAGTGTAACCGTCCGGACGTCAACCACCCTGTGAGGAGGAGGAGGAGGAGGAGGAGGAGACGCTGCTTGGAGGAGGTGGAGGTGCCGCTGAGAAGAGGAGGAGGAGGAGGTGCCGCCGAGAAGAGGAGGAGGAGGAGTTGCTGCCGAGAAGAGGAGGAGGCGGTGCTGCTTGGAGGAGGAGGAGGTGCCGCGGCGAAGGAGGAGGAGGAGACGCCGCGGTGGTGGGGGAGCAACCAGACGAGGGAGAGAGAGAGCAAGCAGACGAGCTAGGGAGAGAGAGATGAAGAGGATGAGGGAGAGAGAGCTGAAAGTTATAGAATGGAGCCGAAAAAAATACAAAATTTTTAGCGGGATAACTGCCGCTTAAAATTTTTGAACTTAGTCGACGGAATATATTTTTCCATCGCCTAAGTTCAAAATATTTAAGCGGCAGTTAGCCTGCCAAAAATTTTAAATATATATTTTTTTAAATTTGGTTCCGTCGACTAAGTAGATATTTCCGTCGGCTAAGATATAACCTAAGCGACGGAATAATTTTTCGTTGCCTAAGTTATTATAAATAATATTTATATATAAATATTCTGTTGGCTAGGTAAAAATTTCTGTCGCCTAAGATCTTCTTAGCCGACGGAATATTTTTCCGTCGGCTAGGTAAAAACTTAGGCTATGGAAGGTTTTCCGTCGGCTAAGTAGATCTTAGGTGACGAAAATATTATTGTTCCGTCGGCTAAGTGATTTTTTCCACTAGTGATATATATAAACTTTATTTTTGACAAATTATATATATATATATATATGTTAATTTTTTCTTCGGTAATAAATTGGTTTTTCTTGGACCAATTATATATATATATATATATATTTTTCATAAGAATTCATGTATTTTAACAAGTATATTCTCATATTTATATATATTTTCACACTGTATTTTAGTGTTCAATCTAAGCATGATAGTGATGAAAAGAAAAAGAGAAAGAAAATGCTAGAAATTATATATTTTTTAAATAAAAAAAAGACAAAAAACAATTTTTTTTCTCTTAATAAAAAGATAAATAATATAGAGCCATTGGATTTGGAATGATAAGATTGTCTTTTTGCTTAAAAATGACATGACATAATATTTTTAATTGGTGATGTGTCTATGTGACATAGCATGCCACCTAAGATTAAGACCACAAATCTTAGGCCTTATTAAGGCCAAGAATCATTTTTCTAAGAATATAGGGATATGAAATTTACACTTCCCATATTGTAATCCATACACCCATTTTTTATTTTTAGTCATCATTTTCATAAGAAGACAAAAATTAAGTCACTAAAGACCACATATGGAATGGAAAGTGTAGATTACAATTTGAAGAGTGTGAATTTCATTTTCCATATATATATATATAATATAACAGTAATCTACGTGCTTGTTTGGTACATGAGACTAAATGATATTGTACTAAATAAGAGGTATTAAGTGGTTTGTTATGTGTTTGGTGTGAGGGAGTACAAAAATAAATGGTACTACCTAACACTTGTTTTTGCTCTCAACCTTATTAGCTATTGTTACTGTGAGTACTCATATTTGATGTCTCAAAAAAACACGGTCTCTCCTCCTTTCTCTCTTCTTCGTCTCTTTCTCTCTCAAGAGTGAAGACTAATCAACTCCTTTTATCAAGAGCCCAGTCATTCTCCAAATCCATTGCAGTCCGTCTTTCTTCTTCATAAGACATGATTTGAAGGCCGATCGAAATCTGCTCATCCGACTACTATTACTGTTGGGAATATCAATCCAAAGATCTTTTTGTCTTCTGAAATTTTGGTTTTTGTATAAAAGTTTGAATTTTTGGTGAAATGTTTGCTGGGTATTTGATTGGTTTACTGTTGAATCTAAGGTTTTAAGCTGTTCTTGTCGGTGAGCCGTGACTTGGTTGATTAAGGTGTTTAACTAACAACTTTGAGGTCATGGGTTCAAATCTCACTAAAGATATGTAGGGTGTGTGAGTTATTAATACATTTAAAAAAAAAAAAGCTGTTATTGTCATCTGAGTTTTGATCTTGGGTTGAAGTTTGATTTTTTTTTTTTGTGAGAAATTTGCTGGGTAGTTGATCAATGTGTGGTTGATTGGTTCACTGTAGCCAACATGAGTCCCAAGGGTTTTGAGCCTTTTAGTTTATGGGTATGTTTTCCTGTTTAAAAGTTCCAATTTTTAGGGTTTTTGAATCAGTGTGTGGTTGATTGGTTCTATTGTGTATGTACAGATAAATATGATCAGATGTTTCTGATTCTGTGTTGGGTTTGATTATATATGCTCTTTGAGATTTGTGGTTTGACTTTGAAAAAATTTTGGGCTCTGTGGTTTGGCTTTGGAAAGTTTGATCGGGTTATGTGATTTTTTTCTTTCTTTCTGGATTTTGTAGTTTATTAAGTGGGTTTAATGATTATTTTTTTGACTATCTCACCTTACAAAGTACTGTCTCACCAAACATGGTTCAAGCTAATACTGAGTAAGCATACTTAAGAAAAAATAGCCGAATATTAAAAATAGAGTGATCCAGATTGTCGTGCCACTCCTGGGCACCAAACGTGCAACAAGTTCTATCTTTCCTAACTTGAACTTCTACATTATGTCGAAACCAAAGGTTAGAACGCGCCTCACGCGCTCGAGAAACTTTTCCCCAAAACCCATCACGTCCCGTCCGACTGTGCGGCGGCGCCGTGCAGGCTTCTGGCCTTGCCGGTGTTAGTTGGATGCGGCCGGATTGGTGCACTGTGTGGGAGCAAACTTTGGTGGTTGGAGGAGTATGAGCGGTCCCTGGTTCCTTGGCTTTGTCGAGGACATCGTTGGTGCGTGCAATGATCTTTATCGAGGACGGCTTCGATCTGATCTTGGTGTAGGCTTCACATATGATTTCGATTTGGATGGTGGGTTTGTGGTTGGATCTTTTTGCTTCTCACCGACTTCCCACTGACTGGGATCAGAGCTTGGATCCAGAGTGTGCAGCGGATGGAGGTGGCGGTTTGTCGTGGGTCGTGCAGGACGGGCGGCGCTGGTGACTTTGGTGAGTCGGGGTTTGGTCTTTAACGGTGCGTGGACGATGATCTGGTTCCGTGAGCGGCGACGCCGGCGCAGCAGATGGCTAGTCCGTAGGTGGTGTGGTTGACACTTTTTGGGCATGGGCTACGGTTAGGTGTTGGGCTTGTTTGGACTTTTCAACCTTGAGCTTGGGCTTCTTTAGATCAGAAGATTGGGCTGGGTTTCATGTTTGGACCTGACTTTTTCTGTTTCATTTACTGTTTTTTGTTTAGACTAGGACTGTTTGCGGGTTTAGAGCATTTTCTAGTCATTAGGCTTCGGTTTGTAATTAGGTACATTGATGCTCTAGGGTTGCCCCCTCTGCATAGGGTCGTCCCAGAAGTAGTCAAATAATTATAGGTTGAGGCTTTGTCCCTTTCTTCTTGTGTTCTCGGTGGTTGGTTACTTGTCTCGTTTGCTACCACGAAAAATTGATCATAACGTTTCATCCCATAGTTTTCAGCATAGAGATTGCTTAGTGTGTATTAGATAGGTTTATTAGGTTGTTTCGTAGGTTAACCCCCGCGGGCGGATAATGTTCATGTTGTTGTACTTACTCTCAAGTTGCGATCAATAAAAATTAACGTCCTTAAATAAAAAATAAAATAAAAAATTAATCACAATGTATGTGCATAGCCCCCTAGATTCTTTTTATGTAGACGTTGCATCAAATGCTGCATAAACACATCGTTGACTTGAGGCTAGATCACACTATTACTACTACTGCAGCACCTTTCCCAATTCATTCAGCATCAAGCAAAGGTCATGCATGTTCATATAGTTAAGCTGCTTCTTGAACATTATCCCAATTTAAAGGAATTAAGGAACTCAAGTGGAGAAAACATACTCTTGATGCTTGTGGTTACATGGTTTTTGTTAACGTTAATATCATTCTCCTCCATTTATCATGAATATGATCTGTAATTGTAATTTTTCTTATCTACTACACATATAGAGGCTAGCGTGGATACATGGCCGTCCTAAGGTATTTAAGGCCTGGTGCGAAAGAAGTAATAGTACGCCTTGTAATTCTAGAAATACTGATTTTTCTTTTTGGAGTTTCGAGCCTAGCCTTGATGCATAATCTTTTCATGGTTCATGACGCGCTAATGTGTGATTTCTCGTAAGAGAACATAAAGTATATTGGCTTATATCCTTGGCAGTGACGGAACTTCGAACAAAATCCTGGAGGGGCCAAAATTTCCGGAGAGGCTAATATACATATACCAAATTCTTGAACTGAATTCATTATTATAACTATAATTAGAGGGAAAATTTGAAACTGTCATGGGGTCCACAACCTTCTCCCGCCCCAACTGTGTTCCGCCTCTGATCCTTGGTATCAAAAGAAGAGAGAAAATGATATTTCAAATGGGAGGCTTTGATTGGTTTTCCGAAAACCAAAAGAAAACTGACGACAATGATTGAAAGTGGTTAAGTTGAGACAGTATTTGTACAATAATGATTCACGGGTCACGTTTGTCGTTGTTTTAGATGGTATAAGAGCGGGTCCCTCTTCAATTGCATCTTCAGTCATAATGTGCCCAAAATTTAGGTTCATTGTATTGCCATTGGAAGAATTCTGATTGATCTTCTACCAAGTGCCTGCAGTGGGCCTTGCATCGTATGTACCAATTTTCGAAGTGGGAATTAGATTGAATGAATGTACCAATTTCTATTGTGGAATTGGACTGAATGAATTCCACGTGCAGATGTTGTATGTTTTAATATAGTACTCGCAAGTGCACGAACCACTTGTAGAATAGAAGTGTAAATACGAGGTCGTTCCCTCTATAGATTGATTAAAACAACTTACTATGTCAATTATACTACACCTAATGAAATAACAATATGATTTTACGATGTTGATGAATTGAAAATAGAAAATTAAAGAAATAAAATAAAAAACTAAAAACAAAACAAAGCAATGAGATTATGAAGAGTTTAAGAACAGATTATGAAGATGGTAGAACATTGAATCCACCACCTAATACTCCTACCCTCATCTCTAGTTGATAGCAATTGAATTCCCTAGATTGCATGTTAAAGATTTTCGTACATAAGCCTTATTGATTCCGGACATATGCCAAAGTTCTTCTAAACAATGAATTCTAACTTATTAATCCCGTATAGAACTTAAGTAGTCAAACTATAATCTACTTCACGTTATGATCAAGTTCAAGTAAAACATGTTCAACTCCATTAATCACAAAAGAACTAAGAAATCATGTAAACAAGAATATCGACTATGATCAAGCACTTGTATTCTTAACTTACAACTCTCTAATCACAAGATTAAATAAACCCTTTGGAACCCTAGAAAACATCTACTCTCGATCAAGCCTCATGTTTTCCAACCAAGAAACTAATAAACAAAACCTAGGTCTTATTGATCCCGAGCAAAGATTTCGAATAAAATTTCTATTGAAATGGTGATTGAGAATTTAACATAGCAATCCAAGAATTTAAAAACAAATCAACTAAAGAAATAGAGTAATCATACTAGGGGCTTCATCTCCACCCTAGCTAGAAGTTTGGAAATCCATAGATAAAGAAAACATGACTAGAAATAAAGAAAGCATGAAAGATCTGATAATGGAAGAGATAGGAACTCGGTCCAGCGATGGAGAGGCTATGTTCTTCTTTTCCTCTGCGTTCTTGTTGCCTCTTTGTTCTATTTTAATGTCCTTTAGGGTTTTACTTTTATTCCTCTTGAAATCCCAATTGATTTGGGTTTTTTGGACTCTCCTTTCTTCTTTCTAAATAACACAAGGTTATTATCGTCAATGCAAGAGTGACCTTCCAAATATATGTACACGTTCAGCCCCTTTCCTTGTAGTATTAAGATTGATGGACTTGGGCTTCACAAATTGAAATCATGAGAAGATATGCAAAATTCGTCAGAATCTGCCTCCACGCGCTGCGTTCACTCAAATTTTCATAACTTGCTCTAGAAAAATGCAAATCCACTTCTGCAAAATTCCTCAGAAAGCTAACATCCGTAGCTTTCCAATGGTGTATGACTCGCCTCCAAATTCTTTGTGAGCAGGTACAGTTTAATCCTCAAAGTTGACGCACAACAAGGCAGTTTCTGGATCACTTGGCTCCAAATTCTCTTTTTCTCCAACTTGACTTACAAAACATAAAAACTAAGTAAATGACTCACAATTGAAAAGAACTAAGCATATAATCCTACATCTAAGGGTATAAAAATGTATGAAATATAAATCTATCAACAGACCTAAAATGTTAGGTTGCACATGAGGGGCATGTTGAAGAGGAAAGATCTCACATCTAAAAATTGAGAAATAAAATATAACTTTATAAGTGGGTGAATCATATCTGATTTTATAGAGGATTTTTGTGATTAAAACTCAACACCTTAAAGATGGTTAAGTTGAGACAACATCGGTATAATGATGATCCACATGCCACACTTGTAGCTGTATAACATCATTCAACTAGTGTCACAGATCAAGCAAAGCAATGAGGACACATTCAATACGCTTTTGGTTGTGACTACACTCGTTGCTACGGTCTCTTTTGTAGCTGGTTTTACAATGCCAGGAGGCTATAATAACTCTGGCTCTCATGAGGGCATGGCGATTTAACTCGCTATGTATAGTTCTGTCCTTCTTGTAATCAGTCTCATTTGGGCACAACTAAGTGATCTAAGCTTGGTGCCTCTTCGTATAGCATTGCCATAGTTTGGGCTCGCGCTTACAATGTTGTCCTTGGCATTCATGGCTGGTGTATCTGTAGTAGTTAGCGGTCTGCAGTGGCTTGCAAACGTTGTGATGATCATGAGTGTATTTTTCCTTTGGGGAGTGAAATTTGCACTACCACTATAATCTTTAATATTTTTATAAGATTAATTTCAGTTTACACCTCTAAGGTTTAGGGTTAACATCATTTCACTCCCCATACTTTTAATTTTAAAAATTTACCCCCTTAAAGTTTTCAATTTTTATAAATCATGCCCAATTGCTGAAATTTTGTCTAATTCGGACGTTAATTTTGACTTCATAACTCACTAAAATGGCTAAAATAGTCTTATAATAACATACATCGCTTTTTAGGACCTTGTTTCTAAGATTTCATGTTTTTATTTAACCTCCAAATTGGACGGAATTTTAACAATTGTGTCTTATTTATGAAAATTGGAGACTTTAGGGGTTAAATTTTCAAAATTAAAAGTATGGGGAGTGAAACAATGTTAACTCAAAACCTCAGAAGGGTAAACTGAAATTAATTCTAGAACTAATTACTAATCCCATGTTTGGTTGCGAATGTAATACTACTTTGTCCTTACAGAGTTATAGGTAATAACAATGTTACAAAATGAAGGCCATAGGCTACAAGCATGTGGAGCTGCTAATAACATCATACACCATCAAGTATTGGTTTGTCAGACCTTATACCAATTTTTGACAAAGGATTGTCCTCGAAAACCTCTCCTCGGGCTCCAGTTGCTGCACCCCTGTAATACTATGTTGTGTTTTTGTGCTTGCAGAATTCTTTGCTTTATAATTGGGATAGTAGATTTCGAAATTCATGTAAAGTTTGATATTAGAGCCTCTATTAACCAAGAGATCATTCGACGAACGAAGAAATATTTAAGATGAAGACTTTGTGCTCAAGATGCAAAAAATATGCAGATGGGTTTAGACTTTATAGCATTACCATTGAAAACAAGCGTTAGCATTACCTAGCGGCCCAAACGTAGCCAGGAATCATGCACGAAGTGGGCCACCGCCTAACGGCCCAACTGCTCCTCCTAGCCCACATTAAAAAATTTGTCAAAAAAAAGAAGGTGAAATTTTAATTAATCAAGTACTGTTGTTGTATCGTTCATCATCACCTCGATGCTTAAAAAGCCATTGCAATTTTAGCACCGAAAACAAATCAAAACAATTCCTCTTCTTCTTCGCGGGACGCAAAAATGTCGACCCCTCCAGACCAAACCCTAGCAGAACCAGAACCAGCAGCATCTGAAGAAGAAGAAGAGCAGAGCGAGCAATCGGAAGAATGGGAGACCATGGCTCGAGCTTGGGTGTCATCTTTCCCCGAGGCCAAAGCTGTGTCCATGGAGGAGGTAGAAGCCTGGATCGACTCCAACTTCGATTTCATACCGGACGGCATCAAATCCATGCCTCGCTCCGACGTCTGCCAACGCCTCATCGCTATCCAGAACTGCATGAGGTCCGCCGCTCAGGTCCTAATTCTTCTCATTTCTTCTCATGTAATTAAGCTAATTGGGGTTGATTGAGAGTAATGGCTCCCAAGTTAGAAGTTAGGAATTAACAAGGAATTGAAGGTTCTAGTGTTCTAAGTAGGGTTAGAATTTTAAAATGATTTCAATTTGGTTTCCTATTTAGGTTGATGCTTTCGGTGTATGACTATGTATAAATTTTGATGATATTTCTATAATACTATTGACCACACTAGGGGAAAGAAGAAGAACAAGGTGATATCAATATACCACATGCTCGATTCCAACGCACCGATCAGTGGAGACCGGTTTATAGTTGGTTAGAGTCTTTGAATAAGGGCGACGTTGTGAAATCCAAAGATATAAGTGAGTGGCTAACTTCTAACCCGGAAATCGAAGAGTACTTGTGCTCTAGGCATACTCGGTATCATTTGATGCACTACATCAAGAAATGCCATATGAAGATTCTCAAGAGGCGGGAGAGGAAGAAGGTATTGAATACTTCTTGTGTCAGCTCAGTAGCCTAGAAAGTTTCCGAGTGTCTGTCTCAAGATTAGATGCTTCACTTGTACTAGTAGCGACTAGTTTTTGGTGGTAGCCGTGGTGTCAATAATTATCATTGTTTAACTTGAAAACTGTTTCTGTAAATTTCAAATCAACCGAACCATTCACTAGATGAACAATTAGGTAATATAAGTTTCACTTGATTGATGAATTTATGAATTGCTGCAATATAATAAGCTACTTGCTCTTGTTGAACAGGGTGTTCAGCAGTCTGACA